>OZ020306.1:6835810-9509550 GCA_963971305.1 Arcuatula senhousia
ACAAGAGTGAACTCAGAGTAAGTGGTTCCTGCCTGCTATAGCACACACATCATGATGCTTATTTCCAATTCAGTGCATCAAATCCGGTAAAGGAAGACAAAACAAAACTCTAAGACAAACCAACATCTACACTCATCTGAGAGATAGAAATCCCATATTTGTCTTCAAGTGCACGGTGTCAACAGTAAAATTTCTTGAGTAAAGACAGCAACCGTGGAGAAACATAACCCTGTGTTAGCAATTTCTGTGTTAAACGTGATGCTCTGCCAAGGAAATCGATGTTATTCCTGCAAGCTATGGAGTAACGAATCAACTGTGATAACTCCATAAGCTGGAGCGGACGGAATGTTGCTACATAAGAAGGGAAAGTTGACGATTGGAAAGATGAAGTCATCACGTTTATCATAGAGCTTTGTTGAAAGTATTCCTTGAGAGTCAATTTTGAGATGTAGATCTTAATATGAAGCAGACTTTCAAGAATCCGTTGTGTCCTTTATCTCAAGTTCCTGGGGATATTTGAGATGAAGAAAATCAACAAATCGAGAATGGACATCATATGAAAGCTTATTTGGGTCACATTATGTGGTGCCACATAAAAAATTCAGCACAAATCGTTCCCACGATTTGATAATTCATGGCCACGAATTGTTAAGTAAACAAATCGTTCCCACGATTTAACAATTCGTGGCCAGGAATTAACAAATCGTTCCCACGATTTAACAATTCGTGGCCGCGAGAAACAAATCGTTCCCACGATTTAACAAATAACAAATCGTGGCCACGATTTGTTGAGTAAACAAATCGTTCCCACGATTTAACAATTCGTGGCCAAGAAAAACAAATCGTTCCCACGATTTAACAAATCGTGGCCACGAGCAACAAATCGTTCCCACGAATTATCAAATTGTGGCCACGAGATACAAATCGTTCCCACGATTAAACAAATCGTTTCCACGATTTGTTGATTAAACAAATCGTTCCCACGATTTAACAATTCGTGGCCACGAAAAACAAATTGTTCCCACGATTTAACAATTCGTGGGAACGATTTGTTTACTCAACAAACAAATAAAAGAAATCGTTCCCACGAAATATCAAATCGTGGCCACGAGATACAAATCGTTCCCATGAATTAATAGATTGTTAAATCGTGGGAACGATTTGTTTTTCGTGGCCACGATTTGATAATTCGTGGGAACGATTTGTTGCTCGTGGCCACGATTTGTTAAATCGTGGGAACGATTTGTCAACCCAACAAATCGTGGCCACGAATTGTTAAATCGTGGGAACGATTTGTTTCTCAACAATTCGTGGCCACGAATTATTAAATTGTGGGAACGATTTGTTTCTCGTGGCCACGAATTGTTAAATCGTGGGAACGATTTGTTTCTCGTGGCCACGAATTGTTAAATCGTAGGAACGATTTGTTTATTCGTGGCCACGAATTGTTAAATTGTGGGAACGATTTGTTTACTCAACAGGCCACGAATTGTTAAATTGTGGGAACGATTTGTTTCTCGTGGCCACGAATTGTTAAATCGTGGGAACGATTTGTTTCTCGTGGTCACGAATTGTTAAATCGTAGGAACGATTTGTTTATTCGTGGCCACGAATTGACAAATCGTGGGAACGATTTGTGTTGATTTTTTTATGTGGCACCACATAATGTGAACCAAATAAGCTTTCATAACATCATCATTATAACGTAACGTAAGGTAAAAAGAGAGGGTAAGTCTACGATCTTTTTTGTCTAGAAGATATTGTAAGAAGTCTGCTTCATTTAAATGATGAAACAAATCAGCAAGCAGAAGTGCACAAATAGTGCCCATTGGAATCCCATTTTTGCTGAAAAACATGTCCACAAAACTGGACAAATATGTTGTTGATATAAAGAAAATTGAGCATGTCGATTATTTGGTCTTCTGTATATTTGTTCTTTTTCTTAGACTCATTGATGACAAAGTACATGTAAGTCTTACTGTAATCGACCACCAGATATCTGTACCTGCGTTTTCCAGTCTTTTTGAAAAAGCTACGTTTAATCAGCTGTGCCAATCGTGACTTCAGTTGTTCAAGCGAGATAGAAGTGAAAAGAATGAAGTGTTCGAAAGTTTTGATGCTGTTGCAAGAAAAAACTGATTTTGAGCTAAGAATCTCCAATAGTTCTTTCGAATTCTTCAGGATTCACATTTGATCGACACCATTTTTAGAATAACAACAATTGTAATATTTCTGGAGGCCGGATTTTATCGCCGTTAGTATTGAAGTCAACAGAACTGAAAGAGGTTTAAAGGTTCATTTTGATGACCCTGCAATGAAGTGCTGTTTGTATGGATTTTTATGTAATTTAGGAATCCAATACAGACATGAAATGTCATCTTTGTCAGCACCAACAGAAAGCCCGAAGGAGGAAATGACGGATTTGTGATTGTCAATAATTTCCTCCTAAGACAGTGATGTTATATTGCTGGTCATAGGCGGATCCAGGGGGGGGGGGCTGGGGGGCCCGCCCCCCTCATTTGGCGGAAAAAATTGGTTGAATATATAGGAAATCATTGAAGCGTGACCAAAGCGGGCCCCCTCTTAGTCCAGTCAGTTGGCCCCTCTTTTCAGAATCTCTGGATCCGCCTCTGCTGGTACAACCAACCCTTAATTCAGCTGTCAAGCAGCCAATATAGTGTTTCTAGCACACAAAAAATGATATTATTTGGTGCTTTGTCTGCAGGTACAACAACATATTTGTCATGTAATGTGGACACTGTTTCTGCAACATCAGCATGGTTTAAAATGGATGTTGCTTTAGTGCTCATTGAGCCCTTCAAAGAATTGATTCTTTTTAAAATCAATGACCTCACAGCTTTTACCCACTCTGACAAATCGTCATTTTCTTTCTCCTGTTCTTTCTTGGTCCGTTTTTGGCATAGTCTTCAACCGAATCCAATATTGTTTTAAATTATGGTACCAGTTAATACGTCTAGGCTCACGATATTTTGGTCCTTAAGCCAAAACATCGCGAAGTAAGAAATTTTCCACGATGTTCAGGTCACCAGTGATAACGTGGCCAGAGGACCATAATTGAATGTGGACTTTTCAAGAGAGCAGTCTGGAGGTTTTGCTTTGGTGTAATTGATTTGGAAATCCCACAACACTTGTGTGTAGTTGAAAACCTTGGGTGCAATAGTGGAAGTATAGGTATAAGAGATGATTGGAATACTTGTATTTGATATAAGGAGGAATGTGTTCCGTAACAGATTTATGATGTAGAATATTTCATAAATTAATGGCATCCAAACCTTAGTTTAAAAAGGGAAGTGAGAGAAAAGAACGGTTGTCTTTACTATTTCGTGTGAATCTCAGACCGGTTTGAATAAGCGGTTGTAACCGATATCAAGAACAATATCGGTCAGTATTTGGGTCAGTGACTGGATTTTCAAGACATTGTTTAAACAAAGTATTAAGTTTTGAAAGGGGCATAAAATATGATTTTGTGCGAATCTGATGAATCCTTAGTAGTTTTTGGACAAACGGTAGCAATCCATTAATTGTAACATCGCAAAGCTTCTGCGTTTCCGTCTTTCTGATATTTCAAAGAGATTCATCACATTCACATCACTGTATCTAGGGGTAGATTTTCCTATACTTCAAATATTGTCGTTGCAGCCATAAGGTAGTGCAGTTCCCTGTCGTCTAATCCAGAAATCTTCTCTTTCTCTACGGAAAGGTGTACTCAAAGTGGAATTGTTTGTTGTATGGTAATTTTTTTCTGGAATGGGAAATGGAATAGTGTGGAAATGTTTGTTGACAAAAAGAAAATCGTCGTTGTTGACACCTGACCTGTGGCCACATATACGAGCATTTATAGTCTTCCCTTTGTCTCACAAACATTAGATCAATCCACAGAGAGTGCATTCTAGACCGTAAATTAGACAAAATGGTGTTTTAAACAGTTATGTATTCTAACAATTGAATTTAAAAAAAAATATTTGACTGAGTAGATTTGTGCCACCACTGAATAGTTTTGAGACAGAAGCCAAATTATACTTAGTGTATAGCTCTTGGAGATGCACCGACACTTATGCTCACATGATAAAGACATTTTAAATGCTAAAGGGTCTTACTTTTCATTTTTAAGAATTTCCTAATTAGCATGTTTTCTAATCAACACATGAGTTCCTTTAAAATGTTGATGATAAAGTGCATTTGTGCATGTAAAAAGTTTCATAGTGTCTAGACAATAAACTAAACCCTAAGCATTCATTCTTTGAAGTTAGTACTCAGCCCTATTTTTATATTAACATCATTTCCTGAATAAATTCTTCAAATCTAACTTGGAGGTCTAACAATGTTTAAACCAAATAAAATGAGCAAGAATACTTATTAATATAAGTCTATTTTCTATTTTTGCATTTAATTATCAAGTAAATAACAAAACACCAACGCTAAGATTTGGTATTATCTAAAATATTTGGTACTCTATCATTAAGGCTAAGTTCTTTTAACCACCTCTACTGACCAGTGGTTTTTATGAGTTGCAAATCCTGTCCATTCAAAATTCAATGTGCACAAATTAAATGGTATTTTTAATGGTATAAGGAAAACATGCACCTTTTGCATTTAGGATAGACCGGTCCTAGTAAAGATATTACATTAGTAACTGCAAAAACTACACAAATATTTGACTGTAAATGTACAATATAATCATTAAAAAAGTGTAGAGCCGATAAAACGAAATAAACTTAAAGAAGTGGTAGTTTCATAAAATTTGAATAGTTCTACAAGTAACGAAGAAACATTTCTGTGATATTAAAAAAAAATCAAAACATTCCGAATATCTCAAACTTAAAATGCAGTAGTAACTATAGGCTAAAACACACACACACAAACAACAAACAACATTATTTTTGAATTGTAAACATATTCAGGCTAAGTATACATATGTGTTAACTTGTGAATTATTCAGATGGCTTAAAATTGCATTCCGATAAAGGTATAAATAAAGAAAAATATTATAACAATGATTAATATGAGTTATGGTTAATACAAATATATTTTTTTCCATAGCTGCATATAACTTTATGTGGACGAGAGTCCGCAAACGTAAGAACATAAGTTTTTGGTAAAAAAAACAGTTCGCATTGTAAGGCTGCCATCATTAAAGTGTGTTGTCCTCTGGTTACATTCTCTCTATGTTCTAACTCAGATTTTGCCGACATCGAAGTAAGTATCTAGGCCCTACTTAATCCTGGGTTTAATTCTCTAGAAACTACTTGGAGGTCTTGTACTCCACAAATAAGTTTATAAATATTACGTCAAATGGCTAAACTTTATAGACATGTCATTTCAAAATAACCTTGATTATTTATAATGTTAATCTGTCTATTTGTACTGACCAATCATGTGTAAGGACAGACATAAAATATCTCGGAAGTTGACTAAATATAAAAGAAAACGAAGTGGTCAATATTTATATTTTCAATTGTAACAAATCTCCCCAGGAGGCAATGACTTTTACTTAGAATGCAAGCGTTCTGATAGCTACATTCTGCTGATTGCGTTGTCTAATTACAATCCAAGATTTTGAAATTAGGAGCAAGCACACTGCCACTTACAGAACCGAGATACTTGTAAGCAAAAATGAAAAAAAGGTATAGAAAAACCCATGAAGTACTTGATCATTCATAGTAAGTTCTTTGACCTACCGAGTTGTTATGTCAGCGTTTTTTTTTTTCAATTGTTTTTTTTCTTGATTCCTTTTCATAATGATGTCGGCGAATTTAGCGATTTGCACGGTAGACATTCGGGAAAAAGATGCAAAATGTGACTGCGTACAGATTTTAAGTTTAGTAGTATGTCCTACAAACATGATGTAACGCCTAGTAGTATTATACTTTATTCCCACGTTAAATATTTGGCTGTCTTGGAGGTAAGTATCTGAGCCCTACTTTCACTCCTGTGTTATTTCCTTTGTACATTCTTAAGGTACCCGTCTTGTAGGTCTACGACTGTTTGTGTACGGAAAAACAAAATTAAATATATATATACATTGATTACTTGGGTTCCCTACCAAACATAGAAAAATGGCAACGTTGGAAATAAAAATCACAACAAAGTTCCAGACAATAAATTTTGCTACGCCTGACGCGCGTTTCGTCTATTCAAGACTCATCAGAGGCGCTCTACCAAAAATAATGAAAATGCCAAACACTATATGATTATGAAGAGCATAAAACAATAAAACCAAAATTACCAAAATGGGAAACCAAAGGAGACAGAAGACCAAAACAAAACAAACAACAAACACACACAAAAAAAAAACGATGGCACAAACAAAAGTTGTAAACAAACATTTTATAAAATATATTTTCAGCTTAACTGTGATTATAATTTATACCTGTAAAGAAGTAAACATGAATAGTAGATGCAAGAAAGTGCCAATGATTGAAAAATTATATGTTGCTACTGACACTGAGTACGGGGTACCTATAAACTTATCATGAGCATGCATGTTTAATTTTGTTATTCACATATGTTTGTTGTATATACTTTCTGCATGCAAAAAATTGTGTATGTTTTTGTCAAAAATCCTATTGCTGCGATTTATATGGCAATACAATTTGAATTATTTAATTAGAATTAAATTTTGCAACTGCGCTTGCATATTTTTGTGCGTTGTTAATTCTAATGTCATGATTAGGTATCGTCTGATTATAAAGTATTTGCTATTTATTTGTGTTTTATTTTTATTATAAGTTTCGACTGTTTCAATATTAATATTAATATTTCGTTTTAAACGCGCAAATACAGTTCATAAGATATTGCGGTCTTAAAAGATGCTGAACCAGAGATTTGCATTCTTTTGTTGACATTTTGCCGAGACTTACTGTTCTTGTCTGTGTTTACCGGTTTTGTCGTTGCCCTTTCTGACTTTTCACACTCGAATGTCCCAATGGTGCCTCTTTGCTTCTTTCATAAATGGTACTTTAGGACTGACCATTTACTTTGAAGAGAGGAGCTTGATTTTCTATTATGGTCAGGAACTGATTTTCATCCGTATAAAAAGCGGAATAGATATCTTTTTTTTAATGCACCGTGACAACTTTTTCATTGATTATAAGAATTATCTTATATTAATAAGGAAGAAATCCTTCAGAATTTTTTTTCTTCTGCATTTTTTTCACCAAAATTATATGCAAAATATGTTTTAGGAAAGTCACAAGGCAGTGCTTAAAGCTTAAGTGAGATGGTCGATCCCTAATCAAGAAAAAACATCAACAACCTAAAAGTAAACAAAAATATAATAGGCATAGAATGCAGGAAAGACACAGATTGACTTAAGGTACACATGTCAAGTCAAACACTATGTATGGAAGATCTTATAAAATCTTATAGGTATTTAACTTTGAAAATATCAAACATTATTCCAACATTTAATGTTTTGCCGACTTTGAAGTAAGTATCTGAGCCCTACTTATGCGGGTTCCTTAAACTACTTGAAGGTCTAAGATTTTATGTGATCTACAAATAAGCAGATTTAATATAAGAAACCCCAAATTATGTAATGTGTTTAAAATTTCCATCTACATGTTAGATTGGTCTTATAAAACCACAAATATTAGAGGTGGTGTAGACGAACTATGAAAGGTATTCTCCCTATATACTCTAATAAGGTTGGAAAGCTAATCTGTCTATTGACCGACCAATGATTTGTAAAGAACTCGTCCGGGACATTCAATATTTTAAATGTTCGAAATATTTTCGAACATGCTATAATAGAGAGAAAACTTTCTGTCTTAACGTATTTGGACGGTAAACGGTGGAATCAAAACATTTATTTTAGAAGTGGTCAATATTAATGTGTTCATTTGAGGCGATGACCCCAGTAGAATTTTTGTATTGCCTAGTCTCACGTAAACGTATTTTACCTCTCTATTTATTACTGCTATCTGATATAGATGCCCATGGTCTAAAAAAGTGCATATAATTCAAATCCAGTCCTTAAATGTGCACAGATAGACCCCTTCTCAACAAGGAACAGAAAACGTCAAAAAGGCAAGTACATCTGTACAATAGGACAGGCACATATAAAATGTGGCGGGGTTAAACTAGTTTTTGGGCCCAACACAAATGTTGGTTATACTTAAATTTTGTTTTGTCTTTGTCTCTCTACCCTTCATTCAACCAGTCGTTTTTGACACCCATTATTGTCATCGTCACAAACAAGTGTAAACCCTCGATTTATACATATCCAGCCCCATTATTGTCATCGTCACATACATGTGTATATCCTCGATTTATACATATCCAGTCCCATTATAATCATCGTCACATACAAGTGTATACCCTCGATTTATACATATCTAGTCCCATTATAGTCATCGTCACCCTCGATTTATACATATCCAGTCCCATTATTGTCATCGTCACAGACAAGTGTATACCCTCGATTTATACGTATCCAGTCCCAATATTGTCATCGTCACATACAAGTGTATATCCTCGATTTATACATATCCAGTCCCATTATAATCATCGTCACATACAAGTGTATACCCTCGATTTATACATATCTAGTCCCATTATTGTCATCGTCACCCTCGATTTATACATATCCAGTCCCATTATTGTCATCGTCACAGACAAGTGTATACCCTCGATTTATACGTATCCAGTCCAAATATTGTCATCGTCACATACAAGTGTATATCCTCGATTTATACATATCCAGTCCCATTATAATCATCGTCACATACAAGTGTATACCCTCGATTTATACATATCCAGTCCCATTATTGTCATCGTCACATACAAGTGTATACCCTCGATTTATACATATCCAGCCCAATTATTGTCATCGTCACATACAAGTGTACACCCTCGATTTATACATATCCAGTCCCATTATTGTCATCGTCACATACAAGTGTATACCCTCGATTTATACATATCCAGTCCATTATTGTCATCGTCACATACAAGTGTATACCCTCGATTTATACATATCCAGTCCCATTATTGTCATGGTCACATACAAGTGTATACCCTCGATTTATACATATCCAGTCCCATTATTGTCATGGTCACATACAAGTGTATACCCTCAATTTATACATATCCAGTCCCATTATTGTCATGGTCATATACAAGTGTATACCTTCGATTTATACATATCCAGTCCCATTATTGTCATCGTCACATACAAGTGTAAACCCTCGATTTATACATATCCAGTCCCATTATTGTCATCGTCACATACAAGTGTATATACCCTCGATTTATACATATCCAGTCCCATTATTGTCATGGTCACATACAAGTGTATACCCTCGGTTTATACATATCCAGCCCCATTATTGTCATCGTCAAATACAAGTGTATACCCTCGATTTCTGGATTTCAAGCCCCATTATTATCATCGTCACATACAAGTGTATACCCTCGATTTATACATATCCAGTCCCATTATTGTCATCGTCACAAACAAGTGTATACCCTCGATTTATACATATCCAGTCCCATTATTGTCATCGTCACAGACAAGTGTATACCCTCGATTTATACATATCCAGCCCCATTATTGTCATCGTCACATACAAGTGTATACCCTCGATTTATACATATCCAGTCCCATTATTGTCATCGTCACATACATGTGTATACCCTCGGTTTATACATATCCAGTCCCATTATTGTCATCGTCACATACAAGTGTACACCCTCGATTTCTGGATTTCCAGCCCCATTATTGTCATCGTCACATAAAAGTGTATACCCTCGATTTCTGGATTTCCAGCCCCATTATTGTCATCGTCACATAAAAGTGTATACCCTCGATTTATGCATTACCAGCATACAGCTAATCTTTAGATATTATAGACACCCACTTCTATACCTGGTGTTTTTTAAGTGTATGTACATGTATACATATTTGAAGCCAGACACCATGTCCTACAAACATAAATGATATTTTACCTTTTATTTGCATTTTTATTGTTAATTATTTTTATGATTTTGAGGTAAGTATAATTGAGCCCAACTTGTACATTTTTAACATACTTGGTTTGGGGTTTTTTCAAGGGTTGCAACAATTTTTTAATTTGTATTATTTTTATAAAAGTAATCCCTGATTTGGACATTGCCTTCTTTACTTCTACTGCCAAAATGTAAAAAAAAATCATAGGAAACCCCCCACCCCCCACCCACCCCTCCGCACAAATTAAATGTTTGGTCCCTATATTACATGTTGATTTACTGATATTTATAAGCCTAGTATTGAATGCTTATGGTCAACGTAGGGGGTGTAGTTGGGGATAGGGTTAGGGTTGGGGTTGGGGTTAGGATTAGGGTTAGGGTTAGGGTTGGGGTTAGGGTTTGGATTTATTGGCGTTAGAGTTTTCTGAGCGCCCAGTACAGTACTTAGTATTCATGGATATTTCATTCGATACCAGATTGAGTTAAAATTGATTTTTTATTTATGCATTTTTTATTATTTAGAAAATAATACAGAAATAAAATGAAAATGCAATGTAGTTGAAAAATAGAATGAAATTCTTTGTCAAATATTTAACAATTTATATAATATATACATTATTATAATACTTTTATTATTATTTAAGAACGTTTCGTTATATCATTATCAAGTTCCCTTTCCTTTTATTTCTTTAAATGGAAAACAGTGTACATACATGTATCCCTCCTTAATTTTATTGTTGATATTCTTTATTGCTTTCTGAGTTTTTTGTTTCTAAGTTTCTGTTTTTAACATTTCAGAAAATAATCCTGAATCAGTTTATTGGTATACTCGTCTGTAAACAATTAATTGTTATGTTTTTGAAAAAAAAAGAGTTCAAACATTTAAGAAGTATTTTTTGGGGAAATTGGATAAATAGAATTTAAGATGTCAGACCTCTAATTTTTCTTTTGTTATACCATAAACGTTTCAGACGTTAAATATTTTGCCGTCTTTAAAGTAAGTATCTGAGCCCTACTTACACATCAACATCATTTCCTGAGTATGTTCTTTAAAACCTGCTTGGAAGTCCATCACAAATAAATCAGTTGTGTGAACAAAAACATAAAGTAATAAGTTCAATATCTTTAAATTACAGATATTTATAAGCTGAAAAAATCACAAATATTAATGTTATACTCCTGACGACAAAATTTAAGCAACTCCTGTTGGAGGGATCCCATCTGTTTAACCTTGACAAACAAGTTAGAACGGTTAAACAGTTAATCCGTCTACTTTGCAAAGAACTCATCCGGGGCATTCATTTTTTTAAATGTATGAAATATTTCGAAACATTTTATAACATGAATAAAATGATATTGTCTCTAAGTAAGTGAAAAGCAAACGTTTGAATCAAAACATTTATAATAGAAGTGGTCAATATTTATATTTTCAATTGTTATGAATCTCCCCCAGGAGGCAATGACTTTTACCGAAAAGGCATTTTGAAAAGTTTGCACTCAGAAACACCAATAAAGCAGGCAGTTGCCGCCAGGGTGATAAGAGTGTAACTGCTTCGATATTATGCATATTGTCATTCTAATAATTCAGATTTCTGATACCAGTAAATCGTGTAAAAAATATGAATTAAAAAAAATCTTCTCGGGCACCTTGTTAAAAGAATTTTCTTCGTGAATGAACGAACCCCAAAAGGGCTAATACCATAAAAGCCCTTAATTCGGTAAATTTGTGTCAATGTAATATTCATTTTATGATAATTCATAATAAATCCTTCTATAGCCTTAAGGTCAGTTGTAAAATTCCATTGTAATAACTTAAGATTTACTTTTAAATATTCAAATGCTAATAATCTTTTTTTTATAATGACTTGTTATGGTTTATAGAAGGAATATATTCATTCATAAAGTGCCTGGTTTTGATGGTCAATATATAAGGCAAGGTCTAAAAAATTAGGGTTTCATGTTATGAATTCATAAAATATTTGCTGAAAATCTGGATTAAGATTTAGGCCTCAACACCTCCGGATAAAGTATTCTTTGATGTTTAATGTATTTATTTTGAAATGGTATCAAACTTTTTAAGCTGATTTTTCTTTCTCTTTAAAAACAGGTGTAAGACCAAAGTTTGACTATTATCTAAAGATGAAGCCTTGAAATTGTTTTCATTAAGGTGCCTTTAATTATCGAAAATTACAAAATTGCTTATAAGGAATTTTTGGTTCATAAGCTATTAGACAAGTATTATTACAAAGTCTTACATAAAATTGCTAGTTATTTCCCTTTATACGTTAAGTATCACGAATTGTTCTAAAATACCCACACAAAAGTACAAAATTACACAGGTCGTCCAACATTAGGCACATTAAATATTAAATTCTTTATTGCAAAATTACACCCGTAAGGGTCAAGCAATACATACAGTAACAAACATACAAATTACAAATTGAATAACGAAATCAAAATCTAAACTTATCAAGAAGAGAACATGAAGATATGAATTATAAAATCAAGAAAAAAATTGCTGCATTTATATTTTGAGACTAAATGGTCATGATGATTTGCCTAATGTCTGAGATATTAAATTATATTTTTTCTCTCATTAACAACTTCATTGGTTCCAAGGAGCTTTGATCGAAGTGAATGCGTACATAGAATACATTTGAAAGTTCGAAGTGTTCATGAAAGGGCAACCATGCAGTGATGTGCTAGGCTAGCATTTCCTTCCTCCTTGCCCAGACTCCTTTTCACTTTAGGATGACAGCGCTGACTCTTTGCTTTGTTTTACTTTCAATTTATTCTGGCATACCTATTTACTTCATTTCCCTTTTGAGACTAACTTTTATAGTAATGAAGAAAAGGCCTATTTACAATCAGGCAGGGTATCCGAGGAGAGGGGTCCTTATGTATGGTTAACTTATGTTTAAGCATTGTCATTATTTTCAATATCACTGTAGAACGGTTTTCTGTCATCAAATTTTTATCAAATTATAGTAATATAATATTTCAGTTAACTTCTTTTTTATGCACTGTATCTTTCTTGGGGACTACCCCGTACATTCTCTTCCTTCTTGGTGCACTGCACGGTGTGTTTACATCTTTATGAAATGTTTGTTTTTACAAAGTTAATTTGACAGATCACAAACAGACAAAGATAACCCAGTACCCTGTGATATAAATATAAATCCATATTATCTTA
Organism: Arcuatula senhousia; assembly: GCA_963971305.1. Taxonomy (NCBI): domain Eukaryota; kingdom Metazoa; phylum Mollusca; class Bivalvia; order Mytilida; family Mytilidae; genus Arcuatula; species Arcuatula senhousia. The sequence continues at coordinate 6,848,973 of OZ020306.1, forward strand.
ATCGTAATGTTACATAAAACAAAATGTTATTTAGGGGTTGTACCTTATGATTTCCAGTGATTGCAACACTTACTTTTAAGATTCAAGTGACGAAATTTTCGGTGGGACCTGATTTTTTTTCTAACTGCTGTAATCTTTCAATTCGAACTGATCACATTAAAGAATAATTAAGAGGTTTTTACAATGGTAGTAAATGTTCATATTTCTTAGCAAAAGAGAGTACCTATGGTAAATTCAAATATCGTATAAGTCCGAACGAGCCAGACAACACATCAGTAGACTAAAGAGACAAGAAGGGTAAAGAAGGGAAAACGCACAACGTATTTTTATAAATATACAATAAAATCACTCTCAAGTACATTCATAGATATATAAACTCAGTGCAATTTTATTTTGTAAAGGTAGTCTAAATCTAAATTGCATGTTGATGTGGAACCAATTTTACAATAGAAAATATTGACGATAAAGACTTTTTTTCATGCACAGTAACTTCTGAAAGGGAATTTATTTTGGAGTTTTTTTTAATTTTTTTTTTTTATAAAAGTAGAGGTTCACGAGATTTTAATTTCAGGGTGTGCCAATGCATTATCATTTATTATTCGTTTAAATAAATAAAGGTAATAACAAAATTACCATCTTGGAAAGTGTTTTTTTTTCTGTTGGATATGATGAATTTCGAGATTTTCCATTGAAAAAGAATTAGCGAGATTTCGTTTTATTCGGTTGTTACTGTCAAATGCTACAGAAATTATCACTGAAGACTCATGAAACTGTTTTAGTCCACTTTTTTACATGAAATAATTTGATACGTTGTTTGTTTTGTTTTGTTGCTGTATATGATGAGTTTTCTTGAGTTTTCAATCTATATCAAAAATGTCTTCAGTATAAAGTACTAAAATGCAAAGATATTGAATGTAATTTTCTCGTATTAAGCCGTTTGTTCTTGTATTTTGTTTGTATATAAAACATTTAGTATTCAAATGAAAGATCGTTTTTTTATTTTCGTCGTATTGTGATGTTTTATTTTGAACTTTCTGTATATGAAAAGTATATTTTTAGTCGGGATTTGTATATATTCCCAATATAAACATACAGGATTATGCATAATTAACCAATAATACATGAAAACAACCATTAAGGAACATTTTGTTGTTAGTTGCTTCAAAGGACTTAGTATTAACCTACGCAATGTCGTAGTATTCCTTCAACAGATGTAGCTAATCAAACAACACTACTTTTATTTTACTGGTGTTGGTCTCAAGATGCCCTTCTTTTCGTCGATTTGATTTCTTTTTTTTTACTTTTTGTTGTATTGTACCAAATACGTTACTAAACTGCATTTTATTGGTATTGGACTTACGAAGTCCTTCACAGATTGCGTTTTTATATTTGCTGGGGTTTTTTCTGACATTTTACCAAATAGGTCCAATTATTTCACCAGTCACTTTATATTTTGTCCTTTTTTTTCTTGTATTGTACAAAAACCTAAAATAACTTTTTCGTTTGTATTTTTTACCAAAACAGTCTCATTTCACAAGTAGAAGCTTAGTTTGTATTATTTTTTTTCTACTGTACCAAACCAGTCCATTATTACTTTGAAATTTATTTGTTGTACATGGTCATTTTTATTCGTAAAATAAGACTAGGATATAGTTTGATTGAACACGTTAGTTTTTTTCTCTATTTGTATCAAGTCAGTTCCATTTCAAGTCAAAATAAGTAAATTGAACATTTTTACTTTTAGTTCTACTACCAAGTCAACAAGTTTTTTGTTGTTTTTTTTTCCCATAATTGTTTTTTGTTGTTGTTGTTGTTATTTTTCATGATTTTCTTGAATAACGGAAATTTTCAATAGGCAGAAATTAGAATTAAATCAGTATTTAGTTTTTATAATTTATTTTGTAACAACAAATTAGATAACATCAAATAATAACTATAAATACAATATTGATAAAAATATACATGTAAAACTGAACACTTTTGAAAGATACAATTCTAAGAGAAATGCATTACCCGTGAAAATTAAGAAGTTCGTTCACGTATAAATAAGTTATCCTTTAGCACATAGAGACAATATTTACTGTTCATTTTGGCACTACTCGCTATTCTTTTGATTGCTACATGTCTATTCAGAGATCCAATAAAAGTCAGAATAAAAAGTTCTGCTTGTAAAGTTTATTGAGATTCGTCACAGACCATCATTGACTAAAGTTCAGCACTGAGATTCTATATATATTGTTCTTATATCTCCATTTGTTGTTATCTCTCTCTTCTTCGTTAAATCCTTTCATCGAAATTTCGAAATCGTTCAACGAATGTTTATATTGCACGACTGTCTGATCAGTCCCAGCACCATGTCCGAGGTAAGAATTGTTACAGACGGTCGGACCTCCTTCAGATTGGTTTTGTTGCTGGTATTCATCGTCAGTAAGACGTATTTGGCACATCGTAGGAAGATTTAAAGTCTTTTCCTATATACAATCACTCTGGCAGTCTTTCTGAACTTTTCTTGAAGACTTTAGAGAACTCATCTTGGAAGACAGTTGTCTTTCTGCTCTGGAACAGTGTTGTGTTCTCTGACATCTGGCTTACTGGAAAGTAGACTTCACTGTTAACTTCCTCAAAGCTCAGGCTCTCGCTGTGTGGCAATACAATCGACATTTTCAAAGTTTAGCTTGGTTTACTAAGTTAGAAAAGCTTGTTAATATCTCAATAGTAAGATTTGGTATAACTATGATAGCTGAGATTACTATTTAAATACTTTTTTCTACAAAGGCACGTGGTGTTTTAGAATTTAATAGGCGGAGCTTAATCTAATTAAATATCCAAACCAATCAAACATAAGACAGCCCACAATGAAATCATATTACCTCATACAGCAAAGGTAGCTTCCGACTCGCAAACGTGTAGTCAAAACACTTAGAATGGACCAATGAGACTGAGTCTTGGAGATTCCTTCTTTACCTTATGGGGCTCTCTACCTGTTCATTGATCGTGCTCAGGTGTTACATATCGATTAAAGAGTAAAGGAATTCAATCAGAATAATTTATTACTAGATTTCGACTTCTTATGATTATTTTAATAGGAGAAAAGACATGTGTAAAATGTCATTTTTTGAATATTCTGGAATGTTGGAATATTTCATGATGCAAGGTATTGATGCAGGAACTCCTTATAAGTACAAAGGTTATCATTCATTGAAATAGTAAATGATGTAATGGACTCTTGATAGTTTCGGGTTCACTAAAAAGAAGGTTTATAAATCAACTTATGGAATGTCTTCTATTTGTTTGTCGTTTAGTTTTAACATATTGGGGAAATTATGTCATCTTTTTCCTATTCGACTTTTTAATGTTTATTGTTTCTTGGTTGTACAGTATCTCACCTTAACAAAGTCTGGTATTGTTTTTAGCATTATAATTTTCATTTCGGACTAAATGCAAGAGCAATAATGGCGTGCTTTCATTGGTGCTTTCAAAATACATTTATTGATTCTCTTATCATTATAAAATGGGTCTACTTATCAGTTCCATTATCCCATATCCCAGTGGAAATTTATCAAATATCAAAACTTCAAAAAAGTGTATTTTCAGTATCTCGTACCCCTGTAAATAAGATGGATTTAAATATCCCAATATCATATGTAAGTTTTGCCTCAAATCACCCCGTACCCCATGAATAAAATATGTAAAAATCCCATTTACAAGCCAAAATATTATCAAATTGAGTTGATATACTTTAGGTTTGAATTTTCCATTGATATACATATGATTTGGGGAGTAGCACAGTAAACTAGAATGAGGAGGAACATTTTTTTAGTCTTAACAAAACAAACCTTGATAGTATAAAAGGCTGAAATATTGTGTGAAATACCTATTACTTCCATCATCCGACATCAACACTACACCGTGCAAATTTTAAAATTTTCTAAATTTAGCGATTCTCTCTTCCCCAGGCATAGGTTGATCTTAGTCATGATTTGAGTTTCAGTTCGGCATATTTGGTTATATTGTGATACACTCTTTATATTCATATAATGTTGGGCAGCTTTAATCTTTTGGATAAAGCACCTCAGATGAGTCTTGAGTAGACAAAACGCGCGACAGGAGTAGCAAAATTTGTTGTGAATTTTATTTCCAATGCTTGATGCGATTCGTCTCTCTGCAAAGATTGATGTAATTCATAATAAAACCAAATAAGGAAGTTCTGGAAAATTGAAATGATAAACATAAGCTTTGACAATAGATATTACCACCATCAACATCGTCGCACAAATTATATAAATGATGATGGTATATGTGATTATTTATATCGGGTTCCATTGTAATTATGAATGATAGCATTATGTTTTGACGTTGGTTTTCACAACAGATAAAGCAGACGTAGTTAAAGCATAACACTCTGAAACCTTATAATATTGTCATCAATTATAATGTATAATTTCATAACTTAAGTACTCAAGTAGCAAAGGGGTAACATTCAAATATCTTACGTACGGAGAGACTATGACAGAATCAGTAGGAATAAAAGACAAGGCGGATAAAAAAGGGAATTTACACACACAAAAACATTTCACCCATAGCAGCTAAAGTGCATGTTTGTGTTGGTGCTAATACATGTAAAACATGTATAATGATTTTTAAAATTTTCTTATTTTGATTGTGTCTAGTGCTTATTTTCCATGCTATAGCAGATCAAAGGCAGCGAATTCTAAATTGTCTAGCTTACAAGCATTTAGATTTTAACGTAAAGTAAGAAAGAAGAGACAAGAAAAGATTCAAGTAAAACAATAAAACAAGAACACTTATACAAATATCAAGGTTACATTCCCACTGTGTTAGCATTTTGGGACAAATACGGCAAGAGGGAAAAAACAAAAATTTATGCCATTAATGGGAAAGCAAAAGTAGTAATAGGGACAGGAACGGAACATACTTTAATTTGGGTTGAAAAGACGAGAGTCAGGAGATGAGTTAAATACAAAAAAAAACCTCATATAATGAAGGAAAGTGTTGATTTGAATTTGAAAGATTATTTCTAATGTATCATTGTTCAAAATGATGGGTTTTTTTTCAATAAGTGCAGGGTCACTGTGCTTGCTGAACTTTTATTAACACTCAATTACTCTTACTTTATTTTGTTTTTGTTTATATATATATTTTTTTCCATATTATTCGACTATTGTATAAAATTATTATTAATTGTAAGCCTGTTACAAGCCGCAATTTCAGAAAAAAACCACAATGGACAACCGCCAGAAGTCTTCAACAAGGCCAGTAGGCGCTGTTCGAAGATATATTATAATCGTAACTTATCTTATTTATACAAAGACCAATGTTTTGTAAAACACGCATCCAGTTGTGTAGGTTGTTTCAGTACAGTGAAAATATATTGAATATATTTCATGCTTATTGCCACGAGCGCTACAAGGTCGTACTTACTACAGAAGGTATAGATCATTTGTATTATGTAATATCTCTATGAAATGTAATAATGATAAAAAGTACTGTGAACATCGGCGATATCCGTTGGAGAGTCCAACTTTATACGCCTCGATTTGCTAACCCACATTCTACTATCATGACAAGTATTTTAAATATGTAATTAATACAATTTAATAAATTTGCAGGATATGGTTGGGTTGTTATCTATACCGTATACGGTTGGTTTGTTATCTATACCGTATACGGTTGGTTTACGGGGTTGTCATCACTTTTAGAATGCAATATGGAACGGCAGTAAATGATATGCAAACCTCACATAAAACGCATTGGAGAGATATTTACTTACGCTTACAGATGGTTTTCCAAAATATTTAAATTATGTTTAAAAACATGTAATACATTTTTGTGGAACAAAAACCTGGAAGTGCTATATACATTGAGATAGGGAATCAGCGACATCACCTCCATAAATATGCGCAAATTTTATATACCACAAAGGAAAACAGCCTTCAATGTGGCCAGTATTCCTTTCTCTCCGTCTTGCAATTGGCCTCGGGTCAAAACTAGAATTATCAACATAAGACCCACCTGGACATTTCTTTTGCATATTTAAAACATATGATAACGAATAAGAATAATTTCATCAGCCAGTGACTAGGCCCATTTCTGGGCAAATGTTACATTAAACATACAACATGTACAAAGACATTACAACGATAATGGTGTTCTTTAATTTATTGGCAGAGAATCAGAGCCTTTACAACAAAAAAATATAAACATATACAGTGTAAAACATGCATAACAATAATGGTGGTATTTCCCTCAGCAGTTGATCACTTTTGTCTTAATTCAAATTTGAATTTACCCAAGTTTTTTTTATTTTTTTAATATAAGCAAATATTCATTGCTTGTTAACCATATACATTTATCATCAGTAGAGAGATTAATAAAATTTGGACACAGTGCGGAAATGTCCTAAAATAAAATATCCTTGTCCTCTTTATATTTTGGACATTCAATTCGAAAATGAATTTCATCTTCTACTTTATCTAATGAACAATTTAAGCACTTTCTTTCAGACCTCTGTGTTTTATTTTTATCATATCTTGTCTTTCGATTTGAAGATCATGAGCCCTAATTCTAAGTTTACAGATTTTCATTCAAAAGGTAAGTCTCCTTTAAATTTAAAATATGTATTCAATTTAGTTTGTGAGATGAATGATCTTTTCTTGTTCCAAGAATTGATGTAACTATCACAAAGTTTCTTTTTTATATTGTTGATTAGACACCATGTGACTGTATGCCTAATTTCTCTAGAACATAAACAATAAAGGTATACCAACAATCAGTGTGATTTTGAAACATGGTTTTGTTGCATATATATGCATCATATAGTAGTCCCTCATTTAATTTTTCAAGTCTAAACCAATATTTTATTAAAGTTATAACTATAGAAAAGAACAGACGATATCTTCCTACCGCAGCCATTACAGCTAAGTTTGGGGCTTTTTTTTATTTACCCCAAGAATATGATATTAAAAGGGGTGTATTATATATGCTGGCTTGCATTCTACATATAGGAGAAAACAATGAAATGGCTGTTTGGGGTTCAATTATTGAACATTACACAAGTTTTATTTTCATGCACTGACCTAGGACAAAAAAAACACATCCACAATCTAAATTTAAAAACAGAAATATAAACATGATTGCTTCCCCCAACAGTATCCTCTTAATTCGTTATATTTGTACCAATACAGTGTTTGTGATTCAGTGATGTCTTCCTGTATTTCGAAATGAGATTTATAACTTCGATCCAAAATTAAGACGATTTTTTCTTCTGCTTAAAGGCAGGGCTCGATAATAAAATTAAAACTAGATCTCGAACTTTGTCAATCAAGCAATGATTGCGGGAACTTAGTAGACAAAATTTTAAAAAATCTAGTTTTGATTAAATTGGGCTTGATAATAAACATCTTACATAAGTAATTGTTACAAAGAATGACGAAATAACAGTTTTATACATTATAAATGAAATGGATGATCTTCTGCAAGCTGAAATTTGACACACGCTAAGACTTTACTCAGCAAAATCTTAATTCAATCTCATACCTATAAAGTTACAAATCTTATATAATGCGTAAGACATTTTTTACACTACTATTTTTCAGTTTCCTTAATCATATTGAATCCTCTTTTTTGTTGACGCACGTCTTGTACTATTGAAAGAGAACTTAAATTAACACGGTAAAGCATTTTCTTTGTTTTAAACATCGTGATATTGCTGGGGAAAAATGGACTAAGGAAGGGCATGCTGGCTTGTATAATTTGGTACCAGTGGTTGTTACAGCAAGTATTTTGGCGTACAGTTGACTTGAAACGAGGTTCTAATTCGCATTTCCAGTACAACAAATTCGTACAAAATCTTCAGTTTGAGGTACACATACGGTGGAGGATCAAGAAGAGATATTTTTCTGCTAGATGTTTTAGAATGACGTTCTGACATTAACAATACCAAATAAATAACCTTTAACCAGAAAAGTACACATTTGTCGTTAGCTTTTATACATGACAGTGAAATAGATGAAATAGATAGCGAAGTCTTAATCTTTAATTCCATGGTAAGTTACAAAGCCCATGTAATGTGTAAAGCATTTTGACAAATATACTCAGTTTACTAAATCACTTCGATTTTTGCATATACTTTTTCATTTATTTGAACACTTCAACTGTGATATTAAAAAACTCAGCGCATTTTCGCTATTTTCTCTTGAATCGAAATGAATTGGTGAAGCTGGTTAGATCTATGAATTGCTGAAATGTAACAAATAAGATGTCACAGAAGAAGGATATTAGTCTATTCACATCTATACTTCTTGAAAAATGCATGGACCAAATTAACTATTTTACAGATATTGCTTTGTTGCTTTGTATAAAGAGTGAGTGAGTGAGTTGGTGTTTTACGCCCATGCAACGCTATATAGGTTATTTACAGGCGATGAACATGAAAAGGATGATAAAATGAACATGAAATGATGATGATAAATGAAATATGGGGATGGGGTGGGACACAAAGGACCGGTAAGTTTTGAGTGAGTGAGTGAGTGAGTGAGTTGGTTTATTTTCCCCATAGGTCCTGTCGCCGTTCTTTCTCGGGGACGAAAAAGTATTTCCCAGCAAGACCGGCAGTCGGAGCTTCTGCGGAGAAATTCATTTCCCCCCACTTCGCCCGTGGCCGGGACTTCCGCGGAGTTACGCCCGTGCAACGCTATATAGGTTATTTACAGGCGATGAACATGAAAAGGATGATAAGATGAACATGAAATGATGATGATAAATGAAATATGGGGGTGGGGTGGGACACAAAGGACCGGTAAATTTTGAAGAACCACAGGAAAAGGGGAGAGTTGGGTAGGGGCTGAAAATTTAGCCTATGTGGTGCACTACTTGGCGGTCCACAAAGGGGTCTTTTACGTGCATGAAGCGTGGCACTCTCCACACACGTTGGCCCACTATGGTCGCCGGTCAGGGTTTCCGTATTATAGACCTGACAACCCCTTCGGACGAGGGCCACCCTATTCAGCCACCTAGGGTACACACTTGGTCGCTCTGTGGGCTGAGCACTGACCCGACATCAGAATCCCAAGACCCTTAGTCGCCTCTTACGACAAGCTAGGCTCTGCTGCGGGCCTATTCGCCACCCGGTAAGTTTTGAAGAACCACAGGAAAAGGGGAGAGGTGGGTAGGGGCGGAAAATTTAGCCTATGTGGTGCACTACTTGGCGGTCCACAAAGGGATCTTTTACGTGCATGAAGCGTGGCACTCTCCACACACGTTGGCCCACTATGATCGGCGGTCAGGGTTTCCGTATTATAGACCTGACAACCCCCGCGGACGAGGGCCACCCTATTCAGCCACCTAGGGTACACACTTGGTCGCTCTGTGGGCTGAGCACTGACCCGACGTCAGAATCCCAAGACCCTTAGTCGCCTCTTACGACAAGCTAGGCACTGCTGTGGGCCTATTCGCCACCCGGGCCCCGCACTGGACTTGTATAAAGAAGACAAAAATATCATAGACTCATAAACGACAGATTGAACAATAATGTGGTGAAATCTATGTACTGTTCTTCAGTCTTGTCACACTGTATATTATAGTGGGATATATAGGAAATTTTTAAAGCATACCCAAAGTGGCCCCCCTTTGTCAATCCGTGCCCCCCCTTTTTTAGCTCACCTGGACCGAAGGTCCAGGTGAGCTATTGCCATCACTTGGCGTCCGTCGTCGTCGTCTGTCGTCGTCTGTCGTCCGTTAACAATTTTTCAAAAATCTTCTCCTCTGAAACTACTGGACAAAATTTAATGAAACTTAGTATGAATGATCCTTAGGGTGTGCTGCACCAAACTTGTGTTTCGATTTTTGATCCGTCAAAAAACATGGCCACCGTTACTAAAAATAGACCAGGGAGTCAGACTACTGTTTTTGGCTTGTAAATCAAAAAGTATAAGAGATAGATGAAATCTGATGCCACGCTACTGCTTCAGCGTCAAAAGTTCTACTAAAGTCTCCATTTGGTCGAAGTTGTCAGATGATCCCTTATAGGGGTTACAGCCCCTGAAAGGTGAAAAATAGCATTTTTTCATGTTTTTGGCTTATAGAATGAAAACTATTGCATATAGGGAAAAGCTGTTGCTTGCCTAAATGTTCAGCTCATTTAGCTCTACAAAAGTCTTCATAGGGTCGAAGTTGTCAGATGACCCCTTATAGGGGTTACAGACCCTAAAAGGCGAAAAATAGTGTTTTTTGCCTATAGAATGAAAACTATTGCAGATAGGGAAAAGCTGTTGCTTGCTTAAATGTTCAGCTCATTAAGCTCTACAAAAGTCTCATTAGGGTCGAAGTTGTCAGATGACCCCTTATAGGGGTTACAGCCCTTAAAAGGCGAAAAATGGTGTTTTTGCCTACAGAATGAAAACTATTGCAGATAGGGAAAAGCTGTTAATTGCTTAAATGTTCAGCTCATTCAGCTCTACAAAAGTCTTCATAGGGTCGAAGTTGTCAGATGACCCCTTATAGGGGTTACAGCCCCTTAAAGGCGAAAAAAGGTGTTTTTAGCCTATAGAATGAAAACTATAGCAGATAGAAAAAAGTTGTTGCTTGCTAAAGTTCAGCTCATTTAGCTCTACAAAAATCTCCATAGGGTCCAAGTTGTCAGATGACCCCTTATAGGGGTAACAGCCCCTTAAAGACGAAAAATAGTGTTTTTGGTCTATAGAATGAAAATTATTGCAGATAGAGAAAAGCTTATGCTTGCTTGAATGTGCAGCTTATTTAGCTCTACAAAGTTTTTCATAGGGTTGACATCAAGACCAGGTGAGCGATTTAGGCTCCTGGGAGCCTCTTGTTTAATTTCTGGATCTGCCACCGGTTCTTCCAACGGACCTGTTCGAGAAACCAAATTAGAGATAAATAGAATATAAAACAACAAAAAGAAGCTATTTCAAACAATTTAAATAAGTAAGCATCCCATTTTTGTGCACGTGTGCACATGTTCCATTATGTTTGCTTGTAAAACGTTTAAACAATAATGAGGAAAAAAAAACAGTTTCATATCGTATTGAGACACACGTTTTCATATCATATACGAACTAAATAGAAAAGTATAGTATGATAAAAAAAAAGTAATTTTCTTAAAACATTTGTTACAGAGTATTACTTTGAAATATTGTTTCAATAATAAGTACATGAATTCCATCACGTTACTGTTCAATACATCTGCGGATAATACGTGCACAAGTGCAAATAAAAGGGTTTTTAACAATTTCCGAAAATTATTTTGAGTGTGAAGATGAATATAAACCTTTCTACATCAAATTAAAGCTTGATGGAATTTCAAAGGAAGTGGAAACAAATACAAATGGGACACGCCCTTAATAATCTGGCATTCTTGGTGCCTATCGTGTAATTAAAATAAAATTCAATAATCATATTTTAATGATTTTTATTTGAAGTGTAAATCATCGTCTTGTTTGCTCACTATACGACATGACTTGTTGTCAAAACAAAATGGTCGATGGATAAAATTATAAGTAATTAGACAAAGTTTGATGATAGAGCTTTAAAATCAGACTTGCGTCTGAATACTTAACCAACCATTGTTAATGTCATCAAAATAAACCGTTGTTATAGAAAGCAAATTGAACTTCTCTTACTCATTCAAAAAGGAAATAATGCTTGCATGAAAGGCTTCCACCTGACTCCGAGACAATGGCAGAGGGTGTAATATGGATTGAATAAAATTCGGCTACAATATTAAAAGAGAATATTGATATACTCAAATTTTGTAATTTTTGGAAAAATGAACCACATGTTTCATGATCCTTTATCCACGTTTCAAGAATCAGGCTCTCCCGTTACTGGATCAGCCACGTCAAGTTGCTGAAAGTTTTCCGTCATAGCCTTGAGAAAATATACATATCAATTTATTTTCGTAGTATTATCTCAACTGTATAAATATAGAATATAAATAACCAAGTATAGTAATTTCTGTCATCTTTTGATATTGTTTTCATATTTCTGTAACTTACATGACCTTATCATTTACATGGTTATGTAAATTATTTTCCTTTTGCAAGTATGAGATATTCATTCGATTTGCTTGCATGTATCCGTTTCATATCATATTTCTTTATTTCCGATGAAAAAGTTTTTTTTTTTAGAGTTTAGAAGAATCTAGTAATAACCCAACAACTATGTTTTTTTTTGCAATTGAGGGCTGCTATGAGTTTACTATTATTTGTCAACAAGGCTGTTAGAGGTTATACACCAGTACATTTAAGGTATATACTAAATATTTTTTACAGTGGCCGTTTTGTGAATCCTTTGTCATGTACATTTTTATCTAAATGTGAAAAAAACAATCTATTCAATTTCTCGATCTTCGATTTCTCTGGTATGTCTTTGCCTTGTTTTGTCTTTGTTCTTGGATATCCCGGGTTGGATATATCAGATTGATCATCCCAGTTCGGTATTTATGTTGTTACCTTTATATCTGAATGTATAAGTGTCATGTTGTCCCTTATATCCCATATTTATAAAACTATATGAACAAAATAAAATCTAGCTGTCTCCCTGTCCCCTTCTTCTTTACAGTGGGCTCCTACATGATACTCCAAATATTTACCTTCTTCATTTATTTTCCCTTTTTTGTTTTATTTGATTTGATATATTGTTATGATAAATCATATATATAATTATTACAAATCATAACTTTGTTTTTTTGTTTGTTTTTGTAATTTTGTAGCTCAGTACTGGACACCTTTAAGTGGTTGAAATAAAATATCTTGTATCTTGTATATTGTTATTAGCAATTGAACATTCTGATTATTGTTCAGATAAGGCTGAAACAATAAAAAAATACACAGGAAGCATTTTAATCAGCGATGTACTCTACAGTTTATTCCGGCAACTTGAATGTAAATTTACAAAACAAATATTTTTAGCACAGTCATTGAATTACCCCAAAACAAGAACTATAGTTCGCTTTTTATGGTGAATTGAAAAACACCAAATTGAGCAAAAACGCACATAATTGATATCTAAAATTAAACTAAATGTTAACATGAAAAAATAATCACAGCTTCTATTTCTATAAAATAACTATCAACTATTTTAATCTATTTCTGTTTATTTTAATCAGCATTTTAAGGATATTTATCTTGATATTGAAAACATTTCTGTCAAAGTGTGCAATATATATATAGATTAAATCGATGTTCCAAACTACTTAAAACTGGGATTATGTAATGAAAGTAGAAGATTTCACTTTTGAAATTGTTAATTTTCTAAATAATGGGGCTTGTTTAGGGGGGGGGTACCAATATCCCATATCCCTGTAAATTTTTCATCAAATATCCCATATCCCAAAAAGGTTTTTCCAGTATCCCATATCCCTGTAAATAAAATGGACTTAAATATCCCATATCCCAGTAAGTTTTGCCTCAAATATCCCGTATCCCCTGAAAAAAATGTGTGAATATCCCATATCTCAATATACCCTAAACAAGCCTCAATAATATCATGTGAAGAAATTTAGCACCACATGGATAACCATTAGAACTGAATAAATGTACGTGACACAACCTCTATAAACTCTCATAACATAATCCACAATGGGGAAAACGACTGACAGCCTTCAATGTGACTTAATAGTGGTTGCTTCTCGCCATCGTCATGTTGAACTTGCCTGCCCTCTTTACAATGTGAAACTAAAATTAAAAATAAAGGGATCTACTTTCTCCTCTATATAAGGCACGGACCATTTGATTTTCTGGGGTGGGGGGGGGGGCTGGGATTTTTTTGAAAAAAAAATTCCCGGCCCTGATTTTTGTAAAAAAAAAAAAAAATCTGGCCAGCACCAAGGTTGAAAAAAATAATCTGGTTTCAATCTTGCCAATTGAAAAAAAAAATCCCGGCTCAAGGTAAAATCCCAGGCCCCCTCAGAAAATCAAATGGTCCGTATAATGTACATAAAGATTCGACCTGTGGTTTTCTATGAGAAGACGTGTGTCGTCTGACGTATAAGGTAGTCGGTCAACGGGAAGAAGATGCTTTACGGACATAAAATCCCCTAAGGGACCGACCATTTAACTAGAAAGGTGGGGCTTGGTTTTTTCCTAAAAAAATATTCTAAAAATTATTTTTGATGAAAAAAAAATATTTTGGCAGCTGAGGGTAAGAAAAAATATATTCTGAAGAAGGATAAAAAATAATGCTGATAATGAAAAATGATTTTTTTCAGAATATAACCTTTATTATATGTACATAATGTCATATTGTTCAGGTCCCAATGCCTTCATATTTGGTGGCTTGTGCATCGGCATTATATAAATCTTTGGTGGGTTTGGTCCTCTGTTGTAGAAATAGTCATTGTCTTTCAACTGTTTTAATGCTCTCCAGTTCATTTTACTGATTGCCTTACAAAGATCAAAGCATACGATATCTTCTCCATGGAACAATTTCCCTATTTGGGTACTACTTGAACTGTCTAGGCGGACTGCATTCATCGTCATTGATAAGTATTTACTTAAGAATGTCTTACCAGTATTTCCTCCTTGTGTGTCAACTACAAACAGTATTTGTTTGTCATCTTGTTTCTCTAACCTCTCTATGGCCTGTATCTGCCATGGTCTCAGCTCTGCTGTTTCCATCACAGGGACTTGACTACAAACGATTATTAATAAATTTACTAACATATATATGTATACTATCCATGGCCATATACTAAAAAAATTTTTTAGTATATGGCCATGGATAGTATACATATATATGTTAGTAAATTTATTAATAATCGTTTGTAGTCAAGTCCCTGTGTCTTGAATATCATGAATATAATCTTCTGCTTGCTTATAATGGCGTCTTGATTTTGAATGAAGTCACGTGATTGACCACAACCACATTGCAAACTACTACCGGATGCGTAAATTTAGCCAACGTAAAAGATTAGTTAGTTATTACTTTACTCCAAATCAGTGCGATTTCGGCTATATGAGGGTGTCACGGCCCTTTTGGTACCCGGTATTCTTTGCTTTTTAAAGGGTATTCGGTACGCCAAGGTGTGGTACGCGGTACGCGATGGTCCGAATTTTTAGGCTTTTGGTACGCGTACACCGTGATCTTGAGAGTATTCGGTATTCAAGTCTTTTTAACGGTATTCTGTCCTTTTTTAAACGGTATTCGGTATTCCGGGGGCGGGGATGTAACAACCCCCTATATCCAAAAGATGAACATGAAGGGGTGATACAATGAACATGAAATGATTAAATAGATAAAAGGGGAACACAAGGCCGGTCGGAGAGGAGAGTTGATTGCCAGTGATAAAAGAAGTGATGGGTACACAGGGAAATATTGTTCACGTGAAATTCACGTGAACAAAAATTTTAACGTGAATTTCATGTGAAAGGAGCCAATTAACGTGAATTTCACGTGAAAAAGGGTTAACGTGAATTTCACATGAAATTCACGTGAACTTCACATGAAATTTTTCACGTGAATTTCACGTGAAAAATTTGTTAAATTATATTTTTTCCCTCTAAATATGAATAGAATTGCATAAAAATTATAAAACATTAAAATGTCCAAAAATAATTTCACGTGAAATTCACGTGAATTTTTTCACGTTAATTGGCTCTTTTAACGTGAAATTCACGTTAATTTTTTCATGTGAATTTCACGTTAAATTCACGTGAATTTCACGTGAACAAAATTTGCCTGTGTAGGGATGGGCATTTTAGCCTCCTGCACGGGGATCATACGGGTCCGAGACCTGCAGGGGGAGGGGTCTTTAACGTGTGAGGAACGTGACATTTGGTTTGCGGTCAGGTTTTACGCATTATAGCCTGACTCAACCAAAGCGGCCTGACCCGATGTCAGGTTTCTGAGCGCTCTTTAGTGGACTTTTACCGACAAGCTTAGCGCTGCTGCTGCTGTGGCCAACGTAAAAGAAAATATTTTGTATCATTACATGCATTTATGGTGTGAAGAAGAAGAAGAAGAAGAAGATACTTTATTTCCAAATTAAAGGGCCTCTTATGAGGCATAATATGCATACAATCAGATATGATTAGAAACAGCCATTGTGTGTATATACACAAGTTGTTTCTATTTGTGTGTTGACATTGCAATATATATATGACTTTGCTTCAAAAATGATCCTATAAAATAACGAAAAATTACTTTAAGAATTTTAAATTACAAATTCAACAATTTGTCAGATATTTGAAACATTTAGAATAAGATACAGAAAAAAGAAATATATCGTTTTCAAGTCCATAAGAGATATTATGCCTGCAGTATGAAATCAGGTCCTGCCAACCCATAAAGCACAAACCACAGATCTCAGCTGAGTTTCACCAAAAACTTGCACCACCTTTAAATAAAAACCAAAACCTGGGCCCGGTTTCATAAAAAATCTCAAATTTGAGGATTTCCTCAAATCTATTTTTTTCTTAAGGATTCCTATATAAAGAGGAAATTCTCAATTTGAGGAAAAACTCAAATTTAAGATGTTTTTTGAAACCCAGGCTCGGAGTTTACTCTGATTAATATCCTAAATTTTAAGTAATTTTAATTATCTTTTTGGGTGTAAAAGAGTTGGGTTTTTATGTCTCAGAAACTGGAATTCATTTTTTTTTCTTTTTTAATTTTAATCCGAAAATGGTCTGAATCGTTGGCAGTGAAAATTTTCATTCAATAGCTGTATTTGTTACTATTTTCTGTGATAATAGGATTTGGGTACCATTAAATTTGCATATGCATTGCACAGTGTTTTTTATTGATGAGTACATTCACAAACAAAAGCTCTTCTTCTTCTTTGTATATTAATAAAGCTGTTCATGTTCAACTGCCAACAGCAGCCAACGCAACAAAGGGGTAAAAAGAAAAGAAAAGAAACCAATATATAGATAGAACAGTTGAATGTTATACAATAGTTTAATAACATTCTAGCATGCAGATAATAAATTTTGAGAAATTTAAAGTATACCGTTTTGTTTGATTTCATTTAATTTAGATGCTTTTAAATCAGTAAAGAACCCGATTTTACGTTGTATAGTGACGTATTATTATAAAATTAGAATAATTTGAAAGAGGATTATATAATTAGGCTAAAAAATTCTACTTTCTGATGCAGAGTCCTGTCTCTTTAATACAATGGGGGTCGTTTTTCTGTCAATTTTGGTTATAATATTAATTGACAGAATAAGTAAGAAGTAGGTTTAGTATAAGCCGAGATGTTTGTCACGTAAACATAGAATAGGATGATTCTAACATGCTGCAATTATTAAAACTGGCCCATAATTTGGTCCATACCATATGGACAAATAACAATTGTCGGTTCATAATAATAATAAATAAATAAATAAATATCTTTATTTCCTAATCATAGGGCCCATCATTGGGCATATAAATCAGTCTACAAACACATAAGTCATACAAGTACAGAACAATGATTAAGAATGATTGGAACACAAATAGGCACAGTTATTAATAGAGAGAGAGAGAGCCAGGTGGGGTAAGAGGAGAAACTCTTTCTAATATTACATCTACATATTAATTATGTTACTTGTACAATCTATATCAATTATTTATAGTATTTTGTCTTATATAATAAAGATCTTCTATCAGATTACATAAATCATTAATGAATTCAAGATCTTCATTGATCATAAACCAAGAAAATAATTGTGAGTTGTTTAATTTTTTTAAATTTACATGCTGTTTTAGTAGTTTTTCTATAAAAGGTTTTCTTTTATGTTCATATGCATTGCATTCAAGCAAAAAATGTACTTCGCTTTCAATTGAGATATTATTGCAATATTTGCAGATTCTCTCATCCCTTGGCAGAACCTTAAATTTACCATTTTCTAGTATTCTTTCATGTCTTCCTGTTTCTATTCTAAGTATATGATTACTAGTCCTGAATTTTGCTAAAGTTTTTCTTTTTTCCATCTTAATAACAAGGTATGGTTCAGGAGTGAAATTGTTTTTAAATGTAAAGTAGGTATCCAGTTTTCCTTCCTTATTAGTTAAATAACCTCTTTTAATCTCTTGCCAAGAATCA
Organism: Arcuatula senhousia; assembly: GCA_963971305.1. Taxonomy (NCBI): domain Eukaryota; kingdom Metazoa; phylum Mollusca; class Bivalvia; order Mytilida; family Mytilidae; genus Arcuatula; species Arcuatula senhousia. Next base: position 6,867,037 of record OZ020306.1, read on the forward strand.
AGAAAGTTTATTTTTAAACATTTAAGTAATTGAGATTTGAAACTTCCATGACTTAGCTTCTTACAATATGATAGATCAAGATTTAAAAGTCTAGCAAAAAGCAATATATTGCTGTACCAGGAAGAGCATTGGGGATCATTTTTATATTCTTGTAAAGCACATGTAAGTAGTTCTGAAGGTAAGCTTTCAAGTCTATGCCAATACATAAATATGTTACATAGAATATTTAAATATAAAGGGTATCTACCAAGTTCTGAGAGAACCGCAATATTGGTACACGTTTTTGATACCCCAAGAATATATTTACAAAATTTAATGTTTAGCTTTTCAGGTTCCCAGTCCTTAAAAATATTGTAAAGGGACATTTCTTTTCTTTTAGGGGTAATATTTATGGTTCCCCATATTTCACTTCCATATAAGGCTATTGGTTTTATACAGTGATCAAATATATGAAGAAATGTTTTAATACTAGGATCTGCTGATTTCATATCTTTGTATAGTTTAAAACAAGCTTTCAGACTTTTTTGATATAGATGCTTCCTTGCTTCAATAAATTTACCTGTGTTATCTAACATAATTCCAAGATATTTGTATTGTTTAACAGATTCTATAATTTCATTTCCAATATTAAATTTTTCTTCAATGAGTCTCCCATTATTGTTAAAAATGATAATTTTAGTTTTCTTACAGTTAACTTCTAAACACCAGTTCATAGATTTTTCTCCAATTAAAATTGCTTAAATTCTGGACATAAATCTGTTTAAAGGAAGATACTTAAATTTGTCATCAGAGTTTATATATTTGACCCGTGAGATTAGTATAAAATATATTATGTTGACAAATCTTACGTTAAGTATGAAACACTTATTTTGAAATATAAATTTTGTGTTGATGACATCAATAAAATTTTTACTTTTTACTTATGTTGATGTTGTATAAATCAAAGACATATTTTGCGGAGGACATCACACAACCCTAAAGTGCAACGTTACTCAACAATTTTCTATGGGTTATATCAATGGACATGTTCTCAGAGAACTTTAGAATATATAGGTCAGATATTTGACAGTTACTTCTAAAGCCTTGTGCAAATACACCAAGGAAGATCAGAGTTATATGCACAGATGCACGCAATAAACCTAGCAAAATAAAAGTACATTGTAATGCATTCATTTTATGAATTTAAGAACAAAACGAAATATTTATTAAATCTAATAAAGATATATTATAAATTTTGAAAAGTACAATTCAAATCGAAAACATTCATTTCAAATGAACAAAATGAATAGTGAAATTCATCCATTGTTCGGACATTAAAAAGCGTCATCTTTCTGGTGGTGTCACCTCTGCGCAAATTTCCAAAAAAACTCTGTATTGTTCCATTAAACATTATATAGTATGCATTTAGCCGCCTTAATTGTTTGTATATTATATAACACAAAAACCCAGACTACAGCATTATTGAAGTGCCTGGGTTCTGTTGATAAATAATTGTAAATTAGGATGCAACTATTTTATGCTAAAACACTACGAAGTACCCCAGGATTAAGATTTTATACAATACACTTCACAAATGTAACAAATGTGTTCGATAAGTTCGGTCAATATTTCAAACTATTTTCTTTTACCCCTTACAAGCAATGCCGGCGACAACAATGCTATTCGGCCTGTCAGTTCTGTCAAAAATGCCATGTCATATTTCAAAAGCCATCTAAATAAATTCATCTTTAATGTAAACGGTTGCATTACATTAACAACTATAATCCAGAAAACATTAGTGCTTGATCTAACTTATTAGGAAGCCTATTTGATATGGAAAGGTTAAAAATCTGCCTTCGATCCCCTGCTGTGTTTGTCTTTTACTCGTAACATCTCTTAAGTAATTGAATATAAGTATCGAGTGAGAAGGTGAAAGTGCCTTAATACCAAGTCAAACATAGTAAGTGTTCAGTGTTGATACAAATTTGCTGGCACCCGCCGTTAGTTAGTGGGGTAGACCACCTGCCGAATGCCAGCTCGTAAGAAAAGTCAAATATTATCATATAGTAAATTACAACATTGTTTTTAAGGATTAGTTACTACATATTGGTACATGAAGAACCCCCAAGAATGTTGTTATTATTGAATAAAGATTGATCTATACCAGTCCAAATATTTAAAAGATTAAAGCGGAATTTCAAAAACTTTACACGATGACATATAAGTTATTGATTCGACCACCAGGCGTAATTTAGGTAAAAAATATATTTGACAGAATGTACATATGTAGTTCAATATAAAAATATTAATATATAATGAAAATATTATTATGATTTTTTCAAACCTCAAGTGAACCTCAGTTTACCTAAAATTACTTATATATCAGCATTGCTTTGTTTTCGGTATAAACATATTATTATGGTTCTGCACTGATAAACTAACTTTTTCGCAAAACCGGACAACAAAGATATTTTACAGACAAAGCAATTTCGTTCAAGTCGTCGATTATTTGGGAGGGGGTGCCTGCTCTCGTTTGGGGTCGAGAGTCAATATGAAGTTTGCCATGCAGGAAAATCAAATCACTGCATGGGGACTGCCTAAGCCTATGTATATGTGATAAATGTATAATTTTCAGTTGACATTTTTGTAGATGATAAGTTTTAAGGTTCCGATAGGACCCAACAAAATGGAAAAGAAAAGAATTATTTACCAATTACATGTTTAATATTTAGTTGCTTTTTTTACATGCCGCCACCAAGTTTGGGGAATTTGGGCGTTTGTCTAAGTTTTAGTAACTTGAGAGCGAAGACTTGCGAACCATATGATCTTATATAGGAACTGAGTCTACAGGAATAAACCCTGTGATATTGATGCTTTCTTAAACAAATGTAAGAAGACTAAAAGTACCTATCAAGTATAGAAAAGCAACGTTGGTATTCCATTGATAAATACGTCTATGTCAAATTATAAATAACATTTTTGTTTCAATATTGCGCAGTGGATACAATTGTAAAACGATTAATACCTCAACAAGGACAATTATAGTGCATAAATCAATGTATTATAATGTGTTTTTATTTACTCAAATACATTCCTGACATCGTCTAGATTGTAAAGATACTGAAGGAGGGTGTGTTTAAATCTTGACATACCACTGGCTCTTCAAAGTTAAAGAAAACTAACAAACATATCATAACCAAACCAATAACTACATGCAACACTACCCTGAAACTGCCGAATGATGTACAGTTTCTGAGTTTTGCAGGGTTTTTTTCCTGATTCGATAAAAGTACTTAAACAAAAATCATGTAGAATAAATATAATTACAAAAATCTTCATATTCTCCTACAATTAAAATGTTCAAAATAACCTGCACAATATTATTGTTTCCATTCACTTTCTTAATATCCTTTGAAAAGAATAATTGCTGCTTCGGTATACGTGGTTTACTCAGTCATTGTATGGTAATAAGGGTCCATAAGGAAATAAGGCGGAAGTCATTCTTGTTCAATTCATAATTATTTATAAATGTTCCTACCGTAGAAATTTAAACCGTTTTTTTTTTTATCAAAGATTAGAATAGAAATGCAGACTATATAAAATAAATGTTAAATCTAAAGCACTTGTAAGACTTTATAGGCTTGAACAACGGGCTTCGAAATATTCATTCCCGAAACGAAAATATGCTGCCGAATAGGAATGATCTTTTGTGCCACATTTCTCATTGAAAACCATCATAATGCACAAAATTCAACCGTTTTTTTTCAATTCACATTTTATTTTCAGTGGCATGACTTTGGTATGCATGTAGTTATGTTCAACTGACAAATCATCTTAAAGAAATGTGGGATTCCACCATATACCTATTGTTCATAAAGTTCATCGGTGGAACTAACGGGTTGCCGTTCGACTGGATTGCAATTCTCATGTGGTACATTTAATACTTTTTTTCTGTACTTTTAACATGAGTAAAATTATGACTAAATGGTTAATACTTTTTATCATCGACAGTGAAACATGTTGCAGATTTGTCATATTAATATCTGGTACTATTTATGGTCCAATTGGTAAGGGTTTGCTGTGTCGAGCATCGATTGTCTTCAGCTTGGATGTGTCATAGTATTCATTTGACTCAATAAGTTTTGGCTCATTAGTTTTTACATGGCGTACAAGAACCAATTTAATCATTTTTTTGTTTCATTTACTTCAAAATCAGCAAAGTACATGATATCTCATCTTATCCAATAACATATTGACTAAATGTAAAGACATATGTGGACGACAAAATTACTCAAACTCATGATGCCAAAATGAAAAAGTTTTCAAAAACGGTGACAGAAGATAGTGATCACAATGTGCATCATGATGTTTTAGTAACCAACCAATTGTTTAGTTTTGATATATGTTGTGGATGTTGCTATAACTCGAAAAGGTTTTATAGTTTAAGTAAATATTAAGTAAATATCATATAAAATTAAAACACAATGACAGCAATGTCAAGACTAGAATTATACATAGACTAGAAACTACAAAGGATAATTGAAGAGTTATTAAGTTGTCATACGTCAAAATCAAAACCGGGCCAAAATAAAAACCACACTGCAAACATCCAGACTTGTGAGAAGCCGTATCTGATGTACGAAAAAAAAACAATGAAAGATCACAGAAATTATATGAGAATTAATAAAAGGTTTTGAAGTCTGAACCAAAACTCAATACTAAAGCGTAGACAAGCAATAAGGAACAGTCACAATTACAAGAATAGACGAAGAGATGTGGAATAAGTGTACGCAACACAACCAACAATAAAGAAAGGGCAATCCAAAAAATCATAATGGAAAACAGAAATCTATTTGTAAATAACGAACCAGCCTTCATATGGTCACGGAATTTTTTCTTGAAGAAATGAAAGAAGCAGGGGTACCAATGGGGCATCCGAATGTCAAAGTCCGAAGGGACAGAGACAAAACCAGTAAACACAAACAAGGACAGGACGAGAAAACAGGCAACGTGAAAGACTTTTAAGGAAAGGTTTCCGATATCTTGCATATATAAAGGAATGTTTCATGCTTGTTAAAAAGTAGTTCATGAATAGCCAATATGTGTTAGAAGAGTTAAAATGTTTGAGAAGGATTTCATCATTTTAGATAAAAAGAAAGAAAACATAAACTACTAGTTATCATGAGATCATCAAAACAGACTACAATAGTGTGATATCACATGAGGACAGTGACATTTCTCGGTCCATTAATCAGTAGTCAATGTTCTACCTTGTAACCCTTTGCCAGTACTCAAATATTTACCCGGAAATGCAATTGCACAATGGTGTACAACTGTCAGTTTCCGGTCAACACCTTGAAAAAAAATATAACGAATTCTCACAACATAAAGTTCAAATTCTCTCAAGTTGATATTTGCTGATCATTGGGTTTCCCAGGGTCATTTAGACGTATACTATGCGTACCAACACGTTACTTAAAAGTCATTCATATTTTCGTCTTGTGAGATCCTGTGACCGATAAAAAAGATAACCTACAATTAGAAACATCAATTACTTTGATTGACAGACTATATCTTATAAAAAATTAATATTCATGACGGTGAGGTAATTTATCTATTTTTTGCAATGACAGAGATTCTCCTCTCAAAGGTAAATATAGCAACAGTATTGCACCAGACAATGGTATCCTAAACATTAGAGGGATAGGTTAACGCTTCGGGTATCCTTTACAATCTATGTCTATTTATAAGTATGTTTTAAATATAATTTAATTCATACCCTAAAAATAAGCAATCTGTGTCATATGGACAATTTGACAATATAAAAATGTAAATACAAATAAACCGTCTTTTTTTTTTAACCAGAATCATTCGTTCCAGTTTAAAGCTTACATTTACATTTTAGATGACCAATTTCACAAATTGCTCCCTTTTTTCGGTTATATCACTGAGCTTTAAAGTAATATTACAAATTCACTCGAAGCCAAAATTGGTAATTTCTGAAACTTTCATGCAAACAATAGAAAATAATGAGATGTGGAATAGGTGTACGCGACACAGCTCGCATAACAAGCGGTAATCTATAGAAAAACCACAATATTCGCCAGCAGAGTCGGTGCTGACCTTTCTGCAACTGGCCCATGGTCCAAATAAAATGCATATAATTCAAATCCAGTCATGAAATAGTTACAGATATACCATTCTCTTAAAGAAGGAACATAAAACATCAAAAAGACACGGACACACAAAAGGTTCGTCTAAGACATTATTAGACTTGGAGAAAAACAGTAATATGCAGTTCAAACAGCATCAAGCGCATTTTATAGTATAGATAAACTTGATGCATTTTGGATTTTTATTTTGGTGTGAGTTCGCGTTGGTGATTTATGAACGACGGGTATGTTGCAACAAACAGGAACTACTTACGCTTACTTACATCTGAGTTCACTCTCGTTACGACCAGAGTTCGCGTTGTTGATTGCTTTTCAGTGGTTTTTATGTGTTTTTGTGCAAAGTTTCTTCATATCTGTTCTAGTTTGTGTTTACCTGTTTTGTCTTTGCTCTTTTTGACTTTTGGCATTCGAATACTCCATTACTACCTCTCTGCTTCTTCCAGAAAGTTCGAAAATGTTTGCATGTTTTATTTGAGGAAAATGAAAATATTTAAGAATAAAAGTAACACGCATATGAATAGTCATTTTTAAGTTAAAACAAAGACAATCTCTGAAATTCATAAAATAAAGATAACTGCTGGCTCATCTAAATAAGGCACAGGAAATTAATTAAATCCTGACCACAAGTTGATTAGTGAAATTACATGTAATTACAAACACTTTATGTCAAAATGATGACATTAAATGCCATAAAAACAATGGATTTTTTAAGTATGTGCAACAAAAGATCTACTAAATTTAAAATGCATGATTTAATACATGTACATATGTTGAGTTTTATTAACAATATTTGCCGAGATTTTGTTTTGTATAGTGTGCAAACTTAAGTTCTTAAAAGAAAAAAAACCAGGAAAACTGTACCATAAAACTTGTTGCGAAATGCGAAAACGTGATAAAGGTTTTAAGATCAGCAGGTCACGTTTTTACCACTAGCTTATCATGCACAATAACTTAATTTTGCACCTTGTTTATTTATAAGAGTGTCCCCTGTTTCAAATCCTCGTCCTATATTGAAACAAAGTTCATTTTTAAATGTACTTGTTTTCATGCTTCACATGCTGCTATTGCTGTTTTATTTTATTCAAGGTATAATGAACTTAACTTATAATTGCTTTATGTCCCAATATCGTCTTTTTCAAAACGTTTCAAAAAAACACACAGAACCCCTGGAACTTTGTTCTTACTTTGTTGCTTGTTGCTGCAAATAGTCGAAACCGACGGTGCCGGAATTTGCTTCTGATTGCGTGTTAGTAATTTTGATGTTGTTGTCGGTGGTGTAGTAGTTGTATTATTGAGTGCTTCTCTTTCGACACTTTTGGGATAAGATTTTGTTTTAACCATGTTAGTTTGAACATCTTTTGAATTGTGGATTTCCTTTGTTTTGGGTTCTAGTGCTGCTGATGAGGAATTATTTTTCGAAATGGCCATACAGCTCATAAAATTAATTGCAGTTGGAGTTAACATATGTGTTGTGGTCTCATGTTCATTTACTCCATATCCTTTCATAAATTATTTTAAGTGTCTTCAAACTGGGTTACATATATCTCCTGTATATCAGATTGAGCTGCACTATTACGGTATATGCAACTCAATGTCATATTGTTACTTCCGGAAGTTTAAATTTCAAGGTCTTGCACAAATATTATGTTTTATCTAAATACCTTGAAGGTCATTTTTACACTTGAAAACAATATAAAAAAAGTTCCTTGAACTGCGTTTTCAAGTCCTTGGTCCTAAGGAAGAAAACAATGTTGTTCATCAAAGTTGGCAATGAACCTGAAAAGATGGCGTTTTCTCTTAATCCTATGGACACGTTAAAATTTTTATTTAATGTATTCAATTAGTCATATTTTAATCTTGTAGATATGATTTTTCAGATATATTAAGAAACGCTGAGAGAATTCTTTTTATGAGAGTACGGTTGATTGAAGTGCATATTTAAGAATCGATCAATGGGCCACTGCGTGAAACCAGCTCCACCAAACAAACTGTTACTAATAATACAACGAACATTAAGTAAGACTTTAACACCGGGCCAAATATATGTCGTAAACCGAGAGTGATGAACTTGGCTGCTGTTTGATGTTTGTACTTATAAGACTAGGTTATACAAATGGTATGCGGAAACCTATTATACGTGCCTATAAGAATGTCCTTAAAGTGTAAGTCATCGGGACGGGATGACCGCCCTTGTCAGTATAGACATAGCGAATTACTACCTTTAAATACAGATATGTAAATATTTATTTGGAAGGGAAATCTTTGGCCTAGTTCGTATTGGAATTCTTTCTAATGAACATTAATTAGTCACAAAAAATCTAATTTGGTCCATCTATCAGCTACAAGTATTTACCAATACAATGCAACACCTGAATGTTTCAACAATCTGTTGTAAAACTCTTGATACCAAGACTAAAAGACGTTTTGCAATGAAACTTTTCACAATTGTGTATATAAGCAACTGTGCTAGATAAATTGAGGTTCTTATATACCGCTTTTTACAACATTTAAGTCTCAAAGCGGTTCACAAATTATTATCCATGGTGAAAGAGCCATGCGAACTATAATCATTCTCAGCTCCTAGTGGAGTATACAACCAGAGCTGCCGTTCAGGCGCTAACTGCTATCATTTGAAACATTCCAATCCAACCACCTACTCATTTACAGCTAAGTCGGCTAGAACAATTGAAGTAGAGTATCTTGTTCAAGGATACAACTAGATAGTGCCGGCGAAAGATCCTTAAGTCGCCAGTCCAACACCACCGCGTCTTCATATAGATATATACGATTTTTTTAATGCTTTTTCAACAAATTACACATGAGATAGGTCATTTTTGCTTAAGTGTCGTGATATGTGTTGACTCAAAATTGACGTGAAAATTGAATGGGATAAAAATAAGCATTAATATTTGTATGAATTTGACCCGTTGCTCATTTCATTCTATTTATCACATGGATATAGGCATGAAAAAATCCAACGTCACACGTCATTTTATTATGAAATTCACATGTAAATGAAATACTAGTACAATGAGCATCGCATGAAAGTTATGTGTGACATAATTGCATTTGCGTGCAAAAGACCATTGAAAATACAAACTTCTGAAGAGATGTTTTGAAATTCAATCTTTCAAATTTTAATTACTGAATTGAATATAAAATTAGGAAACACTAATGAAACCCATGCAAAAATAACAGCAAAATCGAGCTGTACATATGCAACAACGCAAAATGATAGGATAAAACAATAAAGCCCTCGGATGTTGTCTTTTTTAGGGGGGGGATAAAGTGTGATCCAAGAAAATGGGATTCTTTAGTAAAGACAGCGTTCTTCCAGCATACAGCAGTAGTCATATTTTGACAACTACAATTGAACTGTCATAGCTTCATACTTTTTGGCTAATGAATAAAAATAAGGTATATGGACATAAGTTTCACTAATTAAAAATAAATATATGAATACGAGGACATGTATTTTATGATTTGTCATTGTGACATGGTATTTTAAGGTCTCTAGATAAAGTAAACCTTATTTCTATATTTTATTTTATGACTGTTCCCTTGTAATTCATAACGGTTTAATGGATTTCGCGGGACTACTTTAATTTGAATATGTATGCACATAACTATAAATATTAGAATTCCTTAACATGTAATATAAATCAAATTATTATGTCATTACAGTATTTGATTATCTATAAAAAGGAAAAGCTTTTCGGATAAACTCATCTATTTTTCAATTATCTTCCAAATCTTAAGTCTTAATCGGGTCTGACGCACTTTGGTTCCCATAAAACATTTCCACCCTTAATTATAGTATTAACCAAATAAATATTGGATGCCGTTAGCAACAGCTATTATTTGGTAACGCTTGTGAATGTTTACAAGAAACGCTGAAAGCCTATATATCATTGATGAAAAAGTGAAGCTATTTTTATCAACTTGCGTTGAAAGGACATTTTCTATGCTTTTTAACGTATAACAATAACTTAGAATTGATCAGACAAACCATTTTGTTTTTCAGTACATGATCACAAACAAACAAACAAATTCTGCAACATACACGGTTCAAAGCAGAATCTTGCAAAGTTAACACTAACATTGCATGGTTTAAGAAGACGAAGCAAAGAGGCGCCAATGGGGCATTCTACTGTCAAAAGTCCAAAGAGGCAACGACAAAACCGGAAAATACGAACAAGAACAGCACGATGAAATAAAAACATTTAAAAAAAACACACAATCAAGTCGTAACAAGTGTGAACTCAGGTGCCCCGGAAGGGGGCGGTTCCTGTCTGCTATAGCACAACCGTTGTATGGCTAATATACAGTCGGTTATATGGTAAAAAAAGATAACCTGATGCCGAAAGCATTGACAAATAGTTCTAAACCGGCTTTATTAGGGCCCCGCATCGAAGATGCGGACGCCCTATAGTTTTCACTTTGTCCGTCCGTCTGTCCGTCCGTCAACAATTCTTGTGAACACTCAAACTCAAAAACCATTAACACCACAGTTCTGAAACTTTGCACAGCTGCTAAGTAGCATATCATGATGTGCATATTAAAATTTTGTGCAAATCTGATTACAATTTTTGTAAAAAATCTTCATTTTTTATTGAAAATCACAGATTTTGAGAATTGGACTTCGTGAACACTAAAACTCAAAAACTGTTAACAATACAGTTCTGAAACTTTGCACAGCTGCTAAGTAGCATGTCATAATGTGCATATTAAAATTTCATGCAAATCTGATTAATATTTTTGGAAAAAAACTTCATTTTTTAACGAAAATCACAGATTTTGAGAATTGGACTTTGTGAACACTAAAACTCAAAAACTGTTAATGAAACAGTTCTGAAACTTTGTTCAGCTGCTAAGTAGCATGTCCCAAATTGCATATTAAAATTTCGTGCAAATCTGATTAATATTTTTGGAAAAAATCTTCATTTTTTATCGAAAATCACAGATTTTGAGAATTGGACTTTGTGAACACTAAGACTCAAAAACTGTTAACAATACAGTTCTGAAACTTTGCACAGCTGCTAAGTAGCATGTCATGATGTGCATATTAAAATTACGTGCAAATCTGTTTAATATTTTTGGAAAAAACTTCATTTTTATCGAAAATCACAGATTTTGAGAATTGGATTTTGTGAACACTAAAACTCAAAAACTGTTAACAAAACAGTTCTGAAACTTTGTTCAGCTGCTACGTAGCATGTCCTGATTTGCATATTAAAATTTCGTGCAAATCTGATTAATATTTTTGGAAAAAAACTTCATTTTTTATCGAAAATCACAGATTTTGAGAATTGGACTTTGTGAACAATAAAACTCAAAGGCTATTAACAATACAGATCTGTAGTTTCATATGCATTCCATGGAACATGCCTTAGTGGTTATAATTAAAGTTCGTATGATTTTGAAAACACTTAGATATTTTGCCGCGGGGGCCTTTCTGACTTTGTCAGTATTCTAGTTTAAAAAAAAACTTTTAAAGTTAAATGAACTTGACTGCAAGTTCTTAATTTACACCCTTGAACTGAACGTGGTGACCACAATGCCACAAAACTTGATTGAACTATGTGGCAATGCCACACGACTTGAATTCAACGAGGTGGGTATGCCTTACGCCTGGAGCTCAATTTGGTTGTCATGCTTCACGGATTGAACTCAACTACGTATAGGTGGCAATGCCACACGTCTTGGACTCAACTAGTTGGTAATGTTTCACGGCTTGAACTGACATAGGTCGCCATGCCTCACGACTGGAACTCAACTAAGGGGGCCATGCCTCACGAGTTGAACCGGACTAGGTGGCAACGCCTCACGGCTTGAATTCAAGAAGCTCTTGAACTTAACTAGGTGGCCACTCCAGTTGTTACTATGGTGCTTTATATATACACTTGGACATAAATATAAGGACCATGCACCAATTTTTAAGTTTACAATAGTTTTGATTTCTAATTTTCGTATAGAAGCAAAAGATGCCCTAATTGGCGTTAAAGGACTTCATTAGTTATCTATAATGTTTTAATTTCTTTTATAAAAGATGACGTTTATTAACAATGTTGTTTTTTTAACATTGAGTAAATTACAAGGAAAATTATGCTCCTAAAATAGTCGGATATTAGCTAGGAGTCTGTTCTCTAATGTGTATAAAATGACCAAAAACTTAAAGAATTTTCTTTTTTAAACAAGTCCGAAATCTTTAAATTTTTAAGAAATTGAAAAATTTGATACTTCCGATTTTTTACCAAAACCATTTAAACTAAGTTGAACATTTCAACCCTTTTAATTGTTAGAAACATTATCCAGAACTATTTTAGCGGGAAGGATAGCCTACTGGGAAGGTGTAAGCATTTGTCACCTCATGGAACATGTGAAATTAATTAATTCAGAAATGAAAAAAAAAATATTAGTCGATTATAAGGAAATATTAAGCAGTTAAAAGAAAAACATTATATAACTTTTGCGAATAGTCTTGCATTTTTAGAGGATGTTTATAGTTGTTTTTATACAGATAGTAAAAAATATTCATTTTGCTTGCAAGAGAAGCAGGTCTGATCAAATTGCCTTTTTGTGCAAAATTTGAGAAAAAAAAGTTGTATAACTCTTGAACATGAATGATTTTTTTAAACATCATCTTAACGAGTATGTTATATCTATACAAACTCTTTAAATTACAAAGATTTTTTGCCTCCTAAAAATGTACGTGTCAAGTCAGCAAAATTGAAAATATTCCATCAAGTTCGACGCCAAACAAAATTCCAGGACTAAACATAAGCAATAAACCTACTTTTAGAAATATATCAGTCTCCATTTTACACCACTTTAACACTTTTTACACAATATATTTTCTGATTTCTGAATGAAATAGAACGGTACCTGAGATTGGAATATTTCTTGCCACCAAAATCGTAGTTTTTGTTAAAATTACAATAATGCAATGTCACTTTGATTCGTCTTTGTCAATGGCTTGGAGTCTTGTGGTTAGATCAAATTGATCTTAGAATTGTTTTTTTTTTCATAAACACTGTGTGCTTTTTTTCATCATTAATAAAATAGTTGTTCCACTCCGTGGACATAATTTGAATAATTACGAGATAAAATCATAATGCATATGCTATATCTTGTATAAAGACACATAAAATATTGCACAGCTTATGCAACAACCAACAAAAATTTTACATTTTTAATGCTGCAGGCAGATAGAGTGTTTTATAGGTAAAACAAGCCGGTTGTGCTTTGAACGTCTCGAAGTAAAGTAGGCTAAATAGACTTAAATTCGGCGACATTTCCTGGTGTGGGATGCAAAAGTCAAATATTTCAGTCTTTAATCACTTTAGTTCTTTTTAAAACCTTTTTTCTAGTTTTTGTCATCAAAAGGTTTATTAATAGGTAGATCTTACACCCACGATACAAGGCTTAATTTAACATAGAAATAATTGGGATGAAAGTAAACCACAAACCACCATTTTATGCTAAAATATTTTAATTGCATTCATAAGAAAAAAAATCAATCCACACAAAACCTAGATTTGAAAGTCACGAGGGCGTGAACAGAGAAGAGCCCTTGCCAAAAGGGGGACTGGAATAATAATATTCATGATACAAATGCACGTACTGTACATGATGAAGAAATTGATTGAAAAAAGCAAAAAGGCGTTTTAATTATGTTTTGAATGTACCCTCCCTTAAAAAAATAAATACAATAAATAATTGTATATATGCTAGTATATAAAACGACGATTAGAAACAAAAATAGAGGAAATGTTCAATATGAGGTACAATTTAAGCAAAAAAGTATAATAAAAATGATAATAAGACTAAATTTTACAACACTCAATAAAACCATTATTCTGAATCTGTATATAGAGACAGCTTACTGTTTAGCTCCAAATACTAACAAAAAAGAAATAAATTCATTTTCCACCGTCAAACATTAATTTTTAAAGGGTTTTGTAATTTGAACCCTCATATCCTGCATTCTCTCCTGAAAAAAAAATGAGGTAATATTCCGGCTACCGACACCTCTAAATAGGTGTGCCCCTAAAAATCATTGCTCATGAGACATTTTCAAAACCGTGAATAAAAATGAATGTCTGATATAAAAGGATGTTGAACGTTTTATAGAAAAAATGTTCCATATTATTTTTTACTAAAATGCATATCATTCAAATGGGAATAAGGAAAACACGAGGAGGTAAATGAGTTGTGTTACGTAGAAGCTTTACTGAGCCTCTATTATGATATAGAAAGCATGATCTTAAACGACTAACGAGTTAAGGTAGCACCTGTGGTCGTACATGTTTACGGAAATTCAAAACTGTCTTTATTTGGTGAATTTCAAACATCGAATAACAATTGTTGAATGTTTGATTTTATTTTAGGAACACATAAACCACAAATAGTTTATTAAACAAGCAAATATTTATTGTTTGCTTAAATTCCAGCAAAGATGTGTAATCAAGAGATCGCTTGTATGACGTGCATGCCATTGTGACGTCAAGTTAAGGAATCGGATTACCGTTTCACGTTCTTAGAATAATTCTAGCACATTTTGCAATGTCATACATTGATCGAGGTCGATGAAATCATTCAAGAAAATTCCAACACATTCTTTATTTCTTCGAACGCAAATTATTTAAGCTAAATTGAATATTGATCCTGATATAAGTAAAATTAAACATGTTGCTGGTTGTTTGAATGTCAGTGACTGTTAATATTAAAGTTTATGGACGTCATTAGCATGCCTTACCAGTACATTATTGTTGTAAACATATTGTCCCGAATTAGGAATTATAAAACATCACCGTGTATGATTAATTCCAGATTATTTGGACATTAAAGAAAGTCTCAAAAGACGCATGGCAAAGTATTGTCCAGATGGCAGTGTTGGGAAACTTTTTTTTTATTAAACCCGCTTTAAAATACACACTGTTTTCCCTATTAATCTATAAGATTTTTGGAGAAAAAAAACTTCAAATAAAAACTTACTGAAATTATCATTTCGTTTGACACTTGCCTGGACCAAATCGACAAAAAACAATGGCGTATAACTGTTACTGTATGTCGGTTTCTTGGGATTTTTTTGAGGCGCCAATAGATACTAGTGCTGACACAGTGAGTGCTGACTAACACGCGTTCTGTCATGTCTCAGTTTTGGACGCAATTGTCTGCAAATGAAAGAACTTTTAAATTGAAGCTTAGATACAATATTTTACCCTTATGAACACAAATCGTCATAATCATGTTTATATTGGAGTGGCTTTGCTGGCTCAGAACACAAATTAACTCTTACACTATACATATTTAAAGTGCTACTAAGTAGGTTTAACAGGCAACATCTGTTTGGCGGGAAAAATGTGTCGCCGTTTAAGTGTACATCTGTTTCTTTAGAAGTTTTTCGAGTAATTTGATTTCCAAATGACAACCAACGCAGATTTACTCAAGCAATTTTAATTTGGTAATTTTATCATCATAGTTTCCATATAAAGGATCGCAATTTTGATAAGGGGGAAATGTGTGAAATATCTGATGCTTTCGCTAAAATATAAAAGCGTGCTGTGTCCTGAGAATTCGGATACAAGGAAAGATTAAGAAAAAGTAGTTTGTATTTTGAGAAATTTCTTAATATACTTAATATACTAAAGCACCGTCCCCTGGTGACCATAGCATGCATATGACTTCATATAATTATGTATCTACATATATATCTTTTATGTGTGAAATGATATATTTGTTTTACTTTTGTAATTTAATCATTGTAGCATAATGAAATATTGGTCTTTTTTATATCCAGACTATATAGTATCTGCATTAAGCTATTTCTTTATTATAATCTTACATTTTATCATGTAATTGTAATGATGCTGCCCTTTGAGGGACCATGATTGGAAATAAAGTCTTATACGAATGATGAAAGTCCAACCATTCTATACTACTACCATAATGAGTTGGTCGCATTTAAGTCGTTAATTTTGACATTAAGGCGAGCATTAAGGTATTAAGCCAGATTCAAAATTGCGTTAACACATGAAAAAAGTAAAAACTTGTGGAAACATTTTATATGTAAAATATAAATCAGATCATATTTTTGTTCATACAATATGAAACGTAGTTCCACTTCAAATCACTTGTCTGTTAAAAAATCAACACCTGAGAAGAATCAAAGACAGCTCTACACCTAGGAGACTAACCACCTAAGTTTACAAATGAAATGAAAGTTTCCTTATAAGCTGTCATTTGGTAAACACCATGGCCGAGACACATATATCATGTAACAGTTGTCTGTTTACAGATCAGTGATATCTGACAATGCATACCACCTCTCATTAGTAACAACTTATTAACTTATGTAATACGGGGGTCTATTGTTTATACCACATGCAGTGGTAAAGTAGAAAGTACTTTCACCCTTTGACTTTATAAACATGATAAAGCACCGCGGTGTTGGGTTGCCATACTGCACGAAACCCTTCTATTATTTGCATGTTCAAATTATCTGATACTATTTTTATAAAGAATGGTCTACATTTAGAAATTCTAATTAAATTCTGTGCTATATAAAAAGACTTGAGTATATAATAGTGAAAAATAGTAATCTCGAGGACCTAAAATAATCCATAAGATTTGAAAATCAGCAGAATATCTATAAATGTAGTAATTTGTTTGTTACAAACTAGGGTATCAGTAATAACAAACTTGGAAATACAGAACTTAACTTGAACTTATTCTTAAAAAGACTCGAGTTTACGATTCTGTCAAGGTAATAATGCTGCAATTATACAATTAGGTTGTCTTGGCGTTTGTTCAGGCATTTCAAAATTAATTTATAGATACAAATTTTGGGAACTTAAGTAGTAGTCCACCTAAGAATCATGCAAAATTGAAGAAAAGTGATTCATCGATAAAAAGACTACAGTGGTTTATTGTTCAAAGTATATAAAATAAGAAATAAATAACAATTTGCTTATAACTGCCTGGTCCTGGGAGAAATCTTGCCATTTTGTTACAATGGTTTCTATTGAAATTATTGATTTTTTTTTTAGGTATCTCCCTTTCTTACATTTTTCCAATGCATTCTATATTATTTTTTTTCTCAAGACCGGGGTTAGTCTGGAAAAAGAGCACAAAAGATCAAACCAGGGTGCTAGTAGGAGTAATACATCAAAAATAAATTGGTGTAGGCTTTCCACCCATGAATCGCTCTTTGCATGCTTCTTATTAAGAGTGGTACTTAATTAACTTTTTTTTATAATTCATCTGCAAAATCGTTTTTGAAACTGATTTCAATTCAGAGATATTACGGCTCCTTTTTAAGTTTTATTTACTAGGATCTCATTATTTTTCTTTCATTAAAAGCATCACAAATGCTGGAGTTCTTAGCTATATTGAACTGCATTTTAAAATCTGTGCCTGTAGTGTTCAGAAATGGTCGCTGCTCTGTAAGGTGGGGACAGGGGCGGACAGTAGCTGAGTGTATACTAGTGCTTTAAACTGGGACAGGGGCGGACAGTAGCTGAGTGTATACTAGTGCTTTAAACTGGGACAGGGGCGGACAGTAGCTGAGTGTACACTAGTGCTTTAAACTGGGACAGGGGCGGACAGTAGCTGAGTGTACACTAGTGCTTTAAACTGGGACAGGGGCGGTCAGTAGCTGAGTGTACACTAGTGCTTTAAACTGGGACAGGGCGGACAGTAGCTGAGTGTACACTAGTGCTTTAAACTGGGACAGGGGCGGACAGTAGCTGAGTGTACACTAGTGGTTTAAACTATACTGACGAGCGGTAAGATCCATCCCGATAACAGGAACTCTTTATCTTTAGCGGAAGAAAACCAAGCCAAGCTACATCAGTGACAAGGCTTTCTTTGAAATATTTGTTCAATTACAAAGCTTTTTATCTTACTAACAAAGCGTTGCTTATATTCTAAAATGGGTAGATTTGACTTGGAGTTTATGAGCTTATTAAACTAAAAAGAAAGTTTACATAAGAAGTAGATATGTTGATATTTATTGAATATATGTTAATGCATGTTAATATGGAAAACATATGCATGAAAATGCAAACAATAACAACATTAATGCATAAAAAATTACACGAATCCTTGACAAAACCATTGGGAAGTTCCCAAAACATCTTATAGGGACACATGCATTGATTAGAAATTCAATTAATGATCCAGATTGACCTCTAACATTATAAGCAGGAAAGCCTTGTACATTACTGTAAAGCATGAGAAAGCATATTTCCTACAAAGTACAAAGTAGGCCAGTTAATTAACTATAAACTTCCCTATAATGTTAATTATAGTGATGTGTATTGGTACTGTCAATCATAGGGAGAACACGAATGTTGACACTACTGGCAGAACATGCAGGAAATGTAATGAGAATTAACCTTGGCAGATAGACTACCAAATGTAGAGTTAACCTTTGTTTACACCATAGGGGAGATCTATTGTTCTACGCTCAGTGGGTGCTCTTAGCTGGGTTCTCTCTGTTGGTCTTGTCGCCAACTATCACATTTCTGTATGTTATGTTTTTCCACTAGCATTCTTTCTAACACCGTGGGCTATGAAATTGAAACAATGTTAAAGACTTGTATGAATACCACGGCTTCACGCCTTAACACCTTAGCAGACCTAATGCGTGTGCTTCATTGTGAAGACTAAATAAACCTTTAAATACTTTGTAAAATTTTGAATGTATGAACTTTAAGAGAGCACTTTTTGTAACTTGATCCAGTAGAGAGTGAATGGATATAGTCCCCTGTAAGTCTTTCTGTTGATACCATTACTAAGTTAACAGGAATGGATACAGTCTCCTGTATATAGTATTACTAACTAAACAGTTGTAATGTTATAGCTTCCTGGGGAATGTTTGTGATTACTAACGGATTAGTATTGTCTTATAAGTGTGTCATAGCATTGCACTTAACATGGTTTCGACTTTGCTTACTGTGCAAATAAGGAACAATTTGTATGTACTGTTTAGGGGTGACATTTCACTATACTTGCTGTTTTTTTAAATTGCTGCTCTCAGTTTAAAGGCAATGAGTCATGAACGTATCTCCTTTTATGAAAGTTGTGTCATAAACGTGTCTCCTTTTATGGAAGTTGTGTCATATACTTTTCTCCTTTTATAGAAGTTGTGTCATATACGTGTCTCCTTTTATGGAAGTTGTGTCATATACGTGTCTCCTTTTATGGAAGTTGTGTCATATACTTTTCTCCTTTTATAGAAGTTGTGTCATATACGTGTCTCAATTTATGGAAGTTGTGTCATATACGTGTCTCCTTTTATGAGGGTCGGTAGGACCTTTTGCGGGACAGCGGGAAAGCCCGTTTATTTCAACGGGAATTCGGGAAAACCCTTAACGGGAACGGGATTAAGCCATTTTCATATTTCGGGATACGGGAATCACACATTTATTTTCGCGGGAATCAGGGATTTCTTGTTTTATTTGCCGGGACTTCGGGATCATACCCCCTCCTACCCCCTCTTTTTATGGCAGTTATGTCATATGCAACTCTCCTTTTATGGACTTTAGCCACTTACACATAATTAACTATTTCTGATCAATTTACCATTAACAACTTAATTCTAAGATTTAACTAAGATCTTTTCATGACCACAGTTTTGGAAATAGGTCCAATAAAAACACAAAAGGTTCAACGCACACTTCAAAGCAGGCAAAATTTTTTACTGGACTTATCTAATACAAAGAAACACAACTCTGTCCTTTTTCACAGTTCATTTAGATCTTACCGAGTTACCTTGATTTTTAAAACTTTGATTTTCAAATGTTGACTTATTCAAGAATTTAAGACGAAAGTTAAATTCTAGTTTTCAGACTTAAAGGTAAAAATGACTCTTTGAAATAATGGAGATACAAGAACATGGATATATCTGAAATAAGATTGTTTACATATAAAGTCCGAATACCTGGAGGAACATTAGCGCATTTAGTTTAGTACAATGAATTCAATGATAATACGTACCAACAAAAAATCACAGAGAAAGAAAAAAAAAATATACTTCCGATACTTAGTGAAAACAAGCTTATCGGCCAGATTATAAAAATAAAAATAATATATGATATATAAAAATATAGTTTACTAGCTGTTAAATATGTGTAATGTATACACTATAACTTAGCTGTTCAAAGCATTCCTATATACAATTTCCTGAACATATCATAATTTCAATATCTTCATTTGAGAAAATCCATAGAAATTTGATGAGTCGCTCATATTACTAAGGTTGTTTCATAATTCGTTTAATTTGGAATAAAGATGTTTTATGGTATTGTCATAAAATGAGGTGATATTTTGATACAGTTGAGTACAATAATCTCAGGAATGAACTATGAAGAAATTTTTCTGATAGGTTAGCGATTACCCACCTTTAGCCTGGAGCCTGTGCAGACCAGAGTGTCTGAGGCAACAAAACACAATGTGTAGATACTGAAGTGCCCCTAGTAAATAAGCGAAGCAAATTGTCCAGCTAGGTTCTCAAAGCAATGATAGACAAATCCATATACAGACTCATCAGTAGCGACTGATGATAGCATTTAAAGACAGCTAAAGTAACCTTCAAAATCCTTTTCTACATGAACAAAGATCTTACGACATTCAAATTGATAAAAAAGAAAAAAAAACATAGCATGGATATTCTATAAAACAAGCAATGATATATTGATGTAAATAAAAGATTTGCCCAGTTTTCAAATATCATCAAAAACAATGCTTATATATATGAAAAAAAGTAAAGTTACTTAGAATCGATATAATGTGTCGATTTTCGTCTATTAAGGACTCACTAAAGACCCTCAAGTCAAAAAAAAAAAAAAGAATACAAGACGTATAACCTTTTACTTTACTTTAATGTATCCGAAACAGATGCAGAATTCTATACAAAGACTAATTTATGTCTGGGAGAAGAATAGAATTAAGATTTTTATACTTTGGAAATTTCTACTGAATATTTTTACTCTTTGGAAGATTTTCAAGAAGAGTTGGTACCAGAGGGGATAACCAAGAGGAAAGACAACCAGCTGGACCAAGACCCATGAAGATGATCTCAAACCAAAACTTTCATTGTTTGTCTGATTCGTCTTTATGACTTATCAGAGACACACAAACCAAATCTTGAAAGGCTTGATAAGCTAGAATATGAAGTGCGCAGTCTAATGATGTATCTAACAGGATGCCACATTAAAACTATGACTAAGTTATGTATGGGAAAATAATAACCTTAATGCCTTTTTATTCAGAAATTTTAACTGAAAAAATAGACTTTGATCCTTCTTTAATACAAAAAAAAGGTTAACTATATTTTTCTCAGTTTTCGCATTTTATATGTATGCAAGGCCATATAAAACATTTTTTGGTCAAAATGGAAAAAATAATAACTATTGCTTATTGGACATTTTCATTCGAAATTTTGATGACTATATTGCATTCTGTAAAGCAAAGGATGGTCAAAGTCAAACGCCACAAAGTTGTCAATAATTAAAGAAAAGGAACAATTTTAATTTATTGACTTGTGCAACACAATACCAAGGTAAATCATCAACTTGTCTTCCTTCACAGATTTATCAGGCAAGAATGGAATAAGTTTGACTTTTGGGTTTGGTTATGTGTTTTATTCATTTTTTGTTGTTGCTTAAAAAATTAAAAAATCAATAACATAGAATGTTCCAAACTTTCCACTATAGTCACTATGAAAGAATTCAATAGATCAAATACACAGGCACATTAAAACTCCGCCTGAAATCTGGGTTTGCCGCTTTGACAACACTAAGTCTTGGCCAGTCACCTACCTAGTATCTTTAAAAGCTAGAGTCATTTACAACACTTTGGTGAAGCTTTGAAGCAACAATCTGCAATAGTTTTTAATCTAGAATGTAAAGACATGAAAACGCAATTTTGTTTTATCTTTTAAGGAATATTACTCCTTAAATTGTTCAACGTTTACAAAATGTAGACGTTTGTAGAACTTCTTCAGCTAAACATTAAGTTTAACAAAATCTTTTCTTTCTTTGTAATAGTTTTTATTTGATAAAGTAAAATACAACTTTGACAATAAAAACAATTACTGCTAAAAATTGTCACTTCACCTCATGCGTAGAATATTTTAGTGCATAACTTGAGCTGAACATTAAAGCAAGCGATAGCTTTCCTCTATTTGCAAAGGTTTTCATTTTATAAGGCAATGTGAAGAAATATTGTTAAAGGGCAAATTTCTGTCTTGATCTTGAATCTAAACCAATGTTTTTTTTATATATAATTTGCTTATTTAGGTTCATTATCTTATGACTTTAGTTGTGTGAACTCTTGACCAGCCTTCTTTAGAATGTGCATTTCACACATTGAAACTTTTGAATCGATATGTGAACAAATTTTTCGGGCAGCTGTTAAGTTATGAAAGTACATTTGTGACCATGTGCTTACTAGGGATACACTTAAACACAATTATACCTGGCAATAAAAAGCTTCACCTTCGACCGACACAATTGTACCTTGCTTAAAAAAAAACTTGATTCGACCAAAACATATCTTATCTTGTACGTTTCAGGCCTAAATACTTTTGGTTTTGACCTTCCAATGCTGCTGATGAGAGGTTACTCTTTGAAATATGCCTAATCACACCGTTTTATAACCGTTATGGTAAATGTATTTTTTAACTGAAAAATAACACTTTGATGCTTCTGCAATACAAAATGATTGGTACCGGAGATGGTTGATTGTATTTTTTCTTTCAATTTTCGCATTATATATGTATGCAAGGCCATGAAAAGCTTTTTTCGGTCAAAATTGCAAAACTACAATGGCTAGTGCTTATCAGACATTTTCAGTGGAAATATTGATGACTTAGTTGCATTCTGTAAAGCGAAAGTTGGGCAAAGTCAAAAGCCAGAAAGTTGTGAATAATAAAAAAAATAAGAAATATTTAAAAAAAAATCTACCCCCTACTCTATATAATAACCTCTTTTTTAGTCGATATTAATGACCAGAAATCAAGCCCCTGTGTCTTAGATGGTATTCAAAGCTTCTGTAATTGACACATTGATCAATTCATCGGGTTTAGCTATATGTTTTTACTTATTTTTTTTTGTTTTTGCTTAAAATACCATTGAAATCAGTCAGAAAAAATAGGATGTTCCAAGCTTTACACTAAAGTCACTCTGTAATTATTCAATAGATCAAATACACAGGCACATTAAAACTCAGTCTGAAATCTGGGATTGACAACACTGTTAGTATGTCTCCTAATCTTTTAAAAGTAGAATTTTTTACAACACTCTGAAGCAACAATCCGCAATAGTTTATATTCTAGAATGCAAAGACATGAAAACGCAATCGTGTTTTATCTTCTAAGGGACATTATCCAACTGTCTGACAACTTCTATCAAATGAAGAGCTTCTTCGGCTAAACATGAAAATTAAACAAAATCTCTTTCTGCTTTTTTTATTTGATAAAGTAAAATACGATTCTGACAATAAAAGGACAATTACCGCTAAAAAGTGTCATCTGACAACTTCACCACATGCGTAAAATATTTTAGTGCAACTTGAGATGAACATTAAAGGGTTAGGCTAGGGTTAGGCCTAACCCTAACACTAAAGCAAGCAACAGCTTTCCTCTATCTGCAAAGGTTTTCATTCTATTAGGCAACGTGAAGAAATATTTTTAAAGGGCTTTCTGTCTTGATCTTGAATCTAAACCAATGGTTTTTTATATATAATTTGCTCGTTAAAGTTCATTATCTTATGACTTTAGTTGTGTGAACTATTGACCAGTCTTCTTTAGAATATGCATTTCACACATTGAAACTTCTGAATCGATATGTGAACAAATTTTGCAGGCAGCTTTAAATGTAGAGAAAAACCTTTAAAAATGTTTAATCTGTGCTCATTAGTTGTACCCACCCATTCACAAATATGCCTTGTGTAAAGAAAACAGGTAGTGGACAGCCCATGGATCTAAGAGTATGTCAATATGAAGCTTGTTACCAAAAATCAGCAACCTAGGAGTAAAAGCAGCTGAGTTATGAACAAACAAAGAACATTTGTGAGCTTATGCTTGCTATTGATACTGATACCCCTAAACACAATTATACCTTGCAACAAGAGTTAACACTAAAGTATGTCTCGCCTGCCTGTACCATCAGAATACCTAGTTATTCAACTACTAGTATTCATTTATTAATTCTCGCCTGAACAAAAAGTGGCATAATTACAAATGCATAAAAAGTTACTAGGCCTTGAGTTCTTGAGATCAGAGGTTAATAAATGTTAAGATCATTACTGTCTGCACATGTATACCAAATATCAGATGCCTAGCTTTTATACTTTTCAAGCAATTCATTGTCCACAAAAGTTTTACAAAAAAGTTTTAGCCTGAAAAAGACCTAAGTTTACAAAGTCACTGAAGCGTGACAATGGGGTCAGGGTCATATGGCATGGTGATAGTTGCATAGACCATAACATCAACTGTCTGTATGCCCATTTTCAAATGCTTAGCTATTATACTTTTCAAGCAATTCATTGTCCACAAGTTTAACAAAAAAAGTTTTGGCCTGAAAAAGACTTAAGTTTACAAATTCACTGAAGCGTGATAATGGGGTCAGGGTCATATGGCATGGTGATAGTTGCATAGACCATAACATCAACTGTCTGTATGCCCACTATCAAATGCCTAGCTATTATACTTTTCAAGCAATTCATTGTCCACAAAAGTCTTGCAAAAAAGTTTCGGCCTGAAAAAGACTTAAGTTTACAAAGTCACTGAAGCGTGATAATGGGGTCAGGGTCATATGGCATGGTGATATTTGCATAGACCATAACATCAACTGTCTGTATGCCCACTATCTAATGCCTAGCTATTATACTTTTCACGCAATTCATTGTCCACAAAAGTCTTGCAAAAAAAGTTTCGGCCTGAAAAAGACTTAAGTTTACAAACTCACTGAAGCGTGATAATGGGTTCAGGGTCATATGGCATGGTGATAGTTGAATAGACCATAACATCAATTGTCTGTATGCCAACTATCAAAATCCTAGCTATCATACTTTTCAAGCAATTCATTGTCCACAAAAGTTTTACAAAAAAGTTTTGGCCTGAAAAAGACTTGTTTACCAAGTCACTGAAGCGTGATAATGGGGTCAGGGTCATATGGCATGGTGATAGTTGCATAGACCATAACATCAACTGTCTGAATGCCCACTATCAAATGCCTAGCTATTATACTTTTCAAGCAATTCATTGTCCACAAAAGTCTTGCAAAAAAGTTTCGGCCTGAAAAAGACATAATTTCACAAAGTCAATGGAGCATGAAAATGGGGTCAGGGTCACATGGCATTTTGACAGTCGAGTAGACCATATTGTCAACTACATGTATCTGTATACCAAATATAAGATGACTAGCAATTATAATTTTCAAGCAATTCATTGTCCACAAAATAGTTTATGTTGCCGCCGCTGCCACCTGGTAGCAATACCTATGTCTCGCTAGGCAAGACAAATACCAAGCTGGATTTCCTCAAACAGGAAGTAAGTGAGCCTCAGAAATCAACTTTATGGGCCCCCACTCTGAACAAAAAAATGGGTCAAAGACAGAAATGTCCGGATTTTGTTTAATAGGAAGTGTATGAGCCACAGACCTGAAATCGAATCCAACATTATGGGATCCCATACTGATGCTGCATACCAAATATCAAGAGGTTGGGATTAGATGTTGCTAAGAAAAATGTTACGAAAATTTTCTAAGATTGAACATGAATGTAAACAAGTGTGGCCACTGAAAGTATTACTCGCCTGTCGACACTATCACTAAAATCAACTACCTAAGCTTTCATTTCTTGATATAAACACAAAAAAGTCTGTATACCCAATATCAGATGCCTAGCTATTATACTTTTCAAGCAATTCATTGTCCACACAAGTATTAAAAAAGTTTTCTGCCTGAAAAAAAATACATAAGTTCACGAGTCACTGGAGTGTAAAAATGGGGTCATGGTCACATGGCATTATGACAGTTGCATAGACCATAACCTCAACTGTCTGTATACCCAATATCAGATGCCTAGCTGTTATACTTTTCTAGCAATTCATCGTCCACTAAAGTCTTACAAAAGAGTTTTCGACCCGAAAAAAAGACATAAGTTCACAGAGTCGCTGGAGTGTGAAAATGGAGTCAGGGTCACACGACATGGTGACAGTTGTGAAGACCATAACCTGAACTGTTGGTATATACCAAATATAGGATGCCTAGCTATTATACTTTTTCAGGAATTCATCGTCCACAAAAGTCTTACAAAAAAGGTTTACAGCCTGAAAAAAGACCTAAGTTCACAGTCACTGGAGCGTGAAAATGAGGTCGAGGTCATACAGCATGGTGACAGTTGCGTAGACCATAACCCAAACTGTCTGCATGCCAAATATTAGATGCCTAGCTATTAAACTTTTCAAGCAATTCATTGTCCACAAAAGTCTTACAAAAAAGTTTACGACGCCGCCGCCGCCGTCGTCACAGGCGAGACAAAATTAACAAAGTCGGTAAACAGGAAGTAGGTGTGCGACAGACCAGTAAAACCGATTTCTACGTTATGGGAGCCCATGCTGATGCTGCATACCAAATATCAAGAGGCTGTGATTAGTAGTTGCTGAGAAAACTGTTAGGAAAATCTTCTATTATTGAACATTTATGTCAAAAATGAACTAAGTCGGTAACATGAAGTAGGTAAACCTGAAATTGAATCCCACTTTATGGAAGCCCATGCTGATGCTGCATACCAAATATCACGAGGCTGTGATAAGCTGTTGCTGAGAAAACTGTTACGAAGATTTTCTATTATTGAAAATATTAGATATTAATGTGCTGATCACTATTACCCAAACAGAATTTTAATATCTGTTACCTCTTTTAAGCAATTTGCAAAAAGACTGCAATTTAACCTTATGTTCTATTTTTAGCCATGGCAGCCAAGTTTTTTTGTCGAATCAAAATTTCAAACGAAAATTTTGTAGACAACATACTACAGAACAACCCTACCAAGTTTCATTACATTTGGCCAAGCGGTTTCAGAGAAGATTTTTGAAAAGTTGAACAAAAATCTGTGAAAATGGTCAATTTTTACGATCAATGGGTATAACTCCTAAAGGAAAGGTCCTACAACTTTGACTCTGTTACAACTTTTGTAGATCTTGATGTGCTTAACCAGATGCAATTTAAATCTTTCAAATGTCTTGTATAGTTTTCAAGATATTGGTCTAGAATAGTGCAAAATTTGGGAAAAAAATCAAGAAAAAGGCAATAACTCCTACAACAATTGTCAGATCTTCTTTAAAACTTCAGGGCATGTAGATCTTGATGTGCTGATCACTATTACCCAAACAGAATTTTAATATATGTTACCATTTTTGAGCAATTTGCAAAAAACTACAATTTACCCTTATGTTCTATTTTTAGCCATGGCGGCCATGTTTTTTGTTGAATCATAATTTCAAACATTTATTTTGTAGACCACATACTACAGAACAACCCTAAGAAGTTTTATTACATTTTACCAAGCGGTTTCAGAGAAGAAGATTTTTTAAAAGTTGAACAAAAAGCTTTGAAAATGGTCATTTTTTATGATCCAAGGGGTATAACTCCCGAAGGAAAGGTCCTACAACTTTGACTCTGTTACAACTTTTGTAGATCTTGATGTTCTTAACCATATGCAATTAAAATTTTTCCAATATCTTGTATATTTTTCAAGATATTGGTCTAGAAAAGTGCAAAATTTGGAAAAAAATCAAGAAACACGAGGCTCCCAGGAGCCTGAATCGCTCACCTGACATATGTGCCTGAAGTAAAGGTTATTAGGCAAAATCTATTTGACGTTGAAAGGGTCATAAGATTAATAAGGTGGTCATCTGACAATATGGTGGATCTTAAGGTGCTAATCACTTTTGTTCTCAATCAAAATCTAGAAATCTGTCACCGTTTTTGAGTTATTAGCAAAAAAATGCATTTTACCCTTATGTTCTATTTTTAGCCACAGCAGCCATGTTTTACAACCAATCAAAAATCCCCACATCAGTTCTGTACAACTAATGCTAATAAACAACAATACCAAGTTTGGTTCCAATTGGACTTAAAGTGTCAGAGGAGTTAACGTTTTCAATGTAATGAGGAAATGCTTTTTAAATGCTTAATTTGGACGTTCTAGGGGCAATAACTCCTCAAAGAAAAGGTCCTACAACGTTGACCCTATTACATATATTGTAGATCTTGATGTGCTTAACAATATGCAATTTAAATTTCTCAAATATCTTATATAGTTTTCAAGATATTGAGCTAAACAGGTGCAAAATTTATAAAAAAAATCCACAAAAAGGGCAATAACTCCTACATGGATTGTTGGATTTTCTTCAAAGTTTCAGAGCTGGTAGATCTTGTGGTGCTGATCACTTTAGTTCCCTATCAAAATTTTAAAATCTGTCACCGTTTTAGAGTTATTTGCAAAAAACTGCCATTTACCCCTATGTTCTTTTTTTAGCCACAGTGGCAATGTTTTACGACCAATCAAAAATCCCCACATCGGTTCTATACACCTAATGCTAATAAACAACTATATTAAGTTTGGTTCCAATTGGACTTAAAGTGTCAGAGGAGTTAACGTTTTCAATGTAATGAGGAAATGCTGTTAAAATGCTCAATTTTAACGTTCTAAGGGCAATAACTCCTAAAAGGAAAGGTTCTACAACGTTGACCCTATTACATATTTTATAGATCTTGATGTGCTTAACAATACGCAATTTAAATTTCTCAAATATCTTGTATAGTTTTTTAAGATATTGAGCTAAACAGAAGCAAAAATTGCAAAAAATCCACAAAAAGGGCAATAACTCCTACATGGGTTGTTGGATTTTCTTCAAAATTTCAGGGAAAGTAAATCTTGAGGTGCTGATCACTTTTACCCTTTGCCAGAATTTTGATATCTGTAGCTGTTTTTGAGTTATTTGCAAAAAACTGCATTTTACCCCTATGTTCTATTTTTAGCCACGGCGGCCATGTTTTACGACGAATCAAAAATCCCCACATCAGTTCTAAGCACCGAATGCTAATGAACAACCATACCAAGTTTGGTTTCAATTGGACTTATGGTGTCAGAGGAGTTAACGTTTTAAAAAGTTTACGGACAGACGGACAACGGACGCCAAGTGATGACAATAGCTCACATGACCCTTCGGGTCAGGTGAGCTAAAAAGGCAATAACTCCTACAACAATTGTCAGATCGTCATCAAAATTTCAGGGCAGGTAGATCTTGATGTGCTGATGCCAGAATTTTGATACCTGTAACGGTTTTTGCAAAAAACTGCAATTTACCCATATATTCTATTCTTAGCCATGGCGGCCATGTTTTTTGTCAAATAAAACCCACGATAGTATAGTAGTGGACATACTATAGAACAACCCTACCAAGTTCCATTACATTTGACTGAACGGTTTCAGAGAAGAAGATTTTTGAAAAGTTGAACGACGGACGACAGACGACGGAGGACGGACGCCAAGTGATGGCAAAAGCTCACATTGCCTTCGGCAAGGAGAGCTAACAACAGTACAACAATCCGGACTAAAAAAGGTAGAATGGATTATGGAACTACAAACAGACAAATAAGGTCTCTAACCATCTTATTTGTTGTGGGGTTAGAAATGGTAAGAAAAACAAAATAATGAAATTTAAAATGTTTACTTCAACAATTTGTTCTCCAGATCTAGCAAAAGATTATCACAGGTTTATAAGCATTCATTATAATAAGTACAACTAAGATTACACAGGCAAATTTGTTTCACATTAAATTAACAATATGCTCCAGTATATTTAACAAAAAGAAAAAAAAAAAAGAAAAAAAAATATTTAACACTAATGTCAAGTTAATATTCAATAAAAGCAAGAGTTTTTAATGTTAACTCAGTGTTAAAAATTAACTTAATTTTTTACATTAATTTTCATTTTGACTTAGTGTAAACCACTACTATATTTCACATTTCTGTGTATAATAGGGCCATTTCTTCGCTATTTATTTTTGCTATTATTCTTTACTACTAAGAAACTGAATTAATTTGGAACGATTTATTTTCACAAATTTCTGTTCCTGGGGAAATCCACAAATATAAAATCAGTTGGTTTACAGTAAATATTCAACTTCAACATTGAACTTCACACTAATTTTTGTTATTTTAATAAAATATAATAACATTGTTTTAATATTAACAAAAATAACCTGTGTATCTTATTAACAATAAGAAGAGCAGTGGCGGATCCAGGGTGGGGTTCCGAGGGTCGGAACCCCCCTTTCATCCGAAATTTTAAAATTTTTGTATAGATTTTCAGCAAAATTGGTCTGGAACCCCCCCCCTTTGGCCCACGGAACCCAGTATGTGGACCCCCCCTTTCGATAATTTATGGAGTCGCCACTGAAGAGGATGACATTCTAGATCCTTTAATTGTACAATGTACAGATAAATAAATAAACAAAAACAAATGGACGGATTGAAATACATACCAAAATGTTTGGATGACATTTGTATTTTCATAGATATTTTTCCATTGACCTAAGAAAATTTATCGTATTTTTTAAATGTTTTATCTTTTTTTTTTACATGATAAACTATTTACTTAATGGTCCCATAGCATTATTCTCATATCATAATAATTATCTGAATAATGATTTTGTACTATATTCTTCAATGTTTGTAGATTATTCAAAGCTTTTTTATAAGAAGTGCTTTTGCAATTTTTTTTCAACAAAAAAGGTAAATCTAAATAAATAATCTTATTTTAAAAAGTCTTAGTCTTAAATAAATTAAATGATTTAATGAGAAAATGTTCAATAAGCAGAATAGTCAAAATTGTCGGTCTGGTTCTTGTGGACTTCTTTATTTTGTGTTGTTTTATCATTTAGTTTAGCCTGCAACAGGATATGTTCTACCACTCCGCAGCGAATCTCCATTTGCATATTTTCTTTCTTTAGCTGTTGGATTGCCTGTTTAATCTTCACAAGAGGAGCTGAAAAATGAAATAAACATATAAAGGATGAAGATAAGTCATAAAAGATATGTTTTTTTTATTCACGTGTAAAGCATATCTACTTTGTTTACATATACAAAAAGATATGTTTTTTATTATTGACTTAACTAAGACAAAATTACAAGATGGCTGATTTTTTTTCAAGATACTAATATGGCAAAACATAAGATGCAGATTATCAAATCTAAATGTGCCAGATATTAAAACTTCTAAAATGTACACACACAAACACAAAAACAGTTGTTGACATAAAGAAAGTCAAACTTGCTGTCTCAAAAGAATTTTTCAAAAGTTGCTTATATGTTCCAGACCATATGAGTATTTGGACATTACCCATGATAGTTTTTGATACCCTAAAAAATATGGTCATAACCATATGGGTATATTCTTATGGTCAGAATGTACGCATATTTAGTTGTTTCTTAGGTGGGAAGATACTTTTCTTAAGTCAAAAATGTATTTTAAAAATGATTAAAATTGATGTAAATTGGCAAGTTTCTGAATGAAGGTCAATTTCATTTTATATTTGTTACCAAAACAATAATTTGAAAATTAAAAAATATAATTACTGATTCATTTTTGGATTTTTAATAAATATTTTATCAGCATCTGACAACAGTATTCAAAGCTTGAGACTTGGGTAAAATTTAGCCCAAAACAGGCCATATTGCCCAACTTCTTTTCTAGTTTTACAGAAACAGTATTCGGACAAGACTGCACCTTAAGATAACAAGAGGCTCCCAGGAGCCTGAATCGCTCACCTGAACTGTGTCTGTTTAGTTTAAACATATTTTATTTGAAATCTTGTGTCCAATTCCCATTTGAAATAGATTTCAAATAAAATATGTTTAAACTAAACAGACACATATATTTTGTAGATATTATTGTGCATAACCATATACGATTTAAATTTCTGAAATATCTTGGTAAGTTTTCAAGATATTGGGCTTGATAAGTGCAAAATTTGGCAAAAATTAGGAAAAAGGGCCATAACTCCTACATCAGCAGTCAGATCTTTTCCAAAATTTCAGCACAGGTAGATCTTAATATGCTGATCTTTTTTTATTCTTGCACAATTTTGATATCATTTTTGAGTTATTAGCAAAAAAAATGCAATTTACCCCTATGTTCTATTTTTAGCCATGGTGGCCATGTTTTTTCACGAATCAAAAATCTGAACAATAGAGTTGTAGCATATAAGCTATTAAACAAGTGTGCCAAGTTAAAATGCAGTTG
Source organism: Arcuatula senhousia (assembly GCA_963971305.1). Classification (NCBI taxonomy): domain Eukaryota; kingdom Metazoa; phylum Mollusca; class Bivalvia; order Mytilida; family Mytilidae; genus Arcuatula; species Arcuatula senhousia. Next base: position 6,899,515 of record OZ020306.1, read on the forward strand.
GTCTTACGGTGTCAGACAAGTTAATCTTTGAAATTCAGGGAAAAAGTAATGAAAAATGGTAAATTTTGTTGTTTTAAGGACAATAACTCCTAAAAGAAATGATCCTACAGCTTTGATCTAAATACATGAAATGTAGATCTTGATGTGCTTAATCATATGCAATTCAAATTCTTGAAATATCTTGTATAGTTTTCAAGATATATGGCTAAACAAGTGAAAAATTTTGAAAAAATCCAGAAAAAGGGCAATAACTCCCACATCAGTTGTTGGATCTTCTTGAAACTTCCATAGCAGGTAGATCTTGAGATGCTGATCACTTTTGTCTCCCATCAGAATTTTGATATCTGTAACCATTTTTGAGTTATTAGCAAAAAACTGCAATTTACCCCTATGTTCTATTTTTAGCCATGGCGGCCATATTTTTTGACGAATCAAAAATCTGAACGACAGAATTGTAGTATATGTGCTATTAAACAACTGTGCCAAGTTTGGTTGAAGTTGGATATATGGTGTCGGACAAATTAATCTTTGAAATTCAGGGGAAAAGTAATGAAAAACTGTAAATTTTGACACTTTAAGGGCCATAACTCCTAAACGATGAAATGTAGATCTTGATGTGCTCAATCATCTGTATTTTGAATTTTTAAAATATCTTGTATAGTTTTCAAGATATAGGGCTAAATAAGTGCAAAATTTTGAAAAAATCCAGAAAAAGGGCAATAACTCCTACATCGGTTGTTGGATCTTCTTGAAAATTTCTAAGCAGGTAGATCTTGAGGTGCTGATCACTTTTACCCTTGCCAGAATTTTGATATCTGTTACCGTTTTTGAGTTATTTGCAAAAAACTGTAATTTGACCCCCCTGTTCTATTTTTAGCCATGGCGGCCATGTTTTTTACGAATCAAAAATCCGAACGATAGTTTTGTAGGCCATACCCTAAAGATCAACTACACCAAGTTTGGTTTCAATTGGACTTATGGTGTCAGAGGAGTTAACGTTTGAAAAAGTTTATGGACAGACGACGGACGGACGGACGACAGACGGACGACGGACGCCAAGTGACGCCAATAGCTCACATGACCCTATGGCAGAAGACATGAGTTAGCAATTACGAGACTTGTCATTAGCACCTTAATGTCAGCCTTGGGTTAAACATCTGCCAATTATTATTATTTTTTTTTTATGCCATACTTTATCCAATTCAATATTAAACAAAAAAAATTTACTGCCATTAAATTCTTAAAGAAAATACCAAGGAGATAAATAACAAGACCAATCGATGTCTGGCCCTGCGTCACATGGCAAAACGTTGAACCCTGTACGGTCTAGGCCCAATATGGACAGTCAAAATATTTTGACACTTGCATCCTATGGTGGACTTACAAAGCATATTTGTCACATGCCACCCAATATTGTAAAAATAGATGAAAAAAATAGTTTCTATTTTTTCCCCTTTTGGTCCCTTTATTGCTAAACAGAAAAGGTGGGTCAAGAAAAATTGCAGTATCTTCCATTTTGTATCCAATATATGACCAAAATTAACTTGTAAAATTTTTTTTCTATATCGGACTATAAATAAAAAATGTCACATTTTTGCCCCTTTTGGGCCCCTCATTCCTAAACAAAAAGAGAGGGGACACCCAAAATCATCCCCACCCTTTTATTTATGGTGAGTAACACTACTGTAAAGTTTCATAGCATTTGGTCAGCCAAAACAAGTTATTGTGGAAACAAATAAAAAAGTAGCTTTTTTGGCCCCTTTAGAGCCCCTAATTTCTAAACGATAAAAAGAGGGGACACCCAAAATCAGTCCAACCCTTCCTTTTATGATAAGTAACATTACTATTAAGTTTCATAGCATTTGGTCAACCAGAACAAAAGTTATTCTGGAAAAAAAATTTAAAAGTCACTTTTTTGGCCCCTTTGGGCCTCTAATTTCTAAACGAAAAAGAGAGGGGACACCCAAAAAGAGTTAACACTGAGATATGTCTTGCCTGATGGCACAATCAGTATTGTCATATCTTGTCAAATTTCCGATATATCATCAATTCATACTCTATTTTGGGAATATATGTAAGCGTGTGTGTTAGGGTAAAAAGCCCTTTTTGATGCACCTGGATCATAAGGGGAAATAAAATCAAATAAAGATGTACAGACACAACTGCATGGATATATTAAAATATGATAAAGCATGCATATCAAGTTTCATAAGACTACTGGTAACTGATCCTGAGACCATCACCAAAGAAAGTTATTGACACCAAGAAACTCAAGGTCAGGGCCAACTTCAAAAGAGGGAATTGCAACTGTGTTGGTCTTGTACCAAGGCATGCATAACAAGTTAATTGAACCTATAAAAATTTGTGGACCAATAATGGTATGATGCTGTCATTGTGGTCTGAGTCTGCGTTGTCTGTAACAACTTTAGTGTAACTAATTGATAACTTTAGTTTTAGTTATCCGATTGCTATGAAATTTGACAATGATGTTCCTTACCATAAAAGCCCTTAAAAGGATGGATGGGATTTATTTTGGGGGTCCCCCAATTTTTATGCCCCGCCAACAAAATTTGGCATATAATTTTGCCGCCTGTTCGTCCTTCCGTCCGTCCTTCCGTCCGTCACACTTTAGTTTTTCACACTTTTTTTTCGACATCCTTGCACATATTCAAAAGATTTTTGGTATGTGAGTCTACCATGATGAGTTGAGTTTCGTTCCAGTCCACTGATTTTGATCTAAATTATGGCCCTTCAGATTCATTTTCTACAAAACTATTATGGGAAGAAGAAAAAATTCAATGGTTACTATAGATAAAGTAAATTTCATGTAAAGAAAGGAATTTTTTCTCAAAACAAAAATATATTAGAAAATCAAGCAAACAGACCAGCGACACGATTGGACAACCGAACAACAGAGAATCAAGCAAACAGACCAGCTAGACCATTGGACAACCGAACAACAGAGAATCAAGGAAACAGACCAGCTAGACCATTGGACAACCGAACAACAGAGAATCAAGGAAGTACCAAGGGAGCAGTCAAATGTCAAAAGACAACATCAGTCAACACGAACAGCACGAAAAAACTGACAACACAAAAACACCCATAAACTACTTAATAGCACCAAGCAAACTCATGTTGTAACCAGAGTGAAGTCAAGTGTTTCGGAATGGTAAGCAGTTCCTGCTTGTTGCAATACACCAATGTGTTACTAACAGTCAATTAAACTACTTAATAGCACCAAGCAAACTCATGGTAAGCAGTTCCTGCTTGTTGCAATACACCAATGTGTTACTAACAGTCAATTCAACTACTTAATAGCACCAAGCAAACTCATGGTAAGCAGTTCCTGCTTGTTGCAATACACCAATGTGTTACTAACAGTCAATTAAACTACTTAATAGCACCAAGCAAACTCATGGTAAGCAGTTCCTGCTTGTTGCAATACACCAATGTGTTATTAACAGTCAATTAAACTACTTAATAGCACCAAGCAAACTCATGGTAAGCAGTTCCTGCTTGTTGCAATACACCAATGTGTTACTAACAGTCAATTAAACTACTTAATAGCACCAAGCAAACTCATGGTAAGCAGTTCCTGCTTGTTGCAATACACCAATGTGTTACTAACAGTCAATCAAACTACTTAATAGCACCAAGCAAACTCATGGTAAGCAGTTCCTGCTTGTTGCAATACACCAATGTGTTACTAACAGTCAATTAAACTACTTAATAGCACCAAGGAAACTCATGGTAAACAGTTCCTGCTTGTTGTGTTACTAAAAGTCAATTAAACATGTTAAATCCATTAAGAAGGGCAAAATAGAACTCTCCTTCAGCTTTTTGTTCGGATGGGATCTAAAATGTCAACATCTTATACAACCATTTTATTGACATGTACTCCTGTCTCATGGTGTCCATTCATTAACATCATTTAAATATCAAAATTCTTTTAAAAAACAAAAAGTAAAACATCTCATGGGAAGTATGTCTACTAAAGAGGTTTCACATAACTCATAGAAATCAGTACTTGAAATACTGTGTTTTCATTATTATTCGTGGGGTATCAATTTTTGTGGTTTTTGTGGTTGGGGTTGACCCACGAAACTTGATACCCCATGAAAAACAAATTAACCATTGATCTGTATGCTGCAGACTTAAGAAGTTCAGAACCACAAAAAGAAGAGTCCATGAAATTATCAATTTTTCTCAAACCACGAAAATTTGTACCCACAAAAATAAATGAATCCACAAGGGAAATACCACTGTTATGTCTTCATTGTTTATTTTTTTAGTTAAGTCAAACATTTCATGAACTTGAGGCTTTAGATGATAGAGAACCATCACTGGTCTACATATTAGCTGGTTTTTTAATTGTGTGGCTGTTTTAGAGATGTTGTGTTTATGTGTATGATTATTTAACATTTCATTATCATTGATATCAGTTTTTTGTCAGCCCAAGAGGTAAAATGATTAAAACATTTTGGTTTAATGTAGACACTTCAAAATATGTTTAAAAGAAAACACTGATTTTTTGGTGATCTTTGAATACAAGTTGATATTTTGGAAAATTTTGAAACTGCTCATCACAATTGTTTCGTATTGATATAGCTATGTCAATACTAAAATTAGTTTGTCCTCCAGAAACTGTTATGCAGGGGAATTAAACTCTTGATACGCTTATTACAAATGTCCCTCACATAGTATTAATCTACGTCAATACTAAGTGGTGAACATGTCTTCAAGAAAATGTTATGCAGAGAAATTAAACTCTATTTTTTCAAGTGATAATGAAAATTCTGCTTTGGATACAAGTTGATAATGAAAACTTTTAAAACTGCTAATTACAAATGTCCCTCACATAGTATTAATCTACGTCAATACTAATATGATAATGTTATGCAGAGAAATTAAACTTTGCAGTTTTTTTGTGATAATGAAAATTCTACTTTGGAAACCAGTTGATAATGAAAACTTTTAAAACTGCTAATTACAAATGTCCCTCACATGGTATTAATCTACGTCAATACTAAGTGGTGAACATGTCTTCAAGAAAATGTTATGCAGGGAAATTAAACTCAATTTTTTCAAGAGATAATAAAAATTCTACTTTAGAAACAACTTGATAATGAAAACTTTTGTCTCTTACACAGTATTTATCTACATCCATACTTATATAATTTGTCTTTAAGAAAATGTTATTCAATGAAAAATAATCTTTAACTGAGTCTATAATATAAAGTAAAAATTTCAAACAAATAAAAACTTGAAATTGTGACCATAACATGAATTTCTCAGCCAACTTTAATCTTAGAACTTGTGTAATAAATACTTAAAGAAATATACTATCAGAGTGAATAGACCTATGAAGTCCGGGTCGGGAATCAAATATTGAAAGTCCAATAGTGATTACAAGACAGTCAGAAAGGTGGTGACAAGATATTATCTCCCCTGTAAATATTTTGTATGTTTGACTGAGTTGAAATGCACATCATATATTAAGTGACGCACTGAGCTGAAATCACTAACTTAAAATGTAGGTCATGTTTATTTTCAAGTTAGGGTACAAGTGAATGGACAAAATATTTTTTTTTTGAGTTGGGATGTTTAACTCATAGAGTTAAACAAGAGTTAACACTAAAGTATGTCTCGCCTGCCGGCACCATCAAAAACAATTATTCTTTCTCACTTCCACTATATTTTGAATTTACATGGATTTTCAGTTTCTGAGATCAAAAGATGTTTATAGAACTTAAACATTGCAGATATATGCAATAAAAATAATCAAAGTCACTCAACCGGAAAACCAAGGTCAAGGTCAAAAGATGGTGATGCAACTGTGCTAAGCTACTACTGGGGCATATGCATACCAAGTTTCATCAACCTAGGACCTATAGTTCTTGAGATATGGAGGTGCTCACAAAACTTTTCCATTGCTATTATATGTATTGAAAATTGTCAAAGTCACTCAACCGAAAAATCAAGGCCAAAGTCAAAAGATGGGGATGCAACTGTGCTAAGCTACTACTGGGGCATATGCATACCAAGTTTCATCTACCTAGGACTTATAGTTCTTGAGATATGGAGGTGCTCATAAAACTTTTCCAAAAAGTTAACGCCGCCGTCGCCGCGGCCGCCGGTAAAGTAACACCTATGTCCCGCTCTGCTTCGCAGGCGAGACAAAAATTATAAGAAAAAAGGATTTTATTATCTCTAAGGAATAACTGGAACTCGATAAACCTGACAATCATGTTGTAATTAAAAAATAATGGTAAGTGCGACGAATTACATACTTTAACAGATGATGACCAATCCTGTGCTTTTTGTGTAGTCAAAATTCTAAGGAAATTGGATAATGATGGTTTTTTTTGTCACAAGCAAGTCTAAAATATTGCTAGGCTAATAGAGGGAGGCAATTAGAATTAAACAAATTGAACAAACCGCACTTAATTAACCTCCCCCTTCTAAAACGTTATTTTACTTTTGCTTATTATCATTCCATTTCTAAAACATGCAATATATCAAATAAAAAGTAATATTTTAACAGCTTTACCAGTTCAGGCCTTTTGTATTGAAGAATACAAGAAAAGTATTTTAGCAAGTCAAGTGGACCATTGCTATTTTTAGCCATGTATGAGATGCTCTCAGTGTTTATTTATTCTATGAGTGAAATTTGTATATTTAGAAAGGAGGATTTACAAATAACATAATGAAATAAGCACATTTTATCAATATAGCTATAGCGATGGGATCAGGACTTTGAGATCAGACAGATTGGAGTCTTATCTGTTTGATATATTTTTTTCAGATTTTTCTAAGCATGATGTTATTTTTGTCACAAAGGAAATCAGACCCCATAATATCGCTTAATATAAGAAACATGCTCTTTTCCAGTTGCAAAAAATTCTGTGTTATAACATTTCATTTTACATAATTTATATCATATTTTATTTTAAAAGTGACTTTAATATACTTTTTGATGCCCATAGTTACTATGTAAATATCCCAAATCAAATTATATCTTATTTACTGAAGAGAGCATATTCTTTTGTCTCGTTCTGACCACCTTTCTGACTGTAGAGGCTCCCAGGAGTCTGCTCACCTGGTCTTCAGTGATCTACTCTAGTGTTAATGTTTATTCTTGCATTTGTATTATGTGAACAAGTTATAGGACAACATTGATACATGGTATGCAGTTGCAATAGAATCAGCACAGATCAGTTTCAAGAGCCTCTATTTACACGAGTTATTGCCAGTACTGAAGTCACTTTCAATGTTTTATAAGGCATGACTGACTGGGGAGTTTAACGTCGTGACTATACCTATATATAGGTCTGCAGCGACATTTATAAGGCATTGTTTAAGGGGGTACAGAACACCTAAGGGAAATAACTCTAAAATATCACTTGAATGTTTTAGTCGGGCACAAATATTCAAAGAAATCAAGCTTCTCAATGATCAAAATATGAAATGTTGAAACTCCATTATGTTCAATGAAAATTTTCCCAAGAAACCTATGGTTCGATTTTCTTAAGATTTTACAGTTAAACTTATATGACTAAAAAACATATTTTTGCAAATTCTTATGAAAATTAAATGACACAATTTTATTTTTGCCAAAGTGTTGGGTACCCCCTTAACCCCATTCTATATATTGTGTCCAGCTGCCTCAGGTGAGACTTATGTCAGCATTGACATGTTGTTTGTTTACTTGATGGACTTCAACACACTTTTTTACACACATGGATCACAAATAAATCATTAAATAATCAAAGGACTGCCTTAAATAAAACTCTCTTGCCATGAAATGTAAGGACCAAGATGAATATAGAGACATTCAAAAATTTGTTTTCCAAATGAGGTGTATTGCTCACAACACCAAGCTAGTTTCACTTGTCTGAAATATTAAATGCATGTACACACATGTGTAAGTTGCAAAATAATATCTTCTGACAGAAGAAACTTAACAAAATGAATGTAAATATATAATGATATTTTATAATGCACATTTTCTACAATACATCCTACTTTTATATGATATTTGCAGAATATCAATTGTTTCATGTTTATACATGTATAAGTAAATGTTATAGGGTCTAGAAAATGTACGCAACATTATCAATTGATGTTAAATAATTTAAAGATTATAGATATTTCGGACATTCGTATGTCCTTCATCAGTATAATAAACAATTTTCAAAATTTGTTTATTATACTGATGAAGGACAGAAAATTGTTTATTATACTGATGAAGGACATACGAATGTCTGAAATATCTATAATCTTTAAATTATTTAACATCAATTGGTAATGTTGCGTACATTTTCTAGACCCTATTGATTAGTTTTTTATGTATAGCATCGTTTTAAGTACGTTGTATTTATTTACGATCCATAACCGTTTTGTGAGAGAAGCGTTGACTATTTTTTTAAGATCGTTTTTATAAGTAAATGTTTATATAAATGAAGAAATAAAGAAAAAAATGAATCAAAAATCTTTGCCATGTGCAGCATAATGACCTTGACATGAGCCAAGTATACCTTTGAGGCCCAATATGAATAGTCAATTTTGTATCCACTATTTTTTATAAGAAGTAACTTGCAAAATATTTCCAAAACAGCCCCAGAAATTAAAAAGTTGCATCTTTTGCCCTCTTTTGTGTCCCTTATTTCAAATGAAAACAGCAAGACCTCCAAAATTGATCCAATCCATCCTCTTATTGTTAGAGCCATCATTGTCAAATTTTGTAGCAATCAGATAACTACATGTAGAACTAAAGTTATTGTGATTATTGTGGGAACACTAAAGTTAAAAGACAACACAGATGCAAACAACACCAACATCATACCATTAAACTTCTGCAATTTTTGGGGGGTTGTATAATTAAATGCTCATCTTGTTTTTAGTTTAAATGTTAATGTTAATGAAGAATGCTCTACTTTAACTATTTTTTGTTATAATAATGTGAATTTGGAATACAAGCTGATAATGAAAAATTCAAAACTGCTAAAATGTATGACCTTAGCATTTAGTCAATTTACGTCAATTATGACATTTAAGTAAGTAACAGATTTTCTCTATCTGCAATAATTTTCATTCTATAGAAGAAAACATGAAAAAAATGTTATTTTTTTAAGCATTAAAGGGACATAATCCCTATAAGGAGTCATCTTTGGCCCTATGGAGACTTTTGTAAAGCTCAATGAGCTGAAGGTTTAAGCAAGCAACAGCTTTCTTTATCTTCAATAGTTTTTATTCTATAGGGCAAAAACATGAAAACATTAATTTTACCTTTGGCCAGGTGAGCTAAAAATGGGTTACAGACCAAAAATGCTGGATTTACTTAAACAGGAAGTAAGTTACCTGATATTGAACACCCTGCCCACCCAACACTCACCATGAAGTTTTACCTAGTAAAATCTTGCCAAAATGTTGTGCAAGATTAGAAACTGAAAATACCAGGATTCATTAAATTTCTCTGGGTAGAACAAGTAAGACCTCTATAAAAAGTAAAATTCCGAGCTAAACATTGAGCGTAAACCAGAGAGTGTGGCTGTATGCCATGCTTACATTTGGCAATCTAAGTTGCTTTACCTATCACAGTGATCCCAAAGGGACATTTGTATATGTGGAAGAATGTTGACTAGGTCAATTTAAAATAAGATGTAAAAAAACAAGATTGGATCCTGAGAATTGGAATGACAAAAATAATCTTGAACTTTTAAAGATCTTTAACCTGATGTTATTGCTAGAAGATAATATGGGAAAGACATTGCATTGACAAGCAGATCATGATGCAAAAATATATACTTTACTTTCTTAATTTGGACTTATGATTAGTAACAATGTGATCTTAACACCTGTATTTAATACATCATGTGCTTGTATACAAATACGGGATTTCTATCTCTCAGATGAGCACAGATGTTGGTTTGACATAGAGTTTTGTAATGTCATCCTTTCCGGATTTGACCAACACTTAATCGATCTTTGGCAACGTGACGGGTGTGCTATAGCAAGCAGGAACTGCTTACTCTTCAAGAGCACCTGAGTTCACTATCGTTTCGACTTGAGTTCGCGTTGCTGAATGCTGTTTTGTTGTTATGTGTGTTTGTGTTTTATGTTGTTATGTGGTTTGTTTTTTGTGATGATTTTTGTCTGCCGGTTTTGTCTTTACTGTTTTATGATACTGATTACCCCTTTGGTACACTTTTGCTTCTTACAAAAGAAAGAAAGAGAAGCAAAATGATACAAATCATGCACTAAAGGTCCGTATGCTTTGTGCATGTATAGAGCATTTTTACAAGCTCCAAAAGCAGAACATTCAAAATAAAATTTACATGTATTTTATTCCTTTTGATATGGATTATTCACCACGATGAAAGGCAAGCACCACACTTTAATTATTTGAATTTTTAAACGTTTAAAATACAAGCATTCATATTTCAAAGACAATTAAAGTCTCGAAGCAATTTGCAGTAGAAGTCTGACATTTTGCTACACCTAAACATTTGTTTATCATAGTAACTCAGCTGTGTGCTACATTTTATTATTTCACATAAAAAGAAATTGGAGTTCTTAATACAACTTTATATGAAGAACAATAATTGATTCACATTCATAGAGAAAGGTTCAATACACTATTGATCTTTAATTTCTATCTATAAAACACATTATAGTTACATTCCTTATGATCAAATTAATAGAACTCCTACATCAGCTAAAATCATTAAGCTCGCCTGTAAATAACCTTCATGGGCGTAAAACACCAACTCACTCACTCACTCAAAATCACTAAGCTCATACATTTACACATAATACTGAGTGAGTTTGAAATTCAAATGCCTTGTAGTCTGCAAATCTATTTTCTACTTGGGTAAAGCTTAGGATTTTAAAATTAGTTTCTATTAAATAAATTATCTCCTACACTGAGTATGTTTTAGAACAAATAGAAAGGTTTTTGAAGTTCTATATTGAAATCAGAGGAAACTCCAACATGAGTTTAGAATGAATTCACAGGGCCTAGTAACCACAAAAAAAAGGTGGTGAACTACTTTAAGATGACTTAACTGTTGTGAAAAGGCTGTTTATCAGAAGGGTAAATTAAAAATTCACTTTTATGTTGTTCAGTATTACAGCTAGTTAATGTCCCCATTGTCAGCTTTTTACTCAACCTGACACTGCTAATGTCCATGTAAACAACTAGGAACTGCTCTTATTTACAACCACTGTTGACAACTAGGCATTGCCTTTATTTACAACCACTGTTGACAACTAGGCATTGCCTTTATTTACAACCACTGTTAACAACTAGGTACTGCTCTTATCTAAAACCACTGTTAACAACTAAGCATTGCCCTTATTTACAACCACTGTTAACAACTAGGCATTGCCCTTATTTACAACCACTGTTAACAACTAAGCATTGCCCTTATTTACAACCACTGTTAACAACTAAGCATTGCCCTTATTTACAACCACTGTTAACAACTAGGCATTGCCCATATTTCCAACCTCTGTTTACAACTACGTACTGCCCTTATTTACAACCACTGTTAACAACTAGGCATTGCCCTTATTTACAACCTCTGTTAACAACTAGGCATTGCCTTTATTTACAACCACTGTTTACAACTAGGCACTGCTCTTATTTATTTACTCCCCTTGATTACAGCCAGTTACTTCCCCTTTTCAGCCAGTTACTGACCTTTTTTACAGCTAGTTACTGCCCTTTATTTTACATACCTCCATCTGTCATACTGCTGCCCCTGTCTTCCATCTCCATTTTCACTCTCTCCAATTCTTCCGTCACCTATGAATAAAAACAAAATTGATATGTGTAATTAATAAGAAATTATTCATCATTGTATCTGAACATCTTTGTTTCATTTAGATCTTAGGGAAGTAGTTGTAAAATGTAAGATACCAGTATACATAAAAAATATTGTGATGTGTAAAAACACGAGAAGTCACATGCAAATTCTCACATGTGAATGAACCATACCATGCCCCCCCCCACATATGTTTTGTAAAAGCAAGAATGTTTTCGGGACAGATTGTGTATCATCATACTGAAGCTTAATAAGATATTCTGGATGGTGAAATGTCATAAGACATAGTTTAAGTGAACCAATATCAATATTTTACAAGAAATATTACCCTGACTTCCTAACTTCTAAGGAAGATCTTTAGCATCTATGACATATATATCAACATTTACAAGACTAAATTAGTTTGACTTGGTTTTAATACATTGCCTTTAAAAATTGGTCTTACAAGCCTGAAACTGTGTTGTAATTTTGTTTGTGGTCATTTTGGTTAATAAGATATATCTACTCCTCACCTCTCCCAGTAACCTGGACCTTTCTGTCACCCCTGCACTGGCTAGTCTGTACCTACCTCTTCCAGTAACCTGGACCTTTCTGTCACCCCTCCACTGGCTTGTCTGTACCTACCTCTCCCAGTAACCTGGACCTTTCTGTCACCCCTCCACTGGATAGTCTGTACCTACCTCTCCCAGTAACCTGGACCTTTCTGTCACCCCTCCACTGGCTAGTCTGTACCTACCTCTCCCAGTAACCTGGACCTTTCTGTCACCCCTCCACTGGCTTGTCTGTACCTACCTCTCCCAGTAACCTGGACCTTTCTGTCACCCCTCCACTGGCTAGTCTGTACCTACCTCTCCCAGTAACCTGGACCTTTCTGTCACCCCTCCACTGGCTTGTCTGTACCTACCTCTCCCAGTAACCTGGACCTTTCTGTCACCCCTCCACTGGCTAGTCTGTACCTACCTCTCCCAGTAACCTGGACCTTTCTGTCACCCCTCCACTGGCTAGTCTGTACCTACCTCTCCCAGTAACCTGGACCTTTCTGTCACCCCTCCACTGGCTTGTCTGTACCTACCTCTCCCAGTAACCTGGACCTTTCTGTCACCCCTCCACTGGCTAGTCTGTACCTACCTCTCCCAGTAACCTGGACCTTTCTGTCACCCCTCCACTGGCTTGTCTGTACCTACCTCTCCCAGTAACCTGGACCTTTCTGTCACCCCTCCACTGGCTAGTCTGTACCTACCTCTCCAAGTAACCTGGACCTTTCTGTCACCCCTCCACTGGATTGTCTGTACCTACCTCTCCCAGTAACCTGGACCTTTCTATCCCCCTCCACTGACTTGTCTGTACCTACCTCTCCCAGTAACCTGGACCTTTCTGTCACCCCTCCACTGGCTAGTCTGTACCTACCTCTCCCAGTAACCTGGACCTTTCTGTCACCCCTCCACTGGATTGTCTGTACCTACCTCTCCCAGTAACCTGGACCTTTCTATCCCCCTCCACTGACTTGTCTGTACCTACCTCTCCCAGTAACCTGGACCTTTCTGTCACCCCTCCACTGGCTTGTCTGTACCTACCTCTCCCAGTAACCTGGACCTTTCTGTCACCCCTCCACTGGCTTGTCTGTACCTACATCTCCCAGTAACCTGGACCTTTCTGTCACCCCTCCACTGGCTTGTCTGTACCTACCTCTCCCAGTAACCTTGACCTTTCTGTCACCCCTCCACTGGCTAGTCTGTACCTACCTCTCCCAGTAACCTGGACCTTTCTGTCACCCCTCCACTGGCTAGTCTGTACCTACCTCTCCCAGTAACCTGGACCTTTCTGTCACCCCTCCACTGACTTGTCTGTACCTACCTCTCCCAGTAACCTGGACCGTTCTGTCACCCCTCCAGTGTCTTGTCTGTACCTACCTCTCCCAGTAACCTGGACCTTTCTGTCACCCCTCCACTGGCTTGTCTGTACCTACCTCTCCCAGTAACCTGGACCTTTCTGTCACCCCTCCACTGGATAGTCTGTACCTACCTCTCCCAGTAACCTGGACCTTTCTGTCACCCCTCCACTGGCTTGTCTGTACCTACCTCTCCCAGTAACCTGGACCTTTCTGTCACCCCTCCACTGGCTTGTCTGTACCTCTCCTTACTCTCTGACAGCTGTTCCTGTGAGGCCCTGAACTCCCCCAGCAGGTGCTCTAACTGGTTGTTGATATACTTCTCCCTACTGTTTATCTTCTCCAGGGTTCGGGTGATCTCACTCTGAAGCTTGTCTAGGTGGGACTTTGTCTCTGTTAGTGATGATTCTATTCCATCTTTGTGTTGGTGCATTTGTTCCACATGTACCCTCCAGTCCTAAATGATAAAGTACAGACATACATGGATAATACATTTCAAGTTAGAGTAAGGGAAACTTTCATGTAAAAATAAAATATAAGTTTTTCATTTAGCTAATATTACCAAAATTGACACAGCTTTACCTATTATTTACAATAAAATCATTACTCATTATTTATTATGAAATACCTCCCATACATGCACCATTTTTTTAATTTGCCAAAATTAACCTCAGAATTAGTTTAGATAGATGTACCTACCCATAAACCATATATAAATAATCTTATTTCTAATAAAACAATTTTCAGGTTAATATTACTGCCAATACCAATATAAGTCTTATCAACAGTATCTACTATTATAGTCCCTGTTCATTTCTTTCTGTTATTTTCCCCTTATACTATCAACACAAGAAAAGTGCAGGGATATGCACGTTGTTGCTTTGACTAGCCACAGATAAATGTGTATCCAAAGATGCTCCCTTATCTATTTTAAGAGAAAAGGACTCCATAACAAATGATGTGGCCTGTTGTACCAGAAACTTCTAAATATTTATACTCTTGGAATGGTATCAGTTTCCTTATATGGACTAATAAAGAAGGGTTAATTAGCAAAGTGGGGAAACAAATGCATCAGTACCAACAATAGTTTTAAACTATGCATTTGTCCCATACTTCTGATATATAGAGCCTTGCCTGTCATATTTGTTGTTGAAACTCCAACCAGGCTAACAAAATGTGTCTCATTATTATAGTAGCATCAGGTATTATAGATAATTTACAATATCAAATGAAGTTTGTGTTAGTCATTTGATTGTCTTAATTCTCTGTATCCGTAAATGTCAAAGTTCACATTTTCCAAGAAAAAAAAGATGTAATATGAAACACTTGATACAATATTTGTAATATTATCTGGTCTGAACGCTTCTTTGCTAGCGAAGATAATTTGAAAACAACACAATAAAGATCAAAGAATAAATGGAAAAATGGATTGACAAAAATCTGTCCTTACATTTCAAATTGTTCTACATTATTATCCATTTTTCAGTTGCTTGGAATTTTATGGCCCTGACATTTTGTCACTTAATACATATAAGAGCTACAGGCATTTGGTGGCATTTTCTAAAGTCACGTAGTTTGCAACATTAGCTATTAATTAAAATAAGTCCAATAATGAAAATCCCTTTTCTTCAAGGGTCATGCTGATCTTGTTGCTATGAAAATATACCCTGGAAAAATAAGTTCATTTCAAGTGTCATTGATTGAATAAAATACATTACAAATGTCAACAAAGTTACGTTTCATTTTGCTAGCATGGTTTCATTTTGCTAGCGTGGGGATAATAAAGAGAAGACAATGAGATGTAAAGAATTTTTTTAAATTGACAAGAAGCATGTTTATTTAACCCTTTTATTAATCCGGACTGATGGGATATACTAGTGTTCTTTCATAAGAATTTCTAACCATTATCATATTAATAGGGACCACTTCATTGGAATTTTGGTAAAGGGTGCAAGAAAGCTTACAATAATAATTGGTTTTCCCAAATAAGTAAAACTAAGTATGTGGGTTTTTTTTTCACCAGAAAGTAATATGAATATGAACAAAATTGATCATTGGTATTTGTTGGTATTTCTATAGCCCATATACAACAGGATTTGACTTCTATATTTGGTAGCTAGATTAGACACTGGTAATTGATGTATAATCAGTTTTCACCTGTTGCATTGAAAGAGGACAGGATATAAGGAACCAAGGTCAATTCCAAATGAGGTTTCAATCAAACCATCAAAGATATAGTCAGTCTAATTGCATATAATATGTATCTTTCTTACAATTTGACACTAAATACTATTTTTAGTGTGAAATTTCCCAAAATGTACTTTAATGATTTTTTTTAATTTTAAAACATAAAGTACATAACCTTTACAAAGATATTCAATATATGACTCTTAAATCAAATATTTTGAAATAACTTTACAGAACTAAAAAAAGCCCATTTTTTGTCATTTTAAATTGATGGAAAAATTAATGTTTTGAGACTTCAATTATTTGATTTGAATTAAAAATGTCAATCTTGCTGACACAGAAGAATGGGGTCATGGAAGTGAAATTAAAATAAATGTTATTTCCAAGAAAATATCTAGTTCCCAGAACATAATTATGCAAGTTTGTAAAAGTTGAGAATAACGAAGATATAATTTAGAGAGCAGAAGATAAATATTTTTTTGGTCTCACTTGCCTGATTTTTTTTATAAATGTGGATGTGGACAGTCTGTATTACTAAGAAAATTAGATGGGAGCATTTGATGACTTGTAATGTAATATGACATAATTTGTGAGGTTATCTTCTTCTTCTTGAAGTGTATAGTAAGTAAGTAAGTAAGTAAGTAAATGCTTTATTTAAAGAGGGTAACTCAGTTAGTTAATAACTAATCTTCCCTGAGGCCCTCATAAAGTTCATCATACAAAATTACATGAATATAGGTCATAGGATACAGTACATGTAATACACAAATTACAAAAAAGAAAAGAGAAAACAATAAAATAAAAGCCCATAATACATTTAAAATATACAAACAAACACACTGCATCAAAATTGATGAACAAGTATCATTAAATATGTAAATGTTAAGGTCCATATTGTACATGTTGACTAAAATTAACATAATAAGTTGTCTAAATTATTTCTTGACTTTGTGTATTCATTAAAAATGATTTTAATTTTATCTTAAAAGTAGCTAGAGTTTTTGAGGAATGTACATTGATTGGAAGTCTATTCCAGAGAAAAGGTCCAGAATAGGAAAAGGATTGTTTAAAAAGTTCTGTTTTTGGTTTTGGAATACACAAATCTCCATTTGTTGCATTTCGTAATTGATAAGGATTTTCATTAGAGATGTAGTTTATCTTTCTTGTAAGATACTGTGGGGCTTCATTATTAATGCATTTATGAATTAAAATACATTTATGATACAGAATTCTATTTTCAACTGTCAAAAATTCTAACTTTTTAAAAAGAGGAGCAGATGGGGCTAAAAAGTCAGCATCTAAAATCAGTCTGACAACTCTTTTTTGGAGAAGCAAAGGTGTACCAAAGGGGTACGGTAATCAGTATCATAAAACCGTAAAGACAAAGACAAAACCGGCAGACAAAAACTCATCAAAACAAATTAAAACAAACATCATAACAACATAAAACACACACACATATAACAACAAAACCGCATTCAGCAACGTGAACTCAAGTCGAAACGAGAGTGAACTCAGGTGCTCCGGAAGAGTAAGCAGTTCCTGCTTGCTATAGCACACCCGTCACGTTGCCAAAGATCGATTAAGTGTTGGTCAAATCCGGAAAGGATGACATTACAAAACTCTATGTCAAACCAACATCTGTGCTCATCTGAGAGATAGAAATCCCGTATTTGTAAACAAGCACATGATGTCGTCCATAAAATTTCTTGAGTGATGACAACAACCTGGGAGCAACGTACCCTTGTGTTAACAATTTGCTTGTCAGCTGTGTAGCTCTATCAAGGAAGTCGTTGTACTCCCCACATGCTCTGGAATAACGAACCAATTGTGATACGTAAACTCCATATGCTGGAGCAGACGGAATGTTGCTACACAGAAAGGGAAAGTTAACTATTGGAAAGTTGAAGTCATCACGTTTGTCATAAAGCCTTGTACAAAGCCTTCCTTGTGTGTCAATTTCGAGAAATAGATATAGAAATAGAAAGTTGAGCATTTCTATTATTTGATCTTCTGTAAATTTGTTTTTCTTGCTAGACTCTTGGATGACAAAGTAAGTCTTTTTATAACCGACTACCAAATACTTGTTCCTGCGTTTTCCGTTCTTTTTGATAAAAGCTACGTTTAATCAGCTGTGCCAAACGAGATTTTAATTGTGAATGTGGAATTGAAGTATATAATGTAGAGAAATCAAACGTTTTAATGCTATTACATGATGAAAATGACTTAGAATGGATATTTTCCATCAGTTCTTTAGAATTTTTGAGAATCCACATTTGATTGACGCCATTTCTAGAGTAGCAACAATCGAAATACTTTTGAAGGCTTGATTTTATTGCCGTCAATATTGATGTTAACAAAACTGAAAGAGGCTTAGTTGTACATTTGGACGACCCAGCAATAAATCGATTTATATATGTAACTTTGGAATCCAATACAAGGATGGAACGTCATCGTTCTTTTTGTCAACAGAAATGCCAAAGGAAGAAATGACAGAATTATGATTGTTGATTATTTCCTCCTTTGACAGTGCTGTTGTTGTATATGTGATGCTTTTGCTAGTACAACCAACCCCTAATTCAGCTGTTAAACAATCAATATAGTGTCTTTTGCATACGAAAATGATGTTGTTAGGCGCTTTATCAGCAGGTACAACAACATATTTGTCATGTAAGGTGGACAATGTCTTCGCAACATCAGGGTTGTTGAAAACAGATGTTGCCTTGGTGCTCATCGAGCCTTTCAAAGAGTTAATCCTTTTCAAAACCAACGACCTCACAGACTTTACCCACTCAGAAAGAACATCACTTTCTTTTTCATGTTCTTTTTTGGCCCATTTTCTGGCATAGTCTTCAACTGAATCCATAATTGTTTTGAAATTATGGTTCCAGTTGATTGCTCTAGGCTCACGATATTTTGGTCCATTGGCCAAAACATTGCGGAGTTGGTCATTTTCCACTATGTTTAGGTCCCCCGTAATGACATTGCCAGATGGACTATATTTGAATGGGGATTTGTCACAAGAACAGTCTGGTGGTTTTGCTTTGAGATCATTGATTTGGTAATCCCGCAAAACTTGTTTGTAGTTAAATACCTTAGGTGCAATGGTGGAAGTGTAGGAATAAGAAATGACGGGAACACTTTTGTCTTTGAAATAAGGAGGGATATGTTCTGTAACAGATTTATGATGTATAATGTTTCCTAAATTTATGGCATCCAAACCTTTGTTTAAAAATGGAAGAGAAATGAAAGAGCGATTGTCCTTGTTGTTTTCGTGTGGAACACCGACTGGTTTGAATAATCGGTTGTATCCAATGTCAAGAACAATGGCTGTAAGACGGTACAAGTTGGATTTAAAATCAGTCACTGGATTTTCGAGACATTCTTTGTATAGTGTGTTAAGTTTGGAAAGAGGAATAGAATACAATTTAGTGCGAATGTGATGAATCCCGAGAGGTTGTTGGATAGACGAAAGCAGTCCATTGATAGACACATCATGTACCTTCGGTGAATTGTACTTCCGATGTCCATGACTGCGTTTGCGCCTTTCCTGCTGTTCAAAAAGATTCATCACATTCACATCATTGCATCTTGGACTAGATACCGTAAGTTCCCTAAACTGCCAATGTTGTCGTTGCAACCATAAGGTAAATTGGTGCCTAACCTTCTTATCCAGAATTCTTCTCGTTGTTTTCGAAATGGTGTACTTAAAGTGGGATTGTTGGTGGTATGGTATATTTTTTCAAGAATGCGGACTTTCATGGACAAGATGGAATGGTCCGGTTGATTAAAATGTTGGTAAATGAAAGGGAATTTGTCTGTGTTAATGCCGGATCTGTGGAGTTTTGCAATACGATTTAAGTTAACTGCACTACAATTTCCCCAAATAGTGATACAATAGTCAATTAAAGGCAATATATAACCATTATAAAACATTTCATTGAATCTAGAGTTAAATACCTTTTAATCTTTGACAACAAATAGATTCGACTAGAAATTTTTGAACATACACTGTCAACCTGCTCTGTCCAATGTAGATTAGAGTCAATTTTGATTCCTAAAATTTTTTCACAATCAGAAATCTCCAATGGCATTGATTTTAGACAGATATTGACATTCTTATTTTGTGTAACAAGTTTTTGCTTTGTTCCAATAACCATACATTTTGTTTTACTACAATTTATAAACATTTTATTTCCTTGACACCATTTTTCAATTGCAAGTATGTCTTCTTGAATTTTGGGTTGCAGAACCTCAACATTTTTTTCCAGATAAATGAATTGTTGAGTCATCTGCATATAGATCAGTAAGAGAATGTGAAACATGAAGCGGAAAATCATTAATACAATGTATATAATATAAAGAGAAGAGGTCCAAGTATTGAACCTTGGGGACACCATACTTGATTTTCAATGGAGCAGATTTAATATTTCCTATTTGGACTTGCTGTGTTCGCTTGTTCAAATATGACCTGAAAAATTCAACTGTTCTTGTATTACATCCATAGATATCTAATTTTTTGCATAATATATCATGGTCAACTACATCAATGCTTTTCTTAAGTCCAGAAGGATTGCAACATTTATGTTTCCTTCATTCATTTGTTTAAGAAAATGATCAATAATATTAGTTAGAGCAGTTTGGCATGAATGATGAGGTCTAAACCCTGATTGTGCTGGATGAAGTAAATTTAAATTTGACAAATAACTATAGAAATGTTTTTGAACATGGAGCTCGATAAGTTTTGTTAAAGTTGGGAGAACTGAAATTGGTCTATAGTTTGAGATTAAATCTTTGTCTCCTGATTTAAATATTGGTGAAACTAGCATTTTTTAAAATATCAGGAAAAATTCCCTTTTCAATCATTTTATTGAATATATAAGTTAAAGAAGACACAATAAATGGTGCACTTAGTTTGAGTAACTTGGGGCCAATACAATCAGATCCTGCTGATTTTTTTTTCATTGAGTTTATTTATACTTAATAGTAAGACAGGCACCTGTATATATGGAATTGAAAATGGTTGTTCTACTTTATCTGTTACAAATTCCCTTAGCTTGATAAAATCAGTGCATGAGGAATCAGAGTCAGTTTCTCTCAATTTGTCCACACATGTTGTAAAAAACTCATTAAATTTTTTAACAATTTCTTTTGTGTCAGTAACATATTTGTCATCTTCAATTTTTAATTTGCATGGTGTTGTATTTGGTACAGGAGTAAGACTTTGAATGCAGCTCCACAAGATTCTTGGATCTTTAGAATCAGCATACCATCAGCACTGATGATTACATACTGTTGCATGCACAGACCAATAATTAAACATATTTATTCATAATATATATAATACATGTATATATATGCTAAATAAACTAGGGTCTAAAGAAAACCAAAATACCTACAGTAACCGCATGTATTACATGTAGAAGAACTTAAACCTAAAATGGAGGTTAACTCTGGAATTATCGATTTAAGAGATAAAAATATCATGAGAGAAAACAACTATTTTTTATCTTAACTGAGGGTTGGTAGGACCTTTTACAGGACAGTGGGGAAAGGCTTATTTATTCATTTATTCATAGGGAATTCCAATTTAACAAATATAACTGCGGGAATTCAGGATTTTTACATAGTGAGATCTGGGAATGATTGTTTTATTTTAATGATAAATCAGGATTCCTACTTTTTGGGAAACAGGAAATTCATTTTAATATAGTTAGAATCGGGAATCTCATTTATCTACAAAATTTCACTTTGGTGGTACAGTCATGCCAAGTTTTATTCAAATGTGATTCATTTTAAATCATTAATTATTGTCATTTATTATTTTCAAATTGATCAATCAATTAACAAGTGTATCTGAATGATCTTAAATGCGATATGCATGTTATAAAGTCACAATAAGTTGCAATATACAGCATTTTCCATTGTATATTTCTGATGTAAGTCGTCTGAATTTTGAACGGGAAAACAGGATGGACTAATTATATCTCCAAGATTTGGTATTTATTTCCACGGTAATTGGGGAGTGAGACCCACTCCTACCCACCCCCTTATCTTGACAATTACAGTTGGCAGAAAACTAAATGCTAGACAATTCAAACTTTTCCATTACTCAAAATTGAAAAAAAAAAAAAAATTATAAATCAATCTATCTGCTGAGGAACAACTTTTTCAAAGAATGTAAACAAAATAGAGCTTGCAAGGTGTTAAGTAAACCTGCATCAAGAGCAAAATAATATGCCATAAAATTCAAAGGATTTGAAGATCCCTGAAACTGTCAAAACATCTCTATATATAGATAGATCTGTAGAGGATGAAAAAAATGACAGATTGTTCTTTCCAAATACATGTGTATCAACCATCTAATAACAAAATATCGCAGGTTTTTATTTAACACTTAACAATTTTCTGACTTTTTTTCTCAAATGAAAAAAAAAGTCAGCACATGTTGCCACCATCAATACATCAAAAAATATATTTTCTTATTTTCCTAAAGGTGTTAAAAAACATTTCTCTAGCGACAACTTCAACAGATTTTATCGGAAAAACAAGAGACATAACCTGGATTATACCTACAATACTCAAACTGATCATAAAAGAGCTATACTTATAACACTTTTTAATTTGCAATTATTTTTTTTACAAAATTGATCAATTAATTATAAAAATACCTAATACCTAAAATAAGCATATGTTATGGATACATGCAGCTCATGGTGCACTCACAAAACTTTTAGACACATGCATTATGAAGAATGCATATAGAATGCATAAAGGCACTCCCTTATAATTAATGTTTTGTCCCTTTAAACCAAAAACAGTAAGAGTTTTACATATAATAACAAAAGAAATTAAATTGGATGAAAAATTAAAGTTTGTTATTGCCGGCAAAAATGATGTCTCCCCCCGTTTCCCCAAAATTTTTAAGTTCAAAGTTCCATAAATCCAACAAAAATTTGAGGATAAAAATATCCTGGTAATTTGCACAACTAAATATGGTTTCCTTCCTACATACCAAGTTTCATTGAATTTCCGTTCACTAGTTTCATAGAAGTTGTGCTGACAAGGTGATAAGTTCTTTGGAAGATACGAAAGCAAGTTTGTCCCTTGTATGGGGAAAGCATACCCTGAGCACTTTGAAGACCCTTCGTAGAATTCGATATGAGTAGGCTCAATTGGGGCCTCTACAAAGGCAAAACTCGGAAACTACAAAATGGAGAGGGATTTATAGCAGCATTAAGCTTGTTTATCAATCCAGTATAAATAAATATATTCAAACTAAGGTGATAAGAGAGGATTTTCAGCTAATTTCTAATTTCAAGTAGCCAACAAAAATTTGAGGATCAATGTTCCTGGTAACATTCACAACTACATATACATGTAGCACTTTACTATAGAGTAACATGAAAGTATCATGAAATCAATTTTACCATGTGTACCAGCCTTAAGGAAGAAGCATAAAAGATACTGAATTATTTTATAAGTGGTTGCTCTTGTTGCTTACCTGAGATAAAAATACACTGCATAGGATACAAATTTTCAGAGAAAGATTCTGGACATAGAACAGCAAACATATAAATGACAAGTACAAACATAAGATTTAACAAAGATTCCTGGCTTAGAACTGGCACATATGAAGTGTGTTAAACTAGTTTTGTAAGCCCAACCTAATCCCTATTGATAAGGGAGGTAAGTTCCTATGACAGCTTCACTGTTCAGAATTATTTGTAGGGAGTAATGTGACTTCAATGCAAAGTGTTAAAGCACTGCAATGAAACTAGACAGGGGTTAAAATCAAAAGAACTAGCAATGGGAGACTTCACTCTTCACATTGACAGCTTGTCACTAATGGAACATTACCAGACACTAAACTCACTAAGCAGGATATGTACATATTAAATATGGGTGTGTAAAACTAATATTTTTGACCATGCCCCATGAATGTTCAAAATAAAAATTGTGTCAAAAAGGGGGGGGGGGGGTGGGGGTGAACTAGATGGACACAGCTGAGCCTCCTGGTGTCCATGATCCTTCTGAATTTGCCACTTAATAATTAAGAAAGACTAGCGTCCCTCAATCAGGCCATGCTTCCCTTAATCTGGTTGTGCCTGCATCAATCATGCCATGCCTCCCTCAATTAGGCTGTGCCTCCCTAAATCAGACCGTGCCTCCCTCAATCAGACCGTGCCTGCCTCATATTAAATTTGACAATGCACAAATGGTACTTAAAAAGAATCAAGTGCATTAATTTTCAATCTGACACAACACTCAAAACAATCTATGATTTAGTGATGTTTCATCCCACAAAATTGACACAATTGGTTGCTGTGATACTTAAAAATAACACAAGGCCAAAAAAGAGAATAAAAATCTTAAAACTTTTCTTAAAAATTTCAACCAATATATAAGACTAATTGTAAAAAAATTAAATGAAAATGTATAACCTACCGGTAATTTATTTGATAAATTTTGTCAGGAGGTAGTATATTAGGCAGATAAAATATTTCTTATTTCTCTTTTTCCAAGAAAGTAAAACAATAAAAGGGCAAGTATAAATGGATAAAGAAAACAAATGTGCCAGATGCTAACATTCCCCAAACTGTCAAGCCAAACAACAACATTATTTTTCTATATTAATATCAGCTATCTCTAAATGAGGATTCTGCTAAAAAATATGCAGATTTTATTTTACAGTTTACATCTTTCTTATTTTTTTTCTAAAATTTAATAAATATATGAAGTATACATGTTTTTCAACTTTGAATTTTTTTTTTCATCAAGGTACTTGTAAACAATAAGATCAACAAAAACATTGGAATATCAGTCTAGAAAATCAGGATTAGTGATTCACTTGCCTGAATCCTTGGTTTTTAGTTTTTAATCTACTGTATAACATTTAAAAAGGAAAGAATATGGAATATAAGCATTTATATTCATGGGGATAAAATTTCCTAACTAAAGTGGTGGGGACAAATTTTCATGGATTGCTAACTTTGATATACACTCTTTAACTAAATATATTTAATTCATGGGGATTTTATTTTAGGGCTGTTCCATAATTTTACGTGTTGGGGGGGGGGGTCGGGAGGAACTTCTATTTACATATATGGTGGGTGGTGGGTGTTTGAGAAAGATTTTGTTAAGAAACAATGAAAAAAAAATTATTATTAGATGGGGGGTGGGGAAAGGAAAAATTGCCTATCGACCCCCCCCCCTAACCCCCCCCCCCCCGCCCACCCAACACATTTAATTCTGGAACAGCATTTAAGGATTCTTATAACCAACAAATAAACAAAATTTAATCACCCATTACCGGTCATATTTCTGCTTCTACAGTATTTATCCAATACAAATCTCCTCCAAATTTCACTTGACCAAAAGGATTTTTACTGGCCATAGGACAAACTGACCAGTGCTAATTTCACAGACTAATATCAGGAAATAAAACTTATTTCTGGGATTACTGTAATTAGGGGTGCATGGAAAGTAATGAGAAGATCATATTACCTTATTGTCTGTCCGTATTGTAACTTTGAGCTGTGGAAGAACACGTTCAACCTCCAGTTTCCAGTCTGCAGCATCAGTAGTCGACTCTAATATCTCCTCTGGTTTAGAACTGTCTGTATCTTGTTGCTAAAATATTTACATTCAAACTCATTCACTTAATCTATACAATATAAAATAATTTGTTTATTAAAATGAAACATCTCTGAATCATGTCTAAAATTATTTTTGTTACTTTTAAACTTATCATTTCCTAATGAAACAATATAACTGAATTCTAGCTATATAACAGTCATTGAATTGCATAAAAATTGTTAAAAATAAAAGCTTTGGTTCATAAGTCTTCATTTAAAATATATAAGGAAAAACAAACTATCTGGAAAACAATCATAAATTTGGTTTTTTTTTTCTAGAAAAAAATTGTAAGTAATGGTAATATTTCTTGTATGAATACAAATAAACTTGCATTGTGGGTAAATCTTGATGCTGGGAATATTTGAATTGTTCCAACAGATATACATAATAGAGAAGAGAAGTAAGTACTAAGTAATGTGGAATTCTTAAAATTTACAGGGAAACATTCATAACCATGCATTCTTGACATCTAAGATGCATTTTAAGACGATTTCTAGACGACATAAAAGTTGATTACTTTTTTGAAACTTTTGTTTATGTCATCTTTTTTTCAGGTACTGTATAACCCTTAAATTGGCCAGTTCTAGCAGAGCTCAAAATTACATATACTTGCAAATCCTAAAACTTTCTGCTCTTTGTTATATTTATCAAAATTATTTATATATGGTTAAGACAAGTAACATTTTACTAATGCCACAAATGATAACAAGAACTGAATTCCTTGGTCCCCCACCAAGCAGCAATAATTATAAGTCAGCTTGTTAAACATGAAGTAGGTAAGCAACAGACCTGGAAACACATCCCACCTTACATGACCTTCATCTGAAGCTGCAAACCAATTATTGTAAGCCTACGAATAATAGTAGCTGAGAAATCTGTTAGAAAAAAAAGCGTGATGGAAGGATGCATGCAGGCACACATACACGTAGACAGAGATAACAAACCTTTATTGATCTTTTCTTCAATGCCTCTAAATCTAGAATCTGCTCCTCTTCTTCAAATTCTTCATCATCATTGTAGGTCTGTAAGTATCAAGTTATATAATGCATATACAATGGACAAGTTAATGTAGTTCTGAAAGACTTATTCTACATCTCATTATTTTCTACTTGATGGTTTGCCTGAGCCACAAAAACCATGAAAATTGGTACCCCCACCAATATTAAGACTTTCATAGTACAATGCATGGTACAACTTATTTCTATCGGTGACATGTCATCAAATACATCATACTGATAACCAAACAGAAGGTCTGGCCTTCTACAGCCAACGTAGGACTTATAAAAGCTTGACCTAGTTCTATTTTTCTATCACACAGTCTAAAAGTTTGTCATAAATGAAATTCATATATGGTTATTGCTGATTTCGCCTATTGATTTATATAAGACTTTAGTCAGGGACTTAAAATAAATAAGCTATATGTGTAGATTCATTGGATGCATGTCCATATTTGTGCTACTGTGGTTTCATTATTATTTGTGGGGTATCAATTTTCGTGGTTTTCGTGGGTGGCCTTGACCCACGAAATTTGATTCCCCACGAAACGGAAATATAACATTGATTTCATGCTGCAAACTTCAGAACAACGAATTTAAGAATCCATGAACCTATCAATATTCATCAAACCACGAAATTATATGAATCCACAGGATATTTATTTAAAAAATCATTCAGGAACTGTTTAAATTACTAAAGGAGTAAAGCAACAAAAGCCTCAAATTGACCCGATATTTTTGCTTTAATATTTTCAAACTATGTCAACTCTTTGTAAATTTAGCCAAAATGATTTAAGGTATTAAACTGAACTTTTCATATCTGTTTTCTCTCGCATTTTGTCAAAATGAGTATTGGTGGATTTGTCGACTATCGTTATTTTTTATAATAAATCTATTGCATAAAAATACATTTCTTTCACACAAAAATTTTTATGAGTGCAAGTGCAGCCATTTTCATATTCACTGAATTATACATGAAATTCAAAGGAAAATATCAAATATCAAGATTTTTTTCAAAATAGACTCATTTTTAGCTCACTGCTCTTCTTTTTGAAAACATTTAAACCAAAAGATTGTTAAAACTTTCATTGTACCAATTAGAACAAATGTAATATAAAAATCCTGTAAAAGTAAGTATGTAATGTGAATAGTAAAATAATGAACCAGAATTCAGCTGTGTCAGTGTTTTAGGCCAATAAAATATGATTCTTTCTCCTATAGAAGGTCTTTCTCTTGCTTCTTGCTCTAAAAGGACATATGGTAGTTGTACTGACCTGCATCATAGTTTTTTCAATTTCTCCCAGCGTTAATTCGGCATCATCTTCTACGATATTTTCCTCTTCCATTTCCTCCTCTGGGTATTCTGGTCTGTAATCAGGAAGTCAAAAGTATGAATGAAATATCATACCACATCAAATTACAAGAAATATCTTATAATACAAGAGAATATAAGCATCAAATATCAAAAAATGCTGTACATATGCATATGGTGTCAAAAGAACAGGTTGTCCTGTGATTTTGTAATATTAGACTATCTTTTAAGCAATTTTTGTATCAACCACTTTTCTATAAATAAACTGTAACAGTTATACAAGAGCTGTATGATCATGATAATTATAGGATGTGGGTGAAAATGTAAAGGACATTAATCTGGTACAGCTATAGTACAAAGCTTAATCATTGGAGCTCTGAGCATCCGCCCACATGCAATACCCCTGCTTTGGTAAGACATGAAGAAAATGTCGCACAGATTTAGAGATGCCTAAAAAAAATTTGGCAAATATTAGACCATCTTCATTACTAAAGTAAACCATAATTTATTTATATGACTATGAGTTTATCATTAATAGGAATAGTATAGATGCTTAAATTGTTCCTAAACAAAACTGGTGACCAAATAAAAAGCAGGATGCCAACTTATTTCTATAGAACAAACTTTAATTTATACTTCTTATAACTTTTTTTTATCAATTCTATATCTTGTTTTAAATTAGACAAGTATATATAATTAGGCTATTTATGAATTTCCATATTAATGCATAAAATATCTTACCTGGACCAATTAAAGTGTGTAGATTTGAGAGCCTCATCAGCAAGTCTGTCAAGTACATATATACAATGTTCACCACAACCTTGTTTAAGCTTTGATGGAGGGAAATCTATGGAATGTTGCTGAAAATAAAAATTAGAGTATTCTTGTTATATTCTTTTATTGTCTGAAGGCATTGCAACTTTAAATGGGTCAGCTAATCTTCATTAGTGATACCCTGCTTTAAAAATTATGCCTTGCATAAAACATAAATATAGTGTGGCAAGTATCAAACAAGCTACAGACCATGGGGCATCATACAATTGTAGGATCATGCAAGAATGCAAAATATTATGCGTCTGCATCAATTATTATTGATAAAACTGTGACAATGGCATTAAACAGCAGGAAGTTACAAATACATAATTGTAGTATCTTAAAGTTTCTTTTGATGGCACTCATGGTTTACAGTACATACAGTCAACCTTGGGAAGATAACTGACATACCTAATTACATACAGGTGGGAAAGTTTCATTTTTGTATATGACAGGTGGGACTCAAATATTACCTGAGAGGTAATAAACAAGTGATCAATAGTGTAGTATTCAAACTAGTGCCTTGGACCACTGGGCCACCAGGGCCCCCACAGAAGAATATTTTTTTTACAGTCATTCAATTAAGTCAACCAAGGGCCACATATATATGTATTAGATCATGTCTAAAGAAATTTAAAAAAAATTCTAACTGTACAAGGACATGTAACACATGTAGTGATTTTATTTTTTTCAAGTGCTCATTATATACTTGGTAAAAGTCAAAATTCTAGGTAACGTTTGTCATTGCAGATTTTAGTTTGTGCCTTAATAAACAACTACACCTTCAAGATTTATGACATAGCTGAGGTCTGTTAGATCAGTGAATAAGATACATACATATTTTCTGACTTCTTCTAAAATGCTGGCAATGGTTGCATTAGGGTCATCATACTGAAATTTAATCCATTAGAATTGGCAATAACAAAAATGGTGTATGTACACAAAGTTTTATATTGGTGTCTGTATTATCAGATTTCTACAATTTATGTCAAAGCTTTGAGAAAACATTAAAGCCTAAATTTTACTACAAATACCAGTATAGCCATAGAATAGATCTAATAATTATGTGTAATGGTGTTAAAGGATCAGTGTATCAAATTTAATTATATAAGTTATATAAAAAAGGATAAATAATTCATAGAAACAGATTATTCACATGCTGGTAATATAATTTAATACTATCTTAAACAAACTGGTGCAGAACAGGATAAGTTGCAGTAAAGGTGACCAACAACTTCAATTTTTCCCAAAATAATTTCTGTAATGTGATTCTTAAAATTGACTAAACCAAACATTTAAACTTTATAATCATGAACAGAGATTTTTTTCAGCATGAAACAGTAGAGCGTGTTTTCAATTATAAATCAATTTATTTTAATAAAGATAACTACTGTTTGTTTGTGTTGTTACCTCCTGAGGTTGTTCAAAATTTTTCCCTGCCTTCCTAAGTAGCCATGCACTGAGTGATGTAAACATGAAGAATTGTTCTCCAGGATTGGTTGGGATAGCAAAGTAATGTCTAAAAGAAGATATAACATTATTTCAAATCACAGAGTGAAAAGGTATTTATACCAAATTGTACACGAGTAAATAATTTCATCTTTTACTGTAGAAAAAAGCGTTTGTATTTGATTCTAAATACACATGCAGAATGTATTCTAATGTTAAAATTGTTTAAATTTTATATGACATTTTGAAAGCTTGGATGTAATAGTTATAACATTCTGACTCGTGTGTCAGTAAAATTATCCCTCTGGCTATCAATGCAATCTTTTACTGACACATCGCTACCTCGTGTAATAGCTATTTTTGAGTATTTTTTAGGCTTAAAAATCAGTGGACAAAGGGAAATAACTCCAATTAAACAATTAAACAAGCAAAACTGCAAGAGTTTTCAGGGCAATACAAAACAAATATATGCAAAAGTAGACAATTTCATTTTCCCTTAGTCAAATTTTTCTTTCAACTGGTAACAGTATTTTAAAATCCTATAACACTTGAAGTTTCACACTTGTCATGTATCATTTTTGTTACCACCGTACAATTTTCAAAAGTGTAATATTTGTTAACAAAATATGCACATGTAAATGAGCAATACTACATGTACATTACTAATAGTATTTAAATTGTTTTTTCTAATCTTCAACCAGATCTATAAAAATATATAAAATTCTGCAGCCATAGACTAGGAAAATTATATCCTTAGATATTTAAGTCTCACCTTGATATAGGTTTAAGGTTTCTTTCTCTACAAAATTGTTGTTCATAGTCTAACAATCTAAATTTATCTAAGAGATCTTCCATGATGACAAAAGGCATATAGACCAGCCCAGGTCCTCCATCTTCAACATCTTCTCCTCGTCTTTTATCTTCAGACATACTGTAAATTCTGTAACAGCAAATATCATGAATTAAGAAAATATTTTGGTTTTTTATTTATTTTCATTTCTTCTCCCTGTAAGCTAAAAAGGCTACAAGGACTTAATAAAGTAAAATGCATATGTCACCAAAAAATTCAACAAAAGAAAAAAAAAGTTCTGTAACATATCTCTTAAGAACCATGTCTTTCTCATATAAAAAAAAAAATCAAGTATAAAACTTATTTTCCAGAGGATAAAGTGCTCTGGATTTTAATATTTTCAGGATAAAGCACATGTGAGTATAAGCCACCAACTTTCATCAGTCTTATAAAATATACTGAATGTTTTATTAATTGAAGGCCCTGCATTTCCCTCATGTTATCCTCTGATTTACCAACAGTTAGGAGCACCTCCATGTCAATGCGTATACAACCAGACAGGCATGACAGGAGGTAGAGTTCATGCTGAAGTTTTTGATGACATTCTTCATAATGCTCACATTGTAAGAGATAGTGTTCAACAGTTTCCTTCTCTCCATATTGACAATATGGCGAATCTGAGATGCTGTTTGAACCAATAATCCTTAGGTTTTGCAAAGCCTGATCTGAGGTTATTCATAATTATAGATGTTGTTCTATCTGGAAAGTGTGTTATTGGTTTTGTTTTGATTTCTTTGTGAAATTAGTGGTAAAATCTTCCTCTATTGCTTGCATCCCATCTTTCTTGCCATTTTACCAAAATATTTTTTGCAGCACTTATAATGTCCAAATTGGTAACACAATTGTGTGCATCAGCTTCCATATTTTCTTTCACTGCTTCTTTTGTTAATCTATCAGCGAAGACCTAGCATCAATTGAATATTGACTTCTAATCCATGATTTTTCCTGAGCTTTTTGATATCTGTTTTTAATGAGTAGGTTATTTTTTCATGATTATCTGAATCAGATAATCTGATTTAAAATTAAGAGTTAAGATCCCAACAGCTGACTGACTATCCCAAAAAATGTTGATTTGTGCAAAGTCCTTGATGGTATTGATGTATGACTAATTTGATACCTATTACTTCTCCTAATAATATTTGAGCCTCTTTTACATACTGGTTGATTTAATTCTGATACATTATTTCCACATAAGATTACAGCACCTGCCCATCAAAGGCCAACATGAGTCATGTTACATGACCCTGGATTATCTATACAAGATCCATCAGTAAATGCAATTATTGCCTCTGAATCAATTTCTGAGATTTTCTGTTGTATCAATTGTTTACCATTCTCTTCTTGCTCTTTCTTTCTTGTTTTAGAAGATCCCAAAATTTCTACAATACTCAGGGGATGCTTTAGATGCTTGGGGTCCCCTTAACTCAAATTATGGCTCTATATTTTTTTTCAAATTTTTTTCGAAAACTCCTTCCATATTTTTTACGACCCCATTTTTGATCTGTGATTTGATTGGTCGATAAGTAGGTGGAGGTATTATTTTCTCTTCCGAGAATCGGAGCACCCTAATTTGATTGGTGAAATTGTGGTGCTCCGATTCTCGTAAGAGAAAATAATACCTACTTATCGACCAATCAAATCACAGATCAAAAATGGGGTCGTAAAAATTATGGAAGGAGTTTTCCCAGGAGTAAATTTTCACAAAAAGTGTCATCGTAGTGAAGTTTAAATAAAAGTAAGTGAACAATGAAGTAGATATCCCGAAAATATATTCATTTATCTTCAAAGGCACGCCAGTTTTACCAAAAATTACGAAGGACTAGATAGTTTAAAATGAGATTGAAAAATTGAAGTATGCGGTATTATGACATGGAGATTCCTTCCTTGTGGTTTTTTATACATGTATAGAGATATTTAATTTTTTTTCGTAACAAGTCCCTGTGATTGCACTGACCCAAAATGAATCAGATATAGACCTTTTTGTCAAAAACAGCAAAGGGAGATAATACGCTCCCGAAGAGAGCGATAATGGTAGAAATCAATATTCTAGTTGTACATTTGTACTATGGGCTCAAATGTCCTTCAACATCCGGTTAAGCAAGCGCAGTTTCCCGAACTTTCAGTGTCTGTTTAACACTTATTTATTTGAAATTTCAACGTCAGTAAGCGCATGCGGGACCCGGAACTGGCGGAAGAAAAGCTAGTATTTTTTAAATTTTTACGTATACAAATTTTATCAATTCATTTACATTTTAATATTACATCGCATGAAAAAAATTTAGAGATACGTTGTATTGTAACTTCGGGAGTGTCACAGGTTAAACCTGCCTCATATTAATTTAAAGCTCGATTGATCTACCTACATTTGTAGCTCGTTTGGTACTTGTACCTACAGTAACCTGTTAATTTATGGGCACATAAAAATGAGCTAGTGTAGAAAAACTTGGTTTCTTTAAATGTGAAATTTAAGAAAATTCTGTTCATCTAAATCACGTAATTGAAATAATGTTACACTGACTTCTATGCTAGTTTTTAAAACCTTTCAGATGTTTTTCTCTCGTCGATAACATAAACTATGTGATCAGAGTTATTCGAGTGCTTAAAATGGGTGGTGCCTAAAATGTGTAACCCGTACCCGTACCCGTACCATTTTTGACTCATTTACCCGTACCCGTACCCGCACCTGTTTTCAATTTTGGCTCGTAAACAGCGAAAACGCGATGAAACTTATTGAAATTGCACATGAAGATTTCTGATAAGTTATTTAATGAACTGGTATCATTTGTTTTTCAAATTGTTATTCTAATTTTCAAAAATCGATGATGTTACAAAATTTCGGTGCCTAAAATGTGTAACCGGAAGTTTACACTTAGACAAAGGTGCAAAAGAAATGATAATTTTTATCTTCTTTTAAATCTGATTTTTTTATCCTAAATTGGTTTCTTGTAGTTGTTTAATGTTATATTTCATGTTTATAGCGAACATTATGGAAATTGACTCTTAATATGAATCTGTTTTATCTAAATATTTACATTAGAAATTATCACTACTTTGGCCCGGATTTTCTCCGGGCACGGGTAATTTGTAAACAATGGATAAAATCGCGATAGGTCCCTCGAAATAAAGTAAAATTGTGAAACGGGTAGTTATTGTTTTCAAATAAAACTTTCACATAGTAATTACTGACATATTTTTGTAACTTTTCAGTCATGTTTTGAATAAATCTGTTACTTATTTGATTAGAAAAGGCTCTGAATGTCATCGGGTACGGGTAAATTTTTAATGGAAGTATCGAGTAAAAACAGGAAATATATCAAAATAAGAATACTAGTTTTGATGTTTGGAGGCATATAAACATTCAATGTAATATCTTAAAGGTTCTTGTCAAATATCACAATGATTGACAACGTTTTCCCTACAGTCGAAGCGATTATGTGAAATTTTGACAAATCTGGGTGCGGGTACGGGTACGGGTACGGGTTACACATTTTAGGCACCACCCTTAAAATGGATTCTCCATACCGTTATTTCTGCTAATTGTCAAACGCTCAGATGATTTTCTTAGCCGGAAAGTATTTTTTTTTCTCGGACATTCCTTGGAACCTTTGACTGCTTCATACCAAAACTCTAGAGAAAATCGAAATTTGACAAGTTCGCGTATGTCAAGACACGATTAGATTTGGATGTGAAAGTTTAAGTCTTCACAATTCCACCAGCTTAAAATCTCAAGACTAAAGTTTTCCAAGAAAATACCCTCATAATCTTTCTGATCAATTGCGATTTTGAATCTTACCTAGCCCCATCATTTTAATTTTATTTTGGTTGTCAGTATAAACAAAGATTAAATGGCGTCAAATGACATGGAAAGTCAGAAGGACATTGATGAATTTCTTAGTAAAGTTGATGAGATAGGTAAGAATTTCACAAACATCACATTTTTTTTTATTCACACAATAGATCTGGATATACAAGTGAAGCAAAACTCACTAAATATTATGTATTGAGTCTGCCAAAAAAAGCGTGACACCCAAAATATGATCAAACAATATTTGTTCTTAGCCTTTTTAAATATATACCAGTATTCTATAGAATGCTCTTATATGAGTATTGTTGTCGCCAAGTTCATGAGATCCAATAATATTGCATCGTCCTTAATTATTTCATCCCCATTGACCCAAATAACTTTCCCATGGCAGCTAGGAAATATTCTTCAATCAAGAGACAATCCCCTAATCTGGCGACTGTCTCTCGATTGATGGACTTTTCATTTATCTGTCATACATTTTCTTCCTCTAAATCAGAAGATTGTCCCTTGTTTGGGAGACAGTTATAATGGAATTGGCTGTGAGCAAAAATTGGTTCATTGGCGCATTTTACATGTTTTAAGACTAACTGTTATTTGAAGAGGAGAAAAACAGTGGCGGATCCAGGGGGGTTCCGGGGTTGGAACCCCCCTTTCCTCTGAAATTTTTAACTTTTTGTGTAGATTTTCAGCAAAATTGGTCTGGAACCCTCCCTTTTGCCTACAGAACCCAGTATGTGGAACCCCCCCTTTTGAAAATTTCTGGATCCGCCCCTGAAAAATCCCATCCATGTGCAATTTTTCAGAGAGGTGCTTCAAGATATTTAAGTTATTACAGAATTGTCTCTAGCACTCTAAAGAAATTAGGAAGTGGAGTCTGGTGTACCGAATGCCTATTTTCATAAAGTTTGCTAATTTTTTCCTATATGTTGAATATAAATCAATGCAAAATTTAACTGGACCGAACCAATTTTAACTAGATCACGCCTGGGAAACTTGAAAGTCGCAACCAAAATTCCAGGCTCCAAAATTTTGTTATTTACATTTAATGTAATAAATTTGAAAAATCGAAGAATGTCACTCCATGTATATTTGTTGAATGATTGTAAATAAAGCAAAAACAGTTTATTTTGTTCAATTAATAAGGTTAAGTTACATTTTTTCTTAAATCCGGACTTGTTCCTGTTAATAGAATTGCCTTGACAGTATAAAAACGATTTCTGGCTTAAAATACAGGCTTAACTATTAGTTTTGGTATATTTAAGATCTGTGACAAATTTCACATGGAGTGACATTCTCTGATTCTTGCAAAAAGTGTTCTTTGACTTAGTATCAATAAACTTCCGGGTAACAATATTTGGTTGCGACTTTCAAGTTTCCCAGACGTGTAGATATTTCCAGTAGGTCTGGCCTTATTTCGAAGACTGCTCTAGATTGAGAGACTTTTTTCAGTATAATTTACAAAAAGATGGAAAAGTATCTCAATCTAGAGAAGATTGCACAGTGGACAAGTCAAAATGGAGATTTAACTTGTCCTTTAATGAACAAAACATATCACTATTAATTAGAAAAAAATAATTATTTTTGCTTGTCCATTGGGCAATTGTGTATACACATGTATCTCAAAACTTGCCCCTCTTAATTTCAGCTGTGAGGGGCAAATGGACAAGTACTTATGGGGGTATTCTTCTGAGGTTTCAGTCTCGTTGAAATCTCGTTTGTGAATAATTGTCAAACCTTGCCTTATAATTGCAAACTTTTGATGAATGTATATCAAATGATGATCCGTCTAAATTTTGTCAAAAAATTATGAAGATGTGATAAATAGTTTTTGAGATATGCAACATTTTAAATTTTGACCAAATTTGACCATCGATCTCAGTCTGAATTTAGCCAATTTCAGGGTAGGGGTAGTAAAATTCATTTTTCCAACAAAATATCCATGCAATTCATATAATTTCTTTTTCAAATTCAAAAAGATATATTTGTCAAATTATTTCAAACGAAAATGGAGAGTTTTGAGGTCTTGGTATGATAGAAAATTTGAAAAATCTTGATTTTTACCGGTTTTATGGCATCTTGGAAATGACCTAAAAAAGCACATTTTTGGGACTAAACTTTCTTATATCATCACGGACATATACTTTTTTTAAGTTAAATTTGTTCAGAATCATGGCATCTATCAATATGGAAACTTTGAGAGAAAACTTGATTGTGATACTTGATATTTTAAAGAAAATTACCTCAAAATAGGCCAAAAATGATGCAATTTTGGTAAAATTGTCAAAATAGGCCCTTTTTAAATGACTGTAGCGAACTAAAACGCACACGGACATATTGTTTTCTGAGTAAATTTGATTTTCTCAGGGTCTTAGCATTTCAAAAATGTAGGTTTGGGAAAAAACTTGATTAAGGAAAATTTTGACCCCTCAGAAGAATACATCCTTTTTTTAAACACTGAGTTAAGTCTACTCTGCAAGTAAGATCCCAGCTGTACACATTCGGAACTTTCACTTACCGGGGTAGATTTATTTCCTCAACTTATTATTAGCTCACCTGGACCGAAGGTCCATGTGAGCTATTACCATCACTTGGCGTCCGTCGTCGTCTGTCGTCGTCGTCGTCGTCTGTTAACAATTTTTCAAAAATCTTCTCCTCTGAAACTACCAAACAGAATTTAATGAAACTTGGTATGAATGATCCTTAGGGTGTCCTGCACCAAACTTGTGTTTTGATTTTTGATCTGATAAAAAACATGGCCGCCGTTACTAAAAATAGACTAGGGGGGTCAGACTACTGTTTTTGGCTTATAAATCAAAAAGTATAAAAGATAGAGGAAATCTGAGGCCACGCTACTGATTCAGCATCAAAAGCTCTACAAAAGTCTCCATTTGGTCAAAGTTGTCAGATGACCCCTTATAGGGGTTACGGCCCCTTAAAGGTGATAAATAGCATTTTTTCATGTTTTTGGCCTACAGAATGAAAACTATTGCAGATAGAGATTAGCTGTTGCTTGTTTAGCTCATTTAGCTCTCCAAAAGTCTCCATAGGGTCGAAGTTGTCAGATAACCCCTTGTAGGGGTTACGGCCCCTGAAAAATAGCGTTTTTTCATGTTTTTGTCCTACAGAATGAAAACTATTGCACATAGAGATTAGCTGTTGCTTGCTTAAATGTTCAGCTCATTTAGCTCTACAAAATTCTCCATAGGGTCGAAGTTGTCAGATGACCCCTTATAGGGGTTACGGCCCTTGAAAAATAGCGATTTTTCATGTTTTTGTCCTACAGAATGAAAACTATTGCAGATAGAGATTAGCTGTTGCTTGCTTAAATGTTCAGCTCATTTAGCTTTACAAAATTTTCCATAGGGTCGAAGTTGTCAGATAATTCCTTATAGGGGTTACAGCCTCTGAAAAATAGCGATTTTTCATGTTTTTGTCCTACAGAATGAAAACTATTGCAGATAGAGATTAGCTGTTGCTTGCTTAAATGTTCAGCTCATTTAGCTCTACAAAATTCTCCATAGGGTTGAAGTTGTCAGATGACTCCTTATAGGGGTTACGGCCCCTGAAAAATAAAGATTTTTCATGTTTTTGGCTACAGAATGAAAACTATTGCAGATAAAGATTAGCTGTTGCTTGCTTAAATGTTCAGCTCATTTAGCTCTACAAAATTCTCCATAGGGTCGAAGTTGTCAGATGACTCCTTATAGGGGTTATGGCCCCTTATAGGTGAAAAATGGTGTTTTTGGCCTATAGAATGAAAACTATTGCAGGTAGAGAAAAGCTGTTGCTTGCTTAAATGTTCAGCTCATTTAGCTCTACAAAAGTATAGGGTCAACATCAAGACCAGGTGAGCGATTCAGGCTCCTGGGAGCCTCTTGTTAAAAGAAGCTATCAGTCAAAAGCTAACAGTTGTTTTGTAATGTATTTCAGAAAACCTGGTAAAGACAATGAAGTATGGTAAAGGAGATGACGTTTCTCAGGCAATGAAGAAAGCTGATAGATTAATAGAGGATATCACTAAAAAGAAAGGAGAAAAAGATAAGGACACAAAGACAGATGATGACCCCAAAACTGTTACAGGTTTTTGACTTAAATTTGCAGAACACATATTTAAGTGTGTGTGTAGCATAATTTCAAATGAATCTTCAATGTCATGCTATATTTACATCTTTTTTGTTATATGTAATACAAACAAGTGTGTATAAAATGTGTTAGTTATAAATAATTTAATTTGGTATGTAACGCTCAATTTGATTGGTTGGACCAACCCATGTTATTTTGTATAATATGGTTTGGTCTTTATGACGTCACTAACATCTTCATCCGCCACGGCATTTTCGAAATAGTCCCTATGATTTTTTGTTGTTGAATATTCGATAGTTAATATAAATCTTACGAAATTTAATTACAAGGAATGACTTTAATAGTTGGTCATTTTATAGGGATATAAAATGGGTAGGGTCGTTTTACGCTCTACATAAAGTGCTTCACGCTTTATTTATACAATGAATGCAATATTTTTGAGTTTTATTGGTGTGTAAAAGCGTGGACCTAAGCACATTTTTAATGAAGCGCGGTAGCGCTTCATGTTGAAAATGTGCGCCAAGGTCCACGCTTTTACACACCAATAAAACTCAAAAATATTGCATTCATTGTATATAATTACATTCCAATCAAATATATTAAATATTTGCACGAAAAAATTACACGAAATGCATGGTTTATGTTTTTTAAATTACTCCGCGCAAGTCGTTGTCAAGGAAGCACGTGCTGTTGAGTTTCATACAGAAATAAAACTCAACTATTAACCAATTAAAATCCTCGTTATAAAGAAGAATGTAATTATTAAGCGTAAAACCACCCTACCCATTTTATACCCGTATAAAATGACCAACTATTAAAGTCATTCCTTAAATAACTTAGAAATAGAAGGAACATACATGTGTACATGTTATAGAAAATTTATAAAGTGGCTTTAGGCATGCTTGGTTTTTGCATAGTCATATAGTTATACAGTTATTTGCAATGCTTTTGAAACTACATAATTACATGTTTCAGGTTTTAACAAGACAGTGATAAATAGTGCCAGTAGTACAGCTCATCCACCACAGCCAGTTCCTGCCCCTGGTACCATGGAACAACCAGTCAGTCAAGGTTGGTAATAAATTCCACATCAGTCATCTTCAAGGTCTTAGTCTGGAACAGAACAAGAACCATGTTTTAAAGTTCAAATGGTTGAAGTACAGAGTTAAAAACAATTGTTTTCAATTCCTGCTATTATATAGCATTTGTCATGAAAAAGTGTCTTATGAGTATATCTTACTTGTTACAGTTCATATGTGGCATAATTTCTTATTACATATTTTACAGGTGCCTTCATGGCAGCTCTGGAAGCTGATGCTAAAGAAAGAGCAGAGAGAAGAAAAGTAAGAGAAAAAGAGGCCAACATTCTGAAGGAGCAAGGCAATGAGTATTTCAGACAGGAGAATTATCTAGCAGCTTTAGATTGTTATACAAAGGTAAAGGATCAATGAGTATTTCAGACAGGAGAATTATCTAGCAGCTTTAGATTGTTATACAAAGGTAAAGGATACATTGGATTTTAATGTTGACTGCGACTTGTTGCAAAGTGACATATAGTAGTTGCTTTGGCACTAGACATTGTCCTGAAGTGACACAAAAATTACTGTCACAGTTTTCAGGGCAACATCATCTAGCAGCCTCTTGATATTTGACATGTAATGTCTTTCTATAGTACATGTTCTTTTTGATGTAAAGTGATTTTATGCCTGTAGTAAATTTATCTACTTCCTGTTCACTGAATATTTTAAGAGGCTGGCGACATGCCTCTTCCATCATACTTGTTTTTTTTCAGTGAAATTTACAAATAAGAGGATGATGCTTATAGCAAGTATTTACTATGTCAACTTCTGTATTTGTTAAAAAATGTTTTAACCTTAGACAAGCTCCAAAAACACATGAAGTCTGTGAGTTTTGGTAGATAGAAACTCTATTGCTTTCACCTGATAAATTAAAGAAGTGAATATTTCACACTTTCTTATTTAAATCTTATAGAAAAACAAACAAAATGACGCTTAGCTGAACCAGTTTTAACAAATAGAGTATTATTGAAAGTTAATTTTTTGTTGCTTATGGTGAGAATTTATGTATCAAAATGTGCACATCCAAACTTTATGGATATTGGAATATAAATGGTTTCACATACAAAATTTTATCTCTTCTGATATTCTTTGTTTATTTCAGGCCCTTGATCAGATAAGAGATAACACAGTCTTTTACACCAACAGAGCCCAAACTTTGATCAAGCTGGAGAGATACACAGACGCTCTGACTGACTGTGACTGGGCAATAAGGGTTTGTATAGCTTGAGTTATGTATGTAGTGTATCATGAATAAAGTGGTTCCAGTTGTATTGAACAGAATGATAAAGCTAGAGAGATAATTAATAAGTTCCATAAATTAAATTCAGCCTCTTTCAATTGCAATGTCAAAGGATTCCCAATATTCATCTGTGTCAGTTAAAACATATTTATGCAATGTCTATATAGTTGTGTTTATGGTGGAGATGTTACTGTATTTTAGCTCTCACCAAGTTGTATCAAGGCACACATACATATGGGTAGGGCTCACCTAGGGACAAAGGATTACAACAAGGCAAGAGAATGTTTTATGGAGGCTAAAAAGTTTGATCCTAAAATAGAAAATGTCATTAAAGGTGGGTATGTCAAAGATGTATTAAAATTTAGCACTTTTTTCATGCAATTTATTCATTTTTTATGCCCCTACAAAGACATGTTTACTTGCATCTTTTAATAAGTTTGTACATTGTACAGAAGTCCATAACTCTCCTTACAAAGAGAATGATAGGGAATTTGGCATATAGAATAGGTATGACAAACTGTATGTTCAAAGCCTTCGTTAAACCTGCCAAACTCATACTTCCTGTTTGATGCAGCTCCCGTATTAAAATTTCCGTCAAGCTTTTTTAAGAAACTATAATTATAATTACTATTTTGTGCTTGTTGTGTCCTGTAAGTTTATTTCACACTCTGTTTAGGTAGAACTCCACAATTAGAATTTTTTCACAGTATTGTTTTCGTAGGTGGCCCCTGTGAACTTTTTTGTTAAATGAAAATATTGATTCGTTTTGGTCTTAAAATAAGAACAATAAAAAATCTGGACCCGTTATATAAAAATTACGATCGAAGGTTATTGTTTTAAAGAATAATTTCGAAAAAATCAAAACCAATGTTCATAAAGCTTCGCTTCCGGCTGTGCATGGTGACCAGCGGATGGGCTTAAATTTAAATGTGCTATTTTTAGATTTTTAAGTTTGAACAATTTTAGCGGAAAAAAGAGCCAAAGTCGAATAGGTTTATTTGGCCTTAAAAGTAAGGACTGTTTTCAGGCTTTCATTTCATACATGTTACGTTTTACCTGAACCGAAAGCTCGATTACTGGCAACGTTCAAAAAAAGGACAAAACCCTGATTTTTGTGTATTTTTGTCCCCAAATTTTTGACATATGTTAAGAGTTGCTAGTGGCAACGAGTACAACAAAGAAACCAAATATGGCACTAAACACGACTAAACATGCCCGGAGTTGGGAACACCACCTAGTTTAAAGTGCAAATAGCAGTTTAAGCAATTACAAGAACCCAGGACAAAATAGTCAACGTTGAGCACATGCAAAAATGAGCCAAATAAATTAATTGTGGAGTACTACATTATACGTTTGAATTGAGCTGTTTAATTTTTACTAATTCTTTCTTCTATAGAATATCTATCAGAAGTAGACAGAGCAGAAGAGAGAGAAAAACAAGAAAGGAAAGCCTTAGAATTATTTGAGGGTGGTGATGATTCCTGTCAGGGGATAGCTTATCTATTAGAAAAAGTCAATAAACCTGAACAACTACCTATATACTATACAGGAGGGTTTAAACTGTTAGCTGCTGCAATAAATAAAAGTAGGTACCTATATACAACATGGGAGGGTTTAAACTGCTAGCTACTGCAATTAATAAAAGTAGGTAGAAAACCAGGGGTAAATAAAAGATCTTTTATTTGATAGTTGTTGACCCTTTCGATGAAAAGTTTTGGAATGTCAAACTTGACTGGTATTAGAATTAACATTTATTATGGTATAGGATTTTTCCTCAGATTTATTTTCATGGAATAAAACCTGACTTAATATCAAAACAATAAAGTCACGAACAGTTGAGAAGTTTATTGAAAAAAAGAATTAAAGTTCTAAATTTTTCAAGTAGGCAAGCAGTGTGGCTCATGAACATGTATTTACTTGACCCATATTTTTGCTATATTTTTGGTAACAGTGTGTGGGTGCATGTTTTGTTGTTAATAGACAATACTATACTGTGGTTTCCTTATTTTTCGTGGGGTATCAATTTTTGTGGATTTTTGTGTGTATCAGTCAGCCATGAAAATATTAAGAATCCAACAAAGTGCTATTTTTTCAAGAAATTACGCATCATGTGCAAACCACGAAATTAAAAATTCAAGAAAAGTTCTTTTTGGAGAAACCATTAAATAGTACTTACAAAAATAAATGAATCGACAGTAAATAAAAATGCTAATGATTAACTGAAAATTATTTAATAATTATCTTATATATTATAGATGAAGAGAGAACATTATTCAGAACTAAAGGGGGTCTTAGGTTGATTGAAGAGCACCCATGTTTTCCTAAGTATGTATACAAAATCTTAACAGTTCTAAACAAGAAACATGGAATTTTACTCACTGAGATGTCACAGATATAATTTTACGTTCATATCTTATTTTAATAATATGAATCAGATTCAAATTTAATTTTAGATTGAAAGAAGCAAAGAGGTACCAATAGGACAATTGAATATCAAATGTCGAAAATGTTAAAGACAAAACCAGTAAACACAAAGGAGAACAGCACAAAGACAAAACAGAACATACAACAAAAAATACAAAAACAACTGAATGGAATCAATAACATAAACCCAAGTCTTAATGAAAGTGAACTCAAGTGCTATGGAAGAGTGAGCAGTTCCTGCTTGTTGTAGCACACCCGTCTGTTTGGAACTTTAATTATTTGAAAATTCTAAACCCTTTCATAAGTTCAAAAAGCCACAGTTGTAAGATATAAGTGATGGGTTTCTGCTCTGACAGAATATACAAGTTGTCAGCTATACCAGTTACTGTAAATGAAGTTTTCTATCTACAGTTTCTTTGCTGCTTCTCCCAGTTACTGTTAATAAAGTTTTCTTTCTACAGATTCTTTGCTGCTTCTCCAAAAAGTTTGTCTCAGGAAGAACTGGACACTTTGACTGCTGCATTTAATATGTTTGAAAAAGCTGCAATAGATAGTGGTAAGGATCAGAATTTTTTGATAAAAATTCACACCTAGCTTTAACCTATATTTTGTAAAGATTAACTAATGGTAACATATCATTTTCTTAATTGATGTTAGTCTGAGCTGGTGTTAAGTGGAAGTTGTAAATTTTTTTTAAAATGCTATGTAAGATTAAAAAGGGCTTTTGCATTAATGTTTGGGAAAATTCATGATGCCTTGTAAAATGTAATTATTCCAATTGCAAGAGTATGCACTTAAAATTCTAATTGAGGCATTTAAGCAACAATCTTATACATGTATAAATTATATTAAACTAATTAAATAGAATTTTTGAAAAAGTAAAACAAGTTGTAAAACGTTTTATAAATTGTCAAGAATTCTCAACAATATATTACATGTAATAAACAATGCTATCAAAATATTAATTGATTCATTTTTATTACTTTTACACAATGCTTTCTTTTGTACACCATTGTAGAAACTAACCAACAATTACTGGTGACTTCCAATGGATTCTCGTCCAAATTCATGAGGTTCTTAGAGGTCAAGGTTAAAGGGAATGGCAAGGTTCTGAAGTCAGCATGCGTAAACTTTATGTACACAGTAACAATGACAGAGCTTGGGAGATCTACTATCATTGTGACATTCAATATGCCTAAGTATGTTTAGTTTGTTGTAAAATTATCTTATCACATTCCCAATATCACACCTCAGTATTTTACTTGTCATTTTCAGCTTTAACTTTCATTTTTTTTTAATGTTTAAGTCTTTAAGAAGGGACATAATTCAAAACTTTCTAAAGCATTCAATATATAAGTTTTGAAGAAGTTGCATTCATGAAAAATTATGATTACAAAATTTTG
Organism: Arcuatula senhousia; assembly: GCA_963971305.1. Lineage (NCBI taxonomy): Eukaryota > Metazoa > Mollusca > Bivalvia > Mytilida > Mytilidae > Arcuatula > Arcuatula senhousia. The sequence goes on from OZ020306.1 coordinate 6,944,513, forward strand.
TCCTCCATTCATTAGATTTTTTCATGTGATCTTTAATCCATATTTGAGGGTAAAAATATTTCAATCCCTACTAGCCAAATGATGCTCTACTTAAAAATAAAAATTCTACTATCAAAATGTGGATGCATGATCTTAACCTTATGAATGATCTTTCTGCATTTTTTGAATATTTTATTTAGATTATTATCAATATTGTTTGAGATGATAAGGACAAATCATAGCTTAGCTGTCAGAGCAGGATACATACTGAACAATCTAGCTTTAGAAAAAAGGTAAACCGCATGTTTGTTATTTCTTAAGTCACACAAATTTCAAGCAAGCAAATTGACATATGTTTTAAGTCTGTACATGTTCCAATACAATCTGAAAACCTACACTTCAATCAGATCTTTGTTGGACAGGTAAAAGTACTTTGATAATTTTAAGTTTCTATTAAACTGACTAAAAGGGCTTAAGTCTTTTGGTGGATCAGGTAAAACTAATAGAGTTATTTTCAAAGTTGAAGTAAAGCAGAGACACATTTTTGTCTGGATTTCACAGAGTGAAAATCCAAGTTATAAAATGGTGAATGTTAGGCGGCAAGTGGGTGGGCAGGGAAGAAATTTTAATAAGTTTTCTCAGCAACTACTTATCACAGCCACTTGATATTTGGTATACAGCATCAGGGTTGGGTCCCATAACGTGGGATTCGATTTCAGGTCTGTGGCTCAAATACTTCCATTTAATGAAATCCAGCCAATTTTCACTTTTTTTTGGTTATAAATAGGTATGCATAAAAACTCTTCTTTTTCTTTGCAAAGGCAGTAATTAGTGGACTGTATATACAGTAAAGTTATTGAATTTGTATTTGATACCCCTATGAATTTAAGGAATTACTTTAATTTACTTTGTTTTGTTTTAGGTTTAAGCAACAAATCAAAGATAAAGTGGAAGAAATTTTAGTACCATTTGAAACACTGCTGGTATGTTCACTGTTTTTTGAATCGACAGATTGGTTAAGATGTGCTATAAAAAAATTATATTTCTGGTCAATATCATTTTTTTCAGATAATAATGATATTAAAATTGATTAACTCTTAATTTCTGAAGTCATCATGTTTTCATTTAGCAGTTTAAGAAATTAGGATTCGAGATTCACTTGCCCGAACTCTTGATTTTTAGTTTTTGCTCTTTTTATCAAATATAGATTTCCTACAAATTTTTAATGTGAATCCCTCTCCAGTTTGCAGTTTGCGATTGTAGCCTTTGTAGTGGCCCCCATTGAGCCTTCTCTTTATTGAACTCTACAATGGGACTATAACATGGATGGGTTATTACTCTCCCGATACAAGAGACAACCTTTTTTCATCCCTTCAGAAGGACTAGCATCATTCCTTGAGACCATCCCCACAAATGATGTCAAAAGAGAGGCAGAAAATTGGTTCATGAAATTTTCACCCCTGGGAAGGATCTGACCACAAAATTTGGTGCTTGTAGCCTGGTGCATTAACCACTACACCACCAGCTCTCTAATGCCTACTGTTGGTATTTTACAAAGTCCAAAATCATTTCAGATTCAAATAGACCTCAACTACTCAACCTTATACCTGAGTTTGACCTGTGCTTGCATTTTTATACCCCATGCAATGAAGTTGGGAAGGGTATAATGTTTTTGATAAGTCCCTCCATCCGTAAGTCAGTCCGTCTGTCAGTGATCAAAATTTCCATTACAGAATACTCAGGAACTATTAAACGTAGGCTTTTGATATTTAGTATGTAGCTTCAGGTAGGGGTCCCATATGGTGGGATATGTTTTCAGGTCTCTTGATCATCTACTTCATGTTTAACAAGCTGACTTGGAAAGAAAACAATTCTGACTTTTGACTCCTAACTCAAAATAGATAATCTCTGTCTGATGTGGAAACTTGGGCAGTATGTGAGTGTACTCACTAAGGTTCTTTCATGTTATTTATTCTACAAACCTTTTACCAACAGGACTTTTGACAGTAATGGTTTTCTTTACAGAGAGACAGATGTAGTCACCTCCATGTGGTGCCCTCCTGTATTTCTACAATGATGAACCTCTGTCTTGACCTACATATCAGAAACACAGTCAGTAGTCATAAAGATCTCTGGAAAACTATCATCGAGTTAATAGTAAGTTAACATTTATCTATAGACCTACATATCAAGATAACAGTGTGTAATCATAAAGATCTCTGGAAAACTATCATCGAATTAATAGTAAGTTAACATTGATCTATAGACCTACATATCAGAAACACAGTCAGTAGTCATAAAGATCTCTGGAAAACTATCATTGAATTAATAGTAAGTAAAGATTTATCTATAGACCCACATATCAGAAACACAGTGTGTAATCATAAAGATCTCCGGAAAACTATCATTGAGTTAATAGTTAGTAAAGATTTATCTATAGACCTACATATCAGGACCATAGTCAGTAGTCATAAAGATCTCTGGAAAACTATCATCGAGTTAATAGTAAGTAAAGATTGATCTATAGACCGACATATCAAGATAACAGTGTGTAATCACGAAGATCTCTGAAAAACTATCATGGAGTTAAAAGTAAGTTAACATTGATCTATAGACCCACATATTAGGAACATGGTCAATAATCACAAAGATCTCTGGAAAACTATCATCGAGTTAATAGTAAGTTTACATTAATCTATAGACCCACATATTAGGAACATGGTCAATAATCACAAAGATCTCTGGAAAACTGCATGTATCATTGAGTTAATAGTAAGTTAACATTGATCTATAGACCTATATAGCAAGATAAATGTGTGTAATCACAAGGATCTCTGGAAAACTATCATTGAATTAATAGTAAGTGATTTAGTGACATATTAAGTTACTATAATTGTAGACCCTCCCTCTTTTAGTGTCATGTGAGGAAGGCTTGTAAGTTTTTCTTGGAAATAAAATAAAAATAAAAATTTCAGTTAGCCTAACATAAACCATATACAAATGTAATATTTGGAAGATTTATTTTGTTGGTTTCATTTTGTATGATTTTCATTATTGCTTCAATTGTTTACTTTTGTTTACTGTTTCTTTCTTACAGACATTTCACAAAGAGAAGTTAAAAGAACCAGTCAGTATAGAGCTAGTGGAAGCCTGCCTAGGACTAGTGGCCAATATGACATTTGAAGTCTCTCAAAACATGAAGGAATTCAGTTTGAATATTTGTAAACATTGTTTAGAATTGTGTTCCAAGTTTAAGCATTACAAACTTATAGTGAAACGCTCCTTTACCATTCTTGGTCACATACTGCCTCATTCCATCCCTACTGTGGACTGGTTCTGTGAAAACAACGGACATGAAGTACTGGTTTACTGTATTAAGGTTAGTACCTATGAGATAGATGTTAGGTGTGTATACTTATTATTACTTATGACGAATTTGCTATTAGAGAAGCAAAGAAATACAAAAGAGACATTTGAATTTGAAAGTCTAGATAAAATTGAGTGGGCTAACAAAATATATGTAAAACCTGTCACATTCTATTATTTATAGTCACATTTCAACAGAAATAGTGGGCTAAACCAGGTTTTATAGCATTAGTTAAATTAAGTAAGGACATCACATAACACTAAGGAGATTTCAAAAGTCAACTAATCACTAAGTGCCACTAGTACCTAGTTACATCCACATAAACAATTGATAAACTTATACTTTTAGGCTTATATTATATATTGGGTAAATGATTACTATCAACATTTTAGTGTATATTTAAGGCGAGCCATTAAACTATTTTCTGTTTTCAGAATGAAGAGGAAAGTATAGAGAATAAGCGATCTGCATTGAAGGCATTAGCAGGATGTACACAGATAAACGATCATGCCAGAATATTTATTGTAGACCATAAAGGTAGAACAATATAATTAACTTAATAGATGTCACTATACATGTATACCAAATATTAAAACTCAATTACATGATTTGAAATAAGTTAAAATATATGTTGTTTATTTCCTGCCAAGCTTTTGTACCAGTATTTAGGTTAATATGGTTTTTACTCAAATTGTAGGTTTTATAAAGTTTAAGAAAAGTTGCTGCACTAGAGTATTTCCTATTCTTAGGTCTTTTCACAGTTGTTGGGTTTATGAAGAATTGTTTTATAAAAGCTTGTTTATATTTCCCAGTTCATAAGATATTGACAAATACAGCTTTTATTATCCCTGAGCTCAACAGAGTTGGGGAGGAGATATAGCGTTTGGTTGGTTCGTTCATACGTACGTACATAATGGTTTTTGTTTTGTCAATAACTTGGGAGCTAAATATCATAGAGGTATGATATTTGGTCAGCAGGTACATCTTTGCTGTAGTCAGCATCAGTACCAAAATTAAGTGACCTTGACCTTTATTTTCTGCATGAATGATTCAGGTTAAAGTTTTGGTAAAGATCCACATCTCAGCAACTACAAGAGATGATATTGGGTCTGTGGGTGCATCTTGGATAGTAATCAGCATCCATACCAAAATAAGGTCATCTTGACCTACATTCTCTGCTTAAATGGCTCAGGTTAGAGTTTTGGTTAAGTTGCATATCTTGGCAATTCCAATTACGTAGTAGAGGAATGATATTTGGAAAGTGGGTATCAGAGTTGTCGAAATCTTTTTGTCTCTTGCTGGACATCAGGTCCTGCAGAAAAGAGTAATATGCCAATGAATATCGAACACTTGCCGGACCTATATTTTTGGGGTGTTTTTTAGACTTTACACGGCAAATTGCTATGTGGTTGATTTATAGAAATCAGCTATTGCTACAGCCCAATTTGCAGATATATCTGAAATATTTTGTTATTTATATCAATAAACAATAAATATTAAGTACATGTACCACAATGCAGCATGTTAATGAGAACAGAAGTTCACTATGCTGGACTAGCCTATTTCAAGGAGTTACCATTCAAAAGACAAGTAAGGAAGTAATGTAGAGAAGCAGCACTCGACAGTTAACACTAAATCATTCCAAAAAAAAGCTAACCAAAGCCAGAACCCTGGACAGTGACCTGTGTAATACAGCCATGTTTTTTTCTACACATAACCATTGGAATTTGTCCCAACGTCATTTGACTTCACTCAATAATTTTGTCTTTTTAAAACTTTTTAATGATAAAATAATAAGACGTTCCGTTCTACTTTAGCTAAGTTTTTGTAATCTTTAGCAATTGTTGCTACCCAGTTAGTGTTTTTTACTTAAAAAACAACGAAAGATCGGATCGGGACTGGCTGAATACAACCCATGCGATTGGGACGACTTGCAAACCAAATAAACAAATACCAGAACAAGTAAATCAGAGATGAAAAACATTTTACCGGTCACAAGATAGTACCGGACAGAAAGTGCTTTCTACTTGACCTATCTAGTAATTTGTCCGATGGTCCGACAGGTCCGACAATTTTTGACAACTCTGGGGTATATCTTGGAAAGTAATTGCCATCTGTTCCAGATTTAGGCCACTTTGACTTACGTTTTAATGTAATGGGCGATGGGATTAGCTGTTGTGTGCGACTGCTCCATTTCTTGATTTATTTATTATATCCCCTCCCTCCATTTTCCAGTAATGGTGCATTTGAAATGTTGAATAGTAGTTCTAGTTGATGTTTTATATATAATTTCTTTTTTCCAGGTCTTGGTACATTGGTAAAATTTGTGAAGAGTTCTGACGAGAGCGAAGTGGCAAATGCTGCACTGTGTCTGGGCCATTGTACACAAGTCCCCAAGGTGTGTGCTGCTCTAACCAAGACAGATATCATGAAAGATCTCCTAGTCTTGGCCAGAGATGCTAAACGACCCACAGTACAGAAAAATTGTGCCATACTGATAGCCAAGCTAGCTCAGGGAGACACCAGGTAGGAGAGATTGAGTAATACGGTGTTGGTATTTTTTTACGCAGTGATTTTAATGTTAATACTATATTTGTAACAACTCAGAGACATGAAAATTAGAACACGTGAAATATTTAGTGATAATACAAAGTATTATAAATTTTCATTCAAGAAACCACAAAAATTACATCACATTTAAAATGAAATAATCTTGTTTTTCAGCAAAAAATATGAAAATTCCACGCACAAAAAATCCACTTATACAGAATATTTCTGTTGATTTTATTAAAACCTGAATGGGATTTGGAAAAAGTCTCACTTAATAGCAAAAATTGCAAAAACTGACTGTTAATAATTTATAAAAATGCTAACATGCGGACAGATAGCACTGGAATGTGGAATGCTTCACAGAGCTTTTTAAAACAGTGATTTCTAAACTTTTTTTGCAGAGTTTATACATATTCCAAAGATAGAAATTCAGAGCAAAACTTTTACTGGGTGAAAAATTATTAATGAAAATTGAAACATTGCATAAAACACTGATTTTGTAAGCTTACATTTACCTTTTATTTTCAGGCATTCGGACAAGTTACGTGAGCTGCATGGAATAGAAATTCTACACCACTGTATGAACTTCATCAAGACATAAACTTATCAGTCTGTCTGTCTGTGAGCAGTGACAATCCACACTAAATGCTACAACTCTTTAAAGGGCTTTGAATCTTTCTTGGTTATTAGCATGGTGTGCAATTAATGATGGTGAAAATCTAAAAATGGTGTAATTCTTAAAATTTTACAGAACTGCCTATGAAAACCCCGCTTTTTCAATGTCATTGATGTAACAGTAACAACCCATTACTACAATGCACATATCTATAAAATAAATCTGTACCAGTAGATTGTTTTCTTTAAAATCTTTTGAAATGTTGATCCGTTAAATTTAACAATAGGGATGACTACAGTAACCACATATGCATGTAGTAAGATATTAATGCTTTTGTGGAAAACTGCTCTGTAATAAATTAATGTCATTTAAACAGAAATATAATGAAGAATAAGGTTTGACAAACCTTAAATAACTTAAATGACACAGGTACTATTGGTGCATTATCAGACAAATGTGAATATCACTTACAAACTAATGATTTGTCATACTGTTACTTTGAAAATCTGTTTCCTTTAGTAATTTTATAACTAAGCAAACAGTAAAGATATTTGATTGAAAATCTCAGTTATTTTATTGTTTATGTGTTGTATCAACAAATCATGGTTTTACTGTAGATTTTTAAAGATTATTTACATAATATATATTTGAATTTCTATTTTTATGACTGTTAACGAATAAATGTGTTTGTGTTCATGATGTGGTTGTTTAATACTCTCATTAAAGAGCTGTTGTCCTCTCATCTTTTTGTCCATCTTTATAGAAAACTCAAACAGATCATTGAATTTTAATGAAGAATTATCTGTTGTAAATATAGGATCTTTTACCATACATGAAATTATGTCTCCCCTTAATTTGGTGGGGAGACATTTTTCTTTTAAGTAGGCTCTTTTACCATACATGAAATTATGTCTCCCCTTAATTTGGTGGGGAGACATTTTTATGTCGCCTGCAACGTGTTACTTTGGCACTATCTGTCGTCTTGCGTCGTCGTCCTGCGTCCTGCGGCGTCACAAAAATTTCCGTCACAGTTTTCCAGGCAACTACATGTCACAGCATCTTGATATTTGGTATGTAGCTTCATCATATAGTACTATAAGGTGTAAAGCCATTTTATGCCGGAAAAATAACTACTTTCTGTTTGACGAATACTTAACTTTTTAGCTCACCTGACCCGAAGGGTCATGTGAGCTATTGTCATCGTTAAGCGTCCGTCGTCCGTCCGTCGTCCGTCGTCCGTCGTCCGTCGTCCGTTAACTTTTCTTCAAAGATCTTCTTCTCTGAAACCACTGAAGGGATTGCATTGATACTTGGTATACATGATCTTTAGGATGTCCTCTACCAAGTTTGTGAATTATATTTATGTCGACCAACCAAGATGGCCGCCGTTGCTAAAAATAGAACAGGGGGGTCAGACCATTGTTTTTGGCTTATAACTCAAAAAGTATAAGAGATAGAGAAAATCCGAAGCAACCTTCCTTGTTCAGCATCAAAAGCTCTACGAATCTCTCCATTGAGTCGAAGTTGTGAAACAACTCCTTATAGGAGTTATTGCCCTTTAATCATCAAATTTGATCATTTTTGCAGTTTTTGGACAATATCTTGAAAACCGTTAGAGCTAGAGGAAAAGTTAGCATTGCAGAATTGTTAAGCTCATTGAGATCTACAAGAATGATTTCAGGGTCTAAATTGTCAGATCAGCCGTTTAAGAGTTATTCCCCTTTAACTGTTTTTTCCATGAATTTACACTGATTTTCAAAAATCTTCTTCTCTGAAACCACTGAAGGGATTGCATTGATACTTGGTATACATGATCTTTAGGATGTCCTCTACCAAGTTTGTGAATTATATACATGTCGACCAACCAACATGGCCACCATTGCTAAAAATAGAACAGGGGGGTCAGACCATTGTTTTTGGCTTATAACTCAAAAAGTATAAAAGATAGAGAAAATCCAAAGCAACCTTCCTTGTTCAGCATCAAAAGCTCTACGAATCTCTCCATTGAGTCAAAGTTGTGAAAAGACTCCTTATAGGAGTTATTGCCCTTTAATTATCAAAATTGACCATTTTTGCAGTTTTTGGACAATATCTTGAAAACCATTAGAGCTAGAAGAAAAGTTAGCATTGCAGAATTGTTTAGCTCATTGAGATCTACAAAAATGATTTCAGGGTCTAAATTGTCAGATCAGCCGTTTAAGAGTTATTCCCCTTTAACTGTTTTTTCCATTAATTTACACTGGTTTTCAAAAATCTTCTTCTCTTTAACCACTGAAGGGATTGCATTGATACTTGGTATACATGATCTTTAGGATGTCCTCTACCAAGTTTGTGAATTATATACATGTCAACCAACCAACATGGCCGCCGTTGCTAAAAATAGAACAGGGGGGTCAAACCATTGTTTTTGGCTTATAACTCAAAAAGTCTAAGAGATAAAGAAAATCAGAAGCAAATTTTTTTGTTCAGCTTCAAAAGGTCCTTACAGTAGTTATTGCCCTTTAACTGTTTTTTCTATTAATTTAAACTGATTTCCAAAAATCTTCTCTGAAACCACTGAAAGGATTGTTTTGCAACTTTGTATACTTGAAAGTTTGTGAAATTTATTCAAACTTTGGCATAAGAGATCAGGTGAGCGATTCAGGCTCCTGGGAGCCTCTAGTTATATTTAATGGACATAAATGCCAAATTTTCGTCGCAGTTTTCCAGGCAACTACATGCCACAGCCTCTTGATATTTGGTATGTAGCTTCATCACATAGTACTATAAGGTGTAAACCGATTTTATGCCCTAAAAATAACTACTTCCTGTTTGACGAATACTTGACGTTTTATATTTAATGGACATAGATGCCAAATTTTCGTCGCAGTTTTTCAGGCAACTACATGCCACAGCCTCTTGATATTTGGTATGTAGCTTCATGGCATAGTACTATAAGGTGTAAGGTGATTTTATGCCCAAAAATTTATTACTTCCTGTTTTGCGAACAAACATCGATACGCAGGCGAAATATGCCTTCCGGGGAAGGCTCAATCTAGTTCTTTTAAGTAGGCTCTTTTACCATACATGAAATTATGTCTCCCCTTAATTTGGTGGGGAGACAGTTTTCTTTTAAGTAGGCTCTTTAACCATACATGAAATTATGTCTCCCCTTAATTTGGTGGGGAGACATTTTTCTTTTAAGTAGGCTCTTTTACCATACATGAAATTATGTCTCCCCTTAATTTGGTGGGGAGACAGTTTTCTTTTAAGTAGGCTCTTTTACCATACATGAAATTATGTCTCCCCTTAATTTGGTGGGGAGACATTTTTAGCTCACCTGACGTCATGTGAGCTATTGTCATCACTTGGCGTCCGTCGTCCGTCCGTCCGTAAACTTTTTAAAACGTTAACTCCTCTGACACCATAAGTCCAATTGAAACCAAACTTGGTATGGTTGTTCATTAGCATTCGGTGCTTAGAACTGATGTGGGGATTTTTGATTCGTTGTAAAACATGGCCGCCATGGCTAAAAATAGAACATAGGGGTAAAATGCAGTTTTTTGCAAATAACTCAAAAACGGCTACAGATATCAAAATTCTGGCATAGGGTAAAAGTGATCAGCACGTCAAGATCTACCTACCCAGAAGTTTTGAAGAAAATCCAACGACCCATGTAGGAGTTATTGCCCTTTTTGTGAATTTTTTGCAAATTTTGCACCTGTTTAGCTCAATATCTTGAAAACTATACTAGATATTTGAGAAATTTGAATTGCATATTGTTAAGCACATCAAGATCTACAAAATATGTAACAGGGTCAACGTTGTAGGACCTTTCCTTTTAGGAGTTATTGCCCTTAGAACGTCAAAATTTAGCATTTTAACAGCATTTCCTCATTACATTGAAAACGTTAACTCCTCTGACACTTTTAGTCCAAATGGAACCAAACTTGGTACAGTTGTTTATTAGCATTAGGTGTATAGAACTGATGTGGGGATTTTTGATTGGTCATAAAACATGGCCGCTGTGGCTAAAAATAGAACATAGAGGTAAATGGCAGTTTTTTGCAAATAACTCTAAAACGGTGACAGATTTTAAAATTTTGATTGGGAACAAAAGTGATCAGCACCTCAAGATCTACCAGCTCTGAAATTTTGAAAAAAATCCAACAACCCATGTAGGAGTTATTGCCCTTTTTGTGGATTTTTTGCAAATTTTGCACCTGTTTAGCTCAATATCTTGAAAACTATACTAGATATTTGAGAAATTTAAATTGCATATTGTTAAGCACATCAAGATCTACAAAATATGTAATATGGTCAACGTTGTAGGACCTTTCCTTTTAGGAGTTATTGCCCTTAGAACGTCAAAATTTAGCATTTTAACAGCATTTCCTCATTACATTGAAAATGTTAACTCTTCTGACACTTTAAGTCCAAATGGAACCAAACTTGGTATAGTTGTTTATTAGCATTAGGTGTATAGAACTGATGTGGGGATTTTTGATTGGTCATAAAACATGGCCGCTGTGGCTAAAAATAGAACATAGGGGTAAATGGCAGTTTTTTGCAAATAACTCTAAAACGGTGACAGATTTCAAAATTTTGATTGGGAACAAAAGTGATCAGCACCTCAAGATCTACCAGCTCTGAAATTTTGAAGAAAATCCAACGACCCATGTAGGAGTTATTGCCCTTTTTGTGGATTTTTTGCAAATTTTGCACCTGTTTAGCTCAATATCTTGAAAACTATACAAGATATTTGAGAAATTTAAATTGCATATTGTTAAGCGCATCAAGATCTACAAAATTTGTACCAGGGTCAACGTTATAGGACCTTTCCTTTGAGGAGTTATTGCCCTTGGAACGTCAAAATTGAGCATTTTAACTGCATTTCCTTATATTGAATATGTTAACTCCTCATTTAAGTCCAAATGGAACCAAACTTGGTATTATTGTTTATTATTATTAGGTGTATAGAACTGTTGTGGGGATTTTTGATGCGTTGTAAAACATGGCCGCTGTGGCTAAAAATAGAACATTAGGTTAAACTGCATTTTTTTGCAAATAACTCAAAAAGGGTGACAGATTTTTTTATTTTGATTGAGAACAAAAGTGATCAGCACCTTTAGATCCACCATATTGTCAGATGACCCCCTTATTAATTTTATGACCCTTTCAACGTTAAATAGATTTTGCCTTATAACCTTTACTTCAGGCACATATGTCAGGTGAGCGATTCAGGCTCCTGGGAGCCTCTTGTTGTGGATTTTTGGCAAATTTTGCACCTGTTAAGCTCAATATCTTGAAAACTATACAAGATATTTGAGAAATTTAAATTGCATATTGTTAAGCACATCAAGATCTACTAAATATGTAATAGGGTTAACGTTGTAGGACCTTTCCTTTCAGGAGTTATTGCCCTTAGAATGTCAAAATTGAGCTTTTAAAAAGCATTTCCTCATTACATTGAAAATGTTAACTCCTCTGACACTAAGAGTCAAATTGGAACCAAACTTGGTATTATTGCTTATTAGCATTTGGTGTATAGAACTGATGTGGGGAATTTTGATTGGTTGTAAAACATGGCCGCTGTGGCTAAAAATAGAACATTGGGTTAAACTGCATTTTTTTGCTAATAACTCAAAAAGGGTGACAGATTTTTGAATTTTAATTGAGATAAAAGTGATCAGCACCTTAAGATCCACCATATTGTCAGATGGTCCCCTTATTAAACTTATAACCCTCTCAATGTCAAATAGATTTTGCCTAATAGCCTTTACTTCAGGCACATATGCCAGGTTAGCGATTCAGGCTCCTGGGAGCCTCTTGTTCTTTTAAGTAGGCTCTTTTACCATACATGAAATTATGTCTCCCCTTAATTTGGTGGGGAGACCGTTTTCTTTTAAGTAGGCTCTTTTACCATATTTGAAATTATGTCTCCCCTTAATTTGGTGGGGAGACATTTTTCTTTTAAGTAGGCTCTTTTACCATACATGAAATTATGTCTCCCCTTAATATGGTGGGGAGACCGTTTTCTAAGTAGGCTCTTTTACCATACATGAAATATGTCTCCCCTTAATTTGGTGGGGAGACATTTTTCTTTTAACAGGTCTATAACAAAGTTATTCAGCTCAACTCCACTGAAACTACTCTACAGAATTTTAAAGCAAGTACACCATATGTAATGGTGCATGTTACTAGAAATATTTTGAATCTTTGAACTTGGAATTTTTCAAAAGAATCCCCATTTAATAGGTTTCCACACAACTCCTCTGAAACTACTCAACAATTTTACAAAACTTGGTATGTAGCTAGTACACAATATATAATTGTGCATATTACCAGGAAATATTTTATCTTCATTTTGTTTATAGGAGTTATGGCCAATTAAAACTTGTATGAAAAACAGTTAATTTGGTATATGCATATTTCAAAGAATTAACCTCTAATCAGCAGTATTTGCATCTAAACATTGGAAACTCAACTAAGAGTATGGAAAAAAAACCAAAACCATGTGCAGTACAAGGAAAGAAATCTGGTGTTTTAAAGAATTGGAAATTTCAATGATAAAAAATGAACATTTGGTAAATTCATGTCAGACAAGTTTGATGACCAGGCTTGTGTTATCCTCGGAAAACTCTGGTCCACCAGCATTGGTTATCGACCCTTTGGTTTGAACTTTGAATTTATTGGGGAAGACATCGTTTAAACAGGCAAAATCAAACTTGGACAAACGTCAATTTGTCAGATGTTGTAAATTGTGCATCACAAAATAAAATGGCTTAATGGCTTGGAAAAGTTGTTTATCCCTGTACATAATTTTGTTTGCTTGTTTGACACATGCATGATATAATACCCCTGATTCAAGGAGATGGGTAAAATTACTACTCAGAAACTATATCAGATCCATCTTGGCCAGCAATTAAGAAGTTCTACTATGGTCAAATTTGGTTAGCCTAAAAACTAAGGAAATGTTCATTGGATAGAAGCCAAATGAAAGTTGTGCTTCTAAAAATTTCAAAAATTGTGTTTTTACCTAACAGACTGAAAACTATCAGCAGAAAAGAAGACCTTTTCAGCTCAAGGAGCTCTACAGTCATCTCTATTAGGACAAAGTTGTCAGACGATCCTTTATATAAGGTTATGTCCCTTTGAAATGCCAAAAAGACATCAGGTGTTTTTATTTCACCTTGCCCAAAGGGTCATGTGAGCTATTGTCATCATTAGGCGTCTGTCGTCTGTCCGTCGTCCGTTAACTTTTCTTCAATGATCTTTTTCTCTGAAACCACTGAAGCGATTGCTTTCAAACTTTGTACACTTGAACTTTAGGATATCCTCTACCAAGTTTGTGAAATTTATGCCCGCCGACCAACTAACCTGGTGGCTGTTGCTAAAAATAGAACAGGGGGCTGACCATAGTTTTTGGCTCATAGCTCGAAACGTATAAGAGATAGAGAAAATCTGAAGCAGCCTTCCTTCTGCAGCATGAAAAACTATACGTAACTCTCCATTGAATCGAAGTTGTAGGATGACTCCCTTTTAGCTCACCTGACCCAAAGGGTCAAGTGAGATTTCGTCATTGCCTTGCGTCCTTCGTCCGTCTGTTACTTTTTCAAAAATCTTCTCTTAAACCACTGAAGGGATTTTTTAAAAACTTAGTCCCAGTATTATTCAAGGCATGATCTTTTAAAATTGTGTTCGGCTTTATGATTTGTCATCAAATATGACCGCTGTTACTAAAAGTAGAACATGGGGTAAAATCAAATTTAACAGCTTATAACTTGAAACTAGAACAGATAGAAAAATCTGAAGAATCGTAGGCTCTTTAGAATCAACAGCTCTACAAAAGTCTCCATCGGGTTGAAGTTGACATATGACCCTTTTGAGGGGTAATGGCCCTTTAAAGGCCAAACAATAGTGTTTTTCCCCCTGTTTTTTGCCCAATAGAATGAAACCTATTGCAGATAGAGAAAAGTCATTGCTTGTTTAAACCTTCAGCTCACAGAGGGGTTACGGCCCTTTAAAGGTGAAACATTGCAATTTATAGTGTTTTTGACCTATAAAATGAAAACTATTACAGCTAGAGAAAGCTGTTGCTTGCTTAAACCTGTAGCTCATTAAGCTTTACAAAAGTGTCCATTGGGTTGAAGTTTTCAGATGACCTCTTATCAAATATAGTTTTTTTTCGTGTTTTTGGCTTTAAATAGAATGAAAACTATTGCAATAAGAAAACGCTGTTGCTTGCTTAAGCCTTCAGTTTATTTAGCTCATGAAAAATATCTAATAGGCTTAAGCTATCAGATGAACCCTTATAACAGTTAAGGCCCCTAACTGTCAAGGAGGAAGCTGTATGATGGTTTTATTGGAGTTTTTCGACTCAAGTGTCCACAAATATTTTCATTCCAGCAGTCATTGAAGTGAGGTGAGCGATTCAGGCTCATGGTAGCCTCTTGTTTCATTCAGAAACCTGTGCTCTCAAATTAATACGACCCCGGGAACTTTACGACCTTCTCAAAACACCACCTAATGTTTTTACTGGTGAAACCTTTTTTTTACTAGTGGAACCTTTTTGCTTGTATGTTACTAGATCTTTTAAAAGTAATTTACCATCAACATCAAGTACACAAGCCTATTTACTATAAAATCAAATATAGGGATATTAATATGAGGACACTTAGAGAATAAGAATGTTCAGCGCTGCAGTCTATAACAAATACAATGTTTTATCTTTGGAAACACCATACAAAACCATTGATACAATGGCTGATTAGAATGTGGGTTGAGTCTGGGACGTTTTATCTTTGGAAACACCATCAGACAAAACCATTGCTACAATTACCTTGAGGAGAATTCAATAAAAACACTGTTTCTGATACCTATAGACAATCAGAAAGATATTAAAACTGAAAAAGTACAGTTTTGTTTATCTGTTGTGACTGGGACACAGACAATCAAGAAATCTGTACGATAATGGAGAAGAACTCAATTTATTAATCCTTTACAATCAGGAAGATATTGAACACTGGAAAGGCTGTTTGGTATGTCTGTTGCGCTTGGGACGCAGACAACCATGATAAAATGCATCTGTCTATTGTGTCTGTCTAAAAAAAAACCTGAAAAAGTAACATTTATGTAGGTTGTATTATCTCATCATTCATCCACATCTCATATTATTGTGTATTTATGTTTGAAAACATTTACAATAAAGATGGAAAATACATAGTTTAGTATTCCTGTTGCTTTAATTATAAAACCCAGATAATATAGATGATATACGCACGGCGGGTATTTGGACACAAAGAACCGGGTGGAACACAGTAGACCGGGTGAGCCGAAAAAACATCGTGTTCATGTAGGTGCGGCGTGTTTCTAACCCACCTCATATTAAAATACATCTACAACTTTTTCGTCAGTCATTCTTTCCTCAGTAACCTTTCCCTGGACTAGCAAACGTACTAAAAGCAGATAACTGACTGGTCTAGAAATTTCAACAGATATTAGTTATAGGATTAAAGCATGTGAATAACAATGCCATTATGGAAAGACACAAGTAATATACACTCCTTTAGGAGTCTACTCCCGTACATGGAAGAAGAAGAAGAAGTAAATAAAACATCTATTGTAAAATAACTATTACCTTTTAACATGATGAAAGAAAAAACTTATTATAGGACGTGTACTCATTTTCTTTCATATATAAATACTTTTATATATTGATGATGCTAATAATAATTCTTTTTAAAATAGTGATGATTAGTCTGTGTTGCGGAATATGGGTCTGATATCAGATCAGCCGCAAAATAAAATACATAGATAAAATACGGAGATTAAGATTTTTCCTATAACATTCGGGATTTTAGAATCTTGTTTACAAACACTGTCATGTGGAAAAAGGTTAAATTTTGTGACATCAAAAAACTATGTTATTCATCATATGTCAAACAATCGAAAAGAACGATGGCAGAGAAGAACTCGTCAGGATACTTGTGAGTAAACGAATATATGTCCGAAAAAGAAATAATTTATTAATCATCATGTAAGTTAATTTGTAACTATAACTTCACGGGTGGAGGTCTCCCTCAGACCTTATACAGTCTTCTACGAATTCAGTCTGACCATGAAAATGCTGCTGCTACTGCTGCTGTTGCTGCTGTTGCTGATGATGATGATGATAAGTCAAATTCACGAGTAAATAAGAAGCAAGGGTGTAACAATTAAGGAGTAATCAAGCATCATTATTCCGAAAAGACAGACAAAACCGGTATACAAAAATCATCACAACGAAACAAGCCACACAACAAACAAAAAGTAAACATAACAGCTAAACCATATTAGCAAGTGAACTCAAGTAGAAACGAGACTGAATTCAGGTGCTCCGGAAAAGTAAGAAGTTCCTTGCCAAGATCGATTTAGTGTTGGTTAAATCCCGAAAGGATCATCGGACATTACCAAACCCTATTAATATATATATCAAACCAACATGTGCGCTCATTTGAGAGATATAAACCCCGTAATTGTCTACAAGCACATGATGTCTTCCGTAAAACTTGAGTGATGACAACAACCTGGGAGCAACGTACCCCTGTGTGTACAATTTACTTGTGACGTCAGTCGTTGTGCTCTATCAAACAAGACGAAATACTCCAGACAAGCTCTGGAATGATACGTTAACCCCATATGCTGGAGCGGAAGGAATGTTGCTACATGAAAGGGAAGGTTAACTATTGGAAAGTTGAAGTCATCACGTTTGTCATATGTCATAGAGCTTTGTATAAAAGCATTCCTAGTGTGTCAATTTTGAAAAATAAATCCGAATAGGTACGTTGTAAAAATACCTTCCACCATTCTATTTTTGTAACAATCGAAAGTTTAACCAACGACAAAATGTCACGTCATAACATTTGGATGACCCAGCATTAAAACGTTCTGTATAGAGTTTTAAGTAATTTTGGAATCCAATACAAGGAAGGAACGTCATCGTTCCTTTTGCCAAAGGAAAAAATGACAGAATTATAATTGTTAAAGATCTCCTCCTTTAACAGTGTTGTTGTTGTATATGTGCTGCTTTTGCTGGTACAACCAACCCCTAATCCAGCTGTTAAACAATCAATATAATGTTTTTTTTTCGCAAATGAAAATGATGTTGTTAGGCGCTTTATCTGCAGGTTTGACAACATATTCGGCATGCAAGGTGGACAATGTCTTAGGAACATCAGGGTTGTAAAAAATAGTTCTTGCCCTGGTGCTCATCTAGCCCCCTTTTCAAATCTAACGACCTCACATATTCACCCATACAGAAAGAACATCGCTTTCTTTTCCGTGTTCTTTTTGGCCCATTTTCTGACATAGTCCAATGTTCTGAAATTACGGTTAAAGTTGATTGCTCTTGTCTGAGGATATTTTGGTCAAAAAACTCCGCGATTACACAATGTACTTTGATTTATCAATCATATATACTAATATCAATATTGAAAGTGCACCTAATTGAAATTTAGATGGATTGACAAATTACAGATTGATAGCTCGGGCTAGCTCAATTATTAGAATATATGTAGGTCTACTTCGTCATAAACTTGTATATTGATATACAGGCCTATGATTTCGTTAGCATAGCCACATTGCGAAAATGTTTTGTAACTAATCTCTGATGTCTTTGTCTATGAAAGAGGTGCATTAAATTTAAATGGTGAAGAAAAAACATATTGCATAATAATAATTAATGTCTATGGTTAAACCACAAGTCATATTATACAATTGTTTACTGGTCATGAGGGAAACAGTACATTTGTTTCCACGAGGTACTTACTATTTCACGAGGCGCGTAGCGCCGAGGGAAATGGTAAGTACCGAGGGGAAACAAATGTACTGTTTTCCGAATGACCAGTAAACAATTGTTTTATTATACTGAATCAGTAAACAACTTAACTAAAGCCACGCCTACTGCTCACTCTTTACCTTGTATACAGTATACTTTAGCCACGCCTACTGCCAATCATTATGGTACTATTGCCCTAGGGAAATAGTTTTTACTATATCCCTAGGGAAATAGTACTTTTACCAAATTCAAGATGTAATAGTAAAAATATTTACCTGTATTTTATATAGAAAAAATCTACTGAAGTATAATAAATAGGTATATATGATAGTTTAGTAACATGATCACTGAGGTATGATACTTTAAGATCGGATTAGCGAGTCCAATTCAAAGCGGATTAAGTACCTCAAACATATCATACAAATGCAAGAAAAAGTACATGTATTTTAACAGCATACCAGTTTAGACCGCAGTCACGTTTACATTTTGTGTAATCAATGTAAACCTTAGCAAAATTTCAATACATCCTGTTTTACAGATTTTTTAAGATTGGTTTGCATGGTCATGCGAATACTTCTTCAGGCAATTATTGTCAAGCCGGACAACGAAGGCATAGTCATTTGCTCATTTCTGGTCGGGTTGCACAATGTGCATGCAGGTTTACGATATGGTAAACTTCGAAAGAGTTTCTAATTAGCAACTTTACTCACCGTGCACAGACTATCATCCAGGGATCAGTTTTATTTAATCCCTGCAACAGAATGTGTCCGATATGATTCGAATTCATGTGCTTCATGTACCTCCTGTTTGTTGACATTTTTGCAAAATTTTCCTTTTGATTTTTTTTTAAATATAACATTTGAAGGTTTGTTTACGCTGTCTAGCGCGGGTTGATGGTTGCGAGTTCTTCGATTACCTTTAATTGTTACCGATATTGTCATGCACACTTTTCTATCTTGGTTCACCGTCTTTTGTCCAAGCCAAATGTATGTTCAAGTTTAATCAAAGTAAGAATTTTTTATCAGGAGACTTCCTCAAGAATACTTAGAACGGAAGGACTGGAAACTTCTGTCTGCAGACAATGATACCGTAGAAGCAACGATGAGGCATCCAGGTTTAGCTTTCAGAGATTTTGATAAAACTGGTAAGAGCTCAAAAATGGTAGAGCTAACTGATAACTTTTAATGCATTGGTGCGTTGACTTTTCAGCTTCCAGATGTACATGTATACCATTAAGAAATGAGCATTAATTATTTCACATTTATGTCACATTTGTTGGGTGGATTTTTTTTTATTAAAGTATTAGATTTTGTAAAAACCCGGATAAATTCCATTCGAAATCATTTAGTAGATCTAGAAGTTTTTAGAAAATAAGAATGCATTTGGATTATTTGCTAAACAGTCATATTCCACAAGTGAACTTCATGTACTAACCAACAAAAAACAACCAAACTATTAAACTAGGCTAAGTATATGATTGATGAATTGAATTTCGAATACTCATTTTAATTTTTTGTTCTTTTACTCCATGTACCAAAGACTTTTAGTATAATAATTTCCATTGCCTTTTTTTCAAATGAAATGTATCTTTGAAATAATAACGCCATCATTTATGTCAGAAGTTGTACTCAAACGGGGGTTTACACTTAGAAGACATCATCTCAATTTCTGTATAGTGCAGGAACTGAATGCGGACTTTAAACTGGATGAAGAATCAAAGTCGATGATTTTTCATCAACTTTGTTAAGATGGACCAGAAGGTTATACTATCATATATTTTGCTATTTCAGGTAAGCCAAAATTATGGGAGATGACGAGTTTCTGTTCCAATTCTAGGATATTTATTCATCATGTTCGGCTAGACGAAACAGGACGAACCTTTAGAGATTTCCAGCAATTGACAAAGGATCATATGACTTTTCTAGTGACAAGTGAACTCAAGTTTTCTAAATCTCTTTACAGCTTATCTAATGTTGGTCAACCATTGCTAGTCAAACTCCAAGGTGGCTATATTGGCAATTCATCAATGAATGCATTCACCTCTGTATTAAAAGAATCGAACAATGAAGAATTAATGACAAACACAAATCAAGTGGTCTATATCGATCCTCAGACCAGGAAACCCACTTCTCTCCCAGATTGGTGGAAGACGAAATATGCTGAGTCAGCAAAGGGGAAATCTTCACTTAAAATAGACAAGTTTCCACGCCCTGAATCAGCAGCTTGTCAGAGGTTCCAGGTGACATGGACCTACACTGATGGTTATAATCATGCCAATTGGACCAGTTATGCCCGATATGCGGTGGATTGTGCCCATCTATGTAGTAAAGAGGGGACCCTTAAACATTTCAAGGATAACTGTGTAAGTGGACTAGCCCATGTTCAGTTACATTACTATGGAGAGTCTTTAGAGGGTGATTTCTTAGATGTGTATACATGGGAGGACACTGAAGACACCAAAAAGTTGTACTTTGATATCAGTAAAAACAATCAATCAATCTTCCAATGTATAATGCAATTCTTCTAAGTTTCAAGAATGTGGTTAAAATGTCACACATTTCAACTGAATATAGATTATGCATTGATTGATATTGAATTGTACATATGAATAGCTATATACAGATTTGTTTTACTTCTATGTCAATTTTAAAATCATATTCAAACATTTCTTCATTAAATAGTATATTGCTTTGGGCTGTGAATCTGGCCAACATTTACGATATCCATGTTACTTTAGAACAAATAACATATAGGAACACATACTGTTTTTGTCTAATAAGCAGAGAACAGACATTACCATTTATATTTCATATGGCATTTTATTGAATCAAAACATTATTAACAGTGCAAACAATAGTTAGCTTTTTGTTCAATGCTTTTATAATTGATAACATTAAATATATAACAAATAAATATTGCTCAATATCTTTTATAAATTGCTATGTCTTTGTTAAGCATTTCATTCAAACATCTTACAATATGTTCTCACTGTTTACACATTCAAAAGTTTACAACAAATAATTTGTATTCTTAAGCAAATAAAACGGAACATATTTCACAACAAATAAAATGTACCCTTTGTGTACTTGAAATAAGATTTTATTATGAAATGTGTTACTAAGCAAGACAGTTTTTGTGTGATACTATTTTTTTTTCAAAAGCCTTAATCACAAGGGTTTTATTTACTATGATTCATGCTGGAAATCTGAAGACAGACCCAAAAAAATTCAGTGTATTATACTTAATGAAAAGGTCAATGGAGACAACAGTTTATTTTTGGACAGTTGTCTACCATTTCCCCTATTTTCTCAAGATTTGTGCTACCCATAGCCAACAGTACAAAAACAAATAATAATAGAACAGACAATGGAAATCCAAAACTGTGGACATATGTTTATCTTCAAGTGTCAGAATGTTGAAAAAAAGTCAGTTTTAGACATTTTGAACATACAAGTATATTCACAATGCGCATTTAATTTAACATAATTATATAAATGTAAATGTTTAATTCATAAAAATAGATTCAAAATATTTTTTACAATATTTTCTAGAGTATATACCTCAATATGAGTAATTTAACAGGTGTGCTCTCTTCATCAAGACCAAGAAGATAATAACAAAAATACATGTATATAATACCTGCTACCATAAAACACATGGAAAACATTGTCAAAGCAAAATCAAAAATAATACATTGTGTCACATGCAGAACAGCTTCCCCGTGCTTTAGTTGTATGCTCTAATATATTTTCAAGTACTGGAATATGTGTTGGAAAGTCACTGCTTACATATTTCCAGTTTTTTTATGTTCTGATCTAAAATTGTGGCTATTTCTAATGCAGTTGATAAATTTACCTCGTTTAGTCATTGTTGTAATATTTTTGGGGGGTTTAGTGTTTTATTTGTTCAAATCTGATGTCCTACCAGTTTTCCAATTTTTCGACCCCTAGCGTGTCTGATGAAGGTTAGTCCAGAAAAGTGCTTCACACACATTGAATTTTTTTTTTGTCATTTATAAAAATTATATCAATATGTGGATGAGTCTTTCTGGCACATATTCCATATTCTTTCGTTTTTAATATTAATGATTTAAAACGCCAAAATAAAAATAAAAATCTTTTGAAACTTCTTTCCAATTCAAAGAAGCAAGTTTATTTATTCAAGTGAATGGAATGTTTAAATCATTACAAAATATCAATATGTATTATGCACATAAGATGTTAGACATTGAATTATGCAACCTAATGTGCCAAAGACTGTATTGTACCAGGTCTCTTATAACATAAGAAAGTATAAAACGGTAAAATAATCAATAAATCCCATAACCCTATGTATAAACACCAAAAAACATTAAGTCTTACCCTAATAAATATTCAATTTTAATGATCTTTGTATTGTCTATAATGTTCCCAAACAATTGTCCAATATGTTGATTATAACAAATATTGTCTTTAAATGAGGTTGAATAATTATTAAGAGAGGTGTTTTTTTGCATTGTATCTGTACTTTCAGGCTGGTAAAACTTTCTTAAAATAAAATACTAAACATTATGGCACTAAATATAAAATTGGATAATAACAAAACTTATCAAAAGGTGGCAATGACGTTCATTCAATGAATACATGCATTTAAAACTTAACCATTCAAAACAAGCAGCAACAACATTTATGTTCAATGAAGTAATATCCTGAGGCTGGGTTGGTATTTCTACGATGGTGGACTTGGGGGGTCTTGTAACCCACAAACCATATTGGCAGGTAGTGCCCTGTCTAAAATATGTAAATAAATAAAGTATAGATTATATAGGGGAAAAGGTTTTTTTAATTATTTTGTTCAAATATCATGAGATGGATTTTGTTATATTTTGTCATTTTAGTTTGTTCTTTGAAAATAAGATATAAAATCATTGGGTCAACGTTCATTTGGATAAATAAATGGGAACAAACGAATTTTTCCTACACATTTTATACAAATTATCGTCCTTGAAAAAAATATGGGGAAATGTTCAATATAAAACTAATATAATGGTAAGATTTTTTTATTATACTAGCAATCTTCATACAGTGAAATACCAATATTATTGCCTTTGTTTAAATTTAGTAATATGCTCAGAGAAGATACACAGTATTAGTCCACTGTACTACCTTAATTATTAAATGTTTGAGCTATTATTTTGTATACTAGTAATAAGTATAAGCAAGGATTAAGAAACATTTATTAAATATGTAAAAAAGTCCTGTTCATTCTAACCCTTTTGTATCTATATGTAAGAGGCTTGGTAATGATATGTTAACTACTGTTATTATTATTTGTGGGGCATCAATTTTCGTGGTTTTCGTGGGTGGCGTTGACCCACAAAATTTGATACCCCGCGAAAAAGATTTTTAACATTGATTTGTATGCAGCAGACCTCAGAACCATGAATTTAAGAATCCACGTACTTATCTATTTTTAACAAACAACGAAAATTGGTACCCACGAAAATAAATGAATCCACAGTATTCATTTAAAATAATTTAGTTAACCAATACAACTTTGTATCTGTATACTTACCAATTTGTTTAGGGTAAGGTAGATTTAGGTTCTCCATTATTTTGATAAATTCCTCTTTAGGTTTGGACAATCTTGGATTCAATGCTTTCTCCTCTGCTACAGTTGTCACAGTTTGACCTTCAAATTCACATCCATAATTATAAATTGGAAAATAGACATTGTTTTTAAAATATACAAGTGAATAGGTGAGTCAGGTTTTTTGGGGGCAATGAGTTGAACCACAAAGATGATATGGCGCTGGGTTATAATTGTGGTGAATATAGTTTTTAGTTTTGTTCATATTGCCCCTCATTCTACTATTAAAGGGCAAAGCTTTGGAACTATGTACAGAAAAATGTTCAAAATATTGCAAAGAATCTGCAGAGCTACATGTCACCAAATCACTTGAACAGATTGTAAGAACCAGCTAACATTGTTAAAAAAATCACATTCAGATGGAAACTGGCCATACCTGTGTAGTCATGAGCTGGGTAGAGTTTATAGTTCCCTGGGAGAGAGAAAATCTGTTTATGAACTGAATCATATAGAGTCGATGAACTTCCTGCAAAAAAAAAAAAAATAGCAGTATGTCAAAGGTCAAGGTCACATGGTAAGAGGTAGCTCAAGCTAAGTTCTTGTTGGTGTGACAAATGACTTATTAAATATAAAATATGAAATCCTACTTCAAATGAGCACTTTAAGTTAACTTTTATTTAAACATCAGCTGCGAATCCTACTCATATGAATTTAAGTACAAATGTACAATGGAGTGAACCATTTGGTGCATACCCTCTTGGAAGTCCGTTCTGCCACACCCTCTCACCAAGAGAGCATCCCCTGTGAAGGCCATCCCTTTATCATGCCATACAAATGTCAAACAGCCTGTAACATATAGATTTATACATTTGTATAAAATAGGTATTGAATTTAAAGACTGATATAGACATGTTAAACTAGAGTACGATTTAAATACATGCAATAAGTATATGGTAAATGGGAAAAATGATAAGGGAGATTATAAGTTTATTTTCTCATCCATCAACTTATACTATGTCCTCAACATGTATTTTACAGGCACAATCATAATAAATTGCCACGATTGAAAACAGTATAAAATCAATGATACATCTTTGAAACATTGTTACTCCATGAAGATACAAACCATTAGTATGTCCTGGTGTGCTGCGTACTTCTAACTTGAATGAACCAAACTCTATATGATCTCCAGCGGCCAGCTTCAAGTCACTCTGTGCTTTACTGACAGCAGATATCATACTTTTACATGTGGGAATCTTCTTTTTAAGTTCACCTGTACCTGTGATGTGGTCTGCATGTACATGTGTGTTTGCTGGAATGACAAATCATATAAATGAGCAGACAACTACATAGGTGTGTTGATCATTTGAAATTTGAAACCTATGGTACTATCTGAAATTGTCTTTGATAATGTAGTTTTATGTACTAAATGCAATGAAAATGAGAATAGGAGTAAATTAATGTAGCTTTATTGTCTTGATTTTCTTCATATACATGTTTAGGTTTTGCTTTCTATTTGACCTGTGAGAAAGATTTCTAAATGTGACACAGTACTCTTTTTAAACATGTGTGTAACACATGCAGCTCTCAAGCTCTCAACGGTGTACATTGTATTTTACCAAAGATATCTTTTGAATGTACCACATATATTGAACTCTTTCCAACGTTTATTGAACTCTACAGAACATATATAATGAACTCTAGTTATCAAGTAAGGCATTTCTATTTGAGTCAAGTGATAACTAAATATAGCATTGTGTTATCATTTCTATTGCACAAGAAAGTAAATAATAACTAATGGTATAAATGAGTTTAAATAATCTTTTATAATATCAAAGGATGAAGAATACTTTTCATGGGGGTCAATTTGACTATACTGAAGTCAGAAACCAATATCAAATGTTCATTTATCATGTACAGTAATGGAAGATTGCTTAATTTAACACGTCACAACTTATGGAAAGCATATTGGTCTGTAATTATAGGCGAGGTGATTCTTTTAAACCCTGTCTGGTTACACAGCTTAAATACATACCTGCAAATTTAAGAGTAAGTCCTAAATCTTTGACAATTCTTGCATCTCTGTCTGCAGTCTCAACAACAGGATCTATCAGGATGGCCTCCTTGGAGACAGGATCAGCCAGAAGATAGGTATATGTGAAGGACTTGTACTCCAACAACTAGAATACAAGGCGAAACAGCATATTATGGAACATTTTGCAAGAAACCCAGAGTATAAAAGATACAAAGACTGTCATGCATAACATGAATTGACCCCCTCCCAAATAAAAAAAATAAATAAACTTGCAACACATTGTAAAGTTGAGATGACATGAGAGTGACATACCCTTTATCCTGACAAAAGAGAAAAAAAGACTTACACAATATATCTTAACAATTCTTTGAGACTGCTTTTATAGTGGAATTCTTTTAAGATCTTTTAATTGAATAATCAATTTGCCAATACAATATATGCAATTAACCAATATATAGTGGAGGATCAATTTTGTACCCCAAAAAAATTAAATTGCCTAATTTGTGTTATCAATAGCAACATTCAGGTGGCACTTATAAAGTATCATAATGTTAGTAAAAGCAAAATATATTTTATAACAGAAGGTTGTAAAATTATTGTGAGTATAACTTTATTTAACCTTTGATTAATTAAAAGTACTATATATATAGTTTTGAAAATATAAACAGGATCATTAAAGCAAATTGACAAAAAATGCTTCATGGAATAAAAAAATTGAGGTTAGTTAAGGAGCATATAACCACATGACTGCATGATGTACATTACATGCTGCGAAACCCCAAATGACATGTCCTTTTTTCAAAAATATATCTAATAACTTCAACTGTCTCACCTGACGAAATATGAAATTGCTGTCTTTGCCTGCAAAATCAGACATCTTCCTCTTTAAGATAGCTGATACTTTCTGTTTTTCTCCAAAGTTGATGCTAGAAAATTTACGATGACCACAGTTCAGACACCTGCCTCCTACTATCTGAATGCTCCGGGAATTTTCTGGCGATCTAGCTAATGTCCGCAAAAGACTAGTAACCAACAAGCCTCCTCGGTTCACTGACATATTCTTTGTATGATCGATTTGTACAAATCCTTTTAATATATATTATTAAAACCTTTTACAATACGTGACTGAAGTTGAGTTGTTTACACTTTTTTAGCGCATGAGCATTCAATATTTTAGCTCATGTTTGCAATGTAATTTAATGCATCGTGCAATTCACATACAAAGTTGCAACAATCTTGTGAGCATACATGTAATATAAAAGCTTAAATAAAGATCAAATGATGCATAACGCACCTTGTCAAATCTTTTATATAATTGATAAATATTAGAGGTGTGCGCAGCTCGTCCAACCAAATTGGATTTTATTTTTAAACACAATTAACGTCCTTGGACTTATAAATTTCACAGTTTTAACTTATAAGGTGCATTTTATAAAAAAAAACCTACAAAGTAAAGATATGCAGAGGTGTGTTTTATAACCTTTTTTCATTTCATTAACAACCGAAAAGCAGATGAAAATCATACCCTGCATGCCCCCCCCAAAAAAAAATATATTTGACGCTTAATTGGAAAAATAAATAATGTCTAATGTCTATATAAGAAACCATGTAAAAATATTTTTTTTAAAAACTTCCAATGATCCGGGTCAATAAAGGTTACCTATACCTTCAAGGTCAGGGTTTTTATTTTTGCCAAATCATACACTATATATATAGAAGAAGATTTTATTGTCCAATTCGGAATATGCCTACAAGGGGCATGTATAATACAATACACATATATAAAAACAATGAATTACAATTTTAAGATATGCAAAGGTTAGATACATAAGCATACCAAGGGTCGGTGCTTTATGGCACATCCCGGTCTTTGCTTAGAGAATTTATTTTAAATATCTTTATGTACTGATAGAATAATTTCCCAGGTTACTCCGGAACTAAGCCACGTGAACTTAGCCCTCTCAATGTTTGAAACCGGACAAAACAACCGGTTAAGTCATGCCAAGGTATGGATCTAGGAGAGGCGTACCGGTAGCCCCCCCCCCCCCAAGTTTGAAAAAAAAAATTGTTAGGAACTTTATGAAACAAGAAGTTCAAGAAGTTTTTTTTTTCATGATTGCGCCCCCCCCCCCCACCGTTTGAAAATTTCTGGATCCGCCACAGAATTTCTTATTTTTTAACTTCTAGCGGCTCATTTATATCAATGCAAAGTAGGTTATAAGATTTGTCCAGTGTGGTTACTTTTTCACATTGTTTTGTGTAATTTTCGTGAAAAGTGGACAAAAGTGGAGTTTTACGATGAAATTCTGAACTATGATACAAAGTATTTCAAAAACAAATGGATTTCAAGCCCCACAAGTGTTTAATTTATGTATTTTCAATACTCGGAACTGTTCATACTAACAGTTCTTATAGAGTATTATTGGATTTGGTTTGAGTTTGTGATAAGGTTCTGCGTGCGCTAAAAGATATAGTGCGTGATGAATGTTCAAATATTGAACGTTTTTTATTCACTAGTTACATCTACTGTTGGTCTAAATTTAAATTTTTCAAAATAGCGTTGTTCCATACCATTATAATGATAATTGAATGGTTAGTTTCAATTTTGTCAGTTCCTACATTTGTCCTAGCTGGACGACACTTTCTCCATTCGAATTTTATGAACAGTTATACACCAATAAATCCCATGCTTTGCTGTTTTCACCTAGAGATTTTTTTTCACAAAATAGTTATACTATCTATGTTTGATATAGATTTTAGGTATAAAACATGAACTGGTCACTTATTTGACAAAATTTCGACAACTGCCCATCCCCCTTTTTGCCTTTTTGTGTATTCTCAAAAGCCGTGGTCAATTTTTATAATAATAACTTTTATCAATGCATAGATATGTACTAAATTCGTTACCTAATCAAATCAAAGATTGTACATACATGCAGCATACGAGATTCAAGACGTAAACAAATGTGTTAGAAATTCATCGATCTATAAATAACTTTGTATATATATCTTCCTCAATTGATATTGATCTATAAATACATTTGGTGTGCACACATACGAGACAATTATAAAACATCTACTTTGAAGATTTCATTGATTGATTTGCACTTGTGTGAATGCGGCGATTTTTTTTCAGTTTTCTGGATGATTATTAGAATGTAGTTTGTATATTCAGAATTAAAATAGGTGGTTTTTTTTCCTATTAGAAAATTGATGAAAAAATATTTTTGAAGCAGAGGGTAGGCAAAAATATTCTGAAGACTTGTTTTTTTTATCAGATTTTTTTTTCACAGAGCGCAGACAAAATACTTATTTTTCAAAAGCGTCGCAACAGACTATCTTTTTTCATTATCAGCATTATTTTTTATAGCAGAAATCCTTCTTCACAAATTTTTTTTTACCCTCAGCTGCCCAAATTTTGGTTCATCAAAAATAATTTTCAGAATATTTTTTTTTTTGTAAAAACCAAGCCCCCCTTTCAAGTTAAATGGTCGGTCTCTTAAATTAATGAAACAATATTCAGTTGCATCACCTTCGATAAGTATATATTTTTTTCTTGCCAAAACGAAAAATCAAGCCCCCCCCCCTTTTCAAGTTAAATGGTCTGTCCCTGACGGCTTAATTTGTTATTGGTCAATGCTATTTTTTTAATTCGAAAATTTGGAAGTTTTTACTTGTACACTGTAAAAAAATGTGTTTAGGGCCTAAACATTTTTCTAAACACTTTAAATGTAACAAATTGGTGTCATGTTTAGGGTCTTAACATGTGTTTTGGCAAAACATGTTTAGATTAATGAAAATAGTATAGGAAAATTTCTAAAATTGATATTATTAAAAAGTGAAACATGTTTAAAACCTAAACATGTTTAGATTTTACATGCTTGATTTAAAAAGTGTTTAGATTTTAAACACAATTTTTACAGTGTATAATATTCAGTGCAACTGTTAAGTTTTATTTATAAATTTGTGACATTTATTTTTGAGAAAGCCTCCAAAAAAACAAAAAATCTTTAACATGCTTGAACTTCAATCAAAATCCCATTAAACTATATATCCGACCGTGTGTTGTTAAGAATTTAAAGCGACATTATATTCGGCACATAAATGAATGTTAAAAAACTAAAAAACACATATTAAAGCAAGAACTGGTACCCTGACTTAAAGGTGTTTACTTTTCTTCTTGTCTTTTTACGTCTACTGAATCGTGATTTTGTCGTGTCATTTTATATAATAAATTTTCCGATTTTCGAACGACCCACTGGTACTTCTTTGCTTCATAAACAACTCGTCTATCAAAAAATGTCATTATGTCACCTAAAACTATATTCGACCGTTTGTAGTACTAAGTCTTTACACAAAATATATTCGTAATTTGGTTAGCTATAGTTATTGCTTTTCTCTATATACATATCCGGGAGATTAACATGTAAGGGGCGATACAATAAACATGAAATGATGATGAAGTGGAGGAAGTAGAGACAAAAGGCCAATGGGCAAGGAGAGTTTTGTATCACTGGAAAAAAGAAGTGATGGGAAGGGGCTCGCAATTTTGCCTACTACAGGGGGATCCTACGGGTCCTATATACGCTCTCACGGACACCTGTTACAAGGTTGTTTAACGTGCCAGGAACGTGACAAATATCCCAACAGGGTGCACCAAAATAGTTTGCGTCAGGTTTTCCGTATTATAGCCTGACGACCACGGCATTCATTATGACATTGCTGCACCCATTCAACCACCTAGGGCACACATCCAAGTCGATTTGTGGATATAGCTGCCTGACCTAATGTCAGGGTTTTGAGCGCTGCTCGGTGCACTTTTTCCGGCAAGCTTAGCGTTGCTGCGGGCCTATTCGCCTCCCAGGACCCGCACAGGTAAAATATTCGGTACATATAACTACTTTAAAACAAACAAACACATGTTATTTAAAAGATATAATAATGTTTATAAAAAAAGCAGGAACTGATAATCCTTTATAGGGAACACTGACTTCAAAATGCTCATTAATATTTAGTATTTTGTACGGTGATTAATGGTAAATGTCGGGTGCAGTGTGGGATCCAGAAGGGGGGGGTTCCGGGGGTCGGAACCCCCCCCCCCCTTTCCTCCGAAATTTTTTAATTTTTGTTGAGATTTTCAGCAAAATTGGTCTGGACCCCCCCCCTCTTTTGGCCCACAGAACCCAGTATGTGGGACCCCCCCCCCTTTCGAAAATTTCTGGATCCGCCCCTGGGGTGGCTAAAGAAATTTTCGTAACAGGTTTCTCAGAAACTACTGATCCCAGCCACTTGATATTTAGTGTACAGCATCAGGATGGAGTCTTATACCGTGGGATTTCATTAAGATCTGTCGCTCATCTACATCCTGTTTAACAAAATCCGGCCATTTCTGTCTGGTAATTCTTTGCTTTTTAAATCAAACACAAATGAACATAAATTTAACCGAGTATCTTTGGATATGGGTTTATACCCATATCTTTTCTTGTTATCATAAAAAACAAACAATTACAATCAAGTTGTTTATTTACAATGTTGAAAGGTCATAAATCATGATGGTATAAGCAGAAATCTGCTGGAAAATTCTCGATATAAGCCATTTAAAATTGGGAAAAGTTATGAATCAAAATAGTTTTGTTTTTGTTTTACCTTCTAAAATCAGTGTATTGTGATTCCGGTGGCGTCGACGTTGGCATCCACAATTGTTTTAAAAGTCTGTGTTTTGTGGACAAGTTAAGTCTTTGGTTCTAGTATGCAGTTGCATTTAACATCATTATAAATTTCAATAACAACTGACCCTATTCCAACAGAATGTTGACAGATAAGAACCATCCGATTATGAAACAATTTACCATCACAAATAATGGAATAACTAAATACCCGAAACAACTTTACCCATACAGAGCCCAGGGATCAGATTACATATTGAGAATTCTCAAATGATTGGCAGAAGAAATTGCACCAATCCTGATCAATCCTCCATATATGTATGTAAATCTGTTGATGGATACCAGCAAATTACCAGTTGATGGCATACGGCCAACGTGTCACCAGCCTACATGAAAGGAGCTAAAACCAAGAGCAGAAAATTACACACCCACACCCCTCACATCGATATGCTGTAAGATTCTAGAACACATCATAGCCAGCAACATCATGAATCATGGAGAATCCAACAACCTCTTCCATCCTCTCCATCACGGTTTTAGACAAATAAGCCCCTGATAGGGACTCAACTGGTAGAATTGGTTGACATCATAACAAAATCTACAGTGAGAAACAACATGGACTTCGAAAAGGCATTCGATTAAGTTAACAACTGCCTTCTCATACATTAACTCAAGCATTATGACATTGTAAACAAAACCGTAAAATGGCACCAACACTGACTATTAGAAAGTAAACAGTTCGTAGTAATACTAGTAGATGGAGTAACATCCGATGCAGTCTGTTTAGACTCTGTGGTCCCCCAAGGTTCAGCACTAGGATATAAGACTCTTAATCTACTATATCAACGACCTATAGGCTTGTCTTAGCTCCACTGTATGCTTTTTCGTTGATGATACGTTTGCATACCTGGCCATATCAAATACTCAAGATGCAGAAGCATTACAAGAGGACCTAAACCAACTAGACCAGCACAAAGAAGACTAGTGCATGAAGTTCCACCCAGATAAATACACAGGCCTAATTATCATCAAAGAAAATAAAATTTAATTATAGGGCCAAACAACCAACTTCATGGTCATAAACTAGACGCAGTAAGATTAGCAAAATATCTTAGACTCACCGTCACCAACAAACTACAATGGTGAGAGCACATAAACAAAACCTGTTACAGGTAACAGAACCATCAGTTTCCTATGCAAAAAAATGATATCATAAATTGATTTCAAAGAAAAGGCATATATTTCACTTGTCAGACACACCCTACAAGACCGTAGAAGGGACTCGAGACACCTCATAATGTATAAAATTGATCGAGGGCTTGTAGTAAAACTAAAACTCAATAGGCTAACACCACATCTTTGAACATTGAGAACAGAGCATTCCAAATAGTAAACGGCAGAATCGATACCAGGAAATAAATGTCTTCCCAAAAACAGCTCGTGATAGAAATGCACTACTACCAGACATTGTAGAACGGGAACCTATTGATGCCTTCAAAGCCAAGCTAGTGCCCATTTGAACAGTATAGCTGTCTCCAATTTATTCTTTTTATAAAAACAAATTATACATACATGTATTAGAAAACCCCTATAACTTTCAATATTAAGGATTCTTGGGTATGCACAGCAGTCAACATTAAATAGTCTTCGAAACGACAAAAAGGCAATTAAAAGGCAGAAGAAGCAGAGTTATCAACCACATATGATTACAAGCAATCCTACAAATTTTCAGCAAAATCCGTTGAGCGGATTCTAAGGAAATGTATCTAGAAAATGATGACTTTTTAAGTCCCTCCGTCGTGGTGGGTCGGTGGACCATTATATGAATCGTTGATTTTGACATCTCTTAAACCTATAAATCTTATGGTGGTGGACTAGCACCTGAATATCCGTTTCCATATCCTATGGGCTTAATATGGCGTTCTTATGCTTTAAAATATTATTTAATTTGCTTGAAAGCAATCAGCAACCGTCACAAAAATCATTGCATATATAAAATATACATTAGGCCACTTCAAAAATGATTAATATTTATCAACTTACTTTTAGGTGTGTGTATGGGTAGCCTTTGTCCTCGTTTCACTGTGTAACCAATGGACCCAGATTTTCTCTGTTTGATCAGTAAGAGCCGAATCATATACGTTTTCCAAAAATTCAAAGCTTAACAAGTCATTTACTATCAAAATAATTCGATCAGTTTCTCCCGCGTGATGTAGAAGCTAAGACTACAAGCCTTGTGCCAAATGTAAGTGGATTAGCTCTGAGGGCATGTAATTCATCTACAGTGACGGTGTTCTATATGGTCCACCAGACTTTGTCAAGTCGGAAAAATCTAAGATATTGGAAATAAAATAAAGAAGATATGATACAATTCTATAAAAGTTTAATATAATGTTCAAACATTTAGAAGACGGAACAGGTATGAAAAATAATTATATCGTACTTTCCTTAATAAGTTCACATATATATACTAATATTTAAACATCTTCTGCGTTTAGATGCCAAATTAAATTTTTTATTAGGATGCATACAGTTGATTAAAATTTTACAGATGGATAGGACTATATATAAAAGAGTACTCATAAAAGTATTACGCATAATCAAGCTAGTTCTTAGAATTTCTAAAAATTTTAATATTAGAAATAAAGTGGGTATTTTCAGAGCTTTATATACGAAGCATTCACACCACACCAAGGTATTTGTTTCCTTGTTTAGTCTTTTTTTTTGCTTATTTTGTCCCCCGCCGCAACGCGGAGCGGGGACATAGAAATGCCGGGCGTCCGCCCGTCCGTCCTTCCGTCTGTCCGTCTGTCACACTTTTTGTAAGCGCTCTCAAGGCTACAAATTTTGTCGGATTCTCATGAAATTTATACCAAATGTTTATATCACTAATATCTTGATCAAGTTTGAAAATCAGCATTTTTTTGATAATTTTTGTAGGAGTTATGGGACATTGACCACAAAAAGACTGGGTTTTTTTTTTTTTTGGGGGGGGGGGGGGGGCAAATAGACCTTGTAAGCGCTCTCATCCGTACAGATGTTGATGTAATTTCATGACATTTATACCAAATGTTTATATTACTAATACCTTGGACAAGTTTGAAAATCAGCATTTTTCAATAATTGTTGAAGGAGTTAGGGGACTTTGACTTTAAAAATGACTGGGTTTTTTTTGGGGCAAAACAGACCTTGTAAGCTACAATTATTTGACGGAATTGCACAGTTATCCAAACAGGAATATGAGTGAGGATCGAGAGTGGGAAGAGTTGATACAACCTGAAGAGCCAGACCAACCCTTAGACGAGTCACTACCCAAGTTGAAGGAAGTTGTAAATGTTATCAAGAAAACAAGAGCTGCCTCAGCACTGGGACAAAAGGAAGTGCCATATAAAGTTAACAAGAACTGTCAGAGATTGACAAGGCGTCTATAGAAGTTGATAGGAGTAATCTAGAGGAGAGGTCGGCTGGCAGACAGTTGGTACAAGGCGGAAGGTTATTTTATTCCCAAGGAAGAGAAATCGGACGGACTTAAGCAGTTTGGAATTAAATCCCTACCGAAAGCGGAGGGAAAGATATGCCTCACAATTTCAGCCCAGAGAATGACAATTAATGACCAATTACATGCTTGAGAACCAGTATCACGCCAGGTATTCGGACATATATAACCGGATGGAACACAAAAGACCCGGTGACCGAAAAAACATCATGTTCATGTAGGTGTGGTATTTTCTTAAAGGAATAACGGACAAAAGTTTATACAGCCTTTTGTATGTCCCTGAACTACTAGCACACCAAGTTTTGTCTGTTTTCCCTGGAAATTTAATCCCCAGGAACGCCTTGAACAACGAAATTTCTCCCCAAAATGTAAACTTCAAACTTTCATTGATTGCAACTTATCGCGAAATGCAAGTTGAATTTTTTGGGGTCAATATAGATACCCCAATGTATACTTGTATATATTAGAAGTTCAACTTCTAATTTGACAAATTAAGAACAGTATTATTCATTGTCCCATCCAAGGTGACGAATTTTGGACACAGGGGACAGTGTGTGATGACACTACGGAACGCAGGTGGTGTAAGCTTCTTAAAGAACACAATGAACCGGGTGAAAATGCTTATCGTTTTTTTATCTTAAATGATTTTTTTCTGTGTTCGTAATCGGAACACAATTTATAATCAAGATAGTCTCTCGATTCCAAGGCGTTGTGGAAGACAAACACAAAGTAATAATGTTTCTTGAGACAATCCGAAGGACTATTTCAGACGTACAATATACTTGTCATTTCTTGACACGTTCAAGAGGTTTACCTGCATGGGATTCCGTAGTTTGGCTGGTCGTGTAACCCAAGCTCTCAATTGTAACCAAGTTGCATAGACAATCTTGAAATTGATATGAAGGAAGATTTTTTTAAATACTTTAAGGAAGATCTTTCATCTTCAGCAACATTCAAACAAACTTTCAAGTGTGGAAGGGAAGGCCTTATGGCAACATCAAACAGAAAAACCTGATAATCTGTCAACGAACATTTTCGGACTCGAGATGCTGTTCTCTGCTGTTTCTAAATATAACAAAAATACTTTTTTACCATCCGTTACGTCTAGCCACGTAGAAAGGGCTAATTCTTCTCTTAAAATTATTAAGAATCCGATGCGAAGCACAAAGAATGAAGACAAATTGGTCGAGCTAACTGTTATTGTAATATGTGCATAAAGATATTGAGTTAGACTAGAATGATGTGCTTGACACAGTGTGCGCCGAAACCCTAGGAACATGCTTAATTGTAATCCTTTAGAAGACTGAACTTAACTTTAAGTCGCTACAGTACTTAAATATTAATGGCTTCGTTACTAGTTTGCTTAGTATGTTAATTATACCCCCACAAAATTGTTGCGGGGTATAGGAATCACTGTCTGTCTGTCTGTTCGTATGCCCGCTTGTCCGTTCGTCTGTCCACATCCCTTGTAAGCAAAACTTTTCCTAAACTTGACGAAATTTTATGAAACTTTGCATAATGATTATATGTAGAAGTGCAATGAAGGAATTTCATTACCCTCGGTTATGATTATGGGGAGATAATAGGACTTTGGTTTTTTCCCTATGTATATAATGTATACGACCCGTAAGTGCAACTCCTACTAAACCGCTTGAAAGATTTTGATGAAACTTAATTAAGATGAAGGATGCAAAAGGGTTATAACGTCAAGACAGATAACTCTTGACGTAACGTCATTTGGTATCCTGTGAATTTAATCTCGCCAGCTTAACTGGTGGTGGGGTGGGGGACTTTGCCCCCCCCCCTCTCCCACTAAGTCAACAACAAAACTACAGAACCGAGATGATCAATCTAATATATCCAAGAAGAAAAGTCAAAACAAGGCAAGACAACACCATAGATATTGAAGATCGCAATGGTCCTGACTTGGAACAGGCAATTCAAAAGAAATGGTGGGTTGTACCAGGTTTTATGGCGTCAAACCTTCCTTTTTCATTGCGATCTTAGTGTCCGGTAACACATAACAAAACACGTATGTAAGACATGCATAGGGATGAAGAGATGATTATCTTAGTACAACAAACTGTAACAAATAATTGAAACAATAATAAATCATTTGAGAAGTGGCTGATATCGAAAGATATTGAAGTATTGTGGTTCATATTTGCGTTGTAGAACTGTTGAACACAGAAAACCAAATTTAATCGCGATTAAGAAACTTATTTTTTCCACAGTTATTGCTAGCTAGCACCCAGCACCAGCGTTCTTAGTGTTCTTCAGCTCAAATCACCCGCTGTATCTTGTGTCCAAAATTCGCCACCTTGGTTGGGATAATGAACAGTGTGCTTAAATAAGTCAAATTAGAAGTTGAACTTCCTATAGATAAACAAGTATACATTTGGGTATCTTTATTGACCAAAAAAAGTTTTCAACTTGCATTTCGCGATACGTTACAATCAATGAAAGTTCGAAGTTAACATTTTGGGAGTAATTTCGTTGTTCAAGACGTTCCTGTGTAATTAATCTCCTGTAAAAACAGACGTAACTTTTGTTTATCTTTGTTCGTTATCTCTTTTCAATACGTTCATATAGCAGTACAGAAAGGAGGGATATCAGGCTGTATAGAGCACACGAGTGTAGTGACACAGATAATCCGAGAAGCAAAAGATTCAAGGGGGACCTTGCATTCATCTGGTTGGATTTAGCAAATGCTTTTGGGACAGTTCCACACAGACTAGTAGAATTGACATTGGAAAGATACCATGTACCTGAAAAGATGCAGATCCTTTGCTTGCAATAGCACACCTTTCGCACTGCCAATTCAGTGTGTCAAATCCGGTAAAGGAAGACATCTAACAAAACCTATGACAACCCAACATCGGCACTCATCTGAGATATAGGAATACCATATTTGTCTACGAGCTTAAAACTTATTGAGTGAGGACAACAACCGAGGAGTAACATGACCTTATATTAGCAAGTTCAGAAGTTGGAAGTCATTTCCCGTCGCATT
Source organism: Arcuatula senhousia (assembly GCA_963971305.1). Taxonomy (NCBI): domain Eukaryota; kingdom Metazoa; phylum Mollusca; class Bivalvia; order Mytilida; family Mytilidae; genus Arcuatula; species Arcuatula senhousia. The sequence goes on from OZ020306.1 coordinate 6,982,600, forward strand.
TTCCCATCGAATTTTGAAACGTAGGGAACAGCGTGGGCCAAGAGGTGGATCACAAGACCCAAACATTGTATGTGGAAAGCTAAATGAACAACAACAACACAAAATCATGCATAGAAAGCTAGGTGCACTGTGAATCACAGAAAAAGACACAAAACGATGCCAGAGATGATTAAATTGAGAGTTTGTAATATTCATGCCACGATTATTAAGCATAAGGAGACTTCTTGCTCAACTTAGCTACAAGCTACAAGCGACAAAATCTTATAAAAAGAGAGTACATTTGTTAAGCTAAGAAAATCACCGCATTGCATACCTGTTGTTTTTCTTTGCCTCATTGACTCCTTGTGTCAATTAAACGATATGCAAATGTTTTGTAGTTTTGTGATAAACATGTATTTTATTTTTTATTTTCGTTATATTGTTGAGTTGTACAATTGTTTCAATTTGTTTGCCTAGAGTTAGTGTTTTAGCAATACATTACTAAAAAAATTATATAAGTTCTATCATAACTCCATGATAAGTGCGATGAACATGAAAAGGATGAAGAGGACTTCTTGAAGACCAAATTTGACAATGGATGAAAAATTAAGTCCATATGGTGTAACAATGGACCTTTTACGTGCATAAATCATAGAGCTCTCCACACACGTTAAAGACCAGGATTTCTGTAATATGACCCCACAGTCTTCACGTACGAGGCCCATTCTGTCCAGCACCAAGATACACACCTCTCCGCTCTGGTGGCTAAACACTGATACTTATTAAAAACGAAAGAATATGGAATATGTGCCAAAAAGACACGATCCACATATTGAAATGATTTTGATAAATGTACAACAGCAAAATTTCACTGCGTGCGAAGCGCTTTTCTGGATTAACCTTTATCAGACACGCTAGGAGTAGAAAACTTGGAAAACCGGTAGAATATTAGATTTGTTAAAAAAAATGCCAAAAATATTACAACAATGACCAAACAGATAAATTTATCAATTTTTAAAGAAACTACCAAAAGTTGTCAAATTTTGGAGATATGTAAACTGTGTCTTTCCAACACATATTCCAGTACTCGAAAATATATAAGAGCATACAACTGAAGCACGGGGAAGCTTTCTACGACATCCACACGGCACTAAAGCCAAACTCTAAAGCAATATTAAAAATGAAAGAATATGGAATATGTGCCAAAAAGACACAATGGTTTTGATAAATGTACAACAGCAAAATTTCACTGCGTGTGAAGCGCTTTTCTGGATTAACCTTCATCGGACACGCTAGGAGTAGAAAACTTGGAAAACCGGTAGAATATTAGATTTGATAAAAAAAAAAAAATGCCAAAAATATTACAACAATGACCAAACAGATAAATTCATCAATTTTTAAAGAAACAACCAAAAGTTGTCAAATTTTGGAGATATGTAAACTGTGTCTTTCCAACACATATTCCAGTACTCAAAAATATATAAGAGCATACAACTGAAGCACGGAGAAGCTTTCTATGACCTCCACACGGCACAAAAGCCAAACTCTGAAACAATATTAAAAACGAAAGAATATGGAATATGTGTCAAAAAGACACGATCCACATATTGAAATGATTTTGATAAATGTACAACAGCAAAATTTCACTGCGCGTGAAGCGCTTTTCTTGATTAACCTTCATCAGACACGCTAGGATTAGTCGCTTTTTAGGTCAAGCTGGGCTCGCCTTCGGGTCTTTTTGCCACCCTTGACCTAAACGGCACTTAATTACACGAAATTAAATTGAAAAGCTTACTATTCACTATTGTAATAAAAAATGATTTTTACTAACAGATAGATGTATTGCACAACAACTTCATAAAGAAAACAAATGTTATATGGGCATCGAAGAAATTTTTAAGTTTGTTTAGCACCTTTGGGTGCGTCGTTGGCCTTTTAATAACTGTTTCATGGCTAATCCAGTTTTAGTTCGCTGAGAGGTGTAATGAGTTTCGTTGACATTAGACAGTCTATAAGACTTAGGTGGTGCATTCTGTTTAGGCTTTTGTTGTGCAGGTTTATATGTCTTTACATTACGTGGAGAGTTTTCTTCCAGATTAAATCGAACTTTCTTCTTCGTCTGAGGTTCTTCAGTTGGAACGGTCAAAAATAATGTTTTGGTTTGCTGAAGAACAATATCTCCCTTTCCTGTGTCAAAATTATGTTTATGTCTGTTGCTATCTAAGTCATTGATTGGTTTTCTTGAGGATTCCCAGAATGGTTTATCATACCTTGGCGATTCTTTCGGTAACCCGGAATCGGTTTTCTTTTCACCAAGTAATAGCCTATAGTCCATTTCTTCAGGAGGTTCCCTTGTTTTGTTTTCATTCTGCGTTTCATCGGTCGACTGATTGACCGACAGGTCTTTGTTTTTATCTTTCTTAGCTTCCTGATCTTTAAATTGGTTAATGTCGTTTGCTTCATCCTTCGTAACTAATGGGGGCGAACAAGTCAAAGAGTCTACATTACTGATGGTTGGTTTGTTAGCTTCAAACACTTCGTCGATAGAGTTCGTTACATTTTCATCATGAAGCAGACCTCTCAGCCTATCCCAGTTCTCGGAGTTTCTCACGGCCTCTTCTGTGGTCCGGTGTTGATATTTTATACGCCCACCCGGATAAGCATCGCTGTTATTCAACAAAGGTAGTCGTGTTAGATTACTTTGTTGTCGTTTCATTGTTTTCCGAAAATGTTCGACGGCATTTTGTATCGATGGCAACAGAAGAGCCGTTTCCTCCGGGAACAAATTGTGCCTCTTTCTCTCTCTCATCCTGATGTTGTGGTTTAAATGTCCTTGTCTTTCTGCGATACACGGAACATGTTTGTGTTGGAATCGAAAGTGGTCTTCTACGTAAAGCAGCAGTTTAAAGCGAACTCCATGAACTTTGGATATTAATGGTAATTCTTTTTCATTGTCCTGAAAAAAAAACAAAGACCCATTACAACGTTATATGGAGAGAAAATATTTTATTGTTTTATCTTGTGCAATTTTTGTTATGTAGTTTAATGCTTTGATACCTTTGACATCTATAATTGAAAATAAAGCGTTTTAAACTTTGATCTAAATTCATTAGTATGACGAACTCATTAATTATTTATCTGCTAAAACTTTTCAAATGACTTTAAAGACTGAAAAATCAATCACTCTTGAATATATTGAAAACCTTTTAGCTTTCTTTGCATGACTGGGATGACTAAAAAGTTGATATAGGATAAAACATCCCTCGTCTTTTTTATGCAGTTGTCTACATTTATTTGTACTGCATATTGTAACGCTCTCCTTCAGTTGCATCGGACTGTTGTTTAAGCTTAAACATGATGTTTTATATACTTGTACTCATCCATTGCGTGTGACACAATACATAGAAAGAAAACATATATATTGTATACAAAGATGTATAAGCTTAAGTTATCTCCTTTTCATTATTCCTTCATGTCTTTAGGTATATTTGTAAATAAGAGCCTAGAAAAACCAGATAACTCCTACAGACTGGATCTATACTTAAATGCAAGTTACTTTCTTAAAAATGTTACTCAAGATCCGAAAATACCATAACAGTCAACCAAAAAGATGTCCCCACTGAAAATTTGCAGGAATGCGTATTATTTCATTAAAAAGTCATAAAAAATGATGCCTTAAAACGGGAAAAGGGAGTAAATCAAGGCTATTATGCACCTTGAAAATATCTTAACATCTTAACATTGTAAAGTATGTTCCTAAGTTCTAAGGCTGAGAAAAGTTTAGACATCATGATTTATACTTAAAATTGATAAACAAAAAGGTTATTAAAACGTCGGTTTTTCGGAAAACTTGAAGTTTTGGACTAAATCACCTAAAATCTTATAATAACTTGCTATCAATAAACTGTCTGTTTACCATAATTTCAAAAAATGCAAATAAAGTTTTCAAGCCAGAGAATCAATTTTGAACATGAAGTTAAGTATCAGAATATATAAACATGTCTTACCATTACAGAATCAATAGATCATCTGAAACTCTGATCGATGTCTACAGTGTTTTCCCTGGGTATTGATTCCAGACAAGGACTTTCTATTGTTTCTAACATTTGTTCGTTAATTTGTGTCATAATATTTGTCACGAATCATTGCAAACTGATGTCTTGTTTTCATTTGCTAATTCCCATTCGACTTAACAAATTTTGATATCTTCTCGATAATTATATTTTCTAATCGATTGAACTTTTTGTATTTCGACTATGGATACTGTAATTACACATATAACTTTGAATCTAAAACACATTCCTTTTATATAAGTATTCGGCAAACACTTTTCCTAAATGAAACACATGCAGGCCTTATAGTCCAATTACCCAAGAGAAACTTTGAAAGTTTTAGTCAAAGCAATGTATTTCTTACCTTAATGAGTTTTATTTCGCCAGAAAGTTGTTTTCCCTCTAAGTTTGATAGTTACATAAGTATAAAATAAGCCCTTAATGTAAATGATTGATGGGGGTATATATTGAATTAGCTTAGTCAGACTTAGGATTGTTTATTCGCCGGAACAATCTACCATCACGAAATACAATTAAGTTTTGTTAGCTTGTAAAGGGCCCTGTGTTTTATATCAATACTGATCACATTAACACCACTTGATTGTCAATTATTCGGTCAGAATGGACCCCTTTGTGGGTTGTGTTGTGATTTCATTATATTTTGCCAAAATTTGTTGTGATTTTATATTTTCTTTGTCACAATGATCGCGTTGTAGCGATGAATAGTGCACTATTGAACAGTAATACTAGCTTCCATGCACATAGTTCATGTAGTTTATAAAGTATAATCGAAAAAAGCTTCGCCTTCCCCTTTTTGGCAAAAGATAAAGCAAAAGATACAGGACCTATACAAGCAAGAAATACAGATTGTTTTTTTTTCTATGCGCCAAATATTCTTTCAATGCAATTTGATATTCATTTCTTATAAAAAAAAGTGTTTTCTTTTCTTATAGAAAACGAAAACTATCATAACATTAAAGATTCATAGTAAGCCTCCCTCCTTTTTTGCACACACATTTGGCATGTAATTTCAGGGCTAACGCCAGGTTTCTGGAAAAGGGGGTTGCCATGAGGGGCAGTTGGAGATAATTTTCTATAATTGGACCCGTTTTGGCGGATTTTGGTGCATTTAAGAGAGTTTTTCTCTTTTTTTTCAAAAGGAGGTTCGATCGCACCCAATGCACCCCTTGCGACTGCCTTGGTAAAATATTCTAATCATCTCTGATTGTAACCAAGAGGTAAGCTGAAAAAAAATCACAGAGGAAATGGTTCGAATTCGATTGGTCTTTTTGAAAATTAAAGAAACACAGAACATTTATGTTCGACTCTGAAACTGTAGGCCTATGATATTCTTAAACTTCCCAGTTTTGGGGATACATAACTACCAATTCCATGAAATGTTAGAGGATTTTACATGTTTTAATGCTCGATCCATTGATATACTGTAAATTTATAAAGTTATTAATAAATATACTTTTGAAAACATGAAAGGTTGCTGTGTGTTTTAATATATGTTACTCACTTTTATTGCCTAATTGTTCCACTATTACTAGTAAAACACTTCGACAGACCAAATTTGTCATTTTGATATACAATCATCAAACAAATATATTAAGTTTATCTCAAAATACACAAAACATATTTCCTTCAATTCAAACATTAAAGCTAAATATTTATTCATATCAAATACTTAGTTGAAATAAACAGTTTTTAAAATGTTCCTATTTGTTTTGTCAGTTGTTTAAATGTGTATCAAGTTTAATGTAACCAATCTTTATACATGTAGTTTGGTATGCTTATTCGTTGATCTGCGGTGACTTGATATAAAACGTTACAGAATAAACCAGTCACAATACTGTCTTTGAGACTATAATATATTTGATGGAAATGGTAAGTTATGTTTTATAACAAATAAAACTTAAACTTACAATTAGGGTTTTCAATTGTAAACTTTATAAGCTAGTTATCAGTAACAGCGAGTTTGTGGATGTCCGGGAGGGGGGCTACTACATTGTTTACCATACCCTGTTAACACCATTAATCATAATAAGTCGTACAGATGATGTTCACAGAGGATAGAACATTTTAATCTCATTTAGATCAAGAACTTTCACTTTTTAGCTCAGCTTTTGTCATCATTTGGCATCCGTCGTCCGTCTGTCGTCCGTCCGTCGTCCGTAAACTTTTTAAAACGTTAACTCCTCTGACATCATAAGTTCAATTGCAACCAAACTTGGTATGGTTGTTTATTAGCATTCTATGCTTAGAATTTATGTGGGGATTTTTGATTCGTCGTAAAACATGGCCGCCATGGCTAAAAATAGAACAAAGAGGTTAAAAGCAGTTTTTGCCAATAACTCAAAAACGGCTACAGATATCAAAATTCTGACAAGATAAATGTGATCAGTACCTCAAGATATATCTACCCTGAAAGTTTGAAGAAAATCTAGCAACCCATGTGGTAGTTATTGCCCTTTTTGTGGATTTTTTTTGCAAATTTTGCACCTGTTTTGCTCAATATCTTGAAAACTATACAAGGTATTTGAGAAATTTAAATTGCATATTGTTAGGATCTACAAAATATGTATAGGGTCAACGTTGTAGGACCTTTCCTTTTAAGAGTTATTGCCATTTGAACGTAAAAATTGAGCATTTTCACAGCATTTCCTCATTACATTGAAAACTTTCACTTCTCTGACACTTTAAGTCCAATTGAAACCAAACTTGGTATAGTTCTCCAATAGCATCAGGTGTATAAAACAAATGTGGGGATTTTTGATTGGTCGTAAAACATGGCCGCTGTGGCTAAAATTAGAACTTAGGAGGAAATTGCAGTTTTTTTGCAAATAACTCAAAAACCGTGACAGATTTTCAAATTTTGACAGTGAACAAAAGTGTTCAGCACCTCAAGATCTACCAGCTCTGAAATTTTGAAGAAGATCCAGCAACCCATATAGGAATTATTGCCCTTTTATTTATTTATTTTTTATGAATTTTGCACCTATTAGGCCCAATATCTTAAAAACTATATAAGATATTTGAGAAATTTAAATTGCAGATTGATATGCACATCAAGATCTACAAATAGAAGAAAATGAGATGTGGAATAAGTGTACGCGACACAACCTACAAAAAAAACGTAATTTCAAAACATCCACAATGGAAAACAGCCAGCAGCCTTCAATGTGACCAGCGGTCTCTGCTCGCTGTTTTTCAATTGGCCCCTGGATTGAAAATAAACTACATATGATTCAAGCCCAATCCTAAAGTGCAATGAAAGACCCCCTTCTTGACAAAAAAACAATTAACATAACTTCGACTAAATACAAACATAAGCTTTGATAAAGATTCCTGGCTTAGGACAGGCACATAAAAATGTGGCGGGGTTAAACTAGTTTTTTGGCGCCAACCTCCCCCCTATAGATAATCAATAAGAAAGCACAAACTAACACACAGTAAAAATCAAATAGATAGAAGTTCAATTCAACAAGAGAGTATCTGAGACAAAAGGACAACAAGTAATTAACGGGACGTAGAGATACTCTCTTGAGAACACTCGAAGTTACTGACAGCTAGCTAAGAAGCATCCATCGACTGATGTAAAAAAATCAAGTATGTCGATTTAAATCCGACACAACACGTCAAACAATTCATGATTTGATGATGCATCATTACACAAAACCGCCACACTTGACCGCTGTAATGCTAAAAAATGACATAAAAAAGTATAAAAAGGCAATTAATATTTTAAAGTAAGTATCAAACAATCAATATTTTTACCAAAGAAGACTAAATTCAAAGATTTTTCTAAAATTTCCATTTCATAACCTTTATGCAATAAAGTTTTAAGACAATTTTTCATTCCCAAAGGATTGTTTTTGAATTTATTTGCTTTATAAACAACATTACCGTAAAAATCGGGATGTGATATTCCATTTACAATTTATATTCGACGTGTACAGTTAAATTTTCCAACAAGGTATAGATATTTATGATAAAACTTAGTAAACGACTTCACTAATTTGTGGTATTTTAGATTTTTTTTTTGTAATACACCGGTTTTATCATTAAGATCAGACACACCACTGCAGATCCGAGCATATCTAACTAACTGTGAAATATATACTCCATAAGACGGAGCAAGTGGTACATCTCCCTCTAGAAAAGGAAAATTAACAATAGGAAACGAAAAGTCATCCCGTTTATCATACATAATATGTATGAGGGTCAACGTTGTAGGACCCTTTTAAGGGTTATTCCCCCTAGAACATCAACATTTATCATCTTCACAGCATTTCCTGAAAACATTGAAAACATTAACTCCTCTGACACCATAAGTCCAATTGGAACCAAACTTATTATGGTTATTTATAAGCATTATGTGTATAGAACTGATGTGGGGATTTTTAATTGGTTGTAAAATATGGCCGCTATAGCTAAAAAAAACATTGGGGTAACTCAACAAGAGGCTCTCAGGAGCCTGAATCGCTCACCTGAACTACACAGATACATATATTTTGTAGATATTATTGTGCTTAACCATATGCGATTTAAATTTCTGAAATAACTTGGTTAGTTTTCAAGTTATTGGGCTTAATAAGTGCAAAATTTAGCAAAAATTAGAAAAAGGGCAATAACTCCCACATCAGCAGTCAGATCTTTTCCCAAATTTCAGGACAGGTACTTAATATGCTGATCACTTTTGATTCTTGCACAATTTTGATATCTGAAACCATTTTTGAGTTATTAGCAAAAAAATGAAATTTACCCCCTATGTTCTATTTTTAGCCATGGCAGCCATGTTTTTTTACGAATCAAAAATATGAACAATAGAGTTGTAGCATATAAGCTATTTAACAAGTGTGCCAAGTTAAGATGCAGTTGGTCTTACGGTGTCAGACAAGTTAATCTAGGACAATAACTTAAAAAAAAATGGTCCTACAGCTTTGACCTAAATACATACAATGTAGATCTTGATGTGCTTGATCATATGCAATTTAAATTTTTGAAATATCTTGTATAGTTTTCAAGATATATGGCTAAATAAGTGAAAAATTTTGAAAAAATCCAGAAAAAGGGCAATAACTCCTACATCAATTGTTGGATCTTCTTAAAACTTACAGAGCAGGTAGATCTTGAGATGCTGATCACTTTTGTCTCCAATCATAATTTTGATATTCTTAACCATTTTTGAGTTATTAGCAAAAAACTGCAATTTACCCCTACGTTCTATTTTTAAGCCATGGCGGCCATATTTTTTTACGAATCAAAAATCTGAACGACACACTTGTAGCATTTATGCTATCAAATAACTGTGCCAAGTTTGGTTGAAGTTGGATGTATGGTGTCAGACAAGTTAATCTTAGAAATTCAGGGAAAAAGTAATGAAAAATGGTAAATTTTGACGCTTTAAGGGCCATAACTCCTAAAAGAAATGGTTCCACAGCTTTGACCTAATTACTTGAAATGTAGATCTTAATGTGCTTAATCATATGCAATTTGAATTTTTAAAATATCTTGAATAGTTTTTAAGATAAAGGGCTAAATAAGTGCAAAATTTTGAAAAAATCCAGAAAAAGGGCAATAACTCCTACATCGGTTGTTGGATCTTCTTGAAAATTTCAGGGCAGGTAGATCTTTAGGTGCTGATCACTTTTACCCTATGCCAGAATTTTGATGTCTGTCACCGTTTTTGAGTTATTTGCAAAAAACTGTATTTGACCCCCCTGTTCTATTTTTAGTAACAGCGGCCATGTTTTTTTATGTATCAAAAATCCCAACGCAAACTTTTTGCACAATACCCTAAGGAACAACCATATAAAGTTTGGCTGCATTTGACCAAGCAGTTTCAGAGAGGAAGATGTTTGAAAAAAGCTAACGGACGACAGACGACGGACGACGGACGCAAAGTGATGGCAATAGCTCACCTGACCCGAACTCACCTGACCCTTCGGGTCAGGTGAGCTAAAAAGGGCTACATATATCAAAATTCTGATTGAGAACAAAAGTGATCAACACATCATGATCAACCAGCCTTGAAATTTTGAAGAAGATCAAACAATCCATGAAAGAGTTATTGCCCTTTTATTTTATTTTTTTATGAATTTTGCACTCATAAAAATGTATTAAGCTCAATATTTTACAATCTATAGGAAATATTTAAGAAATGTAAATTGCACATTGTTAAGCACATCATGATCTTCAAAATATAAATAAGATCATGATTGTAATACTGTTCATTTTTTGGGTTATTCCCCTTAGAATGTTGAAGGAAAGAAAATTATTAAAAGGTTTTGTTAAAATATTACTCTGTACAATCATTACTACATTAAGTTAAGCCATATTAGCAGATGACCCCCTTATTAAAACTTATGACCCATTCAATGACAAAAAAAATTTGCCTAATACCTATACTTCAGGCACATGTGTCGGGTGAGCGGGAAGAAAGAAGCCCCCCCCCCCCCCCGGGGTGAATTTTGTTTTGTACATTTTATCCTTGTAATGCAAGTTGGTGTTGCTGCTTGCAGTTTAGTTGTGTTGTGTGTTTTTAGTTGTGTTATTGTCTTCCATGTATCTTGATTTATTCTTCGTTCTATGCTCCTGCTTTTCTTCTCCCTCTCTATTTTTGTTTTCAAAATGGTATTTTTGACATCTCAAAGACCTATAATCTCAATCTATCTTATTATACCCCCGCTCGAAAAGTGGGGGGGTATATAGTGATAGGGGTGTCTGTCCGTCTGTACGTGCGTCCGTCCGTCCTTCCGTAACACATGAGGGTACCCATCTCTTATCCACAACTTTACCTAAACCCCTTTGCGGATTTTCATGGAACTTTGCAATTCTTTTAAAATTCTGACATAATGTAGATGTGCACTTCATATTTCAAAATTTGATCAGATTGATTTTTGTTTTTTTGTTTTTTTTTTTTTCACAGCAAAACATGGACTTAGCTGCTTGACTATAAGGGGGAACCATCTCTTATCCGCAACTCCTCCTAAACCCATTGATGGATTTTCATAAAACTTTCTCACAATCTTTGTGACATAATTTAAATGTGCACCACTTATTTTACAATTTGATAAAAATGATTTTTGGTGTTTCCCATAGCAAAACATGGGACTTAGCTGTTTGACAAAAGGAAATACCCATCTCTTATCCGCAACTCCTCCTAAACCCCTTGATGGATTTTCATGAAACTTTCACACAATCTTTGTGACGTCATACAGAGGTGCACCTCTTATATCAAAATTCAATTTGATTTTTTGGGGGCAGTGGGTATTTATTTGTAAGCTGCAGCTCACAGTTTTTCTAGTTCATATTTGGAAACGTTGTGTTCTCTATCTCTTCACATGTTTTACAACTGTATAGAGCTAAGTCTATAATATTCCTTTTTTGACATTAAGAAATTTCTTATTACCCAAGCTTTAGGTTTTTTATCGGTTTCTCGTTGTGTATAGACTTTGAAATAGAGTAATCAATTTTGATATAAAGTTTGACTGCATAGCCTCTGAAAATCTTGTATGTCGTTAATATCTTTCTGCAATTATCCTTTCAATTGAATCGCATCTTTAATATTTCAATCTGTTTTCTCAAATGAAGCCATAACAATACTACATGGGTTGCTGGGTTCTCTTTGTGTCGAGACTCAAAATTGTTCCACGGCAACCACAGTACCAGTGTAATGGTTGATAAAATCATAGCCTTTCCTCTTTGATCTTAGAAACAAATGCTTGTAGTAAATCTTTTATAACCAACATTAATAAATGAATGGGATAATCTTTTTGTTTTATAAACCTTATCATAAATATTTTAGAAGTAGGAAATAGGATATTTCTCTGTAATGGATGTATTTCATGACAAAAATAAATATACCACGCAATTTGTTAATGCGAGTTGTTTATGTATTCTATCGATACTGTCTAACTCTATAAGAAACATCTTATTGAAAATTACGTTTCATCTTCACAGATGCATGCGGAGACATTAATACATTCAGACACATCATTTTCATATTTTTGTCAAATTAGTACAAATATCGAGCTTTTGATGACTGGAACATTCCTTTCAAATATACACCCTCATGATTCACTCAACCCAAATATACACCCTCATGATTCACTCAACCCAAATATACACCCTCATGATTCACTCAACCCAAATATACACCCTCATGATTCACTCAACCCAAATATGCATGTTCATGACTCACTCAACCCAAATATGCATGTTCATGATTCACTCAACCCAAATATGCACGTTCATGACTCACTCAACCCAAATATGCATGTTCATGATTCACTCAACCCAAATATGCATGTTCATGACTCACTCAACCCAAATATGCATGTTCATGACTCACTCAACCCAAATATGCATGTTCATGACTCACTCAACCCAAATATGCATGTTCATGACTCACTCAACCCAAATAAATATCAACATAACTCACTCTACTCAAATATACATCATCTTATCCGAAATGCATCATCACCATGACTCACTCCACTCAAATATACATCATCTCATTATCTTATCCAAAATGCAACATCATCATCATGACTCACTCCACTAAAATATACATCGTCTTTTAACCAGAATGCATCATTTCATGACTCACTCCACTCAAATATACATCATCTTATCCAAAATGTATCATCGTGATGACTATCTCAACTCAAATATACATCACCATGACTCTAGTTAATACATTATAATACATTATGACTCACTATACCCATCATTTTCATTTATCACTCAATCATGTGTTGAGTTTTTAAGGATTATTTCACCTCATTATGCATTATTCTTACTCATTCTACATTATTATATGATATAAAGACTTTCCTGACCCTGCATTATACATGATACCTCACTTTTACCCGTTTTACACAAGATATCATCAATGAACATTAATTATGCTGCAGCTCCCAAGCTTTATACATTATTATGTTTCACTCTAAATGCTTGGTTGACATATTTACTGTATCGGAGTATTTTTTGCATGTCTCGTGTGTTTGCCCTGTTCACTGAGCCTATGAATCCATTCGATTTTCTGAAGTAAGAAACTCTGTGAGCTGATGAGAGGAAATCTGGCCTGTGTTGAGGTCGTGGGAGTTGGTTATATAGACGATTTTCTGGTGGCTTAGAGCTGTTTGTGAGAAATTCTATATTGACTGAATTACTAGTAGTATTAACGCTACTGCGAGTTTTCAGATCTACCATGTTACGTTCGTCTTCAGACTTAGTAACTTCCTGAAAGTTATGCTTAAAATCTTGCTCTAATTCTTCATCGCTTTGATCTATACCACAAGCTCCCCTCGATTCCGATCTTTGTTGTAGTTTTATTGTTCTTGAGACATGTTTTGGCATTAATGGATGGCCACACGAGAGGGTGACAAATCGGTCTTTAGACGGTTTATTAGCCTCGTACACAATATCAATATAATCTAAATCTATCTCCTCGTCAAATACTGTCCGTAATCTCTCAGAATTCTGTGACATCTTTTCCATCTCGTCAACACTCCGGTGATGGTACTTTAGTTTTGTTTCGTCACCATTATCGAGAAAGCTACTCCTTTTATTAAGTGGTACGGAAACTGCGACCACTTCCGGTTCATTTGCTTTCCTTTGAAAATGTTTTACAGCATTGGCTACTGTTGGAAAGTCATGTGGCTTGGAGAAATATGCTTTGTCCTTTCGTCTAAGACGTATGAGACTAGATTCGGATGAGGCACGCTTGGTAGATCGCACGGACGGTTCTTCCATATTTCTTTGTCCAAGAGCCTCTAGGACAACGTCAAAACTGGATTGTCTTTTTGATAGTCTGGATCTTGGTCTTTTACCATCTTCGCTCTCCGTTGCGATCGTTGTCTAAAAAATAATATCAACATTAGTTGGTCCTTGAAAGAATATGTTTTCGACGACAAGTAGTTAGTTGTGGAAAGACTTATCGGTCTCACCTACATTCTCGGCTATACACAATGGTTCAGATTTTAATGTGAAAGCCTTCAATGTTTATGGATTGTTACAACCTTCAGTTGTTCCTTATGGTTTATGAATTAATTTGGTGTTTAGTATTGATAATATGTTCTGTTTCATTCATTGTGTACTTACAGCTGTAACTTCTAAAGAGAAAGCAATGAGGTATCTGTGGGGGCTTTCAATGGCGGAAGTCAACCATTTAGTTGACAACAAAAAACCAACAACATTACGGTCAAACGAACCTCGCCTTGGTGTTGGTCAAATCCGATATCAGTTTAGGATGATACTAAAATTACACTCTATCAAGAACTTAATTGACTTTTGCTGTTCTAAACAGTCTTAATTCTAAAATTTCAGATACCCCTTTTATCAGAGTTAACGCCCAGCCTTTTCATGTTTGCTGATGGAAATTACTGCTCGCTCCCTTAATTATCAACGAAAGACCATTTCTGGACATAGAACAAAAAAGAGATAGATGACAGGGACAAACAAAATCTTTGTCGAGGATTCCTGGCTTAGGACAGGCACTTATAAAACATGGCGGGATGAAACTAGTTGCGGTGGCGTTAAAATACAGCAAATATCAACAGAGAAAAATATTCGTTGTTTTTTACCTAATTGATATACATCAAGTTTCCCACTTAGTATGTTCTTTTAGCAACCAAATTAAAATTGTGTCATACCCATATATTCCATATCTCTCTAGAATTAAGGCTTATTGCAAGGGAGTGTCATGGATAAAGGTATTAAGTTTTCCAATTATCATTGTTTAAACTTGCTATTAAAATGTAAGACATCCCACTCTGAACTTGATTATCTTTTAATTCAATTTACTGAGAACAAACGACAAATTCTTTTATGTTTTCATATAGTTTTCAATAGGCGTTTAAAATCTCGGATAGGCAAACAAAAATAATAGAATAGTAGAAATGGAGGGTACTTGGCAAAATGCAAACACCACTTAAACTTTATTTAATTCAAATTTTTTGTTTGTTTAAAGATTATCACCTTATTGATAAGAATAAAGTAAATTGTTGAATCAACTGACTATGCTTTCTATATTTCAGTCTTGGCATCGTCTTAGCTTGCGTACAACGTCAAGACGGAAGACTGTGCCACTGAAATGATTTCAATACTTCCAAATGTACACATATTAAATGGGTTGACCACGAAGATAAGTCCCACTTACAGTACCAACATATTACGGTTTATGATCGCAATACAAAACTTACAACAAATTTTCATGCGTTTCGTCTATTAATTCTCGCCAGAGACAAGCACTCTAACCATAAATTAAACATTTGCTTAGGCATATGATAAACTATACTGCACGAATCTGACCTCCTCTATTACCTTGGGTTACAGAAGCTGTTCGGTTATTTTGTCTGTAGTAGTCCCGTGCGGGGCCCGGTTGGTGAATAGGCCCACAGCAGAGCCTGGCTTGTCGTAAGAGGTGACTAAGGGTCTTGTGATTCTGACGTCGGGTCAGTGCTCAGCCCACAGAGCGACCAAGTGTGTACCCTGGGTGGCTGAATAGGTCGGCCCTCGTCCGCGGGGGTTGTCAGGTCTATAATACGGAAACCCTGACCGCTGACCAAAGTGGGCCAACGTGTGTGGAGAGTGCCACGCTTCATGCACGTAATAGACCCCTTTGTGGACCGCCAAGTAGTGCACCGCATAGGCTAAATTTTCCGTCCGTACCCACCTCTCCTCTTTTCCTGTGGTTCTTCAAAATTTACCGTTCCATTTTTTCCCACCCCACCCCCCATTTTTTCCCACCCCAACCCCATCTTTCATTTATCATCATCATTTCATATTCATTTTATCACCTCCTGTAAATAACATATTTAGCGTTGCACGGACGTAAAAACACCAACTCACTCACTCACTCATTTGTCTGTAGTAGTATTTTAAACAATATAAGAATATGCTTAAATATTGGTAAATACATGTACTATTTATAGTGCAAAAGTGGAGACACGACACGAAAAAAGATTTTGTTGAGAGTAGTATTTTTTTTCACGAAAAAGTATTAATTGTCAGTGGTAAGAATTATACCGTCTTGTATAATATCATCCATCCCCTTTGGAAGGTTTTTTTAACATCAGATGGAACTGAATATCAAATTTTAAAATCAAATAAATGGAAAACAAACAAAATATGTTGATTTTGAAACTGTCTTTTGGATTATCAATAATTCATTTCCCTTTAAAACAATTAGTAGAAGAAATGAATTTTAGATTTAAAAACATGAAGAGAATAACAAACAAAAATCATTATATAGGAAAAGTAAAAAGTAATGAAATATAAAAAAAAAGGACCTACCTGATTTATGGACTGAAAATAACTCTTTCTAAAATTTCCTATTATCTAATGTTACAAAATATACAGGCAATTATTCCTGTCCATTACCCACGACTATCAAATGAGATTTACAGGTAGGTAAATAGGTAACTCTATAGATCTATCACATAACAATGGGACAAATACAATCTCAAAGTCAGTATCATGACATGTATTAGATCACAAGTCAACACCATTAATGTAGGAATAAATGAGAGTTTTCTTTGTCTTTAGTCTAAAGTATCTAAAAATATTTAAAGGACAAGTTAAAAACAATGTATGACACAAGATCTGTACGCAGTCAATGGATCATTTGTTTGAAATAGTTTATAGAAGATAGGGAAAGTCACATAGTACTGTGTCAATGTAAGCCGGGGTAGGGTGACATATTTTAGACATGAAATTGGGGGTGGCATGGTTATGAAAAGATAACTCAATCGACATGTTGTTGAATATACAATTGAAACTAACTTAGCGACTTAGTGCTTATGTAAATCCCTCTCCAGCTTGCAGGTTGCGAGTTGCCCCCAATGAGCCTTTACAAAGAAGTCTTAAACGTACAAAGGGCATTGATCTCCCCAGCATACACGGGAGAACCTTTTATTGTCCTTCTGAAGGACTAGCATCATTCCTCGAGACCATTTTAGCAAATGGTGTCTAGAGATAGTTGGAAAACATGTTCATGAAGTTATCATCCTAGACAACCATAAACCTTGGCGCTAGTAGCCCGACAAGTAACCATTAAGCATCGGCTCTCTGAAACTAATTGAGATTGACAACAATATTGGAACTAAATCCAAAGCCTTTGACTGCACCTCATACGCCCTAAGTCTTTAGTATATACTTTTGAAATAGCCACAGTTCAGGGTAAGAATAGTCCGAGTTTAGTAGAAACTGTATATAGGAAATAAAATAACGGCAACGTGGGAAAAAAATCACTTATATACTAGGGAGACCTAGGGAGAGTAATAGTTTTAGATTGTAATTTAGCAACTAAAACAAATTGCGGCGCCGCATAAAACAAACAAACACCAAGAGAAATATATTCAAGATGTACTGTGAAGCTTATTATGTAAAGATAAGTTTCCCTAGTACATGACTAAGTGCGGTTTTCCATTAAAATTCTAGTAAAGCTATATAAAATTTTATGAAAATTACCTTTTATAACTCAATAGAAACATAAAAGAAAAGTTCAAAAATGTTAATTTAAACAAAATCACTTTCAGCTTTTATTGTAAGTCTGAAGCTTGTGATAGTTAACAACCCAAAACCTAATGTGGTGTAACAAAACATGCAACTTAAATGAGCAATAGAAGATAAAAGTAATAAAGACATTATAATGAAATAAAGTACGCTTTTAATGCGGGTTCATGTTATTTCTCATAAAAGCTTTCACGTTTCATGTTTACTTGTATCATGTTTTATGGTGATGAAACAAATTATGTTAAAACCAATTACAACAGATTTTGATGCTTAAATGCAATTTAAGGAATATTTTAGATTTGCGATAAAATGACTTTAACATTTTGTTTCAGATACTTGCCTCGGACGGGTTACATTTAGAAAACCAGTGCCTAGACGTGTGCGTAATTCTGTCTTATATACTATTAAGCCATTCCAGTTTTTTTATCAAAGGTTTGAAGGATTGTAGCTTTCTTTGTTCTTTGTAGTTGTCATGTCTTCATGTTTTAAGTATGTTGGTTTAAAGAAATAGGATACTGTAACTACTGACCAAGAACTAAGTCTGATATAACTAGTCTAAAATCTAAAAGAAAGTAGTAGTTTGAGCTTATGGATTTATTATTTCAATTTCCATAACGTTTTAACATTCCTTTCTTCAGGTCTGAAGACACGTAGTTCCCTACATGTGAAAATTCAAAGTTCATTTAACAGTTAATAGTACTCTCAAGTGTGGGGAGTTTTCTGTATTTTCAGTATTTTTTTTAACTTTGGATTTCAATATTTCAGTTGGATCAAATTTATTGTAACTCTTTATGATACAACATACTTCAAAATTCAATTTATTTACCATTTAAAATGAACAAATTCTGCCCGTTCAAAATAAAACAAACAAACAAACAAACAAACAACAGACATATACACACACAATCAAATCAAAAATTATAAAACACCAGCCATTTTATTACAGATTGCGGAATTTGACTCCAATGCGCGAGAAAAAAAGTTATAATTCTTTTTCTGGCCTAACGCGAATGAAAATATTCATTTAAATAAGGTGCCCATAAAATTCAGCAGAAATTAAAAGCAATAATTTTGTTTTCTCAAAATTCCCCAGTCCCCCTTATGATAATAAAACATTTTGGTACCAAATCGCGCAAAAATTATAATACAAGTAACTAAATTAAATTGTCATAGATGGAGTTGGTTAAAGAAATGCAATCAAACTGACCTTCATAGTTAGATTGTTTCCTATAGTATCGAGTACAGTTTGTATTGTGATGTTAACCATAGCTGTAAAGATGCTTAGAATTTAAGATGCTTATCATGCTTCATATAGTTCCAGGCAGATTCATTTCCATTGGTCAATGTTAGTGTGATTATTGGTTGTTTCTGATCCATATAGAGTTAATATCTAACTTAAGCCGTGTTCATTTAGTATAACGAGGACTTCAATAAAATTTTGTAAAATCTGCAGGAAACACATGATCTTAGCTCATGAATCAAGTATAAGGATTAAAATTTGAATCAAATGTTATAGAAGGACAAGTTTAGTTTTAAGAACTAAGGGTCAAATTCAGAAACAGAGTGCAAAAGAAACAAAAACAACTAGAAAATGTGTCTATGAGCCACAGGATGGCCCTCATATCATTGACCCCCAATGTGGGATATGGACCTTTCATAAGAAGTTTATCAAAAAGTGTTCATGAGTAAAATATATGTCGCAGTGATATAATTTCTGGTGGGTGGTGTCGTGTTACTAAGACACATCTAGTAGTGCAATATCATTGACCCCTAACATGTAGCATAGACCTGTATATTTTATATATTTAATATACAGGTCTATGCATGTATTATTCAAAATATGAAGCTTAACCAAGAACTTAGCCAAAGTCGTTCATGCATAAAATATAGGTCACAGTGACATAATTTCTAATGACTGGTGACTACTCAAGACACATCTAGTAGTGAAATACCATTGATCCCCAACATGCAGTATCCGAAATATGAACCTTGACCAAGAAGGGACCAAGAACTTAACCAAAGTCATTCATGTATAAAATATAGGTCTCAGTGACCTAATCTTTAGTGGGTGCTGTAATCCTCCCCAAGATCCATCTAGTGGTGAAATATCATTGACTCCCAACATCTATGATCCGAGTAATGGATCTTAAGGATGCTCGCTAGTCTTATTTTGGGATTTCTGTCATTTTTTGGAATCCTCTGTCTTTTACCATCAAAATAGGTTCATTTTTTTGCCCACGAACCTCCTATTTTCTTGATATCAATGTCTTTATTATGTCACGAGGTGTATATAAACAAAGTTTTATCAAATCCTATTTATTCTGTCATGGGTTTTAACAGCTATATAACTATACTTACTAATGCTAAACCTATGAAAAAGTCAGAGAAAACCTTTTCCTGCCAATTATCTTGAAAACGAGGTAGCGAACATATCTTTTTTTTTGCTTATTTTATACCCTTTACTATTATCTTTTCATTTTAAGCATCAAATTTGAAACCTATTTATATCAATAATAGTAGCGAACATCCTTAACCAAGAACTTAACCAAAGTGTTACGGACGTACGGACGGACAAGGGTAAAACTATATAGGTAGTTTTAAGGTTTGAGGAAATCAGAGTACCCAAAGAAAACCACCGACCTTGGGCAGGTTACTCACTACTTACATACAGGTTGGAAAGTCCCGTTTTTTGTAAATTTTAAACGACTAAATCAAACAAAATATCGATCCAACAATGACTAGTGATCATAAACATAAGCATGGTATTTAAATCAGCGCCTTAGACCACTCGGCCACCAAGGCCCCCTCACAATGTTTAAAAATGAAACCTACATTGAAGCTAGGAATCCCCTTATCCCTGCGCCATACAGGCTTTTAGCAAAAGAGAAGCGAACAGCGCTGTTACTCGTTAGCAAGAGTAATGAAGAAAAGTCATAGATACCCGCGATGGACCGACCATTTAACTTGAAGGGGGACCTTTGTTCTTTTTTATCTGGTCAGAAAATTTATTCCGCGCTCTTTGCGGGAAAAAAATATTTATTCTTTGGCACCATGACAGGTATCTTTTGCATTATAAACATTACACTCTATGGCAGAAATGCATAATCAGATTTTTTATCACAAATTATATTCAGAATATTTTTTTAGAAAAAAAAAAACACACGAAGACCCCCTTTTATGTTAAATGGTCAGTCTCTTATACCATCCATGGACGAACAAAGTATGGAGCATAATTCCTAAAAAAATACCAAAACATATTAGTTGAGCATTTCTGCTTTGAGACTTGAGGAAAAATAACATTTACCCTTTTCCTAGTGCTGTCAGTTATGACAAATAGATTTTAGCACCCCTTACCTATTTGGCAGTACTGCTGGGTGTAAATTTCCATGTCGCCTCCCATTTACCGATGTAGACCCGCCGAAGGTTCCGTGTGACTCTATATCGTCTACCACTGATACCTGTTCTAAATTTATAACCTTATGATTTATTATACAAGTAAAAAAACAACTTAATATAAGCCCTTGATATTCTCCCAGATACCAACACAATACATGGTATCAGTTATCTGTGTAAATATGGTATACTGTAGAAACAAGTCAGGTTTTGGGAGACTTGAGTACTAACTATTTAATACAACTAATTCCTCAGTATTTAGTTTTTATATAGTTCTCTGGTAACTGAAGGATTGTCATGCCCCAATATCGAATTTCTACATTTGTGTTTTGTATAGACGTTTGTTTTAGATTAAAACAATATGATGTAGATTAGAACCGAGTATTAACAATTTATGTAATATTCGTATGGAAATTAAATATTTAGTTTTCTTTAAGTACTCTAGAAGAATACGAAGACATATTTGTTTATTCGCATTTTACTATCATAAACGTGCTAGAATAGACAATTGAATAAATGCACATGACACAACATTCATGAACAAGAGGCTCCCAGGAGCCTGAATCGCTCACCTGGTCTTGATGTTGACCCTATACTTTTGTAGAGCTAAATGAGCTGAACATTTAAGCAAGCAACAGCTTTTCTCTACCTGCAATAGTTTTCATTCTATAGGCCAAAAACACAATTTTTCACCTATAAGGGTCCATAACCCCTATAAGGAGTCATCTGACAACTTCGACCCTATGGAGACTTTTGTAGAGCTAAATGAGCTGAACATTTAAGCAAGCAACAGCTAATCTCTATCTGCAATAGTTTTCATTCTGTAGGCCAAAAACATGAAAAATGGGTTTTTTCAGGGGCCGTAACCCCTATAAGTGGTCATCTGACAACTTTGACCCTATGGGGAATTTTGTAGAGCTAAATGCGCTGAACATTTAAGCAAGCAACAGCTAATCTCTATCTGCAATAGTTTTCATTCTGTAGGCCAAAAACATGAAAAATCGCTATTTTTCAGGGGCCGTAACCCCTATAAGGGGTCATCTGACAACTTCGACCCTATGGAGAATTTTGTAGAGCTAAATGAGCTGAACATTTAAGCAAGCAACAGCTAATCTCTATCTGCAATAGTTTTCATTCTGTAGGACAAAAACATGAAAAATCGCTATTTTTCATGGGCCGTAACCCCTATAAGGGGTCATCTGACAACTTGGACCCTATGGAGAATTTTGTAGAGCTAAATGAGCTGAACATTTAAGCAAGCAACAGCTAATCTCTATGTGCAATAGCTTCCATTCTGTAGGACAAAAACATGAAAAAACGCTATTTTTCAAGGGCCGTAACCCCTATAAGGGGTCATCTGACAACTTCGACCCTATGGGGAATTTTGTAGAGCTAAATGAGCTAAACATTTAAGCAAGCAACAGCTAATCTCTATCTGCAATAGTTTTCATTCTGTAGGCCAAAAACATGAAAAATGGCTATTTTTCACCTTTAAGGGGCCGTAACCCCTATAAGAGGTCATCTGACAACTTCCACCCTATGGAGACTTTCGTAGAGCTAAATGAGCTAAACATTTAAGCAAGCAACAGCTAATCTCTATCTGCAATAGTTTTCATTCTGTAGGCCAAAAACATGAAAAATGGCCATTTTCCACCTTTAAGGGGCCGTAACCCCTATAAGGGGTCATCTGAAAACTTCGACCCTATGGAGACTTTCGTAAAGCTAAATGAGCTTAACATTTAAGCAAGCAACAGCTAATCTCTATCTGCAATAGTTTTCATTCTGTAGGCCAAAAACATGAAAAAATGCTATTTTTTACCTTTAAGGGGCCGTAACCCCTATAAGGGGTCATCTGACAACTTTGACCAAATGGAGACTTTTGTAGAGCTTTTGATGCTGAATCAGTAGCGTGGCCTCAGATTTCCTCTATCTCTTATACTTTTGGATTTATAAGCCAAAAACAGTAGTCTGACCCCCCTAGTCTATTTTTAGTAACGGCGGCCATGTTTTTTGACAGATCAAAAATCGAAACACAAGTTTGGTGCAGGACACCCTAAGGATCAATCATACCAAGTTTCATTCAATTCTGTTCAGTAGTTTTAGAGAAGAAGATTTTTGAAAAATTGTTAACGGACGACGACGACGACGACGACGACGACGACGACGACGGACGCCAAGTGATGGCAATAGCTCACCTGGACCTTTGGTCCAGGTGAGCTAAAAATAGGATTTTTATCAACAACAATTGAAAGATGCAAAAAAGTAACACTAGGGCATTAAAATGCCGGAAGTCTGCCTTTGAACAACAAAGACAAAATCATTTAACAGCAAGGACAACAACAATGTTATAATGGTACACACATGAAATAACTGAATTGCGGGGAACTGATGCCTTGGGTCGCTTTGAAAAGCAAATAACACATCCGTCGCATTGTCGACTATCTATTTAGTACAGGTCAAATCTACAGACGACATTATAAAGTATGTCGCCTGCATCTAACTTTTTAATTGGTTCTATTGCTAATTCGACATCTCCTTGATGATTGATTTAGGTCGATTGCAAGACAGTCAGCAGCGACATCACGTTGAAAGTTATTGTCACCGCAACCTTCAAGATTCAAGATTCAACAAGATTTTATCACAATCTCAGGCACTTAAGTGAAACATGAGTAAACATTACGGTAATGTTGTTTTTAAAGCAAATAAATTCAAAAACAATACTTTGGGAATGAAAAATTGGCTAAAAACTTTATTGAATAAAGGTTATAAAAATGGAAATTTTAGTAAAATCTTTGAATTTAGTCTTCTTTGGTAAAATATTGATAATTTGATACTTACTTTAAAATTGCCTTTTTATACCTTTTTATACTTATGCCATTTTTGAGCATCACAGCGGTCAAGTGTGTTGGTTTTGTGTGATGATGCATCATCAAATCATGAATTGTTTGACGTGTTGTGTCGGATTTAAAATCGACATACTTGATTTTTTTACATCAGCCGATGAATGCTTCTTAGCTAGCTGTCAGTAACTTCGAGTGCTCTCAAGAGAGTATCTCTACGTCCTCATTAATTAATTGTTGTCCTTTTGTCTCAGATACTCTCTTGTTGAATTGAACTTCTATCGATTCGATTTTTTCTGTGTGTTAGATTGTGCTTTGTTATTGATTATCAATAGGGGGAAGGTTGGCGCCAAAAAACTAGTTTAACCCCGCCACATTTTAATGTGCATGTCCTAAGCCAGGAATCTTTATCAAAGCTTTTGTTTGCATTTAGTCGAATTTATGTTAATTGTTTTTTGTCAAGCATTGCACGTTAGGATTGGGCTTGAATCATATGTATTTTATTTTCAATCTAGGGGCCAATTGAAAGACAGCGAGCAGCGACCGCTGGTCACATTGAAGGATGCTGGCTGTTTTCCATTGTGGATATTTAAAATTTACGTTTATAATGTAGGTTGTGTCGCGCACACTTATTCCACATCTAATTTTCTTCTATTACAACATAATATAACATATATATACGTATTAGAAAACTGTCGTTCTCATTTGGGTGATCATGACTTTTTCGTCGTTTGCCATTTATAAAACATGTAAAACATGTAAAAGGGTGGGGCTCCTCATGGGGGGATATCAAGAATCAAGTAATCAGCATTTCTTTGCCAAAGTAATCAAATAATCATATATTTTTTAGAAATGTAATCAAAAACTTTTTCCCAATGGGAATCAAGTAATCAATAATTCAGACCTTGGTATCTAATAAAAGTGCAACTAAAACGGTCATAACAACTTAATCTTATTTAAAAGTTTTTATTTTTCTAAGATAAATGCAAAAAATCCGATCAAAATCGGTTCTCAAATAACGAAGATATAAGTGTTTGAAGTGCAATATGTCGCACCTTTCAAAATCCAATCAACGATATTTCCGGAAAAAGATTACAAGCGAGATAACCGGAAGTGACGCACAAGGGGGAACCGAAGTCGTTTGCTAGTATAGAATGCATTTTCCCTTTTTAATAATTATTCTAACTCAAATAACTTAATATTTTAAAAAGATATACCGTCTCTGTATTCATGATTGAAATTTTGATCTTTGAAAATTGTAAAAAAAAAATATCAAGTATTATGATAAATAATGCAAAATTACATGATCAAAAGGAGCACATATGAGATTGATTTTCACAAATTAAAAAAAGTTTTACTGATCAATCAGTACGCATTACGTAATCAAAGGAACATAGAATTAAAAAAAAGTTACGTTAATCTTTTTAAAAGTCTATGTTAATTTTATTCATATTTAGTGTAAACAATATTTTATTAGTAAACTAGATAACAATAATACAAACAGATGACATTGATTGGGATTGGAAAACAAGTGACAAGCACTTTTACAAGTTCCTCTCCCAAAGAAAACATAAACAGAGATGGTACAAAGTAATGACAAAAAATAACTGATTAATATTATAGAAGATGATGACCATACATTGATAAATTCAAATGACACAAATAAATGTAGTTAATATAATTTGAAGCCAAAATTTCGAGAGCCCTTATAAGATAAATAATAGTGAATATTAAGTAAAGTACTTATATTACATCAGTTGAATCTTTTAGTTTGCATTATAAATTCTTGAATTACAATGAAGTTTTCTGAGTTCACAATATCAGAAAGAGTACTGTCACCATATATAAGCTTATCTACAGTAATGGGATCATACGACAGGCGGTCTAACATATGACGCCTCTGAATATCATATTGGGCACAATTTAAGAAAAAATGTTCAGGACTTTCAACTTGACCACAGATACAAAACGGATTTTCAACTATGTTTTTGGAAAATAGGTGGGCATTTAGGCCACTACTCTGGGTTCTTATTCTAGTATGAAAAATCTGACCCATCCTCTTACCAACATAAAATATTTGGGAACAGGATGAGTTTTTCGAATATGGCTCTTAAAACAAGATAAAGATAAATTTCTAGTATCTACCGGAAGCTGATTCCACAATCTAACAGATGATGGTAGAAAACTGTTGTGATAATAGCTAGTTCTAGTATGTATGTTGATCAGATTGGCAGCATTACGGGTACGATAATTATGCAAATCACCGAAAGATGGTGGTACTAAATTTGATAAATACATCATATTTACATGTTAAATGTCAGCATTGGACCCAGTCTTTTTATAGTCTTTGATAATTACCTGATTTATCAACCCATGCTGAGTGTGGTGTACCTTCTATGATTAATAAACAAACACAGGTGTGAAGTTTTGTTTTACGAGATTAGACGATGAATACCACATACGGCGAAATAAACAATTTCAAGCCAATTTCAAACTTGAGCATCTTCTTATTGTTAGTATAATCGTAATCAAATAAAAAAAGTATTACACACGGTGATATTTTGTTCTTTGTGCAATATTTGGATAAACAAAATTAAAAATTAAAATGTATACATGCATGTTAAAAAAAAAATTAAAATGAAGTATTAGAAACATTAATTAGGCAATTTTGGAAATGGGGTTTGTCGCATCCTGGCGTCAACAGTATTTGCAATAAATTCTGCTTCCAATTGCTCCAGTTACATACAGCTACCGACCTAAAATGGTCCAGGGAGTCCCATTTTGACGCACCCACGGAAATGTTGATGTGTATAATGTCAGGGGGATTATAATCATATATAAGTAATATCTTACTTTAAAGTTGTTTTTTTTTCGCAACCCGGTGTATACAATTATTCTTAATATATCATTTTTCTTCAGAAAACGTGGTTCAACTGAGAAAATTATATCGAATTAATTATTGTCTCAGGGTCCAATAACAGATTATCTAAAGTGAATTATTCTTTCATTTTTTTGTCAAACTTCTGTAGAAATTCATCATTAACAAAAAGCAAAACTATAAACTTACACACAGACCGACGGGTACACGTGTAAGCAATCTATATATGATGGAATAAAAGAAACTATAACTAGTTTACCTAGAGTAATGGTGAATTCATGTCAGAATGCAAATTTTTATTATATAAGTATATGTAAGTATGCTGCCAGTTACATCGAAAAGTAACAATAAGTCACAGAAATTTGGAATGGCCAAAAATATGTGTTCCTTCCTTGTAGACTCATTTCATGGTACAAATATAATCAGTAGAATAACTGACCTGTCATCTTTTTGAAAGATTTTGAAAGAATATTCAGTTGGTGTTTTTTATTAATGATTTATTATTAATAATTATAATCTATTATTTCATCTACATTAAACTTAACTGTTCTAAATGTTAAGTGATTTTAAAAATGTATTTTATATCACATATCTAGTAATCTGAATGCATTAATTATCATTTAATTACTAACAAGATGCAAGAGATATACTACCGTTTGTTATTGTATCTAATATAAACAAATTAATCGGTTCCCCCTATTGCGTCACAAGGGCCTGTGGAATTAAAACGCGCACTTGCGGAAGTTATAAAGGTGAGATTTTAAGAAATTAACACTAAATTGCAAATATCTTTGTTATTTCTCGTCGGATTCGAGTCGGGTTTTTTTGTTTTGATCTTAGAAAATGAAGACCAATAAAATGAAATAAAGTTGTATAGGTCATTTTAGTTGCACTTTAAATAGTTGCTCTTGTAATCAAGTAATCACCATTAAAATGGCCTGATAATCATGTAACCAAAAACCCCATGAGAAGACAAAAGGGTGGGGCGAATCAGGCGTTATGTTGCCAAATTTTTCACAAAACATCCAAAAGGACCTTTTTTCTTTTTTCTTTTTTTATTTAACATTCCCCTGATTTGTACCATTCTTATGAAAGAACCAGATCAATACCAATTTGGTATTCGAATGTCAAAAGTTCGAAAGAACAAGATAAATCCAGTAAAAAATCAAAATAAACGTAATAACAACCCAACAGCAATTTCTTATGGGGAAACATCTAATTTGAGTTATCTTTCTTTGCTCGGGAATCACCTTTTCCCAAATGAAATTGCGATTTAAGTGGTTTTATGTATACCTGTATACAAGGGGGTCATTTATAAGGTCCATGTTTCAGTGCCTGTAAACGAAACAGGGAATAATCACACACGTTTAGCGGGGTTTAAAAGGGGAAATGACTTTAGAACTAAATACAAAGTTTATTTGTATCTTAAAAAAGAGTACAGATTGCATTCTCTAGAAGAAATCATAATCCCGTCATTTGTGAACGAGCAACAACCTATAGGAGTGATATCACATTATCATTTATCATTTAGAACGCAGTTAAACTAAGAAAAAAAATACTGCTATATATGTTTGTTGGTTTATAACTTTTATGTTTGATGCTCCTTTTATCAAAACTTACTCACCGATTGAAGAATCCCGAGACCATTCACTGCTCCTTCCACTCTTCTGGGTGAAATCTTAGTTTTCGATTTTTAATAAATATACAAGAGATAAATTTAAAATATTGATAACTTGACATAAAATTAAAATGACAGGGATGCCTTTATTGTATATCTCCTGAGGTTCAGAGATACTGATCAGCCTTTTGTTCCAGGCTTACGTTCAGATAGGAATCAACAGATAGACGATGTTGTAATTTGTGTAATATTGTTTAAC
This sequence comes from Arcuatula senhousia, assembly GCA_963971305.1. Lineage (NCBI taxonomy): Eukaryota > Metazoa > Mollusca > Bivalvia > Mytilida > Mytilidae > Arcuatula > Arcuatula senhousia. The sequence goes on from OZ020306.1 coordinate 7,011,146, forward strand.
CAACCGTGAAAGTTATTTGTCCAACGGTATAAATGTTTTCCCGGTCTACCCAATACACAAACATCCAGGTGATATTCGAATTATTAAATAGACCTAATCCATTTGTGAAATATAATTTTTGTTCAGATTCAAAAAATAAATACCCTGGATAACTCATTTAAAAGTGCATTGGTTACACCGGACCGTTGAAACTATAATCATATGGTATTAATTCTAAATCGAATGTCTAAAAAATGCAAACGGTATAAATGTGAACCCGGTTCACTTGGTGGCTAAAGTCTATACAACTTCATTCTATAACCAAACATGTATATTGTCTTTCTTCGACTGTTTAATTTGTATTGAAGGTAATAAACTTATTTTCCTAATCATAAATTCAGTCTTCATCCCTAAAGAAAATTTAGATCAAAGCTTAAAAAAAATGAAATATAATCCAAACTAATGCATTATTGTAGTTGACTTATATTAAGTTGTAGACATGCCACTCTATTGAACCGGACCGTTTATTGTAAAATGAAATATCATACTCGTTAAGGATCTTTTGTTTTTTGTTGTTGTTTTTTATTTCCAAATTCATATTAAGAGGTGTAACATTTTATATATAATCCACGATTAAAGCCGCAAATAAGATTTAGTATCCCATATTTGGTGTGTGAATTTCAACAATGACAGCTCATGTAATCTTACTTTTACTGAGTTTTCTAAGCTTCCATTACATTTTCTCAACTTCTTTTTTTATTTATCATGTTGAATGCGTTGTGTGTTGTGTGTGTAATAACCGTGCAAGCCCCTTATTTAGGCCATCCCACTTACCATCGTGTTTAGTACCCAATGGGTAATGACTTGGTTTTGTACAGGGCTGCAATAGGTTTGTTCAATATCTCAGGCTCGGGGATCACTTCGAATAAAATATGTTATTAAACCTAAACATGAAAGTTTTAAAACAATTCTACTTACAAACTTATGTTGCTCACTTCTCGTTGTCCAATTATCAGTGCTACAGAGTGTTGTAAAAAACTCAAATGCGGCATTTTTGTTGTTCGTTTTGCATTTTATTTTACTTATAGGCAACGTTGAACAAAATCCCGGTCCAGAATCTACTAGTTCGTTAGATAAATCCATGTCAATATGTAATATAAACATCAGAAGCATAAGAAATAAATTAGATTTCTTGCACAATTTCACGGAAGAATTTGACATCGTCACAGTAACTGAAACACATTTAGATCAAACTTTTTGTAATGATATCCTCAAAATGGACACTTTTTCTAATTTCGTTCGGAAAGATCGTAACAATTTCGGCGGCGGTCTACTAATTTATTCCAAAGACACAATTTCCATTACACGACTTAATCAATTAGAAAATGATATTGACGAAACTATTTGGGTAGAAGCACGTGGAAACGGTCTTAAATTTTTACTGTGTTGTACCTATAGGTCAGATTGGTCGGACAATGATTATTGGACACGACTTTCTCATGCAGTGGACACTGCTAAACAAATAAATGAAAGTACAAAATGTATTGTAATTACGGGTGATCTTAACTCGGACTTATTTGTGACACACAATAACAAGCTTAACAAGTATTAACTGTGATTGCAAGCAAGTCACAAAGTCCCCCAAACGACCCGTATTTGCCACTATTCTCTTCAGCATGTCAAAAAAACCCTAAATACAAATTTTCATGTAAATCGGAGCACTTTGAAAATTTCGACCCGATTATCTCCCTTGAGAAATCACATTTTTATTTATATCTCGAAAACCGTAAATATCGCTTCAAATTTTTTTTTCATATTATTAAAGAGAATGTTTTGCTCTATCAACCTACAAAATTTCAGAACCCTGCGCACCTAGGTTACCGAGATATTGCAATGTCCAATATTTAGTCCATTTTCCTGTTTCCATGGAAACGGTGGCCATTTTGAAAAGTCTGATTGTCAACGAAGCTTCCTTTCTTTACAATCTATTATCCTGCCAAGTTTCATATTGATATGTGGAGTCGTTTTCTCTGGGATCTCCGGACAAGTTCACGACTAAGTGGAAGAATAAGAAGAAGAAGAAGAAGAAGAAGAAGAAGAACAAGTATTAACTGTGATTGCAAGCAAGTCACAAAGTCCCCCAAACGACCCGTATTTGCCACTATTCTCTTCAGCATGTCAAAAAACCCCTAAATATCAATTTTCATGTAAATCGGAGCACTTTTGAAATTTTGACCCGATTATCTCCCTTGAAATCACATTTTTATTTATATCTCGAAAACCGTAAATATCGCTTCAATTTTTTATTTCATATTATTAAAGAGAATGTTTTGCTCTATCAACCTACAAAATTTCAGAACCCTGCGCACCTAGGTTACCGAGATATTGCAATGTCCAATATCTAGTCCATTTTCCTGTTTCCATGGAAACGGCAGCCATTTTGAAAATTCCGATTGTCAACTAAGCTTCCTTTCTTTACAATCTATTATCCTGCCAAGTTTCATATTGATATGTGGAGTCGTTTTCTCTGGGATCTCCGGACAAGTTCACGACTAAGCGGAAGAATCGGAAGAATAATAATAATAAGAAACGGTGCAAAAACAATAAGTCCCCAAACTTTGTTTGGGGGACTTAATAATAATAAGAAACGGTGCAAAAACAATAAGTCCCCAAACGTTGTTTGGGGGACTTAATGATCTAATGAACCTCTATGATCTCAACAACGTCATTAAAAAAGCTCGACTCGAGTCACGGAACATTCTGAAACTCTTCTTGACCCAATAATAACAAGCAATACTACAATGTATAAATTGCCAATTATGGGACGTCCTACAAGTACTGGGATCAATAAGTGATCATCGTGCGTCGATAATGTTTTTTGAATGTCCCATCTTCAAAGATCCGCCATTCAAACGCAAAGTTTGGGCCTATGATAAAATTGACTATAACAAATTTAGCACCCTCATGGACTCAATAGATTGGGTTAGTCTTTTTAATCATTTACAAGATGTTGACGAAATGTGCTATTTGTTTAATGAGAAATTCAATTCTATTATTGAAGAATGTGTACCATCAAAGTTAGTTACTATAAGGTCAAATGACAAACTATGGATGAATAACGAACTGAGAAAAGAAATTCGTACTAGGGATAGAATTCGTAAAAAAGCTATAAAAAGTAAGAGACAATGCGATATTGAAAAGTACAAACGTCAACGAAATAAAGTCAATAACTTGAAGAAGAATGCAAAACAACAATTTGAAAAAAACTTAGATAACTTTATATTAGAAAACATCTCCAATTCCAAAGTATACTGGAAAATTATGAAAATGCTTATTAAATCAGACAAAGGAACATATAATATACCACCCCTGAAAAACATCATAAATGATCCAACGCTTAGTGAAACTGTTTATGACGACAACGAAAAGTGCTCACTGCTCAATAAATACTTCTGCTCAGTTTCAGATTTAGAAAATGAAAACCAAGATCTTCCACACTTCGAATTAAAGACCGACAAGTCAATGAATAGATTAACTATAGAACTTAGTGAAATAGTCGATATTATAAAAGTTTTAGATCCTAACAAAGCATCAGGACCCGATAGTGTCAGTCATAAAATGCTTAAAATAAATCCTGAAAAAGTTGCCGTTCCCCTTCAAATCATATTTAATAAATCACTTCAATCTTGCAAATTTCCTTCAGGTTGGAAAACTGCCAACGTGATACCAATTTTTAAGAAAGGCGAAGCAGATTTACCATCTAATTACAGACCCATATCACTTATAAGTTGTATTGGAAAAGTCATGGAGCGTATAGTCTACAAACATGTCTTTAATCATCTATCTAGCAATAATCTGATATACGAATATCAATCAGGCTTCCTACCCGGGTTTTCTACTGTACACCAACTATTGGAGCTATACAGTAGTATACTTGATGGCCTTGAAAAAAAAGAAACTAGCTGTTTTGTATTCTGTGATTTCTCTAAGGCCTTTGACAAGGTCTGGCACAAAGGTCTATTGCATAAAATGAAGGGATATGGAATAAATGGTGATCTGTTATCATGGTTTTCTAACTATTTGTCGGATCGCAGACAAAATGTTATGATAAAGAACTCAATATCACCACTATGTGGTATTAAGGCTGGGGTACCACAGGGTTCTGTTCTGGGACCTTTACTATTCATAATATATATAAATGATATTTCTGATAAATTAACCTCACTCGCAAGATTGTTTGCTGATGATACATCATTTGGATTTTCAGGCAATGATAATGAACATATAAAGGCCGTAATCGAACACGATTTAAACGAATTAGACCTATGGGCGAAAAAGTGGCTTATGAGTTTTAATCCAAATAAAACAGAGGTCTTATTAATCTCGAACATTGAAGCTCCCGCTTTGAGCTTTGATTTAAATGGTCAAAGAATTCCAAATGTCACATTCCATAAGCATTTAGGGATTACGTTCAATTACGATGGTAAATGGAATAAACATATTGATAACTTAATAACAAGTGCAATGAAGCATGTCAATGTCTTGCGTAAGCTTAAATACAAGTTGTCAAGGTCTACCTTGGAAAAACTATATATTGTCTATATAAGACCAATATTAGAATACTCTTGTGAGCTATGGGATAATTGTGGCATAGTCTACTCAAACAAACTCGAAAGTGTACAATTAGAAGCAGCAAGAATTGTAACAGGTGTGCCTATTTTTACGAACAAAGAACAGATCTATCGTGAAGTAGGATGGGAAACCCTGAAAGCCAGGCGCGATCGGAGAAAATTACAAGTGATGTATACTATGGTGAACAATCTTGCTCCCCCATTTCTCTGTAGACTAGCTCCCCCAAGTATAAGTAGCTTATCAGACTATCCGTTAAGAAATAGAGATGATCTTGTTATTCCTTTTTGTAGATTATCGTTAACTTCGGAATCATTTGTTCCTTCAACTATTAGATTATGGAACAAATTAGAGCCCACTATCAGAAACCTACCTACGATCTCAAAATTTAAAAAGGCTTTAAAAAAATCAAAATCCAAACCACTGCTCTTTCCAATTTAACTGTTATGGGCCTAGAAAATTAAACATAACCTTAACTCAAATGAGATGTGGCGCCACCTTTCTTAATTATGACCTCAGCAGAGTAGGCATCATACAAGATCCCTCCTGTAGATGTGGGTATCAGCAAGAAACTCTTTTACATTTCTTTTTTGAATGCCCTCTATATGCGGTAATAAGGCAAACGTTAATTGAAAACCTATCGTTCCTGTCCCCTCAAATTCCACGCAACATATCATTATTTCTTATAGGTGATAGGCATCTTTCCGAACAAGATAACTTGAAAGTACTTGATCATGTGTTTGAATTCATCCTACACTCGAAACGGTTCCTAATTTAGTTAAGATCAGACAAACACACACACACACACACAACGCATGACTCGTGATTTTCTTTTACCTTTTTACTTAATTTCTTAATTATTTTTGTTGTTATTACTTTATCACAATCATATTTATATTTGAACGTGCATGTCCATAGCTATTTCTGTACTGTATTGTTATCGGGAGAGGACTTCATAAATACTTTGTACTTGTGTCCGATTCCCTTTTAAAATTGTTTCAAATAAAATATGTTTAAACTAAACATTTGTGAAATATGCCATTGTTAGCTTAATCAACATATCTAAAACTTTAAACTAATGAGATCTTTCTTGTGGAGTTCATTCTCTGAATATAAGTGGTGATAGCTTTTTTCACATTAAAGATACTGCATCACCTTTCTTTGATTGTAAAGCGACATTTTTGAGTATTGCGTAAGTTGTTGTTATACCCCGCCACACGAAGTGTCGAGGTATTTTGTTATACCCTCAGTTTCTTTCGGTGTCTGTCTGTCTGTCCGTTCCCAGAATGTTTCCGACCTATAACTTGAAAACGCGTCAAGAGATTGATTTACAGCATCCGAAAAATAGTTTTTGAGATAGGCCACTTTGAAAAATCAAATTTCATGAACTTTTGAGTTTCCAACTGATAACCTGAAAACGCGTCAAGGGAATCCAATGATATTTTGCACAGCTATTTAATACAATACAATAAAGGTCAACATTCCAGCATGATCTGAATAATAGTTTTTGAGATTGGCAACTTTAAAAAATCAGATTTCATGAATTTTTTAGTCTCCGACTGATAACTTTAAAACGCGTCAAGGGATTTGAATGATATTTTGCACAGCTGTTAAGTACAATAAAATACAGGTCAAGTTCAATTTCCAGCATGACCTGAAAAAAAAAAGTTTTTGAGATTGGCCACTTTCATGACTTTGAAAAATCTAATTTTATGAACTATTGATATTATATCGTGGCGGGGTATCATTTAATGTCCGATTAGATGCCCTATTTTAGCTATATTTGCTAGTCAGGTAGGATAAAACCGTATCCCCTCCTTATAGGCCATTGATTTATGAAAGGGAAGTACAAATGTAAATGATTTTTTTTTAATTATGGTTCCCGTGAGTCTGAATCGTCAATCATTTTACTGCTATTTATTTGAAATATCGGTACCTAAGCATGCAATAACTCCTCCATCCCCATTACCCCCCCTCCCGCCCCCCCCCCCCAAAAAAAAAAAAAAAAAAAACAAAAAACACCAAAAACATACAAATAAACCCTTTTTAATTGTCACTTGACATTGGTCAAAACTTCTTTAAAGGGTAAGTTTTTGACATATGGTCTTAAATTGTTCAGAACAATGTTTTATAACAGTGTGCAAATTTTTTCTCTCATATCTTAACTTATAACAAAGATATTGGAGATTATTTATTTGAAATAGTCCCCTACTCTACATTAGGGGACTACTTCAGTTAATCAGAATTTCTACTGAGTAGCAAAAAATCATATTAGTTCAAACATTTAAGTGATCATGTGGTACGTCCAATAACCAACAAAATAATTAGAATAATCAAAAGTCAACAAGATCATTTAATATTTTCAAATACTTTCTATATAAAAATCTTTTTAAAAACGTTTATTAATCTATTATCTTTTTCTTTTAAATTGATCTTTTTAATCAATTAATTAAAATTCCATAATTAAAAAAAATATTATTTTTATTTACTATTAAGAAAGAAGTTGTGTATTTAAATGTAAGCCATCATATTTCATTGAAAATAATTTTGATATAATTATGTAAATTACAGCTCATTCTTTTTCTACCCCTCCCCCCACTGGGTTTGCTAAAAGTGTTAATTAATGTGAATTTATTGTCATTGTCTCTCAGCAGGTACCTGTGTAATGGTTAGGTGAACATAAATGTAATTACTCACAGCTGACTTGGGATAAAATAAACAGGAAATTCTAATTATCAATACCTACAGGTGTCAAAACCTAATATACAAACATTCAGAAACAAAGTTTTATGTACTAGATCATTTTATTTTTATTCTAGCATTTAAAACAATAATGTGATTTATATGCAAGATTATCACAACAAACCTGACTTAGATAAATAAAAATGACTTATTAAAATTGATTTTTATACCAAAAAATCATTATTACTAATTAAAGAATAACTCAATTTTGTTAATTTCAATAAGGATTTTCTATCACTTATTTATAATGTCATAACATAGATGCACATAAAAATATTTTATATTGGCAATTTGATAATTAGGTAAATGGTGGGTCACTGTCAAAAGGAGACTTTGTGGTATTCAGATGTTTTGTGTAATTTAAAATGACAGTAACCAAAAGATAAAAAATAAAATTCCATTTTTTTCAGCTTATTAAATTGAATATAAAAGTTTAAATGATATAGCATAAATAGATAATGCATTAGAAATCACATGACAAATTTTCATTTTTTTGTGAACTTTCCCTTTAAAGCAGTCATCTTTCTGCTTCAACTTACGGTGACATGAGGTAAACACACAATTGTTTTTATAAAGTATAAAGTATTTTATTAAACCAATCATGGGCCCGCTAGGGCATATATAATCAAATTTGACACATACAATGTATAATATCAAACTCTTTCACTCACACTTTCTCTCATTCACTTTCGTACCTCTCACACTGATTGAAATAATTTTTTTTTTTTTTTTTTACAATAAAATAAAAGTAATCAGACAAAATTGGGACCTTAGTCAATGCTGCGGTATGAAGAGAAGAGTCACAATACATAGATCTATGTGAAAAAAAATAATAATAAAAAAATCCTTATCAACGACGTGTATAAAAACATACGTATGTCATCACGGTATGTAATACCAGTGTAATTATGTTTTACAGAAATCTGGCATATATAGTTTATAAATAATACAATACAACTAAATGTATAAAATAGGACTTATAACCTAATTATTATTTATAACATACCGTCTATTATAAATATATTCTACATGCTTGTAAGGACTTATAACCTTTTTATTTATCGGTCTTAGAATTCTTTCTAATCTCAAAGCATGTTTGTAAAAATATGCTTAGTTTATTGAGAACATAAAAGTCTTCGTTATTAAGTAACCAAATGAGTTTATTTTGTTTATTAAGGTTTGAAAAGTTTTTATATAATATTGATATGTTCTTAAAAAAATCTTCTCTCTGTGTGTTATATCGTGGACAACTATTTAAGAAGTGACACTCATCTTCAACCTGGCTTAAATTGCAATATTGGCATATTCTGTCTGCCCTTTCGAGCATTTTATATTTTCCTGTTGTTAGCCTGATACGTTCATATCGACCGGTCTCAATTCTTAAACTGTGAGCACTTGTTCTAAATCTTGTTAAAATTTGCCTATCTTTAAACACTTTCATGTCAAGATAGGCTTCGGGTCTAAAACTATCTTTCAGAAGAAAATAAGTTGTTAGCTTTCCCGAGTTTTGCCATGTTGTGCTCATGTTTTTCCAAATTGATAAAAAATATTTTGTTAAAATACGTTTAATCTCTGCTTTAAATTTGCTTTTACCAAAATTTTTGAAAGTATCTAAATTAATATTTAGTTTATTACTTATAAAAACTATTGTAGAATACCAGCTATTTATGTTCTTTGCATGAAGCTGCTTGTATTCATCATAAGCTGCTTTCAATAAATCGCTTCCTTCATTTTGAACAATTGTATGCCAGTAGCAAAGTAATTGTGTTATAGCTTTTATGAAGTACGGATATCTACCTAGTTCAGACAAAACTGCAATATTGGTACTTTTCTTATTAGTTCCCAATATGTATTTACAAAATTTTATATTGAGTTTCTCAAACTCCCAGTCTTTAAAAATTTCATACAAATTTTTATCCGATTGACTTTTTGAAAGGGTCAAAGAACTCCAATTTTCACAGCCATACAATAATACAGGACCAACAGTATGATCGAATAAATGCAAGATAGTCTTCAAAGATGGATTCAGAGAGTTGATGTCTCTGTAAAGTTTAAAAGATGCTTTTAAAGCTTTATTATATAAGTTTTTTCTGGCCTCTCCAAATTTTCCAGAGGCTGTAAACGTTATTCCTAAATATTTATATGACTGGGTACATTCTATTTTGTGATCATTCATGTAAAAATCTCTGTTTATCAGCTTTCCAGACTTGTTAAAAATTATTATTTTTGTTTTATTCGTATTAACTTTAAGACACCATTTATTACAATATTTATTCAAAATGTTTAGTTTATTTTGTAAACCTTGTTCTGATTCTGATAATAGAATTAGGTCATCCGCATAAAGAAGGCTTGAAATTGTCTTACCGGACAATGAGACAGAATCTGTACAGGTATGTATTAGGTCTGTGAAATCATTTATAAATAGTTTAAAGATATTAGGGCTTAAAACATCGCCCTGACGGACTCCTACTTCTGATACAAATGAATTTGTAAGTTTATTTCCTATCTTAATAGACAATAAGTTATTGTTATACATGTCACAGATAATTCTGTAAAAGTGACCATTAATTCCACTTTTAAGTAGTTTATACTTTATGCCTGGATGAATAACCGTATCAAAGGCCTTCTGGAAGTCCACAAAGCAAACATATAGTTTTTTGTCTTTTGCGTTTAGATATTTATCAATTAAACATTTCAAAACAAAAATATGATCAGATGTACGAGACTTCTTGGAGAAGCCTATCTGGTTTTCATGTATGATTTTATTCTTTATTAGATAATCATCTAATCTGTTATTTAGAATAGTATTGAATACTTTCCCAATACTACTACAGATTGTAATCCCTCTGTAGTTTTGTGGTAGTTTAGGATTATCAGATTTAAATATGGGAGTAATGTATCCCTGGGACCATATCTTGGGATAAACTCCAGAGGTATAAATAGCATTAAATAGTTTTAGTAAACAAGGGTTGATATGGATTTGAACAGCCTTTAACATTTCATTCTTTATATTGTCCAATCCAGGACTTTTACCATTCTTCAGTTTAAAAATTGCTTTGTTAATCTCTTCATTAGTAATGTGAAAATCTAATTCAGAAAATGTAGCATTTTCAGTTATATTTTCCATTTCTTTTACCTTTAATTCAAGTTCTTTTATTTTATTTTCATATATGTTTGGAACTGATGACAAATTTTTGAAGTAATCTGACCATATTTGATCATCAATAGATTTTTCTGGATTGTCTCGTTTTGTCTCTCTTAGAGAGTTAACTAAATTCCAATATTCTTTTGGATTGTTGGATTGAAAGTTATCTATTTGGTCTAATAAATTCTGTCTAAATTTTTTCTTTTTGTATTTTCTGAGTTTAGCATACTCTTTATTCAACTTAAAAAAGGACCCACGAATGATAGGTTCGTGAGGATGTTTCGACATCAATGCTGATTTTTGTATAAGGGTCTTTCTTGTCTTTGCCAAGTCCCTATCAAACCACTTCTCATTCTTTTTTCGCTTTTTAATCGCTTTTTGTGTTTTTTTCAGGGACAAATTAGCTGCCTCTTCAAAAATGGAGTTAATTTCATTAGCAGCATTATTTATTTCTAATAAATTTAAATTTAAATTTTGTTCATGAAATTTTTGAATTTTATTTTTTATAACAGGACTTGTGAAGGCCCTTTGGAACAATTCACAACTTGTATCATTCCAAATATATCTGTTTGGAAAATCAATTAAATTATCATTAATAAATTCTCTTTTAAATGATGCTAGTAATGTAAAAGATACCATACAATGACAATCAGACATTGTTGCCATAAAATTAGATACAGACATATATAATACTTGTGACATCAATCTTTGTGAAATAATAATATAATCTATGACACTGCACCCTGTAGGTTTGAAACATGTATATGCACCATAACTATCACCAAATGACCTTCCATTTAGGATTCTTAATTGATTGCTAATACACAATTCTAGCAAATCTTTACCTCTTGTATCTACTATCTTATCTTGGCTATATCTTTTACCAACCGCAGCATCAACCAAGTACCCATTTTCATTTATAGGAATGTGGGATGTAGCATCTCCTACAACAAAATCATTTTCACTGCCCGTCCGAGCATTAAGATCTCCCATTAAGATGATGTCTCCCTTATCATGATATTTTTCATTTATGTCTTGTTCAATTGTCTCAAGCACATTTATCTCCATTTGGGCAAAATAAGGGGAGGACTGAGGAACAATATATAATAAACACATATATATATCTTTGTCTAGGTTAAAGAATGTTTTATCTATTCGAAGCCACTGGTATTCTGAATTTCCGTCATTTAGAAATTGAATTCCTTTGCGTATACCTTTCTTAATCAGTATTCCCAAACCACCAAAATATCTATTGTTTGATGATTTTTTTCTACAAAATGGATAATAAAGGAAATTTTCAATGTCTACTGATGTATCATAACCTAGATGGGTTTCTGTAAGCAGAACAATATCAAAATCTTTAATCTGATCTATAAATGTACTATCTTGTATTTTGTTGTTATCATTTGAGATGAGACCTCCCACATTCCATGAGCAAAAGCTTAAACATGATGACTTACTTCTATCATTCATATTACAAAAATAAAGTTACTGATTACAAATACTATTATTATTGTGTATAAACAAATATAAAAAAAAAAGTAAAGAGTAATATATATATTCTCACTAGCTGTTTGTTTTTACTTCTGTAACACTATAATCTTTCAATATGTCAGAATTTGAGCTTTCACTATTTCACTATTTCAAGTACAAAATTATTTATTTTTAATAGGAAAAATAAAAAAGATTTCTTTAATACTTTTTTAACAAAACCTTTTTGTCTTACAGTTTATCTACTTAAAAAATAATAAGCAATTTATATATAACTGTAGAGCACTGAACATCTAACATCATGATCTGCTGTTGACGTTGAGGATTTGCATCCGAAATTCAAGCAAGCACAAGCAACAGCAATTTCCCTTTTAAAATGTTTTAAATTAATCATATAATTATCTCACAGATAAATACCGAGGAATGATTTGAGGAACTTTAATGGGGTACATTTAAACTGAGAAACGCAATCGAAACGCAACGAAACGAAACGCAACGAAACGAAACGAAATACAACGAAACGAAACGAAATATAACTAAACGAAACGAAAAATAACGAAACGAAATTTAACGAAACGAAACAAAATTTTATAAAATGTAACGAAAAATTATTTGTTGACTTTATTTTTATAAAAATTTAATCCCATTTGCATTGGTTATCACAATCTAGTCTTGTAAATGTCGAATATCGAAAATTTATGTTTTTTAACTTTGTTTTGTGTTTTTGATAGAGAAATCGCTGGTCTAAGAAATGCATATATCTTATTGCCGACCATTAACAATTTGAAATCTGACGACAGTCAGAAAAAAATTAACGTTGTATGATTTAACAAGGAAAATGACAGTAGTAGAAAATGGCAGACAACAGTTTAGAATTAGATAGTAGTCTATTATTTACTTATATTTTTCTTTTCTTGTATTCAAATCATGCATAAGTAAATTGTTTCGGACTGTACAATCATATTTCCATACCTAACAATAGCCCGAAATTCCCCGTGTTTTTTAGCGGTCAGCAAAATCATTATGGAATAGTACGTACGGATTTTTAAGCAAATGATGTCTGTGATTTACTGATAACAAAAAAGAGAGTGTTGTGACGGGCGGACCGAACTAAACATCACTACATACCTTCCGCCTGTAAAGCGGTATTACATTTGTAGATTTAATGTACTTAGCCCTTGTAGCTTTGCATGGTTAAACCTTCGGATGCTGGCCTAATTGTATTCCAGATTTAACTGACGGATTTTAGTAAGTTTGACCATCGGTGAAACGCGCGTCAAGCGTAGCAAAATTAGTTGTCATGAACTTTGTTGTATTTTAATACCGGTACCGATATAACCAAGATTCCGGTACTTGATAGATATGCTAGTTGACAGTAACAGTGAAAGTTGTAAGTTTTCTCTTAAAAGCTCCCCTAAGATTCGTTCTTTCTATTTGTCTTTATTTCAGGTTCTCTCTTGTTCAATTGAACATTTATCGTTTATATTCATTCAAATTCAACTTGCCAATAAGAAGAAAGAAAATGCACTGTCGCTGTAACTAGATTTTAGAATGTTTTTGTTATTAACGCGCTGACTCTTCGCCCGAAATGCCTTTAAAACTATCTGATTGTAAAATAATGTCCAAACTTATCATAACGGTCAGAGCTTATGTTTGTACTGGTCGTATTCATATTGTTTTTTCTGCGAAGAAGATGGGTTTTTTTGCCGCTGATTCATATTGGTAGTGTCACAAGCACTTATTCCACATCTCATTATCACCATGTTATCTTAATTCATTAAAAGCAAATTATTTATATATTTTGTAAAAACGCGTCTGGTCTGGTTTCTGACATTCTAAGTCGACACTAAAACTAAGAAAAGGTTGACATGGGGAGCAAAGAGGTACCGATTGGGCATTCAAATATCAAAAGTTCGAAAGGCAACGACAAAACCAGTAAAGGTGAACAGAACGAAGAAACACGAAACATAGAAACATAAAATCAACTGAACAGCAATCAACAATGCGAACACAAGTTGAGTCGAACAAGAGTAAACTCAGGGCTCCGAAAGAGTAAGCAGTTACTGCATCTATAGCACACCCGTCGTGTTGACAAGGGACAATTCAGCGTGTAAAACCCGAAATGGGAAATAAAACAAAAACCTAAAGTCAAACCAACATCAGCACTCATCTGAGAAATAGAAATCCCATCTTCGTTTAAGAGCGCATGATGTCTTCCGACGAATTTCTTCAGTTAGGACAACAACCAATGTGCAACATAACCTTGTGTATGCAATTTTTGTGTCAGACGTTTCGCTCTGCAGAAAAAATCCATCTAAGTCCTGCAAGTTCTGCAGTAGCGAATCAATTGTAATATTAACTATTTTTGGATTACAACAAATACATGTAGTTATTATTGGCTTGTGGGAAAGTCACATTTGTCCTCTTCAGTTTAAGAAGCCGTACCAGAGAGACTGTCCATATTAACTTAAAAAGGGTCTCGGTATTTTGTTCTCGTAAACATTTTTCTTCGCGTATAGTGCATGCAGAAAACGGGTCCTTGCAAAATCATGATACTGATGCATGTAGATGTACTCCAATGTTAGAATACCGGTACTTGCTGTGCAATTTTTCCTCCGGTCATCTGAGAGCGAACGTCGCACAACTGTACTTCTTTCAAACTTCTTATTCATCTTCTATTCGAGACCCAAATATCGCAATAAAAGAGGAAAGTTTGGCTTCATAAAACTTGTTTTATCCATCATTTCATTAAAGTGAATTTTACATAGAAGATAATGATATGTGGAATAAGTGTACGCGACAAAACCTACAACATGATTGACAACAATTTAAAAACTCCACAACGTAACCAACGGTCACTGACTGCTCACTGTTTTACAATTGGCCCTGGATTGAAATAACTACATATGATTCAAGCCGAATCCTAAAGGGTCAATGAAAGACCCCCTTTTTGACATAAAACAAATAACATAAAAAATCGACAATTACAAACATCTTCCTGGCTTTGGACAGGCACATTAAAATTGTTGCGGGGTTATACTAGTTAAATCGATCAGAAACAATAATATTGCTCACTTTCTCCTGAATGGGTTTGCCTTTTTTCTTTTGTTCTTTGTCAGTAAAGATTGGTCAACCGACTTCGGTAGTTTTTTTTAACAAACTATAAATGTTAAAGAAACAAAATATCATAAAATCAAAATCCTAATTCGTTAGTTTTATTCCAACAGTTTAAAGAACGTAAAATTTCGTTTCGTTTTATTTCGTTTCGTTATATTTCGTTTCGTTTCGTTGTATTTCGTTTCGTTTCGTTGCGTTTCGTTTCGTTGCGTTTCGATTGCGTTTCTCAGTTTAAAGGTACCCACTTTAATGTGATGAAATTAAAGCAAGCAACATCTTTTCTACATATCAACTTTTTAGGCACTTTTCAACCCTTTGGTATAAATGTAAAAAGACAGACCTTTTCTTAATATTTATAGATTAGTCATCAAGTTCAGGATTAAAATACCACGTGATGTTCTTCGAGTCAATTTTATGTCATTCTGTCCTCGTCAGTCGATGTGTGAACATCTTTTTACTTTTTAGCCCCTGAAGAAGGACTTTATGTCCGAAAATTTGGGCATTTTTGTTTTATTTGTTTTAAAGGTTTTATTTCTTTATATTTCTTATTTAGTTTTTACCTTTTAAATGTGGCTTCACCATCCATTTATTTATCTATTTCATTTATGCACAAGCCACAGTGCAACATATTTTATTTATTTGAATTTACAATTTGTACTCTTACCCGTTGCAACCATGTCCTCCCTAATAGATCTCCTCTTCAAATTGTTCAAAAGTTTTTCTAAATTCACCTCTCCACATCCTGACTTTGTACAGAGGACAGCTATTGATCTCTATAGAACTATCATCGCCATTACCAAGTGCAATAGCCATCTGTTTTTTCTTCGAAAATGTCTTCAACTCAATACAGTTCCGAAAGGTTTCATTCCATCTTTTCATCCAATTGACGAAATCTCAAACCACAAGGTCTTAGCGACCTCTCTAGAAACTATATCGTCATCTTACTCAAGATCTCTTGTTCGTCTTACGTTATCCGCCATATCTGAAAAATTGAAATCTCTTACCTTGAGAAAGCTTAGTCTGAAAAACAAATTGCACCTAGACTGTCATAAGATTGTGGCCAACTCTATTGTAGAAGAGATTCGCCTCCTCAACAAATCAGTCTACGATTTTCTATATTTTGAAAAAGAAACGAAACTGCAATCTCTGGCTCCACAATGTGATCACAACTTGGATACTCCTGTCGACACCAACGATACCGAGACCGAAAATTTTGAAGTCACTGTCCATTGTGTACCAGATTCAGTCAAGCTTTCTCAAGCAGAGTTGAGTCATCTGTCCAAAGGTCTAAATTTTGTTCCAACAACTTCCTTAGCAGACTCTTTTCAAAACCATACGGACATCCAAAACTTCTTCAGACGCCTCCTCTTAAAAGCTTTTTTCCACGAGAAGGAAAATACTAGTAACCAATTTGACGAGGAGGATAATGAAGCCGCCTCTTTGTTTTGCGATTATGGCAACAAAAAATCAAATTTCACTCCCAAAACATCCTGGTTTCCTGTTTTGGAGAAATATATCAAATCTTGTCTTAACCAAATTGATAATTTAAAAACCAGACCCCTCAAAAGACATAATCTGACTAGTAACGAACAAACTGCTCTCCGAAATTTAAAGACCCGCACAGACATAGTCATAAAACCTGCTGACAAAGGGGGTGCAGTGGTCGCTTGGGATGCCAAGTCTTATGTCTCCGAGGGCGATTTTCAACTTGCAAACCCAACATTCTATTGTAAATAAAAAACAATAATACTAAGAAAAATCAGCAACACATCAAAGAATTTATCAAAACATCCCTGGAGAACAACGATCTTCCAGATAATGCTAGAAACTTGATTGTCTCCCAACCCAGGACATCGAGATTCTACATGCTTCCTAAAATCCATAAATTGGGAAACCCTGGTAGACCCATAGTCTCTGCATGTAGTTGTCCGACTGAAAACATTTCCAGTTTTCTCCATAATGTTTTCATGCCTATAGTGGAGAACTTGCCCACCTATGTTAAGGACACTACTCATGCTCTTAATATCCTAGAGTTCTTTGAACCTGAAAATCCAAATGACTTTAGATTGTTCTCCATGGATGTTACTGCTCTCTACACTAGTATTCCGAACAACGATGTCATGATCGCTTTAAAACATTTTTTGGACAGAAGACCCAATCCCTATTTTTATGTCATGGGCTATGCTTGCTACGTATTTATGTCACGAGATATGCTTGCTTCGTATTTATGTCAGTGGATATGCTTGCTACGTATTTATGTCAGTGGATATGCTTGCTTCGTATTTATATCAGTGGATATGCTTGCTACGTATTTATGTCAGTGGATATGTTTGCTACGTATTTATGTCAGTGGATATGTTTGCTACGTATTTATGTCAGTGGATATATGCTTGCTACGTATTTATGTCAGTGGATATGCTTGCTACGTATTTATGTCAGTGGATATGTTTGCTACGTATTTTGTGTCATTACCAGACCATAAAGTTGCAATGAAGGATATGGAGGTTTGGTGCAATAAAACCTGGTTCAACTTCTCATTTTTTAATGTGATCTTCAATTTCTCCTGTAGCTAATTTCCTTATTCCATCACCCCTTTTTCATCGATATTATGATGAAAAAAGTAGAGTACCGTATTATATAGGCGAAATGATGGAGACTTTTGTAAAACCTGGGTCGTAAATTACATAGAGACAGAGGAGGCGACAGCTGCCTCCTTCGTAAAACACACACACACAGATATTATGAAGAAAAAAGTAGAGTACCATATTAAAAGGCGAAATGATGGAGATACCCACTTTATAATATTAGCACTATATGTCAATGTCTAGACTGACTTTTACAAGTCAACGCAAGCTCCAAGTTTGTACCCAAGCAGCTTAATAAATTCGAATCTAGTAATTTGGCCACTAGTGTCCGTCTGATTAGTGTCCATCGAAAATTCAATCTTTTTTAACAGATAGAAATGAAAAATAAATGAAATTAAAGTATTGAAACTGTGAATCGGAATGTTTGTTCCGCAACCACTTCAACTGATTTTAATATAAAATTAAAATATTTTAAATGCTTTTTTAAGTATAATATGTATATGAAAATTTAAGTCCTCTTTTCTATCTTTTTTTATAAATTTTATAGTCATATACCTATATTTACCTGGAAATATATTCGCTCAATTGAAATAGATAAAAATCGCTCAAATGAAAACAGGGGGCATTTTTAAATTCGCTCAATTGAAATGCATCCCCTCAAAATAGGTCCATGTAGACTGCATACTTGAATTTGTTTGCATTTTTTTAACAGTGGAAAGGTTATTATCTCACAGGAAATTGACTTTTATTTAATAGTGGACAGGTCAATGATATTTTGAATGGATAGACAAAGTATATGATAAAATTGTTTTATTTTCGCTGTTTCTGGTTTAATCATATGGAAGTCTATTTCTGTCATCGCGAAAAAAATATGTTGCGATAATTTATCTTAAAAAGTCGAGATAATTTGGTCATTTTGTCGACATAATACGAATTGTACCTCTTGTAGTCACGATAATTTATCGCAAATCGCCGAGATAATCTGGACGTTTGTCGTGAAAAAATATTATCTATATCGCAACTTTTGGCCTGTCGATGCCGATATCAATCATTAACATAAAGTGTTATTGCGATAAATTATTGCGATATTTACGTTTTTCAGGTTAAAATTGAGTTATCTTATCTCAAATCCTAAATTTAAATATCACAATTTATCTTTTTAAAGTTATGATAATGCCCGGCACTGCCTAGCAGGCACTTAAACGTTTTATCAACGTTCAAGTGCCTTAAAATGCATAAGCAAAATTTATTGTCTTACTCTGGAATTTTGTTGTAATTTTTCTAAAATCAATTAAGGTTAGCGCAGCTGGTGGGTTTTTATTTCAAGAGGTTTGCCCGCTCTAGCATCAACAATTGTGTTGTAAAAGGCATCAAAGCTATAAATTATCCGTTCAGATTTTCTTAACCCTAAGGTTCCGCCTTCCCCAGGTATGGGTTGATCTTAGACTCTTAGTCATAATTTGGTTTTTCCCGTATGGTATTTTTGATTTTATTGTTCAATGTTCTTCATAATTTGGATATATTTTGGCTTTTAAAAAAATGAGTCTTGAAAGGACGAAACGCGCATCAGACGTAAGAAAATTTATTGTCTGAAACTTTGTTGTAATTTTGATTTCAACATTATAGAACATTCAACGTTGATTTTAGGTTGCATGTGAACGTTGCAACAACGTTGAAAACGGACGTTGATTCAAAGTTGATCACTGAGGTCACGCAGAATTTTTACTTTTTCGTCGGACCAACTGTACGTGAAATTGTATCTAAAGGAGAAAATATAAATTTCTTTTGTCTGCATTAACCAGAAACACGCCCGCGTCCGGATATTTTTTTTGAAAAATGTCTGTCTTTTGCAAAGGTAAACAAACATTAAATCACCGATATTGAAACAAGTGCCCGAATTTACTGGAGTCTGTTGGTATCCTATCACTTGTAAGCTTAGCATAGAATTCAACAAAGCAACAGAAGTTCAGTTTAGTGAATAAATAGTGGCAATACACTTAAACGATTGAAATGCCGTTCCATTTTCCTATATAAAAGGTAATAGCAAAACCACCAAACACGGAGGATCAATCTCAAATTTCCATGGGAAAAGACAAAACAAGGAAGACATACCGAAAAAAATGAAGTTCACAACTGTCCTGGCTTAATTGGTACATACATTTTAAAAAAATGATGGTTTAGACGAGGTTTTATGGCGTGCCAAACCTCCCTTTTCATTGCGATCTTTGGGTCTGGTAGTTACACGTTGTGAAGTTATAATAGGCATGTTGAGGCGATCATCTGAGTACAACTATCAGCCAAACACTTATCAAAACAATCACAAACCATTTCGTCTAACATTTTGAATTTTTCCACCAGTGGCTGATAAAGATTGAAAAAAGTTTGTAGGGGTCGTATGAGACGTATTACTTGTAACCTCGTTCACGGAGATATCGGTGTTGGATAAAAAAATATATATAAAAACCTGAAAAATATGTACAAGCCCTGTCATATCGAAAAACTTATGAAATATAGACCCGTATGCAGGTGAACTTGGTATGTTACTTTCCATGTTAGGAAAATTAATAATTCAAGATTAAAATCGTCCCTTTTTCGTAAATTTTTGCGCTGAAATGACCACCCGGGTCAAATTGGAAATTTGAATTCAAGAACGATGTGAAGCAACTGGATTCGGTAATTCTGTTGAATACTATGCTGAGCTGACAAGCGATAAAACAACAACAGTCTCCAGTTGTGGGTCACTTAGTTGAATATCGGTAATCTAATGTCTGTTTACTTTTGCATAAGACAGACATTTAAAAAAATAACACCACTTTTTGCTCCGGATGCTGGTGGGTTTCTGGTTAAATTGGGCAAAAGAAGTTTGTTTTTTTCTTTTCGATACAATTTCACGTGCTGGTGGTCTGACGAACAAGTAATTAATTCGGCATGGCCTCAGTGATCAACGTGCATTTTCAACGTTGTTGCAACTTTCACATATAACCTAAAATCAGCGTTGATTCAACGTACTGTAATGTTGAAATTAAAATTACAACAAAGTTTCAGACAATAAATTTTCTTACGTCTGACGCGCGTTTCGTCCATTCAAGACTCATCAGAGGCACTCTACCAATTTTTTTTTAAAGCCAAACTATATCCAGATTATCAAGAACATTAAACAATAAAATCAAAAATACCAAACGGAAAAAACAAATTTTGACTAAGACCAACCCATTCCTGGGGTAGGCAGAACCTTAGGGCACAGGGACTTGCTCCCCTCTAGCAATATTTTGTTAGAGTCAATGTTCGGTACGAAAAAAACACTCCTCTCTATCAATATTTTGTCAGAGTTAATGTGCGGTACGAAAAAAAAACACAGTACCGCACATTGACTCTGACAAAAAATTGATAGAGGGGAGCAAGTCCCTGAGCTTAGGGTTTTGAAAATCTGATGCCTTTTACAACACAATTGTTGATGCTAGAGCGGGCTAACCCCGGGAAATAAAAACCCCACCAGCAGCGCTAACCTTCATTGGTTTTTAGAAAAGAATACACCAAAATTCCAGAGTGAGACAATAAATTTTGCATTGCATTAAGGCACTTGAACGTTGATAAAACGTTTAAGTGCCTGCTGGTATCATGACTTTAAAAAGATAAATTGCGAAATTTAATTTTAGGAATTGAGATAAGATAACTCAATTTTAACCCAAAAAACGTAAATATCGCGACAATTTATCGCAATAACCATTTATGTTAATGATTGATATCGGCATCGACAGGCCAAAAGTTGCGATAAAGATAATATTTTATCACGACAAACGTCAAGATTATCTCGACGATTTGCGATAAATTATCGTGACTACAAGAGGTAAAATTCGTATTATGTCGACAAAATGACCAAATTATCACGACTTTTCAAGATAAATTATCGCAACATATTTTTTTCGCGATGACAGAAATAGACTTCCATATAATCATTAGTGAGTTTAATATACGATAATATACGGTAGCTTATAAATATAAATATATGTAATTAAATCACCAAGGGCTTTTCCAGATATTTTCGAAAAGGGGGGGGTCCAAACTCAGTTCATTGAGGACAAAAGAAGGGTACAGACCAATTTTGCCCAAAATCTACACGAAAAAAAACCCCGAGAATAGCGGTTTGGGCCGGGGTTTGGGGGGTTTCAATTTTGGTCAAACTTTTAACCCCGATTTTAACTTGAGCTGCATTAATTAGAAAGCATTTTATTATTGAAGACAACCAATAGGCATGAGAATAGAAACCGTGAATGCTATGAAATATTTTGCTTTATTGAAATGATATATTTTCAACGGTGATGCAGCCGGTCTATATATGATCCAGAAAAAAACTTTCATAATAAATAAAAGATTTTCATTAATAAACAATTGACATCGACATTAGTTTTTCAATGCTTTCAATAAAACATTGAAAAAATGAAATGAAAATGATCATTTTAAAAAATAATACACAGGTCTATGCATCGTCTAATAATAATCTTTGAAATGAGATAAACTTGTTTAATTAATATTTTCTGGCTTAGAGACCATGTGAAACTTTATTCTTTATTGTTGTCCGTCTCTTAAAATTGTGTGAGAAAGTTAAGACAATAATTCATCTGAATATTGATTTATGAATCATCTTTGGTCTTTTTGAAATTTTTATTGCGGGTGGAAAGCGCAATGATACATTATGAAATAATTCCTAATTGTGAAAGTATTTGTGCGATAATATTTCATTTGTGTCACTCTTAAGTAGTTTTCTATTAATAAATGCTCATGGTTCTTTGTTATTATAATTAATATTATATTTGTTTGATGAAAATTACAAAAATTATAATTGTTCTAATTATAGTCGCGGAGTGATCACGCACTTGCTATGTGATACGGCTAAAAATCTGATTCTCATGAACGCTTTGACACGGTTGTGGACAGTCAGAAATTAGGATTGTAGATATATTTTGACAATAATAACAGAATTAGTTTGACTGGATTCAAGATAATGAAATCCAGATTATTAGTGGCAATATTAATACTTAACATCTATTTAATTTTAACAGGTAGGTACTGTAAAGATAATAGAATAATCAATAGTTTGCCTCTGAAAAATGAAAATGACAGCTTCATTGTGAAAACAGGGAACGCTGCGTAGAATTGATTTGTAAATAAGGAACCTAAGTTCCCACTTCATCGGTTGTTGATTAGATAAGATAAAGAAATTAAACCAATGTTGTGATGAGATTAACATATTTTCAACAAATCACCACTAAAGTTGCTTATACCTTGTACATTCTTTAATAATTTCAGTTTTAGTTTTAACATCAACAGTCTCTAAGAATGTGTAAAGATTTGATTAAAGCATAGTCTACGTTCAAAATAAAAATGTTCTTAGTAATAGTCTGACATTTAACATGTACATGTACATTTGTATGTACAGTCATAGTCATAGTAATACGGTACATGTATATTTAAAATTGTTCTTATTCTGTATATTAAGCTGCAAATCTGTAGCTGAAATGGTCTTTGTGGAAGTTTTTCTACATCAACCAAATCAGAATATTTCAAACTTGTTGACTTGTACATGTACACTACTGTCACTGTTTGCAGGTGCTATCAAGTTTTGATAAGCCAAATACAAATACATGTAAACAAGATTGACAAAAAGACATTCATTGAAAATAAAGGTTTTGAAGGTCATGCACATGTAAATTTACAGTAAAACCATCAGATTTGGTGGTTTATTCTTATTACATGTACATGTACACTGGTCAGTAGTTCTTTAATATGGTCCTTATGCTATTTTTAAAAAATTGGTAAGCCAACTAAGAATTATCACAAAAAAACATATGGAGGTACGCTGCAAAATGTAACTGGTCTCCTTAAATGACTGTATCAAAACATTTTTTTATGTATTTTATAATTTATTACTCTGAAATGTCTTTGTTCTTAATACATGTACAAAAAAGTATCTACATTGTACCTGTACATGTAATAGAAAGTGATCATGATAATGTTAACATATTTTACAGTCATACATGTACAGGTATACAATGTATTTTGGCATTTTTTTTAAGGAATGAACAAAATTAGAATTATGTTCCACATACATGTGTACATGTATACATGTACAATAAAAAGTAACTTGTACATGTACATGATATGACATTGTCAAAATTAGATTAAAAAGCTGTAGCTAAAGGATATGTTTGCAATATAGATGCATCAGCATGTACATATGTGAAAACAAAAAGAACAGTGTACATGGTGTAAGCTTGATAGGCATGTCTTTGATAATCTATATAGATCCTTAAGGGGATACGTTACGTTAAAAACGACGTTATCGATAAAATTTACCTGTAAAACAGAAAAACGTCCCTTTTCGATTTGAAACGCAACGTCAATTTTACTTGAACAGCGTTGAACTTTAACGCTATTGTTTATCTTTGATGTAAATTCATGAAAAAAGATGGTCCATGACCTATGACAATATACTTATCATTGTTTAGAGAAAGAGTTGGACATTTTTGTGTTAGTTTTTGGTTGAAATGTAATGAAACAATTTTGTTTTAATCAATGGAGAATAACAAAAGTTTGAAAATATTTGATCTTTTCCCATTACTTCTATACAAATTTCCCGCCAAAAACGATAATTTCAAAGTGACTAACTTGAAAAATCGACCCATGACCCCTATTTCAAATCAATATTTCGATGTATCATGGTATTACCATTCACTATGCAAATTTGTTTTAAAAAGTAAGATGGTAGACCAAAGTAACGTATCCCCTTAAACCTTCCAAATGCAAGGCTGTGAACCATATAAACTTCAAATATCATAAAGCCTTTGTCATAATTTATACATAAGTAATATGATACTACATGTAAGATTAATTTGTACAATGGCAATCATACATGTACATGTACCAAGCATCAGATAAGAATCTAGTTTTATTACATTGATGTCTTTAACTTTAACTCTTTTGAATGCAATTGTACATGTACTTCTGTCTGTTACTAAAATTTTCTAACATATTTTAGAATTATTGAAATATGTTCAAATGCAAAAATGTACATTTTGTACATAATATTAGTTTGTGTCACATGAAATTTACACAGGAAGTTTTAGAATTAGAACCTCAATTTCCATAATAAATTTTCATTTTCATTCATGTGGTAAACTTAATCAAAATTACACCAATAATTGGAGTTACAATGTACATTTTGTTTGAAGGTCAATTCAAGAAGAGAAATAATCTGTTTAAAATCTAATAAGAGAGAATTCCTGCTATGCTGCATAAGAGGCTTTTTATTGCTGCATGTTTATATGGTCGTAAAACTCCTCCTTTGTAATTGATTTATCTCTTTCAATAAAGATGCATGTAAAAAGAATTTATTGTTTTGGTAAAGTAGAAAGTTTATGATTCCATGAAGTATGAACTCATTCAAGAAAGACAGCTGCTTTTTCAATTTCTTCATGTATGTCATAGTTATATGTTTTGGTACATACAATGTACATGTACATGTAATGCCACTAATGGTATTGAAAAAGTTTTGCAAACATGAAGAAAAATATGGTGGATTTTAAGAGTATATCTGATATTGTGCTACTTCAGGCTTACTTTATTGAACATCATGTACATGTGCAAAACATGTTAATATATGTTGCACATTACAATTGGGCATGCTGTTTTACAATATGCAATTGTTCATGTTATACATACATGTATATATTGTAGTTTTTTTCCAGAGCATCATATTTATCTTTATTCTCACAAACCAAATACTTATACATGGTACAGAGAAATAGCATCACATTCAGTGCAATACATGTGTACATGTATGCACATTTGTACATTTACATGTAATTTGGCATTTACCGGTACAACCACTGAATACATTGGACAATTTTTACCTTGTAATTTGTTCAAAATTTATGAATTCTAATTTACTAATTTTCAGTGAAATCTTTGATGCTTGCAGAACATTGAGATGTATAGAAGTTCTGATTCATGTCATAGGTTTACCATTGAGTAGTTACTCTGTATGGGTATATTGATTGTGTAATATGAATAATTCCAATGATGTCATTATTGGGTAGCTATATTGATTGTCAGCAACTTAATATTGCACTTGACTGGATGCTTAAAGATGTTAAATTGATTTCACTTCAAGTTTTCAAGTTAATCTATTAACCTTACATAATTGACTCACTTTAAACCTCATTATTACATGACCTGTCCTCGATGGTCCATAATTTATGGTCAGGGTATACATACACTTTATACAGTAGGTATGATATTGCGTTGCTCAATCCTTCAACAGATCTTCATGTTCAGTGTATATCTATACTAAAATTTTGAATAAGGCTTGATTTGGGTTTGGTTTTTCAGCATACATGTACAAATGTACATGTATGCCTGCACTCGAGTCGTATATTTTTTTCCACACTGAGGAGCAGAATAGAAAGACAGTCACACTGAAAATAATTCATACTGTATATGACATACAACCTAACAAGGAAATACATGTAGAACATTAACTATAATGAATGTTAAATGGTGTACAGATGGCATGCTAATGCTAAATGCTAAATATTGTTAATGTTGTAGGGAACTGCTGCATGGATGATTCTTGCAGAGTTTATGATCACAATGCCGTTAATCTTTTGGTAGTGCTTCAAGAACCTGTTAGCCCCATTTAATCTTTCAATTGCACTTCAAGTTAAAATTCAACTGGTGTCCTTAACCAAAATTCTACACCCTAATGACTGATAGACAAACTATATAGCTAAGTTCTAATAACAGTCTATGGAATTATACAGTTGAAAGTCAGATCTCTTATCTTTTGATAAAAAGTGTGTACATTAGTATTGGAAGATATATAAAATCAGTGGTCCTCGTGAGAGATGACCTTTATAGATTGTTGTCCTGAGACTAGACAGGGAAATGAACGGCCAACAACCAGCATTGGGTATCATCCCTAAAACAATTACTATACAATAACATGCATATATGGTCTATGTTTGAGAATTCTCTGGATATTTCTATGGTAGATTCAAATCAATGGATTAAGTCTTGCAAATGTTATCTATACAGCTGATTCTGTTAGTTTGACAAAGTTTTATCCCAGTGACTATTGATTTTGTCTCTGCAATGGATGGAAACTCCAGATCTGCTAGAATTCCCCTACTATGCAATTCTAAAGGCTAGCAATCAATAGGTGATTGAAATACAAAATAAACTTTGATTTTAATTAGAAACATATCCAGGTGATGCATGGAGAATGACATCAGGCAGTGCAGAACATGAATTACATAATTCTAAAATGATGAACACCGTAGAAGACGTGTTCCAAAAGTTACAGATAGGCAAACACCGATCCATTAGTTGACTGCATTTTTTTTTTTTACAAAACTATTTCACAAAGCGCAATAAAAATTTACACATTATGAAAGGAAAATGTAGTTGATTTTAATAATTTACAGGAACCTTTCACGGCTTTCAGACAAAAAAATATGAAGTGTTGTACATGTACATTTTTTGTACTTGTAATGAAAGTGGTTAAATAAGTTATAATGGAATTTTCTGTGTTTAATGTAATATGTGTCCTATTACGAAATCAAATGTTAATGGCAAAAAGAAGTTGAAAAGAAATACAATTTGCACATGCATGCGACATCTGTGTTCCAAGTAATTTTATCCTGTCTTGTCTTGGCTGATGTTGATGGATAAAGTAAATTCTATTATAGATGTCAGGAAGTGAGGTTTAATTGATTTTGAGGTTAGATGTCATATTCTTCTGGCTCTCATTATAAACTTTAAACAATAGCCTGATGCCATCTCACCCTGGATCTCATTAACCCTGGTCAGTATGTTGACTGATGAGCTATCTCTCCACAGGTGCTAAGATCATCACAGTCAGGCTCTGTTTGTTTATCATATGTTTGTAAATGATATGGCCAATGATAAAACAATGATAGCATAGTCTTTACATACCTACAGGCATGACCAATAATCTGTCTCATCACCTGGCCTCTGTGATGCCCTTTTGATAGAGGTTTGGTGGTACATTTGAGAAAACATGTCAGTTGTTACCAATTCTTGAAAAAATGCACACAGTTTGATTGACAGAATTGTGGATCAGTTGCACAAAAGAGAACCTTCTTTGACCTGACACAACCATGTGCATACATGTATATTTTTATCCGCTTTTAACAAAGCATACAAATGTATGTGTAGCTAATGATCTTGTAAAGTGAAAAGTATTGGACATTTGGAGGCTTCAGACATATCCATTGTGGATTTTTGAATTGTACCATCCCATTTATATGTTTGTAGGTGTATATGTACATGTAGGTTGTTAGGTAATCACATACACGTATTCCATGTATTCCACATCTCACACCTTCGGTTTGTTAAATGTACATGTAAAAGGAGTAGAGCCACGAAGCCCCTAAAATGGCCCAAAAATTCAACTTTGATATATCTGCTTGTAGTTGCTGCATTAATGTTCATTAGTCTTTATATTTCATGAATTGCAATATTTTTTCCTTCAATTATTTATCAATAAGGAGAGCAGTGAGGTAAAAAATAGACTATTTTGTGACAAATAACAATTTTTGACAGTTTTCCTTGATTTTTTCATGTATAAATCGATGAATATGAAATGGGCCACACCTGTCGACCAAAATTATTTTGTGATAGAAATGTGTATTATGATATTATGAATTTATTATCAAAAAAATTACGATGGTCGATGAATGTGGCCAATACTATTTTTGACGAATTATGCAGTGAAACCAGTGAAAATGTGTGAAAAATGAGGAATTTTCGAATTTATGGCCTGTTTAAAGTCTCAAGGCTAAACCTGTGGTGTAAATATTTTGCTAAATCTTACAGATCTGAAAAGTTTGTTCATACCTTAACATATTTTAGTTAAATTTTTGACAAGTTATAGTAGTTGAAAAAATAGTGAAAATACTGGGCCGATTTAGGGCCTTCGTGGCTCTACTCCTTTGTACAACTTATAAACTGTATGAGTCCTAATCCAGATGGTTCCTTATTGCCATCTGCCTACAAATATTTAATGATAGACTTACACAGAATTTATTAACTTCCATGTAATTAAATCAATTATCTGTTTAACTTTAGAATGTTAAACACGTTTTCATAACTTCTGTCTAAATATTGAAGATGCTTAGCCTTGAGACGAGTGTTAAATTAATCATAAGTTATTAATTGATACCTTGGCAGAAATTCTTACATCTTTCAGGCATCTATCTTTTCTCTTAACTTTCCTCTATCTGTGATGTTACAAGGTTGCAAAAATCTTGATTTTTAGAGGGGATTAAAAAATTGAAAAGTAACATGTGATGACTTGCAGATCTTAAGTTTGGCAGTCTGCTATAGGTTAATAGGTTCTCCCATATCTAAATGCATACTTTTTTCCAAGGCCATGCAAAACATCAGTTTGATTTGAAATGTACATGTATGTGTTTAATATGAATGATTTCAGGCAGTAACTTATCTTATTGTAGAAAAAAATGATATTGTACATAATTATAACCAAGGTAACAACAAATATTTATGGACAATGCACATTTAATCATAATGCTGCATTTTTATTCTAAACCACACAGTATACGTAGACTCTTGTTGCAACTCAAAATCTATGAATTATCTGACATGTGACAGGATCTTTCATTTTTCTGTAGAACACCCCATCTATCATGATCTTATTAGAAATTAACACATGTGTTTCTAAATGATGTGTACAAACAATTTAAGAAAATGTACATGGTTTGCTTAGTTTGTTTATTTCATACTGTTTGGATCAAGAATGACTATATGCATATTTAATTTGCTGTACTGTATGCAATTATTAGTTGCAGTGGGAAGATAATTTCTCTAATGAAAACAAGTGCAATTTTTAAAGCAGTTTACCAGATGTTTCACAGGTTTCTCTTCAAAGTTTCTCCATTGCAAAGTAAAATTACAAGCCAAACAATTATTTATATACATAATCATGTGTTTTAGCAGTAAACTCATCAGTTCAAGTATCCTTTCCAGTTTTGAATTATTCCCAGAGCTAGCAATTTAAATATGAGCATTTGTACATGTAGTATCATCTTGTAAGACCAGACTTAGTGGCTAGTGCAAGTATACATGATCTACAGTAACATTTTGCAGTTGGTGTCAGTGGTGAAAATTTCATGAACCAATATTCCAATTCTCTATTGACACCATTTGTCAGGATAGTCTCAAGAAACAATGCTATAAGGAAGGGATGAAAAAAGGTGGTTCCTTGTATTATTACAGGGGAGATCAATACCCCTGGCAAGTTAAAAGACTCCTCAGTAGAGTTTAATAAGAGTAGGCTTGTTTCCCAATCCAGGATAATGTTTTAAATCATTTTGCATCTATTACATTTTTAACTACTTCTAAGTTGAGTTGCAGTGACAAAAGTACATGAACATGTATATACATATCCTTTCATGAATTACATGTATTATTGGGGCTTGTTTAGGGGGGGGGTACCAATATCCCATATCCCCGTAAATTTTTCATCAAATATCCCATATCCCAAAAAGTGTTTTTCCAGTATCCCATATCCCTGTAAATAAAATGGACTTAAATATCACATATCCCAGTAAGTTTTGCCTCAAATATCCCGTATCCCATGAAAAAATTGTGTGAATATCC
The DNA here is from genome assembly GCA_963971305.1 of Arcuatula senhousia. NCBI lineage: Eukaryota > Metazoa > Mollusca > Bivalvia > Mytilida > Mytilidae > Arcuatula > Arcuatula senhousia. The sequence continues at coordinate 7,041,533 of OZ020306.1, forward strand.
CATATCCCAATATACCCTAAACAAGCCTCATTATTACAGACAGACAGGCTTACAACTAAAAAAATATTAATAAAAGTGAAAAGTTTTAAATACCCCTTAGTAAAAGGTTACATGTATGTCTAGTCAACTGACTGCAATTATATTTGATGATCATGATATTATTGTTTCCAAGTTATTAACATTGATCTCCACATCTCAATCTTAGCACGGCAGAGTAAGGATGTCTAGAATAAGGAAATTTGATGATATATTCCTGTCTTATTGGATATATATGATGTAGGAGTAACTTATCAATAAATTGTCTAGAAAAGCTTTCACAAGATCTCAGTGTAGCACTACAAATCAATGTATATTGAAGCTTTATAGGCGTCAATGCAGAAATCAGATCAATTTGTTCAAGTAGAGTTTTTAGTTGACCCAGCCTCTTGTTATACATATGATGTAATTGTTTAGTTGCAATTTGTCTGTTTTAAGCTGATATAGCCTTTGATTTTTAACATTATACAAATGTACATGAATGATACCTTAAAATCCAAATTATCTATTGAGTCTATAATACATGCACTTCAACATTGCTGGCTAAATGGCCATGGCATGAAAAGATATTAAGATATTTTTCTTCCGTTGCACTGATAATTCTCTCCTAGTTAATATGTATGTGTCAAGATATCTGGCCAATTTGTTTATTTAGTCTGGACCATAGTGACCCTTCATATTGCTTTTCAGTGTAAACGTGTATGTATATAAATATTAGTACAGAGACAGGCATAACAAACATCAATTATCTTGTACATTTCTGGGGATTTCTTTAATGTGAAACAAAAAAGCTAAGATATTGATTGATTTTTCCTAAGCAGGCCATGGTAATACAGAGCCTGGAGGAAAATCCTTACGAGTGATGCTTAGATTATCGTGTAAATTTCATTAATTACAAAAAAGAACTAATATAGATCTAGACTTTAAGCGTAAAATATGTCAGTTCAGGGTGATTTTGTATTGATTGTAATGGTAGTTATATACCTTGTGGAAATATCAGTCATAGTCTAGTTTTGCTGTATGTGTTAAAATTCCTATTATATTGCAAAAAATTAATATACAGAAGTGCATGTGTTTGTTATATGGCTTGTTTATTATCATGCCATACTACCTTAGTGTCTAATAGTTTCCTACATGTACACGTACACGTATATTGATAATCTGATATTTCTTACTTTGAAAACTTTTTTACCCATGCATGTTTGTCATATTACAAAAAGCATTGCAGCTTTTTCATAGTGGATGTGTGAAAGAATTAATGACTTGACAAAATATATGGAAAAACATATACATGTACAAAATGTACTTGTATTATCAGTCCCATGCCAAGACTGAGATTTATTTCTCCCAGAATGGTACATGTATTATCAGAATCAGAGGTCTAGTCTGATTTAGTGTATTGGATTCATTTGAATAATTATGCAGTGCATTACAATAAATGCTGGCTTAATTTAATTGCTGCTACAGAGTTGCTATGTATATTATTATTGATTGTCTGTTATGCATGACAAAAACTCATTATGTAACAAACACATTCTTTATGATAAAAAATCCCTCTGATCCAATGCTTAATAGCATCAGTTTGATGATCCTAGAATTCTGGCAGCAGAATTCAGAATAGTTTAGATCCAATTTGCTGAGCTAGCTTTTAAATGCACTATAGTACAATATTAATGTGCATCGGGTGGGGTTCTTCATTTTACAGAAGTACATGTTTTTTTTCTCATAAATATTTCTATTACCATATCGTTGATCCTCCCAGTTAATTCAAATCATTTATCATCAATGAAGTTACAATATAAAGCCTCAGAAATTTTAGAATAGAATTGTATTATGATATTGTTACATGGTTTCACTTTAACTCGACATGGGAGGTCATGACAATCTTGCCAGATACTGTAAGCTTGAGAAAAAATGACAGAGATCTGGAAAGAAACCAAACTGTATCATTGAGGAAACACTGCATGGTAATTATAGTAAAAAAGTCAGGCGTTTAAGATGCTCACATTGATTTTTTGGGGGTATTCTCTTCATAAACGACTTTCATACTTTTTTGTCTAAAATGATCAAGGCTTGACCAGATGAAATCTTGATACATATGCATGCAATAAGGGGTGCAAGCCTCACTACATGTAGATACAAGGATATCCAACTTCATGTATACACTGTTGCTATGATATATTCCTCTCATGGCTTGATAGCTCACTGTTTTTTGTCTCGCCTGCGACGAATAGTCGCGGAAGGCGAGACATAGGTATTACTTTCCGGCGGCGGCGGCGTCGTAAACTTTTTTGTAAGACTTTTGTGGACAATGAATTGCTTGAAAAGTATAATAGTTAGGCATCTGATATTTGGTATACAGACAGTTCGGGTTATGGTCTACGCAACTGTCACCATGTCGTGTGACCCTGACCCCATTTTCACGCTCCAGTACTCTGTGAACTTAGGTCTTTTTTCAGGCCATAAACTTTTTTGTAAGACTTTTGTGGATACTGAATTGCTGGAAAAGTATATTAGCTAGGCATCTGATATTTGGTAAACAGACAGTTCAGGTAATGGTCTACGCAACTGTCACCATGTCGTGTGACCCTGACCCCATTTTCACGCTCCAGTGACTCTGTGATCTTAGGTCTTTTTCCAGGCCGTAAACTTTTTTGTAAGACTTTTGTGGACACTGAATTGCTGGAAAACTTTATAAGCTAGGCATGTGATATTTAGTATACAAACAGTTCAGGTTATGGTCTACGCAACTGTCACCATGCCATGTGACCCTGACCCCATTTTAACGCTCCAGTGACTCTGTGAACTTAGGTCTTTTTTCAGGCCGTAAACTTTTTTATAAGACTTTTGTGGACGATGAATTGCTGGAAAAGTATATTAGCTAGGCATCTGATATTAGGTATACTGACAGTTTAGGTTATGGTCTACACAACTGTTACCATCTGCGTGACCCTGACCCCATTTTCACGCTCTAGTGACTCTGTGAACTTAGGTCTTTTTCAGGCCGAAAAACTTTTTTGTTAGACTTTTGTGGATGATGATTTGCTGGAAAGTTATAATAGCTAGTCATCTGATATTTGGTATACAGACAGTTCAGATTATGGTCTACGCAACTGTCACCATGCCATGTGACCCTGACCCCATTTTAACACTCCAGTGACTCTGTGAACTTTGGTCTTTTTTTTTTCAGACAGAAAACTTTTTGTAATACTTGTGTGGACAATGGATTGCTTGAATAGTATAACTAGTCATCTGTTATTAGGTATACAGACACTTTTTGTGTTTATATCAAGATATGAAAGCTTGGGTAGTTGATTTTAGTGATGGTGCCGGTAGGCGAGACATACTTTTAGTGGCCACACTTGTTTCTAGAATTTCATTTTCTCCATTCGATTTTACGATCTAACATGTTTAAAAAACATGTATGAGCAACAATAATCAAGTGCATGTACTCAACATTTTTTCAAATATTTTTGACTAACAAATTAAGTATTTATTTATATGTCATTTTAATAGGTGCAGTGCTTTAAATTCATCTATAATTCAGCTTTCTTTCCTTCATTTGAATTCGACAGATTATAGACAGCAGTGAATATGATGTCATTGATTCCATCTTTCTATATTTAGTTTGAAATGTTCCTGTATAATTTGACAGAAAATCCATCAGTTGTTATACAATCTCAATTATTTATGTCAGAACCACAGAATTTGTCTGTTGAGGGCCATCAGTGTTTTTCCCAGGAGTGTCTTCAGTCTTTTGAACAATAAGTCCACATAGGACTCATTCAAGTTTTTTTTCCAATTAAGGGCCCTGAATGAGACAAAAAGACAAAACAATGTTAGATAATAATGAATACAAGAACATATAGGACCAAATAAATACACAACCTGGTAATTTTCAATTGAAATGTCCATTGCTGAGTAACACTACATACTAAAAAAGAACATTGAATGTCCTACATTTTTATAAAGAAATAAGTTAAAAAAAAATACAATATATAACCATACATGTAACAAGCACAGCAACTATTAGAGGAATCGAAGGAGAAATGACATAGTTTGTGGTAATGAACATTTTGTATACATTGTATTGCTCCTGTTCAGATTGTCAGATCAAATATTTTGTTAAATAATCACGGCAGACCAAATAACAATATGAATCAGAATGATGAACTTTAAAAAAATCATACATGACTGTACATTGTATTAAAATAGAAAATAAAGAGATGTGGAATAAGTGTACGCGACACAGCCCACAATTAAAAGACAATTTAGAAAAACCACAATGGACAACCGCCAGCAGCCTTCAACGAGGCCATTTGGCACTGCTCGCGGTTCTGCAATTGGCCCATGGTCTAAATAAGATGCATATAATTCAAATCCAGCCCTGAAATAGTTACAGATAGACCCCCTTCTTAAACAAGGAACAGAAAACATCAAAAAGACAAGTACAAACGAAAGCTTTGTCAAAGATTCCTGGCTTAGGACAGGCACATGTAATATGTGGCGGGGTTAAACTAGTTTTTTAGTCTTTGATGCAGTTGTTTCAAGTGCAACTGTAAAGTGAGCTAACTGGAAATTGCAGAAAACCTGATAATGATGTTCTGAATGAAAGAAGGACTTGTTAAGGAATTGCCTCCTTTGTCATTGAATATGTTTCACATCCTAAAGTATCTGCATTACATAACCATTACATCAGGATCAATATAAAACTCCAATGTCTTTAATCAATGCCTAAAATGGATGTCTTAAAATAAACTCAATCAATTGAGGTTATTTCTGGCATGGTTATAAAAGGATGATTTATTGTTTTATTGAATCTACATGCAAGAGTTTTAACTATGTGTATGCATGCACAAAGCACACTACAATTTATGTTCATAGTAATTACATGTAGTTTGATTAAGTTTGCCGGTCTAGGAGTCAGCCACTTCCTCCATCCGTCTGTCTGTCCATCGCATTATAGGGGTGCCTGTCTTGTGTAATGTAAATCTCAAAAACCAAATACTAGATCTTTCTGAAATTTTACATATTGATTAAAGATATATTGAAGATGTGCACCTTCCATTTTGGGGCCATTTTATAATTCATTAAATTTTGGAACTTGCAATTTTGTGTAACCCATGCAACCGCAGATGGCATAATGTTTGTGACTGGTCTGTGAGTTTGTGTTCACAATCTTGCTCCTCTGAAACTGGTTGAACAAATTAAAAATATCTCATTAGATGTTTTGCAATTGCCAAACATGTACAAATGTAACCTATTCATTGTATTTATGCATACTGTACTGTCATTTATTTGACTAACTGGAACTTAGAGACAATTTACCGGTATGTTCTGTTCAGGTTCTGTTGTGCTTGAATTCCATATATAAGTTTTATATATAAACTGTAAAATGTTTTTATGCTAACAATACAAGGTGAGACATTAGCAAGGAAAAAGCCAATATCTTCTATCATTGTTGAATTCTCCATCTGTTTACACATCTAAGAGCCACAATCAATTGTTCTCTCTTTTCTGATTTTCCTGTTCAGTGAAAACCTCATGTTTTCTCTGTATCAATAGATTGTGTACAAAACAGATGACACTATACTATTAGATTTGCTTCAGTTAATCTGAGTAGTCAATGGAGGAACATGTTTACAGATTAAATAAGACAGATTTGGTCTATTGAATGCTAAGTCTTTAACTTCATGGGTCGGTCTTTGTTTTCTGATCATTAAAGATATTTATTCTGTATATTGTTAACAGATATGAATAATTAAGATTAGATAACCATGCCTCATCAGACATTGTCAGAGTTGCAGAAATTTAATCTGTCCGTTATCAAATTAGATATCTATGTAGAACTATTTTCATGATTCATTGTTGCTGAGTAAAAAAAAGCAGATTTAATATTGTGACTCATTTAGACAATGGAGATTGATTTTTGCATGATGATCGGCTGATTGGAAAGTGTACATCTGTTGAGGTTGAAGGAACAAGCAGTCAACTTAATCGGGATCACTTCTTTGTTAAATACTGTGTATTATGATTATGTAAATTAGGGGCAGCTGTTTTGGCCATGTCAAAAGCAGCTTGTATCACAAATAGTGTTATGAGATTATTAGGTTATTTTCATCTTATGAATTTCATGTCTTAATTCAATTTCTTTATTTTCTTTTGTTGTCATCATTTGATATGGGGTATCATTTGGTCAGATTACTTAAGTCTCCTTAAAGCAGATAACTTAATTTAAACTTACAGTGGACTACCAGTAATATATGTTTATGCACCGCTTGCATTTTATTTATCTTAATTACAATAAGAATCATAAAATAAGAAATATTTTAGAATCACAGGCTTTTTAGTTTGATGTCAAGAGAGAAAAATGTTTTCTTATAAAATATAAGTTTTGTACATAATAAAAATACATAAATAATTTTCACAATAAAAAATCGTCCAAGTCAGCAAGTATATGTCCAACTAACTAAACTGAAAGGGGAGACATTGTACAACGCATTGTTCAAGGCATGGCTGTGAAGCTGTTTTAATACCAAATTTGAAATTAATCCGTTTAGTTAAACTTGAAAAATCTGTTATCGAAATTTGGACATGTGCAATGTAACTAAGTTAGTTCAAAAACAGGAAGTAGATGTGCTGCAACCCTGAAAAGAGCAGGAACAATTTACAACATTTCCTTGAATTGATTGGTTTGAGTTACCATATCAACAGAGGTCTTAGCAGCAATCCGAAGTTAACAATAGAACCATATTGCATTCAAATACTCATTTATTACTATTGCAGTTCATGCAGTTAGGTATCTAAATTCAACAATGACGTATTGCATTAAGGGAGATGTGACATCAAAACACTGACAAAATAAATCAATCCATTGAAAATATGCATTTGCAGTTCTGGATCAAATTTTATTTGTTCACTGATACTTATCAAGCTTGTCTCCCTCTAATTTCCCCGCGTTAATTATTACTTATCTCCCTTGTGAAATTTCTGGCTTGAGGGAGAACTTATTTCGTTAAGCATTAAACCGCGCCCACTACACGCCAATCACGCTACCTAGCAACGATTTCACGGTCTAGAAATGTAAATGTAGAAATGTAAATGTTTGAATTGTTTTGCTGTGAAGTAAAAAAGGAATGTTTTATTGTGAAAATTATTGATGTATTTTTATTATGTACAAAACTTATATTTTATTTAAATTTGAAAATCTGGAAAACTTTTTTTAAATATGTCAACTTTAAAATCAATGCGTGTTCGTGTTTTTTGTAATATTAATATCTTTTTTCAATAGACTTTACTTAAAAATGTAGTTTTTGACATTAACATTTCATTATCTACATGTAAAACGTTTTGACCATGTATCCCCTCCATAACTTCATATCCTTTCTTAAATTATTTATTTGTCATATGTTACCACTAATAAATGGGTTCCTTTTAATCAGGGTCCCACAAGAGAGGAAACCCTAAAAAGGTTGATTTGGAGTATAGACAGACAACACTGAAGGGCATACTGTTTACTTTTTCAATGAATGCTAGAATTTCAAAATTATAAGGGGTTAATTAAATTCTTTAATTTAACAAAATGAATTACAGGTAGTACAATGTACCTTCTGAGGATCTGCATATGAAAGTTTCATGTAAAATCTATTAAATATTCTTGGAAAAAACTTAGGTTTTCCGACTTTGTCAGTACTCTAGTTTGAATATTGATATTACATGTATCATACTTCTCAATAGTATTAGTATTATCAAGTGGTCCACTTGAAATAAAGTGTCTAGGGATTACAACCAGGAAATATTCATACAGACATGTGGCTATCTTAATAGTCATCTTAATTGGTTCAAGTACATGTATCTATTTCTGGTTTTGTCATCTGAGTTTTAATACTACAATAAGATGAAGACCTAAACATGAATTGGAAAATCACAATATTTAGTGGTTCCTGCTTTAGATACTTGTTTATGACTTTGTGTTAAAATTGACCAAGGAAAGTGAAAGGTTACTTATTATTTAAAAACTCACATTTTTGGAAAAACTGAATTTCTGTTGTCAAGGCTCTATTCTAATTTAGTTTATTTAAATATTATATCATATAAGTATTGATATTACATGTAACAATTACTTCTCTACAAAATTAGTAATTTATAATTGGTCAACTTCAGATAAAAGTGTCTTGGGATTTCAATAGGGAATATGCATGTGGCTTAATTGGTTCAAGTACATTTATGTCATCTGAGTTTTAATAATCTCAGTTAAAAGATTTCAGCTTTTTTTTTAAATAGTGTTATATTTTTTAGCCAATTTCATAAAAATCAAACCTTAAGGTTTATAATAGGACTATTTCTTTTCTTCATTTTCTGTCTTATTCACCTCCATAACAATCAAGACAATATTAGAAATTAGTTTATCGGAGAATCAGTAATAAATGAGATCTCTTTCCATTAATCATCATCACAGTTTAGACAATCTTATCAGTCTATGATAGCCAAATGTCTCAATATTTATTTACACGAACCATATTTTCCTATCAAACTGGATTTGTTTAAAGTACTTGAATTTACATACTAATTGTATAAATGAAGGAAGAAATAATTCTAGCGGGGGTTAGGGCAATTTGTCTGTCTGTTGTATAAACTTTAATGCTTTACTAGATGAATCTTTCTGTAACTACATATACACATTGGAGATGTACTGCTTGCTACCTGTGCAGGATGATTTTATACCAAAAAGAAATTTTCACTATTGAACCTGTGGAGTCTGTTGACTGTTGGTCTTGTTATACATGCAAAGTAAATTAGATCCTTTATAGAGGCTTGTGAAAATCAAAATATATAACATGTACAACAATAAGGGACTAAATGTCACACCCAGCCAGGCCAATATTAATTAAATCTTTGTTTCCCCTCCTTGTCAAAAAAGCACCCAAAATAACCATAAAAGATATTATGTTCTAAATTGGGCAATATAATATTTTTGGGATAGGGAGGGGCCTTTTTGATTGGGTAGGTAGCGGGAGGGCAATCAAACAATATATTTTTTTTGCCCCACACTTTGAAAGCACATTAGCCATAGCTTTGCAGAAGTTAGGGACATATCAATTAGAGTAAACATTGGGAACAACATTCCATACTTAATACATATAAATGTACAATTTAACAATGATATAACATCTATGGTACTTCAGTGTAAATGTATTAATATAGGGAGGATAATGATAGAAAATGAAGTGTAATGATTGTTGTATTAACTGTCAAATACTACAAGTTTCTGGTGCATTACTACATGCCAGATATATATTGTAGCCTTATGTTCAGGGCATGTGCTGGAATGTGCAGTATGTAAACATGTAAAAGTCAACATAAACATTGGTACATGTTAACAACAACAATTTATTCTATATGGCGGTGTTGATGAGAAAAAAATCAATCGCTTTTAAATTTTATGGAATTATTGTGTAGTTTGAAAGTTGTTTGTTTTCTTAACAAATTGCTTATAAGAATTCAATTGTTTATATATGATCCGGATACATTAATTATGCAAATAAATGCATGTGCATGTATTTGAAATTTCAAACTACAGTTTGCCACCAATACAATTGAAATAGTGACACTCTATGTACATGTAGTTATAAATTATAGCAGAATGAATAATTTATGAATCAAATGTAAGTCTATCTTTCAAATTATAGTTTTGCTTTTATAATGATGTGAAAATTTTGAAGGCAGTGTTCACTAACAGATTCTCCTGGGTCATTGGCCATGGGCAGATTTCACAACTTTGATCAGCACAAAGGATATAGCTTATAGCAAATGATGGTATAAATAACAATAAATGCTAAAACATGCACAACCAACAAAATAGTACAGGCAATCTAAAACCACAGTCAGACGATAAACTTATGGTCATATCTTTAGAAATATTGCCTCTCTAGTTCAATTTAGCTAGACCAAATGTTAACAAATTAAAAAATTCCAGATAACTTTCTTGTAATTCTTGGAAAATCTAAGTATTAATAGCAGTCTTGATTTAGACAATAATGATGCTATCATTTTGATTGGTCCAAGGGATGTGTTAACTTATCGACAGAGGAATTAAATAGGAATAAGCATGAAAATGAATAATCAATGGTTCCCTGTGTATATACAGAATATTGATCAGAAGTATATACCAGAGGTTACGTGAGTTGCAGGGTTGTATATCTTGAAGTATAAGAGGGAGAACATTTCAATATTCTGCTACTGAGGTTAAGTGAGGTGCAGGGTTGTATATCTTGAAGTATAAGAGGGAGAACATTTCAATTTTTTGCTACTGAGGTTAAGTGAGGTGCAGGGTTGTATATCTTGAAGTATAAGAGGGAGAACATTTCAATATTCTGCTACTGAGGTTAAGTGAGGTGCAGGGTTGTATATCTTGAAGTATAAGAGGGAGAACATTTCAATAGATTAAGTGAGGTGCAGGGTTGTATATCTTGAAGTATAAGAGGGAGGACAGTTCAATATTCTGCTTCTGAGGTCGAATGATGGGCAGGTTTTCATCCTATCTAGAAGAATCAAAGGTCTTGTGTTGAAATGAGTCCAATCTTCTTTATGCCATATATGATCTGTAGTTAGTCTCTATAGCTTTTACATTCGAGGAAATGAGCTCCATCCATAGACCTTTAATTACAGCACCAAGGCTTTTCAGTCTGACAAAATGAGCGTAATCCATGCCTGGTCTGAATACGATCTGACAAAACAAGCCTCATTCATCTCTCTGTAAACCATTACTTGATGTTAGCAGTTAATTGTGTTTTCCGTGTCATTACAGAATTGATAGACTGTTTACAGAATATTGTATTTTAGGCTGGATAAAATCCCAAGAGCTTAATGTGCATGTGACTGTAAAAATCAATAGCCAAGCGATCACACATTTATTAATGACATGTTACATGTGAGTGGTTGTAGGACAATTTAAAACAAAAATGTTTTTAAAAAGTGATTTTATCTTGTCCAGACTTCATCAAGGATTCTCTGATAAAAATATCAAATAACTTCTCTTCAATATTTTAACATTGTAGCGCTAAATCCATTTGTGTCTCTTTTTATTTGGTTCAGCATTTGATCATATGGTATCTATAGTGATTTACAGCATTTGGGAAGTCCATTAGGAAATGTGAAAAAAAATAATGCTACATATGAACATGGAACTTAAAAAGATATACATTGTACTATTTTTGACCAATCATTCCATGAGTTAAAAGGTCCATCTTGTGACCACGTCTCCTTGTGGACCCCTTATTAACTGTTGTTAATCAACATAACCCTGAATAAACTAATAACCTGTCTAAACCAAACTTGTTTTTCAAGTCTTTTATGATTTTTTTTCATTTTGACCCTGTATTAACATGATGAAGTGAACATAAGTCTTTAACAAATAAATTTTTGGGATCCAAATGGACATATTCACTTGAGACCGGTTTCACCATTTGATGTAACAATCATTTATGGTACATGTTCATACATTACTATGGTTAAGACTTGTCAAATGTTTTAGGGATAATTTAACTGTATATAATGGGCATAGCATGGGTATTGTGAGCTGCCTCACTAAGGGTCTGTGTTCTGGTGAATGTTTTAAAGTTCCAAGCCAGAAAAAAAGTTTAAAGCTCATGGAGACAGCCTGGGTATCGTAAGCTGGCATACTAAGGGTCTATATCTGTTTTTTATGATAATTTAATTACAAAAGCAAAGAAAATGTATTAAGATTCATTAGTAAGATCAGCAAGTATCATATGTATTTTATTTTCAATCCAGGGGCCAATTGAAAAACAGCGAGCAGCGACCGCTGGTCACATTGAAGGCTGCTGGCTGTTTTCCATTGTGGATATTTAAAACATACGTTTATAATGTAGGTTGTGTCGCGTACACTTATTCCACATCTCATTTTCTTCTATATAAATAATATGCATGCATTTTATGAAGTTGTGTATTATCAACATTGTATTACAATTATTATTGTCATGTATGTCATTTCCCCCTGTGGGTCCATGATTGGTCAAATAAAAAAAATTATCTTATACAATTTTTACTTGTCTTTTACAGATGCTCAAAACATAGTAATAGATGGGGAAAACCCGTACACAGCAGAAGGTGGTAAAAATGTAGTGATTACATGTAAAGTAGTCTCAGGCATAGCTCAAAATGAGGATCCTCGACTGGAATGGTACGATCAGAGAGGCAACAAAGTTTTAGACAGTGGAAGGTAACAACACTTACAATTCTCTCTTTCCTGTAGGTTATTAAATGAAGTATGAAAAAATAACAAGAACTTAACCAGTCCTCAGCATTTATGAGCATATAGAATATTGAATGTGCCAGGTACAGCCATGATCAAATTGTATTTAATATTAAGAAAAAACTGAGAATTACTCCAGTAGAATGAAAATATATCCTAATGCAAAATTTAGAATTTATCAGCTCAAGCAGTATTGAAAATACAGCAACTCAAGCAATATTGAAAATACAGCAACTCAAGCAATATTAAAAAGACATGAACTCAAGCAATGTATAAATGGCATGAACTGTAGTAGTTATATCTATAATCTACAATTTACATGAACTCAAGCAATTATATTGCAATATTCCAAATGTATGTGTATGGTACAAAAATGAAATGAATGGTCAAAAGCAATGAATAATAAAAAATCTATTACATGGAGGAAAAATGGTAAAGTAGAGAAATGTCATGTACTGTTTTATATATATTTATTATTCATTTATATTTTTTTTTTAGAATTACTGTCTTGTCCATAACAAATATACAACTAAAGTTATTGATAAATACAGTAGAAGAGGATGACGCAGGGACGTATAACTGTACTGGTAACATCAACGGCAAACTGGAGTCCGCTCATGTTGTCATCAAAACTAAAAGTAAGTTTTATGGTCAGGTAACTGGAGTCAGCTCATGTTGTCATCAAAACTAAAAGTAAGTTTTATGGTCAGGTAACTGGAGTCAGCTCATGTTGTCATCAAAACTAAAAGTAAGTCTTATGGTCATTACTGGAGTCCGCTCATGTTGTCATCAAAACTAAAAGTAAGTCTTATGGTCAGGTAACTGGAGTCCGCTCATGTTGTCATCAAAACTAAAAGTAAGTCTTATGGTCGGCAAACTGGAGTCCGCTCATGTTGTCATCAAAACTAAAAGTAAGTTTTCTCCTATACAGAAGCAGTCTGCACCAAAAACTTTTTCAGCAATTAGTCTGACAACAAGTTTTAAAGGTTTTTCCTTAAATGTCTATATAAAATCTTGGCTATTTTTCACTAGTCCAAACAAATTTTTACTAGTCTGGGGCATCGGACTAGTGGCTAACGCTGCAGACTGCAGAAGATAAGAGATATGGACTAAGTGTATGGAACAAAACCTACATATATTCATGTAAATTTTAAAATCCACAATGGAAAACAACCATCAGTCTGTAATGTGACAGTTGGTCACTGCTCACTGTTTTACAATTTGTACTAGATTAAAAACAAGAATATGTCAAAAAGACATAATGCCCCATTTTGCAACATTTATTTTTTTCTTCAATCACTAAAGCATTACTAGGTGCACCTACCATACCAATATGATTGCTATGGCACTTGTCAGTAAGAAAGAATGGACTTAAAGCATTCTTCTACAAGTGGTCATTCATGCAGAAAATATAGGTCACAGCCAGCATCTGAAACATGCATTGTGCTAAGCATCACTAGGTGCACCTACCATACCAACATGGTTGCTATGGCACTTGTCAGTAAGAAGGAATGGACTTTAACTGTTCTTCTATACTGTAAACCAACTTATTTTCGCGAGAGATTTATTTTCACCTATTTCGCGAAGATTAGAAATTCGCAAAAATAAATCCTTGCGAATTAACTCATTTTCATTGTGAAAGGACTGTTTTTATGACAATTCGCGAAAATAAATAGCCGTTGAAATCGGTCTCTGACACAAAAACCTGAAATAAAGTAGCCATGAAAATAAATTGGTTTACAGTAACTGGTCATTCACTTGGAAAATAAAGGTCAAATCAAGCATCAGAAGCATGCATTGTGCAAAGCATCATTAGGTTCACCTTCCATACCAATATGGTTGCTTATAATGGCACTTGTCAGTAAGTGGGAATATACTTTAACCATTCTTCTGTAAGTGGTCATTCATGCGGAAAATATAGGTCACATCCAGCATCCAAAGCATGCATTGTGCTTAATAGCATCACTAGATGCACCTTACATACATTTACTAATATGATTGATGTGGCATTTGTCAGTAAGTGGGAATTTGGAAATATGGGGATTTGGGACGAATGGACCCGAACACTTTATGCCCCTCTACTTTCCTAGATGGGGCATATAAATAACAATGTGCTAAAATTGCCAAAGTAATAATCCCTCTGGACCTAGAACAACTAACATACAGTTGAATGGTACAGCGCAAGCATCCATAAGGTTTCTGGCTTAGAACGGGCACATATGAAATATGGTGGCTATAAACTAGTAATTACCCATCTAGGAAAGTAGTGGAGCACATAGTGATCAGTTCTGTTTGTCTCTCCGTCCCAAATGTTGTGAAAAGGGGCATTATGTCTTTTGGACAATTCTTGTTTATTTTTTTTTTTTAAGCCAAACCTTTCCCTATCAATACAAGATACAAATGTTTTATTGTCAATTAAAGACGCCCTTGCAGGAAGTAAAATCCCAAGATATACAATGATTAAATGATTGGTTTAGTTACAGTAAAGGAAGAATAAGAAAAAAAAAGAGAAAGAAAAAAATATATATAATAATTTCAATGTTGTTGACAGTAATACGGTTAAATCAGCAAGGGACACACAAAATAATCCCAAAATATTACTAAGCTAAGTATATTGTTACTGAATCAGTTTATACTTGGCAGAACAAAAGATTCCAAATGGCTTTAACTAGTGGATCAATATTGATGTCATTTAATGTAATAATAATAATTATTGTAATAAAAATAAAATGTCTATATCCTGCTCAACTGATCTTCTCTCTCCTTATTTAAATTTTCAATTAAAGAGCTAAGTGTGAGCAGAATTTCATTTTCTTCATTGCTGAAAAGCCAGATAATCTCTAATAAAGCACAATAATAATGCATAGTAAAATATTGAATTAAAGTCTCTTGAAAAAAACCAAGAAGTAATTAATATACACATATGATTTAGATTATAACAAATGATCGAACGAAGGGATAACTAGAAGTGTCATGAAAATCTCTCATTATTGACCTTTTGAACTTTTTTTGTTCTTTTTAGTGCCTTTGGTGGTAACCGAAGATCAGGCTCCGAGAACGCAGTACTTCGCTGAAGGAGATAACGCTCAAGTGAAATGTGCCCCTCAGGGAAATGTTCAGATCAGCTGGAAAGACAGAGCTGGCAATACTATTTCATCTACAGGTAAGATTAATTGTCTTCAGCAGGGAGAAGTTTTTGACTGGCAATGCTATTTCATCTACAGGTAAGATAAGTGTCTTCAGCAGGAAGAAGTTTTTGGCTGGCAATACTTTCACATCTACTGTAAACTGGTAAATTTTCGTGCTATATTTTTTTGGCAGTAGACGGCTGAGTTTTACTTTTTGCAGTTTTAAATTTGCACTGTTCATTGTCCTTGGACTACAAAGGAAGACAAATACATTCCTTCCATTTCAATTTCTCACTAGCAATGTCAACGCAAAATTACGAAAATAAAACTGCAGAGAAAATTTCATGGTTTACAGTATGTTTGGTGAAAACAACAACAAATGCTAGTAGCCATTTTAGAAAATGTCACCTGATTTAGACATGAGTTGAAGGAGGTATTGCCTAGCTGCTAGTACAGCATACATAGACATTTGTATTTTTGCTTATGATTGGGTTTACCTTGAAAGTAAACATGAAAAATAAGGAAATGTGCAGCCATGGAAACAGGTAAAATGACTCTGAATAGTACTTTACAATTCAGTAGCTTTCAATAATTTTTGCTGAAATGAATCAATTCCAAAAGTATGCTGATCAGCATTGAATCCCATGAGATCATGATAAGGTTGTATCAGACCAAAGCTGACCAACTTAATGTTTAACAAAATCTTGGCATTTTGACTTGGACTTATTTTATTATTATTAAACTGGTTTGTACTTGTATGTAAAGGTTGAAAATTTTTGCTTGAAAGTAAAGCAGTTCGGTGCTGTTTTGAATTTTAATACAAATCAATAAATTTTGACTATTGTAACTTTTCTAGATAACAGATACATCATACAACAAGGATATATGGAGATCCCTTCTATCAACCGAACAGATGATGGTACCTATTCCTGTCTGGTCTTTTCTGATGAAGAATTTATGAACATCCGGATTTCAGTCATAGTAACAGGTGATTACAAAAATCACAAACTCATAAACCTGGCTAAACTGAATCATTTTTGGTGTGACGTCTTTGTTCACTTTTAACCTGCTTTAAGATTAGATCTGTGGAATAATGAAGGAATTCGACAATAGGAACAAAAAGGCTTTTATCTCATGGACAAATCCATAAATTCTTTTGATAGGTTCAAAAAGTACATATATATTTTGATTTTTGCCTCCTGAATGTCCAAGTAAAAGTAATTGGATTAAAATAAGGGATATATTTGTCAGTCAGTGGGCAGTATTAACTTTTAACAGTTTTTCACTTTCCCTTGATATTTGGTATGTAGCATCGGCATGGAGAAATTTTTATCACTGACAAATAAACTCTTTACCTGTTTTAAAAAAAGGTTTTATTTTAATATTTATTTTTCCAGTGCCCCCTAAGATTGTGAAGCCCCCCTCAGACCAGAGCATTGCTGTAGGAGAGGCAGCCAGGTTTGAGTGTGTTGCCACAGCCAAGCCAGAACCCGTATACTTCTGGTTCAAGGTATGTTAATGCATTGATAAATTAGTGAAAATGTTTTATGCCCCACCTATGAAAGTGGAAAGAGACATGACTGTCGTGTTCAATTCCATTTATCCATCCAATCTCTCTGTGTCCTTTTGGACTGTCTGTCTGTTCTAAATCAGGTTTACATCCAGGTTAAAGTTACTTTTCTATAAATATGTCAATAAATTCCAAAGTTTATTATGATCAACTACAAAATAATCAGACGTTTTCACTGTGAACTTAAATTGTTCATTTACTATTGATATCCAACCATTGTGTTTTTAGGACGGAGGTGGTGTCGAGCTGGGAGGGGAGCGTTATGACATTGATAAGAACACAGGAGTCTTTATTATCAAGTCAGTTATTAAGGATGACGCAGGAATGTACAAATGCGTAGCCAGAAGTCGAGATAGTCAGGATCAACATTCAGCTCAATTGATAGCTTTGGGTAAGATTATGAAAAATAGTATTTATAGGCTTGCAGTGGAGAATTTTATAGAACCTGGTATCACTTTATAAAATTAATATGCAATAAGTCTTCATGGGATGTAACATATCTTACTTGTACACAAAAAAATAGAATAAATTCAGTGGCATTAAATATCATGTTTATTTTCATTTGTAAAAAAAATATTTCTCATGGAATTGAGCCACCATTTTTGACTACTTAGTTGTCTTTTGTCTGTATGTCCATCATTTTGTCCCTTATATTCAGGTTTATCTTTATACTTTTGTCTGGGTGTCTGTTATTCAGGTTTATCTTTATCTTTTGTCTGTATGTTTGTTATTCAGATTCATCTTTATACTTTTGTCTGGGTGTTTGTGATTCAGGTTTATCTTTATCTTTTTCTGTATGTCTGTTATTTTTATAATTTCCAGTTCCACCAACCATTGTAAGACTAGACAATGCTACAGCTGATGAAGGGACCCAGGGTGTGATTACATGTACAGCTTATGGAGAACCCATCCCAACTATCAAATGGCAGAAGAAAGGCAGTGATTTAGAGTTCGCTGAAGGATCACAACAGGTAAGGCTTAGATAATAAATGGCATTGGACAGGCAGTTATTCATACCTTGCACTAGGCTTACAAGGGCTAAAGAAGCTTAAATCAAGTAATAAAGGGGCAAAAAATGAAGGCAGCCATTTATACTAAGTTTAAGTTCATTGCAGGTTAGGAAACCTATTAAAACATGTTAGAAATGCCATATGAAAAACAAGGGAGTGATTAGGACATAATTGAAAGAACATAACCAGTACCAATCTATAGATTACATTTGAATACTTTTGGTCTTGTGATTGAAAATGTGTGTGATCTGTAGACATAGAAATAATGATATAATTGACTTAAATGATAATAACTCCTCCTGTACTTTAAATACCCTTTCTTTCCAAGGACAACTCTAACATCATAGTATCCCACAAGAAGAGACAAGAAACTATGGAAAACATAGGAACCCTAACTATTACCAACCTCAAGTCTAATGATGCTGGATTCTACATGTGTAAAGCAGAGAATGAAGCTAAACCTGTAGAAAAGGAGGTCTATCTTACAGTACAATGTATGTATAGATTTAACTCATAAGAGCTGCATTAGGAAACTTTCTGATAACTTAACATTTTCCCCTTATTGCCTGAGATTGGAGGTAATAAGCAAGCCCCTGTTTGGTGTGATTAAAACTGAGTTCATAGAACTAAAACATTGATCTGTCTCTCAGAATTAATTTCCAAAACATTTAGAAGGAATAATTGCCATTTTAAAGATAATTCATTTAATAGTACTGAGGTCTTATAATGCATGAAAATTGAAAGAATCAGAGATACCACAGGGGCATCCGAGTGTTAAAAGTACATAAGGGCAGAGACAAAACCAGTAAACACCAACTAGACAGGACGAAAAAACAGACAACTTATAAAACATGTAAACACATTTTAAAACTACTGAATATTGACAACCCAAACTCTATTCATAATCAGAGTGAACTCAGGTGGTCCAGAAGGGTAAGCAGTTTCTGCTTGCTATAACACACCCATGGCCTTGCCAACAGTCAAATTCAGTAAAGGAAAACAAAACAAAACCTTATGACAAACCAACATCTGCACTCATCTGAGAGATTGAAATCCCATATTTGTCTATTCCATAAAATTTCTTTAGTGAAGACAGCAACTTAGGGGCGACATAACCCTGTGTGAGCAATTTTTGTATTAGATATGACATTCTGCTAAGGAAAAAGATGCAAGTCTCACAAGCTCTGGAATAAAGTAAATAGTTTTTTGATAAGCACACAACTTATACCATACACTAATTGTTCTTGTTTGAATTGTTTCTCTGCCCTACCAAATATCTTTTATCTAATCTCTAATGTTATACTGGATACATTCATTATTATGCTACTATAACCTTCATGCTCCTTCCATTCAGACAAACCAAACTTCTCCAAGGTGAAACAGGATGTGATTTACAGTTGGGGAGGACAGAACACACCCATACAGTGTATTGCCAGCAGTGTACCCACAGCTAACATCACCTGGTTCAGGGGAGAACAACAGATTAATGCAGGGGACCAGTACTACTCCATTCAGCAGACCACCATTGGTGAAGACACTACTAGTGTACTCAGGGTATGTGTTACTCACTCATAGCTTAACATATCCTCTTATCTACTAGTGTACTCAGGGTATGTGTTACTCACTCAAAGCTTACCATACACTCTCTACTAGTGTACTGAGGTTATGTGTTACTCATTCATAGCAATAAGTTTATCATGTTTAGTAAATAAATGCAACACATGACTGCCATCAAAGTATTATACTCATTAGTGACAACAAGTTGATGCTCAAAAAAAACATTTCATAGATGTCATATTTTACATCAACATGATCAAAATGTAAATTAAGATTTATATTATACTTTAAAAACTAAGTTTTACATCCAAAATAGCTTAATTTATCTTACTTTAATAATACTGTATGTTATATTGTGTTTAAAAAAGGCAGTGTTGAAAGAATCATTGTGAATTTCATTTTAGATTATTTTATACTACATTTTGTATTTCCATTAATAATTAAACTAAACTTAATTTAGCTAGCAAAAACAATTGTATAAGTAAATATTTATTACCTTAATTGAAAGCATATCTTTTACCATATTAATGTTGAATCCATATATTAATCCTTATAACAAATTTTCAACACTATTTGATCAGACACATACTTACTGCCTCTGATCTGGTTAGTTAATAATTTTGGTTACGTTGACTTAGTCAGTATTAATCTTAAATCAAAGTATCAGACAACTTATTTTCAACTGTGTCCAACAGAAGGTTTACTTTTCACCAGGTAACAACTCATCAGAGATGCTCTAGCCAACTAAATTTTGTGTACATTTCATAGCTTCAATTATATTATTGAGAACATTTTCATTTTAATGCTTCTGGCACCTTTGAAATAGAGGGCATAATTATATTGTTTGGGTTTCTTGTATTTCCATCTGTCTGATCCAATACAGGCTTACTCTCAATTTTAATGAGTTATTTTATTCCTTGCACAAGTCTTCTCTTTAATTAACAGGTAGATGTAGACTTTTCTAATACCAATGTAGTGTTTGGATCCTATGTGTGTAAAGCTGGGAACAGAATAGGGGAAAACAACCGAACATTTACTCTTCAGAAAGCAGGTATATTATTATAGATAAAAGGTTATAGAAGTAAAGGTTAAAGTGATAGACTTCTAATGAGAAACCTATTGGGGCTGTTCCAGAATTAAAAGTGTGGGGGTCGGGAGGAACCTCTATTACATATATGGTGGGAGGTGGGTGTTTTAACAGTACTTTGTGAAGAAACAATGATAAAAATTAATCGTTTTTTGATGGGTGGTGGGGTAAAGAAAAAAGTGCCTCCCCCCATTTAATTCTGGAACAGCCCTTGATGAAAACAATATGAAAACAATATTTTGTAGAAATAGTATTAGATGTCCAAAGTGCAAAGCAAAAAGAAATGTTGCTGCAGACCTATATTGGGTGTAGTCATAAGGCTTAACTCCCCATTCAGTCAGCAAAAAATACATTTTGCATTTCTAAATTTATTGAGTTGCTTGCTTTAATAAAAATAAGATAATGTACCATGTCCAATTACACAACATTCCAGTTCAATTGATATTCCTTCTGTTACAGATAAACCCAGTTCCCCAGGCGTCAGTCTCGATGAAGCGACACCTACATCAGTGTCCTTACAGGTGACAGTCCCAACTGTGTTAAATGGCCCCCAAGTGTCTGCCATTGAAGTAGAAGTGCCTGGCAAAGCAGTCATATCACAAGGAGTACAAGGTAACTGTCCAAGTATTCTGTGATATTCAGACCTGTTGCTCAATTACTCCCTGCTTAACAAATGTAGCTTTTTTATATGACAGAAAATATTTTGCCAACATATTGTTATATATGATGATATTTGGGAAAGAGCTTCAGGTGCCCCATATCATGGGTTTTGTTTTCAGGTCTATCCAACATATGCTTCCTGTTTATGGACTCTAACTTAGAATTTAAAGTTAGTTTTGTTTTGTAACAAGCAATTATTCTGCACTAATCAGCCAACATATTCTTATCTGAAAACATGACCTGATTTAAGGCCAAAATAGGCTGTTTGCATACCTACTCCTTTGATAATCTCTCTTTCAAAATGTGGATGTGTGGGGTATGTGAATGTGCACAATAAGGTTCTTTATTAAGGTCATTTTCAATCTTTGTATAGACAATGATATTTCACTCTTTTCTTTGCAGGCTCAGGGACCAAAGTTAACATGGTTTTGTCTGATTTGACACCCAGTACTGATTACAACATTAAGGTCTATGCTGTTAACGATGTAGATAAAAGTAATCCCAACTCAATACCAGTCCGCACCCCAGAACCAAGTAAGTATAGCCCTAAATATATACAACCAATACCAGTCCGCACCCCAGAACCAAGTAAGTATAGCCTTAAATATATACAACCAATACCAGTCGCACCCCAGAACCAAGTAAGTACAGCCTTAAATATATACAACCAATACCAGTTCACACACCAGAACCAAGTAAGTATAGCCTAAATATATACAACCAATACCAGTCCGCACCCCAGAACCAAGTAAGTACAGCCTAAATATATACAACCAATACCAGTCCGCACCCCAGAACCAAGTAAGTATAGCCTAAAATATATACAACCAATACCAGTCCGCACCCCAGAACCAAGTAAGTACAGCCTAAATATATACAACCAATACCAGTCCGCACCCCAGAACCAAGTAAGTACAGCCTAAATATATACAACCAATACCAGTCCGCACCCCAGAACCAAGTAAGTATAGCCTAAAATATATACAACCAATACCAGTCCGCACCCCAGAACCAAGTAAGTACAGCCTTAATATATACAACCAATACCAGTCTGCACCCCAGAACCAAGTAAGTATAGCCTAAATATATACAACCAATACCAGTCCGCACCCCAGAACCAAGTAAGTACAGCCTAAATATATACAACCAATACCAGTCTGCACCCCAGAACCAAGTAAGTACAGCCTTAAATATATACAACCAATACCAGTCTGCACCCCAGAACCAAGTAAGTACAGCCTAAATATATACAACCAATACCAGTCTGCACCCCAGAACCAAGTAAGTATAGCCTAAATATATACAACCAATACCAGTCCGCACCCCAGAACCAAGTAAGTATAGCCTTAAATATATACAACCAATACCAGTCCGCACCCCAGAACCAAGTAAGTATAGCCTTAAATATATACAACCAATACCAGTCCGCACCCCAGAACCAAGTAAGTATAGCCTTAAATATATACAACCAATACCAGTCCGCACCCCAGAACCAAGTAAGTATAGCCTTAAATATATACAACCAATACCAGTCTGCACCCCAGAACCAAGTAAGTACAGCCTTAAATATATACAACCAATACCAGTCTGCACCCCAGAACCAAGTAAGTACAGCCTTAATATATACAACCAATACCAGTCCGCACCCCAGAACCAAGTAAGTATAGCCTTAAATATATACAACCAATACCAGTCTGCACCCCAGAACCAAGTAAGTATAGCCTTAAATATATACAACCAATACCAGTCCGCACCCCAGAACCAAGTAAGTACAGCCTTAATATACACAACCAAAACCAGTCTGCACCCCAGAACCAAGTAAGTATAGCCTTAAATATATACAACCAATACCAGTCCGCACCCCAGAACCAAGTAAGTACAGCCTTAATATATACAACCAATACCAGTCTGCACCCCAGAACCAAGTAAGTATAGCCTTAAATATATACAACCAATACCAGTCCGCACCCAAGAACCAAGTAAGTACAGCCTTAATATATACAACCAATACCAGTCCGCACCCCAGAACTAAGTAAGTACAGCCTTAATATATACAACCAATACCAGTTCGCACCCCAGAACCAAGTAAGTATAGCCTTAAATATATACAACCAATACCAGTCCGCACCCCAGAACCAAGTAAGTACAGCCTTAATATATACAACCAATACCAGTCCGCACCCCAGAACCAAGTAAGTATAGCCTTAAATATACACAACCAATACCAGTCCGCACCCCAGAACCAAGTAAGTATAGCCTTAAATATATACAACCAATACCAGTCTGCACCCCAGAACCAAGTAAGTATAGCCTTAAATATATACAACCAATACCAGTCCGCACCCCAGAACCAAGTAAGTGTAGCCTTAAATATATACAACCAATACCAGTCTGCACCCCAGAACCAAGTAAGTACAGCCTTAATATATACAACCAATACCAGTCCGCACCCCAGAACCAAGTAAGTATAGCCTTAAATATACACAACCAATACCAGTCCGCACCCCAGAACCAAGTAAGTATAGCCTTAAATATATACAACCAATACCAGTCTGCACCCCAGAACCAAGTAAGTATAGCCTTAAATATATACAACCAATACCAGTCCGCACCCCAGAACCAAGTAAGTATAGCCTTAATATATACAACCAATACCAGTCCGCACCCCAGAACCAAGTAAGTATAGCCTTAAATATATACAACCAATACCAGTCCGCACCCCAGAACCAAGTAAGTGTAGCCTTAAATATACACAACCAATACCAGTCCGCACCCCAGAACCAAGTAAGTACAGCCTTAAATATATACAACCAATACCAGTCCGCACCCCAGAACCAAGTAAGTGTAGCCTTAAATATACACAACCAATACCAGTCCGCACCCCAGAACCAAGTAAGTACAGCCTTAAATATACACAACCAATACCAGTCCGCACCCCAGAACCAAGTAAGTACAGCCTTAAATATATACAACCAATACCAGTCCGCACCCCAGAACCAAGTAAGTACAGCCTTAAATATATACAACCAATACCAGTCCGCACCCCAGAACCAAGTAAGTGTAGCCTTAAATATACACAACCAATACCAGTCCGCACCCCAGAACCAAGTAAGTACAGCCTTAAATATACACAACCAATACCAGTCCGCACCCCAGAACCAAGTAAGTACAGCCTTAAATATATACAACCAATACCAGTCCGCACCCCAGAACCAAGTAAGTACAGCCTAAATATATACAACCAATACCAGTCTGCACCCCAGAACCAAGTAAGTATAGCCTTAAATATATACAACCAATACCAGTCCGCACCCCAGAACCAAGTAAGTATAGCCTTAAATATATACAACCAATACCAGTCCGCACCCCAGAACCAAGTAAGTATAGCCTAAATATATACAACCAATACCAGTCCGCACCCCAGAACCAAGTAAGTATAGCCTTAAATATACACAACCAATACCAGTTCACACCCCAGAACCAAGTAAGTATAGCCTAAATATATACAACCAATACCAGTTCACACCCAAGAACCAAGTAAGTATAGCCTAAATATATACAACCAATACCAGTCCGCACCCCAGAACCAAGTAAGTACAGCCTTAATATATACAACCAATACCAGTCCGCACCCCAGAACCAAGTAAGTATAGCCTAAATATATACAACCAATACCAGTCGCACCCCAGAACCAAGTAAGTATAGCCTAAAATATATACAACCAATACCAGTCGCACCCCAGAACCAAGTAAGTATAGCCTTAAATATATACAACCAATACCAGTCGCACCCCAGAACCAAGTAAGTATAGCCTAAATATATACAACCAATACCAGTCCTCACCCAAGAACCAAGTAAGTATAGCCTTAATATATACAACCAATACCAGTCCACACACCAGAACCAAGTAAGTATAGCCTTAATATATACAACCAATACCAGTCACACCCCAGAACCAAGTAAGTATAGCCTTAAATATATACAACCAATACCAGTCCGCACCCCAGAACCAAGTAAGTACAGCCTAAATATATACAACCAATACCAGTCCGCACCCCAGAACCAAGTAAGTATAGCCTTAAATATACACAACCAATACCAGTCCGCACCCCAGAACCAAGTAAGTACAGCCTAAATATATACAACCAATACCAGTCCGCACCCCAGAACCAAGTAAGTATAGCCTTAAATATATACAACCAATACCAGTTCACACCCCAGAACCAAGTAAGTACAGCCTAAATATATACAACCAATACCAGTCTGCACCCCAGAACCAAGTAAGTACAGCCTTAATATATACAACCAATACCAGTCCGCACCCCAGAACCAAGTAAGTATAGCCTTAAATATATACAACCAATACCAGTCCGCACCCCAGAACCAAGTAAGTACAGCCTTAATATATACAACCAATACCAGTCCGCACCCCAGAACCAAGTAAGTATAGCCTTAAATATATACAACCAATACCAGTCCGCACCCCAGAACCAAGTAAGTACAGCCTTAATATATACAACCAATACCAGTCTGCACCCCAGAACCAAGTAAGTATAGCCTTAAATATATACAACCAATACCAGTCCGCACCCCAGAACCAAGTAAGTACAGCCTAAATATATACAACCAATACCAGTCCGCACCCCAGAACCAAGTAAGTACAGCCTTAATATATACAACCAATACCAGTCCGCACCCCAGAACCAAGTAAGTATAGCCTTAAATATACACAACCAATACCAGTCCGCACCCCAGAACCAAGTAAGTATAGCCTTAAATATATACAACCAATACCAGTCCGCACCCCAGAACCAAGTAAGTATAGCCTAAATATATACAACCAATACCAGTCCGCACCCCAGAACCAAGTAAGTACAGCCTAAATATATACAACCAATACCAGTCTGCACCCCAGAACCAAGTAAGTACAGCCTAAATATATACAACCAATACCAGTCGCACCCCAGAACCAAGTAAGTATAGCCTAAATATATACAACCAATACCAGTCCGCACCCCAGAACCAAGTAAGTACAGCCTAAATATATACAACCAATACCAGTCCGCACCCCAGAACCAAGTAAGTATAGCCTTAAATATATACAACCAATACCAGTTCACACCCAAGAACCAAGTAAGTATGGCCTGACATCAGTACGAGTCTTTGTTTATTTCTTTATGGTAGTTATTTAAATATGTTTATGTTAATTATTCAATGTTGAGATACTCGGGGTCTTTTGTTGATACTTTTGGATTGGTACTGAATCATATTTAATCTAGACAGGATTGGCAAAGTAATGACCATACGTTGTGTAACATCTCATTATCTCTTTAATTGCTTTTGTAGGAAAACCTTGCCCCATTGTAATACTGGCTAACCCTACTGGACAAACATCTCATTATCGCTCTTTCTTTGTCTTTACAGGAAAACCTTATCCCATTGTAATACTGGCTAACCCTACTGGACAATTGCCCACCCAGTTCAATCTACATTGGAAGGAGCCCAACAATGGTGGCTTCCCTGTAACCAACATCTATGTCAGATACAGAGAGGTAACCAAGGATCTTATCTTAGGTCAATCAAAAAAATAATTAGATTCTCATCCTCTTTCACCCTGATTATTTAAAATTATTTTCAGCAAATTAATAATATTCATTTTTGCTCAATTTCCATAAAAATGGCAGAATGTTTTATCAAAATGGATGAAAATCGATAAATAAAGTTTCCCTACTTGCCCATATTTTTAAGAAATTCAGGATGAGAATCTAGAAATTATTAAAATCTGGCCTTAAGTCTAACTTGTGAAAAATAAAAGTCTGTACCAACATAAGCAAATTGGCCATTTGAGGTTAATGTTTGTTTTAAATAATTTTGTCATCAAAGCTGAGTTGTTAGTCTGTTGAAACTCTGCATGGTGGTTTTAAATGACAAATTGTATATTCTAAGCAGACCTGTACAACTTGTACTATCTGTAATGAATGATGGGGGATCAGTGCCACTTTTGTGAGGAGACATATTGTTTTTGTCCTGTCCATCCCTCTGTCTGCACAAAGTTTGTAAGGGCATCTCCTCTAGAACTACAGAACAGATTTAAAATAATCTTGGTATGTTGGAAGTTGAGCATGTAGTCATGAAATATTGATCCTCAAATTTTTGTTGGATTTAACTCATAACTTTAGGAGAAAAGGGGGGAGACATCATTTTTGCAGGCAAAAAAATACAATGTTCAATATGATGATGGGAGTACCATTTTGTGCCCTTGCTCACAACTCCTAATTTCTCTAATAGTTGATATTATTTGATTCTTGAATATATATCTTAACAGGTAACAGTCTACCCAAACAAAACAGCTGACAATAAATATCAAAGGAAAGATCACGTGACAGGCTGGTATCAAGCTCCATCTCCACCAGATGGTCCAGGATCAACATCTTATATGCTCAAAAATTTAGCACCATCCAAATACTACGAAGTAGAGGTGACAGCTAAAAATACCAAGGGAACTTCTGATCCTGAGGCTTTCATTTTTCACACCAGCAGAGGTAGGTCTTATTTGTTTTGTTTCTCTTAGTCTGAGGATTTTTACTCTCAGTGTTTAAGGACTATTCCTATAAATTAATATGGAGAGGGTTGAGGTGGGATGCCAGATTTTATAAGGATACCACCAATAGGTATTGATTATAAATTATATATATTTATAAGTATTTAAATATAAAAACACAGGCTTGGACAAGAAAAAGAAAGTACATTTGTAGACATTCTTGGGACTTTACAAATAAATGTTATAAAATGAAAGTAAAGACGTCATAATATTAATTTGGGTTTCACTCAAGTTTCGAGACTTTTTCTTGACATAATGCTTTACATGTCTAAGCAATTGCCAAACTTCATGAAATTGTCAAAATAAAGTCAAATTTGAGGCGGAGATTCAATGAATAAAGATAAATTTGGGTGTTTTGAAAAGAAAAATCATCAAGTTAATTATAAAGGAAAAGGTACGAGATGAATGATTTAATACAAGAAAATCGAATTAAAGAAAAAGGGGTGGTGAAAGTAGTAACACCTGTGTTTTTTTTCAAATTTCACATTGACTAACAAAAATATTGATGAGGGGGAGCAAGACCCTTGTCATAAAATAAAGGTTACCATCATATTCTTGGTGGTAGGGGTACATTGCTAAAGGGTAGGTCCAAGGGTGTGGTATAAATCTAGAACATTGTTTAACAGGTGATGTTAGGGGGGAGCTTAAATCAAGACCATTGTTTAACAGGTGATGTTTATAGGGCGAGATTCAAGCTAGACCATTGTTTAACAGGTGCTATTAGGGGGTAGATCCAAGGGGGGGGGGCTAATCAAAACCATTGTTTAATAGGTGATGATAGGTAGAGATGGTAGAGTTTGGCTTAAATCTCGACCATTGTTGAATAGGTGGGGTTAGGGGGGTAGATCCTAGGATGTGGCTTAAATCTAGACGATTGATTAACAGTTGATGTTGAGGGGTAGGTACAAGGGTCTGGCTTAAATCTAGACCATTGATTTATAGGTGATGTTGGGGGGGGGATCCTAGGGTGTGGCTTAAATCTGGACCATTGATTTACAGGTGATGTTGCGGGGGGTTGGAGATCCTAGTGTGTGGCTTAAATCTGGACCATTGATTTACAGGTGATGTTGGGGGGGGGGGGTAGATTCATGGATGTGGCTTAATTTAGATTATTGTTTAACAAGTGCTATTAGGGGGAATATGTCCAAGGGGATGCAAAATTAATCTAGACCATTGTTTAACAGGTGCTGTTAGGGGGATAGATCCAAGGGTGTGTCTTTAATGTAGACCATTGTTTTTCAGCTGCTTACATGTCAGGTCCTGGTAAGGATGGAGATCAATGTGTTTCTTTTCAACTGTTTATATGCATGTATTGGATGGTGAAAGTTGGGGTCCAACACACGGACATAGAATTTTAAAATGTTGGTTTGAAAGAATTTTTTCTTGGTATACAATGGAAGAAGTATGGTAGTCTTTCTGTGTGTTGGATCCCAATACAACACCCCATATACTGCATTTATATGTGTTACTAAAATTGTCTCTATATTTATATATATTGGTGTATAATTTGGATTTAATGCACAGTAGTGGTTAGTCTGATACAGCGACTGTGGTCATCCTATGGTTGTAGACAAGTAGTTTCCAGGAAGTTGTTCTGTGGTTTATTTTGTCTTAGGGTTTCCAGTATTTCTTTGTCTATCTTATGTTGTTGAAAGGTTGTAAAAGTCATTCAAAGTTTGGTATGCCAAACCCAAGGTCTTAATGTTTTGTTGTCTATATTTTTGTGATTCACATGTCAGAATTACACATTACTTAGTCACGTTGTGCTCCTTGATATTTTCTCTTATATTACACTTATTTTTGCAAACTTTGAAGCTTGTTTGAAAATGGATGCCTAGTATACCCTCTAACAAGTCTTACTTGTCCACAGTATACCTCCACACTTAATAGATAAATTGTAATTTTTTTATTCAAACTGAAGCTGAATACAAATATAATTTCCTTGCTTTTAATCTGGGTATGTACTTGTTTTGCTTTAAGATTCAAACAGAGAACTCAAACCAGGGACTTCCTACTTTTTTATCGATGTTTGTTGATTGTAATTTTTTTTAATTATGATTGTAAAGACATGAAGGATATGTTTTCATGAAAAATTTATAGAATATTATTCAATATAATTTTTTAATCTACCAAAAAAGATTGAAATTGTGTTAAGACATAGATTGAACATATATGTTTTAAAACTTGTAAAGACATACAAGTTTAAGGATCATTGCTTTGACAAAATGCTGTCCATGATATATATATATATTGTTTGACCAGGCAGGACATATATAAATTATATTGAATGATTGACCAGGCAGAAATGACTGTCTCAAGTCTATTGGATATATTTAAACATGTTTATTTGTTTAGTATAGAGAATGTTGTTGATGAATTAACTTTAAAGCTATTTATATTTATTGCTTTACCTCTCCTTGCAAGATGTGATCAGAGAGAATATGAAATGTACACATTAAGTATCTCAATAATGAGCTTTTTAATCCTTCCCCCGGCTGGAACATTTCATTGATTCATTCCTACTGAAAAGAAATCATGCTAAACAGTGAAAAGTTAGATCCAGTTGAATGGAAAAGTCTAAAAATTGCTCTTAAAAAGATGTTTAATATTACTTCGTTATTTTGTTTTCAAAAATTTATCTCTTAAAAGTTCATCCAAATTCTTCCAAGTTAAGATAACTCTCTGATGCCATCTTGCTGTTGTTGTCTGCAATGTTATAATATTTCAGTTTGCTTCAGTGACTCACTTTTTTATTTTTCTGCTTTTTTCAGTGCAAAGTTCTGGTTATGTTGGTTTTGCACAAGCCTTGCAACCATCTAAATTAGTAGTCACCATGGCAACTGTTCTGTGGGCATGCTTAGGAATACTTTCGTAACCTTCTGCACCAAAGAGTTCTACAGGATTTTTTCTTCCTCTCGACTGAAGAATTCCATAGAGATATTAGTGCCATATATGAACACTGTATACTATGCATGTTAATGTTACAGACATTGCCATCCTGTAAAACAGCATGTTCTATAATAATATGAATGTTGTATGCATTTTATATGAAATGTGTTATGCTTCTGTGTAAAATGTGTAGACACAGTAATTCTTGGGAAAAGATTTATAAGATCATATACAATGTCAACAAAAAAGTTATGAATGGTTGCATTCAAAGATAGTTTTAAGACATTAAAGCGTTAATGACTTTCAAAATAAGTTAAATATCTTTAGAATATATAAAAAATATGTATAATATAATTACCAAGAATATCTGCTTCTTTTCCCTGAAATTACTGAGGTGTACATGGACAAATGTGAACTATATTGTATGATCTTGATGTATGAATTAAACTTTTGAATCAATTATATAAACATCATCTGTATTAACAAGAGAAGCAGCCGATTACCTGTTGTATCAGTTCAGGTTGGAGACTCCTGGTACATAAAAGCTTTATGTTAGATTAAAATTGTACTGTAAATAGTGAGAGTCAGTGAAGTCTCCAACCGTTAAGCTACCTTCATCTCTAGGATGTTTTAGACATAAAAAAAATTGCAAAATAGACAAATGTTACATTAAATCTAAATTTCAAGACTGAAAAGAAAAATCATACAATATATTCTGCTCAATTTGAAATGATATTAATACTTAATCAAAAAGAGATTTATTTTGAAAAAATACTGCTATCACTGGGATATTTATGATTTTTTATGTACATATTTTGCTTTCATTCATCATAGACCTGTATATTAGAATGAATTTGCAAGTTGGTGAAATCTCACAACATCTTGTGTTAATAAATGAGATTTCATATAAAATACAGAATTTGAAAAATACAACTTTAAACTGTAATATCTTGAAAACCACAAAAGATTTTTACATTTTTCTTTTTTACCTCCAGTCTTAAATGATTTGTGTTTTTATCTGTATTTATAACATTTGACACTTCAAGGGAACATTAAAAGAGCCCATACTACAACTCCCATTCGTTAACCAGTGATATTTTAAACACATACTGGTCAGATAACAAGTTGCAAATCAATTTAATATGCAGGTCTATGTATTTATCAAGAATTTTGTTTCATTGTTGATGAGTATTTATCCATCAAATTGACCATAAATCCTTGAGAGGTTGTAGATGTTGTAATTTAATAATTATTGTTGATAATTCATACATCCCATGTTTATTATGGTCATTGGGACCATGCTATTTTTTTGTCAGTAAACCATATTGAAAAAAAAACATACAAAATAAATTTAAATTCTAAAATTCAAAAATCTTGCCAACAATTGGAATAAAACAAATAATAGATTGTTCCAGTTTGCTTCAATCACTATGATGTCTAATAAAAGTAACCAGCATTGTCAATTTTCCATTTAATTGAAAAAAAAGAGCAGGCCTTCTATTCAATCTTATAAACATAACTTAATTGTATTATGTGAAAGTGTCCAGGACCATATAATGTGTCCTGAAAATAAAGCTAAGGTTAAATATATAGGTGAATTTATTCTGCCTTTAGATATTATACAAACTGATAACTATGTTCAGATATTGTATCTATCTTTATTAAACTTATTTGTTTTATAGATGTAATATCTGTTCATTGTTTTGTGGAAGACATCAATTGTATTATTAATATTCCAATTAAGTAGTCTTAGACTTAGGAAAAGGGATAGGTATTTTTTTCATTTTCATTTAGTACAACAATGTTAACAATAGTAGCTACTGATTATTATAAATTGATTGCTAGATTTTTTAAGTGCATCACAAACAGTGCAATATGATGTATATAGTTTATTATTTTTTTGTGTATCGATGTACATTTGTATTTTATCTTTGGATTTGTCTTCTCTTGATTTAAAGAATTTAAGACTTTTTTCCTACTTTTTGAGAAACAATTATTTTGGAGAGAATGTTAACCTTTATGTTCCATAGCAATAAGTACTCTTTGTAAATAGTATTCATTCCTTTGTTTTAAAGGTTGTATGAAAAACATCAATTTATAATGTTTATCAATCAAAATCATTTGCAATAAGTTTCTACTAAAAACCTTTAAACTCTGATCAAAAACATGAACATTTATCATTATTTTTAAAACAGTTTTTTTCTCCATTCAATTCTTCATAGATTTTAGCCATTTAAAGGACCAGCACTCAGAAAACCAATTTTGTTATTTATAGAAAAACCAGTTAGTAAGACCAGTGTTTTCATTGGTCAGTAAGTTTCAGGAATGGTCATTTGTGATTATGCACTTTACCATTGTTCTCAGGTCATAAAGAATGCAAGCTTCCTGATACAGGCGCGGATTTATGGGGGGGCGGACCCGGCGTACGCCCCCCCTAAAAAAAAAAAAAAAAAAAAAAAAAAAAAAAAAAAAAAACGCAGAGAGAGAAAGAGAAACACAGGGAAATCTTAGTTGCATGAGTGTAATGCAATGATTGATGTTGGTTTCCCACATTATCTTTAATGATAATTATGACCTGCGTCGGTCACTTGCTAGCATTATTTCGAATTGAAAAAAATATTTGTCGGTTTCCGAAAATCCCGAGTTCTAAAAAGTGATTAATTAGTTGCATCAGGTCCATGATTCAATCTATTTTGTAAACATATAGTAAGACGGACTTATCATTGTAAAATTCGGCCTTTTTATAAATATGAAGAAAGTAAAGCAACATTCATTGTTTGAAGCATTTTCGGCTCCTTTGTGAGTATAAATTGTAAAATTATTCAATTTTATTATAGTGAGCACATCTTCATGCCCGCGAGAGCGGAGAGCTATACAGCAAGCTCCCGCGAAAAAATTGCCTAATGCTGATATTGATTTTTTTTCGTCCGGATATGCACTCACAAATTCACGTGTACAATTTATACAGGTTCGATGTGAATTTGAAAATAATTACCAATTTTGCTACTTGCCTTCCAAAACATTTCTATGTAAATATAGAACAAGGAGAAAAATATTCTGATGACGATGAGTTACTACATTTTATAAGTAAAACAAATTTTATTCATTGTTAAAAACATTTTCTTTTTTTACGCATCAAAAGTGTCCACGTCTTTTCGGGTAGATCTTGTATTCTGAATTCTAAACGATTTTATTCCTCAATTGAGGCGTAGAACTCCGTCATATGAGGGCCAAAAAGAGATCCATCTTTGATGTTTCATGGTATAGGAGGAGCCTTCTTCAACTCAAAAGATATGTAGAAATACAATTAGGTTGTTCGTTGACATCTTATGTTTTTGCTGTGCTCGCATTTAGGCAATGCCTACCTCATATTAGGCTTAACCACAGAGCATCAGATTAAGTCCTCTTTATCATGTCATAGGGCCATCTATCAACACGTGTTGGGATCTGCTTGAAATCTCGATTCACGAAAGGGGGATTCCGCTTTAATAAGGGGTGGTAAAGGGGCGATCCCATCTTTGAAAAACGCAAAAAGGAAACGTGATAAATAAAAATCGCCATAGGCCTACACAATAATTTAAGTTACACGTAATCACAAAACACGTAAAACAAAAACGAAAAAGTTGCACGAAATTCAAAATAATTTAACCCTTTCCCAACCTTTACCACCCTCTTATTAGAAGGATCGTTTTAATATATTTTTCTTAATATTGGTATAATAGAATATGTATTTCAGTGACGAGTCGGCACCATAAAAAATGAAACGGTCAATTCGGCTGACTTCAGACAGGGCAAATCCAGAATTTTTTTTACATGAGTGCCCTCGGAAGAAGAAAGGGGTCCAAAGCTATGACGAATTAATAGAAGAAAATGAGATGTGGAATAAGTGTACGCGACACAACCTACATTATAAACGTATATTTTAAATATCCACAATGGAAAACAGCCAGCAGCCTTCAATGTGACCAGCGGTCGCTGCTCGCCGTTTTTCAATTGGCCCCTGGATTGAAAAAAAAAAATACACATGATTCAAGCCCAATCCCAAAGTGCATTGAAAGACCCTCTTCTTGACAAAAAACAATTAACAAAAATTCGACTAAATCTTTGATAAAGATTAAGTCAATGTTTTGAACGAAAATCACAAATTTTTGCAACAAAATTTAAAGGGGGACCCTCCATCCTTTGGAACCACCACTGTCAATTAAGCAATATGATATTGCATTATGAACAATATTATTGCAAACAAACTGAGTAACTGTTTGAATTGTCTTGGCGCGCCTCAACTGAGTTTTTTCCTAAAAAACAGTCTTCTCAGTCTCTAGTTAAACCAGTATTGCATTTTACAGGAAAAAAGAAGTTATACGAAAGAAATAAAACAAAACAAAAAAGCACAAAACACCCCCTCCCTAAAACAAATAACAAGGGAAAAAAAACAACACAAAACGCGAGAAAAAAAAACAAAAACAAAAAAACAAAAAAAAATCAAAAATATATAACAATAGATATGGTAAATTATGAATGTTATAATATAATTAAACAATGAACACAAAAAGAAAAGACACTTGTTGAAACTTGGTTAATTAAGAAGCCATAAGCTAGCCTATGTAAATATTTAGGTGCATTTTGGTATGAAAGCGTACTTTGTTCATATAAACTGATTTCACTTATAAAATTTGGAGAAAAAAAACTAGATTTTCTTACATTTGTTGCTCATAATATTGAGTTTTGTTTTCACAAAATAAGTGTCGGGAAAACGCAAGAATTCAGGATTTTGCACCCCCAGACCCCCTGCCGATTTGTTTACGCCCCCCCTAACACAAAATCCTGGATCCGCGCCTGTGATATATAGAAAGCTTTGCTTGTAGCTAGCTATGTAAAATATAAGCTGTACCGTAGGGCCGTAGCCTAGCAACTCTCTTCATATAAATACCCACTAACATTAGAACAAAGAATTGGTTTAATATAAAATCAGGCTGGCCATATTTATTGTAATATGTGTATGATGAAAAATGTGTTTGTCACTTGTAAAAAGTAATATGCCATTGCATCTGTTATTGAATCATTCCGTAGCTGAAGATCAGCTCCACATTCCTTTAGTTTAAGAACAGATATTGCCATAGATCTGCTGCAAGACATAAAGATGGCAAACATTTTGTCATCACAACTAACTGCTAGAATTTTTGTTTTTTTAAAATCTGTGTAGACAATCATTGATGGGTCTAATACAATGAAATATTGTACTGGATATGGTGAAACCTTTTTTTTTTAATAAAAAATAAAGAAACCAGTAGAATGATTGTCTGTGCTTTGATGTTGTGTCAATTAATCTAGACGGAATCAAAATATTTCATTTTTGATTTTTTTTTTAAATATTTCAAGATTTTTGGATGGTTATTTCATGCTTAATTATCAACAATACATAAGAGAAGTTTCTTGGTCAAAACAACTACTTCAATTTCTCTTTCTATAAATATAATACTTTTGTAAATATATTGTATCATATTTTGTGTTGTGTAATAAATTATTTTATGACCAATCAAATCATAGATATTTGATTTTGTTATTAATTTTTATAGTCCCTTTTGCAGTATACTTACATGTAGTAGATGTAATTTTTATAATTTACAATTTTATAGATGTATTTATGTTTATATACCATTACATATTGAGATTATTCATTAACATATATAAAACAAACACAAAATCATTGTCTGAACATTCCCCCTCCACATGATCAAAAAAGATCTGCAAATTATGTTTAAATTTAAAACACTTCAAAGTTTTTAAAGCAAAGACAAAGATTAAATATTTATCAAGGAAACTATAATAAGAAAAAGAATGATATATGATAACACTGTTTTGATTTAATATTAATTATTAAGCAAGTAAAAAAATAACATCATTTAAATGTGAAGTACAAAATACAGGTGAAGACTTTATCTTCCATAATAAAATGTTTCAAAATCTAGATTTACTAATCACATATTTATGCCCCTATGGTAACTTATATTAAAGGGGGTTAAGTTTTATTGATGTCCTCCAACTTTTCACAGAAGCCACACATAAAATTTCTTTGTTATTTAACATGAAGTGTAATATGACAGACTGTATGCCCTAGGCCTCTTTTACTAAAACTTACCGTTCAGGGTCAAGGGGCATCTTTGTCCCACGGACATCTTCTTTCAATTTTTTAATGTAAATGTAAATTAATTGATAAGAAAGCTGGACTGAAGTGTTTTCAATAAATCTCATAAACCATTGTTCATCAGGTCTGCATAATATGTGCCATGTATTTTTGTTAGATGGACTTAGATATAGATAACTAAAAGGCTTAAAGAGATAGAGCTTTATTTATGTAAAATATTATAAATATATTATTTAACTTCTATTTTACTGAACCAGTATAAAGAAATATATTGTATACATGTAGGTATCTGATTGGAAGATGGAATATTTGTTGACGATTAAAATTGAAATGGAGAAGTTTTAAATCTTATCAAAATTTCAAATCTTAAAAAGTTTACCAAACTTTAAATCTAATGGAACCTATGTTAGGCAAAGAAGTAGAGCCACGAAGGCCCCAAAATGGCCCAAAAATTCAACTTTGATATATCTGCTTGCAGTTGCTGCATTACTGTTCATTAGTCTTTTTATATTTTGTAAAATGCAATATTTTTTCCTTCAATTATTTATCAATAAGGAGAGCAGTGAGGTGAAAAATAAACTATTTTGTGAAAAATAGACTATTTTGTGAAAAATAACATTATGTGACAGTTTTCCTTGATTTTCATGTATAAATCGATGAATATGAAATGGAGCACATCTGTCAACCAAAATAATTTTTTGATAGAAATGTATATTATGATATAATGCATTAACTTAAAAAAAAACTACTATGGTGGAAGAATGTGGCCAATGCTAATGTTGACGAAATATGCAGAGATCCCAATGAAAATATGTGAAAAATGAGGAATTTTCAAATGTATGATCCGTTTAAAGTCTCAAGGGTTAACCTGTGATGTAAATATTTTGCTAAATCTTACAGATATGAACAGTTTGTTCATACCTCAACATATTTTAGTTAAATTTTTGACAAGTTAAAGAAGTCGAAAAAATAGTGAAAATACCGGGCCGATATAGGGCCTTCGTGGCTCTTCTCCTTTACGCCTAACAGGAATGGGTACATTGTATCATCAGAATTCATCTCAAAACTGATCCTTGTCATTGGCTATTTACTGTTGTCTAAGTGAGAAATGTAAGTACTATACCAAGATTTGCTTTAAAATAAAAGATAGTGATTACAAAATTGTAAATGGATCAGATATTAATTCAACTAATAGGAGTTAGGTATGACATTAAGGTTATAGGTTGTATTGTGAAGAAATATTTGTTGTGATATAACTTAACTGTTGTGTAAAATATTATAGTGCTTTGGAATTTGTGTTAAATATTTAATTTAAGTTTTTTATATCTCATCATAGATGTTTGAAACAATGTAGATAACTTCATTTCTGAAAAGAATTGAACCTAAATTCTATTAGTTTATAATTAAAATGTTTATTTTAAACAATACCTCAAACAGGTTATTACAGGACATATATAAGTTAGTGTTTTTCTACTAGTCATTTTTTTCATTATGTATAAAACTGTCAGTTCTTTAAATGCAAAGTTAATATATCTTTGCTGTAATTAGTATAGTTAATGTAAAGAGACTATATCATACTCTATATGTTCTGATAACTCTTGATTATTTTTTGTTAAGAATTTCTGCTAAATATTTGTAGTATTGTGTGTTTTGTGTCTAGATTTTTTTTAACTTCAGTATTTTACACTTGTCAATATAATAAAAGCTGAGAGTACAGCAATATAGACTTCTCTGTTTGTTTTCCTTAATAACAAAACTGGACTATGAATCTGGTATCAACATCTTAGCTATACCTATAAATAGCAAAAAGGTCCATGTTTCAATGAAAGCTTTAAATTTGAAGAGAAACTTTTGAAACAAAGTCTTTATTGAAACTTTTGCCATTATAGTATACTGTGGACATATGTCACTTTTCTATACAAAATAAGTTTATTTTGTGTTACCTCAATTGAAGATAAAAGGAACACTTCAGAGGTGTTTGTCTGTAGAGGGAAAATTTGTGATCAGTCTCATTCACTCTCACTTTGTGGCTCCCGCAGGGTTAAAAACGACCTGCGACCTGAGTGCTTTTTAACGGCGACTTCCGACCTACACTTCATAAAATCGACCTATGCCAAAAAATGACTTGCAACCTCCGCCAAAATATGCCTTTTAAAAGCAACCTTGCGACCTGAGGGGAGTACCCTGCGGGAGCCCCCACTTTGTTAAGCTATTTTCAGATTTGGAGTTCCATTAATAGCTATTGTTTTGTGGCTATGGACATGCGTAAGTCTTCTGTGGAATAAAACCCTGTGGTCAACTCTTATACTGCTTTCAGTGGAAAAGTTTTTGTTTTGGGTGGAAGTTGTGCATATTATATGTTGTTATCCAAGATATATTGGTTTCAGCCTGTCTGCAGTTTGTCCTGTGTATGATAAGCTCCGGTACAGCTTTCTATACTAAAATAGTTGTCCTCCCAATTTGAATTTTCACAGAATGACATTATAATTGTTTTGGTTTTTACTAACAGATTAGGTCTTTGCTGTTACTTTTGGTTTCTGATAACAAATTTGATGCCTTTGCTGTTACTTTTGGTTTTTACTAAAAATAGATTTATGTCTTTGGTGTTACTTTTGGTTTTACTAACAAATACATTGATGTCTTTGCTGTTACTTTTCTACAGAGCACATTACCACAGTGGACAGTGTTACCAAGGAGGCTCCACCAAACAAAAAATCCCAAGACATTACTGGTAGATTTACAAACTCAAGTTTTCTGATCAGATCTTGTTTGAAAGTTCTCATTTAACTATGCATAATAAACCTTTTAAATCAACTAAAAAGTTGATAATGAAGATATATAAGGTAAGTGCACATCCTACAATATGGAAAAAATAGTAACAAGAATATGTCCAAAAGACATAATGCCCAATCTCGCTACATTTATTTTTTTCCGTAATCACTAAACCATGGGGTTGTTCCAAGAGTATAATTTTATGTTGATTAAATGATTTATAAAGTTTCATGATACTATACTTACATCATGATAAAGTAACTTTAACCTTTAGGTAAACCTAAGTATGACACCCCGTTTTTCAGTGATCAATCAGCCTTGAAGTTGAAAATGTGTCAAACAGACACAGTGGCTGGCCTACCATACCAATAAAGTTGATGTGGCACATGTCAGTAAGATGGACTGGACTTTAACCTTTCCTCTATAAGTGGTCATTCATGCGAAAAATATAAGCCACAGCCAGCATCCAAAGCATGCAGTGTGCTTAGCATTACTAGGTGCACCTACCATACCAAAATAGTTGATGTGGCACATGTCAGTAAGTGGAAATGGACTTAAATCATTCTTCTGTAAATGGTCATTTATGCAGAGAATATAGGTTACGTCCAGCATCCGAAGCATGCATTGTGCTAAGCATCACTAGGTGTACCTACCATATCAATATGGTTGATGTGGCTCTGGTCAGTTAGAAGGAATGGACTTTAACCATTCTTCTATAAGTGGTCGTTCATGCAGAAAATATAGGTCACATCAAGCACCCAAAGCATGCATTGTACTAAGCATCACTAGGTGCACCTACCATACCAATTAAGTTTATGTGGCACATGTCAGTAAGTGGGAATGGACTTTAACCATTCTTCTGTAAGAGGTCATTCATGCGAAAATATAGGTCACAGCCAGCATCCAAAGCATGCATTGTGCTTAGCATCACTAGGTGCACCTACCATACCAATATACTTGATGTGGCACATGTCAGTAAGTGGGAATGGACTTTAATCATTCTTTTGTAAATGGTCATTTACGCAGAAAATATTGGTTACGTCCAGCATCCGAAGCATGCATTGTGCTAAGCATCACTAGGTGCACCTACCATATCAATATGGTTGATGTGGCACCGGTCAGTTAGAAGGAATGGACTTTAACCATTCAGTCTTCTATAAGTTGTCAGTCATGCAGAAAATATAGGTCACATCCAGCACCCGAAGCATGTATTGTGCTAAGAATCACTAGGTGCACTAACCATACCAATATGGTTGATGTGGCACATGTCAGTAAGTGGGAATTTGGAAATATGGGGATTTGGGAAGGACGGACGAACAGACGATATAAGGAGTCGTCTGATAAATTCGACTTAATGGAGATTTGTGTAGAGCTTCTTAAGCTTAACATGTAATGATCCATGTTCAGCTTTAATTTTCTTACTTAGAGACTCATAAGTCCATAAACATAATAATCGCTATTTTTTACCATTAAAGAGTCATAACCCTTATTAGGGATCATCTGACACACGAGAAGAATAATATGACGCATATTTTTACAACAAAGTCATGTTTTATATTTCAATTTATTGTTTAATTATTACTAGATATATTTTAGCTAAGTTATGAGAACTTTCAAAGAGCTGTTTCATAAGAAAACTTATTTTCCTGATCATAATATGAAGATCAATATCTTTTCTGATTTAATTGCGCTGATGATGAAATATCACTGTCTGCTTTCTAGGTTATGAAATTCAGAATTTTGATGCATAAGGCTTTTCCTTTTTTTTATTCAAGGCTTTTGAGGCTAAGAGCTTGCATGCCAATACGATTGTTCTTATATTACCAAGTCTTTCTTAAGTATTATGTTTGAACAAAGTATTTGATTGTTGACAGTTGTTGACAATTAATTTTATATAAATAATTTCATCTAAAACGCAGTTGTGTATAAGAACAATCCACTGTGGTATAAATTTCTATTACTATTGGCGTTTGTCATGAATATTAATAGAAACTGGTCATGTGTTGCTTTGTTTTCTCCTATTTTGACTGGCTTGGCAAAGCCTAGCAGATATTTGTTTGCTTGCCTTAGGGATCTAAAGGTCTGCTTCTTACTTCCTTCACAAGTTGTTTTGTTCATAATCGCATGTTCACTAACATTTTTGTTGTTTCATTGCATGGTTCAAATAAGATTGGCCTCCGTGCACATTTAACCAAACGTTGAGAATTTGCATGAAACAAAGCAAAAATCCATATTCTATATTTACTCTATTTTAACCGAAAATTCATTTCAAGACTTTTTTAGAATTATCAATTCTATGTAATTGTTATTATCAAGAACGGGGAATTGTTTTCCAACTAAATTTATAAATCTAAATTTATTTATCAGGTCCAAATCAATTTTACACAAAAAAAAAATGATTTAGGTTCACGCAAAGAATTATAAAGGTGATATAATAGTGAAACCCGGTAAAAAAAGATACATTCAGAGCCTAAAATGCACGTTGTTTTTTAAATGCTTGTTATTCTCATAGTTTGTGTTTTATCTGTTCACGATAATAAAAAGAACATACACGTATGTTATTAACAATTCTTAATACAAAAATCAAAAATATATATCCACTCTATTTATCTACACGAAGTAACAAATCCAATACAAAACATAAATTAAGTTTCCACGACCTTGAAAGAATAGTTGAATATATACAGGACACCCTTGGCTCATCGCCCTTTCGCTTTCGATTAATAATAATAAAATGTAATACATTTTAAAGCAAATTGAACACTTGTACAAAGAAAATATATCGATAATTTTTGCATGGAATTCATTCTCTATTTTCACTTTTATATTTGTTGTAGAGTACATTTTGTTTTAACTTTTATGTTGTACTACTAGTATGTCGTTTGTATTTTTCTAGAGAAGATTGATGTTGTGCTTTGTTTAGCATGTTGTCTGCATGATTTTTACTAAATCATCCTTTAATGGTAAGTTTTAAAAATTAAAGGATTTTTTTTATGAAATATGATTTGAAAACTCAAGGCTAACAATTACAAATATCACTAAGAGTAGAATTAAATTATTGTCTTTTTAAAATTAAATTAAAAATAATGTGCGATCATACAATAAAAAAATTATTATTACATAAAGGGATAACACATTTGGCAGTAAAAATCTTTTATCCAGAGAACATTATTTGCTCTTTACTTTATAAATTACACCAAGAAATAATCATTTCTATATTTTCGACAAAACATCAAAATATTCTATTGTATTTTAGACAACTCCATCCCACTAGGATTGATAATAGCAATCATAATCATTGTTGTGATAATCCTGTTTATCGTGATTGATGTTACGTGCTACTACAAGAGGCAGTGTGGAGTTTTCATGTGTATAAAGGAAAAAGTAGGACGCAGTGGGTCCATGGAAACCAGAAGCAAAGAGAAGATAATTGAAGAGGGAGATGCAGATGGGTAAGATAAGCGGTTTTTTTTTGTATTTTTTTTTGTTCTGTTCTTACAGATAAGCTATAAGCATCAAGTTTCACGTGTTTGTTTTTTATTTGTTGTCGTATATAGTAAAGTTTAAGTTTTTTTTCTATAATATTCAACTATTAGTTTGTATTTTCATTGTATTTCTTTTTACATCTTTTTTAACTTTGAGAAAATCTTATAGATGTTGTTAGCTTTTACTGTAATTTTGAAGCTGCGCTTATATATGTATAGATAAATACCACGGAGGTATCGAATTTCAAAACACCTTTCAAGTCCGAAAGAATATCAGTTATCAGGTCACTTGCTATACATCTTTTGACTTATTTCCAAATTATGTTTTGGTCATGTCAGAAAACCATCGGACAACAAGAAGACTGTCAATAAAAATGGCTTAAAATGTGCAACGGATGATAAAAATGTAGATGGTAGTAAAAAGGTCGTAAATGGAAAAGACGCTTCATCAAAGACAGAAGTCACTAAA
Source organism: Arcuatula senhousia (assembly GCA_963971305.1). Taxonomy (NCBI): domain Eukaryota; kingdom Metazoa; phylum Mollusca; class Bivalvia; order Mytilida; family Mytilidae; genus Arcuatula; species Arcuatula senhousia. The sequence goes on from OZ020306.1 coordinate 7,085,216, forward strand.
AAATCACCAGAAACTTCAGATAAAGAGATAAAGGCCTTAGAAAATAGCACAACAGGGGTAAAAACAGCTGCACCAGAAGAAAAGAAGTCCGAGAAACAGACAAAAGACGAAAAGCCATCGAACGATGCAAATCAGAATAATACAACAAATAATGACCGACTGAAGAATGATAAAACACAGAAGGAAGAAAAATCTAATGATGTAGCGAGGAAAAATGAAACAATAGCAGAAGGCGACAAGATAAAAGCTGATACATCTAAATCTAACACAGAAACAACACTAAGTAAGCCCGAGCGGAAGTCAGAAACCAATATAGATGAGAAAAAATCGGCTAAAAAGAAGCTCGAATTTAAAGATGAACCAAAAGTGTAAGCAGAGAATGCTTGCAAGCTATACAGGCGACTAATAGCATGGCAATAATGCACATTGTTGACAACCGAACACAGCACCCCTTTTCTCATATTATTACTGCATATGGTGAGGGTACTTTTTTTCAGATCAATGGATTTCTACAAGTTGAATGGTGCATGATTCTAGTAGATACCTCACATTCCTTCGATATGACAATGATATGACACTGTATAGTCTACTTTAAAATCCTGAATTTAGTTGTTATTTTGTTTCGGACTGTTGTTTCCATTCTAAACTAACATCCAGTTATCTAAAATTAAACATGACAACGCCAGTCTTTCCATATGGCCTAGAGCATAATTTGTATGCACGAATTATATAAAATGTACTAATAATGATAGTTTTTGTAGCATGTGTGAAATTTGTTAAAGAGCGCATCGCTTTGTACCCGAAATTACTAACAGCCTTTTGAAAATGTGCATGGTTTATAGCGTAACATAAAATATAAATATTTATCATTGTGTTGGGATGCCAACACACAAGTCGTCCTAAATGGCCATGCATTGATAGTATTCAAGTTCAATCAATTTGATTAAATGATTAGGCTTAGAAACCAAATTTCGTTAAAATCAGACAAAGTTGACTTTTTAACTTGGTGGGAGTCTACTGAGTAAAACGACCGCCATTTTTAAAACCGGAAGTCGGATCACCATTCTAATTGCACCATTGAACTCAGCATACCTAATTTATCCAGTTAATCCATTTTCATTACACTCTAAACAACGTTAATTTTTTGTTCTATTTTTAGTAATGGCCGCCTTTTAAAAAATGGCGGCCTTATCCGATTTTCATGAAACTTTGCAAGCATGTTCCTTTTATAAAAGGTACCCTCGTATGAAATATGAACCAAATTGGCCAAACCATTTTCAAGATATAGCCGTTATAAGTTTTTGGCTATTTTTTAGTAACGGGCGGCCATTTTGAAAATTTTGATCTTTGAGTGATCCTCTATCAAATTAAACAGGTTTCATTTTGTTTTGAAAAGGCATCTTTGAGCAGTAGGGAGACAAGTTCGTGATCTACGAGAAGTGGAGGAAACGGTGCAAAAACAATAAGTCGTCAAAACTCCTTTTTGGGCGACTTAAGTCGTCAAAACTTCGTTTTGGGCGACTTAAATTGTTGAATACGACATCTCATTTATATCTTCTATATTTTCGTCTTACTAGTAAAAACTTTACAAATCTTCATTGCAAGTATTATTATTGCATACTCTTCGTGGTTTAACGTTCAGAAAATTGCTAAATGTGATGGTTAAGTAAAAATATGTCTATTACTTTTATTCTTTCAGAGACAAGAAGGTGCCACTATTGTCAGATAATAAGGACCAAGAAGGAACTGATGCGGACGCAGAACCAGCGGAGGAGTAAGTGTTGGAAAAATCAAGGCCAAATAATAAAATAAAACAAGGAATTAGTCTATCTAATTCCTTGAATAAAATAAGCGTGTTACTGGTTTCCCCACCTACCCTAGATTTTCTTGCCGATCCTAACTTGATTTTTCTAACTTTTTATGGACGATTCAAGGATGATAAAATTTTTATTCGAATATTATGAGGTGAACTTTAGTAATGTGTAAAGGGTAATTCTTGCAGTACCAATAACCATCGTTTAAACTAATAATTAGGTTTGAGGTTTGGGTTTTCTTTGTTTCTTATTTAAAGAGAACATAATACCAGTATTGCTCACGAGACTATTATTTTCTGTTCTAAAAAGTACGTAGATGGGATGTGCTATAAGTTTTAGCTTCGTAGACAAATTCCTAACTTGAATTTTTAGCTCACCTGGCCAAAGGCCATGTGAGCTATTGCTATCACTTGGCGTCCGTCGTCGTCGTCCGTCGTCGTTAACTTTTCTTCAAACTTCTTCTCCTCTGAAACGGCTGAACAGATTCGAACCAAATTTGGTCTGATGGTACCTTAGGGTATCCCCCACAGAACTGATGTGGGGATTTTTGATTCGTCGAAAAACATGGCCGCCGTTGCTAAAAATAGACCAGGGGGGTCAGACTACTGTTTTTGGCTTGTAAATCAAAAAGTATAAGAGATAGATGAAATCTGATGGCACCCTACTGCTTCAGCATTAAAAGCTCTACAAAAGTCTCCATTTGGTCCAAGTTGTCAGATGACCCCTTATAGGGGTTAAAGGTGAAAAATAGCGTTTTTTCATGTTTTTGCCCTATAGTATGAAAACTATTGCAGATAGAGAAAAGCTGTCGCTTGCTTAAATGTTCAGCTCATTTAGCTCTACAAAAGTCTCCATAGGGTCGAAGTTGTCAGATGACCCCTTATAGGGGTTACTGCCCCTAAAATGATACTTTTTCATGTTTTTGGCCTATAGAAAGAAAACTATTGCAGATAGAGAAAAGCTGTTGCTTGCTTAAATGTTCAGCTCATTTAGCTCTACAAAAGTCTCCATAGGGTCGAAGTTGTCAGATGACCCCTTATAGGGGTTACGGCCCCTGATATAATGTTTTTTCATGTTTTTGGCCTATTGAATGAAAACTATTGCAGATAGAGAGAAGCTGTTGCTTGCTTAAATGTTCAGCTAATTTAGCTGTACAAAAGTCTCCATAGGGTTGAAGTTGTCAGATGACCCCTTATAGGGGTTACGGCCCCTAAAATAATGTTTTTTCATGTTTTTGGCCTATAGAAAGAAAACTATAGCAGATAGAGCAAAGCTGTTGCTTGCTTAAATGTTCAGCTCATTTAGCTTTATAAAAGTCTCCATAGGATTGAAGTCGTCTGATGACCCTTAATAGGGGTTACGCCCCCTAAAATAACCTTTTTCATGTTTTTGGCCTATAGAATGAAAACTATAGCAGATAAAGAAAAGCTGTTGCTTGCTTTAACGTTCAGTTTATTTAGCTCTACAAAAGTCTCAATAGGATTGAAGTTGTCAGTATACCTTTTTCATGTTTTTGGCCTTTAGAATGAAAACTATAGCAGATAGAGAAAAGCTGTAGCTTGCTTAAATGTTCAGTGCATAAAGCTCTACAAAAGTCTCCATAGGGTTGAAGTTGTCAGATGATCCCTTATAGGGGTTACGGCCCCTAAAATAACAGTTTTTCGTGTTTTTGGCATATAGAATGAAAACTATAGTAGATAAAGAAAAAACTGTTGCTTGCTTAAATGTTCATCTCATTTAGCTCTACAAAATATTGGGTTGACATCAAGACCAGGTGAGCGATTTAGGCTCCTGGGAGCCTCTTGTTTTATACCAAACTTTCGTGTAATAAATTAATGGAACCCACAATTGACACGAAATGAATGAAATTTTGAAGACCGCTTTCAAGTTTTCCAAATAAAAAAAGTGCCATGTTAAAATGGTGAAAACATCTACCTAGGGCTTGTTTTGTGTAAATTTGTTCTATTGTTATTGTTCAAAGTTGTATTTGGGGTTTTGTAGACCTGTACAAAGTGAGGAAAAAGAACCAGAAGATAAAGAGGAGAAACCCGAAACACCAACCAAAGACGTAAGTAATTCCTTTATCAAAATTAGAAACACCAACCAAAGACGCAAGTAATTCCTTTAAAAACCAGAAACACCAACCTCATAATGATTTGACAATCTGAGAACGCTGCATTATTTATATATAAAAAAATTCTATTATTTAAAAAAAATATATATACATTATATAAAAAGCCGATACTGAACCGCCTAGTGGTATCTCTATACTATATATCTGGCAGAAATGGGTCAATAAATAGTCATCACCTTCATTAATCATTGATAATTAAATATTGTTTTGTTTTTGTTCTGTCTGTTTTATTTTATGTATTTTACTTTATTGTAATTTCACTGCCCCTCGTGGGCGCCTGACGGGCAAATAAACAATTTGTTGTTGTTGTTGTTGTTTGCATTTGTACGTGTATTTTATGGGACACAAAAACCTGATACCATTTTTATAATAAATTGTAGCAAAATCTAACAAGAAATCGAGGATAATAAATCAAAGGCGGATATTCTATATTATAGGTGGAGGAGGCAGAAGAGGCGACAACAGAGGACAAGGAGAAACCAGAAACCCCCAAGGAGGAGGTTAAGGAGGTGACAGAGGAAAGTAAGGAGTAATACAGACAAGGGTGACACAGTGTCGTGCGGGGGTATCAGTGGTGTATAGCAGGCATTTGTGGATGCAGAATAATATTTACATTGACTACCAAGAGAATAATTTTGTAAATCTATTTTATAAACTGAGAAAAAACTCTGAATCATTTCTTTCAATTTAAATACTAGTAGTGACTATTCTGGAAATATTATAGATCCAGACAAAAACATTTCTGGCGTACATGTTGGTGTTAAATGACTGAAAAGAAATGTTCCATGATTTTACTAAAGTCTAGGAAAGCCTTGTTCTTTTCTATGATATTAAATGAATCAGAAGTAAATGTTGTTTGAACCTGAAACATATTGTATATAGGCTGTGTCAAGTGTCTTTATCGTAAATGTTTCTTTTACTAATTAGATAGAAAATATATTTGTTTGTACTTTTTGATTGCTCAGGTTTGTTAAAATTTATGTTCGAAATGTATATTTATGGTTCATAACGAAATTTAAAACAAACTTAAAAAAAGCAGCATTGTTGCAGATATAGACGATGGTCTATTTTAATTCAAAACTGGTGCATCCAAAATTCTCAAAATTATTTTTATATTTTACTATTATTTGTTTGGATGATATTTTTAATACATATAGATTTATTTAGATATTTTCCAAGCCAAGTATAATTGCCCTAGTTCTTATGATACTCACTCATGGCCGATTTTGGTGCCAAAGTCATAAAGTGCTTCAAACTCTTTGCTACTCTTGTTATTTTGATGAATGCAATTTTTTTCTGTTACATATTGTATTATATTATGATGTTGAGAATGGTCAGTGTGTCGTCAGGGACCAAGTTCCAATGTTGTTTACCGATGCTTTCATGTTTATAGGTGTTGTCATATGATACATTTTTATGATTCTTCATTTTATGCACATGATATTAAACTATATGGCAGTCATTGTTCTATCATATTATGAGTATATATGTTTGTTAAGTTCTATGTATAAGTTGTGAAAAATGAAACCATTTTGTTCTATTTTTTAAATATCAACCTATTATTAATTTATTCAAATTTTTATTGAATTTGAGGGAAATTGTTTACTCTTTAGAATAGTTTTGCTTATAAACTGGAAAAAGTCTGAAACCTTCTAACAGTATATATGATATATCTGAGGTCAGTTACAACATAACCTACATTCATGTACTTGAGTCTTTGATAGGTGTGTAATTGAGTTCTATTGTGTCTATATTTTATTCATATTATTTTATATACATGTATACCTCATATTTCATATTATCATGAACATATTTTAGCTGTCGATAACATGACAAAATAAATGTTACATTTTTTAAGATAAATCACCACAGGAAAAAGCTATAAAACCAAATTACTGTTGAACCTTTGCACATATTGAACCAGAATGGCATTATCTATTTTCAGAACAAGTCTGTAATTTCGAGCTTCTACAGCTGAACTATGTTCATGTAGCTTTTATACAACATACTCATGCACAAGTGGATGAAACGTGTCCAATTTTATATATAAATGTTAACTGTGTTGTGTAAAGTATTGGAGTTTACTAGCTCTAGGAGGCTTATACAGAGCTTTTTGTGCTTTTTGCATAGTTTTTCGGGGTTTAAAAATTCTATTTAGATTCATTTGAATCTATGTCAAAATATGAAGCTTAATAGATTCTAGTAGTTTTATTTAAAAATGTTTGAAAAGATGGATGATTTTAACATTATGATAACTTTTTTATTACTTTTGATTGTATTCTGTTGGAAACTGAAAAAAGGGAATTGTTACAAAAGTCCCTTTATATAATAAACAAAAACAACTCATGGAAATAATTTGAACAAATTTAACCAATGTGGTTTTTGTTGTTTTGGGATTAACATAAAAAATTAGTAAAATATAAAAATGATCAATCATTGTTATATACATGTATGTACAAAATCTGTATTGCATTGTTCACAGTTACACTGTATATTTATAGCTCTGTATTAACCACAGTAGATAGACTTGAGATCTTCCAGTTAGAAGTTTGTGCCATAGATATACAAAAAAATCATTTTAATTTTTAATGTACTGGGATATTAAGAAAAATTGTAATATTAGATATTCGTAAATATCCTTTCTATAGTTTTTTGCATATAATCCACTTTACATCAAGTAGTTGATACAAGGATTTTCTTGTTAAATTAGTTTTGAGAAACCAAAGACTGGGTGTGATAACATTTTGGTTGTGAGTTGTGTACAGTAATATTCAATAGTATCCCTTGCCCCCATCCCTTATTATTATAACATTCCATTTTCCTTTTCTTTCAGAAAATAGTTTATTGAAAACTATGAAAACAATAATGCAATAAGATATAGTTAATTTCGAATTATTTTAAAGAACATAGGAAACACATTTCTTTATTTTTAATCACCATCCAAACCCAAGTTTAGTAAGTACACAGTGTAAACATACGCACTAGAACGTCAAGTCGGGTGTGCGGTATTCAAATCACTTCAATTTCCTTGAGAAATAATGGTCATATAAAATATCTCCGTCTTGGAAGGGTGGCACAATATTTTCATTTGAAATTTCTAGTTGGTTTTAATAGCGGCCATACCTTGAGTTAACATGTCTTCTGAGCACCTTATAAACTACTGTATATATAGTCTGTGGTGCTTCTCTGCATAGTTTGGCTTCTAATGTATTTATCATTATTTTTATGATCACATTTTGTACATGTTGTGTGTAATAGAAAAATTAATAAAAGTAAAAAAAATACATTTTGTATATCAGGGATTTTTGCCTTTTCAATGGATTGAATCAAGGATATCAACCTTGTAAAGCCTTGAAATGGAAGTCATGTGATATAGGCACATGCAAATTTTAAGGAGTGAGAAAATGTTGCTCACGGAATTGCACCTATGATGGGAACCTTCAAAATAACATTTCCAGGCGTCCTAAAAAATGTGATTTCGCACCATATCTTTCCTTACTCCTTTGGCATTAAAAAGGGATTTGGAAGACAAAGCATTGATATCTACACACTTAGGGCGTTTTCCTTAAACTACAGCTCTAAAAACACTAATGCTTAAGATGTAAAGATGGCAGAAAAGAATGTGTAGTACAGGGAAAGATCTAAAACTATGCGGCATTCTCAATATCATAAAGTGGCCATGCTCATGCATAAGGAAGAGGTAGGTCACAGTATGGGGTTCTCTAGGTATACAGAACACACCAATACAGTTGATGGGACAGTTAAGTAACAATCAAAAAGAGGTCATCCATCCGAAAAAAAATTAGCCAAGTAACAGACAGCATTCGAAGCATGTATTACCATGCGTGCCATTGATTCCAAGATTTTTCGCACTGTACACATGTAAGTACAAGGGATTGACTTGTTGTTGTTCCTAAATTTAATACAGTATACCTCTGCTGTGGGGGATACATCCAAAACACTAAGACAGTGGTTCCCCGTACAAAGTATGTTTGTACGGGGAACCATTGCCCCTTTCCCCCCAGCCCCTTAACTTTTAATTCACATCATGACATACAACTACTACAAATTTCAAGAATATGACATTTTAAATCTACGAATAATGTCAGATTCGAGGCTGTTGTGTGAGCCGGAGCTGCTTATGGCACATACTGGTCCGAAAATTGGCATCTTAAAAATTATTACATTTGTCTATGATTCAAAGATATTTGACAAAAGACGTCCAACCTGAATAGCTCACCTGGTCTTAGTCATAAGGTCTCTTCTGTAGACATAACATGAGGTTTCCACACAAGCCTGATTTTCTCATCTTGTCTTACTAATAATGACCACGTAGACAACTATAACCCAATATGAACTTTAAAAAAGTTGAAGGTTTCAGATAATAACTTTCGTCAACCTGCAATAGTTTTCATTCTGTATCTCAAAACATGAAAGACTTTTCTTTTTTACCTTCAATCGCCCACTCGGTTTTGTTGTTGAATCCGTTGTTTGTTTCAGAGCTTTTCTTGGGCGTCTTGCAGTATAAATATATTACTAGTAAGTCATACAAAACGTTCATCATCTAATACTTTTATTATTGCCATAATCTTTTTAACAATTAAAAAACAAAAATATTGAAGGCCATACACATTTTAACGTGTGCTTCATCAAACTGAAAACAACTTGTAATCTTCTTCGAACTCAATTAAAAAAGGTATAATCAGTAACAACAAACCTGAAATTTCCGTTTTGTAATTAGTAGATTGATTTCTGAGTAAATTTTAATACTAGTATATTGCTAATAGCTAATACTCCTAGCAAGATTATATTTATCAAAAAGAAGTTAAATTACTATCCATGACATTTTTTTTTAAAATCGTTTATTTAGTTTATTTAACAAAGTTTCGTTTTACTTAAGATAGGTTCATATAAATCATGCAATCATCATCCATCAATTAAGGTATTATAATCATTGTTTTAACTGACAATGTCTTATTTTCCATTATCCACAACTAAAAAATCAAATATATAACACATTATCAATGTTATCCAATGGAGAATGTTCAAGCTATTTACAGCACTGTAGCTGACCATAGTCCCCTGACCACTGTCTCTCAGTGGTGTATCTGGTGCTGGATCCGTTATCTTCGCCTTTTGTCATCTTCATCTGTCCAAAGCTCGACCATCTAATATCTTTACAATATGGCCTTTGACTTTTGGAACGAAATCTTCAGATTTAGGTATCATCAGTCTTTCCTTCTCTTTTGTCTCTACCAGTCCTTCTTCAACTGTTCCATAATAAAAAGTAATATACTTCTTCAACCGTTTCTTCGATGTAATTTTCACAATATTGACCAGCGGTCTCCTTGACTGAATGTAAGCTAAGTTACTTCTATTTGGAATCAGCCTCAGAAGTATCAACTCACTGTCTGTTATCAAGATATAGCTGGAAGAAAAGGATAAATCATTTTGTGTCCGGGACTAGAGTGTGGACTTTTACTATCATTCTGTAGGATGGACTTTTTGTATAACAAAAATTTTAATTTGACACATTCGTGCTTTATTTGTGTATTTCATTTTAAAAGTTCGTGTTAGTATTTTACACAATTCTCAGAAATCCAAAAGAAGTGCTTAAAGATTTGTCTTTGTTTACCCATGGAAGTAAGATATCTAATCTTAGTTCCATCATGTCTCTGGTTTACCTTACCTAGGAAACCCATAGCCAAGCTGATCAAAAGCTACACATGTACTGGAGTGCAAGGTATCTGGCTTGGCCAACCATTCTTTAACGTCGACTATATCAGTTGCTATGTCGCCGAAACAGTGCTGCAGTTCTTGCTCTGAAAAACAAAACAAATATATACACTTGTAAAAACATTTTACCCATACATTCGACATTACGAAATATGTTGTACCTAGCAGCAAGGATATTTTCTAGTTGGACTACCAACATCCTGACAATGTTAGGGGTCCTGTGATTATATCTTCCCTAGAACCCCCGACACTGTAAAGGAGGGGCTTCAAATGGATGTACAGCGAGGGGTTGCACTAGTCGTGCTAAGGATACCCCCACTCGACCATTTGGAAAATAGGAAGTAGATGCCTAACTGCACTAGGAAGGGGTAGCCACGGTCCAATTCACAATAATAAAGATGTGTACCAAATTTGATATCAATCCCTTCAGTAGGGGCCGCGCGAGAAATCCATTACGAAAAAATGTCCATTTATGGCCCTTATAAAAGTCTTAGAGGGCTCAGAAAACACGCAGTAGATGCTCGATTGACCTGGAAAGGGGAGGCACGATACAGCTCATCATGTTTAGCTGTATACCAAATTTAAAATCAATCCCTTCAGTAGAAGCCAAAACAAAATTGTCTATTTTTGACCCTTGAAAAAGGTTGAGTCGGCTCACAAAATAGTGGGTAGATGCGCGACTGACCTGGAAAAAGGAGGCACTCCTGAATAATATCGATTTAAAAGTAGGGGAAAATTCCGAGAAAAAAAATCTGCGAGTCTTGTGACATTATAAAGACAGTCTATTCTACCCTCTATACGCGAGTGGCTAATGTTGCACTAACGTAAGATAATAGTTAAACTCACTTTTCTTTCAAAGAAAAGAGGGGTAAAGAGGGGACCATTTGCTCTGTTCATAAAACCCTGTTCGAGAAACTACACCATACTGTAACGTAATATCAGCGTGTGAACAACAAACACCAGACCCCTATTTCTCGAAAACTGTAGGCAAGTATTTTCACCAGGAATCCAATGAAATAATAAAAAGCTTCGCCGAGCGCAGCATGATACGACCGCAACATGTTGAACCCTGTACGTTTTAGGCCTAATATGGATAGTCTATTGTTCTGGACACATGCAGCCCATGGTGGACTGACAAAGGTTTTTGACACATGCTTCTCTGATGGACTTTCAACCCAGGGGCTAAAAATATAAATTTTGAATGTTGTATTCTACTCTTTAAAAGAATAATGTTTGGGGAAAAAATTAAAAATCGAACCAGAATTTTTTTAAGATTATGATTACAGCCCAAAAAATTTATTCTTAAATTTAGAATCGCTACCTGACAAGAATAAATTTGCAAAAAAAAGTTTCAAAATCGGACCACAAATAAAAAAGCCCCATTTGGCCCCTAATTACGTAATAGGGGGAAAAAGGGGGGGTCGCAAAAATTAATTCCTAATTTTGTATTCGCTATTTGACAAGAACAAACATGCAAAAAAAAATTTCAAAATCGGACCAGAAATAAAAAAGTTTCAATTTCGGCCCCATTTGGCCCCTAATTACGTAATAAAGGGAAAAGAGGGGGGGCGCAAAAATTAATTCTTAATTTTGTATCCGCTATAGATAAGAACAAACATGCAAAAAAAAATTTCAAAATCGGACCAGAAATAAAAAAGTTTCAATTTCGGCCCCTTTTGACCCCTTATTACGTAACAGGTGAAAAAGGGGTGGGGGTCGCAAAAATAAATTCTCAAATTTGGATTCGCTACTTGACAAAAATAAACTTGCAAAAAAAAAATTTCAAAATCGGACCACAAATAAAAAAGTTTTTATTTTGGCCCCTTTTGGCCCCTAATTACACAACGGAGAAAAAGGGGGGCGCGAAAATTCATCAGGTTCATTCTTTTATTGTAAGAAACATTCTTGACAAATTTCACAGCAATAGGCCAACTAGGACCAAAGTTATGGAGGAAACAAGTAAAATATTTGAATTTTTTTCCCCTTTTGGGCCCCTAATTTCGAAACAAAAAAAGGGGGGACCCCCAAAATCAATCCCATTCATCTTTGTATGGTAAGAAACATCACTGTCAAATTTCATAGCAATTGGATAACTAGAACTAAAGTTATTGTGGAAAAAAACAAAAAAGTAGTATTTTTGGCCCTTTTTTGGCCCCTAATTTCTAAACGAAAAATGGGGGGACCCCCAAAATCAATCCCATGCATTCTTTTATGGTAAGGAACATCATTGTAAAGTTTCATAGCAATCGGATAACTGGAACTAAAGTTATTGTGGAAACACTAAAAAGTTAACAGACGACGACGACGACGACAGCATCATACCATTATACGTCCGCAAATTTTTTGCGGTCGTATAAAAAGATATTGAAAAACTGACCACAAAAAAAGTTTATTTTTGGGCCGTGGTCCATCTTTAACCACCTTAGAAATGCAACTGTTCAAGATACATAATAAAAAGCTTCGCCGAGCGCAGCATGATACGACCGCAACATGTTGAACCCTGTATGTTTTAGGCCTAATATGGATAGTCTAATGCTCTGGACACATGCCGCCCATGGTGGACTGACAAACATTTTTGACACATGCTTCTCTGATGGACTTTCGACCCAGGGGGTAAAAATATAAATTTTGAATGTTGTATTCTACTCTTTAAAAGAATAATGTTTGGGGAAAAAATTAAAAATCAAACCAAAATTTTTTTAAAATTATGATTACAGCCCCCAAAATTTTATTCTTAAATTTAGAATCGCTACTTGACAAGAATAAATTTGCAAAAAAAAAAATTTCGAAATCGGACCACAAATAAAAAAAGTTTCGATTTTGGCCCCATTTGGCCCCTCATTGCGTAATAGGGGGAAAAAGGGGGGGTCGCAAAAATTAATTCTTAATTTTGTATCCGCTATTTGACAAGAACAAACATGCAAAAAAAAATTTCAAAATTGGACCAGAAATAAAAAAGTTACAATTTTGGCCCCTTTTGGTCCCTAATAACGTAACAGTAAAAAAAGGGGACACAAAAATATATCTGCTACTTGACAAGTATAAACTTGCAAAAAAAATGTCAAAATCGGACAAGAATTAAAAAGTTTTGATTTTGGCCCCTTTTGGCCCCTTATTACGTAACAGGTGAAAAACGGGTGGGGGTCGCAAAAATAAATTCTCAAATTTGGATTCGCTACTTGACAAAAATAAACTTGCAAAAAAAAATGTTCAAAAACAAACCAGAAATAAAAAAGTTTTGATTACGGCCCCTTTTGGCCCCTAATTACAAAAACAAGTGAAAAAAGGGATGGTCGCCAAAATCAATTCTCAAATTGGGATTCGCTACCTGACAAGAATAAACTTGCAAAAAAAATTTTCAAAATTGGACCACAAATAAAAAAGTTTGGATTTTGGCCCCATTTGGCCCCTAATTACGTAATAGGGGGAAAAAGGGGGGGGGTCGCAAAAATTAATTCTTAATTTTGTATCCACTATTTGACAAGAACAAACATGCAAAAAAAAAATTTCAAAATCGGACCACAAATAAAAAAGTTTTTATTTTGGCCCCCTTTGGCCCCTAATTACACAACGGAGAAAAAGGGGACGCAAAAATTCATCAGAGTCATTCTTTTATTGTAAGAAAGATTCTTGACAAATTTCACATCAATAGGCCAACTTGGACCAAAGTTATGGTGTAAACAAGTAAAATATTTGAATTTTTGCCCCTTTTGGGTCCCTAATTTCAAAACAAAAAAAGGGGGGACCCCCAAAATCAATCCCATTCATCCTTGTATGGTAAAGAACATCACTGTCAAATTTCATAGCAATCGGATAACTAGAACTAAAGTTATTGTGGAAACAAACAAACAAGTAGTATTTTTGGCCCTTTTTTGGCCCCTAATTTCTAAACGAAAAATGGGGGACCCCCAAAATCAATCCCATTCATCCTTTTATGGTAAGGAACATCATTGTCAAGTTTCATAGCAATCGGATAACTGGAACTAAAGTTATTGTGGAAACACTAAAAAGTTAACAGACACCGACAACGACGACGACAACGACGACGACAGCATCATACCATAATACGTCCGCAATTTTTTTGCGGTCGTATAAAAACCATTGACACATTTAGTCAGTGACAGAATTTATTGAGGAATATAATTAATTCTGTTTATCAAAATCAGATGAAAAATAAACATTCTACAACAGTTTTGTTTAAACATCCATTTTAACCTTTTTAGCCCCTTTTTTCTCTATAACTGTAGGAGCAACATACCCCAAATGCAAGAGGAAGCTTTCTCTAGCGGTTAGAAACATTATAAAACGGTAGGTGCCAGAAACCCCACTAAATGCGATACCAACCTTCCTTTGGTGGCTACAAACATCAAATTTTGTTACAATTGTTTTACTACAGCTAAAGCTATCGCACGGAAACCAAAATGGATACAGACGACAAGTACATCTCCATTACATAATACGATCGCAAAAATTTGCTGTCGTATTTAAAGAGAACTGTATCTGCATGGGAACTCGTGAGCTACTAGTGAATGATCCCTTATAAATGTCAGAGACGGTAAGGCGCAAGATGATAGCACGTGTCACGGTGTGGATTTCTGTCCCTCCATCACCTTATAGAAGAAGACTAGCCATTGGCGCTCCCGTTCATTATTCAAGTGGAAGAGTCATCTTGATTATGCTCCCTTTCCCCTTAGAATTGTTATCTTTGTTGATAAAACGGAACCCTCTCCTTGTTGCTTTTTTTTATTTAGAAAATGATCTCATAAATGGCGTTATATTACATGACATAGAACAAGTAAAATGTAGGCGTTCTTACGGCACTCTTTAGAGCATTGTTGCAAGTATCGTCGTATGAATACTATTGTACAGATGGTTTTATTCGTGATGTTGTTTATGCATATATTTTATTATAGATCCTCAAAGACTTGTAGCCCGAGTGTGGGTTGTTGTTGACTAGTTTTCTTTCGTTGTTTGATGGATATCACTCATAAGCTTATCCTTTAAGAATGGCATGCCGCTTTCTGTAACTAATTTTCTTGTGTCCTCGGATCTTGCCTTGATCTATTGATTTACAAAGTCTTTTAAAAGAAGCAGAGGTACCAATGGGGTATCCGAATGTCAAAAGTTCGAAAGGGCAGAGACAAAACCAGTAAACACCAACAAGAACGGGACAAAAACAGACAACAGGAAAACATGGAAACACAAAACAACTTAATATCAATCAACAACGCGAACTCCAGTCGAAACAAGAGTGAACTCAGGTGCTCCGGAAGAGTAAGCAGTTCCTGCTTGCTATAGCACACCCGTCGCGTTGCCAATAGTCCATTCAGCGTGTCAAATCCGGTAAAGGTAGACAAAACAACACCCTATATGACAAACCAACATCTGCACTCATCTGAGAGATCGAAATCCCATATTTGTCTATAAGTGCATGATGTCTTCCGTAAAATTTCTTGAGTGAAGACAGCAACCGAGAAGCAACATAACCCTGTGTGAGCAATTTTTGCATTTGCGTCAGACGTGTCGCTCTGCTAAGGAAATCGATGTAAGTCCCGCACGCTCTGGAGTAACGAATCAATTGAGATACGTAAACTCCATAAGCTGGAGCGGACAGAATTTACAAGAAGGGGAAGTTGACGATTGGAAAGTTGAAGTCATCACGTTTGTCATAAAGCCTTGTTGAAAGTCTTCCTTGAGAGTCAATTTCGAGATGTAGATCTAAATATGAAGCAGACTTCCTAGAATCCGTTGTGTCCTTTATCTCAAGCTCCTGTGGATATATGAGATGGAGAAAGTCACCAAATCGAGAATTGTTTAGTGAAAGGACATCATCAATATAACGGAACGTGAGGTTGAAAGAGAGAGCTAGTCTACGGTCTTTTTTGTCTAGAAGAGATTGCAAGAAGTCTGCTTCATATGAACGAAGAAACAAATCAGCAAGCAAAGGTGCACAATTAGTGCCCATTGGAATCCATATTGTTTGCTGAAAAACACGTCCACCAAACTGAACAAATATGTTGTCAATAAGAAAGTTGAGCATGTCGATTATTTGGTCTTCTGTTTTGTTCTTTTTCTTAGACTCATTGATGACAAAGTAAGTCTTGGTATAATCGACTACAAGAAATTTGTACCCGCTTTTTCCATTCTTTTTGAAAAAGCTGCGTTTAATCAGCTGTGCCAATCGCGATTTAAGTTGTTCATGTGGAATAGAAGTGTAAAGTGTGGAGAAATCGAATGTTTTGATGCTGTTACAAGATGAAACTGATTTAGAGTTAAGAATCTCCATCAGTTCTTTCGAATTCTTCAGGATCCACATTTGATTGACACCATTTCTAGAATAACAACAATCGTAATATTTCTGGAGGCCGGATTTTACTGCCGTAAGTATTGAAGTCAACAAAACTGAAAGATGTTTAGTTGTACATTTGGATGACCCTGCAATGAAGCGCTGTTTGTATGGATTTTTTTGTAATTTGGGAATCCAATACAGGGATGGAATGTCATCATTTATACTGCCACCAACAGAAAGGCCGAAGGAGGAAAAGACAGATTTGTGATTGTCAATGATTTTCTCCTTAGACAGTGTTGAAGCCTTGTATGTGGTGCTGTTGCTGGTACAACCAACCCAATTCAGCTGTCAAACAGTCAATATAGTGTTTCTTGCACACAAAAATGATGTTATTTGGTGCTTTGTCTGCAGGTACAACAACATATTTGTCATGTAAGGTGGACAATGTTTTGGCAACATCAGCGTTGCTGAAAATGGATGTTGCCTTAGTGCTCATTGAGCCTTTCAAAGAATTGATTCTTTTCAAAACCAATGACCTCACAGCTTTTACCCATTCTGACAAAACGTCATATTCTTTCTCCTGTTCTTTTTTGGCCCATTTTCTGGCAAAGTCCTCAACTATATCCATAATTGTTTTGAAATTATAGCTCCAGTTGATTCGTCTTGGCTCACGATATTTAGGTCCTTTAGCCAAAACATCGCGAAGTAAGTCATTTTCCACGATGATGAGGTCGCTAGTGATAACGTGGCCAGAGGAACCATATTTGAATTGGAACTTTTCACAGGTACAGTCTGGAGGTTTTGCTTTGAGGTCATTGATTTGGAAATCCCGCAACACTTGTTTATAGTTGAAAACCTTAGGTGCAACGGT
This sequence comes from Arcuatula senhousia, assembly GCA_963971305.1. NCBI lineage: Eukaryota > Metazoa > Mollusca > Bivalvia > Mytilida > Mytilidae > Arcuatula > Arcuatula senhousia. The sequence goes on from OZ020306.1 coordinate 7,102,060, forward strand.
GGAAGTGTAGGAATAAGAGATAATGGGAATGCTTTTATCTTTGAAGTAAGGAGGAATATGTTCCGTAACAGATTTGTGGTGTAAAATATTTCCTAAATTAATAGCATCTAACCCCTTGTTTAAAAATGGAAGTGAAAGAAAGGAACGATTGTCTTTACTGTTTTCGTGTGGAACTCCAACAGGTTTGAATAAGCGGTTGTAACCGATATCAAGAGCGATAGCAGTAAGTCTATAGATGTTAGACTTGGGGTCAGTGACCGGATTTTCTAGACATTCCTTGTACAAAGTATTGAGTTTAGAAAGGGGAATAGAATACAGTTTAGTTCGAATGTGATGAATCCCTAGTGGTTTTTGGACAAACGGAAGCAATCCACTAATTGATACATCGCAAAGCTTTGGTGCGTTGTATTTTCGATGTCCATGACTGCGTTTCCGTCTCTCCGTTTTTTTTTCAAAGAGATTCATCACATTAACATCACTGCATCTAGGGCTAGATAAATTTCCTACACTTCCAATGTTGTCGTTGCAGCCATAAGGTAGTGCGGTTCCCAGTCGTCGAATCCAGAATTCTTCTCTCTCTTTACGGAAAGGTGTACTTAAAGTGGGATTATTTGTAGGATGGTAATTTTTTTCCAAAATTCGGACTTTTAAAGACAAAATGGAATGATTTTTAAAGACAAAATGGAATGACTTATCCCATGAATGTAGTTAAAACTGTGAGTGACGTCTACCAAATGCCAGTGTGGTTTTTGTTCATTGTTAAAAACTCTTTATGGGGCTGGTGTAAATGTATTTCATCCTTCTGACCTTGTCGCATATGTCTGGTGATATGCTGTGCCGTCGTCTGTAGGGTTCTAACAACTGAGAAGATGTTTTTCTTTGTACGCTAGAGAAGCCTAATTTGACATAGAATCTTGCACATCTGGTATATCTCTGAGGTCTATTCCACATGGCCATTTGCTTATTGCAATTTCCACCCATGGGGGGGGGGGGCATAAAAATCCATTGAAGATCTTTAAAAACCGATGATACATTGTAATTTGGAAATTTAGAGATGAGAAAGCAAGCATTGCAAAATCTGAACATAGCAACCAAGGCCATCGTCATTTAAAATAGAGAACCCGTGAGTAAAATTAGTGATATTTAAACAGAAATTCAACTGGGGCTAATACCGTTAATATTTTAGACAGTCTTCAATTGATTTCTTGGATCTCAGCCACTGGTTGGAAAATTCAAAATTATGTTAAACCAAGCAATTACATGTATATCAAATCTGAGAAAATTTAACTTTAAAAGTTATTAGTTTAATTATCTCAGATTAAATATATAATTCCTTGGTTAACCGTAACATTTGGTTAGTGATTATTTTGATAAATACCAGTTTGGCTGGTTGTTGTACTGGGATGATCACCTCAATGTCCCTATTATGTCTTATGTCTACCCTATTTTGTTTTGTGTTACTACCATGACTCTGGTTTAACAAAACTAAACTAAGTTTACGTACATTTTCTCAGCATGACTGCTGGACCCTAAGATCACAATTAATGGAAGAGGGGGAGGGGTTGGCCTGTCATTAAACTTTATTTAACCCACCATGCCTGTATAAAGTCAGAACCATTGGGATCTTCATTTTTTTCGGTATGTCTTCCATATAATACCTACATGTACTATAGAGTTGGGGTCGATTTTTTTTTAAATAAGTCGATATTTAGAAATGACCAATACAAACCTCTGTGATATTTATAAGAAGAATATAAAGCATTTACATTGATCAGTCAAAAAAGGAAAAATGATGTGACACCAGACAGTTTTTGACTAAAAAAATAAGGCATGCATTTGTCTGATGAGTTCAGTTAAAATACGTACCTTGGTCTTTATAACTCTTTTCTGTATTTTTTATTGGTAGGCAGCAAGCTAACCATTTCATTTTCTTGTTGTTTATTGTGCCACGAATTTTGCTATCTTTTATCAGCACTCTTATTGTGATAAAACACGTTTATACACAATACATTAAGCTATTTTTAGAAAAAGAAAACATAGCTTCTTCTTTTCTTCGTATATCCTTCCTTTATAGGAACACCAGGATAAATTTTAGTTATCCTGTAGCACAGTTACTAATAATATCAATGTGGTGCAGGTATATGTACAGGCTAGGTGCGAGAATACGTCAAACTATAGAATTATTCACACGGGTAGCACAATATTAAGTTAATAGCACAATATTTGGACGCAAATGTACAAGTTACAACGCGAATGTCACTCTATTAGTAGTTTAGAAGTATTAAAAGTTAAAATCTAAAATAATCTTCTCCTGCCACCCCCCGTAACTATAAGCAGACATGCAACTACATCCACTAATGCGTATATTTCAATGTATAGGGTTAGTACATATAGGTCTATGGCTAGTTAACTATTTGTGAAGCTCGTTCAGCTTCATCAGAGTGATCCTCTTTACGTATATTTGGTGGCAGTAGGCTGTTGTTAACCGATCAATGTCCTTTAGCTGGCCATCTGAAAATAGGTTACAGTAGAACGATGAGTCCATAAATAGTTTCATCAGGGCTGTTTTTTCATGAAACACCTTGACCCATGTCTCTTTGCCAACAATTGTAATGACTTTTTGCTTAATTTTTAGAAAGCTGTCTTTCCTTAAATTGAACAATGACGAACATTCAAATAAAATGTGCACAAGATCCTCCTCACCCACTCCACATATCAGACATATTGGGTTATCGGAAGTATTGAATTTGAATCTAGTAGATTGTGTCATGAAAGTTCCAGTGAGCATCCTACATTTGGTGATCCCTTTTCTGATGTCTACAGTACAGGGAGGTAATGACAGCCAAGTGTTATGAGCTCTACCAATCCTCATATTTTCTTTATTAACATATTGTAACGAAGACTTCGATTCCATCTCTTTTTGGAGTTTTAGTGTCCATGTCTCAGCCAGTGCCTTTTTGCATACAAATTTCCACTTCTCTTTGGGTGGCATTTCGATCTGACATCAGAGTTTGCACACTTGGCAAATCGTACAGGGACAGTATTTGACTTATTTTAGTGAAAAAGCTCGATGGGATGTGCTCAGATAGCATCAGTTGTCTTTCAGTTAGCTTTTGAATTGTAGCATTATCGCAGGTAAGTATATTATGGAGGAAGCTTAGTTGTCTTTTATGAATTTCCGCCTCAATAGGAAGTGCCCCCAGCATTAAGTGTACCATTGCTGTAGAGGTTCTAGTAGGCATAGATTGAAATCTACGTAAGTTGGACAGGTGAAATTTCGAAAGAGTTGATATCTGAGTTTGATTCAAGGGCAGAACTTCGATGCCATATAGCAGTTTTGGTAGGACGTAAGTCTGGTAGATCTTGTAAGATACAGTTGGGTTAAGACCATTAGTTCCATGTACGCCGGTATTGATTAGGGCATAAAGTGTCCTTCTTGCTAGACTAATACGGTCCTCAATATTTATCTCATTTTCTTTTGATTCAGATCTGATGATACCTAGATGTACTGTTTGATTAGTTGGTGAGATTTCAGAGTCGCCAAGTTTCCATGTCAGAGAGGTGTCTTTCTTATATTTATTCAAACTGATTGCTTTTGTTTTGGTTGGGTTAATTGTAACTCGGTCTTGAATTGAGTGTCTATGTAGTACATTTAACATTGATTGGAGCTCTTGGTGGTTATTTGATATAAGGGCAATATCGTCGGCACAAGTTGGACAACCCACATATGTTTTTCCTAGACGGAGGCCTAAGCTTGCATGTTCTAGCTCCTTTAGGAGGTTGTTATTGTATATTTTGTAAAGATGTGTTGATAGAACTCCTCCTTGTCTGACACCTTGCTTAATGTGAAATGGTTCACTGATATGGCCAGCCCATTTAATTTTGGAAGTGAGCCCATTGTATAAATCTCGTACAATGTTCCAGATTGATGGTTGAATCCCAGTTTCATATAATTTATCTAACATGATGGTATGATTCACTACATCGAAGGCTTTCTGACTGTCGATTGTAATAAAGAAAAGTCTCATGTTTTGCATTGTTGTTTCTGCTCTAGCTTCTGAGATGAGGAGGGCAGCCAGCAACATAGAGAGACCTGTTGTAAAGCCAAACTGCAATGATGATTGGTCAAAGCATTCTTCTAATTTTGGTAAGAGGACGTATTCAAAAAGTTTTGTAAAGATTGGTGTAACTGTGATTCCTCTATAGTTATCTAGTAGTTTTGGATCCTTTGATTTTTTAAGAATAGGAGTTAGAATACCGGATTTGAGATTTGCTGGAAAGGTGCCTTCATCCAATATTTTATTAAATATTGTAGTTATGACTGGGATGAGGATTTTACCAGAGTACCTCAGATGCTCTGAGCTGATACCGAACTCGTCCTGTGACTTTCCTGTGTTCAGTCTCAGGATTGCGTTCTCAACCTCTTGTTCTGAGATCTTACTGAGAGGTTTTTTGTCCTTGTATAATTCCCTAATCAAAGTGTGCCGATTCTCACACAATTCAATATATGTGTTGTCATAGCCTTTGTCTTTTGGTATGGATAGGTCTTCAAAGTATTTGAGGAAGCATTGCCTTTGTTCATCGGGATGGTAGAAGTCATGGTTGTTTTCAGTGATGCAGTTTGTTTGAACGTTTGGTTGACCTCGGTTTCTCCTGATTAGACGATAGAACATATCGGTTGTTGGGTTAGCCATAATTTCATCATAAAAATTTTGCTTGTCTTGTAATTTCTCCATACGGAATTGTCGTCTAAGTTGACGTTGGGCTGTGACTTTCAAAGAGTGAGAAGGGCCATTTGTAGGTTTACCCTGGTTTGTCCATTCTTTGTATGCTTGCTTGCTTTTCAATAGCAGGTTTTTGGCCTTAGGAGATGCCTTCCATTTGGGTCCTTTTAGTTGTATAGTTTTTGAGGGAATAGCTGAGGAAGCTTTTTGAATTCCTGAAAAGATGTTTTGAAGTTGTTCTCCTGTAGCCGCCTTATGTTCTGTCATTTGCCTCTTTTTAATTTCATTTTGTAAGATATTTTGAAAGCAGTCTATGTCCATCTTTTTCCAATCATATTTTTGTACTGACTGCTTAATGTTTGAAGATCTTTTAGGGCTGGTGTCCACATGTACATGTAAAGTGGCAGTAACGGCAGCATGACTAGAGAGATTAGATGGATGTATATCATGAATGACGTAATTGTCCATTATATTACTGTTTCTACATAGAATATAGTCTATCTGTGATGAAGATGTACCTGCATGATGGTGAAAAGTAGGTTTTGATGATGGAGAAAGATTTTTCAGATTATGTTCTTTCTGAAACTGCTGTAGATGAGTATCGTGCTTGTTTTGATACCTAGTAGGCGCCAGTAGAGTAGCATTAAGGTCACCCAAGATAATGATTTCATGGGAACGGCTGTACTTCACATACATGTGGTTAATGATATCAAGACAATCTCCATATTCTATAATTGAATTGACTGATGGGTTATTTGTAGGCATGTAAACTGATATGATACAGAGCTTTGGGTTAGTATCAAGAAGAATTCCAATGATTCGATTATTTCCTTCATCCAGCTTTGTTACTTTACTGGAAAGAGATTTTGGCCATGCTATTCCAACTCCACCCTTTCCTCTTGGGAGCTTAAATCCAGTTATTTGATCTAAGTAATCATAGCATCTGATAAAATACTCATAGCACATTTCCGGAATTTTTTCGTTGTCAGTCCATTATCTAAGCTAATTTTATAATTTGCATTATACTTCCTGTTATTATTTTTTCTGAAAAAAAAGCAGAACACAAGAATTTATCATAAACTGGGCTCTTTCGCACACTCTATGTGATGTAAAAGGTAACAAGATTGTTATACAAAGTCTTAACGCTTAATGAACGGTGTAAAATATATTGAAAAAAAACCCCGAAAATTTAACAAAATGTTAATCATTGTTAATATTCAATTCAATTCAATTCAATTCTTTATTGGAAAAAGCACAGTATAACTGAAGCGTGATCCATGATAATACACAATTTCATGTTTACAAAAAGTAACATACCATAAACATGATTATTAAACAAAAAAACAAAAAGAAAGAGAGAGATAATAGATAAATTAATTAATACAATAGATAAATCATAGTTCAGTGTAAGTATTAATAATATTAATAATGTAAATATTCAGAAAGACAGATCTGACATTGAATCAGTAATGTTTTCTTGTAATATATTTACTCGTTTTGGCGTTTCTCAAAGGCTTCTTTTAGAAATGAGCAAATCTTTTTCATGTCCTTTAGGTTATTTGGGTTTAAAATTTCTGATAACGGATTAGAATTGGGAGGTTGCGACTGTTCTGTGTTAATATATTTATTTCTAATGTTAATAAAAGACAATCCAAACATCATACAAGCTACATGGATATACTCTGGACAATGTCGAGGCTAGCAAATACCTGGGAGTAACAATCAACAACAACTTAACTTGGGACACACACATCAACAACATCACTGGAAAGGGGGATATAAGACATTGGGATTTATACGCCGCAACCTCAAAGACTGCTCCAAAAACGTCAAATCTACAGCTTACACATCTATGGTTAGACCAACAGTAGAATATGCATGCTCGATCTGGGATCCAACAAACCAGACCCAAATAAAATCCATAGAACAAATACAGAAAAGAGCAGCAAGATTCGTCAACAATAATTACACCGACAGAACTCCTGGTTGCGTCACCCAGATGATAAACGAACTTAAATGGGAAAGCCTAGAAACAAGAAGGAAAAATGCCAGACTTAACATGCTGTACAAGATCAAAAATGAACTGATAGACATCGACAAGGAACAGTATCTAAGACCAAACGATAGAAGAACAAGGGGGGCTGATAAATATTTCCAAGAGAGAACAAATTGCGAAATCTACGGACAATCGTTCTTCCCAAAGACCATCAGGGACTGGAACCGGCTACCAACACCAGCAACATCCGCAAAAACCATGGAGGGATTCAGAGCTGCCCTTAAGGCATGCTCTGTTGCCAACTAACACAGCTCCCATAGTGAAAATGATTTTAATTGTAAAATTCCGTTTATTTTAATTGTACATAGCGTTAGAAAACGACTGTGTTGCCCGACACGTGTCCAAAGTTTTCGCGGAGCCATCCACATTCGGAAACGAATCCGGCTCCTTACCTGGAAGATGAAGATGAAGATGAATATGAGGTAAACTTTATTTAAAGTCGGACATACAAGCTTATGTTTATTGTTTGTATGTCCGACTTAAAATAAAGTTTACTTGACTTGACTAGCCATTGCCTAAATGCCAGTAGGCTGGTACCCAGCTGTTATCTGAAGATTATCTGAACAGTAGGGAGCCTGTTGCCAGCTTAAAATGCGAGCACAGCAAAAATATAAGATGTCAATGAACAGCTATAATTGTATTTTTACATACCTTTTGAGTTGAAGAGGCTACCCTATACCATGAAACATCACAGATGGATCCTCTTTTATGCCCCATATGACGGAGTTCCACGCCTCAATTGAGGAACAAAATCGTTTAGAATTCAGAATATAAGATCTAGAGGACCCCATTCCTGAAAAGACGTGGACACTTTTGATGCAAATGTTAACTGTTTTGGTTGAAGTTATTTTTATTTTAATCAGTTCATTTTCTAGAACATTCTAGTGATGAGGTGCTTGGGGCGAATGAGCGTAAAAAAAGAAAATGTAGAAAAAATGAATAAAATTTGTTTACTTAAAAAATGAAGTAACTCATCGTAATCAGTACGATTCATTATGAAAAAGTTTACTCGCTTGTAATGCAAGTGGCTATTAATTTCAACAGCAAAAAACGTGACCGAATCTGAACTTACAAATTAGCGTGGAGACACTGTTGTTTTGGATTAATCCTGGAGATCAATCTCTTTAATCATTGTCTCAGCTTCTGGAGCATATTACAGATCACAAACTACTTAATAGGGAAAGGTCCTTTATTACAATGTAGCTTAATGATTTTATCTGTCTTCTTATTTAAGCTTAAGAGGGATTTCTGTTGCACTATACATGGGTGCCTATCTTATGTAATCTGAATCTCAAATACCAAACACTAGATGTTGAAAACAAAAAAAAAATCCTTTTTTTTAGCCCTTTTGGGCCCCTAATTTTTTTACAAATATTTAATTTTTTTGGTAGAAGATGCCTAATTGTGCTGTATGTTTGGACCTGGTACGTGTACCAACCTGCTGTGTACCGTGTGGACACATTTTCTGTTATTCGTGCATCCACAGGTGGATCTCCCGCTCACCAGATACAAAATGTCCACAGTGTAGAGGAACTATTCATAGTATACAAAAAATTATTCTGGAGGCATCTGAAACTGCTGGTAATACATTTGTATTTATAACTAAAATATACATGTCATGCATGTACGTTAAAAATGATGATTGCAGTATTTCAGGTATTTTTTAAAGTGGTTCAGGGGTATATGTATAAAACTGAGCATCTTTTTTGGACATCTTGCAAATTTTTAGTCTGCATTTTAATTAAAATGACTTAAAATAACATAAGAGATGCAAAATTTAATTTTTGATTTTATTTTACTAATGAAATAAGAATAACATAAATATTTTAAAGGAAATAAAGCTTTTCTGAAAAAGTTCTATTTTCAGGGGAGATAAATTAGCAGGACAATGTGTGAAATTTTTTTTAAAATAGAGATGTGTAGGAAAAATTTGTTTTTCTTGAATAGCTAAAAAAGAAGGTCAATTACCCCAAGTTATTCATTTTTTTTATAGATACATGTACATGTAGCATAAATAGCTTGCCATTTGAGAAATATGAATAAAATCTGACAGGTTTCCAGCTCACCATGATGCTAAATAACTATTTACCTTTTATAGTCTATTAAAACAAAGCTTTTCGATCACCAGCTCACAAGATCATAAATCTGTGGAAAGGTCCGTGACCCCAATTTTTTTGCATTTTTTCAATGTTCATTTACCAATGTTTATGAAAGTTTAATTCTGCAAAATATTTTTAAAATCTGATTGATTTTGCTTATACCCCTGAACCATCTTAAGCTTTTTTTTTGTTAATATAAATATAATATGTCATGAAAAGTTTTTTTCTTTTCAAATGTTTCAAATAAGCAGAAAATATTTTTATGCATGTACATGTATAGATGGAAAAAAACATTATCAGCAACAGCAAGGGGGTTATTGAAATTTACTCAAAAGCTACAAATGCAATACATGTAGATGATGTTGTGAATTAAGAAAATCCTCCTTCAACATTTCTTTCAATTAAATTGATCAGAAATACAGCACATAAATGTGCATCTCAACTAACTATGACTAAGGTATTCAATACATGTATGTATACATTTACATGTTAAGTTATGAGAGATCCTTAAAAAAACTATATACAGTGGTACATAACAGCCTGTGTGTAACTACATATTTATTTAGAAATGTGCTAATCAACAATTCTATTTGAAGATACTACTTATTTTTTGTACAAAGTTATTACTGGTGCATGGTTTGTAAGGGCATCAACAATTTGTTATTGTTTCAGAGCTTTCAGAGGAAGATCTGCAGGATCCATGGAGTCATTCAGATTGGGATAATATGATGTTATCCTGCCTGAATATCTGGAAAACCAGTTCTGTAAAGCATGTCTGTGATCAAGCTAGAGGTAATATCCCTGGAAAACCAGTTCTGTAAAGCATGTTTGTGATCAAGCTAGAGGTAATATCACTGGAAAACCAGTTCTGTAAAGTGTGTCTGTGATCAAGCTAGAAGTAATATCACTGGAGAACCAGTTCTGTAAAGCATGTTTGTGATCAAGCTAGAGGTAATATCACTGGAGAACCAGTTCTGTAAAGTGTGTCTGTGATCAAGCTAGAGGTAATATCACTGGAAAACCAGTTCTGTAAAGTGTGTCTGTGATCAAGCTAGAAGTAATATCACTGGAGAACCAGTTCTGTAAAGCATGTTTGTGATCAAGCTAGAGGTAATATCACTGGAGAACCAGTTCTATAAAGCATGTCTGTGATCAAGTTAGAGGTAATATCACTGGAGAACCAGTTCTGTAAAGCATGTCTGTGATCAAGTTAGAGGTAATATCACTGGAGAACCAGTTCTGTAAAGCATGTCTGTGATCAAGTTAGAGGTAATTTCACAGGAAAACCAGTTCTGTAAAGCATGTCTGTGATCAGGCTAGAGGTAATATCACTGGAAAACCAGTTCTGTAAAGCATGTCTGTGATCAAGCTAGAGGTAATATCACTGGAAAACCAGTTCTATAAAGCATGTCTGTGATCAAGCTAGAGGTAATATCACTGGAGAACCAGTTCTGTAAAGCCTGTCTGTGATCAAGCTAGAGGTAATATCACTGGAGAACCAGTTCTGTAAAGTGTGTCTGTGATCATGCTAGAGGTAATATCACTGGAGAACCAGTTCTGTAAAGCATGTCTGTGATCAAGCTAGAGGTAATATCACTGGAGAACCAGTTCTGTAAAGTGTGTCTGTGATCAAGGTAGAGGTAATATCACTGGAGAACCAGTTCTGTAAAGCATGTCTGTGATCAAGGTAGAGGTAATATCACTGGAAAACCAGTTCTGTAAAGCATGTCTGTGATCAAGCAAGAGGTAATATCACTGGAGAACCAGTTCTGTAAAGCCTGTCTGTGATCAAGCTAGAGGTAATATCACTGGAGAACCAGTTCTGTAAAGTGTGTCTGTGATCAGGCTAGAGGTAATATCACTGGAAAACCAGTTCTGTAAAGTGTGTCTGTGATCAAGCTAGAGGTAATATCACTGGAAAACCAGTTCTGTAAAGCATGTCTGTGATCAAGCTAGAGGTAATATCACTGGAAAACCAGTTCTGTAAAGTGTGTCTGTGATCAAGCTAGAGGTAATATCACTGGAAAACCAGTTCTGTAAAGCATGTCTGTGATCAAGCTAGAGGTAATATCACTGGAGAACCAGTTCTGTAAAGCATGTCTGTGATCAAGCTAGAGGTAATATTACAGGAGAACCAGTTCTGTAAAGCCTGTCTGTGATCAAGCTAGAGGTAATATCACTGGAAAACCAGTTTTGTAAAACGTGTCTGTGATCAAGCTAGAGGTAATATCACTGGAGAACCAGTTCTGTAAAGTGTGTCTGTGATCAGGCTAAAGGTAATACCACTGGAGAACCAGTTCTGTAAAGTGTGTCTGTGATCAGGCTAGAGGTAATATCACTGGAGAACCAGATCTGTAAAGTGTGTCTGTGATCAAGCTAGAGGTAATATCACTGGAGAACCAGTTCTGTAAAGCATGTCTGTGATCAAGCTAGAGGTAATATCACTGGAAAACCAGTTCTGTAAAGCATGTCTGTGATCAAGTTAGAGGTAATATCCCTGGAGAACCAGTTCTGTAAAGCGTGTCTGTGATCAAGCTAGAGGTAATATCACTGGAGAACCAGTTCTGTAAAGCATGTCTGTGATCAAGTTAGAGGTAATATCCCTGGAGAACCAGTTCTGTAAAGTGTGTCTGTGATCAAGTTAGAGGTTATATCACTGGAGAACCAGTTCTGTAAAGCATGTCTGTGATCAAGCTAGAGGTAATATCACTGGAGAACCAGTTCTGTAAAGCGTGTCTGTGATCAAGCTAGAGGTAATATCACTGGAGAACCAGTTCTGTAAAGTGTGTCTGTGATCAAGCTAGAGGTAATATCACTGGAAAACCAGTTCTGTAAAGTGTGTCTGTGATCAAGCTAGAGGTAATATCACTGGAAAACCAGTTCTGTAAAGCATGTCTGTGATCAAGCTAGAGGTAATATCACTGGAGAACCAGTTCTGTAAAGCCTGTCTGTGATCAAGCTAGAGGTAATATCACTGGAAAACCAGTTCTGTAAAGTGTGTCTGTGATCAAGCTAGAGGTAATATCACTGGAGAACCAGTTCTGTAAAGTGTGTCTGTGATCAAGCTAGAGGTAATATCACTGGAGAACCAGTTCTGTAAAGCCTGTCTGTGATCAAGCTAGAGGTAATATCACTGGAAAACCAGTTCTGTAAAGCATGTCTGTGATCAAGTTAGAGGTAATACCAGTGGAGAACCAGTTCTGTAAAGTGTGTCTGTGATCAAGCTAGAGGTAATATCACTGGAGAAACAGTTCTGTAAAGCATGTCTGTGATCAAGCTAGAGGTAATATCACTGGAAAACCAGTTCTGTAAAGCATGTCTGTGATCAAGCTAGAGGTAATATCACTGGAGAACCAGTTCTGTAAAGTGTGTCTGTGATCAAGCTAGAGGTAATATCACTGGAGAACCAGTTCTGTAAAGCATGTCTGTGATCAAGCTAGAGGTAATATCACTGGAGAACCAGTTCTGTAAAGCATGTCTGTGATCAAGCTAGAGGTAATATCACTGGAAAACCAGTTCTGTAAAGCATGTCTGTGATCAAGCTAGAGGTAATATCACTGGAGAACCAGTTCTGTAAAGCATGTCTGTGATCAAGCTAGAGGTAATATTACAGGAGAACCAGTTCTATAAAGCATGTCTGTGATCAAGCTAGAGGTAATATCACTGGAGAACCAGTTCTGTAAAGTGTGTCTGTGATCAAGCTAGAGGTAATATTACAGGAGAACCAGTTCTGTAAAGCATGTCTGTGATCAAGCTAGAGGTAATATCACTGGAGAACCAGTTCTGTAAAGCCTGTCTGTGATCAAGCTAGAGGTAATATCACTGGAGAACCAGTTCTGTAAAGCATGTCTGTGATCAAGCTAGAGGTAATATCACTGGAGAACCAGTTCTGTAAAGCATGTCTGTGATCAAGCTAGAGGTAATATCACTGGAAAACCAGTTCTGTAAAGCCTGTCTGTGATCAAGCTAGAGGTAATATCACTGGAAAACCAGTTCTGTAAAGCCTGTCTGTGATCAAGCTAGAGGTAATATCACTGGAGAACCAGTTCTGTAAAGTGTGTCTGTGATCATGCTAGAGGTAATATCACTGGAAAACCAGTTCTATAAAGCATGTCTGTGATCAAGCTAGAGGTAATATCACTGGAAAACCAGTTCTGTAAAATATGTCTGTGATCAAGCTAGAGGTAATATCACTGGAAAACCAGTTCTGTAAAGCTAGAACTGATATTACCTCTAGCTTTAAATGTTTTAATTTCAGTGTACATTTTAAGCGGTTTTTTCTGCTAGGTGCTTTTATTATTTTAATTAAATTGTTTGGCAATTTTTTATGTTCCCTTCTGATCATTTGTTTTTATATTTTAATATTGTGAATACTGTGACATGTTTCTTTTGTGGTATTGTGAATATTGTGATATTTTTCTCATGTGATATTGTAAAGCCCCTAGAGTAATATTTTAGTATTGGCGCTATATAAGAATTGTTTATAATAATAATATAATAATAAAGTGTGTCTGTGATCAGGCTAGAGGTAATACCACTGGAGAACCAGTTCTGTGAAGCATGTCTGTGATCAAGCTAGAGGTAATATCACTGGAGAACCAGTTCTATAAAGTGTGTCTGTGATCAGGCTAGAGGTAATACCACTGGAGAACCAGTTCTGTAAAGTGTGTCTGTGATCAGGCTAGAGGTAATATCACTGGAAAACCAGTTCTGTAAAGTGTGTCTGTGATCAAGCTAGAGGTAATATCACTGGAAAACCAGTTCTGTAAAGCATGTCTGTGATCAAGCTAGAGGTAATATCACTGGAAAACCAGTTCTGTAAAGCATGTCTGTGATCATGCTAGAGGTAATATCACTGGAAAACCAGTTCTATAAAGCATGTCTGTGATCAAGCTAGAGGTAATATCACTGGAAAACCAGTTTTGTAAAACGTGTCTGTGATCAGGCTAAAGGTAATATCACTGGAGAACCAGTTCTGTAAAGTGTGTCTGTGATCAAGCTAGAGGTAATATCACTGGAGAACCAGTTCTGTAAAGTGTGTCTGTGATCAGGCTAGAGGTAATATCACTGGAAAACCAGTTCTATAAAGCATGTCTGTGATCAAGCTAGAGGTAATATCACTGGAAAACCAGTTCTATAAAGTGTGTCTGTGATCATGCTAGAGGTAATATCACTGGAGAACCAGTTCTGTAAAGCCTGTCTGTGATCAAGGTAGAGGTAATATCACTGGAGAACAGTTCTGTAAAGTGTGTCTGTGATCATGCTAGAGGTAATATCACTGGAGAACCAGTTCTGTGAAGCATGTCTGTGATCAGGCTAGAGGTAATATCACTGGAGAACCAGTTCTGTGAAGCATGTCTGTGATCAGGCTAGAGGTTATATCACTGGAAAACCAGTTCTGTAAAACGTGTCTGTGATCAAGCTAGAGGTAATATCACTGGAGAACCAGTTCTGTAAAGTGTGTCTGTGATCAGGCTAAAGGTAATACCACTGGAGAACCAGTTCTGTAAAGTGTGTCTGTGATCAGGCTAGAGGTAATATCACTGGAAAACGAGTTCTGTAAAGTGTGTCTGTGATCAAGCTAGAGGTAATATCACTGGAGAACCAGTTCTGTAAAGCATGTCTGTGATCAAGCTAGAGGTAATATCACTGGAGAACCAGTTCTGTAAAGTGTGTCTGTGATCAAGCTAGAGGTAATATCACTGGAGAACCAGTTCTGTAAAGCATGTCTGTGATCAAGCTAGAGGTAATATCACTGGAGAACCAGTTCTGTAAAGCATGTCTGTGATCAAGCTAGAGGTAATATCCCTGGAGAACCAGTTCTGTAAAGCATGTCTGTGATCAAGCTAGAGGTAATATCACTGGAGAACCAGTTCTGTAAAGTGTGTCTGTGATCAAGCTAGAGGTAATATCACTGGAGAACCAGTTCTGTAAAGCATGTCTGTGATCAAGCTAGAGGTAATTTCACTGGAAAACCAGTTCTGTAAAGCATGTCTGTGATCAAGCTAGAGGTAATATCACTCGAAAACCAGTTCTGTAAAGCATGTCAGTGATCAAGCTAGAGGTAATATCACTGGAGAACCAGTTCTGTAAAGTGTGTCTGTGATCAAGCTAGAGGTAATATCACTGGAGATCCAGTTCTGTAAAGCATGTCTGTGATCAAGCTAGAGGTAATATCAGTGGTGAACCAGTTCTGTAAAGCATGTCTGTGATCAAGCTAGAGGTAATATCACTGGAGAACCAGTTCTGTAAAGCATGTCTGTGATCAAGCTAGAGGTAATATCACTGGAGAACCAGTTCTGTAAAGCATGTCTGTGATCAAGCTAGAGGTAATATCCCTGGAGAACCAGTTCTGTAAAGCCTGTCTGTGATCAGGCTAGAGGTAATATCTGCTATTCTTGACTATGAGATTTCTAATCAAGAAATATATAAAGCTATAAATAAACTAAAAAATGGGAAAGCTTGTGGTCTAGATCTAATAACTAATGAAATGCTTCGGGCAGGACAAACAGTTCTTATGAGATGTCTAAATAAACTTTTTAATTTGATATTTAAATCGGGTATATACCCAAAACCCTGGTGTGAGGGATATATTATACCTATATATAAATCAGGAGAGGTTAGCAATCCAGGAAACTACCGTGGTATTGCTATAAACTCTTGTATTGGTAAATTATTTAATCTTGTCTTGAATAATAGACTTAATGAACATCTCAAAAATGAGGATACACTTTCAGATTGTCAAGCTGGTTTTAGAAGCAAATATAGAACCACAGACCACATGTTTATTCTTAAATGCCTCATAGATAAATATACAAACAGCAAAGGCAGCAAACTTTATGCTTGTTTTGTTGATTTTAAAAAAGCATTTGATACCGTTATACACCCAGGTATACTTATCAAATTGCTTAAATCAAATATTGGTGGAAAATTTTACAATATAATAAAACATATGTATAAATTAAATACTCTAAGAATAAAAATAGAAAATGAGCTGGGAGAAAAATTCAAATCTGATATAGGTGTGAGGCAAGGTGATGTGCTTAGTCCTTCCTTGTTTAACATCTTTATCAATGATCTCCCAGAACATTTCAAAAAATGCATTGATGAGGTTACTCTTTCAAAAAATCGTATTGACGCATTACTCTATGCTGATGATATTGTGATTTTTTCTAACTCTCCTAAAGGTCTTCAGAGAAGATTAGATGTACTTAAAACATATTGTGAAACTTGGTGTCTTAAGGTTAATTTAAATAAAACTAAAATTTTAATATTTAACAAAGCTGGTCGTCACATAAAAGACACTTTTTACTTTAATGGTGAACAAATAGAATGTGTTAATAAATATAAATATTTAGGAATAATTTTCCAATCAAGTGGTTTATTCAAACATGCAAAAGAAGAACTATACAATAAGTCTCTTAAAGCCTCATTTAAATTGGGTAAATGCTTGTCTGGATCTCCAGCAAGTATAAAAACAAATCTTCATTTATTTGACCACACAGTAAAATCTATAGCATTATATGGGTCTGAAATATGGGGCACCTTTAAAACAAACTCAGCTGCTTGTAAAAAAGAGGCCTTAAATATTTTAGAAATAATATACCAAAATAATATAACTGATAAAATTAATATTAAATTTTGCAAATTCATACTTGGGGTGAATAGCAAGAGTACAAACACTGCAATTTTGTCCGAATTAGGGCGATATCCCTTATACTTTAATATAATTACAAGTGTTTTATGTTATTTTCACCGCCTACACCATTGTGAATCAAATTTGTTACAAGATGCTTTTGAATGTAATAAGGATTTGCATAATAAAAATGTAATTACATGGTATACCTCTGTGACTTTTCTTCTAAAAACCCTTGGTTTAGATGAATCTTTTTTCATTAAAAACTCAATATATAAAATAAAGAAAAATATCATGGAAAAATTAAGATGTCTCTTCATGAAATCATGGTTTCAAAAGAAAGACAACTGTGATGGAAAATTAGATACTTACTTTTCTTTCAAAAACACTTTTCAAAAAGAGAAATATTTAAACATTAAAAATTTTGAAGAGCGACAAATTATATGTAAATTTCGTATAAGTGCCCATCACTTACGAATTGAAACAGAAAGACATAAGGGCAACCCTATTGAAAGGTCACAGAGGATATGTAAATTTTGTTGTTGTAATGATGTTGAAGATGAGGAACATTTTATTACAAAGTGTAATGCATATACAAATTTGAGAAAACAACTATATTCAGACGTCATAGCCAATTGTCAAAATTTTTCCAACTTAAATGATAATTTAAAATTTATATGGTTAATGACTACAGAGGATGATGAGATAATTAATAAACTTAGCTACTTTTTAATTAATAGCTTTAAGATAAGATCCAGTTTAGACAAACACTAATTTTAAGTTCTTCATCTCCAACAAAAACACTAATTTTTCTATTACATGTATGTTATACTATCTTAATACATGTCTATATAAATATATATAATGGGTATACAAATTTGAAATTTATATACATATTATTTTATTAATGCCCAGTTCTTGTGTTGAATGTTAACCTGATCCATGTATTTGTATGTGTCAGTATCATGTATTGTTTCGATATGTCTTGTTTGATATATATATGACTGTGTTTAATCAATCATTCAATGTAAATTTATCATACCCGAAAGGGTCCATAATTGGCATATAAATATTCTTATTCTTAATATCACTGGAGAACCAGTTCTGTAAAGCATGTCTGTGATCAAGCTAGAGGTAATATCACTGGAAAACCAGTTCTGTAAAGCATGTCTGTGATCAGGCTAGAGGTAATATCACTGGAAAACCAGTTCTATAAAGCATGTCTGTGATCAAGCTAGAGGTAATATCACTGGAGAACCAGTTCTGTAAAGCATGTCTGTGATCAAGCTAGAGGTAATATCACTGGAGAACCAGTTCTGTAAAGCCTGTCTGTGATCAAGCTAGAGGTAATATCACTGGAGAACCAGTTCTGTAAAGTGTGTCTGTGATCAAGCTAGAGGTAATATCACTGGAAAACCAGTTCTGTAAAGTGTGTCTGTGATCAAGCTAGAGGTAATATCACTGGAGAACCAGTTCTGTAAAGTGTGTCTGTGATCAAGCTAGAGGTAATATCACTGGAGAACCAGTTCTATAAAGCATGTCTGTGATCAAGTTAGAGGTAATATCACTGGAGAACCAGTTCTGTAAAGCATGTCTGTGATCAAGCTAGAGGTAATATCACTGGAAAACCAGTTCTGTAAAGCATGTCTGTGATCAAGCTAGAGGTAATATCACTGGAGAACCAGTTCTATAAAGCATGTCTGTGATCAAGCTAGAGGTAATATCACTGGAGAACCAGTTCTGTAAAGCATGTCTGTGATCAAGCAAGAGGTAATATCACTGGAAAACCAGTTCTATAAAGCATGTCTGTGATCAAGCTAGAGGTAATATCACTGGAGAACCAGTTCTGTAAAGCATGTCTGTGATCAAGCTAGAGGTAATATCACTGGAGAACCAGTTCTGTAAAGTGTGTCTGTGATCAGGCTAGAGGTAATATCACTGGAAAACCAGTTCTATAAAGCATGTCTGTGATCAAGCTAGAGGTAATATCACTGGAGAACCAGTTCTGTAAAGCATGTCTGTGATCATGCTAGAGGTAATATCACTGGAAAACCAGTTCTGTGAAGCATGTCTGTGATCAAGCTAGAGGTAATATCACTGGAAAACCAGTTCTGTAAAGCATGTCTGTGATCAGGCTAGAGGTAATATCACTGGAAAACCAGTTCTGTAAAGCATGTCTGTGATCAGGCTAGAGGTAATATCACTGGAAAACCAGTTCTGTAAAGCGTGTCTGTGATCAAGCTAGAGGTAATATCACTGGAGAACCAGTTCTGTAAAGCATGTCTGTGATCAAGCTAGAGGTAATATCACTGGAGAACCAGTTCTGTAAAGCATGTCTGTGATCAAGCTAGAGGTAATATCACTGGAAAACCAGTTCTGTAAAGCATGTCTGTGATCAAGCTAGAGGTAATATCACTGGAAAACCAGTTCTGTAAAGCATGTCTGTGATCAAGCTAGAGGTAATATCACTGGAGAACCAGTTCTGTAAAGCATGTCTGTGATCAAGCTAGAGGTAATATCACTAGAGAACCAGTTCTGTAAAGTGTGTCTGTGATCAAGCTAGAGGTAATATCACTAGAGAACCAGTTCTGTAAAGCCTGTCTGTGATCAAGCTAGAGGTAATATCACTAGAGAACCAGTTCTGTAAAGCATGTCTGTGATCAAGCTGGAGGTAATATCCCTGGGAAACCAGTTCTGTAAAGCATGTCTGTGATCAAGCTAGAGGTAATATCACTGGAGAACCAGTTCTGTAAAGTGTGTCTGTGATCAAGCTAGAGGTAATATCACTGGAAAACCAGTTCTGTAAAGCATGTCTGTGATCAAGCTAGAGGTAATATCACTGGAGAACCAGTTCTGTAAAGTGTGTCTGTGATCAAGCTAGAGGTAATATCACTGGAAAACCAGTTCTGTAAAGCATGTCTGTGATCAGGCTAGAGGTAATATCACTGGAAAACCAGTTCTGTAAAGCGTGTCTGTGATCAAGCTAGAGGTAATATCACTGGAGAACCAGTTCTGTAAAGTGTGTCTGTGATCATGCTAGAGGTAATATCACTGGAGAACCAGTTCTGTAAAGTGTGTCTGTGATCAAGCTAGAGGTAATATCACTGGAAAACCAGTTCTGTAAAGTGTGTCTGTGATCAAGCTAGAGGTAATATCACTGGAAAACCAGTTCTGTAAAGTGTGTCTGTGATCAAGCTAGAGGTAATATCACTGGAAAACCAGTTCTGTAAAGCATGTCTGTGATCAAGCTAGAGGTAATATCACTGGAAAACCAGTTCTGTAAAGCATGTCTGTGATCAAGCTAGAGGTCATATCACTGGAGAACCAGTTCTGTAAAGCGTGTCTGTGATCAAGCTAGAGGTTATATCACTGGAGAACCAGTTCTGTAAAGCGTGTCTGTGATCAAACTAGAGATAATTTCACTGGAGAACCTAATAAAAAGTGGATACTGAAAATCCTTATACCACTTTGTAGAATATTGATGTTTATTAAAAGACTCATTGCAGATCACTACTATCTTATTATTTGATTATTTACTTCATGAAAAGAATTATTAGTTAAACTGTGAAAATTTTATATTTCTTAAAGTATTTAATTTTCTTTAATGGTTTTTGTGGGTCAGGGGACTCAGGCCAACCATGAAATGTTATCACTAATACTAATAAATATAGTAAATTTACATGGGTTTCATTAATGATTGTTAAAACAGTGAATTTCTGAGTTAAATTAATTGAATGTCTGTAAATTTAGATACTTGAACTTCCTTATATAAAAGACTACAAAATGCTCAAGCTTTAAGGCTATACATTTAAAATGAATAAAAAACCTTTTAAATCAGTATATGTAGTTTAAAATTTACCACTAATCCTCAAATATTATGATCTTATATTTGTTTATTAAAATGAAAATTGGTGTATTACTTTGACAGATACAAATTCTCTTCTACCTTTATGTTCCATCTGTTATATGTTTTATTACTTTTGTTACAGATAAAGCACTCAGTAATGTCTATGCAAGAAAGCTTGTCACCAGCTGTGTAGAAAGCTATCACCATTGTTCTCATCTGTTGGGAGAATTCCAGAGGGTTGATGGTAGGTCTTTTCTGTTTTGGGCTCACCTGACCTGAAGGGCCAAGTGTGCTATTTTTATCACTAAGTTTCTATTTTCTATGCATTCTGATTGGTCATTTTTGTAGTTGTGGAAAAAAGCGGTATTTATATTAGAGGAACACATGCATATTTTTTTATATTTTTATAAAAACTGTTAATGTGACATTTGAATAAGTAAAATTGTTTAATAGAAAACTCTTAAGAGGTAGTAGTTTTTACAATCATTCATTTGTAAGATGGAAGGATTATAAAAGTGTGAATTATTGCACAACCAGCCCTCTTTATTATAATATATATTAATTTGCACCAGGAATCTGAAAGCCCTTTAATTTTCACTTTGTTTATTTGTCTGTCAAAGCCCACTATTTTGTTCACCCTATAAATATCTTAAAAATTTTACACAGTGAATATACATTTTTTTTGTAAAGTAACATTGGAAGATTCACTAAATTAAATATCAGATAAATATTTTGGGAAATGATTTTTTTTTTTGAAAACATGTCAGACACTTGTTGACTTTGTTAGTATTCTAGTTATGACACATACTACAATGCAATAAGATATGAAGTATAAGTACTGTTGTATGAAGTCTACATTTATCACACATTTTACGTTTATACAGATGACTATGTCTGGGTGAAACAACTGGAAATGTCAAATCCAAATTTTGACCCAGGGACCTGACATATGCCACATCATGGTCTCATGTGGTCACCGGTGGACTTAATAACCATAACAAGGTCTTGTGTGCACACGTTGCCTGTTCGGGTAGGCATGTTTAGGCACACAGAATGTATAGTTTTGTAACGTCTTATGTTTAAAATCATTAACAACCGCAACCATGGTCTTAAAATTAAAACAGGAAAACTTCATTTAAAATGTAGATACATGTTTTAATTTTATATTTCAGTACATAACAGGTTTAGTGTTAAAATATATTGATAACTAGGTGATGACACAATGTTTTTTCAGTCAATGTCAAAATCATTCATCATGCCATATGGTATTGTCTAACACCTCAACCTAATACCAGTATATGGGAGTAACAGAATGATATCGCACTATACAACTGATTTCTTATTTCATGTGTTGCAACTCAGTAAAATGAGCTCATAACAAAAAATAATGCTTGTAAACAAAGGTTAAATTGTTCAAATTTATGTTTAAAAGAGGCTGTTGCCTTTGAAATCTTTTACAAAACAACTGAAAATGAATATCTTGGTCTGGTAGTTGAATTACGTCTCATCTTGTTTTGAGCTCATTTTACTGTTTCATAACATATTTCACTGAAATGATTAAATCAGTTGTACGGTGTGGATATGGGACCTGACATTGTTTAATAATCTACATGTATATTTTACAGGTGATATTGAAGAAAAGGCTCAATGGCTAAAGGACAAAACCAGAGTTTATGTAGATATATTGAAAACCAGATGTATGAACCATCCCAAGATTGGTAGGTGATTTGAGATGTTTGATTTTATGACTAAACCATTAATATATTTGATTTTTCCCTGGTCAATTTCATTTTTTTTTAGAAGATTATTTTATACCCACCACAAACAAGATTAAGTTATATAAAGGAATCACCCTGTCTGTCTGTGACTATCCACAGATCTTGTAAGAGTCCACCTAAACCCTGTTGAACAATTTTAATGAAACTTGATGCATGTAGGAAGTACATCATACGGAGATGTGCATGAGGAATTTTTCATTGCTTTCTGATATCATTCAAGATATATATATATATATTTTTTTTCAAGTACATGTATAGAGTCTCATGAGAAACAAGGGTCACCAATGTCATTTGGTCAATTGGGAAATTAATAAAGACATATTTCGAAAAAAAACAAAAAAACTCTAACACCATTTACTTATACTTTTCTGCATAAAAAAGACCAAAGACCAACATAGCATTCCATAGAAAAATTGTGATGCACTGATTTAAAATAAAGGATCTTGAAGACTTCATTTCAAGATACAATTTCAAAAACATTACCTAGACATGTAAAAAGGCAATAAGATTGAAGTAAAAATTATCCTGTTTTTCATATTGTTCAAAAGAACTTTCCATCATACATGTAGTTTTTGTCGTAATATTGTTTTTAATGTATTATCCACCCTAATGGGAACAATTCTTATAAGAACTTTGATTAGTATTTATTGTATTAATTAATTGAACAAGATTATTATGTTGTATATTATAGTTGACCTCAGGACAAGATGGAGTAACTTGAGTGATGATAGAAAGTTCTGGTACAGTGTCCTACTTGTGATGCTGATGTTCCTGCTTGTAGCAGACGTACAGAATGAGAATGGACTCTTCCAACTGGTCACATGGCCAATATGCAAAACAGCATTGACAATCTTCTATGAATTTCTGCGATGTTTGTGTTACATACCAGCACGGCCGTTCTTTGGTCTTGTCAGGTGTGCCCTTGAGATGTTATGGATCCTAGTGGACATAATAATCAACACAACATTGTGTCTGATGAACATGATAACAATCCTAATGTTACTCCCTCCCAACTTGATGAACAGTTTCGGTATAATAATTCCCAGCATGGCGGCTAAGGTCAAGGTCTTCTTTCCTGTTATTTTGTTAATGTACATGCTGGTTCCCAGCTTTCAGCAATGGTGTCGTCAAATGTTAGTACGACTTCAGAGAAATGAACCTGGACACAGAGATTAGGAGTTACCCTTGAAGTGCAGTTTCTTGGAGCAACTATTTAAGTAAACCTTTTTTCCACGCAAGATTGTGTGTTTTGTATTTTTTCCTCTGTGTCAGGGATTTTTTCAAGGCTTAGTTATTTTAGTCTATGACCAAATAATTTATAAAGTGACAAAAACTTTTTGTAATATTTTGGCCTTATCTAATCAAAATTTGTTTGTGTTTTTGCATAGATTTAGAAAAGTAATGAATGGTTTTAGTTTTGAAATCCTTGAAAAATTTATGTTTGTGTAAGTTAATGTACATGTATCTAGTCTTTTGTCATGAACAGAGATAACTTGTATATCTTATTAACATTAACCTTTGAAAAAATTTTTTTTAGTACATGTATGCCATGTATGCATTTATATGTTTTTTCATAGTCATGTTTAATTCTGCTTTCATGAGGATTATCTTTTATGTAAGTTGAAATTCATTGAACTTAAAATTCAATACATATTTGTTGTCAGTAGTCACACATTATCCAAAGGATTTGAAGTTATTTCATTTCTAATTTGTTTTTCATGACTGTGTATGTTGATTCGTTTATTTACTCTATATGATATAGTTGCATTTTTAGGTACTCAATTTTTCCATTGCTTATATTGTCATTTATTTTTTTGCATAGTACATGGAGCAATAATTCAAATGTTTTTTTGGTTTTTTTTTTTGGGGGGGGGGGGGCAGGAAATATCACACGTTTTTTTTTCTTTCCATATTAACTAATTTTACCATTAAGATTTTTACAAAATATTTTCAGACATGTATTTTTATTGTTTTTTTTTGTCAATTTATCAGAGTTGCTACATATCTTGTGCACCAAAATTAATATGTTTATTTTTTGTATTATTATATTATTTTTTGCTTGATATAAGAAGCTAAATATGTTTTATTGATCGCATCAATATGCATATGTAAAGGATTATTTTTGTACATGTTTTGTGCCAAACATTTTTATTATCATTTGCAAATCATGCTTAAGCCCCAACTTAATTAAACACAATAGCCTTATGTGATCAAAACAGTCATGTCAGATTTTACATATCATGGTATTTTGTACTATAGCAGAACATCAAACATAAAGACATCCAGTCAGTATAGCCTTCATGTACAGTATGTTGGCCTTTACAATGTGTAAATGAGCCATTTATTATGCAAATGAAATTCCTAAACTTGTATTAAACATTTTTTAACTGCAAATGTGCATGTTTGATCTTACTTGGTTGTTTACCTTAATACTAGGGTTGTCATAATTTCATTCAACATGCTGTCAATTGTGTTGCCCAATATTCAAGTATAAACAATTTGAATACATGGGAAAAAACTGAGAAGTGTTAAGTAAAGTTTGCTTGAATTACAGGTGAATCACAGCCGTATTTTTGTGTGGACAACACTAATTTAATGCCAAGAACTTTGATTATTTTGTATAAGGTGTTTAATAACAGTAAAGTATAGGTTTAGAAGGTAAAATTCACAGAACAGTATATCCTTGTTTTTGTTTTTTTTTTATTTCAAAATTGATAGGTTCTATGTATTTAAATGGTGTAAAAACTTGAAATACAATCTTTCAATTTGTCCTATTTATTCATTATTTGACCCCATATTTTTGTCAATCAGCATTACTTAAAGTTTCCCTTTTTACCATTTTTTTGCCATTTCTATGAAACTAAACTATTTGTGAAATTCCAGCATAATCATTCTACAAATGTAAATGAATCTCTTTCTCATTTTGAACAACATTTTCAAGTTGAAAGATATTTCTAAAGTGTTTTTTTTTTAAGCTAGAAATAAGAATCAGTGATAATACTGATCAAAGATATGATTTACATTGTGTGTTTTACAGGTCAAAAACTCAATTTATCATGTACATGTAGGACTTTAAAATTTCAATGACCTATGTTCTGAAAATTCTATTGTTTACAAGACATTTATTGAGGGCCTTTGAATTTCTTTTGGTGAGCTTTCTCCAATTTGAGCTCCAAAATATTATGGACCTGAACTTATGCATCTTTAATTCAATATTTTTTAAAAAAAAATACAAATGTCCCACCACTATATAGTTATTTTTGTAGATTTCACTGTACATCCAAACTAATGCTCATCTTTGTTTTGAAGTTTTATCTAAATGTTAAAAATATTTATATACTGTTTGTTAAATGTTTCTGTATAAATTGTATAAAGTATTAACTATATAAATAATTCCCATTGCTTATTATTTTAAGGCGTTTTGTATTCAAAGAATTAAACAGTTATCTTTGCTATAAAATCTTCTCTTTTTTTATATTAATGCTATAGCCAAAGGTTTAAAAACTTTTAAAAATATTCTCAAACAAGTAAATATTTGTTGTTTGTTGATGTTAAAAAAAATCCTGCTTTTTTGACATTTTTTAGCTCACCTAGCCAAAGGCCATGTAAGATTATGCCATCAGTCCATCACTATGAGTCCTTCATTGTCTGTCAAAAATTTCAAAAATCTTTCTTCTGAAACAGGTGTATTGCATTTGCGCCAATTTTTATACCCCCCACTTCAAAAGTTGGGGGTATATAGTGATAGGGGTGTCCGTCCTTCCGTCCTTCCGTCCTTCCGTCCGTCCTTCCGTTACACTTCAGGGTACCCATCTCTTATCCGCAACTCCTCCTAAACCCCTTGGTTGATTTTCATGAAACTTACACACAATCTTTGTGACATAATGTAGATGTGCACCTACTACTTTAAAATTTGATCAGAATGGTTTTTGGGGTTTCCCATATCAAAACATGGACTTAGCCATTCGACTACATGGGGGTACCCATCTCTTATCCGCAACTCCTCCTAAACCCCTTGATGGATTTTCATGAAACTTACACACAATCTTCGTGACATAATGTAGATGTGCACCTACTATTTTAAAATTTGATCAGAATGATTTTTGGGGTTTCCTATACCAAAACATGGACTTAGCCATTCCCCTACATGGGGGTACCCATCTCTTATCCGCAACTCCTCCTAAACCCCTTGGTGGATTTTAATGAAACTTACACACAATTGTTGTGACATAATGTAGATGTGCACTTACTATTTTAAAATTTGATCAGAATGGTTTTTGGGGTTTCCCATAGCAAAACATGGACTTAGCCATTCGACTACATGGGGTACCCATCTCTTATCCGCAACTCCTCCTAAACCCCTTAATGGATTTTCATAAAACTTACACACAATCTTCGTGACGTAATGGAGATGTGCACCTACTATTTTAAAATTTGATCAGAATGATTTTTGGGGTTTCCTATACCAAATCATGGACTCAGCTATTGACTACATGGGGGTACACATCTCTTATCTGCAACTCCTCCTAAACCCCTTGGTTGATTTTCATGAAACTTACACACAATCTTTGTGACATAATGTAGATGTGCACCTACTATTTTAAAATTTGATCAGAATGATTTTTGGAGTTTCCCATACCAAAACATGGACTTAGCCGTTCCCCTACATGGGGATACCCATCTCTTATCCGCAACTCCTCCTAAACCCCTTGATGGATTTTAATGAAACTTACACACATTTGTTGTTACATAATGTAGATGTGCACTTACTATTTTAAAATTTGATCAGAATGATTTTTGGAGTTTCCCATACCAAAACATGGACTAAGCCGTTCCCCTACACGGGGGTACCCATCTCTTATCCGCAACTCCTCCTAAACCCCTTGATGGATTTTCATTAAACTTACACACAATTGTTGTGACATAATGTAGATGCGCACTTACTATTTTAAAATTTGATCAGAATGATTTTTGGAGTTTCCCATAGCAAAACATGGACTTAGACATTCCCCTACATGGGGGTACCCATCTCTTATCCGCAACTCCTCCTAAACCCCTTGATGGATTTTCATGAAACTTACACACAATTGTTGTGACATAATGTAGATGCACACTTACTATTTGAAAGTTTGATCAGAATGATTTTTGGGTTTCCCATAGCAATACATGGACTCAGCCATTCAACTACATGGGGGTGCCCATCTCCTATCTGCAACTCCTCCTAAACCCCTTGATGGATTTTCATGAAACCTACACACAATCTTTGTGACATAATGTAGATGCGCACTTACTATTTTAAGATTTTATCTGATTAATTTTTTTTGGGGGGGTGGGGGGTATTTATTTGTGAGCTGCGGCTCACAGTTTTTCTAGTTTTAGATTGGTGCCTCTGAACAATCTTTCATTTGCGCTATTCTCAGGTAATGTTTATTAAAATTTAGATTTTAAGTTAAATGTGGGCTGTTATCAGAGAATCATAAAACGAAACATTGGAGATCAATTAAGATACTCTGGCCCAAGCAAGATGATACCAGAAAGAAAATGGACAATCTTAAATAATGGAGCAGTACAGAATATACAAGAGAGGTGAAATTTTAAGACATGAATACATTCAAAAAGTTGCTAACAAGTTTAGTGCGAGAACAGATCTATAGATCTTTTGAGTGCTTCTGTGAGGTTTAAGTGTGATAGTTTTATGATAGTGCTTTTAGTCTTGTATTTTGATATTTCTTTTCTTATTTTTTTAAAAAAAACCATGACTGCTGGTACTAAAAATTAGAACATAGGGTAAAATCATTTAAAATGGCTTATAACTAAGCAACTTTAACAGATAGAAAAAATCTGAAGGATCCTAGGCCATTTAGAACAAAAGCCTTTATTAGGTTGAAGTTGTCAGATGACCCTATATAAGGGTTATGGCTCTTTAAAGGTAAAAAATAGCATTTTCTTCATGTTTTTGCCCTTTACAATGAAAACTATTGAAGATAGAGAAAAGTTGTTGCTTGCTTAAACCTTCAGCTCGATAAGTTCTACAAAAGTTTCCATTGTGTTGATGTTGCTAGATAACTCCTTAAAGGGAAATTAGCCCTTTGAAGGTAAAAAATAGCATTTTTTAATGTTTTTGTTCTATAGAATGAAAACTATTGAAGATAGAGAAAAGCTGTTGCTTGCTTTAACCTTCAGCTTCTTTTTAGCTTTACAAAGTCTCTATCAGATTAAAATTGTCAGAAGACCCTTATGGTCCTAACGAACAGGTGAGCAACTCAGGCTCCTGAGAATATAGGTTTGTAGATTGGACACCTTATGTAGTTGTGCATGCATATGTTACCAGGAAATGTTGATCCTCAAACTTTTATGGGAGTTGTGGCCCTTTGAACTAAGAATTTTACTGAAAATCCTCATTTATAATTCAGCAAAACTTGGTACCGGTATGTAAAAAGGACATCATTTGTAGTTGTGCATATTATTAGAAAATTTGACCCCCAAATTTTTTGTGGGCGTTATGGCCCTTAGAACTTAGAAATTTGCTGAAAATCCTCGTTTATTATTAGCACAACTCTGAAACTACGGAACTGAATTCAGCAAAACATGGTATGTAGGAAGGACATTATTCATAGTGTTGCATTTTATTCGAAAATTTTTACCATCTATTTTTGTTGGCAGGTATGGCCCTTTGAACTTAGAAATTTGCTGAAAATCCTCATTTATCAACTTGTCATAGCAACTCTGAAACCATTGAACTGAATTCAAGGAAACTTGGTATGTAAGAAGGACATCATAATGTAGTTGTGCATGTTACCAGAAAATTTTGATCCTCAAATGTTTGTGGGAGTTATGGCCCTTTGAACTAAGAAATTTGCTGAAAATCATCATTTATTATTAGCGCAACTCTGAAACTACTGAACTGAATTCAGCAAAACTTGGTATGTAGGAAGGACATCATTTTTAGTTGTGCAAATTATTAGAAAATTTTTACCTTCAAATTTTTGTGGGAGTTATGACCCTTTGAACTAAGAAATTTGCTGAAAATCCTCATTTATTATTAGCACAACTCTGGAACATCTGAACTGAATCCAGCAACACTTGGTATGTAGGAAGGACATCATTTATAGTTGTGCATATTATCAGAAAATTTTTTCCCACAATTTTTTTTTGGCAGTTATGGCCCTTTGAACTTATAAATTTGCTGAAAATCCTCATTTATCATCTTGTCATTGCAACTCTGAAACCATTGAACTGAATTCAAGGAAACTTGGTATGTAGGAAGGACATCATATGTAGTTGTGCATGTTACCTGGAATTTTGATCCTCAAATGTTTGTTGGAGTTATGGCCCTTTGAACTAAGAAATTTGCTGAAAATCCTCATTTATTATTAGTGCAACTCTGAAACTACTGAACTGAATTCAGCAAAACTTGGTATGTAAAAAGGACATTATTTGTAGTTGTGCATATTATTTGAAAATTTTGACCCCCAAATTTTTAAGGCAGTTATGGCCCTTTAAACTTATTTGGAAATTTGCTGAAAATCCTCATTTATCAACTTGTCATAGCAACTCTGAAACTACTGAACTGAATTCAATGAAACTTGGTATGTAGGAAGAACATCATAATTAGTTGTACATGTTACCAGAAAATTTTGATCCTCAAATTTTTGTGGGAGTTATGGCCCTTTGAACTTTGAAATTTGCTGAAAATCCTCATTTATTATTAGCACAACTCTGAAACTATGGAACTGAATTCAGCAAAACATGGTATGTAGGAAGGACATTATTCATAGTGTTGCATTTTATTCGAAAATTTTTACCATCTATTTTTGTTGGCAGTTTTGGCCCTTTGAACTTAGAAATTTGCTGAAAATCCTCATTTATCAACTTGTCATAGCAACTCTGAAACCATTGAACTGAATTCAAGGAAACTTGGTATGTAAGAAGGACATCATATGTAGTTGTGCATGTTACCAGAAAATTTTGATCCTCAAATGTTTGTGGGATTTATGGCCCTTTGAACTAAGAAATTTGCTGAAAATCATCATTTATTATTAGCGCAACTCTGAAACTACTGAACTGAATTCAGCAAAACTTGGTATGTAGGAAGGACATCATTTTTAGTTGTGCAAATTATTAGAAAATTTTTACCTTCAAATTTTTGTGGGAGTTATGACCCTTTGAACTAAGAAATTTGCTGAAAATCCTCATTTATTATTAGCACAACTCTGGAACATCTGAACTGAATCCAGCAACACTTGGTATGTAGGAAGGACATCATTTATAGTTGTGCATATTATCAGAAAATTTTTTCCCACAATTTTTTTTTGGCAGTTATGGCCCTTTGAACTTAGAAAGGATGAGTGGCAATAAGACCCATTTTTGGCCCAAGATTTACTAAGAAATTAAAACTGAGCATACAGATGCCGTGAGTTGATGAAACATGGATAAATTATAAGGCTTAAAGAAAATGATAGGCTTGTGCCATATCAGTTAAGCTGTCATGCCAATCAGTTTACTCAAAAAGCTATATATTAAAGAAATTGTCCTAATTTCAATGATTTTTGCTGATTTTCACACACTTTTTGGTCTGAAAGAAGATGGGCGCATCAAAACAACAACTTCATACTTGGCAAAAATGTGTAAAATGATGAAATCCATCATTTCTGAAAGTTTGGAGTTGTTGTTTTCATGCGCCCAATGTTTTCTTAAGGAAAATATGCACTGAAACCATTCAAAATTGCAGATTTTCTTTATTTTGTCAAATAATACCGCTGAATATGATGTCATAATTAGGTCACAATGAATGAAATTTGTCTTATTTGATGTGTTTTCTTTGTAACCACATATAAGCTTATATTTCTTATAAATATCATAACATTTGAACCAACTTCATTTTCTTGGGCCAATTATGGGTCTTAATGCCACTCATCCTTTGCTGAAAATCCTCATTTATCATCTTGTAATAGCAACTCTGAAACCATTGAACTGAATTCAAGGAAACTTGGTATGTAGGAAGGACATCATATGTAGTTGTGCATGTTACCTGGAATTTTGATCCTCAAATGTTTGTTGGAGTTATGGCCCTTTGAACTAAGAAATTTGCTGAAAATCCTCATTTATTATTAGTGCAACTCTGAAACTACTGAACTGAATTCAGCAAAACTTGGTATGTAAAAAGGACATTATTTGTAGTTGTGCATATTATTCGAAAATTTTGACCCCCAAATTTTTAAAGCAGTTATGGCCCTTTAAACTTAGAAATTTGCTGAAAATCCTCATTTATCAACTTGTCATAGCAACTCTGAAACTACTGAACTGAATTCAATGAAACTTGGTATGTAGGAAGAACATCATAATTAGTTGTACATGTTACCAGAAAATTTTGATCCTCAAATTTTTGTGGGAGTTATGGCCCTCTGAACTAAGAAATTTGCTGAAAATCATCATTTATTATTAGCACAACTCTGAAATACTGAACTGAATTCAGCAAAACTTAGTATGTAGGAAGGACATCATTTATAGTTGTGCATATTATCAGAAAATTTGTACCCACAATTTTTACCTGCGTCGCCGAAGTCGAAAGCAGGTCTAGTAGTCAGGTCACTCCGTCCGTTCGTCTGTCCGTCCGTCCTGCTATGGGGTGCCTGTCTTGTGAAATCTGAATCTCAAAAACTAAATACTAGATCTTTCTGAAATTTTACACAGTGATTACAGATATATTGAAGATGTGCACCTCCCCTTTTGGGGTCATTTTATAATTTCGTTTAGAAATTAGGGGCCCAAAAGGGGCCAAAAAAGCGACTTTTTAATTTTTTTCCACAATAACTTTTGTTCTGGTTGACCAATTGCTATGAAACATTACAGTAATGTTACTTACGGTACCATAAAAGGAAGGGTTGGGCTGATTTTGGGTGTCCCCTCTTTTTCGTTTAGAAGTAAGGGGCCAAAAAAGCGACTTTTAAATTTTTTTCCACAATAACTTTTGTTCTAGTTGACCAATTACTATGAAACATTACAGTAATGTTACTTACCGTAAAAGGAAGGGTTGGGCTGATTTTGGGTGTCCCCTCTTTTTTTGTTTAGAAATTAGGGGCCCTTAAGGGACCAAAAAAGTGACTTTTTAATTTGTTTTCACAATAACTTTTGTTCTGGTTGACCAAATGCTAAGAAACTTTACAGTAATGTTACTAACCATAAAAGGAAGGGTTGGGTTAATTTTGGGTGTTCCCTCTTTTTTCGTTTAGAAATTAGAGGCCCAAAGGGGGCCAAAAAAGCGACTTTTTAATTTTTTTTCCACAATAACTTTTGTTCTGGTTTACCTAATGCTATGAAACTTTACAGTAATATTACTTACCATAAAAGGAAGGTTTGGGCTGATTTTGGGTGTCCCCTCTTTTTTGGTTTAGAAACTGAGGGCCCTAAAGGGGCCAAAAAAGCAACTTTTTTATTTTGTTTCCACAATAACTTGTTTTGGTTGACCAAATGCTATGAAACTTTACAGTAGTGTTACTCACCATAAAAGGAAGGGTGGGGATGATTTTGGGTGACCCCTCTCTTTTTGTTTAGGAACGAGGAGCCCAAAAGGGGCAAAAATGTGACATTTTTCATTTATGGTTCGATTTAGAAATTTTTTTTTACAAGTTAATTTTGGTCATATATTGGATACAAAATGGAGGGTACAATTTTTTCTTGACCCACCTTTTCTGTTTAGCAATAAGGGGACCAAAAGGGGAAAAAATAAAAACATTTTTTTTGTGTCTATTCTTACAATATTGGGTGGCATGTGACAAATATGCTTTGTAAGTCCACCATAGGATGCAAGTGTCAAAATATTTTGACTGTCCATATTGGGCCTAGAATGTACAGGGTTCAACGTTTTGCCATGCGATGCAGGGCCAGACATCGATTGGTCTTGTTTTGGGCAGTTATGGCCCTTTGAACTTCCTCATATATCATCTTGTCAGTGCAACTAATCTGAAACTTCTGAACCCAATTCAACGAAACTCAGTACATGTATGTACATGTAGGAAGGGCATCATATGTAGTTGTGCATATTACCAGGAAATTTTTATCCTCAAATTTTTGTGGGAGTTTTTTACCCTCTGAACTTTGCTGAAAATCATCATTTATCATCTTGTCAGTGCAAGTCCTCTGAAACTACTGAACTGAATTGAACAAAACTTGGTATAAAGAAAGGACACCATATTTAGTTGTGCATATCATCAGGAAATTTTTATTGGGGTTACAGATGTTTGAACTTTGAATTTTGGAGGAAACAGGGGAGACATCGTTTTTGTAGACAAAAACAAACTTACCAGTTTAAAATGTTTCTTTCCACAGTCATTTAAGTTGAAAAAAAAAGGTTTTATTGTGGTTTGATAAATTGATTGTACATAAGTGAAGACAAAAACATAAACATCAGATACTAGATTATAAATTATATTTCCCTGAGTACAGTGATATTATTCTGTTTGTTGCAAAGTCTTATTTGGCTAGTCTTGTTTTACAAGTATATTTTCTGACTTTTTTCTTCAAAGTTTGTTCTTTCTTTTTTTACTGATTTGTTCTCGTTTTAGTAGAAAAATTAATTTCATACAAATATCCAACAATACAGTAAAACACCATCTTACATAGTCTCACAGAATAAATAAATAAGATTAGGATATACATAGTTTTGATGAGAACAGAACATTTATCTATCAATTAGCCTTAGGTAGGGTAAAGAAGACAAAGGGCAAGGTACAATAAGGGCCTTTTTGGTCCCCCTACTTTAAGAAGAAATAAATCCTATTTAAATAACAAAAACTATCATAAAAGATTCAAGTAAGATGGTTGACTTTTGTGACTATAGCTAGTATTGTCTATAATATACTCTGGTTTTTATTCTATAGAGGCCTTCAATAGGACAAAAGTCACCAAATTAGAGAAAAATTTCTTTTTTTATTCTTATTTCGTTTTTTTTAATTGTCCTCGATAATGTAGACCATTGATTTTTCAACTGATTTATTATCATTTCAAAGTAAAATTTAAAATTCATAAACAATAACTGTGGTCTAAGTAGTCGCTTGCATTTAAAAATTAAAAAAAAATACCCAAAATTTTGCTATTTTCAGCCAATTTGGCCAAAAATCGGTCATGATATTGTAAGTAAATAACATGTAAAATTCTTAAAAATTGAGTTTTCTGTGCTTTTTCATTCATTTAACTGACTGAATAACAATATAACTTTTCTCTATGTTGATACTTAACTTTTCAGTCTTAAAGGGGACCAAATATGGACCTTACAGTACCTTGTCCTTTGTTAAAGATATAACATTATATTAAACTAAAACTTAGCCTTTGGTAGACCTAGAAAAGATAAATCTGTTATAGGTAGAACATTTCCATCAACAGATACATTACATATAAACTTAACATCGGATATAAAATCTCTATGGGAGTCTTTGTCTTTCATAGAGTAGCGATTAAAGTTTGTATTTTTCTTCATAAAATCTTTGAAAGTTCCCTTTAGAACTAAAGGTTCATTTTCTCCAAATATGTCAGGATCATCTGGATATAAATCATCTCCTAAAATACAAGAAAACATATCACCAGTATTCATTATGGGTATTTTATTTGCTTGAAAAAAGTGTTTTTAAATACAATTGTCATGATTGTACCATTTCATCAGACATTTTATGAAATATCCAGTATGGTATTTCTTTGAATTGCCTGTACCAAACCAATACCACTGGAATTTTAATTACTCTTTAATACTGCCATTAACTGTTTTGTCTTTTCTTGTTAAATCATTTTGGGATCAATCATTTTTGGTATAACCTTTGTAGCAAGAGAGCATGATCCAGATCAAACCTTGATCTATCCAGTGACCAAATGATCTTAAGAATTTTATCTAAATCTCTAGCCAAGTCAATAACTTTTGGCTTTACATTACCTATTAAAATCCAGGTATGTAAAAGGTCCTGATACCATGATTACACTCTAAAAATAAGTTAAATTCAAACCTGGGTATACAACAAAAATAGCATCATCACACACAACAGGTACAGGAAATATCCTCCCAACTCTCTTAAATCTTCTCTCAACTGTAAAATTGTACAGGTCCTCAAACTTGGTGAAGTTTAAAAATTTGCATATTTCATAAATCTGTGGAGGGGCCAGCTTCAGTTTGGATTGAACATGACTTGTAATCAAATCATCTGGTGTAGACCACTGAAATAGAGAGGGTAAATGTTACATGACATTGACAGAGCAAACATGAACGAGCATACATGCACAGTTAGAAATAAAAGCCTGACTGCCGGCCCGGGACTGGCAACTTTTTTGCATGGTTGCATGGCTAAAATTCATGAAAAGGAGTATGTTTGGAAAGGGCCAAAAATGGCCCTAATTTTCAAATTCAAGGCCGCTACAAAATAATGATGCTAGAATGGGCATAAAGACTCTATACTTTATCATGTTTATAAAATGTCATAAATTGTTCAAGAATTGTTTACTCGTGTGAACAACAGAGACCTTTAACATTGTTTAAAGTAATTGAACTTCTTTAAAAATTGATGTTTTTGACATTTTAGCTCATTATTCTGTAAAAAATGATGAATATAATATTGGCTGCATATTCTGACCAAAATTATTTTTTAATTAAAATATTCACTTTTAAGTAATAAATTAATAAACTAAAATCTACAGTACACTCAGAGAGGATTGATTCTCATACTCTGATTTCGGAGGGAAATTTTTTAATGACTCCAGGAAACTCCAAGAAAAGCCATAAAAATCTAGGAGGGTTTTAGGAGTACTCCCTCCCAAGGGTCATAAATTACTCTGAGCTTGGAGTTTTTTATTGCCTTGAAAACCTTTTGAAGTAGCACCTATTTCCTGTCTTTCTTGTCAGGTGAAAATGATTATAATACACAAGGTAATAAACAACTCCAAAATACTCCGAAAAAGGTAATAAATTTCTCCCAGGTGGGAGAAATTACTTGGAGAATTTTAAGAGTTGACTCTGTGAAACTCTGTGAATCACTGGACACTGAAATCAGAGTATGAGAATCAATCCTCTCTGAGTGTACTGTATGTTGGACAGAGCATGGCGAAATCGACAAAAATGAAGATTTTCCTATTTGTTCTCATATTTAGGCTGTCATCAAAGGAAACAACACAATTTTATAACTAGAAAACTATTATATTTGTAAAATAAAGGTATTCTGTTGGTTATTTCCAAAGCATTCATTTAGATTTCTTAAACATGAAAGATCAGCCCAATTACAGGGCCAATTATGGGCCTTTGTGAACATACTCCTTTGACCATTTGTTGACTGGCTACGTATATAATAAAAAAAGGGTAGAATTTCAATTCAGGGCTGGTTACATTTTTAGCCAATTTCCTACCCTGATACATGTACATGTAACGTTACGGTACCCAAATTGCAACAACTTTGACGGTTTTTTTCTCGTATCTTTATCTGGACATGATTGCTTAAAAGTTTGGTCGGCTGTGTTTTACGAGTAAGGTTTACTGCATTTATCAATACAGAAATAATTATAATATTTGTTACACAAATGTCATAATACAGATTTTAAAACACTTGGGAATGACCGTAATTTTTCACATCAGGGGTACCCAAATTGCACATGGGGGTAAAAAATTGACTCCTTTAGATTTCTCTTAAAAATCTTGCTTCATTTTTGAAAGTAATTACTTCAATTTATTTTTATTAAAAATCCACTCAAGAAAAGGTATGTCAAAATTTTTTAAAGGCATTTTATGACTCCTGGTCGGATTTTTAGACAAATGCACAGTATTCCCCTAAAAAGGCTGTACAATTGAGTATTTTTTGTTTGCGGCTTATGATTTTTTTTTTTACTTTTGTTTATTACATGTATATGCAACTTGATGTCTTTTAAAAAAAGTTACTCTGCAAATTATTTTTTTTTAAATGTGCATAGGTAAGTCTGTTAATATACCTGTAGATGTACTGTTTCTTTATCATCATGTAAAGCATCTGGTATATGGTCAAGTAAGCAAACAAAGAATGCTGTATCATATCTTCTTTTTGACCCTTCATCTGTTTTTACAGCTTTCCTTGCAAATGAAACAGGTGTCAACCAGTTAGACCATTCACTTAGTGACCATATATCTGGTACCATATTGTATATCTTACACATCTCTATGAACTGGGACGCATCCTTGTCTACCCGTTCCCTCCAACTTTCAAAGTCAGATATTGCCATTTTTGAAACTCTTCCCATAGAATCATGGATGCTTCCAGAGCCTGATAAACAAGAAATAGTATTGTCATTTGATGATCTAGTAAGTAATATACCACACTCTTCAAATGTCTCACGGATTGCACAAATTCTGAATGCAACTTCGCTTGGAATATCAGTAAATTGGGGTTCCCTTTTTCTACTGAACATCGGGGAACCTGGTCCTGTGTTTGTAAAATAGCCAAATGTCTTCTGCCAAACATCATTTCCAATAGTAGAAAAAACATCTAACCAATCTTTTGAGAAATCTGAATCTTCTGCCACGCCCCCTGGAAACACACTCAGACTTGGCATAAAAGTACTCCTTCCACTTCGTTTCATCATTAAAATTTCATATTTGTATTTATTGCTAACATTTCTTGATCTAGCTGCTATAATCAAAGTGGCAGCTTCTCTCCAGTGCTTTAGTATAGTTGCCATAATGATTTTTTTTTATTTGACAGTTCAGTTCATGGGCGCAGACATCTTGGAAATTACAGGTTTGCTAAAACAAGTACTGCAAAATCTAACATAATACTAATGTTATTGGCTCTAAAATGTTTTTAAAAAAATCAATTAATGATTTGTAAGTCTATTTGAAAAAATAAAATATGATCATCATAGTGTTTTTATTTTAATTTTGAAGATATGAATAAAATAGTTGATTGAGATCGAAGTTGTTTTCATTATTTTATAGTCCTCGAATTTTAGGTCTGTACTAATACCGAAAAGAAAATAGATTGGTCTTCAGACATTTTGTTGGATCTCACATGACAGAAGCTAAACAGAAAGTTACAAGAGACTAAACAGAATTAAGGATGGCAGCATACAGGGCACAGTGAGACTGTTTTAGATTTATCACTTTTAAAATCAAAAAGACAAAAAATGCCTATATTCATATTGAAAAAAAGAATTACACTCAAAACTAACATTCATTGTAAATTTTCACCAATAAAGAAAGGGTCTGCTTACAGTCAACTGAGGATTGGAAGGTAGATCTATGTCTATTTTACTGAAAAATCTGCATGAAAATTACAAAATTACCAACCTATTTAAAAGGTTATCCAACACCCAGAACCCCCTTCTGTATCCGTAAAATGTACATTGATCTGGTTATATTTAAATGCAGAAATTATAATTAGAATCATAATTAATTTTTTACAAATGTTCAAATTCACTTACTTGATTGAAATTTTAGTTATTACTCAGTGGTTTTTTAGTGAAACTGGAAGGTGAAAGGTGCATTGTCCTAAAACCATTCTTTTTTTAGAGTGATATGAGTTATGATATAGTCCTTTTTAGAAAGTATTTTCCGGATGTGCAGACCTGAGAAATCTTTTACTTATGCACTACAGGTTAACGACTTCCGGGTAGGCCTCTCCATTGAAAATATGTCGAAATTAACTAAATTCGTCAACTTGTTAAAACATTTTAAATCTGATTGCCAAAGTCTTAAATTACTAAAACATACGTTAACATCCAAGACTTCACTCCAAACCAGTTTATTTGAACCGAGAATGGGAAATTACGCCAAAATCGGATAGGGATAAATTGATGTTTTTCCTTAGCTCAACGTTGTTCACACCATGAGGCCGACCCACAAAGGGAAACTACTCTTGCAAAAATGAAAACAAAAGAATCGGAATCGGAATTCCGGGTGACTTTTTGAAAAGGGCTATAGAACTAGCTTCTCACATTTCAAATTGCTAAAACTTTTTGATAGTATTACTTGTCTTGAAAATAAAAATAATATCTTTTATAGATTAATGTTTGAATAAAATAATTACAAAATGTATACATTTTTGTATCATTCAGACCTGCATTCTGTAGAGGGACACACACCTTGACAGTCCCTGCAGAATTATTCCAGGAGAACAGGCAGCGATTGTGTGACAGACTAAAAGGAAAAGTGCCCGCTGGAGCTATCGTTCTGTTACAAGGTGGAGAATCACAGACACAGTACTGTTCAGATACAGAACCAGTCTTTAGACAAGTATGATTTCAACTCTCCCAAATTATTGAGGGGGGGGGTAGGAGGGGGTCTGATCCCGAACTAATTTTTACAAAATCCTGTCATCCCGATTTAAAAATGAGAAAATACCGAATCCTGGTAAAGTTGATATAATTCTATCCCGGAATCCCGAACTTAAATTGTCCAAATCCCGGAATCCCGAGCTTAAATATGGCCAATCCCGGTGTCCCGAAAAAGGTCCTACCCCCCTTCATTATTCACAGTAACAGTGTCCAGTGAAATAGGAGGTAGGAGGGGGTCTGATCCCGAACTAATTTTTACAAAATCCTGTCATCCCGATTTAAAAATGAGAAAATACCGAATCCTGGTAAAGTTGATATAATTCTATCCCGGAATCCCGAACTTAAATTGTCCAAATCCCGGAATCCCGAGCTTAAATATGGCCAATCCCGGTGTCCCGAAAAAGGTCCTACCCCCCTTCATTATTCACAGTAACAGTGTCCAGTGAAATATATCTGGGCTTCTCAATCAGATCATCTTTGTACATGTATTAAACTTTTTGTTGCTTGTTTAAAAATTGAAATGATTTTTAGAAATATCATTGATGAAGAATAAATACTGTATAATCATTTATTTTGTGGAGATAAAAAATTGTGGTTTTAAGCATAAAACTGAATTGGTGGGGACAAATTTTTGTGGATTTTAAATTTTGATATACACTCTTTAAGTAAATATTTTAAATTCATTGGGATTTAATTTCGTGGATTTTTCTTACCCACTAAATAAACAAAAATTAATCCCCCACAAGTGTCAAAAGAGAAGATTAAATGCAAGAAAATGATAGACCTAATTTGGGTTGGTTTAAGTGATTTGGAATATTTTCTTCAGCTATAACAGCTGTTGTAGCTATAATCTGACCATTTATATATATTTTACATGATAATCAATAAAATTACTTATAATGAGGTGATTTATTGTTTTGATATTATTTTCAATTTATTTGTTATTAAATTAAGGAGTCTTATTTTCAATGGACCTTTGGAGTAGAGGAGCCAGATTTTTATGGTGCTATAGAGGTAGACACAGGAAAATCCATTCTGTTTCCTCCCAAGTTACCTGATACGTATGCAGTATGGATGGGGAAGTAAGTTAAAGTGAATTTAATCATATAAAAGCAAACTTTTAATATCATTGAAGAGAAAAGAACATTTATAACTCATGTAAAGAATATTTCAATATTAAAGAACCCTTTGTAGAGTTGATAAGAGTAGATTAAATGTGGGCCACTATAAGATCAATTTGCATACAGGTAACTTAGTTTAAATATATTTATTTATCCTGGATTGAGAAACAAGCTTAATGCTAATGTAAATCCCTCTCCAGCTAGCAGTTTGTGAGTGTGGCCTTTGCATTGTAACAGTTAACTTGAGAAGGATTGGTGTAAGTTCATAGCTGGTCTATAAATTCAGTGAAAAAAAGTTTAAAGAACATTTAAAAATCACAGGGGCTTAAAAAATTACAGCTTTATAGAGTAGCGGCTGATTTCTTTTTTAAGTTGATATAAATCACTGAAATTCAATCCCCTCTGGTGTAGTAAAAATGCATTGTTCAATAAACAGCCCATACACTTTGTTAGCAATGGCATTATAGAACAAATTAAGATTGAAAAAGCAAATTTAAAGGCTTGATGAAATTAAGATTTCCCTTGATTTGAAAGTGGATAGCATTATACACCATTCTGTATTTTGTAGATTGTTGAATTGTGATGATTTTAAAGAGAGATATGGTGTAGATGAAGCTCAATGGGCCACAGATGTAAGAATTGATGT
Organism: Arcuatula senhousia; assembly: GCA_963971305.1. Classification (NCBI taxonomy): domain Eukaryota; kingdom Metazoa; phylum Mollusca; class Bivalvia; order Mytilida; family Mytilidae; genus Arcuatula; species Arcuatula senhousia. The sequence goes on from OZ020306.1 coordinate 7,143,238, forward strand.
ATAAAAAAACAAAACACATCCTCATAATAAAATTTGTTGATATTTAGAATAACAAAAATGTTTATAACAAAGATCACCCTATGCTGGGAAATGCATAAAATTCCTAGCCATTCTGAGCTTTCATTGGATTTTTTTCATTATTTCTAAAAGATGTTTTATTATATTTACATTAAACAATGTTATAGTTCTATATTCTTTTAGTTCTAATGTCACATTGTAGGATCTAGTAAAAATCAGTCTTCCTTTGTCTTAGCTTTCTATGAGATTGAATACTTCTTCATTATAAAATGCAAAAGAAGTTGCTTTAAAGTCACCAAACCAAAAACATATCCAATAACTCTGCATTAAATGCAAAAGAAGTTGCTATAAAAGTATTCAAACCAAAACATATCAAGTAACTCAGGCATTTTTTATTGTTGTATTTATTTTTAATAGATTTCAACGATTTTGAAAGAAAAGAATCCTACAGTTTTGTTAACACTTGTAAGTACAAATATGATAGACAGTTTTAAAATGTTCAGAAAGAAATCATTTTTGTTACCATATTGATTAAAAAAAAAACATTAGAATGGGGAGCCATGTAACTTATTAAAAAAAATCTTAAGAAACAAAAACATTTTAGGTACAAAGTTAATTCTTAACTCAATAATCTGGGGAGATAATTTGAAATTACAAGTTAAAAAAAAAACAATTAAACTTACCAAGGGTGAAGATAAGTATATGCTGATCATAACCCTTGGTTTGTGAAGATAATGACATATTATAGAATAAAGGGAGGGGGGTTATTTTTTCAAAGTATATATAAGTGCCAAAAACTCTAGACTCTGTGTGATAGACAACATTATGTTTCTCTTTTTGTTGTAGAGAGGTTTGAACACAGACAGTGGAAACTACAGCAGAGAAGCTGCCTTTGATGGAATCAGTCAGTAAGTATAATATTCTATACATGTATTGCATAGGTTACTTTTATGATAAAAAGATATAAGTACATTCTTATTTATGTTAAAGTTTTATTGACCTGTGGATAGAAGCTGTCCTTTGCTTTTCAGAAAATGACAAAAAACTGTAGAGTAAGTTATGATCTTCCTGGAAGGCATCACATTGGATAAAACTGTAGATTTTGATTTGATAGATAAATGTAATATAAATGGAAGATTTTCTATTTTTTATGCTTATGTAACCATTGCATTTGTGTTCAGTAAAATTCATATAAGCTTTTTCAAATCGTATAATTAATTAAGTCAAATCTACTGGTATTTCTTTTTTGTGCTCTGGAATCTTTGATCTAAAAAAGCTGTTTAAATAGTGGAATGAAATAGCAAAAACTTATCATTATCTTTTGATTGTAGGTTCAAGGTGGACAATGCCATTCTACATCCTGAAATTGCTGAGTGGTGAGATCAATTTATCTATAACAGACAAATTGTTTTAGTATGAAAAAAAAAGATAAATCCTCAATTATGTTTAACTTCAATAGTTCAATATCATATCCTTCCATTGATGTAGTCATATACCTACATTGATTCTCCATAGTTTACAATGTACACTTTCTAATTTAAGGCATAGTATCAAGTTTATTATTAAGGATGATTGCTGGTCAGTAATTGAGATTTCTGTCAGATTTTCGGAATCCTCTGGATTTTACCATTAAAATGGTGATAATTTTTTGCCCACTAACCCCCTATTTTCTTTTTGAATTATTATTTATTAGAGCATAAAGGGCTAACTAACAAAGTTTTATAAATTACTTGTTATTTTTTCATAGGTTTTTACACTTAAACAAGTCTAATGTTAAACCTATGAAAAACTCAGAGAAATCCTTTTCCCGCCAAATTTTGAACGCTTAATATCTCAAAAACCAGTTTGGGGACCTATGAATTTTTTAAGCTGATTTTGTACCTTTACCTATGGGCTATTCATTAGATATATCAATTTAGAGACCTTGTTATTTTCAAACTGACCAGCGATCATCCTTAACTTTCTCAATATCTCAAAAACCAGTTCGGGGACCTATGAATTTTTTAAGCTGATTTTGTACCTTTACCTATGGGCTATTCATTAGATATATCAATTTAGAGACCTTGTTATTTTCAAACTGACCAGCGATCATCCTTAACTTTCGATTTACTTTTTTAAACATAAATTATCAAAGAACTCAATGAGATGAACCTCTTGTTTAATTCTGTGATAAAAGACAGCTTGAAAACAAATAACTGCTTGATGATAATTTTTTTTTACAGCCGAGTGTTCAAATCAGACAAAGAACTTGATGTTTTAAGATATTCCAATAAGATCAGCAGTGATGCACACAAAGAGGTAATAATTATTAGAAGGAAAACTATTTTATAAGCCACAAGCTCTCAATACCTCTATTTTTACCTGTGTCGCCTCTAGTAGTCGGGTCACTTGGTCCGTCACGCTATGGGTTGCCTGTCTTGTGTAATCTGAATCTCAAAAACCAAACACTAGATCCTTCTGAAATTTAAAACAGTGATTACAGATATATTGAAGATGTGAACCTTCCCTTTTGGGGTCATTTTATAATTTCGTTTAGAAATTAAGGGCCCAAAAGGGGCCAATAAAGAGACTTTTTTATTTGTTTGCATAATAACTTTTGTTCTGGTTTATCAAATGCTATGAAACTTTACAGTAATGTTACTTACAATTAAAGGAATGATGGGGCTAATTTTGGGTGTCCCCTCTTTTTTCGTTTTAAAATTGGGGGCCCTAAAGGGGTCAACGATGTGACTTTTTTATTTCTTTTGTTCTGGTTGACAAAATGCTATGAAACTTTACATTAATGTTACTTACAATAAAAGGAAGGGTGGGGTTGATTTTGAATATCATTTGTTTTTTGGTTTAGAAATTAGGGGCCTAAAAGGGGCTTAAAAATGAAACTTTTATTTGTTTTCACAATAACTTAAGTTCTGATTGACTGATTGTTATAAAATTTTACAATAATGAACCTTACCATTAAATGATTCATTGGCATGATTTTTTAAGGTCTCCCCTTTTTGTTGAGAAATTAGGGGCCACAAAGGGGCATAAAATTAAACATTTTATTTAAGGTCCAATTTAAAAAAAAAATTTGGAAGTTAGTTTTTGTTGTATATTGGATACAAAATGGAGGATAAATTTATTCTTGACTCCACCTTTCTGTTTAGCAATTAGGGGGTCATAAGGGGGGAAATTGAAACATATATTTTTTGTGTGTTTTTTATATCCGTGTTATAAGGATCTTAAATATTTCTATTTCTAAATATTCATTGTCAGTCTTTAAATTCGGTTGCATGTGACAAATATGCATTTTCAGTCCACCATAGGATGCAAGTGTCAAAAACTATTGACTGTCCATATTTGGTCTAAAATGAACAGGGTTCAACGTTTAGACGTATGACGCAGGGCCAGACATCGATTGGTCTTGTTATATCATCCTCTATGGTTTGATGTCACAAGGAAATTTGAAATAATGTGTGTAGGAAGAAATCTTTATGTAGTAAAGGACAGTACAAAAAGTTCAAGTGTTTCATATTTTCTTTGTATTTTCAAACATCATTTGGAGACATTTTAAGTGATACATAATGAATTAACTATATATTATTTGTGAGTGCATTTGGAATGTATTTGCACATCTTTGACAAGAATATTCGAAAGCATTCCTTTAAATTATGGCTTTAAACATTATTTTTTATGCCTTTACATATACGTTAACATCAAGCAGTTATATACTATTGTTTTGTTACAGGTTATGAAGGCTATTAGACCTGGAATGTATGAGTACCAGATGGAAAGGTTTGTAATAAATGTAATGATATATTATTATTTTATACCCCTTTCTATAAAGTTGCAGAGGATAATGTTTTTTGACCAGTCACTTGATACTTATATTTGTCCATGTTACAAGTTTTTTTGTTTTTTTTCCCCTAAAAACTTAGATATAAATATATAATGCTGATATTTGGTATGAAAGTCTACCATGGCAGCCTACAAATCAAGTTCAATTTTCATTCAGTATCACTGAATTTTACTCAAGATACAGCCATACTGGTCACAGAGTAGATCTCCCCAGCAAGTAATTCTTGCCACCCAATTTTCAAACGTTTATTGTGAAATTATTTGGACATTTAGATCGAAAATGAAACCTGATCCAAAAAGAGGACAAAAATGCCTTTCAAGTTAGCTATTCCATGACAACTTTAGTGGAAAATAGTGAAATTATCCCCAACATGGCAAGAACTGCTTTTGAGAAAAAAAATGGCGGGATCTACTCTGTGACCAGTAGGCTTGGAAAATTTCATTGAAATGACAGATTTCTGGCTTTTTTATTAATTCTTAGAAATATTAAGCTGAATATTTGTATACATGTATATGATACATTTAATTGATCACAGAAATATATTTTTAAACTGTTCTTTAAAATCAGTTCTACCTCAGATTACCCAATTTCCATTGTAATGATTGTCTATTGGCTAACAAACATCTATTGAAATATTGCAGTTTGTTCCAGCATTACTGTTACTTCACGGGAGGGATGAGACATGGAGCCTACACATGTATCTGTGGAACGTAGGTATCTTATACGGTATTTTTGTTGCTTTATTCCAGCTTGTTCAAGCACTACTGTTATTTCACAGGTGGAACAAGGAATGGGGCCTACACATGTGTTTGTGGCTCGTACGTATCATGCACCCTACTTTTGTTAATAATAAATTAATGATAATGAATTTTATCTACACTGGTCCTAAGAAATTTTGGTCAACACAGTATGCTCACTGGACAAATTTTGACGAATTATTATCGTATGAGCATTCAGGCGTTAATGTAGCGACTGTAAGGAGCGAAATATAACGACTGTATTATTCGGGTTAGTCTGATGAAGGTTAATCCAGAAAAGCACTTCACACGCAGTGAAATTTTGTTTTTGTACATTTATCAACATCATTTCAATTCAATATGTGGATCGTGTATTTCTGGCACATATTCCATATTCTTTCGTTTATAATTTTAAATATTTTTCAATATATTTTCAGGGGAGATAACGGTTCTATTTTACATTATGGCCATGCTGGAGCTCCAAACAGTAAACTAGTCCAAGATGGAGATATGTGGTATGTAGAGTATTAAGAAAAACTTTTACATTGAGGAAAAACCTGTTGATTCATATACTTTTTATAGTCTGACTTTGAAATTTTGATTATACCCCCCGCTTGAAAAGTGGGGGGTATATAGTGTCCGTCCGTCCTTCCGTTACACTTCAGGGTACCCATCTCTTTTCCACAACTCCTCCTAAACCCCTTGATAGATTTTCCTGAAACTTGCATACAATCTTTGTGACATAATATAGATGTGCACCTACTATTTTAAAATTTGATCAGAATGATTTTTGGGGTTTCCCATAGCAAAACATGGACTTTAGCCATTTGACTAAATGCTGGTACCCCTCTCTTATCCCCAACTCCTCCTAAACCCTTTGATGGATTTTCATGAAACTTACACACAATTTTTGTGACATAATGTAGATGTGCACCTACTATTTTAAAATTTGATCATAATTGTTTTTGGGGTTTTCCATAGCAAAACATGGACATAGCCATTTGACTAAATGCTGTTACCCATCTCTTATCCGCAACTCGTCCTTAACCCCTTGATGGATTTTCATGAAACCTTTACACAATCTTTTTGACATAATGTAGAGGTGCACTTACTATTTTGAAACTTGATCAGAATGATTTTTTTGGTTTCCATAGCAAAACATGTACTTAGCCATTCGACTACAAGTGGGTACCCATCTCTTATCTGCAACTCCTCCTAAACCCTAATGGATTTTCATGAAACCTACACACAATCTTTGTAACATAATGTAGATGTGCACCTACTATTTTAAAATTTGATCAGAATGATTTTGGGGTTTCCCTTAGCAAAACATGGACTTAGCCATTCGACTACATGGGGGTACCCATCTCTTATCCGCAACTCCTCCTAAACCCCTTGATGGATTTTCAGAAGAATTACACACAATCTTTGTGACATAATGTAGATGTGAACCACCTATTTTAAAATTTTATCTGATAATTTTTTTTGGGGGGGGCGGGGGTTTTTATTTGTGAGCTGCTGCTCACATTTTTTCTAGTTTTATTTAGGGGAGATAATTGACTTCAATCTTTTCCTAAGTATTTGTCCAAAATTGAGATGTATGTTATGTCACAAATCACAGAAGTTAAACTTAATAAGACCCTCTTTCAACAGGTCACATATTATTTAAAGGATGCATGTACATAGGCTTTCTTGCTATAATTTAGTTTGTGCATTTGGGAATCACATGTTGATAACTTGTTGCTGGTACATTCAGTTTGATTGACATGGGATGTGAATACTTTTGTAACACATCTGACATCACATGTGAGCTGTAACATGTTCATTCCCAGTCAATGGAAAGTTTTGTTACATTTCAGCTTGTTTGATATGGGATTTGAATATTACTCTTACACATCCGACATTACATGTTCATTCCTATCCAATGAAAAGTTTTGTTACATTTCAGCTTGTTTGATACGGGAAGTGAAAATTACTGTTACACATCTGACATCACATGTTCATTCCTATCCAATGGAATGTTTTGTAAAATTTCAGCTTGTTTGATATGGGATGTGAATATTACTGTTATACATCCGACATTACATGTTCATTCCTATCCAATGAAAAGTTTTGTTACATTTCAGCTTGTTTGATATGGGATGTGAATATTACTGTTACACATCTGACATCACATGTTCTTTCCCAGCTAATGGAAAGTTTACAGAGAAACAAAAAGGAATTTACAATGCAGTCTTCAAGTCAAGCAGAGCAGTTATGGATGCTGTCAAACCAGGTACTATATAACTACTCAGGCTTAATATAAAGCAGGAATAAATATTAGGGACCACAAATGTTTTTGATAGAACTTCAATGACATCTCTTTTTATTAGTGTCCAGGTACACATGCTCAATGTACTCTATTGAAATTTTGATTTGTTGTCCGTTTTTAACTTTTTGTAGGAGTGTCTTGGGTTGATATGCATTTATTAGCTGACAGAACAAACTTGGAAGAATTAAAGAAACTAGGCCTAATATCAGGAGATATTGATGAGATGATGAAAGTTAGACTGGGGGCAGTGTTTATGCCACATGGGCTGGGCCATTTTATGGGGCTAGATGTCCATGATGTCGGTGGATATCCACAGGTACACATTACAGTATAAAGTTTCTGTTTTACCACCACAAAGCTCTTTGGAGGCTTTATGGAAACCAAACTGTCTGTCTATGTGCAGGGTAACATAGTCCATAATCGGCTTTATGGAATTTGATAATTTAACATGAAGAAGCTATATATGGAGATTTGCATGGGAAAAAAATGTATATTGAATATCATTCAGGGGTGATAATACGTAAGTCTTTCCCAATACCAACTAAGAATTATGTCTCCTCCCACTTTTATGGGGAGACATATTGTTTTTGTCGTGTCCGTCCGTCCGTCTGTCCATCACAAAGTTTGTCAGCGCAACTCCTCTGAAACTATTGAACCGAATTCAACGACACTTGGTATATAGGAAGGACATCATATGTAGTTTTGCATATTACCAGGAAATTTTGATCCTCAAAGTTTTGTGGGAGTTATGGCCCTTTGAACTTAGAAATTTGCTGAAAATCCTCATTTATCATCTTGTCAGCGCAACTCCTCTGAAACTACTGAACCGAATTCAACCAAACTTGGTATATAGGAAGGACATCATATTTAGTTGTGCATGTTACCAGGAAATTTTGATCCTCAAATTTTTATGGGAGTTATGGCCCTTTGAACTTAGAAATTTGCTGAAAATCCTCATTTATCATCTTGTCAGCGCAACTCCTCTGAAACTACTGAACCGAATTCAACGAAACTTGGTATATAGGAAGGACACCATATGTAGTTGTGCATACTACCAGCAAAATTTGATCATCAAATTTTTGTGGAAGTAAGGGCCTTTTGAACTTTGAACTTTTTGGGGAAACGGGGGGAGACATCGTTTTTGTAGGCAAAAACAAACTTTAATTTAACTTGTTAGAGAGTTATGTTGTAGAGATTTATTATTCATGTCGAATACTGTGGATTCATTTATTATGTTGCCTGGAACGTGTTGCAAAAGCAACATATACAGGGGTTACTTTGGCACTATCCACCATCTTGCGTCGTCATCCTGCGGTCCATCACAGTTACCCAGGCAACTACATGGCACAGCCTCTTGATATGTAGCTTCATCATATAGTACTTAAGGTGTAAAGTGATTTTATGCCCAAAAAATTACTACTTCCTGTTTGACAAATACTTATGGTCACTTATTGTTGTAATAGAATGAACATATATGCAAAGTTTCTGTCGCAGTTTTCCGGTCAACTACATGCCACAGCCTCTTGATATTTGTCATGTAGCTTCATCCCATAGTACTACAAGGTGTAAAGCGATTTTATGCCTTAAAATAACTACTTCCTGTTTGATGAATACTTAATGATTTATATAGAATTAACATATTTGCAAAATTTCCATCAGTTTTTGGGGCAACTACATGACACAGCTTTTTGATATTTGGCCTGTAGCTTCATCCCATAGTGATACATGTATAAGGTGTAAATTGTGATTTTATGCCCCAAAAATAACTACTTTCTGTTTGACAAATACTTATCGTTTTAAAAAGAATGAATATATATGCAAAATTCGGTCACAGTTTTCTGGGCAATTACATGACACAGCCTCTTGATATTTAACATGTAGCTTCATCCAATAGTACTTCATGTTGTAAAAAAATTTTATGCCCGAAAATTTGTTACTTCCTGTTGATCCAATTTCAACTGTGTGTGTTACAGGGAACAGAAAGAAGACAGGAGGCTGGTCTGAAGTCACTGAGGACTGTGAGAACATTGGAAGACAGGATGGTGTTAACAATAGAACCAGGGATATACTTTATTGATGTGGTATAAAGATTTTTAGCTCAACTCTTTAAGTGAGGGGGCTTATGTGATACCCCAAGCATTGGCATCATTGTCATTCTTCACTTATAGAGGAATTATTAAAGTCAATTCCTGTTTACATACGAGTGCCATATCAACAATATTGATGTTAGGTGCAGCTAGTGATGCTAAGCTCAATGCATGTTTCATATGCTGGCCGGACTTTTTTCCGCATGGATGACCACTTAAAGTTTTGAAAGTTAAAGTCAGTTCTTGCTTATAGACAATAGTGCATAACTAGGTGAGCTTTGTTGTCGATAGCTTACCTTTGGTTTTCTTTGTGGTGGTCTTATGAGACAACAAAGCACATTAATGTTGGTAAAGTTTTCAAAACACAAGTTTTAGTATTGTATTGTCTAAAAAACATGCCTTGCAACACCCAGATACTGTTTTTTGCTGGAATGACCCAAAGCTGTTTATGTCTATTTAGACATATATAGTGCTAGGTTAATATTTTGTAACTCTAGAAGAAAAATAATTTGATATAAATATTTCAGCATGGCTTCCTTTCAAGTGCAACTTAAGTTTTGTTTGTTTGTTTGTTATAGCTGATTGATGCTGCCTTGAAGAACCCAGAACAAGCTAGATTTCTGAACCGTGAGGTGTTGGACAACTATAGAGGTTTTGGTGGGGTAAATATGATTAAATTCATTATAAGATACTATAGATGATCAATATGCTGAAAAGCAGTGTGCACCACATTAATTTTAGGTTATATGGGTTTTCTGTATATAAGATTTCCATGAAACTTGATAGGCTGATGCATCAAGAAATGTATTTAAAACTGTGTAGAAAATAAGGTCTTTTTAATTGGTTCCAAGTTTGATATCAATATCTGCATGACTTTATTGCTTGTTTCACAACAACATTAAAAATATATAGGCTTGGTCATGATTTTGAATCATTTTCATGGTCTTTTTTATTAATACGATATTTTGATTATTATATATTTATATAAATTTAATATGTTCAAATCAAATCCATACAAAATAATGTATCATAATAAATTTGTTGTTTTATTTCTGTAACATTTAAAAGTTTGTCTACAATTTTTCCTTATTATAAATGCAACATATTATACAGTTTAGCATGAAGTTTGTAACTTGAATAACAATTTCATTGTAAAAAAAGTTTTTCTCACAATTTTAAGCAATAAAAGACTAAGATTTGTGTTCTTAAAAGACAGCAGTAGCAGGTTTACATGAATTATAACTTGATTCTTCTATTGTTATGCTAGGTGAGGATAGAGGATGATATAGCAGTAACGTCAGACGGTATGGAGCTATTAACCTGTGTCCCTAGAACTGTAGAGGAAATAGAACGACTGATGGAAGAAGGTCGACGTCAGCCACCTATACCCCTGCCACAGGATGAGAAAAAATAACAATAAACAATGACTACATTTAACTATCATAGGTCATTATCAGCTAGCACATTTGATTTCATAAGGTACCATTCTAGGTCTAGTCAAGTCATACAATGCTTTTCATTTATCCTGCTTAATTTTCATAATTTATTTAAATAATATTATTTTTAATTTTTTTTCTCAATCATATTTGATATTTTACACATTGTTGAACAATTTATTTCTCCCAATGTTATTATTAAAGTACATTGTACAAACTTATGTACTAGTAATTAAAGCTTCATATGGTTGTTGCGACAGGTTATGTTGTAGGTGGAAGTACTGTTTTTGACTGCCATTTTTAGAAAAAAAATATTTTGTATTGATATTCAAGTGCCATGTCAATATATTTAATGTTACATGATATCATATTATAATAAATATATTTTGTTTTAATATTGATTTATTTTGTTGGCAGATTGGTTTTAGGTGCTATACCTTGTTTTTAGTCTGCATGTGTTCTGGCACTTAGTCCATCTGTAGAATTAAACAAGACCAATCGATGTCTGGCCCTGCGTCGCACGGCAAAATGTTGAACCCTGTACGTTCTAGGCCCAATATGGACAGTCAAAATATTTTGACACTTGCTTCCTATGGTGGACTTACAAAGCATATTTGTCACATGCCACCCAATATTGTAAAAATAGACAAAAAATAGTTTCTATTTTTTTTCCCCTTTTGGTGCCCTTATTGCTAAACAGAAAAGGTGGGTCAAGAAAAAATTGTATCCTCCATTTTGTATCCAATATATGACCAAAATTAACTTGTAAAAAAAAATTCTAAATCGGACCATAAATAAAAAATGTCACATTTTTGCCCCTTTTGGGCCCCTCGTTCCTAAACAAAAAGAGAGGGGACACCCAAAATCATCCCCATCCTTTTATTTATGGTGAGTAACACTACTGTAAAGTTTCATAGCATTTTGTCAACCAAAACAAGTTACTGTGGAAACAAATAAAAAAGTTGCTTTTTTGGCCCCTTAGGGCCCTTAGTTTCTAAACGAAAAAAAAGGGGACACCCAAAATCAACCTAACCCTTCCTTTTATGGTAAGTAACATTACTGTAAAGTTTCATAACTCTTGGTCATCCAGAACAAAAGTTATTGTGGAATTTAAAAATTTAAAAAGTCGCTTTTTTGGCCCCCTTTGGGCCTCTAATTTCTAAATGAAAAAAGAGGCGACACCCAAAATCAGCCCAATCCTTCCTTTTATGGTAAGTAACATTACTGTAAAGTTTCTTAGCATTTGGTCAACCAGAACAAAAGTTATTGTGGAAACAAATAAAAAAGTCACTTTTTTGGTCCCTTTAGGGTGTCTAATTTCTAAACGAAAAAAGAGGGGACACCCAAATTCAGGCCAACCCTTCCTTTTATGGTAAGTAACATAACTGTCAAGTTTCATAGCATTTGGTCAACCAGAATAAAAGTTATTGTGGAAAGAATTTAAAAGTCGCTTTTTTTGGCCCCTTTTGGGTCCCTAATTTCTAAACGAAATTATAAAATGACCCCAAAAGGGGAGGTGCATATCTCCAATATATCTGTTATCACTGTGTAAAATTTCAGAAAGATCTAGTGATTCAGATTACACAAGACAGGCACCCCATAGCGGGAAGAACAGACAGACGGACGGACGGAGTGACCCGACTACTAGACCTGCTTTGGCCTTCGGCGAGGCAAGTAAAAAACAACAACTCTGATCTGATTAAACTTTGCACAATATCATTTTTGGAATGATTTACACAACTGTATTACAAGAATAGCATGTTTGAGGTCCACCAACACACCACTGTTTATGGTGAAAGGTACAGAACTCCTACAAAAATTGTTGACTGTTACTTATTTAATTTTGGGTTTGTCCAAGGTATTTTTAAAGATACAAAGTATAATCTTATGTGAATTGTGGGTGTGAGAGTTCTACAAATATTAAAAAAAGAAGTAAACTAATTAAATAAAAACAATTTATTTTTTCTTCTTCTTTTTTCCTGTGACTTCCTCTAACAAAGATTTCATTTTCTTGTCCTTGATTTTGAACTCCTTTTGTTTAGAATGTCCTGAATAGTTTGTGTGAAAACTCTTTTCTTTACTTGTGTCTTCCTCGTCCTGTATAAAACAAAATCAATAGGTCAGAAACAAGTATAAAAAGGACCTGAACATTTTACTCCAAGAACAAAGTGTGTTTTTATGTTTATTTGTCCTTTTACATTTGAACAAATGACTTGATGAAGTATTATAAACTATGAACCTTAGTATCCTGATTAAGCAAAGATTTTTACTGGCTTTCATACCATTTGACTTACAGGTTTTTCGAATGCTCTTTAGTGATTCACAACAATTGAGGGTTTTTAAAAGTAAAACCCCTGTTTATGAAGTATCTATACTTACCTGCATCAACTTTTTGCAAATGTTCCTGCACCGTTCACAATCACGCTGAACTTAAATTCCCACTGGAGCCCCATTGACCTCATGACCTGCACCAACTTCCGGTTCAGTTTTTGTGAGGCAAACCAATGCAAGGTCCAGGGGAGGAGAAAAGGGGGGGTGATGCAGGTAAGTATAGATACTTCATAAACAGGGGTTTTACTTTTAAAAACCCTCAGTTTATATCACTATCTATACTTACCTGCATCAACTTTTTGCAAAATCACAGAATTTGTATACAAAACAAAGCTGTGGTAGGACTTGCATAATAATAGAATAACATAACATTAAAATGACTCACCAATAATCTCTTGGTATAATATCTGTCATCTCAAAATTGCTCAATGTTTTCTGGTTTTAAAAGTGTCCAATATAGCCATTTTAGCAAATCGGGCTTCCTTTGTTGGAACATCTTTCAAATAAAAAGATGTGAAAGTATTTTCCACAGACCAATGAGCTGCGTTCATTATTTCTGAAATAGTTGCTCCATTATAAAGCGCCCAAGAAGTTGAAAGTCTTCTAGTGTCATGAGCACGAACATTTTTTAAAGAACAATCCATGTTATCATAGACATATCGAATAAGTGAAACAATCCATCTACTAATGGAATTTTTTGAAGCTTCTCTTGATACTCCTTTTTGATAAGTAAGAAAAATGTTACTAGAGTTCAATCTCCTATCCTGAACTCTTTTAAGATAGCATTTTAAGGCTCTACAAGGACACAACAGTAAATCCTTATCATCTGTAGCAAACTCATCAAATTTAGGAATAAAAATTGGTAACCAAGGCTTCGCTAATCTTTGTGTTTTGCTTAGGAATTGTAAATTTGGTAATAAACGAATTCCACTCCTTTCAAATCTCAAATTTGATTCGTCTATAGTAAGAGCATGAATCTCACTGACTCGAGATGCAGAAGCTAGTGCAATTAAAAAGACAGTCTTCCAAGTTAAAAATTTTATATCACAAGTTTCAATAGGTTCAAATGGTGATTCACAGAGATTCCATAACACTGAAGGCAAATCCCAATTAGGAAGTAAAGGTTTAACATTTGGGGAATCATTAAAAATTCCCTTAATAAGTTTAGACAAGGTAGAATCAGTACTGACAGAAAAATTCCCCAAGCCTTTATGAATTGTATTAATAGCTGACCTATAACCCATAATTGTACTAGCCTTACAACTTTTTACTTTATATAAATAAATAAAAAAATCTGCAATGTCTTCTACAGAGGCTGAAGAGGAATTGACTTTCCTTTCAGTACACCAACTTGTGTAGATTCGCAATCGAGCCTCATATAGCTTTCTTGTTGATTCTCTACAAGCTTTATTGATAAGTTTTTTAGCTTGTTTAGAAAAAGATTTTGAGCTTTTTGATCTTTTGAAATTTTCCAAACTGCCAGATTTAGACTTCTTGGATTTGGATGAACATTTTGTCCCCTGTTTTGAGACAACATTTTTTTCCATTAGAGGTAACTGTCTTGGAATTTCTATTAGTAACTGAAGAAGTTGAGGAAACCACGACTGACGAGGAGAAAAAGGAGCTATCAGCAACAGAACACACGACTCCTTGCTGACTTTCATAAGAACTTTTGGGATCAGAACTGGAGGAGGAAAGGCATAGGCAAACATTCCCTCCCAACTGATTGAAAGAGCATCTGCAGCAAAAGCCTGCTGATCCGGAACAGGACTGCAGAACACCTGCAGATGTTTGTTTTGAAACGTCGCAAACAAGTCTATATTGGGGGTCCCCATGACATTGAAAATATTCTGAACTATTGAAGGATGCAACCTCCATTCCGTTACTTTTACTTGAGTCTGGCCTCTGCTGAGGCCATCCGCAAGAAAATTCAGTTTCCCTGGTATATGGGCCGCTTTGAGATGAATTTCCCGTTTTCGACACCATTGCAGCATGTCCCAAAGAAGAAAACACAGTGTGGGTGATTTTGTCCCCCCTTGCTTGTTTATATATGCTACCACTGTGGAATTGTCGCAACGAACTAGCACATTCTGACCTTGAACTAGAGATTGCATTTGAATGAGAGCATTCCAAACTGCTTTCAACTCTAACCAATTGATATGGTTGTTCTGACACTCTAATGGCCATTTTTCTGAAATTTTCGTTGTATCCATATGAGCTCCCCAGCCCCAATTCGAGGCATCTGTCCACAGAGTTAGGGGGTAATTGTAGCCTTCTAGGGGAACCCCTTTGAAAATGTTCCTCCTGTCCAACCACCACTGAAGATGAATTATTAAAATGTTCTTTATTGGAACAAGATGTAATAAACTGTCCTTGTGAGGACGCCAAAAACACAGGAAATACAATTGCAAAGGGCGCATATGTAACCTGGCATAAGGGACTATGTCTATGCAAGAAGCTAGTAACCCCAGAAGTCTCAGAAATAATTTGGCTGGGACCACCTGCTTTTGGCACATTTCTGTTACAACTTCCTGAATCAGAAGAAATCGGTCTTCCGATGGAAACACTAACCCTTTCTCTAGATTGAACACTGCCCCTAAGTAGCTTATCACTTGAGAAGGAATTAACTGAGACTTTTTTAGATTTATTAAAAGACCCAAATCTACTAGCAGATTTACTGTTTGTCTGAACTGCTGAATCAACATATTTCTTACTTGATTCTTCACTAACCAATCGTCTAGGTACATGTAAATGTAGATTTGATGTCTTCTGAGAAAACTGCCCACTGCCATCATTACCTTTGTGAAGACTCGAGGGGCAATGGCTAGCCCAAAAGGCATCGCCCTGAATTGAAAATGAAGACCGTTTACACAAAACCGAAGAAATTGTCTGTGTGGGGGGTAAACTGGAATCTGAAGATATGCATCCTTCAAGTCCAGACTTACTGCCCAATCCCCTTTTTGAAGAGCCTGAATAATTGACCTTAATGTTTCCATCTTGAAATGCTCCTTTACTAGAAATTGATTTAATGGTTTTAGATTTAGAATGGGACGTGTACCCCCGTCCTTCTTGGGAACCACAAAAAATGTGCTGTAAAACCCTTGACCTATCTGATTCGAGGGGACAGCTTCTATAGCATGTTTTCCTAACAAGCTTTCTACCTCTTCTAAAATATTTAACATATGAACATGTTTTAACTTGGTTTCTCTTACTCCTGACCTTGGAGGGGGGACAACAAACATTAATTTCAGTCCTTCCTGGACTAAATTTAGAACCCATGGATCGGACGTTATCTGCGTCCATTTGACATAAAAATTTTGAATATGACACCCTACCTGGGCAAAATTTTGAAACTTTTGTACAAACTGTGTCAGATCTGATTCTACTTGGAGGGACGAAACCCCAACTGTTTTTGCCCCTTTTTTTCACTTGGAAAACTACCTTTAGACCTTGCACTAGGCTTGTTATAGTTACTCTGATTGTTTGACTTGTTATAACTATGTCTCTTGTAAGACTTTTGCTCATTGTTGTACTTTGTCTTCTTAGCATTAGAAGAAGCCTCTTCTGTAGACTTAAAATCTACCTTTCTTTTCTTAGAATTGTCAGAAGAAGAGTTAGATGTATATGTCTTTCTAACAATTTGTGTTTCTTTAGCATCTCTCATATTTTCTGCACTGTCATGTAGTACATCAAAAAATTTACCACCAAACAGTTTTGACCCTTCAGTTGGCAAAGACAATAATTTATGCTCTGTGCTTTTATTTTTGAAAGCCATTTCAGAGATGTGAATTAACCTTCTAGATCTTACAGAATTGATTATAAGTCTGGAAATAACATCTGACATGGAAGTAAAAACTTCCATCAAAGCCCTAAGAGCTTCAAGCTTATCTTCATTGTCATTGACCTTTTCCAGATATGAAGTGAACAGAGTTGCATGTGACACCTGTCGCAACAGTAATCTAGCTTGTGTATCAACCTTCTTCATCTCAATGTCTTGATCATGTAAATCCTTATTCTTAAAACGAAATTGGGCTTTACCAACCTTTGGAGCTTTTAATAACGTAGAATTAGAAGAAGATAACCCTTCTAATGCATTCTCATCTAGCTGCGGGGTCAAACAGAACAAATCGAAATGATCAGAATTAACTCGGAAATTTAAATCATCATTAGCTTTATAAGTTCTTATGACTGTTTTCTTTTGAAACTCATGATCAACCTCTTTGTAAATACTGAGGACTGAACCATCTAAAGGTAACCTGTTACTAACAACAGTTTCTTTCTTTGCTTTAGCTAAGTTACTTGACACATAAGATTTATCCTGTGAACTATCAGCTTTCACTTCCTCCATCTCAATACCTAATTTATCAGCTACCTTTTTGAGGAAAGGTGACCAACCTTTCTCATTTAAACCGTGACAGTCTACTGATGACTGTACTTCGGACTGTAAGTCAGAATTTTTTGATTTACAGGTACTTTCTTCATCCTGAGCCATTAAGGATAAGGGCGAAGTAGGTCTACTGACTGAGAAGTGATTATTTTCAGACTCCTGATCAGAAATGTCTTCATATTGAGAAGAAGGCTCAAATCGATTGAACCTCCTTTTGCTTTTGTCAGTATTACATGGAGCATTCTGAACATTATTATTCTGATCACTTGATAACTGCTGATCATGAGAAATGGTAGTTTGAACCTCGTGTGCATTATTACTACTACTCTGTGAACCTACAGTTTGATTTATAGCACTAGATTGTGTATTTTGCTTTGAAACATCAGACACATTAGGGTTCATAAATGCATATGGGTTAAACATAAACGGCCAAAATGGCATCTGTGGAACCCCTTCTTTTGAAACCCCAGAGTTCACATTTGTATTCATATAGTTCAAGGGGTTCAAAAATCCAACACCAGAATCCTGTGAGCTTGGACATGGTATACAAGAAAAAGGAAACGAATTAACAAATTGTTGTGGAATGTTCCCCATAGGACTGGTAATATTTTGATTGTTCCCCACAGAGGGACTCATATTTGTTCTTTGTGTAGAATGTGTGTTCCCTACAAAAGGAGTGTTCCCCATAGAGGGACTCATAGTTATCTGAGTGTTGTTCCCCACAGAGGGACTCATAGTGAATTGAGTGGTGTTCCCCACAGAGGGACTCATAGTGAATTGAGTGTTGTTCCCCACAGAGGGACTCATTATACAACTGGACAAACCAATTGAAGGATTGGTCTCGTGAGTACACCTTGACAAATTGTCCGAAGTACATGTCGACACTACATTTTTAGCTTTCGCTTTTTCAATCATCAAATTGATTGCTTTCCGTTTATCTTCCGTCCAATTTTCACAAAATTTACACGGAAACCCAGCATGGCATATTCTATGCCTGTAGCATTCATCATGATCATCGAGAACATTCATTTTTTTGTCACATTTACAACAGTCTTTGAAATCGTCCGACATCGTAAAAATATATATTCGAAAGAACAAAATATGTAAAGTAAATAAATCGGTATAAAAATCCCTTTGAAAAATACAGAAATTAAACGTTTCTGACTCAAAAACAACCAGAATTAAAACAGATTAAATCCATCAGCATGAATAAACAATGTGAACAATATGGCGCCGAACAAAAAACTGAACCGGAAGTTGGTGCAGGTCATGAGGTCAATGGGGCTCCAGTGGGAATTTAAGTTCAGCGTGATTGTGAACGGTGCAGGAACATTTGCAAAAAGTTGATGCAGGTAAGTATAGATAGTGATATAAACATGACGTGTATAGAATACAAACATAAAGGTTCACACATTGTTCTTTAAAAGGATTATAAATAAATCTAAATGGTTAAAAGGATCTATTGTTGGTCAGATTTGATATGTAAATGATAAAAGCCTCTTATAACAAGTCATGGACTGTTAGTGTTATGTCAATACAGCTATGTTACATGTACCTCCAATATGAGAGAGTTATTCCCCTTTGGTTCACTTTTCTTCTTTTTGTCCCCATCTACAAAGTTAATTGATTTATCAATTTATTATACTGCATATTAACTTCAGATAATTGCTCAAATAAACTTGGGGTTATCCCAGAACAAATATATTATAAAATAAAAAGCTTCGCCTAGCGCAGCATGATACGACCGCAACATGTTGAACACTGTACATTTTAAGCCCAATATGGATAGTCAATTGCTCTGGACACATGCAGCCCATGGTGGACTGACAAAGTTTTTTGACACATGCAGCCTTTGGTGGACTATCCATCCACATTTCACAAGAAATTCAATTTTTGTTCAAAAGCAAACTAAAATAAATTACAGTTACAAAAACATTACTCCTTTTGGCCCAAAACTAATGGTAACTTCTACCTTTCACTTTTGCTCCTTTAGGTCCCTTGTAGCAATTAGGGGGAGGGAAGTGTTGCAAAATAAACATTCAATTTTGTTAATTCACTAAAAGAATTTATTTGTAAAAACAAGAGTTAACACTAAAGTCTGTCTCGCCTGCCGGCACCATCAGAAACAATTATTCTTTCTTACTTCCACTATATTTTGAATTTACATGGATTTTCAGTTTCTGAGATCAAAAGATGTTTATAGAACTTAAACATTGCAAATATATGCAATAAAAATAATCAAAGTCACTCAACCGGAAAATTAAGGTCAAGGTCAAAAGATGGGGATGCAACTGTGCTAAGCTACTACTGGGGCATATGTATACCAAGTTTCATCAACCTAGGACCTATAGTTCTTGAGATATGGAGGTGCTCGCAAAACTTTTCCATTGCTATTATATGTATTGAAAATTGTCAAAGTCACTCAACCGAAAAATCAAGGTCAAGGTCAAAAGATGGGGATGCAACTGTGGTAAGCTAATACTGGGGCATATGCATACCAAGTTTCATCAACCTAGGACCTATAGTTCTTGAGATATGGAGGTGCTCGCAAAACTTTTCCATTGCTATTATATGTATTGAAAATTGTCAAAGTCACTCAACCGGAAAATCAAGGTCAAGGTCAAAAGATGGGGATGCAACTGAGCTAAGCTACTACTGGGGCATATGCATACCAAGTTTCATCAACCTAGGACCTATAGTTCTTGAGATATGGAGGTGCTCGCAAAACTTTTCCATTGCTATTATATGTATTGAAAATTGTCAAAGTCACTCAACCGGAAAATCAAGGTCAAGGTCAAAAGATGGGGATGCAACTGTGCTAAGCTACTACTGGGGCATATGCATACCAAGTTTCATCAACCCAGGACCTATAGTTCTTGAGATATGGAGGTGCACATAAAACTTTTCCAAAAAGTTAACGCCGCCGTCGCCGCCGCCGGTAAAGTAACACCTATGTCCCGCTCTGCTTCGCAGGCGAGACAAAAAAAATTGAAATCGGACAATAAATAAGAAAGTTTCAATAATAGCCCCTTTGCCCCTATTTCCAAAATGGGGTTGGAGGATAAAGCAATGATTAATCCTCCATTTTCTATCCACCACTTGACAAGACTTAACTTGCAAAAAAAAATTTCAAAAACGAACCAAAAATAAAAAAGTCAAATTTTTTGCCCCTTTTGGGGCCCTTATATCTAAAGGAAAAAAGGGGACCCCCAAATCAATCCCATCTATAGTATAATAGAAATGCATATCATTGTCAAATTTCATAACAATTGACCGACCAGAACCAAAATTATAGTGAGAACAAATAAAAAATTAGTTTTTTTGGCCCCCTTTTGGGCCCCCAATTTATAAAAGAATAAAGGGGAGACCCCCAAAATCAATCTCATTTATCCTTTTATGGTATGAAATATTATTGTAAAATTTCACAACATTTGGTTCACTAGAACAAAAGTTATTGTGGGAACTAACAAAAAAATTGCAACTTTGGCCCCTTTTTGGCCCCTAATTTCTGAATGAAAAAAAGGGGGACCCTAAAATCAATCCCATCCATCCTTTTATAGTAAGGAACATCATTGTCAAATTTCATAGCATTCGGATAACTAGAACAAAAGTTATTGTGTATACACTAATGTTAACAGACGCAGACGACGACTATGACGACAACGACGACAGCATCATACCATTATACGTCCACAATTTTTTTGCGGTCGTATAAAAAAAAAGTGAGGCAAGAATGAATTTTTGTTAGCATGCAACAATCTTTAAACAAGTAAATAAAGACTTTTGACAAACACCTTATTATTCAAAAAGTACTGGTTGCATTTTTTTATCAAACGTTTATGTCCCTTTTTGTTAGAAAAGGGACATAAAATCCATAATTAGTTTATAAGAAAGTATGCTACTAATCCATTTATCAATACATAGTATGAATTGCCAGATAAGTATTAAAATCAAAATGAAAAGCCATAACATTGAAACCTGATGTGTATATAAACTACTTTACGGACTTAATTTTTAGTTGTTTTTCCTTGTTTTGTGTTCTGCATTGAGTCTTCAATTCCCTAACATTTGTTTGGAAAATGTTGACAATTTTATCAGGCCATATCCAAGTTATGATATAAGATATTTCATAAACATTTACTACAACTTTTATATCGTAGAGTGCAGTGAAATATAAGTTTAAACAATGTAAACACTATATACAATTATTCTACAATAAAGTCCAAAAGAATAACACAACAGTCAGGCGAAAAGGTGTTAACACTGTAAGAATCTTTCCAAAGAGGAATTCAAATCACTTGGGAAGGCGCATATCATTGAAACACAAAAAATTAAGAAAGGCTGAAGATGAACACGACAACCTTGAAGAAATGAACATGAAATGATGATGATGATGAAAAAAACAACAAAAAACGTACAGGTTTTCGCTGTATAAATTATCAAATTTACTTACTATATTTATATCAAATATAGAAGTCAAAAGAGAAAGTAAAGCAAAGTAAATGTTAGGAGCTACGGAAATTTGGATGCTCCAATTATTATAGTTATTCTATATATATTATTTACCTCCTAAAATATCTTCAAACATTTTCCTTTTCTTCACACTAGAGCTTTGTGAATCCTCCCAATCTCTTCTCCGTCTAGAGAATTGTAAGATTCCAAAGTTTCTGTGAACATACTGTCCAAATCTGTCCTGCCTTAATTTAGCCTCCTGCTGACTAAGTTCTGAAGCCACTGCCACTTTCTGGGTTGTATTTATATATTTCCACATCATTTCTAGTGTTCTACTTCCATTCTTGTTACAAGCAATATCTACATACTGACCCTGAAAATGAAATGTTTAATACAGTATATGAAATACTGGTATGTCATTTTACATTTTGAATTACTGTGAAAGTACTTAAATTTGTCTGTATCAATTTTCTTGGATTGGCAGTAAATTGCATATTCATGATTTCATGGTTTAAAAAATTATCTATTAAAAACAATATTTAATTCTCTGTTTTTCTTCTTCATAATATCAGAACTAAGTAGAAATTTGGGATAAAGAATAAATGTTTTCCCAATAACTAACTTCATCATGTTAAGATTTTTTCCCATTTTCTTATTTATGGGGGATATATAAAAATTAAATAAAATTTAGATACCTTTAGTCTGTTTATGAAAGCCTCTCGACTTTTTTCTCCAATATTTTTACTCTGGAAGAATGAATCAACCACATGACTTCCACATGGGTCACATGACAAGTTTTTAAGTTCTTCTGGTTTCAGTTCCAGCACACTAGCCACTATCTGTTTAGGATTTCCAAAGTTCAACAGTTTCTGACATAAAACTGACCCATGATAATTGACTTCTGATAAAAAAGGAGTCTTCTTTTCTTTGCTCTCCTGAAAAATTTATAAATTAAGATATGATTGGAATCAAGTTTTTATTAAAATTGCTTAAAATTATCTTCCCTTGAAATTTTTAAATGACAAGCTTGTATGATAATTACTATGATGAACTTGTCTCTAGTTTTTAGTGTTTTTGTACTAAACAGTCATTCAATACTTTGTTAAATATTCTAGTTATTATCCAGAAAGATAGTTAGATTACGTGTCACTGAATTAGACTAAACCACTATGTGTGGAGGAGTTTAAAGTCAAATGTACCTTGTCTTGCTCCTTTTTCTTTGTTTCTTCCTCATCTTCTATACCATAAAATACTTCATAGGTAGTTAGTGATATCAATAATGGAGCTATCTTTGTTTGTCTGTCTGATGGTTCAAAACAATGAAATGCCTTTTTCAAAGCCTGAAATAAATTTAGTGTTACACACTTGATTTGGAAAAACTGATTTTAGCATCATATAAGAACAAATTTGAAAATTGGTATAAAGACAGTCGTTGCATTATAAAAACTATTTTAAACAAAAGAAAATAAAGATCTGAATTTACAGTTTTATCAAAATTCACCATGAAGCAAAAAGACTTCCAGATCGAATAACAATTTTACTCTAATTTTCGTCCGATTTATCAACCTCTCAACCAGTGTTGGAAAAATATTTCTCACCACTAGAGAAAATTTTGTTCTCAAAGCAATTGCACTTGCAATTAATGATCAATCTTTTGCACTTTTACCTGTAAACATTAGAGAAAAACCTTCTACAACTAAATTCTCGATGATTATGGAATTTCTAACATCTCGGGGAAATAAATTTAGCAAGTCTCGCCATTGAAATAATCAAAATTATTTCCCTTGATGTTAGAAATTTCATAATCAACTCGAACGTGTTGTAGAAGCTATATGTCATTTATTTGAGATAAATTAATAACTGTTTGTAGAAATCTATTAATACATGAAGAGTATAGACATAACACATTTTACTGACAAAAGGTCAGAATGTATCCATTTCTATTTGTGCATGCCATTAATATTTTAAGCCAATCAAATGTAACCAAGATATATTCAGTTCAGATAAACCAACCTTGAGTAGTTTTTCCTGTAAACATCCCAGTCTCAGACAAACTTCAGCCAGTCTGGTTACTAAGCCGAGGTGGTTAACAGCTAACAGATCTTCTAAGTTACCCTGTAACTCTCCAAACATTTCCTCAAACTGAAATTGAACATCATGAAATATCAATTGATGAAAAAAAAAATCAATAACAAATGTCAGTAAAAACACAACTTATTTATCAATTAGATATAGCAATGTGAAAATCCTTACCTTAATAACATTTCTTTCCCAACATATATTATCTTTATTTGTATGTCGATGTGAGCCATTCTTTGATAACTTTTGAGGAAAGTTAAGATATTCCATATAGGAATTTAAATCTCAAAGTCAAAAAAAGCAAAAGTCACAGACATTAACTTCACTTTGAAAAACAAACATTTAGAACAACTAAACTTTAAATGGCAATGTTAACTTCCATGAAAAAAAAGTGAAAACAGGGGCTTTTACTTGTTGAAAGTTGCATTTTTGCAACACATGCCATTTCAGATTACCCTTGCTCAACTCTTTTATTATGGTGAACCAATTTCAAATAACTGAAGGTTGATGGCTGTTTTCCATTGCTGTTTCTATTCAATAGATTTACATGTATATCTCATAAACTGTTCTTTATCTCATTATTAGAGATTTTGCACATACCCATTAACCAAAATATTTTCAGACATTAACATCATAACCTACATGTTCCCTGTCTTGGACATTAGTAATCAGTTTCTGCAGTATAAAATTGGCCACAGGATGTACAGCATATAACATCAGTTTTCCTTTAAACATGTTCTTATACAGTTCATTGTAGAACTCTGGAGAACTTAGATTCAATATCTGTTCCAACATAAAGGATCCTACTTCATCCTTAGCTATTACTGGAATACTGAAATAAAAAAGTTATACAAACAATATCTAACTTAGGCTACAGGGTCTCTACAAATGTCCTTGTGCATCAGTCATGGTCTTTGTCATTTACAATAATATTTCTACAAAACTAATAAATGTACTTTTTTTAGGACAAAGACAAAATTTCTAAATTTCTAGACATTATTTCTTAATTCTAAGATTTGAAGATCCATGTCAGGACCTCTGGTTCTTCAATTTGTCTGTTATGTGTTTGCCTTATTTTGTGTACTCTTTTCAGACATTGAGATTTATCATCCATCCTTGATAATTTGTTGTTGCTTTTATCTCCACTATTTTTTTTAATTCAATGAAGAATATTGTCATTACATAGAAACCATAGAGTCAGTATGCTACTAATTTCTTCTATCATACCTATCTTCTTTGGAGTCAAACAGTCCTGGTAAAGCTGTAACTTTCTTCAGATATTTCTGACACTTGCTTTGATTGATTTTGTTTAAGACTAACAATGCTGTCTGTAGCACTGGTGAGATGTTCTGGCTACATACCTCCACTGTGAAAAACAGGGGAAGATCAGTTTTATATCTATAGAGCAGAGGACAATGAAAACTACTTTGATCTTTTACTATTTTGTTTCATTTTTCTCCTTTCAATTCCTTGCAATCTTTAAATTTGTTGTCAGCTTAAAGTTTTTCTATAAAAAAAACAACCGTTAAAAGAGGTATACAATTGAAACCATTAATTACTTAACAAATGGTTAATACATGAACTACAGTATCCTTGCCAAATTATTATCTACATGTATTTAGGAAAAGTTGGTATTTTGCTTATAGGTTATCATTACCATTAAATGATTCCGAGGTGAATATGACTTTAATAAACTTCAATAGAATTTTCTTAAATTTCTCTGGTGGTGTGTAGTCTGTCATCTTAGGTTCAATCTGTGTATCTACAATGTACATGTGATCCATTAAATTAACATAAGGTTGAAACCCATTTAACACATTTTCAATATTTGCTCATGCAAAGAAAAAAGAAGAATGTGTTCATCAGACATTGCTGACACTAAACAATAAGTAGGAGTCAAAATTCCAAAAGTTCTCAACGTCTTTTAGGGTGGAAGTAAAAGTAATTTAGTGCATCTTATTAAAAGCATGAAGTGGAAGGTTTCTTTTTATAAAAAGAGTTATAAATACAGAAAAAGTCCAATGAATGTTATTAAAAAAACACCAATGTCTTAATTATATTTTCTAACCACCTTTCAGTTGATGTTGATTTCTAGAGAGACGACTTCTAAGGACCTCTTCACCAACATTGACTCCTCCTAAAACTTGTAACACAGCTCTTAAAATGTGGGAGGCGTACATGCTGTCCTTTACTTCAGTAAAATTTTCTTTTAAGAAATCACACAAGTTAAGAAAAAAGTTGTAAACAGTCTCTTCTGTATCATCTTGGTCTTCACACAAACATCGTGGAACCTGAATGATAAGTGTCTGTAGAACATGGCTTCCGAATCTGTCACTCAACAATACAGTCCAGTCCTGGCTAAAAGTCTTCATTAACAGTAAAATATTATTATATCTGGCATCTTGTAACAGTCTCTCAGCAGCACGACTGGTACATGCTAGTCTACATACTTTAGGTCCATCTTCCTCTAGCTGAGTGAACACATTGTCATAAAATAATTCTAAAAATATATAAAAAATACTTCAGCAAAAACAAGATTAAAAAAACCCAAAACATATGGCAAGCCAAAGTGGACAAAAGTCCCTATTTTCTGATATTAAAAAATCATTTTTTAATATTAAAAAATGAATTTTTAATACACTCCCAAAGGGAGCGATCATGGTAGAAATGTCAATATTTTAGTTGTACTATGAGCTGAATTTTCTTTCAACGTCCGGTTTTGCATGCCTTTTTTCCCGAACTTTCTGCGTCTTTTTTAAGTTTGTTCCTTAGAAAATTTCATACGTCATTAAGCGCACAAGAAAAGCTAGCTTGGTTTTAGTTTCGGATATGAATTGTTACAAATTCATCGCATTTAAACGTTTTCAAAATTGATTTTTGCTTGTAAAATATTTATTGGTACTTTTCAACTTCGAGAGCGTCACAGGTTAAACCTGTCTCATATTATATAAAATAGGAACTTTTGTCCACTTTGGCTTGCCATAAAAACATACATGTACCAACATAAAATAAAAACATGTTCAAAATATTTAAAACCCTTTATTATAATTTGCAGTAGAATTGTTGAATTACCTAAATGAAAGATTAATTAAACAGCAGTGAAGTTATAAACCAGTGATGTGTTCACAGTAAAATTGGATAATTTTTTCTGTAAAACCCATGAGAAACCTTGACCCCAATGGGGTTGAACCACTCAGCCACCATACCATATCAATTGTCCTCTATTATTTACTGTCCTGATACATGTATGTATACAATGGTTATGGATTTAAAAAAAAATCAAACATTGAGCATAGAAATAGTACAGTGATTGTGATGAATTTTTCAAAGTCAAATGCTAAATATTTCAACAAAAAGTTTTGAAAAAAGATTCATAATTTTTTTCTGATACTGTCTACATCTACAAATGACGACCACAGGGGCTTGTGTACAGTAAAAAAAATCCCCCTATATACCTTTTCACAGGATTTTTATTTTTTTACTGTACACAAGCCGCTGTGTGACGACATTGCTACATTCATTAAAATTTGTAAGCAATCTATTTTAATAAACAAGCAGGAAACAGCTTTATTCTAAATACAATAGATCTCTAATATTTACTAAAATTATGTTACACACCTTTATCATCATTTGAAGAAAACCCTTCATTTAAAGTTTCGATCACTCTTTTGTAATAATTAATGGTGTTGTCATCAACTCTTTCTTTCTTCTCTGTGGAAATTTTGCTTTTATTTGGCTTATCCTTTTTAAATTTGCCCATGTTTATGTAAAGATTTTTATTTCACATGGCAAAATTTACTCCGGAAGTGATAACATGATAACTAATTATGAACAATGACGGAAAAAACAATCTTTCCGGTATCTCCGGTGCGTTCGAAAAAATCATTCATATTCACCAATTTTATTAATGTTGTAGTACTGATAACCATGTTTTAAAAAACTTAAGTAAAGTTGAAACAGTCAGTCTAATTTATTTTGTTATTTGTAATTCATAATGTGTTTCTAGAGCCTGAATATTTTTTTTGCCAATGACCACTTTATTTTTGTCCCATATTGTGTAATCAGGAATAGAGTTCCTCTTTTAATCTATGCATCAGTTCATTCCTCATTCAATTTGGATTATTTCATGGAGCTAACTTTCAACATATTAATAAAATTTCATGAAACTTGCATGTGATTTGAAAGATTAACAAGAGGCTCCCAGGAGCCTGAATTGCTCACCTGGTCTTGATATCACCCTATGAAGACTTTTGTATAGCTAAATGAGCTGAATGTCTAAGCAAGAAAAAGCTTTTCTCTATCTGCAATAGTTTTCATTCTGTAGGCCAAAAACACTACTTTTTTGCTTTTAAGGGGCTGTAACCCCTATAAAGGGTCATCTGACAACTTCAACCCTATGGAGACTTTTGTAGAGCTAAATTAGCAGAAAATCAGATAGCTATATGACTCTATAAGGCTCTGCCTAAAAACACAGTAACAGAAAATTTAAAGAAACAGCCTACATCTCACTAGTCAGATCTGTGTTCGACTATGCCAGCTGTGTGTGGGACCCACATCTTAACTAGAGGCTCCCAGGAGCCTGAATGGCTCATCTTGTATTAGATGATACTTATAAGCTGAATATTTTGCAAAGGACTGCTACTTTGTGGAATTATCAATTTTAATTTTATAAGGGGACAACTCCTATCAAGAAAGGTCTTACAACTTTGACCCCATTACATAATTTTTAGATCTTTATGTGCTTAATCATATGCAATTAATTTTTTCAAATATCTTGTAAAGTTTTTCAAGATATTGGTCTAACAAGAGGCTCCCAGGAGCCTGAATCACTCATCTGGTCTTGATGTCAAATCTATGGAGTCCTTTGTATAGCTAAATGAGCTGAATGTTTAAGCAAGAAAAAGCTTTTTCTATCTGCAATAGTTTTC
Source organism: Arcuatula senhousia (assembly GCA_963971305.1). Taxonomy (NCBI): domain Eukaryota; kingdom Metazoa; phylum Mollusca; class Bivalvia; order Mytilida; family Mytilidae; genus Arcuatula; species Arcuatula senhousia. The sequence goes on from OZ020306.1 coordinate 7,171,842, forward strand.
ATTCTCTAAGCAAAAAAACACTATTTTTTGCCTTTGAAGGGCCATAAACCCTTGAAGGGATCATCTGCCAACTTCAAGCCTGTGAAGACTTTTGTAGAGTTTAATGAACTGAATGTTTAAGCAAGCAACAGCTTTTCTTTATCTGCAAAAGTTTTCATTCTATAGGCCAAAAAACTTTTTTTCACCTTTGAGGGGCCATAACCCCTAAAAAGGGTATTTAGCGCACAAGTGACCCACAAGAAAAGCTAGCTTGGTTTTATTTTCGAACATGAATTGTTACAGTATTGAAACGTTTTCAAAATTGATTTTAGCTTGTAAATAATTTAGTAGGCAATACACAATTCATTGATCATTATTTTTATTATCTAGCTATTTGCCACTTTTGTCCAAATGATCTATATAATAAATAGTATAACTAATTTGGGCTGACGAATATAAATTTTAATGTCACTGATGTTGAATATCCGCGCACTTGTTGAGGTCATCTGACATCTTTGATCTATGGGAACTTGTCAAATCTATGGAGTCTTTTGTATAGCTAAATGAGCTGAATGTTTAAGCAAGAAAAAGCTTTTTTCTATCTGCAAAATAAACTTAACATTTAAGCAAGCAACAGCTTTTCTCTTTCAGCAATAGTTTTCATACTGTAGGCCAAAAACATGCAAAATGTTTTTTTAAGGGTCGTTACACCTATAAAGGGTCATCTGACGACTTTGGCCCTATGAATGCTTTTGTAGAGCTATATGAGCTGAACATTTAAGCAAGCAACAGCTTTACTCTATCTGCAATATAGTTTTCATTCTATAGGTCAAAAACACTATTTTTCGCCTTTACGGGGGTGTAACCCCTATAAGGGGTCATCTGTCAACTTCCACCCTATGGAGACTTTTGTAGAGCTAAATGTTCTGAACATTTAAGCAAGCAACAGCTTTTTTCTATCTGCAATAGTTTTCATTCAATAGGCCAAAAACACTATTTTTTGCCTTTAAGGGGCTGTAAGCCTGTAACCCCTATAAGGGGTCATCTGACATCTTTAACCCTATGAGTGCTTTTGTAGAGCTAAATGAGCTGAACATTTAAGCAAGCAACAGCTTTACTCTATCTGCAATAGTTTTCCTTCTATAGGCCAAAAACACTATTTTTGTCTTTAAGGGGCTGTAACCCCTATAAGGGGTCATTTGACAATTTCAACCTATAGAGACTTTTGTAGAGCTAAATGAGCTGAACATTTAAGCAAGCAACAAATTTTCTCTATCTGCAATAGTTTTCATTCTATAGGCCAAAAACACTATTTTTCGCCTTTAAGGGACTGTAACCCCTATAAGGGGTCATCTGACAACTTCAACCCTATGGAGACTTTTGTAGAGCTTAATGAGCTGAACATTTAAGCAAGCAACAGTTTTTCTCTATCTGCAACAGTTTTCATACTATAAGGAAAAAACATGAAAAAATGCTATTTTTCACCTTTAAGGGGTCATTTGACAACTTCGGCCAAATGGAGAGTTTTGTAGAACTTTTGATCCTGAAGCAGTAGCGTGGCATCAGATTTCATCTATCTCTTATACTTTTTGAATTACAAGCCAAAAACAGTAGTCTGATCCCCCTGTTCTATTTTTAGCCAGGGCGGCCATGTTTTTTGACGACTCAAAAATCGAAACACAACTTTTATGCAGGACACCCTAAGGATCAATCATACCAAGTTTCATTTAATTCTGTTCAGTAGTTTCAGAGGAGAAGATTTTTGAAAAATTGTTAATAGACGACGACGACAGTCCAGGTGAGCTAAAAAAATAAAAATTTGAAGAAAAAAAAACAAGAAAAAGGGCAATAACTCCTACAACCATTGTCAGATTTTTTCAAAACTTGATCTTGATGTGTTGATCACAAATACCCAAACAGAATTTTAATATCTGTTACCATTTTTGAGCAATTGCAAAAATCTGTAATTTACCCTTATCTTCTATTTTTAGCCATGTCGGCCATGTTTTATGTCGAATAAAAATTTCGAACGATAGTTCTGTTGATGACATACTACAGAATAAACCTATCAAGTTTCATTACATTTGGCCAAGTGGTGTCAAAGAAGAAGATTTTTGAAAAGTTGAACAAAAAGCTGTTAAAATGGTCAATTTTTACAATCCAAGGGGTATAACTCCTGAAGGAACAGTCCTAGTCTACAACTTTGACTCTGTTACAACTTTTGTAGATCTTGATGTGCTTGAACCATATGCAATTTAAATTTTTCCAATATCTTGTATAGTTTTCAAGATATTGGTCTAAAAAAGTGCAAAATTTGGAAAAAATCAAGACAAGAGGCTCCCAGGAGCCTGAATCGCTCACCTGGTCTTGATGTTGACCCTATACTTTTGTAGAGCTAAATGAGCTGAACATTTAAGCAAGCAACAGCTTTTCTCTACCTGCAATAGTTTTCATTCTATAGGCCAAAAACACCATTTTTCACCTATAAGGGGCCATAACCCCTATAAGGAGTCATCTGACAACTTCGACCCTATGGAGACTTTTGTAGAGCTAAATGAGCTGAACACTTAATCAAGCAACAGCTAATCTCTATCTGCAATAGTTTTCATTCTGTAGGCCAAAAACATGAAAAATCGCTTTTTTCAGAGGCCGTAACCCCTATAAGGGGTCATCTGACAACTTCGACCCTATGGAGAATTGTGTAGAGCTAAATGAGCTGAACATTTAAGCAAGCAACATCTAATCTCTATCTGCAATAGTTTTCATTTTGTAGGACAAAAACATGAAAAATCGCTATTTTTCAGGGGCCGTAATCCCTATAAGGGGTCATCTGACAACTTCGACCCTATGGAGAATTTTGTAAAGCTAAATGAGCTGAACATTTAAGCAAACAACAGCTAATCTCTATCTGCAATAGTTTTCATTCTGTAGGCCAAAAACATTAAAAATCGCTATTTTTCAGGGGCCGTAACCCCTATAAGGGGTCATCTGACAACTTCGACCCTATGGAAAATTTAGTAGAGCTAAATGAGCTGAACATTTAAGCAAGCAACAGCTAATCTCTATCTGCAATAGTTTTCATTCTCTAGGACAAAAACATGAAAAATCGCTATTTTTCAGAGGCCGTAACCCCTATAAGGAGTCATCTGACAACTTCGACCCTATGGAGAATTTTGTAGAGCTAAATGAGCTGAACATTTAAGTAAGCAACAGCTAATCTCTATGTGCAATAGTTTTCATTCTGTAGGACAAAAACATGAAAAAACGCTATTTTTCAAGGGCCGTAACCCCTATAAGGGATTATCTGACAACTTCGACCCTATGGAGACTTTTGTAGAGCTAAATGAGCTAAACATTTAAGCAAGCAACAGCTAATCTCTATCTGCAATAGTTTTCATTCTGTAGGCCAAAAACATGAAAAATGGCTACTTTTCACCTTTAAGGGGCCATAACCCCTATAAGGGGTCATCTGACAACTTCGACCCTATAGAGACTTTTGTAGAGTTAAATGAGCTGAACATTTAAGCAAGCAACAGCTAATCTCTATCTGCAATAGTTTTCATTCTGTAGGCCAAAAACATGAAAAAATGCTATTTTTCACCTTCAAGGGGCCGTAACCCCTATAAGGGGTCATCTGACAACTTTGACCAAATGGAGACTTTTGTAGAGCTTTTGATGCTGAATCAGTAGCGTGGCCTCAGATTTCCTCTATCTCTTATACTTTTTGATTTATAAGCCAAAAACAGTAGTCTGACCCCCCTAGTCTATTTTTAGTAACAGCGGCCATGTTTTTTAACGGATCAAAAATCAAAACACAAGTTTGGTGCAGGACACCCTAAGGATCATTCCTACCAAGTTTCATTAAATTCTGTTTGGTAGTTTCAGAGGAGAAGATTTTTGAAAAATTGTTAACAGACGACGACGACGACGACAGACGACGACAGACGACGACGACGACGGACGCCAAGTGATGGTAATAGCTCACATGGACCTTCGGTCCAGGTGAGCTAAAAAAGGGCATGACTTCTACAACGATTGTCGGATCTTCTTAAAATTTCAGGGCAGGTAGATCTTGATGTGATAATCACTTTTACCCCCATGCCAGAATTTTGATATCTGTAACGATTTTTGAGTAATATGCTAAAAACTGCTATTTAACCATATGTTTATTTTTAGCCATGGCGGCCATGTGTTTTGTCGAATCAAAATTTCGAACGATAGTTTTTTAAAGGACATGTTATAGAACAACCCTACCAAGTTTCATTACATTTGACTAAGCGGTTTCAGAAAAGAAGATTTTTGAAAAGTTGAACGACGGACGCCAAGTGATGGCAAAAGCTCACATTGCCTATGGCAAGGTGAGCTAAAAAGGACATAGACATGCTGGAAAATGTCCAAAGACGAGCTGCATGCTTTGTGTGCAATGATTACAACAGGAAAAGTAGCGTAACAGAAATGATGAGACAACTTAAATGGCAGTCCCTATCCAAAAGAAGGAGAGAACAAAGATTGGCCTTCTTCTTCAGGATCCTTAATGTCTTGGTGGCCGTTCCCGCTGACTCATCGAATATTGAATTGCAACCAAAGACAACAATGAAAGTTTAATTCAAAAGCAGTTAAAGGTCATACCAACGAATATAGATGCATACAATTACTCATTTGCTCCAAGAACCATCAGAGATTGGAACACTCTACCAGAATCAACAGTTAATAGCAAAGGAATAGAAAGATTCAAGACGGCCCCTAAGAGACCATCTGGCGTGCATCTAAGAAAACCTAGCCGGTGCGCACACACAATTCCTCGATAGTATTTGCTCATTAAGAGAGATAGTTTCGCGAAACTATACAGAATCTCATGAATTGTCAATAGGTGACTTGGAGCCATGCTCATTTTTTTTGGCTGAACATGATGCAAAAGCTTTTTTGGTTTTCATTCAAAAGCTGTAAGCTCCTATCATCAAAATTGATTATTCATGGTGCTTATAGACCCACAATACCTTAATAAATATTTTTGACATTTTAGTACCACAGCTCCTCTAATTAGACCATCAAACCATTTCTTATTTTCTATCCAATGAAGATTTATGTAAAGCTTAATCAGCTAGACCTTAAGTCAGATACAGATAATTTGATTTACTGAATGAAGGTGCCCAAAATTGAGCAGTGCAATCAATGAAATGATAAACTTATATGATTACATGACTTGAACTCAAACAATATATTTTACTACTATACATGCAAAAGCTTTCCTCCTATAAGGCACAAAATCCCAATGATTATTAACCTTTAAAGGGCAATGTATATGGGATCATCTGAAAACTTCATTCAATGGAAAGATTTGTTGTGAAGTACTACTTCCTATACTTTTTGAATTACAAGTCAAAATCATAACTCTGCCTATCCATCCTATTTTCAGTATGGTGGCTAGTTGTTTGGTCTGCAACGAACATTTGTGCAATCTTAGGTAGAGAACATCCTATGAATGAAGTATGTCATTTCAATCTTCCTTCAGTGGTTTAATAGCAATGCATGTATTTAATAAAGAAAAGTTAATGACAAAGTAATTTTGATGTTAAAAAGTGTAACACAGTTAAACAGTAAACAGTAAATGTAATTGTGTTATCTGGAGCAAAATCATATTTCTACAACAGTGTTTTAAAGTACAACTAATCCTGCATCAACATGTATTGAAAGGACATAAACTTCAGATGATAACATTTACATTTATGTGCTATTTTTTCAAACAGTTTCAAAATTTGTGATAAGGATAATCAAGATCCCAACTAAATCAAATGAAAATAGACAAACAGGTGAAAAAAATGCTGAAGGAATGATAGTTTTTATTAATTTGCCTGCACTGTTTGTTTTTACATAATTAAGGTTTTAAACAGGTAAAACTCATTGCTAGCAAGATTGCTACACATAGCCAATGTCCCCTGCCACCACATTAAAGTTGAAAATTTACTAGAATTTGAAAAATTAAAATGACATTGCAATATGATTTTTTGCATATCATGACAAACAATCCTACAAAATTTCATCAATATCTGAGCTCGCAAAGTGTTCCTATGACCTATAATGAACAAAGTCGATAAAGTCCCATAATTCCTATAAAATTTGTTGAATCAAAATGGCGGTGCCATATGATCAACTGCATATCATGACGAACAATCCTACAAAATTTCATCAAAATCTGTCAGAGCTCACAAAGTGTTCCTATGACCTAAAAAGAACAAAGTGGATAAAGTCTCATAACTCTTATAAGATTTGTCAAATCAAAATGGTGGTGCAATATGATCAACTACATATCATGAAAAACAATCCTACAAAATTTCATTAAAATCCATCAAGTGGCCAAAAAAACTAATTTAACCCTGCCACATATCATATGTGGCTGTCCTAAGTCAGGAATCTTTGACAAAGCTTTCCTTTGTACTTGTCTTTTTGATATTTTATGTTCCTTGTTTAAGAAGGGGGTCTATCTGTGACTATTTCAGGACTGGATTTGAATTATATGCATTTTATTAAGACCATGGGTCAATTGCAGAACTGCAAGCAGCACCTACTGGCCTTGTTGAAGGCTGCTGGTGGTTGTCAATTGTGGTTTTTCTAAATTGCCGCTTGATTGTGGGCTGTGTCACGTACACTTATTTTCTATTAGAGGAGTTGCACTCTCAAAAGTGTGACAGACAGACACATGGACAAACCCATTACTAGGTCCCTCTGTCATGTTGCAGCAGGGTACAAAAAAGAATGTACATCTTATTCATTTCATTGTCAATAGTATTGCTATGACTATCTCCATGTTCTTATGAAAAACAAATATGTTTTATTTTGATTCTATTTCATCATAGTCCTTAGTAACATTGATTTCCATATAAAGATCTTGTAACATCTGCAGAGTCTGGTCCTGTATGGATTCCACCTGATCTGGGGGACAGTACTCATCTGTAATACTGGATCTGTAACAGGAAGAATTGTGGATGACATTACCTTTATAATTTGATAAAAAACTTATTTGAACTTTTATATTTTAAAGGTATTGTTATTCAAATATACTTTGCAAAGACAAATTTTAATATTTTCATAATTCTTCATGCTTTATCATTAATTAATGGTTTGCTTTTTAAAAAGTTAATGACTATTTCAGTGAGAACATCTACCTGGCCACTGTAATCATGACAGGTTTGTGGAAGTGACTTATTGTTTCCTGGACAGCAGAGATTAATTGAGTTATCTCCCTTGGAGAACTGACATGGTGGGGTAGTTCTGTATCATCACATGTACATCCAGCCTCATGTAGGAGCAGAAAGTCAGGCTCTGTCTGGGTCTTAAGGATTTGGTCTCGGAGACTCAAGATCAGATCTTTCCTAGAATTAAAAAAAAAAAACATCAAATACAAAATAAATCATTTAAAATGTTGCTTGAGTTGTATGTGTGTGTTTGTGTGTTGGTGTTCAAAACCCTTTATCGATTCACCTGTGCTATTATAAAGGCCATTCAGTTTTAATGGTGGAGGAAACCACCGACCTTGGACAGTTGGGAAAGTCCTTTTTTTCTAATTACAAACAGGACTCTAACACCAGCTGAGAGGTGATCGGCTAGTGATCAATAGTGTGTTATTTAAACCAGCAATTTAGACCACTCCGCCACCGAGACCCTGCTTGAGTTGTAATACATCATACAATGTATATTCAAATGTGTACAAAGTGAAATTATTAATTGTGTGTTTGGAAAATTACTTTTGTATACAGATTTTCAGAGATTCCCAAGGACATCAGAAAGATGGACAAATCCAGTAAAAATTCAGTCGGTCTGGAAAAAAATTGTTCACCAGACCAGAAGTCCGATAAAAATTACACTTTTAAATTATATTCTCTTTTTCCAGTCCTGTTAAAAAAGATGTTCAGTCTTGTTATTTATCAGTATTTAAAATTGGATAATTGTTCAATACATGTATACCTTTTTTTACCTTGAATGTTCAGGTATGTAATTATGGTCACTCTGTAACTGTGTGAACACTTCTTTAAGTTCATTGAGTTGTTTTTCTCTCTCCTGACTGCTACTTTCAATTCCCCTATCCGACAGATCACTAGGCTTAGTATAGTCATACAGCTCCTTAATAATACCATATATCTCATCAGAGTACATTAGCCTGAAAGGATTCTGTGTTGAAAAGAAATCAAGGTCAATATCTAGAATGAAAGCTTTGTCTTTAAACTGTCCGTACAAGTCCTGAATTCTTTTGACTAACTCATCTGACAATTTACAAGAGTCATCATATGAGTTATCACTTACATGTGACTTCTCAGTGCGAAGTTTTTTATGAGGTTGTTCTAAGCAGTCTGTATCACGGTTTTGATTATCACAGTGTTGTCCTTTCTGTATTTGGTCCCAATTTTCTGGTTTAATAGTAATGACAGTAAAAGTAACAAGTCTTTTATTTTCAAGTTTGTTTTCTGGTCTATACAAGGCCTCACTCACAAAATAATTCTCTTTGCATGTTGTTCTGCAATATAGAAAAAAACTGTTTAGAAAAGTAAAAAGAGAAGCTTGGTTTAAATTTGACAATGCTTAATTACTACAAAAGAACACAGGGGCTGCTCTGGCCTCAAAATTTTTGTCGCCAGAAAAATCGCCAGATTTGAAATTAAGTCTCCAGTTTTTATAAAGTGTAGCCAGTACCGTTTTCGTTGAGGGGTCATGCTTGTGTAATGTATGTTTAGATGTATATGTTAAAAAATATTGTTTTCAGTCTTTTTTTCAGGTGCATGTTGAAGGATGGTTTATTCTCATTGAAAGACTGTTTAGATAATAAATGATGAAGGTGGAGCCTTTCTTGTTTGATATCTTTTTGAAATAAAACATACCATTGATTTATTTAACTATTTATCATGTTTATTGCCATATACAAATTAAATAATAACAATATAATATATAAACATAACAATACACAAAAAACCCCAGCACCATATGAATGAATACTCAACCTAGAGAATAAAGATCACTGAAAGCACTAAATGAGCACTATGAAAAAAGTATTATTTAGGAAAGCAAAGATAAAATTTTGTAGAATCCATCACATTTTCATGACCAACAAAGATTGCAAAAGATTGTTTGACAGACTGTGGACATTATAAAGATTCATCTATTGAATCCTGTACATTATTAGAATGTTTTAATAAAAAATATCTTGATTTTCTCAAATAAAAACTTCTTATTCCAGTATTGTTATGTGTTTATTTATTTATTTCATTTGCTGATGGTAACAGTTTGGTAAAAATATTTCTGTTCCTAGAAACAACTTCATTTCAGTTTCTTTTTTTTTTAAATAAGAATAATAAAATTAGTTTTATTTTGATTTATTTATCTTCCCTTTCTTTGTTTGCTTTCTGAAATCATTATTGTATATAATCCCTCAGTAACCTCATTTGAATTGTTCTAAAAATAGAATGGTTTGTTTACATGTGTACTTTCTATCTTGTGATTATTTGAGGAACTTAATAAGATGCAGATTACTATTCTCTCAGTGTTTTGTGAATAAAAACTAATCCCAAGCTGGAGATAATTTTGATATACCGGCAATTATTTGTTTTGACACCTTGGCTGAATGAGGCCATGCGTGCAATCAACACACGATACTTTGTAAAATTGGCTTGGACAATTAAAGTCATTCAGGCATAGATTAGTGTTCCTGATCACTGTTTTGACACCTTTATTGCATTATCAAAAGATGTGAGCCTAATTTCTAATTAGTCGTTATAATCCTTTTCTTCAACCTGCTGTGATCTACCGTTTACCTTTTCAATTATCTACCTGCTCATCCGTGGCGACAGGTGGTCACACACGATAACTTACCTGTTGACATATTGATCAATACTGGCGATGTGTATTCAATTTCCGGTCGAAATTGACAAAACTTACTTAGGCGCCAGAAAAATCGCCATCAGCCATTTTTTGTCGCCAGCGAGAAAAAAATATCGCAATTTGCGACATTGGCGAAGCCCAGCGCGATCCCTGGTACAAGAAGTTTGTAATGTTCTGCCATTCATGACAACGGTATCCAAGTGGTTAAAATTGAGGGCAGTAGCTAAATTTTAAGGTGAAGTCATTGATTAAATTATTTCTCTAGCAAGACTCAATAAAAAAGTTGATACTATGAAATCAGGTACTTTACATTATATAACCATACCTGAAACAAGTAACATATTTCCCCCTTGAAGAACTGAATTGACACATTACCTGATACATCCTGAAGTGACACATTACCTGATACATTCTGAAGTGACACATTACCTGATACATTCTGAAGTGACACATTACCTGACACATCCTGAAGTGACACATTTCACTATGTAAACTGAAGTGACACATTACCTGACACATCCTGAAGTGACACATTCCCTGCATAGAACCTGAAGTGTCACATTATCTGTAACCTCCTGATCGTGAAGTGACACATTTAACTATATAGAACTGAAGTGACACGTTACCTGATACATCCTGAAGTGACACATTACCTGATACATCCTGAAGTGACACATTATCTGACACATCCTGAAGTGACATGTTACCTGACACATCCTGAAGTGACACATTACCTGACACATCCTGAAGTGACACATTACCTGATACTTCCTGAAGTGACACATTACGTGACACAACCTGAAGTGACACATTTCCTGATACATCCTGAAGTGACACATTATCTGACACATCCTGAAGTGACACGTTACCTGACACATCCTGAAGTGACACATTACCTGACACATCCTGAAGTGACACATTTCACTATGTAAACTGAAGTGACACATTACCTGACACATCCTGAAGTGACACATTACCTGACACATCCTGAAGTGACACATTACCTGACACATCCTGAAGTGACACATTATCTGATACATCCTGAAGTGGCACATTACCTGACACATCCTGAAGTGACACATTTCACTATGTAGACTGAAGTGACACATTACCTGACACATCCTGAAGTGACACATTTCACTATGTAAACTGAAGTGACACATTACCTGACACATCCTGAAGTGACACATTCCCTGCATAGAACCTGAAGTGTCACATTATCTGTAACATCCTGATCATGAAGTGACACATTTCACTATATAGAACTGAAGTGGCACATTACCTGACACATCCTGAAGTGACACATTCCCTGCATAGAACCTGAAGTGTCACATTACCTGTAACATCCTGATCATGAAGTGACACATTTCACTACATAGAACTGAAGTGGCACATTTTCCCATATAGAACTTAAATATGTGACACATTACCTGATACATCCTGAAGTGACACATCACCTGAAGTGGCACATTACCTGATACATCCTAAAGTGACACATTACCTGACACATCCTGAAGTGACACATTACCTGAAGTGGCACATTACCTGATACATCCTAAAGTGACACATTACCTGAAGTGGCACATTACCTGATACATCCTGAAGTGACACATTACCTGAAGTGGCACATTACCTGATACATCCTGAAGTGACACATTACCTGAAATGGCACATTACCTGATACATCCTGAAGTGACACATTTTCCCAAATAGAACTGAAGTGACACATTACCTGAGACATCCTGAAATGGAACATTTTCCCACATAGAACTTAAGTGACACATTACCTGATACATCCTGAAGTGACACATTTCCCGACGTAGAATTGAGTCTGCTGATCCTGTATTTGTTCACACCAGGGAGGCTTTAACCAGATCACATGACTGATGTGTCCAGCATACACAAGGGGCATGATCCAGTTCTCTATACTGATTGAGCTACAAAATGACTTTTACATATTGATATAAATAATAACAAGAACAGAACACTTTATTGTAAATCTTTGATTGGTTTTATACATATAATTGTAGTCATATGAGATACCAATTAATTGGTAGATGTTTTCTTCTTGATTTTAGGCAAACAAAACTGAACACAAGAAAACAGTCATGACTATACAGTGTGAGGATTAAATTTACTATTTTTAGAATGTCATTTGAAGGTGATTAAAAAAACTGATGAAAATTTGGGCTCTTTTATAATTCTGTTTCATATATTCATAATATTTTATGTTTTGAATTGTGTGTTTCACTTTTTAACAGTGGTCAACCAAGATATTTTTTTTCCTTTTACTAAAAATTTAGTTGAAATTTGTATCTACATGATCATGTACGTGTATATTAAATCATACTTTACTCATATAAATTCTGTTTGTTAAATACTACATCAGCTGACATATCAAATGGTATGAGGAGGTCTGGATGGGAATCAAAGTGGACAAACACAATATCTTCTACAGGTAAATGTTTGCTTCCAATACCTTTATGGATGAAAGGCACTACCTAAAACGAAATTTAGAGACTTTTTTGCAACATTCAAACATAAAAGATCAGTGCTGCCAAGTTTTCATCACGAAATTGCGTGATATTTCGTAAAAAAATCAAAGATCAAAGGGAAAAAAAAAAAAAGATCAAAGGAATTTTCCAACAAATTGAGATCAAAGGAAAATCCGTGAGACTTGACAACACTGAAAGATTTATGGACTGGACTCTTTCCTGGTCCCAAAATTTCATATGTGTATATAGCATGTGTAGTTACACTGCACATTTCTTGGTACAAAACATCTACATTCATAACTGTAAAGTTTGTAAAAACTGTTGTCCAATTTTACAAAATTGCCTACATAAAAGCCTGATTTTGTGCTGAGACACTATGAATGAATGATTTGGAAAGGAAAATCATGCATGAAACAAATTATAAAGGCAAACGTGTGAGATGAATTATATAATACATGTAAGAGAAAATTGAATTGAAGTGAAGGGGATTAGTGAAAGTAGTATTTCCCTTGTGTTTTTTTTCGTAGGGCACATGTTGACTCTAAAAAATATTGATACAGGGGAGCATGCATGCAAGTTCCTGTGCAGCAGTCTTCAATGTACATGTATGTGAGCAGTCAAAGCTGATCATGCATTGTTATGTTCTGTGTCAGAAAACTCTTATCATCAAACTCTTCTAATATTGTCCCTCTTTTGAAACTGTTTGATGCTTGCATTAAACCAATTTTACTTTATTGTAGTGAAATATGGTCATTAAATGTTGTTAACAATAAACATGAATTAGAATCTAAATATCTAGCAATGCCAATAGTTAAAACTCAAATTAAATTTGCAAAATCTCTTTTAGGAGTAAATATAGCTGCAGTGAATTTGGCTGTACTTGCAGAACTGGGAATGTATCCAATATCTATTTTAGCCTTGAAATCAGTTAAAGTAAAGTAAATTTTATTTAAAGTCGGCACATATACATGTATACAAAACAAAGACAAACATGAGCTGCAAACCTCTTAACCCACTAGGTAACAAATAACAAAACACATACATTACAAACACATAGTTGCTGAATATTGGTTACATATTATTAAATCTGAAAATTTACTAGTACATGATGCCTACAAATCTAATTTTAATTGTCAAGATAGCTTTGCCTAAAAAGTCAAGATATTTACTAAATAAACTTAATTTTGATCATGTTTGGGATAATCAAGGTACCTTTTCACAAGGTAAATTACTCTCAGCTTTTACTAACAAGTTAAATGAAAATTATTTGAAATATTGGAAGAACACTATTTTTGATGACAGTCATTCTGTAAATGGTCATAAACTTAGAACATTTAGAAAAATAAAAGAAAACTATGAAATAGATACATATCTAAAATTGGATATAGACAGAGGTATAGTTAAAACATTTAAAAAAATTAAATTAAGCAACAGAAGTTGGCCGTCACACTAAAACCCCACTAGCAAATAGGGAATGTCCATTGTGTAAGTCAGGAGTAGAAGATGAATCTCATTTTTTAATTACCTGTACCTCATTAAATAACATTAGAGAAAAACTTTTCACAGATATATGTGATATTTGTCCCTCTTTTATTGCTTTTGATTCAGATGTTAGATTTAACTTTTTATTCAATTGTAAAGATTATGATATTGTAAAAGTCATTGTAATAGGTGTTAATCAAATGTATAAAAGGAGATTTGAGTTACTTAATAACTACAGTGCATAGTAGTAGTCCAACATATAATTGTATTTATTCATTCATTTATTTTGCACCACCTCCTCCAATTATATATTAGATATATACGTTAAATATTAATACACAAACTTACTAATCAAACCTGGTAAATTATATATATATATATATCTTTTAATCTTGCCATCGGTCAAAAGCTCTTCAGAGCTTATGTTAATTGTTTGACTTATGTGTACACATCATTGAGTATATCTTTTAATATACAGATAATAATGAGGCATGTGTCTTAATCTTAATCTAGTTTGTATGTTTGTATGTGTATATAATTGTAATTGTATTGGTAACAATCCTGTATTTGGATTTTAGACCAAATAAAAATTCTGTTCTGTTCTGTTGTTAACATGGTTAACCTGTTCCATTGGAATAATGTAACAGACAAAAATTTTTTTAAAAATAGTCTCAACAAAGAAGCAAGATATAATTAGTTTTTCCAACGATGTATATATTTCATATGTACGATTCTTTAGGAAAAAGTTTACTCGCTCGTAATGCAAGTGCCCAGTCTGCACCAAAAACTTTTTCAACAACTAATCCGACTACAAGTATTAAAGGTTTTTCCTTAGATGTCTATATAAAATCTTGGCTATTTTTCACTAGTCCGAACAAAATTTTACTAGTCTGGGGCATCGGACTAGTGGCTAACGGTGCAGACTGAGTGCCTATTTCAACAGCAAAAAACCGACTGAAGCTGAATTTACAAATTAGCGCGGAGACACTGTTATTTTGGATTTATCGTGGAGACTAATCTCTTTAATTATTGCCTCAGCATAGAACCACTAGGATAAGATGTTTAAACATAAATTTTAAAAGGAGCAAGTCTGAGAAATTTTCAGATTATGCAGATTTAACCGGTTTTATCACAATAGCCTTACTTCATTATGATCTTCAACAATGTACAATGGTAATGTTGAGTACTTTTTCAACAAGGACATGGTTTGGGTCTTGCTGTGAGTGAATGATCTCTGGTTTTCTGGTCACACACTCAGCTCACTGGGCGCAGACATGTTGAAGGTCAGCAGTAAATAAATACAAAAATATTTGAAAACACTAAAGAATAACGCTTTTGGAAAATTAAATCAATTTTGTATAATAGTAAGATGACTTTTTGTTTAAAGCATTGTATAATCACCACTCAGAAGATTGATAAAGGAATTATTTTCATTGTTACGGGCAAAATTTTCATTTCCATTCCGAATACAATTTTCTAATCATGCCGGTTGTGAAGATGTCAACATCCAACACACGTGTGTCTTGTGGAAGAGACTTTCACTGTTGCCCAAACATAAATGACACCTTAGATCAAGCTTGCAAATCTGGGTATAATATTCTTTTCAAATGAAATCCATGACACAAAGATAAATGACTAAAAAAAATCCAAACAAAAATGCAGTGTTTAACAAAAAATTAATAAAAGTTTAAAGCTGTATAGATTTCTAGGCACATAGAATTCCTCACACACAAGCCTAGCGACCATGCAAGGGCCTCATATTTGCCAAACGGTCGTTAATCTTGCCATCGGTCAAAAGCTCTTCAGAGCTTATTATGTTAATTGTTTGACTTATGTGTACACATCATTGAGTCTGACGTTAAATAAATCTTGCCTTTACCTACCATAGAATCCTGACCTAGTAAGGCTGCTTTATTCACAGAAATTATTAGCGACTGGGATGTATGACACAAAGGGTTGATGCAGTAATGACGTTGTTCACTGGTGTCAAGTTTTGATGATCGAGCTGTTTGCATGATAGTCACATTTGTACAATAACGTAACCCTTACTCTGTTACATGTGTACTCTCAGTGAGGGTTATGATTCCCGCCTATTGACCTCTACGGAGCAAAACAATTTTCTTCAATTCATACTTTTACTAATCTGTTTTCATAACGTGTTTGAGGATAATTTCAATCTTGATAAATTTTCGAATGTTCCTAAAATTTAGATTTAAGAATGATAATTTCACTTTTACACTGATCTTGAATTTTGTAAAGTTCAGAATCAGAAATTTAATAAAGTAATTAAACATTCAAAAGTTAACATGGCAATTGATTATGGTGTAAAATAACATAATTATTCTAAGCAAATAATAGATGGTCTGGGTCTTGAATGGTCTCTTACTGTGCATACTGGAGCGCCACCAATTGATTTTGCTGTGCTTTGTTAAGGTCAATCATCAGAATCGTAAACCTCAGGGAGGGTAAGGAAGTAAGAGTTACATTATCCTAACTATTTGCATGATATTTGCCTAAAAATTGAAAGATCAAAGGAATTTGCTGATTATATGCACGAGTTTAACGTGAGTTGTGTGACACTTGACAGGTCTGGTTGTTAAACATGCCATTGTTGTCAAGCTATAATAGTGGATGTGAATGAGGTTTACAGAATAGAGAATAAAGGCCAAAAAAATTACAGCTAAAGAATGACATGAATGATGTCCAAAAAATATAAAGATCAAGAAAAATAGCCCCTCAAAATATAAAGAAGAAACTAAAAAATGTAAAGAAATGGCAAAAATAAAACTGATTACAGAAATACATATTTTAACAAAATACAGAATGTAGTAAATAATATGGTAAGAAAACGCAGTAAAACATGTATATAAGACTTACAAATGTAGCCCTGCAGTAGGAAAAATAAAATTGCCTGACCTTGCCTAACCCTCTATTTTTAACTGGCAGTCAAAACACTTTTACCTTGTTGGCCTTGTGTCTTCAAGTACTCTTATAAGAGCTCTATCATCCACAATTAAAAAAAAAAATCTGTAAACAAATATTTATGACATATTCAAAGTAAGGTACTGGCAAATAATTTTAAGCAGGAGTTATGTCCCTTTGACTATTAGAATCAAGTCACAGTTGTGGACCCTGAACTATTATAGGATTGAACACCTATTTTTGGTCGTTAATGCATGTATGAACGGATCTTGGAGCTCACAAACTGAATGAATGGCCGAAGGCCGTTCATGATACAGTTTGTGAGTGGAGAGATCCGTTCATACATGCATAAACCACCGAAAATAGGTGTTCAATCCTTATAATTCTTAAAATTTATACCTTTTTTAAAAAGAAAAATAAATAAATTCGGAAACAATTCGTTATTTTGGACGACGTAATCGCCATCATATTTGTTTACATTGGAAACGAGGCAGAGGCGTTCATGTAAGTATGAACGGATCTGGCAATGACATTTCGATCAATCAGAAATGAGTATACGCATGTCTGATAAGAATTATTGTGTAATATTTTTTGGCCATTACTATGAATATCTTAAGGCCAACATGTACCATATATTATGTTTGGAGTTTGTTTGAAATTTCAGCCAGTCCTATCTTTAAAAAAATATGTCTCTCGAGTCTTCACTGACTGTCAGTGGCATATGAGAAAAGTTGTTATAATACATTTTACAGATGAAAATATTTTTTTTTACAGATTTGATTTTGTTTGCTTCCCCATTGTTAATCCAAGATACAAGAGAGAGTTTATACATGGACCAGCTAAGAACAGACCAGGACCTGTTACTAGGTCAGATATGCTTCTCACTGGCCAAGGTTTGTACAATTGATAATTATTTCAAATTAAAATCTTTTGTAAGATTATGTATGTAACTGTTGAAAAAAGCAATACTGAATTAAAAATGAACAATGGTCATTCAATTAAAGAATGACTGTCATAATTATTTTTTTTCATTGGGGTATGAAAAAAAATATTTGCACATTGTATAATCTGGGACGCAGATTATACTTAATGTGCCAAACTTTTTTTTTCATACCCCCCAATGAAAAAAAATTATTACATTCATTTCTTATAAATAAATTTTCAAAAACAATTAAAAAAACATGAAAATCTTACTTATACATGTTATAAAAGAAATAAAATGGTGGCACTTCCTGTAAAAAGTGGGCATTTCCCCATGATTTTTTTTCATTGGGATATGAAAAAAAAAATTCGTCCAATCAAATTGCAGTATTTTAATCAAATTTATTTATAATCACAAATTCACTAAGTAGGAATAGCAGAAAGATAGTATAAGGCCTTCCCATAAAGTTTCTGTAGAGAAAAAGATAAGAACAAAGTCAGCATGCTTAAAAAAAATTACCCCCATCTTGTGTAAAAGCAATATATATTGAGTAAAGAATCTGGTTTACTGTCCATCTACCCATTATTCATTCTTGATTGGTTTCTGGACCATATCTTAAGAATGCCTTGATAGAATTTCATGAAACTTACACACAATAAAGCTAATAACGTAAGGAAGAATCTTATTGATATTGGGCTCAACATCACTAGTTTTGTCAAGCTGGGACCTCAAACAACATCCTGTTTTTTTGTTATTTATTAAGTCGCCCAAAACAAAGTTTGGGAGACTTATTGTTTTTGCACCGTTTCTTATTATTATTATTATTATTATTTTTCTTCTTATTATTATTATTCTTCTGATTCTTTATCGAGAATTTGTCCTCCCTAATACAAGAAAACGGTCCAAGGAAATTCAATAACACTTGTGAGATTGGATAGTGGGTCACTCAAAGTTGTGTAATGCACTTTTAAAATTTTCAAGATGGCCGCCGTTTCAAAATGGCGGCCATCGGAAAAAGTGGGCGGAAATTTTTTTTTCATCGGATCGTCTTGAAAATTGGTCATCTGGGTAAAGCGGTTATGCTGAGCTCAAATCTGCAACCGGATTTGAAATCCGACTTCCGGTTTCAAAATGGCGGCCATTTTACTACACCCGCCCCCCTAAAAACGTCAACTTTGTCCGATTTCAACGAAATTTGATTTCTAGACTTATTTTGATGCACTGATTTGAATGGAACTCTATCCAAGGCGATTTTGGGCGACTTGTGTGTTGGCATCCCAACACAATTATACCTAGTTTAATTTTGAACATGCATATCTCTTATTATGGAAACACAGAAAACTGGAAAAAATCTATGATTTAAACATTGTTTTGTAGACTGGAATTCCTTGGTTGTTGGGAAGGTATCACCATGGCTACAGCCTGATTCCAGGGTAGATGTTATCCGTAAAAATTCAGAGGCTGTGAGTATAATTGTCAAGTGTCCAAGTTGTATACTCATTTAGCATAAACTAAGGATGTAACTCCAATTTCATTGTTAGAATGCTTTTCATTTCAGGTGACCAGTTGTTCAATTTATTAAATATGAAATGGAAAAATACCATTGGTTTTTTGTCCAAACACTGAACAAAAACATGCTATTTATTTTCAAATATCTTTTATTATATTTCTCAAAAAAGTTTAAAATAATCTTTCTGTATATAAATCGGATATAGATAAATTTTGCATTGAGAGAAGTCCACTATGTGTAACGTAGATGTGTACAAAAATTTAATTGTACTTTGGTATTATTCAAGGGACACACTTTAACTTTGTTTTTGTTCTAAAAGAGGGTTCAATATGAAGCAGGGAAATCTTTTTGTGAGCCTGCTCACATTGTTTCTTGGGTTGTTTCAGTCCTTAAGAGAAGAACTGACCTTTGCCACCAATTAACCATAACTTTTTTTCTTATATTTTTAGGTTGTAAGGGAAGAATTAACCTTTGTCAGCCACTTTTCATCACATATATGTTATACTTCTAGGCCCTCAGATACTAATTTAGCTTTTATCTTTTATATTCATGCCAGATTTGCCAGCCATTTAACTTTTATCTGATATTTTCAGGCCCTCAGAGAAGAACTGACCTTTGCCAGCCATCTTGCTTTACCTGCTGTGTTGATACCAGTCAAGAACAGCAGCATAACAAACCTAGCTAGAGTTCTTAATGAACATCTGATTAACAGCTTTGCTAGCCAGGTAAAGTCTTGATGCTTTTATAAAAGGTAAAACGATGCTAACAACTATATGATGGTAAAATGTGGTACTCTTGCTTTAGGATGTACAAAAATGTATAGATGGTCAACTTCTTTTAAAAATTAAGTTTGTTCATCATAAAAAAGATACAAAATTTGCAAATCAACCATCATTAAGGAATTGGAAGCATTTGAAGTCACAATATACATGTAGTTATAACAAATGTCTGTTTGATTTTTAGCAATACTGGATCCAGGTTCCAATGATGTCTCCCCGGGACCAGATAGAGAATTTAATTGAAGGACAGACAGAGGTAGAAGAACCAGAGGACACCTGGCTATGGTTTGTCTCTATGTTGTGTAAAAGCTCATAATCGTTGTTGTTTCACTTTTATGGTTTATAGTTTCTTTAATTATGTGTCATGTACACAGCATAATGTTTCCAAAAGAGGTGCCAATGTCTATAGAAAACCCAAACAATTCATGATATTATAATACAACTGTTTTCTGTTTTATTTTATTTTCTTGCTTTATGACATTAAATTATTAAAAAAACTCACTCATATATGATGATTCTACTATAATTGATAAGTACAGATACATCTAAGAGGAGATAATCTAGACAACACGAATGCTATTTTGATTTCTATCTAGTTCAATGATTAATTATGAATAAAGGTAACAACTAAACTACCACACTGGGATAGTACTTGTATGTTAAACTGAAAAAAAAAAAATATTATTCACTCATGGAAGCCTTTGTTTAGAAGTAGGTCTTGGCATTGAGGAGCCCTATAGTTTTCACTTTATCCGTCCATCTATACCTGTCTGTTCAGCTGTCTGTCAACAACTTTTTGTGAACACCAGAACTCCAAAACTAAAAAGTTTGAAATTGTACACGGTGATTAAATAAGTACCATTAGAGTAATCACATGAAATGATTAGAAAAACTTAGATTTTTTGTTATATGGGCCCTTCTTGGTTTTTAGTCCCCTACCGGCGATAGCCGATGGGGACTATAGGTTTGCGCTCTGTCTGTCTGTCCGTCTGTCTGTCACGCCTCAGTTTTCCCCACTTTTTTTCTAAAAGCTTATAGATAATGAACTGATTTTTAGTATGCGAGTTTACCATGATGAGTTACAGATCAAGTTTGAGTTTCGTGCCGGTTCATAAATTTTTATGGGAGTTATGGCCCTTTAAACTTTGAAAATTCACTAAAATTTCAGTTTTCCGCACTTTTTTTCTAAACCCTAATAGATAATGAACTGATTTTTGGAATGTGAGTTTACCATGATGAGTTACAGATCAAGTTTGAGTTTTGTGCTGGTCCATAATTATTCATGGGAGTTATGGTCCTTTGAACTTTGAAAATTCACTAAAATTTCAGTTATCCACACTTTTTTAGCTCACCTGGCCAAAGGCCATGTGAGCTATTGCCATCACTTGGTGTCCGTCGTCGTCGTCCGTCATCGTTGTCGTTGTTAACTTTTCTTCAAACTTCTTCTCCTCTGAAACCACTGCACAGATTCAAACCAAATTTGGTCTGGTGGTACTTTAGGGTATCCCCCACAGAACTGATGTGGGGATTTTTGATTCGTCGAAAAACATGGCGGCCGTAGCTAAAAAAAGACCAGGGGGGTCAGACTACTGTTTTTGGCTTGTAAATCAAAAAAGTATAAAAGATAGATGAAATTTGATGCACCCCTACTGCTTCAGCATCAAAAGTTCTACAAAAGTCTCCATATGGTCCAAGTTGTCAGATGACCCCTTATAGGGGTTACAGCCCCTTTAAGGTGAAAAATAGCGTTTTTTCATGTTTTTGCCCTATAGTATGAAAACTATAGCAGATAGAGAATAGCTGTTGCTTGCTTAAATGTTCAGCTCATTTAGCTCTACAAAAGTCTCCATAGGGTCGAAGTTGTCAGATGACCTCTTATAGGGGTTACAGCCCCTGAAATCATGTTTTTTCATGTTTTTGGCCTATGAAATAAAAACTATTGCAGATAGAGAGAAGCTGTTGCTTGCTTAAATGTTCAGCTCATTTAGCTCTACAAAAGTCTCCATATGATTGAAGTTGTCAGATGACCCTTATAGGGGTTACAGCCCCTAAAATGATGTTTTTTCATGTTTTTGGCCTATAGAAAGAAAACTATCACAGATAGAGAAAAGCTGTTGCTTGCTTAAATGTTCAGTTCATTTAGCTCTACAAAAGTCTCAATATGATGAAGTTGTCAGATGACCCTTGATAGGGGTAACGGCCCCTTAAATAACCTTTTTCATGTTTTTGGCCTATAGAATAAAAACTATAGCAGATAGAGAAAAGCTGTTGCTTGCTTAAATGTTCAGTTTATTTAGCTCTACAAAAGTCTCAATAGGATCGAAGTTGTCAGATAACCCTTAATAGGGGTTAGGACCCCTTAAATAACCTTTTTCATGTTTTTGGCCTTAAGAGTGAAAACTATAGCAGATAGAGAAAAGCTGTTGCTTGCTTAAATGTTCAGCGCATAAAGTTCTACAAAAGTCTCCATAGGGTCGAAGTTGTCAGATGACCCCTTATAGGGGTTACGGCCCCTAAAATAACAGTTTTCGCGTTTTTGGCCTATAGAATGAAAACTATAGTAGACAAAGAAAAACTGTTGCTTACTTTAATGTTCAGCTCATTTAGCTCTACAAACTATAGGGTTGACATCAAGACCAGGTGAGGGATTTAGGCTCCTGGGAGCCTCTTGTTTCTAAACGCTTACAGATAATGAACTGATTTTTATTATGTGAGTTTACCATGATGAGTTACAGATCAAGTTTGAGTTTCGTGCCGGTCCACAAATTTTTATTGGAGTTATGGCCCTTATTGGGGTTATTCCTTGTAGATAACAAACTGATCAAGTTTAGGTTTCATTTGTTTGACAAATTTTTACCAGTGACTGAAATATGAGGCCGGTAGGGGACTATGTATTGTTTTGCAATACTCTCAGAATGCTTGTTCACTACAGTCATTATTATAGTTCGTTAGTCATACAGATTGTTACATGTATGTGGAGTTTTATTCCAATGAACCTGTCCTCTGAAAAACATAATATTGCACAGGGCTATTCTTAGTCATGTAGACTTAATAGTTAAAAAAAAATAGTGTACTGATATGGAAATTTTAATGGAAGTCATTTAATTTTACTTCATTAAGCTCTAACAAAATAACAATAGCTAGTAAAGTCATGAAAGTGAACCCATCTGTTTAATGTCTTTGTCTTTTATTTAACAGGTGGCACAAGTTCCGTACTTTATGTAATGCCAATAAGCGAGTCAGTGTATGTCTGGAGTTGACCCCTGACCTTCCGTCAGTAGAACAGCAACAGAGATGGTTGTCAGAACCTGTCAGATGCTGTGTGGTATCGACAAATCTATTCCTGACAAATCGTAAAGGATATCCTGTCTTGTCCAGGGCCCATCAAATCTTCATACATATGCTACTTAAGGTATTTCTAAAGTTTTATATGTCTACCTCTTTAATAGTTAATATGAGTAAAAGATTACGTCTACTAGAAAATAACATAAGCTTTACTTTATATGTTTATATTGATGGTCCAAATTTTTATGAAGAACAGTTGTTCTTATTTTTTATAGACATGATATTATCATTAATTAGAAATATTTGTTCCAGAATAGATTCTCTTGTTTTTATTGCAGCTTGAAGTACAAGTAATATTGACAGGAGCCAGTCGGCACCATGACAGAGGTATCCACACCTACCAACAATACCTGGATCACCTGTGGCAGGTAAGTGTCAAAGGTATCCACACCTACCAACAATACCTGGATCACCTGTGGCAGGTAAGTGTCAAAGGTATCCACACCTACCAACAATACCTGGATCACCTGTGGCAGGTAAGTGTCAAAGGTATCCACACCTACCAACAATACCTGGATCACCTTTGGCAGGTAAGTGACAAAGGTATCCACACCTACCAACAATACCTGGATCATCTGTGGCAGGTAAGTGACAAAGGTATCCACACCTACCAACAATACCTGGATCATCTGTGGCAGGTAAGTGACAAAGGTATCCACACCTACCAACAATACCTGGATCACCTGTGGCAGGTAAGTGACAAAAGTATCCACACCTACCAACAATACCTGGATCATCTGTGGCAGGTAAGTCACAAAGGTATCCACACCTACCAACAATACCTGGATCACCTGTGGCAGGTAAGTGACAAAGGTATCCACACCTACCAACAGTACCTGGATCATCTGTGGCAGGTAAGTGACAAAGGTATCCACACCTACCAACAATACCTGGATCATCTGTGGCAGGTAAGTGACAAAGGTATCCACACCTACCAACAATACCTGGATCACCTGTGGCAGGTAAGTGACAAAGGTATCCACACCTACCAACAATACCTGGATCATCTGTGGCAGGTAAGTGACAAAGGTATCCACACCTACCAACAATACCTGGATCATCTGTGGCAGGTAAGTGACAAAGGTATCCACACCTACCAACAATACCTAGATCATCTGTGGCAGGTAAGTGACAAAGGTATCCACACCTACCAACAATACCTAGATCATCTGTGGCAGGTAAGTGACAAAGGTATCCACGCCTACCAACAATACCTGGATCACCTGTGGCAGGTAAGTGACAAAGGTATCCACACCTACCAACAATACCTAGATCATCTGTGGCAGGTAAGTGACAAAGGTATCCACGCCTACCAACAATACCTGGATCACCTGTGGCAGGTAAGTGACAAAGGTATCCACACCTACCAACAATACCTGGATCATCTGTGGCAGGTAAGTGTCAAAGGTATCCACACCTACCAACAATACCTGGATCATCTGTGGCAGGTAAGTGTCAAAGGTATCCACACCTACCAACAATACCTGGATCATCTGTGGCAGGTAAGTGACAAAGGTATCCACACCTACCAACAGTACCTGGATCACCTGTGGCAGGTAAGTGACAAAGGTATCCACACCTACCAACAATACCTGGATCATCTGTGGCAGGTAAGTCACAAAGGTATCCACCCCTACCAACAATACCTAGATCATCTGTGGCAGGTAAGTGTCAAAGGTATCCACACCTACCAACAATACCTGGATCACCTGTGGCAGGTAAGTGTCAAAGGTATCCACACCTACCAACAATACCTGGATCACCTGTGGCAGGTAAGTGTCAAAGGTATCCACACCTACCAACAATACCTGGATCATCTGTGGCAGGTAAGTGTCAAAGGTATCCACACCTACCAACAATACCTGGATCACCTGTGGCAGGTAAGTGACAAAGGTATCCACACCTACCAACAATACCTGGATCATCTGTGGCAGGTAAGTCACAAAGGTATCCACACCTACCAACAATACCTGGATCACCTGTGGCAGGTAAGTCACAAAGGTATCCACACCTACCAACAATACCTGGATCACCTGTGGCAGGTAAGTGACAAAAGTATCTACACCTACCAACAATACCTGGATCATCTGTGGCAGGTATGTGTCAAAGGTATCCACACCTACGAACAATACCTGGATCATCTGTGGAAGGTGACAAAGGTATCCACACCTATCAACAGTACCTGGATCACCTGTGGCAGGTAAGTGACAAAGGTATCCACACCTACCAACAATACCTGGATCATCTGTGGCAGGTAAGTGACAAAGGTATCCACACCTACCAACAATACCTGGATCATCTGTGGCAGGTAAGTGACAAAGGTATCCACACCTACCAACAATACCTGGATCATCTGTGGCAGGTAAGTGTTGCCCCCTACTGCTAATTGTTAGTCCATCTGTCTGCTTCTTTTTATGGCCTGACCAAGTATGTGGGTCTGACATATAGTGTTATCCTTGTACGTCTGAAACACTTTGATCAAGTTCTTGGTAATGGTCCATAACTTGGATACTAGACATAAAGAGTTAATGATATTTCACCACTAGATGTGTCTTGGATAGCGCTACACCACCAACTAGAAATAAGTCACCATAACCTGTATTTTATGCATAAATGACTTTGGTTAAGTTCCATATCAGATACTACATATTAGGGGTCAATGGTATTTCGCTATAGATGTGTCTTTGGTATTGCTAAATAAGGTTACTACAAACGATATTTTACTGATGATCAATCTGGTGAAATTCTTGGTTAAAATCTATATATTGATACTACATTTAAGGGTCAACAATATTTCACCATTAGTTATGTCTTTGGTATCCCGACACCAACTACTAGAAACTAGGTCACTGTGACCTATATTTTAGGCATGAATGACTTTGGTTTAGTTTTACACACAGCTTATTGCATGGTTTCCTTTGTTTTTGGGCGTTGTCTTTATTAGAAATGAACTTTAAACAACTCATAGTAATTTTAACCCTGGCTTGAATATTTTGATAGTTTAAAGTATGTTAACATTCAATTTATTTTACAGACACAGCCTCCACCAGATCCCATTGCTCAGTTTGCCAAGGGTTATGAAGATTATCTACAAAGTCCTTTACAGGTCTGTTTATCTGGGAATAGAAATGGTTTGATACTTGTTTGTAAAAATTATATGAAAATCCATGGAAAGGAGCACATTACTTTATATTATATACTCATATAAAAATCTTTATTGTGATTCGCTTAGAGGTTTTCACGTGACATGTGATATTTCGCTGGGTCAACCGGTGCTCGTTGGGTCGCATGGTAAGGTCACCCTCTCGTAAGAATTTGCACGTGGCCCCACGATTTTTCTTCAATATTGTATGGGCTGTATTTTTCCCATGGAAAAAGTTAAAATGCCCAAAATATGTTTAAAATTTAAAATTAAATTGTTTCATTTAAATATTCGATATAATATAACAATTATCACCCTAGATGATATGTGACCCGGCATTTATTTCCCCTCGAAAAGTAAGGTCACCCTCGGGGCAAGCCCTCGGGTGACCTTACTTTCTCGGGGAAAGACACCACCGGGTCACACATTAACTAGGGTGATAATTGTATACTATTAACTGTTTGATGTCATTGGATTTATAGGCAAAATATTTCAATGTTGATGATGAAATTGGGTGTTTGTTGCCCGGCTATCTGTCTGGATATTGCAGGAGTTTACTTCAGTATCTACAGATGTAGGTTTCTTGTAGCCCTCTTCTTTGGCTGATCAATGTTAGATAATATATTAAATCTGTTACAGGAAAACAATGGTTAATGACATTCTATGATTGTGTGTCTTGTATTTTTCAGCCCCTTATGGATAACTTAGAGTCACAGACCTATGAGATATTTGAGAAAGATCCAGTCAAATATTCCCAGTATCAAAAGGTAGAGCTTAACATCACTGTTAGAGGATTACTTAATGCAAATGTACATGAAATATGCATCAATAAACAGATGTTTTAATTTGATAATATATGTTGAGTACTTCAGTAGCTGTTTATAAATGATTCATAATTATAAAAACAAATTAACTGAAAGTACATGTATCAATGTGTTTTTCGGTCAATTTAGAAGTATTTCAAATTATTGCCAGGCTAATTTGATATTGATTTATAAAATAAAGTAATTTTTGTCTTGCCTGCCACTTTAGTCGATGAAGGCGAGACATAGGTATTACTTTCCGGCAATGGCATAAACTTTTTTGTAAGACTTTTGTGGAAAATGAATTACAACAAAATTATAATAGCTAGGCAGCTGATATTTAGTATACAGACAGTTGGGTTATGGTCTACACAACTGGCACCATGCCGTTTGACCTTGATCCCAATATCATGGTTCAGCCGCTCTGAAACTTGGATGGTTTTTTTTTAGCCAAAAAAACCCTTTGTAAGACTTTTGTGGAAAATGAATTAAGTGAAAAGTGTAATTACTAATAGCTAGGCATCTCATATCTGGTATACAGACACTTCGGGTTATGGTCTATGCAACTGGCCCCATGCCAATTTAACCTGACCCCATTTTCATGGTTCAGAGACTCTGTGAACTTAGATTATTTATTGGGCCCAAAAAACTTCTTTGTATGACTTTTGTGGAAAAAGTATTTAGTGAAAAGTACAATAGCTAGGCATCTGACATCTGGTATATATATATACATGGTAGCCAGACAACTCGGCCCGAGGACAAGTCGGCCCGGGACAACTCGGGCCGGATTTTAAGACAACTCGGACCGGTACAAGACAAATCGGCCCGATTCAATAAAATAAAAAGTTTTTGATATTAAAGTTATATATTCACGAACAGAATCTTTATTAATGGTCTTTGGTTAATTATGTATGCCTAAAACACTAGCTTTTCTTATTTTATTATATTACTTTTAACGAAATATCCGCTTTCTTCAGCATTAGTTCCAGTGATTAGTTTCTATAGTTCTCTGAGTTTGACTACATATAATAATTTGTTTTGCTAAATATATCATGTAATAACAATATATCATGTTACTTACCTTCAGCTTTTTTTCACAGAAATTTATAAAATGAAAATTATTTTTATGTGAAAAGGCCGCTCCAGACTTTTTTCAACTGTTTATTCTTCAATTTTACTTTTCTCATAAAATTATGATTTCCTTCTTTACTTTTGAGATCAAAATCATAAATATGACAGAATCATGGAAATAGAGCAAAATTTCATAACATTTTATTGATATTTTCTTACTGTTCTATTAAAGATACATGCAGATAAAAGTCGGGCCGACTTGTTTTATAGAGGGCCGATTTGTCCTGAAGACCGGGCCGAGTTGTCCCGGGCCGACTTGTCCTCGGGCCGAGTTGTCTGGCATTCATATACATTTAGGGTTATGGTCTATGCCACTAGTATCATGCGGTTTGACCCTGACCCCATTTTCATGGTTCAGTGCAGAGTTGTCGAAAATCGTTGGACCTGTCGGACAAATTACTAGATCGGTCCGGTAGAAAGCACTTTCGCGTCGGACCTACTGTCCGGTACAATCTTGTGACCGACACAAGAACTTAAAGTGACCGGTAAAATGTTTTTCATCTCCGATTTACTTGTGATGGTATTTGTTTACTTGGTTTGCAAGTTGTAAACCAGTCCGTGCTTATGCGCATGTCATACTCATTACTTTTCGTCCCAATCGCGTATCGTACCATGGGTCGTATTCAGCCAGTCCCGATCTGATCTTTCGTTGTTTTTCAAGTAAAAATTACTAACTGGGTAGCAACAATTGCTAAAGATTACAAAAACTTAGCTAACGTAGAACCGAACGTCTTATTATTTTATCATTAAAAAGTTTAAGAAAATAATAAAATTATTGAGTGAAGTGCGATGACGTTTGGGGCGAATTCCAATGGTAATGTGTAGAAAAAAACATGGCTGCGCCCTGGCCAAAACATATTCACCGGGTACGATACGATACAATACAAAAACTTTATTTGAATACGGTGCATTTATAACAGTAACATAAGCTCTATAGTGCTTTTAACCGAATAGAAAGTGAAGGTAAAAAGAAAAGATGATAACGAAAGGAAAAACGAAAAATGTAAGAAATATGAGCATGAGAAACGACCGGACCTCACATTTCAATCAAGTTGGAGAGAGGGTCGGCCCGGGGGTCGGATCTGGAAAAGAATTAACTGACGATATGAATGAGGATTTTGACTTTGGTTATGAACAATCTGAATAGAAAAAATTCTTTCTCTTGCAAAAATATGCATCAGAAGAATAAAAATAAAAAAATAAAAATTATATTCATTGAAATAAATATAAATCGCATTCAGATCATATTCCTCGTATAACACAGGTCACCTTTAAGGGTTCTGGCTTTGGTTAACTTTTTTTTTGGAAAAAGGCTAGTCCAGCATAGTGAAATTTCTGTTCTCATTTACATGCTGCATTGTGGTACTTAATATTTATTGTTTACTGATGTAAATAACAACATATTTCAGAAATTTCAGATATATCTGCAAATTGGGCTGTAGCAATAGCTATGATTTCTATTAATCAACCATATAGCAATTCGCAGTGTAAAGTCTAAAATACAGCCCAAAAATATAGGTCCGGCAAGTGTTTGATAGGTCCGGCATATTAGTCTTTTCTACAGGACCTGATGTCTGGCAAGAGACTAAAAGATTTCTCTGACAACTCTGCAGTGACTCTGTGGACTTAGATGATTTTTGGGGGCAAAAAAACCTTTTCGTAAGACTGTGGTAGAAAATGAATTAAGTGAAAAGTATAAAAGCTAGGCATATGATATCTGGTATACAGGCACCTGGAGTTATGGTCTATGCAATTGACACCATGTCCTGTGACCTTGACACAATTTTCATGGTTCAGTGACTCTGTGGACTTGGATGATTTTTGGGACAATTAAAACTTTTGTGGAAAATAAATTAAGTTAAAAGTATAATAGCTAGGCATCTGATATTTTGTATACAGACATTTGGGGTTTTGGGCTACACAACTGACACCATGTTGTGTGACCCTGACCCCATTTTCACAGATCAGTGACTTTGTGAACTTGTATGATTTTGGGGTGGAAAATGAGTTCAGTGAAAAGTATAATTCTGATATTTAGGGATTATGGTATACACAACAGATGTCATCTTGACCCATTTTCATGGTTGAATTACTTAGTGAATGTTGGTCTTTTTTCATTGTTTCTCAATAACTATGGTATCTAGAACACACTTCAGACATTTTTGTGATGGTTAAATGGAATTCTGTCATCTGTCACATGACCTTGACCTGAACTTTTCTGAAGGCCCAGCTAGACCTTCAATGAGTTCTGTGATGGTGCCGACAGGCGAGACATACATTGGTGTCAACTCATGTTGATGTTTCGTTAATTTATATGACACCTTATCTTACTAACCTACTAATTCTGATTTTACAGGCAGTATATCATGCTCTTCTAGACAGGGTCAAACCAGAGGAGAAGGACTCCAAAGAGATGTATGTACCCATTAAACATACTGACATGAATATTATTTCTATAGAAAAAGCATAAAAAAATCTGAAAATGTACTGTAAATTAAAAGTGGTCACTTGTTACAGCTGTGACAATACAAATGGCCTTTCATGGACAATATATTAGAATGAATGAATTGTGCTGTAAACTTGGTGCCTTTTAAAATTACAATGTTGCATATGTTATCGTAATTTGATAGATTATACATTTTGTTTCAGTGTATTGATGGTGGTTGGAGCTGGCAGAGGTCCACTAGTCAGGGCATCACTAGCTGCAGCTGACCAGGCTGATAGAACAATCAAGAAAGTTTATGCTGTAGAGAAGAATCCCAATGCTGTTATAACGTATGTATATTTAAACAAGTTCATTTTAATGTCTACAGAACCTTGGTTGTTTAATATGCGAGCGTAGCGAGCTCTCTAATGTAGAAAGTATGCCAAATTGCACGAGACTCAAAATACTATGGAAGAAAAAACATTCTGTCACCAGAAACATTTTCGGAAGTTTTTGAAAATGTCTGCGCGTGCTGAAAAATTGCAGGAAAAAGTAATACATCGTCCCAAATTATCTCGTCCCAGGCATTATTCGAAATTTTCAATGGAGTTATCTACGCGAGCTTTTAAGGCAATGTCTTTCTCATATTACTGATCAATTACTATAACAACATAAACTTACAAGTAAACACCACATAGCATAGACACTGGTTTATAGAAAGAAGAATTGTCTTTGATTTATTCCCTGCAAAGATTGGGGGATATTTAGGAATCACCTAGTCTGTCTGTCTGTCTGTCCGTCCCTCTTCTCTGTCTGATCACATATGTTGCATGGGCAGCTCCTTCTGTACAACAATTAATTTTACATTATAGAAGTGCTAGTCTGTCTGTCTGTCTGTCCGTCCCTCTTCTCTGTCTGATCACATATGTTGCATGGGCAGCTCCTTCTGTACAACAATTAATTTTACATTATAGAAGTGCATCATATGGAGATGTGCATGAAGAAATTTCATTGCTCTTGAATATCATTCAGGGGAGATAATTAGACTTAAGTTTTTTCCCAGTTTGGGTTCAGTATGAAAAGAGAGTATTCTAAAATGAGTTCACTCGCAGTATTCCTTTGATTCACAGCCATCATGAACTTATAATTTGTAGAAATTAATTGATACATTTTCTTACTACACAGGTTACAGAACATGAAAGAAGAGATGTGGGGAGAGCAAGTAGAAGTTATATCCTGTGACATGAGAAAATGGGAAGCCCCTCTGAAAGCTGATATCCTCGTCAGTGAGCTTCTGGGGTCGTTTGGTGATAATGAGTTGTCTCCAGAATGTTTAGACGGTGCCCAGCGATTCCTGAAGGAAGATGGGATATCAATACCTTCCCAATACACATCCTACATGGCTCCATTACAATCAGAGAAACTTCACAATGAAGTCAGGAATTCCAAAGACAAGGATAAACCACCAGAAGTAAGTAACCGATTATCATTGAATCTTTAAGGTTCGATAATCGATAGAGGTTAGTTAGGGATCCTTTTGCATCAATAATCTCCCTGATATAGCCAAACTTGTGCTGCTTTGGATTAAAGTACTGTGGTTTCATTTATTTTCATGGATACCAATTTTCTTAAATTCATGGTTTTGAAGACTGTATCATGCAAATCAAGGTTATATTTCCTTTTTGTGGGGCATCAATTTTCGTGGGTAAAGGCCACCCGCGAAAACCACAAACACTGATACCCCACAAATAATAATGAAACCACAGTAATTACTTACTTGCTAACTCCCAAGCAGCAAACATTTCTTGAGATGAACATGAAATGAAATAATAAAAGTCATAGTAACTTCAAAAATTTTGATTGATAGATGCAAAGGTAAATTTTCAATTTAAAGTTCAATAGTTCATTTTAACACCAAATAAAGATTTTGACTAGTGTGTTATGGAACTGAAGATTTAGACATTAAATTCGAATTTTGAAATTTAAATCAGTTTCAGAAGTAATATTCATTTTATGAGTTACCTTGGAAAGTAGAGAGGTTTTAGCGTCAAGGTTTATTCATCTTTCCTTCTGTCTGTTCCATATGATGTTTACCTTCAGGTTGAAGTTACTTTCCGTGTTTTGAGATGGGTTGTCATGTCTTTAAGACATATTCTTGTTAATTTGATGTCATTGAATGAGAGCACTAATAAAAAGCTAATAGATTCCATATTATTTTCATGGAATGGTTAAATTTTACCTTTCTAGCATGCTTTTGAGATGCCCTATGTTGTCAGACTACACAATTGTCAAGTTTTATCTGAGCCACAGAAAGTCTTCATATTTAATCACCCTAACAGAGGTATGTATCAGGTGGTGTAGATCAAGATCTGAGAAACATATTAAAAAATAGCAAAATGCAACTCACAAAAATAAACACAAGCTACTTACTGCTTTCAACATATAAGAGATTTTTTGTGATGTGCAAGTTTTTCTTTAATCTTTTGTTTTGAATTCACAAACATTTTAAACTAAGATGCAGCCCTTTACAAGCACCTTGGGATTCCTTATAAAAGTTGTATTTTCAACTATGTGTATGTCAATTAATGCTAAGGCTGGCCTAGTTTGGTTTGATTATGTTAGAAGAATTGATAAAGGTAATAACAAAATTACTGAACTTGGAGGATCAATCTCAATATCCAAGAGAAAAGACAAAACACAGAAGACACACTGGAATAGTTGTAGATCACAATGGTCCTGACTTGGTCCAGGCATTTCAAATGAAATGGTGGGTTAAACCAGGTTTTATTGGGCGCCAAACCCCCCTCTTCCATTGCCATCTTATGGGCTGGTAGTAGCACACAAAGCAATACGGTTGTGAAGACATAATAAGGATAATAAGATGATCATCACAGTAC
The DNA here is from genome assembly GCA_963971305.1 of Arcuatula senhousia. Lineage (NCBI taxonomy): Eukaryota > Metazoa > Mollusca > Bivalvia > Mytilida > Mytilidae > Arcuatula > Arcuatula senhousia. The sequence goes on from OZ020306.1 coordinate 7,205,541, forward strand.
AACAATCAGCAAAACACTAATCAAAACAAACAACCAATAGGTTGAACTTAATTTTGAATTTTTCCACCAGTGGCTGATATCGAAGGAAGAATTTTTTTTTTGTAACCTTGGTCTAAGAGTCGGTCATTAAGACAGCAGTGTCTTATAAAAAAATCAGAAAATCTGTACAAGCCCTGGCATATTGAATAAGTTGTGAAATATAAACACTGTAAGCAGGTGAGGTAGGTATGTTGCTTTCAAGGTTAGGGAAATTAATAATTTGAAAATTAATGTCGTCTCTTTTATTGTAAATTTTTGTACTGAGATGACCATCCTTGTCATATTGGAGATGCCAAGCCAAGAAGGATGTGAAGCAATTGGATTCGGTGGTTTCCTTAATCTCTAACTAAGTAGAAGAAGGTTGTGTCTGTAGGTGATCACATTTAATCTTTTTTTTTTGCTTAACATTTAGTGGACCTTCTATTTTACATCCAAAGAAAATTATAACAACACTTTTGATTGATTTCACTTGATCATTTCAATATTGTTTTGTAGATGAAGTTATAGATAACGCACGGTATATCAGTCTAGATTTTGACATCACACAGGACGCTCTGTTACATGGCTTCTCTGGGTACTTTGACACTGTGCTGTATAAAGACATCAATTTAAGTAAGTTTTACTCTCTTAAGAATGTTGCTTTAGAAATCGTGATATCCTACTTCATGTATTCGTGTTGTATTATAGGTTTCCTAGCTTCCACCTAGTTAAAAGATATTTTACACACAAAAATTATCTTTACTTGTTTATTATTTTGGAATGTCATTATTTCCCTGTCTCCAAGTGTATTTAAAAGTCATTTTACTATAGCAACTCCATTGTTGGCTGCATATTGAATACATATATGTCCATAGCATCGGACGATCCAAATTAATTTCTAACGAATAGGATTCAACTTTATGTAAAGCCATGCACAGTGACATTAATTGGTCTTGATCTATTAACAGTATTTATACATGTAAAGAAGAGTCTGTTATTTTCAGGTATACTACCATCCACACACTCACAAGGAATGTTCAGTTGGTTTCCAATATACTTTCCTATACAGGTAAGACTTCAGATATTGTCTATATTTGTTTAAAACATGAGATATTAACACGATTTGATATACTTTCATGCCAACTTATTGATACTATCATCAAACTAAGAAACACCCTGAGATTTTATACAGAATCGATAAAAAAATTAATTGTTACATTACAACTGAAAAGGAAGACAATTCTTACTACTGAGTGTTTACAACTTTGAATGACATCAAATCATTGCTTACTCCTGTCATCAACATTTCCTCTAAATGAACTACATCTAATTGTCTATAACTATTTAACCATTTTACAAGATAAAAATGTTCTCTTTGAGATAATGTTGGCACAAATGCAATTCTGAGATCATTTTATCAGAGGTCTCTTAAAATGTTGTATGGCTTTTTTTTCACAGACCCCACTATTCGTGAAGAAAGGTGACAAAGTGACAGTAGATATGTGGAGATGTGTAAGTGAGAAGAATGTCTGGTACGAATGGGCCGTCACACAACCTCATGTATTACCAATACACAATCCTAAAGGCAGATCTTATACTATAGGGTTATAGGGCCATCCATGTGAACTCAAACAGTCCCTTGTTCCATCAAGATCTGATCTACGCATTTAAATACCAGCAAGGGTCAGTTATGAACTTATAACTCTTTGTTGCCAGGAACAAATTTCTTAGAATTTCAATAAGAACACAATTTATTATTGCACAGAAATTCCCTTTTATACTTGTATAATGTTTTGTGCTTTAATATTTCATTTTGTCTACAAATGATTTAGAAGAAATAAGTCTTAAATTTTGTACATTTTGTTTTATACATGAATTTGTATTATAAATTTATTTGTTGTTATCAGTAGAATTATACTGAAGTTTCTGTATTTTGTACACTTAAGGTAATAAATAAAACCATGTGAATGATCTAATCAGTTTTATTGATCATTGATCTCAACAAATACAATAGACAATACATCACAACACTCCATCACAATTAGTTGGTCCCGTCCAGCTTGGAATGATTTATACAACCAGAATAACAAAAAACAAGGGTATATATTGTAAATGTCCTGAAGAAGTCGCCCAGTTAATATGGAAAAATAAAACTTTTTGAAGAGATTCGGTAACAATTTGGAATTAACAGACTCATCAAAATGTAATTAACATAATAACTTTCATTCAATTAACTTCAAACAATATCACAAAAAGTCATTAATTAAATAACAACAATGACAATGTCATAAAATATATATCTTTATATAGAGTAACAATAATATAGTGACAACAATAAACTAACAAATGCATTGGTTACTGCAGTGTAAACAACAATATCAAATGTTTGGGAGGTTATTTATACAATACAAAGCACCATGAACAGCAGTGCATATAGAGGATGGAAGCAGATGGTCACAACTTTACAATCTACATTTAAATGTGGTTTACATAAAGGTTTTATGAGATTTTTTACATGTATAGTTATAAATTAACTTTTTAATTGTAAGTGACTGAATATTTAACATACATTTTTGTCTCGCCTGCGAAGCAGAGCGGGACATAGGTGTTACTTTACCGGCGGCGGCGACGGCGGCGTTAACTTTTTGGAAAAGTTTTATGAGCACCTCCATATCTCAAGAACTATAGGTCCTGGGTTGATGAAACTTGGTATGCATATGCCCCAGTAGTAGCTTAGCACAGTTGCATCCCCATCTTTTGACCTTGACCTTGATTTTCCAGTTGAATGACTTTGACAATTTTCAATACATATAATAGCAATGGAAAAGTTTTGCGAGCACCTCCATATCTCAAGAACTATAGGTCCTGGGTTGATGAAACTTGGTATGCATATGCCCCAGTAATAGCTTAGCACAGTTGCATCCCCATCTTTTGACCTTGACCTTGATTTTCCGGTTGAGTGACTTTGACAATTTTCAATACATATAATAGCAATGGAAAAGTTTTGCGAGCACCTCCATATCTCAAGAACTATAGGTCCTAGGTTGATGAAACTTGGTATGCATATGCCCAAGTAGTAGCTTAGCACAGTTGCATCCCCATCTTTTGACCTTGACCTTGATTTTCTGGTTGAGTGACTTTGATTATTTTTATTGCATGTATTTGCAATGTTTAAGTTCTATAAACATCTTTTGATCTCAGAAACTGAAAATCCATGTAAATTCAAAATATAGTGGAAGTAAGAAAGAATAATTGTTTCTGATGGTGCCGGCAGTCGAGACATACTTTAGTGTTAACTCTTGTTTCCTAAAAGCTATTTGAGTGCACAATGAAAAACTTGAATTTTACCGTCATAGAAAAAAGTACACCCTAGGATTTTTGGTTGACAAAGTAATAACCTGTATCTAACAGGGTTGACACTAGTTTCATGTTCATGTAGCAAGAAAAAAGGTCAAGCACCTTTGACAGAACTAGATATTGGTTTTCCATTTTCATTCTAAAAGGAAACATTTTTCTACACCTTGACATTACAAAATAAAGATTTAAAGTTATATACCTTTTAGTGATTCACACTGTCTAAACTCATTCATAATGAGAGTCTATTGTTTGGCTATAGGTTAAGTACATAAATATTTATATGAAATAAACTCTACTACTAACATCTAAGTAAGACATGACAGTAATCTTCAACAACTTTTTCACAAAACATGAAGCATTTGTCCATCCATATTATAAGTCCTTTCCATGATAAGAAGAACACTAGCTTTCATCAAATCTATCTGTTGAACCTGAAATCAGGAAATAAATATTGGACATCCTATGAAACAATATAAAATAAACTAAAAGCAGAATACTTGTATTACTGTGGATCAGTTCATGGATACTTAAATTAGTGGTTCTTAAGTCTGCAGCATACAGATCATTGTTAAATTTATCAAATTTTGTGGGTCAAGGTCGCCCAAGAAAACCACGAAAATTGATACTTAACAAATATGATGAAACCACTGTATTCAAAGAAGAGCCAATGATGTGGGAGCCATATAGTTTTCACACTAATGAAGTACTAATTGAGCACTTGCGTTGAAATTTTATGAAAACTGTTGCACAATGTTAAAAATATATTTGTATACAGTACCTTTTTGACTTTGTTTTCAAGTTTGAATTGTGTTTTTCTTCAAAAATGGTTGATAAGTAACATAAACAGAGGCGGATCCAGAAATTTTGAAAAGAAGGGGCCCACTGACTGCCCTAAGAGGGAGCAGGCTTCGGTCACGCTTCAATGGTTTCCTATATATTCAACCAAATTTTTTCGCCAAAAGGGGGGGGCGGGCCACCCAGCCCCCCCCCTGGATCCGCCTATGGTAAATTCCCAACACAATAAAGGTAAAATTACTTTAAACAGTATAAACCTGGGATGTCCATAATTAAGACTGGTTTTCTCCATTGGCTACTGGCTCCTTATCTTTGTCTTCACTACATGTACTCTCAGTGTGTTGTCTTCCTTGGTTTGCTAGCTGTAATACATTCATAGGTGCAGTGAAATAGGTGGATGAATCAGGGTAGAAAAAAAGAATTATACAAAAGAGATGATATGATGCCCTATCTACTAGGAACTATGTTCCTTCTATCAATGAACAAGTGAGAAACAAAATGACAGAGGTGTTTTTTACTAGTCTGTACATCAGTCATCAATATCTTGTGAACTACTTTGAAACTGCTCGACTGATTTGATATTTAGTAGCATATTTGTTATAACTTCTTTATAACCTATTCTTTAATGTCAATGCATGCATCATAGTTTGAATGATTAATCAACCATAAGATGATGTTCATATTAATACGTTACAGTGTCTTTAAACTTGGATTATCCCTTGAATTTAATTTTGAAGGTCCAGGCCCTGGATATAACTTTGATGTATCTTTCTAAAACCTTCTTTGAACATTCAGTGGAAATAAGTATTACCTTGGGTTTTGGCTGTAAACTTGGATCTAATATTATTTTGCCAACATTCTTTCTGTCATGTAACTTCTGCATTGCATCTCCTACCTAGAATTAAAATGAACAGATATTTATATATTATTTCTGTTCTATCAAGAAAATGGTCCTAAGTCATAAAAGTCAATTGGCTTTTTCCATTTCTTGATTAATTTCTGTATTGGTTTAGAACAACTTTTTTTTCTATATAAGAACTTAGTGCATTAAAGTTGAAAAGTTTAGTCTCTTATTAACCATACATTGTCTCTAAAAAATTCAAAATGCAGAATACTTGTACAAGATATAGTTTTAGGGAAAAAAAATTCACTAATCACAACCACAAAACATTATTTTCAAGTCTCTTGTTTAATGTACCTACATCTTCTATGGCCCATGCTGAATCAATGACTGGTCTGATCTTTCCATCATTATACAGGGCGAACAGTTTCTGCATCACCCCCTTAACATACTGATGCTGGCCTTGTTTGAAGACAAGGTGACGGAGCTGGAATCCTGCTATCGTCTTGTTCTCATCATATAACTTAATAGGACTGATCTTGTCCACTTGCCACCACTAAAACAAAGAGGACTATAATAAACAATGACATAGACTTGTATGATTAGATTCTGATAATGTCCAGAATGTGGATCGAGCCGATTTTCAGACTTCTATAAAATGCATGCATTCTTTGCTATAGCTCCCTATACATGTTGCAGATAAAAAAAATAGTTAGACCTTTTAGTCTAATCTATGTCGAATGAAAAAGCAGCAATGTGTCCAAGGGACACAGGTGCCTCGCGTAGGGCACCAAAGAGGAGTTTAAGTCATTCTTATGAACGGTTTCTTAGAAAACATTGACAGGAATTTTTATAACGGCTCTGTCCCAAAAAGTCTTTTGTTTTAGCTATGTATGATGTTTTCAATTGTACTCATGTATGTGTATATATGCCCAGTGATGGGCCCATAATTGGTTTAATAAACTATTCTATATTCAGTCACTTCAGACTTACAGTTCATTATACTGAAAAATCTTGTCAAATTTCAAATCATTCTCACTTATATGAGATTTCTAAGAAAAGCTTGACGGTAATTCATACGGACGAATGTACCTACGGACATAAATAAGGCCCCAAACAGGCAGTAGAAGTCTGACAGGTTTGAAAATCGCTTATCGCCAAGGACGTTCAGTTTGTCATACTTAACCATCCTACCAAATTTTAAATCAATCTCATGTAAGGTTTCTGAGAAAAGCTTTGCGGAAATTTTCATATCGGTTCAGTCCCACACAGGATATAAAAGTTCAACTGTTCTTGAAGTCGCATAAGACGCACAGTTCGTCATACTGAGCCACCATGCCAAATTTCAAATAAAGCTCATGTACGGTTTGACGAAAATTTGTACGGTCGGACATAAGTAAGACTAAATGTTTTCTCGACATGTCGTCGCGGGGGCATAAAATGTAACAGTACTGGACAAATATAGCGTGAAAGTGCATCAATTTGTCCTTGAAGTCAATAGTCCAAATCAGGTGACAATGTAGGTGTCTGTTGATAGTAGGACATCTATTATCGACATTTCAAATCACGAAGTCCGCAGGAAAAAAATTCTAGTCCTGACAAGTTCTTAATGGGATTAAGAGAAAGAACTTTGACATAACCAATTTGTCCTCCAAGGAAAGACATATGATAGCCGCATTAATAATGGTCATAATGATGTGCTATTGACATCAATTTCAATGGGTTGTTTAATTCTAAATTTCAAATTCGAATCACTGAGTCCCAAAGGCATATACTTACAGATTTGGCAAAACTGAAGAAGCTTTTTGTTTCTCCTGTTACTATGTTAGATGAACCTATAAAACAAATACACGCTCGAATACATGGTGGTCAAGATAGTACGAGTTATACAAAGCATTTGATATTGAGATTCGAAAATTAAACGAAAATAAAAATAAATAAAAAGACAGAACTACTTTACGTTGTCTACGCCTGGGGCACACTATTCTTAAGTCAACTCCATGTAAGCACTGGCCACCTCATAGTATAAGAATGAATTTATTTTTGTTAAACATTAGCAAAGATGCAAACAAACTAACCGTAAAACATATATTTCCCCATTGGATAAAGTAGAGATGTACTAACCGAATAACATATATTTCCCCATTAATTTAAGTAGAGATATACTAACCGTATAACATATATTTTCCCATTGGTTTGAGTAGAGATATGCCTTTATTTGTGTCTTCGCCACACAGACAATCCAAAACAATATCTACCCCTTCAGGTGCTAATCTGTAATATAGAACAATAACTACTAGTACTGTACTTTGCCCTATGCAGCTTATGAAAAATGACGGTAAATATAAATACAGTACCAGTAAATGATCTTTTGCCTTACCAAAATGTTGTTAGTAGTTATGACAATAATGTTTTCAATATTGAGTATCCTTCGTAATGTCTCGCTTATCCTCGTCTTTTTGTTTGTTTTTTTTTTTGCAGTTCGGTTAACTTTACATAGTTTATCAAGACACAACTATCTCATGTTCAAAGTTTTCTATGAAATTCTAAAAGAAAATACATGTATGCTGTTTATATCCCCTGTCCTTACTTTCTGACTTCCTGTGCGTAATCCACCACCCTATCAAACAGATGTGTCACACTCTCCTTGACAAACTCGTGTTTGTAGTAAGAGGCTGTCCCATACACCGTCACGTCCTCTACGGTCTTACACAGTTGACAGATAGCCTGACCCTGAAAATAAAGTTTTGTTGATTCATGTGCAATTATTAAATGTTGCCCGACAAGGTGGAATCGAAATTCGGGAAAATGGGTAAGGTTTTAGACTATTTTTGTTCTTTTTCAACACTTTTCAAAGGTAAATAAATTTCCAACAATAACATTTTTTTTTAAAATCACATCAGTTTTTTTTTAAGACTGGGAATAAAAAGTAGTTAAAAACTCACCACTCCCCCTCCAATGGAATGAACGAAGACAGATTGGCCTTTCCTCAAGTTGGTTACATCAAACAACATGATGTAAGCAGTCAGGTAGTTCATGGGTAAAGCCGCTCCGTCCTGGTAACTCATGTTGTCGGGCATCTTGTACACATACTGGGCCGGAATGGTAACGAGCTCTGCCCACGCACTGTAGTCACAGAAACCGATAACTCTATCCCCTACCTTAAAATTAAGATTGGATTAGAAACTCTTAAAGTTCATTTTCTGATGTAATAACACCAAACGGTAACGTAATCTTTTTGGCGGGAAAATTTTCCTAAACTTTTTATGTACAAAGCAACTATTATTTTTTTTTCATTTTGAAACAATTGAATACCGATCATTGGACATTTGGTTACGCGACTATTTTAACGAATGACCACGAATTGTAAAGACATTGTAGGGCTTTATTTATCCCTAGGGAATGCTAGAAATAACCTAAGGAAACAGATGCATTTACAAATGCTTTAAAAGGGGTGTTATTGCAGTTGCCGTGGTATGGCTATAAAAAAGTTCTGCTGAACACTTTGTACTTTATATAAATGTATCGACTTTCTATATCTTACTTTAAAGGATTGTTCCTCTAATTAATTGCGTTATCTATGGTGTAGTATTACGTAAGTTTATGAAGCATACGTCTGGGAATTCTGCTATATATAACTGAATTAAACGTATAAAAAACCTAGGACTTGGTTAATTATCGATCAGCGTGGGCGTCGCGTTGAACGTCAACATTGTGAATCCTCCACTTACATTAACCGTAAGAGCTGGTTGATAGCAGTCTGGGGATGGAAAATCATGGAAAAACCTGAATTTATCGAATTTATTATCACATAAACCCAGAGCTTTGTCTTATAGTAAAATGATTATTATAGAAGTATGATAGAATTATAGAGACATTGCTATTCTTCAAGTCTTTTACTATCGATTTCTAGACAAAATCTCATTAAGAAAAAAAGCTGTGTGGTAAAAAGGAAGAGATTATCAGGGTTTGGAATTTTCAAAGGGGTTGGGGCACTAGCATCTATTGAAGCACGCCGTTCCGGTTGGTCCTTCCCTGTCAAAAATATTCCATGCCCCGAGATTGTCCGTGCTCCGAAGAGGAACCATTTACTGTTTTAAAATAAATGCTATACAACGTGTACAATCAATACTAATGACAAATCATATTGACCTTGAACTCCGTCGTGTCCCCTCCAACAGCCTCAACGTCCCCGGAACATTCAAACCCCATGGTGATAGGCGTCTTCGGTGGGTTGTCGAGAATTCCCTGGCGAACCATCAAATCGAAGAAGTTTAGGCCACTGTCAAAATTCAATAAAGTATAGAAGACATACAGGAAGATGCGTTGTGGTAAATATGGCTCACCAACAAATACATGTGTAAATGAGTGAACGATCGCGATATTTCTTCGATCTTGTTTTTAAATTGTCTTATTAATTTGGATATTGAAATATAGATTATTACAGCCCAGCAGTTTTATATTACCATTAAAATATAAAACTAGTGATTCTATTACTTCCAACATTACGTTTCAATGGCTTCATATGGTTCTATTGTGGCTTGTGGATGTTTTATCACCGCAAATAAAAAAATCGATTTATGAATGAAAAAAATTGCATTTTAGGTTTAGAAATGATTTAAGATAAGATGTACAACAAGAAATCATCATCTAAGACAGTGGACCAACAGTCTCTTTTTGAAATTTCCTTGTGCAAGATAAAATATATTTACAGTGAGCAGTTCAAAGCCCATTTTGAAATTAAATCTGTAATCTTTCTTATACAGTTCAAACAAGTATCATACCAAAAACGTTTGAATATCTGGATCAAATTTCATCATATGTTGTAGCCTTTAAGATATTCTTTTGTATCTTTTTTACTTATTCTTTAAAAAAACACAACACAACGTTGATCTGTAGATTCTTTATGATACAAGTTTTTGAAAAATACGACTATGTGCCAAAAGTCAAGATTTTGCTGAGGTTTGCTATTGCATATCATATTTTTAATCCTTTTCAATTTTCACTGAAAACTCATTTTATAAATCAGTTTTAGAACCGAAGGAAAGTTATATATAAATATATTTCCAAAGCAGCACCATATGGACGATGTTATGACAGATGACCGTGAACTCGTATACTTAACAAAATCAAATCATTCATAAATTCAGTTTACTAAGTGGGATAAGCCTATTGAAAGCGATCAAGAGTCATTCTAAAAGATGTAATATAGTACAATATGTTCACTTTTGCATTAACATACTAAAAGAAAATCAATGTATATAGTGTATTTACCATGCTTTCACTCGAATCAGAACTTCTCCCTCATTAGCCACAGGCTCTGGTTTCTGTTGGCATTTGAGCATTTTAACTCCCCCGAATCCTGTTAACACTATACTCCTCATTTGTTTGGGAGGGGGAGCGGGAGGACCCTCGGGCTCCGTCGGTTTGGCCTCCGTTTCTTTACTTGGCTCTGCCATGATGATAGAAAGAAGCTGATTGAGATATAATGTAACTATACCGCGGACTCTGAAGAAGTATCGATCCTGAATTCATCACGGCGCTAGATCGATGTGGACATTTTTGTAGGCCGTATATAGTATAATTGCTTTGCTATTTTCTTCAAAGATAATTAAGACTAAAGGAACCAGTTATATCAATTATATTTTTCGGTACAATCTATTAGTGAATGGTAACGGCAGTGAAAAGGATTTCAGGAAATATGATTGTCGTGTAGATTTTCATCATTATCTCTTTCTTTCTTGACAAGATCAATTTGATCACACTGGTCAAGGTCTTAATGAATATTCAACGCTGATTGGGAAGTCAAGATAGAACACAAATAACGACATAAAAATCTTCATATTGGACTTGTTTGTCACTTGTGTTTTATGGATTGTATTTTGCTAGGCAAATGAATTGTTGAAAAGCTAAATACTACGTATACAGTACTTATTTGGCAGGACAAAAAGTAATCTGTCGTGAATGTTTAGTCCTTCTCTCTTAATATTACGAAACAAAAAGATAAATACTATAATTGATAGACATTGTTACCATCTGTAAAACCACCCTCTGATATCGGTCCTGCCTTTATGGCACAAAACATATATCTTTATTCTCTAAAACCAAAATACAATGGTACAGAGATAGTGTGAACTAAACAGAAACACCGGGCAGAAACATTATGATACAATATGATTAACTATGCATTAAAGTTACATGCATGATAAGGTACACATATATATAAACAAAGTTTCTATCTTTTTGTTGATAATCCTAATAAATTTGCAAAGATTATTGAGGTCTGGAAGATGTTTGTTCATAAGTTCATGAAATTCTAGAATATTTGGTCTATGTCTAAATTTTACCCTCAATAAACGACTCCTGTCAAAATCAAATGCTCGACATGAAAAAATATAGTGATATTCGTCCCCAATATCTTGTGAATTACATAATAAGCATTTACGATCTGCTCTGACTATATTTTGCCATCTAACAGTCTCAATAGGATACTTATGGTTCATAATTCTAAATCTACATAATGTTAATATATTTTTACCGTCAAGTAGGTCAAAATAATGTTCGAATTCTAGTTTATCTTTATAAATTCTGTAATTTAAAGACTTTGGTGACTCTTGCATACCAGCACTCCACGTTTAAATGAAACCACCCTATGATGACGTTTCTGACTTTAAGTTACAATGAAACCACTCTATGATGTCTTTATTTACTATGTTTTACAATAAACCACCATGTTAAGATAGATACTATAATTGATAGACATTGGTACCATCTGATTGAGTGAAACCACCCTATGATATCGGTGCTGCCTTACTATCCCGTGTTCTATTGTTTCTGACTTATGTTACAATGAAACTAACCTATGATATCTTTGTGTTACAGTGAAATCATCTTATGGTTCCGTTTCTGCCTTTAATTACAATGAAACCAACCTATATGATAGGTCTTTGACTTCATCGTACAATGAAACTATAATATAACGTTTCTGACTCCATTGTGACACAATGAAACATCCTATGATTTTGTCTCTGACTTTGTTACAATGAAACATCTCCGTGGATCAAAAATTTATTGATGACAATTTACATAATTTTAAAATGATAAAAGTACCGTGTACTTATAAATTTGTGCAATCTGTAATGAATTTAGTGATAGCTGACTGAACCTGAGGGTTTCATAAGCTTATATTCGACTCGACAAGATTGTTAAAATGTGGAAATTTCCCTGAGACAAGTTCAAATAAGTTTACCCTTTGTTCACTTTCATAAAAATGAACTTTTTCTGCAACTTTTTTCATCTTATATACTAATCGTAATGGAAAAAGGGACTCGTGCCACTACAAACCCACTATTTCTTTTAAAACGCCTGTTCAGTCAGGACCATTGTGGTCTTCAATATCTCCGATGTGTTTTTTGTTGTTGCTTTTTTTTTGACATTTGTTATTGATCATTAAAGTTCGGTAGTTTGTTATTGTTCTTGTATTTAAACAGGCTTGCACTGATGAAAACTAATTTGAAAGTCTAGCAAGAAACGTTTGAAAGTCTAGCAAGAAACCTGAACATTTTTGAAAGCAACGCATTAAAAGCAAAAAGACCAATAAAAAGTGTCAAAATTCAACATCAGTATCGTGTCAGTATAATCTAAAGAAACTGAAATCTAATTTAAAATGAAAGCTGCATTGATGGACTGTCTAGGTAGATGAACTTCACGACATGCATATGACAGAGAATTAAGCACTAAGTATTAGGGATTAACAGGTACTAAGGATAAGGGACTGTTTTGGGGATTATTAGGCACGACACTATGCTGTGTGCTTCAAATTGATATGTAACTGATTTCTTGAAAACATTCTAAACTGAAGAATATTATGAATTCCACTACTTCTATGTATTTTATGAAAGAATGTGGAATAAACGAACATGAGACCATAACACATATGTCAACTCAAACTGCAATTAATGTATATGAGCTGTATGGCACGAGAGTGATTTCCTAGGGTTGTTTTTCAATGTTTTTGCATGACTATCCCAGATCATCTTATTAAATAAAACAAAATTAGAGCATTACAAGCTCAGGATTTCTCCTAGGTAATCTTTCATTTCAGCTCACAATAAAATAAAGACCTACCATCAGGTTCTCCAATCAGAAAATACTGCTCACACTTCATTCATAAATGTCCACTATTTACTCCTGGGAAATTATTTTGTTATTTTTATTTCCATCACAGATTTGATTGAATCTATAGATATCAACACAAACAATTTTCATGGACATATAAAAATCATAAATCATTTCCACTTTTGATGACATATTTTCATTATATAAATATTATATTGGTCACATATGTGTAGAAAGTGAATTTAATATTAATGGTTTGAGGACATACTATTTGATGTTTACACCTGTTATTATAGAACTTGCATAAGACTGTGGAATTGATGTTAATCAGAATACTGGGGTCAGTTTAATGAAGGTGTCTTAGGACAAAGACATGTCCTTGTCCATTTAAATTGTATGGAGATAAGATCATCCTATTTTAGAACACCTTTTGTTGACATGCCCCTGGTTCCCTCTTCAATGGATTTGATTTTGCCTGCAAAAACTATGTCCCCCCCTCCTGTTACCCCCTAAATTCTAAGTTCAAAGGTCTGCATCTCCCACAAAAGTTTGAGCATCAAAATTTCCTGGTAATATGCACAACTGCATATGGTGTATTAGCCCATACCAGTTTCATAAAATTTGGTTGAATGATTTCAGAGGAGTTAAGCAGAAACCAATGATTAATGAGAATTTATCATTTTGATGAAAAACCATAAGTTCAAAGGACCATTACTCGAACAAATAATATTCAAGAATAAAAATTTCCTGGAAACATACACAACTACATATAGTTCTCTTACTATGTACAAAGTTTCATTAAATTACCTTTGTTTCAGAGAAATTGCAATCACAAGATGATAAATGAGAATTTTTGGCAAATTTCTAAGTTCAAAGGGCCACAACTCCCACAAAAATTTGAGGATAATAATTCCCTGGTAATGTGCACAACTACATATAGTCATTGGAGTACTTCCTACATACAAAGTTTCGTTGAATTCTGTTCAATTGTTACAGATGATTTTCACGGAGGTATGAGAAACATTGTGCAGAAAGATGAAAGGACACAACTAAAACAATACCCCCCCAAAGTGGGTGAAGACATACTGACACCAACAGGTTTGTAAAAGGTGTCTTTAAAGGAAAAGAGACTGAAATACCCTTTTGTAATTACCATTGACAAATGTTTGTAAGTTGATCATTGAACTCAAGATTACATATCAGTTTTTGTGGGTTATCATCTTTTGGACATCTTTTCAAAATTTTTTCTTTGCGTGTGAATGCAAGATTAACCCTTAGGTTATATTTACTGTAGCATGAACAGCTAAGGAATATTTTATCAAAGTATTTTCAAGTAGTTTACTCAGAGGACAAATAGAAGGTGTAACTCAATACCTCTCCACTTTTGACGGGTTAAAAATCTATTTGTCAAAAAAAGTGTGTCATTATAACAGAATATGTTGCAAGATTTTGTTTTATTTTTTCATCTTTCAATATCACAGACAACTTCTAACATAAAATAAATAAGCACAGTAATTCAGTAATAACACATTTGAACAAATAAAATAGGTACAGTTATGTAATTTCTCCATCAATTAGGACTGATTAATTCTAAACAAATAATGCTTACTAGTGATAACCCAGTTTTCACAAAAAAGAATAAGTTTTCTGCTTACAAGAAACAAGATGTTCAAGTATTGATCCATTGTACCTTGTTACCGAATATCAAAATCCTAAGAGCAGTCAAGACTATGAGAAATGAAAAAAGTGTGATGAAACTACTAAATACAGAACTACAGACATGGGTAAATTTATCCTACTTCAACGTTGAGATATAAGAAATTACAAAAGATGTTATTTTGTTCCTCAGTAACAAAAAAAAGATTAATCTTTGAATTACAAAAAAAATTTTCAGTGTCTAGAAAAAAATTTCTTGAGATTCAAAATTAACACATTATCATATAGAAATGTTAGACAAACATAAATTTTCCTCAATAAAAAAGGAGATCGATATTGATTCAGATAATTTATAAAGTAGGGTTATGCCTTAAGTGTACTAAGAATGTTTGGGGGGGGGGGGTTTCAGGCCAATTTTGCCGAAAATCTGCACGAAAATTACAAAAATTTGAACCCTGAAATCCCCCTCTAGATGTGCCACTGTAATTGGTTTGAGAATTAAATAAAACAATGACTTGTTGCTGAACAACAATATGAGTGGTAAGAATGCCATAATCATAGATAACATACATGTAGGAAGCAAAAACAATCTCAGATAATAATGAAAAGGTGGTATGTACATTTGTAATGATCTGTCTTATGATGAACATTTACCAGTGATAATCACAAAATAATTTCACATTTAGAATGCACATTTGAAGCTTTAGAGCATATAATCAGAGTGCCTCTAACTGTCGAGAATCCTTGGGTTTAGATGGAGCCGGATGTTCCATATCAGCGGTCTCATCCACCACATCATCATATGCAGGTGGCAGGTTCATAGGAGGGGGAGGTAACTTATCAATGTCAGACTGTCTTATTGTTCTAGCTAATGGTGGCATCTTACTGCCACCCATCTGTCCCAGTGGAGGTAGGCCACCCATGACTCTGTTGGGTGCTGGGTGTGGTGCAGGGGTCTCAGTATCAGCACGACTGGCGGCTCTTGAGTTTCGATCATCCTCATATGGATCATAAGGTGGTATGATAGGTGTTGGAGCTGGTGAGGGTGGCACATCAGCTGGTCCTGTTTCCTTCCTAGCCACCGGTGGCTCCTTGACATATGAGGGTGGTAGTTTGTTAGCATTGGGATCAGAGGGAGCCTCTGGTTTAGATTCTGGTTTTGTTTTCCACACCAGACTGTCCCCAACTTGTAAGGCTGTGGCTAGCTTAGTAGCTGCTTCTTGTGTCTACAAAACAATATTACTTTAAGTTTTAATAAATACATGTATATACATGTACCATGCAGTTCTTCAGTAAAAGTTTTACATCATTTGTGCAACACTCCTCTTGCTTGGAATGCAATTTCCAGACTCTATTCAATATACCGGTAGCTTTAATAAAAAAAAGTCAATATGAAAAACCTTGATGGATTAAAAAAGGACCTATATAAATAAGGTTTTACAGCATGTAAAAGTTTCACTTGCTTATTATCTTTTCACCTTCATGAAAGGTGATGTAATCTTAATCTCTTTTCAAGTGTTACAAAAGAACAGCAATCAGCATATTTCAAATATCATGTCTTTAAACTTTACCTCTGCATCAACAGTCATCTGACCAGCTTTGATTCGAGATTCAAATTCTCTGAACTGTTTGGAGGCTTTACTCTTGTCTCCATTGTTGTATAGGAACACAGCATAATTCAGGGGGATGGTCGGGTCTTTCCTGATTAAAAAAAAATAATGATGTTTGAAACATGGGAAATTGATTTCTTATAAAAAACAATAAAAACATTAAAAATATATCTGCTGGCATCTGTAAGTGGTTGACTTTGTAGAAGACAAATAAAGATGGACAAAATCTTTAAGAACATCAGTCTATTAAAATTGCAAATTAGATTTGAGATAGAGTTCAAGGGTACAATGAGCTTATAAAGTTATAGAGAAAATTTCAAAAAAAAAAAATAACCTGCAGATTGTTTTCTGGAAATTCAAAGTATTTAAGTAAACAATCCATTATTGGGTGGGTAAAATGTATCTCATTGTGACTAATGGTTCCCATAAAAGAAATGAATACTTACTGGTCTAATCCAATAGCTTGTTCATAAGCCTGTTTGGCATTGTCTGGGTCTTCTAAATATGACAGGGCAACTACAATGTAACAAGTTAAAACTGAGTATACAATGATATAATGAAACATAGATACAGTCATCAGAACAAACAAGTACAGCTATGAGCAACCCCTCTCTTTTTTGATGGGGAATAAATGTAGTTCCAAAAATTGTTTGGTCAGTAAATTTTTTAAACAATGCATATCCCACTGTTAATCACAAAACAACTAGCTTCTGAAAAACTTTCGATGCTTTAGTACAATAAAACAAAATTGGTGCGATATATCTTTGATGGAAAACATTGAGCAATCTTTTATCTGAGGGCAGTACTAAGGATTGGAAAATAAACACATACCTGCAAGGAGTGAAAATAAGCCAGCCATCTTTGGTTTAAGGTTGATAGCAGCACTAAGGAAATGGAAGGCTGAAGCATACTGCTGCATGGTGAGATGGACCAGTCCTAAGTTGTATAGAATCTTCCAATCAAATGGAGCCAGGTAGTTAGCTCTCTTCAAACAGCTGATTGCCTGTTAAATGTTACAAACCAACATTAAACATTAATCTATACAAGTAATGAAATATTTGTATTGAAAGCCTTTTCCCTATGGCATTACACTATCAAATAATATTGCAGACAGACAGTTTCAAATATTGATGTCTTAAAATAGAAAATAATGAGATGAGGAATAAGTGTACACAACACAGCCCACAATCAAGCTGCAATTCAGAAAAACCACAATGGACAACAGCCAGCGGCCTTCAACGAGGCCAGTAGGGGCTGCTCGCGGTTCTGCAATAGACCCAATGTTCTATATAAAATGCATATAATTCAAAGATATTTACATATGTGAACGAAACAATCAACAGTTCAAATGTTTGACAAATGACTTTTTTATACAGAAAAATGTTACAAAACATACAGCTACATATTTCTTCTTGCCAAAGAATGCCATTCCAATATTATTCCACAGAGGTGGGCTCTCTGGTGTTCCCACAGCAGCTATTCTGTATTTGTTCAGTGCTACATCAAAATCTCCATGTGTCTGCATCATACTTCCAGCAGCCATT
Organism: Arcuatula senhousia; assembly: GCA_963971305.1. Lineage (NCBI taxonomy): Eukaryota > Metazoa > Mollusca > Bivalvia > Mytilida > Mytilidae > Arcuatula > Arcuatula senhousia. The sequence continues at coordinate 7,223,480 of OZ020306.1, forward strand.
ATGGCCTTGACATGACAAGGGTCATAGGTCATGGCATTCCCTAAGTTTTCAAATGCCTTCTGGTACTGATTTATCTATAAAAGAAATTAATAAAGTCTAAAGCTATGCTTCATAATTTCCAGGATTTTATATAACTAACTCATATTACTTCGAGTGATATAAAAATTGTTTTGCAACAAATTATGATGTCTCCTTTTGTAAAAATATTCCTTTTTATTGCCATTTTCTAAACTTACTGTTTTTTCCTTTGTGTTTGTTTTAAATTCTATATTTTGTAAGTTTGCTATGCTTAGTGGATAGTTTTGGAATTCCACTGATTTGTGTTGAAGACTGCCAAAACTTTTCATGTACAAACTTTGATAATAATGTTGTGTCATTTATAATTAATCCCCATTTTATGTGATTGCCATAAGATTATGATTTTCCAGATTTCTTTGTGTTTTCATTGTACATTTGTATTTTCCTAAGACAAACCTGCATATACAGTAATCCAAGAGTTGTCAACATGTCAGGGTTTTCTGGGGAATACCTGTAACAAAGAATGAATACTTACACAATATGATTAAACTTGGTATTACTTTCAAGGTAAATTATTCAAAAAACTTACTAAACAAACCATTGCTGTACTAATTTAGTCTTGTTTTTGATGTCAAATCTCACAAACACATTTTTAAAATTTCAAGTTATTGCCTCACTCGATATTTTTTTATTTATCTAGTTAAGTTTTTTATCATGACTAAAAAAAAAATTCAATATTAGTATATATATGTTTTTAAAAAAAACTTTTACCAAAACAAGAAAAAAAAGATGGCCAATTCTATTGCCATTGGAAAAATAATAACTAAGAGAGTTAATATCTTTTTCACACTAACAGTAACAGTATGTCTACCATGATTAAGGTACATGCTCAATTTCTATCAGACTTACTCCACAGCTTGTTTGTATATATCTATTGCACCAGGTATGTTATTCTCCATTAGGTGAATTTTCCCCAGCATTAAGTAGGTTATCTCATGTCTCTTAAATGTTAAGGCTTGTGTCAGACATTGCTTTGCCTGAAAAGGTAAAAATATCAAAACAAAACTACAACAAAAAAAAGCAAAATGAAACAATTTTTCAAGATTTATTTTTATCATTATTGTATCAACTTTAATAAATTCTTCAAGTTTTGCAAATGTGAATTTCAGTTAATGGTTGTAAAAAATCTGTCATGGCAAGATTTAGTTAAACAGGAAGCAAGTGTGCAATGGACCTTAAATCAAATCCCACAACATAGGACCCCGTGCTGATGCTAAATACCAACTAGTAATGCCAACAGTCCAAAATTCACTATTTTATAATCCAGATTTTGACTCTGTGAAATTCAGCAAAGAAGTCAAACTGTATGACTCCCCTATTAAGCTGTAAATTAAATATACCAAGAGATACTTACCTTGTCATACTCTCTTAAATACATATAACATACACCCTGGTTATGGGCTATTTCCTGAAACAGAAAAAAATACATATAACATACACCCTGGTTATGGGCTATTTCCTGAAACATAAAAGATAAATGCATATAACATACACCCTGGTTATGGGCTATTTCCTGAAATATAGAAGATAAATACATATAACATACACCCTGGTTATGGGCTATTTCCTGAAACATAAAAGATAAATACATGTAACATACATCCTGGTTATGGACTATTTCCTGAAATATAGAAGATAAAATACATATAACATACACCCTGATTATGGGCTATTTTCTGAAACAGAAAATAAATACATATAACATACACCCTGGTTATGGGCTATTTCCTGAAACAGAAAATAAATGCATATAACATACACCCTGGTTATGGGCTATTTCCTGAAACATAAAAGATAAATACATATAACATACACCCTGGTTATGGACTATTTCCTGAAACAGAAAATAAATGCATATAACATACACCCTGATTATGGGCTATTTTCTGAAACAGAAAATAAATACATATAACATACACCCTGGTTATGGACTATTTCCTGAAACAGAAAATAAATACATATAACATACACCCTGGTTATGGGCTATTTCCTGAAACAGAAAATAAATGCATATAACATACACCCTGGTTATGGGCTATTTCCTGAAACATAAAAGATAAATACATATAACATACACCCTGGTTATGGACTATTTCCTGAAACAGAAAATAAATGCATATAACATACACCCTGGTTATGGGCTATTTCCTGAAACAGAAAATAAATACATATAACATACACCCTGGTTATGGGCTATTTCCTGAAATGTAGAAGATAAATGCCTATAACATACACCCTGGTTATGGGCTATTTCCTGAAATATAGAAAATAAATACATATAACATACACCCTGGTTATGGGCTATTTCCTGAAACAGAGAATATAAATATATATAACATACACCCTGGTTATGGGCTATCTCTTGAAATATAGAAGATGATATTTTATTTTGACAAAATTCAATATATAAGACATACACATTAAAACTAAAATCCATTTTTTTACTCAAAAGAATTTGAAATGAAATTGATACACATGTATATGTAAATTCAACTTTATATAAATGATACATTTGTTAAAATAATATAAAGTTTTATTACAATAGTTTTACCTAGAAAACTATGTCAAATATATTATTAACATTTATGGAAATTAAGAATATATAAATTAACTAAAATTGCAAAAAATCCACTCAAATTAAACTTGAAAGTTTTGAGTTTATTGACATGATTGACAAGTTCTAATTTTTAGGGTTTACCCAATCTCTCTCATTCAACTTGATGGCTTCATTGTATACATCTAAGGCTGCCTTGTGTCTGGCTAACAGAAACCTATAAATAGAATTAAAATCACTAGTCATTAGAAAAAAAGGCTGAAAATTAATTAAAAAATAGATTTTTGGTCAGCAATGTTAAATAGTTTCTGTTCATACTAGTTGTATGATTAAAGTAATTTACTTTGTCAACAGTATTATGAATGAATAGTCATTGCAGTTTTCTTTGATAGGCTAATGAAATGATGCATTATGACCTAAATTAGTTTGTTTGTAACATTTTCACAGAAAAGTTCTCAGGTGAATAAGCAGTCTAAAGAATACCTCAAAGTGCCTTGTAGACCAAAACAAAAATATGCAACAAGTCTTTTTCTCTGCAAACACTGAACCATTAAGTTCAACCGAGTGGTATAATTTAATATTTTTGCTTGTTCATAATCAAAGCATATGTTTATATAAAGTTACATGATGAAATCATATTTCTTTCATTGTAATCTAACTTCAACTTGTAGGTACTAATGGGACAAACAGACCCAAACATTACTCTTGTAAAAAAAATCAAACACAAATACATACAAAGATCTGGCCACTTGTTTGAGGTTGTCAGCACTTTGAGGGTTCAGTAATGTACAGGTCTGAAACAATTCTAATGATTCTTGAATCTTTCCTTCCTGTCTAAGGATCAAAGCTGCAATAGAAAACTGCAAATTTTAGCATTTATTATACTGTGGATTCATTTATTTTCGTTTGTACCAATTTTCCTTGATTAAGGAAAAATATAAATTCCAAGGCCATTCATGCATTAAATAGGTCACAGTGACTGTATTTGTAGTGGGTGGTGTCACATTATCGAAGACAGATTTAGTGGTGAAATATCATTGACCCCCAACATCTAATTTCTAACTTATGGACCTTCACCAAGAACTTAAAGTCTTTCATGCATAAAATATAGATCATTGTGACCCAATTTCTATTGGGTGGTGTCATGATACTCAAGACACATCTAGTGGTGAAATATCACTGACCATCAACATGTAGTATCTGAGATATGGACCTTAACCTAAGTCATTCATGCGTAAAATATAGGTTGCAGTGACCTAGTTTCTAGTGGGGTGTCACCTTATCAAAGACACATCTAGTGGCGAAATATCATTGACCCCCAACATCTTGTATCCAAGTTATGGACCTTAACCAAGAACTTAACCAAAGTTGTTTATGCATAAAATGTAGGTCACAGTGACTTACTATCTAGTGGGTGATGTAGCCCTACCCAAGACACATCTAGTGGTGAAATATCACCCCCAACATCTAGCATCAGAGTAATAGACCTTAACCAAGAACTTAACCAAAGTGTTACAGACGCACCTAGTTACGTATGGACGGACAGGCAGACAAGGGTAAAACTATATGTCCGATCCACATTTGTGGTCAGGCCATAAAAACCATAAAGAGGTAGGGATCAACAGCTACCTACCCTGTACATAGACAGCATATTCACACATGCCTCCACTTTCTCCCATCTGTTCTTTGATCAAAGATTTACAAGAATCATACTCCTTTCTGACATAGTGAAGATGTATCAACCAATTCTTTCTCTCAAATATTGGAATTTCTGGGGCTGGTAACAAAAGAAAACAACAATTTCTTAGAGCTATTTCATACAAAACCAGATAAAATCTAACACTGAAATTTTCTGTATTGATCATGTTGATACTTTTTGTTTCTTAACCTTCAATCACAATTGTTTCAAAGCTTATCACAAACATGTATTCATATCCATCATACTAAATACATGAAATACCTTTTCAACCAGTATACATGTACACATACCTTTCTTTGGTTTCAGTTTTCAACCAGTATACATGTACACATACCTTTCTTTGGTTTCTGTTTTTGACTAGTATACATGCACACATACCTTTCTTTGGTTGCAGTTTTCGACTAGTATACATATGTACATGTACACATACCTTTCTTTGGTCTCAGTTTTTGACTGGTATACATATATACACATAATTTTCTTTGGTTAGGTTTTGAGATCTATATCAACATACCTTTCTTTGGTTTGGGTTTGGGAGGAGCTGCAGGCAGGGAGGGTATTTCAGAACTGGCATCTCCATCTGAAGCACTGGCTATCTTTACTGGTTCCTAAAAAATACAAATGATTTACTGTGTATAACACAACTAACAACTGGTCTTTAAATCTTGCTTTTTTACTTTATATGATAAAATTATAAAAGGCTTCCAAGACTGTATAATTATTTGGACAAGCAGCTAGGGAAGATTCTTCAATCGAGAGACAATCCCTTGATTGGGAGGCAATTTCAAGATAGTTAAGTTTTTACAGAATTGTGTCTAGATTGAGAGACTTTTTACAGTATAAGTCTAAAAATGTGCCAAGGAACCCATTTTTGCACACAGCCAATTCCATGATTACTGTCAGAGTCCCAAATCGAGAGACAATCTAACAATCTCTGATTTAGAGGGTAGAAAATGTATGACAGATAAATAAAAAGTCTGCCAATCGAGAGACAGTCCCCCGATCAGGGGATTGTCTCTCAATTGAAGAATATTCCCATAGGCTAGCTGACTAGTACAACTGACCATGACAATGTTTTAGCAAGAAAATGAACATACATCTTTCAGAAAAAAAAATTATTCTGAAAAAAAGCTCTTGAGAGCTTGTGTTTGTTGTTATCTACAAATCCAAAATTGAAATAAATCTTTCTTATCTTACTAAATATACTAGTATTTTTACTATTTTGCTCTATACCTACATGTACATTCTACACTTGTAATTTTGTTAACTTAATTTGTATGTACATGTATCATAATTTTTGTACTACAGGTCTTAACCAATTATTATAATTGTGTTTTGAACCAATAAATAAGACATATTAAGACATGGGACATAAGACATAATTTATTTTCCAATTATGGTCCCTCAAAGGGCAGCATCATTGCAATAAAAGGTAAAGGTATTAAATTATAACAGAGAATAAAATAAAGTATAAGATTATATGCAAGCGTAGCGAGCTCTCTAATGTAGAAAGTATGCCAAATTGCATGAGACTCAAAATACTATGGAAGAAAAATCATTCTGTCACTGAAAACATTCGATTTTCGGAAGTTTTCGAAAATGTCTGCGCGTGCTGAAAAATTGCGGGAAGTAGTAATACATCGTCCCAAATTATCTCGTCCCAGGCATTATTCGAATTTTCAATGAAATTATCTACGCGAGCTTTTAAGGCAATGACTCAGTCCAATATGGCTAGCCTTGGACCAATAACTCAGCCAATATGGAATACTTTACGCAATAATACTATATTATTATCTTATCTTATAATTTCCGCGATATCAAGTCATTGAAATTGTATAAAAAAAACTGTATATTTTTTTTTGTTTTATAAACCTGTACAACTTCTGTAAGCACTGTTTTGTCTGGTAAAGGACTTGCATCTCTTTCTTGCTCAGCCATGTTGTTTGGAATAGTTACACAGGTGCGTTCGGTATTTTGACGGTGTGCACTTTGTCAATATCGGTGTCAATAGAAAATAATCCATTTAAATAAGTCAGTCAGAATATCGGAAACATTTTCAAGATCAGAAAAAATGACATACATGTACATGTATTCTCCTTTGAAGAACTTAGTAATAAAATGACAACCTTATTTATCTTGAAGGAAAGGGGATTGTAATTTCCTAATAATATTTTGAATCTGATTTATTTTCGGGAAAAAATATCATGGCAACAGTTTAAAAAAAAAAACATATGAAGAAGGATTTCTGCTTGAACATAGCATAACATATCTTTCATTTCCAACCAGGAGCCCCGGCAGCAAGGAGAGTTGTACATATAGAGGAAAAAAACATAATTAAATCACATGATGGAAAAAGTGAACTTTTTCGAGTTAAAAATCAGAATCTTGACCAGATTATATGTCAAATATGTTCGAATGTGCCCAAACAGCTAACAAAAAATAGCTATTGTTGATTTCAAATAAACCATAGGTCACCATGCTTGTTTCAAAGATATTAGGATCAGCGTTTAGGTGTTGGACACGTACAGGCACTTGTTTCTAGAGAAAATATTAAGGCGTTATACTTATATACTAACTTGTCCATACCACTTGTTTCTAGAAAAAAAATATACAACCAAGTGTTAAAACCAGTATATGCATGCATGCATTTGATAATACTATAAAGTCCATTCTATTATATGGATCACGGTGAAATATGGGGAACTTTCAAAATTTAGAAATGGGATAGACAATCCCTGCTTTGATGATACTTATTTAAAGCAAAAAGCTGAATCACTTCATCAAAAATATTGTAAATCTATTCTTGGACTTCATAAAAAATCCACCGATTTTGCTGTTTAATCAGAACTTGGAAGATTCCCTGTGATCAGCATGATTAAAGCCATGATTAAATATAATGACAGACTTATTAAGATTTCCCCTGTTGCATGCAACATACAACCAGTCTAAGAAATTAGGATTTTAGATTCACTTGCCTTTTGATTCATTGATTCCTTGATTATTAGAAATCCTCTGAATTTCACTTGCCGGAAAGGATTTTTTTCTGGCCAGGGGAAAGTGGACCAGTGCTAATTTCGCAGACATTAAATGTTACAATCATCGGAATCTGTGTTACTTGGTTCAAAAAAGCAGTTATCCTGGTATTCATCTGTGAGAGTTATGTGCTCTAAATAATGTCAGTAAGAAAATTACAAGTAAAACTGTTTTGGATTTTAGTTTAAAAGAATGGAAACAAATATTACATAAAGTTTCTGATGGAAAATTATAAACTTATTCCACATTTATAAAAACCAATTTTAGACTAGAAAAAATATCTTTTAATCATTAAAAAAACTTTGAACATAGACATAGATTTACCAGATTTAGATCTCGTCATATAAACATGAGAAAATCATATCGTGGAGACCAATCTCTTTAATTATTGTCTCAGCATAAACTTAATATAGAAACTGGCAGATACAAGGGCATTCTCAGACACGATAGACTCTGAACAAGGCGTGACTTAAAAGTGCTAGAGGATGAAACTTATTTCTTATGTAAATGTAATGGAATGAGCAACAAAAGACTAAAGCTAGAAACTATTGCTCATAAAAAAATGTATCGAAATTTTACTTTACATAGATCCTAGGGCCAAACTCATTTAATTATAGTTAATGTTTTGGGGACGTTGATAATGAAAAGCACTTTTTATGACATTGTCATTTTTTTTACCAACATTGCTTACAAGGCCGTGACCACAGGTGTCATCCAATGCGAATCAGTTAATTTTTTGTGGGTCAAATGTGACAGGTTGGGGAAGTTGTTTTTCACAGGTGTCTAGCCAGATGACCGATTCAAACTGTCCGAGATGGCAAGAAATATTGAAAGGTAGCGTTATATAAAAAGTTCACTTATAATTAAGCTAATTATTGTATTGATTTATATATCGTAACGTTGTATAGATATTTACATATAAAATAATTACACTTCATAATATAATAACTTAAAATATTGGGACTAAAAATGATTTTTCTTTTATTTATGTCTTACTTAGGTATATGTCTTGTGCTTTATCCAATAAACTGATTGATATAATCTCATTTAGAAATTATATGAAAAATAAAAATGAAGGTAAGATATTTAATAAAAGTAGCCAGACTTGTTTCTAGTCTATGTGCTGCCCTTATCAGAAAAAAAAGCAAAAAAAATCTGCCCTACTACGTATGGTTTCTGCAGAGCAGGCTCTGAAAACGCAAAAAAATACGTTTTTTTTGTAATCAGTGTCGGCAAACTTTGGGATCCCTAGATTCAATGTTTTTTTGTATAATCTCATTTTTCACCTTTTTTTTCGTGAACTTATTTTTCAACATTGAATAAAAATAGGATCGAATACATGGACCTCACTGAATCATGTGATTTAAGGTCCTCTGGAACTTCTACTTGAAAGATATATACAGTTTATACCTATATCATAAGTAATAGCTCCCGGAAATGCGATTGAAATTGACATTGCCGGAAAAATGCACTAAATTTTCAGGATTTCGTCTGGGAATTTCGGTCAACTCTACCTAACTTCGTGGCATCATAACCCCCGACTCAAAAGTCCCAGAGTAGTCAAAATACTATCAAAATGTCGGGCAAGGATTGTTTTTTTCCATTGAAACCCCATTTGTTACCCTGAATTGCATAGTAAACATGCATCCTTGAATATACGTTGTATGGAGATTCCTATGGATTTCAGTCCGAAATTGACCGAAATTGGCCTCATGAAAAGGCTACTACTGATAAATAAAAGAAATGTTATTGTTGAAGATGAAATGCACTTTATCTTACACTGTCCAAACGACCATTAGATTTTTAGGGGGGCTATGGATATTTTTTTCATTCTGCCTTTTTAGTTTTGCAAAAATCGAAGCCTGGATTATTTTTTCGCGCGCTTGCCCGCGCATTTTTTTTCATTTTTGAATTCACCATAAATTTTTCAGAGAGAAACTGCATCTTGTCTTTTTTATCTGAAATCTCTGTCCTGCCTTTCTATTTACTGATTTTTTTGGGCATCCTGCCTTTTTAATTCAAATTTTAGCATATTTTTATTTTATTTTATCAAAGCACACAGTAAACCATATTGGTTAATAGTGATAGTTTTACATAACATTATACAAAGGGAAAAAAACAAATTAAGAGGATAGCTAAATTGAATAACTAAAATATTTATCTCAGTTCTAATGACTGTTTAATAAAGAAAGTAACAGTCTTAATTTTTTAATTTTCAGTTGTAGTTGGATTGAGAATTTTAAGAATTCAAATGGTCATTTAGTATAGCACTGGTCATATCACATAATGCTTAACGTTAGACGTCACGCACAATGTTCATACCGTCGTTCAAAGCGTCAACCAACTTAAAAAAAAATTCCTTTATAAAAAATTGCCGAAAACATAACAAATAAGAAGCTTATATCAAATTAAAGTACTAAGATTCTGTAAAATATTTTTTATATGTCTTTTCAATTTCATTTTACACAGACAAAACAGGGGCGTCCTAAGAAAATTGAAAAGGCGTCATTTTCGTGCTGTAAGACGCGTAACATAATCAACCAAACATTTAACTAACTTTATGAGGTGAAGTCGAATGTTATTATTTTTGCCTTTAAGATATGTTTTTTTTTCTGCAAGCATACTCCTTACAGATCAGAAATTTAAAATCATGCAAAGGCTTCCTTCTTGTAAAGATCTCAGTTTTAGTACAAGCAAGTCAAATGTCACACGACGTAAAAATGGCCGTTTTTGGTGTCGGAAATATTTTTTGTCAAAATTTTCATAACTCCATTAAAAAGACGAACCAATAAAACAAACTTTTGCTTACATTTTTCGAATGTGCATTTATTCAAGTAGATGTATCTTAAAATTTGAAAATATACCACTTCATATTTAAACGCACTTACAATTTTTCGATTTCTCACACAAATGTCACATGTCCAAAAAGCAAGACAAAATCCTACTATTTTTAAGTTTACTTCAATATTTGAGACAATGTATCTTTGTTTTACAGTTTTGGATTAAAACTTTGAAACCATTTTTTTAAATGTGCATTTTGTCAACTTGTTGTAGAACTAGTTTCGGAATTTAATGATCACAACCATCGGATTTTTACGATTTCGCACTTTAATGTCACGCTTGCTCATTTTTTGACATTTTTCAATATTAAAAACGACGTAATCATATACACGTTTAGCAAAATGGCTGCGTTTGATTATTATTTTTTTTCCATCCTTTTATCTTTATTTGAGGGAAGGCTCATTCCCCTTTGATACTGGTGTGTGTGTGTGTTTATATATAAAAAAGTCAAATATATGCAAAGTATAAAGAAAGAAAACTTATGTATAACAAGAGGCTCCCAGGAGCCTAAATCGCTCACCTGGTATTGATGTCAATTCTATATTTTGTAGAGCTAAATGAGCTGAACATTTAAGCAAGCAACAACTTTTTTCTATCTGCTATAGTTTTCATTCTATAAGCCAAAAACATGAAAAAGGTTATTTTAGGGGCGGTAACCCCTATAAGGGGTCATCTGACAACTTCGACCCTATGGAGACTTTTGTACAGCTAAATGAGCTGAACATTTAAGCAAGCAACAGCTTTTCTCTATCTTCAATAGTTTTCATACTATAGGGCAAAAACATGAAAAAACGCTATTTTTCACCTTTAAGGGGCTGTAACTCCTATAAGGGGTCATCTGACAACTTGGACCAAATGGAGACTTTTGTAGAGCTTTAAATGCTGAAGCAGTAGGGTGGCATCAGATTTCATCTATCTCTTATACATTTTGATTTACAAGCCAAAAACAGTAGTCTGACCCCCCTGGTCTATTTGTAGCAACGGCGGCCATGTTTTTCGACGAATCAAAAATCCCCACATTAGTTCTGTGGGGGATACCCTAAGGTACTATCAGACCAAATTTGGTTTGAATCTGTTCAGCCGTTTCAGAGGAGAAGAAGTTTGAAGAAAAGTTAACGACGACGACGACGACGGACGACGACGACGACGGACGACGACGACGGACGCCAAGTGATGGCAATAGCTCACATGGCCTTTGGCCAGGTGAGCTAAAAACGTAATTACTAGTATTACATAATAAAACAAGAAAATGACAAACATGACACGAGAGGTCACGAGAAGCAAAATATGAAATAAAACTGAATTCTGATAAATATTCTTAAACGTTTTGAATGGAAACAAGAGGCTCCCAGGAGCCTGAATCGCTCACCTGACATATGTGCCTGAAGTAAAGGCTATTAGGAAAAATCTATTTGACATTGAAAGGGTCATAAATTTAATAAGGGGGTCATCTGACAATATGGTGGATCTTAAGGTGCTGATCACTTTTATCTCAATTAAAATTCAAAAATCTGTCACCCTTTTTGAGTTATTAACAAAAAAATGCAATTTAACCCAATGTTCTATTTTTTAGCCACAGTGGCCTTGTTTTACAACCAATTAAATATCCCCACATCAGTTCTATACACCTAATGCTAATAAACAACAATATAAAGTTTGGTTCCAATTTGACTTTCAGTGTCAGAGGAGTTAACATTTTCAATGTAATGAGGAAATGCTTTTTAAAAGCTCAATTTTGACGTTCTAAGGCCAATAACTCCTCAAAGGAAAGGTCCTACAACGTTGACCCTATTACATATTTTGTAGATCTTGATGTGCTTAACAATATGCAATTTAAATTTCTCAAATATCTCGTTAAGTTGTCAAGATATTGAGCTAAACTGGTGCAAAATTTGCCAAAAATCCACAAAAAGGGCAATAACTCCTACATGGGTCGTTGGATTTTCTTCGAAATTTCAGAGCTGGTAGATCTTCAGGTGCTGATCACTTTTGTACCCATCAAAATTTTAAAATCTGTCACCGTTTTTGAGTTATTTGCAAAAAACTGCCATTTACCCCTATGTTCTATTTTTAGCCACAGCGGCCATATTTTACGACCAATCAAAAATCCCCACATCAGTTCTATACACCTAATGCTAATAAACAACTATACTAAGTTTGGTTCAAATTGGACTTGAAATCTCAAATAGCTTGTATAGTTTTCAAGATATTGAGCTAAACAGGTGCGAAATTTGCAAAAAATCCACAAAAAGGGCAATAACTCCTACATGGGTTGTTGGATTTTCTTCAAAATTTCAGGGTAGGTAGATCTTGAGGTGCTGATCACTTTTATCCTTGCCAGAATTTTGATATCTGTAGCCGTTTTTGAGTTATTTGCAAAAAACTGCATTTTACCCCTATGTTCTATTTTTAGCCACGGCGGCCATGTTTTACGACGAATCAAAAATCCCCACATCAGTTCTAAGCACCGAATGCTAATGTACAACCATACCAAGTTTGGTTTCAATTGGACTTATGGTGTCAGAGGAGTTAACGTTTTAAAAAGTTTACGGACGACGGACGGACGACGGACGCCAAGTGATGACAATAGCTCACATGACCCTTCGGGTCAGGTGAGCTTTAATTAATAAACATCATATAATATCGGAAGACACCATCTCATTTGTTTGTACGACGTCAATTTGACGACGTTACGGAAAGTGGTACCAATATCGTGCGCAACGTCCTACCAAGTTTCATCATCCTATAGCTAAAACCTAAAATGGTTGAAAAAATCAAAATTAAGTTGAATGTATTGGTTAGTGTTTGTTTTGATTAGTGTTTTGCTGATTGTTGTACTGAGATGGTCATCTTTATTATCCCTAATATGTCTTCACAACCGTGTTGCGTTGTGTGTTACTACCGGTGCCTCAGTGAAGAGTCCTAAGTTTGCAATGGACGAGGGAGGTTTGTCGCGCCATAAAACCTGGTTTAATATCAAAAACGAAAGAATATGGAATATGTGCCAGAAAGACACGATCCACATATTGAAATGATTTTGATAAATGTACAAAAGCAAAAGTTCACTGCGTGTGAAGCGCTTTTCTGGATTAACCTTCATCAGACACGCTAGGAGTAAAAAAACTTGGAAAACCGGTAGAATATTAGATTTGATAAAACAAAAACAGAAGCCAAAAATATTACAACAATGACCAAACAGATAAATTTATCAATTTCTAAAGAAATAGCCAAACGTTGTAAAATTTTTGAAATATGTAAACTGTTAACCCACCATTTCATTTGAAATGCCTGTACCAAGTCAGGACCCTTGCGATCTATAATTATTCCGGTGTGTCTTCCATGTTTTTTTTTCTTTTCTTTTGGACATTGAGATTGATCCTCCAAGTTCGGTAATTTTGTTATTACCTTTATTTATAGGATATGAATATAAAAAACTAACATATACCGGTACATCGAAAATCAAAGTCAATTTCAAAACATGGGGACGCAATCGTGCCTGGCTACTTATTTTCTGCTTGGACATATGCATACAAATTTTCATGGTCCGTTTTTTCCTGAGAATAATATTGAACACATTGAGCTGATATTGTCGATATTTTCATATTGCACCCTTTAGGAGCTATTGGTCTTTAAAGGTTAAAACATGGTCTCTTATTTGATTTGGTCCATAGAATGAGAAGAACTGTAGATAAAGGCTTCATTTTTATGTTTTTATGAATTGTGACTGATGCCATGCTGTTTTTTTTCCAGAACTTCTGAACTTCCGAACTTTAGCGAGCTCTTCAAGTCTATTAGAGTAAGTATCATGTAACATTAGGCGATGTATGTATATACACTGAGATGTGTATCTAAACAAGATATCAAGGTAGCAAACTAAGTACATGTAGTACTTCTTATACAGATTTATAAATAGGATGGCACATCGATGAAAAATACACCAAAACGTAATTGAATTAGATAAAACAACCCTTTAAAACTGTTTTGACCATACAATGAATTTTATGACCAATATTACGTTAACCCTTTCCTTTATGAAAAATGGTCAAAATTAGCCAAAAATGCACAAATACACTATGCAATAAGGGAAAAATTGAAAATGCTGTAAAAATTTTATTTTTCATCCAAAGATTTTGAAACTAGATGTTTTGGCTGTTCACTGGACCAGGCTCTATTGATACAGGTCTCAACTGCCATTTTCATGGTTGCTATGGTAACCAAGGTTGGCCATAAAAGGTAAAAAATGGCCCTTTTTTCACCATTTGACAACAGATTTTTGCCCTTTAAAATCAAAAAAAAAATTATAAACATGGCCAGTGGTTGTCTGACTGAATTTTCGAAAATATGGCATTTGAAGTAATTTTGGGAGCAATAGCCGCAGTCCTTGGGGTTAAAAAAATTTCCTGGCGGCGGGGAGCAATGCTGCCCCCTCGACCCCCTGATCAAAGGGGACAATCCCCCCTTGAACATCTTTTTAGTCCCCAACCGCGCGAAAAAAGTGACCATTTTTAGGTAGCAACTATATCTGCTAAAGTAACTCCAAACATGTTAAAACAGGGGGTTTCAGAGTCTCTAGGGGCTCCAAAAGGTGGTGGGAAGTCGCCAAAATGACAGAGAGGCGTCCAAAGGCGTCTATATAAAGGAAAGGGTTAATAAAAAAATATAAAAAATGCCATAATTTGGCTAAAATGCGTTTTCCCATTATTTTCATCATACTATGGTGATTTTTCATCAAAATACGGTAGAAATTGAAAATTTAGATTTTTTGGCATTTTACATTAACCCTTTCCTTTATGAAAAATGGTCAAAATTAGCCAAAAATACACTATGCAATAAGGGGAAAAAATTGAAAATGCTGTAGAATCTTTATTTTTCATCCAAAGATTTTGAAACTTGGTTGGGCTGTTCACTGGACCAGGCTCTATTGATACAGGTCTCAATTGCCATTTTCATGGTTGCTATGGTAACCAAGGTTGGCCATAAAAGGTAAAAAATGGTCCTTTTTTCACCATTTGACAACCAATTTTTGCTCTTTAAAATTTTTAAAAAATTATCAACATGTCCAGTGGTTCTCTGACTTTGGATTTTCAAAAATATAGTATTTGAAGTAATTTTGGGAGCAATTGCCGCAGTCCTAGGGGTTAAAAAAAATCCTGGCGACGGGGGGCAATGCTGCCCCTCGACCCCCTGAAAATCGGATGCTACCAATGTCCCAACGAATTTCGTATTTCGGTAAACCGTACACGAGAATGATATAAAATTGGTTGATAATAAATTCCACATTTCATTACCATGATTATCAGATAGAAGCTTCTATTGATAAGCCAAACTACTGTATGTCCTAAACGATTTCCTGGTCTGCTACACTTCTCAAAATTATACCGCACGGGACAAGTTTGTGTATGCAACTCGGGTTACTCGGATAACTCCGCTGAAACTACTGTAGTCCTGATGGAGTTTGACAAAAATTGGTATGTAAGAAGTACACCATATGTAGTTATGTATATTACAAGGAATTTTGGATCCGAACAATTTAATGGGAGTCATGAACCTTTTAACTTTGTAATTTTCCGAAAATTCATATTTATCATCTTGTGAGTGCAAACCCATGGAACTACTGATCAGAAATTAACGAAACTTGGTATACAAGAAGTTGACTACATAGTTGTGTATATCAGGGGCCATGTTAATGAAACTGTCCTAATCTGGGGCCAGGTAAATGAAGCTGTCCTAAGCTGTGTCCTAAACCTAGTCTTAGGACTTAAAATGGGAGGTAGAAAGGATCATTCTTAGACGCGTCCTAGGATGTAAAACGAAGCCATCTTAGGATAACCACAAATAGGACCATCCTTATAAATTTAGGATAATCCTAAAAAGCCATATAGGTAATGCATTTACGTCGATGTAAAGGCGTTTGAAAAAAGAAGTTTTTTGTTTGTTTTACATTTTCAAATGTATTTAGATTTAAACGTTTTCTTTTATTGCGAACGCCTTTGGGTTTTTTTTAGATTATAGAAATAATTTATTGCGATATCATTGCATTTCTTCATTCAATTTTTTCTGTGCGTTGCACTTGCCACTAATGTCAGACAGAAGCAAACCTTAGGTTTCACTTGGGAATCAAATATCAAAGTGAACTGTTAAATTTTAATTTCAAAAGTCTAGTACTACATATATTAGAATATCGTCAAAATGTAATTGGTAAAACACAGATCAACAATATTCAATATAATGGTAACTATTGGGAAAATTTCATCAATGTCAAAAATATCTTGATTTGCTAATTCTCGAAAGTAAAATATCAAAAATGAGAGCTGGGCAACATACAACCCTAATTCAAGGAGATAAAACTTATTTCAGACACTTTTTGTCCCCCGCCGCAACGCGGAGCGGGGACATAGAAATGCCGGGCGTCCGTCCGTCCGTCACACTTTTTGTAAGCGCTCTCAAGGCTTCAAATTTTGTTGGATTTTCATGAAATTTATACCAAATGTTTGTATCACTAATACCTTGGTCAAGTTCGACAATCAGCATTTTTAGATAATTTTTGTAGGATTTATGGGACTTTGACCATAAAAAAGACTGGGTTTTTTTGCAAAACAGACCTTGTAAGCGCTCTCATTCCTACAGATGTTGACTGATTTTCATGAAATTTATACCAAATGTTTATATCACTACTACCTTGGACAAGTTCGAAAATCAGCTTTTTTCGATAATTTTGGTAGGAGTTAGGGGACTTTGACCAAAAAAATGACTCTGTTTTTTTAGCAAAACAGACCTTGTAAGCGCTGTCATCCCTACAGATGTCGACGGATTTTCATGAAATTTATACCAAATGTTTAAAGCACTAATACCTTGGTCAAGTTCGACAATCAACATTTTTCGATTATTTTTGTAGGAGTTAGGGGACTTTGACCATAAAAATGACTCTGTTTTTTAGCAAAACAGACCTTGTAAGGGCTGTCATCCCTACAGATGTTGACCAATTTTCATGAAATTTATACTAAATGTTTATATCACTAATACCTTGGTCAAGTTCGACAATCAGCATATTTTGATTATTTTTTAGGAGTTATGGGACTTTGACCATAAAAACGACTCTGTTTTTTTTTTATAAAACAGACCTTGTAAGCGCTCTCTTTCCTACAGATGTTGACGGATTTTCATGAAATTTATACTAAATGTTTATATCACTAATACCTTGGTCAAGTTCGACAATCAGCATATTTTGATTATTTTTTAGGAGTTATGGGACTTTGACCATTAAAATGACTATGTTTTAATTAGCAAAACAGACCTTGTAAGCGCTCTCATCCCTACAGATGTTGACGGATTTTCATGAAATTTATACCAAATGTTTATATTACTAATACCTTGGTCAAGTTCGACAATCAACATTTTTCGATTATTTTTGTAGGGGTTAGGGGACTTTGACCAAAAAAATGACTCTGTTTTTTTTAGCAAAACAGACCTTGTAAGCGCTGTCATCCCTACAGATGTTGACGGATTTTCATGAAATTTATACCAAATATTTATATTACTAATACCTTGGTCAAGTTCGACAATCAACATTTTTCGATTATTTTTGTAGGAGTTAGGGGACTTTGACCATAAAAATAAATCTGTTTTTTTAGCAAAACAGACCTTGTAAGCGCTGTCAGTGTCATCCCTACAGATGTTGAACGATTTTCATGAAATTTATACCAAATGTTTAAACCACTAATATCTTGGTCAAGTTTAAAAATCAGCCGTGTTCAATAATTTTTGCTTCACCGTCGGGGGACCCTGGAATTCCATTCTTGTTTTAAGTTTAAAGGCACAAGGATGGTCCTAGGACAACAATTTTCACATCCTAAATTTAGGACCAAATTTAGGACATGCCCTTTTTAAGGATGCCTTCAATAACACGACTTAGGACTGAGACATGTACAAAGACCATTCTAAGACATGTCCTGATCCTAGGACACCTTTGTTAACACGGCCCCTGGATTTTTTTTTTTACCCTCAAAGTTTTGTGGGGGTTATGGCACTTTGAACTTGGAAATTTGCTGAAAAAATCGTGAGTCGTTATTTTGACGACGCAATTCCTCTGAAATTCCTGAACAGAATAGAAAATAACTTGATTTTCAAGAAGTACACCGTATGAAGTTTTGCATACTATCACAATACTAATTCATCAATGATTATTTAGATACTAATTAAGTAGTGCTTATGCGGAACGCGTTGGTATGTGGGCGGGCTCACTAAAGTTCACGAAGTCAAACACAAGGGCATCTATGTATCAATGATATAACTGAATGTGTGTACATTGGGTGCATTAATGCCTCCATTAGAGGGGGTCTGTTTGTAGAAATCTTAAAATAACACTTTTAAAAAAATATAAACTTAAAAAAAACCTTCACTAATTCTATTATATATCAGGTTATAACTTACAATAAGTTCACAACCCACTTAAAAATAAAACAGCTCATATGATGCAAGCATTTTAAAATACACCAGTTTGAAGACAAAATGTAAAAAAAATTGTAAGATTAAAGGGGCGCGTTTCTTATTGGGTAATGAGGGTCTGCAGCTTGTTCCGCTTTAGAAGTGATATGCTCATCCCCACTTCCCATTTAAATTTGAATTTGAACTTATCAGACAATGAATCTCACTTCAGTTTAGCCGTTAAGGATTATATACGCTTTTTGTCCCCCGCTACAATGAAATTGTACACAGAAATGCCCGTGTCCGTCCGTCCGTCACACTTTTTTTCGTAACAGATTTCTCAGAAACTATTAATCCTAGGCTTTTGTTATTTGGTATGCAGCTTCAGGTAGGGGTCCCATATGGTGGGATGTGTTTCCAGGTCTGTCGCTTACCTAATTCCTGTTTAACGAGCCGACTTAAAAAAATTTAAGGGTCAAAAATGGAAAAAAAATTCGCACCAGATTTCTTAGCTACTTGTATTAATATTCGAAGGCTTTTGATATAGTTTGGTATGCAGCTTAAGGTAGGGGTCCCATATGGTGGGATGGGTTTCCAGCTATGTCGCTTTTCTACTTCCTGCTAAGCGGGCTGACTTAGAATTTTTGCCACTCGGCGGGGGACCCAGGAATTCCGTTTTTGTTACTTTGCTTGTGTTTTCCTTTACTTTTTCAAACAAAGTCACAATAAGTTACAAGAATATCACCTGACTTTGTAGGACAAAACAGAGATGAATATGTCATTGGAAAGGACATACAGCTGTGGTAAGTTTTCCTTAAACTTGTTAATAACGCTACCATTTTATAATACTTTCTGCAATTTTTCGTTAAAAATGCACTCGTATATATGCATTAAATTAATTCAAAACAACAATATCTAACTAGCCGATATTTTAATGCATTACCTGTCTGTCTGTCCGTTATGCTAATGTGAGTTCTTTCTAGAGTTAACAACGTTATACAGACACATTGGTTATGTCCTTCCTTTCTATAAATACCAAAATATGAGGTAGTCGTTTTCTGTGATACGACACACGTCCAGATAACCGTGCCCTTCTTTCTTTTAGAGTCCACGGACACAGCGTCTGAGATGTTGTATGATTCCTTTGATCGTGACCTCACCGACATCGATGACCACGCCCTATCTGATATCGACGACAATGCCTTCACTGATATCGACGATTCCTGCTTCTTTGATGACGTAACGGACGATACACTGACCGCTGATCAGGTTACTTACGTTATTATAAATGTTTATGTTAATTACATATGGTACCTTTTGAGGAAAAAAAAACTTACTGTTTGGCTGGGTAAAAATAGGTTAAGTACTTAAAGGTTCACGTATGGTACCTTTGCTTCAGACCAGGTGAAATACAAATAACAAGTAACGTAGGATACATTTGTGGTAGACAAAGTAAAATACACAGTCATTACAAGCAAGGTAAGAAACTTACTGCAAGCAGCTAACTAAGTAAAATACAAATCATAGTAAGTCTTTCTTCTTATTCTTTCTTAAAATAAAATATTAATATTCTTTTAATTTTAGGTTCAGAGTTTTGAATACATATTTTGGTTAAAGAAACTGTCGGGTGTTCTTGGACTTAACATTGAGAGACCTTTAGAACATGAGGTACGTCCTTCCTTCCATCCGTAACGTAACTTTCGTAACAGTTTTTCTTAGCGCCTACTAATCACAACCACTTTACCTTTGCGATGAGGTCTTGTATCGCTAGCACATATTTTAGGTCTGTCCCATATTTATTTCCTGTTAAATGGCCAAGTCAACCTTTGACAATTAATATTGGCCAATTGCTGAGATGTGCGGAGCAGTTTTCACGGCCAGGTGAAATTTTATCAGTGACTGGAGAAAGAATCAAGTACCCATTTTAGGTTTGATCAAGATTACTTTAGTGGTCATTGGTTTCAATATTTTGATACTGGTACAGTTTCATTTTATCATGACTTATCACAGTATTAAACTGTGGCTTTTTGGTGTGCCACCTTTTAAAATGTATAATGTAAATTGAAATTTCAGAATTAAGTTCTGTTAAACATCTATTTTGGAGGGTATTAGAGTGGGCAGTGGCTCACATTTTTCTTGTTTAGTGATTCTTTCTGTAGTTTTTTTTAAAGCATAATCTAATAGAACATTGACTAATTTACGTACATGTTTTACATGTTGTCAGTTTTTGTCTTGTTCTTGTTTGTGTTTACTGGTTTTGTCTCTGCCCTTTCGGACTTTTGACATTCGGATACCCCATTGGTACATCTGCTCCTTACAGATACTTTGCTACTAACATATGAGCTATTTATATTTTGCTTGGTTGTTGAATATGATATTTGTAACGAATTTGAGTTCTAAAGCACTTGTTAATACAACTTTATGACGAAAAATAAATATTTTTTATTGCAGCTCAAAATATTACAGACAACAATGGATAGAATCAAGTATCTATCTTGCTGCTTAGATATTGACAATGAAATTGGTTTCCACCAAAATGTTTACGACTTCTCTTGCTTTCAATCGAATGTATGCTCACCCAGATATGACATTTACAACACCATTGACTTAAACTCAACATTTAGGAGAAAACTTAGCTTTGAGGAAATCCATCAGACCTGCTTGCGCTTTGATTATGATAATAGCTGTTCTACAAAAAGCAATTTAATGGACCCCTACTCAGTACTTAACAAGGAAACCTGGCGATTTGATGAAGAAAGCCAAGATACAATCATTGCCGGCCCTACTTCTTCTATTAATTATTTGGTTAATGAAAACGAGACTGACATGAGTACTGCAGATGATAGCTTATATGTTCCATACTCTGAAAGTTATGACCAAGATTTGAATTGTAGCATGACCAGCAATACCAGTTTTATGTCTCAGAACACTCCCATAATCAACTCTGAGATTTACAGCTCCCTTCAGCAGATGTGTCTCTCGCAGAGTGACGTCAACAATGACTCAGCTTTTGAATTAGAAAGTGACGCACCGACAGAGGAAGAGATTTTCGAGTACTACCTTCGGCAGTTTCCGACACTGTCCAGTCTACTCATACAGGACAGCTCAAGCGACAGCAGCTGGGAAGGATCAGTGAGCAGACGTAGAACCAAGAGAAAGAAACTCAAACCTAAACGTAAAATAGCCAAAAAGAAAAAGAAAACTAGGACGCCCATGAAATGTACGAAGGAGCGTGTGAATACTCAAGTTGTTGAAGCAGATTCGACCACTATTTCACCAGAGAGTCATCCCTCAGTCAATTCAGTTGAACCAGCAAGAAAACCAAAAAGTAAGGACTTAAACTTTTGGTATAAAATATTTATACATGCGTCGCTGAAGACGAATGCAGTTCTATTAATCCGTCTGTCCATTGCGTAATCTTTCTTAAATGCCTTGAAAGAATTTCATAGAGAATATTACATGGCATAATCCGTATCATATGCTGTATCATCCCGAGACTCCAATATCAGCGAGAGGGCTGTAGGCCCGAGGGCTGATATTGGCCGAGGGATGATACAGCATATGATACGGATTATGCCATGTATTATACACTTTATCATATATTTTTCAACCCAAGACTTGAAGAGTGCTGATATTGGTGAAGGGTGTGATAAAGGTTTAGGGGTGCGATAAAGGGTAACCATGCTATATAGGGTTATGTCATAAAGGTTAGGCTTAGAGAATTGTGATACCATGTATTATACACTTTATCATATATTTTTCAACACAAGAGTGCTGATATTGGTGAAGGGTGCGATGAAGTTTTAGGGGTGCGATAAAGGGGGTGTGATAAAGGGTAACCATGCGATATAGGGTATGTGATAAAGGTTAGGCTAAGAGAATTGTGATACAGGTAGAATCCATGTTGCTGTATCACATATGCAATAAGGCTGTATTTAATACTAAATATATGATAAATAAAACTAACACACGTTTATAGGGTAATAGTTCTACACGTTTATAGGGTAATAGTTCTTTTGCGTTGAACACCGCAAATTAAAGTATCCTTTGACTTCATGGTCTCTGATGTGATATGGTTTTATGTCACCTGCAACCGATTGCAAAGCGACATATAGGGGTCAATTTGGCACAATCCGTCGTCCTGCGTCCTGCAGTGTCACAAAAAATTCTGTCGCATTGTTCCGGGCAACTACATGTCACAGCCTCTTGATATTTAGCATGAAGCTTTCTTCTATGGTACTATATGGTTTAAAGCAATTTTATACCCGTGACTTTATCTACTTTTGTCTATCGAATATTTTAAGGCGCAGGCGACATGCATGCGTCTTCTATGGAAGACTGCCATTCTAGTTTTACGTCAGATCGATTGTTCGGTTAAAATTTCTGACCATATTGAGCTTTATGAAGCCAATTTAAGATGGTCTAAACATCATTGAAATAAATAATTTTTTTATGATTATGTTTGTCGGTGGTTGACCGTTTGGAGAAAATTTCATAATTTATCTATTGGAATGGGAGCTTTAGGTAGTAAAACACACTTCTAGATGTAACGTCAGAAACGTTCATAGCTTTGCAGCACATATGCTTCTTCCAATAACTATTCTAAAACTATATTTAACCTTATAAACACTTATCATACATCGTTGAATTCCTTACATTCCATAGATTATCTTCCAGTTAGTTGTTACTTACAAAAATAAGATCTTTTCATTACAACCCGATAACTCCGAAAACAAATTATACATGCAAAAACACTAAAATTTACACATTTTTACCATAATTCAAGCCTAGATTAGACTCAAACCTGCACTAAATCCTCTATAGTGCTATACATGCTCTGAAAGTACATAAACCTGGCTGTTTATTAAAAGTAAAAAACCTATACATCGACCGGCTTATTATTTCAAGAAATGACGTCGCATTTTTACCTTAAAAACAAGCATTAATAAAAACGTTCAAAAGATCGGTAAAATAAAAATGACACCATGCCGGAAAAGGGACGCTAAACTTCCGTTTTTTCGAATATTTTTATATTTTGTCAAAAATATTACCTCTGAAAGATTCCCTATCAGTTGAGCACACTTTCGTTACTAAATTATAAGGCATTCTTAATTTATAGCTACTTAAATTCGACCTTTGTATTTTACTTTAGAAATTCTAGGATGTCACTCTCCGAAACTAACTTGTAAACAAAACCGAACTGTGTCTTACTACCTTAACGGTTCGAGAGAAAACCATGCAACCGCTTATGATCTGAGCTTTTGCAAAAGATACTGTTTTTAGCCGGGGTAATCGCAAGCGATTAGCCACGGCTATAGCTACGATAGCCTTTCGGTAAGTTGTCAGAAGGTTCTTCCTGCGGTTCACCAAAAACCTATCAAATGAAATATCAATACACGCTTGTAATATAGCTCTTTTTCCAGAACTGTTTTTTTTCGTCGCTTTACTCTCAATTATGTTATAAGACTTATTCATTTAGTTTTCAAATTTTGTACAAGTATGTAAGACTTTTTATACTGGATTGTGTATAGAACTTTTTGTACTGGATATTTTGTGTTGTATTCTTTGGGGTAACTTTGGCTCGAGTATTCTGATGTTTTCTTAAATGGGGAATCTCACAGGTAGAGCTTAGTGTAACTGAGTGTATGAGACAATGTGTTATAAATAGGATTGTTCTTTGATGACAGATGTTTTGGCCACACAACAGAAACGACACAAGGTCTTTGGTTGCTGGCTGTAATATATAGAAATAAAGATCTAAAAATAAACTTTTATTTATGGCTCTGGATCCGCATGTATGATATGTAAACAATAATAAAGCAAAAGGAAGAAACATCTAAATCGAACATTAATGAAATATGTAATATAAAATTAGAATTACTTAATCTAAAATATTTAACAAATGACTTCAAATAAATTAGCATTAACTTAAATGTTATAATTGAATAGTTAATTTGACATGACACCGCTTAGATTGTTATACTTCGCAACTATTAATTATAAATGAAATCTTATCAAATTAATAAATGGTATGACAATGAAATAATGACAAATTTAAGAAATAATGCTTACAAGCTTCGGATCATAACTTTTAACTCCATAGCTTTGGACTTTAAGAGTCAGAAACACTTTTGAAGTAAAAGAAGATCTTTCTTAATTTATCAAAATGTAATTATCTCCCTTGATAATAAACGGTGCTTGGTTAAAAATAAATCCTACTGCAGTTGCGTTAATTAAAAAGTTATTTCCAATTTTGAATAAGGAAAATTCTAAAGTAATAAAAGCTTAATAAAATTACGCATAAAATTAATTAATAAGAATATTTGTGCGAGATCTCAAACAGACAATTAATAAAATTTAAAAACATTTAATTATGTACAAAAATAAATGCATCGCAAAAGTTGCTAATTTATAACAAGTTATCAAATGCTATTTTTAAGAGATACAAATAACTGACCTGTAATATATAGAAATAAAGATCTAAAAATAAACTTTTATTTATGGCTCTGGATCCGCATGTATAATATGCGTGATCCAGGCCGACATGCCGTTTTATAGGAGATTAACGAATTTAATTTATTAACCAATGAAAAATAAAAATCAATCAATTTGCGGAATAATTTACTTGTAAGAACTTATTTTCATGGGGGACTGATTTGTGTAAAAGGTCTATAATCCAAAACCCTTAACAGACGGTTAAAGTAAGAGATAAAGGAATTAGTACAATAGCCAAATTAGCATGTCATGTTTTTGAGACACTTTTCACAGGAAGGATTAATTGAATAATAACAAGTTCTTTTTGAAGAAATGCCGAAACATGTCCCCGACTAATAGTTTTATGTTTGACACTTAATGCTTTAAAAGAAACGTAGAAAAAAATAAAGAAAATGAGCAAATAAAAGGAAAAACTAAATCTTAAACTAAATCTTAAAAGTTAAAATCAATATTATATACAAAATAGCTTAAAAATGACAAAACATGTAAACTGAAATAAGAGTGTTACAACGTCACCAAACTTAGGCCAGAAAAGACATTTTATCATTAAAAAGTTTTATCAATGTAAAAGTAATAAAACAAATCAGAAATTAAATTCAAAACATTAAAATAACTATTTACAAAATTTTAAAGAAAAACACACTATAACAATCTCCCCTGGCCTGTTAGCTTTGGACCCCAAAGCTTAATAAAATTACCTTATTTTATTGTGATTGTACATGAAAAAATGAAATAAATTAAAATAATTAAAATGAAAGTACAATAGAGAAGTTGCATATGCCTCGATAATCTAAGTATCTTAAAATATAATTATTTCAAACATTTCATAAAATCAATAAGAACACAATGCATAACAAATAAAGTACAACAATTGAACATTGTCTATTGGTATAGTGTTGTGGAAGTAGAAAAACACATAAAATATTGTAAAAGTAAATGAAACATGCCACCAGTATAATGCTTTTATACAAAATTTTATACTTGTTCTGTTTTTGGTTTTGGTTCAAAGTCTTATTTTCGTAAAGAGATTTTCGGCTTCTTTACTTGAGATGGGGAAAACTCGCAATAATAACAATTATATATAAAGTTCAAATAATAATTATTTTCATAGAAGTAAATACAACAATAACAATAAAGTACACAAATGGAATGTCCAATTTCACAAAAGTCCTCGCTAACGGTGAATCCGTATGTATGAAGTTCGTAACGTGAAGTCCGTATCGTTTCGCTCGGAAAATCCGAAGTGTCCTTTAATGCTCAAACGGTCCCTATTTATCTTCAAATATGTGACACTATTCGCCTAATTGCAAATTATCTAATTGAATTAAAATGAGTACAATAGATCGAAAAGTAAATTTGACATAAGATTAAGTAATTAACAAATCTCTACTTGACGTGAAATGACATGATTTTTCCCTAATTAACAGTCCCGACTCTTGAGTAAAAAAAAATAAAATTCCCACTATGACAACTTCCCCCTGCTACAGCTGGACTCTGTCCCAGAGTCCGATATTTAGGGAAAAGTATTAGAACGGGGTTCCTCTGCAAGAGGCACAATAGAGGTTGCATATGATGTTGGGTTCGACTGCCTGATTCTTCCGCTTCCTTTCTACGATGTCTCTGTAATAGTTTGTTTTTGTCACCCACTCGTAATACGATCGTCGCCAACCCTTTATTTGATAATCATATTCGTCTTTTTGTTGTTTCCACTCTTCCGATTTTCGTTTCATTTCACTTGTGAGTGAAGTTACTAATGACGATTCTTCTATTAGCTTTTGTTCTAATCCTGCAATATATCGTTCTATGTTCTTTTGGTTTCTAGAAATTTTCATCTGTTTTATTCGTTGATCACTTGCTTCAAAAATGGCAGATATTTTAGATTCTTTGTTTGTCAGTTCTTCTAATTTTTGCTTTATGTCCTTAACTTCTTCCCTTAAGTTGTACTCACGTTCTTCGACGGTGCCCAATTCATCTGATAAGTCGTCACATTGTCCTCGTAAATAATGGTTTTCTAACCTCAAACCTGGACTATATCTTCTATGTTGGTGTTTAAATTCCGAATCTGACATTTCGTAATACGGAAAACTTTCACATGTTTTCTTCCGGATAAATTCCTGGAATCGCAACTGATCTCTTTTCAGCTGTTTCTCCGATTTTTGTCTTCTTGTGTAGGAGTCGCACTGTTTTCGAAAGTGTCCTTTTTGTCCGCATTTGTAGCATCGTAATTCAGTTGTACGGTTATGGTAACTTACTGGTAGTGTTCCTGTAGTGCGCCGTGACTGTGGGTTCCACATCGGGTATCCGAATTTGAAACATGTGCCGCGATCTGGTCTCCTTGGAAATCCAAACTCCATGATCTTCTTAGTAGGTACCGAGATCTTGCTACGCAGCTTGCCGATCGATGTTGCTGATGACAAGTTGCTCCGGGTTCTATCACCAATTTTCGTAAAGAGATTTTCGGCTTCTTTACTTGAGATGGGGAAAACTCGCAATAATAACAATTATATATAAAGTTCAAATAATAATTATTTTCATAGAAGTAAATACAACAATAACAATAAAGTACACAAATGGAATGTCCAATTTCACAAAAGACGCCTATCTGATGAGAAAGTATTAAATGATTGATAAAGAATACAATTTTTAGCGGATTGATATTTTGTTTATATGAATGATCGTCGATCTCATTAGTGATGTAATATTTACTAATTTGCATCTCATTAAGTGTTAAACTGGATGGTAATAAGCATGGAAGTAATATTGCAATATTACTTCCATGGTAATAAGTGTTAGTCATTCCCCTGAGGCAAATAGTTTAACACAAGCCTCTGCTCTGTTTGGTAAAACGTTCTCTTGTGCCCTGTTTTGTCTTCCTCGAGCTCTTGCCCTGGGCGCACGTGTTCGAGCTGCTCTGCCCCCTCTTGTTCTAGGACCTCTAGCCCTGCCCCTGAAAGATGACCCAGGCGAGGGTGATCTTGATCGTTCACTATTCTGACAAATAAAAATTGGTCAAATTTCATGAACGTATAGTGACGTGCAAAAAATATTCGGTTACTCTATTTTTTTCCATTTCTTTTTATATTTATTATTTAAAAAAAAAATATTTGAAGTCATTTTTGGGCCTTTTATAAGGATTTTTCACTAATATAGCTAAATACTGAAGTTTACAGGAATAGTTTTATAATTTATTTGCGATGTATTATAAACAGCCTTATAAATTTTATGACATGAAAATTTTCTCACTGAAATAAAACGGGAAGATAATTTCAATTGCAAAAAAAACAAAAAACGATACAAACCATTAAAAAGGCCAAATGAGATTAAAATCTATTCAGAACAATTTTCAATATTGAGCAGAAATCCGAACGGGAAAAATTGAAGTTGCCGACGTTTTGCATATAATTGCAGTAAGTCGTTCATTTACAAAGAAAAAATGACTGAAAGTTTAGTTGAAACCTTGGGATTTAAAATATAAATTAAAGAGGTCATTCTCAATGCAAAAACGACCATTTGTTTGATCAATGGATATGTGATAACAAAAAGATTTTAATTTTCTTCGTAAATATGTTCTACCGTAATTTACCCTTCTGGGGCCCCATGCATGTTTCTCAACAACGTTTTCATGAAATAATGCCGTTTATTCCAAGTAATCAAAATATTTTGAAGTGATTGATATTTTCTTTCATAAATTGTCTTAGAAAAAGACAATTATGTTTATTTCTTATTGCAGTTGTAAATCATTATTGAGGATTATTATGTACTAAATGCTAAAGCATGCCTACCTCTGAATCCATCGTATCTATTTATAGATGGGTCATTCTCAAAAAATGTCTATATTTCGAGGTAGGCAAACTTGAATATTAGAATTGCTCACAGAAAGTTTGTAATTTACTTATTGGTATCCTCTATCATTTGAGTAAACAAAACAAGCAAAGAGTAAAAATCAAATCAAATATATTTTGATTTTTTTTTAGTCATTGTCCTTCAGGGTTGATTTGGCTGTCCTTGATGTTACCACATAAAAAACGTTGCAATGAAAGAAAGCTTTAATCTTTTATTTAAAAATTCATGCATAACTTGCCACATAGGGACAGAACAAGTATTTTGCAAGCGTCAGAAATAAAGGTTAGCTCAAAAAAATTTTTTAAGAGCATCATAAGACAATGATTTTAAACAGTTCAGCAAACAGGTCAAAACTAACTAACATATCAAAAGCAATATATGACATTTCACTTTTTCATTGACATTATGATGAACAATAAGGTTAACTAGTTTCAGTTGCAAAATATCATTGTTCAGAGGGTTATGTATTAGACAACAATTGAGCAAATTAGACTGGTAACATCAGGGACAATGCGTAACATCACGGACAACTAATAGCAATAAATAAAGACTTCTTGACAATAAATGTTAATTTTAATGCAATAAATAACATGTTTTGGGGCAATATCTAAAAAAGTATGAAGATGGGCTATCTTTATCATTAAATGTCGCATTTTATGACTGGTTAAACTTCACTGAATGTCCACTATGTTACCGGCTATTTGTCTCTGATGTTACCACTATTTTATATAGCAACAATTACAAGAATTTTTTCCCCAAAGTATTGACACTATTGCGTTTCGATATCTTAAGCTGTTGTATTAAAGTATTTGTGCCACTTTCTAACTAGCAGAATGCAAAACCAGATGATTTGTTGTATCTTTACAAACATGTCCTGTATGTTACAAAAAATGTCTCAGCTGTTACTGTCAAAATGTCCCTCCTGTTACCGATTCTCAGGTTGAAATATTATACTTAAACCATGAACTCTGAGAAAGAAAATGTATTTATAACACTCTATATGGCTAAAATCAGTGATTAGAGTAATTTTAGCGCTTTTAAATCAGAAGCCATATACAAAGAAGACGGATTCAAGAATCTTTTACTTATAGTTTGTCTGTCCTGTTACACTTTTAAACAGTAACATCAGGGAACAGTAACATCAGGGAATTACGGGAACATTATTTGCTTAAATTATTAAATGATCGTGTCTCCATCATTCTTTTGGGTCTCAGATATGATTGGTCAAGATGTAAAATTTACCCATAGCAGCTACAACCACATACCTCTATAGTCTCTGAGATATCGCGGTAACATTATGGACAAGGAAAAAAATTACGCCTCCAATTCAGCTTACATTCTTTACATTGTAATGAAGATATGTAATTTTTTCTCAAAAATGTAATTGTAACTTAGATAAATGGATGTGTTTGGATGTTTCTATGTCCTTATTTGTTGCCTGATAAGGATATACGTACAATTTATTTTCAATTCTATCTACCAGTAACAGCAAAGACATTTTCAGAGGGGACATTTTTTGATTCGCCAGAAAAATTTTTTCAATGATGTCTATCCCATTTTATTTTATAGATAAGACAGATAGATGGCCAAAGAAAAACCCATCATGATTCCCATAGTCTACTTGCACATTATCATATTTTTTAATGACTTTTAACTTAAAAAAATACTCATAGGACAGACGATTTTGGTCAATTTTTGAGTTTTAAAATTGCGCTGTCATGTCATTTTTAAAGATAGCGTTTATTTGTTTATGTCAGAAGTGCATCTTGGTGCATATTTTACTCAAGACAAAAGATATTGTTTAAACTCAATTATACGTGGAAATATTTTGACTGCCACGTAATAAGGACATTTTTTGAGAATGACCCAGATAAGATCAACATCACTTCGGTCATCTTCGGTGGATAAGCTGATCTCTTCCATCAAGGAATGTTGATGAAATAGTCACACGTTTTCAATTGAAATACACCGTTATTTATTAATTTTTAAAATACTTTGAGGGTTGAAAGTACGTTTTTTATTAATTATGAACGATTACTATCAATTTGGTTGAAACATCTTTTATGTCAAAATCGTAGACAATGCCCGTTTAAGTTGTAGTGGGCTAGCCAATTGTTATAAAACTTTAATATGATGATTATGCACTAGAGGAAGAACAGTGTTGTATTTGGAGTTTGTGGGCAAAAGGGGCTCAAATGCGTGTATTGAAAAAACGGCTGTAGAATTTTTCTTATTCATTCAATTTTGAAAATTCTTTTTAATTGAATTCGTCATTATATTTTGTCAACTTTATATATGTAAATGGTTTTCATATATATTTCACTGTTATATTGTAACAGGGGACCAAAGACAGGCCACGCCTATAAAATCAACTTTTTAAAATTTTGGTTCGATTTTCGAAATCTTTTTTTTTTCATTGAAATCCTTGTGAATATTCTTTTTACAAAAAGGTAGTTCTTTTATTTTTATTTTATTTGCTACACATGAACAGAATTTGTAGATTAACCCGGCTTCCAGTACTTTCAGTACTTTGATTATTTTCAGAAATAACTTTATTAGTGTATAATTGTGAATTTTACATACGTTTTCAAATCATCAGGTAAAAGATCAATTGGGCTCAAAAGGCCAAAAAATGGATTTATTAGATTCTCGATAGAGTACAGGAAGGTGTTAGCTGAAAAA
The DNA here is from genome assembly GCA_963971305.1 of Arcuatula senhousia. Taxonomy (NCBI): domain Eukaryota; kingdom Metazoa; phylum Mollusca; class Bivalvia; order Mytilida; family Mytilidae; genus Arcuatula; species Arcuatula senhousia. The sequence continues at coordinate 7,255,129 of OZ020306.1, forward strand.
CATCCCAACGTTGACAACAGAGACGTCTCGAAAATGCTTGGACAGAAGTGGAGGAAGATGTCGGCGGAGGAGAGAAAACCGTATGAGTGAGTTATATCTTTTAGTATTGTAGTACTGTTGACTTAATGTTAAGTGTCTGTGTGCTGCTTCAACAGCTGTTCACTGAAAACGGAGAAACCAAGACCTAGAAATAACATTTTCCAATTAACAATGAACCCTCCTCTTGTTCTGCTACTGTTTTTTGGGCATACAAGTAATTTATATATTGATGTCTTGAATAGTGCATGTTCATACCATTCTTTCTAAGTAATTAAATCACTCACCACTACATTGTAACGTTTCAACGCTATACAATTGGAGAGCATAGCAGCATTCTGAAGAGGTGAGGAATAGTCTATTACCTCATGAATGATTTTTAATTCAAACGTTAAAAAATAGATTTTTTTAGCTTAAATTTTCATAACGTATTGTTATTCATTTCACTTTGAAAATTCAGTCATGAATACCTGTAAGTATGCATCTGTCGTCTATAGATTGACCGTGTGCATTTTAGGGAGGAATTTGCCCATGATTTAGAGGAAATTAAAAAGCAGAATCCGTCATGGAAGTATTCTACAAATAAAAGAATGAGTGCAGATGAAATTGAACCTCTACCGAGTAGACTTAGGCCAAGGGATAAACTAAAGCGGAAGGTTCAAAAGTCTTGGCTTTTGCCGTTCAATTTTTATTCAATGTTTTGTTTATTTCAATTATTTTTCAGATTCATATTTTCCAGTTGAATACTAGTATTTCAGTTTCAAATGATTTTGAGTCATTTTTATCCAGTTTCAAGGGAACTTTGGACTATTCTGTTTGCAAAGAAAATAATAATGAAAATTTTTTGCCCTTTTTTTGGAACAAAAACACACCAAAGTGTCCCTTGGTACTGTTTGCATGCTGCATGCTGTGTTATTTTTTTTCTAATACATTAAATTGTGTTGGGTTCGTTCATAAGGAAAACCTTCCATGTTTTGTCGCTTTTCTAAATACAAAGATGCTTTGATTTATGATACACAAAAGCACCAAGCTTCCGTATTAATAACCTTTCTAAGATTAGTTTTCAATTTAACACTTTATGATATTTATCTTATCCATTTTGCTACTATTTACATTCACAACTCCAAACAATAATCACGATAAAGCTTTCTTTATTAAGGGAGTACGAGCTTTAGAAATTGAACATTTTTGAGATCCTCGGCTTTTATCCATTCAAATGCATTAAAAAATTTTCAACATGTTTTCTTAATATTTGTTCAGAACTATTAAGAGAAGGTCATAATAAACACCCTATAACAATTTCATTCAATTCTGATTACAATTTCTATGTTAAAACAGAAGACGAACTTTCAATGTATTTCCTATGAAAAATCTAGAGAAGTTTTTTTCCCGCCATATTTTTAGGTGCTTATATCTTGAAAACAGCTCCATGTTTTTGAAAACTTTTTTCATAAAGTCTAGCTATTTTAGCTATTCTTTCCAAATTTTCTATTCTAAAAAACTTTTAATTACAAAAAATCTCAGGCTTGTACTCCCATAAGTTATCTTATATTTCATATGGATTGCTTTTAATTGCATGTCAAAGAGAAAAACATGCATTTTCCCCAGACTCAATATTATAGCTAGAAATGAAGTGGTGTACCTAAAAGCCGTTCATAGCAGAAGTCTTTGGCAAAATATTTTTTTCAGGAAATTCAAGATCCTTAACCAATATAACTGTGCATATCTTTTGCAAAGTAGCTTTACTGAAAACAAAACAACTATTTTTTAACGTTTATTTTGTCCCATTTATCTTCTAATAATAAAAATTAAACAATAAATCCTTAAAGGGTCACGTCTTTGGCATTCATTTGCTAAAAAATATTTCGAAAACCATAATTTCCATTACCCAGCACTCTAAGGTTAAAAGCTCAATAGAGCTTATGTTGACTGTTATAAATGTACCGAATTCAAATAAAGTTTTCGTATTCGTTTTCGTATAAGAACATTCGCAATTTTCCATTTGGCTCAAAATCATCAAATTGCTTGGGTTTTTTTTAACTTTGTCAAAGGCAGACCTTTTGAATGAAATTCTCTTTAATTAGGGTCCCTGTAGTTTTCACTTTGTCCATCTGTCCGTCTGTCCGTCCGTCAACAATTCTTGTGAACACTAAAACTCAAAAACTATTAACACCACAGTTCTGAAATTTTGTACAGCTACTTAGAAACATGTCATAATTTGCATATTAAAATTTCATACAAAAATGTGAAATATTTTTGGAAAAAAACTTCATTTTTTATCGAAAATCAGAGATTTTGAGAATTGGACTTTGTGAACACTAAAACTCAAAAACTGTTATTAATACAGTTCTGAAACTTTGTACAGCTGCTAAGTAGCATGTCATGATTTGCATATTAAAATTTCGTGAAATCTGATTAATATTTTGTAAAAAAAACTTCATTTATTATAAAAAATCACAGATTTTGAGAATTGGACTTTGTGAACACTAAAACTCAAAAACTGTTAACAATACAGTTCTGAAACTTTGTACAGCTGCTAAGTAGCATGTCATGATTTGCATATTGCAAAATTTCTTGCAAATCTGTTTAATTTTTGGTCAAAACTTCATTTTTTATCGAAAATCAGATTTTGAGAATTGGATTTTTTAACAATAAAACTCAAAGGCTATTAACAAAACAGCTCTGAAGTTTCATACACATTCCATGAAACATGCCTTAGTGGTTATAATCAAATTTTGTATGATTTTGAAAACACTTCGATTTTTTTTGCCGCGAGGCCCTTTCTGACTTTGTCAGTATTCTAGTTTTCAAAACCTTTGAGCTTATTAGGTTAACATATCAAATCAACAACCATGGATCATGAATTCTAACATCAGAGCAATTCTGTGAAGTGGGTTGTTTGGGCAGATTAACTTCAGTTCTGACATCTTTTGTAAAATAGGTGTTAAATTTCAAACAAAATGCATTTTGAAAAAAATGACATAATAGTTTGTTAGAATAAGAATAAGAATAGAGCTCTATTATTGTCTTGACTTACCACAAAATGACAAAAGCAGATCTATTAAAAGTTAGGTCAAATGTGATGCTTATATATCCAACAGAATCTTTTTTGTCTTCTAGAAATGGTGTTAATTAAATAATACACATTTGCTTATTGTCAACTTTGTCTTGATACAGGCATCCTGAACATGATCTTTGGTCATTTTCTTGGGGATTCTTTGGTATCAATTTCATGCAATGGTTCAATGCAGAAACAAAATATTTTTTTATATTTCTTAAGTAGCCCTAGGTTTGATTTTAATAGGCATCTAAATTTAAGAATATGCCAAGAGATGACTTTCAAAAACTTTGTCATAATTAAGTTGAAAAAACAGCATTTGAATGGCCATCTATCTGAATTTCCAGGAAAAATATTTTTGCCAAATGCCAAAAGAGGTCTGCCATGAAGGGCAATAAGTTACACCGTTGCTTTTATAGATATTCAGACATCGCTTATTGAATAAATTTCAAATGTTTATATTATTTTTGTTGTTTAGTTTTCGCCATATCTGATAAAGACTTCCTCTGCCAAGAAAAGACGCACCAGTCCAAGGGTAAAGCACAAGTCATCAAGGAAGTCAGCAGCCATTGTAAGATGTTCCATATGTTCTCGATACCAGCAGATTTATGGGGTACCAGAGAAGAATTTGTCTGATATCCGCATGAATTGGTATGATATTATAAAAACAATTCGTCTTCCTAGATTTTGTTTTAAAACTAAAATAAGATTGCAGTTGTCATGGTTGTTAAATACTTTAAAAAATATGACCATCTTTCGTTTTGTTTGTAGGTTCTGTGGACTAAACCCGGATCCAGATAACAACAGATGTTTTGCTAGATTACCAATTCAGCAACAGGCTAATATGAAGACGTTCCCTGAGGCGGCAACAATAACCACCAGTGGTCCGTTCACATCTGTGGTATCAAGAACCTGTCCTCATGCAAAAGCTGATGGAAAGTCGACCAAGTTCAACAGGGACAAAATGTATGCTCGGAAAAAGAACACTACCAAACGAGTACACAACTCAACATTATACCCTATGCTACGCTCTGAACTTGAATCTAATACAATCATCCGTCAAAGAATAGCTCCATTGTCAAAGTCAAGCACCGCTTCATCTACATTTCCTATGCCTAAGTCGCTCTTGGCAGAAACATCATCGATGCCTGTGAATATCACGGTGGACAGAAAACCGTTTTTGACAATAAATGATCTTGTTATATGTTCACAGCCATCTGACCTGTACGGACAGCCTTCTGTGGCTAGCCCGTTATTGCCTTTAGTGCCAACCTTTTCTACCGCCGATCCGATGCTTTCTTCTGTTGCCAACCTTCCCGTAGCGATGCCTTCAGTAGCCAAAAATACTACTACGAGCACGGTGTCGCCTTTAGTTGCACAGTCCACTGTGACTAGTACCGTGATTCCATCGTCTGCCCAAACTTCCGCAGGAAGTCACGTGTCTACAAGTCCACAAGGCTTACAGAATACATACCAAGCAGTAATATCGTTTCTTCCTTTAACCACCCAAAGTCTGTCGGGCTCGACGAGCAGTACAGTACTAACGATTACTGCGCAAACTCCGCAGACGACACAAAGTCCCTCTATTCCTGCTACTACGACCAGTACAAGTACGACAGCGGCAACACTTCCGTACCTTGCCGTTTTTCCCAAGACATTGTGGTTTTCCTTGTCGCATAAAAAATTGTGAACAGAAGTAATATTTGTTCTTAAACTTTAGATTGGAAAACTGAGTTTGCAAAAATCATTCTTGAAGCATGAAATGACGATATAGAATAATGTATTTTTCACTTTCGATTTGCCATGAAACAAGTTCATGTATTATATTTTGAATAAAGAATTAACTATGGATTTAATTTCAAGGATCTAAAGTTGTGAATCTTTTCCTTTTAAAAGTGACATGGATGTTTTAAGTCCTGCTAAATTTGTAAGGGTACATATAGTTCTTAGGTCTGCGTTGGTCATGCTTAAAGTTTATTTGCACGTAGGCTACTCCAATTTTCATGAAACTTGATACACTAATGCATAATAGTATACCGTACTTTAACCAACCATCTAAAATGTCATTTTGAGCATGAGCCGCTTCAAGTTAACTTTTGCTTTCATCTATTTTTAGGTTCCATCTTAACTTTTCTGTTGTTTTTTTTCAACATACTAAATAAATGTTGAGAAAAGAGGAGAGTAGACAAACATTGTGGTACTGTATGCATTTGTCTGTGTTTTTGTTTTTTTGTTTTTGTTTTCCGTTTTATGTATTTTGTTTGCAGGTTAAACGTCTGTATCAGTCGGGGAAAATGTGATTTTCATTGCCCATGTATGCTTGTGTTTTAGCAAGTGTTTTGTCATTTCTCTTCACATCAGATTGACTGATCGGTGTCTTATTATAAAATTCAAATGAAAAAAAAACCACTCTAATCATTTTCAATCGAAATACCACAAGTCAACAACTCACGCACTGACAAAGATATTTGTCTTATATAGGTCTATATAATCTTCATATTATACAAATGTAATGATAACCTTTTGTGAATGGAACATGTTGCACATTTCTGCAGTTCAAATGTCAGGGAGGTCCATGTGATCTCTGCGGTTGTTCACATTTAAAACTATCCATCTGATCATGCAGGGGTTATATACATTGGTTGTCATTTGCAGTGTAGGATTTACTGCTGCTGCTGCACCAGACCACTGCCAAGCCTGGACTACTGGGTAGGTCTTTGGGAACAGCAGTTAAATTATGTATTAATTGGGACCGGGATACTTAAATAATAACCAATTTCAACTTTGTCAGAAAAATATGTTTAACTCCTTGTCCCTTGTCATTAACGTTGCCTTTCATGAAGCAAAAAATTGATACAAATTTCAGCTCGTGGAACGGTTCAATCACAGGCCCCTTGTCGGAATTAACAGTGGCATATTGGCAAGTGTTCCTAACCGTTAAAGAAACGTTAATATATTAGTTGGGTTTTTTTTTTGTGCAGACTTATTTGTTACCATTTAGACACAAAAGATATTGCAACACATTAAACATATTTTTTTCCTTACATTTGGTGCCAATATCGTCAACATATGTTAAATATTCTGTCCTCGTCAGTCGATGTGTCAACTTCTTTTACTTTTTAGCCCCTGAAGAAGGACTTAATGTCCGAAAATTTGGGCATTCTTGTTTTAGTTGTTTTAAAGGTTTTATTTATTTATATTTCTTATTTGGTTTTTACCTTTTAAATGTGGCTTCACCATCCATTTATTTATCTTTTTTTATTTATACACAAGCCACAGTGCAACATATTTTATTTCTATATTAAATATATACCGAACATATTTTCCAAAAGCATACATGTATGTTTGTCATATAAAACATATAGCATACGGAAACATATATTTTCGAAAAATACTTAGAATGGGGGATTACTAGTACTTAAAACGAAAGACCGTTACAAATAGAAAATAATGAGATGTGTAATAAGTGTACGCGACACAGCCCACAATCAAGCGGCAATTCAGAAAAACCACAAAGGACAACCGCCAGCAACCAAGTTTGGAATCAGTTATCAAGATCCATGAACTTGAAATAGAAAAAGAAAGATACAATGCCAATAAAAAATATGTTAATTATGTTCTTTTGAGACTGAAGGTGAGTTTATTATTTACTTAAATGTCCAAAACTAGACAAATGTATCTAGATACCATAAAGAAAAAATATAAAAATATAATCTTCTGGATGTTAACGCCAATGCACTTTTTTAGAAGACAACTTCATCGTTGATCCACTATATTTGTTGATAAAAAATCTGAATGAAATTAAAAATAATTTTCAAAAAGTTAAGAAGATTTAGATATTTCATTAATTAAAAAAAAATAATATTCAACAAAATATTTGTATGCACAGTAGATATCATCAGGTGAAAAATATTATATCAAAAAGGGGTATAAAACGGTTAATTTGGTTATGCTGTATATCGATATTTCAAGGAGTAACCTCTCATCAGCAGCATTGGAAGATCACAAACCAAAAACATTGAATGAAAAGTTATCAAAACCAAAAAGTTTGAATAGGAAAGCCAAATCCAGCACCGAAGATATCGACCATGTGCATTACAAATAAGGGTAATAACTAAATTTCCGAAGTTGGAGGATCATGAGAAAAGACAAAACGAGGAAAACATACCGGAAAAATCGAAGACTGCAATGGACCTGACTTTGTACAGGCATTTCAAAAGAAACGGTGGGTTGAACCAGGTTTTATGGTGCGCCAATTGGCAAGCATCCCCCTTCAATCGCGATCTTGGGGTCCGATAGTTACACAAAACACAACATAATAGGGATGTTGAGGTGATCATCTCAGTACAACAACCAGCCAAACACTAATCAAAATCAAAGTACTGAAAGTACTGGTAGCCGGGGTAATATACAGATTTTGAATTGTTTATGTGTAGCAAAAAATAAAATTAAAAGCTACTTTTTGTGTAAAAATGATTTTCACAAGGAAAATAAGATGTTGAAAATTGAATCAAACTAAAAATTTGATTTTATGGGCGTGGCTGGTCTTTGGTTCCCTGTAGCAATGTAACAGTGCAATATATATGAACACCGTTGACAGAATATAACGAGGAATTCAATGAACAAAAATTTCAAAATTGAATGAATAATAAAAATTCTACAGTCGTTTTGTCAATACGCCCATTTTAGCCCTTTTTGGCCACAAACCCCAAATACAACACCGTTCTTCCTTCAGTGGATATAATATTAAACCTTCATAACAATTGGCTGGCCCCGAACTACAACTTAATGTCTTGTGTAAAACTATTTGCCTCAACAAACTCTCAAACATGGGCTTATGCCCATTCAACCATTATTTCTCAAAACGGTAAGAAATATTTCAAATCTGATGGTAAAAAGTAGGCAGGGAATTTCACAAGGATTCCAATGAAAAAAAAAGATATTGCAAATCGGAACTCAAATAAAAAAGTCTAAAGGCGGAAGTCCCCTTTTTGACCCCCTGTTGCAATGTAATGAAACCATTGGCATATTTAAAATAGTCGACAGAATTTAATAAGGAATTCAATAAATAAAAGAGAATTTTAAAATAGAATAAGTAATAAACATTGTACAACAGTTTTGTCAATGTACATGTATTGTGATTGAGCGCCTGCAAACGAAGCATCAAAATACGAATGTTCGCCGTGACGTAAGTTTGAGCATAGACATATATGTCTATGGTTTGAGGTTATAGCAATACTTTGTAAGTGTGACTGCTCTGGTACTGCTTAACAAATTTCGATGAAATTTTGGACTGTTTGTCATTTTAAAGTGATAAATTATACAGGAGTTACAGAACAGATTTTGCTTAAGTTGTATTCATCTCAGATGTATGTATAACAATATTATTTTGAGTTTCGAGTTGAACAAAGTCTACATGAGGACATTGGCAACCTTTAGCAATCTTAAGCTTGTTAATTTGTATTCTTTACTATAGAATGAGAGAAATCTTATGCTTTTTAATTTGTTTTAGTTGCTTTATACATCAACAAAAGTTTACAATTCAACATAATTTTCACAACTTCTAATGGGTAATTCCTCATTTAATTTGAAATATGTGTTTGGTTAGCCTACAGAATTAAATGTTGCTTGCTCATCGGAAAAAAAAGTTGTTGTAAACTATATAAAGGAAGTTGTCTGTTGGCCTGCAGAATAAAATCTACCAAATATACAGATAAGCTGTAGCGAATATGCTGTGCAGAAGTTATCAATTCAGTTAAACAAATGAGTCAACACAAAAAAGGATTAGAAACACGCGTTCGTTTTTTTTTATTTGGCCAAAGGGGATTGGCATACTGTATATATATGCGTTCGTCCATAACACCAGAAAATACACTTTACTCAAATCATTTTGCCAGTTTTGGTTCTACCAAATTTAGAAAAAGATCGTTTTTGTAGTGCATCTTGAACATAAATATGTTCAGTGGTTCTAAAAATCGAAAATTTGGTTGAATAAAAAATGTCTATGAAAAATTACTTGTTCCAGAAACAATTTTACAGAAAATTTATTTTTAAGCCTTATAATTGCTTATTTTCATAATCAATTGTAAATTCTTTTTCAAAGAACCGTTTACAGAACCATTTTATCTGATCAAATAAAAAAAATTATGAGGATTTGAACTTTGGGTAAATTATCCTGTCTTCTTGTACTAGTTTGACACTTAATGAGATGCAAATTAGTGAATATGACATCACTAATGAGATCGGCGAACACTCCTATAAACAAAATATCAATCCGCTTTTGTATTCGTTATTCATCAATTAATACTATCGCATCAGTCTTACCATGGAAGTATTAAATTGACAGGAATTACAACAACCTCACTTCAAACGTTCCATCTGCGTTACCGCAAAATCGTCAAGTACCTACTAATAACGTCATACTGATCGAAGTTTTGCCTATCTTATTAGTCGAAATCCTAAACTATGAGTGGTTTTATTATCGAAAAATTATGACCGCACAAATAGAGTATCGATTGATTTTTGAAAAAAATGCAAGTAGTAAAATATGAATATGTATTAGAACAATTTGCATGTATTGACTAAGTAAACAACAGCGTTAATTTAATTTTATTTTAGGAGTCAGGTTCTTATAAGTATGGGATTATAAAATTATAAGTTTCGGGGTCTATCTTCGTTGTTTGCAGTTGCATCCTTTGATTTTTCAATTAAAATATATTTAAAGAAATTCGTTGCTATTGCATTCTTCATTTTACCTTTTTGTGCATTGTCATTCTTTTAATAAATTCTGATATATTTTGTCAAATGTCTATACATTTTTGTTCTCAACTGTCAAGACAGATTTAGGAAGAAAATCGGGCATCTTTTCACAAAACTACAACCATTCAGTTTATGATTTCTTTTTTGTAGATAATAATATGAATTTTGTAAAATCATAACATGGTGCTGGTCTAGTTTTTTGTGTTATATTCAGTGTAATAACTACAAAAGTTACAAAAATTTCTGTATGTCACGATAAATGTTAAACTTTTTCTTAGTTTTTGGAGTATCCTACAACATCCTACACAGTAACGACACATACCACAAAGATGAAAACTCTTTCGTCTTGAAGACCATAATATTTTCATAATCAGAAAAGATCAGATGTAAAAGTAATCACAGTTTTAAAAAATTGTGCTTTCTTCAAATAATCAATAATTGAGCAGATTCTTTATCTTCATTGTGTCATAACTTTGCTCAATGTTGACCGATTTTTATCATTTTTTCAATCTTTACTTTCGAATAGGTAGTAGAAGCCGTTGCAACCAGGTAATTGCACGGCAAGGGAACCACAGGCGGTCCCGTATCCTTATTAATAGTGTAACTGATAAGGGCCACCGACAGTAAACCCACGTGACATTCTTTCTTCAAAATTGGTGGCGGAAACGCAGACCGTCTTCAAGCGTGTTATCGCCTACTTGATAAACTGAGTCGGTACCTTTATTATCTACAGATAAATAGTGGGAAATTAATTGTGTTAATTTATTGTTGTAATTCCTGTCAATTTAATACTTCCATGGTCTTACATACTTGTACAAAATTTGAAAACTAAAAAAAATAGTTTTATTGCATAATTGCGAGTAAAGCGACGGAAAAAAAAACAGATATGGAAAAGAACTGTATTGCAAGCGTGTATTGATATATTTAAATTGGAAGGTTTTTGGTGAACCGCCGGAAAAACCATATGAAGCTTACAGAAAGGCTATCGTAGCTATAGCCGTGGCTAATCGCTAGCGATTACCCCGGCTAAAAATCACTAACCATTTTGTCTAACATAATTTTGGATTTTTCAACTGCAGTGGCTGATAAAGAAGAAATAATTTTTTTATGGATAGTGTGAGACATATTATCTTTTAACCTTGTTCTAATAGTCGGACACGGAGAAAGTGGTGTCGGATAAAAAAAAAATCTGAAAAATGTTCACAAGCCCTGGCATATCTAATATGCAGGTGAAATTGGTATGTTACTTTCAAGGTTAGGAAAATTAATAATTTCAAAATTAGAATCGTCTGCTCTATCGTAAATTTTTGTACTGAGATGACCGGGTCAAATTCGAGATACAAACAAAGAATAATGTGAGGAAAGTGGATTCGGTGGTTTCTTTAATCTCTAATTGAGAAATCCATCTACCAAACGAAGCGTTGTTGACAGATAGGACGTCATTAATATACCTGAAAGTGAGATTAATCGAAGTTGCATCTGTCATCTTCTTGTCCTTTACGAGTCCCCCGAAGAGACTCAGTCTCGTACGAGTATAAAGTCGGCGAGGAGGGGAGCAAAATTTGGGCCCATTGGAATGCCAACTTGTTGTTGAAAAATCTCTTCTCCAAATGAAATCAAGCATACTGCAAACTTGTGTTCTTTAGGCCAAAAACACTATTTTTTGCTTTAAGGGGCTGTAACCCCTATACGGGGTCATCTGACAACTTCAATCCTATGAAGACTTTTGTAGAGCTAAATGAGCTGAATTATTAAGCAAGCGACAGCTTTTCTTTATCTGCAATAGTTTTCATTCTATGGGCCAAAAACACTATTTTTTTTCCTTAAAAGGGCTGTAACCCCTATAAGGGGTCATCTGACAACTTTGACCCTATGAAGACTTTTTTAGAGCTCAATTAGCTGAACATTTAAGCAAGCAACAGCTTTTCTTTATCTGCAAAAGTTTCCATTTTATAGGCCAAAAACAATATTTTTCGCCTTTAAGGGGCTGTAACTCCTATAAGAAATCATCTGACAACTTCGACCCAATGGAGACTTTTGTAGAGCTATTGATTCTCCAGAGCCTAAGATCCTTCGGATTTTTTCTATTTTTTATGGTTGCTGAGTTATAAGCCATTTTAAGTGATTTTTTCCTATGTTCTATTTTTAGTAACAGCGGCCATGTTTTTTATCAAATTAATTTAAAATGAGGATCGTTTGTTGCCAGCATAGTATATATCATTCCTGCAAAGTTTCAGTTAAATTGGTTCAGTGGTTTCAGAGAAGAAGATTTTTGAAATTGTAAACGGACGACGACGGACGCATAGTGATGGCATAAGCTCACATTGCATTTGGTGAGCTAAAAACTTATGCGGTTTTTAAAATCCACATATGATTGATAAATAGTGTCACAGTATGCTTGTTGTCCCTTTTTGGCAGCAGACCAGATCTTAGTGAGTTGAACGGACAGCTCTGTAGTTGAACATGATGAAGATCCAGCTATAATATATCTTTCTTTGAACGGATTTTCGTGAAGTTTAGGTATCTAGTACAATTATGGCAACTCTTCATGTTCCTTCTTCTATTGAATATTCGAAGAGGACATAAAGGAGTTATGGTTGGCTATGATCTCATCTTTGTAAATTGAAGTTCGAGTGTATGTAGCACTAGCAGAAGAATGACCACCAATGCCTAACTCTCGAATCAGACATTTGTAATAATGTGCCTTAAATGTCTGCAGGTGTGAGGTAGCTTAAGGAAACGATCTCTAAATACGGAACGTGAAAGATAGCATGGAATTCTGAATTCAATCAAAATATGCAACTAAACTATGTACAAAACAGCTATAAACTATTCCAACCGCATTAACTTAAGAGTTAACAATACCAAGCAAACATTGTCTCCCTAAGACTCACCAGGGACGCTGTGGATATCATGATTAAATATATAAATTAAACAACAAAAAATAAGCAAGATTGGGCCAGAGTAGTGATTGGTAGTTAAATAATTTTACGAATTATTCGAAATGTTTCCCAAAATCTCTTTAAACCGGGGCAAGAGAAACTTTATCAGTGAAGTCAAGCTTTATTGTGATGTCAGTATAAAATTACAACAAATGTCTGAAAAGCCTTAACAAGTCCAAAATACTAGCATGCTGTCCATCTTCTACACAGGGAAGTTTTGTTCAAATGAAATTCAAGTGAAACGAATGTTAATTTAATGTGAATTTGACGTTAAACGAGCAATTAACGCGAATTTCAATCGAAATCATGTGACATTTTTTCACGTGAATTTCACATGAAAATGTTTTTTTTTCCTATTCATACATTGAATGAAAGTTAAAGAACATTAAAAACATTTTTTTTCACTTAAAGTTCAGGCGAGTTCCCCTGTGTCATGTTGTTGGAATACTCGAAAATAATTTCAGAGAGTATTTGGATTTTACATATTTTGTAAAAAAGGCAAAAGCAAAAACAATGGGATGTGGGATAATATAAATAAAGGTAATAACAAAACTACCGAACTTGAATGATCAATCTCATAGTCCAGAGAAAATGACAAAAACGAATCAGTCATATCGGAGAATTGGTGGATCGCAATGGTACTGACTTGGTACAGGCATTTCAAACGAAATGGTGGGTTAAACCAGGTTTTATGGCGCCAAACCTCCCTCTTCCATTGCCACATGAATTCAATCTTAGGATCCGGTAATGACCATAGTACACAACATAGTTGTGAGACACAATAGGGATATTGAGGTGATCATCTCAGTACAGCAGACCAGTCAAACACTAATTAAAACAATTAACTACCATATCTTTTAACTCAATTTTGAACTTTTCTATTAGTGGCTGATAACGAAGAAAGAATTTTTTTAAGGATCGTTCTTATAGCCCTGCTCCAAAAGTCGAAGAAATCGGTGTCTGCATGATAACAAAATCTGTGAAATGTGTGCGACTTTGGCATATCGAATAAGTTGTGAAATATAAACACTGTATGCAGGGGAAGTAGGTATATTGCTCTGTAGATTAGGAAAATTAATGATTTGAAAATTAAAATCGTCTCTTTTATCGTAAATTTTTGTACTGAGATGACCACCTGGGTCAAATTCGAGGTGCAAATCCAATCTGTAAACGATACAGTAATCATGGAAACATTTCATTTTAAGTCATCGTCAATCACTCCCGAAATAAAATTATGGTACCCATGAGAGATTATTTTTACATTATAAACTATGTATGAAACCCATCGATAGCTAAAACGGTTTTTTTTTTAGTCTAACGCAGGACAAAATTGGAAATGAGGTTGACATACATCCTTGGAGGACTTGTCAGAATGGTACGATACACTGGCGAAACCCGAAAGATATCCTCAACATTTACTTCATTGATGATAAACATGTGAATTTTGAACTCTGTCTGACAGACAAAAATAACAGCCAAGTTGTAGCCTTCTCGGATGGAACTCACCAAATAGCTAAACAAATTTCAACTTTGTCTGGTTAGTGAAATGTCGAACATAGAACAAAGAACATGTCCTTTTTATTATACATGTATGCAATATCAAAACATGCATTGATTATTTTCGCATGAGAACGCCATTATTAAAGCAACTAGTATCATCACATAATGAAGAAGTATCATCACATAATGAAACACATCATCATAAGGCAGCTATGGCGTTCCATACGACTTCCAATAACTCATTTGCATCTGCTAGTGTAGTCCAGGGACTCAGTGTTGACTGTCATCGAACATGATTTAGTAATTGATCTATGTTTCAAAAACAAAATTACGACAAAGTTCCGGGCTAATTATCTTAAACTCCCGGCTTAAACTCTGCCTGCATTGCGGGGATTTTGTCTATTAAAGACTGATAATCGGAGACAATTAAGAATAAAGTTTAGAAATAGTTAAGAAATTTTAACTCAAAATTATTTGGACTAGTTTTGATATGCTTCTCCGACACAAGTCGGAATATTTCTAATTCTCGGTTTTGTCATTATTTCAGCTACACCGGAGTGTGTACATTCACAGAACCATACGGTGAAGATAATAGCCGAGGCTCCAGTTTTTATGTACCCGATTGCAGAGTTCAATTACTTCAAGATATATCATTAAAAAACAGTCGGTTTTGACACATGAGATCGTCACCCATTTCATAGTCTATTTTAAATTATTAAAAAATTAAAGTCAAATCAAAGCAGAAATACCAAGGCGCTTGGAACATCTCAACTATTATCAAGAGAGTTTACTTTTATGGTAACGACGAGCAAAAAAAAAACACAAAAAACAACCACAAACTACAACTGCAACTAGCAAAGCAAAAGCAATTAAAAACGGAGGCTATATCAGTTGCTTTTAAAATACTATATAAATAACATATAGCTGAGAGGGTGATAGAGTAGATTGATACCCTGAGAAAAGCATTGTCAAATGAGGCGCAGCTATAGCAACTCTTCCGGAGCACCTGAGTTCACTCTCGTTTCGACTCTAGTTCACGTTGCTGGATGCAGTTTTGTTGTTATGTGTGTATGTGTGTTTTATAATTTAAGAAAGGATGTGGAGTAAATGAACATGAGACCACAACACATATGTTTACTCCAACTGCAATTAATTTTTAAGAGCTGTATGGCCATTTCGGAAAATTATTCCTCATCAGCAGCACTAGAACCCAAACAAAGGAAATCCACAGTTCAAAAGATGTTCAAAATTCATTAAGCCAAACGAAATCCAAATATATATAGCTAAGGGCAAAACTATGATGGATGGAGTTTAACCTTCGGTTTTAGAATTTTTATAGTGGTTAAAAACAAAGTGTACATATGAGAAGTAATCTCATGTACAAGTACACCATATCTAAACAAGACCAATCGATGTCTGGCCCTGCGTCGCACGGCAAAACGTTGAACCCTGTACGTTCTAGGCCCAATATGGACAGTCAAAATTTTTTGACACTTGCATCCTATGGTGGACTTACAAAGAATATTTGTCACATGCCACCCAATATTGTAAAAATAGACAAAAAAATAGTTTCTATTTTGTTCCCCTTTTGGTCCCCTTATTGCTAAACAGAAAAGGTTGGTCAAGAAAGAATTGTATCCTCCATTTTGTATCCAATATATGACCAAAATTAACTTGTAAAAAAAAAAAAATTCTAAATCGGACCATAAATAAAAAATGTCACATTTGCCCCTTTTGGACCCCTCGTTCCTAAACAAAAAGAGAGGGGACACCCATAATCATTCCCTTCCCACCCTTCCTTTTATGGTAAGTAACATAACTGTAAAGTTTCTTAGCATTTGGTCAACCAGAACAAAAGTTATTGTGGAAACAAATAAAAAAAGTCACTTTTTTGGCCCCTTTATGGTCCCTAACTTCTAAACGAAAAGAGAGGGGACACCCAAAATCAGCCCAACCCTTCCTTTTATGGTAAGTAACATTACTGTAAAGTTTCATAGCATTTGGTCAACCAGAACAAAAGTTATTGGGGAAAAAAATTAAAAAGTCACTTTTTTGGCCCCTTTTGGGCCCCTAATTTCTAAACGAAAAGAGAGGGGACACCCAAAATCAGCCCAACCCTTCCTTTTATGGTAAGTAACATTACTGTAAAGTTTCATAGCATTTGGTCAACCAGAACAAAAGTTATTGTGGAAAAAAATTAAAAAGTCGCTTTTTTGGCCCCTTTTGGGCCCTAATTTCTAAATGAAAAAAGAGGGGACACCCAAAATCAGCCCAACCCTTCCTTTTATGGTAAGTAACATTACTGTAAAGTTTCATAGCATTTGGTCAACCAGAACAAAAGTTATTGTGGAAACAAATTAAAAAGTCGCTTTTTTGGCCCCTTTTGGGCCCCTAATTTCTAAACGAAATTATAAAATGCCCCCAAAAAGGGAGGTGCACATCTGCAATATATCTGTTATCACTGTGTAAAATTTCAGAAAGATCTACTGTTTGGTTTTTGAGATTTAGATTACACAAGACAGGCACCCCATAGCGGGACGGACGGACGGACAGACGGACGGACGGAGTGACCCGGCTACTAGACCTGCTTTCGCCTTCGGCAACGCAGGTAAAGATAAAGAGCATACATCTTAATGTCTGCATGCACCGTTAGCCATTAGTCCGATGCCCCAGACTAGTAAAAATTTGTTGGGACTAGTGAAAAATACCAAAATTAGCCAAGATTTTATATAGACATTTAAGGAAAAACCTTTAAAACTTGTTGTCGGACTAGTTGTTGAAAAAGTGCAGACTGTAATATGTTGTTGTGTGGTTTGTTTCGTCACATAGTATGATGATTTTTTGTCTACCGGTTTTGTCTTTGTCTTTACGGTTTAATGATGTTGATTGCCCCTTTGGTACAGTTTTGCTTCTTTAGTTCTTATATGCATTCCAAAATAACTTGTTCACATAAAGCAGACTTAAGCAAAAACTTTAACAATTGTGGACAGCCCTGGCCCAAATTCACCATTCCTAGGTCTCTCCTTTCACGACCATTCGTCGCAGTTGAGACAAAAACTGTTTGACATTGAAAGGAGCATATATATCTGAGAATATGGTTTTATAACTGAATGCAGTTAAGTATATATATAGAGTAATATTTGAGCAATTAAAAAGCTTTTCAAAATCTGATGGAGAATAAAAGTGATCAGCCCTGAACTTGAATTTTAAAGAAGATCCAACAGTTTTGTAGTAGTTATTGTCCTTTTCTTGATTTTTTGAAAATGAATTTTGCACATAAATTAAGCTCAATATCTTTGAAACTATATGAAATGTGGAAGGAATCTTAATTGCATATTGTTAAACACATCATGATTGCATAATATGGTGTAAGGTCAACATTGTAGTATCGTTTATTTTAGGAGTATTTCACCCTAGAATGTCAAAAAAAGAAAATTTGCTAATACTAGATAATGTGGATGGCCCTCCTGTTCTTGAAATATCATTGACCCTCAATGTGTATTACCTGGGATATGGACCTTTACCAAGAAATTGATCAAAAGTGTTCATGTGTAAAATATAGGTCGCTGTGACCTTATTTCTGATGGGTGGTGCCATGTACCAAGACTCATCGACAAGTGAAATATTATTGACCCCTAACATGAAGTATTCAAGATATGGACCTTAACCAAAGTCATTCATGCCTAAAATATAGGTCACAGTGACCTCATTTCTAGTGGATGGTGTCACTTTACCCAAGACACATCTAGTGGTGAAATATAATTGACCCCCAACATCTAGTATCCAAGTTATGGACCTTAACCAAGAACTTAACCGAAGTCGTTCATGCATAAAATATAGATCACAGTGACCTAATTTTTATTGGGTGGTGTCATGTTACCCAAGACACATCTAGTGGTGAAATACCATTGACCATCAACATGTAGTATCTGAGATATGGACCTTAACCAAGTTCATTCATGCGTAAAATTAGGTCACAGTGACCTAATTTATAGTGGGTGGTGTCACCTTACCTAAGACACATCTAGTAGTGAAATATCATTGACCCCCAACATCTAGTATCCAAGTTATGGACCTTAACCAAGAACTTAACCGAAGTCATTCATGCGTAAAATATAGGTCACAGTGACCTAATTTCTAGTGGGTGGTGTCACCTTACCTAAGACACTTCTAGGAGTGAAATATCATTGACCCCCAACATCCAGTATCCAAGTAATGGACCATAACCAAGAACTTAACCGAAGTCGTTCATGCATAAAATATAGGTCACAGTGACCCAATTTCTAGTGGGTGGTGTAGCCCTACCCAAGACCCATCTGGTGGTAAAATATCGTTGACCCCCAACATCTAGTATCCGAGTAATGGACCTTAACCAAGAACTTAACCAAAGTGTTACAGACGGACCGACGGACGGACAAGGGTAAAACTATATGTCCGATCCACATACGTGGTGGGGCCATAAAAATTATCTACACCTTACTGCATATAGTAATTCTATATTGTCAGATGGGACCTTATTAAACCTTTGATCCTTTCAATGTCAAAGAGTTGTTTTGCCTAATAGCCTTCAATTCAGGCACATAAGTCAGGTGAGTAATTCAGGCTCCTGGGAGCCTCTTGTTCTGTAGCAATAGGAGCCACAATATTTGATTGGGCAAACTTCATCATTTAAAAATCATTTTTGTAGATCTTGATTGCAAAATAATGAACAAATTTGATATGGTAACTTTTTCTAGCACTTCCTGTTTTCAAAATAAACAAGAGGCTCCCAGGAGCCTGAATTGCTCACCTGACATATGTGCCTGAAGTAAAGGTTATTAGGCAAAATCTATTTGACATTGAAAGGGTCATAAGTTTAATAAGGGGGTCATCTGACATATGGTGGATCTTAAGGTGTTGATCACTTTTGTTCTCAATCAAAATTCAAAAATCTGTCACCCTCTTTAAGTTATTAGCAAAAAAATGCAGTTTAACCCAATGTTCTATTTTTAGCTACAGCAGCCATGTTTTACGACCAATCAAAAATCCCCACATCAGTTCTATACACCCAATGCTAATAAACAACAATACCAAGTTTGGTTCCAATTGGACTTTAAGTGTCAGAGGAGTTAACGTTTCCTGATGTTTATCAGGATAAATGTGTTAACAGTTTCATGATGATATCCTATTTCTACCATAGAAAAGTAACTTAAACCTATAGGTAAACATAAGTATTATACACCCTTTAAGCTTTTTCTGTGATCAATCAATCATAAAGTTGATGAGACAGATGCAATTATATGATGACTTTTATTTGCTCATACCCTAATGTTTATGTGTATAAAGTATCTAAAATGGTAATGTTTCTATGATACAGATTTCCCATTTTATATCTGAGAAAATTGAAGGCAAAATACATAAATAAAAATAAACCTTCCAGGAACACTAAACATTTCAGCTAATGATGCTTTTAAAAGCGTACATATGATACTCCTATTGGATGTCAAAATCTCCCAATATTTGGCCTATCTCCAGTCTCCTGATTTTTGTGTAATATCCAGCTTTTTCAAGAAAATTTGTTTAGTCATAAAACATTTCCGATAAACAGTTGCAATTAAAGAAATTAATCAGTGAAGTCAGAAATCTTTTGGGCACACACCAGTGTCAGTAGTGATCTCAATCAACAATAAAATTTTAATGGGCTTTGAAAATCTCCAGTTTTGTCATAATAGATCTTTCACATGTATGCTAAAGGGGTCGAAGGCCAACACAAGATAAATTG
Organism: Arcuatula senhousia; assembly: GCA_963971305.1. NCBI lineage: Eukaryota > Metazoa > Mollusca > Bivalvia > Mytilida > Mytilidae > Arcuatula > Arcuatula senhousia. Next base: position 7,275,185 of record OZ020306.1, read on the forward strand.
TATACAAAATGGTTATGACAATTCAGTTTTACACTTTTATTCTTTACATGTAAGTTTTACAAACTTAATACAATTACAGAATGTGATAAAATGAAGACAATATAAAACTTTGCATGATTATGTTTAAAAAATCAGTTTTGTTTTGTAAAATACCAACCATTACAAAATCAAACATGTTTTGAAACTATCAGATCATTTACAATTTCACTTGTAATATGTTTTGTTGCTGATACTCCAAAATCTACTTCACATTCCTTCTCTTTTAACTCCAACAACAGATATACGCAGTCACAATCCTCTCACATAAACATTTGCTTGTGATGATGATTCAAAATGAAACATTTATACACATCTTCACAAGAAAAAAAAACTTTTTCCACAAAATTTGAATTTAACACCAACCAGAAATCAAAAGTCACATAAGTATGAGGTCATGCACTTATTTTTGAACTTTGACCTCTATGAAAGACAATGGCCTACATCTAATGACAGGACATGATAAATGATGGATTATGGGAATGTTCATCGTTTACTACTTTGACTTAATCGTAGATCTCTTTCCTTCTCAAATTCTCTTTGCTCAGTTCTATTTAAAAAGGCAACTCTCTCTAAATATCTGTAAATATAAAATTATGTAATTTAAAACACACATTACTTAATACAGTTACACAATACTAATACATTGACATTTTACAGGAATGAGTTTAAGAAACAAGAGAATGCAAGGGTCTCATAGGCATTTTTTTGTGTTGAGGCAAATTTAAAAAAAAAAAAAAAATTAAATTAAATGTACTATTAATGTATGTATATTGCAATAAGAAGGGATGTGTCCAAAAGCTATATGTAACTACTTGTGACATATTGACATGATATCACATTCACATATCAATATGTACTTGGTACAATTTAACTGCTCAAATAGACCAATTACAGAATAATAAACAATGCTTGCTCATTAAGAGAACATTATAAATTTTAGGTTCAGTCTAAAATTTTAAGCGCACACATAGATCAATATAATGAAAATAAGTTTTATTGTTTCATATAAACTTCATTGTTCATATAAACTTTATTGTAAGAACTGAGGTAAATGAAATTTTAGATAACCTACCCTTCTTTTCCTTTGTTATGTGACTTTAGATCATCCTCTAGTTTATAATCTTTCTTAAATTTATCCCAGTCTAACTTAGATTTGCTCTGAAATAAAGGATTTATGTATGTAAAACATCATTCAGTTGTAGCCTTGATAGTATTTTTTTCTTTTGAGTTTTTGATTGATTGAAAATCTGGAGCACTTGAGTTAATTCTAATTTTAGACTTGACTTAATTTTGCTGAACTCAGTTTTTTTTTTTGTATTTTGGTTTGCTAGTTGTGTGTTTCATTTATTATTTGTCTTGTCTTTTATGCCTTCTGATTTTATTTTGGGCTTTTCAAATTTACAATTTGTTTTCGTTAATATTTTGCCCAGAGTGTAGCACAGCATAGAAAGGGGGTATATTAAACAAAAACTACAGATACCTGTGTTAAAATCAACAATAAACCACAGATGGCCATGGATTATTTCTATTCTAATATGCCATTTTTGTGTTTTTTTCTAGGACAATAGTGCAAGACAAAATGCCATTTTTGATCTATTTGTTAACAACATATATCATGACGTTGCTGGTTTAAGCATTAAAGTAACTGTGACGTCAACCAGGTGTATATTGGAAATTTACACAGGGCTTGTGGCCATGGTTTCCTTTGTTCGTGGGCGTGGTCTATATTAGAATTAAAAATTATTTCCTTACTTATATACATTATGAGGATGCTATCACAACACATTATAACATACCAAAGTACTAATCTTCTGTTTCTTGTTGATTTTATCTAAAACACTTCCTAATCCACCAACTGGTTTTTTGATACCTCTACAAAAAGATCAAAGAGCTAAAATATGATTCATGAGACCTGGGATGGTGATTTCTATTGTAGTTAATACATTTCATTGTAATTTTCTATAAATCAAGAAGAGTAAAAGCAAAAGTAAACACATTTAAGTTGCTTACAAATTATCAAGATATTGTAGTTTGTCTTTCAAGATGCTGTTAAAACTTTAAGTAAAGCAATTGTTATTGAAGATATGACAAATTGTGATGAAACTCTTTACTTGGGAAAAACTTGATGCTGTCCTTCTTTCATAAAATTAGATAAAATGTAATTAAATCTCTTTAACAAATTAGTTTATAAAACTGTCTGTTAAGATTTCTTTTTGGGTACAGTATTCCAGCTGGTTAAGAACACATTAATGAATGTTTTCTACTAACATTGCTGATAGCCCTGGGGATGGTGTACCACAAACAGTTTCTTGTTTCTTCACCTCTTTGGCTTCTTTAGAGTTCTCATCAACTTCTTTTGTTACTCTAAATAATAAAAAATTATACAGACTTCATTAGACATTGCAAAGAAAACATGTTATACAGACCTGTTACTCCATTGTATGCCTATCAGTAAGATTGTCAGTATTTTTCAAAATTTGTCAGTAAAAATATCAACTTTGAATGCCAGAAAGCAGACAGAATCTACCTTTGAGTAATTTTTATTTAAAACAAGAGTTAGCACTTAAGTATGTCTCACCTGCCGGCACCATCTGACAGAAACAATTAATTCTTTCACTATGTTTTGAATTTATAAGGATTTTCAGTTTCAGAGATCAAAAGATGTTTATAGAACTTTAACATTGCTAATATATGCAATAAAAATTATCAAAGTCGCTCAACCAGAAAATCAAGGTCAAGGTCAAAAGATGGGGATGCAACTGTGCTAAGCTATTACTAGGGCATATGCATACCAAGTTTCATCAACCTAGGATTTATAGTTCTTGAGATATGGAGGTGCTCGCAAAACCTTTACATTACTAATATATGTATTGAAAATTGTCAACGTCACTCAACCAAAAAATCAAGGTAAAGGTCAAAAGATGGGGGATGCAAATGTGCTAAGCTACTACTGGGGCAAATGCATACCAAGTTTCATGAACCTAGGACTTATAGTTCTTGAAATATGGAGGTACTCGCAAAACCTTATCATTGCTATTATATGTATTGAAATTTGTTAAATTCACTCAGTCAAGGTCAAAAGATGGGGGATGCAACTGTGCTAAGCTACTACTAAGGCATATGCATACCAGGTTTCATCAACATAGGACCTATAGTTCTTGAGATATGGAGGTGCTCATAAAAACTTACCCAAATAGTTAATGCTGCCACCGGTAAAGTAACACCTATGTCCCACTCTGCTTCGCAGGCCTGACAAAAAATGTCATTTTGAACGATCTTGCAGATAATCTGAAGATCCAGTATTGAATAAAACATTTCATTTTGACATTTCTGTCAACACTGTGCTGTTTTGGTCTTGATCTTTTCAATGCTTTTAAAGTTTTAAATCTTTAAAATCCTTTATTGATTTGGATCAGTGGTTAATAATTTTCTAGATTTTATTTAACAAAACAATTTTTGCAAACAATTTTGTTTCAAACAACAAAATCAGCATGTAAGACCGTAAAGCATATTTTTTTCATTTTTTTTGTAAAAAATATGGCGAAAACATAAAAGTAAACAGGTCTGGTTATATGAATTTTTAAAAAGTTTACACCAAGTTACAGACACTATTTGACACACTTAAAACTACAGCAATACTGGTTATATACAAATGAAGTTATACAGACACATGTTTTGACAATGAATTGGTATGATGCCACAGCTTGACAATAAGACAGTATGAATTTCAGAATAAAATAATATGATTTATAAAACAGTTTTACACAGAAGTACACAAACTAACTTTGCTTCAACTGAAAAATTCTTTATCAATAATTTTACAATTAATTTTTCATTATGATGATCAAATAAATTAGACTACATTTGTCAGATGTAAACCTTACTTGACAGTTTCTCCTGCAAAATCATATTCCTTTGTAATAGTTATCTTTTTACTGGATGTTGTACTATCTGATGGCTTAACCTGGGTAATGACAGACTGGAAAATATAAAAGAGAAAGTAATAATTAACACTCATAGTATCTTTACAATAATAGTAATATCCATATTAAGTTCATGTATGAGTATAAAGTGGATAATATCGTATGATAAACTATATGTCTACCACTTAATATTCTATTAGATAGGGTATGTAAATTATAGTCCATTTGAGTTATATAAATCAACGAAAATTCTATCAATTTTTTTTGTCTCTCAAATAAAGTTTATTTTTTAAACACAAATAAACTTTTTATTAGTATACAAACTCTGATAACAAAAACCAAGATGTTATCTTCTAAAACAAAAAAGTTTTCCATATGGTCTAATGCTAAATATTTCACCAATTTTAATAATACCTAAAATGGTGTGTTTATCTGACGGAACAGCCAGGTGTTGGGCCCACCTGAACATAATTGAAAGGACTAACAATAGGAGATTAGATGACCAATTAGCTCCACAAAGGATTTTTAAAGGTATAGGGAGCAAATGCTGTTCCTGGTCACTAGGTTGTACTCCCATGGATTTCTATGAATTTTTGGCCCATTTTTACTATAAAGGTCTATGGAAAACATTTTTATTAATCATGCAAAAATTTTGATTTTTTTTGCCTGAGTTCGTATGCCATTGAAAAGTCATGACATACTAAATTAGTTAAAGTATTTTGAAAGACGTAAATTTACAAGCCATTTTTCGTTGATTTATAAAACTCAAACGGACTATATAAATAAAAGTTAGACACATCAAAAACAATTGATTATGTATTTAAACAAGAGGCTCCCAAGAGCCTGAATCGCTCACCTGAACTACACAGATACATATATTTGTAGATATTATTGTGCTTAACCATATGCGATTTAAATTTATGAAATATCTTGGTTAGTTTTCAAGATATTGGGCTTAATAAGTGCAAATTTGGCAAAAATTAGGAAAAAGAACAATAACTCCCACATCAGCAGTCAGATCTTCTCCGAAATTTCAGGACAAGTAAATCTTATTATGCTGATCATTTTTGATTCTTGCACAATTTTGATATCTGAAACCAGTTTTGAGTTGTTAGCAAAAAAATGAAATTTGCCCCTATGTTCTATTTTTAGCCATGGTGGCCATGTTTTTTTTACGAATCAAAAATCTGAACGATAGAGTTGTAGCATATAAGCTATCAAACAGTGTGCCATGTTAAGATGCAGTTGGTCTTACTGTTTCAGACAAGTCGGGGGGAAAAGTAATGAACAATGGTAAATATTGACGCTTTAAGGGCCATAACTCCTAAAAGAAATGGTTCTACAGCTTTGACCTAATTTACATGAATTGTAGATCTTGATGTGCTTAATCATATGCAATTTGAATTTTTGAAATATCTTGTATAGTTTTCAAGATATAGGGCTAAATAAGTGAAAAATTTTGAAAAAATCCAGAAAAAGGGCAATAACTCCTATGTCGTTTGTTGGATCTTCCTGAAAATTTCATAGCAGGTAGATCTTGAGATGCTAATCATTTTTGTCTCCCATCATAATTTTGATATCTGTTACCGTTTTTGAGTTATTTGCAAAAAACTGTAATTTGACCCCTATGTTCTATTTTAAGCCATAGAGGCCATATTTTTTGACGAATCAAAAATCCGAACGATAGAATTGTAGCATTAATGCTATTAAACAACTGTGCCAAGTTTGGTTGAAGTTGGATGTATGGTGTCAGACAAGTTAATCTTTGAAATTCAGGGTAAAAGTAATGAAAAATGGTAAATTTTAACGCTTTAAGGGCCATAACTCCTAAAAGAAATGGTTCTACAGCTTTGACCTAATTACATGAAATGTAGATCTTGATGTGCTTAATCATATGCAATTTGAATTTTTAAAATATCTTGTATAGTTTTCAAGATATAGGGCTAAATAAGTGCAAAATTTTGAAAAAATCCAGAAAAAGAGCAATAACTCCTACATCGGTTGTTAGATCTTCTTGAAAATTTCAGGGCAGGTAGATCTTGAGGTGCTGATCACTTTTACCCTATGCCAGAATTTTGATATCTGTTACTGTTTTTGAGTTATTTGCAAAAAACTGCAATTTACCCCTATGTTCTATTTTTAGCCATGGCGGCCATGTTTTTTAACGAATCAAAAATCCCCACGCTAGTTTTATACTACCTATGCTAATTAACAACTGTGCCAAATTTAAAAGCCATTGGACTTATGGTGTTAGAGGAGTTAACGTTTGAACAAGAGGCTCCCAGGAGCCTGAATCGCTCACCTGGTCTTGATGTCGACCCTATAAAAACTTTTCTAGAGCTAAATGAGCTGAATGTGTAAGCAATAAAATGCTTTTCTCTATCTGTAATAGTTTTCATTTTAAAGGCCAAAAACATGAAAAAACGTTATTTTAAGGGTCGTAACCCCTATAAGGGGTAATCTGACAACTATCACCCTATGTAACTTTTGTAGAGCTAAATGAACTCAACATTTAAGCAAGCAACAGCTTTTCTCTATCTGCTATAGTTTTCATTCTATAGGCCAAAAACATGAAAAAACATCATTTTAGGGGCCGAAACCCCTATAAGGGGACATCTGACAACTTCGACCCTATGGAGACTTTTGTAGAACTAAATAAGCTGATCATTTAAGCAAGCAACAGCTTCTCTCTATCTGCTATAGTTTTCATTCCATAGGCCAAAAATATAAAAAAACGTTATTTTAGGGGCTTTAACCCCTTTAAGGGGTCATCTGACAACTTCGACCCTATGGAGACTTTTGTAGGGCTACATGAGCTGAACATTTATGCAAGCAACAACTTTTCTCTATCTGTCATAGTTTTCATTTTATTAGCCAAAAACATGAAAAAATGCTATTTTTCACCTTTAAGGGGCCGTAACTCCTATAAGGGGTCATCTGACAACTTCGACTCAATGAAGACTTTTGTAGAGCTTTTGATGCTGAAGCAGTGGCGTGGCATCAGATTTCTTCTATCTCTTATACATTTTGATTTACAAGCCAAAAACAGTAGTCTGACCCCCCTGGTCTATTTTTAGTAACGGCGGCCATGTTGTTTAGAGGGCGGTCACCATTTGTGCAATCTTGGTAGAGGACATCCCATAGATGAAGTGTGCAAAGTTTCAAAGCAATCCCTTCAGTCGTTTCAGAGGAGAAGATTTTCAAAGAAAAGTTAACGACGACGACGACAGACGACGACGACGACGACGACGACGGACGACGACGGACGCCAAGTGATGGCAATAGCTCACATGGACCTTCGGTCCAGGTGAGCTAAAAATGTTAACGACGACGGACGACGACGGACGACGGACGACGACGGACGCCAAGTGATGGCAATAGCTCACATGGACCTTTGGTCCAGGTGAGCTAAAAAGGATTTGTTTCAATTTTCCTTAAATTTTTAACAAGAAACGTACATAATCTTGTGTACAAGTGTACTGTGAAAGTATTATCATGATGGTATAACATTTTTTGTGGTTTTCTTAAGTCAATGTGCATGTTAAAGTATACCTAACATCTTACAGTAGTCCTAGCTGTACATGTACATGTAACAGTAGACCTAACATCTTACAGTAGTCCTAGCTGTACATGTACATGTAACAGTAAACCTAACATCTTACAGTAGTCCTAGCTGTACATGTACATGTAACAGTAAACCTAACATCTTACAGTAGTCCTAGCTGTACATGTACATGTAACAGTAGACCTAACATCTTACAGTAGTCCTAGCTGTACAATGTACATGTTACAGTAAACCTTACATCTTACAGTAGTCCTAGCTGTACATGTACATGTAACAGTAAACCTAACATCTTACAGTAGTCCTAGCTGTACATGTACATGTAACAGTAAACCTAACATCTTACAGTAGTCCTAGCTGTACATGTACACGTAACAGTAAACCTAACATCTTACAGTAGTCCTAGCTGTACATGTACATGTAACAGTAAACCTAACATCTTACAGTAGTCCTAGCTGTACATGTACACGTAACAGTAAACCTAACATCTTACAGTAGTCCTAGCTGTACATGTACATGTAACAGTAAACCTAACATCTTACAGTAGTCCTAGCTGTAGCTGTACATGTAACAGTAAACCTAACATCTTACAGTAGTCCTAGCTGTACATGTACACGTAACAGTAGACCTAACATCTTACAGTAGTCCTAGCTGTACATGTACATGTAACAGTAAACCTGACATCTTACAGTAGTCCTAGCTGTACATGTACATGTAACAGTAGACCTATCATCTTACAGTAGTCCTAGCTGTACATGTACATGTAACAGTAGACCTATCATCTTACAGTAGTCCTAGCTGTACATGTACATGTAACAGTAGACCTAACATCTTACAGTAGTCCTAGCTGTACATGTACATGTAACAGTAGACCTAACATCTTACAGTAGTCCTAGCTGTACATGTACATGTAACAGTAGACCTAACATCTTACAGTAGTCCTAGCTGTACATGTACATGTAACAGTAAACCTAACATCTTACAGTAGTCCTAGCTGTACATGTACATGTAACAGTAGACCTAACATCTTACAGTAGTCCTAGCTGTACATGTACATGTAACAGTAGACCTAACATCTTACAGTAGTCCTAGCTGTACATGTACATGTAACAGTAGACCTAACATCTTACAGTAGTCCTAGCTGTACATGTACACGTAACAGTAAACCTAACATCTTACAGTAGTCCTAGCTGTACAATGTACATGTAACAGTAAACCTAACATCTTACAGTAGTCCTAGCTGTACATGTACATGTAACAGTAGACCTAACATCTTACAGTAGTCCTAGCTGTACATGTACATGTAACAGTAGACCTAACATCTTACAGTAGTCCTAGCTGTACATGTAACAGTAAACCTAACATCTTACAGTAGTCCTAGCTGTACATGTACATGTAACAGTAGACCTATCATCTTACAGTAGTCCTAGCTGTACATGTACATGTAACAGTAGACCTATCATCTTACAGTAGTCCTAGCTGTACATGTACACGTAACAGTAAACCTAACATCTTACAGTAGTCCTAGCTGTACATGTACATGTAACAATAGACCTAACATCTTACAGTAGTCCTAGCTGTACATGTACACGTAACAGTAAACCTAACATCTTACAGTAGTCCTAGCTGTACATGTACATGTAACAGTAAACCTAACATCTTACAGTAGTCCTAGCTGTACATGTACACGTAACAGTAAACCTAACATCTTACAGTAGTCCTAGCTGTACATGTACATGTAACAGTAAACCTAACATCTTACAGTAGTCCTAGTTGTACATGTACATGTAACAATAGACCTAACATCTTACAGTAGTCCTAGCTGTACATGTACATGTAACAGTAAACCTAACATCTTACAGTAGTCCTAGCTGTACATGTACATGTAACAGTAGACCTAACATCTTACAGTAGTCCTAGCTGTACATGTACACGTAACAGTAAACCTAACATCTTACAGTAGTCCTAGCTGTACATGTACATGTAACAATAGACCTAACATCTTACAGTAGTCCTAGCTGTACATGTACACGTAACAGTAAACCTAACATCTTACAGTAGTCCTAGCTGTACATGTACATGTAACAATAGACCTAACATCTTACAGTAGTCCTAGCTGTACATGTACATGTAACAGTAGACCTAACATCTTACAGTAGTCCTAGCTGTACATGTACACGTAACAGTAAACCTAACATCTTACAGTAGTCCTAGCTGTACATGTACATGTAACAGTAAACCTAACATCTTACAGTAGTCCTAGCTGTAGCTGTACATGTAACAGTAAACCTAACATCTTACAGTAGTCCTAGCTGTACATGTACATGTAACAATAGACCTAACATCTTACAGTAGTCCTAGCTGTACATGTACATGTAACAGTAGACCTAACATCTTACAGTAGTCCTAGCTGTACATGTACATGTAACAGTAGACCTAACATCTTACAGTAGTCCTAGCTGTACATGTACATGTAACAATAGACCTAACATCTTACAGTAGTCCTAGCTGTACATGTACATGTAACAGTAGACCTAACATCTTACAGTAGTCCTAGCTGTACATGTACATGTAACAGTAAACCTAACATCTTACAGTAGTCCTAGCTGTACATGTACACGTAACAGTAAACCTAACATCTTACAGTAGTCCTAGCTGTACATGTACATGTAACAGTAAACCTAACATCTTACAGTAGTCCTAGCTGTACATGTACACGTAACAGTAAACCTAACATCTTACAGTAGTCCTAGCTGTACATGTACATGTAACAGTAAACCTAACATCTTACAGTAGTCCTAGCTGTACATGTACATGTAACAGTAAACCTAACATCTTACAGTAGTCCTAGCTGTACATGTACATGTAACAATAGACCTAACATCTTACAGTAGTTCTAGCTGTAGCAGTAGGTGTGACACTAGGGGATGGCTTTGGTTTGGGCTTGTGTCCTACATCAGACATAAAACTTGACCACAGATCATCAGCTCTCTTCTTCTCTTGTTCTTCCTTCTTTATTTTCTGTTCCTCTTTGATTCTCTCCTCCAGTTCTTTCCTTGCTTTGATTTCTTCTTCAGTTTCTATCTTATCTTTCTCTTCTTCCCCATCTAATTTAATACCACCTTTTCTTTTCCTAAAATTAAATATGCATCAAGGTATTTCGAAAAACCAGTATTATTTTCAAAATCTAAATACAAGTAGCATAAACATTTCATAAATGAGAATTGGTTAATTGTGTGTTTGAAATGTTCTGAGTTACTACATTTTTTTAATATGTCGGAAAGAAATAATGCCCCATCTCACAATATTTATTTGGAAGAACAGAAGAATAGACCCAAACACTATATGACCCCAACCTTAGTAGATGGGGCAAAAAAAGTTTGGGTTGATCTTGGGTAGGTACCATTATAGGCTTTATAGCTGACGAACATTCCAAAGTAATATCATGACAAAAGCAGCAAATGCAATACATCGTAAGAACTGTATTCATCTTTATAAAGAAAACAAGAGGCTCCCAGGAGCCTAAATCGCTCACCTGGTATTGATGTCAATTCTATATTTTGTAGAGCTAAATGAGCTGAACATTTAAGCAAGCAACAGCTTTTTTCTATCTGCTATAGTTTTCATTCTATAAGCCAAAAACATGAAAAAGGTTATTTTAGGGGCCATAACCCCTATTAAGGGTCATCTGACAACTTCGATCCTGTTGAGACTTTTGTAGAGCTAAATGAGCTGAACATTTAAGCAAGCAACAGCTTTTCTCTATCTGCTATAGTTTTCATTCTATAGGCCAACAAGAGGCTCCCAGGAGCCTGAATCACTCACCTGGTCTTGATGTCAACCCTATGAAGACTTTTGTAGAGCTAAATGAGCTGAATGTTTAAGCAAGCAAAAGCTTTTCTCTATCTGCAATAGTTTTCTTTCTATTGGCCAAAAACACTATTTTTCGCCTTTAAGGGGCTGTTACCCCTATAAGGGGTCATCAGACAACTTAAACCCTATGGAGACTTTTGTAGAGCTAAATGAGCTGAACATTTAAGCAAGCAACAGCTTTTCTTTATCTACAATAGTTTTCATTCTATAGGCCAAAAAAATGCAAAAACGCTATTTTTCACCTTTAAGGGGCTGTAACCCCTTATAAGGGGTCATCTGACAACTTCGACCCTATGGAGACTTTTGTAGAGCTAAATGAGCTGAACATTTAAGCAAGCAACAGCTTTTCTTTATCTACAATAGTTTTCATTCTATAGGCAAAAAACATGCAAAAACGCTATTTTTTACCTTTAAGGGGCTGTAACCCCTATAAGGGATCATCTGACAACTTTGACCTTATAGAGACTTTTGTAGAGCTAAATGAGCTAAACATTCAAGCAAGCAACAGCTTTTCTCTATCTGCAATAGTTTTCATTCTATAGGCCAAAACACTATTTTTCGCCTTTAAGGGGCTTAAACCCCTTTACAGGGTCATCTGACAACTTCGACCCCATGGGGACTTTTGTAGAGCTAAATGGGCTGAACATTTTAGCAAGCAACAGCTTTTCTCTATCTGCAATAGTTTTCATTCTACAGGCCAAAAACACTATTTTTCGTCTTTAAGGGGCTGTAACCCCTATAAGGGGTCATCTGACAACTTCGACCCTATGGAGACTTTTGTAGAGCTAAATGAGCTGAACATTTATGCAAGCAACAGCTTATCTCTATCTACAATTGTTTTCATTCTATAGGCCAAAAACATGCAAAAATGCTATTTTTCTCCTTTAAGGGGCCGTAACCCCTATAAGGGGTCATCTGACAACTTCGACTCAATGGAGACTTTTGTAGAGCTTTTGATGCTGAAGCAGTAGGGTGGCATCAGATTTCATCTATCTCTTATACTTTTTGATTTACAAGCCAAAAACAGTAGTCTGACCCCCCTGGTCTATTTTTAGTAACGGCAGCCATGTTGTTTGGACAGCGGTCACCATTTGTGCAATCTTGGTAGAGGACATCCAATAGATGAAGTGTGCAAAGTTTCAAAGCAATCCCTTCAGTCGTTGTGGAGGAGAAGATTATCAAAGAAAAGTTAACGACGACGACAGACGACGACGACGACGACGACGGACGACGACGGACGCTAAGTGATGGCAATAGCTCACATGGACCTTAGGTCCAGGTGAGCTAAAAAATAAATTCTGGAGAAATAAAAGCCAATATGCAAGATACCTTTGTACAATACTATTTTTCTTTTGTCTCTTCCGTTTACCAGAAGCCTTGACATCCTCTCCTCCTTCCTTCTTCAGTAATTCTATATCTTCTTCATCTCCTGAAAGTTCTTCTTCACTCACTGCCTCACCCTCTGAAATACATTTAGTACATGTAGGCAGAATGTTGAATACAAAATAAATGTGATGTCTTATTCCTTTGAGTGTGTTACCCAGTATTTGAATTTTTTGTACTTAAAATTTTGAACTGCAATTTCATTATGTGACCAATCCTGAATTACTGATTGAAATTGCAGTTCAAAATTTAGCACATATAAGATTTGTCTCCATCCCAATGGTTAAGATGATTTTCAATTAAAACATGACTGTAAAAAGAGAGTAAATATCTTACTTTATCTAGCATCAAATTCAAAGGCAGGTTATTTTTTTTTATATTCATGTTTACCGGTAAGATAACACAATCCTAAATAAAATTGAAAAGTTGAAGTATAACAGTTCATGTATTTTGATAAAGTGATTCTTTCCTTGTGTTTTTTTTTATATAGAGATACTTAATTAAATTTTGAAGAAGCCTGTGACCCCATTGGTCCAATTAATGATAAATTGTGTATTTTGCATATACGAAATTTACGATTAACAAGTTGCCAATTTATCAAATATACAGGTCTATGTAATACACTCCCAAAAGCAGCTATAATGGTAGAAATGTCAATATTTTAGTTGTTCTAAGAACTGAATTTTCCTTCAATGTCAGGTTTTTCACGCCCTTTTTCCCGAAATTTCAACGTCTTTTTAAAACTTGTTCCTTTGAAAATTTCATGCGTCATTAAGCGCACAAGTGACCCACAGGAAAAGCTAGTTTGGTTTTATTTTTGAACATGAATTGTTACAACTTCATCGTCAATAAACATTTCAAATTATTTTAGCATGTAAAATGTAATTATTGATATGTTTACAAATACAAATAAGTTTATTGGCCAATTAAGGGCCCTCAAGGGGCAAAGACATTACAACATATATGATTATAAGTGATATCAGAGTGATTCAAGAACAACAAATAATATAGCAGGACGTTCCAAAGTTCAATAATTACATATATAATTATCAAGTTATGTTTGATTCCTGTAGAAAGACACTCAAATGATGAATAATTTCAACATTTTCACAAGTGAAACACCAGAAAAGTTTATCAAAAGCAGATAGATTAACAAAATTGTCATTGGACTTTTAAACAATATCAAAAAGTAATTTTCTATCATTGACAAATTTAGGACATTCAGAAAAATAATGAATCTCATCTTCCACTTTATTCAAGTTACATTTATCACAAATTCTAAGATTAAGTGGAATGGAAGGATTAGAATGTCTTCCTAATTCTACTTTACAAATGTAAGTTGATGGTTGCATTTGCTTACTCTAAATCTAGCAAAACACTTTCTTTTATTGAAATCTTGGATGATCTGATGTTCAAATATTTTTCATAGCCAAAATTACACTTAATTTTAAGATAGGTTCTAAGCTTTCCTTCTTCAGAAATAAGCTTATCTCTATGTTTGTACCACAAATTATTGTATAGATCACTCATGTGTTTACTAGTAGAGTGTTTAATATAATTTTTATTAAAAGCATTTGAGCTACTCTCTACAGTAATATTTAAGATTTTAAACATAGACAATAAAGAGCCATACCAAGTGTCTACCCCATTATTATGCAATAACTTCATTTCAGTAAATGCATCAGTTAACAATTTTGTAGGTGAGTTGTCTAACCTGTGCCAGTATCTTAAAACAGATTTAAAACAATCAAAGATATTTTCTTTTTTTTTTTTTTTTTTTTTTTATCGCCCTTGATGGTAATGGCTGCATATTTTTTCGCTGTGTAAACATGTGATGAATTGATCGAAAAACGAAATGTAGCCAGGTCTATTTCAACAAATAAGGACTCGGAATGGATTAGGAGTCTTCTCAGTGTATGAACTATTTCCTTATCTACGTTCCATGAAGTGTACATAGTTAACGGCAAGTGTGTGTCGTACTGTGGGCATTGTTTACATTGGAAAAGTAGAGTGCACCATTATATATAACCTTCCATCATCCGAACTGCGTTGATTTAAAAATGTATTATGTCAATAATCCCAAATACAACAGTAAAAAAACGTAGACACTCATCTGAACCTTCGCCTAAATTAAGTGAAAATAGTATTAAACCTCTGCGAAAGAAATTAATTTATGACCTTGACCCCTCAGACGACACAATCAATAACAGTACAAAATCTGGGTCAGTAATTATCAACAAAATGTCACAACCCGAAGCCCCGAAGTCACTTTTTACTGATGAGGATGTTCAGCGTCTTGCTATGGCCGTAAAAACCTTAATGATTGACGACTTGAGGAAAGAGCTCCGAGCAGACATTGTTCAACAAGTCAGCACAGCAACTGCACCATTATATGATGAAATATCAAAGCTTAAGGATGAAAATATGTTCTTAAAAAAATACATTGGTGAAATCCCAAAAATTACATATAGATTAGACGACCTCGAGCAGCACAGCCGTAAAAGCTGCATACGCATCAGTGGTGTTCCCCAAAGACAAGACGAGGACACAACGGATATTGTTTGCGAAGTCGGGCAAAAACTTGGCGTGACACTTAGTCCCAACGACATAAGTGTGTCGCATCGCTTACCAACGGAAAAGGGAGAAAAACAAATTATAGCCCGTTTCACACATGCTAGAAAAAGATCTGAACTACTAAGGGCCACACAAAACATAAAAAAAGTTGAGTCTCTGAAAGGTGTCAGCGTCAGCCAAGACCTCACCAAAACCCGATCAAAATTGGCATATCTTGCCCGTAACGCCTACAGGGAAGGTAAAATCAACAAAACATCTGTTTGGGACGGAAAGTTTTTTATTACAGACAAACACGATAAAAAGCATGTGGTGACAAATGAATCGGACCTGCAGAAAATCCTCGCCGACAGTGGTGCCTCTTACGTGACCGTCAATTCATTTGAAGTGATGGGCAGTATGGGAGCTGGCCAGCATAGCCATGGATCTGTAATGCACCCCGGTTATCTTGTGCAGTCGCCAATGAACAATTATCATCAACCAATGATGCAACAATTCCAACCTCAATACCAACAAATACCTACTTGCAGTGGAGGGTTCGGAATGGGTCCCCCTATGACTCAAGAGTCCGGCGTGAGATTATACTGAGGGTATGCTTTCCTATGAACAGTGTGTCAAGTTTAGGTGAATGAAAACTACAAAAAAAACCCCCAAAAAACTCAATAAATTATTTTTGTATACAAATTGTGTAAATGCTTACTGTATAGCTTAGAGTTATCCTTCTTTGTATGCATCGTGTGTTGTGACCCGGTTTTTTGTTTTGTTGTTGTTTTTTTTGTTGTTTTTTGGTTTATTATTTTTTTTCTTCTTATAATTTTCTTTTGTTATGGGAGGGATTCTTTCGATGTTATTCTCCTTGGATCCCAGTGCCGGGTCCCAGAGCCAATTCTAATGCCACAAGTTATTACTTAGCCATTCCGGTCCTTAATGATCAGGTCTTCATTCTTATTATTAGACCGACTACTAGTTTTTCCCAATGTGAGATGCTAGTTATGCATGTTACATTTGTATATAGTGGGATTATAATGTTGTATATATGTTACACAGTGTTCTATGTTTATTTTTTGTACCAGGATGACCTTACATGTTTCATTATGTTATACATACATGCTTGTTTACTTATTTACAAAATAATTTTTGAGGCCACAAACAGTCCAACGCTGACGCGGAACTTCTCGTGGGATAACGGTATCACATAATGTTTGTAACTTTATCTGAGTACCGCGCCAGGGTTGGACTGTTCTACCCGAGAGCCACACAGAGACCTAAACATAAAAGTTTGGTTTTTGAGGATGTTCTCTTTGCAAATCTTATTTATGTTTATGGATCTGCTGCTATTTGTATTATACTTTTATTATTACATGTATCCTATAATAGTAACAAAAAACATTCGAACCCACCAGATGAGGTTTTTGTTTATGATAAAACTATATTAAGCTATCAATTTATATTGTTCTCTGTAATTATGCTTTGGCTGTACTTAGTCATGATGTTGTCTGGTGATATAGAGTCAAATCCTGGACCGCCTTCCAGGACGTCGGAAGCGTCGTCAACGTCTACCGAAGACGCATTATTAGATAACTTTCAAGATTGTATGAATTCATTTCCTTCATTCGTCCACCTGAACGTTCAAAGCCTTGTACCGAAGCTTGATATTATCAATGCTGAACTACGAAACATAGATATCTTATGTTTTAGTGAGACCTGGCTCAATTCCGGTGTAAGTGATAGCGATTTACTATTGGATGGTTTTCATTCTCCCTTTAGAAATGATCGTGTTGGTAGAAGGGGTGGGGGCGTAGCCATATATATCAAGGATAATTTTGTTGCATCGAAAAGACAAGATCTTCATGTCAGAGGAGTCGAATGTTTATGGGTCGAGGTCAGTATTAAGAGTCAGCAAAAATTTTTAATCGGCTTGTTTTACAGACCTCCTGACTCTGGTATTCAGACTTTTAACCTCATTCATCATTCTATTGACTTAGCAGTAGACACAGGCATTGATAACATTGTCATTTTGGGAGACTTTAATGAAGACCATCTAAACGTTTCTAATTCGCATATGAAAAATATCATCATGAACTACGATATGATTCAGTTGATAAACGAACCGACACACTTCACGGAAAACAAC
Source organism: Arcuatula senhousia (assembly GCA_963971305.1). Lineage (NCBI taxonomy): Eukaryota > Metazoa > Mollusca > Bivalvia > Mytilida > Mytilidae > Arcuatula > Arcuatula senhousia. The sequence goes on from OZ020306.1 coordinate 7,292,670, forward strand.
AGCTCGTGTTTAGATCTGGTAATTACGAACCAGAGAAATCTGTTAGACTTTGTACATGTAGGTCACTCATTCCTTGATTCGATGGTACGATACCACTGCCCGATTTATGGTATCATAAGAGTAGAAAAGTCGATGCGTACCTGTTTTAAACGTCGCATATGGTTATATGACCGATGCGATGAAGAGGGATTTCGCGACAGATTACGCTCCGTCGATTGGGACCGCGTTATTTCCGATGCTGATAATAATTTAGATGTTCTTGTCGAGTCTTTTACAGATATCCTTATTAAGTCTGCGTCAGAGACCATTCCAAATAAGGAAATCATTGTACGTAACTCAGATCCTCCGTGGATAAATAATACCGTTCGTCGCGCTATACGCAAACGCCGTAGACTTCATAGTAAGGCTAAAAAGTCCAACCTACCTCAACATTGGGCTGACTTCAGACGTCATAGAAACCAGACCGTTAATCTTATTCGAAGTCAACGACAAAAGTTTCTCGACAGCCTGGTTGATAAGCTGAGAGCTAATACCACTGATATAAAGAAGTGGTGGGTCACAGCTTCACGGTTAGTAGGCTTCAAGACTCGTGACAAGGACATTCTCCGATAAAACAAAACGATATTATTTTAGATAATGATCGAGATAAAGCTGAAGCTTTTAATAATTATTTTGCGTCGCACTCAAATTTGGATGATAGCAACAAAACAATTCCGAACATCGATTCTATACCAGATAGACAACTTGATCTACTAAATATTACAGAGAGTGATGTAAAAGATGTTCTTCAAATTATTAATGTCACCAAGGCTTCTGGCCCTGACGGGGTCAGTCCTCGGTTGTTAAAAATGGGATTTGATATACTTTGTAAGCCTCTTTGTACAATTTTTAATCTAAGTTTGTCAACTATGTATTTTCCTAAGTCATGGAAAAGGGCGAATGTGATACCGGTATTTAAAAAGGATGATAAAAGCTGTCTTGGTAATTATCGACCTATATCCTTATTGAGTGTAATAAGTAAAGTTTTTGAAAAGTGTGTTTATAAACATGTGATGAATTTTATACGCAATATGTTGTCGGAACACCAGTCTGGTTTTACCCTGAAAGATTCTACAGTAAATCAGTTGTTGTATTTATCAGACGTATTTTCTAGAGCATTAGACGAGGGGAAGGATATTCGCATTGTGTTTTTCGATATTAGTAAGGCTTTCGATCGTGTTTGGCATAGAGGGTTGGTTTATAAATTGCAAAAAATGGGGGTCACGGGTAGATTATTAAATTAGTTCTGTAGCTATCTTGATGATAGAAAACAAAGGGTAGTTCTTAATGGTCAAGAGTCTACATGGGTATCAATAAATGCTGGTGTTCCCCAAGGTTCTATTCTGGGTCCTATGTTATTTTTAGTATTTATTAATGATATCGTTGACGAAGTTAACTGCGATATAAAACTTTTTGCTGATGACACTAGTATCTATGCTATAGTTGACAGCCCTCTCTTGGCATCAATTAAGCTTAATTCTGATATGCAAAGAATTAGTGGATGGGCCAAGAGATGGTTAGTTTCATTTAATCCTAAGAAAACTGAAACCTTGATAATTTCTAGGAAGGTTGATCCAGATTACCATCACCGGTTGCTTATGGATGGTATAGTTATTTCTTCTGTCCAGTCCCATAAGCATCTCGGTCTTACTTTTTCTAGCGATGGCGGCTGGTTTACTCATATTAATGAGATTATCAAGAAGGCTTCTGTCCGTTTAAATCTTTTACGACGTCTGAAGTACATACATGTAGTTGACAGGAGATCTCTTGAGACCATGTACTTTTCATTTATTCGTCCTACTCTCGAGTATGCAGATGTTATCTGGGACAATTGTACAGAATATATGAAGGATAGATTGGAACAGATAAACTATGAGGCTGCACGAATAGTAACAGGTGCCTCAAAACTGACTAGTTTAAATATTCTTATACTAGAGACGGGGTGGGAGACTTTGAGAGACAGACGGACAAATCATAAGCTTGTTTTATTTCATCAGATGGTCAACAACTACGCTCCAATGTATTTATCAAATTTAGTACCACCATCTTTCGGTGATTTGCATAATTATCGTACCCGTAATGCTGCCAATCTGATCAACATACATACTAGAACTAGCTATTATCACAACAGTTTTCTACCATCATCTGTTAGATTGTGGAATCAGCTTCCGGTAGATACTAGAAATTTATCCTTATCTTGTTTTAAAAGCCATATTAGAAAAACTCATCCTGTTCCCAAATATTTTTATGTTGCTAAGAGGATGGGTCAGATTTTTCATACTAGAATAAGAACCCAGAGTAGTGGCCTAAATGCCCACCTATTTTCCAAAAACATAGTTGAAAATCCGTTTTGTATCTGTGGTCAAGTTGAAAGTCCTGAACATTTTTTCTTAAATTGTGCCCAATATGATATTCAGAGGCGTCATATGTTAGACCGCCTGTCGTATGATCCCATTACTGTAGATAAGCTAATATATGGTGACAGTACTCTTTCTGATATTGTGAACTCAGAAAACTTCATTGTAATTCAAGAATTTATAATGCAAACTAAAAGATTCAACTGATGTAATATAAGTACTTTACTCAATATTCACTATTATTTATCTTATAAGGGCTCTCGAAATTTTGGCTTCAAATTATATTAACTACATTTATTTGTGTCATTTGAATTTATCAATGTATGGTCATCATCTTCTATAATATTAATCAGTTAATATTTGTCATTACTTTATACCATCTCTGTTTATGTTTTCTTTGGGAGAGGAACTTGTAAAAGTGCCTGTCACTTGTTTTCCAATCCCAATCAATGTCATCTGTTTGTATTAATGTTATCTAGTTTACTAATAAATATTGTTTACACTAAAGATAATTGGACATATACCAAATTCTGACATTACAGCAAAATTAGATGCGTTTTTACTGACACCTAGTAAATATTTTAGAAATTGTATTTCCATTTTTTCACAGGGGAAGACACGAGGAAGTTTTGTAAAATCGCATAGTGAATCAATATTAAATGATTTAGGAAAATAGCATCCCCAAATTTCAGAGCTATAGTTCAGAATAGCTTTCACTGTATGGTTAAATATATGTATAGAAGACTTGATGCTAGGTCTGAGGGACAACAGATCCGCCTTAAGTTTAAATAAAGCTTTAGTGGCTTTATTATAAAGGTCATGTTTAGACTCAGTAAAGGAGCCCGAGGCAGAAAATAAAATCCCAAGATATTTATACTTTCTTATATTTTCTATTGAACTGCCTCTAAATGTAAATTGATCATTAATAAGTTTGCCTGGTTTATTGAAAACAAGAATTTTAGTTTTTGTTGTATTGACTTCAATACACCAATCATCACAAAAATTTTCTAATTAAACTATTTTGGAGACCAGAGGCTGATTTTGACATCAGTACAACATCATCAGCATATAGAAGGCAGTTAATTTTATTGTTATTAAGATAAACACTATCTGATGACCGGTCAAGATATCTGGGAAGATCATTAATAAAGATTTTAAAGAGGTTAGGACTGAGAACATCACCTTGACGAACTCCAATACTAGATGGAAATGCTTCTGTTAATTCTTTTCCAACCTTAACAGAGAGCAGTGATTTGGAATACATATTCTTTAATAAGTTATAAAAGAGACCACCTATGCCATTTTGTAACATTTTAATGTATATTGCATCATGAAGTACTGTGTCAAATGCCTTTCTGAAATCAACAAAGCATGCATACAGTTTTTTATGTGAATTTGTGTATTTATCTATTAAAGTTTTTAAAACAAACATGTGATCAGAAGGCCTTGACTTTTTGGTAAATCCTATTTGAAAAGGTGAAATTAATTTATGATCTTCAAGAAATTTGTCAAGTCTACTATTAAAGATGGAGTTGAATAGTTTTCCTAGACATCCAGTTATAGCTATACCCCTGTAGTTTTCAGGATTGTTACGATTGTTGATATGATTTGACTTCTGGAGCATCACAGGTTAAACCTGCCTCATATTTGTAATATGCGAGCGTAGCGAGCTCTCTATTGTAGAAAGTATGCCAAATTGCACGAGACTCAAAATACTATGGAAGAAAAACTTTTCTGTCCGGAAACATTCGATTTTCGTGAAATAGTAATACATCGTCCCAAGCATAATTCGAAATTTTCAATGGAATTATCTACGCGAGCTTTTAAGGCAATGTCTTTCTCATAATATGATGCAGGTTAAACCTGTGACGCTTCCGAAGTTTGAACGTATCCTTAAATATTTTACAAGCTAAAATAAGTTTTCAAATGTTTATTGGGCAATTAATTGAAACAAATTTTTATTCGAAAATAAAAACAAAGTAGCTTTTCTTGTGGGTCCTTTGTGCGCTTAATGACGTCAGGAATTTTCATAGAAAAAAGCGTTAAAAAGACGCAGAAAGTCCGCGCGTGATTTACCGGACGTTGAAGGAAAATTGAGCCCATAGTACAACTAGAATATTGACATTTCTACCATTATCGCTCCCTTCGGGAGCGTATTAAAGAATTATCAAAAAATATCTTGTTTACAATGTATTATGTATACAGGTGCACTGTATGTATCGATACACTATGGTGTTTGTGTTCCAAACGCCAAATTTTGACGGAATACCTGAAGGAACATAGTCTTCATCACTTCCTTCACTATAGTCTTCTTCGTCTGACATTGTTCTATTCTTTAAAGTGTTAAATTTTGAACGATGAAAAAATGCAAGAAAAACTTCACCGGAAATGAAAGAATTTGGACTAAAGTGTGCATTTAAATTTTCAACCCGAAAGAAGAAAATCTATATTGACATAAAAGTCTTTCTATGAAATATATACATCTAAAAATTAACATTATAATATAAAATACATAAAATAGGAGAATCTTAGTATATAAGAAATGAAAATTTACATTATTATTTTGAATAACCCAACTTTGAAGTGAACACTTTATTGTTAGTGAATGAATAATTTCTGATCCAAAGATTTGTTTAGAATGGGTATTTAGAAGCTAGAACAATAAGTTAAATGTAAATAAGTACTGAGTACCATAAACATAAACATATAACGCAACTTTTCAGAACACCATTGAACAAATTACTTAAAAATCTTTTTCAGGAACTTTGTTGTCATTTTGACAGGTTGGGAATAACCCCAATTGTGGCTCCCGCAGGGTTAAAAACGACCTGCGACCTGAGGGCTTTTTAAGGGCGACTTCCGACCTACACTTCATAAAATTGACCTATGCCGAAAACCGACCTGTGACCTCTGCCAAAATATGCCTTTTAAAAGGGATTTTGCGACCTCAGGCCCCTTTTAAAAGCGACCGTGTGACCTGAGGGGGGTACCCTGCGGGAGCCCCCCAATTGAGATAAATTATTCCAATTGGGAGATTTGAACTTATCCCAATTGGGATATATGTCTACCTTTTCTGATTTCTCTTTAACAAATGAAAGTGCAGCAACACATACAAAAAACTGGTTCTGAATCAACTTCGAGGTCAACACCTCCATGACCTCTCTCATTTGTTTCAGAACCAGTTTTTTGTATGGGTTGCTGCACTTTCACTTCCAAGTCTTTGAAAATAGTGTAGGTAGGTAGGCAAATTATTTTACTTTGAATCAATAGGGAAGGAACCTGGACTTTAACAGCGATTGTTCCAAATTTAAAGAAATCTTTAGCATGTTTAGGGTAGAGTGAAAAAAATATAGGGACAGTCAGGAAGCAGGAAACAGATAGATTATTTTGTTTAGCCTTATTATAGACCTAACATGCCTCAAACAAGTTCAACACAATCATGATGTTTTTTTAAACTTTTATCTTTGTTATAAATATAAGGTTTGCTTTCAATTTAAAACTGAAATAGGCACTTTTATATCACTTTCACTATTTGCTGTGACTAATTCAAGCACCAAGGATTGACAATAAGTAATTTTTTTTTCATTGTGATATTTTTTTAAAATATGAATTCTTTTTATTGTCCCTTTGCCATTGTTATTAATATGATAATAGGTGCAACCTAAAATGGGACACAGCATTAGAAAATAGTTGTCAAAAATGTCATTGTTCAATAACTAATAATTACAAATATCGAATTATTTGTGCAAATTACAAATATTTGTAACATTCTAAAATAGTGTCAAAATATAATAGGATGACGTTGACAGGACGAAATAACCTTTTTTTGGTGTTACGTTATCCATGACATCATTTCTCGGTCCAGCAGAAGTATTAAACAAAGCAACCTTTTTTTCTGCCAGGTTTTGGATGATTTTCTGTATACCAATATATCTTTTTAGAAGTACATGTATTGGTTGCAGAATATTGATATAAAAACCTGGCAGAAAATGACGACTTGTTTCTATCAGGAATTTGGAAAAAAAACCTCAGAAACATGCACATGCCATGCATGCACAGGATTGATTTAAAAATCTTCATGATCAGCTAGGGAAAGACCATCTTTTTAGCTCACCTGACCCGAAGGGTCATGTGAGCTATTGTCATCACTTGGCGTCCGTCGTCCGTCCGTCGTCCGTCGTCCGTCGTCCGTCGTCTGTCGTCCGTCGTCCGTCGTCCGTAAACTTTTTAAAACGTTAACTCCTCTGACACCATAAGTCCAATTGCAACCAAACTTGGTATGGTTGTTCATTAGTATTCGGTGCTTAGAACTGATGTGGGGATTTTTGATTCGTCATAAAACATGGCCGCCATGGCTAAAAATAGAACATAGGGGTAAAATGCAGTTTTTTGCAAATAACTCAAAAACGGCTACAGATATCAAAATTCTGGCATAGGGTAAAAGTGATCAGCACCTCAAGATCTACCTACCCTGAAATTTTGAAGAAAATCCAACAACCCATGTAGGAGTTATTGCCCTTTTTGTGGATTTTTTGCAAATTTTGCACCTGTTTAGCTCAATATCTTGAAAACTATACTAGATATTTGAGAAATTTAAATTGCATGTTGTTAAGCACATCAAGATCTACAAAATATGTGATAGGGTCAACGTTGTAGGACCTTTCCTTTTAGGAGTTATTGCCCTTAGAACGTCAAAATTGAGCATTTTCTCAGCATTTCCTCATTACATTGAAAGCTTTAACTCCTCTCAGTCTGACATTTTAAGTCCAATTGAAACTAAACTTGGTATAGTTGTTTATTAGCATTTGGTGTATAGAACTGATGTGGGGATTTTTGATTGGTCGTAAAACATGGCCGCTGTGGCTAAAAATAGAACATAGGGGTAAATGGCAGTTTTTTGCAAATAACTCTAAAACGGTGACAGATTTTAAAATTTTGATGGGGAACAAAAGTGATCAGCACCACAAGATCTACCAGCTCTGAAATTTTGAAGAAAATCCAACAACCCATGTAGGAGTTATTGCCCTTTTTGTGGATTTTTTACAAATTTTGCACCTGTTTATAGCTCAATATCTTGAAACTATACAAGATATTTGAGAAATTTAAATTGCATATTGTAAAGCTCATTAAGATCTACAAAATATGTAATAGGGTATCGTTGTAGGACCTTTCCTTTAAGGAGTTATTTCCCTTTGATTGGTCGTTTAACATGACCACCATGGTTAAAAATAAAACATGGGATAAATTGCAGTTTATTTGTAACTAAAAAACTGTGTCTGATTGAGTACAAAGTTGAGCATCACCTCAAGATCTACAGACTCTGAAATTTTGAAAAAGATTTAACAACCCATGTGGAAGTCATTGCCCTTTTTCTGGATTTTTGCAAAGTTTGCACTTGTTAAGCTCAATATCTTAAAAACTATACAACATGCTTGGGAAATTTAAATTGCATATTTTCAAGCACACTAAGATCTCCAAAATGTAAAACAGAGACAAAGTTGTAGGACTGTTCATTTTGAGTTTTTGCCCATAGAATGTAAAATGAAGAAAAAAAAACGTTGATTAAATATATATTTCTGTACCCTTCTACACTTAACTGCATGAAGTTAAATCATGTTGTCATATCTATATTCTAAGTATTGTGATTTTGTTTTGGTGTTTGAATAATTAAACCACATGTGTCTTTTCGATAATTTGGGTCCAAGGTCGGGATAAAACTGTAGGAATTTAGGTCTTTTTTTAAAGCAACTTCCTGTTCCTTTTTCCCGCGGATTTCAGGTAATAAACATTGTGAATATTTCAGCCAGCGTCGGAATCAAACCTTTCGGAACAAAAGATTTTTCTTTGTTTTAAACGTAAAACCCCGAAAAAGACCAACCATCTTGAAAATGAACCTCGAAGATCTAGGGTGCCCTCATATTTGAGTTTCGTGTGTTGTTATATGGACATATTTTCACTTAAAAGGTATGTAGGAGTTTCAAGTAAAGACCAGGCTATCTGAAAATACCAATTTAAATGAAATTAAAACGTTTCTTCATGTCATTTGAAACTCATCTTTGTAAATTCTATTGTCTTTTTCAAAGACATTTTGTCTTTGAACATCGGAGAATTCTGTTCCATTTCAAACTTTTATTTGATTTTAAATGATTATTTCAATGGCTTCAAAGTTTATTTTTATAACTAAAACACACTTTTCTATGTGTAGAATGCAAAATATGTATAGAAGAAAGCATTTTTAATTATTTTTTCTAAACCGGAACTTAATGACATTTACATATGTAAAAAATGTAAACAGACTGTGCATATCATTAAAATTTAATGCCGCCATTTATGATGCATGCCCAGGTACAAAACGTTTCATATTTATCAACAGCAGTGTTGTATGTATGCCCAGATAAATATTCTAGACAAAAACCAATACAAATGGTGTTCATTGTTACACGTAATTTCATGCTTCCCAGGCACATACATGCATAGACCTCATTAAATTTTATTTACAGGTCTATGATACATGTACATTTTGTAAACTGATAACCTAATCTATATATATAGAAATGTACATGTTAATATCCTTTCACAGTTAGCATACACTTTCTCATTCAAATTTGTGTAATAATAATAGACAATTTCATTCTTCCAGTTTAAAAGTCTACAAATTTCAGTGAATGCCAGACAAATCGGCCCTCTATAAGACAAGTCGGCCCGACTTTAACCTGTTTATATCTTTAACAACACAGTGAGAAAATTTTATTCAATCGTTCTAAGATTTCAGCCCCCCCCACACACACACACAGACTAGACTAGACTGTCACATCTACTTTGACCCCTTACATTTGTACATTAAATTTTAACACCAAACCATCACAGCTGACCACGGTTTAAGTCGTAATCAGGACTTATAACAATTTGGATTATACATGTATTTACTTTCTGATTTCAGACTTGCATGCAATGTACATAACATTGTGTATTATCACTTTGAATGAAACACAGGATTTGGTACTGTAGAGATGAGGCAAAATGGTTATTGCAGTAAACTGTCAGGATGAAAATATCTAAATGTAGCTTTAAATGAACATGTAGCCATACCACTTATGATGAAGTAAGGGAGGCTGTTTCATTGGACATTTGTCATCAACAAATATTAAAACGAATTTGATATTGACATATTTACAAATGTAAGTTAAATGTATGGGTGAAAAGATAATCTTAATCATATGCTTGATGGCAGTAGAAAAAAGATAAGATTGATTTTGAATATGTAAAGAGTAAGGCCATATAAGGTACATTTATATTGTGTAGACTCATGAAGCATTTGTAATATATAAACAAAGAAATAAGAAAATACTTTAAGCTTAAAAGTTTTATCTAAGAGTTACCAACATGACCAATGGGGCATTCAAATTTCAAAAGGCAAAGACCCTCAAAACCAACCAGTTAACACCATCGGACATGAACATGGACAAGAACAGCATGAAGGAAACAAACAACATAAAAACACACTTTAAAAACTGAATTGCAATCTACGACACAAACGCCCTAACGAGAGTGTTTTGAAAGAAATAAATGTTAAAAGATGAAGCTTTATGTCTTTCGGACATACATAAAAGACATAAGACATACATGTATTCTTGTTCGATATCATTTTCCTTCTGTATTGAAACTCAACATCCTCATTGACCCTCTATGCACATGTTGATTACCAATGTTTATAAGACAAAAACCAGCAGAGTGCATGTATATGTTTGAGTCAATGTGCATGTATTTTATGTATTAAAAGTTTTGTTTCACATATGCATCCATCTTTTATTTGCAGGCATGTCAGATATGTAGAGAGAAAGAGACAAGAAAAGAGCATATTTTCAATATTACATGATTAAAGATTGTATAAAAAGGAATATGATGTAAAACTACATGTACATAGACCAAAATTGAAATAGTTCAAAAATGTTTTGTAAAGGAATTAAAGATTAACACTCTAAATCATTTCATGTGCATGTTTGGCATGTACATGTATATATGAATAATATTTCATTCAAAAATTGAAATTTGTAAAATTTAAAAAGGTTCTAATAACAATTTTATGAAATTGTATTAATGAAGCTATTGTACATATATCAAATTAAACTTCACACATTTGAACAGGGATTTACTTGTTAACACCACAAACCAGAACCAATGTCAATCTTAAATCTTGTGCATCATAAATTTAACAGTTTTTGCCTCTCCCAACACAACCAGAGACCTCAAACAATGTCAAAGAAAGACCCAGAATTGATTATGTGAAGGTCATCCATGCATAATTTAAAAATGTCTTATTCTCCAACACAACTGTTTTTGAATCTTAGTATGCATGAAAGAATTATTGCATGTTGGAAACAAATGATGTTTTTAAATTAATATACAGATACATGAATTTAATCACAGATCTATGAAGGTTTGTCCTCATTTACTGGATTGGTCATCTTAATCATATCCCACATTTGAATAGTGGGGGTATATCTAGTGTTAAGTGTATTTGTCCATACCTATCTCGTATTTGCTACACCTTCTTGATTTTTCATGAAAATTTCACACAATCTTTGTGAAATAATGTGGATGTGCACTTGCCATGCTAAAATTATATGTTATAGCCGACAATGGATTTTCATGAAATTTTCTGGCAATCTTTGTGACATAATGAATATGTGCACCTGCTATTCTAGAATAAGATGTGATTGATTTGGGACCGACTGGCGAGGTAATTTATTTGTGAGCAGGTGCTCACAGTTTTTAGCTCACCTGACCCGAAGGGTCTGTGAGCTATTGTCATCGTTAAGCGTCCGTCGTCCGTCCATCGTCCGTCGTCTGTCGTCCGTCTGTTAACTTTTCTTCAAACATCTTCTTCTCTAAAAACCACCAATGGGATTGCTTTGAAACTTTGTACACTTGATCTTTAGGATGTCCCCTACCAATTTTGTGAAATTTGTGAACGTCAACCAACCAACATGGCTGCCATTACTAAAAATAGAACAGGGGGGGGGTCATACCATAGTTTTTAACTTATAGCTCAAAAAGTATAAGAGATAGAGAAAATCCGAAGCAACCCTTCATCTTCAGCATCAAAAGCTCGACAAAACTCTCCATTGAGTCAAAGTTGTGGGACGAAAACTTATAGGAGTTATTTCCCCTTAATTGTCAAAATTGACAATTTTCACAGTTTTTGGACTTTATCTTCAAAATTGTAAGTGCTAGAGGAAAAGTTAGCATTGCAAAATTGTTCAGCTCATTAAGATCTACGAAACTGATTTCAGGGTCAAAATTGTCAGATCAACCGTTTAAGAGTTATCCCCCTTTAACTGATTTTTTCTATCAATTTTAACTGATTTTTAAAAATCTTCTTCTCTGAAACCACTGGTGGGATTGCTTTGAAACTTTGTACACTTGATCTTTAGGATGTCCTTTACCGAGTTTGTGAAATTTGTGAACGTCCACCAACCAATATGGCCGCCGTTACTAAAAATAGAACAGGGGGGTCAGACCGTAGTTTATAGCTTATAGCTCAAAAAGTATATAAGAGATAAAGAAGTTAGAGGAATAGTTATTAGCATTGCAAAATTATTCAATTCATTAAGATCTACAAAACTGATTTCAGGGTCAAAATTGTCATATCATCCTTATAAGTGTTTTCAATCAATTTTAACTTAATATGTTTGCTTTTTTGTTTTTTTTTCAAATGGAAAGCTTTGTAACATTGTATTCTTGGTCTTAAAAGTGTTTTCTATCCTAACTAATCTCTTTCATGTTACTTACCAAGTACATGTAGACCATGTTGCACACAAGGTAAGAGGCTTAAGCATAAGAGATCAGGTGAGCGATTCAGGCTCCTGGGAGCCTCTAGTTCTAGTTCACAATTGGTAATGTGACAGGTGTTTTCCAACAAGCAGGAACTGCTGCCTTCTGAAGCAACAGATAGACGATATTGAGATGTGGAATAAGTGTACGCGACACAACAAACATAAACAAACAGCAATTCAAAAAATCACAACGGAAAACAGCAAGCAGTCTTCAACATGACCATAGGTCACTGCTTACCGTCTTGCATTGGCCCAAGACTTATAATACAATACAAAAGTTTCAAAACCAATCCCTAAATCATCAACAAAAGACCCAATTCTTGACATAAAACAGTTAACACAGAATGACAAGGTCAAACAAAGGCTTTGGCAAAGTTTCCTGGCTTAGGACAGGCACATATAAAATGTGGCGGGGTTAAACTAGTTCACTCTTGTTATGACTTGATTTGGTGTTGCTGACTATAGTTCTGTTGTTTTTGTGTGCTTTTGTGTTGCTCTTGTTATAGCTGACTGATATAGTCTTTGCATCTTAAAACTTTTGACATTTGAATGCCTCATTGGTACCTCTTTTTGTCTCCCCTGCGAAGCAGAGAGGGACAAAGGTGTAACTTTACCATGGGCGGCATTAACTTTTTATGAGCACCTCTATATCTCAAGAACTAGAAGTCCTAGAAAATTGGTATGTATATGCCCCAGTAGTACATTTTGTGTAGCTTAGCACAAGAGTGATTTTCAATACATATAATCATGATAATAGCAGTGTTAAGGTTTTATGAGCACATCCATACCTCAAGAACTATAGGTACTAGGTGGATGAAACTTTATATGCATATGCATCAGAAATAGCTTCGCACAGTTGCATCCCCATCTTTTGACCTTGACTTTCTGGTTTAATGAGTTTGATAATTTGTATTGCTTATATTGGCAATGTATTAAAAAAACCTTTTGAGTGCAGAAACTGAAAATCCTTATAAATGAAAATATAGTGGAAGTAAGAAAGAATTATTATTTCTGATGATGCTGGTAGGCGAGACATACTTAAGTATAAACACTTGTTTCTTCTAAATCCCCACAAAGTAAGGAGATATATAGGAAGCAACCTGTCTGTTTGTCCCTCTGTTCATATATCTGTTAAGGCAATCCCTTCTTAACCATCTTTTGGGGGAAGAAGGGAAGAGTACTATGCTAGAAATCACTGTATAATTCAAAAACCTAGCATCCTGCAATGTGTCCAGTTGTTGTTAAAATCCTTAAACTATTAAAGAAAAGACACCATCTGATTTTAGAACAAACAACATGAAAATGAATACAAATATAAGCTTTGACAAAGATTATTGACATAGAACAGGTGTATACAAATGGCCTTTTTACCCCAATCTTTCTGTTATTTTAATCATCTTTTACAAAGCACAAATATAAAACATGGTAAAAAATTGATATGTGATAGTTCTATTTAAAAGAGAACCAATGCCCCCAAAAAGGTGATAACCCCTAACACACCTACACACTCACACCCAATAGAGAACTTAAGGTCTTGAGACAAGGGGGGAAACAAAAACAAACGAGACTGTTACTGAATGCTTGATTTAGAACCATCTATTGACTGATGAATATGATTTGTTGTCGTTCTAAACACTACAAGCTTATTGAACCACCATCACACAAAATTAGATCTCAGACTGTACATAATTCTTCAAAACGACCAGGATATAAAAGGCAAGTGAACATTTAAGAGAAATAGACAATAAAGAGATGTGGAATAAGTGTACGCGACACAACCAACATTAAAGAAACGGCAATTAAAAAATTCACAATGGAAAACACTCAACAGTCTTCAACAGAGGTCACTGCTTGCTGTCTTGCATTGGCCCAAGACTAAAAAAAAAATAATACACAAGATTCAAACAAATACCTAGATTAAAAGTTTCATTATTATTACCAAGCTTTCTAAATGAACAAAACACATAATTAAGACAACACGATGAGACAGTTCACTTAATTATTTGTTACTCCCATTTCAGTCCTCGGCAGTATACAGAGACAGAAAATGGCAGAAATTTATTTAGTAACAGATGTTCTTTGGTAACAATTTAATGATAATAATATGAAATAAAATTCATTGTATGATTTTGGGGTCAAAGCTCTTATCTTTGATAGGTGAAGATGATTTTTAAAGATTTTTTATGCATTTGTTATCAAAGTTCACAAGTAGGTTAGTCTTGTTCTTCATTTTTTTTTAAGAAATGCCAGTACCAAGTCCAGATCATTTTGATCTTTTAATTGTCATGTGTGTCTTCCTTTGTTTTGTCTTTTCCCTTGGACATTTGAGATTAAGCACCAGAGTTTGTTAGTTTAGTATTACATGTGCATTTTTTCTACACTAAATGTCTATTCCACTCATCTGCCTTAAAAACATGTTTATCAAAATTGAGTTCTTTCTGTTATTAAATTTTGAATAAAAACAGAATCTTGGCATTGATTGAGTCCACAAATATACATTTTTAACACATAAAATAAACCTGTTTAAAAGATTCAATATATTTACAAAATACAAATACCACAACGGGTAACAAAAAACGGTTATTAAATTTAATTACAGTATATTTCAAGGAGTAACCTCTCATAATCAGCATTTGAACAAAACATTGGAAACATGTTTTTACACAAACATTCCCTAATGTAATTTTTTTGTGACTTTTTTCAATAACCGATAAGTTTTTTTGTTTGTTTTTGTTTTTTTGTCTTTGCGGCGAAGTTCCCCGCGCTTTTAAAGCACATGGCTAATTTGAATATCCGGCCAACATCGGATAGCCAATCAGAATAGAATTGACTAAGCCTCGTTCGAAAAAATCGGCCATTTTCTTCCAGGTTAAATTTCTCTTTCCTTCCCCTTTCCCTAAGATATCCCCTGATTTCAGACAGTATTTTGGGCAAAAATATCACTAAATATCCTTTGATTTTGTAAGAGTAGATGTTTAATCATGTTATAACTAATCTTCTTAACATTTATGATTGATTTAATCTAACAGAATCATTTTAAAATGAGTTTTTAGTCAAATTCGCATTGTACTAATTATAGCCTAGAGCCATAGGATAGTATTTATGTATTGCCGTTCCATAAAAGGGACTGTTAATTTTTATTATTTTAAGATATAAATAAAAACAAACAATCATACAAAAACTTATTAAGAATATAACATTTGCAAACAGCGTTCTACATGTACATGTATGTCCTTTGTAAACTGAGACAGCCACAGAATTTATCCACAACAACCACAAGACTGTAGGTAAAAGAGACCTAAACCAAAATAAACTAGAATCTAAAATTACAATAAAAATAAGAAATCTTAATTTGTGAATTGTAACAAATTTACAACTTTGTGTCAAACATAGTTGAAACAATAAACAAACAACTATATACATGTAATTATGGCCCGACCACGTATGTGGATTGGACATCAAATATCATTTGTACAATAGTCAATACCATGTCAATACATGTATGTGCAGTGTCCGTATCCAAATGACCAAACACTACTATTCGGTTAAAAGCTCAATAGAGCTTATGTTCACTGTTATATATGTACCGAATTCAAATAAAATTTTCGTATATAGATTTACCCTTGTCCGTCCGTTCGTAAGTACGTAGGTCCGTAACACTTTGGTTAAGGTCCATTACTCGGATACTAGATGTTGGGAGTCAATGATACATTGTAGTTCACCACCAGATGGGTCTTGGGTAGGGCTACACCACCCACTAGAAATTAGGTTTACCTATATTTTATGAATGAATGACATCGGTTAAGTTCTTGGTTAAGGTCCATAACTTGGATACTTGATGTTGGGGGTCAATGATATTTCACTACTACATTTGTCTTAGCTAAGGTGACACCACCCACTAGAAATTTGGTCACTGTGACCTATATTTTACGCATGAATGACTTTGGTTAAGTTCTTGGTTAAGGTCCATATCTTGAATACTACATGTTAGGGGTCAATAATATTTCACTACTCGATGAGTCTTGGTAACATGGCACCACCCACCAGAAATAAGGTCACAGCGACCTATATTTTACACATGAACACTTTTGATCAATTTCTTGGTAAAGTTCCATATCCCAGGTAATTCATATTGAGGGTCAATAATATTTCAAGAATGGGAGGGCCATCCTGTGGTTCATAGACACATTATCTAGTTTTAAAATATTTCAATTAAATTATATGCAAGATAAGCTTGTTAATGAACAGAGTCTGCCAAATTGCATGAGAATCAAAATTTGATCCAAGAAAAATCGTTCTGCCCTCATTGATTCAGAATTTGGTTCAGTTATCAAACAAGTGCCTGTGTAAATTATGTATATTATGGGTTGAATACATTTGAAAACTCTTGCCGCAGAGCTTCACCATCCATGAGAAATTAGCTTGCCGTAACAAAAATTTTTCGTATGAAAGACTTTGTTTATTATTAAGGTTCATGTCCAAGGAACAAAATATTGGGGTTGTTTGGGGTAGACAAGTGCAACACAATAATCTATATAGAAATAAGAACGATTGATTTCAACCTACATGTATATTTGATGCATGAACAACTTTTGTTAAGGTTCATATCTCAGGTGCTATGTGTGGATTCAATGATGCATGTAAGTTATATAACCATTTATTACATGTAGTGTAGATTTTTTTGTTTTAAACTGAACTTTATACTGTCTCGTAAAAGCAGATGGTTTTATAATTTACCATGTCATATTTTATGATTTTTTACTTGAATATTTTAGAGATGGGTCCCACTCCAAATCGATTCCTCATTTGGCGGAATTAAAATTGTTGGCAAGAAAAAAAACTTCATTGAAAAAATATAAATCCCTGTGTCTGTGTCCAAAATTATGTCCAACATTTTTAGTACTACAGTTGCTTTCTAAACTATGTTTATGTTTATTTTGCATGGATTTAAAAGTTTTCATGTCGTAAGACTACAAATTGTCAGGTGTTTCCTTCAATATCATCAAAACGTGTGGAAAATGTTAGATAGTAATATTCATGATATAATATATCTACACATGTATTTTGTAAGAAGAGGCCTTATATTTTAGCGCTCACTTGATGTGAAATAGATTTTTATTATTTTTCTGTTTTAATTGAAAAAAAGGTTGCAGCTCACTAGATAACTAAAAATCCTATACTGTTTGAAATTGACGATTCTGGAAAAAAAATTAAAATGAAGACTTCGTGCACTCACACCCTGTTTTTGCTAAAATGTCTGACCAACAAAGAATCGGTTTGGAGTGGCCTGATATATATACATGTAGATACAATTAAAAAATGGAAATGTCTTGTAAAACAGACACTACATGTATTATAATTGTATACAATGTAGTTGTAAATAGAAGATAATATGATGTGGAATAGGTGTACATAACAAAACATGTACTACATAATCAATGGAAAACAGCAAAGCAGCCTTCAAAGTGACATGTGGTTGCTGCAATGGGGTACCGTTTTCCCATTGACCCTGAATTTAAAATATTTATTTATAATGCATAAAATTTAAAATCAGTTTTCTTTTTTTCTTTTGCCATTATCATGATTATCCTGAGATTTCATACACATACATGTAGATGTACAAGAATGCATCATAAGAATAAACATATATCATTACAAAATTGTACATCATCATTCATGGTTAAAAGGACACATAAGCAGGATTATACTCAAGTTTAATTAGTACAGGTTTAATAAAATTTACTTTTTATACAATTGCTAAAAAAAACTGGTGTTGAAATATTATGTAGATGTTGTTGTCTGTAGACATTGAATTTCCAATATACAGGGTTAAACATGTTAGGTTGTATCATGCTGTACAAATGTACTCAAGTTAGCTTTTTTAGTCGCCTTCCTGCCAAAGCTGAAGGGGACTTAAGGTTTGCACTCTGTCCGTCTCTGTCACACCTCATATACATTGTACATGTACAAATATACTGAAATACAATTTGATTTTCCTCAGAATCTGTTTTACTATGTCTCCCCTTCACAGAAGGGAGACATATTGTTTTACCATGAGTTCTTCATCTTATTCTTATTCTTCTCAGCGAAACCTTGTCCAGGCCATAACTTTTGTCTTTTGACATGGGTCTTAGATATTTGGTATGTGGGTAGGTCACTACAAGACGATGTGTCGCATACCAACTTGATTGAGCCTTGACCTTAGACCTCAAGGTCATTTTTGATGAAATTTTGGACCATAGTCTTGTCCATGCCATAACTTTTTTGTCTTTTGACAAAGGGCTTGGATTTTTGGTATGTAGTTAGGTCACCATAAGGCGATGTGTTGCGTACCAAAGTGGTTGACCTTGACCTTTGACCTCAAGGTCATTTATGATGATATTTTGAACTATAGTCCTGTGTGGGCCATAACATTTTTGTCATTTGTTATAGGCCTTAAATTCGATATTTGGCATGTGGAAACGTCACTACAAGACAATATGTCACATACCAACATGGTTGACCTTGACCTTTAACCTCAAGGTCATTATTGATGAAATTTTGACCATAGTCTTGTCTGGGGTCTTTTGACAAAGGGGTTAAGATATTTGGTATGTAGTTAGTTCACCACAAGGCGGTGTGTTTCGTACCAAAAGGATTGACCTTGACCTTTGACCTGAAGTTCATTTATGATGATATTAAGGACTATAGTCTTGTGTAGGCCTAGGCCATAATTTTTTTGTGACATAGGCCTTAAATATTTGGTATCTGGGTAGATCACTTCAAGACGCTGTATCATATACCATTATGGTTGACCTTTGACCTCAAGGTCATTTTTGATATTTGGGAACATATTCTTTTCCAAGCCATAATGTTTTTTGTTTATTGACATAGGCCTTAGATATTTAGTACGAGGAAGGTCACTACAAGAAAACGTGTTCACATTAACATTGTTGACCTTGATCATTGACCTCATACCTTATGTTATTATGTAAAATACACAAAACAAAGGGGAGACATCAGTTTTAGTTACATAAAGCAATTCTAGTTCGTCCTGTACTGGGAAAGGCCAAGAAGAATTTTAGGATGGCACTCTGTCTGTCATTCCTTAGTTTTTCATCAGATATTTATTCAAAACACTTATAGATAATGATCTGATTTTTGATGTTTGAGTCTACATGTACTAATGTCTATGATAACTTGCAGATCAAGTTCACATTTTTATACGACCGCAAATTTTTTGCGATCGTATAATGGTATGGCGATGTCGTCGTCGTCTGGGGACATTTGGTTTCCGTGCGATAACTTGAGTAAATATTGACCAATTGTTATTAAATTTTGATATGATGTTTCTTACCACTAGAAGAAGGTTCCTATTGTATTTGGGGTTGGTGGCCCCTACCGTTTTGGAAAAAAGGGCTAAAACGGGTGTATTGACAAAACTGTTTTAGAATGTTTATTATTCATTTGATTTTTAAAATTCTTTTTTTATTGAATTCCTCATTAAATTCTGTCAACAAAATGTGTCAAAGGTTTTGATGTATATCGAACCGTTACATTGCTACAGGGGGCCAAAGATAGGCCACACCCAAAAAATCAACTTTTTTATTTGTGGTCCGATTTTCAAAATCTTTTTTTCATTAGAATCCTTGTGAAAATCCCTGCCTGCATTTTTCAATCAGATTTGCAATATCTCTTACTGTTTTTGAGATATTAGGGGTCAAAGGGGCAAAAAACGCCATTTTTAAAAGTAGCTCAAGGCAAATGTTTTTACACAGGAAATTTAGCTGTAGTGGTCCAGCCAATTGATATGAAGTTTAAATATGATGATTATATCCACTGAAGGAAGCTTTTTATTGCATTTGGGGTTTGTGGTCCTAACCTTTTAAAAAAAAGGGTCAAAAGATGGCTAAAATGGGCCAAAAATGTCAATTAATATAGAAATAAGATTTTTCTATTAAATGTTAATATAAATATATATATGTTATATGTGCATTTTAAAGTCCACCATGGGATGCATGTGTCAAAAATCTTAGTAAGTCCACCATGGGCTGCATGTGACAAAAGCAATAGACTATCCATATTGGGCCTCCAATGTATAGGGTTCAACTTGTTGCGGTCGTATCATGCTGCGCTCGGCGTAGCTTTTTATTGTTTTGTTGCAGAAATTTTTTACCCGGGAAAATACCCTTTGGACTTTCGAATATTTTTGGCTAGTAGGAGATTATGTATTGCTTTGCAATATAGTACTCTCAGAATGTTTGTTAATATTGAATTTTATATACATGACGTGTAAGCAATAAACTTTACTACTGTTGTATTTCTGAATATTGTACTAAATGTAAGACATCTAGGGGTCTCTAAACCAACATTTTAAAAAAAATATTAGGCAAATACTTGAATGGTTGTTACAGAAAATTGCATACAAAATTATGCAAATCAATGTTTATTTCTGACCAAGTTTTCATACAACATAAATTTTTTTCACCTGAAATTATTTTCTTAAAGCTTTGCAGTAATAAGATATTTCATACTTTTAGAAAATAATATCTGACAAAAGTAATTTTTTTCAATTTATAATTGCAGTCACAATGCCTCGCAAAGCCAACTGGAAGAGGAGGATGATGATGAGTGGGGATGGTAATCCAAGGATCAAGAAGAAACGGACGGACTTGACTGAGGATACTGGCCTCGGGGTCTCTGACCTCAACAACAGTAACAAATTTGACTCTGACTGCCATAACCAGGTGGCGGGGGATACTGTCCTCCTTAACAACAGTAACAATGATTGCCTTCGGGCGCCAAATGAGATTGCAAATGTTAGCCTTCGGGCGCCAAATTTACTTGAAAATGTTAGCCTTCGGGTGCCAAATTTACTTGAAAATGTTAGCCTTCGGGCGCCAAATGAGATTACAAATGATAGCCTTCGGGCGCCAAATGAAATTACAAATGAGATTGCAAATGATAGCCTTCGGGCGCAAAATGAAATTACAAATGAGCTTGCTAATGAAATTACTAATGAGATTACAAATGAGATTGCCAATGATAGCCTTCAGGCGCAAAAGGTGATTGAAAATGTCAGCCTTCGTTCGCAAAATGATTTAACAAATGGTATTCCTTACGAGATTACAAATGAGCTTTCTAATGTCAATACTACTAATGATTTTCAAACTTGTTCAAATATTTCCATTTTCAAGTGCTGTTTCATAAATTTTGGAAGTTTTGATCAGTCGGATGACAAGTTTTCTGTCGAAACAAGAGGAAATCAATGTACATGCAACAGTTTACTGTATTTAGCTATGCTATCTAGGTGCAAGTGTTATAGGGATATAGATTTAGATCATGTTTTAGAAGTTGGGGATGAAGCATACACAAAGACTATTGAAACCCTAAAAAATACAGGTAGATTTAGAAACATGCTTTTGACACTGGATGAAATTCCTGCTTCTGTAGAGTTTGATAATAGAAAAGTTAATGTAAATACTGGAGAGGTACTAGTTGGCATAGCTGTTCATAACAATGAGTTTCATGATGTTTTGACATTGCAGAAAGGTCTTGAAAAATGTTTTACACATTCTGAGTTTGCATTGATAATGATTGGTGCCATCTGTTCCGCTGTTAGTTGGAATGGTCAGACATACATTTTCTTTGATTCACATTCTCATGGGCAATCCGGTCTGTATGAGCCAAATGATGATTTCGGGTTATCTTTACAAATTGCTTTCAGAAATATAGAAGATCTTGTTACATACATGTATGCCTTCTATAGTAGTCTTAATATTGATTTATTGTCTCAGTTTGAAATTCTTCCACTAGAATTCTCAGATGTTCTACCAGAAATCATGCCTATCAAGCATAGTGAATTAGTTGATAACAACTTTGACATGTTTAAGGTCCAAGAAAAGATGACAAAAAAATTGATGGAAGACTATTTTGATGACCAGAAAAAGAGAACAAATCTTGTAGCCCAAAAAACTGATTTAAAAACAAAGAAATCGAACTATATTAAAACTTACATGCAACAAAAAAGAAAAGACCCTAAGTTCAGGAGTGCTGAAAGAGAAAGAGAATTAAAAAGTAAACAACAAGCTAGAGAAGATGAAGAATTTAAACAAAAAGAAACATCAGATAAGCGAGAGGCTAGAAAGGATCCCAAGTTCAGAAGTTTAGAAAGGCAAAAAGAATTGAAAAGTAAACAACAAGCTAGAGAAGATGAAGAATTTCAACAAAAAGAAACATCAGATAAGCGAGAGGCGAGAAAGGATCCCAAGTTCAGGAGTTTAGAAAGGCAGAGAGAATTGAAAAGTAAACAACAAGCTAGAGAAGATGAAGAATTTCAACAAAAAGAAACATCAGATAAGCGAGAGGCAAGAAAGGATCCCAAGTTCAGGAGTTTAGAAAGGCAAAGAGAATTGAAAAGTAAACAACAAGCTAGAGAAGATGAAGAATTTAAACAAAAAGAAACATCAGATAAGCGAGAGGCGAGAAAGGATCCCAAGTTCAGGAGTTTAGAAAGGCAGAGAGATTTGAAAAGTAAACAACAAGCTAGAGAAGATGAAGAATTTCAACAAAAAGAAACATCAGATAAGCGAGAGGCGAGAAAGGATCCCAAGTTCAGGAGTTTAGAAAGGCAGAGAGAATTGAAAAGTAAACAAAAAGCTAGAGAAGATGAAGAATTTCAACAAAAAGAAACATCAGATAAGCGAGAGGCTAGAAAGGATCCCAAGTTCAGGAGTTTAGAAAGGCAAAGAGAATTGAAAAGTAAACAACAAGCTAGAGAAGATGAAGAATTTCAACAAAAAGAAACATCAGATAAGCGAGAGGCTAGAAAGGATCCCAAGTTCAGGAGTTTAGAAAGGCAGAGAGAATTGAAAAGTAAACAACAAGCTAGAGAAGATGAAGAATTTCAACAAAAAGAAACATCAGATAAGCGAGAGGCGAGAAAGGATCCCAAGTTCAGGAGTTTAGAAAGGCAAAGAGAATTGAAAAGTAAACAACAAGCTAGAGAAGATGAAGAATTTCAACAAAAAGAAACATCAGATAAGCGAGAGGCGAGAAAGGATCCCAAGTTCAGGAGTTTAGAAAGGCAAAGAGAATTGAAAAGTAAACAACAAGCTAGAGAAGATGAAGAATATCAACAAAAAGAGGCTAAAAATGATGTTAAAAGAAAGAGAAACAAAAGATCTGATGACAGCTTTTTGGAACTTGAGAGACTGGCCAAGCAGGCTGCAAGACAGCAAAATCCACATAAAGATAAACTGATTAATAAAACCAGCAAGGCAAAGCAAAGAACAAATGATGAGTATGTGCAGCATGAACATCATTTAAAGAAAGTAAAATCTCAAGGCTCCACTTTGAATGAAAGTATAGAAAAATTTGATAAAGTTATTTCTGTTGGTCCCTGTTACATATGTACCTGCTGTCATCAAACATGGTTTGCTGAATCAGTTGTAAAATGTAGTGGTTTGAAAACAATAAGCCCAGACATGCTGAAAAGTTGTATAACAAATCTTAAATCAGTTGACAATAAGGAATGGATATGTCATACATGTGCCAATGCTTTGAAGAAAAATAAAATACCACGATATGCAATAGCAAACAAGATGGGATTTCCAAATAAACCAGTAGAACTTAATTTATATCCATTAGAAGAACGTTTGGTATCATTGCGAATTCCATTTATGCAGATACGCCAGTTGCCAACTGGTGGTCAGTATTCAGTAAAAGGAAATGTTGTCAATGTTCCTGTAGATGTTCAGCCTACAATAAATGCTCTACCACGTAATATTGAACAGACAGGGACAATCGCTGTAAAGCTGAAAAAGAAGCTTTCTTTTAAGAACTGTGATTTCTCTGAAAATGTTAGACCTTTAGCAGTCATATGTGCTTTACATTATTTAATGAAAACTAGTGAAATGTACAGATCTTCTGGCATAACTGTGGATAATCAGTGGGTAAAGAGAATTGAAGAAATAAACAAACAGCAGAATCAGACAGAAAGAAGTCTAGTTGATAATGATAATACCGAAAGTGAAGAGGAAAGTGACAACTTTAGCGAGATTGAAGAAGCTGAAGCTGTAGGGAATTTAGATACTCTTCTGGATGAAATTATAGATGAATCAAATAGCCTTGATAAAGAATTTGTTTTTGCACCGGGAGAAGGCCAGAAACCTGTCAGTCTTTATTATGATGCAGATGCTGAGTATCTTGCATTTCCCTCTATTTTTTGTGGACAACGAAGACCTGACTTTAAAGAAAGAAGTGTCCCAGTACATTACAGTGACATTGTTAAGTGGGAATTAAGATCAGTTGATAGGAGAGTAGCTCAGTCTGTTCCAAATCTCTTTTTTAAACTGAAAAAAGTGCAGTTAAAAAATGTAACAGACAAAGTAAATCTTGCTCTAAGAAGATGTAAATCAGATGGTAAAGCATGGACTGCCAAAGATATTCTTAATCCATCAGTAGTGAAAGACCTTGTTCGTTTAGACGAAGGATACTATATATTTCGTACCTTAAGAAATTCCCCAGTCTATCTTGAAAAACGCAAAAAAGATGTCTTTGCAATGATTCGCCAAATTGGATTACCATCATGGTTTGGATCTCTATCATCTGCTGATACAAAATGGAATGATCTTCTCAAAATTCTTGGTCAGTTAAATGATGAAAAGGATTACTCAGAAGAAGATCTTAATAACATGACTTGGCAAGACAAGACCCGACTTGTGCAAAAAGATCCTGTAACATGTTCAAGATTTTTTGACTACAGAGTTCAACAGTTTTTCAAAATTATCTTGAAAAGTGAATTTTCTCCAATTGGCATTTTGACTGATTACTTCTATCGAGTAGAATTCCAGCAAAGAGGTTCACCACATATTCACATGTTGGTTTGGATTGAAGGTGCCCCAAAATTTAAACAGGATTCTGAAGAAACCATTGTTAATTATGTTAACAAATTTATTTCCTGTTCATCGAATCCTTCCACTGGCAAAGAATGGGTGCAGTTGCAAGTTCATAAGCATTCAAAGACGTGTAGAAAAGGAGGACATGCAGTCTGTAGATTTGGGTTTCCTTTGCCCCCTCTAAAGAAAACCATGATCTTAGAGCCTTTGGAATGTGATATTGAAAAATACAAAGCTATTTACAAAGAAATTCAACAAAAAATTGACTCCCTACAAGAAATGGAAAATGTTGAGAACTTGACTTATGAAGAGTTCCTTCAAAATGTTCTTGAAATGACAGAGGAAGATTATATAAAAGCAATTCGAAGCAATCTTCGTGGACCAAAACTTTTCCTAGAACGAAAACCATCAGAGGGACGTGTTAATCCATACATGAAAGATGTGTTATCAGCATGGAAAGCAAACCATGATTTACAGTTTGTTCTTGACCCTTATGCCTGTGCAATGTACATTGTTTCATATATCAGTAAGTCACAAAAAGGAATGAGTGCTTTGTTGGACCAAGCTGCAAAAGAAGCACGACAAGGTAATTTAGGTTTGAAACAGCAAGTCAGACTCATAGGAAATTACTTCACAAATTCTGTTGAAACATGTGCACAAGAGGCAGTGTATTTATTGTTGCAAATTCCACTCACTAAAGCAACTAGAGAAGTAGTCTTTATAAATACATCACAGAGTGAAAAAAGAACATTTCTGCTTAAGACTTCAGACCAGTTAGAAAAGCTTTCTCCTGATTCAACAGACATTGAAGCAGACAATGCAATTAAAAGATATGCCAAGAGACCTAAAGCATTAGAACATTGGTGTCTAGCTGATTACATGTCTCAACTTGAAGTGATTTTCCCAGATAAATCTTCAGAAAATGAGGAAGTTGAAGAACAATCTGAAAACGAAGAAGTTACTCCACAAACAATAGATGCTGAAGAAAAAACTGCATTTAAGCTGACACTTAAGAATGGCATGGTGATCAGGCAGAGGAAAAATTATAGAGTGATTAGATATGTTAGATTCAACAAAAGAACAGATTCTGAGAACTTTTACAGGGAACGCTTAATGCTATTCTTTCCTTGGAGAAATGAGACGGACCTTAAACAAGGATGTGAAAGTTACGAACAGAAGTACTCAATAGTCTCTCGCATCATTGAGCACAAAGTAAAGCAATATGAACATAAAGCAGAAGAGTTAGATAAAGCTATTGAACTTGCTGAAAATGAAATTGACAACTTCGATGAAATAGCTCCAGGAACTGAACAAGTTGAAAATGAAGCTGCAGAAGAAGGCATTGTTGATGCTGAAAAATACATTCATTTCAACCCAGACAGGCAACCAGATCACATCAACTATGATATTGGTCAAGACCTTGGAATGCCTAGTGCTGCAGTAGAATTAACCAGTCATGCAAAAAGAATACCAGATGATGAATATAAGAGCATGCTTCAAAGTCTGAATGAAAAGCAGCGAGAGTTTTTCCAACATGTGACAACGTGGATTAAGACTAAACAAGAGCCATTACATGCTTTCTTAACTGGTGGTGCAGGAGTTGGAAAATCAGTAGTTGTAAAGGCTTTATATCAGGCTTTGCACAGATATTTGTGCTCTGTTGAGGGTGAAAACCCTGATGAAGTTCGAATTTTGTTGTGTGCTCCAACTGGAAAAGCTGCTTATAATATTGGAGGTGTTACATTGCATAATGCTTTTCAAATTCAACCTTCCAAAAAGTTGGAAGAGCAGACTTTGTCTTCTGATGTTCTGAATTCTTTGAGAATGAGGTATAGACATTTATCAGTTATCATGATTGATGAAATATCAATGGTTGGCAACAGAATGTTCTCTCTTCTTGATACAAGATTGCAGAAAATAATGGGAAACAAGCAATCATTTGGAGGAGTAAGTGTTATTGCTATTGGGGACTTCTTTCAGTTGAATCCGGTTTTTGATGGTTGGATTTTTGAAGATTTGAAAAGAGGCATGTCTGCATTAGCACCAAATTTATGGAGGGAAAAGTTTACTTTTCATGAGCTTGTCGAAATTATGAGGCAAAAAGATGATCTTGAATTTGCACACCTCTTGAACCGTCTGAGAGAAAATGAACTGACACAGGAAGATTTAGATGTATTAAGGACTAGAACTGTGGAAAATGAAGAAACACATCAACAACAATCAGCTATTCATTTATTTGTTGAAAATGACCTTGTTGATAATTACAATGTCCAGCATATTATGAAACTTGAAACTGAAAAGGTCGTTGTAAATGCATTTGACTCTGTCAGTGGAGATGTATCTGAACAGATAAAGAATAAGCTGATAAACAGTCTTCCTAAGAAACAAGCTGAAACTGCTAATCTTGCAAAAGAAGTACAGCTTGCAGTAGGGATGACTTATGATCTAACAGCCAATATTGATGTCAATGATGGCCTTACAAATGGATCTACCTGTGTGGTTAAATTGGTGGAATATAAAACTGAATCTACTAGACCAAGTATTGTGTGGGTAAAGTTTGATGATCAGAGAATAGGTTTAGCATCTAGAAGAAAATATAGTCATTTATTTACAAGAGATATTGACAAATCTTGGACACCCATTTTTGATATTAAGAGATCCTTTGTGTACAGACAGAAATCTTATGACCGCATTCAATTTCCCTTGAAACCAGCTGCAGCAAAGACCATTCACAAATCTCAGGGAGATACATTGGATAGAATTGTGGTTAATTTAAACACAAAACACAGAGGGAAGATACCACACATTCACTATGTTGCTTTAAGCAGAGTCAGATCCTTAAATGGTTTGCATATATTAGATCTGAATGTGGATAAGATAGCAGTGTCTGAGTGTGTTAAAGAAGAAATCAAAAGATTGAGAACCAATGCTATCTTAAAACTGTGTTACACACCATTGTACAAAATTTCCAACAATTGTTTGAAAGTTGTATTCAATAATGCCAGATCATTTCATGCCCATTCTCATGATATATCAGCTGAACCAAATATCTTGGATGCAGATATTGTTGGCATTGCTGAAACAAGATTGACCCAAAATGAAGAATGTTGTATACCAGGGTTTAATGTTTTGACAAGAATTGATCAAAAGCAAACAGATCCAAGATATAGACCAGCTCATGGGTTAGCCCTGTTTGGCAAAAGTGACCAAAATGTTGTCAAAAAACATAGTTTTTCAAATTCAGAGATTGAATTCATAACCACAGTGCTTTCAGGGTTAAAAGGGAAGATACAGGTTGTTGTAGTTTATAAAGCCCCTAGCTGTACTTTTCAAAGTTTCAAGCATATTCTTTTGTCTGAACTTCTGCCAGTTCTTGATGTGAATGCTACAAAGACTGTTATAATGGGAGACTTCAATTTTGATATACATGTATTGTCATCTAACAAAGGGTTCTTACAATTCATGCAAGATACATTTGAATGCAGACAGGTGATTTCAAAAGCAACGACAGTAAACAAAACAAAGTTGGATTTGATTTTTATTCGTGAAAGCAGAGAATCATGCATACACACTGATGTAATAGAAACATATTGGTCAGATCACTCAGTGGTATATGTTGCAATGGAACTGTAGAAAAGGTTTAAACCCGCAAAGAAATTAAAATGTATCACACTGCTCAGTTGCAGTGTGATGCATTGAGTGGTTTTGGCATAGTGAAGGGTTGCCACTCACATTTTAATCTTTGTTAAGCATGCAGTGTCCTGGGGAGGGGAAGGGGGTTGAAACATATGATGTGCTTTTGACTTGTTTTATAGTTATGAATTTCTTGTAAAGGGTGACTCCAACTCAACCACTGCATGCTTAACAAATGATATATATTTACAGTATTTGTAGGTTAATTGCAATTGTTTCTTTCCACTTTCCACTTGTATTTTGTACTTTGTTAATACTGTAAACATGACATTTTTTATGTTAACTTAATTCTATAAACATTGACATTTTAAGCTCCATTTATGAAAGTAGGGGGCATATAGTGTTCAGGTCTGTTTGTTCGTCCTAAATGCTGCCAGATGGGGCATTGCGTCTTTTGGACATTCTTGTTTGTGTATTGATATTTTAGAAGTTTTGATAAACTAACCATTTGCATTAGAATACATATATTCTATATAATTTCCATGGGGTTAATTTTAGTTTTGTAAATTATAGGAAAATAACATCATGTGAAATACTTCCTTCTTACAGTAGATATTTTTTAATACAGCACATGCCATCATTTTATCAACATTTATAAATATCAACATATCTTTATTTTTTATTATTGTTAGATTGTCACAATTGAGAGACTTTTACATTATGTTTTTTACTACTGGTTCAATTTATGTACCAGAATTTTATAATATCTATTTAATGAATATGTTTTAATTCCTTTTATAAATTTGTTATTGTATAAATACATATGTAATCATGATATGATGAAAAATAATACAGTAACTGTCAGATTTGCAAGATTTCATTCATTATTTTTAGTAATTGTTTTCAAGGACTTTGTTGGAAAATAAAATATTAATTGTATAACATAATAAGATGCATTCATGGTATCATGTATTATATAAGAAATATACAGAATAGGGTAGATCTAATAGAACATACTTGAATAATATGTTTGTTACCCTGATAATGAAAAAATATGACTAGATAAAACTAACCATGGTGCTCTTATATACCAATTCCAATTTCAAGTCCTTGCAACAGTTTCTAGGATGATGTATTTTGCAGATTTGACATGTATTTGAAAATCAAACAAGATAACTTCAAATAGTTGTATAAATTCTGAATCAATAAGTGCTGTGAGGATATATAGATTCTACACGAACAATCTACACTGTTGACTATGGACACTTAAGTGTTGTTATACTGCAAAGTATAGTGATGATGAAACAATTAAGCCACTGAATTCAGCCTTTGACTTCATTCTTCAACATACATTGATCATGGAACAATAAGTAATTCCAAAATTTGGTGCTATAGCTGCTCTACATATTACTTTGTGATGGTTGAACAATTATTCTAGAATATGGACTTTATTCTACTTGAAATGGACATTGGAACATTTATACTTTATATATGGAACTTTATTTACTAATAACATTAATTACTATATACTACGAAATATGGATCTATTTATTTGCAAATGGCATGAAATTTGTGTTTGTACAATATACATAATATATATACTGTATAAAATGTTTGTATTTGTAGCATTAATTATATTCTTAAGGATTAAAAAAATGTTAATTTGAACTCAAAATGCAAGTGGAAAGTAAATATTATTTAACTTGATTATGTTACCAACAAAAATTTAAAATTTTTATTTTAAACAAATGTTAAATGTAAAATTTAAATAAAAAATAAAATCATAAGGTTTGTTAGTTAGACATTTCCTCTTAGAGAAGTTGAAGTCATCTTGTATTGCTAAAACTTTTGCATACAATCACTTACACAAATTATTTCTGAGAAATTCTCACTAATGTCACAGTCCACATCACATACATATAGGTTGGTCTAAGTTATAATTTGTTTTTTTGGATATTTTAACATTTCATGTGTGTAAAAACAAAAACAAAAATCTGGAAAATGTGGTTTCTTGATGGGAACTCAAAATAGTTTTAAATCAGTACAAAAACTTGAGATGTTTCTATATATCAATCAAGTATTAAAGAGCAGATCGAATGTTGAAGGAATTTTGTTCAGGGTTGATATCATTGTTAGTTGAATTAAAACTAAATACAAGAATTAATGAAACTTGGCATGTAGTAATGTTCTTTACAGGTGTTTTTCATGTTTTTGCTCTAAAGAATGAAAACTATTGCAAATAGCTTGCTCAAACCTTCAGCTGATTGATCTCAATTGGGTTCAAGATGTCAGATGACACCTCACAGGGGTTACAGCCCTTCAAAGGTCTAAAGCAGTGTTTTTTTTTGTGTTTGTTTTTGTCATAAAGAATGAAAATTACTGCAAATAGAGAAAAGCTGAGTGTTGGTTGTTTAAATCTTCAGCTTGTTATACTTGACAAAAATCTCCATTTTGTTGATAAAGTTTGATGACCCCTTATAAATTTAGAGCTTATGACCTTTTGAAGGTAACAATAGTGGATTTTCTTTTGTCTTTTCCTATAAAATGATAAGTATTGCAGATACAGAATAACTGTTGCTTTCTTATACCTGCAGTTTATTAAGCTCTACAAAAGTCCATTAGCTCTACAAAAGTCTCCATGGGTAAAAGTTGTCAGATGACCCTTTTAAGGTAATACATGTAGCTCAAAGAAGAGACTCATAGCTTAAGAACCAGGTGAGCGATTCAGGCTCCTGGGAGCCTCTTGTTTACTATTCAGTGTTGTAAAGCTTTGTGTGTTATTGTCTTAAACATTGCCATAAATTGGTTGAATCACTGATCACGATTGTTCCTAACGCCCCTGTCTACAATGACAATTATCGTGAGAACTTGGCGAGATCATTTCATCTCTTTAACAACAAGAGTTTCATTGAAAAATACATGTATATTTAGAGAGTTTAGTTTTTACTTTCCGTCCGTATTCTCCTGTATATTTTTAAAAGAAATTTAACTGTGGTTATTAAATCTGTCAATTTTAAAATTTATTCCAAAAAAAGCATCGAATTTCTGGCCCCATAAAAATTCGTGCCTAGTGCGCTTGTGCGCACTAGGCACATCCATTTCGAAAAAATTACAAACCATTACTTTTGGAAATTTCTACATATGTGGGACTGCGTCCCATATTATTTGGTAGACCAGACCATAGTCTGCCGTATTATAACAAAACAATTCTTATATTTTTCTAACACATGTATCGTTTCAGGTTGCTAAAATGTCATCAGGGCCCCAGGATGAATTTACTCCACCATTTAACATCTTTGATATGTTAGGATTGACACCAGGGGAATCAGCAAAGAGTTTTGCAGGTACAAAAAAAAATGTAGCTTATTCTTTTAAAGTTCTTATAAACATTTTCATTTGATAACAAATAAGATGGACAATCACAGACACACACCCCCTACAATAGATCAAAAGATGAAAATGTCTCTGACAATTACCTAATATTATGGTATACATGTATTTCATTTGTTTTAACAGACTGCATATAGTTCAATAAAGAACATGAAGAAAGAAATCAGAATTTTGTTTCCCCATCTTGCATTTTGACGGTTTAATTTACATGATTTAAAACTAAGGTTTCATCAAAATGATTTCAGCCACCTAACAAAGTTTAATAACTTCAAAGGTCTCTTGAAAAGATTCACTCAGTCAATATAATTGATATGCTCCTGTTTAATTATTGGATGTTATTTTTTCCAGAGATTTGGTACCAGGTTTTTCTGTGGGCTTTGTTTACCTCTATCTTTGTACATGCCATAGCTGCCATATTGGCCTTCATCCGACTGAGAAAACACAAGATAGGACGATGGATGTCGCTCATCATAATAGGAATGGGTGTATTCTCTCCCCTGACAGGAGGCGTTATAACAAGTAGGTTCTGTATATTTGTTAAGTTCTCTCTCCTCAAAGAAGGAGCTGTTAGAAGGAGGTTACGAGTAATATTAATATAACTTCTTTGATGTCTTTACATGATTCTGTTGCATTGATTATTTTATTTTATAACCCATTTGGTTGAGTCTGATGATCACAAAAAAGAACAATATGTAAACAAATACTGGTGATTAAGGTTCATCAGGACAGATTGAACTTAAAAAAAATTATCTTAGTATACATGTATGTACAACGCATATGACAGATATTGAATTGTATAGTAGAACATAGATATGAGAACACCTTATTAACACATTGTTTTAATTGAAGATAGCACAGGCTTTTCGGTACAATTTTTTTTCGTTCAAAATGTATTTTGAATAAGGACAAAATATCCCTATTGTCCCTCTTAACTGACATGTTGGTGAACACTTGTAGTAAAATATAATTAAATGTTGCATGAGATTTGAAGCCAAGGGTGTAATTGATATTGACCTAAAATTGACTGTGCTAAAAAATGGAAGAACTTAAAAACATTAGAATAAACCATGAAAAAATCTAGTGAATAAGAAATAATTATAGGTCCTGCTACAGTTTATATTTGCTTTCTAAATGCAGTCTTTGCTGTACACATACTGAAAAATTGATCTAAGATTAAGCCATTTTTAGGTACATGTAAACGTATCCATGAACCTTAAAAAAAACTTAAAAACTAATACAGGTTAGACTTGGAGAAATAAAAAAGAAATTGATTAAATATTTCAATGTGGATAAAAAATGTTCTGGTTTAGGCCTTTGTACACTTTATTGTACATTTTATTTTTGTTTAAATGGTAAATTATGTATTTTTATTTTCCTTCTATTTTTAGGTGCTACTATTGCTGGATTTTACAGAGGTTCAGACTTTGAGATGAAGCCATTTTATGCCTTATTGTGGGGACTCGGACAAACTGTAGTAGTTTTATTAATATCATTCAGTAGAATCCTGGCCACATTATGACCAAGTCACATGATTAAATGTGTAACTTTTAAGTTCATGCTGAAAAGGGTTGTCTCAGTACCAGTATGGCAGTGTTAGGAGTCATCTTTATGTCTGTACTGACCACTTACTTGACTGAACGATCCTATATTGCAACATTCTATAAACTCAGGAGCTATGGCAGAACATTTACATATACAATCAGTTTTATCACAGATGTACAAGATTGTTTGTGTTGACAAATAAGAATGAGAATTATTTTGTTCACAATATTAACAATATTATGAATGCAAATTTTATATGTGATTGTTGTGTATATCCGATATGCATTTATCATATTTATTATAAAAAGGGAAATGTGCAATTAAATATTAGTTATAATCATGATAATTGTATTGATTATTTATTTACATTTTAAGCTTTCTTTGTCCATGTAAGCTACAGCAATCAGTTTGTTTCTGTGTAATCCACAGTTTGTCATTGACACAAAGATCTTCTCATGAAACAACTGCCTTCAATAAAAGTAAGAATTATTGCACATTGGAATCATGTTCTGTAACCAGTCTAATACAACCACTTTCTTAAGTACAAGTCATCCAAGATTGTGAATGCTGAATATGGTTCTTATTATTACCCCCCCTTCTTTGAAGAAGATGGGGATATACTGGTTTACCTACATGTATGTCCATCCTTCTCTCCCGTCTGCAACATAACTTTCGTAACAGTTTTCTCAGCAACTACATATCACACTGACTTGAAATTTTGTATATGGCTTCAGTGTGAAGTTCTTTATTGTGAGTATCAAAATTAGGTCTGTTTAACAACTTCCTGTTTCCAACTTAGTAAATTTTCAACACTATTAGTCACTCAATGAAGATTTCGTAACATTTTTCTCAGCAATTACATATCACAGTGACTTGAAATTTGGTATGTGGCTTTAGTATGAGGTCCTTAATAGCCTGTATCAAAATTAGGTCTGTCAGATATTTTCTTTCTGTTTACCAACTTAGTCAATTTTCAACATTACTATTCAATTGTTGAAAATTTTTGTAACACTTTTCTCAGCAATAACATATCACAGTGACTTGAAATTTGGTAAATGGCTTTAGTATGAGGTCCTTTATGGCAAATATAGAAATTAGGTCTGTCTGATGTCTACTTCCTGTTTACAGAATTAGTCAATTTTCAAGATTTCTGTTCATCTATTGAAAGTTCAGTATGAGGTTCTTTATTGCTGGAATCAAAATAAGTTCTGTCAGATATCAACTTCCTGTTTACCAACATACTTAATTTGGGGGTAGCTGGGGTATACTGAGTGAGCAGTAGCTCACAGATTACTTGTTTAGGTTGGTTCAACAGCTAGATCCTACATGTCCAATGTGGAAGCCCAGATGTGCACTACAAGGAAATGTAACACAAGGCTATGTCCCATGCCACATCAAAATTTCTTAGCAAAAAGTCAACAAATCTAATAAATCTTATAAAACTAGTCAAATAAAAAAAGTTGTGACGAGATCAACTAAATATGTGATGAACAACCCTAGAGACTTATACTGAAATCTGATCAGTCATTTCAGATGAGTATTCATGTGACCTAAATCCCACAAAGTCCATCAAGTCCTTTAACTTCCATGTTTAAACTGTTGGGTTCGAGTTTATCAATACTTTTGGCTTCTGACAATCCAATGTTTTGGTTCAAATGCTGCTGATGAGAGGTTACCATTTGATATATGCATATACAGTGTCACTCAAATTACCTGTTTTATCAACCTTTTTGGTAACTGTATTTTGAAAGAGCTTGGTCTATGAGGGTCAGTCAGGATAATATTATTGATACAAGAGGAAAAGAATTGCTTGATTTATGCATATGTAACCAATTGAGAATTGTTAACGGTAGATGTTGTGGTAATGTTAATGGTAATTATACATGTTTTAAACCTAATGGATGTAGTGTAGTCGATTATATTATAGTCTCACAATCATTGTTGTCACAAGTATTATATATGAATGTAAACCAATTCATTCCATGTTTATCAGACTGTCATTGTAAAATATCTTTAAAAATCTTAGCAAACTTTGAAATAGAACACAAGCAAAAAGGGTTAATTGATTTTCCAACAAGATATATATGGGACCATGAAAGCATTATTAAATTTCAAGAAACATTTTGTAATCCTGCTATTCAAAATGAAATTAAAAGCTTTATGAATGAAAAGCTCGAGCTTACCCCAGAAAACATTGATTTATACACCAGTAAAGTCCACACGATTTTTGATAAAGTATGTAAAGCATCCTTGAGAAAGAAAAAAAAAAAGAAAATTCACAGAAAATAATAAGAAATGGTTTGATCAAGATTTGGAACAACTTAAAAAAATTGTCACAGAAAAGGGCAATTTAATGTCAAAATTTCCAAAAGACCCAATTGTACGGGGTTCTTTTTTTAAGACAAATAAACAATACTCAAAACTGAGGAGAAAAAAGAAAAGAGAATTCAAACAGCTTATCTTAGATCGCTTGGACAATTTGGAAACTGAAAACCCAAAAGAATACTGGTCTCTGGTAAACTCCCTAAGAGACGAACAACAAAATAATAACACAAACAATATAGATGGAGATAAATGGTTCAATTATTTTTCTAATTTGGCATCTGTTTCTCCAAATTTGTCAAACAAAGTAAATGAAATTACAGAAAAATTAAAGAAATTAGAAAAAAATGTTGGAAGCTTTATTCCACTTGATTTTGAAATTTCTTTGTCTGAATTACAAAAGGCTTTGAAAAAGCTCAAATCTGGAAAGAGTCCTGGATTGGACAACATAAGTAATGAAATGCTGAAAGTGTCACAATCCCACATGGTCCCATGTTTTCTAAAACTATTCAATGCAATATTTAGATGTGGTCACTATCCGAAGTCTTGGTCTCAAAGTTTTATATGCCCTTTGTACAAATCTGAAGATCCCAACAAACCTGAAAATTATAGAGGAATAGCAATCAATAATAGTATTGGCAAACTGTTTAACATTATTTTAAACACCAGACTTGATAATTTTTTGTCTGAAAACGGGATTATACATCAAACTCAAATTGGGTTCTCTAAGAATTCCAGGACTTCGGATCATGTCTTTGTTCTAAAATGCATTATTGATAAATATTTAAATTGTGGTAGCAAAAAAGTATATACATGTTTTGTGGACTTTCGTAAAGCCTTTGACAAAGTGCTTCATGTTGGTATCATGTTAAAACTGTTAGAGGGAAATATTGATGGTTTTTTCTATAGAATTCTAAATAGTATGTATAACAATGACAGACTTTGTGTGAGGGTAGATAATAAAGTAACTGATTTTTTTAGCTCCAAAGTTGGAGTCCGTCAAGGGGATGTTTTAAGTCCTAACCTGTTTAAATTTTTCATAAACGATTTGCCCAAAGCTTTAGAGGACAACTGTGACTGTTTACAATTAAATAATAAATGTATACCTTGCCTTCTCTATGCGGATGATCTGGTGTTATTTTCAGATAATAAAAAGGGGTTACAAACCCAACTTAATATTTTATACCAATACTGTAATGACTGGTGTCTTGAAATAAACACAAAGAAAACACAAATTATAATCTTTAATAAAAATGGGAGACTACTGTCAGATGAATTTAATATAGGTGCAAACAGAATAGAATGTGTGAAATTCTATAAATACTTAGGATTAGTTCTTACTAATACTGGAAAATTTAATGCTGCTAAAAAAAATCTATATGATAAAGGACTAAAGGCCTCTTTTAAATTTTACAAAAACATTAAATCATGTTCTCCATCAATTAAGACCTTACTTCATATATTCGATCACACCATCAAACCAATAGCTTTATATGGCTGTGAAATATGGGGTATGTTAAATTTGACTCCAAAAAGAAGAGCCATGCATCTTTTTGAAATTTTCAAAGATTGGGAACCTGATAAATTAAATCTTAAATTTTGCAAGTACATTCTTGGTGTCTCAAAAAATTGCACAAATATTGGAGTTATATCAGAGCTAGGTAGATTTCCTTTATATATTAACATAGTAATTCAAATATTTATGTATTGGCACCGCCTTGAAAACTCCCCCACGGATCTCTTAAGTGATACTTATATTGAAAGCTCCTCTGATAAAGCTATGGCTTATCAATCATGGTATGCAAATATTAAGTTTTTTAGTGAAAAACTTGGACTAAATTTAACACTTTGTAAAAAAACTCAGTAAAAATAAATTCAAAATTTTACTTAAAAAAAATATCAAAACTGAGTTTTTAACATATTGGAGCCATCAAAGAGACCTATTAAAAAGAGATGATCACAGTAAATTAAGCAACTACTTTAAATTTAAATATGCTTTCACTTTTGAAGATTACCTCAATATTAAGAACAGAGATAAGAGAGTAATTTTAACTAGATTTAGAATAAGCAATCACTGTCTCCGCATAAGAGAGAGGCCGTTATGAGCGAAAAATTGATGAACATGGGAAAAGTATAACACTGCCAAGATCAGAGAGAACATGCCAGTTTTGCTCAATGAACTTGGTTGAAAACGAAGAACATTTTTTATTTAAATGTACCCTTTATAATAATCAAAGAAAAACCTTTCTGGATGAACTATTAAAAAAATACCCATATTTATCCCAAATATCTGATAGCAATCTGCTTATTTGGTTCATGTCGAACGATAACCTTCATTTTAACTCTATATTATGTGAATTGCTATCCTCATTTTATGCATTGAGAGCTAAATATTTGCTTAAGTGAAACTTATTTATAAAAAAAAAAAAAAAAACAAAACTTAGTTGTCACCAGTTCTTTGTTGCATTTTTTATACATGAATTGTTTTTTCTTCTCTTGGCAATTAGAGTTATCCCTCTTTCCATATAGATATACAATTTACTGATATCCCAGATTAGAAAAGATCATAATTCGTGTAGAGTTGTCCCTCTTTGTCATGACTGACTCACATTATTGTTCTTCAATGTTTATTTGTTTTTATGTCCAATCAACATAATCATTGTAAAATATGTTTTGTTTGTATACATGTATTGATTTATATGCCCTCAATGGGCCCCTCTAATTGGGCTGAATAAAGAATTTGAAATTATAACCACTGCTGGTGGACCAGAGGTCCCTGAGGGTAATTACAAGCTTGGTATTCTGACTTGTTTGACGTGAGATTTAATCCATGGTAATATGATTTTTTCTATCTTTGTAAAATCTGATTAAGACACCAGGCTTTCCTTGTTCTACAAATGTCGATATCACAATCTCATTAAAATAAGATCTTAGTTTACTCGTCCACTATGTTCCCGAACGCTTCGTTCGGGAACATAGTGGACGAGTAAACTAAGATCTTATTTAAATGAGATTGACAGTTGAAAAAAAGTTTGGACTAAAAGTGGGCTTCACATTTTGTCTTTGCTGCAAACACAAAACAAATTTATTGAAGTTTATGAAAAATCACTTGTCTATCACAATATCAAAAAGAATTTTGAAAATCGCTTAAATGTATCTTTATTCAGAGATACATGTAAACTAAACACATGATTTTTGGAGAAAAATACCCAATTGAAAGAATTCTTCTCGATTTTACTAAATTTTGATATTTTTTTTCGATTTTTTGGTCTTGATTAGTTAATCTCAAACAATTTTGCTCATTGTTATAAATCTACCACGATAACAAAATAATCAAGCTTCAAAGTTTAATGTGTGAAAAAGAGGAGAGTTGTCAATTTTGTTAAATGAAAAATAAACAGGTTTTGGAATAACGTGATAGAAAATTATTGTTAACAAATGATTTTTCTTAAACGTCAATTGAAAAGTTTTGTGTTTGCTGCAAAGACTTTTTGTGCAGGCCAATTTTAATCCAAACTCTTTTTCAATAGTCAAACTCAGGATTTTGCACACCATTTTTGAACATCCCAAAAGTTGCTTTTTTAATTAATTTTATTTTACAAAATGTCACGAAACATTTAACCACATTTGTAAGTAACCTAAAAATGATAAATGTGAGTTAATTTTTTTTTACCGAAATATCATCATGAAATATCTTCAAAATTGTGGTGTTCCTTAACTTATGGCCAATGCAAGTATATACATGGATTTATCTTGGCCTTTTGATATGATCAAAAGGGGACAAACAATCCTATAAAATAATAGCAAAATCTGTGATGCAGTAAGTTTCAAAGGTGATTGTGACCACAAACTTCTCCTTTTAGAAGTCCTTAAAGTCCCATTAGTCCTATACAATTTTTCAAATCAAAATTGTGATGTGTTATGAACAACTATATATAGGGATAAAACTCCTACTACATTTAAGTATAATTTACTGAGCTTATTACTGAGCAGTTTAAGATGAGTTTTGTCTACAAAAGCGTGATGACGGACAGACCCAGATCATTACTAAGTCCCTCCTTCATATGTATTCATGTACTGTTTTGCTGAGTATGTCCTAAATGTTGAACTGTCTTTTAATTGTTGTGTTCATTATGTCATTATTGTATACGTGTGTAATGTTTGCGATGTAATGTCAGTTTTAGAGCTTGTGTTATTTGTTTGTAACTTGTACTTTTAAATAAATATTACTTACTTACTCCACAATCATGTGGGGAGGGGGAAACAGGATATTATAAAATTATTTTTAATATAAGGAATGTCATACTTGTTTCATCTCACTGTAAAGTTTTCTGTTTTAAGTTATTTTTTCGCCTCCTCATCTCAAGAACCAAAAGGTCTAAAGTTTGATGAAACTTGGTATAAATATGCTGAATTTTAGCATGTACATGTAGCATACCCATCATCTGATCTTGATTTCCTTTTTGTGTTTCTGAGCATATTGGCTTAAATTAGTACTTGCAATACCTTGAACTGAAAAGATATTGATGCCACAGGTTCATGCAATATAAAAAAACAATCATTTTCAATCTTTTATTTCTTAATATCTATTACTCTTAATATACCAAGGAATAGTTACAAATAAAATTATTTTGTATTATTAAGGATGGTCACTCCTGAACTTTTTTATATCAAAGATTTTATGATATGTGGTGGAAATGATAGATAATTGTTTACTTAATCAAATAGCAAAAAGAAAATGATAGGTCCGTGTGCTTGTTTTCGAGATAAATGACGTCAAAAATTTGGCGGGAAATCAGACTCCTCTAGATTTTACATTACTTTAACATTGTGACGTTTTTGCCCTAAAAAAACCATGAAGTTGTATCAAGAATTTCAAGAAATTTTATACAGTTGGTTTTTAGGGTCTATATAATCAGAAAATATCATAAAAAGTAGGGGTCAGTGTGCAAAAAATTTCTTCAATATATAAAGGCAAAGTCTAGAGGAGTTCCGAAATCCATGAACAGTGACCATCCTTAATAAAACTATTTCATCAATATACATATTTTAATTGCTTTTATTATAACTGCTACTATTAAATCATATTATTTAATGATTTTGCTGCCTTAAACAATTCAGTATTTGTATAATGTAATGGTTTACTTTAAAATGAAATATAAATGAAAGTTTTAAGAACCAATATCAAAATAATCTATTTGAATAAATGAACAATGCTTTATAATCATACAACTATGATGCAAATTTCCGTGCATTGTAGAGTAGTTTAATGCCATTCCAAAGGTTTGTTTTTAGATATAATGTCAATTCAAATATATTTTTTAGTTTCAAAGGATTTCCTATTTTCAATAAGCCAAAATTCAAACAATTTCACTAAATCAAAAAAAAAAAACGTATTCAAACCTTTCATTTAATTCATACAGACCGACTGACTTGTTAAACTGAATTGCTCAGACAATTCCTTTTCTGGCCATTGCTAAAACCCCATTTATCATTAAAACTGTACATTCAATGAATATTGCCATTTATGTTGTGCAAAATATTGCAATACTTGATATGAAAAAATTACTTAAATGATATTATTTTCAATTCCGGTAGACATAACATTGTTTAAATTTTCATGCAAAATTTTATTTTTTCAATGTTTTCTTAAAACCATCCAGGTTAAAAACATTTAAATATTCTTCAAAAATATTTAAAAACTGGGTTTACATGCATTTTAAGATAAAAAGTATAAAAGTTCACAATTCACAAATATATAACTTTTATAAAAGTATTGCAATATTTTCTTGTAAAAATTTACTATATACAATTATATACAAACAATATAAAGTTGCTACTGTTTTCTATAAATATGGAATATTTACATGATATCATAATGAACAACTATTTACAAAGTTATGATGACAACACCAAGATAATATCTTAAGTTATCTGTTATTATTTATTCTTCTCATTAATTTGTGTAAATTTTTTTTATTCTGCCCCGCTAACTATTACTGAGAAATATCACAGTTTTCCTGTCGCTTATTATATTTTAAGGATTTATTTTTAGGAAGTCATGAGTAAATAAAGCTTTTAGATTTAAGATACATTTTTTTTCATAAATAAGAACTTTTTATTTACATATTTACACTTTATACAAATAAAGAAAAAGAAATAGATCTGATTCTTAAATAGAGAGGTTCATAGAAAAGAAATATTTACAAAATTACAGAAAAAAATCAATTGAAAAAAAAATATTGAAAATATTCAAAAGGTAGGAAAGCAGACCACAGGCCAAAAAGATTCTCTCCAAAACAAACATACAATGCAATAAAATATTTAAAATTGATTTGTAAATTTTTAAAGCAGATAAAATTTTACATGTTTATCTGAACCAGCAGATAATTCATAAAGCTTTTCTAAAAGTTTTCTACATTTAAAATTTCTTGTTGAAAAAATCTAAGTAAGGGCAATTGATTCCAACATCAAAATATTCACATATGAAGATTTATTAATTAATGAATGTATAATTTTAGCTACCATGATTAATAAATGCAAGCTGGGTGTGAACTAACAATGTGTCAATAACAATCTATATATGTAACAAAAATAGCACTAAAATGATGCATTCTAAACATTAGAACTAGCACTAAATCTAAACAACATATAAAAGTGGTAATACACAGCAGTAAAACTAAAGTTACTGTGACATTAAAAAATAAAGCTCAGTTGTAGTAACCAACTGACAACGAGAATTGCATAATACATTTCATTACAAAATATTTGAAGAAAAATATCAGTTTCTAATATTTAGCAGTTTGTTGCAAGAAAAATGTTACCCTAATTTTGTTATTTAAACATGTCAGATGACTATGATTTAGCACTTTCTAGGTTTATATACCAAAATAACAATTTAATACAAGGTTTTATGAGGATGTATTTGCAATCTGTACGACAAGATGAGGGTTATGGGTTTCTCTGAGGTGATCTGTACAATGTTTTGACTTTTCATGGTTTACTCTGTGTTGATACATGTAGTTATGATTCTGCTGCTGCCAACTGTTGTAAAACTCTGAAATAAACAAAATAAATGCACATAAAAATAATACAATACTGAAGTTAAAATTTGATAATAATATTATAATGTGTTTTTCTGATTTAATATTCATAAGAAAACATGACTTTAAAATATTTCATGTACAATTATGAGTATTAGCTTTACAGAAAAAAAATGAGTGCAAGTAATAAGTGTAAGCATACCTTTTGATTTTTTTTACATTTTTCCAAAGATTGAGCAATCCATAAAAAATATAGGGAATTAATTCTTTTTAAAAACAGATATTCATTGAAGTGATTTTTAAGCTTTTTTTTATTCTTTAAACTTTGGATTGCTACTGTTTATAGATGGATGTGAAAAATTACATGAACTGAAATTCAATGAATTAATAATCCTTTAACATTCACTATTAACTTACAGCTGCCTTAATTCAGCAATCTGTGAGTACAGATCTTGGTTGATCTCTTCCTGATTCTGTAACCGTTCCCTGAGATCATTTATAACATTATCCTGCTCCTTTATGTGTTGATCTTTATGTCTATTGTCTATAACAAGTCTATCAATTTCTACACTATTATTGTCAATCACACTCTCTAATGTAGAGATTCTTCCGTCCTTAACACTCATCTCATGCTGAAGCTCATCCATCTTTAATTTCTGTTTCTTGATTTCAGTGTCTTTATTATTGCACAATTCTTTTTGTTGTTTTAATGTATCCAATAAGATAGAATTGTCTCTCTTCAGATTCCTTGTC
This sequence comes from Arcuatula senhousia, assembly GCA_963971305.1. Lineage (NCBI taxonomy): Eukaryota > Metazoa > Mollusca > Bivalvia > Mytilida > Mytilidae > Arcuatula > Arcuatula senhousia. Next base: position 7,336,463 of record OZ020306.1, read on the forward strand.
TCTTGTTTCACTTGTTTCTTCTCTGTCTGTAGTTGTGTATTTTCTGTCTGTAAGTGGTTGATGGTGTCATCCTTGTGTGTATTATCTGTCTGTAAACGGTTGATGGTCTCATCCTTGTGTGTATTTTCTGTCTGTAGTTGTGATATTTCTGACTGTTGATGGTTGATGGTCTCATCCTTGTGTGTATTTTCTGTCTGTAGTTGTGATATTTCTGACTGTTGATGGTTGATGGTCTCATCCTTGTGTGTATTTTCTGTCTGTAGTTGTGATATTTCTGACTGTTGATGGTTGATGGTCTCATCCTTGTGTGTATTTTCTGTCTGTAGTTGTGATATTTCTGACTGTTGATGGTTGATGGTCTCATCCTTGTGTGTATTTTCTGTCTGTAGTTGTGATATTTCTGACTGTTGATGTTTGATGGTCTCATCCTTGTGTGTATTTTCTGTCTGTAGTTGTGTATTTTCTGTTTTTAGCTCTCTATTTTTAGTTTTCAGTTCAGAACACATCACATTCTTCTTTTCTATATCTTTCTTCAGATAATGATTTGATCTATCCTTCTGCATAATAACCCTGTCCTTGGTTGAATTATCATGACTTAGCTGCCTAACATCATCATTTAATTGCCTGACTGTATTACCAAGGTAATTATTAGCTGCCACAATTTGCTCATTTTCTTCCTGAAGATTCCCATTATCCCTGACTAGAGTATCTATCTGTTCTCCCTGGTTGACACTGTGGTTAACAGCAAAGTCTAGAGCCAGCCTAAGGTTGGTCTCTCTGTTAGTTAGCTGGTCTATGTTCATATCCTTTGTTTCCAATTCGGCTTTCATTTCAGCTGAAAAGTACAACATGGGTTAATACTCTAAATTGCTGAAATACTAATCACATGATCTGAAGCTAATTCTTTTTACCTATTGTAGTTTGTACCTACTTGAATAACCCAGAGCTCCAGATAAGATTTTCTTAATTGGGTTTTTTACCCACTTGGTAACTTATAGTATTGGGTAATTTCTTTTCATGTCACTTTTTAATTTTTTTTACCCACTCAAAAATAGTTAATTGGGTTTTTCACCCACCTAAAATCTATTGAATTGGGTTTTTATGTTGAAAAAAAATTCTCTGTGATAATCTTGGTTTAAATATACTTTGTGTTGTCAACACTGGTGTTTTGCAGATAGCATAGATCTTATTAAAGACCAGGTGGTAAATAATAAATAAGGCAACCTTTAACAATAGAAACTGTATAGTTGTGATAATAGAAAAAAGCTTCATTATAAGGACAACACACAGACAAGTTCAGCCAACATATTTATGTGTACACTTAAACAAGAGGCTCCCAAGAGCCTGAATCGCTCACCTGAACTACACAGATACATAAATTTGTAGATATTATTGTGCTTAACCATATGCAATTTAATTTTCTGAAATATCTTGGTTAGTTCTCAACATATTGGGCTAAATAAGTGCAAATTTGGCAAAAATTAGGAAAAAGAACAATAACTCCCACATCAGCAGTCAGATCTTTTCCAAAATTTCAGGACAGGTAGATCTTAATATGCTGATCACTTTTGATTCTTGCACAATTTTGATATCTGAAACCATTTTTGAATTATTAGCAAAAAAATGCATTTTATGTTCTATTTTTAGCAATTGCAGCCATATTTTTTGACGAATCATTAATCCCAACGATAGAATTGTAGCATTTATCCTATAATACAACTGTGCCAAGTTTGGTTGAAGTTGGATGTATGGTGTCAGACAAGTTCATCTTTGAAATTCAAGGGGAAAAGTAATGAAAAAGGGTAAATTTTGAAGCTTTAAGGGCCATAACTCCTAAAAGAAATGGTTCTACAGCTTTGACCTTATTACATGAAATGTAGATTTTGATGTGCTAAATCATATGCAGTTTGAATTTTTAAAATATCTTGTACAGTTTTCAAGATATAGGGCTAAATAAGCGCAAAATTTTGAAAAAATCCAGAAAAAGGGTAATAACTCCTACATCGGTTGTTGGATCTTCTTGAAAATTTCAGAGCAGGTAGATCTTAAGATGCTGATCACTTTTGTCTCCCATCAAAATTTTAATTTCTGTAACTATTTTTGAGTAATTAGCAAAAAACTGCAATTTACCCCTATGCTCTATTTTAAGCCATGGCGGCCATATTTTTTGACGAATCAATAATTCCAACGATAGAATTGTAGCATTTATGCTATAAAACAACTGTGCCAAGTTTGGTTGAAGTTGGATGCATGGTGTCACACAAATTAATCTTTGAAATTCAGAGGAAAAGTATTGAAAAATGGTAAATTTTGATGCTTTAAGGGCCATAACTCCTAAAAGAAATGGTTCTACAGCTTTGACCTAATTACATGAAATGTAGATCTTGATGTGCTTTATCATATGCAATTTGAATTTTTAAAATATCTTGTGTAGTTTTCAAGATATCGGGCTAAATAAGCGCAAAATTTTGAAAAAAATCCAGAAAAAGGGCAATAACTCCTACATCGGTTGTTGGATCTTCTTGAAAATTTCTGGGCAGATAGATCTTGAGGTGCTGAATACTTTTACCCTCTGCCAGAATTGTGATATCTGGTACCGTTTTTGAGTTATTAGCAAAAAACTGCAATTTACCCCTATGTTCTATTTTTAGCCATGGCGGCCATGTTTTTTTACGAATCAAAAATCTGAACGATAGTTTTGTACACATAATGCTACTAAACAACTGTACCAAGTTTGGTTGCAATTGGACTTATGGTGTCAGACAAGTTAACGTTTGAAAAATTGTTAACAGACGACGACGACAGACGACAGACGACGACGACGACGACGACGACGACGGACGCCAAGTGATGGTATAAGCTCCCATGGACCTTCGGTCCAGGTGAGCTAAAAAAAATAATACAGTTTAGCTACAAATACACCATCTTAATTGAAAGGTTCAAGGGGAGCCTCTTGTTTCTATATTAGGCTTTCCATGAGAGTCATAATTGAGGAAACAGAGCTGACATACTGAACTGTCAGCCTAGGAAAAATCAAAGAAAACCATTTTATTTCTTATTGAAATTGCTTTAAAGATCCGGAAATTTAGTTCCATCTTGGTCCGTGTTTGTTTCAAGACTATTAAACTTTCGCTTCCTCCATCAATTGTAAACAAAAAAAATATGTGATGGAGCAATACGGTATAAAAATCAACATCGTTTTTATTTCTGAATAAAGGCCTACATAGTATGTTTGGTTTGATAGAAAATTCTCAGATGGCTTCAGATTTTATCGGATTTCTGAACCATTATTATTTAGGGAGAAATACAAACTAGGAATCAAAAAAATAAATCTCTGTGAAAAGGAGCACCGTATGTAAACTGGTATCGGCTCCAAATAACAGCGGGATACCAGCCTACACCGAATGCAGAAAAGATACAATGCATTCAGAACACCTTGGCTGTTATGTTTATAACAAAATGGGAATCAGAATTACGCAACTTTGTGTATTTATATGAATGAATTAACACAACGACTGAACTTATTTATAAGCTCAAAGGGTGAATTAAGCATGCTTCCAATAATGAAATGCGTTTTCTGTCTTACCTTTTGCGTTTTGCAATGCAAGGATATGAAATTGATTGGATTTTATGAAAATTTAATTGCGTAATAACGCAAATACGCCGCTTATCTGGAGCTCTGTTAACCAACTATTTTACTATAACTGCAAATAAACACCAAAATTATTCTTTGTAATTTTAATGTAATGACCTTTTTAACTTATACTAGATTAAGAATATGTCAAACAGACATAATGCCCCATCTGGCAACATTTGGGACGGATAGACAGACTCAAACACTATATGCCCCCAACTTTCGTAGATGGGGCATAAAAATCTGTTTTTTCTTTCAAATGCATAAATTTTACTTTCAACTTCTTAAGAATCTTAATGTCATTATTCAGAGTAAATCTTTTTTTGGTGATAAATCTAAATTTAGAATATTAAGATCTGATTAATTTTGAACATGATGTACCTAATGAACGAGTCTTGTGTCGCCTACCTTCCCAGTTCAGTATAAATACTCTGTAGTCATGTACTGTAGGTAGCTGTCCTGTAAAACAGAAAGGTAAAGATTAGATAAATACTGTAAACGTATTATTTTTGCCGTTGCTAATTTTTGCGGTTTCTTGAACTAGGACATATTCGTGGGTATCAATTTTCGCGGTTTTTAGATGCAGCTAATAATTATTTGTATCATATTTATTTACGTTTTTATTTAGAAGGTTGTCCAAGACTACAATCCCCCAAGCGGTAAATGACTGCTGTAATTAACTATCAACCCAAGCTGTCAATTGCTCACTTGTTGACATATACAATACCTTGACTAATTAACGGATTAAGTGTTTAATGACCTGAAAAGTATGTGTGAAGTGTTTGTCGCAGAGCACAGTACGATACGACCCCAACATGTCGAGACCATGTATGTTTTAGGCCCAATATGGATAGTCAATTGCTCTGGACACATGAAGCCCATGGTGGACGGACAAAGTTTTTTGACACATGCAGCCTTTGGTGGACTTTCCATCTACATTTCACAAGGAATCAATTCTTTTTTAAAAGCAGACTCAAATTAATTACAGTTACAAAAATATTACACCTTTTGGCCCTAATCCAGAGTACCAGTTACCTTTCATTTTAGGCCCTTTTGGCCCCTAACGGCAATATGGGGGAGGGGAGTGTCATATAATTAATCCTCAATTTTAGTGTTGGGGAATAGGAAATATTTCATAATCAATCATTGGAAATCGATTATAAAATTGGACACTATTTTTCATGAAAATTATCAATTTACCCCCAAATCAATGTAATTCTTTTGCAGTTTTTGTGTAAAATCACTAAAATCGAATATTTTCCGATAAATTGATTATTGATTGTAGCATCAGAAGCCCATTTCAATTGTATTTTTCGATGAATCAATTAATCGGAACATCACTACTCAATTTTGCAAATTAGCAAAAAAAAAATTTCAAATTGGACTATAAATGAAAAATTCGATTTGGGCCCCTTTTAGTCCCTTATTGCATAAATGAAAATAAGGGGGTGCGTTAATTAATCCTTCATTTTGTATCCACTACTTGACAAGAATTAAATTGCAAAAAAAGTTTTCAAAATCAGATCAGAAATAAAAAAAGTTACATTTTTTGCCTCTTTTTGGGCCCCATATTCATCCTTGTATGGTATGAAACATTATTCTAAAATTACAGCATTTTGTAAACCAGAACAACAATTGTTATGGGAACAAACAAAAAAGTAACATTTTTGGCCCCTTGTAGGCCCCTAATTTCTAAACGAAAAAAGGGGGGACCTAAAAAATCAATCCCGGTAAGGAATATCATTGTCAAATATTCATAGCAATCAGATAACTAGAGCTAAAGTTATCGTGGGAGCACTAAAGTAAACAGACAACTATGATGATGCCATTGCTGCTGCCGACAGCATCATACCATTACTGTAAACTAATAACTTTTCGCAACTACAATATTTTGCCTTTAAGTGTCATAGGGCTATTTCGCGATTTCTCGTAAAAACCATTTAATTACTATTAAAATGAGTGACTTCGTGACGATTTACTTTAGTGAATTTCTAGTCCTCGCGAAATCCGCGAATATTAATCGCTCGCGAAAATAAGTTGCTTTACAGTATACGTCTGCAATTTTTTCTGCCATAAAAATGCCAGGCGTCCGACAGCCATTATTTTTTCTTAACAGATTTCTCAGCTACTATTTATCCTAGGCTTTTGATATTACGTATGTTGATTGGGGAAGGGTACTTAAAATAATGTTCTGTTATTTTTTTATTGTCTTCAAAAGTGTTTTGTTCATGCTTCTACATGTAGGTATATCTATATTATGGTTCATTTAGATATGGTGAACTGAATTTCTTTTGCAATTACTTTATATGTGTATCTTTACTGATGTTTAGAACCTACCAAATCTAGGATAATATTCGTCGTATGCTAATTCTAAATCCTCCACTGAGAACTTCTCTAACAAGAAAGCTTTAACTGAAGTCTGCTCTGCTACTGTCAGCTGACTCCAATCTGTAATTATCATGATTACTAAACTTTAAAAGTGTTAAGGTACCTATAAATAATCTGATACCCAAGATTCCTCACTGTTGCATATTAAAATTAGGGAATTGTTGATTCACCTTCATATCAATTATCTGGGCCTGTATTTTATGAGATGCATGTCCATTCATGATCAGATGAGACAAAAATGTACTTCATGTATGTTATATTTTTAACTGCACATAAATTGCACATTCTCTACATTAAACACAGTTCCGGTGATTACATAAACACATTAAATGCAATTCTTTACACATATATAAATGGCCCGTGTACACAACCTTAACAATGTACCGACTTTCACAAGGTTCTCCGGTCTGAATGTTAAAAATTGTTGCTTATTTATGTGGGTTGTGCACCTACAATTTTTCACATCTCATTATCTTTTATACCAATAAAATTGACAGAGCTGATATAGTACAGTACCTGTCATTCTGTTCCAAACATCACCTGACCCTACAGGGAGGGTACCAGATGGATTAGTTCTCACGTTGGGATGAGGAAACCCTTCTATTAATGTTTTCACATCATGGATATGCTCATAGTCCTTCGGAGGTTGTCCTGAAATAAATTCATAAATACAAATTTAAAATTTAAAAAATAATTCTTTAATTTTCAGGTAAAACATTATCTACATCTACTCCTTTCTCTTTTATTATGACCATTCCACAACTAGACAATGTGTAGATGCAATAGATTTGAGCCTTATATACATACAAATGACATATGTACAGCAACATTAAAAAAAAATTCTTGTAAAGCATAAATAAATGCTCCAGTAAATACATTTTTGTAACTTCATTTGTTTCTGGTTTCATTCCTGAAACAAGAGGCTCTCAGGAGAAGAAATCGTTCACCTGGTTCTGTAAGATATAAGGGTTGTTTTTATGAGATATTACCCTTCATATGACAATTTTGACCCAGTGGATACTTGTGTAAAGCTTAATGAGCTGAAGGTTAAAGCAAACAACAGCTTTTCTATCTGCAGTATTTTTTATTGCAAGGATCAAAAACACGAAAATAAAATATTGACCTTAAAAGGGTCATAATCCCTATACGGAGTCATCTGACAACTGCATGTATGACCAAATTAAGACTTTTGTAGAGCTCAATGGGCTGAAGGTTTGAGTAAGTAACACCTTTTCTTGTTCTGCAGCCATGGTTTTTTTTTTATCAAATCCCTTTAAATTGAGGATTGTTTGTTGCCAACATGTCATATATCATTCCAGCAAAGTTTCAGTCCAATTCGTTCAATGGTTTCAGAGGAAAAGATTTTTGAAATTGTTTTAAAGAGGATGGAAGGCGACGGATGCATAGTGATGGCATAAGCTCACATGGCCTGTTCCCAGATGAGCTAAAAAGAATAGGAAGTTGGGTACTTTCTTTACATTGAGTGAATGGGAAGTAGATATGTTTAACAGTGCTTGGGCAAAAATTAAAATGGCAAGGAAAGGGAAACCAGAAACATACATATTTTTTTTTTATTTGGTCTATTTTTTTTCATCTTCGCATGAGCATGATGAGAGATTGCGGATTGTAACCCTTGGCTAGCAAAGATTTTTTTTACAGGAAAATTACTTTCTTTTAAAGATATATCTCCTTTTGGTAGCTAAAAGTATATAAAGTCTAAAACAAACTTTTTAAATACATTTATCATACATGAAGTGATGATAAACCTATAATTGTCAGTCAGAGATCCCACTTGTACAAGTAAACAGATTTTAACTTCTATAGGTAAACTTTAGAGTTAAAATTGTCTCCCTTATTTTGACTTTCACTAATTTACTTGTACAAGTAAAATGATAGAAAATCATTCTTTTCTTAATTATCTTTATCTAGTCATGCAATTTACTTTCATTCATGATTATTTATATGGCTAATAGTATTAGCAACCTTTACCAGACTGAGATTATCTGTTATCTTCAGTTAATTGAGAAATAATCAACATTTATTGTCCCAAGAGGGCAATTTTCAAAGGCCGTGCGCACCATGAAGACAGCCATGCGCATCAGAAACTTTTAATGGACCATAGAGCAGATGATGTAAACATTTAAAGAAAATTATCAGTTTGATTGTAAAAATATTGTGTAACAAGTAAAATGAGCTCAAAGTTTTTTCAAATTTACTTGTATAGGTAAATTTTTGCTAAGAGAAAAATACTTTACTTAAACAAGTAAATTTTTGTTTACCTAAAGAAGTAAAATTCTGTTTACTTGTTTAAGTGGGATCTCTGACTGATTGTGTAGAGGCAAACTGTGTACATGGTATATGCTGCATGTTACATGTGTATTTCTCTCTTATAATTGTATAATATTTAAAGTCACGACAAATGTATATGTATAATGTAACTTTTAATTAAATGAATACAGTACAAATGTACCTGTAAATACATGAATAACATTCTTTGTTGCTCGGATCTTTTCTGTGGTACAATCAGTACTCTCCTGTGCAAAAACTAAAAAATAAAGTAAAAAATTAATTTTGTTGGAATGGGTTAAACATATTTGTTGTGACACTTGAGAAATGGATTTGAACATGTTGAATCACTGAAACAAATGAAACACTGATTTTCAATCATAAAAACAAAACATCTTGTGGTCTACTCATGCAGGCATGCCCCAGTGGATTTGAACTCTACATTTTTTTGTACATGTACAATGTATATATCCTTGAGGATTGGAGATAGAGTAAAATGAATATAGCCAACACTTCCAACACACTTTAAGGACACAAATATTTTTTCTTAAAGTAATAATAAAGCAGTTTTGGAAAAAAAATTTTCAATGTAAAAATAATCACTTAACTGTTGCATATTCATAAAATTAAAGCTTTCACGCTTTTATAAAGACGAAAATTTTAATAATGTGCGTGTACCGGCTAAAAATTTAGCTGATTTTTTAAGAAGTTTGATACCAATGGCCACTTATTAACTTTCGTGAACAACATTCCGATTTTTACCGAACAATTCAAAACAAACAAAAATGTATTTTGAAGTAAGAGCATGTAAAGCTCTGGGTTTAATGTAATTTCATATTTCTTCTTAATTTGACAAGTAAAACCTTTCCGCTATTAAGAAATACTGATTAAAAAGTGTTAAACATGTAAATAATAACAACACACACGCACCTGTTTTCCATTCATCGTGCTATATATTAACCGGGCCTATTTAACTGAAAACTCGATTAATTCAATGACACAAGATTCTCATTGGGGGGATTTCTAAACCACTTTCTCTTGTTATTGATATCATTTTAAAGGGGAACGGAGTAAGGAAAAATTAAAACAGTTACAAAAACCAGAACATACCTTTTCAGACCACGTTTGTTTACATCCATTTCTTAAAGTATTTTTAGATGGGCTTGCGCGGGCACTTCCGAGTGAGTTCAAACTTGGGTCGTATGCATCTAGTTTGCATAATACAACTCGGGAAGCAAATGATTGTTAAAGACAATATTTTGTTAAATTCTGCAAAACTACACTATTTAATGGACTTTTTGTAGCTTTAATAAAAGTTTATATTAACAATTTATATTTTTAAAGCTTAAAAAGACTGTTAAAAAAATTATGATTTTTTGATTTATTATTACTTTAAGCCCCCATCACACTGACCACGATCTTACTACGCTCTCCACGACCTTCACGATCTTAAAGATCGTAGTAGAGTCGCGACAATTGTGTTAAAACGTAGTCAGTGTGACTATGAGTACGACGAGTACGACAGAGTTACGACCACAGTACGATAGATCGAGGGGAATTTATTTTCAATTGTCAAATCAAGTACGATGCTACTACGACCACCACGAGTGCAGTTCGTTGCTTCAGCGACTTTGCTACGACCATACTACGATTATACCACGACCAATTACCACCTTTCTACGCATCCTTCTACGATCACTACGATCGTGTTACGCTTTCACTACGCTTGTACTACGCTAACAAAGACTCCTCTGCAATCGGTCGAACTTAAATTTCAAAACTTGGTAAGGGGTGCAGGTGCCAAGCTAGTCATGATATGTTATATGATGTGTTTCCTTTAACATGTAAAGCAACATAAATTAAGGTGATTTCTAAACGTGATGTACCTTCTGTAAATTCATTTTATCTTCCGTACAATTTCTGTCGTGTTGCATTTGAAATTGATATCCTCTCTCATTCTGCTTTTTATATTGAATAATAAAGTAATCATGAGATCTCTACAGAGCAGAAGGCTTTATTAAGCCATATTTTCAGTATTGCATCTTTATTTAAACAAGAGGCTCCCAGGAGCCTGAATCGCTCACCTGGTCTTGATGTTGACCCTATACTTTTGTAGAGCTAAATGAGCTGAACATTTTAGCAAGCAACAGCTAATCTCTATCTGCAATAGTTTTCATTATGTAGGCCAAAAACATGAAAAATCGCTTTTTTCAGGGGCCGTAACCCCTATAAGGGGTCATCTGACAACTTCGACCCTATGGAGAATTTTGTAGAGCTAAATGAGCTGAACATTTAAGCAAGCAACAGCTAATCTCTATCTACAATAGTTTTCATTCTGTAGGCCAAAAACATGAAAAATTGCTATTTTTCAGGGGCCGTAACCCCTATAAGGGGTCATCTGACAACTTCGACCCTATGGAGAATTTTGTAGAGCTAAATGAACTGAACATTTAAGCAAGCAACAGCTAATCTCTATCTGCAATAGTTTTCATTCTGTAGGACAAAATCATGAAAAATCGCTTTTTTCAGGGGCCGTAACCCCTATAAGGGGTCATCTGACAACTTGGACCCTATGGAGAATTTTGTAGAGCTAAATGAGCTGAACATTTAAGCAAGCAACAGCTAATCTCTATGTGCAATAGTTTCCATTCTGTAGGACAAAAACATGAAAAAACGTTATTTTTCAGGGGCCGTAACCCCTATAAGGGGTCATCTGACAACTTCGACCCTATGGAGACTTTTGTAGAGCTAAATGAGCTAAACATTTAAGCAAGCAACAGCTAATCTCTATCTGCAATAATTTTCATTCTGTAGGCCAAAAACATGAAAAAATGCTATTTTTCACCTTTAAGGGGCCGTAACCCCTATAAGGGGTCATCTGACAACTTTGACCAAATGGAGACTTTTGTAGAACTTTTGATGCTGAATCAGTAGCGTGGCCTCAGATTTCCTCTATCTCTTATACTTTTTGATTTATAAGCCAAAAACAGTAGTCTGACCCCCCTAGTCTATTTTTAGTAATGGCGGCCATGTTTTTTGACAGATCAAAAATCGAAACACAAGTTTGGTGCATGACATCCTAAGGATCAATCATACCAAGTTTCATTCAATTCTGTTCAGTAGTTTCAGAGGAGAAGATTTTTGAAAAATAGTTAACGGACGACGACGACGACGACGACGGACGCCAAGTGATGGCAATAGCTCACATGGACCTTTGGTCCAGGTGAGCTAAAAAAGGCGTTAAGATGATTTTTTAAGAACACGAATGAGCCACATATACATCAGCTGTCTAAAATTTCATATGCTGCACACCCCACTAAAAATTTAACCAATTTTCACCAATACATTAATTAAAGAATTTATATATTTTCATATTCCATTTTAAAAATTCTATAAATTTGCAAAATGCATTCAATTTGTTAGACATGTGCGATTTTAAAAATAAACATTATGATATGATATATAGGCGCTCCATTTTCAAATCGATGAATGCTTTGCCTGGTTGATCGACCGAATGACAGATTGGGCAACAGGCCGTCGGAATCATTTCACCAAACTCATTCACTATGGAATATTTTATGAAAAGATGATGGTATGAAATTGGAACAAGAGATAGCTACTACGGGAACAACCATTTGATTTTTATGGGGGGTATGGATATTTTCCTCGTACTGCCCTTTCATTTTGGGAAAAGGCTGAACCTGGATTTTTTTTAGCGCGATCGCCTGCCAATTTTTTTTTAAAAGCTTTTATAAAATTTTCAGCCAAAACTACCATCCTGCCTTTTTTTAAATTCAAAGCACTACCCTGCCTTTTATTTCTGGATTTTTGCCATCCTGCATTTATCAAGACTCATTGAATGTGGTTTTTCCAAATATATTATATTTTTTTGGCTTTATTGAAACTGTTATTTTTTTCTGAAATCTAGGAAGGCAAATGCTGCTGCAAATGGGTATAAGGCTAGGCCAATTGATACTTTTTTGCATTTGATTTTGTCAGTGAGAGAGACAATTAATTGTTACATGTATGTAAAACGTAGAAAGATCTTGGTAGGATCGTACTAAGAAAGCCAAGGGCGTGGAAGCATCGTAGTGTTGTCGTGGTATGATCTTATAGATCGTAGTATCATCGTGGTACGATCATATAGGTCGTACTAGAATCGTGGTATGATCGTGACGAGAGCGCAGTGCTAGCATAGTGGGATCGGCTGTCAATTAAGGTACGTCCTTACCATGATTGTGCCACGACATTACTACGACTGAAGCCGACTGCTCTACGATCCTCTTACGATCTCAGTACGCTGTTAGTACGCTCTATTTTCACCACGACTGCACTACAAATGTTTTGAACATGTTCAAAATTTATGTAGTGCAGTTGTAGTCACCCACGACTTAGTACGATCACAACACGATCTCCACGACCCCAGGACGACAACACTACGATGTTCCACGATTTAAGAAAAAATCTAGATCGTAGTAAGGTTGTGGTCCAGTGTGACGGGGGCTTAAACACATTGAAAACAAGATATCATTGTAAATGTGTGCAGTTTTGAATGATTCTCAAACCAACCAAATTAATCTTATTGCAGAAATTTGGGCACAACAATTTACCTTTACATAATACAACATGTAGTTTTGTAGAAGTCCGTGGAATAAGCAAATTGATGGAAGTGCCTTTAAATACAGTTTTAGAACCTCATGGAAAAATTGAGCAGGGGTTTCCTTTAAAATGCAAGTTTTACAGAAGTCCCAGGGGTAAGCAAAATTCTGGATATGCCTTTAATTGTACAATGTATTTTAAGAACCTAATGGTAAAAAATCTGTCAAAGTAAAAAATGGACCTGAAATTGAATCCTGCCTTATTATGGGACCCCACCCTGATGCTGTATACATGTACATGCAGCAAATATCAAGAATGTCAAGCGGCTGTGATTAGTAGTTGCATAGAAAACTACAAAGTAAAATTTCTTCCCTGCTCTACCAACATTCACCATTTTATAACCCAGATTTTCCACTCCATGAAATCTGGACAAAAATGGGCAGAGGTTCCCCTATACATGTACAAACAAGCCTTACATGTACACAGAAATATTATAAGCAAAATGCTGGAAATTTCTTTAATTTTTAAAACCCCAAGAAGAAATTTGGGCAGGGGTTCTCCAATACCCTGTTATCCTACAGGGTTTTGGCTCAGGCATTTCCTAGCTGATAATGACTGAAAGAAAAGATACAATGAATTGGGGGAAAAAACCTAAGAACTACAAAATTCAAACACAAATTCCGTTAATTTAACCCCCCCCCCCCCTTTATAAATACCCCCCAAATGTTTGTCAAGTTCAACCATAAAGATTTAACTTTTATATCTGAGGTTAGTCTTTAAAATGACTTCATCTATCATGTACAAATACATGTATGTACAAAAATCTATGTAGAGCCAATAAAGATTTCATTGAGCTGGCCTTAATAAACACTTTTACCTGGCCAAAGCAAAGGTCTATGATATGAGTCTACTAGGCTTGAAGGGTTTAACTCCTTCACATGCTTTTCCTTAAAGATATACAAGTTATCTTTGAACATGTCATAGATAAGTAGCTACAGTTCAGTAGCTCTTAACAGTCCTTTTTGAAATTTTCTGATTTGGCTCTACGGTTACGGTCCGCAACAATAAAACAAAATATCAAAAGGACCATAAAGAGCTACGAACTGCAGCTAACAGGCTAATAGAATATTTACACATGTAATCATTAGATAGTTTAAAGCACTTATAAAGCCAAATAGAAAAGAACTATAATTAAAATGTTTGATATGGATCATATATAGCAAATGCAATGGTGAATGTTGTACAATGTTGATGCTGTGACTGTGTCTGTGAGTGAAGGATGCATGTGGGTTGTCAGTTCACAAATTGAGGTATATAGCAGTTATTTACGCTCAGTTGACTGCTGTGACATTATATTATTATGAATAATCATTGATTTATCAACCTTTTCCGTAAGAAAACATTAAAAATTGTAAAACCGTTTTGGAGGAATTAGGAAAAATGTGCAAAAAACAATAACAAACCAGTGTCAGCCATTCTGTTCTGTTCTGTTCGGAATTCCCTCCTTTATAGGAGCACATCCGTATAGTTCGGATTTAGTAAAAGTCAATGTAGTTTATGGATTAAAAACTAAAAAATATAATGACTAGGTGCGACCTGCGGGATGAGTTCATAGTTTAAATGTTATTGACCCTTACGTTTATTTGAGGGTAAAATGTTAATCAGGGATTCTCTATGTTTGTATAGAGCAAAGCAGAGCTTGCGACTTATATATTCAGCTCTATAGCAAATGTCAGTACATACACATCCACATGCACAAAGCCTGCTACTAGCATCTAAGATAAATAATGTATCTATAGAGGTGTTAAAGTTAGTACAACATCTAGGGCAATCTATAGGTTCATCTAAAAGAAGTTGAAGCTCAAGTAGATAAGGATAGCGTGTGGTTTGAAGAGCACTACAATCCATAATGAAATGTTCTGTAGTTTCAGGTGCACATTTACAGAGAAGACATGTTGGATCTACTGCATTCTGGTTGAATGATGCTCTGTTGCTTTGTAAATAGAATGTACCTGTGAGTAGCTTGAGTTTAACTGGTAGGCGATTGATGTCAAATTGTGATGTTCCCACACTTGATAGAACAGGGTGCATTCTGTTTGGAAGTAGACTGCCTGGGGTTATAAACTTGAGTGATTTGTATGTGGCTAATGCACTTTGATGTTGAGTAAACCACTTTTTTTCCACAGACTTCCGGACAAGGTTCTTCCATCTTGATTTCAACATTGGGTTGTCCAGGATATCATGTGCTGAAGGGAGGTCATAGATAGCCAATATCCGTCTGATTTTACTGAACCAACTGGAGTCCGAAAATCCACACATTGCCAGTTGTCTTGTGGCTAAGTCTTTTTCTATTGAGTTGTCGCTACTACATATTTTATGAAAAGTGGTGAGAGCTGCTGTATGAATTTTTCCTTTCATTGGGAAAATACCTGCTAATATATATATAGCAATGTCTGCTGTATTATTTGGTAAAGACAATATTTGCTTTATGGATTTTCTGTAAAAGCACTCTATGGGCACCATTTGGGCATCAGTGGGCAACAGAATTTCTAAACCATATATCAAAATTGGTAAGACGTATGTGTTGAAGATATGTAGACAGGTAATTGGATTTAGTCCGTTCTTTCCGTGTAGGCCTGCTCCCATAAGACTGTACATTGTTCTTCTGGCTTTAGAAATATTCTCCTCAATGTGAATTGGAATGGTTTTCTTGAATTCATTATGATGTTTAATTCCAAGATGAACAGCAGTGTCCGGGTTGTTCATAGGTTGGTCGCTGATGGTAAATGTAAATTGGTCGTCACTTTTTTTCGTACTTGCGAGAATCATGCTTTTGGTAGGTTGTAATTTACATTTTTCAGATGTACTGTAGTTTTCTACTGTTGTTATCATGGTCTGCAGTTCAATTGGGTCATTAGCTATTAATGCTACATCGTCAGCACATTTTGCAAACAAACGACAATTGTGCCATCTGGTGGTAGCGGGAACCAGAGCACCAGAGTTATGTCCCGTTGAACATTAAAAAATATATTTTGAAAAAGGGGGAGGGCGACAAACTGAAACAAAAAAAAAAAACAAAAAAACAAACAAACAAACAAACAAACAACCAACAACAAAAAAACAAAAAAGGGTGAGAAAAGTAACACAAAAAATCAGATTTTACACACAACTCAAATAAAAGGAAAACACTGACCCCCATTAAAACAAAGAAAAAGAAAACGAAAAACTAGGAAAACACTTGAAACTTGAAACCACGGGCATTTGTTTCTATCAATAAGGGGGGGGGGTGGGTGACAGTAAAATAAAGCTCTTAATTTTATATATACTCGACCCCCCCCCCCCCCCCCATTATTGATAGAGCTTGAAACTTGAAACACTGAGTCAGTATTCTAAGCGGTTGGACTGACATCAAAAGAAGTTTCACAAGGTTCAATATTTGAACATTTGTTGTTTATGTACTTGTAAATGACATTTAATGTTTGTTAAAAATGGTAGCCTGATGATAATTACCTTGTCTGTTCGCAGTCCTGAATATATGAATTGCTTATTTCTTGCTCAATTCTTTGGAATCCTAGTCTAAACTATTTTTTTTCAACAGCATGCATG
This sequence comes from Arcuatula senhousia, assembly GCA_963971305.1. Taxonomy (NCBI): domain Eukaryota; kingdom Metazoa; phylum Mollusca; class Bivalvia; order Mytilida; family Mytilidae; genus Arcuatula; species Arcuatula senhousia. The sequence goes on from OZ020306.1 coordinate 7,352,976, forward strand.
CAATTCTTGTTTTAGCTGTTTGCAAAAAGACTAACGATAAAAAAATTTCCTCGCTTACCCAAGATTCTGAAATACTTTGAAATAATCGATTATGTTGAACGTAGAATAAGTAAATTGAACAAGGGCTCCATAGCATATACAGGTCTATATCCATAGTAACAATGTCTAACAACACACCTTTAGACCAAAGAATATGTCCTTTTATGTAGAAAAGACGTTGAGGATGAATTTCATTTTAAGTTGTGTGTAAATGTGAAAATCTACAGTTCATTGGTTAAATCAAAAAGAAAGATTGATGGAATCATTCTTTATATCTTAATATGCCATTATGTCTTAAATTTAATAAATTTTGATTTCAGATTTGCCGACATTCCGTTTCAGTAGATTCAAATTCAACCCTTTATTGCCTAATCATAGGGCCCATCACAATGCAAACAGAAAACAAGCACATAACATTGATTTATTCTAAAGTAGGAGTTTGCATATATTTACATGTCTATTACAATTCAATTCAATTCAATTCTTTATTTCCAATTTGGTCCCACTAGGGGCATCAGAAATATAACAATTATGATTAACAAGAACAAGACAGACCAGAACTATACAGTAACATCAGAATAACAAAAATATTACAACCGCATCAGTGCTCTTACTATTATCTGAGAAAATTAAAACTTAGTTTAATTATCTCAGCTATTATTCAAATTCAAATTCAAATTCAAATTCAAATTCAAATTAGTTTATTGGATAAAGCATAGTCAAATAATGAACAAACAATACAATATTGCGTAATCCAATACATTGCATGAATACAAAGTTTAACATAGAAAATACATATTTTCAGAGTATAATGTAATTTACACATGTATACTGTTATATAACTATATAATATTAAACATTTTTATTTTTGTATAGTAATGTTTACATGTGTATTTAAATACTAAAGATCATATAAATTTGGCTGAATAATTATTACTCAATAGACTGTTTCAAGAATTTATCTCTAACTGAAAAGGATTCTTGTAAAAATAAACAAACATTTTTGGTGTCCTGTATTGTGGTAGGATTTAAAAGGTTACTGGCAATTTTTAAAGGGGTATCATTTATGTCGTTTAAATTTTTATTAAATAAAGTGAAAAATTTATCTCTTAGTTTATTATAAGTGGGACAATCTAATAAAAAATGTAGTTCATCTTCTACTTTACTGTTACATTGTTTACAAAGTCTTTCTTCCACAGGAGTAATAGGTTTACTATATCTACCTGTTTCAATGGCTAAGCTATGTGCGCTTAGTCTCAGTTTAGTTAATTTTGATCGAAGGTGTTTATTTATATTGAATTTCAGGCAGTCTTGAAGTTCAAAATCTTTGGTAATTTGACTAAAAAATCTAAGTTTCCCTGTATTATTATTTTTGATGTGTGAAAGTTCATTTAGTAGTTTTTGAGAGAAATATGATTTAATTTCTTTTTCAAATTCTATATGAGTTTTTTTCAAGACTATCTAAGTTGAATAAAGTTTTAAAATTTTCTATTGATTTCATCCATGAGGATGTATTTTTAGAGTTAAGATTTTTGTCTTCCTTAAAGGCTGACCTTAACAAGTCGTACACATGCTCTTTGGATGATTCAATTTCTAAAAGGCGTTTATAATATTTAAACATTAGTTTGAAGGCCTTAAAACATAAAGGGTATTGGCCTAGCTCCATCTGGATTCCAAAAATAGAGGTTTTATTATGAACACCAAGGATGTGTTTCAGAATCATGTTCTGTGTTTTTTCAAATGTGAATTTGTTTAAATTCTCTAAGTTAAGTTTTTGGTCAGCAATCCAAATTTCTGATCCATATGTAAGAATAGGAACTATCATTGATTCATATAGTTTAATCCATTTCTGTACAGATAAATTTTCAGAGGATGGTATATTGGTTTTTAAGGCAAAGAAAGCTTTTCTTGCTTTTTGAGAAAGGACTTCTGGTGCATATTTTAACTGACCATTATTAGTGAAAGTAATTCCAAGATATTTATACTGATCCACATATTCTAGTGTTTTATTATTCAATGTAATTGAAAGTGTAGGTTTAGAGTTATTTCTTATTTTTTTACCAAGTGTCATAACTTTTGTTTTCTTAGTATTAATTTTTAGGTCCCATTTTTCACAATATTTTCCAAGATAATTAATACAGTTTTGTAGTCCTATTGGTGGTTCTGAGATGATAACTAAGTCATCTGCGTATAATAGGTGATTAAAAGTATGGTTATGTAGTCTTACTGGGTTTGTTTTAGATTGGTCATCAAAAACTGAATCTATATCATCAACAAATATGTTAAACAATGTGGGGCTAAGACTGTCCCCTTGTTTGACTCCAAGGGTTGCCAAAAATGGTTCACTGTATGTGTCCCCGAACTTACACGAGTACAGTGTATTAGAGTACATATCTTTAATAATATTAAGGAAGTTACCCCCGATTCCTTTCCTTTCTATTTTTTGAAAGAGTTTATTTCGATCTACACTATCAAACGCTTTCTTGAAATCAACAAAACAGAAATACAATTTCTTTTTTTGGTTATCTAAATATTTATTAATGAGCGTTTTAAGTATAAATATATGATCTGTGGTTCTATAACAACTCCTGAAACCTCCTTGATTAAAGCTAAGGAGTTCCTTTTTTTCTAGGTAGTCTGACAATCTTCTTTGAAGTAGAGAAGTAAATAATTTGCCTACACAACTTGTAACGCTTAGTATGTATTGTGATATATGGAAACTGTCTATTAATTGTTCAAAGCCCTAAGATTATTATATTTAGCAAGAGGAAATATAGAAATCCTCCCGAGTTTAAGATTAATAACGAAACAATTGATATAGTAGATTCTTATACATATCTAGGGTTAGATTTTAATTATAATGGTCCATTTGTAAAAGCCAGGAAAGAGCTCATCTCTCAAGCTAGACGTGCTTTATTCTCTGTTTATAAAAGAATTAAAAATCAACCTATTCCTATAGATCTCCAGTTAAAGTTATTTGATAGTTTAGTCGAGCCTATTTTGATTTATGGCTCTGAAATTTGGGGTTTCGAAAACATATCAGAACTGGAGAGGATACATCTACAATTCTTAAAAAAGATATTGCATGTAAGAGTATCTACTCCAAACTATATGGTTTATGGGGAACTAGGTTGTTTCCCCCTTTCAGTCAGAATTAAGACAAGAATGATATCTTTTTGAATAGGTTGATAAGTTGTGAAAACAAACTTAGTTCCACTTTATACAATTTGATGTTCAAATTACAAAAGGAAGGATTCTGTAATTTTAAATGGGTTAGCTATGTACAATCAATCTTTAATGAAGTAGGTTTACCTTATGTATTTAATTCTCAACTTTTTATTCATGGTACATATCTAAAAGATATTATCAGACAAAAATTGCAAGATTTGTTTATTCAAAAGTGGTTTTCTGATATTGAAAATTCTTCGAAAGACTTTTATAAAATTATTAAACCTGAGTTTAAACTAGAAGAATACCTGTTGAGGCTATCTTCTCAAGAGAGATTATTTATTTCTAAATTTCGTACATCAAATATTAAGTTATCTATTGAAACAGGTCGATGGAATAAGATTCCAAAAGAACACAGATTATGTAATTTTTGCAACGAAACAGTTGGTGATGAATATCATATTTTATTTATATGTAAAAACGACACTATCTCTAACTTAAGGGAAAAATTTATTTCAAAATACTATTGGAACCCACCAAATAAGCATAAAATGTCAGGTTTATTTTCGTTATGTAACATTAAGATATTGTCAAAACTGTCAAGTTTTATCAGAAAAATGTCAAAATTACTGTAACCATTTATGTATTGTACTTTGAATGCGATTCATGGTGTGTATTGCTCAATTCGCCATTTATGTATATATGTTTTGTTTACTTTTGTACCTCATGTTACACTGTATGGTGTCTGAGTGTTGAAATAAAGTTCTGAAGTTCTGAAGTTCTGAAGCTTATACCTCTATAGTTATTACAGTCATTAGGGTCTCCAGACTTAAACATTGATGAAATCAGAGTATGATTCCATATTTTAGGGAACTTTCCATTCTTAAGAATTTTATTAAATAAATTTACTATAGTTAAAACTAAGGTAGAGTTTCCTACTTTGATAAACTCATTCAAAATTAAGTCAGTTCCTTCCTTTTTACTGTTTTTTTAATCTTTTGACACCTTTTTTAACTTCATTACATGTTAAATGGGTAGTCTAAGGGAGTTGATTTTTGTTCTTTTCCTTCTGCTGAGTCTTCTTTATTTAATTGTGATTGATTATTGGTTAATAATGATTTATAATGTTCGACCCATTCTGATTCAGTTATTGAGTTGAGGGACTCAGTTTTATGTTTTTTGATTCTATTAAGAGAGCTCCAAAACTGTTTCGAGTTATTTGGATCTATTTCATTAATGTTGTCAATAAGTGACGAAAAAAAGTTATTTTTCAACTGTTTTCTAAGTTTATTATATTCTCTTACCCTTGTATGATAGGCATTTCTAATCCAAATATTTTTAGGGTCTTTTTGTAATTTCTTTCTTAATGATCTAACCTCTCTACGTAGCATAAGACAATTATTTGACATCCAGGTTTTTTAGGTTTCATTTTTTTTCTTTTATTTTTAGGTCTCCTTGGACGTTTAAAAATTAGTGTTTTAGAGGCAGCTTGAATATATATATTGTTAAGGTTTGATACAAGTATATCAATATCTTCAAATTGATCATCTTCAATTAAGGAGTTAAGAGTGAGGATATTATCTATAGAATCCTTTTCTAGTAAGGCATCCTTGTATGTTTCTCTTACATTTTCATCCCATTTATATTGACCTATATAGGTTTTGTTGAGATTTTGAGTTATCTTTCTTTGTATATTAGATTTCATATATAATGATATTAGACAGTGATCTGAAAATTCAACAGGAGAATGTACAATAAAGTATTCAATATCATAAAAAATACTACTAGTAGCAATCATATAGTCAACTATGCTTTGCCCACTATTATAAAAAGTGAAATATCCCAGTGAGTCTCCGAGGAATCTTCCATTTAAGATACGCATTTGGAAATCTCTACAGATATCTATTAAAAGTTTACCATGCAAATTTTTGGTTTGGTCTAGCTGATTTCTGGGTATAGGAAAATCTTCACAATAGTTGGATGATATTGGACATTCGTTAATATTTTCATTATTATCATCATCTTGTATAAAATCTATAAGATTACTTGTCCGTGCATTAAAGTCACCACACAGAAGAATTTCACCCATTTGTTTATATTTCATAATCTCGCTTTGTAATTTTGAGAACACAAGCTCAGATTCTTCTTTTGTATAGTATGGTTTTATATAGTAGAAACATAAAAAAGTTTTTTTGTTTAACCCAAAGAAGTCTTTGTCCAATTTTAACCATATTGAGAAGGCAGATTTCTCTATGACGACAACATTTTTTCCTATATAAGGTTTACAGTAAACTGCAATCTCCCCTGAGGGTCTTCCTCTACGTTTTCTTTTTGTTGCTTTAACAGTTATAGGAGGAGAAAAATTTGGAAGGTTCTTCGGAACATCACTGAGAGTTATGCACAACCAATTATATCGTAATTATCTACATAAGATAAAAAATCTTCATCTTCACTTTTAGAGTCGTTTAGACCATGAACGTTCCAAAAACCTATATTTAGCATTAAAACATAAGTCAAAATATATATGTAACAAGCAACTCAAATATATAAATATGGCGCCTGTTATGACAAAAGTTTGTATGTAAGTTGTCTACATATTTCTCATACTTATTTATCATTTGTACAATGATCAGAAATCTTATTAAAAAAAACACATTGTATGTTTTTTAAATCATACACGCAGGCATGTATATATGTTTGTATTTACTGTGGTATTCTACATCTATAAAGTAGAAAGTATGTGTACGAAAAATGAATTAGAAATAGAGAAGAGTTACAATATTTTCTTCCACTTCTCATGTTTTTAAATATATAGTGTTGAGTTTGTGCATGTAATTAAACATAAAAATTCAGTAAACAAATATCAGGAAATTTTGTAAAAAATCATATTACAGTCGTAATAACAACAGGATATTTTCCTTAACTTGTAATCAAATTAAATACAATTGTGTTAAGTTTAATTTCCACGTGTATATTCAATTTAAACTGATTGAAACAGTGTCTACTCTAGACATTTGTTACAAAAAAAAAAAAACAAAAACAAAAAAAACAACAACAAAACAAAATACAATCTATCAATTTAGCAAACTAACATACATTTAGGGTTCAAGGTTGTATATTGTACAATTCTGATCTAAAATTAATTGAGCAATCTAGCAAGCTCCTTCAGTAGTTCTCCGGCTTTGTGGTTTTTCTGATTTTGGGGTCTTCTGTTATTTGAGTTCCAAGGTTGTCTCACTTGTCTGCCACTATAATGACTATTATAGGATTGTCTCATTGGATCTTTGTTTCTGATGTATTCTGAGTAAGGTTTCATACCAAGTATTGGGTTTAGGTGAGTTTTTATTATCCCGATAAAGCTGCTTTGTCCTTTTCGGCTAAAGTGTATCCCATCTGTATATAGGGATTGATCAGTTGCTGATATCAAGCTGTTTTGTACGAAAGCACAATTCTCTGTAGTGTCGCAAAAGGTTTCCATTTCTTTGTTAAACTTGTAAACTTTGTCATTAAAAGCTGTTTGCTTCACTCTCTTATTATAGATCTATGTCAAAGTCAATTACTTTATCCCCGACGATTATGACGTCAGTCGTTATCATCTCCCCACTTGGATACCACATCCTTCCCCTCACCCCTCCCCCATCAAATATTCGTTTTAAAAGTTTACCGGCCGCGATACTTTATTTGTTAAATTTCCCGTTTTCATAATAGCTTACTACTAAAGTTTCTTACCACATTTTTGTTTGCAAGTCCCCCCTACCCCTACCCCTTTCCCAAAAAGAATTTTAATCATCTACGACAAAAGAAGCATGAACAGATGTTTGTGAATACAGAGATGGATTTCACAGGAGAACCGTTGCAAGCAGGTAAGACCGGCACCGTTTACGGTGTTCTAGTTTTTTTGTTTTTTTGTTTTTTTTTTTTGGGGGGGGGGGGGGTTAAGTTTGAGTTTTTATTTAAATTTCATTTCGACCTTAGATGTATAGTTGTTAAAGCATCTTGTAGGATTGCAAATTAGACTTGTGCAATGTATTTTCCACTTTATGAATTCTTCGAAAACTTTTGCGAAGTTCGAATGTAACCTTAACTTGGATTCTATGGACTGACGGAGACGGGGTCGGTGGCTCTGTCGATCCGTATTTGCAAGTCAGAAACCAACATCTGTGTACATCACAATTTTCACCGTAATCACCGCTCTTGTACAATTCCGATTGGCACATTATGGATACTTGATGGCCCTGAGGACCGCAACCTGACTAATTATCGATGCCAATGCGCCTTATCTTCAATACTATCAAATTTCTATACACCGACCTCATGTACAATGCGAGGTGATAATCAATTAACAATTAATATACCAATAAAAGATATCCGATAATCATCATAAATTATTAACTAAGGCGATTGATCTGATGTTGTTTTAATCTGTTAAGTCGATTTCCGCTATGGCAATACACATAATCGATGTCTTGTTAACCGTTATGTGTATTGATTCAGCCTCGCCTTGATAACATACTAATGAAACATTACAGAAGATCAAAGTGAGAGAGAAAAGAGAAGAGAGCAGGTGAAAGAAAACAGAAGTCTGAGACCAGTATATAAACCCCAGACCAGGAACGGGGTTACCTCAGTAGCTAGTTACAGTCAGTGTTGGTATGTATAGTTCCTTTTTTATATTTTTTTAACAGTTTGTACTAACTGTGCTACCCTCTTAATATAAAGTGCGTATTTACTTAATTCTTATTTTCTTTTTATTCTGTTTTCAAATCAAAAGGTAAAATCATGAATCTGTTTTTTTTTCTCGAATAATTTTCAATGCTTTTATTTACATTTTTATACCATGAATCAACACAATGGCCAATGTGACCGACTTAAAAACGTTTATTTTTTAATTCTTGGAATAGATTAAAAGTGTAGAAAAATGCAAGTATTGTCTATCAAACGATACTTTGCATTAAGGTTTGTCTCTTTAAAATTCACAGAACAATCGGGTAACTGGAAATACCCGACTTAGCTTGAAATGGCTATTTAAAAAGTTAACGTTAATGTAATGCATCTATAATATAATATTCCCACCCGTAAATCCCGGCATTACTATGCGTATTCTATCAGTCAATTTTCTATGAGCACATGGTATAAATATTTATGTTTTTTCTCTATCATTAGATGGATAAGACGTTGTAATTGAAGATAAGACAGACTGAAAACAATCAGAGGATACAGACTTAAGGAGGTACGTATTTACTTAATTTTATGCTTTACCCTCTTTACTTAATCAATATATTGTAATGTTTTAACATGCACATGTAGAGAATTTTAAGGAATACGAATATATATCGCTGATAAATCTCGTTGGGAATGGTGAAAAGTTTATAAGGTCAATCATCGATTATAGCTTCTGAAACAGATGTCGATTTAACTCAATACACAACCGTTATACAATATGTTTTATCGACTTTGCTTCATATGTATATGATTGGCGTGAAACTTTGTTCATTAAACTTATTGATTGCGAGAGTCGCACCTCTGGCAGAGAATTGAAATTCAGTATACGCGTTAAAAGTATTCGGTCCGTAACACTAAATTTTTCAATATTACTTTCGATGTTACTATTAGTTATTTACAATTTTGTCTTTTTTTTTCTTGAGTCATTTTCTTGGGGCCATTTTTAATGATTTTTTCCACCATTTTAAAGGTTAATAAATGAAGTTTAATGGAATAATTAAAAAAAATCTTATACATAGATATGAAATAGATAAGACTTATATGTCTTTAAACTAATTTGTTGACTCTTTTCAGTAAAAACAAATGAAACTAGTGTTGACTGTGTTGGGGATGCCCAACACAAAGATATCTCCCAAACGTACGCATACTGTCAGTCTTGCATGAATTTTGATATCGCATCCTAACTCGCCATCATTTAAAACCCCTAGATACAAAATTTTGTCAACATCGTAGCATTTTGACAATTTTTTCATTTTTGGGACCGAAAAATCACATTTTCGTGAATAACTCGAAAACCGTAAATATCGCTTCAAATTTTTTTCTTCATATTATTGAAGAGATCCTTTTGCTCTATTTACCTGCAAAATTTCAAAACCCTGCGCACCTAGGTAATCAAGATATCGCAATGTCCTATATTATGACCTTATATTGTTTCCATGGAAACGGCAGCCATTTTGAAAATTCTGATTTTTGCATTCCAACCTTTGAGACCCCCTCTACCAACATACAAAGTTTCATGAAGATCCATTAAGTAATTTTATGAGATGTGGTGCAGACAAGTTCATGTCCGGAAGAAAAAAAAGAATAATAATAATAATAATAAGAAACAGAGTAAAAACAATATATCTCCCAAACATAGTGTTTGGGAGATATAATTAAAATAATTCTTTATATTTTCGGGTGCAAAAATTTTGAGAATCGGTTCTGAAATGACTTCAGAAATGATTCGCTAGCCAAGGGTTACGACACGGCCTCCTCTTCTATTCTGTCTTTTCATGTAAATAGTCTACATGCAACTTGCCGAGATGATAACCCTTAATTCCAGAGAACCACTATATATATAGTGAGTTTACTCTTTCGTTTTTACAGGACCCGAAACGGGAGTTCGTGTTGGTGTTTGTTTTTCTCAATTTAGAATGCGTTTACACGTCGCTGTGGGTTCATGGCTTATTGTAGGTCCTCAGTAGTCTATTTTTCTGGTGTGATTGACCAAAATGGATTATAAAGTGCTATATATATGGAAATGCGTCTACTACATATGACTCTAAGTCCGTTTCAAGTGCATCTTGAAGTATCTATAGGTAAAAGACAAGCTTACTGATAAATGAAATTCTGACCTGACGGCATGATACACAGACCCGATATGTTCGGTTCGGTGTTGTATCTACTGATGTAACTTTGGCACTGACCTAAACATTGCTAAATCTCTGTTTCAACTATTTCTTGTATTACCAACAAAAAACTTATTTCATGATCAAATAAATGGAAAAAGAATTGCAAATTTGTTTTTTTTTTTTTTATAAACTTGCATTAGTATAATGCGCAGGGTAACATAAGTAAACGCTATCATAATGATGACTATATATATAAATAACAGATAAAATCAAGAAGGAAAAATAGAAATTAAATAAAATAAATAAGATGACGCAAAATTGTTGTGCATAGGCTTTATATACGTGTATAGTACATTAATTCTAAAAATAAATAAATGAAAAATGATATGAATTTAAAATATAGAAAACACCTGTTCAAAATAAATAGTTCATTTTGTGTAGTAATAAAAAAAGAAAGAAACAGACTTACCCGTTTTAAAATACCATAAATTTGCATCAGTTCTAAATGAAGATTACATAAACAGCTATTTTTATATGTCTTTAAATAGATACTTATGTTTTACTTATCTATACCTTTTATAGTCTAGAGTAATTTCTACATCATCAAGCAATCACGTTTACTAGCATAGCTGGCTACGAGCGGGCTACCAAGACCCCGTTTACACCATGAACAAAAATACATCGATCTTTTTTGAATCGATCTTAAAAAGACTGGTTTACATAAATAACCCGAATAATACGGTCGATGTATTTCATTCCCTGCAGTCTCTACATTATACCACAAGAAAGATCGATTAAAAAAAGATCGATCTTTTTAAGGCTAGGTCTTAAGCAGGACTTTTTAAATCCGGTTCTTTTTGAATCGATTCAAATAAAGATCGATCTTTCCCGTTTATACTGACAAAAACTATCCTCGTCAGGGGTGAAAAATAATAATGAATCAATTTTGCAAGGATGGTCTGAAGGAAAGATGCTAGTCCTTCGGAAAGGACAAATACTCCATCCACGTCATTTGGAAGAGTAGAGTTCGATAAAAGTATAGGCTTAATGCAGCCGCTATATACAATGGCCACTTTCAAAAACTGCAAACTAGAGAGGGATTCATTTAGGCATTGAGCTTGTTTTCCAATTCAGGACAAATAAATATGTTTAAACTAAACCAATAAAACTATACCAATTTTAACTATTCCAAAAAAAAAAAAAAAAAAATTAACTGACCAGTTTTATGCTACTTCATATATATATTTATACTTTAAACTTTCCGTTTTTAAATACCGTAAACTGAAAAAAGAAAGGAAAAAAACATGTACAATTAATAATTTTATTGAGCAAAAACCTCAGCGTCTTTGATTTTAGTATAAGTAATCAGTTTTATTTTGTTCAAAATAAATTTATTTATAAATCAAGCACCACTACCTATCCACTCAATACACATAATACAGAGAATTCCAAGCAATTTATAAATCCGATGTCTAGAAGAAAATGAGATGTGCATGGGATAAGTGTACGTATACGCGACACAAGTCAACCTACTAAATAAACGTAAATTTAAAACATCCACAATGGAAACAGCCAGTAGCCTTCAATGTGACAAGCAGTCGCTGCTCGATGTTTTTCAATTGGCCCCTGGATTGAAAATAAACTACACATGATTCAAGCCAAATCCTAAAGTGCAATGAAAGACCCTCTTCTTGGCAAAAACAATTAACATAAATTCGACTAAATACACCCAAACATAAGCTTTGATAAAGATTCCTGGCTTAGGACAGGCACATTAAAAATGTGGCGGGGTTTAACTAGTTTTTTGGCGCCAATATTCCACCTTCTGATAATCAATAACAAAGCACAAACTAACACACAGTAAAAATCTGTTGTTTTAGTAAAATGCAAATTTAGTTATACCTTTGCGATGTATGTGTGTGCGGGACGCCCGTTTGCTTTTATTCTTAAACTTTTATTTCGATTTTCTAACAGGACTCTTATTCTCTATTTCAATTTTCTTACAGGACTCTTTTTCTCTTTTTCAATTTTTTACAGGACTCTCATTCTCTATTTCAATTTTCTTACAGGAACTCTTATTCTCTATTTCAATTTTAATATCCTTTACTTATGTTATTAATCAGCTTTTTAATAAGATCCGTTTTTGTATTTTTTTATTTATGTTCTCGCTTATGTTACTTTCTGTACAAACAAAAATGATATATATAAATATTCGAGTTACGATCCGCTATCTCCCATCTTCACGTGAAGATAAGAGATAGCGGATCGTAACCCTTGGCTAGCGAAGATGAAATAATAATTCAAACGTTAAAATTATTTTTAAAAGTGTTATTTTTCTTCTCCACCATCATCACTTTTTCGGTACAGCTACAAGATTTTCGATTAAAACATATATAGGTTGAACACTCGGTGATATTGTGGAATTATATACAAAAAGATATTACTTGGAACTCATGGGAGCCATTGCCATTTTTCTTCCCCAAATATGTCTCCTATTTCCCCGTGGTAGTTGAAGAGTGTTGTAGTTATAATATTTTATGAAAAATGGGTTTCAAAATGTTGTATTAAATTGCATCAAGCTGATATAAATTAATATTGATTTTTTATCCTTTTTCAGGAAAATGGGTGTCCTATCAAAAATAAAGACAAACAACTCCACATTTTATTCGAAAACAACTTGCGAGGACGGCCACAAATGGTGGGTTAGTTTTGAATTCTACCCGTTTGCTGTGGGAGAAAACTTGACAATTTTTGAAGGTCGAATGTATAACAAACATGGATACTGGAGCCAATCAAAAGCTGCGGTGAAGACATTGAATCATCAGATTGGAACGGAAGAAAATCTGCTGTCAGCAGTTGTCTCCGCCAAGAAGGCTCGAGTCTTTGCCGAGAGTTTCCGATTGGCCTATCCAGGTTCAAAGGCCATCAATTTCGTCCAGCCGTGTTTAGCTGAAATGGACTCGATATCCATTTTTAATACCCCCTTCCGGTACATTAAAGGTTACGAGAAACAGCTAGCAGACGGCGAACACGTTCTTATTGAGGAACACGTTGATGGAAACTTCCAAACATTTCTTGATAACAACGGTGTTTCTTATGAGCAGTCTGAGTCAGAACTTTTAAATACATTTCTTCATTACTCATATGTAGAAAGTAATGGTGATCTAGTTGTTTCCAATTTACAAGGGTGTGAAAATGAAAGCAAAATATCATTATCAAACGTTGCTATACATTCGCGAACACAAGAATATGGCCCTAAAGATTTAGGGGAGACTGGAATCATAAACGTATTTAAAAATCATAGATGTACCAACATATGTAAGAACTGGCCTACACCAAGTTTTGGTTTAGTCCCGACAGCGCCCATCCTTTCTGAGACCAAATGTAACGTTGTTCCATACGTGAAGATTAACTATCAATCCATGTGTCCGCCGCCGTATGAAGAATCAAAGACATCCTTTATGACCGAAAGCCGCCCAATGGTTCACGGAAAAAGTTAGCACCCGTACTATATAAACTTTATATCAGCATAGTCATGTTTCTCAATCATTTTGCTTTTTTTTTGCATTTTATTTTTATCACTGGATTCATTATAAACTGTGTGCATAATAAAAACTTTTTTTGTAGGCAGCCCTCATGCATGGGTCCAAAGAATGGCTCCGTAGTTGTGATTTAAAAAAAAGCAACGTATTTATGAAATACTTTATAGCTGCAATCTGTGTTATGTTAGTTTTTCATAGTTTATAAAATGTTCATTATTTCAATTATTTTATTTCCAATATTTATTCATTATTTATATGTTTTTATATATTTTTATTTTACTATCATTTGCATTATGTTGTTATGTGGAGAAAAAAAGGTAAAAATAAAGGATAGAAAAATCTCGTTATTTGTAAGTGTTGCCATTGAGTTGTTGTTCCCAATGCAGAAATCATCAGGGTGGAGGTGTTGCTTGAATATCTTATAACACGTTTAACTTGGCCTAAAAGTTCTTGATATAAGAGGGTACCAAGAAACATGTACCCATTCCACTGCCGTAGCAAGCGGTACGGCCGGTACGGTTCCGACCGTACCACTTTATATCGCCGGTACGGCAAACCGCACCAGTTTTTTGGGGAAAACAAAAATAAAAATGATAGAATTTCATTATTATACATGTACTCTTTATAATTTTTTAAACTTTCAATACTTTCAATATAAATCTTAAAAAAAAAAATTCTCGATATAAAATAGCAACTATAGCACATGGAAAATCCCTATCTATATGTTTATAAAGCTATTTTTATGTATTTTTATTTACTTTTTAAAAGTAAGATTTACATTCCACTACAAAAATCACATGTGGATCCAGGTGGGGGGTGTATCCGGAACCCCCTTACATTCCAATATTTTGTAATTTTCATACAGATTTTTAAGCAAAATTGGTCTGTTACGGTACAACACCCCCTCCCCCCGGCCGATTTCGTCCACATTGGCTAAAATGTGGACACCCCCCATTCCGAAAAATTCTGGATCCACCCGGCTTTGATATTTACGTTAACAATGAACAAATCCTTCTCAAATGTGTCAAGGGTATTGACTACAGTCATGACAGTGAAGAATTGAAATTAGTTTGTAGTTTTTACCAAGACGACGTCCATGAAGCAACCCTCGTATGTCAGTTGAGACTTTTGGCTACCGTTTTCGAAACCAACGCTCCTAGAGAGGAAGTTTTACAAGATGTAATTGCGTTTTTAAGAGGAATGACGCCGAAGAGAACGAGTTTTACTTTTAGATGTGGTAACTCTGCTGAAGCTCGGTTTAGTTCTGTCAGCTACAAATGCCACCAGCGAAAGGTCTTTCAGTATGTTGCGCAGAATAAAAACGTACCTCAGATCAATGATGAAGCATGATCGGTTGAATGATTTAATGGTCCTGCATGTTCACAAAGCTAAACCGGACAATTTAGATTTTAAACGTGTCGCAAACGAATTTGCATTTAAAGAACATAGGGTGAACATATTTGGAAAATTCGAGTAATGAGTAAAACGTATAAATACTTACAGATTTTTTTTTAATGTGGCACTCTTGTTCTGCCGTAAAAGATATCTTTATAGTAAGTGACCTCGAAAGCAAAACTGTATCTCTTACTCCAAGCAACCTTCTCGAACACCCTGTCTATCAGTCCTACCTGTCTATCCGTCCCTCACACAGGATTTTTTTTAACTTTCTTACATACATAAATAAATGCATCGTATTTGATACATCAGCTGGAATTTTATATGTTAGTGGTTGGGCCCAAAAAATCTAGTCTAACCCCGCCACATAAAATGTGCCTGTCCTAAGCCAGGAATTTTTGTCAAAGCTTTTATTTGTCTCTGTCATCTTTATGCTCGTTGTTCTATGTCCAGAAATGGGTCTTTCGTTGATAATTTGGGGATTGGGACTGCATTTTATGTATTGAAATTTTGATCTTGGGTCATTGCAAGTCGGCGATCGCGAGCAGCGACCTCTGGTCATGTTGATAACTGCTGGCTGTTTTCCATTGTAATTTTTTAGATTGCCGTATCTTTATGTAGGTTGTGTCGCGTACACTTATTCCACATCTCATTATCCTCTATATGATTGTAGTGGACAAAGGTACTATGTTGGTTTTTTTTTTTAACTTGTATTGATCTTCTACACTTTTCGTTCATTCGCCCCAAACGAAGCTAAATCAATGATATAGACCTATAAACTAATGACTCGAAAAAAGCAGTTCATATTCAAAAAAGTGTGCCGGTTTTCTACTGGTCTGGTTTAAAAATTGACACTTTTATTCAATCAGTTTTAGTGTCAGGAAACGCCCAGGATGCAGGATTTTGCATGATTTACCCTCAGAGCTTCTGGTGGCCTTGAGCGGCCCCCAGACCCCCTGCCGAAAAGACCACCCAGCTATGCGGGGTGTGAGGGACACTTCGTGTCCCTATTTGTCGATACATTAAACCGTACCACAATTTTTTGGGTTGCTACGCCTATGCATTCCATATTGAAACGGTAATTAAAGTATGGGGATGCAAACATTTCGTTTTGCTTTAACTTTAGTCTATATTCGATGACATTTTAAAGTTACTTTTTAATAATTTAAGGGAGTACGAGCCTCAGAAATTGAAGATTTTCGGGATTCTCGGCTTTTATCCATTCAAATGCATTAAAAATTTTCCAACATGGTTTCTTAATATTTGTTCATTACTAGTTAGAGAAGGTCCTAATAAACTCCTTTTAAAATTTTCTACCAATTCTAATTATTATTTCTATGTTAAAACAGAAAAAGAATTTTCAATGTATTTCCTATGAAAAACCCAGAGAAGATTTTTTCCCGCCATATTTTTCGGTGCTTATATCTTAAAAACGGCTCCATGGTTTTGAAAACTTTTTTCATAAAGTCTAGCTATTTTGAGCTATTCTTTCCAAATTTTCTATTTTAAATAACTTTTAATTACAAAAAATCTCAGGCTCGTACTCCCTTAAGTTGTCGGAGTATGAAAATATATGATCATGGCTACAGACATGACGTATCACCAATACCTTGTTTATTGTATGTGGATGACTTAGTTCTGATGTCAAACTCAAAAACTGATTTACAAAACAAACTGAATATTTTACATACTTACTGTAAGGAGTGGTGTGAAATAAAACCAAGGTGGTTATTTTTAACACCACAGGTAAAGTTTTCTACGAAAATTTTACAATTGGTATATAATCATTCAATCGAATGTGTTAAACATGACAAATATTTGGGAATAACACTAACAAATACTGGTAATTTCACAGAAGCAAAGAAGAAACTCTATGACAAATCTCTTAAAGCTAGTTTCAAATTATAAAGAGATATGCGTGCCATAACCCCTTCAATCAAAAGTATTTTACACATTTTTGATCATACGATCAAACCAATTATTTTATATGGGTGTGAAAACTGGGGTATGATGAATATAACTTAAAAGAGGAAACAGTCTAATTTATTCGAAAATTACAAAGAATGGGAACATGAAAAGTTAAACATTAAGTTCTGTAAATATATTTTAGGTGTATCAAAAAATACCACCAATTTAGCAGTTTTATCAGAGTTGGGGAGGTTCCCCCTCTATATTGTGATGTTGTACTCCAAATGATAATGTATTGGCATAGACTCGAAAACTCACCATCTGAGCTATTGAAATCTGCATATAGTGAATATAAAATTAACAGAAAGTTAAAAGATAATACTTGGTATTCTTATATTATCTTCCTGTTTGATAAGTTAGGCATAAAAATGGACATATGCAAAAACTATAGTAAAGATAAACTTAAAATATTAATCAATAAAAAAATAAGAGAAAACTTTTTAAAACAGTGGTCAGAATTCAAAGAATCATATAATCAAGAACAAGGCAAACTAAGCACTTATTTTAAGTTTAAATCAAATTTTGAATATGAAAGTTACTTAGATATTAATAATAAAGATAAACGGAAAACTTTGACAAAATATCGTCTCAGTGATCATCTACTCAGGATAGAAACGGGTAGACATGAAAGAAGACTAAATAAGAACACTGGGAAATTAGAAATTCTCCTCCGCAGTGAAAGAGTCTGTCTGCAATGTTCAAATGATTGTATAGAAGATGAATTGCATTTTTTAATTACAGTGTCAATTATATGAAGATGTTCGAAAATCATTTCTTGATAACTTATTTTCATCTTTCAAAAATCTTAAATCACTTAATTTAAATAACTTATACATATGAATAATGACAAATGAAGATATTATGTTCAATAAGAAACTAATAGAATACATTGAAAAGATCTGTTTAGTACGGAGGTCAAATATAAAAAAATAAATATCTTTTTATGTAAACACATGTGAACTGACTCTTCCCAGAGACACTTCCTAAATGTTTTTTTTATATTACATATTCAGTTAAACACAATGATGAATGAATGTTTGTATGTGTATCGTTTTATGCATAGTTTGTTGTATGAATGCTGCATGATGTTGTGATTTGCTATGCCTGAAAAGGCCCTTTGATTAGGAAATAAAACATTTATTTATTTATTTATTTATTATGTATATATTAAATACTCAGGTCACTTATTTTTCTAAACTACGGTCAACTACAGTACAAGTTAGATGAATAAGAATAATATTTCTTAAGTATTCTAGTTTGCTAAAAGTGTTACAAAAAGTCTCCCTAGAAAAACGACGATGCATATAGAAATGCAGTCAAGGACATATGACAGGACAACAGTTGCATAATCTATTATAAATTTTGACGGATTTGGCTTCCCTGATCGAATTTTTGGTTTTTAGTACTTTTCGTTCAATCTTTTTGGTTTTTTGATCTTCCAATGTGCTGCTGATCAGAGGTTACGCCTTGAAATATCGATATACAGCATACCTAAATTAACCGTTTATATACCCTTTATGGTATTTGTACACTCTAAGAGATTTTGGTACTATTAATGAATGATATGTCAGTACCAAGTCAGAATCATTGCGGTCTTGACGCTCCGTGGCCTATCAGCCATGATTGGTCTTTTCTTCTTGGAGATTCGCGATAGATTATTCAAATTGTTATAACCTTTATCAAAATGTCCATTTAAATTGTATTGGGTTAAAATAATTCATTTATCGGAGCAGATCTAAACGTAAACTTATTCTGTATTTCATCATGGTTGTGAATCATCTTTACCAATTCTAGTCTCAACTCTACATTGCAGGAAACTGAAATTTTAGTGAATTTCAGTCAAAGGGCTATAACTCATGTAAGAGTAAAAAGACAAGAACGAATCGATATATTTATCTGTAGCTCAAATACTAAAATCAGTCCAATATCTATAAGGGTAGAGGGAGTAATGGCTTTTCCAATCGCAGCAAGATTCGACCCCAAAATATTAAGCTGACACACATGTTGAACAGATGCATACAGTGATATATTACGCAAAACACTTTATATCAATGTATGATGAAAAGAAGCAAAGATGAACAAATGGGGCAATCGAAAAGGGCAATGAATAAAAATTATTACATTCAAACCCCTAAAATAAATAAATAAATAAATAAATAAATAAATAAAAAAAAGCAACAGCCACAGCCAGCAACGTGAACTAAAGTCAAAACAAATGTAAACTTAGGTGATACTTAAGAGTAAACAGTACATACTCGCTATTATACCAGTATGTTGCAACGACCGATTCTAACAATTTCGCTCATCTGAGAGATAGAAACCCGGCGATATTTTTCTACAAGTACATGATGTCTATCGTAAAGATTCTTGTGTGACGACAACAACCTGGGAGCAACATAACCTTGTGGTAACAATTTGCCTATCAGACGTAATTCTCTATCAAGAAAGTCAATATCCGTCACAACAAACTGGAGAGGAAAGGGAAGGAAATATATAGGCTCAGTCGGGCTTTCCAATCCTTTTTTATGTTCTTTGCATAAAAAAAGCAAAATTGACGATTGGAAAGTCATCACGCTTGTCATAGAGCTTTGTACAAAGCCGTCCTTGAGTGTCGATTTCGAGATATAAATCCAAAAATGCAGCAAACCTCCTCGAATATGTAGTGTACTTAATTTCATAGGAATAATATATGAGATGTGAATACTCACTAAATCTAGAATTGTTTAGTGAAATGACATCATCAATATAACGACAATGAACCAGATGTGCAATTAAATTAGTCATTACCCCTTTTGTCTAGAAGAGATTGCATATGAATGAAGTAACAATTATAGACAAGCAATAGCGAGCAAAATTCGTATTCATTGAGATGCTAATTGTCTTCTTAAAACACGTCCACCCAACTTTACAAATACGTTGTCTATAAGAAAGTTGACAATTGAATTATAGTAAAACAATTATTGCATGGTACAATAGACGTATACCAGTTATGTACCTTCGAGTTCCGTTCTTTTTGCAACAAAATCACGTTTAACCAACCTTGCCAAACACCATGTGGAAATGAAGTGTATAATGTAGAAAAATCAAAAGTTTTAATTTTTGGATTGTAAGTAAAAAGGTGTAGGCTGACAACAGTTCTTTTTAGCAACATTTGGTCGGCAGTCATCATTTGAAGACATAATTTTGCTATAGATAAAGTGCACAATTTCATAACAATTCCATCAGAGGAGAAGGTTTTTTTAAGAAAAGTTAACGAATGACAACAAGTGATCACAATAGCTCCCTTGACCGGAATGTCTATATCGGACCGAAATAAAAAGTAGACCAGTTATGTACCTTCGAGTTCCGTTCTTTTTGCAACAAAAACTACGTTTAACCGAACTTGCCAAACACCATGTGAATATGGAAAAATCAAAAGTTTTAATTTTTGGATTGCAATAAGATAATGGGTATTGACTCAATCCTGCATCGATAACAAGTTAAGGAAGAGAAGAGAGCGTTAAAGGAAAACAGTCGGAGACTTTTAACATATACATTATATTTATTTTTCGTCTGAGATTTTTGTTGGTGGTTTTGGGGTAATTTTGTCACAACAATAAAATCTTAAGGGCATTTTTTCAAAGTAATAGCTTGTGGGTTTTTATGAGTTTCCAGAACATCAATTTACATATTTTCCAACGAGGACCTAGATGAAATGGCTTGCTATTTTATTTCATAAAAGCAGATCTAATTTAATTGTTTCTTTCGCGACCGATTCAAAATTTAAATATCTTACAATGTCTGTCTGTAAAAAAATGCATTCACAATAATTGGTAAGGAGTGTTTTTAAAATTAGAATAATTCAACCGGTTAAATCCGGCTAAATATACATGTATGTCATTATAGAAAGTTGACAAAAATAATATTATGTAATCACACGACATTCATTTTAAATTTTAATGCTGAAGAAGTTTTAAAAAGTTCCAATACATTAGGTTTAGCCAAGACAAACTTTGTGACCGTTCTAGTACCAGTTAAAATAGCATCCATTTCCTATTTTCTCCCGAGCACATATTACTCTGGCCAACTATCATGACTATATATGTTTTCTTAAGACGTTATAATTGACGATAACAGACCGAAAACAATCAGAGGATACAGAAATCCGGAGATGATCATAGAACATCATTAATTGTACCATATTATGCATTAAAGTTTCAATATCTACCACTTTTTTCAATTATTTTCTATGTCCAATATGTTATCACCGCAACATGTTGATTCCTGTATGTTGGAAGCTAAATAGGGTTGTTAGTTGTGATGAAAGATGCAGAAGTCCGAATGTCAAAAGTCCGAAAGGGCAAAGACATTTAACAAGTAAAAACATGAAAATACCAAACACAACTAAACAGCAATCAACAACGCGAACTCAAGTCATAATGAGAGCGAACTCGGGTGCTCCAGAAGATTAAGCAGTTTCTGCACAACGGTTGCACTGAAATTGGTAAATTCAGCGTGTTAAATCTGGTAAAGGAGGACAAAACACAGTCCGATGACAATAGACGATAAAGAGATGTGACATAAGTGAACGCGACGCAACCAACGTAAAGAAACGGCAATTTAAAAAAAATCAGAATGGAAAACAGCCAGCATTCTTCAACATGTAGCTCACCGTCTTGCATTGGCCCAAGACTAAACTTACAATACATAAGATTCAAACAAATCCCTTAAATTAACAATGAAAGATCCATTTCTGGACATATACAGCATAACCAAATTACACCGTTTTATAACCGTTTTGGTATGTGTATTTTGAAACCACTGGGCCAATAACCGCTGCTGGTGGACCAGAGGTCCCCGAGGGTAATCACAAGCCTGGTCGTCAAACTTGTCTGACACGAATTTACCAATTTTTAATACTATTTTGTCGTTGAAATTTCCGTTTGTTTAATTCAAAATTATTTAAAACACCAGGTTTCTTTCCTTGTACTGCACATGGTCGATATCCTCGGTGCTTGATTTGGCTTCCCTGTTCGAACATTTTTGGTCTTGATTACTTTTCGTTGTTCAAATCTTTTGGTTTTGACCTTCCAATGTTTTGATTCAAATGCTGCTGATGAGAGGTCACTCCTTGAAATATGCATATAAACAAAATTACACCGTTTTATAACCGTTTTGGTATGTGTATATTTATAGAACACAAAAAAACAAAACAGATAGTTGACAGGGACAAACAAAAGCTTTGACAAGGATTCCTGGCTTATATAAAGGCAAATATAAAATGTGGCGAGGTTTAACTAGTTCTATTTGGGTTCAACCTTACCCCTATTGTTAATCTTGTACGAAGCACAAAAATAACTAACATCTGCACTAATCTGAGTGTTAGAAACCCCATATTTGTATATGAGTACATGACATGATGTCTTCCATAAAATGTCTTTAGTAAAGGCAGCAACCGAGGTTCGCGTACAACAATTTTTGAATCCAAGCTTTACCAGGGTCGATGTAAGTTTCACAAGCTCTGAATATCAAAGCAGTTGCGATACGTTAATTCCATATACGAGAGCGGACGGAGTGTTTCACATGCAGTTAAATGCAGGACTCGCAAGGCTTTAAGACACATAGACCTTCTGGTGGACTTATATTTGTCAATATGTCATCAACGTAAATGTATTAAGACCTGAAAAAAAATTGTCTAGACAAACACTTATACCCCACAATCCCTATTTTTGAAATTTAAAGATCTTTCAAATCTGATTAAGAAATGAAGACAGGGAGTCAAGGATTTCAATGGATTTTTTTTTTCAAAATCGAAACTCAAATAATAAAATAATGAATTTTTGTAAGTTACACCACAGGGACTTGCTCCCCTCTATCAATATTTTGTTAAGAGTCAATGTGCGGTAGGAAAAAAACACTTTCCTACCGCACATTGACTCTAACAAAATATTGATAGAGGGGAGCAAGTCCCTGTGGTTACACGTATGCCACAAACAAATATCATTGTATATTGTATAGGTTTTATCAAAAAAAGATTCAGTATGATAAAAGAACATGAAATGGTGATGAGAAATGTGGGGGTTATATTAGAAATAAATGAACAGTTAATTTAAAAACATCCAGAAACGGGGAAGGTATATGCGAATAACTGATGGCCATTGTGCTGATGGCTGTCTACGAAGTTGTCTTTTACGTTCTCTACACACGTTGACCCACTATGGTCAGCGCTCAGGCTTTTTTCTTATTACCATCACCCCGATAGCCACCCGATATATTGTCATCATCTAACCAACTGGGGCATAAATCATAGTTTTTTATGGGTAAAGAACCCTGAAACAATGGCTAGGGTACTCAGCACACATCGAATTTTACGACATAGCACAGCCTATTGTCCCCGTGTAGTAATATATTTTTCAAGACACGCACGGGGTGGAAGAAATTCAAGTATTTTATATAATAAGAAACGGTACCTTAAAAGGCTTGTTTCTCTAAATTTAACAAAATTCATAGAGCAAGGGATTAATTGGGAAAATCCGATTTAAAATGCTTTTTATGTAACCTACTGTAAATCCCCAGCCCAGATTGATCTGTATGCTATTCTTATCTGCACGTTATCCATTAACTTAAGGTTTTTTTTTCTTTCCTTATTGTAATTGGAGATAAAGAAATGACAGAGAACAATAAGAATAGGACATACTTGTAGAATGATGACTAGATATATAAATAACTTTAACCAAATCAGATCCAGAGATAATATACACAATACCATTGACAGTTTGAATGTGAACAATTATGATATAATTAGTTATACAATATAAGTTTCATTATATGTATATGATGATATAACAATAAAGTGATTATCTATATAGATAGAGATGTTAGACTTACCCGTTTGAGACTGACAGGAATTTTCATTTATATATCAAGATTACATAAACACTATTTTTATATTTCTTTAAATAGACACTTATGTTTTACTTATATTTTCATTATAAATATATATAGATACCTGTCATTAAATAGTTACCTGATCATGAGTAAAAAGTTGCCAATTGCATTCATAGATCAAGTCGTTTAGAATTTGATAATACAAGTATTTTTTTTATTCCAATCAAAGGGCCCTCAATGGGACAAAATGACAATACAATATAGACAATTATTCATACAACACACATAATTTGATTACCCTACGTACGTATAGTTTGAGCTATACACCCTTTTCCATTATTCATTAAATAATTTTATCTTTTCTTAATTTTCGTTCAATTAAGCAATAAGCATTAAGCGTTTAAACAAAGTTAGCGCTCAGCTTGTCGGAAAAAGTCCATTAAAGAGCGCCCAGAAACCTCATATCGGGTCAGTCCCCATGTGGTTGAATAGGCCAGCCCTGTCATAAAAATGCCGGGGTCGTCAGCCTATAAAGCGGATACCCTGACCGCAAACTATAGTGGTGCACGGTGTTGGGGAAAATGTCACGTTCCTCGTACGGTATGACCCATAGGATACCATGCAATAGGCTAAATTTACCGTCCCTACCCATCACTCCTTTTTCCAGTGGCAGTCAAAACTTTTTCCCCGATTGTACTTGTGTCACCCTTTCCTCCACTTCATCATTTCATGTTCATTGTATCACCCCTTTCATGTTCATCTCCCAGATATGGCCGAATTTGCACTGCTTGGGAGTATAAATTATTAACTAATAGACGATAAAGAGATGTGGAATAAGTGTACGCGATACAACCCTCATTAAAGAAATGACAATTTAAAAATCACAATGGAAAACAGCCAGCAGTCTTCATTATGACCAGAGGTCACTGCTTGCTGTCTTGTATTGGCCCAAGACTTAAGATTCAAACAAATACCTATATTATCAACGAAAGACCCATTTCTGGACATATTTAACAAAAAAACCAGATAGTTGACAAGGATTCCTGGCTTAGGACAGGCACATATAAAATGTGGCGGGTTAAAATATTTTTTTAACTAACTAACTAACTAACTAACTAACTAACTAACTAACTAACTAACTAACTAACTAACTAACTAACTAACTAACTAACTAACTAACTTAAACTTACTAACTAACTAACTAACTCACTCACTCAATCACTAACTAACTAACTTACTTACTTACTTATTAACTAACTAACTAACTAACTAACTGACTAACTAACTAACTAACTATAACTGATTGACTGACATATTAACTTACTGAATTCCTTACAGTTTGTAAAATTTCAAATCTATTGTAAACATCATATTGTTATCGGTTTTTTTTAATAGCACAAAATCCTAATATTTCAAATGTCTATTAAAAGCTTAATTCCTATTAAAATGACGAAAATTTTCTTGACTTCTCTGTTTTAAATGGTTTCTTGTTTTGAAATATTCATTTTAAAACTTTAGATAAATGAATCGTCTTTTGCTACATTGCATAACCACGGTGTATATCAAAAACGACCAATGACGCAAATAGAACAAATTGCAGAAGATAAGAACACTACTCCGAAGAAAAAGTGTGCAATTCGATCTTTTCTCTAAATTGGCAACGTCGATATCCTTTTTAAATTTTTAATCAGATTTTTAAATAAATAAGATATACCCGGAAGCTTTTTTTATAAATCATTTGTTCTGTACCAAATAATATATGCATAAACGTATTCATGTTTGATATATGTAAAATTAAAACTAAATAAAGACAAAGCTGTTATCCTGGTCGGATGAGTATTGATACCTGAGAAATAGAGGCATTACGAAGAATTAATCCAGCAGTACTAGCCACTTGTTTGGATGTTTAGGGGGGGGGGGTTAATTATGCACCAGGAAATTTTTGGTATTCTTTGAAATATGGATCAGTAGGGGACTATGTATTGTTTTGCAATACTCTTTTCTATTTATCAGGAAAAAATTGTTAAGGACATTCCCCTATTAAATGGTCCAGA
This sequence comes from Arcuatula senhousia, assembly GCA_963971305.1. Lineage (NCBI taxonomy): Eukaryota > Metazoa > Mollusca > Bivalvia > Mytilida > Mytilidae > Arcuatula > Arcuatula senhousia. The sequence goes on from OZ020306.1 coordinate 7,378,845, forward strand.
AAAAAAACTATAACCCTTTCTGTTAAACTTAAAAGACATCACCCTATACAATCGTCCACAAAAAAAAACCTATAGCCCTTTCTGTGTATACTTTAAACCTGCATTGCCATGTTTCTCAAATTATTTCGCTCTTTTTTGCTTTTGTATTGCTGGATGAATGAAAGTTTTTTTCTGACAACATTCATACACAATAAAAAAAACCCATTGTTTTTAGACCACCCTGTAAAAAACTATAACCCTTTCTCTGTGCAGGATTTTACTTTCTTGTTCGAACCTTTTTGCTTCGAGTACATTTCATTCAATACTTTTGTTTTTTGACCTTCTAATGTTTTGATTCAAATGCTGCTGATGAGAAGTTACTCCTGAAATATCGATATACAGCATGGCAAAATTAAAATAACAGTTTAGAATGAAAAAAAAAATATTATTCAAACTATCAATTTGAATAACACGTTTAAAGATCGCCACCATCGATGCATCGTTTGTATACCTTTGACTATAGTAATGATGGAAATTTGATCATGACTAAGCTTCATTTGATTCATTTGATAGCTTTTATAGCAGCCTCCATTCATAATTTCACGGAATTACCGTACGTATATTGTGCATATATGATATCCCTTTCATTTAACTGTTTGAAATTGAATGAACTGATTCAATATGCCCTAGCTTACCGGTTTCTCCATGTTATATTTTTGCATCCGAATTCTAAAAAAAGATTACTTGTAAAAGCACCTATCTTAAATACCTGGTAAATTAATAATCCTAATCAAGGGTGAAAAGATGCTTGATATAGATCTACATGTATATATATAATATATGATGGAATTTAGAATTGTAACAGCAATCACTCAGGGAAACTTACATTTATATACCACATATATAATGAGCGACTTTATTCTTACTAGTCAGAAACTCGGCAGAAAAAGGTCAAATACTATATATAAAGTCTCCGTCTCGTGCCAAAAGTATTCGTTTTTTTTCTATTTTCCCCATTACTTTCTATGCTAAATTACAACTTTGGTGATTTTTTCACAGTAAATTGGCAAATTATTTCAAGTTTATTTGTTTCTTTTCACATAATTTTACGGTCATCCGTTTTTAAATTATCACATTAAAAAAAAATGTTGCCTATACAAGAAAATGGTGACGTCATAAATTTTACTTGTATTAAAATCATTGTCATTCTGAAACAACACGTGTGAAAATTATGAAAAATTAACAATATAAACTTCAAACATTTCTCATATTTTAGATAAAGGTTATAACAAAATTACCAAACTTGGAGGATCAATCTCAATGTCCAAGAGAAAAGTCAAAACATGGAAGACACACCGGAATATTTATAGATCGCAATGGTCCTGACTTGGTACAGGCATTTCAAATGAAATGGTGGGTTAAACCAGGTTTTTTTGGCGCGCCAAACCTCCCTCTTCCATTGCAATCTTGTGGACCGGAAGTAACACACAACGCAACATGGTTGTGAAGACATACTAGGGATAATAAGATGATCATCTAAGTACAACGATCAGCAAAACACTAATCAAAACAGACACTGACTTATACGTTCAATTTATTCACCAGTGGCTGATAACGAAGGAAGAGTTTATTAGGGACCGTATGAGACGCATTTTCTTGTAACCTTGGTCTAAGAGTCTGTCACGGAGACAGCGGTTTCGTATAAAACAATCAGAAAAAAATGTACAAGCCCTTGCATATTTTAGAAATTTTAAGTCAGAACCAGCTTCGATATTTATGTTTGAAAAGTCGTGATTTTACATAGAAACTAATAGGAAAATAAAAAATAGTGAATACTTTAGGTTGTAGTATGCAAAGGAAATGCTGGTAGCCTGTACACTGACTGCAATGTTGACCTTTCGGTTAAAATGCCATCGATTACATCTTCAGGTGTTTAAATTAATCTTGACCAAGGTCGGGGGTTTCCACCACCAGACACAATTCTATTATGAATTAAGTTATGTAAATATTTTTTTTTTATCAGATAATGTTTAAGGCTTGGTCCAGCCTTTACAGACAGAGTTACATCGATGATGTGTGAACACCTCTCGGATGCCGTCTTCCCCCTGATCACTCGGACCGTACAATTTATCAACCGAGTGGATTGTGGGTATTGTCAAATGAATCATTGTATCACTCAAGGATCCCTGAAACCCACAAACCACCAACTGACCTTTACTTATGTCATATGTAAAATGTAGGAAAGTCTGTAGATTATCAGGACAGTCTTCTTCACAAGTACCATCCATCCAAATAAATTGTTCAAAAGACCCAGCTATCCAGTCCTCTATCAACACACTGTCCCTGGCATACAGTCGACGACGGACCCCCATCAAAGAAAACAGTATCGGATTCCAGACCGACGGCATGCTGTCGATTTCTGCAAGGTAAGATCTCGCAAACTCAACTCGCGGGTGTTTACATTGGTCCCGTATTCTTTTGTCGTAATTTTGTTTGAGTGTTGTTGAACAATCTTTGGTGGTTTTATTAATCTCTTTATTGAATAATTGTGCGTATTTAGATGCTGTGTGTACACTTTTATTAAACCAGTGTTTGTTCTTATTTCTTCTGTTGGCCGTTTGTAGGTCATCCCTAGTCGGACTTTTGACAACACACTTCCGTTTAGACCAGTAAGAGTTATTTATGTTATCAATGGATTTAAACATTTTAGTCTTCTTTTTCCTCCCTTTAGTTTCCTGCTCCTCGTCATCTGTGTTTTCCATAGAAATTGATTTGAATGAAATTCCTTTGTAAACCACTCGATGTCTTCCACATTTCATGGGATAATATTCAAAGCTTGCCCAGCGTCGATCGCCTTGGTCGTCAAGAGATATGGAGTGAAGAGTCGAGTTCATCCCCGACGTGTGGGCGTTTCCCATGATTTATGTCTATTGTAAATTATATCTACAAAGATAATACAGGAAAACGGAATTGAGTAGTTAGTGGGCAGCCATCAGATACAATAGAAAACGGCCCCTAAGGTCGCCACGAACGTAGGTTTGGCTTCATAAAACCTGGTTTAAACCAGCAATTTATTAAAATGCCTTGCCAATAGAAGAAAATGATATGTGGAATGAGTGTACACGACACAACCTACAATATAAACGACAATTAAAAGAATCCACAATGAAAACAGTTAGTTAGTTAGTTATTGCTTTACTCCCAAGCAGCACGATTTCGGCTATATCCGGGAGAGCCAGCAGCCTAATATGTGACCATGCAGTGGTCGCTGCTCGATGTTTTTAAATTGGCCCTGGATTGAAAATAAACTACATATGATTCAAGCCCTATCGTGGTCTTCAATTTCTCCGGTAAATGTACGTCCATGCCTAGTTTTGTTTTTTCTTCTTTCGACATACGAGATAGATTACTCCAGGTCGGTAGTTTTGTTGTTACTTTTATATACAATTAAGAGAAAAGGAAGAGTGGTTCATGACAAGCGAAAGTATAAGTTGAATTTCGTACTTACCTTACTTGCTATATAAAACCTGAAGGTAAGCTTTCTACAACACACACACAAAAAAACCCCAATAAACTTCAGATTTAAACTACATAATAAATATATTTAAAGGTTGAATGTAATAAATTTTATGTCAATTAGATCTATTAACATTAATTAAATGGTCTTGCAGATAATTAACAAACGATTATAAGACAAAACCTTGAAATAAAAGAAGCATGGCCCGTGTAAACACCAGTATACGTTCGTGTCATAAGAATTCGATGACTTGACAGTTGAAGATCAGTGTACCGTTTCCTAACTGCACACAAGCACGTGGGTTCGGGGAAAACAGCTTAAAGTTACGGGGAAAGAAGATCTTGATTTTACAATAGCTTTACTAATTTAAAACTCTTTCATGTCATTATTAATTTTTTTTGTCAACCTAAATTTTAAAAAGAAATATATTTGAAAACAAATGTCTTCAGAAACTATTAAAGGACACTGCAATAGGAGCCTGAGAAACAAACTTTAGAGTTAAATTATTTAAAAACACTATTTAAATTTGAAAACTGTTTAACAATTCGAAACTGGGATTAAAGAAAATTATTAACGAAATTTCTCACATATATTGAACAAGCCGACTTAGACTTTTTTCACTAAATTTTTAGGGCAGGAAAGCTTTAGGTAGGGGTCCCATATGGTGGGATACGTTTTAAAGAATGTCGATCATCTACTTCTTGTTTAACGAGCAAAATTATACTTTTTTTCACAAAATTTTCTGGGTCGAAATTTTCGTAACAGATTTCTCAGCGACTTTTAATCGTAGGCTTTTGATATTTGGCATATAGCTTCAAGTAGGGGTTCCACATAGTGGAATACATTATCAGGTCTGTCTCTCGTCTTCTCCCTGTTAAATAAGCCGACCTTGAAAGGCAACAACTCTTACTTTTTTTTATTCCTAGCTCTTAATAAATAATCTCTGTCCATATTATGGACGCGTGGGATATTTGAGCGTGCTCACTAAGGTTCTTTTATTATTCTAGTGCTGTTCTTTAGATATAAAATGGTTGTAATATCTTTAGAATTACAGATATGCTTCATATATCTGCCATATGATTTATATTGTCATTTTATGTTTATTACACAGGCACTTGTTTCTATAAAAAATATACTTTATACTTACCCACATGATATTTGCTTATTTATACTAAACAGACTATTGCCAGAAAAATATGGGTTATATCATCGTAAACTGGGATAAAGTATCTACAAAATGGTATGTGTAACCAAGGAATTATATAGAAGACAGTAGGAATTGCTTACTCTTCCGGAGCAACTGAGTTCACTCTAGTTTCGACTGGAGTTCGCGTTGTTTATTGATATTCAGTTATTTTTGTGTTTCCATGCTTTACATATTGTCTGTTTTTGTCCCGTTCTTTTTGGTGATTACTGGATTTATCTCTGCCCTTTCGGACTTTTGACATTTGGATACCCCATTGGTACCTCTGCTTCCTTAAACCACTCGCCCACTAGGTCCCTTTATGTTTTTGGTCTATAGAATGAAAACTATTACAGAGTTTTTGCTTCCTTGAACCTTCATGCAGCTGACTGAGCTCAGCAAATGTCCCCATTGCTTTGAAGATTTCAAATTACCTTTTATAGGGGTAATGACCGTTTAAAGGTAAAAAATAACGTTTTTGGTCTAAACTATTGCAGATGGAGAAACCGTGTTTTTTTGTTTAAAGCTTCAAATTTCTCCATTGGGTTGAACATATAAGATGACCCCTTTTAAGAATTATGGCCCTTTGTAAGGCAAAAATAGCGGTTTTTTCCCCTGCTTTTGGCCCATTGATGAAAAGTGTTATAGATAGAGAAAAGCTATAAATTGTTTACACCTTAATCTCAACATGTCCTCTATAAATGCAAGCAGCTTCTGTTTGTTGCGACACACCCGCTGCAATGCCGACAGAAAACGTAGTTTAGGTTGGTTATTTGGTTACAATACCACATCTGTTCTCTTCTGAGTGATCGACAGCTATGACTTGTTGACGAGTATACCATGTTTCAATTATTTTTTTTGTTATGATGAGACCTGGTTAATCCATCTTTTTCATATCTGAACCTTCCCTTCGATGTCTTCGATAACTGACTTTCTACGATGAACATTCGAGATTGACTTTACTGTTAAGTTGTTATTTTTATGCCTCATTTACAAAAATAGAGGGGCATATAGTGTTCGGGTTGGTCCGTCCGTCCCAAATCCCCATATTTCCAAAATCCCACTTACTGACAAATGGCAAATCAGTGATATTGGTATAGTAGGTGCACCGAATGATGCTAAGCACATTGCATGCTTCGAATGCTGAATGTGACCTATATTTTCCGCATGGATGACCTCTTACAGAAAAAATGGTTAAATTCCATTCCCACTTACTGACAAGTGCCACATCAACTATATTGGTATGGTAGGTGCATCTAGTGATGCTAAGCACAATGCATGCTTTGGATGCTGGATATAACCTATATTTTCCGCATGGATGGCCTCTTACAGAAGAGTGGTTCAAGTCAATTCCCACTTACTGACATGTGCCACATCTACTATATTGTTATGGTAGGTGCACTTAGTGATGCTAAGCATAATGCATGCTTCGAATGCTGGCTGTGACTTTAATTTTCCGCATGAATGACCACCTATAGATTACTGATTTTTTCCCAACACTTCTTGGAGTTAAACAAGGGGACAATTTAAGCCCTAATCTTTCCAAAATCTTTATTAATGATCTACCTATTTTATTAGAAAAATCACAGGATCCTGTTTTTCTTAACAACAAACCATTACATTGTCTAATGTATGCAGATGACATAGTACTTTTATCCTCGTCACCAAAAGGTTTGCAATCGAAACTTGATATCTTAGAAAACTATTGTAATAATTGGTGCCTAATGTTAAATCCAAAAAAAACAAAGGTTCTGGTTTTCAACAAAGCGGGCAGACACATCAATGATAAGTTTTCATACCAAAATTATGAAATTGAATGTGTTCAACAATACAAATATTTAGGTGTTACTTTCAGTGCATCAGGCACATTTTCCTTTGCTCAGAGAGAACTTTACAACAAAGCACTAAAAGCTTACTTTAAACTACAAAAAGATTTCTTATCAAACAATCCTAAGATTAAGACTTCTCTACACGTATTTGATCATACTATTACACCTATCCTATTATATGGTTGCGAGATATGGAGTTTCTTTAACTGCTTCTCCACTAAAGTCAAGAACAATACTAATTTATCTTTCGATAGAATATTTTCAGATATCTTATGTGAGAAATTACATATTAAATTTTGTAAGAGAATTCTTGCTGTTCACAAAAAGGCAACCAACCTAGCTGTTCTGTCAGAACTAGGTCGATTTCCAATGCACTTCAACATTATCAAATCAATGGTCAACTATCGTGAGAGATTAGAAAATCTCAAGAACTTCAGTATCCTGAAGGATGCATATATCGACTCTAGAAAATTATATGAAAGCAAGAAACCTTCATGGTATGGGTCAGTTCAGCTAATTATACAAAAAATACCTGAGTTTAACAATAACACAACAAATAACAACAAACTAAGTAAGAAAAGAATTTTCTCAATACTAAAAGAATACTATACTGAAATGTGGAGAAGTACAACTATAAATAATTCAAATGGAAAGCTCCGTACTTATTTTACTTTTAAAACAAACTTTGGATATGAAAAATATTTAGATTTAATAACGAACTCTGAGCAAAGGAGTGTGTTATGCAGATTCAGAATCTCTGCCCATAGACTTCAAATAGAGAGAGGTAGATATCAGGGTATTCCTCCAGACCAAAGAATTTGTGCACAGTGCAGTTCGGGAGAAGTTGAAAACGAAATTCATTTTATATTCACATGTCCTAAATTTACAAAAGAAAGAGAAAATCTCGAAAAAATAGTATCTGAACAATGCTACAATTACACTAATTTAGATAACACTCAAAAATTTATATGGCTATTTGTATGTGAAAATCCCATTGTTCTAAAAACACTATGTGAATTTATATCTAAGCATGAATAAGTTTGATGTATACATGTAAATTATGTATGTATATATATTCCTTCATATTTCTACATTCACTTTTAGTTGTTTGTCTACATTGGGCACGAGGAGGAATGCAGTATCAAGTAATCTTGTACGCATTACCTTGAGCACCGTCCCTTGGTGCCCCTTGTAGTCTCACAACATCCAATAGTCATTATTTAAAATCTTAAAAAAAAACCACTTTTTTCTTTCTTTTTTTCTTTTGTTTTTGTTGGTCTACATTGGGCACGAGGTGGAATGCAGTATCAAGTAATCTTGTATGCATTACCTTAAGCACCGTCCCTTGGTGCCCTTTGTAGTCCTACAATATACAAAAGAGAGAGAAAACTCATATCTTTGCAGAGGTCTTGTCTGTCTACATTGGGCACGAGGAGGTATGCAGCGCAATTTAAATTGCACGCATATCCTGAAGCACCGTCCCTTGGTGCCCACTGTGGTCAGAAAAAGACTTTCTGCACTGATCTATTAAGTGCTGAACTTACTAGTTAATACTGTTTATTTAAATCATGCAAATATACATCCTCAACCGCAACAAGGTTAATGATTGAAACACTCCTGATCTGCACTAGCTGCCATTTCAGTCATTTTTTTTATGTTCTTCACAAATGTCTGTGTTGAGTCTTATTGTTTTTTTGTGTATTTTCTTTATATAGACAATGGCTATTAATGTAAAATGGCCACTATATTTGTATCAATGTAGATCTGTCACTTGTTAGCAAAATCATACTTGTTTATTGTAAATGCCCCCTGTGGGACCAAATTGGCTAATAAAGAAAGAATATAGATTAATGGTTTAAGTCTGTTCATTTTTACTCACATGTGCCACATCAACTATATTGGTATTGTAGGTGCACCTAGTGATGCTTAGCACAATGCATGCTTTGAATGCTGGCATTGACCTATATTTTCCACATGATTGACCACTTATAGAAGAATGGTTAAGTTGAAGTCTATTCCTTCTGATTGACAAGTGCCTTAATAGCAACCATGTTGATGCTTTAGTGATTGGGGAAAAATATAAATGTTGCGAGATGGTGTATTATATATTTTGGACATATTCTTGTTTGGTTACTTTTATTTTTCATTAGTATCAAAACAATGTCATTTTAGTATCAATATCAAGATAAATCGTGGAGGATTATAATTCATATTTTTGTATTTTAACTAAATAATAACTGGAAGGAGGAAATGTATATGATACAGCATTAGTAATCCAAAGCAATGAAAAACAACCAGCAGTAATGGTTACAGCTTATGACACAAGATCAAAATATTATAATACAATTTGTTAAAATCGATTTACAAGACAAATGAACATTGATTTAAATTTTGTTTTTCCCCATTAAATTATACATTTAAAAAATTCCCACCAGTAATCACGATCAAAACATTAGTTAGTAAGTATTTGTTTTTGTCCAGCTTTAAAATAATTCGACATCTAGGCAATAAAAAAGCATCAAAATGGCAATGTTTGATGTAATCAGTTTTTAAATGGACCTTCATTTTGCAAATTAAAAATGTATTGGAAAATGCAAGCATCAAATACTTTTCAAAAGGATTTTATCATACAAAAACTAAAAGTTGAATATCAGTTGGATATTTTTTAATGTGCTTTTTTAATTGATTAACGATTAAATTAATTAGCCATTGTTTACTTGAACGACAGTTGTTTAAATGGACTATTGAAATCGAAATAATTTTAACTCTTTTTTATAAATCAATCTATTTTTACACCACTTTATAACTTACCTCTGCCAATACATTTCTTATTCAGAATCGTCACCATGCATACTATTTCACTTGTAGTATTAATCTATCTACTAAAGGATATCCAAATGCATTACAGCGGTAAGAGTTTATATTTTGAATTAGAAAAAAAATACAAACACAACTTCAATCTTTATTTTGCTTTCATAAATACCGGGGAGATTCTTTTATAAAAATCCATGTACACGCAACAATAAGTAAGATAGAGCTTGTCCTATATTTTACCACCACATCATACACTCCCGTCCATCTAAGAATCATCCATATTCGTAACTAAAAAATTCTAACGTATAGGATCGCGGTCCGATAATTTATTACGTCGTAAAAAATACTTTCATAGTTTTAGCATCGATACCTCTAAACCTAAAAGAATCAGAAGTACCGATGGAAAATCGTAATGTCAAAAGTCTAAAAGTGCAAAGATAAAACCAGTAACATGAACAATATTAGCACAAAGAAACAGATGATGAAAAAAATACAAACACTGTACAATGTGGGGTCGTAACGAGAGTGTACTCAGATGAGAGTTACAAATCCCAATTTCTCCCTATGTGTGAAGGGTCACAGAAAAATACAATGCCTCGGATCAGAAATTTTCCGCATGCGTATTGAAATGACTTAGAACAAAAATACCCTAGTCTATATTTGGAAAATCTGGAAATCCCTTTTTCTATAATCGTATTAGATAAACTGAACCATTTAATAAATATTATTAAAAACGAAAGAATATGGAATATATGCCAAAAAGACACGATCCACATATTGAAATGATTTTAATAAATGTACAAAAGCAAAATTTCACTGCGTGTGAAGCGCTTTTCTGGATTAACCTTCATCAGACACGCTAGGAGTAGAAAACTTGGAAAACCGGTAGAATATTATAGATTTGATTTTAAAAATGCCAAAAAATATTACAACAATGACCAAACAGATAAATTTATCAATTTCTAAAGAAACAGCCAAACGTTGTCAAATTATGACATTGATATATCTACAAATAAATGTGGTACAAAACCTGTGTTCCTAGATTGACTGCTTTTATTTGTTACAGCAAAAACCAAATATGAATATACAATTTAATCATTAGGGGACGACCATTTGATTTTGAGGGAGGGGGCCTGGCATTTTTGTAAATAAATATTCTGGCCTGGAAAAAGTTGGAAATAAATAATCTGGCCTCTGTTTGCAAAAAAATAAATAATCTGTCCCAAGATCCTTGACTGTTGCTCAATTAAGCTATTGTATGCAGAAAATAAATATTCTAGCCACGTAGCAGCGAAAAATAAATTCTGGCCCGCAAAATTTTGAAAAGAAATAATCTGTCTCGACCGAAACTGCCAGGCCCCCTCAGAATCAAACGGTCGTCCCCTGAATAATTCCTAATCACAGGACCCGGCCCTTAGGGAATGACTTCTTGATTCCGATGGGGGCGTTGGATTTTTTTGTTTGTTAATAAATAATCTAGCATTGAAACTGGAAATAAATAATCTGGCCTCTATCATAGATGGACAGAAAAAAATCCAGCCATAGATAAACAATAACTCTACCGTCAGATACAGTCTGACTCCACCTGTTGTGTACCATAGATATACAACACCTTCAATCAGATATAATGCTATATAACACGTAACCTGACTCCACCTGTTGTCTACCATGGATATACAACACCTCCAATCAGATATAATGCTATATAACATGTAACCTGACTCCACCTGTTGTCTACCATAGATATACAACACGTCCAATCAGATATAATGCTATATAACATGAAACCTGACTCCACCTGTTGTCTACCATAGATATACAACACCTCCAATCAGATATAATGCTATATAACATGAAACCTGACTCCACCTGTTGTCTACCATAGAAATAAAACACCTCCAGCCAGATATAAGGCTCTACAACATGTAACCTGTCTCCACCTGTTGTCTACCACAGATACACAACACCTCCAGCCAGATATAAGGCTGTAAAACATGTAACCTGACTCCACCTGTTGTCTACCACAGATATACAAAACTTCCAGTCAGATATAAGGCTATACAACATGTAACCTGACCCCACCTGTTGTCTACCATAGATAAACAACACTACCAGCCAGATGTTAGGCTGTAGAACATGTTACCTGACTCCATCTGTTGTCTACCATAGATATACAACATCTCCAACCAAATGTAAGGCTATATAACATTTAATCTGACCCCCCTGTTGTGTACCACAGATATACAACACCTCCAGCCAGATATAAGGCTGTACAACATGAAACCTGACTCCACCCGTTGTCTACCATAGATGTACAACACCTCCAGTCAGATATAAGGTTGTACAACATGTAACCTGACCCCACCTGTTGTCTACCATAGATCAACAACACCTACAGCCAGATATAAGGCAATCTGACTCCATCTGTTGTCTACTATAGATATACAACACCTCTAGCCAGAAATAAAGGCTATATAACATGTAATCTGACTCCACCCGTTGTGTGCAATAGATATACAAGACCTCCAGCCAGATATAAGGCTTTATAACATGTAATCTGACTCCACCTGTTGTGTAACATAGATATACAACACTTCCAGCAAGATATAAGGCTGTCTAACATGTAATTTGACTCCACCTGTTGTCTACCATAGATAAACAACACCTCCAGCCAGATGTAAGGCTGTATAACACTTAATCTGACTCCACCTGTTGTGTACCACAGATATACAACATCTCCAGCCAGATATAAGGCTGTATAACATGTAACCTTACTCTACCAGTTGTCTACCATAGATATAGAACACCTCCAGCCAGATATAAGGCTGTACAACATGTAACCTGACTCCACCTGTTGTCTACCATAGATATACAACACCTCCAGTCAGATATAAGGTTGTACAACATGTAACCTGACCCCACCTGTTGTCTACCATAGATTAAAAACACCTACAGCCAGATATAAGGCTGTATAACATGTAAACTGACTCCATCTGTTGTGTACCATAGATATACAACACCTCCAGTCAGATATAAGGTTGTACAACATGTAACCTGACCCCACCTGTTGTCTACTATAGATATACAATACCTCCAGTCAGATATAAGGCAATCTGACTCCATCTGTTGTGTACCATAGATATACAACACCTCCATCCAGAAATAAAGGCTATATAACATGTAATCTGATTCCACGTGTTGTTTACTATAGATATACACCACCTCCAGCCAGATATAAGGCTTTATAACATGTAATTTGACTCCACCTGTTGTGTACCATAGATATACAACACCTCCAGCCAGATGTAATGCTTTATTACATTTAGTCTGACTCCACCTGTTGTCTACCATAACTATACAACACCTCCAGCCAGATGTAAGGCTTTATAACATGTAGCCTGACTCCACCTGTTGTCTACCATAAATATACAACATTTCCAGCCAGATATAAGGCTGAATAACATGTAACATGACTCCACCTGTTGTCTACCATAGATATACAACACCTCCAGCCAGATGTAATGCTTTATTACATTTAATCTGACTCCACCTGTTGTCTACCATAGATATACAACATCTCCAGCCAGATATAAGGCTGTACAACATGAAAGCTGACTCCACCTGTTGTCTACCATAGATGTACAACACCTCCAGTCAGATATAAGGTTGTACAACATGTAACCTGACCCCACCTGTTGTCTACCATAGATTAACAACACCTTCAGCCAGATATAAGGCAATCTGACTCCATCTGTTGTCTACTATAGATATACAACACCTCCAGCCAGAAATAAAGGCTATATAACATGTAATCTGACTTCACCCGTTGTGTGCCATAGATATACAACACCTACAGCCAGATGTAAGGCAGTATAACAAGTAACCTGACTCCACCTGTTGTCTTCCATAGATATACAACACCTCCAGCCAGATATAAGGCTGAAAACATGTAATCTGACTCAACAATATTCTTAGCATATACTTTAGTAAGCATGTAATCTGACTCAACAATATTCTAAGCATATACTTTAGTAAGCAGTCCTTTAAATATTTTCGAGACTTTTTAATTATTAACCAGTGTAAAATTACTAAGAAGAAATATGATAATTGATTAGGTGAATCTAGCATATGAACACTGATAAAAACAGTCAATATACAAATAACCCTCTTCCAAAATAAAGTGAAAAAAGTTTTTCAAAATAATTCTTTGAGAAGCAACCCCCCAAATTTCAAAATATACTAGCCTTGTATTATGTGTACACCATTTAATCTTAAACTAATATTTCATCCAGCTCCACATTGTTACAGAAGTATACTTCTCTGAATAAAAAGGGGGCAGGTTAAACCAGAAAGACTTGCAATAATGAAAACATCATATGTATTGTATCTTTTAATCCCAATCTCATTTAGTAAATATCATATTAAATTGATATACAAATATTCAGATGGTTATAATGTAAACAATGACAAAAATCAACCAAATAGCATTACCGGTAAACAAATATTAATAAAAAGCTTCGCCGAGCGCAGCATGATACGACCGCAACATGTTGAACCCTGTACGTTTTAGGCCCAATATGGATAGTCTATTCCTCTGGACACATGCAGCCCATGGTGGACTGACAAAGGTTTTTGACACATGCTTCTCTGATGGACTTTCGATCCAGGGGGTAAAAATATAAATATAAATTTTCAATTTTGTATTCTACTCTTGAAAAGAATAATGTTTGGGGAAAAAATTAAAAATCGAACCAGATTTTTTTTTTAATTATGATTACAGCCCCTTATGTAATGAGCAAAAAAAAAGGTGGGGGTCGCAAAAATTTATTCTTAAATTTAGAATCGCTACTTAATTGGCAAGGATGAACTTGTAAATTTTTTTTTTGTAATCGGACCAGAAATTAAAAAAAGCTACGATTTTGACCCCTTTTGGTCCCTAGTAAAAAAAAGGGGACACAAAAATATATCTGCTACTTGACAAAAAATAAACATGCAAAAAATTTGTCAAAATCGGACAAGAATTAAAAAAGTTTCGATTTCGGCCCCTTTTGGTCCCTTATTACGTAACTGGTGAAAAGGGGTGGGGGTCTAAAAATAAATTCTCAAATTTGGATTCGCTTCTTGACAAAAATTAACTTGAAAAAAAAAATTTCAAAAACAAAACAGAAATAATGTTATCTGAATTACGAATCCTGTCATCCTTCCTCCTGCAAAGACGCCATCCCGAAGTCGCAGTTTCTGAGGCTTCGTCGTATCTGCAATGACGATAAGGATTTTGAGATCCAGTGTAACAAGATGAGATCTTTCTTCACGAAGAGAGGTTATCCTGACAAAGTCTTGGACAGGGCCGTGTCCTCGGTTTCCCGTGTGAACAGACGCGAGGCAATGGAGCCCCGGGTGAAGAGCACCAATGATCGTGTTCCGTTAGTCCTTACTTATCACCCTCACAATGTTGCCATCCAGAACATCCTTATTCGCAACTTTAAATCCATTGTCCTCAAAGATGAGTATATGTCCACTGTTTTTGCTGACTCTACCCCTATTACGGCTTTTAGAAAGGGCAAGAGTCTTAAACAGCACCTGGTCAGCAGTTCGTATAGGTCGTCACGTCAACCCGCCAGCTACAACGGTACACGTCCTTGTAAAAGAACTCGCTGCTCTACTTGTCCGTTCACATGGGAGACCGATGCTGTGGTTGGTCCCTCGAAAACTTTCCAACTGAAGGATGGGTTCACCTGCATTACCGAAAACGTCGTATACGCTATAAGATGTAAGCGATGTTCCATGATTTATGTTGGTGAAACTTGTCGGAGACTCGGGGACCGTTTTGTGGAACACAAAAACAGTGTCACCAGAGATACTGAATGTCCAGTTGGGGAGCATTTTCGAGGGTCCGGCCACAGTATAAAAGATATGCAAGTCACGGTTCTGCTTCAAACCCATCACGGCGAGAAACAAAGACAGTTCCTTGAGCAGAGAATAATAAAATTCCTGGGAACAGCACGTCCTTTCGGCATCAATGTCAAAAATCAAATCATTTCTTAGTTATTTACTTAATTTGATTCTTTGGGTATGATTTGGCCTATTGTTATATTGCTCAGTTCAGGATTTGGGTGATGATGACGTGGTTGTTTTTATCGAGTGAACACTTTTTACTATATTCACTTGTTGGTTGTCCTCAGACCCTGGCGGTCGTGATTTTTTACTTTGCTCTGCCCCCGACGAAGGCTGAAAGCCGAAAATTTGGGCTTTTTAGATTTTAGATGTATTCTTTATTAATTTCTATTAGTTTTATATTTGATATTTTTACCTTTTATGTGTGGTTTAACCAACCTACTTATTTTATTGTCTCCATTTTAACTTGCCACACCACAACATTTATTAATCTAGAAATAAAACAGTTTTGATTACGGCCCCTTTAGGTCCCTAATTACAAAACAAGTGAAAAAAAAGAGATTGTCGCAAAAATTAATTCTCAAATTTGGATTCGCTATCTGACAAGAATAAACTTGCAAAAAAAAATTTCAAAATCGGATCACAAATAAAAAAGTTTCGATTTTGGCCCCATTTGCCCCTAATTACGTAATAGGGGAAAAATAGGGGGTGGGTCGCAAAAATTAATTTTTCATTTTGTATCCGCTATTTGACAAGAACAAACATGCAAAAATAAATAAAAATCGGACCACAAATAAAAAAGTTTTTATTTTTGCCCCTTTTGGCCCCCTTATTACACAACGGGGAAAAGGGGTGCAAAAACTCGTCAGGTTCATTCTTTTGTTGTAAGAAACATTCTTGACAAATTTCACAGCAATAGGCCAACTAGGACCAAAGTTATGGTAGAAACAAGTAAAATATTTGAATTTCTTGCCCCTTTTGGGCCTTTAATTTCGAAACAAAATAAGGGGGACCCCCAAAATCAATCCCATTCATCCTTATATGGTAAGGAACATCACTGTCAGATTTCATAGCAATCGGATAACTAGAACTAAAGTTATTTTGGAAACAAACAACAAGTGTGGCCACTAAAAGTATGTCTCGCCTGCCGGCACCATCATCTAAGCTTTCATTTCTTGATATAAACACAAAAAGTGTCTGTATACCTAATAACAGATGCCTAGCTATTATACTATTTAAGCAATCCATTGTCCACACAAGTACAATGTATTTCAAAAAGTTTTCTGTCTGAATAAAGGACCTAAGTTCACAGAGTCACTGGAGCGTGAAAATGGGGTCAGGGTCATATGGCATGGTGACAGTTGCGTAGACCATAACCTGAACTGTCTGTATACCAAATATCAGATGCCTAGCTATTATAATTTTCCAGCAATTCATCGTCCACAAAAGTCTTACGAAAAAGTTTACGACGCCGCCGCCGCCGCCGCCACCGCCGCCACCGGAAAGTAACACCTATGTCTCGCCTGCCGCGACTATTCGTCGCAGGCGAGACAAAAAAAAGTAGTAATTTTTGCCCTTTTTTGGCCCCTAATTTCTAAACGAAAAATGGGGGGACCCCCAAAATCAATCCCATCCATCCTTTAATGGTAAGGAACATCATTGTCAAGTTTCATAGCAATCGGATAACTTGAACTAAAGTTATTGTGGAAACACTAAAAAGTGAACAGAAACAGACAACGACGACGACGACGACGACAATGACGACAGCATCATACCATAATACGTCCGCAATTTTTTTGCAGTCGTATAAAAATGTACATGAATGACAAATTGATACTATGTAAAACAACTTTTTTCATTTTTTCCATCTGTTAGTACAGTACTGTTTATATAATTATCATTAAAATAAAATGACAATCCCGTTTAAAAAAAATGTGCAAATAGATATTGGACAAAAATTAAATTTTTTACAAATAAGTCTTCCCATATCTTCTTTGGCTCTCAGTAAAACAAATTAATAACAAATTATTTATGATGCATACAAGTTTAACAAATAAATACATGTACCAAATTATAAATATGATTGCTTCTGTTTAACAAATTAAAAACAAATCACTTGTATCAAGATGTTAAGGATCTTTCCTAGGAAACTGTTACAAAATGATTCAATACATAATTCTCATACATAGATAACTTGAAGAAAGAGCACATTCTTACATACAACATGTACAAGTAGTCTTTATTATATTTCACTTCCGTACACAATTTCATGAAGATATCACTTAAAGTTCTAGAGAAATTAAAGAAAAAAAGTGTAATGGATAGGCAAACAAATGGACAAAGATTATGACCAAAATACTTTATACCCAGCAATAAAGTTGGTGGGTAAATAAAAACAAGTAAACCTCTATCTTCTTTTAGGTATAGGTACAAAGATATCTCTTTCATACTGAGCATTACACACCACACATGCATAATCACTTTCTGGTGCTTTGGTAATGTTGATACGTTTAAAATGAAGCCACCGTCCACAAACTCCACACTGGATCCATGTTGATAGTTGCCTTTTACAGTTAATGGCATCACATTTGGTCCTCTGTGCCTTGGGCTTCTTGCCACGTGTTACAATTTGATTCGAAACATAATATCTCATGGCATTTGCACATTTCTTTGCCAACAGGCATGGTTTTAGTCCTTTACATAAAGCAAGAGCATTCTGAAAAATTGTAATTGATATTATGCTTATTCTACTTGTTCAGATATAAGCTATCTAATATATATCAATTATTTACTTTTTACCAGGTCAATATGTCAAAATGTATGTAATTATTATGTAATGAACCGTGTAGAAAAATATTGACTGAGCCCACACAGAATTAATTACTTATTCCTCCGACTCTAACTCTCAAAAAAAGGAGCAAGCGAGTAAAATTTTTTAAAATTAATTTTTATCTGAAATATTAATTTTTAGGAGCTAAATTAACCAATCAAAATTGAGAATTCACATCCCATATGCAATATATAGGTACACTGAACACTAGGACATATCTTAGTATCAAGGAAGCTTAATCTTATAATTTTCATTTAAATGGACTTTGTTGCTAAATATGTAAACCAATTGTCCATTTTTTAAAAAGGGTTAGGCTACTCTACTTTGTCAGTCAGACATGTCATAATTTTATCTTGATAACTTAAAGGTCCCTTTTCTATTACTGGACACTCTTATAAGGATAAGATAACACTCTGACTAGAGGTGTTGTATATCTATAGTAAACAACAAGTGGAAAGAATCAGATTATATGTTATACAGCTCTACTCTGACTAGATGTGTTGTATATCTATAGTAGACAACTAGTGGAGTCAGATTATATGTTATACTGCCTTAATTGTATCTGACTAGAGGTTTTGTATATCTATAGTAAAGAACAAGTGAAAATAGATTATATACACCTCGCCAAAAGTTAAGCAACACCAACTTTTTTAAAGCATAATCATTTTATGGCTTGAAATATTCGAATAATACAAAATGATGGAAAATCAAAAAGGAATCACTTCAATGTATTGACTCTAATTGTGTAATGGACGAAAGATGTTTTATCAGAAATGCTTGCCAGTCATGAAAATCCAACTTTTCGAAAATGGTGTAAAAACTAAGATAAAATAGCGTTTAAAAAGTTTAACTTTCAAAATCAATTGTAGACTTATAAAAACTTATCAATGCATATATTGTGTGCAAACAAGACAAAGTACCACTATACAAACAAAAAATAATGGATTCAAGCTCAAGTTGCATCCACTGTGGTCAACAAAGGGACTTAATCAGTTTTCACCATAAAAAGTATGAAAAACGCTAAAAAGGCAAAATTTTTGCAAACGTCTACGATTTTTTTGTCTAAAACAAATTCATTGTTTTTCCTAACCCTAAACACATGTTTGAACTTAAAAGATGTCACTAAAGCATTTGAATTGTTTGAATTCCTACCAGAACATATCTGTAAAAAGGGGGGTTGGATACTTTAAATCTGTTATTGGCATGAAAATATGCCAATTCTTATGTTTTTGTGTAAGGCAAAGCTTTACCATTGGTGTAAGTTACCACATCCATATTGATAAAATGTCAAACTTAACTTCAACTTCCGGCAATAGAAGCAAACCTTCAAAAGGTCACAATAATGCCTTTAAACGAAAATATCAAAAAACTGAAAAATATCCATTAAAAATTTCCAACTATGAAATTTTCGGAACGGTTTTATGAGTATCATGTGTTATGAGTACCAAAATGTCACCTTTAAAATCAATAAATGTAAAAAATCTGAAATCAGCATTTTGTACCATGCAAAAGCCATGCAAAAGTATGCTTTCATTTTTTTATAATGTTAAGGTCTCAAACCGGAAAAAACAATCCAAAAATGCTGGAGGTGATTTGTTAACATCCTAATTGTTACAACAGTGCAAAAAACATATGGTTTTAATCATCAAAACTCTCAATTTACGCAACCCAAAAGTTGTAACTGAAACAACACTTTTTGGATTGCTTGATTTGTTTGCCAATATTGAATATTCTACAAAAGCCTAAAATTGTACGATGTTTGATAAGAATCAGTAAATGTTGTAAATGTGTGGAAGAAAATATAGGCCAAGTTTCAGGATACTGTTTAGAGAATTATGGACGCTGTACTAACGTGAGTACAGGTGTTGCTTAACTTATGGCGAGGTGTATATGTTATACAGCCTTGTATCTGATTAGAGGTGTTGTATATCTATAGTAAACAACACGTGGAATCAGATTATATGTTATACAGCCTTGTTTCTGACTAGAGGTGTTGTATATCTATAGTAGACAACAAGTGGAATCAGATTATATGTTATACAGCTCTATTCTGACTAGAGGTGTTGTATATCTATAGTAAACAACACGTGGAATCAGATTATATGTTATACAGCCTTGTATCTGACTAGAAGTGTTGTATATCTATAGTAAACAACACGTGGAATCAGATTATATTTTATACAGCTTTGTATCTGACTAGAGGTGTAGTATATCTATAGTAAACAACACGTGGAATCAGATTATATGTTATACAGCCTTGTTTCTGACTAGAGGTGTTGTATATCTACAGTAAACAACAAGTGGAGTCAGATTTTATGTTATACAGCCTTGTATCTGACTAGAGGTGTTGTTTATCTATAGTAGACAACAGGTGGAGTCAGATTATATGTTATACAGCTTTGTATCTGACTAGAAGTGTTGTATATCTATAGTAAACAACACGTGGAATCAGATTATATTTTATACAGCTTTGTATCTGACTGGAGGTGTTGTATATCTATAGTAGACAACAAGTGGAGTCAGATTATATGTTTTACTGCCTTGTATCTGACTAGAGGTGTTGTATATCTATAGTAAACAACAAGTGGAATCAGATTATATGTTAACATATACTTTTTAACGTTTAGTCATACATGTATATTCAATTTGCATGGGACATGTACTTTTTTCTTAATGGAAATTAATGCATGAGATCAAAATTTTAAACTACACAATTAACATTTTTTCATGTCAGAATTCCATCTGCTCCGGTCCCATGCCTCAATAAACTTTGATCAGTCTCCAATATATCGAATAAAATAATTATGGAAAAATAATTTAATTTTAGAAGCCACCAAACTTCTATTAATATATAATATTTTTGAACAGAATTAATACATTTCATTTTAAGGTTAAATTGAATTTAACTGTTTCTAGTCATGAAGATCAAACAGCTGAGTTTTTTTCATACAAATCAGTTACGTAAAACCAATTCAACTGATAGAATTGAGGGAAGAACAGTTCAAATAATATTTAGGAAGTATGTAGAAAAGCCTCCCAGCCTTTTGTTTTCCCATGAGAAGAAGCTCAAGAAGAAAATAAAATAATACGTTATCTACAGACGAGGTAATTTGATTCAGCAAGACAATCTCCAAGCCCCCATTTCTGTTTGTCCGTCCGCATATATTATAATTTATTATTATCTGTGTTTTAAAAGGTTGGGCACAACCCCCCAAACAGGGAGTAGTTACCTAAATGAGTAACTACCCATCAAATGAGTAACTACATGTATGACCAAAACTTGAAATTCGAAGGAACTGTACCCGGCTACAAAAATATCAGGGATCATGTTAAAAAATCTTGATTTTATTTCTTATTGTATGAAATTTGCTAGCTGCAAACATGTAGCTGATGATTTTTGTTAGTTGCGGACCGCAATAAAAAAAAAATAAATAAGCGGCCTCGAGAATTACATGTTTGCAGCTAGATATTTGCAAGTGTTTGTGTTCTAATCTTACTTCTCTATTTCTTTTCACATTGCCATTTTCTGGCCGAAAATAGTAGGGAAACAAAAATAACCTCTCCGTTCTATTTATAGAATTTCAACTTCCGCTATTTATAGATCTGATCTGGTCCATTGTAGTTTTCGGCGTCCCATGTGTGAATGTCTTCCATTAATTTATTCACTGAAAACAACCGAGGTGAAACGTAACCATGTGTTTACATTTTAAAAAAAATATTTTGGGTAAGAGCGCCTCTGATGAGTCTTGAATAGACGAAAAGCGCATCAGGCGTAGCAAAATTGATTGTCTGAAATTTAGTTTAAATATATACTCTCTCAAAAAAGTTACGCAACAGTGGAAAATTTCCCTATATATTTTAAGTAACCCTTCCTTATTATAAATTGATATTGCCAAGCCGTTTTTCAATCAATTTTTATCAAATAAAAACCATGAAAAAGAGAAACAAGTGAAGTTTACTTTTTATGATTTGTGCAAAATCCTAGCCTGTTACGGATTTTTTATAGAACGCGAGTAGAACATAACCAATAAACGGGTTGTTGACGCATAAAATTAACAGTTGATTTCTACTTGTGATATCTTAAAAACCGGTGAAATGACGATTTTTCTAAAATCATAAAAATAAATTTCAATCATTTCTCGTTCTCTTGGTTTTTATTTGATTAAAATTGGTTAAGTAATGGCTTTGCAATACAAAAATAATATTAGGTAGGTTTATTTAAAATATATAGGGAAATTTTGTATTGTTGCGTAACTTTTTTGAGTGAGTATAGTTTGCAGATAGTCAGTTGCTTATAGTTATTGGTTTACTCTCATGTATCGCTAATTCACATGATGCTATTTTATACTGTCCAAATTTTCTCGACTGATATTCGTTTCGATAGTTAACCGTAAACGGACTTGTTTATTTATTCACGAGAGAAAAAACAAGAGGTTCCCAGGAGCCTGAAAAGGGCCTTTTACTTGCATGAAGCGTGGCCCTCTCCACACACGTTGGCCCACTAATGGTCAGCGGTCAGGGTTTCCGTATTACAGACCTGACAACCCCCGCGGACGAGGGTCACCCTATTCAGCCACCTAGGGTACACACTTGGTCGCTCTATGGGCTGAGCACTGACCCGACGTCAGAATCCCAAGACCCTTAGTCGCCTCTTACGGCAAGCTAGGCTCTGCTGCGGGCCTATTCGCCACACTGGCCCGGCACGGGACTAAAAGAAAATGAGATATCTTCTTAAAACAATGTTTATAAATAAATAATAAATCTTCTTTAAACAATGTTTATAAATAAATAATAAATAATCTTTATTTGTCAAGAAATCAACATTTAAATGATTTGTGACATAATTATATACATGTATGACAATAAGCAAAAAAAAAAAAAGACAATATCAAGTCTTTGAGTCTCCTGTCCTCAGTTCTGATGACTGTTTTATAAAGGAGGCAAGACTCTGAGTTTGCCTAAAATTTGTTGGAGATAATATTTTGGTTAAATTATATTGTTCAGAATGGTCAAAGTTTATTTCATAGTCTTTAAAAAGAATTTTTTTTTATAAATTTTGTTATGGTCACAAAGTAGTTAGGAAATGACAATTCTGCCCCAAAACCATTTTTCAAGGGGGGATTCTGCTTAGGCCCCCCCAAATCCGGGCTCGGGGATGCAAACGGATCGCATCTCGTCATGACCGTCGCAATTTAGCCTTGGTCTTACGGCAGAAGCTTTTCCGACGGGGGAAAACCTCGTCGGAAAAGATTTTTTTTTTGCAGTAATTATAACTGGATTATCTCCCCTGATGCCGAAAAAAAAAGTATTTTTTGGGATTATTTGCTGCATTGGCTGGAAAAATATGATATTGGGCTGAGGGATTTTCTTAAAATAAGCCTCAGTGGGGGTCTCAATAATTTTCACTGGGGTCTGGCGGCATGCGGGGTGAAATTTTGCAAAATTATTTAGGCGATATGCAAATAAGCCATACCTTTCCTAATGAAATTGCAGGAATTGCATGGTTTAAATACCGCTCAAAGACATATATTATTAAGTATGCAGCAGCTCCGAGATCGACGGATGGCACCAGCCCGACTATATAATTGAAAAGTGGGACTAACGTAGCTTATATGGAGGTCACTCGGATCTTCCCTGAGATGTACGACTTTACCTTCGAGGAGTGACCCCGTTGTGGATGGTTAGAGGAGCGGAGACTTATTTACTCGCATGCCGCCACAATAGGTGCAAGCTATTCCGTAATGCTTACACAAGGGTGCCTTGCTGGTGGGGAAAGCACATCGTTGCATATCATCTAATCCTAGGATTCAATCACCCGAGTTGATTTTTTGCCTCCTGCCATGCCTTTACTTTTGAAGTGAAGTGGAAAAAAAAAAACAAAAAAAAACATATATAGAATAAAGACATGGCATCATCCATGATAAGAATCATGGATCGCATCGAAGATTCAGTCTCGGGGAATAGTGCCCCAGCCCCCATCCCCCAAAATCAGCAATACTGCAATGCCCCACTCAGAAGGAAGAAGGGAGAATTTTGCAAAAGCAAACCAGGCAAGGATGGGCATTGCTGGAGGCATACCAAGAATTCACCTCAGCAGGATATTGCCGACCAACCCATCGGGGGGAAGTTTCAGGTGGTCGAGACCATCAAGGAGCTTCGGGAAATTGCTAAGGAGGAAGGGGTGAGGGGATATAGTAGGAAAAGTAAGGGCGCTTTAGTGAGACTCATCGAGTGTGCAACCAGTCGCAGGTTCCGTCGCTGGGAAGTATTCACAAAGAAGCAGCTCAAGGCTATGGCGCGGCGTAGGGGGGTCACCAACTATTCCCGACTCAAAAAGGATCAACTGGTCGAGAGGGTGAAGGAGAGTCTTAGGGAAGCTGAAGATGAGATCAAAGTGCGCGATAAGCGCGAGGCTTTGGGCGGGATATTCGGCACGGTGAACCTCGAACCCCTGAAGCCGCATGACGTTGAAACGTTTATGCAAGTGAGCCGAAGCATCACCCGAAGCAAGATCTCAGATGCCCTAGCAGAGAAGAGAGGGTTGAAAGTCCACTTGGTCCTTCACGTGGAAATGGTGAAGATCAGCCCGGCGACCGGCGAGAATATCTACGCTAACCCAAAATTCCGGTCGGTCTTGACGGTTATCACGGAGTCGGTAGATTTGGACGAAGTGATAGCGCGGATGGAGGATAAGATCATTGAGAGCATGGCAACTTTCCAGGCTGGGGGGAGCGGGTGGACCTTTGGGCGCGTCGAGAAGCTGGAGATTCAGCTGAATGAGTACAAGCCCCTTAAGGGAAGCTCATATATCCCACTTCCCAAGAAGCTCGCTGCCAAGAAAGCAATAGTCAACGTGCAAAATGAGGATCAGCAGTGCTTCAAATGGGCGATCCTCTCGGCCCTCTATCACGGGGAGGTGGATCAAAAGCACACCAACCGAGTCAAGCAGTATGAAAAGTGGGTGGACGAGCTCAGGTTCGATGGCATCGACTTTCCGGTATCACTCCGGGCAATCGATAGGTTTGAGAAGCTAAATGAGAGGATCAAGGTCAACGTCTATGGATTCGATGGGGGGAAGGAGGGAGGGGTCTACCCTATGAGGATATCCGAGAGGGATGATGCCGGGGCGCAGCACGTGGACCTCATGCTAGTGGCTAATGATGAGACGCGGCACTACTGCTGGGTGAAGAACTTCTCGCGGCTCTTGACGGCTCAGGTAACCGATCACGACGGGGTAGCGTACTTCTGCCGCCGATGCCTGAACCACTTCACCTGGCAAGAAAAACTGGATCAGCACATGGAGTATTGTGGTCAGAAGAAGGCGGTGAAAATCGAGATGCCGAGCGAAGGAAGCTACGTCAGCTTCCAAAACCACACCCGGTCGATGAAGGTGCCATTCGTCGTCTACGCAGACTTCGAGTGCTTCACTACCAAGGTCGAGACTGAACCGGTGAAGGATGGCGTAGACAGGATCGTGCAACTGCTGGAGCGCATGATGAAGACTACCATCCAGAAGGTAGAAGGGGGCGAGCCGTCCAAACCCCATACCAAGATCCTCCAGAAACACGTACCATCGGGATTCTGCTATCACATCAAGTGCTTTGATGAGACGGTATACGCCAAGGAGCCGGTGATCTACACCATGCAGCGGGAAGGGGAGGACTTGGGTCAGATCTTCGTGGATCGACTGACGAAAGATATCCGCGAGATCTATCAGCAGAACGATTTCAAGAAGCCCATGGTGATGACGGAGGAAGATAAGATCGCCTTCGCGGAAGCCACCAAATGCTTCATCTGCGACCAGGAGCTTGGGGAGGATAGGGTGAGGGACCATTGCCACTTCACGGGCAGATTCAGAGGGGCTGCGCACAATGAGTGCAATCTGAACTATCAGGCACCGAAATTCACCCCGGTCATCTTCCATAACCTGGCAGGCTACGATGCCCATCTCTTCATCAAGGCACTGGGGGCTACTGAAGGCAAGATCGATTGCATTTCCAATACGGAAGAGCGCTACATATCATTCACCAAGAGCGTGGCGGTCGGCTCATACAAGGATAAGAAAGGGAAGGTGAAGACGCTCTACCAGCACTTGCGATTCATCGACAGCTTCAAGTTCATGGGGGCAAGCCTGCAGAAGCTGGTAGAATCCACGCCGGCCGATGCTTTCACCAATATGAGCAGGGAATTTGGGGCCAAGCCGATGGATCCGGAGCTCTTCAAGATTGGGCACTTTGAATCGGAGAATGGGCGAAGCATCACCTTGCGCGAAGTGATCGACCGGGAAAAACTGAAGCATATCGTGACGCACCCGGAAGACTACGAGCTGGCGAGAAGATGGATAAGGATGCTCAGCTGACGCTCTTGCAGGATTACTTGGCCCGCACCAATACCCTGGGCGAATGCCCGATGCGATATTACCAGCGCAATGGCTTCGGAAGGTATTGGACCGGTGAGAAGATCGGTCTCCAGAATATCAGCCGCCGAATTCGGCATACACTCTGCGCAGATCATATGATCGATATCGATATGAAAAATGCGCATCCGACTCTGCTCTCCTGGTATTGCCATGAAAATGGCATCGCGTGCACGGGGCTCGACGCATACATCGCCGACCGGGAGAGGCTAATCGCGGACCTGATGACCTACGAGGGAATCAGCCGGGATGATGCCAAAACCTACCTACTCGCCATCATCAATGGGAAGATCGTCAGACTCAAGCATGATGCACCAGCCTGGCTCCGGGAATATTATAGGGGAATGAGGCAGATCATGGAGGAAGTGATCAAGCTGAATCCTGATCTGCACAAGCTTGCCTGCGAATCTAAGGAGAAGAGGGGGACGGACTATAATATCGAGGGCACGACGGTGAATTACGTCATGTGCTCCCTGGAAAATAAGGCTCTGATGGCGGCCTTTGACTACCTGACCGAGCAAGAGATCGAGGTGGGGGCTCTAGTATTCGATGGGCTAATGATCCATAAGAAGGGGGTCCCGCGCACCAGACTACCTGAGATTCTCCGTGGATGCTCTCAGAAGGTGAAGGAAGTCGTTGGGGCTGATATCACCTTCACGGTCAAGGAGATGGATAAAGGGTACGACATCCCCATCGCGGCGACCGGGAAGATGGGCCACCACTCGGACCTGCTGCTACGAAAAGGCGTCTATCCCTACGACTATATGGATAGATTCGAGAGGCTCCAGGAGACCCAGCTCCCACCCAAGGAAGCCTTCGTCAGCACGCTCACCGGTGAGCATATCAGCGAGGAAGATTACGATCACGCTCAGAAGGTCTGGGAGGCCTTCGGATGCAAGACCATGCGCGATTACCACGACCTCTATCTCGAGACCGACGTGGTCTTGCTCACCGACGTATTCGAGAATTTCCGCGAAATCTGCATGAAGCACTATGGTCTCGATCCTGCGCACTACTACACAGCGCCAGGGTTAGCTTACGACGCAGCGCTCAAGGTTAGCGATATCAAGCTTGAGCTTCTCACCGATCCTGATATGCTGCTCATGGTCGAGAAGGGGATTCGCGGGGGTCTGACCATGGTGTCTCAGAGATATGCTCGGGCGAATAATCCCTACGTGCAAGATTTCGATCCGAGCAAGCCGACCAACTATCTGATGTATCTGGACGCCAATAATCTCTACGGGTGGGCGATGAGTCGGCCCCTACCCACCGGAGATTTCAAGTGGATCGATCCCTCGGAAGTCCCAGACCTCAGCACGCTCGGCGAAGAGGATGAGCAAGGATTCATCTTGGAAGTGGATCTCGAATATCCCAAGGAGCTCCACGATCGTCATAACGATTATCCCCTCGCGCCGGAATCCATGGTGATCAATGGAGTCAGGAAGCTGGTGGCCAACCTCCATGACAAGGAGAAATACGTGGTCCACTACGTGAATCTCAAGAAGTATCTTGCCCGGGTCTGAAGCTGAAGAAGGTCCATCGCGTCCTCCGATTCACCCAGAGCCCATGGCTGAGGGCTTACGTGGAGAAGAATACGGCTTGCAGAACCTTGGCCACCACCACATTCGAAAAGGATTTCTTCAAGCTCATGGTCAACTCGGTATTCGGGAAGACCATGGAGAATATTCGCAATAGGGTGGACGTGCGGCTGGTCAATAGCGAGAAGATCGCCCGGAAGCTAGTGGCCAAGCCAAACTTCAAGCGTAGGACGGTCTTCAGCGAAGATCTGGCTGCCGTCCATCTGCATCGCACCAAACTGGTCTTCGATAAACCCATCTACCTAGGGTTCTCCATCCTTGATCTATCAAAGACCCTAATGGCTGACTTCGTCTATGATTATCTGAAGCCTCGGTATGGCAACCGACTCAGCATCTGCTATACGGATACGGATAGCTTGATCTGCGATATCCAGACGGTGGACGCATATAAGGATATGGCGGAGAGCGTGCATCAGCGCTTCGATACGTCCAACTATGCCCCAGACCATGCCTCCGGGATCCAGGCCGGCGTGAATAAGAAAGTGATAGGCAAATTCAAGGATGAGTGCGCCGGCCAGCCGATGACCGAGTACGTGGGACTCCGCCCCAAAGCATATGCCTTCAAGGTGGATCGCGAGGAATGCAAGAGGGCTAAAGGTGTGAAGAAGAGCGTGGTCGAATCCGAACTGACCTTCGCAGACTATAAGGAGTGCCTGGACACGGGCAAGGAGAAATACCGCTCGATGAATATCATCCGCAGCAGGTATCACCAGGTTCTCACCCTAGAAACCTGCAAGAAATCGCTCTCATCCTCCGACGATAGCGTCATATCCTCCCCGATGGCGTCAGCACCCTCGCCCATGGCCACTACCAAATCTAAATAAATGAGCAGCATATGCGTCCATCACTTGATCCTTCCCCACAAGCCCCTCTCGAACCTAGAGCTCGAGGATGCTGCATCTGCCCTGAAAATCTCTCGATTCAGAGGAATATTCATGCGCGATGCCCTACCACCCACCCCACGCCCCATCGAATGCGGCATCCTGAATCACGACGACTTCCATGGCCCCGGCACGCACTGGACGTGTTGGCATAAGCGCGGAGGACTCAAAGTCTACTTCGACCCCTACGGCCTGCCTCCGCCCGACGAGATGATCGACTATCTGCGGCCGGAGATTCGATATAGCACCGATGAGCTGCAGAGGCACGGGGACGTAGTATGCGGGCACTTTTGCCTCTACGTGCTGAAGATGCTTGCGGATGGGCGATCGATCGACGATGCGATCTTCTCACTATAGATAAATGGACAAATTCGGTTCTCATGCAAGAAAAGGAGTATCGCTCTGGCGGATGCTCCAGGATCTCGATATGAACGATCATCGCATCACTAGCCTGGGATTGCCTCAGGAGGGGTCGGATGCCGTGACGAAGCGCTGGGTCAACCTGCAATTGAAAGATGGTATGAAAGATATCGATGATCTGGAGGCAGCGCTCGAAGTAACCTCGAAGGCACTAGAGGCTGAGAAGAAACGTCTGGATCGTATGGAGAAAGAAGTGGTTAAGTGCTTACCCATGGCCGGCGGGAGGATGATGGGTGAAATAGATATGCAGGGTCATGCCATTCACAATCTTCCTGAGGGGACCGGTGCCGACGAGCCAATTACGAAAGGATGGTACGCAAAGAACTGGCAGGACCTGGTCTTGGGGATGCAGAGAAAGATAGACGCCGCGGAATCTAAGTATAAAACCCTCGAAGATCAGATGTTCGATAACCAGGAAAAGTTGGATGCCCTCGAGACGTATGTTAGGCTCAAGCACCCATCCACTGACAGGGTTGGTCGGCGCTCGGTGAGTGATATATCGGATTACGAAAGAACGATCGATGCCATCAAGGCGGCGCTTCCGAGGCGGGGCTAGCCATTCCCCTCAAATTTTTTCCGGTCCCCATGGCAAGGACCAGAAAAAAAAATTCTACCTATTGAAGCTCGGAAGCCCCCACCCATGAGTTGAAAGTCTTCGGATAGCCCTGCCATTTGACGAATATTTCCTTTACTCCTCCGCGGGTGCGCCGACGCAAGACTTTCTCGATACGAAAGACGTCCTGGTCGGTGCGCTGAAGCTCGAGCTCATAGAAAGATCCTTGGACTTCCTCCTCCTCGTAATCCTTGAGGCGATATGTGGGAGGCTGCGTATTCAAGGTCTGGGCGATGGTGAAGACTTCCTCCGTCCAGCGAGGTGTATAGCCCTTCTCGAAGGTGCCTTTCTTCTTGGTGATCCGAACCTTATCTCCGACCTTGAATCGTGGCGGCTGCATGGGTGGTAGGTCCCCATAGAGATTCCAGAATACCTTGGCCTCATTCTCCTTCTGGCTGGCGGCGGTGGGCGTCATCTTGATGGATCGATGCTTGGTGGTATTATACTGGAGGACGAGATCGTCCAAGATGGGAAGGTAGGCGCGCGTGGAATTGGCCGAAAAATACTTGAACATCTTCTCCTTCATGGTACGATTCCAGCGCTCCACCACGCTCGATTTCTCCTCATTCTCAGTGGAGTAGATCTCGACGCCGTGCTTCTGGAGCAGCTCCTTCACCTCCCGATTATAAAATTCTTTGCCCTTATCGGTCCATAGCTTCTCAGGCGTGCGATCCTTGAAGACGGCCCGGAAGGCATCCCGCACCGTAGCACCCTTCTTATCTTTCAGCGGCACCAGCCAGCCGTACTTGGAGAAGATATCGATGATGCTCAAGAGGAATTTGAAGCCTCGATTATCGCGGGAGAAGGCACTCATATCAACGAGGTCGGCCGCCCAGGTCTCGTCCACCCCACCCACCACCACGCGACGCTTCTGGAATTTGCGTCGGACTGGCTTATGCAGCTCTTCGGCTAGCTCGTCCGACCAACGAATTTTTTTTTTTTAACCCCCAGCCCAAATCGAGTCTTGGTGCCGATGATGGGCTTGACGATGCTGCGGTCCATGCGCTCGCGGACGGTGGGATTGGGAATGGTGTCCAGTGAGGCTAGCATGGCCTTATCGCAGATAGAATTGCGTGCGGCAGTATTCTTATGCTTGGCGTAGCAGAGATCGTGGCGATAGGCGGCCTGATCCACCCGATTAATGGGCTTCGACCAAGCCTTCGGAGTACCATCTGCATTTAGACGCTTATGGAGCTGGGTGCCCGGCCCGGTGAAATTATGCCCCGGCAGATGCATTTCCACCGGCAGCCGATTGATCATTTTATTTACGAGCCCCGCTCCCTTGCTCCCTCGGAGAAACTGAGACTTCCTTGCCCCGCATACGGCGCATTGCCCACCCGTCCGCCGCCTCCCATTGCTGGTGATGGTCTCATATCGACCTTCCGTCTCGGTCGGCCGCTTGCACTTCAGGCAGAAAATCATTCTTTATCTATATAAATGAACGTCGAAGATATCTCCTATAATGAGGTGGCTGCAGCCCGACGCAATCACTTCCTCCTCCCACAGCGTTCAATCAGAGGTCTGATCATCGGGAAGTCGGACCGACAAGACGACGCTGCTGAATAACCTCCTCTTGCGCGATGGGTGGCTGGACTACGATCGATTATACGTCTTCGGGAAATCACTCCACCAGCCCATCTACCAGCTGCTGCAGCGGGCACTAGGGAGAGGGTTCTCGAAGGGAGATATCCGATCCTTGCTCTCCATCAAGGATGCCTACCCCCACTCTTTGGTTGACGTGGTGGAAATGCTGAAGCCGCCAGCCCACCCCAGTGGGATCGGAGCCTTCTTCTTTGAGCAGGGTGACGAGGTGCCGGATCCTCGAGACCTCGACCCCACCCGCAAGAATCTTATGATCTTCGACGATTTGATGCTGAGCAAGCAGAGTAAGTGCGAAGACTACTACGTGCGCGGTCGCCATAATAACGTGGACTGCTTCTACCTCTGCCAAAATTACTTCAAGCTGCCGCGGCAATCGATCCGGGAAAATGCTAACTTCATCTGCCTCTTTGAGCAAGATGCTAAGAATCGTGATCATATCCGCCGGGATCACTGCAGCGACCTCACCTCCGCCCTGTTCGATGCTCTCTGCGACCGATCCTGGGCCGAGCCGTACGGATTCGTTACCATCGATCTCACGAGCCCTAAGGCGGTTGGGAAATATCGATGCAAATTAGAAGATTTCTATCGAGTCTAAGATAAAATGATGAATGAAGAATACGCATTCTTGAATCAGATCGAGCTGGAGATAGGTCGATCTCCATCCGTCGCCGAGGTAAAAGGATACCTCACAGATATGTTCTTTAAGCCTCCCCTATGGTTAGATAGGTGCGAGGGGTGCTCTGCGGATCACTATTTTGGTCGGTACGGGGAGGAGTGCAAGTGCAAGCTTCTCGGCAATATTTGCCACCCCTGCATCCGCCAGCGTCTGGGGGAATTCGGAGAGTGCAAGTGCCCCTGCCACCATATTCTTGAGAATAGTTTCTGCAATAAGTGCGGACTCCAGCTCAATCGCCCCATCCATGATGGCGAAGGAGATTTCGACGCTTTGAATTCCGGTCGCTATACCGGGTTGAAATCTTACGCAAAATCCCCCCAGCCGCAATGCTCGGTCAAGACGGTCAGAGGTCACCAGTGCACGCATCCATGCCACCCAGATAAAGATAAATGCAAAAGGCACACAAACCTATCGATCGACCCTTATCATCTCCCTCCACGTTGGCAGACGATATTCAAACGCTAAGGGGCGTTCGCCCAAACGCTTCGAGGCGTTCGCCCAACGCTTCGAGGCGTTCGCTCAAACGCTTTCCAACGCTTAGGGGCGTTCGAAAGCGTCCGATGCTATAAATAAAATGACCTTCATGAAGATCACCGACCCCAAGCAGCGTGAGGCGCTCGCTAGAGAATTCCAGGAAACCAAGCGTAGCATTCAAGCTAGCAATATGCAGCACCGCCTCGAGAAGATGGGGCTCAACCGAGACCTCTCCAAGATATTCGAGCCCGTGGTAGAAGCCCAAAAGGAGGCCGCCTCGAAGATCACAAAAAAGATCGAAGATATCCCTATTGCACTTCCCGCTCCAGTGCCAGCCCTCCCCCCACCTGCTGCCGTTGAGCAGGATCCACTACCCATCGAGCCGCCTCATGGCACCCACCTCGGCCCGCGGGCGACTCAGTATCTTAAGCTCAGCATGACTCCTCAAGCCGACCATACCTTTGGATTGAGGGTGGAGGACGACGTCTTCATGATCGGAAATTCGCCCGTCTCCTTCGATGGGGATGATATCTTCATCGATGGCGTGCGTCATAAGGGTACCCCCGGACTTTGGGAGCTCATGGTTAAAAAGCGACCCGAATCTTTCGACCCCGAAGACCTGATGACCTACGGCGACATCCTACGAGCCTCGGGAGCCATGTATCAGGGAAATTCCATCCTCTCGCGGACCCCAAAATCCAGCCGAAGCTATAAATGGAAAGAGATCGTCTCAGGCATCTACCAGCAAGATAAGTATGGCTCTGGGCTGCAGACAGTATTCCTACCGAAAGACTTCGATTCGCTAATTGATCGTCTGGAGCTTTGCAGTGCCGCCTATAGGGCTGGAAATAATGGGGTGCGCAACGAGATCGTGGCCATCCTCGACGCCTTGAGGAAATTTGATCATATCGACGACCAGAAATATAGGCAGCTGCATCGTAGTCTCCTATAAATAAAATACGATGCCATTAGTGATGAAACGTGGCTATCGCCGCAAATATGCAGTCGGCGGGCGGGGGCTGTTCGATGCGGTCGCCAACTTAGCCGGACGCATATTCACCTCCTCCACCGCGAAGACGCTGGGCAGCAAGGCTATGAGCGCCACTACCAATGCAGTCCTGAAAGGAGTCGAAAAGGGAACATCCAAAGCCGTGGATCACGTCGTGGATAAAGTGACCCGGAAGGCCCACAAGCCCCGCAAGTCCAACCTACCTAGCAATCCCGGCATTCCCGCTATGAACTCCCAGCGGCAAGCCAGACTGAATAACCTCATCTCCGGCGGCGGCATTGCCACCATCCACGACTTCGTCCGGCGCTATAAATAAATACATGATGGCAGAAATTCTCACCATCACCGAAGGATTGACCTTCGATGAAAGCCTTCAGGAATATGAGGTTCACGAATACGAGCTTCAAGCCGGGGCCCAGCTGAATAATGCCGGTGCAGAAATACGTATCAATATCGAAACCCAGGATCTCTTCCTCCACCCCGCCGAAAGTTATCTCTTGATCGAAGGACGTCTCCAGAAGAATGATGGTACCGCCTACGACGATGGAGATCTGGTATCGCTCGTCCATAACGGTATCATGTATCTTTTTCGGACGATCAGCTACCGACTCTCCGGCCAGCAGATCGAGCATATCAACGATCCGGGAGTCGCCACCACCATGCTGGGAATGCTGACGATTTCTCCAAATCTCAAGGTCTCAACCAGCTATGGTATAAGGATTCATCCGCCGTCGCCCATGCAGATAATACCGGCTTCTCAGCTCGCCACGGCTATATCATCACCAAGCCTGCCAATAAGGGGTCATTTTCCTTAGCCATTCCCTTGAAACACATCTTCGGCTTTGCGGACGACTATGGCAAGATCGTATACGGCTTCAGGCACGAACTT
This sequence comes from Arcuatula senhousia, assembly GCA_963971305.1. Classification (NCBI taxonomy): domain Eukaryota; kingdom Metazoa; phylum Mollusca; class Bivalvia; order Mytilida; family Mytilidae; genus Arcuatula; species Arcuatula senhousia. The sequence continues at coordinate 7,413,470 of OZ020306.1, forward strand.
TCCCTGGTGCGCGATTCGGATGCCTATGCTGGCTGAGGGCAGCCGCCGTCAACGACGTGGCGAAAATCGCCCTGAGTAAGATATCCTGGTTCGTCCCCCACGTCAATCCATCCGACCAGGAGAAAATGCGGCTATATAAGACCATCCAAGGCAAGGGTAAGATCGACTGCGGCTTCCGGATGCGGCAGTGCGACTCCATAGCCGTCCCGCAAACCTCCCAATTCAACTGGCGGCTGGCAGCCAAGAGCGGTCGGAAAAAGCCCAGATATATCATCGTGGCCTTCCAGACCGGCAAGAGCAATGATCAGACCCAAAATGCGGCCGTATTTGATCACTGCCGATTGCGAAATATCTACGTCACCCTCAATGCGGACCGCTACCCTGTCGTAGACTTCAATGCTAGCTTCACACAAAATAAGATCGCCAGAGTCTATAAAAGTGCAGCTGATTTCAGGAAAAATTACTTCAGCATGGATCGCCTCATTAGCAATAGCAATATCAACCCTTCTGACTTCATCGACCTCTACCCACTTTTCGTCATCGATGTGAGTCACCAGTCCGAGCGATTGAAGGAGTCGACTGTGGATATTCAGATCCGGGCCGATTTCGAGCGCAATGTGCCCGCCAATACCGAAGCCTTTGCCCTCGTAATCTCCGACCGGATCCTCCAATTTGAGTCCGACGGTCAGAAGATGAACGCCGTCTTCTAGAGGCGACCGCCGCCATTGGTAGTTTTTTCAGTGCCTTCTGGCACCAAAAATCTGTCGATACTTCCGGCTCTATAAATAAATGGACCAAGCGCTGCTTCAACGCATTGCTGATAATTCCGACCCCAAGCAGGGATTTTCCTTCATAGTGTCCGATAACCAAAGCCGAATCCTCACCCGCTTCAACCCGCCCCTACACCTGAAGGAGGGAAGGAGCTATGAGATGGCATTGGTGAATCTTGAGACCTACTACTCCATTCCCAATATCCATGCAGGCAATAATTCCTTCCGCTACTCTCCCGATGATAGCGCCAACTGGTTTCCCATCGGGCTGAGCACCGGCTCCTACGGCATCGAAGATATCAATGATGAGATCCAACGGCAGATGCGTCTTAATAAGCACAAAACCAAGGTCATCCTCAACGCCAATCGTGCGACCCTGAGAGCGACGCTTACTCTCGCCCTGCACTATCAGGTGGATTTCGACGTCCCAAATAGCATCGGCAGCGTTCTGGGCTTCGGCAGATCTATACGTTTGACCGAGCCACAAATGGCTACTCAGAAGGGGAGCATATCGTCAATATCATCAGCATCAATAGCATCTTGGTTAATAGCGATATCATCAGCGGAAGCTATGTGGATGGCGCTCAGCAGTCCACCATCTATAGCTTCTTCCCCGGCGTGGCCCCAGGCGAAAAGATCCTTCAGACCCCCAAAAATCTAGTATATTTGCCCGTGACTTTGCGAACCATCAATCGCATGGAAACGTATCTCACCGATCAAGACGGTCGCCCCATCGATCTGCGAGGGGAGCATCTCACCATCCGCTTTCATCTTCGCGAAGTATAAATAAAGAATGTATCATGAGTACGGTTTGAGCTTGACGAAAAATCAGGCAGAAAAGATCCAACGGGCGGCAAAGAAAAGCTGCCCGGTCTCCATTCGCTTGTCCCACGCGAATTTGAGAGGTGATCATAAGATGCTGCTCACCGCCCGGCAGGTGCAAAAGATCACCAAGCTCCTGCAGCGAGGCACCGGTGGTATGAATCTGGAGATGAGCAGTGCCCAATTGAAGGAGAATATGCAGAAGGTGGGAGGCTTCTTACCCATGCTGGCCGGGTTGGCCATGAGAGCCCTACCCTTGGTAGCTAAGACCGTTCTGCCTGCCCTAGGCATTGGCGCCTTGAGTGGTCTGGGAAGTGCGGCCGTATCCAAAGCCGTCGGTTCGGGATTATACTTGAAGCGTGGTGGGTGTGTCTGCACCATGAAGCCTAGTGGGGGCGGTCTCTACCTGAAACCTTCGACCGCACGAATCGTCCAGGGTGATGGGTTCTACTTGAAGCATGGTCGGCAATTCGTCGATGGCTCTGGCTTGATGTTAGGACCAAATAGCCCATTCAAGAATATCCCCCTGCTCGGTATGCTCCTATAAATAAATGGATGATGAAACAGATGGTAGACTCGAGGAATTCCTGGAGTCCGAGGTCCAGAAATATGCTCGCATGCTTCGCATCTATAAGCGACTGAATAAGGTGGTCTCCATTGCCCTAGCTGCAGCCTCCATTATCAGTCTGTTGCTTACCAGTGGTACCATGGGATCTGTTTTGACCGGGGTCGGTGCCGTGGCATCCCTCCCCCTTGGATCCCTCGCTTGCCTGAGTGCTACGACCATCCTGGTGCTCTCGCTGATTGCCAAGCGAATCGCCAAGAAGAAGAAAAAGCACCGCGAAACTCTCCGCTTGGCAAGATTCTATCAATCCCAGCTCCCGGGTGAGGATGGTGTCCCCGCCGTCTGCCTGAAGAATTATTACGATGGAAAGGATCGTCTACGCCAGCCCTCGCCCCCTTTCAGCGAAGATCTAGCCAATCATTCCCAAGGCCCTCGCTGATCTCAATTCTCAAAATATCTTTTCCGATGGGTTTCCCCCATCAGAAAAGGTTTCTCCCACGCTCCCTCAAATCACCACCTCAAAGTCGAAGTAGTCGTGCCCACTCTTCTTTGACTTCTTCATCCCATAATTATCAATCTTGAGCAGGTGCCACTTTTTCCGAGGTATCCGCTGCATTTCCCAGACCATCCTGCTGCACGCCCAAACCTTGGTTTCTACCCCTTTCCTCTCCAGCGTCAGAATCATGCCGTCCCCATACTGGCTTTTCGTCTCCTTGACCCCCATCACTTGGAATATTTCCCAAGGCAGGTCGCGCCACCTCAGAATCGGTTCGCGTCTGGCCTCCCTTTGAGTCTGTGCCCTCTTTCTCACCTCCTCGTCGTTCTCTTCCCGCCCGGGGCCTAGCAATCGGATTTGCTGACCCATCTCTTGAGAAGATTCGGAATTCATGATTTATTGGATTTCCAATTTTTTTAATGTATTTTTGGTGGGTCGCCCCAGATGCCCTACCGATGAGGCTCCCAGCACTTTTCAGCATCCCTGACTCGATCGCGATCCGTTTGCATCCCCGAGCCCGGATTTGGGGGGGGGGCCTAAGCAGAATCCCCCCTTGAAAAATGGTTTTGGGGCAGAATTGTCATTTCCTAACTACTGTCACAATGAATGAAGAAAAAAGTGGAGCTCATCATCAATACTATATTTTGATTTTTACAATAATTACAAAAACGTTGATCTCTAGGAATTTTTTTGTATCGTCCTTGTTATATAAGATATCTGATTAAGTTTATAAGATATCTCATAATGTTTATAAGATATCTTATAAAATATATAAGATATCTTATAAAGTTTATCAGATATCTTATAAAATATATGAGATATCTTAAAAATTTTATGAGATATCGTTATTGAGGCCTTATAAAAAATATAAGATATCTTATAAAATATATATGATATCTCATATTAATGGAAGTTTATAAGGTATCTTATAAAACATATAAGATATTTCATAAAGTTTATTAGATATCTTATAAAGATTATGAGTATCTTAAAAAGATTATGAGATATCTTATGTAAAATAATTTATAAGATATATTATAAAAGTTATAAGATATCTTATAAGTTTATAAGATATCTCGTAAACTTTATGAGATATCTTATAAAAAAACTAACTTATAAGATATCTCATAAAATATATAAGATATCTAATAAACTTTATGAGATATCTTATAAACTTTATAAGATATCTTATTAGTTTTATAAGATATCTTTTAAGTTTTATAAGATATCTTTTAAATTATTTTGTTTAAGATATCTTATAATTTTTATAAGATATCTTATAAACTTTATGAGATATCTTATATGTTTTATAAGATATCTCATATGTTCTATAAGATATCTTATAAACTCCCATTTATATGAGATATCTTATATATTTAATAAGATATCTAATAAAGTATACAAGATATCTTATATATTTTATGAGATATCTTTAAGGAGGAATAAATATAAAACCTTCTTCTTCCATTACCATCTTAGGGTCCGGTAGAAACACAAAACACAACGTTGTGAGGCTTAATAAGATTATTGAGGTGTTCATCTGCATGAGTACAACAATCAGCTAAACACTAAACAAAACAATCACTAATTATTTCGTCTACAAAAATTTCGATTTTTACCAGTGACTGATAACGAAGGAAGAATTTATAGGGATCGTGTGAGTTGTTTGGCGACCATGCACGGGTCCATATAATCCAAACGGACATGTTGTTGTCGGTGAAATCTATTTATTGTTTGATCATACGTGTTCACACCACTTCTGTGTATTCACCGACGTTAAATAAATCCTATTTTTTTCTTATAACCTTGGTCTTATAGTCAAAGAGACAGTGGTGTCGTATAAAAAAAGTCTGAAATTTGTACAAGCCCTGGCATATGGAATAGGGTGGAAAATATATTAAAAAACCATATGCAAGTAAAGAAATATGCTACTTTTAAAGTACCAAGTAAGGACAATTGCAATCTATATTTTTTCCGGTTTGTCCTCCTAACTCCAAGGAACTGTTACACGCGTATTGAGCCAGGTAATTTTTACTAACACTTTATATAGCGAATTGAGTCTAAAGATTTTTACTTACATGTTAAGGGTTTTTCATAACCCTAATTTTATGTCGTATGGAAAGCCGTAGTGGATTACAATTGGTGTCAATGGGGGAAATGTTTAAGTTCCATGAGTTCGACAATTCAATAATTTGACGAACGTACAATTTATATTTCGAACGAGCACAGCCTTAATGATTTTTAAGAAAAGCTATTTCATTCGATTTGCTTTGCTAAGTATAAAGTTAATCTTTTGCGGATTTTATAAAAAAAATACCTGGATCGATTCGCGTGTTCCTAGAAGTGCTCCTTGTTTTGTCTTTTCTCTTGGACATTGAAATTGATCCTCCAAGTTCGGTTATTTTGTGATTACCTTTATTTTTCAGAGAGAGTTACATAGTGCCAATTTGCTTCTTTTTAAAGATTTCTAGCTGATAACTTAAACTTTTTATCTGTATTATTTAGATCACTGGAACATTTTTAGACCGTTGCCAACACAGCTTCCTATTAACCTGTCACCACCGGAAGGTCTTCTCTTTACTGTGGCTTACAATAGGACTGGAATGTGTTGTGCAACCTGTGCACATCATCCTAATTGTATCTCCACAGTCACCTATCAGAACATATGTTATGGATATTCTTCTTTTCAAAAAGACGATGCTTCAAACACAAATGTTGATGTATATGTTAAACATCCACCGAACGGTAATCTAATAAATAAATGAAATAGTCCAAAAGGCAAAAACTGCAGAATTGTTTTTTTGTAAGTCAAACATATTGTTTGTTCCTGTATCATGCCACGATATTTTGATAATGTGAAGCTTTTCTTTTTTGAAGGTTTCACCATTAATGTTCTTCAAAACATAATTTTCACTAAATCTACCTGTGCAGGTGACACAATGCAAATTGTCTTTTGCATGCCATTCCTTCCGACAAGTTGAAAATCAAAAGGGGGAAACCAACACAAAATAATAATAGTCTTCATCTCATTCTTAGTCGATTTATAAATTTTGCCAACATATATACATATATTTATAGACTACTTTTGGTCATTGTGTACTAAAATTATACTGCCAACGTATAAATTTCTCAATATAAATATTTCTCAAATAAATTAATATCGATCTTTCATTTCAGTTTGCAATACAAATAGTTTTGTGTACGTTAATGGACTGTGCCTGCTTGTAACAACTTTCAAGTTGACCTGGTATGATGCAAAAGACTATTGCGAGAGACTTAATAGCAGCTTGATTGTGCTAGACTCACCTGTGAAGCATGATCAATTGGGTACTGCATTGACCAACTATTGTAAGTATACACAGCATGCGTGCATATGACTTGTTGCTGAGGAAAATTACATTCCCCGTCATCAGACTTCTCTGACAGGTAGAAAGCCCTTTGTTTATTTAGCTGCATTTACAAATTATATACATCTGCATCACAATATTTTTGGTTTATCTGCATCAAGACATTAAATAAGGTGATATAAGAATCAATGACATTTTTCCTGCTGGATATAAACAAAGCAAGACAACCCTATTGTTTACATTCTTTAGCTCACCTGGCCAAAGGCTATGTGAGCTTATGCCATCACTATGCGTCCGTCGTCGTCCGTCGTCCATCGTCGTCTGTCGTCCGTCGTCCGTTAACAATTTCAAAAATCTTCTCCTCTGAAACCACTAAACCAATTTAACTGAAAGTTTGCAAGAATGGTATATGACATGTTGGCAACAAACGATCCTCATTTTAAACTGATTTGATAAAAAAACATGGCTGCTGTAACTAAAAATAGAACATAGGGTAAAACCACTTGTAATGGCTTATAACCCAGCAACAATAACAGATAGAAAAAAATCCAAAGGATATTAGGCTCTTTAGAATCAAAAGCTCTACTAAAGTCTCCATTTGGTCGAAGTTGTCAGAGGAACCCTAATAGGGGTTATGGCCCTTTAAAGGTCAAAAATAGCCTCTTTTCATGTTTTTGCCCTATAGAATAAAAACTATTGCAGATAGAGAAAAGCTGTTGCTTGCTTAAATGTTCAGCTCGTTTAGCTCTACAAAAGTCACCATAGGGTCGAAGTTGTCAGATGACCCATTTCAAGGGGTTACAGCCCCTTAAAGGCGAAAAATAATGTTTTTGGCTTATAGAATGAAAACTATTGCTGATAGAGAAATGCTGTTGCTTGCATAAATGTTCAGCTTATTTACCTCTACAAAAGTCTTCATAGGGTCAAAGTTGTCAGATGACGCCTTATAGGGGTTACAGCCCCTTAAAGGGGTTACAGCCCCTTAAAGATGAAAAATAGTGTTTTTGGTCTATAGAATGAAAACTATTGCAGATAGAGAAATGCTGTTGCTTGCTTAAATGTTCAGCTCGTTTAGCTCTACAAATGTCTCTTATAGGGTCAAAGTTGTCAAATGACCCCTTATAGGGGTTACAGCCCCTTAAAGGTGAAAAATAGTGTTTTTGGCCTATAGAATGAAAACTATTGCAGATAGAGAAATGCTGTTGCTTGCTTAAATATTCAGCTGATTTAGCTCTACAAAAGTTGCCATAGGATCGAAGTTGTCAGATGACCCCTTATAGGGGTTACAGCCCCTTAAAGGCGAAAAATAGTGTTTTTGGCCTATAGAATGAAAACTGTTGCAGATAGAGAAATGCTGTTGCTTGCTTAAATGTTCAGCTCGTTTAGCTCTACAAAATTCTTCATAGGGTCAAAGTTGTCAGATGACTCTTATAGGGTTTACAGTTCCTTTAAGGCCAAAAATAGTGTTTTTAGCCTATGAAATGAAAATACTATTGCAGATAGAGAAAAGCTGTTGCCTGCTTTATTGTTCAGCTCATTTAGCTCTACAAAAGTCTTCATAGGGTCGAAGTTGTCAGGTGACCCCTTATAGGGGTTACAGCCCCTTAAAGGCGAAAATAGTGTTTTTGGCCTATAGAATGAAAACTATTGCAGATAGAGAAAAGCTGTTGCTTGCTTAAATGTTCAGCTTATTCAGCTCTACAAAGTTCTTCATAGGGTTGACACCAGACCAGGTGAGCGATTCAGGCTCCTGGAGCCTCTCTTTTTTTTGCCATTCGGGTCCACTCGAGATTTAAGATACCAGTAAAACAAAGTAACACCTGTGTAATCACAGTTTTTCTAATCTTAATGATCTACGGCGATGTAATCGTTTGGTTGCGATATACCTCAGAACAATCATTGTATAAAAATCAAAGCGCTAAAGCGTTAAAAGGCAAGCGAAATTAAGAAGAACTAAAAAGATGGGTTCTCTTTTAATACACATTTGTAATAAATGATTACGAAATAATGTTTTGTGGGCGAGGAAAAGAGGGTTATGCAGATGTTTTCCAAGGTAATTATTACTATCGTTCTCCAACTCACCCGAGCACAAAAGTATATTGCATGTATATTTCATCAATATGATAATATTAAGAATAGATATTGCCTTAAAAGCTTGCTTAGATACAAAAAATGAATTATATCTCATTAATAATTTTGATCAATGAGACGAGACAATTTGGAACGATATGTTTCTATTCCCTGAAGTTTTTCTGCACGCGAAGACATTTTCTAAATCTTCCGAGAAATCTGCAATATGCATGGCAGACTTTCTACATTAAAAAGCTCGCTTCGCTCACATATTAAATATAGATTATGAACTTTTGGAAGCACAAGTATAACGGGTATCGTACGTGTACAAAACTTGTATCGATTCAAGCACCCCTTCAATAACAATGACTATCACGCCACCAGAAAGAAACTTTGCATAAATCAAATGGCAGAAAAATTAATAGATAAAGTGCACGAACCAATCAAGTAACAAATGCATATGCATGTATATTCTGTATCCCATAAATAAATTGTTCGTTTTGTAAATTGAAAGAAATAACATAAAACTCTTTGTCGGTCGTAGAAGAATGAAGATTTATAAAAACTGTGTTTAATCTTAACATATTTGATCAAATTTTTGGACAGAGCCCTATGTAGTCATATAGCCATCTGATTTTCGCGGTTTTTTTATCGTCTAGACAGCGTATATCGGTCAGGCAATATTCTTACCAGATGATTTACTAAAGAAAATTCTTCGTGTATTATTATTGTTTCAATGTATTTAATTTTATACAGGTTATCTAAACTAAAAGGTACATTTTATACCCCTATAATAAATACGATACACATGTGCACTACATTTCACATATCGATACATCATGGCCAGTTGATATTGACCTTTTACCTTTAATTTAATCAATACGTCATATAAATTGAAGCGGGTGGGGCCAAATTACGTGTTTAAGTGGACGGACCAAACGAACGAAATTGATATGTTTCAAGGTGAAAATCGTTCTTTATTTTAGTGCTAAGATTTAGCTCTGCCTTTTAACGCTTTAGCGCTTTGATTAAACGTAATATGAATAATAAAGAATATAACAGGCAGATTACTACGTCTAGATTTGAATATCCACGTGAAATCCAGCAAACATCTAATGACTCCACAAGGCGTCGATGTCTCTTGCCTAAAAACCCAATAATGGTCCTGGGCATGGGAACGTGTTAGAACGGTAGCCCGGGTGTTACCTTATGTACACCTACGAATGTATCTCTATCACGTTCTTTTATATCTATGTTTGATAGTTGCAGTGAAATCCTACTTTGTTGGGGCTTATGAGACGACGGATGGGGACTGGACTTGGATCACACCGGGTTCTACGAATTATTTCAACTGGAAGTTAGACGAGCCTGACAACTTTGATTACCAAAATCAGGGTATGCCAGCAAATTGCGTTGCTACAAGACAAAGTAATCACCTACTTCAGGATGAATACTGCTACCAGAACAAATATTTCATCTGTGAAATATAGAATCTTAACAAATTAAATTAACATAAAAACTTATTACGCACTGTCTGTATTTGTACAAACTTTAACAAGACATCTCCATGTATATCACTAAAACATGATGTTCTCTTCCTTACTTTGAAGATAAAAAGTTTGAATAAAAAATAAAAAAAATATAATTGATATGACAACCTCCGTGGATGAAGGCCTTCTTATACAGTTATATTCAGCCACCACGACGTTTGAAACCTTTTACGACAAGTTAGGCCCTGTCGCTGAGCAATGGACCTTTTCGCCGTCCGAGTCCCACCTGTTTGCTGGATTATAGAACATCGAGATTATAAAGAATTTAATTGAGAATAACCATAGATAAGATATAAAGGTAATAACAAAACTACCGAACTTGAATGATCAATCTCATAGTCCAGAGAAAATGACAAAAATGAATCAGTCATACCGGAGAATTGGTGGATCCTGACTTGGTACAGGCATTTCAAACGAAATGGTGGGTTAAACCAGGTTTTATGGCGCCAAACCTCCCTCTTCCATTGGATCTTAGGATCCGGTAATGACCACAGAACACAATACAGTTGTGAGACACAATAGGGATATTGAGGTGATCATCTCAGTACAGCAGACCAGTCAAACACTAATTAAAACAATTAACTATCATATCTTTTAACTCAATTTTGAACTTTTCTACTAGTGGCTGATAACGAAGAAAGAAATATTCTATCACTTATCAATCAACATATCTTATATTCTATCTTTTTCAAAATGTTGAAGAACATTAAAAACTCACACACCCTTTTTGAATTCATTTGGTGCCTTTTCACTGGTCACCTTTGTAAGCACCCGAGTTCATTCTTGTATCGACGTGAATTTGCGTAGCTGACTGTATTTTTTTTCATGCGTTATTTGTTGTGTGTTTTTCGGGTATTGTCACATTGTTTAGTATTTGACTTCTTTGATTTAATGTAAATTATTGAACCAAAGCGGGCGGGTATTAGTAAAACAATTAATTTGGTCATCATGTATAACGCATGCATGTTTTCATAATAGAAGACGATGAGATGTGGAACAAGTGTAAGCAAAAAAGTCCACATTAACAAGCAGTACTTTCATAAGACCACAATGAAAAGTAATCTTTCATTATCAGCATTTGAATCAAAAACATTGGAAGGTCGAAAACCAACACTAACAATAGAAAAGAAAATCTACCCCAAAAGCTCTAAAAGGAAGCAATATACGAACCTTACGCAGTACAAGGAAAATCCCCGGCGTTTTTTTTCAATCTTGACAATCTCTGAAAGTCTCAACAAAAAATACTAAGTTGGTGAAATTCTCCTGACATTCTAATTCTTGATAGTACCGTAAATTGCACAATGTCTTAAACATAAAGAAACTATATACTGTCCTAAGGGGCTTAAATTTGTCAAGTAAACCATATCTATGGATTATTTATTTGTGTAAATGTCCGTTTCAGTTTTATCATGGAGTTATAATATAGCTATATCATAACTACATGGCTTTATCTACATTAATATCGACTGTAATAAAGTCCGGCCATCTAAATAATTTCGATTGTTGCTGCTTTTTTTTCTATCAAATGTGAATTTTTACAAAAATCAAAAGAGCTGCCGAAACCCCACTCTTAGTCATATTCAGCTTGTAATAACATTACATCATTTGATTACTTCGGTCAACATGTAAAGCTTGGGTCAGTTAATAAGAAGTATAAGGAAGTAACCATTGGGCATTCAAATGTCAAAAGTCAGAAAGGGCAACTACAAAACAAGTAAAGACGAATGAGAATAGCATGAATAAACAGACAACAATGAACATAAAAACACACAAAAACCACTAAATAGCAATCAACAACTCAAGTCATACCGTGAATGAACCCAGGTGCTCCAAAAAAAAAGAGCAGAACCTTTCTGCTAAAGCTAAACACGTGGCGTTGCTAATGGTCAATTGAGGGTGTCAATCTGGTAAAGGACTTCAAAACAAAACTCTATGACCAACTCATATGAGGGATAAAAATCCCATAATTGTCTAAGAACGCATGTCTTCAATACAATTTCCATAAAACAGTATTTCTAAGACCAGTACAACAAACCCATCCACTAAGCATTTTCAGAGAATTGCAACCATAAAATGTTCCCTTGACCTTAAATGCACTTAATAAGTAGTCGATTGTGATAAACTAATTTTCAAGAGTCTAGTATTAGTATAAAGTGCAAATTATTAAAATGCTCAACAACTCATATTTGTTAAGTTTGGTAAATCAGCAGACAATCTGCATCCAAATACGCCTCTTTCGTTATATCGATTATATTCACTGTTATTTGATATAGTTAAATCCGCGATCAAATATTACCATAGACTAGAGAAATCTGGCTATATTTTTTCCAATATTCAATGATGCTTCTATTGAGTCAAAGAGGTTTAATTTCCGATCGTATCCACCTCTCTCCTTTTCCAGTTGTCTTCATAATTTACTCTTCCTGTGGTTCCTATTCTCTTTGTCTTTTCATGATCATTTCACTATCAAAAGTGTAAAACACAAAAACTCACTATTGAGTCAAAGACATTATGAAAAGAAAAATAATGATAACAACATTTTGCTACAGAAATGGAATAAACAATGCATAACAATGCAAGCACAGCACATGCAGCTTAAATATAAGTTGATCAGTTTTGTACCTCGAATACAATTTGAGTTGAAAAAGGCTTCGCCCATACAACATGAAAAAAGCACAGATGAATACTCTTTTTTTTTGCCCTCATATGACACTGGGAGTTCCGCGTATCAATTGAGGAATTAAATTGTTTAAAATTTAGAATATAAGATCTAACAGATCTAAAAGATCCCATTTCCGAAAAGACGTGGACACTTTTGATGCATATGTAAACCGTTGCTATCTCTCCCTAAAAACGAGCAATGTGCGTTACCGAGTCACCCGAATGAAATGTTTTGACTGGTTATTGATCATTATTTTGAGCTGAAGACACAATGTCTTACATATTAAGCGTCTTTGTCTTGTTGACATAGTTTCTAAGAACGAAAAAACCAGTTGGTTTTGATCGAAGTAGTCAAATAAGATCTAAAGTCATCGTTGTTATTTTTATTTTGATCAGTTCATTTTCTAGAGCGTTCAGCCTGGGACGAGGTGCTTGGGGCGATTAAGCGTTAAGTTTAAGACGACACTTTATAAAATTAAGAACATTTGCACGTAAAGTATTATTTGAAAGAAGCAGAGAGGTATAGACATACTCGGAAACCCAGGGGTTCTTCTTTCGCTTACTCATTCATCACCCCTGGTCATTACACATGAAATACGTCGTTTTTGATTGTTTTTTGGATCGAGCCTTCTAATTTGTCTCAATATATTTTTCAATGCGACTTTAACTTGGTTCTGTTATGAAATTTTATGACGTTCAAAATCAGATCATGAACGCACAAACGAACAAAATTATACGAAATAACCAAGGTGTAATGAATCGGAGTAAGCGAGAGAGGAACCCCTGGGTTTCCGAGGACGAGGTATAAATGACATAAATAGACATCCAAAGTCCGGAAGGGAAAGACAAAACCAGTAAACATAACGAGAACAGGACGAACAAAAACCTAGACAAGATAAAACACAAAAATACAAAAACAACTAAGTAGTAACTTACAACGGAACTCATGTCGTAACGACTTGTTCAGAGAAATGAGGGAACTGAAAGACTTATCCCTTAAAGACGAATAAATAAAACATGTGTGTCACTACATGTCCAACGCCCTCAATAACGAGCCTGAAGGTACCACCGTCGTGAATGAAAAACCGAATGAAGTCACGGCCAACCGTTGGAGCAGTTCTTCACAAAAAAAAAAAAAAAAAAAAAAAACATCAGCTAGATCAAGGCAGAGACAAGCAGATCGATAATTTATCGGATTCAATGGCTGAACTGTTTGTTACCCGTAACGAGCCAACGACCAGCGAAGAGGTAGATATAGCATTACGGTACTTAGGACAGTAGCAACGAACTAAGAACCAAAAAGAAGCACATAAAAATGCATCCAAGAAGGAGCAGTCCAAGAAAAAGAAACGTAACTCCTCTCCAGTCAAAGTGTGCAGCCGACAGCATGCTGAAATGTAATCTTTTTCAGGTGTGGTTCCACGTCTGTAGACGGATTCTGGGTCTGTAGAAAGCAGAAAGATGCACAGCAGACTACAAAACATAGAGAATATGATGGCCAAATTGATGCACAAGTACGGTGAAGTGGAAGAAAAACTTGCTCAAAAGACAAATGAACTTAAAGCTCTGCAAGAGGAAAAATAAGACTGCAAGAAAAACTGAAAACTGTAACTTTAGAAAATCAGGAAACTAAACAATAAGAGACAACAATAGAAAATACTACAAGTGATGATAAAAATGCACAAAGGGACTGTTGTAATGGGAAGCTCCATAATACGAGAATTTTCAGGTGACCTATTCGATCTTGAGCATGAACCAGTGTACATAAGGGGAGATCGCGTATCGGACATCACTGCAAAATTTCTTAGCTATACCGATGATGCGTACGAAACTATCATATTACAAGTAGGATAGAAAATAAAGAGATGTGGAATAAGTGTACGCGACACAGCCCACAATTGAACGGCAATTTAGAAAAACCACAATGGACAACCGCCAGCAGCCTTCAACGAGGCCATTTGGCACTGCTCGCGGTTCTGCAATTGGCCCATGGTATAAATAAGATGCATATAATTCAAATCCAGCCCTGATATAGTCACAGATAGACCCCCTTCTTAAACAAGGAACAGAAAACATCAAAAAGACAAGTACAAACGAAAGCTTTGTCAAAGATTCCTGGCTTAGGACAGGCACATGTAATATGTGGCGGGGTTAAACTAGTTTTTTGGGCCCAACCTTCCCACTATCAATATTCCTAGACAAAGCACAAAAACTAGGCACACAATAAAAATCAAATCGATCAAAGTCCAATTCTACTAGAGAGAACCTAAGACAAAAAACAAGAACAAACAAAAGGACGGTAAAGGAACTCTCTATAGAACACTCGCTGTTACTGACAGCTAGCTGAGAATCATCAATCGACTGATGTAAAAAAATCAAACGTATCGATTTTAAATCCGACACAACACTTCAAACAATAATGATTTAGTGAAGTGTCATCACACAAAACCGACACGCTTGATCGCTATAATGCTTAAAAATGACAATAGTAAAAACGTTTATGGAAGTTTTAAAGCAAGTATCAAGTTTTCAATATTTCTGCCAAAAACACTAAATTCAAAGATTTAACCAAGATATTCATTTCATATCCTTTCCGTAATAAATTTTGAAGCCAATTTTTCAATTCTATTGGATTGCTTTTAAATTTGTGAGCTTTATAAAAAAACATTACCATAAAATTCAGGATGTGATATTCCTTTCACTATAAGAAAGTGACGTGTACAATTAATTTTTTCAATAAGAGATCGATACTTGTGGAAGAATTTAGAAAAAGATTTTACTAATTTGTGGTATCGGTAACCTTGTTTTAATAATTTTTCAGTAATAAAACGGTTTTTATTATTAAAATCAGAAACACAACTGCAGATCCGAGCATATCTTACTAACTGTGAAATGTAAACCCCGTATGACGGCGCTAGTGGAACATCTCCTTCAAGAAAAGGGAAATTTATCATAGGGAAGGTAAAGTCGTCACGTTTATCATATTCTTTGGTATGTAATTTTCCGTCAATAATACTTAAATCTAAATCTAAAAAAGGACATCTTACACCGGTGACGTTAGATTTGTTCAAGGTTAATTCAGAAGGATAGATATCTGTAATAAAATTAGAAAATGAAGGATTGTTGAGTGCAAGAATGTCATCTAAATATCTAAAAGTATAATTGAAAGTTTCGATTAGGTTCTGTTTGTTCGGGTCTTTTTGTAATTTAGCCATAAATTGTGATTCATAACAGTATAGGAAAAGGTCAGCTAAAAGTGGCGCACAATTAGTACCCATAGGAATACCAATAATTTGGCGATAAATTTGTTTACCAAAACGTATGTAAATATTATCTAACAAATAATTTAGAGCAGTAATAGTTTCTGCATCAGTCCAGTTAATGTAACCCTTTTGAGTCTCGTTACTAAAAAATGATTTACTAAATGATTTTGAAACTCTAGAACAGATATAATCACTTTTAGATTTGTCAAAACACCATTTAACCAAATATTCAAATTTCTTTTTAATCAGATTATGTGGAAGGTTAGTATATAAAGTAGAAAAATCGTAACTATCAACGGTATGAAAAGTATTTTCAAATGCACGAAGCTTGTCCAAAACATCAAGAGAATATTTTACACTCCAAAAATAATTAATTCCACTGTTATCGAATACCCTTTCACAGTATTGAATAATAAATTCCTTCATAGTAGTTAAAGTAAGAGATAGAACTTTGGAAATATGGGTGAAAGAACACTTACTTGAAGCAGAGATAAAACGAGATTTATATGGATTTTTGTGCAATTTAGGTATCCAGTACATAGTAGGTAACTTAAAGTATGTCGGGGCAACTCGAAGTGCTGTGGTCGCTATGATATGATCGTCAATGATACCTGATTCTGTCGAATGCACGGGAACGAAAGTGTTCGAATTTTTTATTTCGTGCATTAAAACTTCAAGGTAATACTTTCTTCATACCACAACGACATTGTTAGCTGCTTTACCGGCGGGAACAAACACGTATCGCAAACCAAGTAAACGGATTTTTGACTTTATTCGATTAAGGTTAGTATTAGGCCTAAAATCTACAAATGAATTTTGAAATTGTCTAATTCTGAGTTGAACAATTGCCATAAATTTATTAATAAAACGGTCTAGAGATTTTGAGTCGGCCCCTTCTCTCCTGATCCAAGATTTGCAATAAGAGAGAAGGGAAGTTTTGATACAATTTAGGCAGGAATTCCAATTAATTTTAGTGTGTGGTCTAAACTTTGGTCCTTTTTTCAAGAAATTGATAACCTCTGGGTCATTGACGATTAAAATGTCTCCGGTAACAACATGATCACAAGGAGCATATCTGAAATCAGATTTAGCACAGTCGCATGATAAAGGAATATTCGTGTCTAGTTCTTCATCAGTTGTAGTTGTTGTATAGTTAAAAATAATGTTACGTGTAGGTTGAAGTAACGTCTGTTCAAATGAACAGTTTGATGAAGAATATTTCAGGGAGGACTAAATGTAAAGACAGTAAAGACCAAGTGTGACAATGTGGTTATATCTTCTATATGCCCGAAACTAGATGACAAATGGGGAAACATCACCAAAGGAAACAGACTATATGCAGAATAGCCAGTGATGAAACCTGTCTCTTTACAGACAACGAAGATACACGGAGCAGTTGATACTTCGTCATACAACTCTGATGGTGTGCATCTACATGCATATGGAAGTGTGACATTAGCAAACAATTTCGGAATTTCTACAAAGAAGTTTTATTGGCGAAACTTCAACTTTGACTCGCCAGGCAGTGGTACCGACCAAAGACGTTCGACGTCGAAGCCGTATCACCACAGGAAGGGACAAAATAAACGACAAACAGACCATAAGTCCTCAAGTCCGAAGACAGGGAAGTGAACAAAGACACGATAGACATGATAGACATGATAGACGTCATAAAAGTTAGAGCAATAATGTCTATGTTAACAGTAGTAGAAAAAATGTTGATTGTTGGTATTGTTCAAACAAATCATGTATCTAAATATTGTAAACATGCCAAATGTCAATTCAGTGTAAAGGAAGACAAACCAACATCTGCACTCATCTGAGACTGAGAGATAGATATCCCAATTTCAAGATGCGAAGACAGTATCCATGGAGAACATAACCCTTTGTTAGCATTTTTGTGTCAGACGTGACACTCTGACAATTGCGGAAATCGATACTCTGGGGTAACGAATATTAATGGGACAGTAATTGACTACTAGTATTTAAAAGTTGAAGTCATCACATTTGCTATAAAGTTTTATTGGAAGTTTTCCTTGAAAGTTTATTTTAAGATGTAGATCTAAATATGAAGCAGATTTAATATGAGATGGAGAAAGTCACCAAATCGAGAAGGGTTCAGTGAAAGAACATCATCAATATAACAGAAAATAAGGTTAAAAGAGAGAGAGCTAGTCTACGATTTTTTTGTTTATAAGAGATTATTAAAAGTCTGCTTCACGTGAATGAAGAAACAAATCAGCAAATAAAGGTGCACAATTACTGCCTGGTAGAATCGCTATTGTTTGCTGAAAAAGACGTCCACCAATCTAAACAAACAAGTTTTCGATCAGAAAGTTCAGCATGTTTATTTTCTTAGACTCATTGATAACAAAGTAAGTCTTATAGTATAATCGACTACCAGATATGTATGTATTTTATGTAATTAAGAATCCAATATAGGGATGGAATGGCATCATTATTGGTAACAACAGAAAGGCCGAAGGAGGAATCGACAGATTTGTGATTGTCAATTATTTCATCCTTAGACAATGCTGTTGTTGTTTATGTGGTGCTCTTGCTGGTACGATCAACCCATAAATAAGCTGTCAAACAGTCAATTCACCGTCTCTAGCACACAAAAGTGATGTTATTTGGTGGTTTGTCTGCAGGTACAACAACATATTTGTCATGTAAGGTGAACAATGTTTTGGCAACATCAGTGTTCAACTGGTTGAAAATGGATTCTGCCTTGGTGCTCATCGAGCCTTTCAAAGAATTAATTATTTATTTTTTAAAACCAATGACCTCTCAGCTTTTACCTTTTCTGACCAAAACTTCAGTTTATTTCTCCTGGTTTTCCTTTGCCCATTGCCTGGCATTGTCTTCAATTAAATCCATTATTGTTTTAAAATTATGGTTCCAGTTGGTTCGTCTTGGCTCACGGTATTTAAGCCCTTTAGCCAAAACAACGCGAAGTAAAGAAGGCAGAAATACTGATAGTCCCAGAAATCAAATGATATATTCCATATTTACTAACAATAAAATAGAGAATGAAATACATTTTTAGCTTCGGTCCAGGTGAGCTATTGCCATCACTTGGCGTCCGTCGTCGTCGTCCTTCGGTCCAGGTGAGCTATTGCCATCACTTGGCGTCCGTCGTCGTCGTCGTAAAATTTTCTTTAAACTTCTTCTCCTCTGAAACGGCTGCACAGATTCAAACCAAATTTGGTCTGGTAGTACTTAAGGGTATCCCCCACAGAACTGATTCATCAAAAACATGACCGCCGTTGCTAAAAATAGACCGGGGGGTCAAACTACTGTTTTTGGCTTGTAAATCAAGAAGTATAAGAGATAGATGAAATCTGAAGCTAACCTACTGCTTCAGCATCAAAAGCTCTACAAAAGTCTCCATTTGGTCCAAGACGTCAGATGACCCCTTATAGGGCTTAAAGGTGAAAAAGTGTGTTTTTTTTATGTTTTTGTCCTATAGTATGAAAACTATTGCAGATAGAGAAAAGCTGTTGCTTGCTTAAATGTTCAGTTCATTTAACTCTACAAAAGTCTACTAGGGTCGAAGTTGTCACATGACCCCTTATAGGGGTTACAGCCCCTTAAAGGCAAAAAATAGTGTTTTTAGCCTATAGAATGAAAACTCTTGCAGATAGAAAAAAAGCTATTGGTTGCTTAAATGTTCAGCTCATTGAGTTCTACAAAAGTCTCCATAGGGTAGAAGTTGTCACATGACCCCTTATTGGGATTTCAGTCCCTTTAAGGCGAAAAAGAGTGGTTTTGGCCTATCGAATTAAAACTATTGCAGATAGAGAAAAGCGGTTGCTCGCTTAAATGTTCAACTTATTTAGCTCTACAAAAGCATTCATAGAGTCGAAGTTGTCAAATGACCCCTTATAGGGATTACAGCCCCTAAATTTACATGCTTTCATATTTTTGGCCTATAGAATGAAAACTATAGCAGATAATAAAAGTTTTTTCTCTATCTGCAATAGTTTTCATTCTATAGGCCCAAAACACTATTTTTTTGCCTTTAGGGGCCGTAACCCTTATAAGGGGTCATCTGACAGCTTCGACCCTATGGAGACTTTTGTAGAGCTAAATGAGCTGAACATTTAAGCGAGCAACAGCTTTTCTTTATCTGCAATAATTTTCATTCTATAAGCTAAAAACATGAAAAAGCGCTATTTTTCATCTTTAAGGGGCTGTAACCCCTATAAGGGATCATCGGACAACTTTGACCAAATGGAGACTTTTGTAGAATTTTTGATACTGAAGCAGTAGGGTGGCATCAGATTTCATCTATCTCTTATTCTTTTTGATTTACAAGCCAAAAACAGTAGTCTGACCCTCTGGTCTATTTTTACTAACGGCAGCCATGTTTTTGACGGATCAAAAATCGAAACACAAGTTTGATGCAGGACACCCTAAGGATCATTCATACTAAGTGTCATTAAATTCTGTTCAGAAGCTTCAGAGGAGAAGAATTTTAAAAAAATTGTTAACGGACGACAGACTACAGACGACAGGCGACAACAGACGCCGACGGACGCCAAGTGATGGGAGTAGCTGACGTGAGCTAAAAATAGCATTTTTACATGATTTTGTCCTATAGAATGAAAATATTGCGGACAGTGAAAAGCTGTTGCTTTCGTCAGCCTTCAGCTTATTGACCTCAACAAAAATGTTCATGTAGATTTTCGGAATTAACCATTGCCGACCGATAATACCCTGTCATTGTTCAAAATTCGTCTGTATTTCTTATTTGTTGATGTTTTACACATATATTTAATAAACCTCAAGCAAGATTTTGTATTTGATAGATCAATTTTGATAGAAGATAAATAAAGGTAATAACAAAACTACCGAACTTGAATGATCAATCTCATAGTCCAGAGAAAATGACAAAACCGAATCAGTCATACCGGAGAACTGGTGGATCGCAATGGTCCTGACTTGGTACAGGCATTTCAAACGAAATGGTGGGTTAAACCAGGTTTCATGGCGCCAAACCTCCCTCTTCCATTGCGATCTTCAAGTCAATAATATATATAGTTACATAGAAAAGTGTGACACTGTAAAATTTACTTGGAATTAGGTTTTACAAGTCGAACATTATAGAACACGTAGGGTATGAAAATTATCATGAACAAAATACAGAAGCTTTTGTCTGAAACTTAGTTGTAATTTTTATTTGAGAGAAACACAAAAGATCGCAATGGTCCTGACTTGGTACAGGCACTTCCAAAGAAGTGGTGGGTTAAACCAGGTTTTATGGCGCCAAACCTCCCTCTTCCATTGCGATCTTAGGATCCGGTAATGACCATATAACACAACATAGTTGTGAGACACAATAGGGATATTGAGGTGATCATCTCAGTACAGCACACCAGTCAAACACTAATTAAAACAAATAACTATCATATCTTTTAACTCAATTTTGAACTTTTCTACTAGTGGCTGATAACGAAGAAAGAATTTTTTTAGTGATCGTATGAGACGTATTTTCTTATAGCCCTGCTTCAAAAGTCGGTCACGAAGAAACCGGTGTCTGATCAAAAAATCTGTGAAATGTGTACAAGCTCTGGCATATCGAATAAGTTGAGAAATATAAACACCGTAAGCAGGAGAAGTAGGTATATTGCTCTGTAGATTAGGAAAATTAATAATTTGAAAATTAAAATCGTCTCGTTTATCGTAAATTTTTGTACTGAGATGACCACCTGGGTCAAATTCGAGGTGCAAATCCAAGAAAGACGTGAAGCAATTAGATTCGGTGGTCTCTTTAATCTCCAATTCTGGAGGATATATTGAAGGAATCCAACTACCAAATGAAGTGTTATTGACAGAAAGGACATCGTCAATATATCTGAATGTAAGATTAAATGACCTTGCCTCTTTCATCTTCTTGTTCTTTACGAGTCCCTGAAGAAATTCAGTCTCGTAAGAGTATAAAAACAAATGGGCGAGAAGAGGAGCACAGTTTGTGCCCATTGGAATGCCGATTTGTTGTTGAAAAATCTCTCCTCCGAAGGTGACAAATATGTTGTCAATGAGGAAATCAAGCATACTGCAAACTTGTTCCAGTGTGTAACAAATTTTATCTTTGAAAGATGTTTTGGAAAAGAATGTAGAATTATAACCCAAAACAACAAAATTCCTTGAGTTTGAAAAGGCTTTTTCGAGAAGTTTTTTCAGGCGACATTTTAGTTTTTCGTGTGGCAAGGTAGTGTATAAAGTTGAAAAATCGAACGTTTTCAAAGAGTGAACCTCAGAAAATGATCTAGATTTAAAATGATCTAACAAATCTTTTGAGTTTTTCAAAATCCACATATGGTTAATTCCACTACATACAACAGTATGCTTGTTGACCTTCTTTGACAGCAGACAAGATTTTAGTTAAATGAAAGGACAGCTCTGTAGTTGAACATGATGAAGATCCAGCTATATACCTTTCTTTGTACGGATTTTTGTGAAGTTTTGGTATCCAGTACAAATATGGTAACTCTTTATGTTCCTCTTTCATTGGAATATTGAAAGAGGACATAAAAGAGCTATGGTTGGCTATGATTTCATCTTTGTTAAATGTAGTCCGTGTGTATGTAGCACTAGAGGAAGTATTACCATCAATGCCTAGTTCTTTTATTAGACAATTGTAATAATGTGCTTTACATACAAAAACTATATTATTGGAAGCCTTGTCTGCTGGCGTGACAACATACCTGTCATGTAAGGAAGAGAGACAATTGAGAGCTTCACGATCTCTAAATACAGAAGAAGGCCGGGGGTTCACACAATTGCGAAGTTTGTCTATTCGACTTCGTACAAGAGATCGGATAGTCCTTACCCAGTCCGACAGTGATTCAAATTCTGGTTCTTGGTCCTTTTCCCTCTTTATCCAGGCTCTAGCATAGTCCTCCACAGCGTCCATGATGATCTTAAAGTTATGATTCCAATTTATACGTTGTGGTTCCCTGAATTTAGGTCCATGGGAAACCACATTACGTAATAAATCATTTTCAATTATCTTAAGATCACCCGTGATGACATGACCAGATGGACCATAGACAAAGGGAGAAGCATAGCAATCACATGTCAGAGGGGACTTTAGATATTCTTCAATGTTTAGGTCCTGCAATGCCTTTTTGTGGTTGAAAATTTTACTACTTATGGTTTTAGTGTAGCGGTAGGAAACAATTGGTGTTGACTGATTTTTGAAAGATGATCCTTCATTAAGACCACGAAAATACCACGGTCTTCATAAATAAGACATACAAAGAGGGACAATTTCATTGGTCGGTAACACTTTACTATGGTTTAACGCCACATTAAAAATGATCACCCTACATGTCTGTATCTAAGGTCCAACTCCGGTCAGGTTAGGGAACTGGGGAAGGCAATGCTCACATTAATTGTTCTGGTGCAAGTCTTAAATGTTCCACTCTACGCCTATATATTACGCTATATGGCGGTGCTCCTATAACTACAGGAGGAACATACCTGAAATACAGATACACGGCCAAGGTGCGTTTATAATTAAAGGGCGTTTAACACCGACACACCAACACCCATTCCCCACCCCTAAACATTTTATTTTCAATTTTGATCTATACCCATCATGTAATTAATTCAATGCTACATCTTTTTGTTCTTCTTCATTTAGAAGCTCTATTTTTAAACAGGTAAAATGAAGATTAAAATAGACACATATTATAATAAATTATTTGATTATCCGTTGTAATAAAATCGAAAACAGAAAACATTTGAAATGTAGCACATACAAGTGAATTTGAATTGTATATAATGTTAAAAAAAATATGATGACAATATATCATAAATTTAAAGATTGGAGAAATAAAAACAATCAATGTCTTGCCGTGGATGAAGGTGTTCTTCAGCGACCTTACATTCTTGTTGCGCACTCTACTTCCAGTAAGTTGGACCTCTATCTTCACTCAATGATCGACCTTTGGAATTGGTTTTCGCTATAGACTGTTGGTAACTGTACAGTTGTTTTTCTAAGGCATAGTTCTCAGACTGTAGAGCTAGAATCTCTCTTCTGAAACGGAAATCATACGAATAGACAATGTCAAACAGAAACAGTCTACATAAATTTTGTAAATCTTATTACAGAATTTATCTATTTTATTTAAAAGACAACGGAAACAAATGAATCAGTCTGCATTACATCATTCTTATAACAGACTCAAATCTGGAAGTTGGTGATCATATAGTTGAACGCCTAAAGAATATAC
The DNA here is from genome assembly GCA_963971305.1 of Arcuatula senhousia. Lineage (NCBI taxonomy): Eukaryota > Metazoa > Mollusca > Bivalvia > Mytilida > Mytilidae > Arcuatula > Arcuatula senhousia. The sequence continues at coordinate 7,437,260 of OZ020306.1, forward strand.
AAATTACATTAGCTTTCCTGCATATTTCCAAGGTTTGCAAATAGAATATGTCGGCAACTGTATAACATTGTTGATATCTTATATTGTTTAATTTTTGTTATTTAGATGCGACTTAAGAAATCCAGTGATGTTTATACATGTAAGGGACCGACCATTTGATTTTTAGGGGGGCTATGGTGAAATTTGAATTAAAAAGGCAGGATGGCAAAAGCCCAGAAATCAAAAGGCAGAACAGTGCTTTGAATTGATAAAAAGGATGGTAGTTTTGGCTGAAAATGTTATAATAGCTTATTTATTTAAAAGAGGCTATCCAAGCAAACCCAGGCAATAGCGAGCACATGACAAATTTTGTTTTTCAAAAATTTCCATTGATTTTACGTCAGGTTAACACAAATGCAGATTTTTGGTTTATTGAAGTGATAGCTTAGATATAATTTATATAGAATGCATTGAAAAATATGCAGAAAAGGGAGATAACTCTTGCATATTTGCCAAATTTGGTTGCTTTGTTGGCTGAATCACAAGTAATCCATGTTGCTTTCAAACGAATCCTGGTGATTTTTGTTTTACATACGAGTCCATCAATACATTAAAACAATAAATTTGCTGGGATAAAATTCTTCATGTGCCAAATTCTGTTAGCTTTTGCCTGATTTCTACCTCTTAAATAAATAAAAAAAAAAGATGGCGCACAGAAGCGGTAAAAAAAGAAATCCAGGCTCAGCCGCATTTTTCCGAAAATAAAAAGGCACGACGAATAAAATATCGTAGCCCCCACCCTAAAAATCAAATGGTTGCTCCTTAATAATTTTTAATGACTAAATGACAAAAATATTACGTCATCTGCTGTTTGTGAACGCGTGCTACGTCATCAAGTCTGTGGTAGGAAGGATATATCAACAGCTGTGAGTCAATCCATTCGATGTGTACAGTTATGTGTTGGTTATCAGGGCTAACCCAATCATTATCCGGGCTACTAATCTAAGAAAAAAAAACAGAGTTACACAGGGAAAATAAAATTGAGATACAGAGAACGTATTACACTGATACATGTACAAGGCAAGAGGCAAGGCAAAAACTCAACCCGTAGAAACGATACCTGAGTAAATTTTTGGATTGAAAAAAATAATTCTTATACTTTGTAATAGAAATGAAACAACAATTTTTTACATTAAAAGTTGCTCAAACTGAACAATTTATACTTTGAACGTGAGAAAAGTAGAAAAAAAGTATTTAATTTTAGAGCGATATTATGCTACTATATATAATCACTATTAATCAAAACACCATTCGAACACTTTGACTGCAGGTGCTTCCTTCATGATTCACATAAATTGTTTTTATCATATTTGAATAATAAAAATTGATTTTAAGTTCTTTGAAATACACATTGAAGCATGCCTTTGCTCATTTTTGACATAGACTTTGTGATTTTAGCTTTTGGTCACATTTTGTTAGTCTTGTTCAAAATTACACATTTGACCACTTCCACTTTTATGTAGACTTTTCTTTCATTAAAATTTGAACTACATGTATTATTATTTTCGAGAAAAAAGTCCCATCCGGGGCACAGGAGGTGAATAGGCCCGAGCGACCAAGTGTGTACCTTAGGTGGCTGAATAGAGTGGCCCATGTCCGCGGGGGTTGTCAGGTCTATAATACGTAAACCGGCCTGACTGCTGACCATAGTGGACCAACGTGTGTGGAGAGTGTCATGCTTCATGCACGTAAAAGACCCCTTTCTAGACCGCCAAGTAGTGCACCACATATGCTAAATTTTCCGCCCCTCTCCACCTCTCCCCTTTTCCTGTGGTTCTTTAAAATTTACCGTTCTTTGTTTCAGACCCCATCCCCCATATTTCTTTTATCATCATCATTTCATGTTCATTTTATCATATTGTTCATCGCCTGTAGATAAACTATATAGCGTTGCACGGGCGTAAAACACCAATTCACTAACTCACTCACGAGAAAAAAAACGTAAAAAATTATGATAAATTATTTGTCCTACAATTTTTTTTCTAAGAACTACAGAAAAAACAAAACTAAACTTTTGCATTTTATCTAAAAGACGGTGCAAGCAATGATAATAGAAATATTCATGATATTGGGGAACACTTAACTTGCGATTCAGTATACTTTCAATAATATCGGAAATCTAAAATAACAGACTATAGTGGCCCTTGGGTATTACTCTATTTTATTCACAAGGTTGGGCGGAGCTTAAATTTCTCAGTGTTTTAGGCGAGATTTAAACGAAAAACCCCGAAATAATTGACCCGTGACCAACCCCGGTCAATAAAATAGAGTAATATCCTATGCTCCAAGTTTTCTGAATAAATAGGCCAAAAGTATGTTTTAGATTTTTGGATTCGCAGTTATATCTAAAACGAATTTTCCATTTTAAAGTAACAATTCTGCTACCGCTATATTTTTTTTAATGCTGAAAAAAAAATGTCCAAAACGACAATGACATGTTAGCATATTTTCAACATATCAATTTGAAATGTAAAATGATTAAACGGCCTATGCTGAAGTTTTAAAAATCATCAGCATATTTTGATACGTTTAGTTTTCAAATATTAAGGCCACAAATCAAAATATTTGAAAATGAAGAGCATCAGCCAAAGTGGCCCCTGTTCAAAGCCAAAAGCCGTTTGGTTTATTTAACACAATCTTACCTCATCTATCGGTATATTGGTGTGCACAAGATAACCGTCATCGTGATCTTCTTGGACGTAGTATTTAACGAAAGGTCCTTTGACGGCCCGGACATAATGACTGCCGTTATACGTGAAAACCCCCACATGGAAAGCCACATAGCGGCTGTTTTTCCTAGGAACATGCGAAATGTCTGTGTAGTATAATTTGAAAGCTAGGAATTTACCGCTAGCATCAGCCTCGATCATCCATGCTTGTTTGTCCTTGTCGTACAGGTGTGCTCGATTTCTATTTTTACTAAGTGCATTAACGGTAACTTCACTAACTGAAACTACGTCCATCATTTCTATTCTGACCTTCAAGGATGACCTCCCTCTTGACAGTTTGAGCAGGGAGGCTCCGATAGTGAAAGGTTCACTGTTACCCGTTGTGTCCATCATTTGCTGTAAGTGTCCAGATTCATAGACATTTTGGTCTCCCAAGCAGAGCTGATACTTCACGTTACACAAGTGATCGAAGTTAGTATGTCGCATTATCTGAACTGTTAAACTGTCTTCGTTGTCCACAGTGCATGCGTTTGGAAATAATGAAACACTCCAATCTGACAAACCAAAGGAGAAATACGGAGTTTCCATCTTAGGTCCGTAGGAATGTCTAGAATTATTTTCTTTAGGAACTCGCAAATAGCATTCGAAAGACGACACTATGTTTCTCAGTTCAATCTCTACAAGAAACTCCCCGTTGCCCTGGACAAACCCCCGCTTTGCCATGTCTTCGAGTGGCACAAAGTTTTTCCTACCTTTGATATTCCCGTCGTATGAGAACTCGCATTCTTTCTCCATGAAAGATTCGTTTTTAGTAAAATGATCGTTGTTAAGCATTGTAATGGAGTAGTCTAGTTTTGATATCATTCCAGGCGATGTGGACAAGAGTTTAATATAAGCGCCAAGATGTTTCTCACTTTTGATAAAGCTAACCGTCCACTTATGATGCCCGTACACCAGATCTTTGGTATAAACATCCTGCGAAAACTCACGGAGAACCTTGTTCGGTAAGATAAAGGTAAATACTTGTGTGTTGAAACTATCATTCAGTTTTACAAGTCGACAAAGTCTCGCCATAACTGGTTTTCTATCTGAAACAAAGGCAGAAAGAAACGATTATCTGATATTCTACACAAAGTGCTGAAAGCGTGATGTTTGTCTATAATTTCATATCTATATTCTCATGTCATCGTTCACGTAATTTTACATCTTGTTTTATACCATAATTAATCAAAAAGTCTTGACATAAAGGGGCAAAACGCAATAGATATTGGCTTAATCTAAATCCCAAACTGATGAAATGTCTGCTGTTACTTACCCATTGGGTTAATTTCTACAGGATGTCGTCAAAAGACTGTAAAAAGACGTGTTTGAATTAACACACAATTAGTTTTACATTTTCCTTATCAGGATGAGAGGTAATTGCGTCTAGACGAGGAATAATTTGATAAGTTCTCAAATCTTGTAAATTTCATTCTATCTGTCCACAAGAAAATGACTTAAAGCCTACAATGTAATTCCACAACTATTATTTTTTATTCCCCTGTAGAAAAGTCAACTCTACAATATATGTTAAAGCTCTTATTCTGATTCAGTGATACATGGTCAACATAACAAACGAATATAAAGGGGAGAAAAGGTCGATGAGTCTTTGAAGGCAGAGCAAAACTGCTTAATTCTTCTCTTTATTGGTATGATAACGGCTGTTATGGTGTAATGTAAGCCAGAGGCGTTATTTACATTAACAATTCATGGACCATTAGAGAGCCCTGAAAATTGGATCTATTCTCCCAGGACTAATTCAGCTCATTTTTTATCCTATATAAGTGCTAACGTGTGTGCATCGTTTAACTTAATGTGGCGATGAGATATGATGTCAGCATATAAAACACCGTCAGCATCAATAACAATTCATCTTTGTGGATCCTTGTTTGTCTTGTTTGTCCAGTCCTATTAATCATATAGACCACAAAAAGAAAGATGGGTCGTTACTACAGGACCTGGCAAGAATCAAACTAAAGTATTTTGTCAGTTGTTCGTCATATATAAGTCTACATCACTAGTTCATTTGTCTATGGTAGATTGCTGATAAAATGTTATACTAATGGTAAGTAGTACATAGACTTTCCAGAAACTCTTAAACATACTAGATTGGATCTACTCGTGAACAACGTTTTGTTATTTAACGTCTTTTTGAAGGAACATGTAAATCCCGAAGTCCACAATAAAACAAATCAAGAATATAATACAGACAACACGGTTGTATTTTGTTATGAACACATTATACACTAGGCAAAAAAAAAAGAAACGTTACACTTATATTTTATTTGATAAAATTTCTATAACAAAAGAAAAGTTGTAACTTCAATTGAATAAACGTATCCTTGGTCAAACTGAAGAGACTAAAATCCAGTAAACCTGATTTTAATTCGAATTTAATATCTCTTTAAGGTTTTACCTAGATATTGTAGAAAATCAAGTTTGCAAAGCATTATCGTTCCTGACTTACCATTCATTTTGAATATCTGACAGCATTTCGATGAAAATAAAGTTGAATTCAGAATTTCGGGACATTTAACCATCTGTAAAACTACAGGGATGGGATATTTTGAAACGGTTTCCGGTGGGATTTGGTTATTTCTAAAAACCAAATTCAGTAAAAATAAAAAATGACAAAATGTTGAAAGTTACCAAATTTCTGTTAGATTTTGATTTTTTTTCGTTAAAAAAGGCACTTCTTACTTATCTATGGCAGTTTCAGGCATGATACAACTCATTAACGTCATTACGCAAAAGAAACGTAATTCAGAGAACGTCTTTTTTAAAACAATGACGTCAGCTTGGCGTGACCGCTTACGTTCAGTGTTTATGAAAATTAGATTAGAATTTTATCCATTTACACGAGTTAAGGTTTAGCACCGTTAACGAAGCGATTACGAAGAAAAATAAAGCGGCAACGCCTGTTCTAAACTCGCATTGGTTATGGTATTTTGCTACTTCCGGTCTCACCGATTATTGTTCTGCTACCTCTGACACGAGTCTCTGGTCTTTGGATAGTTGTTCTAAAGTCTTTTAAATGATTAATCACCTGTATTTTTGTCATTCCTGTACACAACACGAAAGAAGAGATTTGCTTCAACTTTTGACGTAAACGTAACGTGTCTGACTTACCATTTCTCAACATTTGAGTGCGACCTTTTGATAACCGTGATATTTGTTACATTTAACGACCATAATCACTGGCTGAATTGAATTTTCGACAAGTAAATTTTGAAAAGTTCCAATTTTGGTAAAAATTGAAAAATGACGTAACGTCATTTTCAAATATGCATTGAATACGCAAATTTGACAGAAAACCCCGTTTATTGCCTTATCTTTATATTAAAAATCCAAAACAAAATATGTTTCGAAAAAATCTTAAAAAAAAACCAATGTAACGTTTCTTTTTTTGCCTAGTATATCTCGATTAAATAAAATTTCTGAAAAGGGCACAACTTCGGAGCATTATATACCTTCTGAAAACTGTCTTGTGGCAACGTGAGCTCTTTTAGGGAAATCATGACGATATTCAACAAAATATTGGTATTTCTTATAATTAAGTTTATTCGGTCCATCTTATTTCTTATTTCATGATCTCATAGTTCATGCTACCTCGTTTTGTCCTGGAAATGGCTTGAATTTGGAAACAGAAGACAATTTATCAATCGTCATTGATTTTGATATTAGTTTTTACTTGTTCGGTCATCATACGTTTTGTGATATATATATCAGTTTAAAAAAAAACACATTGAGAATATAGACCATTTTTCTTGATCGTCTAGAAATAGTTTTTAAAAAGGAAAAAATAACGCATTAGAAAATTTTCAATATTTACCAAGTATTTTTATGTAACTAAGCTACTGAAAATACTGAAAGAACTTCTGAACGAAAATTAGCTTCAGATGCATAAGGTGATAAGAAATAAATAAGTCTAATTAGATTTATCCACCTATTGGAATTCAAGGAAAGTCCAACCAACCAAAGTTTGTCTTAATTACTTGCTCTGTTCCGTAATTGCTTTTCTGAATTAAACCAAACTAAATCTCCTGTCAAATTGAAATTGATCGGTTTTACCGAAGAGGTATGTCAAGAAAAAAACCATAGGGCTTAGAATAGTAAGATTTGTGTGAACATTAAATAAATTTAAGTCTCTCCTCGTTACACGAGCTGCTAGTACAAAAGCGTCATCATATAAACCAATTAAGACAGAGAAAACTTTGTGTTTCATAGTAATAGTCTTTTAGTACGATATATTGAATATATATGGTTAAAATTCAACTTTTATTTTCCACATACAATTTTAAATGTTCAAAAATAATCTTTGGGCATTTTAACATTTTAGTTTATCGACAATAAGCTAACATTACACTTAAAAATAGTTTGAAAATGAAATACTGTTTTAAGACACACATACCATCACTAGAAGTTAATTCAATATTTAGAAATAAAGCTGTAGGTTTTAATGTCATTTGTTTTTTATTTGCTGTTATTTTTTGTATGTGCAAGCCGATTGTTTCATGATATCCTGTTTTTTCACCAATCTGTAACGCCTCTTAAAATTACGACCTTTTTATCTATTCGATTAAATCCTGGTATTATTGTACCCTATACACAGTGCCACAGTAGATATGGAAGGCCATCCCTCCAATTCAGCAGCAATTGGAAGGCCAAAAAGGAAGCCAAAATAAGGATCGTGGATATGAACCATGTTCATTACAAGAAAAGATTTTTGTGTTCTTACAATTTTATAATTTAATCAATCGGAAGATCAAAAACATGGAACTGGTAAAATTCGTAAGAGATATGTATGACACCCAATCTTGTGGTTACATGTAAATACGTGTAAACTTTTTAGAAAGCGGGGCGTTTAAAATGTAAGAAAAAGTTTGATATGAGTGTGTTCAGGCTTTGAGTAATAGAAACGCACACAGTAAACTGAAATAGTAGAATTAGTTCGGTTTCGAAAATTAAATTGAAACTTGCTTTCATTACAATTACATAAATACTGAAAGTAGAATGCACAAGGGAGAGTCAACATGTCCACTAAAATAGAACTGTGATAGTTAATCTATTACGACGACGACAATGCCTAATATATGTATATAGCATGTTGTAATACCACTGTTTCATTTCTACCATGTCCGAGGGGAAATCGAAATCAAAAATTTCTCAGTCTTAGTTTTCGATTTCAGCAACTATTAATATTGATAAGATTCAGCAGGGAAATCCCGTCACTCTAACTATAGCTGTCAGCCTTAGATTTTATAGAAACCTAAATCAATGGAACGACGTACGTGAATTATATATATTTAATTGTACTGTCAGAGAATAAAATTTTAGAGAATTTTATATTTAACTGTCATTATTAATAAAATATTCGACTAAATCTGTCCATGAGGATTTCAAAATTATGTAATTTGAAGTTAAATAACCATAAGACGACAGATTCTCAAGGTTGTTATACCAATGGGACGACTTGTTAAAGGTTGGACATTATAAGTTTTGTTCTTCTCCATGCTAACAAAATTTCCGTCGAGGCCTTTGAAAATATCTGGAAACCTTTGAAAATATCCGGAAATTTAGCAGGATGGTTTGTTATGTAAAACTGTGTATCCTAGAAGCTACTTTTAGACATGTCTGACTCGATCTTCCCGACTGACGGTAGGACATTTGTGACCCATAGACACATTCTTTCACGTTAAAAAATACAGCGACCACTTATGCTATCAAAAAGTACATATGTTTTGGGTTGATATTTTTAGCAAGGTTAAATAGGCTATATAGCCTATACTTCAGAAGAACGAAACACACTACTGTGCAGTTGATATAGTACAAAAGAACCAATGAAATTAGAATAAATATATACATCGGTTTTGAAAATCATTAGTCCATACATTGAAGCTGTTTTTAATGTAAAGGGATAGTTCTAATAGATAATGTACTTCCAAGTCTAGACAAAATAATCTTTAAATTTAAATTAGTTTGTTTTCTTGAAGTTAAAAAGCTCATTTGTTATAAAATACTTAGCTGGTAGTTTGTTTTTAACTCTCAGAAATTGGGGATTGATGTGAGTTTCAATAAAGCAAAAAAGTCCATCATATTGCAAAAAAAAAACCAACCCTAAATTAAGGTGGTCCAAATGTCGACGCCAATGAGGCTCTCCCATGGTGTGGGGTGGAAAATTTAGTAATCGGTTTATATAAGATTCAAGAATGTTTTATATCAATAGATAAAGGATCAAACCAAGCATCAATACTGTACATGCATTTGGCAAATGTTTGATTTCAATAGGAAGCATTACAAGCTGTCACATTTTAGCATATCTCATATAATTGCACTAGTTTTTATTAAAAACGAAAGAATATGGAATATGTGCCAGAAAGACACGACCCACATATTGAAATGATTTTGATAAATGTACAACAGCAAAATTTCACTACGAGTGAAGCGCTTTTCTGGATTAATCTTCATCAGACACGCTTGGAGTAGAAAACTTGGAAAACCGGTACAATATCAAATTTGATCAAACAAAAACAGAAGGCAAAAATATTACAACAATGACCTATAACAGTATCTGCATATTTAGTGATATTTACATGTATTTAACGTAATTAGACACGACTTATTTTTTTGTAATCATAAATGAGAATGGAAATTAAAGTAAAGATATATCATGAAATTCATAATCAAGTCTATAAAATACAACAAGTTTTAAAAAGTTCCATTGCATAATGATGGCAATATAAGTTCCAAAACGTTGATGCTCAATACAAAAAATTACGATAAAAGAGACGATTTTAATTTTAAAATTATCAATTTTCCTAACCTGGAAAGTAACATACCTTCGTCACCTGCATACGGTGTCTATATTTCACAACTAAGTCGATATGCCAGGGCTTGTACACATTTTTTTCAGATTTTTTTTAACTGACTATTAGACCAAGGTTATAAGAAAATACGTCTCATACGATCTTTAAAAAATCTTTTTACGTTATCAGCCACTGGTAGAAAAATTCAATATCATGTTAGACGAAATGGCCAGTCCTTGCTTTGATTAATGTTTGGCTGGTCGTTGTACGGAGATGATCATCCTAGCATCCCTGATATGTCATCACAAACCTGGTGTGTTTTGTGTAACTATCGGACCCAAAGACCGCAATGGAATAGGGAGGTTTGGCGCGCCTTAAACCTGGTTTAACCCACCATTTCTTTTGAAATGCCTGTACCAAGTCAGGACCATTGCGGTCTTCAATTTTTTCCGGTATGTTTTTCTTGTTTTGTCTAGTCTTATGGACGTTTGAGATTGATTCTTCAAGTTCGGTAATTTTGTTATTACCTTTATTTGATGTCTTGATTTCAGCAATTACACTTTAAATGCTCTTGTTTGGCTCATCGATAACACTATTTATTAAACATTTCGGTGCATATTTCTTAAAATTGAACAAAAAGAGTAAAATCTCATTTGTCTTCTTCGAGATTACATGTACATAAGGGACCGACCATTTAACTTGAAGGGGGGCCTTGGTTTTTTCCTAAAAAAATATTCTGAAAATTATTTTTGATGAAAAAAATATTTTGGCAGCTGAGGGTAAGAAAAAAAATATTCTGAAGAAGGATTTCTGCTATAAAAAATAATGCTGATAATGAAAAATTCTGTCGCGATGCCTTCGAAAAATGGAAAAAATCTTTCTGATCAAAACAAAAAACCAAGGCTTCCCTTCGAGTTAAATGGTCCGTCCCTAATGTACAACCATGTCATATTTTGTCTTAACTTGTACAATTTATCTGTACATGTTGCAACATGTACAATATTGCAACTTGTACACAGCATATGTATGAATGGGTGTCTTTTTGTCAGCGTATATATATGAATGAGGTATGTAAAAAAATTCTGTGTCAGAAAACTGTACTTAAAAGAAGTACTTGAAGCTATCCCCTACCCTCCCCTATATATAAAAGAATCCGACAAATGACTTGACATATAAAGCAGTAATAACCAAACAGAAACCTTATATTGATCTTTTAATATTTTTTTTTCATCCAGAGAATTAAAATCCATGTGAACGTTTTGCTTTCACTTATGAAAAATCGACTTTGGATCGGTTTGACATTAGAAAATAGAAAAAAAAGGTTTGACATTAAAAAGATAAAATTTGTTTGGCTGGGTTCTGTTAACAGAGTCATTTCTTTGAAATATTTTCTTATACGTAAATAATAACATCCTGTCGCAACGGAAATTGTCTTAATTGTAGAGGACACAAAGCAATACGATTGTATCTTGTAATTATACACCAGTTAAAGAGATAGTAATTGAAACCCTTCCAGGAAAGTACATGCAAAAATGATCGATCAATAGAGAATTATTATGGAAACGTAGAAATTGCTAGGAAAGACTGAGTCAACAAAGCTGTACTCTGAAAAAAAATATTTTCTATGTAAAGACCTGCATTACAAACAGAAGTTAAACAGTATAGAATAAACAGAGAAAATGACGTTGTGCACGCAAAAACGGTTTTAACAGAAACGTCAAATGTTTGACCTTAAGCTTGTAGTATGATTTGTGTTCGATGTAAAATAAAATTAACAACTAACACGGCAGTCTCCAAGGCAGTCTTCTATAGAAAACACAAGTCCCCTGTTGTATCAAAATATTCGGTAAACAGATAGTGAATAAGTTACGGACATAAAATCGTTTAATATCATACAGTAGTATGGGACAGACAAAGCTACACAACATATATCAAGAGGCCGTGCAATGTGGTTGCTTAGAATTTCTGTAACTCCGCAGGACGATAGATAGTGCACGATAAAGCGACATATCCTAACAGCGATGCCATGCTTTTTATTATGTGATTAAGTTGAAAAGTGACTTGCATCTAGTCATGCATGCATCGTATTGTAACTTTTCATTTGATACTTTCAACACGATTGACAAGCCAAATACAAATTGTTAAACAGTCTACTATTAACATTGATAAAACATAGATCGAGAGATTTATCTAAAACCCACACCATAAATCATTAGAATAAATTGAGGAATAATTGTAGAACTGTTTGTGTCTTAAAAAGTGATAAATTAAGGCATGTTGCATATATGTAACCTTTCACCTGCGGTGTTTGATCAAAACATTAGAAGGCCAAAAACCAAAAGTATTGCAAGAAAAATACTTAAAATGAAAAACGTTCGAACAGGGAAGCCAAATCTGAGCACTGTGAATATCTTATTTTAGTACATTTATTATATCTTCTCTCCAAAGACTAATGATCACTTATGGTATATTATATATCAATGTATATTATGGTATCTGTATATTATATATCAATGTATATTATAGTCTCTGCAAGTAGTTGTCCTACTGAAAACATTACTAGTTTTCTTCAAAGTGTTTTCATGCCAAAAGTGGAGAACTTACCCACCTACGTTAAGGCCACTACGCATGCCCTAAACATTTTCGAAATCTTTGAACCAGTAAATCCAGATGACTTTAGATCGATTGTTCTCCATGGATGTCTCTGCTCTGTACACTAGCATTCCTAACAACGATGCCATGATTGCTCTTAAACATTTCCTGGACAGAAGACCTAATCCCTAAGTGAAAACTGACATTCTCTTGAGATTTGCAGAACTTGTCTTCAATCTCAAAACTTTCCAGTTCAATGGAGATTTCTACTCCCAGTCTAGTGGTGTTGCCATGGGCACTAAGATGGGACCTAGTTTTGCCTGTCTGTTTGTTGGGTATTTGGAGGAGAAAGTGTTTTCAGAGTACGTTGGTGGGTTCCAGACCTAAACAAACGGTACATCGATGATGTGTTTGGTGTTTCTTCTGATAGTGAAGATGATCTCAACGCATTTATAAGCTTTGTCTCTTCCTATCACCCTGCCATTCAATACACCTTTACATCTCTCAAGAGACACTTTCCTTCCATGACTTGGAATGTAGCATCAAGAATGGCAAAATAGAAACTTCTATATTCTACAAACCTACAGACGCTCGACATTACTATCTGAATTACCTGTAAATACCAATCTTGTCATCCTCAGAGCTGCAAAAATGCCATTCCTAAGTCTCAAAATTTCAAAATTGTCTAAAACCTAAGGTTCTTCCTACCCCAGACATAGGTTGATTATCTTAGTAATAATTTGGTTCCCCAGTTTGGTATTTTTGGTTAAACCGTTCTATGCTCTTCATATTTATACAGTGTTTGGCATTTTCAATATTTTTGGTAGAGCGCCTCTGATGAGTCTTGAATAGACGAAACGCGCGTCAGACGTAGCAAAATTTATTGTCTGGAACTTTGTTGTCATTTGTATTTCGAACACACGTGAAGGTTAGCACTGCTGGTGGAGTGTAAATTCCCCGAGGTTAGCCCGCTCCGGCACCAACACTTTTTGAGTTGGAGAATACATCAAAGCTTTAAATTATCCGTCTAAATTTCAAAATTGTCTAAAACCTAAGGTTCTTCCTACCCCAGACATAGGTTGATTATCTTAGTAATAATTTGGTTCCCCAGTTTGGTATTTTTGGTTAAACTGTTCTATGCTCTTCATATTTATACAGTGTTTGGCATTTTCAATATTTTTGGTAGAGCGCCTCTGATGAGTCTTGAATAGACGAAACGCGCGTCAGGCGTAGCAAAATTTATTGTCTGGAACTTTGTTGTCATTTGTATTTCTGAGGCTTAAGACATCAAAGTTCAGAGTAAGACCATGAAATCATTCTTTGTCAAAAGGGGATATCTTAATAACATCTTGGATAAAGCAATCGACTCATGTGTCACGACCCCGAGCTTTGGAACCCAGGACTAGACGCAAGAATGACCATATTCCCTTGGTTCTTACATACCACCCTCATAACATTGATATACGGGACATTCTGCTACGCAACTTCGAATCCATTGTCCTGGAAGATGAACACATGTCGACTGTGTTTCAATCGCCACCTCTGACTGCATTCCGCAAAGGTAAGCGCTAGAGGCAACATCTAGTTTCCAGTTCGCACAATAATGCCAGTACAGTAAACGTCCTCGCTCAAATTTTTCAGGCACCAGGGGTTGTTGTCGACCCATCTGTGTTACATGTGACTTCACTTGGGAGACTGAGGAGATAGTTGGTCCTTCAAACACTTTCAAGTTGAAGAACGGTTTCACCTGCATATCTGAAAACGTAATCTACGCCATCCGCTGTCCTAAGTGTTCGAAAATCTACGTAGGTGAGACTTATCGTCGACTGGGAGACATATTTGACGAACGCAGACGAAGTGTTCTTGAATGCAATGATTGCCCAGTCGGACAACACTTTTGATTGTCGAACCAAAGCGTCCAAGATATGCAGATTACCGCTCTCCTTGAAACTTGCACTGACAAAAAACAAAGACAATTTCTTGAGCAAAGAATTATCAAATTTTTAGGAACATTTCAACCCTTTTGAATCAATATAAAAAGACAGATGTTTACTTAATATAAAGTTACAGATTTACATTGATGACGTATGATGACGTTTAAAATCCTTCATAGATCTGATCATTTTAAACAAACTTCTAGTCTAAGACAGGGTGCCGAAACGTGACAGTGTGACTGGGGCTTTAACGTTATCTTTCTTTCAGCTAACTGAAATAAGGACATTTGCATAAATCATGATAGCTATCCTTGATAAAGAATCAATAATAGTATTAAAATTCAGACTATAGATTAAAACGAATTTATCCTTTGGTATGATGACAGTTATCATATCAGCTTAACAGTGTTACGCACATTTTTCTTGCTGTTCTAAGTTTTACCCCAAAGTCTTTCACACAGTTGCGCAAATAATCACTAAACACAGAACGTTATACATTGTAAATGAGTCAACGAATACAGATGTTCAGAAAAAAACCCAGATAAATTAAAGTAAAGATTAGAATCTGCAATAATAATCGTCAATTCTTAGAAAACTTTATTCTTATTTTGTCGTCAGGACAGCATACTGCTTGACAGAGACTATGAATACCACATGACAGAGACTAAGAATACCGCATGACAGAGACTAAGAATACCGCATAACAGAATCCTATGAATACTGCATAACAGAGACTATGAATATCGCTCAGCAGAAACTATGAAAATATCGCTAGCAGAAGCTAGGAATACGGCATAATAGAGATTATGGATATCGCATGACAGAGACAAAGAATACTATGAATACCGCATGACAGAGACTAAGAATACCGCATAAAAGAGACTAAGAATACCGCATGACAGAGACTAAAAATACCGCATAATAGAGACAAGATTACCGCATAACAGAGACTAAGAATACTGCATAAAAGAAATTATGAATACCACATAACAGAGACTAAGAATACCGCATAACAGAGACTAAGAATACCGCATAACAGAGACTAAGACTACCGCATAAAAGAGATTGTGAATACCGCATAACAGAGACTAAGAATACCACTAAAT
This sequence comes from Arcuatula senhousia, assembly GCA_963971305.1. Classification (NCBI taxonomy): domain Eukaryota; kingdom Metazoa; phylum Mollusca; class Bivalvia; order Mytilida; family Mytilidae; genus Arcuatula; species Arcuatula senhousia. The sequence goes on from OZ020306.1 coordinate 7,452,445, forward strand.
TGAAACTATGAATACCGCATAATAGAGACTAAGAATACCGTATGACACAGACTAAGAATACCGCATAACAAAGACTATGAATACCGCATAACAGAGACTAAGAATACCGCATAACAGAGACTAAGAATACCGCTTAATGTAGACTATGATTACTGCATTACAGAGACTAAGAATACCGCATAACAGAGATTATGAATACCACATAACAGAGACTAAGAATACCGCTTAATAGAGACTATGAATACCGCATAATAGAGACTAGGAATTCCGTATGACAGAGACTAGGAATTCCGCATTACAGAGACTAAGAATACCGCTTAATAGAGACTGTGAATACCGCCTAATAGAGCCTAGGAATACTATGAATACCGCATAATAGAGACTAGGAATATCGCATGACAGATTTAGAATACCGCATAACAGAGACTAGGAATACTGCATGACAAAGACATAGATTACCGCAAAACAGAGAATATGAATACCGCATAACAGAGACCCAATACCGCATAACAGAGATTATGAATACCGCATAACAGAGACTAATAATTCCGCATTACAGAGACTAAAATATCCCATAATAGAGACTCAGAATACCGCATAACAGAGACTATGAATACCGCATAACAGAGACTAAGAATACCGCATAACAGAGACTATGAATACCGCATAATAGAGACTAGGAATTCCGTATGACAGAGACTAGGAATTCCGCATTACAGAGACTAAGAATACCGCTTAATAGAGACTGTGAATACCGCCTAATAGAGCCTTGGAATTCTATGAATACCGCATAATAGAGACTAGGAATATCGCATGACAGACTTAGAATACCGCATAACAGAGACTAGGAATACTGCATGACAGAGACTATGAATACCGCATAACAGAGACTAAGAATACCGTATGACAGAAACTAAGAATACCGCAAGACAAAGACTATGAATATCGTATAACAGAGATAAAGAATACCGCATAACAGAGACTAAGAATACCGCAAAACAGAGACTAAGAATACCGCATAACAGAGACACAATACCGCATAACAGAGACACAATACCGCATAACAGAGATTATGAATACCGCATAACAGAGACTAAAATATCCCATAATAGAGACTCAGAATACCTCATAACAGAGACTATGAATACGAATAACAGAGACTATGATACCACATGACAGAGACTAAGAATACCGCATAACAGAGACTATGAATACCGAATAACAGAGACTATTAATACCACATAACGTAGATTTATAATACTGCATAACAGAGACTAAGAATACCGCATGACAGAGACTTAAAATACCGCAAGTCAGAGTCTAAGAATACCGTTTATCATAGACTAAGAAAGAAATCGTGTCAAATGTTTATTTGTTAAAACAAGACGAGATTTTCACTGACAAATGATAATGCAATATGGAAAATGTGAATACCAATTGTTACAAGTGTGTAATAATATTCATTACTCAAAATTTGCCGAGAATTTGAAGAAATAAGTTTTCAAAAAAATTGACATAAAGAAAATAATAGATCTGGCCGAGATATATTGTATTTGTTTTAGATGGATTTTATCACGACAAGTATCTTGCGAGTCGGCTAGGACGAACTTGATTCGTAAAGCCGTGAAAAATCCATTTCAAAAACAATTTAATGTCTTACATCTAGTTTATTGACAATGAATGGTTCATTTGTTACAAGGAAAAAAAATCATCTTAATAATTTAGAAATTAACAATCTCTAAGAATTTCAATCAAAATCAAAATTTTCATTCATAAAGCACGTGTGCATCCTTTAAAAAGCCTGTAAGTTAAAGAGACGGGTTACTTCAACTAGCAAACACCAAAGCAGATACCACAAACTGCTAATGAAACAGTTTAATGTCAATAATTTGCAGCAGAAGAAATGTAAGGTGGCTGAACAGTTAAAACATTGATAACCATCCTTGGAGTTTGTTAGTCCTAGCATGCTTTACTTCCAAGCAGCACGAATCGGGATGAGAGTTCTGACTATCACTGGAAAATTAAAGGAGGGATTGGTGGGATCGAGCATTTTAGACTCCTGCGATGGATCATTTTATCGAGGAACGTGCGAGGAACGTGACATTTTCCCCAACACGGTGCACCACCTAAGATACCAATAAGGTTTTCCACATCAAAACGTGACGATATGACAGGGCTTTCGAAATCAGCCACCTTTGGCATACATGACAATCGCACTTTGGGCAAAGTGGCTTTACACAATGTCAGGTTAAGAGCGCTTCGTAGTGGACTTTTGACGACAAGCTAAGTGCTGTGGTCGACCTATTCGCCACCAGGAACCTGCACAGATCAAGATCGGTTCTAGAAGTGTCAGGGGGTGAACAATTTACAGTTGCACTAAAAAAAAAAATTGTAATTCTTGAAGGATTAAAACAAAACTATGTCCTTTCGTGACCAAGACCGTAACAGCTAAGTTGAAAGAATTGTTTATTTCTGGGACTGAACTATCTGTTATAGGTCAGATTAATATTTGATTACTTTTAGCATTTCGTCCGCGAGTATTATTAATGAAATATAACATCGTAGAGATTAGTGGCGGCGTTATATCAGAAGTTTATGCCTGCATTGGTTTCATTTCCACTGAAGTGTTATATTTTACTGCATATGATCGGATCAACAATCGATTAACGCGATTTCTTAATCAGCTGTTAATCACTGCAGATGAATATAGATCATAATTCTAATGAAACTTGACGGTAAAGTAGAGACATTGATTTTCTTCTTCAAATAGCTTATTTAATATATTAATAAAGTGCTAATAATTTATCTATGGAATTAGCTCTTCATATTTAATTCATAGCATGGGAGGAATAAATATAAGGAATAAATCTTGTTTTCTAAAAGCCCCTTGCAAGCCACGAGTGACAGATAGGTCCACAATAAATCCTAGCAAATTCAACTTTTTATAAGGGGACGACCATTTGATTTTGAAGGGGGGCCTGGCAGTTTTTGTAAATAAATATTCTGGCCTGAAAAAAAGTTGGAAATAGATAATCGGGCCTCTAGCTGTTGACAAGAAAATAAACTTTCCCACGATCCTTGCTCAATTAAGCTATCTTATGCAGAAAATAGGTATTCTTGCCACAGTAGCGGCGAAAAATAAATATTCTGGCCCGCAAAATTTTGAAAATAAATAAACTGTCTTAACCGAAACTGCCAGCCCCCCCTCGGAATCAAATGGCCATCCCCTAAGTAAGTTAATTACTCGTTTACTCCCAATCATCACGAAGCAGATGAAACTGAATGAGGATGAGAAAATGGTCATGAAATGATGAAATAAGAGAATTTTAAATGGGATTACAGTTAACACATATCAACTACCACGGGGAAAATGGTGGATAAGCCCGGTCTCCTATTATATTAAACCAGCAGTAAAGTTATTTAAAATGCGATGAACATGGCATTCACTTCCCAATTATGCATCTCCAAATAAAGAGTGTTTATAGCGATTACGTAGAACCTAGGGTGTTCTTTGCCTTTTCAATATGTAATTATAGCCATAATTATAAATTCGAGATTTGATTGGTAATATCAATAATAAGTAACATGATTAAAATTTCAAACGCCTGCTTTTGTAGGCAGGTGGTATTACTCATTTTATAGCCGTAATGATATTCTGTGTATGCTTATATTAGGTTTTGCCGCAATGAAACTTAATGCATTCAATGTTTTATTACATCAATAGGCTCCCAAGATACATCTAGCTTTTAAAGTTTATGGCTCACAACATATGAGAAATTTCAGATTCAATAGTATCTGTACAAACCAATTATAATTCAATCATGACAGTAGCGTGTACTTAAAAAAGAAAGAAACTGATAGCTCAAAACGCTTCTCCCCTACAAAATCCTTACATGCCATCAAGAGACACTCATGCATCAAAATGGCCCAATGACTCTTTATCTTCCTCACCGAAAGCAAAAGCGTTCTCTATTTGTAATACTTTTGTAGTAGTTTTCATTTTGTATATCATAAAAACATTTGTGACCCGTAAAAAGACCCAAACCCCTGAAAGGAGACATCTGAAAAGTTCGACTTAACGATTTTGTTTCACAGAAATTTTTGAGCTGAACTATTAAGCAAGCAAAACTTTTTTCTATAATTGCAATAGTCTTCATGCTAGAAAACAAAGACGATTTTTGACATTGAGGGGCCATAACCCCTAAAAGAGTCATCTGATCTTACGGATACTTTTGTACATTACATAAGGCCGATAAACATTTGACATAAATGTGTCATAACACTTTTATGGGGTCATCTGACAACTTCGATTCAATTTGAGACTTTGGTTGAGCTTTTATGCGGTGCATTTTGTCGAATGAAAAAAAAATTAAAACGATAGGACACCCTTAGTAACAATCATTCTAAGTTTGGTTGCATTTGGTCAAGCGGTTTTAGAGAAGATTATTGAAAAGTGAACGGACGGACGAACGACGGGCGCCGGGCCACCTTTAACTATTTAAAGTCGTTAAAGATTGCATTTTCGACATACCTCTGCAGTGCAACCGATCGATTTCAATTTGACAGGAGATTTAGTTTGGTTTAATTCAGAAATGCAATTACGGAACAGAGCAAGTAATTAAGACAAACTTTGGTTGGTTGGACTTTCCTTGAATTCCAATAGGTGGATTAATCTAATTAGACTTATTTCTTATCACCTTATACATCCGTTTAATGCTTCTAACATGTACGTATCGACAAAAATATTTTGAGAATATTTGCTTTGAGTCGGTATAAATCTTGAATGGGATTGAAAATCTTGATAAAATCTTACTGAAAAAAAATAGATACGTATAGTTACTGAGAAACTATTTTTAAAATTGTCTGATGCAATTTTTAACCACAAAGATTCTTTTACATGTAAGTAACTAATAAATGTTTTGAACTCAAAAGCTAAAATAGTCCAGATGTTGTTAAAATGACAAAATGTTCTAAATATCGCAGTAAATTTGTAGATTTTGAAAATCTTCCGGAGAAACTGAGTTCACTCTCGCTACGACTAGAGTTTGTGTTGTTAATTGATATTCATTTGTTTTTGTGTTTCCGTGTTTTGCATGTTGTCTTATTTTTGTCCCGTTCTTGTTAGTGTTTACCTCTTATCATAAGCATTGCGCTGATCCTACAAAATCATGGTACTAACAACAACTTCCACACATCATGACCTTTTTGTCGCCGGAAAAATAAAAGTGAACCAATAAGAGGTGGAACATGAAACAGGTAAATCTGTGAGCTTATTCTCACCAGTGATAAACCCGCTCCTACAATTATATCTTGCATAAAAACCTAAACATTTTGAATGTATGTACGCTATGTGTGAAAACCTAAGCATCTGGAAGTAGATAACCTAGGTGCATTACATCGAATGCAGCATATGGTACTATAGGATAGAGCTGTATGCAAATTATCAAACTTCTGAGTCATTTATATAATTAGTTGTTAAGAAACTGTGACACAAAATATTTACCGAACGGAAAGACAAACTAACGAACAAACGAACGAACGGAAAATGTTCAAACAGTATACTCGTATCCCCCATCTGCGGAGCGGGGATATAACGGTGTTAAGGTAAATGTGGGAAGAGGGTTTAAAGAGTTATGCTTTACTCTCAAGCAGAACGAAATCGGTAATCTAATGAAGATGGATGAGTTGGGACACAAGGCCGCTATGACTGTCACTGGGAAAAGAAACTATGGGAAGGGCCGGACCATTAAGCTTTCTATATGGAAATTCAACAATATCTACTTTTATCGGGACAAGGAGCAGGTTTTAACGTTTGAGGAACGTTAGTTAGTTAATAGTTAGTTATTGCTTTACTCCCAAGCAGCACGATTTCGGCTATATCCGGGAGATGAACATGAAAGTGGTGATACAATGAACATGAAATGATGATGAAGTGGAGGAAATGGGGACACAAGGCAAATCGGGTAGGAGAGTTTTGACTGCCACTGGAAAAAGGAGTGATAGGTAGGGACGAGAAATTTCGCCTCCTGCATGGGGATCCTACGGGTCCTACACTTACCGAGACCTGCAGCAGGGTTCTTTTACGTGCGAGGAACGTGACATTTTTCCCAACACGGTGCACAACTATGGTTTGCGGTCAGGTTTTCCGCATTATCGCCTGACGACCACGCATCTCTCGATGTCAGGGCTGCCCCATTTAACCACCTGGGGCACACATCCCAGTCGCTTTGTGGGCAAAGCGGCCTGACCCGATGTCAGGTTTCTGAGCGCTCTTTAGTGGACTTTTACCGACAAGCTTAGCGTTTGAGGAACGTGACTTTTTCCCCAACACGGTGCACCACTATATGTTTTGTGATAATATTTTCTGAATTAAAGCCTGAATTAAACCACCTCGGGCACATATCACATGCGCTCTTTACTGGAGTTTTACTGATAAGCATAGCACTGCTGTGGACCTTTTCTCCACCTTGCACCTGCATAAGCTCAAATTAAATTGGGGGAATGAGTTTCAGATTGTTCCTAACCTTACCGAAACCTGCAACCAAGCTGAAACTTTGTTTATTGTTTTGATATAAAATTCCAATGACCGGGCATTTTAGACTATTTGCATCATTGATAAGGGTTTCGCTTATTAAATCAAGATTCAAAATAACCCTTTTACTCCATGCTATTGTGAGTATAAATGATGTTAGACAATACAGTACGTAAGTTATCCGAGATCAATTTTAAATTGACTTCTACCACTTACATCAATGCCTCATGTAACAAAGGTTGCATTGTTGTAAAAAATGAGATTTTGAGTAGATTTTATAGTAAATATTGATTTTATTCCAATATTTAAATTATTCATTAGATGTAATGTTATCCTTTGATTCTAAGAAAGTAGCTGTCGTGACTCCGTTATATGTCAATTGCCAATACGCTATATTGCTCGTTGGCAAACAATATAGCATTAAATTTCATTACTGAATGGGTAAAGCAAAGGCCTTTAGTTCTGTAAACACAATATCTTCTGAATATCAACTGACCTCCTCAATACGTATTTAGGTAGGTTTATTTAAACCTTGCTTTTTGGCTCTTATTAAACCTCACAAGTCTAAGGTTACGATCTGCTCTCTCGATATACATGTGTATGAAGAAAAGAGTTAGCGTGTCGCAACCCTTGGCCTTCGAATATAGTCGATATTATGACCGAAATGGTGTCGAATAGACATTCACCAAACAATTTAAAATCAATCGGAGCAAACTTACACATTTTTGTATATTGGCGCAGATAATTGTATTTAAGAAAAAATTCCCTCAGTATTGCTATACTCCAAGCTGTGCAAAGTCGGTTATACCAGGGAGATCTAAATGAGCGGGGAAATAAAAATAACCATCTAATGATGCTGAAGCAAAATGGGATGCTGACACAAGGCCAATAGGAATATGAGAGTTTTTATCGCCAATGGTATATGTAAGGTCGGACAATTTAGCGTCCAAGAGGGAGCCCTATTCTTACTAAAACCTACATCAGTGGAGGAATGTGTTGTTTTCCCACACAGGGAACCACTATGATTTGCGGTCACGTTTTCGTTTAACGGCAAGACGACCCCATTAAATCGCTAAACTCGCCATCAGGATACAAGGTGCTCTTTGGTTGACTTTAACGAAATTACAAAATGTATATAAAGGCATATATATATTTTTTCTATTTTCCAAAAAAAGTATTGCTTTTAAGCACTGTAATAGACTTTACTATAAGCAATTTGCTGACAAACGTTTTGATAAAACTGATGGACATTGTACTAATTACGACCAGAGTTCTGTTAACTGAACACTCATCAGAGCGGTTTCGACAAATTTTAAAGGCTTTAAAGAGCATAACAAGTCACAAGAGAGCAGACAGGTTGATACTTTTTATAATTAGAAATAATACCAACCTCTGATTACAAAACAAGACAGTATATATCGGACTGGTTTGAAAAATTACAGATAAAAATCATACAAAATGTAAAAGTGAAAAAAAAATATTTAAAATTTAAAACAATCAATGTTGCATTCTAATGCCTTACCTTCAATTTCAGTTCCAGCATGCAACTTGAATCCTATCACCAGTAGGTCATGGTTGGGAAACTGATATTGTTCTCAGATTAAATGTATGTTAAATAGTAGTGAAACTGCAACACAGTTGTACGATCTGTCGATTTAGGGCAATCAATGTTAAAAATGTTCCAATAATTTCCAGGATTAATTATGCCGGTCCCACGTGGATTTGGATCCATTGATCAGTTCAGTACAGCTCGTTTTATCAGTCTACACCACTTTCAAGTCGGAAACCTATTACCTGATAACTACTGTTGCTATATTATACTTGTTTATACACTTGCTATAGCAATATTTATTTTTTGCAATAAAGTCATTATCTTATTAGCTGATTAAAAATTGATGATTCATATGACTTTTTTGGCTATAAATTGCAAATTTGTATTATGACCCTGTTAAATAATTTACAATTTATAATTGAATGTGAACAATCCATACAAAATACCATGTTATCAACAACCTTACTTGTAATATTTTTTCCTTAACCTAACATATTGTTGAATTTGTAGTACTTGTATTTATTTTAAACCCAAGTGTTTCATTTGTAATGGGAAGGTCTTACTTTATAAGAAATACTCTTTCATATATGTATCAATAAATCAATGTAATCATTTTTTTTAGATCAATAGATAGTAATCATATTTGTTGATTTATAGTGTTCTTTCAGTAGTGAGTTCGCCAACCTAGCTTATCTTTATAATGGTTACATAATCCCCCCCTCCAAAAAAAAAAAAAATTCCCAAAAAATCAAAGATTTATTTACAATAGATTTATAGTGCGGGTTCCTAATTGGTATTTTTGATTTGTTGTAATGTTCTTAGATCTTCATTTTCAACCTTTTGTCTAGATTGCCTCTGATAAGTAAACAAATATGTTATTACAACTGTGTTGTTATTTGATTTTTAACGATTCTTGATGCCCGGTGGCTCGACGGCCTTGATATTTACCTAGAATTTTAGATTAAGAACACTACGGAATCTAGGAAGTCAACTATATATCTGGATCCTCAACTAGATGTTAATGCTTAATGAATCCCTTTTTATATAACAAAATTCTGTCTGCTCAAGCTTATCACAGCTTGTTCGTATTACCGCATCAAACTGAAATAAAAAAAAATATGTTGCTGCTTTGTTGCACCCGTGCTGGTTCCGCGGGTAGCGAATAGGCCCACGGCAGCGCTAAGTTTGCCACTAAAGAGCACCAATAAACCTGGCATCGGGTCAATCCGCTTTGCCAACAAAGTGACTGGGAGATGTGCTCCACGTGATAAATGGGACAGTCCTGTCATAATGAATACCAGCTATAATGCGGAAAACCTGGCCACAAACAATAGTGGTGCATCTAATTGGAAAAAATGTCACATACTTAGCACACAAAAGAACCCTTTTCTGCAGGTCTCGATAAAGAGTAGGCCACGTAGGATCCCTATGCATAAGATACTCTTTGAAATATCGATATAAAGCATAACTAAATTCACCGTTTTTATAACCGTTTTGGTATTTTAATTCTAAATACCCGTCCCTACCCATCACCCCCTTTTCCAGTGGCAGTCAAAAGTACCCGATTAGCCGTGTGTCCACATCATTCAATGTAAATCTTCCGGATATAGCCATAATGGTGCTGATTGGGAGTATAACAATAACTAACTATGAAGCTGAATTAATATTCATCTTCAGTAATAAACAACAAAATATCAGCAATTAACACTAAAGCAGTATACACTAAGAATGAAGGGCAAATCAAGGGACGAAACTCTGCACGCTACCTCACAACATTCGCCTCTTTCTTGAAGAACCAGTGGACACATCCAAAGCATAAATAACTTCACAAAAATGTCAATTAATGTATCTAAAATGTAACAAGCTCCTCCCTGGGAATTGCCTTTGTGAAAACATAATATTACAAACTGCATATCAGACACAGTCTTGGTGATGTATCTGTAAGGAACCTGGGGCCCGTATACAGAATACGCTAATGCCTTTTGAATGGCACATAATCTTCCTGCATTCTCATTGGTGGTGCAGTTGAGAATGGAAATGGGTATTCCTTAAGCGAGCAACATATCAATATGTGGATCGTGTCTTTCTGGTACATATTCCATGTTCTTTCGTTTGTGATATTACATTGGTACTGCTGATAAATGTCAGGGATGATTTGTTAGCTGTAAGCTTACAGTTGACGAGGCAGATCATATAATTAGGTGGACGGACAATTAGATGGAATACTCTGCCAGGACTGTAGTTTTCGATATAAAACACCAGCATCTGTTTAAACTCACTCATAACAGGCAAATGAAGCTCCCTACTGATGACATATTCCAGCAACCCATTCAAAGTACCTCAACCAAACCATTTCTCACAATCACTTGAAGTGAAAGGACCCATTCACAAAAGGCACTAATACCGTATAGCGGGTTATTTTCGCGGGGGTAAATTTTCGCGGTGTTTGTGTAAGAAGGTATATGAAAAAAAATTGTTGGTTTTATTTTCGCGGTTTGTAAATGTGTTGTATATTTCTATTAAATGGTATTTGCGCGGGATTTATTTTCGCAATTTCCCTCGACCCGCGAAAATAAACGAAAATTTAGCCACCGCGAAAATAACCCGCTATACCTTCATTGAAGGTGTAGCTGGTCTCACAAACCTTGCCTGCAATTCTGTGCGTCTGCCCGACTGCAGCACTGGACTTCTGTGTAATGTGTTTTTAACTTTCACAACAAGCTGTTGCAACGTACTAGAAACATGATACATGTTCCTTCAAGACATGACTTTTGACCTTCTCTTGTTTCTAATTCGTATACCAAACATACTGGAGGCGACTTTTGGGGGCAGCACTGCGTCCCTCCTCAACAGGACTCAGAGCCATAGAAGAGGCGGCAAAACATCGTCTTTCTCCATAACTACAAAAAGAGATACGAGAAAAGGAGAAAAGATAAGGAAATATATACAACGCAGGCGAATACATTTTATCTACGTACCTTAAAGGTCGCCCTCGCCGCGTAGTTTTCGGTGGTTCATTAAACCCCAAGGGTCCCGTGCGGGACTCGGGAGGCGAATAGGACCACAGTAGAGCCTAGCTTGTCATAAGAGCGACTAAGGGTCTTGGGATTCTGACATTGGAGTTAGTGCTCAGCCCACAGAGCGACCAAGGTGTGTACCGTAGGTGGCTGAATAGGGTGGCCCTCGTCCGTGGGGGTTGTCAGGTCTATGTTACGGAAACCCTGACCGCTGACCATAGTGGGCCATCGCTTCATGCACGTAAAAGACCCCTTTGTGGACCGCCAAGTAGTGCACCACATAGGCTAAATTTTCTGCCCCTCTCCCCTTTTCCTGTGGTTCTTCAAAATTACTGTTCCTTTGTTTCCCACCCCACTCCCATATTTTATTTATCATCATCATTTCATGTTCATTTTATCATTCTAATCATGTTCATCACCTGTAAATAACCTGTATAGCGTTGCACGGGCGTAAAACACCAACTCACACAATTGCAACAAGCCAGAGTCTTATATACTAAATCTTCATAAGGCGAAGAAATACAAATGACAACAAAGTTCCAGACAATAAATTTTGCTACGCCTGACGCGCGTTTCGTCTCTTCAAGACTCATCAGAGGCGCTCTACCAAAAATATTGAAAATGCCAAACACTGTATGAATATGAAGAGCATAGAACAGTATAACCAAAAATACCAAACTGGGGAACCAAATTATTACTATGATATTCAACCTATGTCTGGGGTAGGAAGAACCTAAGGGTTAAGACAATTTTAAAATTTAAACGGATAGTTTAAAGCTTTGATGTATTCTCCAACTCAAAAGTGTTGGTGCCGGAGCGGGCTAACCTCGGGGAATTTAAACTCCACCAGCAGAGCTAACCTTCACGTGTGTTCGAAATACAAATGACAACAAAGTTCCAGACAATAAATTTTGCTACGCCTGACGCGCGTTTCGTCTATTCAAGACTCATCAGAGGCGCTCTACCAAAAATATTGAAAATGCCAAACACTGTATGAATATGAAGAGCATAGAACAGTATAACCAAAAATACCAAACTGGGGAACCAAATTATTACTATGATATTCAACCTATGTCTGGGGTAGGAAGAACTTAAGGGTTAAGACAATTTTAAAATTTAAACGGATAATTTAAAGCTTTGATGTATTCTCCAACTCAAAAGTGTTGGTGCCGGAGCGGGCTAACCTCGGGGAATTTAAACTCCACCAGCAGAGCTAACCTTCACGTGTGTTCGAAATACAAATGACAACAAAGTTCCAGACAATAAATTTTGCTACGCCTGACGCGCGTTTCGTCTATTCAAGACTCATCAGAGGCGCTCTACCAAAAATATTGAAAATGCCAAACACTGTATGAATATGAAGAGCATAGAACAGTATAACCAAAAATACCAAACTGGGGAACCAAATTATTACTAAGATATTCAACCTATGTCTGGGGTAGGAAGAACCTTAGGGTTAAGACAATTTTAAAATTTAAACGGATAATTTAAAGCTTTGATGTATTCTCCAACTCAAAAGTGTTGGTGCCGGAGCGGGCTAACCTCGGGGAATTTAAACTCCACCAGCAGAGCTAACCTTCACGTGTGTTCGAAATACAAATGACAACAAAGTTCCAGACAATAAATTTTGCTACGCCTGACGCGCGTTTCGTCTATTCAAGACTCATCAGAGGCGCTCTACCAAAAATATTGAAAATGCCAAACACTGTATGAATATGAAGAGCATAGAACAGTATAACCAAAAATACCAAACTGGGGAACCAAATTATTACTAAGATATTCAACCTATGTCTGGGGTAGGAAGAACCTTAGGGTTAAGACAATTTTAAAATTTAAACGGATAATTTAAAGCTTTGATGTATTCTCCAACTCAAAAGTGTTGGTGCCGGAGCGGGCTAACCTCGGGGAATTTAAACTCCACCAGCAGAGCTAACCTTCACGTGTGTTCGAAATACAAATGACAACAAAGTTCCAGACAATAAATTTTGCTACGCCTGACGCGCGTTTCGTCTCTTCAAGACTCATCAGAGGCACTCTACCAAAAATATTGAAAATGCCAAACACTGTATGAATATGAAGAGCATAGAACAGTATAACCAAAAATACCAAACTTGGGAACCAAATTATTACTAAGATATTCAACCTATGTCTGGGGTAGGAAGAACCTTAGGGTTAAGACAATTTTAAAATTTAAACGGATAATTTAAAGCTTTGATGTATTCTCCAACTCAAAAGTGTTGGTGCCGGAGCGGGCTAACCTCGGGGAATTTAAACTCCACCAGCAGAGCTAACCTTCACGTGTGTTCGAAATAAAAATGACAACAAAGTTCCAGACAATAAATTTTGCTACGCCTGACGCGCGTTTCGTCTCTTCAAGACTCATCAGAGGCGCTCTACTAAAAATATTGAAAATGCCAAACACTGTATGAATATGAAGAGCATAGAACAGTATAACCAAAAATACCAAACTGGGGAACCAAATTATTACTATGATATTCAACCTATGTCTGGGGTAGGAAGAACCTAAGGGTTAAGACAATTTTAAAATTTAAACGGATAATTTAAAGCTTTGATGTATTCTCCAACTCAAAAGTGTTGGTGCCGGAGCGGGCTAACCTCGGGGAATTTAAACTCCACCAGCAGAGCTAACCTTCACGTGTGTTCGAAATACAAATGACAACAAAGTTCCAGACAATAAATTTTGCTACGCCTGACGCGCGTTTCGTCTATTCAAGACTCATCAGAGGCGCTCTACCAAAAATATTGAAAATGCCAAACACTGTATGAATATGAAGAGCATAGAACAGTATAACCAAAAATACCAAACTGGGGAACCAAATTATTACTAAGATATTCAACCTATGTCTGGGGTAGGAAGAACCTTAGGGTTAAGACAATTTTAAAATTTAAACGGATAATTTAAAGCTTTGATGTATTCTCCAACTCAAAAGTGTTGGTGCCGGAGCGGGCTAACCTCGGGGAATTTAAACTCCACCAGCAGAGCTAACCTTCACGTGTGTTCGAAATAAAAATGACAACAAAGTTCCAGACAATAAATTTTGCTACGCCTGACGCGCGTTTCGTCTCTTCAAGACTCATCAGAGGCGCTCTACCAAAAATATTGAAAATGCCAAACACTGTATGAATATGAAGAGCATAGAACAGTATAACCAAAAATACCAAACTGGGGAACCAAATTATTACTATGATATTCAACCTATGTCTGGGGTAGGAAGAACCTAAGGGTTAAGACAATTTTAAAATTTAAACGGATAATTTAAAGCTTTGATGTATTCTCCAACTCAAAAGTGTTGGTGCCGGAGCGGGCTAACCTCGGGGAATTTAAACTCCACCAGCAGAGCTAACCTTCACGTGTGTTCGAAATACAAATGACAACAAAGTTCCAGACAATAAATTTTGCTACGCCTGACGCGCGTTTCGTCTATTCAAGACTCATCAGAGGCGCTCTACCAAAAATATTGAAAATGCCAAACACTGTATGAATATGAAGAGCATAGAACAGTATAACCAAAAATACCAAACTGGGGAACCAAATTATTACTAAGATATTCAACCTATGTCTGGGGTAGGAAGAACCTTAGGGTTAAGACAATTTTAAAATTTAAACGGATAATTTAAAGCTTTGATGTATTCTCCAACTCAAAAGTGTTGGTGCCGGAGCGGGCTAACCTCGGGGAATTTAAACTCCACCAGCAGAGCTAACCTTCACGTGTGTTCGAAATACAAATGACAACAAAGTTCCAGACAATAAATTTTGCTACGCCTGACGCGCGTTTCGTCTATTCAAGACTCATCAGAGGCGCTCTACCAAAAATATTGAAAATGCCAAACACTGTATGAATATGAAGAGCATAGAACAGTATAACAAAAAATACCAAACTGGGGAACCAAATTATTACTAAGATATTCAACCTATGTCTGGGGTAGGAAGAACCTTAGGGTCATGACAATTTTAAAATTTAAACGGATAATTTAAAGCTTTGATGTATTCTCCAACTCAAAAGTGTTGGTGCCGGAGCGGGCTAACCTCGGGGAATTTAAACTCCACCAGCAGAGCTAACCTTCACGTGTGTTCGAAATACAAATGACAACAAAGTTCCAGACAATAAATTTTGCTACGCCTGACGCGCGTTTCGTCTATTCAAGACTCATCAGAGGCGCTCTACCAAAAATATTGAAAATGCCAAACACTGTATGAATATGAAGAGCATAGAACAGTATAACCAAAAATACCAAACTGGGGAACCAAATTATTACTAAGATATTCAACCTATGTCTGGGGTAGGAAGAACCTTAGGGTTATGACAATTTTAAAATTTAAACGGATAATTTAAAGCTTTGATGTATTCTCCAACTCAAAAGTGTTGGTGCCGGAGCGGGCTAACCTCGGGGAATTTAAACTCCACCAGCAGAGCTAACCTTCACGTGTGTTCGAAATACAAATGACAACAAAGTTCCAGACAATAAATTTTGCTACGCCTGACGCGCGTTTCGTCTATTCAAGACTCATCAGAGGCGCTCTACCAAAAATATTGAAAATGCCAAACACTGTATGAATATGAAGAGCATAGAACAGTATAACCAAAAATACCAAACTGGGGAACCAAATTATTACTAAGATATTCAACCTATGTCTGGGGTAGGAAGAACCTTAGGGTTATGACAATTTTAAAATTTAAACGGATAATTTAAAGCTTTGATGTATTCTCCAACTCAAAAGTGTTGGTGTCGGAGCGGGCTAACCTCGGGGAATTTAAACTCCACCAGCAGAGCTAACCTTCACGTGTGTTCGAAATACAAATGACAACAAAGTTCCAGACAATAAATTTTGCTACGCCTGACGCGCGTTTCGTCTATTCAAGACTCATCAGAGGCGCTCTACCAAAAATATTGAAAATGCCAAACACTGTATGAATATGAAGAGCATAGAACAGTATAACCAAAAATACCAAACTGGGGAACCAAATTATTACTAAGATATTCAACCTATGTCTGGGGTAGGAAGAACCTTAGGGTTAAGACAATTTTAAAATTTAAACGGATAATTTAAAGCTTTGATGTATTCTCCAACTCAAAAGTGTTGGTGCCGGAGCGGGCTAACCTCGGGGAATTTAAACTCCACCAGCAGAGCTAACCTTCACGTGTGTTCGAAATACAAATGACAACAAAGTTCCAGACAATAAATTTTGCTACGCCTGACGCGCGTTTCGTCTATTCAAGACTCATCAGAGGCGCTCTACCAAAAATATTGAAAATGCCAAACACTGTATGAATATGAAGAGCATAGAACAGTATAACCAAAATTACCAAACTGGGGAACCAAATTATTACTAAGATATTCAACCTATGTCTGGGGTAGGAAGAACCTTAGGGTTAAGACAATTTTAAAATTTAAACGGATAATTTAAAGCTTTGATGTATTCTCCAACTCAAAAGTGTTGGTGCCGGAGCGGGCTAACCTCGGGGAATTTAAACTCCACCAGCAGAGCTAACCTTCACGTGTGTTCGAAATACAAATGACAACAAAGTTCCAGACAATAAATTTTGCTACGCCTGACGCGCGTTTCGTCTCTTCAAGACTCATCAGAGGCGCTCTACCAAAAATATTGAAAATGCCAAACACTGTATGAATATGAAGAGCATAGAACAGTATAACCAAAAATACCAAACTGGGGAACCAAATTATTACTAAGATATTCAACCTATGTCTGGGGTAGGAAGAACCTTAGGGTTAAGACAATTTTAAAATTTAAACGGATAATTTAAAGCTTTGATGTATTCTCCAACTCAAAAGTGTTGGTGCCGGAGCGGGCTAACCTCGGGGAATTTAAACTCCACCAGCAGAGCTAACCTTCACGTGTGTTCGAAATACAAATGACAACAAAGTTCCAGACAATAAATTTTGCTACGCCTGACGCGCGTTTCGTCTCTTCAAGACTCATCAGAGGCGCTCTACCAAAAATATTGAAAATGCCAAACACTGTATGAATATGAAGAGCATAGAACAGTATAACCAAAAATACCAAACTGGGGAACCAAATTATTACTAAGATATTCAACCTATGTCTGGGGTAGGAAGAACCTTAGGGTTAAGACAATTTTAAAATTTAAACGGATAATTTAAAGCTTTGATGTATTCTCCAACTCAAAAGTGTTGGTGCCGGAGCGGGCTAACCTCGGGGAATTTAAACTCCACCAGCAGAGCTAACCTTCACGTGTGTTCGAAATAAAAATGACAACAAAGTTCCAGATAATAAATTTTGCTACGCCTGACGCGCGTTTCGTCTCTTCAAGACTCATCAGAGGCGCTCTACCAAAAATATTGAAAATGCCGAACACTGTATGAATATGAAGAGCATAGAACAGTATAACCAAAAATACCAAACTGGGGAACCAAATTATTACTAAGATATTCAACCTATGTCTGGGGTAGGAAGAACCTTAGGGTTAAGACAATTTTAAAATTTAAACGGATAATTTAAAGCTTTGATGTATTCTCCAACTCAAAAGTGTTGGTGCCGGAGCGGGCTAACCTCGGGGAATTTAAACTCCACCAGCAGAGCTAACCTTCACGTGTGTTCGAAATACAAATGACAACAAAGTTCCAGACAATAAATTTTGCTACGCCTGACGCGCGTTTCGTCTATTCAAGACTCATCAGAGGCGCTCTACCAAAAATATTGAAAATGCCAAACACTGTATGAATATGAAGAGCATAGAACAGTATAACCAAAAATACCAAACTGGGGAACCAAATTATTACTAAGATATTCAACCTATGTCTGGGGTAGGAAGAACCTTAGGGTTAAGACAATTTTAAAATTTAAACGGATAATTTAAAGCTTTGATGTATTCTCCAACTCAAAAGTGTTGGTGCCGGAGCGGGCTAACCTCGGGGAATTTAAACTCCACCAGCAGAGCTAACCTTCACGTGTGTTCGAAATACAAATGACAACAAAGTTCCAGACAATAAATTTTGCTACGCCTGACGCGCGTTTCGTCTCTTCAAGACTCATCAGAGGCGCTCTACCAAAAATATTGAAAATGCCAAACACTGTATGAATATGAAGAGCATAGAACAGTATAACCAAAATTACCAAACTGGGGAACCAAATTATTACTAAGATATTCAACCTATGTCTGGGGTAGGAAGAACCTTAGGGTTAAGACAATTTTAAAATTTAAACGGATAATTTAAAGCTTTGATGTATTCTCCAACTCAAAAGTGTTGGTGCCGGAGCGGGCTAACCTCGGGGAATTTAAACTCCACCAGCAGAGCTAACCTTCACGTGTGTTCGAAATACAAATGACAACAAAGTTCCAGACAATAAATTTTGCTACGCCTGACGCGCGTTTCGTCTCTTCAAGACTCATCAGAGGCGCTCTACCAAAAATATTGAAAATGCCAAACACTGTATGAATATGAAGAGCATAGAACAGTATAACCAAAAATACCAAACTGGGGAACCAAATTATTACTAAGATATTCAACCTATGTCTGGGGTAGGAAGAACCTTAGGGTTAAGACAATTTTAAAATTTAAACGGATAATTTAAAGCTTTGATGTATTCTCCAACTCAAAAGTGTTGGTGCCGGAGCGGGCTAACCTCGGGGAATTTAAACTCCACCAGCAGAGCTAACCTTCACGTGTGTTCGAAATACAAATGACAACAAAGTTCCAGACAATAAATTTTGCTACGCCTGACGCGCGTTTCGTCTCTTCAAGACTCATCAGAGGCGCTCTACCAAAAATATTGAAAATGCCAAACACTGTATGAATATGAAGAGCATAGAACAGTATAACCAAAAATACCAAACTGGGGAACCAAATTATTACTAAGATATTCAACCTATGTCTGGGGTAGGAAGAACCTTAGGGTTAAGACAATTTTAAAATTTAAACGGATAATTTAAAGCTTTGATGTATTCTCCAACTCAAAAGTGTTGGTGCCGGAGCGGGCTAACCTCGGGGAATTTAAACTCCACCAGCAGAGCTAACCTTCACGTGTGTTCGAAATAAAAATGACAACAAAGTTCCAGATAATAAATTTTGCTACGCCTGACGCGCGTTTCGTCTCTTCAAGACTCATCAGAGGCGCTCTACCAAAAATATTGAAAATGCCGAACACTGTATGAATATGAAGAGCATAGAACAGTATAACCAAAAATACCAAACTGGGGAACCAAATTATTACTAAGATATTCAACCTATGTCTGGGGTAGGAAGAACCTTAGGGTTAAGACAATTTTAAAATTTAAACGGATAATTTAAAGCTTTGATGTATTCTCCAACTCAAAAGTGTTGGTGCCGGAGCGGGCTAACCTCGGGGAATTTAAACTCCACCAGCAGAGCTAACCTTCACGTGTGTTCGAAATACAAATGACAACAAAGTTCCAGACAATAAATTTTGCTACGCCTGACGCGCGTTTCGTCTATTCAAGACTCATCAGAGGCGCTCTACCAAAAATATTGAAAATGCCAAACACTGTATGAATATGAAGAGCATAGAACAGTATAACCAAAAATACCAAACTGGGGAACCAAATTATTACTAAGATATTCAACCTATGTCTGGGGTAGGAAGAACCTTAGGGTTAAGACAATTTTAAAATTTAAACGGATAATTTAAAGCTTTGATGTATTCTCCAACTCAAAAGTGTTGGTGCCGGAGCGGGCTAACCTCGGGGAATTTAAACTCCACCAGCAGAGCTAACCTTCACGTGTGTTCGAAATACAAATGACAACAAAGTTCCAGACAATAAATTTTGCTACGCCTGACGCGCGTTTCGTCTCTTCAAGACTCATCAGAGGCGCTCTACCAAAAATATTGAAAATGCCAAACACTGTATGAATATGAAGAGCATAGAACAGTATAACCAAAAATACCAAACTGGGGAACCAAATTATTACTAAGATATTCAACCTATGTCTGGGGTAGGGAGAACCTTAGGGTTAAGACAATTTTAAAATTTAAACGGATAATTTAAAGCTTTGATGTATTCTCCAACTCAAAAGTGTTGGTGCCGGAGCGGGCTAACCTCGGGGAATTTAAACTCCACCAGCAGAGCTAACCTTCACGTGTGTTCGAAATAAAAATGACAACAAAGTTCCAGACAATAAATTTTGCTACGCCTGACGCGCGTTTCGTCTCTTCAAGACTCATCAGAGGCGCTCTACCAAAAATATTGAAAATGCCAAACACTGTATGAATATGAAGAGCATAGAACAGTATAACCAAAAATACCAAACTGGGGAACCAAATTATTACTAAGATATTCAACCTATGTCTGGGGTAGGAAGAACCTTAGGGTTAAGACAATTTTAAAATTCAAACGGATAATTTAAAGCTTTGATGTATTCTCCAACTCAAAAGTGTTGGTGCCGGAGCGGGCTAACCTCGGGGAATTTAAACTCCACCAGCAGAGCTAACCTTCACGTGTGTTCGAAATACAAATGACAACAAGGTTCCAGACAATAAATTTTGCTACGCCTGACGCGCGTTTCGTCTATTCAAGACTCATCAGAGGCGCTCTACCAAAAATATTGAAAATGCCAAACACTGTATGAATATGAAGAGCATAGAACAGTATAACCAAAAATACCAAACTGGGGAACCAAATTATTACTAAGATATTCAACCTATGTCTGGGGTAGGAAGAACCTTAGGGTTAAGACAATTTTAAAATTTAAACGGATAATTTAAAGCCTTTTTATGTATTCTCCAACTCAAAAGTGTTGGTGCCGGAGCGGGCTAACCTCGGGGAATTTAAACTCCACCAGCAGAGCTAACCTTCACGTGTGTTCGAAATACAAATGACAACAAAGTTCCAGACAATAAATTTTGCTACGCCTGACGCGCGTTTCGTCTTTCGCCTGGCTTTTTTGTGCAGTACGCAGATTCTCCCTTGCGAATTAGTGCACATCATGAAGGTCTTTAGTAAACTTTCAACCAAGCAGCTGGAGTTTTTTCTTCAAACTCTGGAGTTATGGATCTCAAGAGATGAAGAGGCTGGATAGTGTCTCTGTCAGGCGTTTATTGGTTTGGAGTGAATATCGCCTGACGATTCAACATTGAATGTAGAGCCATTGCTAACAGGGGCAACTCCTTGTGCATTCCATGTTCAATTTCTCATCTGAAGTTCAATGGTGTTATTGCGCTCAACCTGACCATTTGACGACGGGGACCTTCCTCGTCTTTGCGACATCAAGGGCCTCGCATAATGCGTTGAACATGGTTCTGTTACCCCCCCCTGGATGTCAAGAGGGCACCCAAAAGTGGTGATGAATTTTCTTAGCAATAAGGATTGCAAATTGTTCGGGTTGGACAGCCATCTCCACCCACTTGGTAAATTGGTCAATTATCAAATATACCGATTGACTTCTTCGTTTGTGTGGAATGATCCAAGTATGTCTAGATGGACCCGTTCCATAGGAAATCCGGCGTGAAATGATCTTAATACTTACTTTAACTTAACATGGGGTAACATTTTGGAGTATAACCTCACATAATTATCACTGTCGCTAGCATTCTGATAACACATAAATCATTGTTTTACTTGCTCTATGATTTTCTTGTGTTTTACAGGACCAAGTGTGGTGCGATGCCAGTGATGACACAAGTCATTAACACAACAATAGCGATTATGAAGGTTAAATAAAATTCACAGTTAAATATCAACAGTGCAAATAGCAAACTACATCAAGAGGAAGGGGGTAACTGTGCAAACTACATCACAGGTACGGGAAAACACTAAAAATGGTCTGGTTACACGAGATAGGCACATAAACAGCACAACACATATTTATTTATCCTACATTGGAAAACAAGCTTAATTGATGCTAATGTGAATTCCTCTCTAGATTGCAACTTGCGAGAATGACCGTCTTCACAGTCCCGAAAGTATCTTTGTGAAAGAGGATAGGTCCTTTAATCTCACTTTCAGATATGTATATATCGACGATGTCTTCTCTGTCAACAATCCTTCGTATGGTAGATGGATACCTTCGATAAATCCTCCAGAGCTAGAGAATTAAGAAACCACCGAATCCACTTGCTTCACGCATTCTCGGCTTTGCATCTCGAATATGAGTAGTAATGTGTGCCACTCTAGAACACTTTGACCCTGATGACCCCGAATTCATTCCCATAGGTTCCATGTTAAATCGTTGCTATTTTGTACTGAAAGAACCACCCTAAATCTCTAGAATGTAAAGTTGTGTGCAGTCATGCGGAACGGCGACTCGTCCCTTTCTTTCGCTTCATTTTAGTTCGTCACCAGTTTTTGTTATGTATTTTTAACTCTTATCTTTAACCCTAGCCCTAACCCTTACCCTAACCCTAATTATAACCCTAACCCTTACCCAAACCCTAATTCTTAGCCCAACCCTAATTATTACCCTAACCCTAATACTAACCCTAACCCTAACCCTAATTCTTACCCTAACCCTAATCCTAACCCTAACCCTAATTCTTACCCTAACCCTAATACTAACCCTAAACATCTTTTTGTTTTGTTAGTTTCGCCCTTATGGGCTCCTGTGTTGTGATACTTTTGTGTGGCTTATTCCATTTTGGCATCTTCTCTTTTTTCGTCCTTGATGGACGTTTGCCCTTACGTACTATTGTGTTGTATCTTTGTGTTTTATGAACGGCTTTACTCCTCCTCCTCCTCATCTCATTTTCCCTCCTCCTTTCCTCATTTTCCCTACTCTTCCTCCTCATTTTCTCTTGTTTTTTTTCGTATTTTGAGCTTGTTTTGTTCATGTAAGGCTTAATTCTAATTGGTTCTTCTTTTCGTTTTTTTGTTTGGTTCGCCCGGCCGCCCTTTAGGGGCTCTTTTGTTTTGTGTTTGTTATTGCATTGATAGCTCTTTTCTTAAAGTTTTCAATAAAAACTCGAAATAGGGTACAACTTTTATTAACATTCTATATTACAATACAAATCTATTTACAAATCCATAGGGTCTAGTGGTTAAATCGTTCATGATCACTCTTTTGTCAAACACAATTTTATAGTCCTTTGTCTGTGTGACGGTGAACAGTTTCTGGTGGCTTCTTTGGATCTTATAATCGTCTCTCACTGTCCTGATATCGCTTATATTAATGGTTACCATCTCCTTGATGGTGTCGAAGTTGATGTTCAAAGCATTCTTATAGTTCAATGTTATTCCACGAACTTTAATTTACACATGGTTCTCTTTTCTCCTTTCTCTGGAACGGCTAGTTTATACGCATAGTATTTTGGTCCTCCCGTGACAAACTGTGTGATGGTGTTTCCTGGAACTTCGTCCGTCAAATTTCCCAAGTAGTCACCTAGTTCTGGTTTCCATTGCACAGGTTTCGAGGTAAATACAATAGAGTCGGTATCACAGTACAACGCTCTGTCTCCCAATTTCTCCAGATAACAATACAGTTTGAGTCTGGCCTGTGATGTATTGTAGGCGGCTATGACGACATTTGTTTTCTTTTGAGTTTCAACGAATTCTTCTTTATCCATCGTTATTCTACAATTTCATCGTTAACAAACTGGATCCCGGTGACTTCAATTTTATCGCTGGTTAGCTTGTCAAAGTACTTCGAGTGTTCCGTGATGTAAGAGGTTTGTTGCATGTTGTTTCTTTGTCCAAATTTGTCCCAAAAACTGTTCAACATCAGTTTGGCTAAAGACCTGATGCCGAGGTTCTTTTCTATCTTGTTATATTATAACTGTATCCCTTCCTTTTTCTCGTAGTCCTTGATGTATTGCTGTTTAGCTTATTCTGAATGGCAACACTCCGGCCAGCCACTAGCTTCTTGTTTCATTTTCAAGAATGTATTGATGTAGTCGAAGAAAAAGGCCTCCAGATTTCCTTCTGGGATCGTACTGTTCTACCTCTTCGAAATGCCATACTTCGTAGATGGTTAAGATGGAATATCCCTTGTCCAAGGCCTTCTTCAACTCATCTGTGTCCATGTTCACGTTATAGCTCTATCTTCTTCAGTATGGTTACAAGTCTCCTGCTGGTAGGTTTCCGTACAGGTACGACAGAGTGGGAACATCAGTTTGTTGTTGATCTTGGTTGGTAAGACGGGGATGTATAGGTTTCGTGGCGGTAATACTTTACATTTCACCAATCCTTCGTACTCGTTGATGTCCCTAAAGTTTTCGGTGATGATCAATGGGTGACTTTTGGGTACTTTTCCTGTTTTGTTGACAAACGGAAAGAGCAACGTGACGTCATAGTAGTTTATATTGTCTTCTTCTGTCTGTTTGTACAAGGTGAAGGCTTCTGTTCTTCCTCCATAAAACGCATCACGTGGTTCTAAGGCTGGGACCATCTCTAGGGAATTTACATAGGCACGAAGTGTTGGATCTTGTTCTATCTCCTTATCGAAATCACATTCCTATTTCTCTACGTAGGAGTATCCTTCTTGTTGCAGATATGTCTTCTTCTCTAGTGTCCGTTGATGAAGACCGTACATGGACATGTTGTTGACCGTATTGATGGTCTCTCTGGAATAGCATCTGGGACAGCCGTGCCAGTAACAGCCGTTAAATTCATACACAGTTCCGTTATCGTATCCGTCTACTCTATAGGGACCAATCTGCTTCTAGGGACCAATCTGCTTCTCTCCTCTACCGGTCCTCTGCGGGTTCCGGGTGGCGAATCGGCCCGCAGCAGCGCTAAGCTTGTCGGTAAAAGTCTACTAAAGAGCGCTCAGAAACCTGACATCGGGTCAGGCCGCTTTGCCCACAAAGCGACTGGGATGTGTGCCCCAGGTGGTTGAATGGGGCAGCCCTGACATCGAGAGATGCGGGGTCGTCAGGCGATAATGCGGAAAACCTGACCGCAAACCATAGTGGTGCACCGTGTTGGGAAAAATGTCACGTTCCTCGCACGTTAAATAACCCTGCTGCAGGTCTCGGTAAGAGTAGGACCCGTAGGACCCCCATGCAGGAGGCTAAATTTCCCGTCCCTACCCATCACTCCTTTTTCCAGTGGCAGTCAAAACTCTCGTACCCGATTTGCCTTGTGTCCCCATTACCTCCACTTCATCATCATTTCATGTTCATCTCCCGGATATAGCCGAAATCGTGCTGCTTGGGAGTAAAGCAATAGCTAACTAACTAACTAAGCTTCTCTCCTCCGTTTTTGGCGTGTTGAATTCTTAAATCTTTCTTTGCTAATATATATTTTATCAACTTCATAGCTTTGATGGAGTGCTTATGTTCTGGTTGGTAGCCTTGCCGTAAGATGAGTCCAATGGTGTTCCACTGTAGAAACTTGGATCGAAAGACAAGGTTACAGGCGGATGCTATAGTGATACTCTCTTGGAAGGGGTCGATGCGAGTTCCTCCGTCTAAGGTGTCCATGAACAGTTGTCGGAAGGTTAAACAGGCTTTCTTGGACGTGAAATGGGTCGTTCCTGTTTTCTTCGTACCATTTCACGAATGTTTTTCGTTCTTCCGCTTTCATACAACTGGATTGTAGTAATTGATGTCTGGAAGAGTCTCTAATCGGGTGTTCTGGTTTTCTTTTGTGTTAAACAGATGTGGAAAGTATCCTTTGTGGAGTTCCTCGAATCCAAATATTTTCGGGAGTTTGGCTAATGCAGTGGGTAGAAAGTTGAGGGAATCTACCATCCGTATGCTGCAGTTTGGAATCGTTACAGACATGTTCTTGGCACCATTGAGGATTATCTTGGGCTGAATTCCACGACAAAACAAGTATTGCAGAACGGAGATAGAGTCATATCCTTTAAATTTGTGGCAGATAACGGTGGAGTTGTTGTTGTTTCCGAAAAATAGCCAGTTGCGAAAGTCGTTGTTGGCATTGGGTCCACTAAAGACCAGTTGGTTCTGTCCACAGTTCTCGCAGGTACTCTCTTCAGTTACTTCCTCTTCCATACAGACGGTACAGACTTTTTGAACCACGCAAAAGTTGGGTCTATGTTCCTTGGCTCCGCAGGTACTAGCTTTACAGTGTGCACATCTTCCGTCGGTGTCAGGTTGGTATCCCTTTTCGCATTCTACTAGGTCGTCTTGTGTGCATTCAAAATCAAAGAAGATGTAAGTTTGCTCTTCGGGAGGTTCTTTGATTACTATAGGTATCATGTAACACTGGTGGCTTGGATCTCAGTACTGTTTACAGGTTGGACAGTATATCTCGCCACACTCATGGTCTGTTTCCCTTTTCTCCATGTTGACAGTGTGTCAACAGTATTTACACTTGTAGTATCATTTACATGTTGAGTTGCCCTTCTTTGTTTGCTCCAAATGGAGTTGGAAGCACTCTTTTCCCCTAAAGTTCCGACCACATTGGCTACAGTTGATCCAATCGTCTTCACGGGGAAGAGGAAGTAACTGAAGAGAGTACCTGCGAGAACTGTGGACAGAACCAACTGGTCTTTAGTGGACCCAATGCCAACAACGACTTTTGCAACTGGCTATTTTCCGGAAACAACAACAACTCCATCGTTATCTGCCACAACTTTAAAGGATATGACTATATCCCCGTTCTGCAATACCTGTTCTGTCGTGGAATTCAGCCCAAGATATTCCCGAACGGTGCCAAGAACATGTCTGTAACGATTCCAAACTGCAGCATACGGATGATAGATTCAAGGAACTCCACAAAGGATACTTTCCACATCTGTTTAACACAAAAGAAAACTAGAACACCCAATTAGAGACTCTTCCATACATCAATTACTACAATCCAAATGGTATGAAAGCGGAAGACCGGGAAAAATTCGTGAAATGGTACGAAGAAAACAGGAACGGCCCATTTGACGTCCAAGAAGAACTCTTGAAGTACTGCACCACAGACATAGACATCCTGGGAAAAGCCTGTTTAACCTTCCGACAACAGTTCATGGACACCTTAGACGGAACTCCAATCGACCCCTTCCAAGAGAGTATCACTATAGCATCCGCCTGTAACCTTGTCTTTCGATCCAAGTTTCTACAGTGGAACACCATTGGACTCCTCCCAGTGCAAGGCTACCAGCCAGAACATAAGCACTCCATCAAAGCTATGAAGTGGATAAAATATATATTAGCAAAGAAAGATTTAAGAATTCAACACGCCCAAAACGGAGGAGAGAAGCAGATTGGTCCCTATAGAGTAGACGGATACGATAACGGAACTGTGTACAAATTTAACGGCTGTTACTGGCACGGCTGTCCCAGATGCTATTCCAGAGAGACCATCAATACGGTCAACAACATGTCCATGTACGTTCTTCATCAACGGACACTAGAGAAGAAGACCTATCTGCAACAGGAAGGATACTCCTACGTAGAGAAATGGGAATATGATTTCGATAAAGAGATAGAGCAAGATCCAACACTTCGTGCCTATGTAAATTCCCTAGAGATGGTCCCATCCTTAGAACCACGTGATGCGTTTTATGGAGGAAGATCAGAAGCTTTCACCTTGTACAAACCGACAGAAGAAGACAATATAAACTACTATGACGTCACATCGCTCTATCCGTTTGTCAACAAAACAGGAAAAGTACCCAAAGGTCACCCATTGATCATCACCGAAAACTTTAGGGACATTAACGAGTACGAAGGATTGGTGAAATGTAAAGTACTACCGCCACGAAACCTATACACCCCCGTCTAACCAACCAAGATCAACAACAAACTGATGTTCCCACTCTGTCGTACCTGTACAGAAACCTACCGGCAGGAGACTTGTAACCATACTTAAAAAGATAGAGCTATAACGGGAACATGGGTGACAGATGAGTTGAAGAAGGCCTTGGACAAGGGATATTCCATTTTAACCATCTACGAAGTATGGCATTTCGAAGAGGTAGAACAGTACGATCCCAGAAGGAAATCTGGAGGCCTTTTCACCGACTACATTAATACATTCTTGAAAATGAAACAAGAAGCTAGTGGCTGGCCGGAGTGGCGCCATTCAGAAGAGGCTAAGCAGCAATACATCAAGGACTACAAAGAAAAGGAAGGGATACAGTTATACTATAACAAGATAGAAAAGAACCTCGGCGTCAGGTCTTTAGCCAAACTGATGTGAACAGTTTTGGGGGCAAATTTGGACAAAGAAACAACATGCAACAAACCTCTTACATCACGGAACACTCGAAGTACTTTGACAAGCTAACCAGCGATGAAATTGAAGTCACCGGGATCCAGTTTGTTAACGATGAAATGGTGGAATTACGATGGAAATATAAAGAAGAATTCGTTGAAACTCAAAAGAAAACGAATGTCGTCATAGCCGCCTACACTACGGCACAGGCCAGACTCAAACTGTATTCTTATCTGGAGAAATTGGGAGAAAGAGTGTTGTACTGTGATACCGACTCTATTGTATTTACCTCGAAACCTGGGAAATGGAAACCAGAACTAGGTGACTACTTGGAAAATTTGACGGACGAAAATCCAGGAAACACCATCACACAGTTTGTCACGGGAGGACCAAAAAACTATGCGTATACACTAGCCTTTCCAGAGAAAAGAGGAAAGAGAACCATGTGTAAAGTTCGTGGAATAACATTGAACTATAAGAATGCTTTGAACATCAACTTCGACACCATCAAGGAATGGTAACCATTAATAGAAGCGATATCAGGACAGTGAGAGACGATTATAAGTTCAAAGAAGCCACCAGAAATTGTAAACCGTCACACAGACAAAGGACTATAAAATTGTGTTTGACAAAAGAGTGATCATGAACGATTTAACAACTAGACCCTATGGACTTGTAAATAGATTTGTATTGTAATATAGAATGTTAATAAAAGTTGTACCCTATTTCGAGTTTTTATTGAAAACTTAAAGAAAAGAGCTATCAATGCAATAACAAACACAAAACAAAAGAGCCCCTAAAGGGCGAACCAAACAAAAAAAACCCCAAAAAGAACCAATTAGAGTTTAGCCTTACATGAACAAAACAAGCACAAAATACGAAAAAAAACAAGAGAAAATGAGGAGGAAGATTAGGGAAAATGAGGAAAGGAGGAGGGAAAATGAGATGAGGAGGAGGAGGAGTAAAGCCATTTATAAAACACAAAGATACGAACTACAACACAATAGTACGTAAGGGCAAACGTCCATTAAGGACGAAAAAAGAGAAGAGGCCAAAATGGAATAAGCCACACAAAAGTATCACAACACAGGAGCCCATAAGGGCGAAACTAACAAAACAAAAAGATGTTTAGGGTTATGGTTAGGGTTAGTATTAGGGTTAGGGTAAGAATTTGGGTTGGGGTAAGAATTAAGGTTAGGGTTAGGATTAGGGTTAGGGTAAGAATTAGGATTAGGGTTAGTATAAGGTTAGGGTAAGAATTAGGGTACGGGTTAGGGTTAGTATTTGGGTTAGGGTAATAATCAGGGTTAGGGTAAGGGTTAGGGTTATTATTAGGGTTAGGGCTAGGGTTAAAGATAAGAGTTAAAAATACAGAACAAAAACTGGTGACGAACTAAAATGGTGCGAAAGAAAGGGACGAGTCGCCGTTCCGCATGACTGCACACAACTTTACATGCTAGAGATTTAGGGTGGTTCTTTCAGTACAAAAATAGCAACGATTTAACATCGAACCTAAGGGAATGAACTCGGGGTCATCGGGGTCAAAGTGTTCTAGAGTGGCACACATTACTAATAATATGACCAGGATGGAAATCTCAGTACAAAAAAATTAGATAAAAGAGGCGACTTTATAATTTTCATGCAAATTATTAATTTCCCTAATCTTGAAAGCAACATACCTACTTCACCTGCTTACGGTGTTTATATTCCATAACTTATTCGATATGCCAGGGCTTGTACAATTTTTTCTGATTCTTTGATACGACTACGATGTCTCCAAGACCGCCTGTTAGACCAAGGTTACAAGAAACTAAGTCTCATGCGGTTCCAAAAAAATATTCCGTCGTTATCAGCTACTGGTGGAAACATTCAAAATTAGGTTGAATGTATTGGTAAAGTGATTGTTTTGATTAATGTTTTGTTGAGTGTTGTACTGAATTGATCATCGTATATTATCCCTCTTATGTCTTCACCAACGTTTTGCGTTTTGTGTTACTACCGGATCCTAAGATTGCACTGGAAGAGGGAGGTTTGGCGCGCCATAACACACGTTTTAACCCACGATTTCATTTGAAATGCCTGTACCAAGTCTGGACAATTGCGATCTATAAACGTTGCATTTCCTTAGAAATATCTTATGTTATTCTGACGTCGCGTTTCAATGAAAAATTTTATAACGTCGAAAACGTGTTGCATTTAAACTGATTTATTTGTGACGTCCCTGTAAACAAAATCATCTGATTGGAGGATTAGCGAGTTGAGGTGAGCCTACGTAAACGCATCTCACATTGCTAATTTACGGAATTTTTTTATTTTTAGATATACGGACTAAAACGTACGGAGAGCGTCAATTTGGATGGCATCGGCCAAATTGAGGAACGAGCTTCAACGTCACGTTAAATTATTCATAGTTGCTGAACACAAGGTGTAAACGTACTTTATTTTAAGCAAAAACTGTACCCCATTTTTGAGATACATATCTGCACAGACTAATATTTTCTTACTTTTACTTTGTCTGTATCTATATCATTATTTATTTATTGATGATTATTATTTCTTGGGTAAAGTCTAAGTATCCTGTATGTTCCGTTACTTTTTCCCCTTTTCAACAGTTTTAAGCAACGTTTTTTTTTTATTGTCACGATTATCATTTTTAAGATCTTTTATTCCTCTTCTTATGAATCTTTTACTTATCATTCCTTGATTGTTTTTATAAAATTCCGAGAGATTTTCTTATGATTCTCGTCTTTATTTGCTAGTTTTTTATGTTTTATATTTTTCTTTTGTATTTTTATCTACCTGAACAGCGCTTTTAAGTATTGTATGTTATAAAAGGCGCTTTATTGGTCTCATCATTTTTTATTATTATTAAAACTAATCCAATTTAATTTTTTAAGTATTTTTTCTATGACAATGCAGACACAATGACTTTTTTACTTGTGATTTCAATGTTTAATATTTGAAGGTTGTCACATAAAAGTTAAGTAATAATTCCAGTACCTGTAAACCTGTAATGAAAATGGAAAGCACTCATTTCCTGCAAAACTAACAATGGACTTTTCATGAATAATTGCAAGGTAATCGTCATCTTTTTTTCACATCAAATTTTAATGTCAAGTGACATTTTTTCCAGGCTAATTTTTATTGTGTTATTTTGACAGAGAAAGAACAGAAGTCTGGGAGTCACAAATCGTAAAAAGTTTCCAAACTATGACAGTTAGGAAACTACTTACGATTTGATGATATATAATTCTTCAGATATTCAATGTTTTTGGTGCCAACATCTGCTGAATGTTTTATTTCTATTTGAACTAACATGAAACATTCTCATTTCATTTAAACTTAGAATTATTATTTCCTTTCAAAGTGGGAAAAGAGAGATAATTTGGAAATGATTGAAAAAAAAGCAATTATTTTATCAGTAACGAAACATATGTACAGTATTTAAAATAACTCGATACTTTACTAATGACAGAAGCAAAGGTGTATCTGAAAAGTCCAAGACAAAATAGTTAAACATTAATCATCACAAAACAATCCAAAAGCACAATTTCAATGCAATCAGCCACGTGAACTCAGGTCGAAACGGTGTTTCGGACGAGTAAGCAGTCCTTGCTTGCTATACACTGTAGCACACCGTCACATTGCCCACGATCAATTTAGTGTGAGTCAAATCTGGTAAAGGACGATCTTTATGTCAAACCAAAATCTGTTTTTTTAAAAACCATATGTTATTCAAGAATAAGTATACATTCTTTCGTATAATACTTATTGTCCTTCTTTGACGGAGGCAAGACCATCGTGGGTTAAGTTGAAAATTCGGGCAACATCTTTTTAATGAATTTCTATTTAAGAGATGAATTTGGAATAATTTTTAAACACGTGAAAAAGTACTGGAATGAATTTTATCGCGGAAAGCTTTCATTGCATTTTTTTGTTATTTCCCGTTTATTTGAGACATATTTTCGTCTAACTGACATTTTACATCCATAAACAACAATTCATTCTTCACCTGATCAATTTTATCTCTTGTACGTAGCTTTTGATTACTCATAATGATCATATTTGTGCCGTTAACGTTTTTTAATAAAACTTTTTCTGTGTTGGTTTTGGTTGTCTTGTTTTTTGTAACTATGATTATATTGATGAAATAAATGCCGCCCATTCAACTTTAAAGGGGGTCCTTGTTTTTTGTTGTTGTTCTGGTCAGAATTTGTTCCCGCGCATCGACCATTTTTATTGAAAGGGAACCTTGGCTTTTTGTTCTAGCCAGAAAAAAAAAATGATAATATTTATTTTCTAAAAGGTGTCCAGATAAAATATTACCTCTGCTGCCAAAATTATTTTTCACAAAAAATCTGACTCAAAACCAAGGCCCCCTTTCAAGTTAAATGGTCGATACCTAGATGTACATTATTTTGACCTTTTCGTATTTACCATATACTAGAGTGTGCACGTGGCAAGAATAAACTTGTAAATATCAGTGAACAAGTTTATTATTGATAAAGAAAGTGGCATTTGTACATATGTAGCCCACAAAGCGACTGTGATGTGAGTCCAGGTGGTTGAATGCGATATCCCTGTCATAATGAATGCCGGGGTCGTCAGGCTATTATGTCGAAAACCTGACCGTAAACCATGGTGGTGCACCATGTTGGGGAAAAAGTCACATTCCTCGCACGTTAAAGAACCCTGCTGCAGGTCTCGGTAAGAGTAAGACCCGTTGGATCCTCATGCAGAAGGCTAAATTGCTCGACCCTGCCCATTACTCCTTTTTCAAATGGCAGTCAAAACTCTCTTCCCGGATTGGCCTTGTGTCCCCGTTTCCTCCACTCAACAATCATATGTGGATTTTAAAGAACTCAAAAAAAATGTTAGATAATTTTAAATCTCTGAGGTTCATTCTTTGAAAACTTTTGATTTTCATTTTTGTACACCACATTGCCACACGAAAAACTTATGTGTCGCCTGATCAAGTACTTGAAAAGGCTTTTTCGAATTCAAGAACTTTGTTGCTTTAGGTTATAATTGTACATTTTTTCAAAAATTTCTTATAAAGATTAAATTTGTTACACATTGGACCAAGTTTGCAGTATTCTTGGTTTCGTCATTGACAATTATTTCTTACATTTGGAGGCAAAGATGGGTTCAATTACTTTCAAAGTAATTGATTAAATTACAATTACTTTGACAAATATATGATTAAATTAAATTAATGATTACAGCAATTTTGAAAGTACATGTAATTGATTTAATTACTGATTACTTTGTAATGTAATCATGATTACATCTGATTACAGTACATTTATATGCAAAGTCACATATTTTCTTAACCTTAATCATTAAGATTAAGAAAATATGTGACTTTGCATACTTCTTGTACATTTATACTAGAAATAGTCCCCTCTTAAAAAACTAAAGTTTTGGAAAAAAATATTTGACAGATTTGCATAAAACTTAGACCAGTACTCTTTAAAATACTATATGATATAGAATAAGATAATTATATATATCATGATGCTAAAAACAGCCTTGTCTTTGAAACAGAGACTAAGGCCATATTGGAGTTCTTTTTCAAATTGATCTCCTATCTAGAAGTAGGTACAGTTTTCTTAAGTCAGACATCTTTGTTGTTACAATCAGCAAGTGGTTCTGAAAACAGCAGCACTTAAGCTGCATACAGCTACGACAAAATAGTTGGGTCAATTGAAGCAATAGCTGCTTATGTTGGTGAAAGGACCGAGTTGTGACGAGTTCTTGAATTTGACCTCATTCCAATGAGTCAAATGTACAACAAAACAAGATGAAATCAGAAAGAAGACACAAAATTTGTTCTTCGAGTGATTTACATAAAAAAACAATCAGTTACAAGCATATACTAAGCTTCTGTTTTTGTTTTAACAAATCTAATATTCTACCGGTTTTCAAAGTTTTCTACTCCTAGAAATTAACCGGCTACTTTGTTCCTTCGCAGATCATTTAATTAGAAAAAAATATTTGTAATCGGTTTAAAATTCCATAAAGAATACCTTGTTTTAATTTGTAACTGCGGGAAGTTATTGAATTGCCGAACTTAGAAATTTCCCATTGAAACCAATGGCAAATAATTTGTAAGTGCGGGGGTCCACTCCGGCTTTCCATGCGTTTGATTATGAGATATTATTATAATAAGGAAATTGTGCTGGAATTATTTAACTTGCTATAAAATTCCATCGGAATGGAATGTATCTGCTAGTTATAAGTATCCGTGGGAATATTTTGACTGGTTTATTCTGACCGGAACTTATTATACCTGGAACCATTCAACGCTTACACTAGCATGAAGGTTAATCCAGAAAAGCGCTTCACACGCATTGACATTTTGCTTATGTCATATTTATCAAAATCATTTCAATATGTGGATCGAGTCTTTCTTTCGTTTTTAATATTAAGAAGTATTTCTTTTCTTCCTCTTTTAGGTTTCCAGCATTTCATCTTTAAACATGAGATGATTAATTAGGGCCCCGCATCGAAGATGCGAACACCCTATAGTTTTCATGATCACTTTGTCCGTCCATCTGTCCGTCCGTCTGTCTGTCTTAAACTAAAAACTATAAACAACACAGTTCATAAATTGTGTAGAGCTTCTTAGTAGCATGTCATAATTTGCATATTAAAATTTCATGCAAAAATGGAAATTTTTTTTTTTTTTATTGAAAATCATAGATTTTGATAATTGGTCATTGTGAACACTAAAACTCAAAAACTATTAACAATACAGTTCTGAAATTTTGTACAGCTACTAAGTAGCGTGTCATCATTTGCATATTAAAATTTCGTGCAAATCATAGATTTCGAGAATTAGAATTTTTGCCAGGTATAGTTCGGAAAGATAAGGCCCAAGTTTACACAACCTTTTATAATGACGGTTGCGTTGTTATATTCATTGATGCCATAAAGAGACTTTTGTAACCATTTCAAATTGTGTTTATATAGATTATTACACAGGGTTTTCCATGTCAGGTCCCATATCATTCCGAGTTCCCCATATTAAGTCGAGGCATTAGCCGATGACCATACGAGTAAAATGCGAATTGCAAGGTCCACACTGATGATTCTCATTATAGTTTTTTCCAAATTATCTGCTTTATTTTGAAGATCAGTTCTTTAATCTTTTCATAATACGTTTTACACATTATATTTGAAGTTGACAGTGAGAACAGAGTCAACAGTGCTTTTCGATATAATCTCCTTGCACGTCCAACATCAACTTTAAGTCTTTGAATGGTTTATTCTGCTGATTCTGGGTAACCCAAAAATGTCATAAGCAGGACCAATAAGATTTGTTGTTCCATGGCGAAGATGCGAGTTGGTGTTTTACGCTCTAGAAAGATTATATAAGTTATATAAAGGCGATGAACATAAAAATGATGATATAAAGTTATTTTGTTTTATTTTTTGATTGCGCTAGAATTATTTGTGGTTTATCTTAATCATATACTGTATCCTGGAAGAGGAAACAAGCTTAATGCTTATGTTAATTTCAGTTTTTAGTTTTCGAGTGTGACCTTGAGTGTGACCTTTGTAGCTGTCCCAATCGAGCCTACTCTTATTAAGCTCTACAGAAGACGCTTTTGATTTATGGGTATTGCTATCCCCATACAAATGGGACAGCCATTTTTCGTCCATTTCGAATGAGAAGTATCATTCCCTTAGACCATCCTCGTAAATGGTTTCAAGTGAGAGAAATAAGATCATGAATTTTTCACACCTACTAACCTTAGTGCGTTCACCACTTAACCACTGTCATTTAATTGAAGCCACTAAGAAGTTAGTTAGAAAACTATGAAATTATATCTCCAGATATTTAAATTGCAGTAGTTAAGTCTTTAATAAGACAATGACATATTTCTATATCGACAGTTTGTCTGATGTTTAATTGATGGTATGCATTAAAAAACATGTTCCTAAGTAATACAACACGACGATGCAAATAGAAACAAGTTAGTCGTGATTGAATAGGCGAAATACCAGACACTTTTGGTTATTGTCAAGAAACGAGAGAAGAAAAGAATCACTTACTTCATACAATTAAATAATTATATATATTTATTAAATATCGGCTATTAAAGTCCCGACGTTTCGGCAGGAATGCCTTCTTCTGGGGTTGATTGTCCTCCTATTTGACTACATTTTAACTTTCCTTCATTGTTATCATGTGTGTGTTCTGTTGGTAGGTGATGACGTCATAGTTGACGTTAGTAACGTTACACCAAAAGTCACCGTCTTTTTGATGCCAAATTGCCTTATTGGAACTCACTCCAGAGGATTCCCATCTTCTTCTTGACATTAGCTCCCCTTGGTGTTATGGTGTCTAGATCTTCGATCCACCGGAGCTCTTTGATTTGTCTGTAATATTTCGATGTTGATATACATTTTTCTATGATTATAAATTCAACATTGTCCTTTCCAAGTCCATGATCATTGAAATGATCAGCTACGCTCTTCCTTCTTTTCAATCGGATGTCATCGAGATGTTCCTTTAAACGGTCCTGTGCTGATCTTTCCGTTTCTCCTACATAGACAATACGGTTGCATTCTTTGCAGAATATGCCATACACAAGATTCCTGGTTTTGCATCGAAAGTATGTATTTATAGGTATAGTAAGCCGGTTATTGATGAACAGTTCTTTTTTCTTTGAAAATTTAAGGCATACTTCACAGCCACAAATTACAGGTTCAGTTACGGTCTTCTTTCTCTCTATTCGGTTGAGCTTACCATGAACTAATATGTCTCCTAAATTCTGGTCCCTCTTAAATGCAACTAGTGGGGGGTCTTTGAAAACTTCTTTCATTTCTTCTGATTTGTGTAAAATTCCCATATGTTTTCTAATGATTTGATGGACATTGGGAAGATGTTTACTGTACGTTAGTACCATTGGTACTCTGTCCTTCTTTGTTTTCCTATTCCTATATTTGAGTAATTCGCTCCTGTCTAGTTTATCTACTTTTGCTAGTTGGGTTTCGATGTGTTTTGAACTATATCCTCGTCTCCTTAGCTGTTGTTTCAGTTCTCCTCTGTGTCGTTTGTAGTCATTTTCGTTGCTACATATTCGTTTCAATCTAATTCCCAGACCGTATGGAATAGCTTTCTTTGTGTTATTTGGATGGTTCGATTTCACATTTACATATAAGTGTTTGTCAGTTGGTTTTACATATAGATCTGTTTTTAAGCATCCATTTTCAAGTATTACCAATGTGTCCAGAAATTCAATTTGTTTTGTATTCCATCGTAGTTCGACTTGTATGTTCGGATGAATACTGTTTGCAAATGATTCGAACTGTTCTAGTTTTTCAATTCCGTGTGTCCAGATTCCGAACCCATCATCGATGAAGCGTTTGTAAAAATATGGTCTGTAGGTATTCTTCATTAGTTCTTCATCCCATTTTCTCATGTATGTGCAAGCAAAATTTTTCCCAAGTTTTGACCCTATAGCTATTCCATCTGTTTGTAAAAATTTCTTACTTCCTAATTGAAATATATTGTTCTTCAAAACGGTTTCAATTAGTTCCAAGGCTGCTTCTGTGCTCATTTCGGGATTTGATCTTGAGTTTAGGGCTTCTTTACATGCATCTAAACCCTCTTTAATTGGAACTGATGGATACAGCTTAACCACATCAAAACAAAATAGAATTGTGTCTTCTGGAAGTGGTGTATTGATATTGTTTAATTTGTTTAGAAAGTCAGTTGTATCTTTCAAGTAACTGGGTGTATTAGTAACATATTCATTTAACTCCTTCTCCATTCGCCCAGCCATCTTTTCTGTGGGTGTTCCTATACCGCTTACAGTTGTTCTGTATGGTTTGTTTTGTTTATGAAGTTTTGGATTTCCCTTGAGTCTTCCTGGGTGAGAGTACTTTGGGATCAGATATTTCTTTAGGTCTTTGCATATTTGGCCATTCCTATACATCTTGTTTACTACTTTTTTAACATTTTTAAGAGCTACATCTGTACCTTCATTCTCTGTTTCCATTTTCTTGTACGTCCCATCGTCTGTGACTTCTTTTTCTAGTTTTGACATATAATCCATGCTGTCTACGATTACAATTCCAGATCCTTTGTCGGTCGGTCTTATAACTATATCATCATCAAATAATAGATCTTTCAATGCTTTGTTTTCCGCTGGCGTAATGTTCTTTTCTACTTTTGACTTGATACTTTGAAGTATCTCCTCTTTCACTACGTCAATATACATATCCAGCCATTTGTCCCTTCCAGGTTGGGGTGTAAATGTGCTTTTTTTCTTCAGCCATTCCTTCTCTTCCAAGTTGTCATCTTTATCATCGTTTGCTTTGTTCTTTTCAAAAAAATATTCAGTCAGTCTCATTCGCCGTTCCCACTCTGCTAGATCACTGAGTAATTGTGTTACATCAATTTTGTTTCTTGTTGGAATAAAAGTAAAACCTTTTTGTAGAAGTGAAAGTTGTTCTTGTGATAAAGTTTTCGAAGATAGATTTGTAATAATTTCTTCTGATGGAGCTGGTTTTCGCATATCTGTATTTTCAACTGTTATTTGTTTTGTTTGTGTTTTCTCCTCTCTTGTATTCTTTCTGGTGTAATTATTATCGTTCTCTCCGTTTGATATTTTGGTCATGTCGAACCAGTCAAAGTCTTTATCACAAGGACTTATACATGGCACTGTATAATTATTTGATGTGATATCAGGGTTGTCTTTTTCTGTTCTTTTACTTATCATTATAGGTTTCAGTAAATTAAAGTGGCTATTATTTAGTAAAATATGTATAGTTGAACTGGTTGATTGGTCATTTGGTTCAAATGTTAGTATGGACATATCTGACTTATCTCTTTTGTATACCTTTATAGTTCGTTGATATGCATTTGCAGCAGCAAAAATTTCTGCCTCAGTACCCCATGATGACGTTTTACCATTAGTTTCTTTTTGTTCTTTTAAATGTTCGTCAAAGCTCCCATCAACAAATTGTTTGTAATAATCCGGGTTTGATGACATTTGTAATACGATGTTTTTCCTCACTTCATGATGATTGGACTCTACATTGTACAGTTCTTTTGATATGCATCTGTAAAAGCAGTTACCATCTTTCTTGATATCTACTGTATTGAATTTATTTCCGTAACCATCATCAATCAAAGTATTTTGTTCAGTAAGTTGTTTAAGTTTCTTTTGCTTTTTCTTGTGAATTAAGTTTCTATCAGCCATGAGTCTATGGTAAGATCCTACCTTGCTAAGTTGTTCATCATCTCTGCTAAATAATATTTGTCTGATATCTTGCAGTTTCTTATTGTATGCTTCCAAAGCTATTGTCATTAATTGTAAGGACGCATCTTTTTTCACCATCTCACATTTCCGAAGTGTTTCATCATCAGTCTCCAAATTCAATCTCCATTTCAGTTGGAATCCTTTAGAAATTGTTTCCTTGTTGACACACTTTTGAAGAAAGTCTACATGAGAAGAATATCGAATCTCTTTGGCTTGCAGATAGTCCAAGCTTCTCTGGTCAATGCAGTCTTCTATAGAGTTCATTCTTGTTTATTCTCAGGAGCCACTGGTACACATCTTTATAAAATTGTTTCCACAGGGAACACTTGTATAAGTATTTATTAAATATCGGCTATTAAAGTCCCGACGTTTCGGCAGGAATGCCTTCTTCTGGGGTTGATTGTCCTCCTAGTTGACTACATTTTAACTTTCCTTCATTGTTATCATGTGTGTGTTCTGTTGGTAGGTGATGACGTCATAGTTGACGTTAGTAACGTTACACCAAAAGTCACCGTCTTTTTGATGCCAAATTGCCTTATTGGAACTCACTCCAGAGGATTCCCATCTTCTTCTTGACATTAGCTCCCCTTGGTGTTATGGTGTCTAGATCTTCGATCCACCGGAGCTCTTTGATTTGTCTGTAATATTTCGATGTTGATATACATTTTTCTATGATTATAAATTCAACATTGTCCTTTCCAAGTCCATGATCATTGAATTATAGTCACAAGATCATGAATAGGGCCACTGTGTAGCTTAAATCTTTCACATGCACAGACGCATGTTTCTGCATTTTGATAATTTCCCCAACCGTTCCAAGAGAAGTTTCATGTACGATAGATCGGCAGTCCTGTTTTATAACAATAAACTAAGCGAGTCCTTGCAGATTTATCTACTAAGAAAATAAAAAATGGACCAATACGTAATTTTCTTGAATAGAGAAATGAGGATATATTTACTTTATTTAATGAAAGATGTAACGAGGTTTTACACTAAACGACGCACATCGATAAGCATTTTTTACTATATCCCAATCATATTTAATGTTGCTCAGCATAGTCAAATATTTCATTTTGAACTTTGATAAAATTTGTTTCGAGAAAAAGGTTAAATTAAACAGAGTCTAAAAAAAGTGAATTTGAAGAATTAGGGAAAATATTCGTTGGTTGACGCCTGGTCGAAAAGCTTTAAATCACGTGTTAAACATGTGTTAGTAGCATTTGATTGGTGTAAAGAATCACTTTATGCATATCCAACCAGAAGAGTTTATTTTTAATAGCAGGGGATTCAAAGAATGTTATACTGAGGTAAGGCGTACCATGATATTTAGACAGGTCTCTTTCAAGTGATTTAACGCTTTCTGACCTGGTGACAACAAACAAAGTGTTCACAGATCGTCAACGGGCACAAAGTGCTCACGTGAGCAGAGAAGCTCCTGTCCCTGTTTAGAA
Organism: Arcuatula senhousia; assembly: GCA_963971305.1. Lineage (NCBI taxonomy): Eukaryota > Metazoa > Mollusca > Bivalvia > Mytilida > Mytilidae > Arcuatula > Arcuatula senhousia. The sequence goes on from OZ020306.1 coordinate 7,493,343, forward strand.
TGCTCGAGGGTGACTTTGAAAGTAATGAGGTTTTGAAATTTTCGCCTTTAATCGAAAAAGAATAAATGAAAATACAAAAAAAAGTTAAAAACTTTAATAGGGTAATGTAATCGTTTTAATGATAAGAGTTCAAAATTTGGTGGGGAAAAGTTTTCTCTCCCCCCCCTAGTTTTAACATATTAGCATAGTTTAGCTGTTTTAAAAAACCTGTGAAAAAGTGATACAAATTTGAAAAAAAAAATAAAACAGAAATCTATGATGTAATGAAGACCTTAACCAAAAAAAAAAAGTTGGGGTTAACGTTCAGAATATTTTTTCCTTATTTTGATGGGGAGAAACCCGAGGATTCCGAAAAGATGTCAATAACTCAAAAGCTGACCCTCCAACATCCTTAATCAATCAAAACCTTGCATTCGGATAAAATAAAAAGTTACCTAAATTTGTAGATGTTTTATGTGCTCTATCAACTCTGCTTTATGGCAGACAACCAAGTTTATTTGTGTTAACTCCTAACATGTCAAAGCAGTATATATGTGACAGCTTTTTATCATTGGTCTTGACGGTCACTAAGTCATTATGGCTCTAACAAACCATTCAAAACGACAAAATTAATACCCAATCAATATAATTGGACCCGTTACATAGTTTACTTGGCCAGATCTCTCAAAAAGATGCGGCTGCTTTGGAAGATAATGAATTCATGAAACTAAGTAAGTTTTAAACGTTCGCGCGTCTATTCAGAGTGGTTGCAAGACCAATCACAATTGAATCTGTTGATGTCTGTTTTTTTTCAAATTTACTTTCTTTACAGATTAAGTATGCACCTTCTGTAGACTCATACAGCTCATAAAAATCAATTGCAGTTAGAGTTTACATATGTGTTGTGGTCTCGTGTTCACTTACTCCATATCCTTTCATAAAATATTCATACAGCACAATGCCGTGGGTACAGCGGCCTTACTCTACGTCAGGGTACTGACATCCTATTTGCACATTCAAATTTTATCACAGTTTTTTTCGCTGTTGAAATATAGTTAAACCTTGCTCAATTGATAAAAAAAATAATACAAAATCGTAATTTTTTAGAGTGTGTGTGTGTGTTGGTGTTTAACGCCCTTTATCGACGCACCTGGGCAATAATGGTGGTCAGTTTTATTGGTACATTTTTTTAAATACATTTGTAAAGATAAAGAGATAAATGAATACAAAAAAAGGTGGCTTCCAGGAGCCTGAATCGCTCACCTGGTCTTGATGTCAACCCTATGAAGACTTTTGTCAAGCTAAATGAGCTGAATGTTTAAGCAAGAAAAAAAGCTTTTCTTTATCTGCAATACTTTTCATTCTAAATAAGCAAAAAACACTATCATTTACCCTTTAAGGGACTGTAACCCCTATAATGGGTCATTTGACAACTTCCACCCTATGGAGACTTTTGAAGAGCTTAATCAGCTGAACATTTAAGCAAGCAACAGCTTATCTCTATCTGCAATAGTTTTCATTCTATAGGCAAAAATCACGAAAAAAACCCCGCTATTTTCACCTTTTAAGGTGCTGTAATCCCTACAAGGGGCCATGTGACACCTTCGACCCTATGGAGACTTTTGTAGAGCTAAATGAGCTAAACACTTAAGCAAGCAACAGCTTTTCTGTATCTGCAATACTTTTTATTCTATAGGCCAAAAACACTATTTTTTGCCTTTAAGGGGCTGTAACCCCTATAAGGGGTCATCTGACAACTTCGACCCTATGGAGACTTTTGTAGAGCTAAATCAGCTGAACATTTAAGCAAGCAACAGCTTTTCTCTATCTGCAATGATTTTCATTCTATAGACCAAAAACATGAAAAAACGCTATTTTTGACCTTAAAAGGGTCATAACCCCTATCAAGGGCCATCTGACAACTTGGACCCAGTGAAGACTTTTATAGCTTTTGATTCTGAAGAGCTTAAGATCCTTCGGAATTTTTCTATCTGTTATGGTTGCTGAGCTATAAGCCATTTTAAGTAATTTTACCCTATGTTCTATTTTTAGTAACAGCGGCCATGTTTATTATCAAATCAATTTTAAATGAGGATTGTTTGCTGCCAACATGTCACTTATCATTCCTGCAAAGTTTCAGTTAAATTGGTTTAGCGGTTTCAGAGAAGAAGATTTTTGAAATTGATAACGGACGATAGACGACAGACGACGGACGACGATGGACGACGAAGGACACATAGTGATGACATAAGCTCACATGGCCTTTGGCCAGGTAAGCTAAAGAGTAAAATAAAATTTTGAATCCCATAAACGTATTAGGAATTGCGTGAGTTCTTGAAAGTCACTTGACTCTGTTCAAGTGAAGTACTAGCCGTTATAGAGACTTACGTCCATTATGAGTCTTCTTAAGGTACCATAAAAGTAGAGAATTAGCACATACACATATCAATTTCAAATATCAACATCTACAATTTTTTATGGAATTAAGAATAAAAATTGACGCATATTTTTCTTGCAATATCTTTTTAATCGTGCATTTCCTATTTTTGTCCAATTGAATATGAAAATGAAGATTTTGATGAAAGTTTGCTTCTTGAAATTGCACTTTCTAAAGAATTCTACAGTTTTCATCAAACCCTATTTGTGTCAAATTTTATATTGATTTATATTGATTATACCGAAGTGATCCCAGTCTCATGAGTCTTAGATTTTTTATATTGTTTGTTGATAAGGAAAAATTGCAAATAGTGTGACAAAATATACATGAAATGTAAAATATTCACTAAGTTTTATTTTAAGATTTGATATCACAAAGAAAATAATAGCATTTCTTTATTGATATGCGTCCGCCCTAGATTTTGAATTTAATGGTACCTTAAATGAGAAAGACATGTGATTTACTTTTTTAAAACCCGTAAGCAAAGAACGTACAAACAAATCTGAATACATTTAGAAACTATGACCATGTAAGTAGCGGGGATGAGTAAATACGATTGATTTTCGTTCTCAGCCATTCAAAAATGAGAACTAAAATAAACTTATTTTTTTCCTTGGAACTACATTAAACGAAGGTGCCAAGGACTTTGAATATTACTATTTACAATCGTGGATTTTAGAGTAGCTACGTTATTTAATCTCTGCTATCTTGTATCAGTCGTTCATGATCAAATAACTGACGGAATGCCATAATTTACAACAAATTTATTGATTTTATATACAAGATTTTAAAATATATGTTGTGGAAAAACAGCTGACATCTAACATTTTTCATGCGTTATATTGGACAAGGTTTTATGATTGAGACCAAAAAGTTCACTTTGCTAAAATACGATTATTGGATCGCAATACATCTCAACTTTTAAAAATGAAAAAAGAAAATGAAAAAGTTCCAATATATTACTATTCTGGGACACGAATAGGACAAATACTACACGCGGGTTTAAGATTAAATTCTAGTTCCTTAAATTATGATATGTTCATAGGAAACCTCGTAGACCCCCCCACTAAAAAAAAAAAAAAAAAAAAAAAACTGTGGATGTGGAAGCATAGTTCTAAACAACAAAACATTTCCTTTTATGCTGTCCTATCCATGATGCCCAGCGTCTTGAAATGTTTAAACTACCTTGTTCAGTTTCCAATAAATTTACGCCTTGAAGTACTAATATACTATATATGGTTTAACTGCGAAAACGAAACATATTCAAATCCGTCCAAACTTTCATTATCAGATCAAAAAGATTCGCACCCGGACAAAGCTAAACTAAATTCATACTTTGCATTTCATCTTTTTGCCTCTTTGTTTTTCACCGCACAACCTTCTAAGAACTAACAATGTATCCTTTGTATATATTTTTTTTCTTCATAAGGTCATACATTCTTCTTCATTCACCTTGTTTAATGGTTGATTTCTTGTTGGTTCTATCTGGTACAGTTTGGTGGACGTGTTTTTCAGCAGACAATGGGCACAAATTGTGCACCATTGCTTGCCGATTTGTTTCTTCATTCATATGAAGCAGACTTCTTACAATCACTTCTAGACAAAACGGACTGCAGACTTGCTTTATCCTTCAATCTCACATTTCGTTATATTGATGATGTCCTTTCACTAATCAACCCTCGATTTGGTGACTATTTACATCTAATATATCCGAAGGAGCTTGAGATAAAGAACACTACAGATTCTAGGAGGTCCGCTTCAAATTTGGATTTATTTCTCGAAATTGACACACTAGGAAAGCTTTTTACAAAGCTCTATGACAAACGTGATGACTTCAACTTTCCAGTAGTCAGCTTTCCCTTTCTGTGTAGCAACATTCCGTCCGCTCAAACATATGGAGTTTACGTATCACAATTGATTTGTTATTCCAGGGCATGTGGTGAGTATAACGAAAGCAAATTGCTAACACAGGGTACGTTGCTCCCAGGTTTTTGTCATCACTCAAGACATTTTACGGAAGACATCATGTGCTCGTAGGCAAATACGGGATTTCTATCTCTCAGATGATCACAGATGTTGGTTTGCCATAGAGTTTTGTAATGTCATCCTTTCCTGATTTGACCAACACTATTTAAATCGATCTTTGGCAACGTGACGGGTGTGCTATAGCAAGCAGGAACGGCTCAATCTTCCGGAGTACCTGGTAGAAAATAATGAGATGTGGAATAAGTGTACGCGACACAGCCCCCAATCAATCGGCAATTCAGAAAAACAATGGACAACCGCCAGCAGCCTTCAACCAGGCCAGTAGGCGCTGCTCGCGGTTCTGCAATTGGCCCATGGTCTAAATAAAATGCACATAATTCAAATCCAGTCCTGAAATAGTCACAGATAGACCCCCTTCTTAAACAAGGAACAGAAAACTCAAAAAAGACGAGAACAAACGAAAGCTTTGTCAAAGATTCTTGGCTTAGGAGAGGCACATGTAATATGTGGCGGGGTTAAACTAGTTTTTTTTTGGACCCAACCTCCCCCCTATCAATATTCTTAGACAAAGCACAGAAACTATTCACACAATAAAAATAAAATCGATCAAAGTCCATTTCCACTAGAGAGAACCTTAGACAAAAGACAACAAGAACAAACGAAATGACAGTAAAGGAACTCTCTATAGAACACTCGCTGTTACTGACAGCTAGCTGAGAATCATCAATCGACTGATGTAAAAAAATAAAACATATCGATTTTAAATCCGACACATCACTTCAAACAAGATCGATTTGGTGAAGTGTCATCACACAAAACTGACATGCTTGATCACTATAATGCTTAGAAATGACAATAGTTATGAGTTCACTCTCGTTTCGACTTGGGTTCACGTTGCTGAATGCGATTTTGTTGTTATGAGTGTGTTTATTAAGGTTGTGTGATTTGTTTCTTTCTTTCCATAATATATGTATTTGATATATTTGGGTCTAAAGAAAACATAAAACTCTTGCTAAACCGTCGAAAAGCAGACTGGATGCAAAGTTATTAAAACATCATACAATTAAGTCTAAAAGAAGAACACAACAGCCGGGCGATAAGGTGTTAACACTGGAAGAATCTTTCCACCGGGGAATTTCAAGCACTTGGATCGAAGGCGTATATCATTGAAACACAAAAAAAATGAGTAAGGACGAAGATGTCCACGAGGACCTTGATGAAATGAACACGAAATGATGATGATCATGAAGTGGAAAAATACAATGTACAGGTTTTAGCCATATAAATTAATTAAATTTACATACTATATTAACAAATATAAAAGTCAAAAGTCGAAAGCGAATGCAAAGCAAAGTAAATGTTAGGAGCCACGGCAATTTTGGTGCTCCATATGGCAATTTCGAGAATTTATCTCATCTTCAGTGAAGCTAGGGTAAAAAATGTTGGAAGTTCAGATAAAAAAAATGTCTTTAACCAGTATAACAACATCAAATTCTGCGAAATCTAAACACATTGTCCATCGGGAGGGGGGCGTATATCATTATTACATTATTTTTAAAAAAAAACTTACTTTGACGAATACTATTACGTAATAGCGTTCGCAGAATTTGATATTGTTTAACTCTAACTCGAGTCGTAACTCAATTATTGCCATAAAAATCAATGTTTCGAGTTAGCTGAAAATTTTAACTCGAACTCGATGATTACCTACACCCATTTAACAATACCTAATGCAGTAACGAAATCGACCAATATCGAATATAAAAGATCTAAGTAAGGGCAGAAATAGCAACAATAAGTTTTTTACTCCCCAGGACTGTAGAAAACTCGAATATAGAGATAGAAGTATTTGGTTTACTTAGACTGTCTCGTCTGTTTTCTGCTTTGATGTGGTCCACCAATACCAGAAAATTCCGAAATTGTGAGGTGTTTTTAAGGTGAAAAATATTTCCCGATCAACTGTATTATATCAGCTGTTGTATTTTTTTTCAGATAGCACGCATACATAATGTACTACTACCACCACATATCCATGACACTTTATTTCACGACGACAAAAAAAAAGAAATTCAGACTCAAAGACGAATCAAACGACCCAAAAATATAAATGCAATTACTTTTATGAAATTTTAAGCGAGAGAGGTCTATAATAAATCTTTAAGATACATGCAAACTTTCTTCATTTAATTATTGTAATCCTAGTTTGCATGCTATATGACATTTATTATAAACATTTAGGAAATGAAAAGCTGTCTTTAACCAGAAACTTAAAAGCGTTTTCCTGTCTATTTATTGAATATAGAAGTGGTCTTTACAGTAAGTGTAATTAAAAACCTAGCATGTGCATTTAACACGACTTATATTGTTTCTTTTGAGTAGTCATTACAGAATGGCATTGGAGTTTTTATAACTATTTAAATAGCACAATATTTTGACATTTTGTTGCAATGATAAAACAAACAGCGTCTATTAAATATGCATGCAATTTACACGAAGTGCTATTCGATTTAATTTTTAGCTCTCCTGGACTGATGGATCAGGTGAGCTATTGCCATCTCTTGTCGTCTGTCGTCTGTTAACAATTTTTCAAAAACTTTTTCCGTTTTACTACTTCACAGAAAGTTATGAAATTTGGTATGAATGATCCTTAGTGTGTCCTGAATGAGAGCTATGTTTCGATTTTTGATCCGTTAATACATAGCCGATGTTGCTTAAAATAGATCACGAAACAGACAGGCTACTGTTTTTGGCTTGTAAATCAAAAAGATGTAGAGGAAATCTGATGCAATCTTCCTTAGCAACGATGCTCTATAAAACTTTTTGGGTCGAATTTTTCAGATGACTCTATAGGGTTTTGAAGGTAAAAAAGGCGCGTTTGATGTTTTTGGCCTATATAATGATAATTGTTGCAGATAGAGAAAAGCGTTTGCTTGCATACATTTTCAGCTTATTGGGCTCTACAAAAGTCTCTATTGGATCCAAGTTTGAACCAATGAAGACTTTTGTAGATCTCAATTAGTATAGGGGTCATCTGAAACTTTGATCAAATGCAGACTTTTGTAGAGCTCAATGAGCTGAACGTTTAAGCAATCATAAGCTTTTCTCTATATCTAACCTAGGGGTTTTTGGTCTTTAAGAGATGAAAAAAGCGTGTTTTTCATATTATTGCCAGAAAGAATTAAAACTTTTGCAGATAGAGGAAATCTGTCACTTGCTTAAACCTTCAGTTTATTGAACTCAACAAAAGTCTCCATAGGGTCGAAAATGTCAGGTGACCACTTATAGGAGTTATGGCCCTTGCATATAGAGAAAATCTGTTGCTTGCTTTAAACCATCAGCTCATTTGACTCTACAAAAGTCTCCATTCAGTCAAAGTTGTCAGTAATGCCTTATAGAAGAGACCCTTATACATATAGCCGAAGGATCAGATGAGCGTTTTTGGGTCCTGGAAACCTCTTGTTTATATTTCCCTTTTTTTTAAATCACTGCCTATAAATGTTAAGTCGTATTATTTGTAAAATGCAGTAATTTTTATATACCATGTATACCAGAACTGAATTCTTTAAAACCATTTTTCATTAGCAAGAGTTTTTACAATATCTGCATATACGTCTAAAGCAGCTTTATCTAAAGTCTGTGAAATCAATGTTTCTGATTAATTTGATATTCTTTAAAGATTAATGAGCGAATATGATACTGATAGTTTTATTTTATTGTGCTGATGTCAATGGGAAGAGAAGTATACATCTCAAACAAAGGTAGAGTTCAATTAATTTACTACTCATTTGACCGTCATTCATTAAAATCTATAAAATTTTAAACGTAATTAATAAATTTAGCGTCACAGGGTTTTGATCTTTAATTTTTAAGTTACGTAGTGATATAAACCACAGATCGTGATATCAGTTTTCTATAATTGTCATCCCATTAATCCACCTTTCAACAAGTGAAAAAATAATACTTTTACTCCAATGCATTTTATCAAAATATATTGCAGTATTTTTTTTTCCTAAAGATCTTTATTTTAAAAAATCGTTTTTAAGCCCTCTTTCGAAATGTTTCGTTTGATATTTGAAATCAGTTGTCAATCTGTAATTCACAAAATCACACCTAAATAATAATAGACATTTTTGAAATTAAATTTTCTCAGCTGAATTTCGCCAAAACTTTTCTCCCTTTAATGGTTAAAAGGTAACACCCAAACTTTTGAGTGCATATTCTATAGCTATTCATAGACAATTTTTTCCAGCATAGCAAAACTAACTGTTTTATTGAAATCACTGGGTAGATAATATTTACTGGTTGATCAAAAGTCAACGAGGATAACAACAAACTCTGTAGGCAGTCTTGTATGAATGTAGGAAAGGGGCACCAATGGGGCATGCGACACATATTGAACTTGTAAAAAATGTTTTTGTTTCAAATTTTCCGATGGTTTTAGTTCATTACAGGCCAGCTCTAGTATTAAAGCAGCACTGAACCAATATAAAGTGAAAACTAAGATCTGTGACATTATGTCTCATTATTTTATCTTTGAATCATGTAATTGCTGAGAAAACTGAGACGAAGAACTTTTTACACGAAGGTTAAATATGCGTTCAAACGCATATTGAAAAATATCAGACTTTTTATTTATAAATACTACAAGACACCCGCGAATTCGCGGGAAAAGTTGCATAAAAACATAAGTTACATCGATATTAACGATGCACGTAAAGTATCCTTACAATAGTTAAGTAGGTAAAACCACATTTAAAAGGTAAAATCCAAATAAGAAAATCACAATAAAAGGTAAAAAATAATAAAAAAATAAAAGATGCCCAAATTTTCGGTCTGCAAGTCCTTCCTCAGGGGCTAAAAGAACAAGAACGATGTGGACACATCAGCTGACCAGAACCAAATGGCAAGTGTAGACCCTAGGTATGCCACCTGCGGAGACGAGTTTGTTCACAAAGACTTACAATAACAAAGAGCAAACACAAAATACGTCATCAAAATGTAAAATAAAATGAATCTGAGGATCAACAGGACAAAATGAGAGTGGATGAAATTTTGTTTTCGCCCCCGCAACGCCGAACAGACCACTCAAGTGCAACTAACATGAAAAGAAAGACGAAATGAACACGAAATGATGACGACTAAAGGAATATCGGGGTGGTATAGGAACAAAGAAACAGTAAGTTCTAAGTAAACAACTGTCGTCTTATATTGATGCCAAAGGGTTGAAATGTTCCTATAAATTTGATTAATCTCTGTTCCAGAAATTGTCCTTGTTTCTCGCTAGAACAAGTTTCAAGGAGAACGGTTACATGCATATCATGGACGCTGTGGTTTGGCAAACAAAAGTGCTGACCGACTGGGCAATCTTCGCATTTAAGAACACTCCGTCTGTGTTCGGCGAACCTGTCTCCTAGCCGACGGTAGGTTTCCCCTCTGTAGATTTTACAACACTTGGCACAGCGGATGGCGTAGATAACGTTTTTAGATAAGAAACCGTTCTTCAACTTGAAAGTGTTTAAGGGACCGACTATCTGCTCAGTCTCCCATGTGAAGTTGCATGTAACACATATAGGTCGACCACAACCCCTGGTGCCTGAAAAATTGGAGCGAGGACGTCTAGTGGCATTGTTGTAAGAGCTTAAAACTAGATGTTGCCTCAAACTCTTTTCCTTGCAGAAGGCAGTCAGGGGTGGCGAGGTAAACACATTCGACATGTGTTCATCCTCCAGGACAATGGATTTGAAGTTACGCAGCAGAATATTCCGTATAGTCAAGTTGTGAGAGTGATAAGTTAGAACCAAAGGTATACGGTCGTTCTTGCGTCTAGTCCTGGCCTCCAAAGCTTTGGATCGTGTCACCTGAGAGACAGAGTTGATGGCTTTATCCAATATCTTTTTAGGATATCCCCTCTTGACAAAGAATGATTTCATAGTACTACTCTGAACCTTGAAGTCATCCTCGTCGCTGCAAATACGTTTAAGTTGTAGAAACTGAGACTTAGGAATGACATCTTTGCAACTCTGAGGATGACAAGATTGATACTGTAATTCAGGTAGCAATGCGCATCTGTAGGTTTGTAAAATATTGAAGTTACTATTTTACCATTTTTGATGCTGCATTCATAGTCAAGAAAGGAGAGTTTCTCTTGAGTGACGGTGAAGGTATACTGGATAGCAGGGTGATAGGAAGAGACAAAGCTTATAAAGGAGTTAAGGGGGTTTGCTCCTGCATCTTAAAGTAAATAAAAATGGATAAAGTTGCATCTGTTTTAAAGAATATGGACAAATGATCGAAATAAGCAAGAAAAAAATGTAGGTCCATGTTCTCGTTTTTATGCTATAAGCATTAATAATTTTGGCGGGAAATAAGTTCTCTCTAGATTTTTCATTACTTTTGCATTGTAGCAGATTGGTATCTTTAAACCTTTTAAAATGTATGACAGAGTAAATAAAATTTCATTAAAAATTGTGAACTGCATATTCGGTGGACATATTTTTGAATAAGAAAAAGAAAATAGGGGGTTCATGTGCAAAAATGTTCAAGCATAATAGATGGGTAAACCCAAAGGATCTCGAAAATCTGACAAAAATCCCAAAATATGAGGAGCAAACTTCCTTAAGATTATCTTTACTATCGGAGGAAACATTAAAAACATCATTCATGTACCGTTTGTATAGGTCTGGGACAGGATCAATGTATTCGGAAAACATTTTCTCCTCCAAATACCAAAACAAACAGACAAGCAAAACTAGGTCCCATCTTAGTGCCAATGACAACACCACCAGACTGGGAATAGAATTCTCCATTGAACTGGAAAGTGTTCAGGTTGAGGACCAGTTCTGCCAACCTCACGATAATTCCAGTTTTAACATGGGGATTGGGTCTTTTGTCCAAGAAATGTTTCAAAGTAATCATGGCATCGTTATTAGGGATGCTAGTATAGAGCGTAGTAACATCCATCGAGAACAATCGAAAGTCTTCCGGATTTTCTGGTTCAAAGAACTCTAGGATGTTCAGAGCATGTGTAGTGTACTTAACGTATGTGGGTAAGTTCTCCACTATTGGCATGAAAACACTATGGAGAAAGCTGGAAATGTTCTCAGTAGGAAAACTACACGAGAGACTATGTGTCTACCAGGGTTCCCATTTTTTGAATCTTCGGGAGCATATAGAATTTTGATGTCCTGAATTGAGACACTATCAAGTTCTTAGCATTTTCTTGTAGATCATTGTTCTCGATGGATGTTTTCAGAAAATCCTTGATGAGATTTTGATTCCTTTCAGTATTATTGTGTTTTTATTTAGAATAAAAAGTGGGATTTGCCAGTTGAAAATCCCCTTCGGAGACATGTAACTTGCACCACCTTTATCAGCAGGTTTTATAACAATGTCGGTGCAGGTCTTTAAATGTCTGAGAGCAGCTTGTTCATCAGTGATCAAACTATGTCTCCTCAGGGGTTCGGTTTTTAAATTATCAATTTGGTTTAGACAAGATTTAAAATATTTTTCCAAAACAGGAAACCAGGAGACTTTAGGGGTGAAATTGGATTGTTTCTTTTCAGAATTACTGAATAAAGAGGCGGCTTCATCATCATCCTCATTGGAAAGTAGATTCTCCTTCTCGTGGAAGAAAGCTTTTAGGAGGAGACGCCTGAAGAAATTCTGAATGTCTGTATGATTCTGAAAAGAATCTTCTAAAGAGGTAGTCGGGACAAAATTAAGACCTTCGGACAGAAGACTCAATTCTGCACGAGAAAGCTATATTGAAGCAGGTACATATTACATTACATTGCAAAATATCCTTGCGTTGTTTAATATATTTTTATAGATAAATAGATAGAGATAGAGTTCTATTTAGACATAATATCATACATAACAATAAGGTTTAAAATGTACGCAACATTACCAATGATGTAACTAACTTAAATAGTTATAGTTATATCGTACATTCGTATGTCATTCATCATTAATATATATTTTTTTTTATTTTATTTTTGGTACCTATCATATAGACTTATGTGTGCTCACATTTTCATTCGACAACATATTTATAGGGGGAATTATTAAAAGTCAATAATTTTCCAAAATTTGTGGGCATGGAATACCGGTAGAAGAGCAACATTATTGTTAGATTCTATCGCAGGTCCACATAAAACGGGGGGTCTGTTTTAATTGTCCTAAATATTATGGGCGTTTTTCTTTTACTCTTGTACCAGCCGAAAATCTTAATGTACGATCATATTATCCTCATCCTCAATGGAAAGTGGATTCTCCTTCTCGTGGAAGAAAGCTTTTAGGAGGAGACGCCTGAAGAAATTCTGAATGTCTGTATGATTCTGAAAATAATCTGCTTAAGAGGTAGTCGGGACAAAACTAAGACCTTTTGACAGAAGACTGAATTCTGCACGAGAAAGTTCTATTGAAGCAGGTACACATTACATTACATTGCAAAATATCCTTACGTTGTTTTATATATTTATAGATAAATAGATAGAGATAGATTTCTATTTAGACATAATATCCTACATAACAATAAAATGTACGCAACATTACCAATGATGTAAGTAACTTTAAATAGTTATAGATATATCGTACATTCGTATGTCCTTCATCATTAATATATATTTTTTATTTCATTTTTGGTACCTATCATATAGACTTATGTGTGCACACATTTTCATTCGTCAACATATTTATTGGGGTCATCATTAATAGTCAATAATGTTCCAAAATTTGTGGGCATGGAATACCGGTAGAAGAGCAACATTATTGTTAGATTCTATCGCAGGTCCACATAAAACGGGGGGTCTGTTTTAATTGTCCTAAATATTATGGGCTTTTTTCTTTTACTCTTGTACCAGCCGAAAATAACTATTCATAGAGAAAGCATGTTTTACCCTACAACATACAATGAATCTTTCGTCATGAAGACTCACCGAATCTTTAAAATGGTGTACACTTTTAAGGGGTGTTGTTTTTGATAAATTTCCTTTTACATTTCTTGGAAAAAATGGCAGACACCTTTGAATATTATTTTATATCAAGCGGTAAAATCTGAGGTTTTATGGTGATGATTATTTTGTGTTTAGTTTTTGTGCTTTGTCTAGGAATATTGATAGGGGGAAGGTTGGGCCCAAAAAACTAGTTTAACCCCGCCACATATTACATGTGCCTGTCCTAAGCCAGGAATCTTTGACAAAGCTTTCGTTTGTACTTGTCTTTTTGATGTTTTCTGTTCCTTGTTTAAGAAAGGGGTCTATCTGTGACTATTTCAGGGCTGGATTTGAATTATATGCATCTTATTTAGATCATGGGCCAATTGCAGAACCACGAGCAGTGCCAAATGGCCTCGTTGAAGGCTGCTGGCGGTTGTCCGTTGTGGTTTTTCTAAATTGCCGTTTAATTGTGGGCTGTGTCGCGTACACTTATTCCACATCTCTTTATTTTCTATTGATGTTAGTTAATTGATGTGAGTAAGTTAATTTCAATAACAGGTTAATTTCACTTTTTTTCTTCGAAGTTTCAAATTTAATACATCATCATCATCATCATCAGCAGCAGCATTCTTTAGCCGCGGCATCCCAAATATGGTGGAGTATACTCACACTTTTAAGGTGCAGTGTATATAAGTGTGGAGGAAAAAAATGACAGAACGTGTAAAATATGAATGTTATAGAACAAATCAGATTGGAATCAGTTTATGGCATTATCTGCTTCAGGTTTCATAACGATGTAGAATCGTTATCTGTCTGCAAGTCACGATGTAATTATCGTAGTATGTACTTGTATTGTCTGTTATCTCAACAGGTGCTCTTTTAATACTTTCTTTCTTTATTAAATGGCAAGCGAACGTTTCTATGAAAATGTTCATTTTAAGTTGCCCCACCAAACGGAACATATTCTTTGTTTTAAAAGGGGCAAACTTATAATTATTCCATATCAAATCAATAAATGGTTGAATTTGAATATTTATGGTTATTTATACATTGTATGCAATATTTTATGGCTTTGGCTTGAAAAAGATTTTTTAATGAAGTTTATGTTGAAAATGTTCACATTGTTCCACGTCTTGAGGCACCAATAAAACTTTGATTATTGCATTCAATGTTTGTAATTAAATTCCGTGAAATATTTAAGAGTTTGCACAGATAAATTTGATAAAAATTGAACTAAATAAATTGTTTATCCTTACAAATTACTTTGCGTAAGTTGTCAAGGCCTTCTATCATTAATAAAACAGTATTTACTAGTCGAAATTGTCATAGTAATAAAATACCAAACACAATGGATGTATAGTTAAAAAATCATAAAAAGAGCCCATTTCTGGTAACCAGCCTGTTTCATTATTTGATTTTTACAGTATTTTAGAGATCTGTTAGATAAATGGTATGGTTAAGCCCTCGTCCAGAAAACTACTGGGCATTGGTTAGTCCAGTATTGCTGTGGTCAAAAGTTGACAAAGATTAAACTGCAATGTTGAATGAATGCTTAGGCTTAAATCTTAAAAAAATATCCCTTCAATTTTGTTTATTCTTGTGGAAACGTCAATTCAGTCTGCTTGTTTCATAGACTCTACAGTGTCGACTGGATGTTTAACAAGAGGGTCCACCGAATAGAATAGAGGTTCAAGCAAGCAACAACTGTTCTTTATCTGCGATAGTTTTTAATTCTTGTGTTGTTCAACACGATGGAACGCTATTTTTAAACTTTAAAAGGCTATAACACCTGTAAGCTGCCGTCTGACAATGGAGACTTTTGAAGAGTCTATAAGATTCTTCTGATTTTAGCTATCTGTTATAGTTGCTGGAAAACAAGCCATTTTGATTGATTTCCCCCTCCTATGTTTTATTTTTAGTGACAATTGCAATGTTTTGTTTTCGAATCCCTTCGAAATATCGTTCCTGATAAGTTTAAGTTAAACCATATTAGTAGTCTCAGAGGAGTAGAAAACGGACAACTGGACACATATACAAGTTCAAAGGCCTGTGGCCAGGTGAGCTAATCATCAAACTAAAAATACCAGGTAATACAGGTTACGCTTTATAAACATATTCAAATTCAAGCAGTAACCTCTCATCAGCAGCATTTGAATCAAAACATTCGGAAGTCAACATATATATCAATAAATAATTTTATTTATATTTACATCCTATAGACAAACTGTTTACTATCCATTGATATCTGTACTACGTTATTAATCGTCTAACTAACAAACAATTTTGAAATATGAGTTTCAAAAATGTTTTGAAGGCGCACCGGATCACTTTGCCTATTGACTGACCAGTCATTAATTGCCGCTCGATGTCGGACTCCGATATGAAGGACTATTAATATTTCAAATTAAAGTGGATATTAAACCGTTAAGAATTGAGTCGTCTCACGCGTACTTATTTATTTATCACCAACAAATGGATGAAATTAATTTACATCTGAAACATCATTTGACTTATTGATTTAACAATATGTTCTCTTTACATTGACAGGGATACAAATTGTCAACAATACAAAGGCGTTCTTGTTCCTATGAAGGGGTGAGTATATATAATTATTGAAATTCTGAAATTTAAAGAAAAGAAGTACTTTGATTCAATATGATGGAAAATGGATTTTATGTAAGTTGGTATCTAATTACAGGAAAGGTAGTAGAATCGTAAAACGGTAATTGTTATACCATCATTGTCTACCTGTAGTTAATCATCTTTATGAATTTTTCTATCAAGGTCACTTTTGATTTGTATATTATATGTTGTTTGTATAAAAATGAATCAGAGTTTCCAACACCAAACTAAGTCTTTCGATAAAATATATCCACGAAAACATTCACTCTTTAATCATTTACATCAATACCAAAATTGATGCTATATCGAAAAGTAGAAAGAAATACAATTTGTTATGTCAAAAAAGATTTAATTCCACAAAGCAAAATCAAAACAAGATTATCTCCTGAAATTAACGAGAATAATCATTTTTACTAAGCAGATCCGTTTATGTATGTAGAATTTTAAATGCTCAAAGTTTGAAATACATGATGCGATTCTCAGCTGCGATAATCTGTTTTTATCCACATTTAAATCACCCCTTACTTGTAAACCATATGTTTAAAGGTCGTCAAATGCAAGAACTGTTTAAGAGAACAAAAACCTTCCTCGTAGGATTGAGGATCCAAGCTGCTCTAGGTTTTTCTACGAGTATCTAGGCCCTTTGATCACTTAGGACATTTTGGCCCTTAATAAAATTAGATTTAGATAAAGGATTAGTTTGGATGGGAGATTGCCATCCTCAAAGGCTGTTTTCAGTTGATCTACTCTAGTTAACTAGAGTTAACCCGAGAAACAAATAAACGACTAGAGTTCGGAGTCGGGTAAACACTGATGACCTTTCACACCTACTCCAGTTTAACTCTGGCGAAAGTAGGGTTGGTAGAGTATGTGACGTCATGAGTAGAGTTTACCTGCGACAATGTGACTGGATTTTTAAAATAATACGTATCTAATGTTTAATTTACCTAAAGTTACTTTAGAAAAAAATGTTTTTTTATTTTATTATTTAAAAGTCTTGAAGTTTTATTATGTTGTCGCTATGGTCAATATTAGAGTACCCTGTTTTATTGAGAAAAAGTACACGAATAAACCCGACACCAGAATAATTAGGTCAGTTAATAAATCAAGTGCGCATGATCCTACCAAACTATTAATAGAAAATTACTCTAGTAGGGTTAAATCGAGTAGGTTAACTGAAAACAACCTTCAATACATGGGATAACCATATATGTCTCTTTAGAAGGCTTGGCATCGTTTCTAGAGACGATCCTCAACAATGCTGTCAGAAAGGACCACAAAAATTGGTCCCTGACATTTTCACCCCTGACAAGAATTGAACCACGTATTCTATTAGGCTGTTTTCAGTTGACCTACTCTTGTTAACTAGAGTTAAACAGAGTAACAAATAAACGACCAGAGTTCGGACTCGGGTATACCCCGATGACATTACCCCTACTCGAGTTTAACTCTGGTAAAAGCAGGGTTGGAAGAGTACGTGACGCTATGAGTAGAGTTTACATTCGATAATGTGACTAGATTTTTAAAATCATACGTATCTAATGTTAAATTCCCTTAAAGTTACATTAGAAATAGTGTTTTTTTTAAAATTTTATTATCTAAAAATATTGAAGTTTTATTGTTATAATATTGTCGCTATGGTCAACTCTATACTATAGAGTTCCCCGTTTTATTGAAAAAAATACACGAATAAACCCAATACTAGAATAATTTGTTCAGTTGAAAAATCAAGTGCACATGATCCTACTGAGCTAATAATAAAAAATTACTCTAATAGGTTAACTCGAGGAGGTCAATTGAAAACAACCCTAATGTCAGTATCCTATCAGACAACCGATTCAGATATAATTACTTCAAACTTAGTGTTAATAACGGCAAAATAATTTCCCAATAATGTGTTAATTAGGATACTTACAGTTAAAATCTGTTCTAATCTCTCCTGTCGGTAATAGATCTGTTCTAACCCAGGACACCAACTGTCATAAACTGTCCTGGAACAGAACTGTCATAAACTGTCCTGGAACAGAACTGTCATAACTGTCCCAGCCCCTGACACTTCTAGATCTGTCATAAACTGTCCAAGCCTCTGAAACTTTTAGAACTTATCTAGGTCCTGACAACTTAGAACCCCTTTAGTTCCTGATAGTTCTGTGCCTTTACAGTTCTTAGCTCTGAAAGGTCTTGGAAGTTCTAAATGACATCATGTGTTGTTTATTTCAATGTTTTGTCAGGTATGTTAAAATTTAATTATAGTCAAAATGTTTCCAGTGAAAGTCAGGCGGATTCATTTTAAAATTATAAGCTTATTGTTAAAATTGTATTCTCGATAGCCATGCAATTTTGATCACTTTGGACAAAGAACAAGAATAGTTCCAAAACTTGCAGCAGCTTTTAGGGCTTAGAACTACCAGGGAACAGAACAAGTAAGAGATGTTAGGGCGTAAGACAGCTTAGAAATATCGGGGCTTAAATCTATCACGGTGTAGAACTGTACAGAACTGTCGTTTTACAGGACACGACTTGTCATATACTGTCCTGCAGCAGCTTTTAGGGCTTAGAACTACTAGGGCACAGAACAAGTAAGATATGTTAGGGCGTAAGACAGCTTAGAAATATCGGGGCTTAAATCTATCACGGTGTAGAACTGTCCAATGACAGGACACGACTTGTCATAAACTGTCCTGGAACTGTCAGCAGAACTGAGTTAGAACAGATTTCTGGTAGTTTCTGACAGTTCTAAAGAGATGTTAATTGTCCTTTTTATACGACCGTTGTGTTTTGCGATCGTATAATGTTACGGCTATGTCGTCGTTGCCGCCGGTGTCGTCGTTGTTGTCGTCTGGGGACATTTGGTTTCCGTGCGATAGTAGATATTGACCGATTGTTATGAAATTTTAATATGATTTTTTAACCACTAAAGGAATGTTCCTATTGCATTTAGGGTTTGTGGCCCCTACCGTTTTTGAAAAAGGGCCAAAAGGGGCTAAAATTGGTGTATTAACAAAACTGTTGTAGAATGTTTGTTATTCATTTGATTTTAAAAATTCTTTTTTTATTGAATTTCTTATTAAACTCTGTCAACTAAATGTGTCAATGATTTTAATATATATTGCACCGTTACATAAATAAAGGGGGCCAAAGATAGGCCACGCCCAAAAATTTGACTTTTTAATTTTTTGTCTGATTTTCTAAATATATTTTTCATTAGAATCCTTGTGAAAATTCCTGCCTGCGTTTTCAATCAGATTTGCAATATCTCTTACCATTTTTGAGAAATTAGGGGTCGAAGGGGCTAAAACCGCCATTTATAATAGTTATTGAGGAAAATAGTTTTACACAAACAATTTAGATGAGTTGGCAAGCAAATTGGTTTGAAGTTGTAATATCACTAAAGGAAGTTTCTTAATGCATTTAGGGCTTGTGGCCCTTTACCATTTTAGAAAAAATGACCAAAAGGGGCTAAAACGGCTGTATTGACAAAACTGCTGTAGAATGTTTATTATTCATTGGATTTTTAAAATGCTATTTTATTTTGCTTATTTAATTCTGACAACTAAATATGTCAATGGTTTTGATAAATTTTTGACTGTTGCATTGTTACAGGGGGCCAAAGGAGGGCCACACCCATAAAATTAACTTTTTATTTGTGGTCCGATTTTCAAAATCTTTTTTTCATTGGAATCCTTGTGAAATTTCCTACCTGCACTCTTCAATCAGATTTGCATTGTCTGTTACCATTTTCAAGAAGTTAGGGGTCGAATGGGCAAAAAAGCCATTTTTTGAGTTCGAGGCAAATAGTTTTACGCAAGAAGTTTAGTTAAGCCAATTGTTTTAATGTGATGATTATATCCACTTAAGGAATCTTCTTATTGTGTTTGGGGTTTGTGTCCCTTATCATTTTAGAAAAAATAAGAAATTGTGGGGTTAAAGGGTAAAAAACGTCAACATAAGTAATATATAGTGCATAAAATATAAGTATCATGATATGATACTGACTACACAATGGGTCCAATATTAGTAAACATTTATCAATGTTTAGACGTATCAACATATTTTCACGAAAAATGATAATTATTGTTATTCTATAATTTAAATAATTCTTTAACATATTTCATTATAATCAACTTAGTGAATAAAAAAGGATATTCACCTGGCAAAGAGATAGTCACCTTAAAATGGCGGGAAAGGTGATGACGTCGTTACAGTATTTTTCTGTTTGGTTTAATTTTTTGACACTTCAAATGCATATTTTTGTCAGATATTGGATAATAGAATAAAACATTTCGATAAATGTGAGTGTTATTGACTTTAGAAAAAAACTAAAGATATTCACCTCGCCCTTCGGGCTCAGTGAATATTTGTTTTTTTGAAAAGTCAAAAACACTGCACATTTACCTCAACAAAAGACAGTAATTGTATATTATTCGCTTTAAAATTGATTGTGCTTTGTTAATACAATGAATCATCGTTCCATTTTACACAACTGAGTAGTGGTGAAATTAAAGTAAATGATTCTACTGTTCCATGCTACTATCTAATGAATAATTATGTCTCGTTACTAGCTGATTTTGTGATTTTTGTTATGATAAGGCTTTTCACATTAAAAAATTACGTAATTACACAAATATGCATATATTATTCTGACTAGAAAGTGCTAAATGTACAACAGAGCCGAGTTAAAAAAAAGCTGTCCCAATATTTTTCATATACTATAGTATGATATTTGATTTTTAATTTTCAAAATCTCAATTTTCTTAATAAACGAAAAAAAAAAAAACAACAATGCAAGAACACTTTTAGAGCTGTCACTGTCAAATGATATAAACAATGTCCCAAACTCGCCTTACTTATCCTCCTCATTCCAAGTGTGACTTATGTCATTACCATTTCAATCCATTTTCTCTGTTCTTTGCTTTCTTGCTGGGCTGGTTTTAGACTGTATTCCAGGCCATGAGGATGAGAGGCTGGTTATTGTGCTAGCCAGGTAATTTCTGTGGTGTGATAATATAACACACTCTAAAAAATAAATTACTCAGTATCTTGGAATTACTAGTTTTGAGTATTTGGAATTACTTAAAAATACTAAGTAATTAATAAATAATACTAAGTAATTTTATAAGTAATCAGGGTTTACTTAAGTCAAGTAAAACAAATCTTAAAATAAGTAATTCAAATTTGTGTTAAATATAATTACTTATTTTGAGTATTACTATTACTTATTGCAAAACATGAAATCATTCACCAAGTAAGAATTATTAATTTCAAGACATTGAATTACTAATAAACTTCAAATTACTTATTTTGAGTAATTCAATTACAATTATTTTAATCTTTTTATAAATGGCAGAATTTAAAGTACACTCCCAAATAAATGGATCAGTATCATTTGATCTTGCATTTATATAGAGACTGTAACATTATTAACCTTTATAAAGCAAAATTTAATGTAGATAAAAATAATATACAGTGTCCTTATTACCTCTTCACAACAATTGGCATTAATTAATAGATACTTAATTCTATATAAGTTTTTAAATATGTCTGTGCATGTTAAACACATTATGAAATAATATTGTGTGAAAAAAAACATTTGCCACTATTGCTGATTGAAATGAAACATCTTTTGGTAGAAAAATACGGGGCTAAGATATAGTACTAAGTAAAACTGAATTACTCACCTTCGGAGGAGAGATTTTTCAACAACAAATCGGCATTCCAATGGGCACAAACTGTGCTCCTCTCCTCGCCGATTTGTTTTTATACTCTTACGAGACTGAATTTCTTCAGGGACTCGTAAAGAACAAGAAGATGAAAGAGGCAAGGTCATTTAATCTTACATTCAGATATATTGATGATGTCCTTTCTGTCAATAACACTTCATTTGGTAGTTGGATTCCTTCAATATATCCTCCGGAATTGGAGATTAAAGAGACCACCGAATCTAATTGCTTCACGTCTTTCTTGGATTTGCACCTCGAATTTGACCCAGGTGGTCATCTCAGTACAAAAATTTACGATAAACGAGACGATTTTAATTTTCAAATTATTAATTTTCCTAATCTACAGAGCAATATACCTACTTCTCCTGCATACGGTGTTTATATTTCTCAACTTATTCGATATGCCAGAGCTTGCACACATTTCACAGATTTTTTGATCAGACACCGGTTTCTTCGTGACCGACTTTTGAAGCAGGGCTATAAGAAAATACGTCTCATACGATCACTAAAAAAATTCTTTCTTCGTTATCAGCCACTAGTAGAAAAGTTCAAAATTAAGTTAAAAGATATGATAGTTAATTGTTTTAATTAGTGTTTGACTGGTCTGCTGTACTGAGATGATCACCTCAATATCCCTATTGTGTCTCACAACTATGTTGTGTTCTATGGTCATTACCGGATCCTACGATCGCAATGGAAGAGGGAGGTTTGGCGCAATAAAACCTGGTTTAACCCACCATTTCGTTTGAAATGCCTGTACCAAGTCAGGACCATTGCGATCCACCAGTTCTCCGGTATGACTGATTCGTTTTTGTCATTTTCTCTGGACTATGAGATTGATCATTCAAGTTCGGTAGTTTTGTTATTACCTTTATTTACTAAGTAAATGGAATATGAATGAGAGAAGGAATTTGATTGGTTAATTTAAAAGAGGCAACCAATGAGATGATCTGTAACTTTATTCTTGTTTTGGCGCTTTGAATTGGAAGAGGAATTCACAGAAGATGTTTTTAGTATATATTTTTGGAATTCCAGTGACTATTCCGAGTACATTTGTCAGATAAGTGTATTTTTTTATATATTTTATTATTTTTAATTCCTTTTTAATGTTTCCATTGCATTCTAAATCATTATGTTAAAGATCACCAGTGAAATTATTTAGAAAATGTAAACAGTTTCACAACTTTTATGCATGTGTGACAAATATTATACACAGTGTTATATTTTCTTCAGAACTAAAATGTTTAAAAGAATATAGCACACAAAAGATGCATTGAGGTGTTTAGTTCATTTAGATGCATAGTTTGAAAGTTAAAACTGTTAAGCATCCATACCGACTGGTTCTCGATAATTTTGTTTCACTGAAAACGATACTTTGTGGAGTACTCTTTTCTTTTCAGACAACAAAAAGGACACGGGAAGGAGGAATGGTGAATCGTGAACAGATCTAGGAACAATTCATAATGATGCTAGTGACAGACTGACGCCTAGATGGCCCATATGAGATACAAAGGAGTCGTTAAATATGTAGAAACAAATAAAATAATTACTTAAACTGAGTAAAATAATTACTTGAAATAAGTAAATGAATTTCTTGAAATAAGTAAATGAATTTCTTGAAATAAGTAAATGAATTTCT
This sequence comes from Arcuatula senhousia, assembly GCA_963971305.1. Taxonomy (NCBI): domain Eukaryota; kingdom Metazoa; phylum Mollusca; class Bivalvia; order Mytilida; family Mytilidae; genus Arcuatula; species Arcuatula senhousia. The sequence continues at coordinate 7,516,662 of OZ020306.1, forward strand.
AGAAATAAGTAATTGAATTTCTAGAAATAAGTAATTGAAAATCTTAAAACAAGTAAAACAACTACTTGAAGTAAGTATATCAATCTATGAAAATAAGTAAAATAATTACTTGAAACTAGAAAATATATGCCTTAAAACAAGTAAAACATTTACTTGTTTCAAGAATATTTGAGTTCTTAAAATAAGTAATTTCGAAATACTTAGTAGATACAATAAAATTACTGAGTTATTTCTCAGTAATTTTGAATTACTACGAATTACTCCCAGATATACAAATTTTTTTACTTAGTAATTTACTTAAAATGAGTAATTAAATTACTTGAAATAAGTATTACTAAGTAATTTATTTTTTAGAGTGCATGTCCTAGCCATCTGAATTGTCCCCTTTGTAATTCCGTTGCAGTGAAATGGCAGTTGCGTTTCTTCAAGAAATCTTCATTTTGAATCTTTTGCGACCAAATTATATTCTGTATTCTCGAGCTCTGGCATTTTTTTGTAATTACTCCATCTTCTGCAAGTCGCTCAGGATGAAACATCAGCACCCTGACACAAGCATCTTCAATGTCCTTGTATTGATTTCGTACAACTACACGTAGTTTAATAATTTTGTTGTACACTTGAGACTTCTAAATTGGCTTTACCTTTACAAAGGCCACACGGGCTTTTGATAGTGAATGAATTATGTTGCCTAGCTCAGTAAAATCTTCAAATTTCTCTAAAAGTGATTTTGGATTATAATGCGCTCAATCAGTTGGGTGTTAATGACAATTGCCTTGGTCTAATCGGTATTGATCTTTAGACCTGTCTGTACAGTATAATACTTTATGGGTGTATTTTTTCTGGTAGATGCTGTTTTGTTCCCAAAATTTCCAAAAGGTAGGACGCAAAATCAGGATCTCATAGTTGACTTAACATAAGCCATTGAGTTCAAAGTATGTTGCTGATAGTTTTTCACTTGGTCCAATCAATGGTCACAAGATGGGTAATTTTTACACCAGATCTAACATTCAATTGTTATGGAGATGGAATGTCAAAGTAAGACTCTTCACTGAAAGTTTGTGTGTTTAAAAAATGTTTAATTGGTTGGTTTACCAACGACTTTTCTTTAAAGCCCTGTACACACGATGAAATTAATTTCATGAAATTAGTTGCATGCAACAAATTTCATCATGTAAACCTTGAAATTTTGAGTTGCATGCAACTTTTTAAAAGTTTCATGAAACTGTTTTTAATAGAACATTGCTCTATTCCAGAAAAAGTTGCATTCAACTTTTCTAGTAATAGCCAATCAACTGATGTGCTTAGAGGTCATATGTTAATTGGTTAGGTCAAAAAGCACTTTACTATAGAGTAACATGAAAATATCATGAAATTAATTTCACCGTGTGTACCAGGCTTAAGTGTCTATGTTGACGCCACCAGAAGCCTTTGTAAAGTCGATAACGGTGATGAATAAATACATCCTTAGTTTGCTCAATGATATTTATCTGATTCATAAAATCACGAACTTTGGCGCGCCATAAAACCTCGATTTTCCACACTTTATGCTTCTATTTCACATAAACAACTCAAATTACGACTAGCACAATCACTCTTGTTATCGTTACGACTTCGCGTTTTTTGATTTCTGTTCAGTTGTTTTTGTGTTTTTTTATTTTGTGTTATTTCGTGCTGTTCTCATTCGTGTTTACTGATCTTGTCGTTGCTCTTTCGATTTTTTGACATTATAATATCCCACTGATGCCTCTTCGCTTCTTAAATCGTTAGATATATTTTAACTTATATGGATATTTTCAAAATGGAAAAGATGTATTAATTGGGTATTCTAATGTCAATTGTCTGAAAAGGCAGACATATCAGTTTATTCAAAATAGTGCCCCGGAAGGGTAAGCACTTCTTAAAGCAATTAAGCTTTTGAATGCCATAGTACATACACCAACTTATCAAAAGCTCAAAACAGCTTTGATCTATAAGTGACACCTGATATATGTAGGTTGTTACACGTACATTTATTCCACAATCTGTTGCATCGCTGCAAGCAGCTCGACCACGTTCTAAATATCAAACACAGATTATAACAAAAGTTTATCTCATGTCATATCAAATGTTCGACCTAAAGAATTTATTGATTCTTTTTATTGACGACCACCTTAAATCAACATTAGTTTTTTTGTTTCTCTGAAGTCTGTTTAATAGCTTGTGAGAATATTGTTTTTAATATAAAAGACAGAGTAAATAAGTGCGTGTCAATATACAATATAATAAGGTAGACAGAAACATTTTTTAGGATTAATGCTTTGTGTTTTAATTCACAATCAGCTAAAAATTAAAAGAGCAACTGTATTCAAAACTGTTTTGTGCCCTACATGTATGATATATAAATGGTTAGTAGGTAATGAACAAGACAATAGAGTTAATAAACTGTAACATAAACCAAAATAAAAAAAATAGTTGTAAGCTACATGTACAATTTATTCGAATATTATTGTAACTTGCATCGATATCCCACTCACTGACTCAACATGTTGTGAATTTTGTTGCTACTGAACCTTATGATCGCAAGTACATAAGGTATGTACCAAAAACCTTCTTAAACCATCAATTATTTTGTGATGCTTTAACCAGGTACGTATAGGACCATTACGATCTTTAATTCCGCCTTTTTTTCTGATCTTCTACAGCATTTGTGATTGATAATTGCTCAATGGTATTTTTTGTTTTATATTACTTTTGTTAAAGAACTCTAAGAGTTTTAAAAATAGCGGGGAAAAGTCACAAGGGGGTTTCCGACATTTTTTTTAAATAGCAATAATCATCGGATACCCACTTAAAAGAGAGTAAAGAACAGTACCTTACTGTATGCGGTAGGGTATGGGGGTTCTGATATACGGGGTGGGTATGTCTTTTTCATATGAGTCGATTATTTTAAAGTATGGATATAAATGACCAAATTCAAGCCTTTGCGACCGTGTGTTCATTAAAGACCCGTCTATCAATTTTCATCCGCTGCCCTTTGACGCTTCTGTCCTCACCCGGGTGACGCTACTGGTTTTATTAAATTGGGAGACCGTAATCTAGGGCTGTCTCGATTTAACTCTAGTACAGTTAAACAACAACAAAACAACCAAGGAGCAATGTTGACTATTAAAAGAAAAATTACTGAAAGATGTATCCTTTTTACATCCAAACATATGAAAAAGACTCTTTTGAGAATTCATAGTTTGTAAGTCGAATGAATGACAAGGGATAAGGGATGAGTTTGTCATCCCATTCGGCAAATTTTATTTGAAAACCCATTTTATTGAGGCGAAACGAACCTAGATAAGGTCTTAGATCAATAAGGTGTAGTACAAATATTGCTTCAACAAATCTTCATTTACTTGTTGTACTGAGATGCTCATCTTATTATTTCTACTATATCTCCACAACCGTGTTGTGTTGTGTGTTACTACCGGTCCATAAGATCGCAATGGAAGAGGGAGGTTTGGCGCGCCATAAACCTGGTTTAACCAACCATTTCATTTGAAATGCCTGTACCAAGTCAGGTCCATTGCGATCTATAACTATTCCGGTGTGTCTTCCATGTTTTGTCTTTTCTCTTGGACATTGAGATTGATCCCTCCAAGTTCGATAATTTTATTATTACCTGTATTTAAACAAATATAGACAATATCTGAAGTCTTACCTGTATGGGAAAGTATATCGGAAACCAACTAAACATTCCTTGTGAGTGTGTGGATGGTAGTATACCTGAAAAAACAAACTCTTTTAATTTTAACATAATGGATCAAGACCAATTAATGTCATTGTACATGACTTTACACAAAGTTGAATCCTATTAGTTAGAAATACTGTGAACATGAACATTGTATTTAATATGCAGCCAATGATGGAATGGTTTGGGTAAAATGACAATTTTAATACACTTGGAGACACATCAGGGAAATATAACATTCCAAGCTAAAAACAAGAACGGAATTCCTGAGTCGCCTGCCGAGTGTGAAAAATTCCTTGATTTACGTCATCAAATTCTGTAAAAATGGCATTTTTTTATTAAAAAAAAGCGGTCGGATACCCCATAAGTACCTTTGCTCCTGTCAAATCATACTTATATTTTGGATGGTTTTTGACAAATTTAACTATGTACGCATTGTTTTTTAAATTTGCAAAAAAAAACCACCTAAAATTTGCAGGTTTTTCAACACTTTTTTGCCAAATCACACATTTATAGCCAATTTGAGTAATTATTTTTATTTATCAGAATAATGAATTTAAACAAAAAAATGCTGATATACTATGTTTTCACTAAAGTATATATTGCATATTTCCAGCTTTAACCATACCATACCTTAATTGTTCTTTCAAATATACATGAATAATAGTCCATCAGCCAACTCTGAAAATACGTCATATTTAAAAGTGGAGTGGATACCCCAGTAGACCGAATTTTTATGGTACAAAAATTTAGTATTACATCTAAGCTTCATAATTCCAAATGTTATACTTGTATAAAATATGCGGAAAATAGCGTAAAAATCATTTTTCTGGACCCTCTGGTGAGCAATTGAAAAGTAGTCATTCATTTATTTTCAATAAATTGAACATGGGGTTGAAAACTTCAATTACTGTTTTATAAATCTATAGTATGCATAGGGATTATTGACTTAGGAAAAGAATTTGCATCATAACAATGTCTAAAAAAGATATTTTTTAGATTTAAAATTGCTAATTATTACGTTCAAAATTTCCCTATTTTTACAAATTTGCGAATGTCTTCCTATGACTTCGCACGTATCACAGGTAAAATTTACTCAACAAGATTCACCTAATTACAATGGTCACAATTAAAAATATTAAAACCACCAGGATTTGATAAAAACAGTGTTTTACAGAAAAATCCATTTTTAATGTCCATGTGCGGATTGTAATGGTTTGACCGATATGGTTTTATTTTTTAAATTATTAAATGTGAAGGTCACTTTTTCTATTTTTAGAATCAATATTTTTTATGATTTTAAGTCATTTCTATGGTATTTTTTTAAAACCAACATAAAAGAAGTTATATTACAGTAAAGGTGATTTTTTACATTATTGAAAACAAAGTTATAACCTATTAATCACGTTTTCTTGTTTTTGGCCTGTTAGACTTTACTTTAGGTTAGGTGCGTTTGACTTTATTTATACTTATATGAAATATTTACATTACTTTTTACTTATAACTTATATATTCTTTATTTCTGGCGACAATTTATATCGAGCTGTCGGCTTAAAATAATGTAACGATGTCGTTTTGTAAATTTAGTTTTTTTTCCCAATTCTATTGTTATGAAATCAAAGAATGGATGAGGGGGTTGGTGTTTTCCTAAAATAATATGAATCTGAATTTTGATGAAAAATATTTAAGTAACAGAGGATAAAAGATTTTGAAGAAGGATATCTGCCATATAGAATAATGCTAATAATGAAAACAAAAATTTGTCTCGAGACACCTTTATGAAAAAAATAATTGTCTGATCGGAACAAACCCACCCCCCCCTCTTTTCGTGGTAATGGTCTGTCTCATAAAAAAGACCACTAGAAGACAAGAAGTCCTCATTGATGATGGATTTTTACAATACTGCATTCCATCTTAAAGATTTAACAGCAATGTCATCTCATTCATAAACATTCCCAAAGACTCCGCCACATACACAGACGAACAATTAGGATTTTTCGGACGATTGCTGTTGTTAAGAATCAAAAGCACATCAAAGTTCCTCAGGCAATACTGGTACTGGTCAGCTGAAAATGAATTGAAAATGGTGCTGAAGCTTTTTCCATTGCAAAGGACACGTTGATCTTCATGTACCAGCATATGCTCTTAACCTTGAAGTGTCTGTTCCCATAGAAAGTTTGTATCCGTTTGCTCAGTTACTTTGTCCCAAACGATGTCAGAATTTTGTCTATAAAGTATTCTTTTAACAGGAAGTAGTTGAGTAAGTCCTTAACTCTATTAAGAAATATAGAGTTAAGTTACATAAAAATTGAGACGGAATACTTAATAAATTTGCAGAGCGACGCTCGATTTAAGAAGACGAACAATCAAAAAGTGAGCCTATGTATGTCGCTTCTGTCTAATGTTATTGGCGACACACAAAGAATACAAGCATTTTAGGTCTACAGAAACTTATATCATTAGTGTTCCATTATTTCTTTTTTTATGTAATTTCATGAAAAATGGGAAACACTGAAATCATCAAAGTTAAAAACCACACAAATAGTAAGATTACAGCATTCGCTTTTTAACACAAAATCAGGACAAGTAGTTTTCTATGATTTTTTTAGAAATCTTAAATGAAGTATAAGACGGGACATATTGTACTCGTGGAGAACTAGACTAGCTATCTCTTTTTATCTCACGTTCCGTTATACAAGTATTGATAATGTCCTTTCACTGAACAATTCTCTATTTGGCGACTTTCTCCATCTCATATATCCTCAGGAACCTGAGATAAGGGACACGATGGATTCTAGGAAGTCTGCTTCATATTTAGATTTACATCTCGTAATTGACTCTCAAGGAATGCTTCAATAAAGCTCTATGACAAACGTGATGACTTCAACTTTCCCTTTTTGTGTAGCAACATTCCGTCCGCTCCGGCTTATGAAGTGTTCGTATCACAGTTGATTTGTTACTCCAGAGCTTGCGGCAATTACATCGATTCCTTGGCAGAGCGTCACGTTTGACACAGAAAAGGCTAACACAGGGTTATGTTGCTCCACAGTTGCTGTCTTCACTCAAGAAATTGTACGGTAGACACCGTGCACTCGTAAACAATCTCTCAAGTGAATGCAGATGTTGGTTTGTTTTGTTTTCCTTTACCAGATTTGACACACTGAATTGAAAATTAGCAACACGACGGATGTGCTATAGCAGCCAAAAACCACTTACTCTTCCGGAGCACCCGAGTTAACTCTTGTTACGACTTGAGTTGGCGTTGTTGATATCCGTTCGGTTGATTTTGTGTTTTGTGTTTCTTCGTGCTGTTTTTGTTCATGTTTACCGGTTTTGTCGTTGCACTTTTGGACTTTTGACACTCGAATGCCCTATTTGTGCCTGTTTGCTTCTTTCAATTCATTCGTCGGTTAGCACAATCACTAACTTCAATGGTTTGGCGATTTCAACTTCGTTTAGTTAACTTCTTTCTGGGAAAAATTGACCAAACTCTACGACATTGCTCAGCAGCATAAAAAAGTTTACAATAAAAAGGCCTGTTTTTCAAAATATATTTAGTTACAATTGTAATGAGAGTTTCTTTTTTGTTGTTTTAGAAGTACGCTTATTGCTTTGAATTTCGTTAGATTCTTTAGAAGACGGTACAGGAAACAACTGCCAATAATGAAGAAGCTAAATATGGATCTTCAAAGTATATATTTACAAATATACTAGTAGTAATTTCAAAAGGCAAAACAATCATAACAAAGCGTCAAATAAATTAAAAAAAAAGATTCATATAGAACTTTATTAATTGGCTGGCATATTTCCAGTTACTTTGTATCTTTTTTGTAACTAAATGCAACAAACGGTCAAACATGCAGCGCCATTATGGTATACATGTTGTATGCTGCCTTGCAAAATGATCCAAAATGCACATGTACGTGTAATTATGGCAACTTTTAAACGACAATTAAGACTAAAGTTCTTATATTCTGATACTATAGTTTCAAAAAGGTCAAATATATAAACTAAAATTGAAAAAATATATAATGAAACACATTATGTTGATCATTTGTATTTACACATGAAAAAATATAGATTTCAGGCGACTGGGGCTACATTCATAAATACCGAAACTTTTCAACCGGTACCACAAAATATTTTAATGAAATTGTTTAATTTAATTTGTTATGTTGTAGGTAGATTCTTTCCACAAAATATTCCACCTAGCTATCCTATTTTTTTTAGGAAATGAAAAAAGAAAATGAAAAAAAACTCATTTTAGTCATTCCTTGTATTATCTCCCTTTAAGACTTCTTTGAGTGAACATTTTAACAAACTTTTGTCTGTCGTTGGTTGTCTGGGCAACATTTAATATGTTAAAAGTTTTCTTTTCAATAATATTGTAGTAGACTTAGTATAATAGAATGTTTTATAAGGGTTGAAATTTTTTGACAGTTTATAGTACCCCTAAAGGGGCCTCTGTTATACCAGTTTCCGCATCTTTTTGCAAAGTATAACAAGTTGCAAAATAAAGTTCACATATTTGTCTTTTGATTTCTGCAATAAAAAATCGGTCTACAGGGGTATCCACTCAAATTATTTTTTTCCGGACCTGGCTGATGGACTATAATTTGTAGATATAGATTGCTCAAATAACGTATATTTTTGCGACCTGGATATTTGATAAAAAATATAAATATGGTTGTACTTTAATTTTGGTTTCATTTGAATATCCAAAAGTGTTTTTTCATTACATAAAGCTGATGCAAACATGTTGACCTATCATGGGTTTTACTTTTTCTTCATTAATTCATTTTACCAAAACAATTGAATAAGTGTTTGCATTTAACATTTAGTTGCCTCACGGCTCGACCAATCTCGTGAAACAATTTCTCACAGGGATAATTTCAAGAGAAATTTGTAAAATATTAATGAACCAGCATAAAGTCATTAGTGACATTCAGTATAAATCATATTTGTATTATTAGTTTTCCGGATTAAGCTAGTAAGATTATGAAAGTACATTTTAAATGTGTATTTAGTGCATGTTAAAGATATCCAGCAAGCATTTCTTCGATTGTCTTGTTCGTCATATTAAGCATTTTTCTGTGTTTCCATTTGATCCTTACAATATTCTCACATAGAGCTCCTAATTCAAATATATTCATCATCAACATGTAGTTGATATATTTAGGATTCCATGGGAAAGATTGGTTTTTATTTGTTTCATGACTTCTCAATGGAATATCGCTGCTATTTCTGGATTTTATGTGCAATTGTAACATTATTGTTAATCCTTTACCATTTCAGGCATCTTCAATTTGTTCTAAGTACAGATGTTATATTAGATTAAAGTAAAACAGAATGTTCTCTGATGACGAACTACTGACCGGGCTTAAGTCAAAGAGTAGGCGTCTTGGTGAGTAGTGTTAGAACTATATACTTTATTGAATATATACACAACAAATAACAGCTTAGATTTTAGATTCAATTGTTAAGTGATTCTACTATTTTACAGTAAGATGATTTTTTTTCAATACAAGTTGAAAGTAAAAACCTACTTTTAAAACCCTATCCACAATTGAGTTTTTGACAATAAGATAATGTTTATGATAAAGCAGGTAAATATTTGATTTGTCTATAGCCTATATTTTCAAAAGTAAAAATACCCTAACTGTAACTATAATGTACCATAAAATCCACAAAAATGATGTATTTGTGATGACGGGTTTTCAATACTTATTTCTTGACAGAAAGGCTTTATATTAACAAAGCTCTGTGACAAACGTTCAATTGTCCCTTCGTTAGCAAGCAACAATCCGTCCGCTTCAGCTTATGGAGTTTACGTAACAAAACAGATTCGTTATTTCAAAGTTCATAGGGATATTTACCATTTCCTTGATAAAGCAGTACGTCTGACAAGCAATTACTAGAACAGGGTTATGCTTACCCCCGTTTTTAGTCCTCACTCAAGACATCATGTGTTCGTAAAGAAATACGTGATTTTTTTATCTTATTTGAGGACAAATGTTGGTTTTACTTAAGAGGGTTGATATGGTCATCCCGCAATGGAAGCCTGAATAAATGGCTTACCTTGCGGAGCAATTGAGTTCACCTCGCTTTTAATACGCGGTATATGTTGTAATGTTTTATGTCTACTGATTTTATCTCGCACTTTTCGGCCATTCAACTGCCCAATTGTTACGCCTTTGCTTCTTATTTGTTATTATATGGTCACTGGCGATGTTCAAAATCGACCGCGAGAAAAATGGGCATCAACCTATCGCACAACATCATGCATTTCGTACGAAAGACCGGTAGTGCAATATATACAAAGATATTTCTCGATGGAATATGTATCTACAAATTTCTAAGCTTTCAATCCCTTGTCGACATTTCATACTTCGAAGTTGACATTTATTACTTTCAACTTGGCATTTTTTAGTTCATATTTGAAATTTCGAACCTCCAATTGATCATTCATGAGTTCCGATCGACAGTTTTCACTTCCAACTTGGTACTTTCAAGTTCCAACTGGTCAGTAAAAAATGGTACTTCGAAGAGATAGATATCAACCTGAAAGTGAGAAATTTCAAAGTGGCATTGCGAAATGAAAAGAGAATTGCAAGTAATAAATATTTACTAAGAAGAGTGAAATTTCACTTCAAATATTAAGTTTGAATATAAAAATGCCTACTTGAAAATTAGAAATGTCAAGTTGAAGTGCTTGAAGTGCAAAATGTCAACTTGGAACTGAGAAATTTGGAAAACAATCAAGAAACTTTATTGCACATATGCATGGCTCTTCCGGACTTTTGTACGTTTAAGAACAATAGAACTCGACATATCAAGAGAAACAAATACCAAAAACGGGTATAGAACGGAGTAACCTCTCATGACCAGCGTTTGAATAAAAAAAATTAGAGGTAAAACAAAACACAAAAACAAACAAAATGAATAGGAAAGCCAAATCTAGCACCGAGGATATCGACCATGTGCAGTACAAGGAAAGAAACCTGGTGCTTTAAACAATTTTGAATTTTACAATCGAAAATTTCATCGACAAAAATGTATTAAAATTCATTGGATAATTAGTATCAGAGAAGTCTGACAACCAGACTTGTGATTACCCTCGGGGATCTCTGGTCAACCAGCAACGGTAATTGCATCTTCGCTAGCCAAGGGTGACGACGACCCGTTATCGCTCATCTTTACGTGATGATGAGCGATAGCGGATCGTAACCCTTGGATAGCGAAGATGCAGTAGGTTTCAAAATATATACCGAAACGGGTTTTAAAAACGGAACATTTTGTTATGCTGTATATGCATATTTCAAGGTGTAACCTCTCATCAGCAGCATTTGAATCAAAACATTGGAAGGCCAACAACCAAAAGTATTGAACAAAAAGTACTCAACACTAAAAAGTTTGAACAGAAAAGCTTAATCCAGCTCCTAGGTTATTGACCATGTACAGTACAAGGAAAAAACCTGGTGTTTTAAATAATTTTGTATTTTACAATCGGAAATTTACGCGACAAAAATATTTAGATAAGTCAGCAAACCATACGGATTGAGTTAATAACACCCTAGTTAAACATAACTACCGTTTGCTTTTTTCATGTGCATTGACTGCAAAAAACTGTTGTCTTAGTAGTGACTGAATGTATTAAAGAGTTTGAAAATATTTTCTCAAAGAACAATATACAATAATGTTGAATGACGTTATATCATTTTAAAGATACCTGTTAGTGATTACACTTTTGCAGTTTCAAGCTTTCAGTCGAGAAAAACATGATAATCTGGATTATGACCTAGACAAACGGCTAAAATTCCCAATTCAGTTTTGGGTCAGTAAAAGAAGAAAGCAAATGAAAATGCTGACCTCGATGAATTCCGAGTAATCGGTTTGAAAAAAACTCAATTTATTTCAAGCTGCTCTTTATCAGCTTCTTTCACCGTTAATTCCCTCAGAGACATCTGGACTGTACCGTCTTAAAATACACAGCATCAATTATTTACTGGATAATTAGAATCCGAGGAGTAATCAGCTTGCAAGAGTATTTAAATCAGAAACTCTAAATGTTTTAAAAGGATTCTCGAATCAAATTCGTGAGAAAAGGACCGAGATTTTGACTATGTACAGTGCAAGCAAAAGGAACTTTGTGTTTTGAATGATTTTAAATTCAGACAATTTGAAAATATTTAAAGTTCATGTCGGAGAAATCCGACGACCTGGCCAATGATAATATTCTGAATGTCAAAACAACTCCAATTAAAAGAATAATGTCAATATATGTTGACATTTATTGGTAATAATTTGTCTACATCAGTCCAGTTATTTTACAATAACTTAACTTCAAATAGACATAACAATGATCATGATTGTAATCTTCAGCAGAGAAAGTAATAAAGTAACATATGCCATTTTGACTGAGCATTTAATATTGTTTTTATTTATAAAAAGAACGGTGACATGCGTCCCTTTGAACTGTTCGTCAAAGCTTTTAATCATAGAAGGACAAGCATTATAGAAATGATAAAAATATCATTTATCCAATAAGTCACCCAAAATGGCATTGAAAATTATTCCATCAAGATATGCCTAGGTATCAAAATTTGGTGAAAATCAAACTTACTTGACATTTGCCTGAACAAAGAATAGGTATTTGTCAATATCAGATTGCTGCTTTTCGTGCCATTTTTTTCTATCAAAATGATCTGAATCGCTCACCTGACTTCAATTACTGATCGAATGAAAATATTTTTTGGGCATCTGAGGCGACAAACTTATTAAATAAAGCCGAACATTTTAGCAAACAAAAGCTTTTCATTATCTTTTATAGTTTTATAGGTTTAATCTGCAAGACAAAAACCCAAAACTTTACCATTTGGTGCAAAAACTTTTATTAAGAGCCATCTTCCAGCTTCAATCAAATGGACATTTTTGAAGAGCTGAATAAAAAAATAAAATTACAACAAACTTCCAGACAATAAATTTTGCTACACCTGACGCGCGTTTCGTCTATTCAAGACTCATGCCAAAAATATTGAAAAAGCAAAAAAATATATATGATTATGAAGAGCATAGAACAATAAAATCAAAATATATCGAACTTGGCAACCAAATTATAACTAAGATGATCAACCATTGTCTGGGGTAGGAAGAACCTTAGAGTTTAGTCAATTTTGAAATTTAAACAGAGGTTTTTTTGCAAGGAACAGATTTTCTCCATTTGCTATGGTTTCCATTCTATTTACAGCCAAAAAAATGAAACAAAATGCTACTTTGACCCAATGGAGACTTTTGTAGAGCTCAATGAGCTGAAGGTTTAAGCAAACAATATCTTTTCTCTATATGCAATAGTTTTCATTCTATCTCTATGAGGGGTCATCTGACAACCTCGACCCAATGGAGACTTGTGTATAGCTCGATGAACTGAATGTTTAAGCAAGCAACAGCTTTTCTCTATCTTTAACCGTTTCCATTCTATAGACCAAAGACATGAAAACACCGCTACTTTACAACTTTAAAAGGCCACTACCCCTATAAGGGGTCGACCCAATGAAGACTTTTGAAGAGCTCAATGAGCTGATTGTTAAAGCAAGCAACAGCTTTTCTTTATCTGTTATAGTTTTCACTGTATAGGCCAAAACATGAAAAATGTTTTTTTTCACCTCTAAAGGGCCAAAACTCTGATAACGAGTCTTCTGACAACTTTAGACCAATGGTTACTTTTGTAGAGTTCAATGACCCTCCTGTTCTTTTTTTTTAGCAACGGCGGCCATGGTCTTTTTGGTCGGCAGTCACCATTTTTTGCAATTTTGGTAGAGGACATCCCATAGATGATGTGTGCAGAGTTTCAAAGCAATCCCTTTAGTAGTTTCAGAGGATAAGATTTTAGTGATGGCAATAGCTCACATGACCCTTCGGGTCAGGTGAGTTAAAAAGGTATACAGGGATATGCTGATACAATTTATTCTGGTCATTTTTATATCATAGCTTTAATTTATGTCATTATCACTAATATAATTATAAACTCAAAATGCTCTGGATATTTACCCATTAACATACAATTTCTAGGGATGGGTAATATTGTTTTTATATATAGGTGGATTTTCAAGAACATTATCTGCATATTCTCGTCAATATTTCAATATTTTTAGACGCCCCTTTTTCCCCGGGTACAAAAATAGTCCGATAATACTAATATTTAGCTTGCCTTTAAAGGCTTATCCCTTAACTGATCGGTGAAAAAAGTGGGACCCTTTCTGATTTTGTCAGTAAAATTCTATATAGCATAATATCCTGTCTAACAAATCCACCCATTAAATATTTATTCTATTTGATTTGAAAAAGAACATTATATGCATGATATGCACCAAATATTTCACTAGCTTATTTTTGTCTACATTACGACCTTTGTAATTTAAGGATCAAGTTTCACATACAGTATCTTCCTAAGTTACATTTCTAAAATCATTACTGACGCATTTGTTAAATAATCAATGCATAATGAACTAGTTGTAATAATAAAATTACCGAACTTGGAGAATCAATCTCAAATGTCCATAAGACGAGACAAAACAAGGAAGACATACCGGAAAAATTGAAGATCACAATGGCCCTGACTTGGTACAGGCATTTCAAAAGAAATGGTGGGTTGAATCAGGTTTTAAGGCGCGCCAAACCTCCTTCTTTCATTGCGATGTTTAGGTTCCGATATTTACACAGTTTGTGATGACATATCAGGGATGCTAAGGTGATCATCTCACTACATCAACCAGCCAAACACTAATCAAAGCAAGAACTAACCATTTCGTTTAACATGATATATGAAGAAAAAGCGTTTAAGTTTAATGTGTCCTTTGACATTTACTAAAGTTTTTATACATTTTCATCGTTAATGGTCAAACGACAAGTGTCCTCGTTCATCTTTAATTTAAACCATTCGGAAAATTAGAAAAAAAAATGATCGTGATTTGGTATTTCTAAAACGACGTTTCATAATCAAACTGTTTGTATAAAAAATGGTTTTTGTTTACTTAGCAGTTAAATGCATTGAACACCATGTTCATTACTCATATATTCTATCCATTGTATAGTATTAAAACAATGTTTGAGAAGCAATATCTATTGTTAAACGTTTAAAATGAAAGATAACCACCTGCTGCAGGTAATAAGCCAGGCAAATGAAATATTTGTTGACTAAAACGTCTCGAAAGCCCATAAAGACCAGTTTAATTTGTACCAAAGATGTATTATACAAGTTTTTGAGTGCATGGACGTATATTTTTCTCTTTAAATGTCTCACCGAGAAAACGATTCACCAAACAGACAGAGGCGACATTGTAAGTATCGCTTAGATATTCAGTTTCCCGAAATATGCTATGCCGAGGTTTTAAAAATTAAAGCAAATATCATCCAAATGCTTGTTAGCAGTACATAGTGTCACGCAGGGTTTTGGGAAGGGTTTTTTGCAAGGGACCATTTATTGTCTCGCATGTGACGAAAGTTGCAAAGGCGAGACATAGGTATGGTGATTCCGGCGGCGTCGGCGGCGTCCACAATTGGTTAAAGTTTTACAGGTGATCAGATGAAAATGAAATGATATGGAAGTGAGGAACGGAATAGGGACACAAAGTGCTGCCGGTTAAAGATTGAAAAGGTCTGGCAAGTTTGCACATTGCAGAAAATTGCCTTTAAATAACCCCAATTGCGATTCAAAAAGGCACTTCCATATATATTGTAATCTACAAGCTGAACATGAAAGTTACTTGACGTCGGATTTGTCAAAATACGAATAAACCTTTTATTTAATATACCTTCTTTTGTTCTGAATTATCATATTTTGCACTTAAGGTTTGAATTTGAGGATAATCTTGTTTGTACCAATTGCATAAAACATAAGTTATATAAAATGTTGTATTTGTCATCCTAGCTATTGTTGATATTTAGAAAATTCCCAAATGGTAAAACGAAAATGTCAAGCATATAATTAACAGCCTGTAGAATTAAATTTGTTATGTATGAATCAGGCGTAAGGATGGGAATACTGCTGTAGAATCAGTTCGAACAATATAGATATATATATAACACCATACTTGAAAGAAAATTAACTGTACATGTAAAGAAAGAGGTATTGAGAGTCAATGTATACATGTATTACCTAAAGGAGATTACAACTTGTAGCAACATACTATATCGTCCATATTTTATATTCGCACATTTATACTCATAAAAAAGAAGTACACTTTTGATTCTCAAAACAAAAGTCAATCTTAATAATATAGTAGAAATAAGTAGAAAAAAAATAATGATGAGAAGCATTTTCTCATCCAGGCGCTACTTTTACATTTTAGTCCATCATTTGATATACTAGTAGTTCTTTGGTCTATCAACAGATAGCCAGGCAGTCTCCAACTAGTCATTTTTTAACACGCCTTAAGATTTTAGTTTACTAGTAGTTTTATTCTATAACGCAAGAAATGTTAAATACTGTTACAATTAACATGCCAAATTATCATGCTAAGTAAAATCGGTTAAGTACATATGTTTGCCAACATTCTGTAAATTTCTTTTTATAAAACAGTGATTTTTGTCTGAAAGAAACGTATTACATTATATGATGGCAACGCCTTTATGTCGAAAGTAAAGAAAACTTATATGACCTTTATAAACACTATTTTTTTTGTAAAGCGGTTCTCTTAATCATTTAAATATGATTACTATTAATATCGTTGCCTCTTACGCGCAATTGTATAACAAAATAATTATTTTTGTGTAGAAAATAGCTTGAATCTAGTCTACAGATAAAATTTCATATATGAAAAAGTACAAGTTTAACTTAAAAGCGTTTCAAGGTTTTTCCCCAAGTAAAGATAATTAATAAGACAAGAAAAAGTAATTCTTTTAGAAGGCCCGTGGCAACGAAACACGATGCCTTTCACGAAATGAACTATGAAATAATTACTATAAAAGCTAGGATTTGATTGTTTAAGGACTTATGTTAAGGGTGAGAACATACGGGTTGAGCTTTGAAAAGACCACAGTAAACAACACTCTGGTTACATAAGATATTTAGATATACATATCGATTAGCAATCTGCACATGTACCTGCCGGACACATTGTTTTATAAGAATGATTTCAGTAATTTTTTGCCCCTAGACTATTTAAAATACTTGACCAAATACTTGGATGTTAAATTCTAAAAATATATCAGTTCGTTCCAGACTATTTTCCCAATAAGGGGACGTAGAGGTTATTAGTGAAATCATACCTACATGTATAGTCAGTAAATGAACAAGAGTTACCACTAAAGTACATGTATGTCTCGCCTGCCAACACCATCAGAAACAATTATTCTTTCATACTTCCACTAGATTTTGAATTTACATGGATTGTCAGTTTCTGAGATCAAAAGATGTTTTTAGAACTTAAACATTGCAATATGCAATAAAAATAATCAAAGTCACTCAACCGGAAAATCAAGGCCAAGGTCAAAAGATGAGGATGTAACTGTGCTAAGCTACTACCACGGCCGTCATTCGGTATCGTGAGTTTTTGACTCGTGAAGGAATCGACAACGGCGGCAAAGTATAGAAAGCTGCTCGTGGAGGGAGGAGGCGACGGTTCGTGGTGGAGCATAAACTATAATTTTTCTGAAAGTTGATTTATTTCACTCAATATCAAAGTTATTTGAAGAAAAATAAAGAAAATAAAACTGTCTCACAAAATGATTGTTTTTACTCTGTACAATGGGAAAAAAGTACGCGAAAAAGCTTTACCAATTTCGAGAATTCATTACAGGCGTTACTGCACCCTATATTTTTGGGGGTTATAAAAAGGACATTTTTTATACAAATATGTATTAAATTGCACAAAAGTGAGGTTTTAAGCATATCATTACATCCAAAACAATTTTTTCCACATCTTGACAGCTAGTATGAAACGAAAAGTTATTAAAATGTAATAAAATTTCATTTTTCCCCCCAAAAAAAGATGCTGTTATTGCTCGTGAAGAATGCGGCGACGATTTATCGCTCGTGAAGTAGCAAGCGTGACCAGTAAAAAATGGCCTCAAAATAGTTAGATCAAACAATAAATCCAGTATGGGTGTCAAAACTTTCAAGGTGTATATGGCTTGAAATAGCGAAATTTATAAAAGCTTCCCCTGGGTCATAAAAGCCTTTTGAAGATGAGGTTTTCTGTCCAGTGTTTTTATATCCCGGCTTAAATCTATGAAACCGACCATAAAACAATATCTTTCCAACATACCAAAAAAGTCGGGTTTCCTTGAATTGATATCTCATTAAAGTTGTTGATGGCACCGATAAAAACCTGAGCACGTCACAAAACAGTAAAAAACAAATGTTAGAAAAGTCAAACTTTTGGTGTGCTATCAGGGTAAATAACATTAAAGGGTATTCAATAAAGCCAAACCTTGAAAGGTCTTGCATAACGACGGGTGCAAGTTCCATTATCTTTGAACATATTTCTTTGTTGTTTTCAACCGGTTTTTGTGTCTGATCTTCAACTTGTGGTGTCGTCTTTACCGTTGGTGTTATCGGTCCATCATCGACTAGTGTTATTGTCTCATCTTCGACTAGTGTGGGTGTTTCATCTTCTACTGCTGTTACTGTTTCATCTTTGACTTGCGCGGCTGTTTCATCTTCAACTGGTGTAACTGTCTCGTCTTCCACTGGTTTTGTGGTCGTCGTCCCATTTTCTCCTAGTGTTGTTGTTTGTACCTTTCTTCTCTTTATTGCCCAATGTTGTCATAATTATTGCTCTTTCTTCTTTTCATGATCTACAGTTATAAAAATATGACAATAAATACCCAAGCGAATTTGTTAAAAAAGTATTATGTGCAATATCATTTAGGTTATGATTGATTCTAGTGCCGGTACAAAGTTTTGAAAATTGATAAATTCCTCCATCACGAGCATAATTCACGAGCAAAAAAATACGATACACCATTCATCACGAGTCGATTTTTCGGTACCGAGCATATTTTTCTTAGCTTATTAATACATTTTTTTCTTTAAATCATTATAATGGTGTGGAATATGTAAAAACAAAAGATGTTGCACACGAACATACCAAGTTTGTAACGTTTTATGCAAAAGGCAAACCGCAATTCGTAGAATAACATGTTTGCTTACAGAAAAAATGATGACGAAATATTCGCCTTGAATGAGTTTGAAGAAAGTAATGCATTTTTATTTTTATTTTTTGTTGGCTTATGTTCATAATGTTTATTAATTTTGTGAGACATATTCGATTTTTGAATATTTTGTATATAAATATATGAAAATTAGAATAAAAGACTGACCTTCTATTTGAAATGTCCGAATTCCTCCACCACGAACCGTCGTCTCCTCCCTCCACGAGCAGCTTTCTATACTTTGCCGCCGTTGTCGATTCCTTCACGAGTCAAAAACTCACGATACCGAATGACGGCCGTGACTACTGGCGCATATGCATACCAAGATTCATCAACCTAGGACCTATAGTTCTTGAGATATGGAGGTGCTCGCAAAACTTTTCCATTGCTATTATATGTATTGAAAATTGACAAAGTCACTCAACTGGAAAATCAATGTCAAGGTAAAAAGATGGGGATGTAACGGTGCTAAGCTACCACTGTGGCATATGCATACCAAGTTTCATCAACCTAGGACTTATAGTTCTTGAGATATGGAGGTGCTCGCAAAACTTTTCTATTGCTATTATATGTATTGAAAATTGTCAAAGTCACTCACCGAAAAATCAAGGTCAAGGTCAAAAGATGGGGATGCATCTGTGCTAAGCAACTACTGGGGCATATGCATACCAAGTTTCATCAACCTAAGACCTAGAGTTCTTGAGATATGGAGGTGCTCGAAAACTTTTCCATTGCTATTATATGTATTGAAAATTGTCAAAGTCACTCAACCGGAAAATCAAGGTCAAGGTCAAAAGATGGGGATGCAACTGTGCTAAGCTACTACTGGGGCATATGCATACCAAGTTTCATCAACCCAGGACCTATAGTTCTTGAGATATGGAGGTGCTCATAAAACTTTTCAAAAAGTTAACGCCGCCGTCGCCACCGCCGCCGCCGCCGCCGGTAAAGTAACACCTATGTCCCTCTCTGCTTCGTAGGCGAGACAATAACTACTTAACTCAATAGAGACGATTCAGATCACATCTAAAATTGCTGAATAACATAATAACGACCTCGCCTAAAATGATTATGTGACTATTTTTTTTGTTCAATGTTGCAAATAAATCGTAAGTATGTACTTGTTCCTTGCTCAATGTTGAGCGTTTGTTGTTTCTGTCCTGATTTCGTGACGTGACTTCATTTTAAACGACATACCTGTCAGAAAAATATCCGGACTTAATTTGAATCTTGCATATTCAACTATCATGAATTACCTCTCTTTGAACAAAACTAAGATATTATACACCATTTGTTCCTCAGGATCTAGTGAATAAACTATATTTTTCCAGTCTGTATTTAGGAAAAGCAGAGAAGAAGCAATGGGACATTTGAATGAAAAAAGCAAAGCGAGAAAGGGCAAAGACAAAACCAGTCAACACAAGCGGGAACAGAGCGAAAATAAACAGACAAGACAAAAACACTCGAACAAACAAGAATTTAAGTCGTAACGAGACAAGTCGTAACGATAGAGAACTCAGGTGCTCCGAAAGGGTAAACAGTTGCTACACGCCCGTTGCATTGCTAACGGTCAATTCAGCGTGCCAAATCGAGTAAAGGAGGACAAAACAATATCTGTACTCATTGGAGAGACAGAAATCAAATATTTGCATATGAGCACATGATGTATGATAATATGTCTTTAGTTAATACAACAATTTATGAGTGACATAACCCTGGTTGTCATTTTTATGTCAGACGTGACAATGACAATCTTGAAGGATCAAACTCAGTGTCCATGAGAATAGACAGAACAAGGAAGACATACCAGAAAATTTGAAGATCGAAATGAACGAACATGAGGTAGACACTTAGTAAGACTTGTCGTCAGTTTAAAGATTTATTTAGAAGCATATTTATATATTATCAAATATTTTTTGGCCGGATTTCACTAGTGAAAATCCGGGTTATAAAATGGTCAATGTTGGGCGGGTGGACGGGGAAAATACTTTCGTAACAGTTTTCTCAGCAACTTCAATCACGGCCTCTTGATATTTGGTATGCAGCATCGGCATGAGCTCCCATAATATGGGATTCGATTTCAGGTCTGTCGCTCACCAACTTCCTGTTTACCGACTTAGTTAATTTTTGACATTTATGTTCAATAATAGAAATTTTTCAAAACAGGTTTCTCAGCAACTACTTATTACAGCCACTTGATATTTAGTATACAGCATCAGGATGGAGTCCCATAACGTGGGACTCGATTTCAGGTCTGTCGCTCACCAACTTGCTGTTTTTGACTTATAAATCGGAAAGTATAAGAACGATCTTGAAAAATAGTCAACGCTTCTCTCACAAAGCGGTAATGGATCGTAAATAAATACAACGTATTTAAAACGATACTATACATAAAAAACTAATCAATAGGGTCTAGAAAATGTACACAACATTACCAATTGATGTTAAATAATTAAATTATTTAACATCAATTGGTAATGTTGTGTACATTTTCTAGACCCTATTGGAAAGTATAAGAGATAGAGATAATTTGATGCAACCTTACTTCTTCAGCATCAAAACCTCTACGAAAGTCTTGCTTGGATCAAAGTTGTCAGGTGACTTCTTATAAGGCTTGTGGCCCTTTAAATGTCAAAAATATCGTTTTTTCCTGTTTTCATCCTATAGAATGAAAACTATTGCGGACAGAAAAAAGTTGTTTCTTGCTTATACCTTCAGCTTAATTAGCTTTATTAAAGTCACCATTGGTTTGAAGTTGTCAATTGACCCCATTGAGGGATTATGACCTTTTAACGGTCAAAAATAGCGTTTTTTCATGTTTTTTTTTTCTCTCACAACATGTAAATTATTGCAGATAGAGAAAAGATGTTGCTTGCATTAACCTTCAGCTCATTAAGCTCTACAACGGGTTGAAGTTGTCAGATGACCCATTGAACGGGTAATACCTAACAGATTTTTATTATAGCTTAAAGACTGTGAGGCTCCTGGGGTCCTAATGTTTTGTGTTTTCTTGTGCTGTTTCATTCGTCTTTACTGGTTTTGTCGTTGCTCTTTCGGACTTTTGACACTTCTATGCTCTATAGGTGTCTTCTTCTTCTTCTGTTTGGGAAGCGCCTATTTTAAAGTAATTGCGCCTTTATAGATCTTTATACTTACCATTATACTGTAGGCGAGTTTTTTATATCCGTGATGTCGATTTCTTTTAAGGATGTTCGCTGCTATCATTGAAAATAAATAGGTTTTGAATAAGATGCCTTAAATGAAATGACAATATTAAAAGATATAAGTTAAGCAAAAAAATATGATAGGTTCGTGACCTCGTTTTCAAGATAATTGACCTTAAAGTTTTGGCGGGAAAAAGGTTTTCACTGACTTTTTCACAGGTTTAGCATTAGCACTATTTAGCTGTTAAAACCCATGACAAAAAAATAGGATTTGCTAAAACTTTGTTGATAGCCACTTTATGTCATATCGAAGACATTGATAACAAGAAAAAAGGGGGTAAGTGGGCAAACAATTTAACCCTATTTTGATGGTAAAAACCAGAGGATTCCGAAAAAATTACAGAAATCCCAAAACAAGACCAGCGAGCATCCTTAATGTGTAATTTTAATAATGGCGGAAACCAAAACCTATATAAGAATTGAACGGCCTTACATTGAGTTAATCAGGAGTGAAAAATAATTAAATGAAAAAGAAAGACAGAAAAAAATTAACATCAGATAAATGTGAAATAAATTTGCTAATACTATAAAGAAATAATGTGAATAAAAAAGGGGGAGTAGATGAAGTACGAGGGTTGTACCACTTGTGTATTGACCCTATATTTATCGATGCATTCGAGAGCAAAAACTAAATCTCATATTAGATATTTATTTTCCCAATTTCATACAGGTCCTTTCTTGACTTGAACAATTCCCCCATACATTTTTGTCTTTTTTAAATTATATCATGTCCATTTAGTTTTGGGAAATGTAGTTGGTGTCTATTTGCTTCTTCCATAATCATCAACATTGACCATTTCGCAGTTTTTGCACTTAAGTGCTAGAGGAAAACTTATCATCACAAAATTCTTCAGCTTAATTAGATATAAATTTTATTCAGCGCAAAACCTACGTCTGCAGCGATGTTGATTTAAAAGAATATTCCCCCATTAGGTGTTCTTAGGTCTAAAAATCCGTTCTAACGTTCACATATACATTTTTGAAACTTTTGTTTGAACCAATACGGTAAAGATGGAACATCAGTTGTATATCATTGCGAATCTCAAAAGTCTTCTGTCTAATTCATATTAAACATATACCATCAAGGATTATTTCTAAGTGTTGTTTACAGATGCTCAAAACACCCTTTTCAGTTCACCACATCGAGCCTTTCACACCGCCAGGTTACCAAAACTCATACACTGGTCATAGATCTATCAGGGATATTTAAATTAAGGGATTTTTTGGGTTTTATATGATTGTGAACATGGTTCCAATAATTATCGAATAAAAGAAGCAGAAGGGGCATCTGAATGTCAAAAGTCCGAAAAGGGCAGAGACAAAACCAGTAAACACCAACGAGACCACAGGCACTTGAACGAGACTGACAGAATGACAAAACAGACAACATATAAAACACGGATACACAAAAACTACTGAATATCAATGAACAACGCGAACTATAGTCGTAACGAGAGTGAACTAAAGTGCTCCGGAAGAGTAAACTTTGGTAATTACAAACAATAACACTGCATTTTTCATTCCTATTGGACTTTATGAGGGATGGAACGATTGACCCGAAAGTGATTAATGAGACCGTAGGTGTTATGATTCATAAAGAATTACTTCCCATATGTGAATAATCTCCCTTAGGTGTTCTGTGCCTTCTGAAGCAAAAAAAAAATCATTCTAAATGGAGTCGGTGTTTCCAATGTTCGATAAATAAAACTTTTAATCACGCTTTTTTGTCGTTCATCGTAGGTCTGACTTTTCTTAAGAAGCTTAAAAGTAATAAATATCTACAAGTCGACATTTAGAGTGAATGTATGAGGATTCCTTTAGGCATTCACTGGTTTCTAGAAAACATTAACAAGTCAGCTTTATGTGCAAGTGTTTTAGTTACATTTAGGAATGGCTTTTAAGAAAGTTGTTTGGAAATCTATGCAAAGCAATATTTACTGTAAGTCATGGCAGATTTATATTTTTATTGAATGAAGACATCTAGTTCAATGATCACGAACAACTTAGATTAGATTGATTTCCATGAAAATGCATGCATTTGATATACACGATCCGTCTGCATCGTGTTATTTAGTTATAAATCTTTTTGCAAATAATTGATAATAGATGTAACAAACTGAAACACTTTCGTCTATAAACCCATAAACCAAATTCAACCACTTGACTGTAATGTCATATTTATATTCTCGTTAAAGTTTCTTACCTATCGTAGTGCACACTCTAAAAACAACCGAGTTCACAGGTTTGCACGACGTGATTTTATTGACTGAAAAAATATGAGAATCAGTCATTAACTGAATTTAAATTAATTTTTGCAAACCATTTTTTGTAATTCTAACATAAGACCGGAGTCACGATGGTGTCCAATTCTATGATATGTTTAAACTCGTTAGTTATTATTTTTCTGAAATTTGTTCACGTTCTTTTACACGAAGCAGAAGTTTTAATATAAAAATATTCTCAAATAACAACAACAAACCGCTCTTACTATAGTGATACGATACACCTTTTTTTAATCAGATGTTATCGAAGTTAAAAAAAAAGATTTCAAGTTATTTTACATTTAAAATACAGTGCACCAATGTCATTATCTTTATAATGTGCATGATAAAAACGACAATTTTCATTGCATTCTGAAGACTGAAAATAAAAGCAAGATTGCTTTCCACGATGTCTCTTTATTTTCCCTTTGATTTTATTCAAACGATTTTGATAAGTTGCCATGCATGCCAACTGCAATTACTGCCAAAAATGACTTAAGAAATATTTATTTGTAATTTTACTTTTCTTTTAGAATGAGGAAATTTCGGTTTCCGTAACCGGTCCTATTTTCAAACGTTCTTTAAAATTTGATATTTAAGACTTTTGATTTTAGGATTGGCTGACTTAAATCTTCCCGGAATTGAATTGATTCATTTCTGTTTGAACAGAATGCTTCGTGATGATTTAAGATTTAGAAGTACGTCATACAAATTAAGCTTTTACCAAAAGAAAAAAAAAAAATGAAATTGTTACAATGTAGTTCCCAAACCATATTGAACCGATACAAGCTACTTCAAAGTGTCGTCAAAATTTCCGATCAATATATTTTTGCCATATTTTATGATTAAATTGCATAAGTTTAATATAACATGATAGTGATAAGCAAGAGGTCCCCGAGGGTAATTACAAGCCTGTTCGACACAAATTTTACCAATTATATGTATTTTTTAATCTTAGATTGTCCCAATTCAAAATAGTATAAAACACCTGGCTTCCTTACTTGTATTGTTAATTGGTCGATATCCAGGATTTGACTTCCTGCTTCAAATTTTTTGGGTACGATTACAATATACTTTTATGGTACATGTATATGGTAAAAAAATCCTTTAATTTCATTGACTGAAACTAATAGTAAGAGCTCTTTAAAAATATACAGCATATTGTTACTTTTAACTAGCTGTTAGTAACTGCTCTCTGAGTGTTCTCATGAAAGTTTCTCTACGTGTGGTTGTTTACGTATTGAACTTTTTTGATTTGATTTTTAAGGTGTGGTATTTTTGTGCTTTGTGCAAGATTATCAATAGGGCCTAAAAAACTAGTATAACCCCGCCACATTTTATAAAGCTTTTTGTTTGTCCCTGTCATCTTTGTATTTATTGTTCTTTGTCCAAAAATTGTTCTTTGGTTGATAATTTTGGGATTGGTACTGGATCTTGTGTCTTGGGCCAATGCAAGACTGCGAGCAGCGACCTCCGGTTGCGTTGAAGACTGCTGTCTGTTTTCCATTGTGATTTTTTAAATTGTCGTTTGTTTGTTGGTTGTGTCGCGTACAATTATCCCACATCTCATTATCGTTTACCAGTTGTTTAAAGTTAGTGAGGACACCTGTCATGTGACCAAAACCAGCTACACATGCAATAAAAACAAGTGCAAATGTCACAAATACCTGGAAATTTTTGTTAAATAGTTTCATTTAATAAAACTTAATCAAAATAGATTAATTTTGATACAAATAAAACAACCATTCCTCAATAAATAATTTTTTCATTAACAAGGGAGATAATCCACTTGAAAAATGACAAAAAAAATACAAAGATTTGTATTGTAGACAGACAAGTAAGCTGGTGACCCCTAGTTTTTATTGTTTTATTTCAAAATATATTGTATTTCATTGATTTTTATCAATTAAAAATAAAATTTAAATTCGTGGATTTTTTCTGTGATAAGATTTTATGCTAATTATTTGGCCTTTCCTATATAATCTATAGTAATTTGGGAAAACTTTGAACCTAAATTTTTGGAAAACAAGCCTGCCTGGAAAGGGGGTCCAATATTTTTTCACAAGATAAAGTAAATACCTAATACTAATATATAAAAAATTTGAACATTTTTAATTCGGCATTATTTTTGGGGTCAGGTGTCCTCACTAACCTTAAATGTTGTCTGTTTTTCGTGCTGTTTTCGTTTCTGTTTCCCCTTTTGGACTATTGGCTTTCGAATGACCCATTGTTACCTTTCTGCTGTTTTTGTCACCATTTTGTGATCATCGAATTGTGTACCCTGCCGTAACACGGAACGGGGACATGGAAATGCCGGGGTCCGTCCGTCCGTCACACTTTTTAGTAACATTTCTCAGCAACTACATATATGTATCAATTCGTAGATTTCCTATATTTGGTTTGCAGCTTTGGTTAGGGGTTCTATATGATTTTGGTTTTTGACCTTTCAATGCTTTGTTCCAAATACTGCTGATGAGAAGTTACTCACTGAAATATGCATTAATAAAACTTAATCAAAATAGATTAATTTTGATACAAATAAAACAACCATTCCTCCATAAATACAATTTTCAAATAAACTAAATTACCCGTTTTATACCCGTTTATGGTGTTTTTTTTTTAATTTCTGTTCTTGTTTGCATGTCAATTCCTCGTGTAACCAATGTTTGTTCATCGGCTGACTGAGGAGTTTACCGTATGCTCTATTGTTTTTTTTAATATGTGGTACTTGTACACGTGATAATACCTCATATGTACACTTTGTTTATTACTATTACCTTATGTAAATTCTAAACCCATTTGGTTTTAGGCATTTTTAACACTTCTGTGGGAAATTGTGGATTTCTTATGTTTGGGTTGGAGTGCTGCTGTTGATGAATAAAATTCCGAAATGGCCACACAGCTCATAAAAATTAATTGCAGTTGGAGCTTGCATATGTGTTATGGTCTCATGTTCATTTACTCCATATCATTTTAGTTGAAACCTTTTTTATTTACAAAATAGGCAAAATGGATTAGACACAAATTAAACTAACTTATGAAGTCTTCTCCTACGTAAACATAATAATAACAATACAGACGAGCATGCATACAAAATAAGATCTACAAATAAATTAATCCTTTCATCAAAATATACCCAAATATAAGTCTGTTCATCGACATGTGCGTAGACTAAAGACTTTCAATTTGACACTTTAGATAACCATTTTTTTTTACACTATGCAGTGTTAAAGGTATTAAAAGCTAAAAAATACCAATTCTCTTAAATATGTCATACGTGTTCCCATATTTTTTCTAAAAATTATTACCAGAATATTTTTTTAATTCCCGTTCTTCTTATGCTCTACATGTTCTACTCGTGTATAAAAATGAACTAAGAGGTTCCATCAGATCCCCAAACAAACATACTTCAAAGAATTCTGCTTATTCTTGGTTTGAATTCATGAACATCTGTTTTCTTTGCAATAATTTTTGTAAAATGCGTCTTCTCAATGTGTTACTAAATCTAAATTACAGGTGTTTTTTTTCTTTTGTATTTGGTTTTCTAAATAGACAGTTATTTTTAATTCAAACAGTAATCCCTATTTAATTCGTCTATATACAGTTCTAATTTTACCAGAGACTTCGTATTAAAATAATGATATTGAACACATTTTATTGTATTTTGTAACAATCCCTGTTGGTCATGTATTGATTTGGCCTCTGAATTTATCCCTGAAATATACATAAACTGGTTGACATCAATCTAAATGCCGAGTAATCCCTCAGTAATTGTAAAATTAGACTTTTGTCAATCAGTGTGAATTGAATTGGTGGTTTTCTGATTTGATTTTCTGTGACAAGTTTAGTCTCTATTACAAGAATGAATACTTCAGACGTCTTAGACTTACATCAATATGTGGTCTGCCTGATGTAATTAAACATTGAATGAACAAGACCTGCATTGACAGTTCGACATATAAAAGGACGTGCTACATGGCATAATGTTCTAATTATTTTTGGGAAATGAACCCAACAATTGAGTGTAACAAACAACACTGTTCAAGAGATTATCTCTGAAAAGAAATACTTCAACTAGCGAACTTCAAAATGTCGTACTGTCGAACCTTCGGGTCAACGTTAAACGCATTGTCAGATTCACAATTTCAAGAACCATTGACATACACGTCTTCACACGAGTTAAGTCTATCAGTAGATTTTAAATGAAATCTAGCGTTATGGAATAAAAATATTTAAGATTTCTGGAATGAAATAGTCTATGAATGGTTCGATCGTTTGGTGATATTCAATGGTTCATTTGATTGGTACATTTTCATTTATGCAAAAGGACAATAAAAATAACGCATATTATTTTTAAAGTATTCCTTTTTGTAGTTAATATATGATCCATAAGCTCCGTTGAACACATGCCTGTAAAATGGACAATGATATGCAACTTGAGAACTAATTGCTGTCATGACAGTGACAAGAGTGTTATATTACAGCCAAATTACCCTTGGTAGAAGTTTGTTTTCCTTATTTAAGATAAAAAACAATCTGGGTTCTAAGAATTTGTAGAAAATTGGCACAATTAGTATATAACTTTATCACAAAAGAATCTATATCTTCATTTTCTTTTCTTTTCATAAAGTATGTTCACCTTTGCCAATTACAAAAAAAAAAATTGTAAAGCTGTGTTGCTATTTTGTTTTTGATTAATTGTCCAAACAATATTTTCCGAGACCTAAGAGAATAAGGAAGCAAAAAACCTTATAAAGCTTATATTAGGAAAGGGCATCGAAGTGTTATAGTTAGTGCTAAATAGTGTTAAGGGTATTCATTTTCAAATCATGTTTTCCCTTCTCTTTAGAAATTCAACTGAATAGTCTATTTCGTGAAAAAGATAAATGCATAGGTTCAAAAGCTGGAAGAATGCTTCTCTTTCGACTCTTTTCGTTTTTCGGCCTCCAACTTATTCTTATTTAAATGATGCTGATGAAAGGTTGCCTTTTGATATATGAATACATAATATGAATAACAAACTATCAGTTATACTGATTTTTTTTTATTTTCAATGAAACGAACAATAATATGACATAATTCTTTTATGTTAGAAAAAATGTCGACTATATTTTTTATTGGAAAAACATTTTTACTGTCATCTGACCAATAAACATTATCTAGGTGCTTCAAATTTAATGACACTTGATAAAAGTAACTATATATTGTGACAATATAATGGATTAGATGGTTTTGACCAAGTTTAGTTTTACTACCGGGTGAATAAGCAGGACTATTTCGAAATAGAACTAGCTTTAAAGAAACATAAATAATCATGAATGTATCATATTCAGACTTGTATTTTCTTTTGAAATCTGTCGAAGTGGTAAAATTTTAGTTTTATTCTTAAATATTTTTTATGCTTTAAATAGTTAGTTAGTTAGTTATTGCTTTACTCCCAAGCAGCACGATTTCGGCTATATCCGGGAGATGATAGAAAATAAAGAGATGTGGAATAAGTGTTCGCGACACAGCCCACAATTAAACGGCAATTTAGAAAAACCACAATGGACAACCGCCAGCAGCCTTCAACGAGGCCATTTGGCACTGCTCGCGATTATGCAATTGGCCCATGGTCTAAATAAGATGCATATAATTCAAATCCAGCCCTGAAATAGTCACAGATAGACCCCCTTCTTAAACAAGGAACAGAAAACACCAAAAAGACAAGTACAAACGAAAGCTTTGTCAAAGATTCCTGGCTTAGGACAGGCACATGTAATATGTGGCGGGGTTAAACTAGTTTTTTGGGCCCAACCTTCCCCCTATCAATATTCCTAGACAAAGCACAAAAACTAAACACACAATAAAAATCAAATCGATCAAAGTCCAATTCTACTAGAGAGAACCTAAGACAAAAAACAAGAACAAACAAAAGGACGGTAAAGGAACTTTCTATAGAACACTCGCTGTTACTGACAGCTAGCTGAGAATCATCAATCGACTGATGTAAAAAAATCAAACGTATCGATTTTAAATCCGACACAACACTTCAAGCAATAATGATTTAGTGAAGTGTCATCACACAAAACCGACACGCTTGATCGCTATAATGCTTAAAAATGACAATAGTAAAAACGTTTATGGAAGTTTTAAAGCGAGTATCAAGTTTTCAATATTTCTGCCAAAAAACACTAAATTCAAAGATTTAACCAAGATATTCATTTCATATCCTTTCCGTAATAAATTTTGAAGCCAATTTTTCATTTCTATTGGATTGCTTTTAAATTTGTGAGCTTTATAAAAAACATTACCATAAAATACAGGATGTGATATTCCTTTCACTATAAGAAAGTGACGTGTACAATTAAATTTTTCAATAAGAGATCGATACTTGTGGAAGAATTTAGAAAAAGATTTTACTAATTTGTGGTATCGATAACCTTGTTTCAATAATTTTTCAGTAATAAAACGGTTTTTATTATTAAAATCAGAAACACAACTGCAGATCCGAGCATATCTTACTAACTGTGAAATGTAAACCCCGTATGACGGCGCTAGTGGAACATCTCCTTCAAGAAAAGGAAAATTTATAATAGGGAAGGTAAAGTCGTCACGTTTATCATATACTTTGGTATGTAATTTTCCGTCAATAATACTTAAATCCAAATCTAAAAAAGGACATCTATCACCGGTGACGTTAGATTTGTTCAAGGTTAATTCAGAAGGATAGATATCTGTAATAAAATTAGAAAATGAAGGATTGTTGAGTGCAAGAATGTCATCTAAATATCTAAAAGTATAATTGAAAGTTTCGATTAGGTTCTGTTTGTTCGGGTCTTTTTGTAATTTAGCCATAAATTGTGATTCATAACAGTATAGGAAAAGGTCGGCTATAAGTGGTGCACAATTAGTACCCATAGGAATACCAATAATTTGGCGATAAATTTGTTTACCAAAACGTATGTAAATATTATCTAACAAATAATTTAGAGCAGTAATAGTTTCTGCATCAGTCCAGTTAATGTAACCCTTTTGAGTCTCGTTACTAAAAAATGATTTACTAAATGATTTTGAAACTCTAGAACAGATATAATCACTTTTAGATTTGTCAAAACACCATTTAACCAAATATTCAAATTTCTTTTTAATCAGATTATGTGGAAGGTTAGTATATAAAGTAGAAAAATCGTAACTATCAACGGTATGAAAAGTATTTTCAAAAGCACGAAGCTTGTCCAAAACATCAAGAGAATTTTTTACACTCCAAAAATAATTAATTCCACTGTTTTCGAATACCCTTTCACAGTATTGAATAATAAATTCCTTCATAGTAGTTAAAGTAAGTGATAGAACTTTGGAAATATGGGTTAAAGAACACAGTAGCGTAGCTTGGGTTTAATATCTACCGAGGCAGGGGTCCAGGGGGCTGCCGCTGAAGCCACCTGGTGGGGGGTCTGGGGGGCGAAGCCCCCCTGCCGGAAAAAAAATATGATTTTACGTATGAAACCAACAGATTTTATGATGTCAATAAGTCATTTTCATAAGAGACTGACAAAAAGCTTATAATTAAAGAAATATTTGAATCAGAATATTTCCCTCATTAACCATTAATTTAACTGACTTTTGTTGAAGTGTAAAATTTAGGTATGAATGACTCAATGTGGCAAACCTTGACTTAAAATCATATATAACTTTCGTTAATCGATGAACAGTATTTTTATAATCATGAAAGTTATCCGACACAGGGCCAAAACAAACTTAGCTAGTTTAAAATTCATTCGTATGTGTCTGTCCTAAGCAAGTAATCTTTGTCACAAAAAATTATGTTTGTCTTTGACTTCATCTTTGATCATCTTTAGTGTTATAGTTTTGCTCTGTCCAGAAAGTAGGTATTTCGTATTTTGGATCTGGGACCACTGATTTGAAAAGGCCAAGCAGGGTTCACTTATCATATTAATTTTATTAACGTACACCTATTCTCCTATATCAATGCATTAACTGTTGAATATGAATATATTTTATCATCATATCATATCATATCTTTTTTTTTTGCAAAATTACACCCATTAGGGGCAATATATGATTGATTCTGGAGTTTTCTTTTAAAAGTATTACTATTGTACGAACAGCTATGCATGGACCACTACCTACAAAAATTACTTTGGGGAAGTTGGACGGACGGAAAATTAATAACTTAATGCGCATTAGCTAGAACAAGTGCTAAAGAAAGCTCGGTTTTAGGTTCTGACATGAAGTTTTTCTTTACCGGATTTCTTTCATCGCTGGACTTTAAGATGTAATGTGTAGATATTAGAATTGATATTAGTACTAACAACAGGAATTAGTCGTTATGTCAAAACACTGAGCTTAGCAATACAACTGTCAAAAAATACTTTATCGAGAGACTGTACCCGCACAAGCTCTGTGTGGACTCTTCAACTTGCGTTGTTCTTATGTCTACCCTGCCTCCAAAAACGCTATAGGCTTTCCAGGTTCTTTGATCTTTTATTTTGATTTATACAAAGCTGTGCGGGATGCGGGCTTTCACTACATACATGCATCCGAGTTCTCTACATGCCGGTTTTCTATAGAGATTGTGTAAGCTACGGAACGCAACTCATACATTTGTAACTAAGAATATGTTGAGCAAAGACTAGAGAAATTAATAACGAACTTGACTCCAACTGTCACTGTTTTATTTTTATACCAACAACCAAGGTCTTAGGAACATCCTGGGTAACGTTCTTTTGTTTAATTTTTAGAGTGAATCTCCCCCCCCCCATGTTTTTATTTTGTCACTTGTCAATTTTTCTACCGAGGCAAGTGCCTCGGTTGCCTCAGTGCAAGCTACGCTACTGCCGTTCAACACTTACTTGAAGCAGAGATAAAACGAGATTTATATGGATTTTTGTGCAATTTAGGTATCCAGTACATAGTAGGTAACTTAAAGTATGTCGGGGCAACTCGAAGTGCTGTGGTCGCTATGATATGATCGTCAATGATACCTGATTCTGTCGAATGCACGGGAACGAAAGTGTTCGAATTTTTTATTTCGTGCATTAAAACCTCAAGGTAATACTTTCTTCATACCACTACGACATTGTTAGCTGCTTTATCGGCGGGAACAAACACGTATGAATGTGGTGATACAATGAACATGAAATGATGATGAAGTGGAGGAAATTGGGGACACAAGGCCGTTTTGACCGCCACTGGAAAAAGCAGTGATGGGTTGGGACGGGAAATTTAGCCTCCTGCATGGGGATCCTACGGGTCCTACTCTTACCGAGACCTGCAGCAGGGTTCTTTAACGTGCTAAGAACGTGACATTTTTCCCAACACGGTGCACCACTATGGTTTGCGGTCAGGTTTTCCGCATTATCGCCTGACGACCCCGCATCTCTCGATGTCAGGGCTGCCCCATTCAACCACCTGGGGCACACATCCCAGTGGCTTTGTGGGCAAAGCGGCCTGACCCGATGTCAGGTTTCTGAACGCTCTTTAGTGGACTTTTACCGACAAGCTTAGCGCTGCTGCGGGCCTATTCGCCACCCGGAACCCGCACGGGTTTATACTTTAAATAAAAATAGGTAAACCGGTATACATATTAACTTGATGACACTACAAGTTTTTTTTTCTATATGTAATAAAACTTGACAATTCTATGGCTTTTTCGATGTTAGCTTCTTGATCATTTCGCTTCAATTTGATTGCTACAAGTTTTGGTAAGCTTTTGTCATGACCATCAGTGACCATGAGAAATACACCAAAACTTGAAGCAATTAAACCATTGAAGCAAAATGATGAAGAAGCCAACATCGAACATTGAAATAAAATGAAAAAAAAATGATCAAAAGAATATTATTATGCTGCTTAGGAATTCCACTGCGTGATACGGTAACGGCATGCCAATATGCAAAAGTGTACATAGACATAGTAAAATAGTGTCGGGATCGATAATGAATAATTGGTTAAAGGCAATATGTTTTCAATGATAAAAGAAGATAAATAACAAACTAAAATATGTAGTCATTTGTATACGAATAGCCCGAGCAATTATCCTTTGTAGAATGAAATCCTAATCCGTCCAATTCCCAGACTCCCTTGATGGTAACGAACATTCATTGAAATGCGATCTTCTTGGTCCTATACACAGTTGATTACTATTGACACGTTAAGCAACAGAGACATTTGTCTTAGTAATAACATAGCACATTAAGGAAACAAATGTGAATCACTACAATTCCTTAACTAGAACTAATCTGTTCCCTTGTAATACCGTAACTAGTACAACGACTTCCAGGTTTTGACGTTTTCATTTCGAAAACCAATTTGGATTTATGGGAAATTTATATTGCCAATTCTGTAAAGTTTTATGAGAAACAAAAACTAAAATAAAATATTTCATAAGGTCACTCGCAAAAGGAACATTAAATTGAAAGCAATTTATTGTGGAAATTCTGAGATGATTTTGTGACCTCCAACGTGTTTTATAAAATGAGTAGATCAGGAAGAGATAAAATGAGTAAGGTTGAGTGTAAATACAGACCTCTACTGCGGGCATCAACGGTGCCGACAAGTAAGTCTTCCTTCTATTCTTTATCTTTAATTTGAAATTGAAATTCATAGGACATTTAATGTATAAAGATTAAGACGACTTTTGAATAATAAGATAAGATAACAAATATCGTGCTTATTTTTGCCAAAAAAAAACATTTGATCCAGTTATCATACATATAGTTAAGAAACGAAAAATAGTGTATGTTTTGAAATAAATCAAAAATATTTCGGGGATTATTCAGTTCCCAATCAGTCTGTTTAATTCGTATTTGTTTACTTAAATATGATTGGTAATAGTTTTACTACTAGAATAGCGTATGACATTTTCGAATGATTTGATTGTTATTTAAGATGCGATACATGTTATCACCCTAATTGCTCTGAGCGCCCCCGGTGCCTTTCGGTTCCTAAGTGGCAAAATATGAGGCCAACTTTTGCACTGGAATGGGGTAAAGCACTAACTTTAAATGTACATTGGTTTTTTTTGCCAGACATTGTGGAACAAAAGGGTGTTATAGCACGTTCGAATACATGTCCTGGGTATCAAAAGTATAGGCTGCAACAGCACTTAGCATGTTAGTAAAAAATCTTTAAGTGGTGCCCCAGATCCAGCATCGGGTCGGGTTGCTTTGGATGGGTTTACACCCATGTTCTTATAGAGCGATTGCAATACGGCGTGCATTGACAATAAGTCTGTTGGAAAGACTTTTAACATTGTTGCATGTGTATTATGAATGATATTTTCATTCATTCCATATCTCATCATACCACAAGAAAATTTGAAATGCATTTATATGACTTTATCAATGGTCCATAATAGAACTTTTTACTCTAGCAAACTAAGTTTGGGATACATAGGAATCACCCTGTTCAGTCTGTTAATATATTTCGTAAGCAGCAGCTCCTTAACGGCTTGGTGGATATTTATGAAACTTTATTTGACGGAACACATTATAAAAAGATATGCAAGAAGAAATTTTATTGATGTCAAATATCCTTCACGGAACATAATTGAATTTGAGTTTTTAGTACAGCAGTCCAATATGAAGCGAGGATGTTACCAGCGAGTATGCATGCTTGCAATGCTTGTTAAAATAAACTTAATAACAAAATTAGCGAACTTGAAGCTGTTCGTAAACGTATTTTTGATCGTTTGAATGTTGCTGACAAAAGAGTATTAATTTTGTAATTTTCTGAATGTTTCAATGCTATAAATCTAAAAGTGCTTCCTGGAGAAATAATGTTATTGATTTTCATATAATTCATGAACAAATGCCAACGACAAATAAACATTTGACGATATTTGCCTCGACCTTTTTATTGAACATGAAATGCTATTATTTGTCATTTCTGGCAGGCGTTTTTGTTGCTAAATGTTACATTGCTTTGTTTTACATTGAAAGATTCTATTCCTGTTAGATTGTATAAATGCCTTGCTCCATTGATTGAGTTGGACTGATTTTAATATTTACGTTTTATTCGACCTGTTTAAAGAAATACACCATCCCCTATGTTCTTTTTCTACGACATTAACAAAACAACGTTACTTTGACTTCTCTTGCTAACAGTGATTTCAAAGAGATGTTTTATTTTCCCAAAGTCATGAAAGTTAAGATAACATTACAAACGACAGAGAAACCGAGAAAGCAAAAAAAAAGAAACACATTTACTGCAAAATAGTAATGAGCGAGAGTCGTGCAAGAGAATGTAATTTTGACCTTATTTATATATACATATGTGTATTTCATTAAGAATTACCCTTGTCCCACCAGGGTAGATAGTGGTTATGCGTCTAAAACACAATTAAATATAATATTTACATAAGATGAAGTTCAAACACAGTCCATGTCCTTAATCACCAATCAAAAACTGAATGTTTGTATCTTTACGAATGATTGTAAGAAGCAAAGAAGCACCAATGGGACATTCAAGTGTCAAAAGTCAGAAAGGGCAGCAACACAACCAGTAAACTCAAACAAGAACATCACGAAGAAACACAAAACACAAAATCAACCGACCAGAAGTCAACAACTCAAGTCGCAACGAGAGTTAACTCTGGTGACCCGGAAGAGTAAGTAATTAAGAGCACAAAACATAAAAGACACCGATACCAAAAAAACGAACCAGAAATAGAGTACCTGTTCTAATTGAAACCTTTTGGTTGTTGGTAGGAACGATCAACATGAGTATATATGTTTTTAAGATTTCGTCTTATATATGAGTGCAATAAACTGAAATTACTAAATCATTTCACTTTCTTACACCCATCACGTTGCCAAAGATCGATTTAGTGTTGGTCAAATCCGGAAAGAGCCCGGAACACACGGTGAAATTAATTGCATGAAATTTTCATGATACTCTAAAGTAAAGTGCTTTTTTACTTAATAAATGAACATATGACCTCTTAGCACATCATTTGATTGGCTATCACTAGAAAAAGTTGCATGCAACCTTTTCTGGAATAGAGCAATGTTCTATTCAGAGCTGTTACACGAAAAAAAAATCAAGAAAAAATGATAAACTTTGTTTATTGTTTTTTTTTATATTAAATAATATCAAAACTACCGAACTAAGATGACCAATCTCATATGCAATCAGGTTCAATTCCTACAGATTTCGACTATTATTTTGTACATGTTAATATATTAGCAATTAGTAATAAGATGGTGTACCACATGGCGTTAAAGTAATTTGGCATTTGATAAATTATTGTATTTCTTGTCTATATTTATAATAAGGCCAGGCACAAGTTGACTGCAATATATTGAAATAATTTGCTACAATGTTTTCATTATATAATTTCTAGCTTATGAAGTCTGCTCCTGTTACTTAATTAAACATCTATCACTGGAAATAAATACCACAAGAAATACATGGAATTGATATACATGTATAAATAACTTCAAAAGATTTTGGAATGTGCATGTGGTGTAGGTGGTATGAAGACCAATGGATTTGTGAAGACACAAATATTTATATTTTGATTTTACTATTAACTGAACTGCTTTTACTAACTCTCTTCATGTAAAGCAGCAAGTCAGTAATTTAGTTATGGTATATGAAAGGGACGATTAACGAATTATAATACGAAATGATGATGGAGTCATAAGTAGGGTGGGGGACACAAGACTAATAGGTGTGTGAGTTTGAGTAAAGCTGAAAAATAAAGGGATCGGTAAGGAAATTTAACCTACTGCTGACTTAGATATCTGTACACTGTTTTAAAATTTAACCTACTGCTGATTTGGATATCAATACACTGGTTTTAAATTTAACCTACTGCTGACTTAGATATCTGTACACTGTTTTTAAATTTAACCTACTGCTGACTTGGATATCTTTACACTGTTTTTAAATTTAATCTACTGCTGATTTGGATATCTTTACACTGTTTTTAAATTTAATCTACTGCTGATTTGGATATCTTTACACTGTTTTTAAATTAAACCTACTACTGACTTGGATATCTTTACACTATTTTTAAAATTTAACCTACTGCTGATTTGGATATCTTTACACTGTTTTTAAATTTGACCTATTGCTGATTTGGATATCTTTACACTGTTTTTAAATTTAATCTACTGCTGATTTGGATATCTTTACACTGTTTTTAAATTTAACCTACTACTGACTTTGATATCTTTACACTGTTTTTAGTTTCAAAGGAAAGGTCATGGTTGGTTAATGATTATAAACAATCTTATATTTGAGCGCAAGTAGTAATTGTTTGAAAAAAATGTTTGAAATATTTTGGAAAATCGAATATTCATTAAGATAATGATAAGTGCTCTTAACGGAGACTTTGCATCAAGAAAAATACATGCATATGTTTATGCTAAGACGATTTTGTATATAAGATTCCGATAGGAGTTTGAGATTGTAAAACCATGCTGTTATATAATCCCACGCACAAGTAGATTGACTTGACTTGAATTTAACACACTGTTTGAAATCTTTTAATATTAAAGATAAAAGCTCCTTTGCGACATGTGAGGCGTGGTAACTTAATACTACATATTAATAGAAAATGATGTGTCCCGACCTTGTTTTATTTTACTGAAAGCACTGG
The DNA here is from genome assembly GCA_963971305.1 of Arcuatula senhousia. NCBI lineage: Eukaryota > Metazoa > Mollusca > Bivalvia > Mytilida > Mytilidae > Arcuatula > Arcuatula senhousia. The sequence goes on from OZ020306.1 coordinate 7,555,626, forward strand.
GTTAAGCCAGAGTAATGCTTCTAAATCATTTTTGAGTAGAAAATGGAAATTTTAACTACAGGTATTCTTTTTTTAATACCTGACAATGGCTTGTGATAACCATCCCATCGTATAACGAGAAGTGATGAAACAATTAGATGGTATTAAAACTTTATTTGTGGAATGACACATAATTTGATGCTCGGAGATTATAGTCAAAAGGTAATTACCAATCGATCCCATACATCTTCATTATGACGCGGCAGGTAAAAAACCGGCCTTATCTCTGATTCTTCGATATTTCTCAGATTCTTGGCTTTTTCTGTTATATTTTAAATCACTGTATTATCATGTGCGATGTCTGCTTCATTTCTACCGGGTACTATTACCATTACTACTATAAGAAGTGTAAAGTGAATGCTAATTTCATGATAACGTTGAATTACTGTGATTAAATATGGATAGCAGTCCTTAGTGGACATGGACAATACTAGAATATATATAAAAAAATATTATAGAGAGAAAAACTGTTTTATTTTGTTAATCTATTGCGACTTTTTTTTAACATGGAAGTATTAATCCTAGAAATGATGAGATTCATTTAAATACTAAGTTTGATGATACTATCAGGCAATGATAAAATGGTGCGGTCACGGGGTAAGTTTTCTTCTGTGTTTGTGTTCTGTATTGTTCTTATCAGCACAGGTGTTATAATCAGCTAGGTAATATCACGTTTTATCTTTTAGAATTGAGATTTATTTCCTCTGATATACACCAAAGTGAACGTCTTCCTAATTCAAATCACTCATATAAATTGAACATGTATGTATTGTAACTATTACAATGTACGGCTAGGATGCAATTTACACAATGAAAGTCGGTCAAGTTTATTTACATATAATACCTTTTACGGTTTTTCTTAAATTCCGAAAATATATGTTTGAAATTTGTTTTTTTATTTACGTATTTTCTATAGTGCTTGAAATAATTTTTCGAAGTCCACTTAAAATATGTTTAATGTTACATTCTGTTTTCATCTTTCAAATCAAAAACCACAAAACTACTAAAAGACAAAATTATGTTCAATGGATCTCGGAAAAAGAAGGCGAATCCACAGAAAAAAATGGTTTGCTTCGGCCTAAATATCGCAGTTTATCAATTTTGTTTTTTATCTCTATTCATTAAATCTAACTCAGCATACTTGCTTTATGTTTCTGGGGTAACTTATTCATTCTGAAGTAGTTACGTCCCAGAAACAATCCTTGATTGGATGGAAAACAAATAGGATTTGTCTCCTGTGATATGCATGGTTCTACTCATCTTACACACTGAATCTGCTCTTAGTCCATACAGCTGGGTTGTTTCACGATGATTAGTTATGACAAGAGCTTAATATTGAAAAGAAATGATTATAAACGTTACTTTAAATTATTTGGATTCAAATTGGGACAAAAGATATTTTTCTACTATACATAATATAAATAAATTAGAGGTTACTCCCTGAAAAATACATGTACAGCATAATCAAAATACCCATTTTTATACCCGTTTTGATATTTGTATTTTGAGTAATAATTGCGAAAAATAAGGGAAATTGGCCCTTATGTATTTTGTCAGTCCAGAAATTTAGGAGAAAATGAAGAGTTGTAAAATGGATCATTGTACCCGACAAATCATTTTACCCCTTAACCCGTGTTTTACCTAATAAATTCAGCTAATTAGTATGGCACGCGATAATAACAAAAACCTGATAAACCACATTTATCGACCGTAAACTATAGTTTGCTGTTGATAAACTGGGTTTATCGCACGCTAACTATAGTTTACGTCCGTGAAACCAAGTTTATCAGCGATAACGTTAGTTTGCGCGGTGCAAATGCTATTTTATCAACGCAAAACAGCATTTATCGACCGTAAACTATAGTTTGCGGTTGATAAACTCAGTTTATCGCCGATAAACTCAGTTTATCACCGATAAATTCGGTTTATCACCGAGAAACCCTAATTAGCATTTGAAAACCCCATTATCGACCGCTAATGATAAATTTCAAACAACTGAATTTATCATTAGCATCAGCAAACTATAGTTAGCGAGTGATAAACACAGTTTATCGACTGCTAACTACAGTTTACGGTCGATAAACTCAGTTTATGGGGTTTTGTGACTGTCGCATGCCATGCAGTTCAGCACCCAGGAACCCTTATTAGCATTGAAAATGTCCATAGTCGACAGCTAATGTTAATTAAACAAACTTGGTTTATCAGGGTTTTATAACCTACAATGCAAAGTTGTTTTTGACTGACTCGATCGTCAGCCCATCCCAACCGTCTGTAATCATATTTTATGGACGCAAATCCTCTGAAACTACTTAGCAGAAATAAATGAAACTTGGTATGCAAGAAGTACACTTCGTAAAGTTGTGCATATAATGAGAAATTTTTTTTCTGTATTTTTTTATAAAAGGTGCGACCCTTTTGACTAAGAAAATCTTGAATTCTGCATTTCATATTTCTAAGTTTAACGGAATCTTGTTATGGCATTCAGATTCATGCAAATTATCTTTACAATGCTTGTTGTACCTCAATAGGTATTCCTCAGGGATAATATTAATTGAACTCGTAGGGTATGAAAGCACGCTTACTTAGATTCTACTTTATCAACGCAAAACAGCATTTATCGACCGTAAACTATAGTTTGCGGTTGATAAACTGAGTTTATCGCCGATAAACTCAGTTTATCGCCGATAAACTCAGTTTATCACCGATAAATTCGGTTTATCACCGAGAAACCCTAATTAGCATTAGAAACCCCCATTATCGACCGCTAATGATAAATTTCAAACAACTGATATTATCATTAGCATCAGCAAACTATAGTTAGCGAGTGATAACCCCAGTTTATCTACCGCTAACTATAGTTTACGGTCGATAAACTCAGTTTATGGGTTTTTTGTGACTGGTGCGTGCCATAAATTAGGCTGCACTGAGTGTAACGCCAATGAGAATGGATATAACCATGCTCAATGCACTGAATGCAGGCGAAACATTTCATATATACCTGATATATTGATATAGAGTCGACTTCTCACAAAACAGTCCTAAACCTCAACGTTTGCATTTGTAAATTACGAGTAAGAAAAAGTTGTCGAGTCAAATATAAATATAACGTTTGAACGCAGAAAATTCATTTCTGTATAGTGTGGGTGAAGTAAAAAGGCTCATTGGTTCGACTCTTTTTTTACATTTTAAGAGTTATTTACAACGAAACCTCACCTGTTTAAACTCACAAAATTCGAACCAATGTAACCTTTATCTTTAGCTTTATGAAATTTGATAAGCATAAGTCATAACTTGTATCAATACCAGACCTCATTTAGAAATGAGAATCTTTTTAAATTAACATAAATACGTTGTTTGATATGATTGGGAGAACAAAATCATATTTGAGTGAGTGAGTCAGTGAGTTGATGTTTTACGTCCTTACTACGCTTAAAGGCGATGAACATGAAAATGATGATAAAAGGAACATGAAATGATGAAATGATGATGATGGGAAATATGAAATGAACATGAAATGATGAAATGATGATGATGGGAAATATGAAATGAACATGAAATGATAAGATAATGATGATGGGAAATATGAAATGAACATGAAATGATAAGATAATGATGATGGGAAATATGAAATGAACATGAAATGATGAGATGATGATGAAGGGAAATATGAAATGGGGTGGACAAAGTAACAGTATTATACAGTATAGTATAACAGAATTATATCCTGGGCACGTTAAAGATCCTTTTGTAGAGGTCGATAAAAGTAGGCTCAATGGGGGGCTGTTTACAAAGGCCACACTCGCTATCTGGAGAAAGATTTATAGAAGCATTTAGCTTGTTTCCCAGTCCAGGATAATTAGATATGTTTTAACTAAAGGAACAGTTACTGGCATGGCTGGTGTATATTGTTGTATATACATCTGTGTATAAGTGAAAAGTCCATCTGTAGTTTTCAGTAGAAGCTCCTGTGCACATGTATAGCTAGGGGGATTATAATGAACAACCCTAAGACGACTTTTGGGGAAAAGTGGTTCCCTAGCTAGAAATGCAAATTTTTATCATAACATACATACTTCCCATAATAATGGAATGTATGGGTCCTATATTTTGCTGATGTCATAATAAAAAAAAGAATGTCAGGACCTGAACAAATTATAAAATGTTTACACTCAGTCATGTCTATTAATTTTAATTTTGATGACATTATAGATATTTTTCCTGTTTTCCGGAACACAAAAAAGAACAAAAATGTAAAATGTTACTAATCTGAAGCTGTGAATTTCCGTTCTCTCTCATATTGTAGTTAAGCAAGTACAGTTCAACCTCCTGGTTGATATTGTTCCAAAGCACATTATTGATTTTTTTCAAGAATACATGTAAAAAGCATATTGTATGTTAATGTATAAAAGGACAGAAAAGATGCTTACAGTCTTTGTCTGTTGAACTTTATAGACTGAACCTTATCCTAGCACATTCATAATCGCAAAATATTCATTAGACCAGTAATAAATAATATCATTAAAATGTATATGCTTCGGTTTATTGAACTGTTTTCAAATATTCAGCTTTTATTGTTCATAGTTTTTCCTAAGGTGTTCCAAGGTTGCAGTATATATATGTTATGATGATATGGACGATCACTTATTATAGTGAGATTAAAAAAGTATTTTCTAAAGCATTCACCTCAGTTGTGCGTCATGAATTGATAAATAAGACAAAATAATTCAAAACTTTCAAAAATTCATCAATGTATTGTCAGCGAAACATAAATGACCGACAATTATAAAACAACATTTTAATCCCTTCATCATGAAAAACTCACTTTTTTCTGTAATTATGCAGTATAAGTTTTGTATAAGCTTAAATTTATTTCAAAGCTATTTAATTGGAAGTTGCTATAATAAAAATTATCTTCATTATCTCTTTCTTCTTAAAATTGTTATAAATGATTAGGTAAAACTCCTACAAAAAGAGCATCAAAGATTACATTCTTATTACATCTGATCGTTAAGCAAATTAAAAAATCTATGGGTGGAGTAAAGAAAGATAATAGTTTGTTAGAGGTCCGTTGACTACGTGACTGAGCTTACTAGAAATTTATGAGATTCCTATACCATCGTAGTTTTGGTTACCCTTCTGTGTTCTTTATTCATTCTATCGTACCCCCGCTTCGGTAAAAAGGGGGTATTACCTGCTTTACTTCTGTCGGTTCTTCCGTCTGTCCGTCCCCAACATACCTTGCAACAGTTTTCACAGTAACTACACATCACAGAGGTTTGAAATATGGTATTCAGTTTCAGTCGGAGGTCCTTTATTGTGAGTTTAGAAATTCGGCCTGTCGAACATCTACTCCATATTTCCCACCTCATTCAACTTTCAACACTATTGGTCAATTGTTGAAAATTTTCGTAACAGTTTCCTTGTCAACTATTCAGCTCAGATCATATTTGGTTTATACATGTTATAAGTTCAGTCGAAGTGTCGAGATATGATTTGTCGAATATTTTATTCCTGTTAAACCACTTTCACTGGTAGATTTTTGAAAAGTTTTGTGACAGTCTTCTCGCCAACTACTCATCACATGGGCTTGGTAATGGGAATATGACTTTATTTTTATTGTGTGTTCAGTTTTGTGCTCTGTCTAAGAAAGCTTTCGTTTGTACTTGTCTATTTGATGTTTTCTGTTCCTTGTTTAAGAAGGGTGTCTATCTGTGACTATTTAACGACTGGATTTATATAATATGCACTCTATTTAGACCATGGGCCAATTGCAGAACCGCGAGCAGCGCCTACTGGCCTCGTTGAAGGCTGCAGACTGTTGTCCATTGTGGATTTTCTTAATTGCCTCTTGATTGTGGGCTGTGTCGCGTACACTTATTCCACATCTCATTATTTTCTATTTAGTAGAAAGTCTTTTATTGTGTGTACCAAACTAAGGTCTGTCTGATTTTACTTCCTGTTTACTGACGTGTTTAATTTGCAGGGCTGGTGTATACTGAGTTATCAGTGGCTCACAGATTCCTTGTTTCAGGAATAACGAATGACGAAGGTCACACTATGTGTGTGTGTCACTTCTTAAGTTTTATTTCTTCATAGACAGTAAAAATGTTGAGTTCATTTCTTATAAATCAATTTAAAAAAAATGTTCGCAATAAAAAATCATATGATAGGAGAAAATGATTTTAAATTGAATTCTAAATTCAAATTCTCTGATCTGAACCCAACCTTAATCTTCATTCACTGAGAAATAACATTTTTGGAAAGTTTAAAACAATGATCTGAACGTCTCCATAATGATTTAAGCAGCTAATTTATCATGAATTAGAATTAATTTATATAATATTATCTTGTTTGGGTCGATATTGTTTTTATTATTCCTTATCATTTCTGTTTCGATTCTTTCAATGCTGATTTCAATTGTATGTTTCTATTTATTTTTATCGTGGAAACAGCTATCGTGTTCACAGGAAAAATTGCAACATATGTTTGAACAAAAACATAATGTTTAACCTCACGTTAAACATGTTCACAATACGTTCACATTACATTTGGTGCCCATATGTTGAACATATAATTACATTCTTGTTTATAACGAGGATTTTAATTGGTTAATAGTTGAGTTTTATTTCTGTATAAAACTCAACAGTACGTGCTTCCTTGACTACGACTTGCGCGGAGTAATTTAAAAAACATAAACCATGCATTTCGTGTAATTTTTTCGTGCAAATATTTAATATATTTGATTGGAATGTAATTATATACAATGAATGCAATATTTTTGAGTTTTATTGGTGTGTAAAAGCGTGGACCTTGGCGCACATTTTCAACATGAAGCGCTACCGCGCTTCATTAAAAATGTGCTTAGGTCCACGCTTTTACACACCAATAAAACTCAAAAATATTGCATTCATTGTATAAATGAAAAAATAAACATTTAAATGAATTGCCAAGGGTTTTGTTACCATATGCTACACATGTGCTCGTCATGTGTTTAACATATGTTTTAAAATAACTGTTTAACATATGTTTTAAAGTATCTGTTTAACTTATGAAGACAAACTTGAAGTGAAGTCATAATTTTTTCTGTTTTGTTTGTTGTTTTTTTTTGTCCAGTCAACAATATTTCAGTCATAATCAACACAAGAACTAATTAAAACAACAAATTGGATTGGAGACCCATCCATAATACAGACCTAATAAAAACATATGTTAAACATATGACGGATATATGTTTAACATAAGTTGCAATATCTCAATGGCACATGCTGTTTGTTGGGATACTAGGAGTTCTATTGGCTTCTTCATACGTGTTAATATTTATTTGAAAAAAAGTTTTATTAATCATTCATTCAGAAAATTAAGATAACATTTTTAGCGGATGGACTTCTGGTTTACTAAAAAAAAGATTTGTTCAAAAGGTTGAGAAGAAAATAAATCTAAGTAACAATGGGTAACAACAAAGATCGTTTAAATGCTCATTCTGTTTCTACACAATGGGTCATTCTTTAAATACCTTATTTATATGGTGGAAAATTACCGTTCTATAAAAAATAAACCATAAGCTTAGAGATAACGATAATAAATTGTCACTATATAATATTTCTATATCTTGTTCATGTTACCAATTTACTATTCCTCTTCTGGCTAATTGTGCTGATTTGAAATATGAAATGTTTATTCATGATTCCTAGAAAATGAGATATTAGATCATTTGCTACTCATATAACTGGGAATTCATCATTTTTCGTTATTTAAGTAGCCGTCTCTGTAAGAATCATGCAAAACGCAAAAATAGTGGCAGATGCATATTTTTGAAAACTGGTTCTGTTTATCGGAATTTGATCTTTATGATGAGAAATGAATGTAAAGTAAATTTTAGCCCAATCGGTTCATTAGTTCTCGTTTTATACACAATACAAATTTGGTTACATTGTGTATGAAAATAAGTACGGGAAAAAGTCCCGCAAATTTTTTTTCTAAACAAACCAACCAAAAATATCAAATTAAGTATCCGACTGATATTTTTGTTGAAATTCAACTAGAATGGCCTACTTTTTCAGAAAATATCAACAATTTTTACAGACCCTTCCGAACTTTTGAGTAAAGAGGCCAAGAAAATTGGGTTGGGTTGTGTATGAAAAAAGTTCGGGAAATTTTCCCGCCAAAATTTTTAATGTCAATTTGCAGAAAGTCTAATGGACCAATTTCAATTAAGTTGATATTTTTCGCTAAAGTGGTCCAAGATGAATAACTAGCCAAAAAATTGTCAAAACTTAAGATAATAAGTAAATCACCTTTTGCATGATTTTTACTGAGACAGGCTCTTAAGTGCCCTCAATGTTGTATTGATTTCTAACGACATGAAATAGCTTTTAAACCTGTTTAAAATGACCTTGTAAAAAATGATTCAAAGATGTATATTTGGCTCCATTTGTCCGATCTGATTTTTCTTTACTTGATTGTTTACGAAATAAAGTGCAGATATCTTATATAATAGTAACTATAATGAATTTACTCTTTATGTTCGCGTGGAAAACGTAAGAGTAACATTAAAAAGGTTTAAAAAACTGTTTTAGATTCAAGCTAATCCGAATTAAAAACTCATGCTCTTAGAATAACCTTCCTTCTGAATTGATTAGAATTATTGGGGTCAATAGCATTAAAATGCCTTTGAAATATAGTATTTGCAACATGAACGTTCCGGATAAAATTTATCAATTATCATAGCTCAACAAGTCACACAGTTAAAATCAATATAGAAAAACGATCTGTTCAAACAAAATTGAGGTTTTATAATAATATTGTTATACAAATGTCGGTTATAATAATTAAAAGCATTTCTTAAATTTCTATAAATTGTTTAAATGATTTCTTTTAGAATAAAATTGATATTATAATCATAATATATAGTTTTTGTTAAATGAAGTATATCGTCATTAGGGTGCTATAATAGTTAAATAAGTTATGATCAAACATCAATGTGAGACAAAGTATAGTTACTTTATAATTGATAATTAAATTATTTTCCTTGATTGTGCAAAATATGACGAAGAATCGTGCAAAAATATATAGATTTTGCATCCTTAGTTGACTGTCTTCAATACGTCAAGTAAACGCCCTATATAGAAAGATGTTTCCACAAAACAACTAAAAGATAAGAATATCACGATGCTCCTTAAGTTTAATAAGAAAATGTACAATAGCATAAATTAGTTAATTGAAATATAACGTGAATTTCGCGAAGATAGATTGCAAATTGCCGCTACAGTTAGCGATTCAATTCTATGTCCATGTACAAAGAAGCAGAGGTACCAAAAAGGCATCCGAATGTCAAAGGTCCCAAAACCAAAAACAAATCAAAACCTAAACACGATAGAGAATATAATCGCACGAAGAAACAGACAACATAAAAATACAACAACAACAAAAAAAAAACCCAACTGAATTGGATTTATTAAAATATGACACAAAATTCTTTCAGTTCTAAAGATATTGTTTTAGTATGCAAAATAATCTTTTTATAACGGTATGACGTCAATTACCAACTTTTATTCTCGATTTGATTGATCGTGTGATATAATATATTTAAACACAATTGCTAAAACTAATAATTAATTGTAAGGTCTGCTAAGGAAAAGTTGAATTAATGTGTATCTTACATCATCTCGTCCTAACCAATCTTCCTTGTAATACATCCCATTAAGGTTACTAGTAGTGAGGACACCTGACCCCAAAAATAATTCCGAATTTAAAATGTCCAATTTTTCAATATATCAGTATTAGGTATATACTTTATCTTGTGTAAAAATATTGGACACCCTTTCCAGGCTTGTTTTTCCAATATTTAGGCTCAAAGTTGTCCAAAATTACTATAGATTATATAGGAAAGGCCAAATAATTAGCATAAAATCTTGTCGCAGAAAAAATCCACAAATTTAAATTTTATTTTTATTTGATAAAAATCAATGAAATACAATATATTTTGAAATAAAACAATAAAAACTGGGGGTCACCAGCTTACTTTTCTATCTACTACACAAATCTTTGTAATTTTTTGGATTATCTCCCTTGTTTTATTTGAAAAATTTATTTATGAAGGAATGGTTGTTTTATTTATATTAAAATTAATTTATTTTGATTAAGTTTAATTAAATTAAACTACTTAACACAAGTTTCAATGTATTTGTGAAGTCTGCACTTGTTTTTTGCATTTTTAGCTGTTTTTGGTCACATGACAGGTGTCCTCACTAACCTTAAAGCTTATACCAAATCAACCTATTTACTAAATTTTGGCTATGTATATTTTGATTATTTTATTTCTAAGAAAATAAACCTCTTGTGTAAAAGTAACGATTCTTTCATTCCTATAACGAATTTCAAAAATGAGCATTTGTCCCTCAAAACGTTAATTTAAATTTTCATGTAGATGAACTTGTGTGAATCAAAAATGAAATCTAGTAGTCGATTGAATGAAAGTAAGTAAAATAACAGATTTACAAAGGAACAGATAATCTACATTTACAACTTTCTTATTAGTATGTTTGTCAGCAGGCTATCGACATTCCAATAAGCACTTAAAATGTACCTTTGCTTGCTGATTTGATTCTTCATTCATATGAAACAGACTTCTTACAAGCACTTCTAGACACAAAAGATTGTAGACTAGCTATATTTTTAACCTAACCTTTCGCCATATAAATGATGTCTACTGACTGAAAAACCCTCGCTCGATTTGTGACTTTCCCATCTCATATCCCCAAGAATTTAAGATAATAGACTCTACGGATTCTATGGCTAGGAAGTCTGCTTCAAATGTAGATCTACACCTTGAAATGGACACCCATGGAAGACTTTCAACAAAGCTCTACGACAACCGTGATGACTTTCCCTTCTTGCTTAGCAACATTCCGTCCGCTTCAATTTATGGAGTTTACAGATTACAACTGATTCCTTATTCCATTGCTTGTGTGACTTGCTTGACTTCCTTGATAGAGCGTCGCGTCTGACACACACACAAAAAAATAAAAATGTTTACATAGGTTTCTTTTCCTTGAGTGTTGTCCTCACTCAAGAAAATTAATGGAAGACACAATGTGCTTTTAGAAAAAAACATTGGATTTCTATCTCTCAGTTTGGTACAGATTTTGGTTTTCATAGAGTTAAGTTTTGTCCGCCTTTACCGGATTTGACACATTGAATTGACTATTAGCAACGTGACAAGATCTACTTGTTTTACATGTGACCTGGTTTCACTCTTGATACGATTTGAGTTGCTGTTGTTGATCGCTCTCTAGATGCTTTTGTTTGTGCTCTTTATGTTGATAGTTTTTTTTCGTGTTTATTGGTTTCGTCTTTGCTCTTTCGAACTTTTGACATTCAAATGCCCAATTTCTGCTTCTCATCTTGTTTCATACATTTATTGCTTTAGTAATGTGATTCGAATATAAAGTATACAGTTTGTGATGTAACTATTTTTAGATTAATTAATCGGTGCAAAAAAAAGTTGATTCGGTTATACCATTAAAGTATAAAAATAGCAGGAGTTCTTACTAATGTCAAGCAGTGTTAGAATAAAGGTTATAACAAAACTACCGAACTCGGATGATCAATTTCATATGTCCAAGAACAAGAGACATATTATGGAAAAGATATACCGGAATAATTGAAAATCGAAATGGTTCGGACTTGATACAAAAAGAAGCAGAGGTACCAATGGGGTATCCGAATATCAAAAGTCCGAAAGGGCAGAGACAAAACCAGCCAACACCAACAGGAACGGGACAAAAACAGACAACATGTAAAACATGGAAACACAAAATAACTGAATATCAGTCAACAACGCGAACTCCAGTCGAAACAAGAGTGAACTCAGGTGCTCCGGAAGAGTAAGCAGTTCCTGCTTGCTAAAGCACACCCGTCGCGTTGCCAATAGTCCATTCAGCGTGTCAAATCCTGTAAAGGAAGACAAAAAAAGACAATAAAGCAAAGTTATATCAGTTATCTCAAAATTACTTCCCATTGATATATCAATGTAGACCATATGATACCCAATCACAACAGCAAAACTCAGTCCCAAAGAAAGTGCTAATACCCCCAACTCACCGAAGATACGTACATACAATGTAAGATACAAACTTTATATTGATTGCACAAACGGACATCTGATCTGTTTAATCCATACTTAAACGACAGATACCTAGCAGTCGTTTTAATATACCATGGAGGTTTCTATCGTGTATGAATCACTAACTTATTAATGAAATCGTTCATGGCGATCAGTAATATATCCTGATTCTGATTACAAAGAGGATAATATATCCATTAGTTTGTTTCCACTACTAATTGTTTGAAGTATTGGCTGTAGTATGTTTGACTACTAAATGTTTGAAATATTGGCTTTGGTGAACGTTCCTTAATGTTCTGTTATGAATGGAGTTTTTAAAACTTATTACAATAGGATGTATACACATAAATATAGTACAACATGTTAAGTGAGTATTTTTCTTCATTATTCATGTTATTTATGAATCCACGTCAAATTATATTTTGGCGACTTTTAAATTCACAGTCGTCTATTTGTCTGTTGTCGTCTCTCTCTGACACCCTTTGTTAGGATGGTCTGAAGGAATGGTTGTAGTTTTCATGGGAGAACAATATGATATGCACGTTAAACATCCCTTTGTAGAGTTCTATAAAGCACCGCAACAATTAACCACGTAATGACCACCTTTTTTTGTTATATAAACTCAGGGTAAATTGTTGCCTATTTTATTTAACAACAGTGTTTGGTCCAAATGAAAGATGAAGATATGTTGTTATAAAATTCGGCTTAACCAACCTTTTTTGCAAGGATAAATTAAAGGTCTTTGGTACTTCTTTAAAAAACAATATAGAAGTAACTTATTATCATCTTGTAGAGAGTTCACTTAGGTCTTATTTAACCATTTGAGAATAATCTCTTAAAAACAAAATAAAAGTAACTTACTGTCTTCATGTGTTCGAAGTTGGTCATTCGAGATTATCACCGACTTTCATCATGGATATGAATAATGAAACTGATACGTTTTTAGAGAACATATGGCGAAAATGAAAGTGTTTTCTAGTGGCTCTTTATTTATTGTTGCTAATACTATTCTTTCTTTTTTCAGCACGGAATGCCGAAAACTATACGGATTCTTTATATCAAAGAACAAATCGAGATAAACGAAACGTACAGAAGTTTGCCCTAGGAGAAAAATATCATGGATTTAATAGATCGGTAGGTGGAACCAATGTTATTTTTTCTGAAATTAATTAGTGGCTATAAAATCGAATTTGAGAATGTATTATTATATTTGACATAAACAACAATATTTCTGTAAGATACGTATACGGCAGCTCCTTGAGAGTTGAAATAAAGAACCCTTGAAGCCCTGTAAAAGTAAAGAAAAATCTTCATAAGTATATGTCAGGAAGGATAATGGTCCATCTAAAGGAAAGACTAATGGTAGAAATACTCCACGCAAGTAAAGGGCCACTACATTAAAGGCCACGCTCGTATACTTTCAGCTGCAGAAGGATTTGCATAAGTTTAAGGTTGTTAAATTGTTTCCTTATTATTAGTACAGCGAATCAGTTTGAAGAAAGGGCATGTTTTCCATTTTGACTTTTTTGGGGGTTGACATTTCTTACAATTTTGATTTGAATTGAGGAGAACTTTCTACAAGTTTTACAAGGTTTCCTTGACTAAGAATTGTTTTTTGTATATATTTAAACATTAATAGCACGCACACATTAACTCTTAAATGGTCCAGTTTTCGGCCCGGTTGGAGAATAAGCCATCAGCAGAACCCATAATCTCGTGAAAGTTTAGGTGATGACAATAGGTCGGTGCTTAACCCTCACAGCAATCAGGTTGTAGACCAAAAAGTGGATAAATAGGTAGTAAGCTCATAAAACAGAATGACCACAGTGGTCCAACTGGACTCATTACAGACAAACAAGTAGACGACCTCTTTGTGGACGCCATTATTCACCGCATGGGATATTTTTTTCTTCCTTGGCCTCGTCTTCCTTTTCAAATGACCTTTAAGGTTTACTGTCCCAGCCCACCTCCATTTTTTCATCATCATTTCATGCTCATTTTACGCTGATTTTATCAAACCGTCTCATGTTCATCACCCTGATATAACATATAAAGTGTTGGTAGGGTGTAACCAATCAAATCTCTCACTCACCACTCTACAGGACTACCATGACTACGGCTATTATATTTTATACAATTCTCATTAAGAGCAGAACATTTGTCGCTGCTAGTAATAAAACCAGCAAATATATGATTCCATTCATTTGAACGGTTTGAGGCGAGACCCAAATGATGATTAATTGTTAAATGAACATGCTTAATACCAATTTATGAAATTGTGCATCATAGATAAATTACGTTATCTACTTCACGATTTGCTTTTAAAACTGTGCGATTCGATCGAAAAGTACTGTATCTACCCGACAAGTAATTTATTTAAAGAGGGACCGTCAAAATTTACTAAGATGATTTTTTTGATTCGACACCGTCCTCCGTGACCGGTTTTAAGACCAAGGTTATGAGAAAATGCGTCCTATATGGTATCTTCAAGAAGTCTTTCTTTTGATATCAGCCATTGGTAGGAAAATTCTAAATTATTATAGACGAAATGATTCGTGATTGTTTGAGTAACTTTTTGGCTGTTTGTTGTACTGTTGTACCTCGCTATCCCTTTTATTACTCATAGCTGTGTTGTGTTTTTTGTTGCTACCGGAACCTAAGATCGCAATGCAGGAGGGAGGTTTGGTGCCATAAAACTCGTTTAAACCATTTCTTATACAATGCTTGTACAAATTAAAGAAGCAAAAACTCACCAATGGGGCGGGCATTCGAGTGTCAAAAGTCCGGAAGGACAACGACAGACCAGGTAAACACGAACAAGAACAGCACGAAGAAACACAAAACTCAAAATCAACCGAACGGAAATCAACAACGCGAACTAAAGTCGTAACAAGAGTGAACTCGGTTGCTCCGAAAGAGTAAGCGATTTCTGCCTGCTATAGCACACCCGTCGTGCTGCTAATTTCCCATTCAGTGTGTCAAATCCGGTAAAGACCTACGACAAACTAACATCTGCAGTCATTAGTCAGTCAGTTAGTTAGTTAGTTATTGCTTTACTCCCAAGCAGCGCGATTTTGGCTATATCCGGGAGATGAACATGAAAGTGGTGATACAATGAACATGAAATGATGATGAAGTGGAGGAAATGGGGACACAAGGCCAATCGGGTAGGAGAGTTTTGACTGCCACTGGAAAAAGGAGTGATGGGGAGGGACGGGAAATTTGCCTCCTGCATGGGGATCCTACGGGTCCTACTCTTACCGAGACCTGCAGCAGGGTTCTTTAACGTGCGAGGAACGTGACATTTTTCCCAACACGGTGCACCACTATGGTTTGCGGTCAGGTTTTCCGCATTATCGCCTGACGACCCCGCATCTCTCGGTGTCAGGGCTGCCCCATTCACCCACCTGGGGCACACATCCCAGTCGCTTTGTGGGCAAAGCGGCCTGACCCCGATGTCAGGTTTCTGAGCGCTCTTTAGTGGACTTTTACCGACAAGCTTAGCGCTGCTGCGGGCCTATTCGCCTCCCGGGCCCCGCACGGGATTGCAGTCATTAGAGAGATAGAAATCCCATATTTGTCTACAAGTGCATGGTGGCTACCGTAAAAATTTTTGAGTGAAAACAGCAAGCGTGGAG
Source organism: Arcuatula senhousia (assembly GCA_963971305.1). Lineage (NCBI taxonomy): Eukaryota > Metazoa > Mollusca > Bivalvia > Mytilida > Mytilidae > Arcuatula > Arcuatula senhousia. Next base: position 7,571,427 of record OZ020306.1, read on the forward strand.
CAAAATTACCCTTTGTTAGCAATTTTTGTGTCAAACGTGACGCCAAGAAAATCGATGTAATTCCCGCAAGTCTTTTGAAATTTTTTCGTTTTCTAAGACTCTTTGATGACATATAGTAAGTCTTACTGTTATTGACTACCAGATATTTGTTCCTGAGTTTACCATTTTTTTGAAAAAAGCTGCGTTTAATCTGCTGTGCCAATCGTGATTTCACGTTTAATAGAAGTGTAAAGAGTGGAGAAATCGAAAGTGTAGATGCTGTTCTAAGATGAAACTGATTTTGAGCTGAGAATTCCCGATAGCTCTTTCAAATTCTTCAGGATCCACATTTGATCGGACAGTTGCCATCTTAAATTTCTCTGGTACATCTTTGCTTATTTTTTTTCTTTTCTTCTCGTAGAAATGAGATTGATTATCTAAGTTCGGCAGTTTGTTATTTACTTTATTCATAACCTCCATTATAAAAGGTCCAGATGGGACTAAGTGTTATTTTTTAGCATGTCTAGACGCTTTAGGAACTAATGTACGAAAATATATAGTTAGATATTCGTGTACGACAAACCTAAAAAACATAGCAAAATAGTTATTTAAAGACTTGTTACATGTAATACTAGTATTCTTTTAAAACAGGACAAGAGTAAAACAATTGGACGTTAAAAAATGAAATTATAATCAGACAAGTTGCTTGTCTATTTGGGAGTACATTTCAACAAAAAATTAAAACTCAAATTATATTTCCGAAAACCTACTTTAACATTAAAAATATTCATATTCAACTTTACTAGTACACTCTTTGGAGACGTTTAACAAAGCTCTAGGACAAATATGCATTCAACTTTCACATTGTGAACTTGGCCTTCTTGTGAAGGAACATTCTGTCCGCTCAAGCCAGGAAGTATCTGGCAAATAATGACGCAATTCCAGAGATTGTGGGATAAATGTATATCACGTATTTCTTCGTCTTGCACAAAAATGAATACACACGATTATTTTGCTTCTGTTTTGTTTTCTTTACACAAGAAAGTCTACGGAAGACATCATGTGTTCGAAGAAATCCGGGGATCTTCATTCATTATAGGCGAGCGGCGGAAAGGGTCTTGAAAAAAAATTAAATTACCCAAAAACCTCATGGGACATTTTTAACTATATTGATAGTTTAGTATTATCGATGTTTGCCATTTGGAATCTGGTCAGAACATGAAAAAATTAAAGGTCAAAGGTCACTACCCAAAATCTAAAAGTTTGAGTCTGCAAACGTTAAGGCAACTAAAATGTTACAAAATGTGGTTAAAAGTTAGAAAATAAAGACTTTATATTACTTACATATATAAGTGAATATAAATAATTCACTTTTGGTCTCTTTGAAGAAATTTATTGCGTCATTTTTTCTATTTTTAGAAAAGGGTCAAATTATTTTGATTTTTGTGTATAAAAGTTTGAATTGCGAAAAAAAAGAATTCACATTTTCACTCATTTTTTCCCTCTATTTGTAAAACATTATCTTATCTTTCGTTTGTAACAAAAATCAATGGTTCAAATGTGTTCATTGACTCAAAAACACCACATTTGTGGATTATACCAGAATATTAGGTTTTTAATAAAAAGTGTACTGAGTTACCATTAACATGTTTAAAACGGAATAGGAATCAAAAACCAACAACAATATCTTAAATCCAACTAGTTAAGTAGAGAACAATAACTTTGCACAGAAAAAAGAAAGAAAATCATCGAATAAATGAATAAAAAACACATAAGAGTTAAGTTGCGAATAGAGGTTTTAAATACTTTTAAGTTTTATAACTTAATAACAAACCTTGGGCGATATTTTGGACTTAATGGAGAGATAAGAGTTTTGGCTGTCAGAACATTGTGCAATTTGAGCTCAAAGATTATACATTTTTAAGCGTGAAGTCATAAGTTCAAAAGACGACCAAATCATTGTACAATGACGGCTCCAGCAGGTGGGGTGTTCCGGGAGCCCCTTAATGTCGCTTAGTGACAAAATGTTAAAAAAATCTTATAGATTTCAGGCAAAACTGTCATGAACATCTTCAACAACAATGCTTTATGTAGAGCCCTCCCCCTTTTTTCGAAAATTTCTTGATTTGCTCCTGGATGCTTACGTGCACAGTTTATACTTTTAGTTTCAAATAGATAGTCTAGTAACATAATTTTAAATATTTTCTCCAAAATATACGGCATTAATTTATTGTTTTTTTCTGCAATCGAATTTTTATTCAGTTCAACATAACAAACGCACCTCAAAAGTCAAGTACACCTTTCACAAATTTTTAAAACTTTGCTTTTATCAAACATCGCAGGTTAAAAATAAAAGCAAAGACCAAATTATAAATTTATTGTGTTCACACAAACCCAAAACTAGCACATATTCTTCATAATTACACCAAAAAATGAAAATTCTTACAATTACTAATCAATCAGATTATAGTTGTAATCAGATTAAATGTAAATACGGGACACTCCGACAGTTTTCCGAGTTATCTGCAGTCAATTTTCTCAAAATCTTACATATTCAATTAAGTATAACTTTATTATCATTCGTCAGAGGTGTGCAGTTTTAACTAAAAAGTAGCCTTACATCATTTTCTTTGATCTTAGTATACAATTTGTTTGATTTTAATGTCAATTAATGTTGCAAAAGTTAAAATTAACGTGTATTTTTGCTACTTTTATTCGTGATTTTTAATTCGATAAAAATTGTAGAAAACTATTATTGTTTTTGAAAATTTCAAATGCAAATAAAGAATTGAGCAAAATATTTCATGATGTGATTTACAATTTTTTTTCGTGTGTGTTTTTTAGGGTAAAAAAATAATTTTAAAAATCAAGCCGTTAAAGATTTTCATAGGGTACATGTACAAAACAACATTTTGTTATATCTTCTGACCATATTCGACTTGTCAAACATATATATCCATAAAATAGAATAATCAACCTTTTATTTGAGTTCAAAAAATCTCATGAGGTTTTTGGGTAATTTAAACTTTTTAATTAGACGACTTTTTCGATATCCGCCGCTCGCCTAATATGTGCTTTTAATAAAGTCATTGTATTGAAATCTTGTACTGGATTAAACTTATAAGATAAAATTTTCATTGTTCTTCGTTGTCTGCTTAAATATTATAACATTATGTATTTTGTTGAATGGTGTTCTGTATTTATGCTGTTGCAAATTCAATTCAGTACTCAATATTTGAAAGGCGAAACGATATGAAAATTTTAGAGTTAGTTTATAATGGAAGACAAGTGTAAAGAAACACAAAAAGCCTTGTCGCAGTATTAATCGAAGCAATCGACAGGAACACGTCTTTCGATTAATTAAGCATATTTTCTAAACGATTGTTGTAGTGAAGGAGTTATGTCCCATAAAATCACTAACAAGCAAAACAATTTACATGATAAAAATTTGACCGGAATGAATGTGTCTATTTCACAATGCAAACATACTGACGTCTGGTTAAATAACGATTATCTGGTGTTCTTTGTTTACATAGAAAGAGTCCTGTCTGTTGACAGTCCATTGGTCATAATGAATTGATATCTGCAAAACCATACGTTGTCCCATCACTATAAAAGGTTGTCATAAATAAGGCAGAATTACTCCAAAGAATTAATAACAAGTTACACTTGGTCAAAAATCTTTTAACTAAATTCTGTCTATGTCAGTATTGAATTATCGACTACTGTCTGTAAAGGGTAGTCTGGAGAACAGAAATTCTTAATTTTTTTTCTTCATCTTGTTGCTAGCACCTTTGAAATGTTTGCGATTTTTATCTTTGAAAGAAAACGTAACTAAATTCACAAAAAAGAGTGAAGAAATGGCTTACATCTTAGATAAATGAAACAAAATCACTTTGCCTCTAGTTTTTCCATTGTAAATGGCAGCCATATTTGGGGATGCCAAATTGCCAATAAGGTCTCAAATAACCCTTTTGACGTTCACATTCATTTTCAGCTTAAAATCTGCATTTTCTAAATTTTTGCTTGAACAAATACGGGTAAGATGGTACACATGTTATATATCATTGCGAAGCTAATAAAGTTTGCTGTCTAATGCTGGTATAAAACCTTCACCATCAAGGATTACTTTTTTCGCAAAGTTGGATTGTTTACAAAATGCTCAAAATACCCTTTTACCATGCTTTCCGGTCTTCCACATGGAGCCTTTTCACACAGCCATGTAAACAAAATTCATACACTTGTCAAATATGAATCAAGGATATTTAAAATGAGTGGATCTTTAGGTTTCATTTGATTGTACACATGATTCCATTATTAATCCAATGAAACTTTGACAATTACAAACAATAACACTGCACTTTTTATTTTTAATGGACTATTTGAGGGAGGGACCGATTGACCCGGAAGGGGTTAATGAGACCTATTTACTTTTTTAAAGAATTTTAAAATATCATTCAGATCACAGAGATATTTTGTGATCAACTTGTTTTTGTTTACATCTGGGAATACACTTTGACGTCATATGACGTCACAATAGAAATTGACCATTTTCCCGCCATTTTTGTACAATGGGAAATCCCCATAGGAAATGTATTTGACTTTCTGTAAAGTTGTTATATTTTTTAACTACGTCTTTTTAATACTAATAAGATTATTCAAACAAATTATTATAAAGCTAAATTATTTAAGAAAAAAATATTTTAGATTTTTCCATTCTCCAGACCACCCTTTACAGACAGTATAACATTAAAACACTATAAACTGACACTGCCTTTCTCCATGAGCTTCAGTTCCATAGCTTGTATCTTAAACACGTAAATGTCCAAAAAATGTATGATTGCACTGTTATGGATCTGTTTTTGTTGTGCATGTTTACATTTACATGGTTCCTTTATATTCATGCAATTTGATTTCTAGTACCTGATCTGATAGAACAACGGGTAAGCTAAATAAAACTTGTTATAATGGCCAATGTGGTCGGCCGTTTTGTCCAAAGAGCGACACTGACATGTGTGTCTTAGGTGGCTGAATGGATTAACCGATGCATAATGATTGCTGGGGTTTCATGCAACCAGTGAGAAAAAACTGGACTGCAAACTAGAGTGATGAATCGTGTAGCCTTATTACACACGACTTAATACACTACTGTTAACATGATGAGGAGCATTTTCCTTGCATCTGCAGGCTAATCACCTGTTTATTTTCAGTGGTAGTCGAACTAGTTTACCCCTTTGGCGGTGTGTCTCTATACTGGCCAAGTGTTCCCATATTGGCCATGTGTCCCCATGTTGGCCATCAGTCCCAATCTTGGCAATTTGTCCTAATCTCACTTTTCACCTCACTCGTTTACCATAATATTGGCAGTGTGTCCCCATCTCACTTCTCACCTTGTCATCATTTCCTTTTCATTTTAAAATTTCTGTCATGTTCATTTCCTGGAAAAGGCTTAGTTTACGCTGAATATTTTGTGTGTATAAGTAAGAATAATAGACTGAGGGAAATATGAAAAAGTTGTTCATAGACACAAATAACAGGTGCTACTGCACAACAAACTACCATGTTTTATTGGATTCCTTACAGCAGGTTTTATTGAACATATCCATTCCTTCATTTTTTATGGCAGTAAACCCCATAGGACTAGTGTCTCCACACCTTTTCTAATTTCGGCATTATTCTTCCAGGTTTTTTATCTTTACATTTCAATGTGAAACTGATTATAGTCATCAATATTACTTCCTTATAAATGCTTTCAAATCGGAGTATTTGGCTTCCTTCACATCTCATAATTTCCAGGTATATTAATTATATTCTATTTATCTGGTCTTTTATTCAAGGATTGGTTTGCGCAAATCGTTTATATAGGATTCCAAACCCGGTAAATGGTATTTTGGGTCTGTTTTATAAAGTTATCGTTTCACCTAATACGATATTGAAATCCATGTTGATCATCAGTCGAATCTTGGTGATGGCAATCACAAGTATAAGACGCTGCTTCGGCGACTTTCCAACGACTGACAAACGATTACACGACGACCTCGTACCTTTATTTACGATCATTTTTATGTTCTACGAAGGTCTTATTGTACCCAGTAAGTTATAAACCACACTTACCTCGACTTTTCTATATTCTCTCGTTTTCTCACTATTTATAGCATGTCTTACTAGTATTTACCACTATCTAAAAATAAGATTCTGTCAGTTTTAACCTTTTTTCAAGTTAGGTGTTCTATGTCAGAAAAGGTCGGCAGGGGCGCTAAGCTTGTCGGTAAGTACCTTGTTGACGCGTCACGGCGCTTTGTCTATAAAACGACTTCAATATGTGGCCCTGGTCGTTAGATAATATGGACTTCGTCTGTCCATAATACAGGAAGTAGACAAAAGTGGTGTATTATGTGGTGAAACTATGATATTTCTCGCACAATCGAGAACACTGATGCACATTTCGGTGTGAGTATGGTCTGTACCATCTTCTGCAGTTTGATAATACTTACGATTCCTCCCTTTTCCTCTTGCATTAAAACTCGTTCCCCGATTGGCTTAATATCCCCATTCTTACGAGAGTTACATGTTTGTATTTGTTCAGTGTACAAATTTAAAACGTATTACCCTACTTAGCAACTAGCTGAAGGCAGCGTTTGTGCTTTATTAAAGTTGTTCTTAATTGGTAGCCATGAACAAGAATTTTGCGATGTTGGATAATGACGGACAAGTGTTGGTTTGAGCTTTTTTGATGCAAGTCAATTTCGTATAAAACAATTTTTGTAGAGCGTAATAATATTTTATTTATACTGCAGCTTTAAAAAAAAACCCAAAACTTTATTCATCCTACTGCGACCATTTCTACAATCATGATCAATCCTGTCAAAACACCCCCCCCCCAAAAAAAAAAAACTCAAACAAACGACAGGAAATGTTCGTTTCCTAAAAGTTATTTGTAGTCAGTACAATTTGACTGCTTCAATGCAGCGATTGTAGTTTAAATCAAGCATTGACATGGTGTTGGCGGTGCTCCCGACATAGTCAATTCATTAATTCGCTTTACCTTTGATTTATGTTTGACTATGCCATTTACTAAGGATTTTGTTTTATAAAGAAACGTTCACTAATTGTCAGTTATCATTAGAGTATCTTCTTTTCCGAATCCGTCTGACGTCTACGAAATTTCCTGAATAAGATTTACTCTCATGTGCGTTTCACTATCCGCCATGTTCTTCCGGCTGTTCATATGAGATCCAATCACGTATACTTTTTTGGCTTTATTCGTGTTTGTGCAATTCTATAGTTATATTTAGTATATCTAAAACAAAAGATTATAGAAACAAAGTATTTCAGCTTATCCACGAATCAAAAGAATTTAAACTTTGTAAGGCTATTGACAAACATCGTCCGTAATCTAAACGTACCTGTTTCCAATCGTCAACTTTCCCTTCTTGTGTAGCAACATTCCGTCCGCTCCAACTTTATGAGCTTATGGAGTTTACGTATCACAATACCCAGATTGCGAGTTTCATAATAGTTGCCATTTTACCCCAATTAATTAACTGGAAATCTTGTACCTTCTCTCTGATGAATTAAATAAAGTAACCTGTTCCAATTTCTCCAATCTTTTGGAAATGTTTCTTTCACCATGACAAATTGACGCAAAGGACTTTTAATTCATTTTTCTTTCAAATTTTCGTGAGATTATCTTGTAAACATTTTGCTTCGATTGCTCCAAATGTCCTGATGTTAGATCTTACCTCAGTTGACCTTTGACATAAGGACATTCTAACATCCGGAATGGATGAACTCGCGATTGGTCTATTGATAAGTGATCCAAGAGCTGGTGGAAATTACATCAATTTCCATTGCAGAGCGTCGACACAAAATTGCTAACACAGGGTTATGTTGCTGCTCGATTGCTGTCTTCACTCAAGAAATTTTACTGAAGACATCATGCATGCGCATATGGGATTGCTCAGATGAGTGCAGATGTTGGTTTGTCATAGGGATTTATTTTATCCTGTTTTACTGGATTGGACGCACTGAATTGGAAATTAGCAGCGCGGAGGGTGTGCCATAGCAGACAGCAACTGCTTACTCTTCCTGGGCATCTGGGTTCAATCTCGTAACGACTTGAGTTCGCTTTGTTGATTTATGTTCGGTTGATTTCTTCGTGCTGTTCCCCTTCGTGTTGACTGATTTTGTTGTTGCCTTTTCGGACTTTGACACTTGAATGCCTGGTCGGTGCCTCTTCGCTTCTTGACTAAATCATGTATTGGTGAATTTTTAATCTGGTATTAAGAAATGAATTTTTCGAAACTGAATGAAATTATGAAAAAGATACATTTGAGTATCAAGCGATAACGTATGTATCTAAATAGATGTTGAAATCATTTTTATTTATCAAAAGTTAAAATATTTTACCCGGCACATTTGTTTGGTTTTCATGTAAAGATAATGAAAGCGATAATGATTGCCTGTTAAGATTACCCGGTGATGGCAGAAACAACAAATGCTAAGTTTTTTTTACCAACGTCTTGTTTTCTATACTATTAACAAAACACTTAATCCACTCAACAATCATGCATTAACATTCTACAATTCAAACACTCACCAATCATGCATACATATTTACAATTTATACACTCACCAATCATGCATACACATTTTACAATTCAGACACTCACTAATCATGCATGCACATTCTACAATTCAGACACTCACCAATCATACATAAACATTTTACAATTCAGACACTCGCCAATCATGCATACACATTTTACAATTCAGACACTCACCAATCATGCATACACATTTACAATTCAGACACTCACCAATCATGCATACACATTTTACAATTCAGATAGTCACCATTTATGCATACATATTTTACAATTCAGACACTCACCAATCATGCATACACATTTACATTTCAAAAACTCACCAATCATGCATACACATTTTAAAATTCAGACACTCACCAATCATGCATACACATTTTAAAATTCAGACACTCAAAGTCGAATAACAAAAACAAATAATATTAGTGTTTTTAATTTTTTTTTTCATCTATTTGTTATGTTTTAGCTACATCCCATTATGTTGTTCATATTTCGTTAAAATTAGTATGTGTTATTTTTTACCAATCCACTTCGAGCACAGTGACTTGGAGAAGTATATTTGCTGCCAATGTCCCCTTGATCACTTTTTAGTTATCTTTTAGTTATATACACGTTGAAAGGTTTTTTGTTATGTTAATCTTAATAAATTTCTAAAGTATTAGCTGTCTACTTTGGTAGAGTTTATTAATGCTGCCTGTGTCAGGTTAAACTTTATATTTCTAAGTATTGGCTGTCTACTTTGGGGGAGTTTATGTATGCTGTCTGTGTCAGGGTTAAACTTTATATTTCTAAGTATAAGCTGTCTACTTTGGTGGGGTTTATGTATGCTGCCTGTGTCAGGTTAAACTTTATATTTCTAAGTAGAAGCTGTCTACTTTGGTGGAGTTCATTTATGCTGCCAGTGTCATGTTAAACCTTTTGTTTCTAAGTATTAGCTGTCTACTTAGGTAGAGACTATGTATGCTGTCTGTGTCTTGTTAAACTTTATATTTCTAAGTATTAGCTGTCTACTTTGGTAGAGTTTATGTATGCTGCCAGTGTCAGGTTAAACTTTATCTTTCTAAGTATTAGCTGTCTACTTTGGTGGGGTTTATGTATGCTGTCTGTGTCAGGTTAAACTTTATATTTCTAAAGTATTAGCTGTCTACTTTGGTAGAGTTTATGTATGCTGTCTGTGTCAGGGTTAAACTTTATATTTCTAAGTATAAGCTGTCTACTTTGGTAGAATTTATGTATGCTGTCTGTGTCAGGTTAAACTTTATATTTCTAAAGTATTAGCTGTCTACTTTGGTAGAGTTTATGTATGCTGTCCATGTCAGGTTAAACTTTATATTTCTAAGTATTAACTGTCTACTTTGGTGGAGTTTATGTATGCTGTCTGTGCCAGGGTTAAACTTTATATTTCTAAGTATTAGCCGTCTACTTTGCTGGAGTTTATGTATGCTGTCTGTGTCAGGTTAAACTTTATGTTTCTAAGTATTAGCTTTCTTTTTTGTTGGGATTTATTTATGCTTTCTGTGTCAGGTTAAACTTGATATTTCTAAGGTTTAGCTGTCTACTTTGATGGTATTTATGCTGTAATTATCAGCAGGTTAGTCTTTTGTTATATTTTAGCTGTTTACTCATTAGGATATTATTCATGCTGTCACATGTAACTGTGTGTTATTCTTTGGGTGTCTCTGTGTCTGCTTTCTGTGTCAGGTTAAAGTTTATATTTCTAAGTATTAGCTTTCTTTTTGTTGGGGTTTATTTATGCTTTCTGTGTCAGTTTAAACTTTATATTTCTAAGTTTTAGCTTTCTTTTTGGTGGGGTTTATTTATGCTTTCTGTGTCATGTTAAACTTTATATTTCTAAGTATTAGCTTTCGTGTTTTGGTGGGGTTTATTTATGCTTTCTGTGTCAGGTTAAACTTGATATTTCTAAGTATTAGCTGTCTACTTTGATGGGGTTTATGCTGTAATTATCAGCAGGTTAGTCTTTTGTTATATTTCAGCTGTTTACGCATTAGGATATTATTCATGCTGTCACATGTAACTGTGTGTTATTCTTTGGGTGTAATTATTTTAGCTGTCTACTCTGGGGGAAGAGTTTATTTATGCTGTTTATGTCATGTTAAACTTAAGGAAGAGTTTATTTAAGCTGTTAATGTCATGTTAAACTTTATATATGTTACTAGTATGTTTTAGCTTACTATTCTTAAAGAAAAGATTATTTATGCTGTCAATTTAATGTTAAACCTTATTATGTGTTATGTTTTAGCTGTCTACTCTGGATGGAGAGTTTATTTATGCTGTCAATTTTATGTTAAATTTTATCATTTGTTATGTTTTAGTTGTCTACTCTAGATCTGGATGAAGAGTTTATTTATTCTGTCAATTAAATGTTAAACTTTATTATTTGTTATGTTTTAGTTGTCTACTCTAGATCTGGATGAAGAGTTAATTTATTCTGTCAATTAAATGTTAAACTTTTATATGTGTTATCTTTTAGCTGTCTACTTTGGAGGGATAGTTTATTTATGCTGCCAATGTAATGTTAAACTTTATATGTTTTATGTTTTAGCTCTCTACTCTGGAGGAAGAGTTTATCTATGCTGCTGAATTTGGTGATATTCCTACTGTACAGAAAGTCTTGGACGAGAACCAATCCTTTAATGTAGATTACCATGATATACTTGGAAGAACACCTTTACGCTTAGCTGTCGGCAATGAACATCGAGAGGTAAAGACATTTTTGTCAAATTGTTTTTGTCTATCGGCGAAGCTACTTTAGCAGCTTAAATTATGCATAAAAGTAGGAATTTAACAATAACATTTAACAAAAGAGATAAAAAATTAACGATAACATTTAACAAAAAAGATAAAAAGATACATTTAGTTATAAAAAAGGCAAAAGTATACAACAATATACCATCATTAAGACCAACACCAACAAATTGCTCGAAAACTTTGCAGCTGATGCCATTTTTCTTAAGATTAAGAGTTATTTTTATACACAAATTCTTTTGTGGTACCTTATACAGCGGATATTACCGGCTATAGTTTAATAATGTATGATTTTTGCCAAAGAAGATGACCTAATATATGTGTAATTATATGAGAAAGAGTAGAAAGCAAACTATGTTTAGACCGCTCTCTACCTTTGGGAAAACAACCCTTAAAAGGTTAATTTGGTTATGCTTTATATCAATATTTCAAGGATTAACCTCACATCAGCAGCATTTTAATCAAAACATTGGAAGATAAAAAAACCAAAATATTGAATAAAAAATTTCTAAAAACCAAAAAGTTCGAACAGGAAAGCAAAACAGGACAATGAAACTTTAAAGACAAACAGATTTGAAAAGCAGCTTTTCTTTTGAAGATACTCATTTAACACAATTGTTGTCTTTTAGTATCTTATACCAGCTGTACACGTGGGATATTGATTATTGATATTTATATCGTATTGGATTAGATAAAAAAATAAAAGTAGTAATATGCTATTTTGCTCCCGTTGGGCAAACAAATATAGCTTATACGCCACTTTAAACTTATCTTTTTCAAGCGATTTTATATGTAAACATTGCTCAAATTAATGGTTTTGATAATAAAAGTTAGAAAAACATTATAAAACTGTAGTTTTCATGACATTTTGATTATATGGGATAAATAATCTTTTTCCGAGAACAGACTTTCGTGAAAACAATTGATTAAAACTGCCATTTATTGCAAGCATGAGGAAAATACTCCATTCTTAATGCGTTTGATTTGCATAAGGGAAAGCACCGTATATGCGAACCAATATGATCAATGTTATAATAGAAAATTATGTGATGTATTTAGATGGACGCGACACAGCTTACATCAATATGCGGTAAATTAGAAAAACCAAAATTAAAATTAGCCAGCAGCCTTCAACGATGCAAGTATGCCCTGCTTGCCATTTTGCTATTGACTCAAGGTCAAATAAAGTTCTAAAAATGCATACAATCAAATCCAGTATTAAAATAGTCAAAGAAAGACTCCTTCTTTAACAATGAAAAGAAAACATCAAAACGACAAAAACAAACAAAAGCTTTGTCAAAAATTCCTGGCTTAGGACAGGCACATATAAAATATGACGGGGTTAAATTAGTTTTCCGATCCCAACCCCCCTCCCCACTTTCAATAATCCCTGGCAAAGCACGAAATTTTACACACAATAAAAACTGACTTTAGTTCATATTTGCATATAGGAATGTAGTAAGTAAACTCTTTCAAACGTAGCCCTATACGCATTGCATCTTAAGGTTAGTGAGGACACCTGTCATGTGACAAAAAACAGCTAAAAATGCAAAAATAAGTGCAAATGTCACAAATACCTTGAAACTTGTGTTAAATAGTTTAATTTAATATAACTTAATCAAAATAAATTAATTTTAATACAAATAAAACAACCATTCCTTCATAAATAAAATTTTCAAATAAAACAAGGGAGATAATCCACTTGAAAAATGACAAAAAAAATACAAAGATTAGTATAGTAGAGAGAAAAGTAAGCTGGTGACCCTCAGTTTTTATTGTTTTATTTCAAAATATATTGTATTTCTTTGTTTTTTATCAAATAAAAATAAAATTTGAATTCGTGGATTTTTTCTGAGACAAGATTTTATGCTAATTATTTGGCCTTTTCTGTATAATCTGAAGTAATTTGGGACAACTTTGAGCCTAAATTTTGGGAAAAAAAAGCCTGGAAAGGGGGTCCAATATTTTTACACAAGATAAAGTATATACCTAATACTAATATATCAAAAAATTGGACATTTTAAATTCGTCGTTATTTTTGGGGTCAGGTGTCCTCACCAACCTTAATAGAAGTCAAAGCATATTCTTAATACAGCATATTTTTAATACTCAATAAAAAAACAGGTATAAAAAAACGGTGGATTTTGTTAAATCCTGCATTACTATTAATTCGAATGTCATCAAAATATTTGAAAGTCAAAAACAAAAGAATCGAATGAATATTACAAGTACCCAGCAAAATTCAGCATCGAGGATATAGATAGATAGATTTTTATTTAGACATAATATCATACATAACAATATACAGCACACACATATATACATATACAAGATAGTTTACAAGACATACATTACAGAACGTAAAGTCTTAGAAGTCTTAAAGTAGATTTTTAAAGAAATTTGTATATATAATTATGTATATATACTTGCATTGTTATTACATCAGGGATAAACCATGAAAGCCAGACAGCTTGGCTGCAACAAGCCAGTTATCCCTGTGGTAACTTTTCTGACACCTCTTGCTTAAAACTCTTAAAGTCAAAAGGATCGAAAGGCCACGCTTTCACGGTCTGTTTTCGTACTGAAAATCAAATTCAAGTGATCTTTTGTCCTTTTACTCTACGCGAGATTTCCGTCCTATATCGACCATTCGCAGTTAAAGGGAAAAAATCTGATAAAATATTTTGGTTATAATCGTGTCAAACAAGTCTAAATGTCTGGAAATAAAGAATAAAACACTTATTACAGCGACATGAACTCTTTTAAGGTATGCTTCATTTTTTTATCATATCATATTTGCATTAATATAGGTTGTGGAACTTCTTCTCGATCGGTCAAATATCGCCAACATTCATGAAGCGTTACTTCAGGCGATTAGCGCTGGACACGAACAGATTGCCGAAACCATCCTAAAGCATCCAAAATATATTGACGTAAAACGTGAAAATAAAAGATTTGGAGAAACGGACTATTTTTTCAACACCACAAGTGAAGACTCACCTTTTTCGTCTGATATAACACCTTTAATATTAGCAGCAGAGAGAAACCAGTTTGAAATTATACAGTTATTACTCCTTCGAGGGGACACCATCAATAAGCCACACCACTACTACTGCAGCTGTCAGGAGTGTAGTAATAAGTTACAGTTTGACCAACTCCGGCTTGCCAAAACTAGATTAAACGCTTACAAAGGTTTGGCTAGTGGTGCTTATATTTCCTTATCTAGTAAAGATCCTATTCTTACAGCATTTGAATTAGCCAGAGAACTCAGAGGTGTGGCCAGAGTGGAAAAATACTACAAGGTGAGATTTGTTCAGACCCTGACTTCCCTTCATAAATATAGCTTTGTTGTTATTTACGTCGAAAAACCTGTACAAATGAACAAAGCGTTCAGGTGAAACATCAAAGTGATATAATTATATTTTAGAAAAACTTCCATTTCTCAAAGAGGAAGTTTCATATTGGCCAAATATTTGATGAATTAAATGTTTCAGTACAATATTTTAACTTTTGATATTTACTTAACTTCAAAGAAACCTGTTTTTAAGGTTTCTACTGAACTAATTACTAATGGTTTTATAGAGCCTTCTTCATCATCAACATTGGTCTTTTAAAGAATTGATGCATTTTCATGACTTCTCTGTGGGAAGCTTAAACTATTGAACCGTCGAGTAAATTGAAATTGATCTTAATATATTTCTTAACCTAGGAAGCATGTAAAGTATAGTACAATTGACGTGATTCAAGACATTATGTCGTGTCAATGTTGTTAAATCAAATGTAATTGGATGAATGCTTAAATCTCAGATGTTTTTTTGTTAAATAGACTTTCAAAAACATCAAAGCGTATTTACAGTAAAAGGAAAAACTTTCCATTTTATATGCACAACTGATGTTTGCTTCAAAGAATTTAAATGCTAATTTGCTGGCTGTTTTTCATAGAAGATCTTTAGGTTTTCACTGGTTTATTCATGAAAAGTCACATAAGCTCATTCGACATCACTTTATATGACCTACATTGTACATTGAAGAAATGATGCCCTTTTAAAATAACATACATCAAATTAGAATAACTGTTAGCATTTACACGCACTTTTATACTCTGTCTTTTAAAATGACGTAAACAGAGTAAAGATGCTTAATGTATAATTCATTTTATGTCCTGCTGATGCAGACGAAAAGTATCAATATGTAAATGAATGTATCTTTTAAACGGATTGTCAGTTTTCCCTTGACAGTTAAATGTCCGTTCTTGAACTTTTTTCTCGCAATGGTAAAACGTGTTGGCGACCTGTTTATACTCATTTCTGTCTTTCCCAGATTATAAGCTTATTTACAATTGAAAAGAGTCTATAAATAAATGAAAGAAAATTATTAATCTTATTATTTTTCCTTTATAAATAAATGTATTATCTAGTATTGAAATGTCATGGCTCACAGTCATACCCTTAGTCATTAGTGGGTAGCTGTTGGTTAGAAAATATCTTGATTTTACCAGTTTTAAACTTAATTTGTGCTAAATTGAAGATTATGTATTGTTTTTGTCTCGGCTCAGGACTTCTTGACTAATTTTCATTCATATTGATATTTATAACTAAATTTGAAAGTTAAAAAAAAACACCTTAAAACAGACATAATTTGTAAGTCCTGAAGTTCATTAATGTATTCTTATGTCACCTTCGTCGTGTTTCCCTTTTGTCGTGTTTATAATAAACTGATTGAAAGACAGGAAATAATCCTGTTTGTTTTTCAGAATGAATATTTAGCATTAGCAGATCAGTTGAGTGAATATTTAGTGAGATTGTTGGATAAGGTTCGAGGTCACGACGAATTAGAAATACTCCTCAATAAGAAAGGCCGAGATAGCGAAGATGAGAGTTATGAGCTCTTATCTAGATTGAAGCTAGCTATACATTACAACGAAAAGAAGGTAATCAGAGAGTATTCTGAAAAGCTAGATATAACATTCATATTATACAGAATTAAATGCCAAAAAGCTTAATTATCTTCTTTCCATCAATTTTCATATTAAAATTTTGTCAAAGTTGAAAATGGCCAGGATTCAATAAACAGGCATCTTGAAACGAATCCAACAATATAGGACTCCTTGCATGTTGATGCTGCATACCAAATATCAAGAAGCTGTGGTTAGAAGTTTGCCGAGAAAATGGTTAAGAATTGTGTAATTTGACTTGGTTTCAAATTTGCTTTAAGTTTCATTTACTCTAAGAACGGGAACGACTCATTGTGGCTTCTGTATACTGTAGAAGGAATCGATAGTATAACAGATTTTTTTTTATTATTACGTTACTATGTTGCAATTTTAATTGTTGTCGTTACGTTACTTTTTTCAGTTTGTGGCTCATCCTAGCTGTCAACAGAAACTGGTCAGTATCTGGTACGATGACCTCAGGTCCCTGGAAAGGTCAAACTGGTTCATCAGGTCAATGATGGTGTCATGTGTCACCTTGGTCTACCCAATACTTGCAATATTATACATGTTTGTCCCGAAATCAAAGGTACATAGTAAAAGAAGTTGCCTTATAACAAGAGCTTTTTAAAATCGTGTAACATGAAAAAGACTTTGTCTTAAATCTTTGACAAGTCATAATTCATGTAGATTTTTTCGAATACAGTCAAAGATATTTTCACAATTTAATGACCCATTAAATTTTCTAAAAGAAAAATAAAAAGTCTTATTTGTAGATTTTTGAGGGAGAATGAGCAAGGAATATTCACATACAACTGAAACTATGGTTCAAGCTTTTGTTTTACTCATCGTTACAAATTTCCAAACACATATTTTTGTTTGCTAATTTTTGTCAACATCATTTCTTACAGGTAGGAAGGTTTGTGAAGTATCCATGCATCAAATTCATTGGACATGCTATTTCGTTTATAACGTTTCTAGTAATGATAGTTGTGTCGAGTGTGTCTGAGAGACCGAACATTACAAACAGACTGCTCTCCAATAGTTCAGGAATAGCCTATGGATATTACAAAGACTTTAGAATGACCCGAATGACCAACAAAACTGCCTGTATAAATTCTCACATCCAGACAAAACTCCCTGAAGATTTTGCACTAAGAACATTCCAACCAGAGGTTATTCATATTTTGTTAACTATTTGGATAATTGGTAAGTTGTTTTTTAACTGAAAAATTAGTTGATTGTTCGAAGAATGTGCAGGTTTAATCAAAACATCAGTAAAAGTAAGTTAGTTACGTCTAAATCAAAGACTTACAGGATTAGCAACTTAAAACAAATTAAATAAAGGCAGGAACACATGTACATCAATTTTCCTGCAAATCACAAACTATGAATATGTGCTGCTTTTTTATGAATGACGAAATGGATTTTCACACTAGTTTGTTTCGTATGTTAGGGGCCTTATGTGTCCAAATGTCCACAATGTCATGAATCATTAGTAATGTATGCAAGCGCGGTTTTTAAGTGTGTTGCTTACTTTTAAGAATTATCCGCGCTTTCGGGCAGTTCAGTTAGGCGAAATAGACTCACACCCCTGTGACTCGTACATATAACTCATACAACAGTATCAAAGCTGCAAACTGCCACATGGGACTACTATCATGTCAAGTTCACATTGAGAACAGCTTAAGCAATGGTTTCACATTTTAATTCTGCATTTAGTTTCATTTAAGTGGCCCGTCTTGGTTATGACTAGACAAACGACAAACATCAATTACTAAGGAATATTATTCATTCATCGTACAAGTAAATTACTTTGTTCCATTATAGAACCGTCTAGAGAGATTCTAATCTAAATTGTAGATTCATGTGTCATTTCATTGGACAGAAAAGTTGAATATGGAAAAAACTTTCCATTATACTTTAGTTGCCAAATGTCCCATAATGATTAATATTGAAAAACAAAAATATATCCAACTGATGTTGAGATTTGTTTGAGGAAATGATTTGTCTTGATATGATAACGGATAACTTGTCTCGATATTTGAAACAGTGATGCACTATAAAGATACCATGGTTTTCCTCAGCTTTGAAGTCAACATGAAATATTTTCTGATAAATTAACTCATTTTTTAACAAAGTCTACACAAACTGCAGTTCTAAAAATATACATTATCAAGTCGTTTTTTCATAGTATAAAGATTCTAAATCATTTGAAAGATAAGATTATATATATTTAGATAAGTTTGAAATTCATTTACTGTTCAACACTATAACTTTTTTATTTATGTTTGCTTCTCATTTTAATTGTATGTATGCTTTTATGTTATTTGGACTTGTAGTATTTCGATTCAGTTTTATAAACAATAGTCAGACGCTGGTTAAAAAGGTTCTCCTTGAATTTGTTTAAGTTTTGCTGCAAACTTTTGTTTGATTGTAATATGTGTTTATGAATATAGGACATTCGATTTCTCCATTGTACAACTTTGCGTCTTTGTATAGTGATCTCCAACGCAACAAGTACATGAAATATCAATGAATTATAATTGCCATTAATATATTGTGTCTGACTGTAAACAAGCATACCATTGCACAATGATTTCCACCAAATAAAAGTAATAACAAAATTTCCTACCTTGGAGGATCAATCTCATTGTCCAACAGAAGACACATCGGAAAAAAAATATAGATCGCAATGGTCCTGACTTGGTACAGGCATTTCAAATGAAATGATGGATTGAACCAGGTTTTATGGCGCGCCAAACCTCCCTCTTCCATTGCGATCTTAGGGTCTGATAGTAATGTTCACAAAACGCAACACGGTTGTGAAGACGTAGTAGGGATAATAAGATGAAGACGTGAAGTTTTATATTTTGTAGGTATGTTGTGGCAGGAGTTAAAGCAGGTCTACGCAGAGGGTCTTTACGATTACTTTGATTCCTTGTACAATTATTTAGACGTGGCTGTTTTGACTTTATATATAACTTCTTTTACAATGAGATATGTCAGTATTATGAAAGTAAGTATTTTAGGGATTAGTTAGCTGTTGAAGTCACGACCCTATTATATACTTCCTATAGCATATATACTAGGATACTTACGTTAATTGTTTTTGTCCAGAAAGGGGTCTTTCTTTCCTAGTTTTAGATTTGGTATTGAATTGTATGTATTATCATTCTAAAATACAAAATACTTAAGCGGTTTAAAAAGGTTAAATTGGTTATGCTGTATAATAATGCATATTTCAAGCAGTTTCCTCTCATCAGGTCCATTCAAACGTGTTGATGTTGAGCAGTGTTCCGTTGTCATATTGAAGGATGCTAACTGTTTTCCATTATGGATTTTTAAAATTGCCGTTAATTTTTGCAGCGAACACTGATTCACATCCCACTATTTTCCATATAAAATTTTATATAAAGATTGATGTAGATTGGCAAAACTCGAGATTGCAGAGCAGTGTACATATGTTCCATTGATGCCTTGCTTAATTTTATCACTATAATTGCCATTTTTAACAGTTGAACTGAAGTATAAATATATAAAAAATAAAATGCAATAAAAGGTGACAACCCTTTTATGATTTTAGGTGAATGAAGCATTGCTATACTTTGAAACAAAAAGTCATTGGGCAGAGCTATGTAACGGATCAAGGAGTGCCGAGTCTTATTGGTATTGGTTACCGGCAGGTTAGTATAGTTTGTGGCAATTCCTAATTATTAAAAAAGAAGGTAGATGGGGTATATATAGAGGACAAAAAACTTATAATAGATATATAAACGAATCCAAGTAAAAGGACAATGCTTTTATTGCTTTTCTTAATCTGGTCCTTAACGTGCAGTATTTACCTTTCTCTTCACGCGGAACTTTATGTTTAAATGAAACAATGATTTTTTAACATATTGAAAAGCTCTATTTATATTTTATCTGCTTCCAAGTTTATCTAAGCATGTTTGTTTAGCAAAACAACTTATTTAACTGATCGACAAGAATTTCCATACTAAACCTAAATATAGGCCCCAATATTTTTTTTGATAATTATATAACCGAATTCAGACAATATGATGGTTGCCTGTAGTATAGTATAATAGTTTAGTTTGATAATTTAATATTTATATCGTATCACAATATTTTTTCACATGTAAACGCTATTTCATGTACCAATGTTGCTAAAACAATGTGATAAGTCTATATAAGTATTGTTTTAATCCCCTGTAATTTTCACTTTTGAAGATCGATTTTACTGGCATGCGTGGGATCCGCACAATGTTGCCGAAGGTCTATTTGCTATAGCTAACATTATCAGCTTTACCCGGTTCACCTATCTCCTACCGGCAAATGAACTCTTTGGACCTATGCAAATATCACTTGCTAAAATGATCACGGTAAGTATCTGGCGACAAGTATAATCAATGATATCAATACTTTGCTTTACAAGTATTCCACATTAAGTATTCATCCACATTTGCTTTAAAGACATAGAACCTATCATTTTGGCAATTTTTTAAAAATACTAAAATTCACACTACTTTGAAGAATACAATTGTAAAACCTTTGAAGAAACTGTTAAATTTTCAAAAAAACCTGCCAGAAAGTATTCTTTTTGACGGAAAACTGATGAAAAAAACACAGTGTCAAAAAAGAGGACAAACTAATTATAGAATGTAAACACTTGAAGGTACTGGTAAACTGGGAAACAAAAAGTAACCAAACGAAACGGAGCTGCACAAAAACGATATCGGTAAAGAAGGAAACGTAAACAGTAAAATTAGCAACCGAAACTGTATTTAGAAAGGAAACGAAATCAAGCAAAACTGTTAAAAAGGAAAATTGAATCGATTTTAGCCGACACCAGTCGTTTTTCTTAATTTACCCATTTCGTTTTCTCTTCGTCTCGTTTGGTTACATTTCGTTTCTCAGTTTAACAGTACCCAGTTTACCAAACGTAAATATTTATGCTGGACAATACCTAATCAAAGCGAATAATTAAAATAAAATTATTTTATAGAAAACTGCAAAACACTGAGTTTTTATGTTAGTAAAGGTAAGTTTTAGATAGTTTATTTCTAATATATGTACTTTTTATTCAATGTAAAAAATTACGAAATTGATAGGTTCTATGTCTTTAATAGCCGTTTAGTTATAAGATGTTTAATTCTCATTTTATTGCACATTTTGTATAAGTAGTGTTGGGGGTATTTATGGTGACCTGCTGCTGACCTTGTTTTTACATTATTTCTTCTCATCAAGAAAATAAGGTCAAATAATTCAATTTTTTGCTTTTAAATATGACCTGTTGTCCCGTTTGTTTTCTTTTTCCATTTTTCTTCGTTTTTTTATTTATTTTAGTCATAGCACACCGCTTAGTTGTATAATAGACATCAGACATTTCTGAATTAAAAAGGGCTATCCATTAAGTAATACATGGTTTCACATCTATTTGTAGGATATTTTGAAGTTCGTTGTGATTTTCCTAGTCGTGTTTGTTGCCTTTATGGTCGGATTACATAACCTCTACTGGTATTATCCCGTAGATGTCAGAAGATTGGTCCAGTTCTCAGAAAATAACGTCACCACACAGGCAGAGGATCATTTTGGCATGTAAGGGATGATCAGATTTCAAGTCACAAAGTTTTTATACATTTCATTCATTATACTATTAGTAGCTTTTCATTTAAGACCTGATTTTTTTAACGAAAGATTTAAAAGTGCCTTGCAAACAAGTCAGAATTTTATTTTAATTCCAAGATACCTGGTTTTGTCTTCATAAAACATCTAAAACCTATGTATTCTTCATATAAATATAGGTCTGGAATTCTTAGGAGTTGAGATGTTTTATGAAACCCAGCACAACATTGCATAAGTCTTGATTTTTTAATTGTCATCGAATATCTAATAAAAACGAAAAACATGTGTTATAACTTCCATGAACATTTGTAGACCAGTGTTTTGTATCTTTATTTTTCAGCATCGATAAGACTTTTATTACTGTGTTCTGGTCATTATTTGGACGAGGTGATTCACAAGTAGTAGAACTTGGGGGTTTTAATAGTTACTTCATAGAAAATGTCGGTTACGTCATCTTTGGTGCCTATAACATTTCTACAGTCATAGTGCTTCTTAATATGCTGATTGCCATGATGTCGAGATCGTTTGAAATAATTCAGGTAGGTCTTTATGACTGTTTATTAAGGATTCCTCGAAGAATGCATTTGTTTATCAAAGACTTCAAAAAGGGTACTTATGAAAAACTTTGAGTCAATGAGCATGTTTATTTTCAACAGGAGAAATTGAAATGACAACCGCCATCTTTTTTCTAAACGAGTCTTTAATTTACAAGATACTGTAAGATGTTATATTGATAGTAAATTAGAATATTGTTGTTTACTCGAACAATTTAGGACTACAAGACCTGCACTGTCGTGTCTTTACATGCTTCCTGATTAAATTAGGTTGTCTTGGAGTTAACTAAGTTTCTTAAGATGATCTTCGTAGTAATTTTATTTTCTCTTCACTAAAAAGCCTACTATTAAAATGCCTTTCTTACGTAATTTTACTTTATAAGATCATCCCTTGGTAACATTGCTTGATTTTAAAGCTTCAGGGTTCTTAACTAGATAAACAAAATGACATTTAAAAATCTGCTTCTGAATATATGTAATTTGCAAGGTGAACTAAGCATCAATATATTGCGGATTTGAATGTCAGTTTTATCCTGATAAGCAATATAAAATCCTTAGGCCTATAGCAAAAATGATATCAACCATTTTTACAGAAATTGTATTATCAAAAAGAGCTGTCAGTGGCATCAATTTAATCTCTATAACGGTGCACTTTAGAATGAGTCTGTCACAAAATATCTTCAGTCAATATTGACAGCCAAGGGAATTCATTTAAAACACAAACGTCTAAAATCTATCGATATAATAAGATAAAATGTTACGATGTTGTCGTGTAGTATATTATATTAGTTTGATAGCCATGTGCTCTATATTAGTATGTCAATTGGTTTATAATTCCAGGAGGAAGCAGACACGGAATGGAAATTTGCTAGAACTAAACTATACATGGAATATATCAGAGATGATGCTACACTGCCTATTCCGTTTAATCTGATTCCCACACTGAAGGCTCTGATCCGAATCATCCAGTACCTCTGTAGAACCTGTTGTCGACAGGGGAAGGAGGCGGACGTGAAACCACACCCAGGGAGAGTCAAGGATAGAGAGATGTTCAACTCCAACGCCAACAGCCCTGTTAGTTTATACTTAGTTATCTGAAACGTTGTGTTCAAATCACTTGTTCAATGCTTAAATAAGAGTTCAATTTAATCCATCCCCAAAAACTGAATATTAAAATAACAAAATTGACGAACTAAGATGATCTATCTCAATGTCCTAGGAGAAAATACAAGTCAAGAAGAACTTAGTAATGTTATTTTGTTTAACTAAATAAAATCGTAAAGATGTGTATTTTACGTAATAAGAATTAAGCAAGTGAAAAAAATATGCTTCTAACTAGTAGTTATTGAAAATAGCGATAAAATTACAGAACAAGGATTACTAATTTGAAACTATCCCAAAAAATATTAAAACATGTAGTCAGAAAGCGTAGAAACGACAATTACATTGTCATGAATTTGCACACGCTTTTCAAAGGAATTGTTGAGTTGAGGCAGGTTTTATGGTGTCAAGCCACATCTTGCATTGGAATTGAAGAGCAGAAAATATTAAAAACGTCGTAATAAAATCAATTAAAAAACCATTTATGTCCATCTATGTTAATAGCTGGCACATAATGTAAATGAACGTACACGTTTTATTTCCTTACAGTTTGCCTGCAAAGTAGGTCATGCGGGTAACGGTATCGGGTCAAAAAATTATTCTTGGACTTAGAGTGAACGATTTATGTTCTAACCATATTATAAAAATAGATACATACTTATAATATGAAAATCAAAAACCGTATGGTATCTTGTGTCGTATGTATTCAACTACATACAGTTTTCAGTGACACTGACTGGTACCTTTAAGCATTTTGTTTCTTTATTTCTTTGTATTTTTCGTATATCTAAATTATCGTTTTACTAATGTATTTCAATTTTATTTTCTATGGGAATTTAATCAAAAACTTATATACGTACTTTATTTTGGTATAAATCAGATTTCATCTTAAAAGTCAGGGTTGCTGATTTAACATATATACTTTTGATATGATTCCTTGTACAAGTAAATTGTTAGTAAGGATATATGACTGTCCATCTATTCTTTAGCCACCAGACGCCGTTAATAACCATGGCTGGGAAGAAAATAACGAGACATTAGACCAACAAACAAGAGGAATTAAACGATTCCGAGAGAGAAATAACACAACTAATGGCTTCGTCAGATGTGATTCAGATCCTAATCTTGTTCATGTAGCACTTACATATAAGGTAAATAACAATTTATCACAACTAGAAATTGACTTGAGATGCTTTCTTTGGTTCATTTTGTAATGACATTCAATACATCATATAAAAAAACAGCTATGTTAAGCATTATGTGGCGCTACTATTCATACATGCCGAAAGAAGGACATCGTAGATTTTATAACACTACTTTCTAAACAGTAGGATTAACGAAGCCTGTAATTTTGCTAAGTAAGCAAATATACGTTTCTATAACAAAAGAACCCTAACAGAATGCCCTTTGGACACTTGAAAGTGGTCTACTTCTATCATGTTTTGTGACATTTATTGATTTCTAGACCAAACCACATGGAAACGGATCTAATTTTTTCTATGATATTTGATAAGTATTTCCTTTAGGATTTAATTACACCTTTTGAATGTCTGCGCGTTTTATAAAGTCTTTATAGAATCACCAAGGTTATTACACTTATTCTTATGGCATATTGTAAAACACTGTATAGTACGATGCTATGGCTTTTGGTTTTGTATATCTTTTATTTCATTTTTAATTTGTTTTCAAATCCATACCATGCCATTTGGTTTACCAAAACCATTATACCATATCATCGTACCATACCACCATACCATTGTAAAGCAAAGGTTTTACCAATCAACCGTACAATACCACAAACCATACCACCATGACATACCAATGCTGCAGAATGCTGGTTCTTATACAGCTTTTATGCCCCTGTGACGATATGTCGTGGGGGCATCACGTTTTACTCATGTCCGTCCGTCTGGCTGTACATATGTACGTCGGTTCGAATTTCTGTCAAGCGTTTCACATAAACTGTTCAAGAGAATGATTTGAATCTTGGTAGGATGGCTAAGTATGAAAAACTGTACGTCCTGAGCGACTTTCAGACCTGTGGGACTTCAACTTTCTGTTTGGGAAGAAACAGTACATGAGAATTATTTTAGACTTTTTAAGATGCTTCAGTATTACAAAGTGTACGTCGTAAGTGAATTTCAGACCTGTCGGACCTACTTCCTGCATTTGGCCAGCAAGGGCATCCGTGTCCCATGGACACATTCCTTCTCTATTTATTTCAAATCCGGTTTGTTTTTATTTATAATACATACCTTTGGCTAGTGGTTGTATTTTTAAATTTTAATGTTTCTGGGATAAACAGTGATTATTGACTTGCTAGGAATATATGACCAAGCCATTAGGCCAAAAAATATATATGTCTGTTTCCTGCTTCCCTACCTACCCTATTTTTTGGGCCCTACCCTAAAGTTTTTATTGGCATTTTGGGACAAGCACCATCAAAGTTGGCATTGCTTCCCAATTGACTCAATGTATAATAATTCAATAATTTTGTAAAAAAAATATTTTTCCTTCCTACCTACCCTAATTTTTAAGAGTAGGAAGCAGGAAACAAACATATATTTAAATTTGTTTTGGCCTTACAAGGGAATAACCATCCGCACAAATCCATATCAAGATTTAATTTACTGATTGGTTATATTTGAAAACATAAAAAAAAAGAAAAAAACAAGTAACCGTAAGTGTAAAATTTTCATGAAGAGTTGACATCGAATAATAATAAGAAATTACTACTGCAATGGTCCTGAATCGTACAGGGATGTAAATAGAAAGAATAGCCTTTATTATATTAAAGGCGGCAAAAGTAACTCTTTCTTTACAACCTATTGTAAAACACAAATATCCGCCGTTATGAGAAACTCCTAATTATAAAGAAAGCTAGATGGTCATCTAACTTTAAACTGAATGTTTCTTAAAATCTAAAAGATGAAAAGGATCGAGTCAAAATTACAAATACCAAAATGTAGGTATAAACGGTTAATTTGGATATGCTATATATAGATATTTCAAGGAGTAACATTTAAATCAAAGTTAGTAAAAGCAAATAGTGTAGAAATTTGATGAAATCGGTTTAACTTTAATAAGTATATTCCAATTATAAAAAAGCCTTTTACAGTGCTGACAAAGATCATGTTCTGACCTTAATAAAATAAAAATTTTAACATGACTATTTTACAGAGAGTGATGAAAAGAATTGTCAAGAGGTTCATATTTGATGTCCAAAGGGAAGACGATGCCAGCGAAGGTTAGTATAATTCATTTGTTTTGTACAGGTGAAATACATGTATTAGTAATTACCGAAACATGTTTATTCTTATAATGACAAAATTGTATAGATAGTTGTTTAACAAAGATATACGTTAAACATAATTTTTGGACTGTCAAAACAGTTCATGACAGCCTCTTTACTTCCATAGAAAAGTTGTGTTCAGTTCTAATAAATACCAGTTCTTAAACCAGTCTGTGTTAGAATTACAAATACCAAAACGCGGGTATAAACGGTTAATTTGGATATGCTATATATCGATATTTCAAGGAGTAACCTCTCATCAGTAGCATTTAAACCAAAACATTGGAAGATCAAATTCCAAAACAGTTGAAAACGAAAAGTACTCAAAACCAAAACGTTCGAACAAGGAAGCCAAATCCAGCACCGAGGATATCGACCATGTGCATTACAAGGAAAGAAACCTGGTGTTTTCATCAATTTTGAATTTAACAATCGAAAATTTCAGCGACAATATATTAGAAATTATATGATAATTCGTGTCAGACAAGTCTGACTACCAGGCTTGTGATTACCCTCGGGGACCTCTGGTCCACAAGCAGCGGTTATCGCCCAGTGGTTTCAAAATTACAAATACCAAAACGCGGGTATAAACGGTTAATTTGGATATGCTATATATCGATATTTCAAGGAGTAACCTCTCATCAGTAGCATTTAAACCAAAACATTGGAAGATCAAATTCCAAAACAGTTGAAAACGAAAAGTACTCAAAACCAAAACGTTCGAACAAGGAAGCCAAATCCAGCACCGAGGATATCGACCATGTGCATTACAAGGAAAGAAACCTGGTGTTTTCATCAATTTTGAATTTAACAATCGAAAATTTCAGCGACAATATATTAGAAATTATATGATAATTCGTGTCAGACAAGTCTGACTACCAGGCTTGTGATTACCCTCGGGGACCTCTGGTCCACAAGCAGCGGTTATCGCCCAGTGGTTTCAAAATTACAAATACCAAAACGCGGGTATAAACGGTTAATTTGGATATGCTATATATCGATATTTCAAGGAGTAACCTCTCATCAGTAGCATTTAAACCAAAACATTGGAAGATCAAATTCCAAAACAGTTGAAAACGAAAAGTACTCAAAACCAAAACGTTCGAACAAGGAAGCCAAATCCAGCACCGAGGATATCGACCATGTGCATTACAAGGAAAGAAACCTGGTGTTTTCATCAATTTTGAATTTAACAATCGAAAATTTCAGCGACAATATATTAGAAATTTTATGATAATTCGTGTCAGACAAGTCTGACTACCAGGCTTGTGATTACCCTCGGGGACCTCTGGTCCACCAGCAGCGGTTATCGCCCAGTGGTTTCAAAATTACAAATACCAAAACGCGGGTATAAACGGTTAATTTGGATATGCTATATATCGATATTTCAAGGAGTAACTTCTCATCAGTAGCATTTAAACCAAAACATTGGAAGATCAAATTCCAAAACAGTTGAAAACGAAAAGTACTCAAAACCAAAACGTTCGAACAAGGAAGCCAAATCCAGCACCGAGGATATCGACCATGTGCATTACAAGGAAAGAAACCTGGTGTTTTCATCAATTTTGAATTTAACAATCGAAAATTTCAGCGACAATATATTAGAAATATTATGATAATTCGTGTCAGACAAGTCTGACTACCAGGCTTGTGATTACCCTCGGGGACCTCTGGTCCACCAGCAGCGGTTATCGCCCAGTGGTTTCAAAATTACAAATACCAAAACGCGGGTACAAACGGTTAATTTGGATATGCTATATAGAACACTGGGTGTTGTCGTCTAAAAGCTGGAAAACATTGTCCCCCGACAATGAGTTTTAAGGCTTGTCAAAAGATATGTTCGACTTTTTACGGCAATGCTGCATAAATAGGATAATTGAAACCATGTCAATCTCGTATCCTTAAAATTCTATAATATTCTAATGACAACAAAATGCAATGAATTTGTTACAAATGGCATGAGATCGTATATTTTAAACACACAATTAGTACCCACAAAACAATGTTGTGAAAGAGAACAGGTGGGAACAGTTTATGAAAGTTCTATATACTTTAGAACAACTGCTAACTCTTCTATGGATCGATTAGAATTATGAACCGTACGTAAACTGACACTATATAATTTCGAACAACTTAAAAATTTCTCTGGGTTAGACTGACAAATACATAAACTGACACTATATACTAGAGAACAACTTCTAAATTTTCTATGTGTAAGAACTATGAACCGTACGTAATTTGACACCATATGCTTTAGAACAACTTTTTAAGCTTTTATGGTTAAGAACTATGAACCGTAGGTAAACTGACACTATATACTATCGAAAAACTTCTAAAGCTTCTATGGGTTAGGACAGGATCTATGAATCGTACGTAGACTGACATCAGAGATGTTACAATAGACTTACTCAACCATAGGTCTATAAATCAAACATCATCTTTAAAATTCCAAGTCGTGTATATGTCTACATCATGTCTCTATTTTAAGCATAAGATACTATCTTAGAATCATACTCTTTATCAATATAAAACAATTTTTATGCATGATTTTGTAAATAATTTCTTCAGTTTAAATTAATTCTTGTCCCACCCATACATTCTAAATCAAATGCAGTAAATGATTCCTAGTCTGAATAATCCAATTTTACTTTCATCATTATCATGTAATCTATTTCAAGCAGCATTTATGCTTAAAAATCAATGGAAAAGAGTTTACGACTTTCCTTTATTTGGAATCTTTATTCATGATTTCACATCTTGAATGCCAAATTAAATCTCAAAACCAGCCCATTTAGGATTATATCAGTTATTAGAAATCAATGGTTAAAACAGAACTGTCTTTGTTGATTAGTAATTGATTTTATGTAAATTATCCTTTTCTGTTTACGTTTAAGTTGACTGAGTTAAAACATTTTATGTAAATAAGGGTTTTTTCTGTTTACATTTTAGTGGACTTTGATGAGTTAAAACAAGATATATCCAGCTTCAGATATGAGATGCTCAATTACGTCGCCAAGAATAATAGTGGTCCTAACAGTGTGGATGATAAAGTCAGAATGATGGAAGCTAAGCTCAACCGGCTCATTGAGCAGCAGCAATTATTGTTGACAAACTTATCAATAGCTCAAGTAAAACAAAAGGATCTTACAGCAACTAATTCATCCGATAGTGCATTTGTCGACTCTGATGATAGAAAAAGTACATCTATCAGACAAAAAGATAGTGATAAAAAGTTACAAAACATTCTAGAGGAGGACCATCACAGCGATACCCAAAGACCTTTGACTTTTGATGAAGAGACTGTGCATAGAACACCTTCTCAAAAGCGCCGAGACTATCATACTTCTGACACTGACACGGTTGCTTCCTTGGAACAGGTGGAAATGAATATATTAGACCGTGATAATCTGGACGAAGTGGTCGTCGATCATAAACTGACTAAGTCATTTTCTGGTTCAACTAAAGACTACCAGTTTTAAAACAAGTGCCTCATCCCGAAAACGGCAGTCAAATTTTGCATTTTATAAGTGAATTATTTTCTGTCCGATGTAATTAACGTTTTATAGGATTTTGTTTGAAATAAAGGGTAACACAAAATTAATATTGAATCAGAAGAAATCACTTAACAAAATTGTTTTTATCCTTTTTTTATAAAATCATGGCTACCAAGGCATTGGATTTATGACAAGTATCAATTTAACAATAAAGATCATAGTTTTGAAAGAGGTTAACCATTTATTTTACCTTCTGCCTAACGGGAAGGTTTTTTTGGTGCCTAACCTCTTTTTCATTATATATAAAACATACAACTATATAAATACCAAGTAAAATTTGATTTGAGATTGACTCTTTTAAGTGCCTGTTGTTTTTTTTTTCGCGACATCAGTTTTCAATGTGGCATTAATGCTTTGAAAAGACATTAGAACATTTGTATTTACACATGTATTGTTTATGAAACGGTATATATTGCTTCTATTGG
Source organism: Arcuatula senhousia (assembly GCA_963971305.1). Classification (NCBI taxonomy): domain Eukaryota; kingdom Metazoa; phylum Mollusca; class Bivalvia; order Mytilida; family Mytilidae; genus Arcuatula; species Arcuatula senhousia. The sequence goes on from OZ020306.1 coordinate 7,602,259, forward strand.
TAATCTTAGAAAAAAAATTTCAAGCTTTTAATTTTTTCATGCGTGTATTGTACTATATACCTTTTGTTTCTAAAACAGGCCAAACTTCTCTACAAGAAGAATGCTTTGACGTATTCTAAGGTCTGTGTAATATAAGTTCTGGTTTAAATTGATCAAATGAATTTGATGCCACAAAATATTGTATTTGTTTAGTTATCTAATTCATTTCTATTTGTTTCATTGATCTTATTCGTAATGTTATTCCACAATACGTTTATTTCTTAATGTTGCATTTTTCTGCCGTGTTCACCGTTGACATCTTTTGTTGTATCGAAGACTTTTGCTGTCATAAATTGTGAATTGTAAATTGATTTAGAAATTATACTAAAAGTCATCCTCCCAAATAAAGTTTTTGAGTCCACGTTCCGGGACGTGGACTCAAAATCCTGACTTTGGAGGATGACTGAAAGCATATGTTTAAAATTTAAACTTCTTTAGATTTCATAAAAATATAAAAGCCAATATTAAACATTTTTTGTCGTTTAATTGAAAAATGAATAGTTGACATGTTCGTTGGCATAATGAGACCATGAGAAGAAAATGTCGAACGCTTAAGGTATCATTATGGTCGCATTCTATCACCGCAGAAGAGACCGCTTCCAATTTGTAAATTGATTTCGTTTGCATATGCTATAATTCCATTTGTTAAAACCTATTACTTGTGAAATTCGTTTCGTTTCAGTTTCGGCTTCTTTACACTGTTGCAGAAATCAATAATCAAATTACAGATTCACACCTGTCGCATGTATAGTGTTTTTTGTCCTGCTTTTATTAGTTTATTTTTATCCATAAATAATCTGCATAATATTTATGTATACATATTTTAAAATTAATTTATTGTTTTAATTTAAATATATTTACAAATTTTAATTTTTTATGCGGATACAAGAAACGATGTGCTTTGATTTTCTTTTATTTATACTTCAAATTTTTATTTTATATCGATAAAGATTATGAAATTTCATCAATTTTATCTTCTTTGTATATGTCAGCTATAATTTACAACAGCAATTATTTCATTCAATTGAAAAGCTTACGCTTTACTTTGTGTTGTGCGGCTAAATCAATTTTAAATGATTTTAAACTTACGTACAATGTCGGTGTAGATAAATATATGCATGCATCTCAGATATGCTGTTTTTAGAGTAAGATAATGGTGCTGAAAATGGCATTCAAATAAACACCGCCCATGGAAATATTTGTATATGTCAGTATGAAAATAACGGCGATGTTTAACAATAATTATTTTTTACACAGAAAAGGTTGGAGAAAAAATTGGTAGATGAAGAATGTCGGTCCTGAGTCGTGAACTTTGCAATTTCCAATTTCTCCTTGTACGGGCATTTGAAAATGATCATCCCTGTTCGGTATTTTTGTTATTACCCTTTTTAAGTTGTTTGACAATCTGACTGCAATTACCTGTGCATGTGTCTTAATTGTTTTTTTTTTCATCGTACACTTTATATACTTTTAGTTTTTTATATAAATGCGTATAAAGTATGCCATTGTTTTGTATTGTTATAATAATAAACTGTTTCGTTTTTAAATTTTTGGACTTATTACTTATTTACAATATACACTCATGATGTGCTGTTCCAAATGGTTTGAGTAAACAAAATTATTTTAAATAAGTAACAACCTGATAGTCAGGTGTTATTAGCTTGAAATTGCCGTTTATATTTGTAATTAGAGAATCGACTTATATAAGACGCAAAGTTAAACTGAAGATGCATTTGATGATGATAATCCTTTAAAGCGACAACTCAACAAAACTTTACAACTACCAATAACATTACACACTACACTCCTCGATTTATGAAGAATCGGAGGTAGCTATGGGGCATTTGAATGTCAAAAAATCGAAAGAGCAAACACAAAACTAGTAAACACAAATGAGAACAGCACAAGGAAACAGACAACACACAAAAAACAAGTGAAAGGCTACCCAACAACGTAGATCCTAGATATAAAACAACGGCTATTCCATTATTGCCTTATACACAACACGGAGCTTGTAAGAATGCCGGAAACTGAACTGTATTATTTTTGTATTTAGAATCTGTTAGCACACTCTATTTTGGCTGGATTTCACGGAGTGAAAAATCCGGGTTATAAAATGGTGCGGGTGGGGAAGAAAATTTTGTAACAGTTTTCTCAGCAACTACTTATCACAGTCACTTGATATTTGGTATACAGTGTCAGGGTGGGGTCCCATAACATGGGATTCGATTTCAGGTCGTCGTTCAACGAAATCCAGCCATTTTTTACTTTGACAGATTTATTGCAAAAAAGGTAACTACGTGTATTTGGCTTACCATTTTATGAAGTTTTATAAAAATAGGGATCAATAGGTATATAAATCCCGATGAATCTGAATAGATAAACCAAAAATAAATTAATCATTTGCCTTTTTTCTTTATATTCTTCTAAACTCCTCATTCTTAATTTTTTTTTCTGAAAAAAAAATTGCAAATGTATCCCCTAACAGTGCAGTAATTACCAAATAATATGACTATATTTGTCATTTAATATTTAAAGTTCCGCCTCTTCTTCGATATTTTGAAGTAAGAAATAATACAAATCTCATTTTCATCATCTTTAATATTGTCCATGAAGCCTTGATATCTATTCACAGAATACATCAATTATAAAGAGTAATCAGGCAAAATCTATTAGTCCACACCGACGGAGCGACATCTGTCACCAATATATACCGTTTTGTATAGAGAGTCAGTCAATAACCAAACAAATGATATGATTTGTACATAAATTTTAATATATCGAAATTTCATTTGCCCTTGATGGAATATGTAGACAGTTTTGGAATGTCGTAGGTGACAAGCAAGGTAATAGTAACTTTCCCTGCTTTTAGATGGCGTTTTTGCCAAAGTTTTTAGTCGGTGGCTAGTTCCTCTTCTTGTATTGATATTTGAGGTATTGACATGAAATTAATTATATTACCTTTTTATTATTCATATGAAATACTTACACATGTCGAACGTGTACGTAATCTCCGGCAAGTAACCATATCTGAACGGTCTTGACATTGGTGGTTGGTTAATCTGTGTGAGCTCAACTGGTACTGAAAAATAAGTATGTGGACTAATACATGTATCAAGCACCAACAAATATATAATTGGTACCTTTGTTTTACTTCAAATTCAAATATTGTGAATGAGTGAAGGTGTTTAGACAATATGAATATTTTGCTTCGAAAAAACGTGCAATTCTAAATGAATTTCACATCAATTACCTCATCATTTGTTTGACTAAAGTGCAGCTCAAAAAAGGGTTGTTTCGAAACTTTTTAAAAGTATAGAGGTACATAAAGTCTGAATTGCAAAGAAATTTAATAAAAACCACTATAAAATGTTTGAATTCAGTTGATACACAAATCAAACGAATAAGCAGTTATAACGTCTCCTTAATTCATTAAGTGTGCTTTAAAATATCTGTATTCTGTATTAGCCTTGTTTCCATGTTTCATGTCCCTTTAATGGTTGATTCTTTAGTTAGTTCTGCCTATAACAGTGTAAAAAATAATCAAAGTACTGAAAGTACTGGAAGCCGGGGTAATCTACAAATTTTAAATTGTTTATTTATAGCAAAAAATGAAATTAAAAGCTACTTTTTGTGTAAAAGGGATTTTCACAAGGATTCCAATGAAAAAAAAAAAGATTTTGAAAATCGAAGCAAAATTAAAAAGTTGATTTTATGGGCGTGGCCTGTCTTTGATCCCCTGGGCAATGTAACGGTGGAATGTATATAAAATCATTGAAATATTAAGTTGACAGAATATAATGAGGAATTCAATAAATAAGAATAAAAATTCGACAGTCGTTTTGTCAATACACCCATTTTAGCCTTTTGGCCTCAAACCCCAAATACAACACTGTTCTTCCTTCAGTAGATAAAGTCATCATATTAACGCTTCATAATAATTGGCTGGCCCACTACAACTTTATTTCTTGTGTCAAACTATATATTTGCATCAACAAACTCTAAAACATGTCGTTTTTTTTTCCCTTCAACCCTTAATTTCCCCCAAAACGGTAAGAAATACTGTAAATCTGGCAGGTATTTTTTCAAGGATTCCAATGAAAAAAAGATTTTGCAGATCGAAACTCAATGAAAAAAGTCAATTTCAGGCGGAAGTCCCCTCTTTTACCACCTGTTGCAATGTTTGACATTTTTTTTTAAATAGAATGAATAATAAACATTGTACAACAGTTTTGTCAATACACCTTTTTCATCCCCATTCGGACCTTTTTCTAAAGCAGTGGGGGGGGGGGCAAAACACCCAAATACAATATCAACCTTCCTTTAGTGGTTAAAAACATCAAATCAAAATTTCATAACAGTCAATATTTACTTAAGTTAAAACCTAATGTTCACAGACATGACAGACGACGACATCACCATAACATTATACAATCGCAAATTTGCGGTCGTATAAAAAAGAAATCAGTTATTATTACAACTTTCTCAGATGAGCAAGCAACAATTCATTCTGTAAGCTCACCAAACACATTTTTCAAATTAAATGAAGAATAGCACAAGAGAAGACGCTGTGAAAATTATGTTGAATTGTAAATTTTTGTTGATGTATAAGGCTTAAACTTTTAAAAAGCACCAGATTTCCCTCATTCTATAGGAAAGACCATATAAATTGCAGGTTTCCAAGCCCCCGTCCTCCACATTACATTTACTTTGACAATAATCTCATTATTCATGTAGAATTTGATCAACTAGAAAACCGAAATAGTATTATTATACATACATCTGAGATGAATACAACTTTAGCAAAATCTGTCCTGTATACGTAACTCCTGTAGAATGTATCAAAATTCAAAATTTCATCGAAATATGTTAAGCAGTTTCCGAGAAGTCACACTTAACAAAGTATTGCTATGACCTCAAAGTTACGTCTAGGCGAACATTCCCATTTTGATTTTCCTCTGTCAGCTTCGTTTGCAGGCGCGCAATCACAATAGGAATGTACGCCTGTGTCTTCAACGTTTATCAGTGGTTTGGAGAGCAAAAAGACAATAAAACTGTGTTTAAAAACGTCTTTAAATTGCTTTAACGTTTTTGTTTTTCAAGATTACTTAAAAAATCCTTTTGGTTCTTCAATTTTCAGAAAAAAGATCGTTTTTGTAGTTCATCTTGAAAATAAGTTCTAAAGATCGAAAATTTGGTAGATTGAAAATTTTCAATGAAAAATTACATGGTCCAGAAACAATTTACAGAAAATTTATTTTTAAGCCTTATTTTCAAAATCAATTATGGTAAATATGAGTAAATTCTTCTTCAAAGAACCGTTTACAGAACCATTGTATCGAACAAATAAAAAAAGTTATGAGGATTTGAACTTCGGGTAAATTATCCTGTCCATCGCTGTGTAATGCCATCCAGTTTGACACTTAATGAGATGCAAATTAGTGAATATGACATCACTAATGAGATCGGCGAACACTCCTATAAACAAAATATCAATCCGCTTTGTATTATTTATTAATAATTAAATACTTTCGCATCAGATAGGCGTCTTACATAGTTGTACAAATTTTGAACATTAAATAAATAAGTTTTGTAACATAATTGCGAGTAAAGCGACGAAAAAAAAATCAATCTGGAAAATGAACTATATTGCAAACGTGTAGTATCATTTTTTGGTGAACCGCCGGAAAAACCATCTGATAGCTTCCTTACCGAAAGGCTATCGTAGCTATAGCCGTGGCTAATCGCTAGCGATTACCCCGGCTAAAAATTAAGGTTCCAATATCTTCTCGATTTTTTTGCTGTTGAAATACTTGCACACAAATTTAGGAAATTATTTTCATACCCACAATTTTAGGAAATTATTTTCATACAAAATGTCCTATATTCCAGTTTTTCATTTAACCAGGCCACCTAAAAATCAGATAAAATGCATATCTACGGTGGCACAAAAGGGAAAAAACGCAAAGCTTTGATCATTGAATTATAAAACTATCAACGAAAACATCACTTGATATTAAAAAATTCTTAATTATCTTGAAAGATAAACTCCTTTTAAAGTAGGATGTGGGGGATGTTTAATACACAGTGTCAAAATGCATCTATGTCTGAAGTTTCTTTGATAGCAAATATAATAGACTTTGATAGAAAATATGATAGACTATATATAAATGAATGCACTAGAACATCCATATTGAAGGCTAGGTAAATTTGCACCAGAAAACAGTAAGTTGCAGTCAAGACCACACATTGTCGTTCCGTGTCTTGCTTTTGGTCCCAGGAAATATATAATGGCACAAAATTATTACAGAGTAACAACGTATAGCTTATAGGTATAAAAGAAATTCAAACGAAAACTCCAAAAAGACCTCTGTATTATAAAGTTTAACATGTCCTTTCGAAGACAGAATGAAGCAACAGAATAAAAATGTGGTAACTAGCCTTTTTGTCTATTTCAAAATATTAAATAAATTTAAACCAATCGAAGATAATGTTTGTTTTTTTTCATAAATTTTGAACCCATACAATAGTCATCCTGATCTCATGATATCGTGACCACAAGGTAAACATGTCTTTTACACACTAATTATTACATGTATGTTGTTTCCTTTAGATAATATGCTTTCACCCAAGATATACGAAAGCCTAGAAGGCTCATATGGGTTTCGAAATTCGAGATTCGAGAATTAAAATTCCGAAATTTTAATATTCAATGTACTTATAACCAAACAGATTGCTTATGACAAGGGACAAGGTAATATTGTGCTTGTTGCCGAAATGCCACACGACTTTTTTAACCAAAAGAAAGGGAGGATTCCAAACTACAAAACCTTTCCAGATTTGACGTTGCGGTAGCATATTTATACGTATTAAAATAAAAAAATCAGGTGATAGGATAAACACATGTATATCAATAAATTGTATCCATTAGATAAGACTGACCAAGACTTATACATTATTTGACAAAAATAGCATTAAATCGTGTTTAAATTACTAGTAGCAAAAATTATCAATAAGGGACATTAGTCCTTTTTACCAGTCGAAATCCCCAAGTGTATTTTTGTATGAAGTCATGTGACTTCGTAGTTAATACCGGAAGTCACATTTCATTTCACTTTTTCATTCTCATTTCCAAAAATGCACAAGTTTTAATTTAATATTTTTTCTATTGAATTTCGAATCACAAATGTCGAATCTCGAATTCCGATTCTCGTATCTCGAATGAGCCTTCTGTGCTTTCGTTAAGATAAGATGTTGTTTCTACAAAATATGATTTGTTGTATTTTTTTTTGCAATATTGTCTTTTTTCCACAAATAATAGTGTAGTTCCCACGTGAGTGTGTCATCTTGAACTTTATGTAAATGTTCAAATATTTCTATAAGGACTATTTTGTACATGTAGGAATGATAAAGTACCTTGTGGGAACATCAAGAACAACTAAGTTCTCAATTGGGAACGAGATAGTGTTCTTTGCGGAAACGAGATAAGTGTTTGTGGGAATAAAATCATTATCTTGTTGAAACAATGTAGTAGATTGTAAGAACATGATCAGTTTTCTGAATATCTAGAGGTCTCTAGAGGGAACGATATCATTATTTTGTTCGATTATCGGATTATCGTAGTATATGGGACAGGCATATTATTTTAAGGGAACAACATATTTTCTTCCTTGCACCTTTCTGTCACCTATATTCTGTACACAAACTTAAGCTTGAAATTTAATGTCTACTGTTTAAGTTTTAAGACACGTCGGTACATAATTGTTAATATCTATAATGGACCGTTTATTAGAGAAATTCTCAACGAAATAGGTCCACGAAGATCGCTTTGCCTTAAGCGTTTTGTTTTTGTTTTGTGTTATTATCATTTTCGCAGTTTAATCCCCCTCTCTTTTTCTCTCTTGCCGGTGCTTTTGAAATAGTAAACATATTGAACCAAGTAGAAAAAGTCATACCTTTGGACTTATTATATACCTCTACAATGAATAGCACTAGCCTTGTCTTATTTTACAATTGCATAATTGTGCTATAAGTTAACTGTTCTTTGACCTCTATTTTTTTGTAAAAAGTCTATATAGACTAAGCGCGCATTGATAGACAATAATGAGATGTTGAACGAGAGACAACCTACACCAACAATTTAAAATCCATAACGGAAGACAGTCAGTAGCCTTCAATTTGACCACTGGTCGCTGATCGCCTTTTTGCATTTGCAAAAGATTAAAAAAAAAATATCAATTTTCCTATCCTACAAAGTAACAAACATACTTCACTTGCTTTTCACAACTTATTCGATACACCAGGGCTTGTACAAGTTTTTCAGATTTTTAAAACGACACCGCCGTGTCTCCGTGACCGACTTTTGGACCAGAGTTACAAGAAAATCCGTCTTATGCCATTTAAAAATAATTTCCTCCGTTATCAATCACTGGTGGAAAAATCAACATTGTTGTAAACGTAATGTTTAGTGTTTGTTTTTATTAGTGATTGGCTGAGTGTTGTACTGAGATGATCGCCTCAATATCCCTTTTTATGTCTTCACGATCGTGCTGTGGTTTGTGTTACTACCGGACCATCGCAATGGAAGAGGGAGGTTTGGCGCGCTTTAAAAACCTGGTTTAACTCACCATTTCTTTTGAAATGCCTGTACAAGTCAGGACCATTGCGATCTTCAAATTATTCCGGAATGTCTTCCTTGTTTTGTCTCTTCTCTTGGGCATTGAGATTGATTCTCCAAGTTCAGTAATTTTGTTATTATCATTTTTGATACTAATGTATGATTTATTCTTACAAAAACATATGGTATACAGAAAAAAAAATATAAAAAACATTTAGCCTTGAGAAAGGGGTAAATCTATCATTCTCTAGATTGCCACTGATTCTTGAAATTATGTCATGAACACATGTTTGTCCCCCGCGACGCGACGGAGGAACCTAGCAATGGTCCGTGCGCCCGTCCGTCACACTTTGTGAGTTCAACTCCTCTGAGACCACTCAACGGATTTTTTTTTTAATGAAAGTTTGTAGGATTGTTTGTCATGATATGTTGTTGATCATATCGCACCGCCATTTTGATTCGACAAATTCTGTTGGAATTATGGGACTTTATCTACTTTGTTCATTTTAGGTGATACATGTAGGAACACTTTGTGAGCACAGACTTTAATGAAATTTTGTAGGATTGTTTGTCATGATATGCAGTTAATCATATCGCAATGCATTTTTTTTTCAAAATTAAGTTAATTTTAAACTCTAATGCGGCGGTGGGGGGGCATTAGCTCCGTGTTGCAATCTTGTTTTCTTTCAATCAACATCAATAAGGTCAGAACAAACGACATGCCTGGCTTTTAACAGGCACATATATCTGCCATATTGTTGTTTGTCACTTTTCATGTAACTAATCACTGCAATGAATCATTACCACCCTCTGAGCCATGTGATAATTGTATTATGTTACCCTATTGGGTTTTTATCTAATGAATAATTCTAACAAATACGAAAATTATAAAATATCAATGATTTACACAAATTAAGTATTACATATAGATGTTTCTTATTTAGCTGATTTTCATTTTATAAGTTCATCACAAAAATAATGTTAATTATTATACTTTATCACGGCTGCCATAGTAACCGTAGCGGCCATTTTGGATTGATTCAAATAAATTTAAAAGGGCAATAAAATTCAAACGCCATTTTTTTCAGGGAAAAACCAATTTGTATTCAAAAAACCATTCTTATTTGCTTAATTTAATACCTCATGGATAATATTCAAAACAAAAATCTCTATAATATTCAAAACAAAAATCTCTATAATATTCAAAACAAAAATCTCTAATATATTCAAAACAAAAATCTCTATAATATTCAAAACAGTTATAACACTTTAAATGTATGTGTAGTCAGAATGTAGCAATTTCATGAATTTAATATGTTTAGAAATAGTGAATTGTTCTCTATAATTTTTGTCCAAAAGTATTTTTTTTGCTGTTTTGCAACTTTTCTTACACCATTTTCATAAATGCACCTGAATCACAAATCTGACAAATCTGAAAAAAATGGGATTTCGATCTCTCAGATATTAAGTGCAAATGTTGATTTGTCTAGAGTTTTGTTTTGTCTTCCTTTACCGGATTTGACACGCTGAATTGACTATTGGCAACGCGACGGGTGTGCTATAGCAAGCAGAAACTGCTTACTCTTCCGGAGCACCTGTTCACTCTTGTTTCAACTGAAGTTTGCGTTGTTGATTGAAGCAAACAAAAACTTTTTTTAAGCATTTATATGTTAAATCTGCAAGACAAAAAAATAAAACTTGACTAGGGGGCATAACTTTTATAAGGAGTCATCAGCCAGCTCCATTCTAATGGATATTTTTGAAGAGCTGAATAAACTGAGGGTTTAAGCAAGCAACAACTTTTCCCAATCTGCTATGGTTTTCATTCTATAGGCCCAAAACATAAAAAAATGCAATTTTTCACCTTAAAGGGGACATTGCCCCTATAAAGGTTCATCTGACAACTTCGTCCCTAGAAACTTTTGTAAAGTTCAATAAGATTTAAGCAAACAAAAGTTTATCTAAATCTGCAACAATTATCATTATGTAGGCAAAAACATGAAAAAAATGCTAACTTACCTTAACCTTGAGACACTATTGTTATATTGTTATATACCTTGCCGACTTTAAATAAAGTTTATTGATTGACCTTTAACGGGCCTTAACCCCTATAAGGGTCATCTTATAACTTCAACCCCATGGAGACTTTTGTAGAACTTTTTATGCTGAAGAAGGAATTTTGCTTCAGATTTTCTCTGTCTGTTACACTTTTTGATTTATAAGCAAAAATCTAGGGTCTGCCTCCTTTTGTACTTTTTTAGCAACAGCGGCCATGTTTTTCAGTTGGCATTCACCATTTTTGCAATTTTGGTAAAGGACATCTAATAGAAGATGTGTGCAAAGTTTCAAAGCAATCCCTTCAAAGTTTTTAGAGGAGAAGATTATAGAAGAAAAGTTAACGACAGACGACGACGGGCGCCAAGTGATGGCAATCGCTCACATGACCCTTTGGGTCAAGTGAGCTAAAATGTGTTTGGGAAAACATTTTAAGTTGGTAACCATGGTAATAAGACATAAACAGTATTTTGAGTCAAGATATCAGTTGTTGTGCTTAGATGTACCTAAAAAGATCTTTACAACAAATATGACCTTAGGAAACTTTCAAGATCACTGTTGTTGTTGCGAAAGTCACCTAAAATTTATTTTGCTTAGATTTTCATATTTGAAAACTTAATATTTTGTTTACCTTAACCTTGAGACACTATATACTGAAATGATTTCAATGTCATTTTAAGTTTATTGGTTACATGTTTATAATAATAATTTGGGATGATTTAATTAAATCAATTTGTAAACAGTTGTTCGTAGAAATATTGAACAATACAAAAATGCCGAATTTTAACAAATTATCATGGAAACCAACTTTAATAATGATTTCTAAAGACATTTCTGTTACCTCATTGCAATTTCTTTATTGCTTTTTAATATCAATCATTAATGTTTGTTATAATATTCATTACTAGCGTATATAAAGATAATTACAAAATTACCAAACTTTGATGATCGATCTCAATATACAAGCGAAAAGACAAACAATGGAAGACATACCGAGAAATAAGATATCGCAATGGTCCTGACGTGGTACATGTATTTCAAAAGAAATGGTGAATTTTACAAAGTTTTATGTTGTGCCAAACCTTCTACTTCCATTACGATCTTAGGGTCCGGTAGTATCACAAAGCACAACACGGTTATGAAGAGGGATTACGAGGTAATCATCCAAATACAACACTCAGCCAAACACTTACCGAAACAATCACTAACCATTACGTTTCACATTATTTTGCATTTTTCCAACAACGGCTTGCATCGAAAGGAGAATTTATATATAGAGATCGTTTGAGACCTTGTATATTAGTCGGTCACGCAGGCAGTGGTATCGTATTAATAAAATCTCAAACACTTGTACAAGCCCTGGCATATCGTATAAGTTGTAAAATATATATAACACCATTAGCATAAAAAGACAAAATTGGTAAACAAAACATCATTACAACAAAACAAATCACACAACAACAAAAACACTAAACACACATAACAACCAAGCCGCATTTAGCAACGGGAACTCAAGTCTAAACGAGAATGAACTCAGGTGCTCTTGATGAGTAGGCAGTTCCTGCTTGCTATAGCACACCCGTCGTGTTGCCAAAGATCGATTAAGTGTTGGTCTTATACGATCTCTATAAAATTCTTCCTCCGTTATCAATCACTGGTGGAAAAATTCAATAGTGTGGTAAACATGATGGTTAGTGATTGTTTTATTAGTGGTAACCTTAGTGTTGACCTTAGATGATCACCTCAATATCCATTTCATATCTGCACAATCGTGTTGTAGTTTGTGTTACTACCGGACCCTAAGATCGCAATGAAATAGGCAAATATGGCGAGCAATAAAACCTAGTTTAACCCACCATTTCTTTCGAAATGTCTGTACCAAGTCAGGACAATTGCGATCTACTAGGTTTTACGATATCTTCCTTGTTTTTTAATCTTCTTTTGGAAATTGAGATTGATCCTCCAGGTTTAGTAATTTTGTTACTTATGCGCTTTTTCTATCGTAAACCCATGTACTGAGGTCACTCAAGATGCCAATCCAATAATGACTTAAAGCAATTGCATTTGGTGTTGTTTTTTTTTTAATCTCTAACTTTTGAAGTATAGTGTTTTTTTCATGCACTGCTGTTGCTTTCTTAATCCTTCTACTCAATAAGTTCTAAAAAGCCATAGTGTCAAATGCATGATCCCTGTAAGGGGTTAGACTCTTATGGCTTAAGGACAAGGTGAGCGATTCAGGCTTTTTGGAATCTCATCATTGTATCAGGGGCAATGCTTTATTGAATCCTTTCAAAATGAAGATCGTTTGTTGCAAGCATGTCATTTATCATTCCTGAAGTTTCAGTCAAATTGGTGAAGTGGTTTCAACGAAGATTTTTTACAATTGTTTATGGAAGACGACGGACGCATAGTGATGGCAAAGGGTCACGTTGCATTTTGCCAGGATAGCTCAAATGCATCTAAAGTTAAAAACGATGCAAAAGCTGCAGGGATTTCTAATTTGTCTTATAGTGACAATTCACTAGTTTTTTTTTTATAAACAGGATAAAGCATCAGGGTTACACTAAAATATTTTGCCCCAAAAATCCCTCTATCTAAAATTTGGCCAATCTGCTCAAACAACCAGCAAACAGAAAACTGCGTTCCGTGGATAATACAATAATAACAGACTTCCAAAGAAAACTGGAGTGAGATGTGTGTTGGTATTTAGGGCGATGAACAAGAAAAAAGATGGTAGAAATAAATAAATGATGATCAGAAGTAAGAGTGGTATGAGAAACAAATTTACATTATTTTTTTACAAGTAGGAGGGGGTGTACTACTTGACGGTCCATAAAAAGGCCTTTCTCGTTCACGAAGCGTGGCGCTTCTCCATTCACGTTGGCCTTTTTTGATAAGCGATCAGGCTTAATGACTTGACAAACCCTGCGCACGCTGACCATGCTAATCAGCCACCTATTGAAGTGATGTCATGACATGATTATGCTTAAAACATTGTCGTTGCACATGACCAATATCCTTGTCGGTTGGTTAAGCCTCTTCTCGAAAATTGAGGCTTGTTTAGGGTATATTGGGATATGGGATATTCACACATTTTTTTAGTGGGATACGGGATATTTGAGACAAAACTTATTGGGATATGGGATATTTTTGTCAATTTTATTTACAGGGAAATGGGATACTGGAAAAACACTTTTTGGGATACAGGTTATTTGATGAAAAATTTATGGGGATATGGGATATTGGTACCCCCTCCCCCGTAAACAAGCCCCTAAATTGTTTGATGTTTTCTTCTCTTTTGATACTTTTGGTTTTATACTTTAAAATATCTTGTTTTAAATTATCACTAAGCATCAAAATAACTGAATTTTTTATTTTATAAGTTGAATTTGACCATTAAAGAACAAAAATAAGGTTTTTGTCTGGCAATGTGGTGTACAGAAATAAAGAATCGAAAGTTTTCAAAGAATGAACCTCAAAAAATGTGTGCATATTCTGAAAATGGAGTCATTAAAGAGGAAAAATACATAAAACTACATGTTTTCTCGACATATTCGATAACTCCTTCTGACTTCACATTTATGTTTAGTCTTGAAACAGTTTTATCAATGGGGAAATGAAATAAGCAAATAAAACGATATAATAGATGTTCTTTTTGCCAAAAAAATTGTGAGTTGAATATAGATTTTTTCGCAATAAGTGAAATTGTAGGAAATGGCAGTCACGGTAACCATGGCAACCATAATCAATTATAACAAATAGTCCTTATTTTTGTTCTTTAATGGTCAAATTCAACTTATAAAATAAAAAATTCAGTTATTTTGATGCTTAGTGATAATTTAAAACAAGATATTTTAAAGTATAAAACCAAAAGTATCAAAAGAGAAGAAAACATCAAACAATTTAGGGGCTTGTTTACGGGGGAGGGGGTACCAATATCCCATATCCCCATAAATTTTTCATCAAATAACCTGTATCCCAAAAAGTGTTTTTCCAGTATCCCATTTCCCTGTAAATAAAATTGACAAAAATATCCCATATCCCAATAAGTTTTGTCTCAAATATCCCGTATCCCACTAAAAAAATGTGTGAATATCCCATATCCCAATATACCCTAAACAAGCCTCAATTTTCGAGAAGAGGCTTAACCAACCGACAAGGATATTGGTCATGTGCAACGACAATGTTTTAAGCATAATCATGTCATGACATCACTTCAATAGGTGGCTGATTAGCATGGTCAGCGTGCGCAGGGTTTGTCAAGTCATTAAGCCTGATCGCTTATCAAAAAAGGCCAACGTGAATGGAGAAGCGCCACGCTTCGTGAACGAGAAAGGCCTTTTTATGGACCGTCAAGTAGTACACCCCCTCCTACTTGTAAAAAAATAATGTAAATTTGTTTCTCATACCACTCTTACTTCTGATCATCATTTATTTATTTCTACCATCTTTTTTCTTGTTCATCGCCCTAAATACCAACACACATCTCACTCCAGTTTTCTTTGGAAGTCTGTTATTATTGTATTATCCACGGAACGCAGTTTTCTGTTTGCTGGTTGTTTGAGCAGATTGGCCAAATTTTAGATAGAGGGATTTTTGGGGCAAAATATTTTAGTGTAACCCTGATGCTTTATCCTGTTTATAAAAAAAAACTAGTGAATTGTCACTATAAGACAAATTAGAAATCCCTGCAGCTTTTGCATCGTTTTTAACTTTAGATGCATTTGAGCTATCCTGGCAAAATGCAACGTGACCCTTTGCCATCACTATGCGTCCGTCGTCTTCCATAAACAATTGTAAAAAATCTTCGTTGAAACCACTTCACCAATTTGACTGAAACTTCAGGAATGATAAATGACATGCTTGCAACAAACGATCTTCATTTTGAAAGGATTCAATAAAGCATTGCCCCTGATACAATGATGAGATTCCAAAAAGCCTGAATCGCTCACCTTGTCCTTAAGCCATAAGAGTCTAACCCCTTACAGGGATCATGCATTTGACACTATGGCTTTTTAGAACTTATTGAGTAGAAGGATTAAGAAAGCAACAGCAGTGCATGAAAAAAACACTATACTTCATTTGAACTTTCAAAAGACATATTCTCTACAAGGGTTCACCCAAAAGCATTGCTCCATAGGAGACTTCACACGCATTGAATGTTTGTTTTTTTATCATTTATAAATAATAATATCAATATGTGGATCGTGTCTTTCTGGCATGATATATGATATGAGATATCAAGATATGAAATATGCTTTACAAATATGTAGAAATTGAATGAAAGCAAGGCCTAATTTGAACATATACAGTGCAATAAAAATGACATACATCTTCTGATTTCAAGACGACATCATTATTTTTCTTAACATAATTTAACGATTGTGATTATTCTAATTCCT
Organism: Arcuatula senhousia; assembly: GCA_963971305.1. Taxonomy (NCBI): domain Eukaryota; kingdom Metazoa; phylum Mollusca; class Bivalvia; order Mytilida; family Mytilidae; genus Arcuatula; species Arcuatula senhousia. The sequence continues at coordinate 7,618,372 of OZ020306.1, forward strand.
TCTTGAGTAGGAACCAGAAAAAAAAATAAGTTAAACATTAAAAGAATATTCACATTTATGATATACATCTTCTATCCAACATCTGTTGTCGGTTTTATGCAATATTCCGCTCCAGTGTTTAGATATTTACCACTTTAATGTCTAAATGACTGTACAAATAAATCAGAGGATTTGTAGAGTGATAATTAAATTTTACTACAAATATGAATAGGATGTGGTGTTGGCTTTGTAAATATTGGTGTGGATAGTTGCACATGCTGAATGCACATTTTTAACTGCACCTTAATTGAAAGTGTTAGAAAGTACAAAGTACGCATAAAGATGCAATCATAATAATCGAATTAAGTTTATCAAATGAATATGAACTTAAATCTACGATGATATGTTTACAACACCAGAAGGAAAGAACTACAAAACTAAAACAAAATTAAAGAACGTAAAATGAATGAATACGCAAAAATATATTGTTTTATAGCTTTTTTGCTTTTACATTGTAACTTACTTCATGTACTTTATCTGATATGATACTTTATATAATGTAAAGTCATGTCTACTAGTACGTATTCTGAATTATATTGCAGGGTGAATCCTAGGTTATTTGGAGTCAATATGAGAGTTTTGGTTATCTACCTGATATGCCAAATAGCCGTAGTATGTGCCCTCAAGTTACCCGATTTCAAAAACAGAGATCCGGACATCTATAAATCTCTGGATGAGTTATACCCTAAAAAGAAATTTGCAAACAAACCTTTTAAAGCATTCGATTTTGAAAATTTCAAAAAGCAACTACAAAATTGGAATAATGGTAAAAAGGGTCAAAATGGAAAGTCCACCAAAGAGAAAGATTCGTCAAAAGAAATGGACATAAAAAAGGAACTGACTTTCTATAGTGCACGTAAGTCTTAAATTTTATATGTGGTACTGATTATAGTGCAAGTAACAACTTTCAGATAGGTGGGACTGATACAAAATCGTGTTACATGTGAATGAACAACCAAACGTCACTTGGCAAAACTTACAATAACAAGCAATTACAGTCCAACGGTGTAAGTGATGAAAACACAAAGGACAGAATCGAAGCTTCTTTATATAGTTTTCAATCTAAAAAGTCCTTTAATAATATAATATAGAAATTAATACTTTAAATTGATATTGTGAAGTCAATTCATGTATTGTACAGAATGGTAAATCAACTGCGATATGAAAAGTAAATCGTGGATTCTATTGTATGGACTGACAGTCCCACGTTAATAAGAAAAAAAAACTACGACAGAGAGGACAAATATCACATTGTATCCAAACAAATGTCAATGATTAACAATGACTAACGTTTGACATTAACATTAAGAATAAGATGATCTAGCAAAAGAGATTTTCCAGTAGCTGTAACAGTAGATTGTGCATTAGTTGTGCACGACAATGAAGAAATCAAAGACTTTACTAGTTTTAATAGCTGCATTAGAAAGCTATATTAGGAATTAATGAAAAGATGTTCCTTAATATACTTGCAATGAAGGAATAGACTACCAAAAACAATTTGAAAATATAAACATGATAAATAATAATTAACCAATGTGATAAGATAACATAAAAGTTATTACAGTTTCATGAACAATGTTCAATCTTTAATAGTGTTGTGAGGATATACTTACATGTAACAGAATGATACAACCCCACATGTGTTTCTAACAAAATTTGTAAGACTAATGTCAAAAAAACATAATCCTTCCAAAAATACTTGTTTTATTTTCAGCGGAACATTGTAAGCCTATCTGTCCGTGTATTATGGATGGTATAACATACGACCACGGGGATGAATGGAAAGACAAGCTGAACCCATGTATAACATATAGGTGTGGCAACGGATTCTATGAAGCTGTCAAAAGAGGCAAGCTGTAGTAAATTCAAAACTATTTGTTTTGACGAGGAGTGTTCATTTGTGTCTGTTATTGTTTTGTCCTTTTTTGTTTGTTTTTTTATGTGTTTTTTTTTTTTTGGGGGGGGGGCTATATTTTTATTGTTTTTATGTCTTTTTTACTTTCTTAAACAAACGAGACAAAAATAACAAAATAGTGCCTATGCATGTAGTGTATAAACTGTTATTGTAAGTTAATGTTCTTTTCCTGTTTTGTTCCAGGTGCTAAATGCAATGAGAAATATAAAGAATAAGATTCAACTTGTACACAAAATATAGTAAATAAAAATGATAACAAAATTTCCGAATTTGATGGATCAATCTCAATGTCCATGAAAGACATACCGGTAATTATTATAGATCGCAATAGCCTGACTTGGTACAGGCATTGGTGTGTTAAACCAGGTTTCATGCCTCTTCCATTGCAATCTCATAGTAAGGTAATATCACAAAACACAACACGGTTGTGAGGAAATAATAGGGATAATAGGGTGGACATCTCAGTACAACAAGCAGCAAAACAATTACTAACCATTAAGTACAACATAATTTTGAATTTTTCCACCAGTGGTTAATAATGAAAGAAGAATAATGTTAGGGACCTAATATGAGACGTATTTTCTTTAAACCTTGGTCTAACAGTTGGTCACGGAGACAGCGGTGTCGTATAAATAAATCAGAAACATGTGTACAGGCCCGGGCATATCGAATAAAATGTGAAATATAAACCCTGTAAGCAAGCAAAGTAGGTAAGACGCTTTCAAGTAAAGGAAACTTATAATTTGAAACAGAGTCAGCTCTTTTATCGTAAAATTTTTGTACTGAGATGACCACCATGGTCATATTTGAGGTGCAAATCCAAGAATGATGTGAAGCAATTGGGTTTGATTGTTTCTTTAATCTCTAACTCTCGAGGATATACCAAGGGAATCCATCCACCAAACAAAGCGTTGTTGACAGAGAGGACATCATCGATATATCTGAAAGTGAGATTCAAGGACCTTGCCTCTTTCATCTTCTTGTTCTCCATGAGTTGAAGAAATTCAGTTTCGTAAAAGTATAAAAACAAACAACCAAAGAGCACAAGTTGTGCCATTAGAATGCAACTTAGTTTTTGACAAATCTGTCCTCCAAATGTGAAAAATGTGTTGTCCATGAGAAAATCAAGTATACTGCAAACTTGGTCCAATGTGTAACAAATTTTATCTTTAAAAGATATTTTTGAAAAACCTACAACAAAGTTCCTAGAATTTGAAAAAAAAACTCTTGGAGAAGTTTAAAAAAAAAAAACGTCATTATTCTATTTCAGGTGCTATGTTCAACGGGGAATGTAAAGAACTAGGCTCAACTTGGACACAAGAATGTTTTACATATCAAACCCAACTAATTGAGGGATCACCAACGTATAGGTTGATACAAGCAGGTTTGTATTTTTGAGGCACCAACTTACTGGTTTGTAGTAATTTTTCTACAAATGATCAAAAAAGTTTGTTGTAACTGATTGAAGGATCGCCAACCTTCTGGTTGATACAAGCAGGTTTGATGTAACTGATTGAAGGATAACCCACCCCAACCTACAGGTAAATGCAAGCAGGTTTGTTGTAATTGATTCAAGGATGATCACCAACCTACTGGTCAATACAAACAGATTGTTGTAGCTGGTTGAAGGATAACCAACTTAAAGGTTGATTGAAGCAGGTCTACTGTAACTGACTTCAGGATGAACAGCTTATAGGTGATACAATCAGGTCTGTTTTAACTGAATTAAAGGATGGACAACCTACAGGTTGATTCAATCAGGTTTGATGTAATTGACTGAAGGATGAAAAACCTGCAGGTTGATACACTCGGGTAGGTTGCAAGCGACTTAAAAGATGAACAACTTACAGGTTGATTCAATCAGGTTTGTTGTAACTGACTGAGGAATCAACAATCTATTGGTTGTAACAACCAGGTCTGATGTAAATGACTGAAGGATCAACAACAAACAGGTTGTAACGTTCAGGTCCGTTGTAACTTACTGAAGGATGGACAGCATATAGGTTGATAAAATCAGGTTTGTTGTAAATAAAGGTAATAACAAAACTACCGAACTTGAATGATCAATCTCATAGTCTAGAGAAAATGACAAAAAAGAATCAGTCATACCGGATAATTGGTGGATCGCAATGGTCCTGACTTGGTACAGGCATTTCAAACGAAATGGTGGGTTAAACCAGGTTTTATGACGCCAAACCTCCCTCTTCCATTGCGATTTTCAATTGATTGAACTGATTGAAGGATCACCAACCCATAGGTTGATGTAAGCAGGTATGTTGTGATTAATCAAAGGAGCACCAACCTACACGTTGATACAACCAGGTTTGTTGTAACTGATAAAAAGGATCACCAATCTATCAGTTGATATAGGCAGGTCTATTTTAACTGATCTAAGGATCACCAACCTGCAAGTTGATACACGCTGATGTGATTTAACTGATCGAAGAATCATCAACCTACAGATACAAGCAAGTCTCAAGATGGATGCCTATTCTATAGGTTGGTAAAAAAGATCAGGTCTATTGTAACTGATCGAAAGATTGCAAACCGACTTTTTAATACCGGTATGAGAAGGTCTGTAAGAGATTTGAGGATCACCAACCTACAAGTTGATACAAGTAGGTCTTTTGTAAAGATTTAAGGAAAAGGGATTCTCCAAATGGTTTTCTGTGTTCAATAAGGTGTAACAATGACCAATTATCAATCCGTTCGTGAAATGCGTCTTCTATCTAAAAGAATTTGAAAGATATATAAACTTAAACTTAAATCGCTAAAATACCTGATTTTCCACTAAAATGCAAAGACACTGACACAGGTCCAGACATTATTTGTCTTGCGTTTGCGTTTTTTTTTCATAAAAAAAGAAAGGAAACAAATGACCATCAGTTGTCAAAATTCCATTTCCATTACTTTTATCTTTGTCAAATGATTTATAATCAAGCAGAGTGAATTCAGCTAACAAACAATATACAATCATATTAATATCTTTGAAGTCCAAATATATCATGTATATATCGTTACACTTCCTAAAAGCTAGTCGATAGACGTTTTCCTTTTCAAAAAATGACCTAAACTGTGTCAATTTTTATTAAACTTGCACTTAGTGCTTTGAAGTTCTCATACAATAAAAAGTTGAGAAAGCTGTGTATATCTGAATTATTTTGACAGGATGTAGGGATGAGGAAGGGAACTGCTGGAAAGTAGGGGACCAGTTTAGACACAACTGCAACACATATGAGTGTCAAATTGTAGGAACATGTTATCAAATAAATACCGTAGCTAAAGGTGAGTTTTCTCTTGCAGACTGATGCAATTTGTCCAGACATAAGAGTAAACGGAGGCTTTGTATGGTTTCTTACCAAATGGATGCCATTTTCTCAGACAGCTTTGTAATATTTATAAGTGTCCAATTGTTGCACATCATTTACTTTATTATTGCAAATATATATAATATATAATTATAGGGATTATTTGTATGAGTTTTGTGAATTGATATACCATTTCTTCCGTCCATGAGATAACATTTGAAACGACACCAAAGCAAATAAAATAAATTAGGAAATAAAAAAATGAAACAAACAAAAAGGAAAAAATGTCTGCCAATGGAAACGACGGATGAATTATGGGTTAAACATTGAAGCAATCAAAAGTTCATTTCATATATATTTGTTCTAAATCCTATATTTTTTAGTTTGTAATGAAAAGCATTAATTTTTATTGTATTGACCATAACATTTATTTTTGATTTAACATTGAGAACTCCGTTAGCCAATCAAACGTTAATCAAAAACAACTAACATGTTTGAGGCGGATAATACATTCAATTGCCGCTTAAGAGACCACGTAAATGACTGTTATTTGTTTCATTGCCTTTTTGACAGTGAAACACAAAATGTTTCTTTCATTACACAAATTATCTTGTTACGTCTGTCTGTCAAACGATGTCCTATTTATTAACATAGGTTGATTTCAGTACCTGTTCTGTGCTTTTGGTATTATTGTACAATGCTCTTCATATCCTGGATATAGTGTTTTGCTTTTTCAATATTTCGGATAGAGTGCCTATGATGAGTCTTGAATAGACGAAACGCGCGTCAGACATGTAGCAGAATTTATTGTCTGAAACTTTGTTGTAATTCTTATTATGAAGACTGGTGAAATATTATGAAAGTTATGAAGAGTTAAAGGATGATGATCTGACTAAAATAAAACTTTTTTATTGTGCTACCTCAGAGCCAAATGATCTTTTTTCTTACCATTACTTTACAGGGTGTAAATTTGATGACGATTGTAAGCCTGTGAAACACTTTTGGCATGATGGCTGTAACATCTTCCAATGTATGGAAAATAATGGCCGTGTTGGGTATGAGAAAGTCGCTAATGGTAAATATTTCTGAAATCAATATTCAAACAATGAACTATCAATGTTTGATCAGATTAAGATAATATGATGAATAGATCAATGCTAAATATTCAAAATATCCTAACATACGTTAAGTAACAAGCGTTTTCAACTGCTATCAACCCAGTGTCAACGCATTTGTAAATATAAACATGAAAAGCGCAAAACAAAACAAAAATATTACTGCCTAGTATGTATATTTAGATATATAACTTTGCGTGTAATTAGAATGTAAATTCCATCTTCATAGAAATGATGTACTGGCCAAGTGGTAACTATGCCATGCTAAAGCCAAAAACTGGATGTCCGGTGGATATCAATGAGGTGTGGTCAGATGGGTTCCGAAGTCACATGGGAAGCTTGAAGAACTACGTCTCTTACAAATTTGATGCTTTCGGAATATACACGAACTATGTATTTGTCCAACATTTCTGTGTTCATCAGCAGCTGAACGACCCAACATTATTACCCAGGTACCAGACCTATTGGGAACCAGGGAAATACTGTATTCTACGAAAGAATGGCACTTGTCCTTATGGTACGTATACGAATAAGTGGGGAGACGTGTTGTCAATCATTCGCATAGTTCTAATAAAATGCTTTTTAGGGGTTATTCCCCTAAGAACATCAAAGGTGATTATTTTCACAGCATCTCCTGATAACATTGAAAATGCATATGGTTAAGCACAATAGCATCTACATAATATGTGTATTTGTGTAGTTCAGGTGAGCGATTCAGGCTTCTGGGAGCCTCTTGTTAATATTACTGGAACTTTTTGCACTTTGAAACGCACTTTGTACAGTGCTTTCGAATATTTAGATTTTTTAATGTTAAAGTAGTAAAATCGACATTGCTGTGACATAAGGGACACTTTGATTGTATAGCAATATTACTAGATTAAATGCAATAAATAAAGAAAGCATCATGTTTTGTTATTTGAGGGCAATGGACAGTAGTTTATCTTTTTCTATGATACCGCACATTGAAGGTATGCACAAATAAATGACCTAAAGTAAACTGTATCTTTTACTTTGAAGTAGGTTGTAGCTTGTTAAATGATTTTATTGCAGGGTTTATGTCTGGGTTTGTTGGTTTTGATGACCTTGACATGTCTGAACACCTTAGTATGCTAAATGGCACCCTTCCCGATGGACAGTACGACAAAGATACCGGTTTTTATTTCTGTTGTCGCAATGACGGAAAAAGCGACGTTCCACTTGTCTTACCAAAGCAAAGACCATTTATCTTGTTCCCATCAAACGAGGCTGAAGATTGTCAGGAAGTCAGAGGTGATTGGTCGGTTAATAGCTTAAATGGTGCATTCTGGGAATGAGTTAATTTGTAAAATTTGGTGATTGTCCTCCGTCTTTTTTTTTAGAAAAACAATTGAATTTTCTATAGAGTATAGACGCCCATGAAAGCACTATAATGACTGCCTAGCATTGTATTGATTAATATTACATAACTCTTTTTAGTTATTTTGTTATTAATTCAAATTATGCAATTTTATTTATTTTCCCAATTTCAATTGAAAGAGCAAAAATATGAATGTGTCATCTTTTGCAACATGCAGGAAATGATTGATTTTAATACACTTTATCACGATCCTGACATGCCACTTAATTAACCAAAGAGTTTGATGTCAGTACATGCACGTAATCATCCTTAAGAATCATTTTTTATTTCCTTAAGTACAGAGTGAATCTAATCAATGTTTTGAAGGTATGTCACACACCTTGGAGTACTTTGCTTTTGATGACACAGATGGGAACCCACCACCTGTCATGAATGGATCGATCCCTCTCACCAAAGATGGCGATAATAATACAGAGGTCTATTTCTGTCATTATAAACCGATGGACTGTGGTATGATGATGTAATATTATACTTGATATGATTAATTCAGACTTCCTTCTTTGGACCTTTTTAATATAACGGAAGAATAATCCAATCACATCAAAATGAAATAACAATGTATGATTTTTTTTTTCATATTTTCTATTGACTGCAATTCATCGGTTGAAATATAAATCATTTTTTCGGATTGCAATGGAAACTTAAAGTATAGAATGATGAAAACCACATGCAGCTAAAAATTTGAACTTTTTCTCCAACGAGAAAAATGTAACGTTCCTTGCACGATAAAGAACCTTGTTGCAGGTCTCGAAATAAGGGTAGTACCCCTTGCAGGAAGCTATTTTTCCCGACCCCCTACCCATCCTTCCTCTTTTCAGTGGCAATCAAAAGTTTCAACCCCAACCGGCCACATTTTCTCCACTTCAGTTCATATACATTTTATCACCCCTTCCATGTTCATATATTCCTGATATAGCCAATTTCTCAGATTCTTGGGAGTATAGCAATTACTAACTAACAATAAAAAAGGATTGCCATTTGAAGTAAATATGCATGACACATAACAATTTAATGAAATAACATCAAAAGGGAGGCTATTGCTGCAAGTTCAGGACAGCCCCTAGCAAAAATATTTTCGTAAGAATACATGTCGAATGTAATAAGTCTAAAAGGGCAGACAAAACCGGTTAACACAAACGAGAACAGCACGAAAGAAAGAGATTTAACAGAGACAGATAACTTAAAAAACATACAAACGCAACTAAATAGACTAAATAGCAATGAAAAACGCGAACTCATGTCCCAATGAAAGTGAACTCAGGTGCGCCAGGAAAGGCAAAGTAGATATAACGTGATAATGACTTGTTTTGAATTTCATAACAGCTGAGGTATAAAAAAAAATTCAACTCACAAATTGACAAGGAAATTCAACGTTGCAATAGGATTGCTTCTAAACCGAAACAATATTATGAAGAATAAGATACAGGCGTTTTTTCCATTTTTCATTATTGAAAAATTTGTTAAATGTAAAATAAGTATGATGGGTCAAACTATATGGGTGGGATCAATTGTTAATTTTGCAATAGAGCTTAAAATTAAAACAGTATGAAAGGATGTTGCAAACATAAATGACATGTCATGTAACTGTACATCATATATATGTCATGTAACTGTACATCATATATCTCAGAAAGAGGAGTTTTTCTACAGTGTCTCTACAAGAATTTCCTTAAAATTTATACGTCTTTCGAAATCATTTGTTATTAGAGTAATTGAAGATGATTTTCACTGTGCTTTTTGGTATACAGTAATCGAAAATAAAAAGTATTATATTTCTAATGCTACAAATATTGTAGCATTGAGCTTGGTTACTTACTACTAACACAAATTCTCTCATATGGTCTGTAGGCTACTAGGATTAGAAATGTTTGTAGCTTACTGGACACTATACGAGTTTGTATAATCGATCAAACTAAGGTTTGGAAAACTTTACTGAGAATAACGCTTTGGATGAAAGCATTGTCGGGAGAAAATGTCATTTCGTTTAGAAGCTTGCTTAAAAACACACTGATTTTTTTATCAGACACCGATTTCTTCGTAACCGACTTTTGGAGCAGGGCTATAAGAAACTACGCCTCATACGATCCTTTAAAAAAATCTTTCTTCGTTTTCAGCCACTAGTAGAAAGGTTCAAAATTGAGTTAAAAGATATGGTGATTAATTGTTTTAATTAGTGTTTGACTAGTCTGCTGTACTGAGATGATCACCTCAATATCCCTATTGTGTCTCATAACTATGTTGTATTCTATGGTCATTACCGGATCCTAAGATCGCAATGGAAGAGGGAGGTTTGGCGCCATAAAACCTGGTTTAACCCATCATTTCGTTTGAAATGCCTGTACCAAGTCAGGACCATTGCGATCCACCAATTCTCCGGTGTGACTGATTCGTTTTTGTCATTTTCTCGATCTGGACTATGAGATTGATCATTCAAGTTCGGTAGTTTTGTTATTACATTTATGTATATAAATATTATGCAAACTTTACTGAAATTCAATTTTAAAGAAAAATACCCACTTCTACACTGGGATTTCTTCGGATCTTTTAACGTGCGTTTCAAGTTACATTATTCGAAACTTCATTTTACGTAAAATATGAACACAAGGCCGCGAAAAATAATACTACTTAGAATATCCCTTACAGACAGATATCAATTATCTTAGGCACGAACCATTTTCATACGGTGGGGGGGGGGGGGGGGGGGGCTGGGATTTTGTAACCTGAAATTATTTTTTTTTCTGTCCAAATCAAAGTTACAATTTTTTTTTCTACTCAAAGTAAACTACTTTTATTTAAAGGTTTTTGGTTGGTTGATTTCTCTATGACAGAAACGGTCACATGATCCAGTCTGTCATGGGCTGTCTGTCATAGAAAATAAACAAAAACGGAAGAAGAAATGTTCATTGGACTATTGTATTTTGATTTTGAATACACGCATATTCAAAACGTACACATATATATAGGAAAATGGGATATAGGGAGACATGGCGAATATGTCAGCCAACCTCTATTAAAAGCACAAAGTAAAAAAATGAAAATGAATAAAAACCAGAATCCCCCCAAAATAAACATTCAGTATTTAGCAATATTAATTTAAATGGACAATAGACAAAGTCAAATAGCTGGACATCCAAAATCCAAAATTTGTTTCTTTTATACATTTTGTTCTAAAACTTATCAAGACTAGAAGTAAAAGCAATATTCATTTGTAATTGCCCTGGTAACCTTGTCACATAGGGGTCTTTATATTACATGGTTACCTTTTAGGTTCACCTTTTGGCTTCAAAGTTTTCAAAAGTTAATTTCCCTGAAACAGCAAGTCAGGGGTTGAAATAAGACAACGAAAAGTACAAGTTGAAGCCAATAAGGGATCATAGAAAAACAAGCCTTTTGATTTGGTTAGGGATCCTGCGTAACTAGCATACTAAACTAGCTGAAGGCCAAAAAAAAGCTCTTGGGTAAATGATGTAAAATCATCAATTCTTGTTATTTCCTGAAAGCTAATCATGATATTTAGATTTCATAATTCATTTAAAAAAAATCATCATTTAAACAACAGAACAACACAAAAATGCAGTTGGAAATATAAGATATCTGTGAAGATTGACCAATGCCGTCTTATAGACATTTCTGGATCTACCAGTGGGATGGGGAGGTTTTTAAAAAAATATATATATGATTTTCCAAGCGGAACAACAGGTTCATACCATAACAGAACAAAACTATCGATGTTTGCATGTACTAAACATATTAAACAGGACCTGTTAAAAGTGATACTATGTCGTAGCAGATTATAATTTCAAAATTTGAAACTTTTGCAAAAAAAGCAATGATGAATAAGGTGATGTATGCCGAGCGAAGCGAAGCAGAAAAAAATCAGGCTTTTATCATTTGAGTTCAAGGGATGTATATTATATTTTTTGGGGGAAATTTATGAATATTTATTTTTTCTTCAGCTCCATTAGGAGCATTTTTTTTTATTGGAATTATTTTTTTTTCGAAAAAAATCCCAGCCCCCCCCACCACCAAAAGAAAATGGTTCGTGTCTAAATAGAAAGTAAGATATTTTACAGATAATGACATTACCTTAATAAAACATTTTGTGTATTTACTAGGCTGTGACGATGGAAAGGGCAATGTGATTCCCGTGGGTAAAACTTTTATGAGAGACTGTGCTGAGTACATATGTCGAGAGGATAATGGAAAACAGATACTGGATGTTAAAACGGGAGGTAGGAGAACGTTGTCTTTACATTTATAAAAGTATATAGAGTTTTACCTTTCAACAATCACAAAAGAAGGGAAACAGTTTGTACGACGCATGGCAATGGAATGCTTGAGTTCAAGTATACACGTTAGTTTAAACAAAATTAGTCACTTTAAGAAGAAAAGATTGGAATATCTTGAGTTAAGCAGTGCAATTTATGCACTTGATATTCGTGTGGTGTTTGTCATTTTCAACTGTTTGGCTAGAGCGCCTCTGATGAGTCACTAATAGACGAAATGCGTGCCAGGCGTTGTATAATTTCTTGCCTGTATCATTTTAGCAATTCTAATTTGAAATAATCATACTAAATACTTTCTACATACCTTCGAACATTAAAGGCTGCAAAGATGACCAGGGCAAATGTAGGAAAGAAAATGATATCTGGATAGAGTCATACGGCGAGACATGTGCCTCAAAACGATGCAGTCGCAGTGACAATGGTATAAAAGTCAAGTTTGAAGCAAGAACGGATTATAAAGGTACGTTAAGCATTTAACGCTTCAATCTTGTAGAAAACTTTAAATTTTCATATTATTTGATATTCAAGTTTATCCAACTTTTTCTGTGACAACGAGCATAAATAAATGCTTAAACGAAAACGTTTAGGATAATTATCATTTGTTATAATTTTGTAATCTTTCCTTTTAAGGCTGTAAGGAGGATGAGAATGAATGTAGGCCAGTTAACTACCACGTCCAGAGAGGTTGCTACAATTCTGTTTGCACTTTTGATGCATACCGACAAAACTATTTCTTCAAAATGGTTAAAGCAGGTTTGTTTACAAATTAGCGACAAACGAACCATTCCTAGTTCACATTCATTGGTTTCATTAAACTGTTTCTTAGGAATGATTTCTCTTTGAACAATTCATTTCCAGCATGATAAGTATAAATAATGTTAGGATATATATATATTGGAAAATTTATTGGGATATGGAATATTAAATACCATTTATTTATAGGGTAATGGGATATCGGGAAAACACTTTTTCGATATTAGGTGAAAAGAAAACGGGGATATGGGTACCTCCACCCAGTTAAACAATCCTCTGAGATCATAGTTATACCCCCCTGTTTGAAAAGTGTGGTACATGGTGATAGGGATGTCCGTCCTTCCGTTACACCTCAGAGTACCCATCTATTATCCGCAACTCTTCCTAAATCCCTTGATTCATGAAACTATCACACAATCTTTGTGACACAGTGTTGATGTGCGCCTCTTTTTTAAAATTTGATTAGAATGATATTTGGGGATTCGCATAACAAAACATGGACTTTGCTGTTTGACTACAAGGGGGTACCCATCTCTTTTTCACAACTCCTCCTAAACTCCTTGATGGATTTCACGATACTTTTAGACAATCTTTGTGACACAATGTAGATGAACATGTGCACCTCTTTTTTTAAAACTTTATTAGAATATTTTTGGGGATTCCCATAGCAAAACATGGATTTTGCTGTCTGACTACAAAGAAGTACCAATCTCTTATCCGCAACTCCTTCGAGTTCCCTTGATGGATTTTCATGAAACTCTCACACATTCTTTGTGACATAATTAATGTAGAATAAAGGTAATAACAAAATTACCGAACTTGGAGAATCAATCTCAAATGTCCATAAGACTAGACAAAACAAGGAAGACATACCGGAAAAATTGAACACCGCAATGGTCCTGACTTGGTACAGGCATTTCAAAAGAAATGGTGGTTTAAACCAGGTTTTAATGCGCGCCAAACCTCCCTCTTTCATTGCGGTCTTTGGGTCCGATAGTTACACAAAAGTACACCTTCTATTAGAATGAGTTGTTGGTTTCCTATAGCAGAATATGGACTTTGCTGTTCGACTAAAAAGGGATACCCATCCCTTATCTGCAACTCAACCTTAACCTCTCTAATTTTTGTTACATAATGTAAATATGCACCACCTATGTTAGATATTTTGTAATTGATAATTGGGGCGGGGTATTAATTTGTGAGCTGCTGGTCACAGTTTTTTTCTAGTTTTTATTTTGTATTACTTTTCCTACTTCTAATAAAGATATATTATATATGTGCTTCTATTAAATAATTTGTCAACATAGGTTGTAGTGATGGTAAAGGAGGCTGTATACCAGTGGGCAAAGAATTTACAAAGAACTGCATGACGTATAAATGTGAGACAGAAACTTACAAATGTGGAATGAAGTTCATTAAGGGAGGTAACGTTGGTCGTATCTTTATATGGTTACTTGTTACGTGTAATAAATGAATTTAATTTAACATGATTATCTATAAGCATATCATTTTTCTTAAAAGCAATGACATCAGACGCAAATCGATTTTGTAGATGGTACGTTGAATTTTAAGTGATTTATGCATGTTTATATAAATGGCTTTGAAATTTATCTTTGAAAAAGGTATTTAGGGAAAAAATGTCCCGAACCGTCTCTTGTGTATACTGAATTTATAAAATATATTTTATGGTAACTGGTATCTTGGTTTAAATATTGTGCTTTTGCGTTAAATTTCTGAAAAAAAACATTATATCAAAAGTTGCTCCTTTTGGGATTATTAACATGAAAGGCTCTGAAAGTCTGTCGGCATCGTGTTTACATGTATATGTTTTTTAGATAATTTAACTTCAACATTCAGATATTAGTTTGATTTTATCCTTTCAGCCTGTAAATATGGCGATGCTTGTCATAACGTTGGTTCGGTATGGCAACACTCAGCATGTCATAAATTAAAATGCTCAATGACAAAGAAGAAATCCTCAGTCCAGTTTAGTATAGACTCTGTAGAACAAAGTAAGTTTAAGTTCATATATTGCAAAATTAAAGTGACCAGAACAAAATGCTATTCACCAAAATATTTTTTTATCACAAATCATATTCAAATTCAAAACAAGGCCCCTTCTAACTGCATGATCGGTCCAAAGGTTTAAAAACATAATTTTAGTTTTGCTTTGTTTTATTGATGAACCAAGCTCATGACCCACAATTATTGTTAAATCACTTTCATATTCAACATCATTAGAGTTTACAAATATCTTTAGCAATACAGACATCTATGAGACAAACACCTTTTTATAGGCTGTAGTTACAATGGTAAATGTTACAAGGCAGGGAGGACGGTGTCAGTAGGCTGTTATACTAAGCAATGCTTTGTTAATACAGACCAGAGAGTAGCATACATGGACATTGTAAATGGCGGTGAGTTTCACCTTATACACAGGTATGGCTCAGTGATAGAAGAAGAAATTAATATATTTTGACTAGTTAGGAATTTATTTGCACATACTGTTTATTATATCTGTGATAAAAATGGTACCAAATGAAAACAGATACAATGAATTTTTATCAAATATTTCCTCGGGATAATATAACTTGTGGTAAGGTTTTAGCATTTGCAATGGTCAAAACAGTTATATAGGACGGCTCTTAAGCAGTGGAGAAATACATAAGAAACATTGGAATTTAAAATATTAGAATCAGAAACACAAATTAAGGAACACTATAAACGTTATGCAATAACACAATAAAGCAAGCAGATAGAAAACAGGTGTAAGGTGACCTCTAAACTAAAAAATCAAGCACAAACTAAATAGACAAAAAGTTATAGTGGTGGATTTTATTTCATTTTAATGAGTTAATTACAAAATTAAAAACTGCAATCTTGATAAAAAGTTGCATTATTTGTATCCTCATAAATACTGTCTCTACAAGGTTGTAAGTACCGTGATAGATGCATGGCGGTGAACCAGACATGGACTGATGGTTGTACCCAGTATGTTTGTCTCTGGCACAAAAATGGACTACAACATAGTTTTGAACACTCTATTAAATCGATGAGTGAGTTTGTACCTTTTCTTGATGACTATAAAAGATTTTTGTTTAAGAAGAATTTCTAAATATTAATATCAATAAAAATGTTTGAATCCAATGCATCATAAAAAGTCAGATACATTCAATGTTAGTATAACGAATCTTGCCGTCGGTCAAAAGCTCTGCGCTTATGTTAATTGTTTGACTTGTGTACACATCAATTCACTGATGTGAACTCACCGACGTTAAATAAATCTTACCTTTTACCTTTACCTTTACAAATGTAGTGAATTTTCATAATTTTATAATTGATATCAAAACACACTTGAACATTATGCAAACCCAACGACCCCCAATGGTAGTTTTATTTACGCTAAATGGCGGTTTTAAATTTGAATTGTAGAATGTCAGTTTGGGGAAGAGTGTGTGGAGGCCGGAGGGTTTAGAAAACGTGGATGTGTTGAATATGAATGCAAAATTACAAAGAAGAATAATGCTCAGTTCGGCAAGATGGAACCAATATCATATGGTTATTTTATTAAAGTTCAGAATAATTAAGTTTTATATACTTTTTATGCATATATTTTTTAAAGTTATCAACACACAAACATATGAGTTTTATAAAACATGATTTGTATTATATTTAAAACTAAGCAAAGTTGTTTTCAAAATTAACAGCATTCGTAAACTTGGACCCAATTAATTTGATTTTCAATTTGGTTTAAAGTAATATAAGGGTAACTGCAAGCTACATGTACCAATAAGGTTGATTAATCTTACAATGTCCAAGAAGAAAAGACTGAAAAATGCTAAGACACACCAGAAAATTCAAGTTTATTTTTTGTTCATTGTAATAAATGTTGTGATATTTTTTGTTCATTGTAATAATTGTTGTGATATTTTCTTTATTAATTAGCATGTAAAGATAGAAATGGGAATTGTCTGTCAGTAAATGAAGAAATAGAAGAAAAATGTTGTTTGTACAGATGCATGAAGAAAGACAACTTACCGTTCCCTCGGCTAGAGAAAGTCGGCGGTGGTAAGTTTATTCCAAAACTATTGGAAAGACAAAAGTGAAAATAATATGACATAATTTTGATAACATTGTAGCTCTTATTTAGAATTTTTAATTTTGAAGAATGTTTTACACTTATTTTTTCTCCTGAATTTAAAATACTAGTACCTTCTTTCATATAATTTTTCTTACGTTATCAGAGATCGGCATCAAAATTTCATCGAGGCGATGTTTTGTTCTCAAGTAAGTTCTTTTGACCGGATCAGAAACGAAGAAAAAACAAGGACGACTTAATAGAGGTGTCCATTCACAATTTCTATCGACAAATCCTACATACCTGATAGGCAAAAACGAGTAGGATTACAGCGCTCTGGAACAAAACATACCATACATCAATAACCAATTCCAACAGGAAACTCAATTAATATTGAATAGGATATATATTTGGTAATCAGTATAAACATGAAGATATGATATAGATCGCTATATCATACCTCCATGGTATATAGGACAAATTGCTCCCAGGAATAGTTTACCTACTTACCCTGTAGCTTACCTCCATGATAACGAGACACCAAAGAAAGCTACTTGTTAAATACTCGACTGAACGACAAAACGACACGGCATCGATAAGGAGGACAGGTTTCTAAACTACCCTTATTTTGTCAAAGATCTCATATCTAGATTTTAATCCTGCCTGAAAATCCAGAATTTCAATATTAAAATTTTGACCCTGTCAATTAGCATCCGGTAATGTTCTGTAGAAAACAGAGCGGCCATAAAACATCAACAGTTGGGACAATTCAAATTGCGCACCTACCAACCATATTTACAGGATGGAATGCTCTCTGTGTGGATTGACTTTTGTTAGTGAAACAAAAGTGAGCCTAAATGCTCGCTTATGTGGCAACAGATAAGGTGTTACTTTTACAAGTTTCCTTTTGTATACATACATTTTAAGCAATTTGCATGCTCCACATTTTCTCTGAAAGTCCGCTTTCTGGAAAAAAAAACCACCCTACAAATAACCTTGCTTTTTGTAAAAAAAGGATAACATTTGAGAATCGCGGTACCTTATGACTGCAGCGGCAATATTTGAAGTACAGGTAACCTTCTTGACGTAGATGATATAACGTGAATGTGGTAAATGTCATTGAAAACCAAAGGGATGGAAACACTGTTGCGTCCATCGTTAATACAATACACTAAAGCGATACGATGTATCAATTAATTAGTTGCTTTCGTTTCGTTTATCAAGAACCTCTAGGATTTATGCTATTTGCCATAAATTGTATTTTATTCCATTTAATTGACTCCTAACAAAAACAAATGTCTTGACATTCTATTCACTGAACTCAATCAAGTAAAAATTGGTTGAGAAATAAAGCCACATTATTTTTTAATATTTTTAAAATCGAATTTGGTTGATTTTCGAGGAAATTTCTAAATGTTGTAATACTTTAAGCACGTCACTGTAGACATACATGATCGTTTTAACGTAGGTTCTCGCTTATTTAGTTTACATATCACAGATGAATCTTCTAGGGTTTGTAGGATTTTCCACAATTTCGACTGGCGTTCGCGTTGTTGATTGATATTCAGTTATTTTATGTTTCCATGTTTTACATGTTGCCTGGTTTTGTCCCGTTCTTGTTGGTGTTTACTGTTTTGTCTCTGCCCTTTCGGACTTTTGATATTCGGATACCCCATTGGTACCTCTGCTTCCTTCTTCGATAGAGCGTCACGTCTGACATTAATTGCTTTACTGTTGTCTTCACTCAAGTTTTACAGGAGATCAATATATTTGTTGTTTTTCCTCATTTACCGGATATTCGATACCCTAAATAAACCTTTAGCAACGCGACGTGTGTGTTGCAACAAGCAGGAATTGCTTCCACTCCGTAGCACCCCAGTTCTCTCGTTCGCGTTATTGATTGTTATTCAGTTGTATGTTTTTATGTTGTCTGTTTCTCATTGTTTTTCTTGTCCATGTTGGGTTGTCATAGGGTTTTGTCTTCCTTTACCGGATTTAAGAGATTGGCAACGCGACGGATGTGCTATAGCAGGAAGGAACCGCTTACTCTTCCGGAGCACCTGAGTTCACTCTCATTACAACTAGAGTTCGCGTTGGTAATTGATATTCAGTAGTTTTAGTGTTCCTGTGTTCTTTATGTTGTCTTGTTTTTTTCGTTCTGTCCTTGTTTGTGTTTACTGGTTTTGCCCCTGCTTTTGGGGACTTGACATTCGAATGTCCGATTGGTACCTCTGCTTCTTTTAAAATACTGTTGTCTTTTAAATGTACCTTTCAGTGTTTTTACATTCGAATACATCATTAGCATCTATATTTCTGGCCAAGCAAGCATAGGACTGGAATTCTTAGGGGATTAAGAGAAAGAAGTGGTAGAGAAATAATAGACTTAATTATTTGTAGCTTGCTGTTCTTAAACTTTGCAGTTGTTATTAAAAAAAGCGATGGACCGACGGAGATGGGACTATAGAGGATGCCCATTGCTTATTTAGGGTAAAACAGGACAGCAAAAGTAGACTACTGGTTCATGTTTGTTTTGTTCAATCCAGTTGTCTTCTGTACTGAGATTATCTCAATTTTACAATCATATCTAAAACCCTTGTTGTGTTTGTGGTACTACCGGATCCTAAAGTTGTAAAAAATGTCGGTTTGGATTTTTAGTTTGGTTCTTTATATTAAAATGAACCAAAAAATAAATGAATTCATAAATTGTTTAAAACACCTGATTTCTTTCCATGTACTGCACATTGTTGATATCCAAGGTGCTGTGTTTTGCCTCTTTGAAAGATTTGGTTTGGAGTCATTTCGTTCAATACTTTTGTTGTTTTATCTTTCAATGCTGCTGATCAGAGGTTACTCCTTGAAATATGCATATATATTATACCCAAATTATTTTATATAAAATTATGTAAAAAAAAGTATTGATCAAATTTTCTTTATTCCATAATTTTGTACGAATTGACTTTGTTAAGAAAATGAATTGTCGTTCTTTAGCTGGTTAATGACAAAAAAATAAAATCCATCATTAATTTAATGCACATGTCTTAAATTATGTTAAAACACCAGGTTTCTTTTCTTTTACTGCACATGGTCGATACCTTCGGTGTTATTTGGCTTCCCTATTCGAACTTTTTGGTTTTGAGAACTTTTCGTTCAATTCCTTTGATTTTTGACATTAAAATGTTTTGAATCAAATGCTTCTGATGAGAGGTTACTCCTTGAAATATGCATGCACAGCATTAACCAATATTTGAAATTCGTTTTGGTATTTGCATTATGAATATGTAAGCTAATCCAAACCATTTTTTTACTATAAAATTAAAATATTATCCTAGATAGGATTTACTTCTCAACACGTTTAATGATTATTCCAAATTAAATTGTTTTTGCTTATAAAAGTATTCAAAGTTACCAGGACGATCGAGTAGTCACTCCATTTGGATTGCTAAACATAAGGTTTATGCCGGTTAAAAATTAATGATTTTAATATTTTGTGTACATTTAGGATGTTTTTTTTTCATAATGATTGTACAGACGCTATCTAAGCACATATTGTGTTGTTCTGACAATCTACTTAGTGCTGAGCGTTTTATTTAATGATCAAACTGTTGCATCTTTGGTACAAAAACGAAGGACACTCGCATTTCGAAATCTGAGTTTGAGCAAAATTGCTCACACAGGGTTATGTTGCTCCTCGGTTGCTGTCTTCACTCAAGAAATTTTACGGAAGACATCATGCACTTATAGACAAATATGGGATTTCGATCTCTCAGATGAGTGTAGATGTTGGTTTGTCATAGGGTGTTGTTTTGTCTTCCTTTACTGGATTTGACACGCTGAATGGACTATTGGCAACGCGATGGGTGTGCTATAGCAAGCAGGAACTGCTTACTCTTCAGGAGCACCTGAGTTCACTCTTGTTTCGACTGGAGTTCGCGTTGTTGATTGATATTCAGTTGTTTTGTGTTTCCATGTTTTACGTGTTGTCTGTTTTTGTCCCGTTCTTGTTTGTGTTTACTGGTTTAGTCTCTGCCCTTTCGGACTTTTGACATTCGGATACCCCATTGGTACCTCTGCTTCTTTGAGAAACTATAAAACCATCGATGCTGGATTTGGCTTTTCTATTCGAGCTTCTTGGGAAGGAGTAATATTTTGGTTTTTAACATTCCAATGTTTGATTTAAATGCTGCTGATGAGAGGTTATTACTTGAAATTTGAATTAACGGCATTACTAAATTGTATTTATACCCGCTTTTGTATTTTGTATGTTTAACATTTTTAAATACTTTTTGTGCTTTAGTATGAAAAGTAGAAGTTTCCCTTTTTTCTCCTTGATGAGTGATTTAACAATATAGCATTTATAATAAACATTAAAGTTTTGTTTCACAGAAGTCACTATATACTTAGTTATTCCCTTACGTTCCAGTGTGGAAGATTCGACTTTATCAGGGCGATAAATGATAAAATAAACATGATGTCATTGTCAAAAAACAGAAAATGAATATTGATTGCAACAGGAAAAATGAGGAACAACTTAGCAAACTGCAGGCGTTCTAAATATACCCAAACCTGCAGCAGTTTTCTGAATCGTTTTACATTTTACCCACACTGTGGTTTACCGCCAGATATTTTCTATTATGGTCTGACCACCGGCATGTAGAATACCAGAACTTCCTTATCGAATCTCCTAAGGTACACATCCCATTCTTTGGGCATTGTGCCTCGACTTCTCATAAGCGTACTTGTCGCCCTTTCGTTAACAGTTGTTTATTATAATATTTTGATATTTACTTACTAAAAGTTGATTCCTATTGTTCTATGTACCTCTTTAAAATAGTCCCATTAAAAGATTTCCATATAGTCCTGATGAGAAATGTTTTGTCAAAATCAGTTACCTTGCAATAGATATTTATTTAGATACATAATACTTAAGAGGTATAAAAATCGGTTAATGTGGTTATGCTACATATATATTTTTTATTCCCCGCCACAAAAAGTGGCGAGGTATTATGTTGTACCCTTTGCTTCTTTCGGTGTCTTTATTAAACATTATTGAACAAATTTTCAAAATTTGGAAATGAACATCTGGTCCTAGAAAGATACTTATTTCTTTTATGTCTCTATATAGATGTTGTATACAAAATTTTACTATTGATGAATATCCTTGTGGGATATCATTTAATGTCCCATTATATTGTTTGCCCTAGTCTCTCAATAAACACTATATAAATTAACACTTATATTTTTGGCTCTAACTGCAGACAGCCATATTGAAAACACAAGGAAAGATAATTACAAATATTGTTAGAATTACTGTTCTTTGTTGTTAGAGTTATCCTTCTTTTAACATAAGAGATCTAAACTAACATATATGCCCTATTTTTTTCTATTTTCTATTATTTTGTTTAACCAATACTAGGTTATGATATGTTGGTATATTTTTATAATACAATTAAGGACTATATTCTGGTTTTTAAGTAATACTATTTCATGTTTACAGGCTGTGAAGTGAATGGTGTATGTAAGGATGTAGACTCTATCTGGACCGATTCAGACAAATGTGTTGATTACAAATGTGTCGAGGAAGTCAGGAATAACAAAGTATATATGGTGACAACCCCGGTGGGGGTAGGTAAGTATTCTGTAATACCTAAGTATATATGGTAAAAACTCCAGTGGGGATAGATAAGTATTCTGTAATAACCAAGTATATATGTAAACAACCCCGGTAGGGGTAGGTAAGTATTCTGTAATAACCAAGTATACATATATATGGTAACAACTCCAGTGGGGATAGATAAGTATTCTGTAATAACCAAGTATATATGTAAACAACCCCTGTAGGGGTAGGAAAGTATTCTGTAATAACCAAGTATATATGGTAACAACTCCAGTGGGGATAGGTAAGTATTCTGTAATAACCAAGTATATATGTAAACAACCCCGGTAAGGGTAGGCAAGTATTCTGTAATAACCAAGTATATATGGTAACAACTCCAGTGGGGATAGATAAGTATTCTGTAATAACCAAGTATATATGTAAACAACCCCGGTAGGGGTAGACAAGTATTCTGTAATAACCAAGTATATATGGTAACACACCCGGTGGGGTTAAGTAAGTATTCTGTCACCTGAGAGGTATTATGATTTTATAATAATGTAATTGGCAAATCTGGGACACTCGGTTAAATTATATTTCTATTCATGTAGTTAATTCTCTTTTATTCACTTAATTGGGCAGTGCTTTTCTTATGCTCAGGAGGTAATTTGATATTCTAAAAAGTTTGCTTACACGTTTTTGCAGCATTGCAACTTCTGTTATTTCTAGTTGTTGTTAAGGTAGTAGACCCAGAGAAAAGGACATTACTTTTTGAGCATCAATGCTCGTTTGAAAGTTTTATATTCAAGTTCTTTTTCCAAACATCTTCTTGATGCTGGTACCAATAAAGTTATTCTATTCACAATGTTTTCCTCATTTCCATTAAAAAAACATGACAATGCGTAAACAAGTCCATATATACGTACAATTTTATTATTATCTTGTAAATAAAATTTTAACGAACGCTACACGATTTAGTGACTTTTCTCCATTTCATTTATTCAAAAGAACTTGAGATAAAGGACCCAAAGAATTAGAGGAAGTCTGCTTTATATCAATATCTACATCTACATTCCAATCTTCAAGTTTTCCTTCTTGTGTAGCAACATTCCGTCTGGTCCAGTTTATAGAGTTTACGTATCAAAACTGACTCGTTATTCAAGAGCTTGCATAGACTCCCTTGTTATAGCGTCACTTCTTACCAAAAATTGTTTTCATAAGGGTATGTTGCTCCTTGGTTTTGCGCTTGTAGACAGATATAGAATTTATGTCTTTCATATGAAGTGCATATGCTGGTTTGTCCTATAGGTTGTCCCTGGATTCACCATTAGCAGCGCAACGGTTGTGCTATAACAATAAGGAACTGCCTACTATTCCGGAGCACATGAGATAACTGTTGTGAATACTTGAGTTTGCCATCAGGTTATTTTTATGTTTTTGTGTTGTCTGCTTCTTCGTGCCGGGTAACTGGCCCTGTCTTTGTCTTTTCAGATAATTGACATTTGAATCCCAAAAGTGAACCTCTTTGCGTTTTTTTAGTCCTACCTGAAGATAAGCACAATACTTAATATGACAGATGTTTAAAAACCTTTTGATGCCAATATTTAACGTTGCAGAAAATCACAAATAAAACTTGACAGATAAAATGTTAATACATGTCATTTTTTTGTTTGTTTAAAAAAATGAACTTTGAAATTTACAGAAAATCGGTTATTTTTTGCATCTTAATAATAATCAAAAGCAATATTGTCAGTTAAAAATTGTCGTGTAACGCGCAACATTGAAAATAAAGAAATGCTTTCTAGTTTCCTAAACTGATATTCTCAAATGTAAAGGACCTGTGTTTTTGTAGAGTTCGCTTACGTTAAAAAAAAATGAAAATTTATAGGAATTTTCACACAAATTAAAAATGTATTATTCAGCAATTTTAAACGATTTTTAAAATCAAAATGATACTTCATTAGTTTTAGTCTTTAGTCTTATGTTCGTTTTTACACAAAATCAGGGCCCCTACATGTGCATTCGGTTTTTTTCAATCAGAAAAGGCTGACTTTTTTTCTTTTCCATATAAACTACGTTGAGGACGGCCATCTCTTACTTAAGAAGTGACACTTTTTTCGCTCTTTCCAACAGATCTGACCATATATAAACCTATGAATGTCTCGTGTCCTTATAACATACATATAGGAATTTTTATTCTTGGTCTACATTTTTTTTTGTTCAAAAAGTTATTAGTTTTATAAAGGACAAATGAAAAGATCTTGCAGCAGCTGTTTTCAACACCTTTCATAAATGTTAATCTCCAGTGGGGCAGAAAATGAAGGTTACCGGTAGGCGTATGTTGACATTTAGGATTGTGCTTTTACTAATTAACATGACGTCGATCTTTTTTACATAAAACTTACTTATTTGGAAATTTTAGAATGCAACCCACGAAAAAATTCTTTAAGTCTCTGATTCGAAAAGAACTGGATAGTTGAAACAGGCAAATTAGTATGGCTGTACAACCAAATGTATTGACAAGTTTGCCTATCTAACTTTATGAGTATAAGAGAATTATTAAAACAGTCATATTCATCTTGTAAGGACATTAAAACGTTTGATTTCTCCTAATTGCAGTTCAATTCCACAAAAAAAAAACCATAAATCTCGATAGAAACAGTCAATAAATCTTAGTTTCTACAACAAGAGGCTCCCAGGAGCCTAAATCGCTCACCTGACATATGTGCCTGAAGTAAAGGTTATAAGGCAAAATCTATTTGACGTTGAAAGGGTCATAAGAATAATAAAGGGGTCATTTGACAATATGGTGGATCTTAAGGTGCTGATCACTTTTGTTCTCAATCTCAAAATCTCAAAATCTGTCACCCTTTTTAAGTTATTAGAAAAAAAGGCAGTTTAACCCAATGTTCTATTTTTAGCCACAGCGGCCATGTTTTACAACCAATCAAAAATCCCCACATCAGTTCTATACACCTAATGCTAATAAACAACAATACCAAGTTTGGTTCCAATCGGACTTTAAGTGTCAGAGGAGTTAACGTTTTCAATGTAATGAGGAAATGCTTTTTAAATGCTCAATTTGGACGTTCTAAGGGCAATAACTCCTCAAAGGAAAGGTCCTACAACGTTGACCCTTACATATTTTGTAGATGTTGATGCGTATAACAATATGCAATTTAAATTTCTCAAATGTCTTGTATAGTTTTCAAGATATTGAGCTAAACAGGTGCAAAATTTGCAAAAAAAATCCACAAAGGGCAATAACTCCTACATGGGTTGTTGGATTTTGTTCATAATTTCAGAGCTTGTAGATCTTGAGGTGCTGATCAATTTTGTTACCAATCAAAATTTTAAAGTCTGACACCGTTTTAGAGTTATAAGCAAAAAACTGCCATTTACCCCTATGTTCTATTTTTAGCCACAGCGGCCATGTTTACGACCAATCAAAAATCTCCACATCAGTTCTATACACCTAATGCTAATAAACAACTATATCAAGTTTGGTTCAAATTGGACTTAAAGTGTCAGAGGAGTTAACGTTTTCAATGTTATGAGGAAATGCTGTTAAAATGCTCAATTTTGACGTTCTAAGGGCAATAACTCCTAAAAGGAAAGGTCCTACAATGTTGACCCTATCTTATCAAAAATTGTTTTCATAAGGGTATGTTGCTCCTTGGTTGTGCGCTTGTAGACAAATATAGGATTTCTATCTTTCATATGGAATGCAGATGCTGGTTTGTCCGATAGGTTGTCCCTGAATTCACCATTAGCAGCGCAACGGTTGTGCTATAACAATAAGGAACTGCCTACTATTCCGGAGCACATGAGATCACTGTCGTGAAGACTTAAGTTTGACATCAGGTTGTTTTTATGTTTTTGTGTTGTCTGCTTCTTCGTGCTGGGTAAGTGGTTTTGTCTTTGCCTTTTCAGATATTTGACATTCGAATTCCTAATATGAACCTCTTTGCGTAGTTTTTTAGTCCTACCTGAAGATAAGCACAATACTTAATATGCCAGATGTTTAAAAACCTTTTGATGCCAGTATTTAACATTGCAAAAAGTCACAATTAAAACTTGACAGATAAAATGTTTTATACATGTCAACTCTGTGTTTGTTTACGTATCTCAATTGATTCGTTACTCTAGAGAGTGTGGGACTTACATCGATTTCCTTAGCAGAGCGTCACGTCTTACGCGAAAATTGCTCACACAGGGTTATGTTGCTCCTCGATTGCTGTCTTCACTTAAGAAATTTTACGGAAGACATCATGCACAAGTTTATAGACAAATATGGGATTTCGATCTCTCAGATGAGTGCAGATGTTGGTTTGTCATAGGGTTTTATTTTGTCTTCCTTTACCGGATTTGACACACTGATTTGACTGTTGGCATCGCAACGGGTTTGCTATAGCAAGTAGAAACTGCTTACTCTTCCGGAGCACCTAGTTTCAATCTAGTTTTGACTGGAGTGGGCGTTGTTGATTGATATTCAGTTATTTTTGTGTTTCCATGTTTTACATGTTGTCTGTTTTTGTCCCGTTCTTGTTGGTGTTAACTGGATTTGTCTCTGCCCTTTTAGCCCTTTGACATTCGGATACCACATTAGTACCTCTGCTTCTTTTAAGATTAAAATGATACTTCATTAGTCTTTAGTCTTTTGTCTTATGTTCGTATACACAAAATCAGGGCCTCTATAAACGGAATGTTTCAATAAGAAAAGGCCCACTTTTTTAGCTCACCTGGACCGAAGGTCCATGTGAGCTTATACCATCACTTGGCAGTCGTCGTCGTCGTCTGTTAACAATTTTTCAAACGTTAACTTGTCCGACACCATAAGTCCAATTGCAACCAAACTTGGTACAGTTGTTAAGTAGCATTATGTGTACAAAACTATCGTTCGGATTTTTGATTCGTAAAAAAACATGGCCGCCATGGCTAAAAATAGAACATAGGGGTAAATTGCAGTTTTTTGCTAATAACTCAAAACAGTACCAGATATCAAAATTCTGGCATAGGGTAAAAGTAATCAGCACCTCAAGATCAACCTGCCCAGAAATTTTCAAGAAGATCCAACAATCGACATAGGAGTTATTACCCTTTTTCTGGATTTTTTTTCAAAATGTTTCACTTATTTAGCCCTATATCTTGAAAACTATACAAGATATTTCAAAAATTTAAATTGCCTATGATTAAGCACATCAAGATTAACATTTGATGTATTTAGGTCAAAGCTGTAGGACCATTAGGAGTTAAAACAACAAACTTTACCATTTTTCAATACTTTTCCCCTGAATTTCAAAGATTAACTTGTCTGACACGGTAAGACCAACTGCATCTTAACCTGGCACTATGGAACGCTGCCTTATGATGATCTGTTTCATTATGTGATGATACTTCTTCATTATGTGATGATACTTTGTCATTATGTGATGGTACTTCTTCATTATGTGATGATTCTTTGTCATTCTGTGATGATACTTCTTCATTATGTGGTGATACTTTGTCATTATGTGATGATACTTCGTCATTATGTGATGATACTTTGTCAAAATGGTTTCAGATATCAAAATTGTGCAAGAATCAAAAGTGATCAGCATATTAAGACTTACCTGTCCGGAAATTTCGGAAAAGATCTGACTGCTGATGTGGAAGTTATTGTTCTTTTTCCTAATTTTTGCCAAATTTGCACTTATTAAGCCCAATATCTTGAAAACTAACCAAGATATATCAGAAATTTAAATCGCATATGGTTAAGCACAATAATATCTACAAATATATGTATCTGTGTAGTTCAGGTGAGCGATTCAGGCTCTTGGGAGCCTCTTGTTTCTTTTCCAAAAGATCTGACCATATATAGACCTATGAATTTCTCGTGTCTCTATAACATACATTTAGGGACTTTGTTTTCTTGGTCTACATTTTTTTTGTTCAAAAAATTTTTAGTTTTATAAAGGACATGAAAAGATCATGCAGCAGCTGTTTTCAACACCTTTCATAAATGTTAATCTCCAGTGGGGCAGAAAATGAAGGTTACCGGTAGGCGTATGTTGACATTTAGGATTGTGCTTTTACTAATTAACATGACGTCGATCTTTTTTACATAAAACTTACTTATTTGGAAATTTTAGAATGCAACCCACGAAAAAATTCTTTAAGTCTCTGATTCGAAAAGAACTGGATAGTTGAAACAGGCAAATTAGTATGGCTGTACAATCAAATGTATTGACAAGTTTGCCTATCTAACTTTAATTATGAGTATAAGAGAACTATTAAAACATTCATATTCATCTTGTAAGGACATTAAAACGTTTGATTTCTTCTAATTGCAGTTCAATTCCACAAACAAACCATAAATCTCGATAGAAACAGTCAATAAATCTTAGTTTCTACAAAAACTAAACACACAGAAAACATAGGTACACAAATCTGAAAGTCTATAATGCTAAGGCTTTTTTTTTAATTTTTTACCTGAAAATGAACAGACAATTTTACTTTTCAAATAGACATCGTATTTTACCAGTTTGGATGACTTGTTATTCATTATCGACATCCAAATGGTAAAAAAATGACAAAATATTGCCGATTTGTTTCTTCATTTATTTAAATCTGACAATATATCATTGACAAAAAAATCTGAGACATGTTCTTTTGTTATGTTGATGATTTCATTTTATGAAACAATTCAACAAGTCAGGACCATACGATCTTCAATTTTTCAAGTATGTCTTCTTTGTTTTGTATTGTCTTATGGACATTCGTGAATGATTCTCCAAGTTCGGTAATTTTGTTATTACCTTTATTTATATCCCGAGAAACACTTCATTTGTTGTATGAAATCTGCTTTACTTTTAATTTCAAAATCTCAAAGTCATACCTTAGGAAGAATTTATTCAAAGCTTTGTGATAAACATGATTACTTCAATAATCCATTTGTAAATTGTAAGCAAGCTAAAAAATACATTGAATGTTCACTTTTAATGGGAGTAAAATTGAATATAACCAGTAACTAGGCATAAGCGATTTTACTTCTTTTTGTTTATTTTGTTATTAACTTGCATGCAGGCTCAATTTGTATATTCATTGTATTGTTTAACTATGTTATGGAGAGGACTTCATAAGTATTTTTACTTGTCTCCAATCCAATTTGTGTTTTTTTTTCAAATAAAATATGTTTAAACTAAATTTGAAAGCGTGCTTTCATTATTTGACATGACGTCGGTCCTCTTTTCTGGCCATAACAAAACTACTGAAAATGATATTTACTTGTTTGGAAAAAAATATAATGCAACCGATGTCATTCGTGTGTTAATAATCTAAGAAAAAGCAGGCATAATTAAATAGCTGTACAATCAAAGGTATTGACAAGCTTCCCAAACTATACCGATGAGTAAAAACCTATATCGATTAGTAAAAAGTGTAAGTCATATTCATCTTGTTAGGATATTGAAACATTTGATTTCTCCTTGCTGCATATTCCACAAGCAAAACATAAATTTTGATAGGAACTAGCAATAAAAAGAATTATTCTTGAAAATCCTGACACAGCTAACACAGATATTGGTACAAAATTTGAAAGTCTATTATGCCAAGACTTGTTTTAGCTTTTAAGAGTAAATTAACAATTGATCAGAAAAAGTTTCATTTATAAAAAGACATCGTATTTTAACAGCTTGGTGTTTTTTTCTCCTCAGTAATTGACACACCAATGGTCAATAATTGTGCGCTGTTCCTGGTCGGTTTGTTTCTTCATCCATATGAATATGACAATTATTTATTGATAAAATTGATAGTAGACCTGTTCTATCGATGTTAAATGGTGTTTAACAGTGTATATTTTAATTTGCAATATAAATTTACAAAGACTATCAATTGATTAATGATTAAAAAATGTTTTGAAAATGTAAGATTTTAAAAAAAAATCATGGGGTTGCTTAACTTTTTTCCAGTTGTATGTATCAATAAGAAATTGCTTTCTTTACATTCATTCATACATTTTCGATTAGTCTTGAAATATGATTGTAGTTGAGGTGTTTTGTGTGCGTTGTTTGTGTTTTTTGTGTTTGCAGGTATTTATTTATTTTCTGTGTGTAGAATTTTTCTGTGTTACGATAGCCATAATGTCCACGATTTGAGCTTTTTTGTTCTTTCAAGAATAACTTATTGTTACAACTTACGAAATTGTAATAAAGTAAAACATGTTATCACAAATGATGGACACGACCTTTTCATGAGCCTCTCCTTTTTTATGTTATCTGTGAAATATGTACAATTTAGGAGCTAGTTTTTTGCGTCATAAAATCTCAATTTCGACAAATATGAGTTATTCTCCTCTTAAATATCTACACCAAATGCAGATTTTTAAACATTTTTTTCATTGTTAATTAACAGAGCAGATGGAATTTTATCTTACATAAATGGCGATCTTTGATCGGACAGGACATGTACGTGACTAGTAGGTGTATATTGACATTTAAAAAATGTGCTAAAATGCATTCGAACAACGGTTTGAATTTGCAATTTAAAAATATGACGTGATCGAAATGCTTTAACGACTCATTACATACAAGAAAATTCTAAAAAAAAAGTATAAAACAAAATATCTTCTAAAATATACACTTGCCTTAGATAAAATGCTTAGATAAATCGTATGGCTATTAAAGCGCGTCCACTATGCTTTCATTCCAAAATCTGAGACACCAATTTAGATGTCGAAAAAGGAGGAAGAGTCATCTAATATCAACAGTGCAGTTATTTCAATTTTGTTGAATTTATTTGTAAATTAGAGTTACATTTTCTTTATTCGGGAGATACAATCTATTATTTTCGCTTTTTTGAAAGAGAAAAAAGGCACATTATTTGAAGATTGACAAATATGGGAATGAGAGACACAAAAAAATACAACACAATATATAAATAACCAAACACAAAACTGCATGTTGGTTTTTCATAGTGTTTTTTTGTGTGTCTTCGTGTACCGAAATAAACACTCTGAATTGATGGTTGGCAGCACGACGGGTGTGCTATAGCAAGCAGTCCTGACCACTTGAGTATACTGTCGTTATGATTTAAGTTGTTAATTGCTATTCAGTTGGTTTTTTTTTGTATTTCTGTGATTAATGAGATCCGTTTTTCGTCCTGTTTTCGTTCCTGTTTGCTGGTTTTGTCTCTGCCGTTTGAACTTTTTACATTTAGATGTCCCGTTGGAACCTCTGATTTTTAACATGTCAACAGTAAATTTATTGCATTTGACCCTTATATTTGTAGGTTTAATGTATATAAAATAATCATCATACTCAGGTCTAAGGAAAACCAGAAAACTAAATCTAAAATAATAAGTACATGTCATAGATTTATGTCGCTCATATAAAATGTCTCGCCTGGTATTCAATTGACCTTTACTACCGGTAATCATTCTAAGGATGATCTGGAACGTAGAAGGACTCTTAAGTGAACATTTTCAGATTTTGAAAGAATCATGTAAATTGATTCAAAAGCCGACACAACACTCGAACATATCTTTATGTATCATTATACAGAATCCACAATTGTATCGCTTCATTACTTAAAATTTCGAAATGGTAGAGCGCCTCTGGTGAGTCGTGAATAGACGAGCGTTAGGCGAACTAAAATTAAAGTCTGGAACTTCGTTGTCATCTATATTTCAATTAAATGTTCATTTTTTCGATTCATTAATATTTGTTAAAAATGTTAAGAAAAATTTTCATATAAAACAGCATGACACTGAATGCAAGTCTGAAACTTAATAACATCATATATTTTACGATCGACCAGACACACAAAAGGATGCTAACAAGATCCTGTAACTTTGCTGACATATTCGGTCTGGTAGAATATCTGCTAGAATTACTTATATTTTTAATAAGAAATCATTCACATATATTATAGGTTGTAAACAAGGTGGAGTATGTCGAACTGATGGGGAAAAGTGGCCGGTTGCAGATCAACCATGTTTCCTTAAGCAGTGTATTGTGACAAAGAAAGACAGTGGTTTTAGTCGAATGCTCAAAACGTTACCAAGAGGTAAGAGATTCCACAGCCTGTACGATATGCATGGAGCCTGTACGATATGCATGGACATTATTATTTTTTCATGTAAATTCGAGATCGTTGACTCCATGACTGGTTATAAGGTAATAAAGTATTTGTGGTCTATCTAAACGTTTTTTTTTCTCGTACCTTCAATTAGAAAGTGTAAACATTTTACTGGTGCTATGGTCCATTTTGTTGGTTTTTTGTGATGATCATACTAGTAAAAACTTCTCTTTTGCTCGTCAAACATTATTTTTTTACCACTGGACCCTTAGATTTCAATGAAAAAAGAGAGTAAAAAAACTTATTAATTGAAAATATATGCAAGTGTCAAACAGTTATATTATTCGGACAATAATGAAATAGAACTTGGAGCAACTGAATTAAGTTAAATGAAAATCATGTCAATTGAAGCCAACCTACAAGCACAGCTTAAGGTAAAATCAGAATCTAAATATTTCATATATATTGTATAGGTTGCATGGTTGATGGAATTTGTAGAGAATTTGGGTTTGTCAACTATGAAGGTTGTATTCAATACTCGTGTGTCTGGGATGAGGAGAACCGTTATGCTTCATACAAGTATACAAAAGGAGGTTTGTTATTTTATTGAAATAAGTGAATTTAGTCAAAGATATGTTTGAAATGCTACATGTACATTTATATGTATAAGGCAATTAGAATCAAACAGTTCATTTTACCAACAAGCTAGAGACTATTTTTGTCACCTCAAATCGAAAAATGGAACTATTTTAATGAAACACAACAACAAGAACAGATTTGAAAAAGATGAAAAGATTTGATGACCATGTTACTAAATAATAATTTCATTGGTTTGATTATTATGTCTCCCAAACGAAAGTTTGGAGACATATTGTTTTTACTCTGTTTCTTATTATTAAGGTCTTTCCCTTCCACAGAAGGAAAGACCTTACTGTATTTCTTCTGATTATTAAGGTCTTTCCCACTACAGTGGAAAGACCTTATTGTATTTCTTCTGATTATTATTATTATTATTATTCTTCTTCTTTTCCGCGGTCACTATAACAAAAGTGTCGCGACATAACTTTACGACACTTGATACCATTATTCGGTCATACCCTGACTCGCCTTGACTGACCCTGCGAAACCGATCTATTTTTAGTAACGGAGTTATCTGCCCCAGACCGGAAAACCTTGTTTGCAAAATTACTCAAAAACTATAACCGTTATCAAAAAACTAAAGAGTGGAAAATGTCATTTGACTCCTAGGGATGATTTGTAGACCAAAAAAAAAATTTCCGAACAACTTCCTGGTTACGCGTTTTTGACTCGAAAAGGGTCGCGACTCGTAAACTTTTTTTTCTTCAAAACGGTTAGTCCTAGAGACTTGGGACCTTCACCAATCATCCCAAGTGACATATGTTACATCTAAAAATGTCAAGGTCAAAGGTCAAATCTCAAGGTCAGAGGTCATGATACACCTTGTTTGCAGTATAGCTCAAAAACCATACAAAATTGAAGCAGACATGTAATGGGGAAAATACTCGTCTCATTTAGACCTTTATTTGATATAAAGGGTCGAACACTGTACGACAAACCGTTTTCGAGTTATGGCCATTAACGCGTTTCGGCTTATCCGTTTTTGGCTTATAACTTTTAAACCGTCAGAGATAATATAGTAAACATATGGGTTTTTTGTGACCGTCATTATGGGTCCTTCAATTTAAGACCAAAGTCGAATGGTTACGGGCAGCCATTTTCAAAATGGCTGACACCGTAAACAGTTTTTATGAAATAACACTTAAACCGTACAAAATTGAAGCAGACAATACATGGAAAAAATGTTCGCCATGTCGAAATCTACAAAAAGTGTTTCAGGTGCGAAAGCGTAAAACTTGTCGTTTTTGAGTTATCGCCCTTGATTCCTATTTTTAAAATGATTTTTTGTTTATAACTTTTTAACCATAAAAGATGGTGAATGAAACATAGGGTTCATTTGAAAGAGGTTTAAATTACCTACAATTTGAACCCAAACAGTACATGATTCGGTTGAACGGTTCCAAAATGGCGGCCAAAACAAGTTTCGCGAGACATGTTTTTAGCCAATAACTTGAAAACCATAACAGATAGTATAGTAAACATGTATACTTAAATGAACCATAATGCAAAGAGCTACAATTTGAGTCCAAGGTCAAAGGTCATAGGTCAAGGTTGTTCCCTAGCAACAAGGTAACCTTAATGAAAAGTCCATAGCAACCATACATATTCTTAAACCAGACTACTTTCTGAGTTTAGATGTAAGTTTTTTTCAACCGGAAGTGACATTTAGTCCATAGCAACCGACATAAAAGTCCTTAGCAACCATACTTTTTCTGACTCTAGGCCCCCTGATCTTCATTCTGGAGCCTATATCAAAATAATTGGCAACATCTCGTCATAAACAAAGTGACTCAAATGTCTTTAGTACTTGTATAAAATACCATAACAAAAACATAAGGCAGGGAAAGACCTCACATTTGTTCTCTGAACAAATGACTTTTTAATTATTATTATTCTTCTTCTTTTCCGCGGTCACTATAACAAAAGTGTCGCGACATAACTTTACGACACTTGGTACCATTATTCGGTCATACCCTGACTCGCCTTGACTGACCCTGCGAAACCGATCTATTTTTAGTAACGGAGTTATCTGCCCCAGACCGAAAACCCTTGTTATCAGATAATCTCAGAAACCGTAACCGGTATCAAAAATCTAAAGAGTGGAAAATTTCATTTGACTCCTAGGGATGATTTGTAGATCAAAAAAAAAATTTCCGAACAACTTCCTGGTTACGCGTTTTTGAGTCGAAACCTGTCGCGACACGTCAAATTTTTTTTCTTCAAAACGGTTAGTCCTAGAGACTTGGGACCTTCACCAATCATCACGGATGACATATGTTACATTTAAAAATGTCAAGGTCAAAGGTCAAATCTCAAGGTCAGAGGTCATGGTACACCTTGTTTTCAATTTCCCTCAAAAACCATACAAAAATTAAGCAGACATGTAATGGGGAAAATACTCGTCTCATTTAGACCTTCATTTGATATATAGGGTTGAACACTGTGCGACAAACCGTTTTCGAGTTATGGCCCTTAACGCGTTTCGGTTAAACGGTTGTTGGCTCATAACTTGAAAACGGTTCGAGATACCATAGTAAACATATGGGTTATTTGAAACCGTAAACTTATGCCCTCCGATATAAAACCAAAGTCGCATGGCTACGGACAGCCATTTTCAAAATGGCCGCCATCGGAAATTGTTATTTGAGTATAACACAAAAACTGTAAAAAATTTAAGCGGACAATAAATGGAAAAAATGTTCGCCACGACGAAAGCTACAAAAAATGTTTCAGGTGCGAAAGCGTAAAACTTGTTGTTTTTGAGTTACGGCCCTTGATTCGTAATTAAAAAATGGTTTTTTAATTATAACTTCTAAACGGTTACAGATGGTGAATGAAATGTAGGGTTCATTTGATAGAGAATTAAAAGACCTACAATTTGAGTCCAAACAGTGTATGATTTGGTTGACTGGTTCCAAAATGGCGGCCAATACAAGTTTCGCGAAACACGTTTTTTGCCCATAACTTGAAAACCATAACAGATAGTATAGTAAACATGTATACTTAAATGAATCAGAATGCCAAGACCTACAATTTGAGTCCAAGGTCAAAGGTCATGGGTCAAGGTCATTCCCTAGCAACAAGGTAACATTTATGAAAAGTCCATAGCAACCATATATATTCTTAACCAAGACTACTTTCCGAGTTTAGAGTTAAAATTTGTCAACCGGAAGTAACCCTTAGTCCATAGCAACCAACAAAATGTCCTTAGCAACCATCCTTTTTCTGACACTAGGCCCCTTGATCTTTATTCTGGAACCTATTTGATAACTATTGGTAACCTCATATCGAAAACGAACTGACTCATTTGTCTATAGTACTTGTATTGGACACCATAATGCTAACATGCTAAAGCGACAGAGAGACAAGAGACAGGGAAAGACCTCTCATTTGTTCTCTGAACAAATGGCATTTTAATTATTATTATTATTCTTTTTCTTCTTTCTTCGACATGAACGTGTCAGGTAGTTTTCTTGAAAACGCCTCAAAGGATTTCAACGAAAGATTGTAGGATGGTAGATGGGTTATTGGGGGTGTGCACAAGCTTTTCGGAATTTTCAAAATGGCTGCCGTTTTTCGCGTAATTAGCAAAAGGTCATAATATAGGACATTGAAATATCTCGGTTACCTAGGTGCGTAGGAAGCTGAAATTTTGTAGGTGAATAGAGCAAAAGAAGCTCTTTAAAAATACGGAAAAAAAATCGGAGCGATATTTACGGTTTTCGAGTTATTCACGAAATTGTGATTTTTCGGCCCCTAAAATCCAAAATTCGTAAAAATGCTTCGATGATGATAAAATATTATATTTAGAGGTTTCGAAGGGTGGCAAATAAGAATACAATGTCAAAAATGCGTTCGTTTGGGAGACATTTTGTGTTGGGCATCCCCAACACAGTCAGCACTTGTTATTTTTTGTTATTGTCTCCTTCGATACTTGTGTGTGTTTCTGTATGTTCTGTTATCCAAGATTCTATGCATTGTGAACGACTGATAATAAGCTAGTGAAGACAATATGATTCAATTTTCTGGAATTACATGATTTTTACTTTTGAGTTGTATGCATCCATTTTCTGAAACTACATATTTAACTCGAGTTAAAGAACTGTGACAAATGCACAAAAGTTTTTATTTTCCAGAAATGACAATTGCCCATTTGTATTTTATTTTCTTTTTCTTCTTGACATGGTAGATGCATGTTTGATTTTTCTTGACGTGACAGATGCATTAATTTCTGTTTTCCTTTTCAAGGTTATTATAGGTGCACATACATTGTGCAAGTTGCATGAAATTCAAACTTTAATTAATTACTCATTTAAAACCTCTTCACTAAATAAAACAAACTCCATGATTTTGGCGATAATTCGTCGAAGCATTTAATATTAACATGATATATTAATTCACAATCACACAACTAACGCAGATTGCATATTTAGATGAACTGTTCGTATTTCTCAGAAAGAAGAATGGATGCCGGCAGATTGCCGATGATGGCATCCAAGGGCGTCAAAATGTCATGCAGCTAAAATGATTATTTGTTTGGCTATAAATGCATTATACAAAAAGATGGGTTTTCAAAGAGAGAGTTAAGTTTGATGGGATGAGCCTTCCATTTTGTTTCAAGATGCCTGTACCAATTAAATCAGGACCATTGCAATCTGTAAAAGTTGTTATAGTTGTGATATGTATTTTGTGGTAGTTCTTTGTCTTACGAAATTAAAAATGAGTCTTTTCTGACTCACGACATTGGTACACATTTACATCTTTCAATTTATCCGGCATGTGTTTGGCTTTTTTTACTTTTCTTCTCAGACATTTGGGATTGATCATCCCAGTTCGCAGTTATTACCTTTATTAACATTGAAATGTTGGTCTTTTGTGCAAAATGAAATAATAAAATGTACCGTAAAAAGGTATTCTAGAATATTAACCCAAAAAATGACGAATAATAAAGGGGATGGAATCTAAGTCAATACATGGTGGCATCTTAAGACGTTTGTACTTCATTTTGGTAAGTGATGTTCCTAAAATCTCTGGTTACTTTTTGGAATTATAAAAAAAATAAAAAATAAGAGTTATTTAGAAGATTTTAATTGAAATCCACAAAAAAAAGAAACCGAAATTTCAGACAAAGTACCAATGATATTCTCATGTCATCATAGACTTACGGGATTTCCATCCTTCAGTTGCAGGTTTTATAGAATTTTTGCATTTTCGTCCTTTAACGGATTTGACGTGCGCTCAATTTATCGACGCAAGGAAATTGGTGTGTTGCAACATGCTAGTGCCCTTCCGTTCAATCTCGTTGACGTTAGTTGTGTTGCTGATTGCAGCTTACTTTGATTTATGTATGTGTATGTATTTTTATGTTGTCTGTTTCTTTTTGTATCAACTTATTTTGTCTCTGCATTGTTGTAGTTCCGATCGCGAATTCGAATGTCCATATTTGTACCTATATAAATGCTTCCCTCTCAAATTTGCAGTGAGTGAGTATGGCCATTGTAGCTGTCCACAATTTGGCCTACTCTTTTGGACTCTCTGACGGACTATCGTGCCGTTTCTTCTGACCATCTTTGCAAATAGTGTCAAGAGAGAGTCGAAAAATTGGTCCTCTGACGAGGAGCAAACCACGGACATTTTTGTTAACGGTACGACGCGTTATCCACAAAAACCCCAGACCCCGATACATGATTATGTTTGAAACATCAGCGCAATAACAATTAGATAATGAC
Organism: Arcuatula senhousia; assembly: GCA_963971305.1. Taxonomy (NCBI): domain Eukaryota; kingdom Metazoa; phylum Mollusca; class Bivalvia; order Mytilida; family Mytilidae; genus Arcuatula; species Arcuatula senhousia. The sequence continues at coordinate 7,657,279 of OZ020306.1, forward strand.
GTGGTGTGGAATAGGTACATTCAAAACAAACTTACATGAATCAGCGGCATTTAAAAAAAACAGCACTAAGCCTAGCTTTAAGTTTTTGTTCAACAAAAAATAAAGCAGTAAAAAAAGAAAGTTGTCAAGATTCTTACATTATATCTAAATAATGACGTGGAATGATTTATCTTCTTTATATTAAAAGAAACAAACGCAGTACGTGGTATTGAATAGCTAATAATAAAAAACACAATTTTTAGCATTAAAAATTAAATATGAATGAATGAAATTTTTAATATTTCTATCAATTTTTAATTCCATTTTTCCTTTTCCGTTTTTCCGATCCGTTTTCCGTTCCGTTTTCCGTTCCGCCTTTTAGCAACAACAGGCATCCAACAATGGACAGAGTGTAACAAATTTAAATGTAATGAATTAAGGATCACTGTGGGAACACAAGTGATGGGCCAAAAAACCTTAACTTGACCAAAAGATGCACCGGATATGTTAGTTTAAAGTCAATTTATTCCAGCAGACGATTCTTTTTCCCATCCTCTATATATGTTGTGTTCTTTGGTCGTTGCCGGATCCTAAGATCGCAATGGAAGAGGGAGGTTGGCGTCATAAAACCTGGTTTAACCCACCATTTCGTTTGAATGCCTGTACCAAGTCAGGACCATTGCGATTCATCAATTCTCCGGTATGACTGATCGTTTTTGTCATTTTCCCTGGACTATGAGATTGATCATTCAAGTTCGGTAGTTTTGTTATTACCAATAATAGAGGTTCTTTTAAGCCTACAGCATAAACTATCAGTTATTAAGGGCAGGTATGAGTGGGTTTTTCACGCCGGTTCCCTTCAAGTTCTGGTTGAAAAAGGCTCGATATTACCAAATTGGCATGAACCAATCAAAATCCAGTAAATATAAGTCATCAGAGTTTAACCAAAGACCAAAAACTTAATAAATTAAATAAGACCCCATAACCATGATAACGCACCTTCACTTTGATAAATTAATTTAATCATAAGGCTTAAATTATATTGATTTCGTTTTGAGTTGAGTTACGGACGAAACATTCAAATGGAAGGGGGTCTTGGTTTTTATCTGTTCAGCAGTATTTATTATAAGCACACAATGTTTTACATCATAAACATTATTTTATATAGCAGAATTTTTTCTTCAAACTATTTTATTTCTTAACCTGTGGTGCCAAATATTTTTTTTCATCATAAATCGGATACAGAATATTTATAGGTAACCAATCCCCCTTTTTCATATTAAATGGTCGATCCTTTATTTCGGGAAATATACACCTGTAATGTTCCGAATGGTCCATAAAAACATTGGCAACATATTCGTATAACTTACCCTTCCGGAACACTTTAGTTCCTTCCTGTTACGACTAGAGTTCGTGTTGCTGATTGTCATTCGGTTGGTTTGTGTTGAATGTTTCTTCGTTTTGGTCGAATGATTTCTCTTTGGCCTTTCCGAATATTTCGTTGGTACCTCTGCTTCTTTCAGGCAATACGCGATTTTGTCATTTGACTTAAGCAAACTTATAAACATGAAATATAACTTTGTATCTGTATTAAAGGTTGCAAAGAGTATACATCCTCTAAATGCCATGATGTTGGAGAGACCTGGACAGAAAAATATGGCCAGATAACGTGTCTGCAAATGACGTGTCAACAAAATGGCAATAGATTCGGATTGAACATTCAATACAGTACGTTATCTCTTTGATTGTATAGTTCTTAAATAAATGTAGAAAGTTTCAAGAAATGTACATGCATTGTTAATATAAAAGTTTGTTTTCTAAACCTGCATTAGTAAATTAAAAAAATTAACGAATTTACATACAAACTATTTGTTAACTACAAAGCTTGGTTAACCATGTAAAATATATTCCTAAGTAAAAAAGATTAAAGTGTTAAATTATTCTGACGTAAAATAACGCGGACCGTCCTTATAGCTTTAGACTGTTCTGTAGCATAGTTTCATTCTTTTTGTTTCAGCTTGCCAAGATGTCGACGGTAATTGTGTCCAGCCAGGGAACAAATTCGAAGCAATGAACTATTATGGTCGGAGGGTTAAAAATTGTAAATGTCAAAAGACTGGTAATGGTGTCAAGACTGTTTGTCCAGCTAGCTAATTTAACAATAAATAATTTACTTTGTCTGAAGCATCTATTGTTTCTTTACGTCTCGATAGTATATATTTTTTGCGGATTGTGTCTCAGGTCCTTTCGTGATAAATTGAACGGTGATTTGCGTTAATTCTCTGAGATTATCTCTCTTTGTTTGTTGGTCTATATTTAGTAGTGGAGAGGACTTCCGTTGATACCATGAGATTATCACTCTATGTTGGTTGTTCTATATTTAGTAGAGGAGGGAATTGTTGATACCATGAGATTATCACTCTATGTTGGTTGTTCTATATTAAGTAGAGGGGACTTCCGTTGATACCATGAGATTATCACTCTATGTTGGTTGTTCTATATTAAGTAGAGAGGACTTCCGTTGATACCATGAGATTATCACTCTATGTTTGTTGTTCTATTTTAAGTAGAGGGGACTTCCGTTGATACCATGAGATTATCACTCTATGTTGGTTGTTCTATATTAAGTAGAGGGGACTTCCGTTGATACCATGAGATTATCACTCTATGTTGGTTGTTCTATATTAAGTAGAGGGGACTTCCGTTGATACCATGAGATTATCACTCTATGTTGGTTGTTCTATATTAAGTAGAGGGGACATCCGTCGATACTCTGAGATTATCTTCCCTAGTTGGTTGTTCTATATTCAGTAGAGGGGGGACATCCGTTGATACTCTGAGATTATCTCTCTTAATTGGTTGTTCGATGCTCAGTAGAAGGAACTTCCGTCGATACTCTTAGACTATCCCACTTGTTTGTTCTTCTATAATCAGAAGAGGCGACTTCCGTTGATACTCTGAGATTATCTCTCTTTGTAAGTTGTTCAATGCTCAGTAGAGGGGACCTTCCGTTAATACTCTGAGACTATCCCATTTGTTTGTTTTTCTATATTCAGTAGAGGGAGGACATCCGTTGATACCGTGTGATTATCTCACATCGTTTGTTGATCTATATTCAGAAAGGGGACTTCCGTTGATACTCTGAGATTATCTCCGATTGTTTGTTGTTCTATATTTAGTAGAGGGCATTTTGTTGATACTCTTCGTTGATGACTTAGTATTATTTCCATTTTATTGAGGATAAATTAAATGACCAAAGGTACAAAATAAAAGTGATGAAAATAAGCGGAAACGAGATGAGCATTATCTAAGAAGATAAAAAAAAACAAAGCACACTATAAAATTCAGAAAAGATTCTGACTTGACAAAGCACACATTAAAGATTGATGGTCGTTTTTATCGCATGTCTGGTGCGTTTTTATCTCCGTTAAAAAAAGCAACGGGGAATTTATTGGGAATTCAAATGTTGTTATTTAGAAAAGGTTTAGTCAACATCAGTGGACATTTAGAATACAAAACGGATACAAAGATAGGAGGAACCACAGTATCACGCATATTACAATCAAATCATCAATCCTTAACCAGCCAAGTGAACCCAAGTCGAATGGACTCGGGTAGTCCTGAACTGTAAGCAGCTTCTCGCCGTTATAACAAACCCGCCACATTGTCAACTTGTGTATTTTAATCCAGTTAAGTTCGACGAAACAAAAGCTCTTTGCCGAACCAACATCTCTACTCATCTATGAGATAAAAATTACGAAGGTTTTTTTCTATACACATGACGTGTTCTTTAAAATGTTTTGAGTGGTTTACAACTACCGAGGGTCATTATAACCATGTATAAGCAACTTACGCTTTTTCATGGAAATCATAATTAACCCAACAAGCTTTGGAATAACCAATCATTTACGATACGTTAACTACACAAAATAGAAAGAAGCAGAGGTACCAATGGGGTATCCGAATGTCAATAGTCCGAAAGGACAGAGACAAAACCAGTAAACACCAACAAGAACGGGACAAAAACAGACAACATGTAAAACATGGAAACACAAAATACTGAATATCAATTAACAACGCGAACTCCAGTAGAAACAAGAGTGAACTCAGGTGCTCCGGACGAGTAAGCAGTTCCTGCTTGCTAAAGCACACCCACCGCGTTGCCAATAGTCCATTCAGTGTGTCATATCTGGTAAAGGAAGACAAAACAAAACCCTATGACAAACCAACATCTGCACTCATCTGAGAGATCGAAATTCCATATTTGTCTATAAGTGCATGATGTCTTCCGTAAAATTTCTTGAGTGAAGACAGCAACCGAGGAGCAACATAACCCTGTGTGAGCAATTTTTGCGTCAGACGTGTCGCTCTGCTAATGAAATCGAAGGTAGGAAAGAAGCAAAAGGGCAATAATGGGGCATTCGAGTGTCAAAGGTCCAAATGGCAACGACAAAACCAGTAAACACGAACGAGAACAGCACGAAGCACAAAACATAAAGAACACAAAATAATTCGAACAGAAATCAACAACACGAACTCAAGTCGTAACAAGAGTGAACTCAGGTGCTCAGCAATCACTGCTGGTCATAGCACACCCATCGTGTTGCCAATTTCTAAATCCGGTAAAGGAAGACTTAACAAAACCATATGACAAACCAACATCTGCGAGATAGAAATCCCATGTTTGTCTATGAGCGCATGCCTTCTGTGGGAATGTTGCTACATAGAAAGAAGAGGTTGACTATGGGATAGTTTACATTATTTCGTTCGTCATTAATTTTGAACATGTTTTTACTTGGTTGTCATGCAACCTTCCTAAAATCTTTTATCTATAATTTCAAATATACTTTGGTATATATGAGATTTAAAAAGTCACCAATAGGGAGTGTAAACTAATGAAAAGAGAAAACCAATATAACGGATGGTGAGAATAAATATAGAGCAAGTCTATGGTCATTGTCCAGAAGTGATGTGAATGACCCGCTCTATTTATTACATGAAAAAGACAAAGCAGCATGCAGTGGCGCTCAAAGCATGCACATTTGATTGCCAATCGTTTGCTGAAATCACGTCCATGAAACGATATTTTAAGTAATTACGTTCGTCAGAAAACTTTGTACAAATTCAAAAAAACAAAACACACCTCAGAGTATGTCTTTTATGCTGGCGTCACACTATCCCGATTTTGACCCCGATGGAAACACGATTATGGATATTTTCAAAATCGGGAGTGATCGTATTCAAATCGCGCTATTCGTGTTGCCATCTTTTACCATCGTAGCACCATCGGCTGAAATATTCCAACTTCGGGAGCAACTTCGTTATGCCTTCCTAATTTTTTAACATGTTAAAAAACTCCCGAAGGTTCGTGCGAAGGTCCTTGTTCGTGTTGTGTTCGTTAATCCATCCTTTCTATCGTAATGCCTTCGTGAAAGCATCTTCTGATTTCGTGTTGCCTTCTAAGTGTCGTCGGTTTAATTTATCTTACGATGGCGGCACGAATAAAACAAGAAGCTCTCCGAAGGTGGTGCGAAGGAAACACGGCGTCGCAAAGACCTCGCATTGTATTCGTATATCCGTCGTTACTAATGTAATGGCATAGAGTAATGGCATGAAGATGGAAACACGGCACTGGTCAAAGCAGTACGATTTCTGAAGTAAAAAAAATATCATTTATTAATCCATTTCAGTTAGGGGCGTGTTACAATAAATCGTTTAGAAAAAGAATTCAAAAGTTAGTACATGTATATAGCTCTGTTCCCCCCCCCTCATAATCAAAATGCAGCAGGAGGAAGACTTACAAGACAGCAGCTTATGATACAAGTATCCTCATTAATTCTTTATTCATATTTTTTCAGGTTCGAAAAATTGATAAAAGAAATTTAAAAAAAAATGAAACTAGAATGATCAGTCTCAAAAGATAAAACAAAGCGAAGACAGTCAGGATCCAGAATCTTCTGACGCTTTTCTTTTCGTCCTGTTCTTTTCAGCCAGGCGCTTCCTTCTTTCGAGTCCTCGTCCAGGTTTTGTCGCACCTTTTAATACTTAAATTTCAATATCAGAAATAAAGGTTAAACATTTTAAACTTACTTTAGTTTTTATCATTCCCCTGCCGACAAAAGCCGAAGGGGACTTTAGGTTTGCACTCCATCTGCCCGTTTGTGTGTCTGTCTGGCCCGGTCGTCTCGCTGTCACAATAACTTTTTCGCACTTTTTTAAAACATTATATAAAGATATTAAACTTTAAACTGATTTTTGGTATGTGAGTCTTACCATGATGAGTTAAAGATCAAGTTAACGCGTTGTTCCGGTCTGCAATTTTTTACAGAGTTACATGTAGGACCCTATGAACTTTGGAATTTCACTGAAATATCAGTTTCGCACACTTTTTTCTATACCCTTAATTATAGTTATTAAACTGCTTTTTGGTATGTACTGTATGCCAGTCCACCATTACGGGTTACTGAGATCAAGTTTATATTCCGTTTCGGTCCGCAAATATTTACGGGACCTTTGGACTTAGATACCGGTATAGGACCGGTAACGAAGTTATGTATTATAAGGTGGACACGTTTTGTTCAAGAATCGTTCGCAACAGCTAAAATTGTTGAACTTTCTACATAGTTACAACATATTCTTCTTGTTTTCAGATTATGTGTGCGTCGGTCAACTCACTCGAACAAAACAAGATGAAGTAGCGTCATCTTTTTTGTTCTATCTTAAGAGGCTCTACATATTAGCTTTAGATCAAATGTCTTATCTACTCTTACTGATCGACATCAGGGACAGCAGGGGTTTGCTTGGAGAGCCATCGTTTTAACTTGTTATCCATAAATACTAATTAGAGGCTGAAAAAGGACAATTTATATAGACTAAATTATATAATCTTATTGCAAATCGCGTTATTATATTTCATGCTTCGTATACCCATCGTGATGTTTCGTAGACCCATCATATGCTAAACACGACGTCGTACAGCCGTCGTATAAATTCGTGTCTCCTTCGGATCTAATTCTCGACTAATCTTGATGACATCGTAGCAACTTTGTAATCGGTTCGCTGCTATTCGTATGTGCTACTTTTCCGATCGCTTAGCCATCGGTTCTAATCGTATACCGTTCGGTTTTGATTTTGATTTTTAGCAAGTTCGGGACTAACTTCGCACGAAGTTGAAATTTTCACATTCGTGTGTCCATCGTATGTCAAAATCGGGACAGTGTGACGCCAGCATTAAACGGTGTAAAAACGAAGTTATGCTGAATATGCTTTGTTCAAATAGTAACATTGTCAGCAGTACATCGAATCAGAACAATTGGATGGTACAAAATTGTTAAGTTCTACTTCGTTTTTTGAACGACCAAAAAGTTAAACAGAAAAGGGAATTATATTTGCTATGGGACAGCCGAAGATGGCATGTTTTATTTTTTAAGTTTTCTGTAAGGTATTATCTTCAGTTTAGTTTAAAAGAGGCAAAGAGGCACCAATGGCACATTTGAAAGGGCAACGACGAAACCGGTAAACACGAACAAGAACAGCATGAGGAAACACGAAACACAAAATCAACCGAACGGAAATCAACAATGCGATCTCAAGTCGTAACATGATTGAACTCAGGTGCACCGGAAGAGTAATCGGTTTCTGCCTGCTATAGCACACCCGTCGTTTTGCTAATTTCCAATTTAGTGTATCAAATCCGGTAAAGGAAGACAAAACAAATTTCTACGACAAACCAACATCTTCACTCATTTGAGAGATGAAAGTCCCATATTTGTTTACGAGTGCACGGTGTCTACCGTAAAATTTCTTTGAGTGAAGACAGCAACTTTGGAGCAACATAACCCTGTGTCAGCAATTTCTGTGTCAAACGTGACGCTGTCGATGTAATTCCTGCAAACTCTGGAGTAACGAATCATTTGTGATACGAAGACTCGATAAGAAGGAGCAGACGGAATGTTGCTACACAAAAAGGGAAAGTTGACGATTAGAAAGTTTAATCATCACGTTTGTTATAGAGCTTTGTTGAAATTTAAATTAAAAACGAAAGAATATGGAATATGTGCCACAGAGGCAAGATCTACATATTGCAATGATGTTGATAAATGTACAAAAGCAAATTTTCACTACGTGTGAAGCGCTTTTCTGGATTAAGCTTCATCAGACACGCTAGGAGTAGAAAACTTGGAAAACCGATAGAATATTAGATTTGATATAAAACAAAAACAGAAGCCAAAAAATATTACAACAATGACCAAGCAGTTAAATTTATCAAATTTTACAGAAATAGCCAAACGTTGTCAATATTGGAATTGAAAGTCTTCATTGAGAGTCAATTTCGAGATGTAGATCTAAATATGAAGCAGACTTCCTATAGCTATCATTGGCCAAGTGACAGGTTGGAATCTGTCGATATTATGTTACTTATAACCCATCATTGGTGATTTTACACATTTTTGGCTAGGTTATAAAGCTTGAAAATACCTACACAACAGTTCTGTAAATAACACCATAACCAACCAATGTATACTCTCTTAAAAAAAAACGCGACATACAAAAAAATTAATTACATCGCATACAAATTCGAGTTTTGTATCATCAGTTGTTGCAGTATCATTTTGAAATTTGACTTGATTATTGACGAGGAGGCACTTTTTCTTTAATTGATTAAATTTTAATAAATTGTTGACAAACCGAGTGCGCATGCCATTAAGAATTATGTCAATCAGTTTGTTTGCAATACAATACTCAAATTGCTCTCCCCAGATTCAAAAGAACTTTGCGTGCAAGATTTCAATATCAAATTTTAATCACTTACAAGTGTGCGCCTTTTTCCCTGAAATTCGATTGCACAATTAGGCGTTGGTGCATGCGCAGACCCAATTAAATCAGAAGATACCCGATTTTCCATAAGATCAGAATTTTCAGAAGATCTTTTAAAATAAAAAAATGTCTTGTGATTTACGTTTGCTATGCTATTGATAAGGCTTCTCGTTTACTCATTTGAATCTTGGTAAACTACATGTCTCCCATTTTATTCACAATCTGTAAACCTTTCTTCTCATACTGTTTGTCATTTGTTGGAATGTTAAACAGTTTTGCAGAAAATTTCATTGTAAAATTGGGTATTTTAGTAGACGACAATGTTTTGATGCTGATTTTTTCTCTGGAAGAATAATCACAGGGAATTCCCCCATTCAAAACTCTTTCAAGCGATATGCCGTGTACGGGGCAAATTCACACCTCATGTTGAGCCTGATATTAAACACTAAAAGAGGAATTATCGTAATGATGGTATCACAAAAAGGAAGGTTTACGCATGGTTTTTGAACAAAAAAGTTACCGTTTCAAGAATCGGTCACCAGAATAACTGAATGTAAGCCAAGATCATCAATGTCAATGATTTTTTCGAATTTGTATAAGCGCAAGCCCTAGCGCCACCCAATGTTTTTTAAAAACGTGGGTAATGGGAGCAAAGGCTTCAATATGTTTAAAATTGGGAGCCAGAAAATCTTATGCAGCGTTTTTTAGAATCAAGGGAGAGCTCGATTTTAGTCGTGATGCAAGCATATTATAGTATTTGCTTTATTTTTCATAACCTTCCGTGTATCACGTGACTTTAGTCACCTTTGCGATGGGGAAATATATTTTTAGCGGGAATATACAAATTATAGAAATTAAAACCATTATTGCTTTATATAAAAGATGAGATAATTAAACTTATGATTTTCTCAGATAAAAGTTACCAAAAAAATACATGTAGTTATTTCGATTTCATATCGTTGTAAGAAAGCGTGGTTCATACATAAATAAAGATATATTTAAATTCAGTAATTGCCTTCTTCTGTCGAAAAAGTTAAAAACCACAACACAAATCGCTTGCCTTCGTTCAAATGTGACTTCCAAGTACACGGTACCAACGGTATTTTGATTTAATAGTGGAACAATAGTATTGTTTCCCTCTTTGTAAACAAAGAAGGGAAATATCCATAATTGTTTTTCTGCTATGTTAACTGAATAAAACATTCGAATTGGGTTTTTTTTAATGGCGTGAATGTAAAAGCCAAACAAGTAATAAATTAACCAAAAATGTAATAAAAAATGAACCAATTTTAATTGAAAGTTTGACAATTTACGACATTTTAAACCCTCTTTTAAGTCCTATTTCGAACTGGACAAAACTGGTAGTTTCACTCGGAAGACCATGCATGACTTCTTAAATATTGTCGACTGGTAAAAACTAATTTATGATACATGCTTCTAACCAAAAAGAGGTGACAAGGATATCATTTTAAAAATATACAAGTTCCACTTAATACAAAGGTTCGTTTACTGTCATTTCCTTATGCATTTTATTTCATCTGTGCTAATAATGTCTTCATCTTGAATATTGTAAAGCAGCAAAGATTTACCAATGTGGCATTTAAAAGTCAAGCGTCAGAAATTCAAAAGGCAACTACAAATCCATTGATTAAACAGGAATGAGCAGGAAGGAACCGACGTCATAAAACACACATACATGTAAAACAACAAAACATTCAGCAATTAGAAATACACACTGAACTCGCAAAAAAAAAAAGAACCCACGAGCTCCAAAAAGCTATGAATGTCATCAATAAAATAACAAACCTTATTTTTCATTTGTCTCTCTTTCTGATTTTTAATCTTACAATCTCTTCTAGACAAAAAAGATCGTAGACTAGCTCTCTCTTTTAACCTAGCTTTCGTTATATTGGTGATGTCCTTTCACTATACAATTCTCGATTTGATTTCTTTCTCCATCTCATATAACCTCAGGAACTTGAGATAAAGCGCATAACGTAGTCTAGGGAGTCTTCAATTCTTCATTTCTTTTTTTTTTATTGATACATTAATGCTTTTCACATTTCTTTACATGCCAATTTCTTTTTTTTTTCTAGAAAAAAGGCGAAAAATTAGTAAAATTTTAATGATTAAATATATTTAATTTCTGAAACCAGGGGTGGTGTTCTCGAAGCTTTCCTTAGAATGGGCATAAGAAGGGTTCTTAGATAAACTGAAGGAAATAATTAGGAATGAGTAAAGACATACTTAGCATTCTCAGTAACTTTTTAACTTAGGCAATCCTTATTATTTTCTTATTCCATTTAAACGATATGTATAAAGACATTATTATGTATTTCAATCAATAATCGAGGATTACTTGTCTAAACTGTGAACATATGAAGAAAAAATGAAATAAAGGTAATAACAAAACTACCGAACTTGAATGATCAATCTCATAGTCCAGAGAAAATGACAAAAACGAATCAGTCATACCGGAGAATTGGTGGATCGCAATGATCCTGACTTGGTACAGGCATTTCAAACGAAATGGTGGGTTAAACCAGGTTTTATGGCGCCAAACCTCCCTCTTCCATTGCGATCTTAGGATCCGGTAATGACCATAGAACACAACATAGTCGTGAGACACAATAGGGATATTGACACGGGGTCAGATCGGAAAGTAAAGAGGCTGTTGTATTATGCTTTTTTTCGCGTATCAAAGTTGTATTATGCTAAATTATAAGCGTAAAAACTGCTTCTTTAACTAAAAGGTCAGGAATTAGAACGTAATTTTAATAATAATCTAGAAGTTGAGACCTGTTATTGCTGATATTTAAAAATCAAAGACTTTAAGGTAAGTTCTGAGATGCCTATTCGAAGAAAAAATCTTTCCGGAAAGTGGACAATTTTCCCAAATAAGCCTGGATCTGATGAGTAATGAGTGATTTGTGTCAAAGTACCAGTACCCCTATTTTCAAACAGCAAATTCTAGCCCAAGTTCGGTCAATAATGCTTCTTCTTGCATATAAGCAGCGCTTATAGGCGTTATTAAGAAAAACACACATCATGTATCGCATCGGGAAAGTAAGGTAGTTCAAATTAGATTGTTCAACGACATTTTCTATTATAAGCCAACTTTGCATAAGTTATGTTTTGCTAAGACTATTTTGAGTATATTATGCTTCATTATTGTAATATACAAACAGAATATTACGATTTCCCCTTTTAAATATTGTAATGATTTGGGGTTAAACTACTCGGTAAATAGAAGAAACACAACTGCTTTAGTTCACAAATATATAACACCATTCCAAAATTATGCACCAGATCAAATTTAAAAAAAAAGTACACATCTAACTTCTGTCACCAAAATTGTGAAATTATTCATGAAAAGCTATAGAAACGTCAAATGGTATTGTATATAATAAAGGTACTAATCAAAATACCGAAGTTTGAGGTCCAAGAGAAAAGACAAAACAAGGAAGACATACCCCCCAAAAAGTTGACGATCTCAATGGTCCTGAATTGGTATATACATTTCAAAAGAAATAGTCTAAACCAGGTATTACCGCTTCAAACCTCCCTTTTAACGATATATGTACATAACCCAGTATTGTAAGGGACGCGCAAAAGAATTGGCGGACATGGAAGACAACACATACATTTCACTGTAGTTATTTAGTGTAAACTTGTATAATTTATCTCTTCAATATTTATTGTTACAAGATTTATGAGCACTTCTTCTGGTGCCTTTGAAACGATGTCAGCTAGAAGGAACCCTTCCCACACACTTAGCAGATATATCTTGGCTTCCTGTGTCTTTTTAGTCCATTTGAGATATTGCCATCACTTTGCGTCCGTCGTCGTCGTCTGTCGGCGTATGTCGTCCGTTAACAATTTTATAAAAATCGTCTCCTCTGAAACTACTGATCAGAATTTAATGATCCTTAGGATGGCCTGCACCAAACGTGTTTCGATTTTTGATTCATCAAAAAACATGGCTGCCGTTACTAAAAATAGACCAGGGTCAGACTTCTGTCTTTGATCTGTAAATCAAAAAGTATAAGAGATAGGTGAATCTGATGCCACCCTACTGCTGCAGCATCAAAAGTCCTACAAAAGTCTCCATTGGGTCGAAGTTCTCAGATGATCCCTTAAGGGTTACAGCCCCTTAAAGATGATAAATAGCGTATTTTCATGTCTTTGGTTTATAGAATGAAAACTATTGCAGATAGAGAAAAGCTGTTGCTTGCTTTAATGTTCAGCTCATTTAGCTCTACAAAAGCATTCATAGAGTTGAAGTTGTCAGATAACCCCTTATAGGGAATACAGCCCCTAAATTAACATGTTTTCATGTCTTTTGCCTATATAATGAAAACTATAGCAGATAAAGAAAAGTGGTTGCTTGCTTAAATGTTTAGTTCATTAAGCTATTAACAAAAGTCTCTATAACGTCAAAGTTGAAAACCTCTACCGCATACATTGCAAATATGAGTTGGCTTTTCTGTGTGGCGTTTAACATGAAGATTTAGTGTCCCCTTTGACCGCAGTACCTTATGACATCTATCACATTTATGTCCGGGGTGTTTATGGGCATCAGCTTTATGCTTTGCTAACTGGTACTTTCTAGCAAAATATATACTACATGCCTGGCAAGAGTGTTGCAGCTCCTTTGGAAGCTGCTTTTGTGTTTGAAACCCCCACAAATCAATCCAGTAACATTTTAAAATTTGGTTTGCGCATTTATCTGCATCATATCACAATGAATTTCATGAATATTAATTGATAGGTGCGGATAAGAAGGGGGTTACCCTCCTTGTCATCTAATAATTTAAGTCTATATTTGCAAAGGGAAACCAAGAGTTAATCCAATCAAATTCTTATCAAATTGGAACTGAGTAGATCTATGTCACTAAGATTGTGTTAAAGTTTCATAAAGACGAGTAAGCTGGCAACCGGTTCCCTTCTGTTCAGATAAGGGTTTTCCTTCAGATACTAGCGGGACATGGACAGACATCCCACTACATTTCACGCAAGGGTATAACCATTCGCATTTAACTTTGCTGTAACGTAAAATAATTTTTTTGTTCATTTTAATTTCTATGGAATAAATGTCTTAATAACGTCAAAATTGAGCCGAGGAATAATAATTTTGTATTGGTTTTCTAATGGTCTGCATACATTTTGAGCTTTTTTGCATTACACATACGATGTCTAAAGCATAACATAACTTTATGTGGGTTAACAAAAGCAAAATACAACAATATTGGTCTTATCAATGAAGTTAAAGCTTTATTTACGTAAACATAATGTTTTACTTGAAATGTATCACTCAAGCAATACATACCATAGTATACATGCCTATTTAACTCTGAAAACAGACTTACTTGAATCATTTTGAACGATCTTAGTCGGTTGTTGAAAACTGTGACGCGTTTCAACAAATTACCAGTGACGGTACAATTTCAAATAAGTATAGGTATTATACCTTAATATCTCTTTCTTACAATGGGCCAAATGATATTTGGATAAGTTTAAGCATTTGTGAGTTTATAACGGTTTAATAAAGTTGTCGTGTAAAAGATAGCATAATTCATGCGTATCATCAACTAAACTTAATCGGAAGTCGTAGAATTGAGCTTAATACAACAACCTCTTTACTTTCCGATCTGACCCCGTGATTGAGGTGATCATCTCAATACAAAATTGATTTGAAAAATTAACAAAAAAAGATACTCACAGTCTAACATTTCTTATATTATTTAAAATCATAATAATACAAATCCTTCAAAAGTCTCATTATACCTTTCAAAATATTGGTGTTTATGGCATAGATAAAACATTATTTCAGCTAAAAATGTTTTTAAAAATTAATAAGTAAGATCTGGAATAGGTTATGAACGTCCTAAGTCAACTATCTACTAGGTGTCCTTTTAGGGGGAAAAGTTTAGGACGCCAGTAAAGAAGGACTTTGGAAGGGTCCTAAAGATAAGAATGCGTCGAGAACATGCACCACCCCTGTACAGATCTGTTAAAATTCGGGAACATTATCTTAAAGTTAGATTATTTATCGCAACATATATAGAAATTATTATACTCAACTGAAAAAGGTTATATGTTCATCCAAGGGATGTATAATTAGTATAAAGAACGCCAAATTACTAGCATGATATAAATCAGAGAACACAATTTACAAGTACATACATTGGGTCTTCAAACAACGTTTTATATACACATCTGTCATAACTATCCCTACATATGATTATTTTAGACAGTATCTGGGTTTAACCGAATAAACAACCCTTTTAATAAACAAGAAAGCTGTTACATGTAACTTTTATACGGATAATGGACTAAATGAACCATCGGTAACATTAATTTCTGTCATCTTTATAACTTGAAAAGACATCTACCAAACCCCCGTAGCAGCAATTATCACGCTGCTTTATCTTGTCATCAAAAATGTTTCCCCAAACGGTTGTGTTTACTTCAAATGTGTAACATATGCTGTTATGAAAAGAGTTTTGTGGGTGTTGCTTTTTAAAGACACAGGTTTTGACCATTTTTTAACAACTTCAGATATTACTGTCTGGTATATAAAGTCACAAGACCCACATTATTTTCCTCTGTACCCTGTTACGCCAATCCTGTAACACGATGGTAAGTAGGTAGTTGGTTTCCGCTAAATAGCTCTTTGGTAGCTTTTTAAACATTTTAATGTTTATAGTTACTGTTTAAGTAAGGAATAGAAGGTTGGTCAATTTTTCATAACAATTTAACACATTTTAATCATTTATAAAGAAAACATTCTCTTTATTTTAATTATTTTGGTTAGATTTTGTTTTATTTATTTCTATAAGAAAGATATGTTTTTACTTTTGTCTAATCAGAGCACATCATTTTAGATCTTTCATGTGTTAGGTAATCGGTCTGCTGAGCACCTAACAAAATACTTTGACTAATCAGGTCTTTTGTTTCAACCTGTAGTAACCAAGCTATTAAAGGATCATTAGACATAATCATAAACAAATTAGAGATATAAAATGGTGTACTTTGATTGGTCGAGAAGTAAAATATGCCTTCTAAAAAGTAGAAAAATTATCAAAAGATGTAGTTGATAAATTTTTCATTGCATGAACTCAAAATGGCAAAAAAATAATCATTTATGCATGTTATCACACTTTTTTTAATTTCTAGTGCATTCTTTATTTTTTTTTTTTTTGTACATTTTAATTAGTTTTGTTTGTGTTGTTTACGATTGCTTGATTTTGTTTCTGTTTATCGACCGGGAATTGGCATATCGACATTTATCTAAATTTTCAAATACATTGGTTTCATATTTAAGATTTATTTAAGATCATAATGATTAAACATATTTTTTATAAGATTATAAAAAATAATTATATATACACATATACCATATATACAAGAAATCTAAAACCCTTTTGGAATGAAAGAAAAAAACGCACCATCCACTGGTTACACATAGACGGAGAGTTCTAGAGGAATAGGCATTTCCTTCTTGTCACAGACAATCATTGGGTTTATATTACATGTAGCATTAGACAGGAATGTTTATTGTTTCAGCTGAAAGTCTATACTGTGGTGTTTGCTTGCCTCGCCTCATGTTATTACATGTAGCATTAGACAGGAATGTTTTTTGTTTCAGCTGAAAGTCTATACTGTGGTGTTTGCTTGCCTCGCCTCATGTTATTACATGTAGCATTAGACAGGAATGTTTTTTGTTTCAGCTGAAAGTCTATACTGTGGTGTTTGCTTACCTCGCCTGTTGTGGACTGTGTTCATTATTTCTAGAGGAGCCTTTATCTGACCCTATTTTATTCGATCATTCGGGTGACTTTGAAAATCGTAGGTATTTTTGTAATACTTTTAGATTATTTTTATGTAGTTTTGATATGGATATTAACTCCCATTTATATAACAGTAACTTTTTTTATTCATCGTCCTAATGCATATAAACCGAAGACCCGAAATTTCAAGCCAAACATTTTTGTTTGGGATTATTATTTAAAGTGACTTATGCTATTGTTGTTAATTTTCTTCGAGACTTCACACTAATTACAAATACCAAAACGCGAGTATAAACGGTTAATTTAGATATGCTATATATCGATATTTCAAGGAGTAACCTCTCATCAGTAGCATTGAAAGACATAGAACCTATCATTTTGGCATTTTTTAAAAAATAATGAAATTCACACTATTTGAAGAATACATTGTAAAACCTTTGAAGAAACTGTTGAATTTCAAACAACCTACCAGAAAGTATTCTTAATATCGATATTTCAAGGAGTAACCTCTCATCATTAGCATTTAAAGACATAGAACCTATCATTTTGGCAATTTTTAAAAAATAATTAAATTCACACTATTTGAAGAAAACATTGTAAAACCTTTGAAGAAACTGTTGAATTTTCAAACAACCTACCAGAAAGTATTCTTTTCGACGAAAAACTGAAGAAAAAACACAGTGTCAAAAAAGAGGACAAACTAATTATAGAATGTAAACACTTGCGGGTGCCGGTAAACTGAGAAACGAAAAGTAACCAAACGAAACGGAGCGGAACAAAAACGATATCGGTAAAGATTGAAACGTAAACAGTAAAATCGAGCTTAACTGGTAAAAAATGAAAACTGAATCGATTTTAGCCGACACCAGTCGTTTTTCTTAATTTACCGATTTCGTTTTTTCTTCGCTTCGTTTGGTTACATTTCGTTTCTCAGTTTAACATTACCCAGTTTACCAAAAGTAAATATTTATGGTGGACAATACTTAATCAACGCGAATAATAAAGATAAGATTATTTTAAAGAAAACTGCAAAACATTGAGTTTTTTATGTTGGAAAAGATAAGTTTTAGATGGTATATTTTTAATATATGTACTTTTTATTCAATGTGAAAAATTGCGAAATTGATAGGTTCTATGTCTTTAAATCAAAACATTGGAAGGTCAATTTCCAAAACTGTTGATAACGAAAAGTACTCAAAACCAAAACGTTCGAACAAGGAAGCCAAATCCAGCACCGAGGATATCGACCATGTGCATTACAATGAAAGAAACCTGGTGCTTTAATCAATTTTGAATTTAATAATCGGAAATTTCAGCGACAAAAATATTAGAAATTTTATGGTAAATCGTGTCAGACAAGTCTGACGACCAGGCTTGTGATTACCCTCGGGGACCTCTGGTCCACCAGCAGCGGTTATCGCCCAGTGGTTTCAAAATTACAAATACCAAAACGCGGGTATAAACGGTTAATTTAGATATGCTATATATCGATATTTCAAGGAGTAACCTCTCATCAGTAGCATTGAAATCAAAACATTGGAAGGTCAATTTCCAAAACTGTTGATAACGAAAAGTACTCAAAACCAAATTCAAGTTAAAAGTGTTTTTTTTTCAACTTAGTTGCAATAGTTCTTAACTAATTATCAAGCTTCTAGTGGTCTGCCAAAACCGATGTTACGCTAGGACAGAAATGAGGAAATAAAATATACAAAACGTATTACATCGATTAAGGTACTCAAACCCATACTTATAGAAATATCATGAGGCGGTATGTAAAGTATCGATGTACATGTTCAAAACACTATGACAGTAACGATTTAAATTTCATTAGAATTGACCCAATCCTGCCATCGAGAAGATATTGATAGTGGTTATATGGTAGGGGAAAGCTACTTCGATCCTGACTGTGTAAAGCATGTGTGTGAAGAGAAGGAAGGAGTGGTGGCCTGGACAACAATCCCTGGTATGTTTAATAGATTTAGATAGTAACCAGCGATAATAATCGTGTTCATGCATGAAATGTATAAAAAAAAAACACAGTACTTTAATATATATGCAATACAAAGTTCCATTACTTGTTAACAATTCATTCCACGAAAGTTTGTAAATCAATCAGATATTTCTATGAAAAAGTAGGGAAAAAGAAACAAAAACAAAACCGCTATGTTCCATCACTAAACCAGGAAACTCTCTCAAGCTTATGTGTGTGGGTATGTTATTTGATCCATATTATTAAGAATAGTGTTTTACATTTTTTGATTGGTTTTGAATCATAATCATTATATTTTTGATAAAGGGCCGATCGCAAAACAGCGATCAGCGACCACTGGTCATATTTAAGACTGATGGCTCTTTTCCATTATAGCCAATTATATATGTAGGCTGTATCGCGTTCTCTTACATATACTTTGTAGGTAGATGATAAAAAATGATGCCTTGATATTCCAAGGAAAGATAACTCTCCCTAGAACCACCGCTTTTGTTCACACAGCTATATACTTACAATTGCAGATAAAATATCTGTTTCCCTTTTCTGTATTATTCAATTTATTCAATCCTTTTTCTTGTTGGTAATTGCTTTTTTCCCTATGACATATCTATAATATGAGCAGTGACCATTGGTCACATTAAAGGTTTCCGGGGTTGGTTTTTTTTTTAAATAGTCGCAAAATTGATTATGTTGGTTGTGTCGCGTTCACTTATTCCATTAAATCATACGGCTCATATGAATAGACGAAACGCGCGTCAGGCGTAGCAAAATTTATTGTCTGGAACTTTGTTGTCATTTGTATTTCGAACACACGTGAAGGTTTGCACTGCTGGTGGAGTTTTAATTCCCCGAGGTTAGCCCGCTCCTGCACCAACAACTTTGGTTTGGAGAAAACATCAAAGCTTTAAATTATCCGTCTAAATTTCAAAATTGTCTAAACCCTAAGCACGCCCGCCAATCGCGCTAACGCATATCCGAATAGTATGCAAAGATTTTCGTTAGCGGCATTTCCGGATATGTCATGGCGGTACCTTTTTTTCTTCCCCAGTCAGGTAAGAAGATCTATATTTTTTATATTTTATTGTTTTTAGGAAATCAAAGAATGCTATTCTGTCACAAAATGATATATCTGTACGCCTACTAAGCGGCACTTCCAAATAAATGGTTTTAAGAGCGCTAGAACTTTTCCCCCCGAGGACCTACCGATTTTTTCATTACAAATTAGCGGCCTGTCCATATAAAATGTCTGAAAAGGAGTTCTTATAATGTACTTACATACTATGATAATGGAATTATGTCCAAAAAGCGATACGAAATGTATATTATCTGAAACAGGCCTCTCGAAACCCTAATAAAAAAATATCGCTAAAAAATAAAATAGTATGATTTGGCGGTAAATAGTATGATTTGGTGGTATTTTATGTCTGTTGTATTCGACGCGACGGATGACTTATACACTTACAATATTAGTACTGTATTACTCGCATGGTAGTCCGAGATTGATCTGACGTCCTTGGTACTTAATTTTTTCCAGTAATTATTTAAGTTAGGCCATGGAATGTAAGAGTCCTTACATATCAAAACAACAATTTTTCAATAATATTTGACGCATTCAGTTATTAAGAAGTGGTATAGAGCATTTTAAAGAAGAAAATAGTCTTTATTAAAGGCCCAGGAGCATCTCTGACTACTTATATACATGGTTGCAAAAATCGATCTATTTATATGGCCCGACCAATTATGTGGGTCCGACATATACTAGTAGTTTTGCCCTTGTCCGTCCGTAAAACTTTGGTTAAGTTCTTGGTTAAGGTCCATATCTCGGGTATTATATGTAGTAGGGTTATGATATTGCACCAGCAGACGAATCTTGGGTAGCATGACACAACCCACAAAGAGTTATGTCACTGTGACGTACATTTTATGCTTGAAAGGCTTCAGTTAAGTTCTTGGTTTAGGTCCATATCTTGGATACTATATGCAATAGGGTTATGATATTTCACCAGCAGATATGTCTTTGTGTTTGCTGGTTTAACCTTTCTTTCTCTTGGACTTTTAACTTGGAAAAGCCCTTTTTATTGGTACATTTTGTTTCTCAGATTTCAAATATTTATTAGCAAAAACCATGCCCTCTTCAAGTATAAGATCCTTAATAATATTTCTTATTGAATTTAATTAGTTTGAGTTCTTCTGAAAACATTCAATTTTAAAATGTGTTCTATAAACTTCCCCTGTAGTCTTTGAAAATTCATACAAGTATTAAACAGCAGTCATTTTAGAACGTTGCATTTCAAATATAATTATACTTGTGATCCTCATAACTCAGTGCGACCATCTTACAACACCTCTGTAGGTGTCGTAAGATTCTGACAAATTTGCGATGCATCGCAATTTACGATCCTTTCGAAAACACAGTTTAAGACTGTCACGTACCGAAAGACCACCTTTCGGCACGTCGCAGTCGTAAGATACCTTCGAAAACTGCCCAAGGAATGTTAATGATAAAATCATCTATTTTCATTGATCAAATGTTACAAATAAATATTGCACGGAACATAAGAATTATTTAAGAATGTGTACACGCTTAAATTAACCTCCCAAGACCTTCCATTTTATACCAAACACCTCGAACTTGTCCGAGCGGTTACCCTTTACAAAGTCAAAGTACAATTTTATTCGTTATTATTTCAACAACAACGTAAGTAGGTGAGAGTCGATTCGAAATGTCTTGAACGTGAGGGAAAGTCGACTTGGATCGTTGTGAACATGTAAGAGAGTTGCATTATTTGCTTTCAATCATTTTTTTTAAAACAAACGTTGCAAAAGCTTAAAAAAGGTATCATAAGATTATGTTATGGTTTTACTGTACGTGTTGTCAGATTAAATACTTTATTGCATCATAAAATATCAAGAGGTTGGTTAAGCAAATACAAACATACAAAAACAATCAGCATGTGACTGTACATACATGGATATTATAGTATTTACAAATATATATGACTTTGACCAATGCGGATCTCATTGTCGCAAATACCTGCATTATCGATGTTGACAGCATATAATTATGTAGCTCTAATAGCAAGGGCTTCCGCCACTTCGAGCCCCTTGCTCAATTTTTCGGCACCTTGTCCTTCGTGCAATATATATAATGCCCTCTTTGAACCCCACCCTAAGAAGCAGATAGACAGACATTGATTAATGATCTTCTCCTATTTCTTATCAGATTCCGGGAAGAGATTGCGAGCTTCCCTGTCCCCCCCTTCCCCTCAGTTACGAATTCATTTATCTGTGCATCCGTTGGACCTTTTTTTTGTTAATCCGTAAAACAAAGTTTTTAACCTGTTTCTATTTTATTATATTCCAGCTTACACATATATGTGACGGCCCTTAGGTGACGGCGAGATGGACTTTGGTGAATAACAATACTTAGTACACGAGGAGCTTAAAAATTCCCGTCTACCGTTCCATTCGGATTTCCCAACAGTTGTATGGTGGAAATATGTTGATGCGGATGGTGGACATCATAAAGTGGAAATTAAGACTATACTTAATCGTTGTTATTTGGTGTTCCATTTTAAGCGACTGATTAACTTCCAAAATATTTGTGTAATTGATGCATAGAATAAATGTTTTATATGTACAGAATTACTTAATTTGTTTTACTACTTAAATTTTCGTTTGCTGATAATAGATGTGCAGAGAAATGGCAAACTGTCGACAGTTCAAAACATTTACATGTGCTTGACTTTTAAGATAGAAGAAATGGGTAGACAGCAGTCTCATCTTAGTCTTTTGTCCACTGTGTTTTTCCAACACAAAACATTACACGGTTGTGTGACATACATAGTTTTTATTATATATACATTGTATATTGTCATTTTTGCTTATTGTTGAATTTTTAGCTGTTCGTGGTCATATAAAATTGTCCGCTTTCCCTGCCTTCAATTAAAGCGGAGCAACTCGATAAATTTATGCAATTTCAATTCTGCTCGAAATCGAAACAATTTGACAATCATTTTGTACTTAAAAACAAGTATGACCAAATATTTTTTTTAAACACGTACAACATTGTCATCTGGAAACCTCGAAAGACAGACAGGACAGTCTTGATGCACTACATTGGTAGGGAATAATTTATGCATTTTGTTTGTTCATGCTATGATGCATACGTGTATAAAGTTTTATGATGACATGGAAAACAATTTTAACTAGAAGGCCGTAGGTCTGATTTGGGACTGACGGACGGACAAACAGACTAGGACCCTATATATGAACCTTTTCTTTCGTAGGTGGGGCATACAATTACTACATTATGCATTACTGAACAAGAGGCTCACAGATGCCTGAATCGATCACCTGGTTCTAAGCTTAAAGGTATCTTTTTATGAGCTATTACCCTAATAAGGGTCCATTGAAAGGGGCATTTTGGAAAGCTAAATGAGATGAAAGGTTAAGCATTTTCTGCAATACTTGTCAATCTGTAGGACAAAAATAAACATTTAAAAAAACGATTTACTAGATCTTAACCCCTATTAGGAGTCATCTGACAAGATCGAACCAATGCAGACTTTTGTAGAGCTTAGTGAGCTGAAGATTGAAACAAGCGACAGAAACGTGAAAATCCGCCTTTTTTACCTTTTAAAAGGCCTTAACCCCTATAAGAAGTCCAATGACATCTTCGACCAAAGGGAGACTTTTGTAGAACTAATAAGCCTGAAGAAGGTAGATTGCACCAAGTTTTTTCTATATCTTACACTCTTTTTTTATAAGCCAAAACAGTAGTCCGACTCTTCGAGTCTATTTATAGCAACGGCGGCCATGTCTTTTCGATGGATCAAAAATCAGAAATCATCTTTTGTGCAGCAGGACACACAAAGAACCAATCATACCAAGTTTCATTAAATTCTGTTCAGAAGTTTAAATGAAGAAAATTGCTTGAAAAATGTTAACGGACGACGACCAAATGGTGATAATAGGTGACATGGACATATTCTTGTTTAGAATTGGGTCTATCTGTGACTATTTCAGGACAGGATTTGAGTTATATGCATTTTATTTAGACCATGGGCCAATTGCAGAACCGTGCGCAGCGCCTACTGGCCTCTTTGAAAGCTGCTGGCGGTTGTCCATTGTGGTATTTTCTAAATTGTCCCTTTTTATGTGAGCTGTGTCGCGTACACTTATTCCACATCTCATTATTTTCTATTTTGTGGTTCCAGGTGATCTAAAAATCTTTCCTACAATTCTGTTTCAAAACTGAACACTGATGAATGACATTAAACTTGATTTATATTTATACAATTTTAATACAATTTAAACATCTTCGGCACAAAGACACTACTCATCAAACATCATAAGTGTTTTTGATGGTAGAATTTTTATTTCATCTTTTCTATGGCTTTGTTGAAAGTTCTGGCAATCCAACTGGAAGGTTCAATCGACTTTGAAATACACGTACTTCCAAATTTATTATTCTTCTCCTTCACAACATTTTTTCTACTTTATCAAACGAGTTATTTCTGAAAAAAATAAAACCATAACAATAATACTTTAGTCATAATGATTTCATAATATACTAAAATAAGTATTTCTAATCCTAAATAAGAGTTGATTAGACCAACCTAACTTTTTAACGACAATCATAAACAATATGCAATAGAAAAAGTGGAAGTTCATATGACACAAGGAATTGCAAATGAACAGATGGCCATGCATTTTTAAGACGGGGCTATGAAACGAATAAGTATCACTACACGTATAAAATGAGATGCAAAGTTATCAATGTCAGAAAATTACAAAAACGTCCATTCAAAGAATTTTCAGGCACGATCAGTATGAGGGCCTGGTGAGTTAAATATATGCCTAAATCAACAATACCACAGTTAAGATGAGCATGAGGAGCCTGTAGAGTAAAATATCAAAATCATTACTGAATTTAAACTGTAGATAAAAATTATATAACAAAACAATTGAACTTGAATATCCGAGAAAAAAAAATGCATACATATCAGAGAAATTGATGAACGAAGATGGTATATATTTTTTTTTAAGTAAGGCTTGAAAATGAAATAAAAACATGACTGATTTGTCTTTGTAATTGTCTCATACATGTAGGTATATGCATTTAAGTATAGCGATTTGATTATTTCACAAGAAGAGGAAAGAGGCTAGGTCCTTTGATCTCACTTTCAATTTCCTCTCTGTCGGCAACACTTAGTTTGGTTAATGGATTTCTTGACGCTGCTTACCGTTTTGCAATTGGCTCTTAGTTAAAAATACAATGCATATGATTCAAATCCAATTCTAACATGTCAAAGAAAAACCAGCATCTTAAAAGAAGCAAAGAGGTCCCAATGGGACATTCGAGTATCAAAAGTCCGAAAGGGCAACGACAAAACCATGCGAGTTATACAATACTAATATTATAAGTGTACAAGTCATCCGTCGCGTCGAATACAACAGACATAAAATACCACCAAATTATACTATTTACCGCCAAATCATACTATTTTATTTTTTAGCGATATTTTTTTATTAGGGTTTCGAGAGGCCTGTTCCAGATAATATACATTTCGTATCACTTTTTTGACATAATTCCATTATCATAGTATGTAAGTACATTATAAGAACTCCTTTTCAGACATTTTATATGGACAGGCCGCTAGTTTGTAATGAAAAAATCGGTAGGTCCTCGGGGGAAAAGTTCTAGCGCTCTTAAAACCATTTATTTGGAAGTGCCGCTTAGTAGGCGTACAGATATATCATTTTGTGACAGAATAGCATTCTTTGATTTCCTAAAAACAATAAAATATAAAAAAATATAGATCTTCTTACCTGACTGGGGAAGAAAAAAAGGTACCGCCATGACATATCCGGAAATGCCGCTAACGAAAATCTTTGCATACTATTCGGATATGCGTTAGCGCGATTGGCGGGCGTGCTAAGGTTCTTCCTACCCCAGACATAGGTTGAACATCTTAGAAATAATTTGGTTCTCCAGTTTGGTATTTTTGGTTTTTACTGTTCTATGCTCTTCATATTCATATAGTGTTTGGCATTTTCAATATTTTTGGTAGAGCGCCTCTGATGAGTCTTGAATAGACGAAATGCGCGTCAGGCGTAGCAAAATTTATTGTCTGGAACTTTGTTGTCATTTGTATTTATATATTAAATGTAGGTATATGAAAAACCAATACGTTTATAGTTAGGTTATGATTCTGGTTGATTTACAGGTTGTTCATTGAATGGTAAATGTTATGTTGAAAATACTTTGATGGACGTCACACTTAAACGTAGGAGTATCAGAGCTGTGTGTACAGACAAAGACGTTGATGGAGAATTTAGATTTTACAGAGTTGGGTAAGATTAGAAAACATATGGTTCGGTATTTGAAAGTATTACAAGTATACATCGATTTTTGTTTCTCCAGAAAATTCGTCTTCCAACCAAAAAGTGAAAAGAAAAAGCATGGTTGTGAATAATTAAATCTTGTCTTATTACTATTGTAGTACCTTGTTTTATTAAATGAAATAGTGCAAAAAGGTATTTTCCTAAAATTTATTATTTCTTTCATTGAAATCGCTAAAATTTGTGCAAAATAAAGTTAGCAGATATATACTGCAATCATTTCATTTTATATTTTCAGGAGAGCATTAAGAAGAAAATAAACGACTACAGAATCTGAACTGATCAATCCATGTTTAAAAATACACTTTTCTGATATTTTGTTGTAATGATGTTATGCAATATTTATAAAAAACGTTTCAATATTCCAACCATTAATGTTTTCTGCATTTTTTCTTAGTCGTGTTTAATGCAAAATGTGTGCGTTTTGCATGATAAAAATATGCTTTTTGAATTTTATGTCACCAAAATAAATATGACAACCTTAATAAGAAGAGACATAACTCCATTACCGCCAGCAGCCTTCAACGAGGCCAGTAGGCGCTGCTCGCGTTTCTGCAATTGACCCATGGTCTAAATAAAATGCATATAATTCAAATCCAGTCCTAAAATAGTCACAGATAGACCCCCTTTTTAAACAAGGAACAAAAAACATCAAAAGACAAGTACAAACAAAAGCTTTGTCAAACATCCCTGGCTTAGGACAGGCACATATACATGTAATATGAGACGGGGTTAAACGAGTTTTTGGGTCCCAACCTCCCCCTATCAATATTCCTAGATAAAGCACTATGGGAAGAACCTTAGAAAAATTCAACAAAAACTAACAAAAGGACGGTAAAGGAACTCTCTATAGAACACTCCTTGTTACTGACAGTTAGCTGAGAATCATCAGTCGACTGATATAAAAAAAAATCAAACATATCAATTCTATATCGACACAACACTTCAAACATTAATGATTTGGTGTGTCATCACACAAAACCGACATGCTGCTTTAAAATGACAATTAGTAAAAAAAGCTTATGGAAGTTTTAAAGTAAGTATCAAGTTATCAATATTTCTGCCAAAAACACTAAACACAAAGATTTAACCAAATTATTCAATTCATATCCTTTGCGTAATAAATTTTGAAGCCAATTTTTCATTTCCAATGGATTGTTTTTAAACTTGTGAGCTTTATAAAAAAAACATTACCATAAAATTCAGGATGTGTTATTACTTTCACTATCAGAAAACAAAGTGTACAATAAAATGTTTCAATAAGAGATCGATATACTTGTGAAAGAATTTAGAAAAAAAGATTTTACTTACTTGTGGTATCGATAACCTTGTTTTAAAAATTTTTCATAAAAAAACCTTGTTTTAAAAATTTTTCAGTAATAAACCGGTTTTTATTATTTAAATCAGAAACACAACTGCAGATCCAGGCATACATGTGTCTTACAAACTGTGAAATGTAAACCCCGCATTTTGGACAAAGCGCCCCTACTTATGATGCTGCCAACAAGGTATTATTTACGACGTACCATAACGTAAGGTTATAAGAAAATGCGTCTCATACGATCTCTAAAAAAATCTTACTTCCTTATCAGTTACTGGTAGACAAATTCAATATCATATTAGACGGAATGGTTAGTTCTTGCTTGCTTTGATAAGTGTTTGGCTGATTGATGTACTGAGATGATCACCTTAGCATCCCTAATATGTCTTCACAAACCTGTTGTTTTTTGTGTAACTACCAGACCCAAAGATCGCAATGAAAGGGGGGCTTTGGCGCGCCTTAAACCTGGTTTTACCCACCATTTCTGTAAATGCCTGTACCAAGTCAGGACCATTGCGATCTTCATTTTTTCCGGTATATCTTTCTTGTTTTTTCTTGTCTTATGGACATTTGAGAATGATTCTCCAAGTTCGGTAATTTTGTTTTTGCCTTTATTGTAAAATATCGACCAATGCTGTTCTGATTGTGCTTCATTGCTATAAACAGAACTGGTACCTGTTTTCTACCAATATCACCTGTTAATAGCAACCAGGCAGATATTTAGTTCGCAATGTTTAACATCTTTTACGTCAAGGTTAGCGGTTCGATCCCCGAAAATTAAAGACTCAATCTGAGGATGGTCTAAAGGAAACATGTAAGTAAGTATTTCGGAAGTATTTCGGAAGGTACATTAAAAAGGTTGCCCCTTGTATGTTGACAGCAATACCACATGTACGTTAAATATCCTTTGGTATATTTCTTTAAGAGTAGGATCAATGGGGGTGCTACAAAGGCCACACTCGCAAATTTCATGATGGAGAGAAATTCACATAACCATAAAGCTTGTTTTCTAGTCCAGAAATGAATATGTTCAAACTAAAAAATAAATAATGTTGAAAGCTAAAAGTTTTTGATGGAGAAACTGGTCAAAGCAATATATACTGAGTCACACATGACAAACCCACTGATCAGTACATGTATAAAATTACAAATACCAAAACGCAGGTATAAACGACTAATTTGGTTGTGCTATATATCGATATTTCAAGGAGTAACCCCTCATCAGTAGCATTTAAATCAAAACATTGGAAGGTCAAACTCCAAAACTTTTGAAAACGAAAAGTACTCAAAACCAAAAAGTTCGAACAAGGAAGCCAAATCAAGCACAGAGGATATCGGCCATGTGCATTACAAGGAAAGAAACATGGTGTTTTAAACAATATTGAATTTAAAAAACGGTAATTTCAGCGACAAAAATGTTAGAAATTTTATGGTTAATCATGTCAGACAAGTCTGACGACAAGGCTTGTGATTACCCTCTGGGACCTCTGGTCCACCAGCAGTGGTTATCGCCCAGTGGTTTCAAATATACAAATACCAAAACGCGGGTATAAACGGCTACTTTGTATATGCTATACATTGGAATTTCAAGGAGTAACCTCTCATCTGTAGCATTTAAATCAAAACATTGGAAGGTCAAATTCCAAAACTGTTGAAAACGAAAAGTACTCAGAACCTAAACGTTCGAAAAAAGGAAGCCAAATCCAGCAACGAGGATATCGACCATGTGCATTACAAGGAAAGAAACCTGGTGTTTTAAACAATTTTGAATTGAAAAATCAGAAATTTAAGCGACAAAATATTTGAAACTTTATAACATTGGTGTAAAAAAAACAACCATTTCAGGAGTTTTTAATACCATTAAATGAGTCATTAGAGATGAAAGAATTTAGAGACAGAAAGGCAAATTCAAAGCGAAGTGAAGATTATGCCGTTGAGTAGAATCGTCGAATATTTTTAACAATTAATACTCGTGAACTTTGATGTATATCCAGATGGGTCCAAACCTAATGGCCCTGTCACACTATAACGTTTTAGCCAACGTGTACCGAACGTTCGAACAATGTTCTAAAACGTTGGAACACGTTGGCAGTCGCTGTAAAAAGTATCAAAAATATCTTCGTGAACGAGACTAACTACCTGCAACTCACGACAAACTTATTCAAAACTTATCTATAGCGTTTGTCCGGCGTACTTGACGTTTGTCTAGCGCATGTGTGACGACTGCAGAACGCATTCATAGCGATAGTCTAACTTATAATTTTTTCTCTCGGTGGGGAGACCTAGGATTTCTGTTCTTTTCTTTAGTATTATTTCACAATAGCCCAAATAGATCTATACCTGGCTTAAATGTATTGCTGGATTAATTAATAATTATAGATACATCATGTAAATTTAGTTTCGTTAAAAAATATTGGGTTTCAGCGTTCTGGTAATATGAATGTATAATTATTCTAAAGCCATTTTTTAACCAATAATGATGATTTTTGCACTCTTACGTTCGCTAACGTGTTTTTATCGTGTTCATAACGTATACAAAACCTACGCAACGCACACCAGCGTGTTGAAAATATATTCTACAACGTTGGCACACGTTGGCTAAAACGTTATAATGTGACAGGGCCATGACCTGTACAAAAGTGAACTGGGAGCAAACATCTAGTTTACTTTTCTGGTTTGGTTTGGTTTGCTTGACCAAACCAAACTTTGACGCTGGTTTGGTTTGCTCTGACCAAACCAAACTAGGGCGCTGGTCTGGTTTACTCTTACCAAAACAATCTAAAATGATGGTTAATATCTAAATCATAATAAATTCTTCAAGTAAAACATATTGGTTTTACGAAAACAAATATCATAAAATGATGTCTGACGTCGTATTACTTCGATTCTTTGAATCATCTGCGCATGCCCATGGTTTGCTCTTAGCAAACCAAACCAAACTAAACCAGGCCGCTGGTTTGGTTTCCTTTAAAAATAGAAAACTTGGGTGCTGGTTTGGTTAACTCATAAAATACCAATCTAATATGATATTAAATGTTTAAATCAGAATTAGTAATTCGATTGAGACATTTTTTCATGAAATGTAATAATTGTGAAATATTTCGGACAATCTTTCACATCGATTAGATGAATCATCAGCACATGCTCGCGTTTTGCTCAGAGCAAACCAAACCAAACAAAACTAGGGCACTGGTTTGGTTTGCTTTTTAAAGTTTGGTTCGCTCTGACCTAACCAAAACCAAACCAGCCGTCTGGTTAACTTTTCGAGTAAACATTGAAGTAAATTTTGGTTTGCTAAAGTAAACCAAACAAAGTGAAAAGTGAACTTATACCAAACTTCTGGTTTGCTTTTTTAGTTTGGTTTGCATACAGGTTAGGTTTGGACCCATCTGTATCTATTACATAAATACAACTTACTTTGCCCGACTGTGTTAACTTGTGTAGAACCTCACCAGCAAAGCCAACCATCCTTGTGCTATAATAATACATCTTTGAAGCTACAATTCGACCCAATTTCTCGTAAATGGGCAAACTGTTTTTCATCGTTAGCTTACACAAGTTACATTAGAACGATTTAGCTCAATATAACGATTGCTTTATGATTTTATACATCAAAACTCCTACAAAAAAGTATGTTAGTTGAAAATAATAATATTTTAATTAACTTTTGTTGATTTGTCATAAAAAAAACGTTCCTGTTAGCATGAGTTACACCAACTGAAGACATATGTTGTTATTCAAGTGTCTTTAAAAAAATAATAATGCAATGAAGCGCAAAAACAACTTGGATTTGTAATACCGGTACATGATATTAAAAAGTCTAGTATTGGCACTATAAAAATGGGTAAAGATCACATTTTGAAAGGCTATCTTGGTAAAAAACAAACAAACTGGGAGGAGCAGCTAAAAACTCAAACTTGATTTAAGAAAATGAAGAAAGTCCGTTTAAACATCGTGATATTTGTAGTTATATTAACTTACACGTGGCTTCAAATAAATCACACAAAATCACGCTAAATTATCTTATTGTGCATTATACATACAACGCATTAAATCAGTAATATTCCTGACCTTTCAGTTTAGTTGAAACAGAGGAAAAATCAGAAATTATGTTATTTCATTATTTTACAAATTTAACCAAAGATGAATGTGTTATTCTGATGCGACCACATTTGTCCAGAGAGAAAATACTGTGTTAACATAAAAACAAAAACAAAATAAAAACAATGAATTTGAATAACTTCTAAAAAGATACTGGTAGTTTTTAAACCTAATTAACATTACAACGCTCAAGTCTCCTAAAAACGAATGGAAAATGCAGGTACAAATATCCGGTAGTCGATTATGTCATTCATGGCAGAAGATCAACCGAACGAGCTGATAATATATTTATTTAGTTGTTTAGTATACTGGCTTTGCAGCAAAAAATCGGCACTCCAATTATCAGTTACTGTGTGCCTTTGCTTGCAAATTCATGTGTGAGCGACTTGTGTGTGTATTAAGACATGACGCTTAATCACCCAAATCATGATGCACGTCGCTATGGAATAACGAATCAGCTGTGATATGTACTATGCTTGAGCAAAAAAATATGTTGCAAAAACAAAAGTGGAACGGGAAAGTTGAAGCCATCACGTTTGTCTAATAATTCTTTGAGTGTCAATTATGAGACGCAAATCCGAATATGGGGCAGACCAGTTAAGATCTGTAGTTTTCTTTGGCTTACATGAAATACAGAAAGCCATAAAAGCGCAGATTGTGAAGTGTAGTTGGGTGAAAGGGCTTTTTACCCATCTTATTCGCAAAGATGAACTGAACCTTATGTAGGATTTAAATGATGCAGTCCAAAAACTGACCTGTTATAAATCACGGTGTACAACGGTTTCGGATGCTTTGTGATCAAATTACGTTGCATGATAACTTTATGATTTTTGCAACGGATGCTCACGCGGTACGTAGATTGGGTTTATGTCGGTTTATTTTGGTAAATTAACTTTTACGGAAGGCAGAAATGGTCAAGGAAGCTATAGATATCATTTGTTGTACTTACAACTATTTAGGAACTTGAATACAAGGTTTTTTGTTGCACAATTATCTTCGATAATTGAAAGTATTTTATGTAAATCGACTTTTTATATTTGAAATGACTATCTGAGGAATATGAATTATTAAAACATTTGATTATTATCACCAAAACCAAGTAGCAAATAAAATGTATTGTACAGAAAACGTCGATTCCAACAATATTGGCAAAAAAGAAGTCGTTTTCAAGGATAACAGATCTTCATGATCATGACAACGGATAACTCCAATTTAATTGAGCGCTTACCTTTCTAAGCATTAGATAATTTAAACAAATAAAAACTGTGCTTGTAAGCAAATAAGGCCTCATTAATTCGTCTATACTCCCTGGCTTATTCTCTCGCACATTTCCGACTTTATAAATTTTCATTCTTTTTTCCCTTTTTTAAATACGTGTGCATCTTTATTCTCATAAAACCAATATACATTGGTTCAGAGAAAAAAATAGCAAAATATATACAATATGTACAATAACAAGAAGGACATAAAAACAAAATTATACGCACACGCAAACACACACACACACACACCCTCACACGCACACACACACACACACACCTTTCAAGCCTTTGAAATAGTTCATGAATTAACTTAATAAAATTAAAATTGCTACAAGGCAGGTATCGTCAAAATGTTTTCATCACTTTGGAAAAATATATTAGTAATTGCCAAAATTCAAGAAGTTTATTTTTCCACGATCATAATTCAACATTATAATCGTATTAAGAAGTAAATCAGAATTGATAGACATTGTGCATATCTATATATGCACTAGTACCTAAAACCCTTATTGATGATTATTTATTTCAATCCAATGCAAAAGACCTTCACAATCTTATTTCAGAGAATCTTGAAAAAAACTAGATCCCTTTAATCTCTCTATTCTTTTAATCAAAACGAAATTTATAGCCTCCTCTGACCAGACATTTGGGTCAATATATGAAGCAAAATCATTTTGTATATCAATGTAGCTACCCACCCCGTTGGTCAAAGGTGGGTGGAAGGAAAAGTATTTTCATATTTCTGTATTAATAACAAGCCATCCATATATGGATGCGACTTCAGGTAGGGATCGAAAAAAAGACATACATGTAGAATACAATTTAGCCGAGACGTGAATTCAGAAATCTCTGATTTTAGGCCTTCTTTTATCTACTTCCTGCTTATCGGATCCGAACCGAGCTTACTAGGGATCTGAAATTTCGTATTTATTAGATATTCCGGCTACTATTAATCGCATCCGTACAAGAACAGACCCCCCCCCCCGGACGAACATCATTACAAGGTAAGTTACAGGAAGTAGATGTCCAGCAAATCTGAAAATGGCTTACAGCTTATGGGACCCTTAGTACTTTTGACTGAATACAAAATTGTAGCCTTCCATGAAACGGTGTGGCGGAGGGACAGAGGTCAGGGACAATAATCATTGGTATGCAGCTTTAATAGAATGCAAAATTTCAACCACAAACATCTGATGTGTTTGATTGTTCAGCTAGGCTTTCAAGTGGATGGCTTTGTTTTAATAGCAGGCCTATGTCTGTGCTGTTCAACAATTATGACTTTTTCATGGTTGAACAAATTCATATCAGAATTCTTCTATGCTTATTTCAAAGGTTTGTTTTACTATAGGTTTTCATTAAATTAATAGAACACGTCTTCATACCTATCGCTAGATATGTATTCTTTTTTTTGGCCGGATTTTATTAGTGAAAACCGGGCTATAAGATGGTGAATATCGGACAGGCGGTCTGGGGGATTTGTGTTACAATTTTCTCAGAAACTACAAATTACAGCCACTTGATATTTGGTATACAGCATCCTGGTGGGGTCCCATAACGTGGGAGACGTTTAAGGTCTGTCGCTCACCCATTTCCTGTTTTCCGACTTAGTTAAGTTTTCAAAATTGATAGTAATTTGTAGAAATGTCCGGAAAAAAAATTACTCAGTAACTTCACAACTATTTGATATTTGGTAAACAGCATTCTGCTAGGGTCCCATAACGTGGGATGAGTTTTCATGTCTATCTATCTCCTACTTCCTGTTTGCCGGCTAAGTTAAACTTTCAACATTAATTGTCATTTTAGAAGTTTACGTAACAGTGTTCTCCGCAACTACAAATCACAGTCACTTGATATTTGGCATGTACAGCATCATGGTAGGGTCCTATAACGTGGGAGACGTTTCAGGTCTGTTGCTCACTTACTTCCTATTTGCTTTACAACTTAAACAGTCATTTAAAAACGTAATCCGCCCATTTCTGTCTTTGCCCAATTTTAACTTTTTGTTTTTGTGAATAAATAAAAAAGGCTAGCATAAGTTATCCGTTCCCTATCAATCATAAGTTATCCTGTGCCGCGATTTTTGTACATTGAAACAAATCATAGGTATCCGTTGCATTTTGTTTTCATTTTAGCAGAGATTTAGCACATATGTAGCTGATTAAATGGGAGTTCAGGTGTTTTGCACTCTCGAAATATAACACAAATGACGTACGAGTAATAAAAGTATATCAATCTATGGAAATTACATGTTATTTGGTTTAATTTCGGACATATTGTATTGAAACAGCTTGTATCTTCCGATTCTATTTGCTTGAAGCACAAAACCACGACATCGAAATGGTCTAAAGTAAGTGATGTTATGAAGGAAATACTTTGCAATATTCCGTGGTAATAGAACCAATAGGATATTCACCTTATGTAGTCTGATCTTAATGAAATGTCCGACGTTGGACGATCTTCGATGTCCATTTCATACTGAAGTATCCGTTGCAAAATCATAAAGTTATCATGCAACGTAATTTGATCACATTTTTAGCATCCGAAACCGTTTTACACCGTGATGCAGAACCTGACATCGCCACTGAATGTTTTAACCCCTCTCATCTTGAATACTGATGTCGGGCTTTAAAGCGGAAAACAAGACAACAAACCAAAGTGGTACACCTTATTTGGAAAACTGTCAAAGACTTTATTCCCAGAGATTAGCCCGCTTCGGTATCATCACAAATCAAAACGGTTGTGAAACATAATTTGGATGTTGAAGTTATTACCTCAGTACAGCAACCAGTCAAACTCACTAACGATTTCGCATAACGTAATTTTTAATGAGAAGTATTTTCTCATAACCTTGGTCTATCAGATGCTAATGCGAGGAGACATTGGTGTCGGATAAAAAAAAATGTTAAAAGTTTGTGCAAGCCCCAGCACATCTTATAAGTCGTGAAATATGACCAGTACATGTAGGCGAAGGATGTGTTTTACTGTTCATATTAAGAAATTAATAAGTCGAAAATAAATCGTAAATTTTGTTCTTTGATGATAGCCCGGGTCCAATTCAAGATGACACGAAGCAAATGGACTCGGTGGTTTCTTTAATCTCTAACTGTGGATGATTTATTGAAGGAATCCGTCTAAAAACGAAGTGTTGTTGACATAAGGGTCATCATCAATATATTTAAAAGTGATATTAAAGGACCTTGCCTCTTTCATCTTCTTGAATTTATAAAACTTATTTAATTAGATTACATATTGAGTGCACAAACTTGACACTCATAAAATACCTCTCTAACAGCTGTTGCATCTATAGATCTAAACATAACAAAAGTGAATTTTCTGTTATTACCGAACAAAATAAACGTCTATCAATTTCTATCAACATGATCAACTCTTTCATTTGGTCGTGTTGTGAATTTTTATGCTGTATTGAACAATCACACAACACATTAATTACCAAAATTCATAACCAAATCATATTTTAATTTTGTGACAGATAATTTGATATTACCCCTTAAAGAAAAAACGATGAACATATGTTGGGTCTTTTGAAGAATTAAATTGAAAGGCGACACTGTCTATTTGCTACTTATTGATGTAGCTATACATATATAAACGATATTTTTACTGGTTCCAATTTAGTTCTATTTATCACCAAAAAGGGTAAGTAAAGTTACCATTAAATATACAAACTCTTTACAAAAAAGTTCTTACATTAACTAAAAAAAACTTAATAGCTCATAAATATACATATAAATATTCAAATGGATTTTGAAATAATTCAATTGGGAGCATTTCGATTATTCTATGCTTAATAACGAATGTGACATATATGTATACTGCAATATATTTAATTTGCTATAAACTATATCATATTGCATATTGCAATGACTAGTGACAAAAAAAATTATTCAAATATATAACTTATCAAAGTGTTTAAATTTAACTTAATAAATTACAAAAATATAGAAATAATAATAAATAAAAAAGCTAAATACTTTTGTAGAGGAAAAATAGCAAACAAAGTGTGGGCGAAAGCAGATAGCCATTCAACATTTTCACGAGAAAAGTCTGTCTTATGTTGATAAGAAATTTTCATGGGCCGGTGGTGCAGTTAAATAGTCACAAAACCGGTGTGAAAACTAAATCAAAGCGCTAGAGCGTTAAAAGGCAGAACCAACTTTAAGCACTGAAAATAATAAACGACGTGTTTTTCACATACTGGAAAAATAACACTACAAAATGACCATATTCACTGTATTCGTTGTAAGTAATAAGTCTTAAAAAATGAGAAAAAAAACCTTTTTTCTGTTTGTGAAACCATAAACCTGTAAGTAAACAGGTCTATGGTAAAACGTTCGAAACAATTTTCTGACTGATAGGTTTTTATATAGTTGTGACTTTACGCTGAAAACCACACGACTCACTATAGGTACCATGTGTCGGCAAGACTATGACACACTATTTCAAGGGTTGGCTGCTCCAATTAAAGTCGAACCGGTGACAGCAACCGTTTCCAACCACGTGGAGGTTCTGGTTTGAATTCGGAAGCAATTATCATACATCGTGAACATATGTTAAGAAAGCTGTTGCAGTTATTTGGCTCCTTCCACTTAAACCTTTGTTACGAAAGCCGTAATTTGGCTCCAAGCACCTGAATATTTGTTGAGAAAAGTGTGCTGGAAAGATAAAAGGTCAACAATGCTTAATTACTAGTATACATTAACTGGCGTACTGATACGTGAAATGTAGTGCACATTTGTATCGCATTTTTATAGGGGTGTAAAGATATACCTATTATTAAGACAATATGCATATCATTTAACCCATTGAAAGAAATGAAAAAAACACAAAATTTATGTTCTATTATTGATCCTCCAGTAGGGATATTGCCTGAGCGATTTTCTGTCTAGACTATATAAACACGCGAAAATCAGATAATGTAGCTATATAACTACATGGTAAACAAGGCTCTGCCTAAAAATACTTTCCAAATGCCTTCATGTTACACATATATGTGTCTGAGTGTTTCAATAAAATCTAAATCTACAGTCGATCAAAATGCACTTGGGTCCACATGGTCCATGAAACTGCATTCCGGTTGAACTGGTCTGTCGCAACCCTTAATGTTAAAAATTTACAGTAAGGGTAGAAAAGTTACTACTGATATAACAAATGCACACTTAATGTTAAAAAAATTACATTTAGGGTAAATAAGTATCACTGTAACCCTTAATATAAAAACTTACTTGCGCAGCATAACAGACATATTTCAATATATATATTCGTCTACCAATTAAGGAATGACCACAATAGTTTCTCTATCTATGAAGAAATAGCATTTTCAAAATTCATTTAGAATATTGTAGACATTTCTTAACAGTTAATTCCAATCACATATTTTCTCAATGAAAATCATGATATTTAAGAGAAATGATATTAATAAATTTGAAATCCCCAACTGCCCCACCTGATCAAAAAACTTCATTCATAGAAAAATAACAAAGTTTTGAAGTTGTAAACAATTATCTGGGCGTGTTATCCCATAATATTGTAGCTTAAGCAAGTTTTAAGCATTTAAGTAATCTCGAATCAAAATATATTAATCTTTAAATCATGGAAGAAATATTCCCACCATTCAATCCAATCCAAAGCCTTGATCATATTAAGACCAATTTTAAATAACAAACCCTCCACTCTGAAAATACAACGTATCTGTCGGTCAAAACCTCTTTAGAAAGTAAAAAATTTCATACAAACTTAAGTAAATACATGAATGTTTGATGCTTCAATTTGTAGACTTAATTTTTCAAAATAAATGCATATTCGCTTTCTATTAGTACTTCCTCAACGTAGAAATCTTATAACATAACTATCTAAAATCTATACATTCAATAATTCAGTTATCTTATATAATGTTCAATGATTCAGTTGTCTTGTATAATTCCTAAAATTTTCAGTATTTATGTACAACAACTGCAATAGTTTTATCAGAATAACTCGTACCTGTAATGTAACAACGTTGATCGTTTTTTTTTATTATTTTAAGTATGAGGATGAAGAATCTAACAAAATGTAAACAGATAATATTAAATAAATGTTTAATTTGCAGTAACACATAAAAAGAAAAGACCACATCATCAATACAAATAATCATTTTAAATTCTTTTTAGTAAGAATGAAGTTTGCTGCTGCTGCATTTGGTTATACTATTTTGATGGTTTTTGCCACCAAATGTCCGGCGATGTTCTTGAATGATCCAAGTTCTGATCCAGGTCCATCGCGTAAGTTTTAAGTATTGTTTAATGCCATTATACTAACCTTTTACAGAAATGTTATATACTGATATGACTGGTGTCATGTTATTTTTTTTGTTATTTGGTGTTTTGAAATTGGTTGGTTGTTTTTTTGTTTTTGTTTTTTTTTTTGGGGGGGGGGGGGGGTAGGGGGTGGGTGAAAGTTCATTTGATTTTGAATTTATGTTGTATGTTACCTTGTTCTTATTTAATGATTTTGTCTTCGTACTTTCGGACTTCTCTGCTTATTTCATTCTATAATGATAATCGTTGATACATAGTACGTAAAATATCTTGCTGTAAATAGATATGTTGATTTTTATTATAATTATTACTTTATATATTTATACTTTAAATATTTATTACTAAATATTTACAATATTTTTATTCGTCGCCATATTGGTCTTAATTTATAATAGTACTTAATTTTTTCAGTAAACCTGCTTCTCTTTGACCCTACCTATTAGTTTGTATTTTGTATACCTTTTAGGTGAACGCAAAACTAATAAATGATCATTTGACAAATACATGTATTAAAAAGCGCATTTTCAACACTTCAAATGTGGTTCCCTTCAAGTGAAATTTTGAATATTAAAGAATGTAATTAAAAATTGGTGTTTGACCTACGACATTAAAAAAACAATGGAACATGTACATTGATACTTAATTGGCAATTTATCTGTATGCTAAAGTTTTGATGCTTGTTTTTACAGTCGGTGTACACTGCCACAATCCCATAACAGATACCGGTGATCCAGTGGGGGCCGTGTACTTTCATCACGAGGGTGAACAGTGCATAAGTAAAACTTGTACCGAAAATGGTTGGGAAGACACGCCAGACACTGACAGAAGTAAGTCTACTAATAGACTTAATCTGATATCAATTTCGACTGTGCTATAATCTTTGATCTTCCAATTATTTTCTTATTAGCCCATGTCGTCTCTAATACTTTTTTAAGTCCGATGCATTAAAATTAAAGTTGTTTATCTCGTGTAGTTTTGGTCATATATTTGTTGTTTTTGGTCAAAATGATCATATAGTTTTTTCGTGTTTTATTATGATAAATCTTAGTATATCTTGGTAAAAGTGGATGCTTTATGCATAACTCACATTTCAAATTTTTAAGGTTTTTCTTATCCTATTTGTTGTCAAATATTTATTGTTTTTACATAGTTTAATTATGTAGGCACAAAAAGTAAGGTAAACATATGTTCGAACTGCATGCATATGACGAACATTATTACTATTAATATATGTTGCAATTTATCCTGTAAATCATATTTCTTTTCGCAATATTTTCCTTAATTCATTGAAATCGTCAAATTCATTGTTAATCATGATAATACACTGACAAAGTGCACGTGAATAATCGACAATATAAAACGCATGGTAAATATAAAAGCAGTCCGATTAATAATACGGTCTACAATTATTACCAGCAAGTTTGCGTTCAACGTTGTCGTTATCAGATGTTCAGCTCAACTGTATCATGTGCTACTTATCATTTTTATTTATTTTCTTGTTTTTTTTTACAGAATGTTTGTTCAATTCGCAGTGTTATGGCTTAGGATCAACAGTCACAAAAGTCAATGGTCAAGAAACATGCGTTCGAGAAAAGAAGAAAAACGGCCTAAATGTTATTTGGTTAGTGGTCTTACATAAAAGAGAAAAAACTCAACTTTCTAGAACTATTTTCACAACTTTCAGTTATAATGACTTTCAATTGCATGTATATAAAACGTATTTAAATCGTTGTAAAGCTATTAATAGAATAAATAAAGAGTGATCTGACAATATAAATGTTAAACAGCACACTAGTTTGAATGCAATAAATCAAGCAGAAATGTTCTTGATACGAATGTCAGAAAACATTAACAGTATATGAAAAACATTTTTACCTTTGCAAACACCAACCATTCATTTTTTAGACTGTTTTTATTTCATAGTTTTAATATTACTGTACCTATCTATGTTGTGTCATGAGGGTTGCTTCCACCCATTACTGTTTAGCAAAAAAAAAAATGAAAAGATTTTTTTTTACTTTTAATATAGGCATTATATTTGCCCTTTCTTAGCTAATCTGACCCAAAGGGTCAGGTGAGATATTGTCATCACTTGGCGATCATCGTCCGTCCGTCTTTCGTCCGTCGTCCGTCTGTCGTCCGTAAACTTTATAAAACGTTGACTCCTCTGACACCATCATTGAAGTCCAATTGCAACCACACTTGGTATGGTTGTTCATTAGCATTCGGTGCTTAGAACTTATGTGGTGATTTTGATTCGTCATAAAGCATGACCGCCGTGGCTAAAAATAGAACATAGGGGTAAAATGCTGTTTTTTGCAAATAACTCGAAAACGGCTACAGATATCAAAATTCTGGCCTTCGGTACAAGTGATCAGCAACTCCAGATCTACCTACTTTGAATTTTTGAATAAAATCCAAAACCCATGTAGGAGTTGTTGCCCTTTTTGTGGATTTTTTGCATATTTTACACATGTTTAGCTCAATATCTCAAAAAACTATACCAGATATTTGAGAAATTTAAATTGCATATTGTTAAACACATCAAGATCTACAAAAAATGTTAAAGGTCAACATTGTAGGACCTTTCCTTTTAGGAGTTATCGCCCTTAGAACCTCAAAATTGAGCATTTTCACAGCATTTCCTCATTCCATTGAACACGTCAACTCCTCTGAAACTGTAAGTCCAATTTATACCAAACTTGGTATAGTTGTTTATTAGCATTAGGTGTATAGAACTGATGTGGGTATTTTTTATTGGTTGTAAGACATGGCGGCTGTTGCTCAAAATAGGACATTGGGGAAAATTGCAGTTTTTTTGCAGATAACTCTAAAACGGTGACAGATTTTTAAATTGTGATTGGAAACAAAAGTAATAAGCACCTCAAAATCTACCTACCCTGAGATTTTCAAGAAAATCCAACAACTTATGAAGGAGTTATTGCCCATTTTGTGATTATTTTGCTAATTTTGCACCTTTTAAGCTCAATATCTTGAAAACTATACAAGATATTTGAGAAATTGAAATTGCATATTGTTAAGCACATCAAGAACTACAAAATATGTAATAGGGTAAAGTTACGGGAACTTTCCTTTTAGGAGTTATTGCCATTAGAACGTCAAAATTGAGCATTTTCACAGCAATTCCATTACATTGAAAACGTTAACTCCTCTGACACCATAATTCCAATTGAAACCGAACTTATAATGGTTATTTATTAGCATTATGTGTATAGAAATGATGTGGTGATTTTTTATTGGTTGTAAAACATGGCTGCTGTTGCTAAAACAGAACATTTGGGGTAAATTGCAGTTTTTACTAATTATTCAAAAAGGGTAACATATTTTTAAATTCTGATTGAGAACAAAAGTGATCAACACCTCAATACATGATCAACCAGCCCTGAAATTTTGAAGAAGATCCAACAACCCATGAAAGAGTAATTGCTCTCTTATTTTATTTATTTTTTGTTAATTACAAAAATGATTTAAGCTCAATATCTTAAAATCTATATGAGATATTTAAGAAATGTAAATTGCATATTGTTAAGCACATCATGATCTACAAAATATGAAATAAGGTCAAGATTGTAATACTGTTCATTTTAGGGGTTATTCCTATTGGTGTGTTGAAGGACAGAAAGTTATTAAAAGGTTTCAAAGCTAAAATATGACTCTGTACAATCAATACTACATTAAGTTTAACCATATTGTCAGATGACTCCCTTATTAAACTTTTGACCCTTTCAATGTCAAATAGATTTTACCTAATAACCTTTACTTCAGTCACATATGTCAGGTGAGCGATTCAGGCTCCTAGGAGCCTCTTATAAAACAAAAGTATATTGAAGAGTTATCACACGGATATGAACAAATACATTTTACCAGTTACCATATTATTTTTTTTCAGGGTACCAGCATAGTGAAACAACAAGCACAGGACAAAAGCCTTGTATATTTATAAAGAATTTCATGTCTCATTTTCTTCTTTTTCCTTTGTGTTTGAACAACACGGCAGTACCATTCCTTTTAACGACAATTATAGTTCATCCGCAGCAAACCGGAATTGTATTTAGACAAAGAAATCGCAGTTAGACATTCATATAGTCACATCCAGATCTGTTTAGCTGTTTCTTCATTGAAGTGCAGTTGGTCATTAATATAGTCACACCCAGATCTGTTTAGTTGTTCCTCCCTCTTAGTGCAGTTGGTCATTAATATAGTCGCACCCAGATCTGTTTAGTTGTTCTTCCATTTAAGTGCGGTTGGTCATTAATAAAGTCACGCCCAGATCGGTTTAGTTGGTCTTCCCTCTTTATGTATATGGGCACTTATATGGTCACACCCAGATCTGTTTAGTAATATCTCACTCTTTGTGAAAATGGGCATAAATACAGTCACACCCCGATCTGTTTAGTTGGTCCTCCCTTTAAGTGCAGTTGGGCATAGATATTGCTACACCCCGATCCGTTTAGTTGTTCTTCCCTCTTAATGCAGTTGTGCACTAATACAGTCAAACACCGATCTGTTAAGTAAGTACTGTTAGGCATAAATATTGTCACACCCTGATTGGTTTAGTTGTTCCTCCGTCTAAGTGTGTTTTGTTGTTCCTTCCTCATAATTTTATGTATTTGGCGTTTCCAATTGTTTTGGTTTGTTCACTATTCACAGGGTGTAAATGTCTGAAATATTCATATTAAGGATTCCTAGAAAAAACACTTAACTGAAACTTTGCCAGATAATTTGTGCTAATAACTTATGATAGAATTTTAAAATGTATCAAAACTTATCATTTAAAAAAAATAGGAATATGTAAAAAAAAACATGATGCAAATTTTATGGTCAAAGTTGTCTGCTATTATCATGATGAATATGCGTGTAAAGAGGGCATGATGATATCTTATTTTCTTCATGGAAAAATAGCCCAAACCTGAAGGTTGATATGATTTGGTACGGACGGTCAAACAAGTCCGATCACTCTTTGTTACACTTAGATTAAAATTATGGCCCAAACCACTCACTTCAGTTGCAATGATAAGGTTTGATAGTGACACTAAAAATAACAAATGTGATGCCTCAAGTTCGAGATGTATATCCAAGCATGGAGTTAAGCAAGTAAAATCATTGGTTTTATTATTCCCCAATTCTGAAAAAATTAAGTAAATGATCAAATCTAACAAAAGAAACATTTTACTATTTGCTTGTTACCTTTGCTTGACTAGGTCCCTCTATGTTTTATCTATTTTAGTTATAAAGTATTGCTTCAAGGTCCATGTGAGCTATAATCATCACTAGCATCTGTCGTCGTTGTTAACTTTTATTCAAACATTTTCTCCTTTGAAAAAGGGCTACCTTAATCAGAAACAAATTTGATCTTAATGTACCAAGGCTGTCCTCTAAAAATTGAAGTGGGATTTTTAGTTTGATCAAAAACATAGCCGCTTGGCCTAATAGAACAAAGAGCTAGACAGTAATCGTCGCTAAAAACTTGATAAATTAGGGTAAAAACAAAATTTCCGAACTTGGAGGGTCAATCTAAATGTCCAAGAGAAGAGACAAAACTAGGAAGACATACCGGAAGATACTTTGAGATTGCAATGGTTTTGACTTGGTACAGGCATTTCAAAAGAAATGGTGGGTTAACCAGGTTTTATTGTGCGCCAAACCTCCCTCTTCAATTGCGATCTTCGTGTCCGGAAGTAACACAAAACACAACACGGTTGGTTGTGAAGACATAAAAGATATATTGAGGTGATCATCTCAGTACAACGCCCAGCCAATGACTAATCAAAACAACCACTAACCATTACGTTTAACACAATTTAGAATATTTCTACCAGTGATTGATAACGGAGGAAGAATATTTTAAAGATCGTATAAGAATGATTTTCTTGTAACCCTGGTCTAATAGTCGGGGACAGAGAGAGTGGTGTCGTATTGAAAAATCTAAAAAAAAATTGTACAAGCCTTAGCATATAAAATAAATGGTGAA
This sequence comes from Arcuatula senhousia, assembly GCA_963971305.1. Lineage (NCBI taxonomy): Eukaryota > Metazoa > Mollusca > Bivalvia > Mytilida > Mytilidae > Arcuatula > Arcuatula senhousia. The sequence continues at coordinate 7,702,255 of OZ020306.1, forward strand.
ATATAAACACCTTAAGCAGGTGAAGTAAGTATGTTACATTTAGGTTAGGAACATTAATAACTTGAAAATTAAAGTCGTCTCTTTTATTGTAATTTTTGTAGATGGCCACCCTGGTCAAATTCGAGATTTAAATCCAACGTTAAACAATTGAATTCGGTGGTTTCTTCGATATCCATTTACCAAGCGAAGCGTTTTTGACAGAGAAGATATATCATCAATATATCTAAAAGTGAGATTAAAGGACCTTGCCTCTTTCATCGTCTTGCTATTAACGAGTTCTTGAAAATAACTGTAACAGAAATCAAAATTCTGGAAAAATATATATTTTCTCAGATGGCCACCATGGAATCAAAACAAGACTTAGATTGGTTTGGCGAAAGTTGTCACAGCTTTATGATATATGATAATTTGTTACTATAAAATAATTCATATTTCCTTAAATCTATTTCTTAGTTCTCAAATAAATATAAATATCATATTCAAAATCATTTATTTAAAGCAATAGCCCTGGAATCTCAGCGACTAATAAATACTATACTATACTATATTGTCAATCTATGGAAATTAAATATATAATATATTTTGTTTAAGACAACTAGCCCTGTAAGCTCAGCGTGAATTATCATGTAAACTATTACTAAACTAATGTATGGTATGGTCGACGATTTCGTAATATGTCAGACCATAAAACTATATATAATGTATCTAAGGTCATATATCTAATGAAATCGAAATTAGCACTGGAAATTAGCGGCTAGGTGCTAAATAAAGGTAATAACAAAACTACCGAACTTGAATGATCAATCTCATAGTCCAGAGAAAATGACAAAAACGAATCAGTCATACCGGAGAATTGGTGGATCGCAATGGTCCTGACTTGGTACAGGCATTTCAAACGAAATGGTAGTTTAAACCAGGTTTTATGGCGCCAAACCTCCCTCTTCCATTGCGATCTAAGGATCCAGTAATGACCATAGAACACAACATAGTTGTGAGATACAATAGGGATATTAAGGTGATCATATCAGTACAGCAGACCAGTCAAACACTAATTAAAACAATTAACTACCATATCTTTTAACTCAATTTTGAACTTTTCTACTAGTGGCTGATAACGAAGAAAGATTTTTTTAGGGATCGTATGAGACGTATTTTCTTATAGCCCTAAAAGAATAAAGGAACCGCAGCGGAAATGGCCTTAACTTAAGCAACAGCCTTCCCTAAAAGTAGTGGAAACAATTGTCCTTCCTTAGCCATAAAGATCAATTTGGAACAAGCTGCTATTATAAAGTTCAAAGATAAATCCTATTAAAGTTATTCTGATTTATTCGGTCGTTCTATGTTTTAACTCTTCTTTATCTATGTGTTAATATAGCCCAAAATCTATTCGTTAGCTTTTCTGGACACATCAAACAGGCGTATCAGAGGTCAACAGTTTAAATGTATTCATCTTAAGGTTTCCAGGAGCACAAAACAGGTCGATCAGGTACTGTAAACCAACAAACTTTCGCGGCTACAAACTTTCACGGTTTCATTACATTGGACGTTTTCACAAAGACAAACATTCGCGGTTTTCGAGATTCGTTTCATGAATACAACTTCACAGTGACTTATTCGCAGCTACAAACTTTCGCGAGTGTAACGTGCTCTCGAATCCCGCGAACGTTTATCGCACGCGAAAGTTAATTGGTTTATATGATTTCAAGTTTAGTGATTCCTAAGTTCGGGCACCAATACATCATGTACAACAGACAAGGATAACACAGATCATAAGAATGACGAGTTTAAGATTCATGCATATGGAAGAGAAGGAAGTCCAAATTTATCCAGGGCTAACAATAATTTTTGGTAGTTTTGTTATTACCTTTATTTACCGAGAATCAATTTTTAGTATAGACAATACCATACACATGCAACATTCCGGGCTTAATTGTTGCAATTGTTCTTAAAACGGTTTTTCTCCCTAGGTAATCGGATCTCCATTTAGAGCACATATGATACAGAGAACTGAAGTGCACTTCCAGCAAATAAACGTAATATTTCTTACAGTGCAGTTGTAAATTCTATAGAGCTACGTCGTCATCAAAGCTTCTATGTTCAATAATCACGCGAACTCGGTGTCCCATCATTTAATAACAAAGTTCCATAAACTGATGTGCTGCAAATAAACAAATCAAAAGAAAAGAGTAATATCATTCATTATTTAAGTTAACTGTCCCCCATAAAAAAAGAACATAAGGGAGGGTTGGCTTTTAAAACTTAAGCTACACTTATGATAACCTTTCTCGTTCATCGGCTGTTCTAGAAAAGATTGATCTAAAACTAAAGTTTATAACTCGGGATAGTATTCAATCAATGTCCCCCAAATAAAAAGACAGATGCGTGTGTCCCCATCGACAACGGATAATAAAATATACTTTTTTTAAATCCTATTAAGTAATTAGCATGTCAAGATCCTTATACCCAGAAATTTTGAATAAGATCCGGCTAACTATGTATTAAAGAGTAATTGCCTTTTTGACATTTTTTCGTTTAGTCAACTGTTATAATTTTACATTTTTCGCCTCTGCAACAACAGAACCTTTGAAAACTGAGACTAATCTGAATGTTCCTCGGATAATCTTGCCTAGAACTGATGTGGGCATTTTTTATCTCTCAAAAAACTTGGCCGTTGCTACTACATTTGTAAAAATAGAACATAGGGTAAAATCACATGAAACGGACTTCAACTCAAAAACTAAGGCCTCCATATGGTCGAATTTTTCAGATTATCTTTTAATGGTCATTTTATAAGGATGAAGAATTTACATATTTTTTGTCCTAAAATGGAATAATTACTATTGCAGATAAAGAAAAGCTGTTGCCTCTATCCTTTAACTCATTAAGATCTACAAAAACTCCATTAGGTCAAAGTTGTCAGATTACGCCTTATAGGTATTATGGACTTTTAAAGTATTGCAAATGCAGAAAAGCTTGCTTCAACCTTCAGCTCATTAAGCTCTACAAGTCTCCTTTGATTCGAAGTTGCCAGATGTCCTCTCATAGGGTTATGGCCTTTGAATTTTTTTTTTCGTGTTTTTGCCCTAAAGAATGATAACAATCACAGATAGAGATAAGCTATTAATCGCCTATACTTTCAGCTTATTCAGCTCTACAAAAGTCGCCACTTGATTGAAGTTGTCAGACGACTTTTTATAGAAGAAATAGCTTCAGCACCAGTTGAGTTATTCGGGCTTCTGAGAGCCCCTTGTGCTATAAATGACGCCATGTTTTTAACAAGAAAATGTGTGAAAGGTCAAAATAATTAATATGGAAAAAAACCTTTTTATATTAATGTTGTTTGTTTCAATCCGATGACGTAAAAGGGATTGGATCTGAGAACAACAATATAAGATGTAAATATGTTTTGATACCGTTTTGATATTTTGAAACATGAATTGCAAATATTTGCTAAGTTTGTTTGATTTTGCATATAGTTCATATAATTTGAAATCATACGACATAAAGGAAATACTTGGGCATATACCAGTCTAAAAGATTCAGATAATTTATATTGTAAAGAGGCTTAAATGGGGCATTCGAGTGTCAAAAGACTGAAAGGGCTTAAAAAAACGGAAAACATAAACGATAACAGCATGAAGAAACACAAAACATAAAATCAACGCAAACTAAAGTCGCAACGAGTGAGAACTTAGGTGTTCCTGAAGAGTTTGTAGTTCTCGCTTGCTATAGCACACCCGTCGAGTTGCCAATTGTTGTAAATTGTCAATTCAGTGTGTCAAATCCGGTGAAGGAAGACAAACATAACCCTATGACAAACCAACATTTACACTCAACTGAGAGTACTTTTCATTCAATACTTTGGGTTTTCTTCATGTGTCTTGATTCAAATGCCGCTGATGAGAGGTTACTTCTTGAAACATCGATATACAGCATAACTAAATTAAACGTTTTTATACCCGATTTGGTATTTGTAAAAGAAAGCCCATAAATTTCTATGAGTGCATAATGTCTTCCGTAAAATTCTTGAGTGAAGACAACAACCAAGGAGCAAAATAACCTTGTGTAAGCAATTTTTGTGTCAGACATGACGCTTTGTCAAGGAAATCTATGCAAGTCCTACACGCCTTGGAATAAAGAATCAATCGTGATACGTAAACTCCATAAGCTGGAGCGGTTGGAATGTTGCTACACAAGAAGAGAAGGATGGCAATTGGAAATTTGAAGTCATCACGTTTGTTATAGAACTTTGTTGTAAATCTTTCGTGAAAGTCTATTTCGAGATGAATATCTAAATATGAAGCAGACTTCCTAGAACTTTAAACGCCTCTATTTATGTGTTGTCAAAACAAAATTACAACTGGATTTTATAAAAACTAAAACCACATAATGATTATTCAACTAAAGAAAACTAATCCTTTAAAAATCGACTACTTGAAGGATATCATTTTTGTTTTATTTTTGTTGTATGAAAGTTTAATTATCCTGCGTCTGTAGCACTGTAATCAACCATCCATTGAAAAGAAAGAAAATGCAAGGCCAACCACTTGCATGTCCACGCACAAGCATTAAAAATTTATTTCTTTTTTGACATTGTAAAATACGTATACACTATTCTAGTATTCAATAAATGTTTGTTTTTGCTCATGTTTTTGCTCATTGTTTTTGCTTGAGTATAAATGCAAATGTTTCCAATGAAGAAGTATCTGATGGTAAAACCGTTTGTCCGTATACCTGTGATGGACTATTTGTCAGATTATCTGCCATTCAAAGGAAATAACCTAAATAACAACGAAACCCTATTAACACCTGCACATCCTTTTGGCAATATCGTAACCAAGTTGTTTTTAATTTCATTCTGGGACTTTATTCTAAATACATATGAAGCTGTCAGGCATTTGCAATAAGATTGAACATAAAAAACTCTATATACCGATGCCCTTTGTCCAGAGTTTTACAATAAATACTAGCATGATGAGAAAAAAATATTACGAAATATACCACATTTGTTAGAGAGGGGCAGTATTTATGTCACCATGTCAGTACGTCTGTTCATCTGATAAAAAGATACGTTACGAAGCCTTTAGATTATGGGTTGAACCGTGCCCCCTCTTTTCAAGTCACCTGGTTATCTACTTCCTGTTTTCTGAATGGACAATAAGGGTTATGCTTGGTAAGTCTTAGTGTAACCTCTTGTTCTTGTAATTCGTAATTGCTTTAACCAGTATTTAGCTCACCTGACCCGACGAGTCATGTGAGCTATATTATCATGAATTGACGTCCGTTGTTGTCGTTGTTAACTTTTTCAAACATCTCCTTTGACCGGCTACACTAATCACGACCAAAATTGGTCAGAATGTTAACAAGGGTATCATCCATAGATCCTTCAAAAATTATGGCCGTTGTTGATTGAAATATAACAGGAGGTTTCTTACCTTTTTCCATTGAACTAACTGTTTTAATTTTAAAAATCCTCAGAATTAGTTTTATTTCGATGACGTAAAAAATAGATTAAATCTGAGATCAACAAAATAAAGAATAAACATGTTTTGATTCCGTTTTGATTTTGTTCCAAGATTCATTATATTCCCCTAAAATGCATCGTATTTGTTAGTTTTGTATATCATTTATAGAATTTGAAATCTTAAGACTATGTGCAAATATATACTTGGGAGTAAACCAGTTTTAAGGGTTCGGATAACATGGATAATTTAGACTGACTTCAAAAACCTATATTAAGGTGATGTCAAAACAAAATTACAACTAGGTTTAAAACAACTTAAACCTAATAAGAAACACTCGAACCAAAAATGAATCCAAATATTAAGACGAAATCATTTTATTTTTATTGGAGTCGTATGAAGGGTTAATTTGTCTGTGCCTTTACCAGGGATACTGTTTTCTCTAAGTCCCATCAATTGAAAGGAAAGAAAACACCAGACTAACCGCCACAAAACTTTTTTAAATACAAATGACAACAAAGTTCCAGACAATTAATTTTGCTACGCCTGACGCGCGTTTCGTCTATTCAAGACTCATCAGAGGCGCTCTACCAAAAATATTGAATATGCTAAACACTGTATGAATATGAAGAGCATAGAACAGTAAAACCAAAAATACCAAACTGGGGAACAAAATTATTACCAAGATGATCAACCTATGTCTGGGGTAGGAAGAATCTTAGGGTTTAGACAATTTTGAAATTTATACGGATAATTTAAAGCTTTGATGTGTTCTCCAACACAAAAGTGTTGGTGCCGGAGCGGGCTAACCTCGGGAAATTAAAACTCCACCAGCAGTGCTAACCTTCACGTGTGTTCGAAATACAAATGACAACAAAGTTCCAGACAATTAATTTTGCTACGCCTGACGCGCGTGTCGTCTATTCAAGACTCATCAGAGGCGCTCTACCAAAAATATTGAAAATGCCAAACACTGTATGAATATGAAGAGCATAGAACAGTAAAACCAAAAATACCAAACTGGGGAACCAAATTATTACCAAGATGATCAACCTATGTCTGGGGTAGGAAGAATCAACTCTTTTAGTCTTCTAATGAAAAAAAAACGGTGTACAATGACCATGTACAAGCATTAAAGGTGTACTTACATGTAGGTCCAATTCGTTTTGTTTTTATAAAAATAAAATATTTTTAAACTTTTAAAGATTTATTTTTTTTATTTTTGACATTGTAAAATACACATCATTTAATAAATCTTTTATTTTTTTAAACTGAATCCATGAAATTTTTAGTATACCCATACATTGAATCGAATCTGATAGTGAAACAATTTGTCCAGATGCCTTTACGAACTTATTTGTCCTAAGAAACCGGAATATGTGTCTTTCAAAAGGCAACAACCTCAATCAAATTTATATGAAAAAAAAAGAAACCTTATTAAAACTTGCACTTACTTTTGACAATATCGTTACAAATACCAAGTGGTGTTTAATTTCATTAGTAAGTTCATATATGGGACCTTATTCTAAATACATATGAAGCTGTCTGGTATTTACAGTAAGATGAAACCATGAAAAAACTCTATATACCGATGCCCTTTGTGCAAGGTTTTACTAAAACAATTACATTTTTTATAGTTATACCCACACTCGTAAGAAATAGGGCTGTATTTCAATCGGTCATCTACCTCCTGTAGTTTTTCTATAGTTGACTTATCAATGGATCAAAATGAACAATATATTTGTAACAGATATCTCAGCTTGGCATCTACAAAAGGGGTTGATTTTTTATTTGTTTCTTAACAATAGTATGTTGTTAGATAAGTAGGTCATCTACTTCCTGTTTACCCCCTCTTTATTTTGCTTTTAATTTTCAATTGTTTTGGTCCGTATGCTGCTGGGTGAAACATTCGAAAAACTCTTCATATTAAAAACGAAAGAATATGGAATATGTGCCAAAAAGACACGATCCACATATTGAAATGATTTGAATAAATGTACAAAAGCAAAATTTCACTGCGTGTGAAGCGCTTTTCTGGATTAACCTTTATCAGACACGCTAGAAGTAGAAAACTTGGAAAACCGGAAATATTAAATTTGATTAAAAAAAAATGCCAAAAAATATTACAACAATGACCAAACAGATAAATATATCAATTTTTAAAGAAACAACCAAACGTTGTCAAATTTTGGAAATATGTAAACTGTGTCTTTCGAACACATATTCCAGTACTCGAAAATATATAAGAGCATACAACTGAAGCACGGGGAAGCTTTCTACGACCTCCACACGGCACTAAAGCCAAACTCTGAAATTATATTAAAAACGAAAGAATATGGAATATGTGCCAAAAAGACACGATCCACATATTGAAATGATTTGAATAAATGTACAAAAGCAAAATTTCACTGCGTGTGAAGCGCTTTTCTGGATTAACCTTCATCAGACACGCTAGAAGTAGAAAACTTGGAAAACCGGAAATATTAAATTTGATTAAAAAAAAATGCCAAAAAATATTACAACAATGACCAAACAGATAAATATATCAATTTTTAAAGAAACAACCAAACGTTGTCAAATTTTGGAAATATGTAAACTGTGTCTTTCGAACACATATTCCAGTACTCGAAAATATATAAGAGCATACAACTGAAGCACGGGGAAGCTTTCTACGACCTCCACACGGCACTAAAGCCAAACTCTGAAATTATATTAAAAACGAAAGAATATGGAATATGTGCCAAAAAGACACGATCCACATATTGAAATGATTTGAATAAATGTACAAAAGCAAAATTTCACTGCGTGTGAAGCGCTTTTCTGGATTAACCTTCATCAGACACGCTAGAAGTAGAAAACTTGGAAAACCGGAAATATTAAATTTGATTAAAAAAAAATGCCAAAAAATATTACAACAATGACCAAACAGATAAATATATCAATTTTTAAAGAAACAACCAAACGTTGTCAAATTTTGGAAATATGTAAACTGTGTCTTTCGAACACATATTCCAGTACTCGAAAATATATAAGAGCATACAACTGAAGCACGGGGAAGCTTTCTACGACCACCACACGGCACTAAAGCCAAACTCTGAAATTATATTAAAAACGAAAGAATATGGAATATGTGTCAAAAAGACATATATCTTCATATCAAGAAATACTTAACAAAACGTTGGGAAGCGTCGGAAATTTTGACCATGTTCAAAATGTTCAAAATTTTGCGACGCATTCGACGTACACCAAAGTACGCTGATGTTCATATCGTGTTTATAGAGTGTCGATAAAATGTACAAATCCTAAGCAATGCACACCTGTTAAAAGTACTTTACTGAAGCTTTATTATGATTGATGAACTGAAACTGACAATGTTGATTGAATGCCGTTTGTTTAATGACCAGTCGACAATAGTACAGTCCTAATGAGAACATAAACGAATTAAATTACGTTGACCCACCCAGGACACAGCACTTACAACACAGACCATGTACGCGGAAAGGCACGATGTTTGACCAGAAGTCAATAATATGAACAGCCCTCACAAGACATGCAAATACACTGTTAACGTACCATACACCAATATTTCTAAAAAGTGACGAAAACCTCGGCAAATATTCCAGCAGTCTGTATTTTCATCAATGGAAAAGTAACTAGAACTTGAGGGACAATCTAATTTGGGACGGATAGATAACAGTTCCGAACACTCTTAATTGAAATAGGTTTTATGATGCCTAATACACTTCTTGCATAGTCAGGTATTGACAGAAATAAAGAACTGTTTATAGCTGCAATGCCTATGAGGAAAACAATCCAAAATTGACGTTGACTAAGTTAAATCCATGGCTTCACTAATCAAAGTGAATAGACTAGCTACAAATTGTAATAAAAGAAACATGTTATAGTTTATTCGACAATGATCATACTGAAATATACAATTTCCGTCGTACATCTACTAGTCTTTAAAGCCTATGAAGTCTAGTGGTAATAAAACCACTTCCTGCTCGAAAACTTGCCTCATAGCTGTAGTGAACAGGCGACAGATTATTTGTATTGCTATCGGAAGAGGGATGACACCTAAACAGTACACAATTCTATACTTTTTACCTGTAATCTACCGCTATCGACCAAAATAGTTGTAAATTTTAGCCAAAATGTCCACTGGAATTGGCCCAAAGGTAATTTTTTGGCCCATTCCAATTGTTAAATAGTTGATATGTGGATTTCCCGTCCATGAAAGCCTATCCAGGTGCTGAATTATTTTTTTTTGAATGTGTCGTTTTTATATAATTTACGTCATGTTTCCAAAAAGAAAATGTATAAAAGTTGTATAAGAAATAAATATTTATAAAAACCTTACATGTAAATGTCATATATTTTTTTTATGACGCAAACGTTTTGAATTTGAGACTAATAAGATCAAAATATGTTTTGATAATATTTGATATTTTTTCAGTTACGTGATAAGACCATAAAATGTGTATATTTTGCTCAAATTTATCCAGTGTAAATTGGAGTTCTAATTCATCCAAACAAAAATTGAGATATCATGATTCTGGATCCTCGTGATTTTTCAGCGAGATCTAGAATCACACTAGAAATTTGTGCTGCGCTCCACTCGTAAAAAGACTGAAAGACTCTAACACTTGAAAAACAACTTCAGGTCAAATGTATCCACAATGATTTTTATGTGGTAATTTGGAATAAAAATGAAACATAGAGTATTTTTCCGCAAGAGAACATTTTACTTCAAGTGAGCAGCAACTTTTGTATATATTTTCCAATCAAAATAGCCCAACATATTATTTCTAAATAAAACTTAAAGATGTTGAGATTGTACACAGAAAGAGTAATAATATTAACAAGATGTATGAAAATCTGTTGCAGTTTTTTATAGAAGATAAATTTATTGCTGGTGTATGGAGATTGTGACATGTATACATTTTGTCACTTTCCTTTATACAATTTTTAAAAGACAACTATCAATTTAAATTCATCCAATATCCTTGGCAATCAGTTATAATTTAACTTCATTATAAGCTTATTAAAAAGTATAAATAATACAGAAGTTGTCTACCAAGCTGACACAGATCAGTGTATACAACTAGATGGAATCACCTTCAATCTTTAAATACAACAATAGGTTTAACCTGTGTTAACATCCAATAGTTTAACCATCAAGGTGAAATAGGGTTTTTTAAAACCAATTGATAGATTCAAATGACCAAGTGGTGTGTTTTATTCTTTACATTCTAGATTGAATTGATGTCTACTTGAGCTAAATTTCTTAGTTAAACTCTGTTCGTGTGGTTTTTCAACTTGAGTTGTATGCAGTAGTATTTTATGGAGAAACGTTTTGTCTAAATTCCTTTAATGAACTCACTTGTACGAATGTCTTCAGAGAATATCGTATATGTGAAGGAGGTCAATTCAAATTTATATGAAAAACGAAACCTTAAAAACTCTTGCACATACCTTTGACATAAAAATAATTTCAAGAGGAAAAAGGTTTTTTTTCTAGTGTGATGTAGGAAACTATCTTTTTATAAAAATTGCTTAGTTGAATAAGAGTTATCTCTCTTTGAACAAATGTTTTAGAGATACAGTTCATTGAGATAAATTAAATTATATTTATCAACTTAATACATTACACTGTCAATGCAAATTAATTGCTGTTGTACATGTGTTCTCATGTGCACATGATTGCTTTTGATTCAAAAGTAGGATCTTGAATGTATGTCCCAAAAGCTCTGGAAGAACGACACAGTTATGACAGTTTAGAACCATAAGGTGAGGAGGACAGAGTTTTGGTTCACTCAAGCAGGCTTCCAAAAATCCGTATAGTGTTTTATCCTAAGTTTTTGGGGATATATGAGTAAAGTTATCAAAATTCAATGTGAGGACATCATTAGTATCGCGGAAGATGAGGATACAAGATTGAGCTAGTCTACGAACTTTTTTGTCTTGAAGTGATTGTGAGAAGTCTATACTTTCTATGAATGAAGAAACAAATTGGCAAGTAAATGAGCACAATTAGTTCCCATGAAAGTGCCGATAGTTTGCTATAAACACGTCTAACGAACTCTACAAATATGCTGTCTATAAAAGAGTTGAGTATGTCGATTATTTTGTCCACTGAAAATGTGTTTTCCTAAGACACATTGATAGCAAAGAAAGTCTTCATATAATCGACCACCAGATATTAAAACCATTCTTTTATACAAGGTTTGTTTAATATGTTGATCGAATTGTGATTTCAGTTGTGCAAGTGGAATAAAAAAAGTATATATTGTGGAAAAATCAAACATTTTGATACTGTAACAAGTGATACTATTTCAAAGTTAATAATCTCTATCAGTTCTTTCGATTTCTTTCTTGTCCAAATTTGATTGACACCATTTCTAGAATATCAACAAACGAAATGATTTTGCATGTTTGATTATATTTCTGGTTTAATTGTATTTAATTGTTTTTCTCATGAAATAATTCGCGATTGCTTGAAATAGATTTTCAGCTCTTGTACTGAGATTTTCAACTTACTATCCCATTTGTTCTCAAAACCATATCAACTTAAAAGACAACAAAGAAAGAAGGGGGCTCGGTGCCATAAAACCTGGTCAAACAACTATTTCTTACCGGAACAAAATCCTTACAACTGCAACCGTCTATTTCTTGTTTTTTTTCTGGTTTGTCTTTTTTTCTTCGACATTTGGAATCGATCGAGCAGTTCGGTTATTTTTTTATTACCTTTATCTATTCTTCAAATTTTGGCTTAGGCTTACTGATATTTTATCTGTTAATATGTTTGCAAATACATGAGGTGCACAGAAATTATAAGTTTTTAATGATATTTGAAAAGTTGTTACAGTATGTGGAATCGTGCAGGATCAGGCACTGTAATAGTACAAATAAGACTCCCAATTTTATTTTATAAAAAATATCATGTCCCTATTCAAACGATAGGAGTTTATTATCTTAATAGCATATAACATGTATAAAGACAATTTCAATTTGTGCTAGCTGATCCCAATGGCTTCTATTTTGCGGTGTCACAGAGTTATTTAAATTTAAATCATTTTAAATCACTTCTTAGTTTAAAAGCAAAATACCAGCAAATACATGGTTTTATTTTGTTGGAATATTTGATGTAATACTAGCCCTGTGCAAAATTTGACATTTTTTACTTTTTATTTTGTATCAACTGTTATTTTCTAAAATATTCACTTTGGAACTCAACATACACCCGTCTAATCAATAAATTAAAGACGTCGCACATAGTCAGGAATGACATGAGAACACACAATATGCTTGTGTATAAAAAGAGGTTAATTACATCAAAGGAGGAACTGGTAAAATCAAACTCTTAACAACTATGTTTTCAATTATATTTTATTCAAAAAGTATACAACAAAAATTATAGGAAAAGATACAATAAAAATATATATATCACAGATTAATTGGCCTTTAACTGAGTGGTCTGTATCATACGGCAGTAACAGCTTCTGACTTGGGGCTACTGCAGTTGTTATTGTTCGCTAATCCTCTTGAGCAATATAAATGTTGACTATGGTCAGACAAATTAGAAACATTGGAGGCTGACCGACCACAAATCATTCGGAGTACGATATTTCTGAACTTTTGACCTGATGCGCAGTAAAGATAAAAGTTCATTGAGTGATTCAGGTACATCAAGAGTTCCGATATTGTTCGTATTAAGAGAAGTTTGGCAAATAATTGTGGCTCATGCATTTCGTTTCTCCACATAACTGTTAATATCATAACTATGTTCATAGGTACTGTAGTGGCCAAAAATGTAAAAGATATAGTCAGTAACATTATTGTTAGCTTAATATTGGAATCTTTCGTGCTTCGACGAGAATCTACTTTGATCATATGTCCATTCTGTAATGTTTCCCGTCCAGCGGTAGCCTGAAGAACCTGTTTGACAATTAGCGTATTGAAAAACAAAAGTATAACAAGTGGTGATAGGGAATAGAGGACGAGATCAACCCATGGCCAAACACGGTCAATAAACTCGATGAAGTTTGGTCCGGCATCACAAATGTGTACCGTTGTTCCTTCATGGTTCTTGCTTGTCAGTTCAACTGTCCAGAAGAAATGAGAGTTTATGAAAAAGAATACAACCAGTAGGGAGAGGACCATCTTCCATGCTCTGTTTTGATTACAGTATCGTGTGGCCTTTAACGGTCGGCATACCACGATAAATCTCTCTATAGTTACTGCTACAATTAACCATACTGAGTACTGGCTAATACCGTAACCTAGAACAGTTATTGTCTTACAAAGAAACTCAGACTGCTGTTGAATATCAACGCCAGTAATCTCCCCTACCCATTTCCGGAACAGACCAATAAATAAAACCAACGAATCGGCGATTGACAATACTGCTAGGAATAAGGTTGTTGATTGCCTAGTCATTGTCTTATGTCTTAGAATGAAGAATGACAAAACATTTCCGACAAATCCTAAAATAAGTAGAAAGGGGGGTATGTATAACAATAAAGCTTTGTGAAGACGGAATTCATCCTGGGATTTCAATTGTGTTTCAAATGAAAATTGCTTCAGTTCTAACATGTGCTTAAGTACAGAATCGGGTAACGATCCATTATTAAGGGACATGTGCAAAAGTATCTCCGAGATATTAAGCTCATCGTAAAAACTCTCATCCATCTGTGTATCTCTGAAAAAATAAGAAAAACATTATTTCATAAAAATCCACTTTCTTTGTTTGTAACAGTGACTTTTACAAAGAAGCTTGGGTGTAAAAAAGGAGCAAAGAAATTTGAATTCTAGGGAAACGCCTAGCAGTTGACGTCGCCATTAGCTGTCTTGCAAATGACCCTAGATTAAACATATAGTGTATATAAGAAAGAAGCAAAGGTACCAATGGGGCATCCGAAAAGTCCGAAAGGGCAGAGACAAAACCAGTAAACACCAACGAGAACAACAAACAACAGATAATTATGGAAACACAAAACTACTAAATATCAATACACAACACGAACTCTAATCGTCATTTGCTACGGAAAATTAAGCAGTTCCTGCTTGCTTTAAGAACACCCGTCTAGTCGCCAACAGTCTATTCGGTGTATAAAAAATATTATTAAAAATCAAATGAAAAACTGACAAAGAAATTAAGACACTTTTCTCGACAAATAGGTATCATAAAGATGAGTAAAAACGTAAGCTTTGAAAAATATTTCGGGCTTATGACAGGCAAATATAAAGTGTTGCGGGTAAAACCTGTTTGTGGGGCCAACTTTAACCCTTAACAAAAACATGAGAATAATATTTATGTACCTTCTTTTAAAAACGAAAACAAAAGTATGAATGATTCATATAAAACAAAAAATGGTCGTGAATCATCTGTTTTGTTTTGAATTAGTCTGTACTTGGTTTACATGTACATATACTGTAAATAATTAAAAAATGGTACAAGTAACACTTACACGCAATGAATAAAATTCCTTTATTTAGGTTTTTGTGTTTCCCTTATTAAATGTCAACTTTCTTGATTTTATGTAATTACTAAATTTCAATACAATTTTGCACATAATGTGTAAAAAAATTATCAATCCTTTAACATTGTTTAAATTCTGCGTCAATGGATGCATTCTGAACACAATTAGTTCAGTGGCTGATTTTTCTGAAAGATAAACAAATGCTGTTTCATTGATTAGCATTTGTGACGTCATCAGCTCATTTGCCAATTTACAACTCCGGCATATGACATTAACGTTACAATGAAACAATGGACCTACTTGAAATCCCCCAAAATAAACATATTAACTGTTCTTTAGAAATTCAATTTGACTGTTGAGAAACATTTGTCAAACATTTTTAATGTTCAATAATTATACAAGCCTTATTAATTCTTGACAATGCCGAATAATCGAAGAAAATAGAATAATTTATAATTGCTAAGCGGAGGCTGATACTTTTTTTTTAATTCTTTTGAAACGCGCCTCCGACGCAATTTACAATTTAAAGTTTTTCCTCTCGAACTTAAGTTATATGATACAAGATCCTGTTTGAGATTTTTATTATAGTTTATTATTCTAGTTAGTTTTAGATTTCGGTTTGAGAGTCTTTGAGGACTCTAGAATAAAAGAGACGCTCTTCAGATTTCAGATTTAAATTATTCACCTTGAATATTGTTGAAATTTTGTTTATTAAGCCAAATAACATTAAGACGTCAACAAAACTTAAAAAAAAGAAAAGCTACGACTTAATACTAATAGCAATCTTTTTTTTCAAAATGGAATATCTCTTACAGGTCATAGACTTTCTGGATGCTTTAAGTGCTGATCATACGTATCTTTCAAGATTTTGACAATTTAATTTCCTATTTAGATAATTCGATGAGAAATTAATCTTTTTTTTAATTTAATTTGACTCTGAATCAAGAAATACTTCTCTAAGGAGAAGCAATGAAGTACTTAGGATGCATTTAAAGCCAGGAGTCCGAAAGATCGAGATAAAAGCAGGTAACATTTAAGACAAAAAGTTGAAAATTTGCATGTAAGAAAACACACACACACACACACACACAAACAACTAAACTGCAACCAGTATGGCTTCGAAATATTAGTAAACCCTGGGACTTGGACAATACAACAAACTTATGACAAACCAACATTTGTACTCGATATAAATATCTGTTTACAAGCACATGGTGATTATTTTTAAATTATAACAAGTAATGACAACGATTGAGAAACAATTTAAAGAATCTGGTTTTTTTTTTTTTTAAGAATTTTTAACTTGAAGCTCTCGATCCATGAAAACATGATACACTACGATACATAAAACACCATAAGCTGGAGTTGACCGAAAACAGTAGTAGTCTCCACTTTTTGTGTTTTTCTCGAGATTTCAATTTAAATACGAAGCAGACTTCTTGTAATCACAAGTGTCTTAAAACATTGTTTATCTACAGGTATGATGTTTTTAAGCATTGTATATTTCTTATTTCTATGAAAAATTAAATTATTGCTAATTTCATAGATATTTTTTATCCAAATTAAATGTAATTTACTTTAATTTACTTATAATGATAACCTACAAAATAAATACCTACAAAATATTTATTATGCATGATTTGAAAACAGTTACATTCAAACTTTAAGTCAGGAGACGGATTAAAATAAGACTGTAAGTCTTGTTTCCGAATCCTATTGATTAATTGTATTGTTGATGACTGAAACTGTTAATTATATATCTTTATTTTCAAAATACACACATATGGGTCAAAGCAAAACAAAAACAAAAACATGTAATATATACATGTATTTTAATTAGTTAATAAAAAATGTTTACACTAAAGACAAATAACCATATTGTTTCA
The DNA here is from genome assembly GCA_963971305.1 of Arcuatula senhousia. Lineage (NCBI taxonomy): Eukaryota > Metazoa > Mollusca > Bivalvia > Mytilida > Mytilidae > Arcuatula > Arcuatula senhousia. The sequence goes on from OZ020306.1 coordinate 7,719,085, forward strand.
GAAGTTTAGCAACTTACTAATAAATCAACCGCTTACTCAGAGAACCTTCCTATCCGTTTGATACGTGTATTTGAATCCAGCATTTTTATACGTATCAGTTTCACACCATTTCAAAATTGACGGATGGAATTTTTAATGTGATATGATATGACGTATTATGATATCTGTGGCTTTTCTTGCTGTTGGCATTTCCTTTTGGAAACATGTCAAAGCAACTGAGTAAAACAACTGATTTCCCACCTTAAAGAATTATACATGTAGTACAATATTTTCGTAAATAAAAATATCAACGGGATGTTTGAATTACTTATTTTTCGCCTTTTGCAGCTTTCAAGTTTCAATTCGCCGAGACGAATCAAAAATGGAAACAATACATTTTTTCTGACGATCGAATCAAAACAATGAAAGACTCCGGGTATTTCTAAATTGTCTCTACATTCAGATTGCATAGGTTGATTCAAGCCATAAGCTTTATTATACTTGGAAATTTTTCGTTGTGTTATCTTTCTTGCATTCGCCTGTGTCATGCGACCTTCCCCAAATTATTAAAGGTAGTCAACACAAATGTCATCGGTTAACCCCCAAAAATTGCTAAAATTTTCCATAACCATTATTAAGCATGATATTCGAGTATACAAATAGAATGATTGAAATGAAATAAAGGTAATACAAAATAACCGAACGTGGAGGATCAATCTCAATGTCCAAGAGAAAATTGTTTGCTTCTTACAGGTACAGTTATTCATATTTTATTTCTGAAGTAAAATATTATACTCACACTGGTTGGGCATGCCAAACTCAAATGAGCATGAAACCTGGGGTAGTAGGAAGCTTAAGGCTTCCAGAAAGAGGTTACCCTGTGGAATTAACACTCAAATTGCGACAATAACCATCATCATATTTACAACGAAGTTATCTTCTTCTTACGTGCGGTTCTCACTAGAGAGCTGCAACGGTGGTGACTGTGAATGATACTGTGTCATTACACTCCTAAGCTACACCAATGATATGAATGTAAAAAGGTTATAAAATGTTCATGAAACGATGATTGAGTAAGGAATGGCTTCTTTCTTTTTTCATTCTGTTAAGCACAAACGCGATTTTTGACATTTAAACGACATTGATCCTATAACGATCTAAACAATAAAGTGAAAAAAGTTTGTAGAACTTAATGGCTGAGCATTTAGCCAAACAACATCTTTCTTTTTCTTTTATTTTATTTTTTGTGGGGGGTTGAGGTCTTGAGATTATGATGGTGGGTCATTGCTATGCTCAAAGAATAATTAAGGTTTAAACCGTAGATGGCAGAATGGGCTTGCCTGTAGTTGTCATGTCAGAGATGACAGAATGGGCTTGCCTGTAGTTGTCATGTCATGTAGATGGCAGAATGGGCTTGCCTGTAGTTGTCATGTGTAGATGGCAGAATGGGTTTGCCTGTAGTTGTCATGTCATGTAGATGGCAGAATGGGCTTGCCTGTAGTTGTCATGTCATGTAGATGGCAGAATGGGCTTGCCTGTAGTTGTCATGTCATGTAGATGGCAGAATGGGCTTGCCTGTAGTTGTCATGTCATGTAGATGGCATAATGGGCTTGCCTGTAGTTGTCATGTCAGAAATGGCAGAATGGGCTTGCCTGTAGTTGTCATGTGTAGATGGCAGAATGGGCTTGCCTGTAGTTGTCATGTCAGAGATGGCAGAATGGGCTTGCCTGTAGTTGTCATGTCAGAGATGGCAGAATGGGCTTGCCTGTAGTTGTCATGTGTAGATGGCAGAATGGGCTTGCCTGTAGTTGTCATGTCAGAGATGGCAGAATGGGCTTGCCTGTAGTTGTCATTTCAGAGATGGCAGAATGGGCTTGCCTGTAGTTGTCATGTCAGAGATGGCAGAATGGGCTTGCCTGTAGTTGTCATGTAGATGGCAGAATGGGCTTGCCTGTAGTTGCCATGTAGATGGCAGAATGGGCTTGTCTGTAGTTGTCATGTCAGAGATGGCAGAATAAGCTTGCCTGTAGTTGTCATGTCAGAGATGGCAGAATAAGCTTGCCTGTAGTTGTCATGTCAGAGATGGCAGAATAAGCTTGCCTGTAGTTGTCATGTAGATGGCAGAATGGGCTTGCTTGTAGTTGTCATGTCAGAGATGGCAGAATGGGCTTGCCTGTAGTTGTCATGTAGATGGCAGAATGGGCTTGCCTGTAGTTGTCATGTCAGAGATGGCTGAATGGGCTTGCCTGTAGTTGCCATGTGTAGATGGCAGAATGGGCTTGCCTGTAGTTGTCATGTAGATGGCAGAATGGGCTTGCTTGTAGTTGTCATGTGTAGATGGCAGAATGGGTTTGCCTGTAGTTGTCATGTCAGAGATGGCAGAATGGGCTTGCCTGTAGTTGTCATGTGTAGATGGCAGAATGGGCTTGCCTGTAGTTGTCATGTAGATGGCAGAATGGGCTTGCCTGTAGTTGTCATGTCAGAGATGGCAGAATGGGCTTGCCTGTAGTTGTCATGTGTAGATGGCAGAATGGGCTTGCCTGTAGTTGTCATGTCAGAGATGGCAGAATGGGCTTGCCTGTAGTTGTCATGTGTAGATGGCAGAATGGGTTTGCCTGTAGTTGTCATGTCAGAGATGGCAGAATGGGCTTGCCTGTAGTTGTCATGTGTAGATGGCAGAATGGGCTTGCCTGTAGTTGTCATGTAGATGGCAGAATGGGCTTGCCTGTAGTTGTCATGTCAGAGATGGCAGAATGGGCTTGCCTGTAGTTGTCATGTCAGAGATGGCAGAATGGGCTTGCCTGTAGTTGTCATGTAGATGGCAGAATGGGCTTGCCTGTAGTTGTCATGTAGATGGCAGAATGGGCTTGCTTGTAGTTGTCATGTCAGAGATGGCAGAATGGGCTTGCCTGTAGTTGTCATGTGTAGATGGCAGAATGGGTTTGCCTGTAGTTGTCATGTCAGAGATGGCAGAATGGGCTTGCCTGTAGTTGTCATGTGTAGATGGCAGAATGGGCTTGCCTGTAGTTGTCATGTAGATGGCAGAATGGGCTTGCCTGTAGTTGTCATGTCAGAGATGGCAGAATGGGCTTGCCTGTAGTTGTCATGTAGATGGCAGAATGGGCTTGCCTGTAGTTGTCATGTAGATGGCAGAATGGGCTTGCCTGTAGTTGTCATGTCAGAGATGGCAGAATGGGCTTGCCTGTAGTTGTCATGTCATGTAGATGGCAGAATGGGCTTGCCTGTAGTTGTCATGTCAGAGATGGCAGAATGGGCTTGCCTGTAGTTGTCATGTCAGAGATGGCAGAATGGGTTTGCCTGTAATTGTCATGTCAGAGATGGCAGAATGGGTTTGCCTGTAATTGTCATGTCAGAGATGGCAGAATGGGCTTGCCTGTAGTTGTCATGTCAGAGATGGCAGAATGGGCTTGCCTGTAGTTGTCATGTCAGAGATTGCAGAATGGGCTTGCCTGTAGTTGTCATGTAGATGGCAGAATGGGCTTGCCTGTAGTTGTCATGTGTAGATGACAGAATGGGCTTGCCTGTAGTTGTCATGTCAGAGATGACAGAATGGGCTTGCCTGTAGTTGTCATGTCAGAGATGGCAGAATGGGCTTGCCTGTAGTTGTCATGTAGATGGCAGAATGGGCTTGCCTGTAGTTGTCATGTCAGAGATGGCAGAATGGGCTTGCCTGTAGTTGTCATGTGTAGATGGCAGAATGGGCTTGCCTGTAGTTGCCATGTCAGAGATGGCAGAATGGGCTTGCCTGTAGTTGTCATGTGTAGATGGCAGAATGGGCTTGCCTGTAGTTGTCATGTCAGAGATGGCAGAATGGGCTTGCCTGTAGTTGTCATGTCAGAGATGACAGAATGGGCTTGCCTGTAGTTGTCATGTGTAGATGGCAGAATGGGCTTGCCTGTAGTTGTCATGTCAGAGATGGCAGAATGGGCTTGCCTGTAGTTGTCATGTCAGAGATGGCAGAATGGGCTTGCCTGTAGTTGTCATGTCAGAGATGACAGAATGTTCTCTGTTCACTTTACTTTGTGGACTGTCGAGAATGCACCAATAAAGAATGAAATTATCCCCACACATATCTTTCTTTTCCAGTGACCATAGAAATATAGTGTTCCTTTGTTTCCCACCCAAACCACATATTATATTACTCATTTTATAACATGTTCATTCTATCCCCCTTTTCATGTGCATTGCCTTGATGAAACACTAATTCAGTCACTCACTATCTGCACTAGTTTTTATTTAATAAGGCAAAGACACATTGTTTTACCTTTAAGAAGGGCGTCAGCTATCAAATTCGATACAATCGAGAAATTTTCTCAATCTGCAATGGGTTTCATTCTATAAAGAGAATTATAGAAAACGCCACTATGACCATAAATAAGGCTATTAATACAGATAGATATACTCTGACAACTCATTGAAAACCTTTCTACAGCTTATGATTTTCAAGAATCTAAATTTCCACAATTTTCACACATGTCTTCGCACTTTGGTCAGACTTGTCAACCCCCACAGACGGGGCCGCCCTATATATATTTAACCACCTAGGATTTCTATTGAACTTCTGATTATATAGAACAGAATGTGATATAACAGTCCATCATTCAGTTTAGTAATCTAATTTACCTGTGTAAAATGTAACTTGGCTTTCTTTATGTTCCATAAAGGTATGTCAGTTTTATACTGCTTAACTAAAAATAAAAGAAATACAAGTTAAGATATTTTAATAAATGGTTTGATAAGCTTATGCTAACGTCAAGTTTATATTCTCATCCTATCAGCTCTAGATGTACCATGTTCATAAATATCCGTAGTTGGACCTCTTCACTAATTTGGAGATAAAGATACTACAAAACTACCGAACTGGGATGATCAGTAAAAAAAGACAAAACAAGTCAGACACACCGGAGAAATTGGAGATCGTAATGATCATGATTTGGTATGGCAGGGATTTCAATGGAGAAAGTGGGTCTTAACCATTGAAATCCCTGCTATTTCAATGTTTTCGAGAAATATTGGGTCAAAGGGGCCAAAAATGCAAATTATTAGAGTTTGTCTGGACAAACAGATTTTTTTTTTGCAATAACTTGTAAAAAGTTGTAGTAGACCGGTTAATTGTTATGTTGTTTTAAAAGGATGTTTCTAACCATTAGGAAAAGCTTCCTAGTATTGCATTTGGGGATTGTAACCCCTAACGTTTCAGAAAAAAAAGACCGAAAGGAGCTAAAATGGGTTTATTGACAAAACTGTAGAATGTTTATTTTCCGTTTGATTTTGATTATTCCTTTTTTTTTGTATTCCGCAATAAAATAAATTCTGTCAACTAAAAGTTACAACTGTTTTATTCACCTTGCACAATTATTGCTATGGTGGGGGGGTCAAAGTTGTGCCACACTGTCTAAAATCAACTTTTTTATTTGTGGTCCATTTTCAAATAGAAAATAATGAGATGTGGAATAAGTGTACGCAACACAGCCCACAATCAAGCAGCAATTCAGAAAAACCACAATGGACAACCGCAAGCAGTCTTCAACGAGACCATTTGGCACTGCTCGCGGTTCTGCAATTGGCCCATGGTCTAAATAAAATGCATTTAATTCAAATCCAGTCCTGAAATGGTCACAGATAGACCCCTTCTTAAACAAGGAACAGAAAACATCAAAAGGACAAGTACAAACGAAAGCTTTGTCAAAGATTCCTGGCTTAGAACAGGCACATGTAATATGTGGCGGGATTAAACTAGTTTTTTGGGCCCAACCTTCCTCCAATCAATTTTCCAAGACAGGGCACAAAAACTAAACACACAATAAAATCAAATCGATCAAAGTCAAATTCCACTAGAGAGAACCTAAGACAAAAAACAACAAGAACAAACAAAAGGACGGTAAAGGAACTCTCTGTTACTGACAGCTAGCTGAGAATCATCAATCGACTGATGTAAAAAAAATCAAACATATCGATTTTAAATCCGACACAACGCTTCAAACAATAATGATTTAGTGAAGTGTCATCACACAAAACCGACATGCTTGATCGCTATAATGCTTAAAAATGACAATAGTAAAAGGGTTTATGGAAGTTTTAAAGTAGGTATCAAGTTATCAATATTTCTGCCAAAAAAACACTAAATTAAAAATCTTTTTAATTGGAATACTTGTAAAAATCAGCTTAATCAGTTTTGCAATATGTCCCACCCTTTTTGGAAAATATCATGGTTCAAAGGGACAAAAACGCAAATTATAAGAGTTTTCCTTAAAGGTTTGTATAAATATATAAAAATTCAAACATACATTGAAAGTCCACTACAGAATGCATGTGTCAAAAGAATTTGTGAGTGAGTATGGGCTGCATGTTTCGAAAGCTTTTAACCATCCATATTGGGCCTCCAACGTACAGGGTTAAACATGTTGCTGTCGTATTATGCTGCCCTAGTCATAGCATTTTATTAGTTATTTTAATGAATACCGTTGAAAACCAAATCTTCTAACGGAAAACGAATACATATCTGCCAGATTGCGTATTACGCCCTGGCCAGTGGGGTGTGAAAACTTAAGTTTGAACTTTACGTTACTGATGTTAACAGAGTCGTTACAGATAATAGATCATTTCTCAGTCAAGAATGTCAAGTGAGAATATGGAGTGAAATTAACAAACCTATGTTCATCTTTGACATCTAGTCATAAAGAGCATCACAAAAGAAGAAAACAACGACAGACAACAAGACTTATTGCCGTTTCAATCATTCAAAAAGAAGGAAAGCAATGAAACTTTAAAAATAAACTTAAGACAAAGAGTCTAAATTTGGTGCATTTCAGAATCATTGAAAGCAATGACAACAAGATGCCTTTCCAACATTAATAGGTAAAGTAGGTTGCAATATTGAGAGGACATAGGTTTGAGTGGTATATCAAGATAATCTTGGTATACGGTATTTTCTGCTAAATCTTACAACGAACAAAGTACAGCATAAAATATTCAAACGGAAAGTTTTTGAACGATAGAGTCAAAGCTGATGCTGGATTTTCTAAATTTCATCTCTTTAGTGCAAATCAAGGACACCGGAATATTGAATTATCTTAGCACTTGAAATTCGTTTATTTCTTTAATTGCATATGAAATTGTTGATAGATTTCTGATTTAATACAGTTTAGTTCATTATAAGTCAGTGAGGGAATATCAATAAAACAATAAAACAAACTGAAATGTATAAAAACAATATAAATGTCCTATGAATATAGAAATCATTAGGTGTTCCAACATAATACCATTAGCACTCAAAATTGACATTAAATGGGTTCTTAGACAAAGAACGATAACAATGCAGTATAAATGGAAAATCTATGGAACATTTACAGACCTAAATTAGCTTTCCAGGAAAATGTTACATGCTTAATGTTTTGAGAGTACTGATATAATTATTTTCTGAGGAGAGTAGGATATTTTAACCTCATTAATCTACAATAAACAAATCATTTACAAACCCCACATTTTAAGGGAGTTCGCTCCTCTATCCAAAAGTAAATAAAAATGGACTAAATTGCATATGTTTTAAAGAATATGAAGAAAGGATAAAAAATAAGCAACAGAAAATGTAGGTACATATGCTCATTTTGAACTATTTATATGCTATAAGCGTTTATAATTTTGGCGGGAAATAGTTTTCTCTAGATTTATCATACCGTTGAATATTGCATCAACCTTTTTTATAAAATGTATGACAGAGTTATAAAATTTCATAAAAAATTGCCAGCTGCATTTTCAGTGGATCTATTTTTGAAGGATAAAAAAAAATAGGGGGTTCATGGGCAAACAATTTCAAGCAAAATAGATGGTAAAATCCGTTGAGTCTCGAAAATCTGACAAAAAATAAAAATATAAGGAGCAAACCTCTTAAAGACACAATTTCACTTAAGGCTATCTACAATAAAGCATTAATAGCCTCTTAAAACACTTTTTTGTGGTATTGTTCATTTCATTTTTTTACATTCATTTTTTATCAACAGCTACACTTAGTCGATATTAACTAAACCGGTTCTTTGTTTCCCCCCTTACTCCCATATTTCATTTACCATTATCATTTGAATTTTCATGTTCATTTGATCATCCTTTTCATGTTCACCGCCTGTAAATAACCTATATTGTAATGCACGGGCGTAAAACACCAACTCACTCACTCACTCACTCATTTCAAAAAGTTAATCATGTTAATGATGTCTAGTGTGGTGTTATTTATAGATTTAAGAACTATAATTTAAAAATGATAAAATCAATTACTTACAAAGTCTGGCACAAAAGGGTCTTGGGATTCTGACGTCGGGTCAGTGCTCGGCCCACAGAGCGACCAAGTGTGTACCCTAGGTGGCTGAATAGGGTGGCCCTCGTCCGCGGGTGTTGTCAGGTCAATAATACGGAAACCCTGACTGCTGATCACAGCGGGCCAATGTGTGTGGAGAGTGCTACGCTTCATGCACGTTAAAGACCCCTTTGTGGATCGCAAAGTAGTACACCACAAAGGCTAAATTTTCTGTCCCTACCCAGCTCTCCCCTTTTTCCTGTGATTCTTCAAAACTTAACGGCTCTTTGTTTCCCAACCCACCCCCATATTTCATTCACCATAAGAAGCAGAGGTACCAATGGGGTATCCGAATGTCAAAAGTCCGAAAGGGCAGAGACAAAACCAGTAAACACCAACAAGAACGGGACAAAAACAGACAACATGTAAAACATGGAAACACTAAACAACTGAATATCAATCAACAACGCAAACTCCAGTCGAAACAAGAGTGAACTCAGGTGCTCCTGGAAGAGTAAGCAGAACTTTCCTGCTTGGTATAGCACACCCGTTGCGTTGCTAACAGTCTATTCAGCGTGTCAAATCCAGTAAAGGAAGACAAAACAAAACTCTATGACAAACCAACATCTCAGCACTCATCTGAGAGATCGAATTCCCATATTTGTCTATAAGTGCATGATGTCTTCCGTAAAATCTCTTGAGTGAAGACAGCAACCGAGGAGCAACATAACCCTGTGTGAGAAATTTTTGTGTCAGACACGACACTCTGCTAAGGAAATCGATGTAAGTCCCGCACGCTCTGGAGTAACATCATTTCATGTTCATTTTATCATCCTTTTCATGTTCATCGCCTGTAAATAACCTATATAGCGTTGAATGGGCGTAAAAACAACTCACTCACTCATTTCAAAAAGTTAATTATGTCATAGTGTGGTGTTATTTATAGATTTATGACAATTGTTCAACTCAAATCAGCCAATTTCAAAATTCTTTTTTAGATTTTAGACCTAATACTTACCTTAATTGTATAAAGTCAAAATCAGTTTACTTGGTCTGCGATACGTGTTTGCTCCTGCCGATAAAGCGGCTAACATTGTCCTTGTGGTATGACGAAAGTATTACTTTGAGGTTTTAATATACGAAATTAAAAAAATCGAACACTTTCGACAGAATCAGTTATTATTGACGATCATATCATAGCAAACACAGCGCTTCGAGTTGCCCCGACATACTATAAGTTACCTACTATGTACTGGTTACCTAAATTGCACAAAAACCATATAGATCTTGTTTAATCTCTGCTTCAAGTAAGTGTTCTTCAAGCCATGTTTCCAAAGTTTTATCTCTGACTTTAACTACTATGAAGGAATTTATTATTCACTACTGTGAAAGGGTGTTCGAAAACAGTGGAATTAATCAACTTTGGAGCGTAAAAAAATCTCTTGATGTTTTAGACTAGCTGCGTGCATTTGAAAATACTTTCCATGCCGTTGATAGTTACGATTTTTCTACTTTATACCAACCTTCCACATAATCTTATTAAAAAGAAATTTGAATTTTTTGGTTATAATGGTGTTTTGATAAACCTAAGAGTGATTATATTTGGCTCATTAAGTACATCATGTTTTAGTAACGAGACTCAAAAAAATTACATTAACTGGACTGATGCAGAAACTATTACTGATCTTAATTATTTGTTAGATAATATTTACATACGTTTTGGTAAACAAATTTATCGCCAAATCATTGGTATTCCTATTGGTACTAATTGTGCACCACTTATAGCTGACCTTTTCCTATACAGTTATAAATCGCAATTTATGACTAAATTACAAAAAGACCCCAACAAATAGTACTCAATTGAAACTTTTAATAATACGTTTAGATATTCAAACGACATTCTTGCACTCAACAATCCTTCATACAGATATCTATCCTTCTGAATAACCTTGGAACAAATCTAACGTCACCAGTGACAGATGTCCATTTTTGGATTTAGATTTAAGTATTATCAACGGAAAATTACAAACTAAATAGAAATAAAAGTAATAACAAAATTATCGAACTGCGATGATTATCTCAAATGTCTTAAAAGATAACAAAATACAAGGCAAAAACATACCAGTGAAATTGGTGATGATAATGATCCTGACGTTAGAGTTGTTTTAAAATAAGAGATGGGTTGAACCATTTTTTATGTCGTGATTGCAGGATTCGGCAGTAACATGAAAAAGCTGTGTGGACATAAAGCAACCAACAATCAATCAATGAAAAAGCTGTGAGAATGGAGTGGTTATCTCGGTGCAACAGACAGTCGTATACTAATTCAAACAATCACAAATCATTACCGTCTTATATCCTTGGCCCAAAACGAAGTTACATGAATGTATACCCTGGCATATTGCATTAATGAAAATAAACTCTAGATATTGATGTTTTATCATACAATTTCGCCATGTAAGCTCACTAAGAGGAGTACAAGAAAGATCAACAAAACTTACAAATAAAGCTGAATTTCGGAAATCAAGCCGTTTAATGGAATCTTTTACTTTGGTCAAGAAAACATAGAAAACATGTTTATATACTGTTTTACTAATTTTGTTTATATTTGAATTTTCGCATCGAAACCTTTATACAAAATATTCGTGACCACAAATTCCATAAGTTAGCGTTATTTGTAACTTTCCAATGAAAAACAATCAAATTCTTGTATTATATAAAAAAAACTAAAACAGCTTTGAATATAATGACTTCAGTGAGTCTGTTATGAGAAAAAAGTTCAAAACTATCTACTCCGAGAAAATAATTACCATACGTTTTGTTTCAATTTCCCTGAAAATCTTTCATGTCGTGTGAAAATGACATATTCAAATGTTTTGTATGGAGCTATATTGTAATTTTGTCTAAAAATCGGTGATGAAGAGAAAGGAAGATTTTTAATGTACATTTTATTGCTGGTCAATATCATTGAAATAATTGCTTTATTCCTCATTGTCATTCCTATACATTTTAACAAAGACATAATAATGATTCTTTCGCAAGTTGTTTGCTTCATACTTTATTTGTGTTCCATTTCGATTAACCTTTTTAGTTAGTTAGTTAGTTAGTAATTGCCTCACTTACAGGAGATGAACATTGATTGATGCTTCACTTACAGGAGATGAACTTTGATTGATGATGATGGTGCATGATGATGATGATAATGATTATTACGATGATGATGATGATGATGATGATGATGATGATGATGATGATGATGATGATGATGATGATATGATGATGATGATGATGATGATGATGATGATGGTGATGGTGATGATGATGATGATGATGATGATATACGATGATGATGATGATGATGATGATGATGATGATGATGATGATGATGATGATGATGAAAATGATGATGATGATGATGATGATGATGATGATGATGATGATGATGATGATGATGATGATGATGATGATGATGATGATGATGATGATGATGACGACGACGACGACGACGATGATGATGATGATGATGATGATGATGATGATACGACGACGACGATGATGATGATGATGATGATGATGATGATGATACGAAGACGACGACGACGACGACGACGACGATGATGATGATGATGATGATGATGATGATGATGATGATGATGATGATGATGATGATGATGATGATGATGATGATGATGATTCAGTCGAGTTTTAATTGCCTTTGGAACACGGATGTCTTAGTAAAGTCAACCAATCAAGGCTGCAGCGGAGGGTCTTCATGTGCAGCCTCGATTTCGAACGTGCTATGATCATGACATTTTGCGCACATGGTGCTGTCAAGGTGCATCACTATGGTTTACCATCTGGTTTTTTTCTGTCTTATGGTCTATTACTTTTTAAAGATGTTCGAGGATGACTTTGAAAGTGATGAGATTTTGAAATTAATACCTTAAATCATAAGGGAATAATTGAAAATACAAAATAGGCTAACAATTTTGATAGGTAACCGTTCTCGTTGTACAATGTCAAGTCAATAAGAGTAAAAAACTTGGCAAGAAATGGTTTTCTTTGGGTTTTTTTTTCATAGCCTTAACATTAGCATAGTTTATCCGTTTAAACCTGTGCAAAAGTTGATGGACTTTAAAAAAAAAAAAACCAGATATTTATGATGTAATGAAGACCTTAAACATTAGAAAAGTTGGGGGTACCGTGCAACATTTTTTACCTTTTGATGGTAAAACCCCATGATTACAAAAAATCCTCAAAGGAATCATGTAAATAGTTTGTTGATTGTACGTTCGGCCTTTCACAATTGTCAAATCTCTTGTTGTGCCGCTGAACGAACTGTGTAATCATTTAAACCCGTTTTACAGCATAGAAAATAAAGAGATGTGGAATAAGTGTACGCGACACAGCCCACAATTAAACGGTAATTTAGAAAAACCACAATGGACAACCGCCAGCAGCCTTCAACGAGGCCAATTGGCACTGCTCGCGGTTCTGCAATTGGCCCATGGTCTAGATAAGATGCATATAATTCAAATCCAGCCCTGAAATAGTCACAGATAGACCCCCTTCTTAAGCAAGAAACAGAAAACATCAAAAAGACAAGTACAAACGAAAGCTTTGTCAAAGATTCCTGGCTTAGGACAGGACAGGCTTAGGACAGCATACAATATATGCTTCGATTTCGATACCAACAGCTAGATATCAATATTTCTGTCATTTACAGTTAATAGACTAGATCAATATAAGCTTAAATAGTAAAGAAAAATACACCAATTAAGCGGGAAAACATTTGTTGAATGATACAGTAGAAATAAAAGTTCGAAGTGTTAAAGTACATGTATATAACATGGTACCTATTTCGAAGACAAGGATAAACCAAGTGTTGCCAATTAATCAGCAGACCTACGAGGTGATAATAAAACACATTAAAACAAGTATAAAGTGACAGACGAAGCCTGATTAGGATTGGTCTGTTTGTTTATTTACACCTACTTTTTTACAATTCACATGGTGTAGGCTAAAAAGGAAAATTTCTCAATTAAAATCTGATTTAATGTGCCACATAATTGCTAGTTATGATATAGCTAGTTATGCCGGGTCAAGAAACACGAAAATTGTTGTGTGTCGTCAGTACTCTAAATGTCCTAGTTCTGATCCATCGCTCTTTATTCCAGAAGCAGTCGTTTCCAACCATATTGACCTTAATTGTGGCCCTATTCCAGTTCTTATTTTAGGCCCAACCATTTATAAAACTTGAAAGGAGAGCACCAAGCTTCATCCACGAAAACAATCACTTTGTATATCGTCAAGTGGTGCAACATGTAGGCTAAATTCTCCTCTCCTACTAAACTTTCCCCTTCTCTTGTGGTCTTCAAAATGTATAGTTCTTTTGTTCCCGACGGACCCACCCTCCCCCAAATCATCATTTCATGTTCATTTTATCATTTTTTCCATGTTCATTGCCCATATATAACCGTGTTAGTGTTGCGAGGGCGTAAAGCACCAACTCCCTTTCTCACTTATTTAACTAAAAGTAGGGGCTATTTTTTCCCGTGAGATCCCAATTTTAGTTAAATGGTCCGTCCTTTATCATTTTTTTATCATGCACCCTTTTATGTTCATTTACTCATATTGCCGAATGTGTGCGCTTAGAAGTTTAGTTAACAAGTAACCTTAATCAGCTTGTGAAATATGTTTAGATATGCTTTATCTAATAATTAGTCACGATCACGATTAAAAATAAATAAATACTTCTTTTGACAATTCACTTTCAGGTTTAAGCTTTCCTACAGGAAAATGTACATAATGTACACAGTCATGTTTACAACAAATAGCTATCAGAGTTTTCTATTATGTCTTTTTCATAACATCGATGTCGGATTAAAATATTCTAAATCTGAAACATGTCATGAGCTGTAATATATACCCATCGGACGTTGATTTGAGAAAGGGTTGTCGGTCTCTAAATGAAATCGGGTATTTACAATAGTATCTCATATTAAAGTCGACTCTTTTCCCTCACGGCAAATTTGAGATTCAAATTAAAGAATGATGCTTCGCCAGCTGAATAGAAGTTTCATAATCTTTCAATGTTTTTATTCAAATGCTGCTAATGAGAGGTTACTCCTTGAAATATCGATATACAGCATAACCAATGTAACCGTTTATAAACCCGTTTTTATATTATATACTCATAAAAAAAACTCTTTTGTGATTCGCTTAGACGTGGACACGTGACATGTGATATTTCGCTGGGTCAACTGGTAATCGTTGGGTCGCATGGTAAGGTCACCCTCTCGTGAGATTTTGCGCGTGAACCCTATAATTTTTCTACGACATTGTATGAGCTGTAATTTTTCCAATTGAAAAAGGTGATTGTCCGAAATATGTTTCGAAATTTAAAATGTGTTTCATTTAAATATTCGATATCATATAACAGTTATCACCCTAGATGATATGTGACCCGGCATTTCTTTCCCCTCGAAAAGTAAGGTCACCCTCGGGGCAAGCCCTCGCGTGACCTTACTTTCTCGGGGAAAGAAACCATCGGGTCACACACGAACTAGGGTGATAACTGTATAATATCCCGCCACACGAAGTGGCGAGGTATTAAGTTTATACCCTCAGTTTCGTTCGGTGTCTGTCCGTCCGTCCCCCGAAGGTTTCCAGATGATAACTTGAAAACGCGTCGATGGATTTGAATGATATTTTGCGTCGCTGTTTAGTACAATAGAATAAAGATTGAGTTCAATTTTCATGATGTTCCGAAAAATATGTTTTGAGATACATGAAGCCTAGTGAAAAATTAAATTTCATTGCATGTTGAAAATTTCTGATTTAAGGATAAGTTTATGGAAGCCCCGACGTGCCACCAACAAAAATATATTTAACTCGTAGCTATTGTCACCGTTAAGCGTCCGTCGTCCCGTCCGTCGTCCGAAAACTTTTCTTAAAAGTTCTTCTTCTCTGAAACATTTAAAGGGATTGCTTTGAAACTTTGTACACTTGATCTTTATGATGTCCTTTACCAACTTTGTGAAATTTGTGCACGCCAACCAACCAACATGGCTGCTGTTGCTAAAAATAGAACAGGGGGGTCATAAACAATATCCCTCTCCTCTTTATATTTTGGGCATTCAACTAGAAAATGAATTTCATCTTCTACTTTATCTAATGAACAATTTAAGCACTTTCTTTCAGACCTCTCTGTTTTATTCTTATCATATCTTTTTCTCTCAATTTGTAGATCATGAGCACTAATTCTAAGTTTACAGATTGTGCGTCTAATGTTAAAATTTTCAATCAAAAGGTAGGTCTCAAAGCAGTAGTTTACTTTAAATTTAAAATATGTATCTAATTTAGTTTGTGAGATGGATGATCTTTTCTTGTACCAAAAATTGATGTAACTATCACAAAGTTTCCTTTTTACAGTGTTAATTAGAGTAGTATATTTAACATTATGTGACTGTACACCCAATTTCTCTAGAATATAAAAGTTGAAAAATGGTGTTCTTTGTGTGTTTCACCTATAGAATGAAAGCTGTTACAGAAAGAGAAAAAAATGATGCTTGCTTAAATCTTCAGTTCAATTAACTCTTAAAAAATATCCATATGACTGAATCTGTCAGATGACCCTACCCCCTATAAAAGTTACGGGCCTTAATTATCAAGTTTTGGGTTATTGCCTTGAAAATTAAACCTATAAAAGATTAAGAAAAGCTTATGTTTAATTGCTTGAATGTTTGGCTATATGTGCTCTACAAAAGCCTTCATTATAAGGTTGAAATTGTATGTTGATCCTTTATTGGACTTTTTCACCTGAGATAAAACAAATTATTTTCATTTCATCAGTCATTGAAGTCGGGTGAGCGATTCAGGCTCTTCGGAGCCTCTAGTTTAAATAGGTCAAACATAATTCACATTCTTACTTTATTGCCATATATATTATTAATCCATATGACAAATCATTTGGTATCTTAGGGGAGTCATGCCCCACTTCCTTAAACTACAAAATACGTTAAATTCTAAAATCCATTTAGATCCTCACCCTATAACCAGATACCATAGGTGGTCTTGGGGGGGGGGGGGGGTCATCATCATCGCCCCACCCCCTCAAATGACAAAATACTAAATATTCTGAATACAATTGAGATCCCCACCCTATAAGCATATATGTTTATACTTTATATGACAACATGAATAATTTGGTACTATATTGGGGGTTTGATAGGGGGTCATTCTCCATCCCTTCAAATGATCAAATACTTTATCGTAGCGGGGTATCATTAAATGACCCATTAGATGCCCTATTTTTGGTATTTGTATTTTGAAACCACTGGGTAGATAACCGCTGCTGGTGGACCAGAGGTCCCCGAGGGTAATCACAAGCCTGGACTTCAGACTTGTCTCACACGAATTTACCATTAAATATCTAATATTTTTTGTTATTTAAATTTCCGATTGTTAAATTCAAAATTGTTTAAAACACCAGGTTTCTTTTTTTGTACTACACATGGTCGATATCATAGGTGTTGGATTTGGCTTTCCTGTTCGAACTTTTTGGCTTTGAGTACTTTTCATTCAATGGTTTTTGACCTTCCAATGTTTTGATACAAATGCTGCTGTTGAGAGGTTACTCCTTGAAATATCCATCAACAGCATGAACAAATTAACTGTTTATATACCCGTTTTTTGGTATTTTTATTCTTCAATTCTTTAATAGATCAGAAATTGAAGGATCTCATCTTGCAAAACCTAGGAGAATACGTTATCAATATATCTCATAGTTGAGATGACCTTACTTCTCGGGGGAGGGGGGTTACAAGTTCCTGGTTTGAAATAATTAACTTTGCTACGCCTGAAGCCCATTCCGTCGATTCAAGGTTCATCAGAGGATGCAAAACACAATATAAAGAGCCTAGAATAATAAAACCATAAAAGTCGAACTGGAAACTAAAGATTAACCTTTGCTGGTGTAAGGTATATAAAACTAGTCTGCAAAAGAGGCAACTAGAAGTTAAACTTGTTCTACAAAGATGTCTCCTCAAACACTTTCTCACATACTTGTATATGGTTCTATGCAAACTTAGTATGTTGTTTAACAATCATGCATTCTAATGTTTGCTGAAGACGTTTTAGAAAAATGTAAAACTGTAGCCTAAAACAAGCAAGTCCTTAAATTACAAAAAAAAAGCACTTGTTCAATATATTCCCTCAGGTAGCATTTCATTTTCTTTAAATGCGGTTTAGTGTACAAAAAGAAAATAATCGGGAAGATTAACAAATTAGCAAATCTATTGATGTCTTTAAAACCATAATGATTCCACTACCATGTTATAAGAAGCGACGCGGAGTATATATGCATGACAAAAAAAAACTATAAATATTTAAATGAAACAAAGTATTCATTGTTGTTCATTGAAAAAAAAGCTTATTGTCCTTTTGACAGCAAATAAGATCTTCTTGGGTTATACGGACAGCTTTGTTGTTGCTATTTACAAAAAAAATGTGGTAAATCCGACTACATATCTTTTGTGATGATTAGAGGGGAAATATTCATGTTTTCATTTCTGATTTTTTTCTTTATTTATGGCCCTGTCACACTATAACGTTTTAGCCAACGTGTGCCGAACGTTCGAATAATTTTCTAAAACGTTGGAACACGTTGGCAGTCGCTGTAAAAAGTTTCAAAAAATATTTCGGTGAACGACCACAAAGCGTCAGACTAACTACCTGCAACGCACGACAAACTTATTCAAAACTTATCTATAGCGTTCGCCCGGCGTACTTGACGTTTGCCTAGCGCATGTGTGACGACTGCAGAACGCATTCATAGCGTTAGCCCAACTTATAATTTTTCTCTCGGTGGGGAGACCTAGGATTTCAGTTAATTTCTTTAGTATCATTTCGTAATAGCCCAAATAGATCTATTATCTGGCTTAAATGTATCCCTGGATTAATTGATAATTATAGACTTGAATTTATTTAATTAGTTCCGTTATAAAAATATTGGTTTTCAGCGTTCCAAAAGTGATGATTTTTGCACTCAGTCTAAAAGAATAAAATATAGTGTAGATTTTATATTTTGATATGTCAAAAATATACAGAGAGGAATGCATGCGCTTGTCAACAAACTCTCAAAATCTCAAATGAGTATATACATGTAAGAAATACCGGTCTGTTGATGACTAATCCTAAATGATCACAGACAGCACGACGGATGTCCTTAATAGAGAAAAACGCGTGTGCTTATGAATATCTAAAATACACATTATTTCAAATGAATATTGAAATTAGACTGTCGTTACTCGTTGTATTTGAGTATTTTTCTACCAAAAAAATATCAACGAAAACATGACAGGTGTATTACAATTTGCAAGAATTACTTTCAATTCCAGACCATCTAAGTTATCTTTGTAATATTCAAGATTTTTTTTGGCTTTGTTCATTGTTTTTTTGTAAAAAGATTTTTTTTTCAGATTTGAATTAGTATTTGAAGCTTTTGAAATTGGCTTTCCCCTTGTAATTCAATCTAACTTATAACATTCTGGGGTTGATACGCTACTCGGTTGTTACAATGACGCTCTGTGCGCTCTGTACACGTTTTAAACGCGTTGTATAGGTTTCTTCGTCGTTAGACTGACGCTAGACGTGCGCTGCATTATCGCTAGACACGTTAGTTTCCATTAAGCTTAGCGTTCGTCAAACGCATTTCAACGTGCGCACAACGACCACATAGCGTACGTCAGCGTGTGTATAACGTCCTTCTAACTTATGCCTAGCGTTCGAATAATTTATTTCTAACACGTTGGCGAACGTCGGAAATTTTAAGCATGTTGAAAAATTTGCGACGCACTCGGCGATCACCAACGCACGCTGACGTTCGCTAACGTGTTTGTAGCGTGTTCATAACGTGTACAAAACTTACGCAACGCACACCAGCGTGTTGAAAATATATTTTAAAACGTCGGCACACGTTGGCTAAAACGTTATAGTGTGACAGGGCCATAACACATTGAATGAATGCCTTGTTTTGTCTTTTGTTCTTGGATATATGAGATTGATCATCCCAGTTCGGTAAATTTGTTGCTACCTTTATTTATATACAAAATCTTTGTCGTAAGAACCTGACATCTGTACAAAAAGATTGGGGACCATAAAGAGAAAGAAAAAGTACAAGATAACCGAACAATCGGGTCTTAACTTCAAAGAAAATGAGACCATGTTACTGGTTTTGTAAAGCTGTTTACAAAAGATAAGAAACACTTCTAAAAATCTAATAGGACATGTAGAAATAAAATTGAAATAGCTGATTTTCCCCAAAATACTATACCCGCTTGAGTTCCGAATTCTTGAATTTTATCAATCCGAAATCAAAAACGTTTTATAAAATATTTCTGAACTTCATTTTGATTTTATTTTTGTTTTTGATACTTGAGTACGCGTTGTTTATTTCTGTTCAGTTGTTTTTGTGTTTTACAGTATGTTTTATGTTTTTCTTGCTGTTCTGGTTTGTGTTAGCTGGTTTTGTCACTGCAATTTCGGGCTTTTGACACTCCAGTGTCCCAGTGGTGCCTGTTTGTTTCTTTGTTCAGGTGTTCCCCAACTAAACTATAAATCATGAACGATTGTACAAACAATCTATATGATTTCAGCTTTTCATAAATTTAATAAGCAACATTCT
Organism: Arcuatula senhousia; assembly: GCA_963971305.1. Lineage (NCBI taxonomy): Eukaryota > Metazoa > Mollusca > Bivalvia > Mytilida > Mytilidae > Arcuatula > Arcuatula senhousia. The sequence goes on from OZ020306.1 coordinate 7,739,062, forward strand.
TCAACTTACCCTTTATCTTAGGTATTCCATAAATATTATAATTAATCTATATTCCTCTTTAATTTGTTTTTTATACGGTAACACTAAACAAATACCAGTTACAATCGAGTCATTAATACTGTGCTATCTGAATGAATGGAAGTTTAATAAACATTTTATTCGTTGGTAGATAATGGATCAATATAGCCTTTCGTCATTCTGCTAATTACTCTGGTCATCTGAACAAAACAATTTCCTTCCTGCCGTATACGGAAAACATAGCTCCGATTTTAGTGGCTGAAGATGTGTAAAAATTAGTCTTTAATAATTAATCTGCTTATTTCTTCGACAGGTGCAACCAGCTAGAAAATTTAATAATGTAGGAAAATTTGTTTTAATTTTGAATTGTTTGGTAGTGAAAACAAACTCGTAGTTTGTACATGCAAGAAATAAATATTTTGGTAATTTTTATGTATATGTTGTGTACAAGTTACAATATTGTACATGTTGCAACATGTACAAAAAAGTTGTACATGTTGCAACATGTATGGTGCAATTGTACAAGTTGCAACATGTACATCTTTTGATGTACATGTTGCAACTTGTATAAACTTTTGAATGAAATTTGTCCTAACTTGTACAAATGGCATATAAGGATAAATCGCTAGCTATGAACTACTTATGTAATTTGCTTGAAATTCTGCTTTATTATCCCCGAGCCCAATGGAGTTGACAAGGGATATATAGCTTTTGGTTCGTTTGTTCCTACTAAGTACGCAATGGTTTTTTGGAATGATATTTGGAAAGTGGGTAGATCTTGGATAGTAATTGACATCTGTTCCAGATTTAGGTCACCTCCACTTACATTTTAATGTTAAGGACAAAGGGATTAGCTGTCATGTGCGACTGCTACATTTCATTATTTACAACCAAAAATGTTATCAAGGAGATATTTCAGAAATATGCAAAGGACAATGTTCAGCAATATTGACCAGTCAACTTTTTATTGCAAGATGTACATGAATGACACTTCAAGTTACATTGCAATTTGTTTTTTGGGGGTATTTTCCAATTTTTCCTGTTACAATTACAAAAAACAACAACTTTGCCTTCTACTCACTGACATTTTGCATACAGCCTCAAACTCCATTTAACATCAGGTACATCAGCTACACTTATAATCACACATCCTGTAAACTCAATCTGTGTCCTTCTCATGTAACCGTTTTGTCATTATGCACTACTCTCGTTCACACTTGATAGCTCTTATGGACACTTATCATAATCTGTAGTAAATTTAACCTTCAAACCAATTTCTCTCAAATGTGCTTCTTTCTTTTTCCAAATGATTTTCTCAAAAGATTCAATTTTAATTACGTTGAACAGCTTTAGAACTCTCCTAACTTAGGCATTCAAGTTGTAAGCTGCTGCAAAGGGATTTGCAACCCTCTATCAATATTTTATCAGTCAGTGTGCCATGTTTTTTTTTGCATAACACATTGACTCTTTAACAAAATGCTGAAAGAGAGGAGCAAGTCCCTTTGGCCGCTGCTTGTTTTGGCCCTTTTCAATTCTTGCATGAGAGCTGGTGTATCTCCCTCACTCAATGCATTGTTGCAGAATTGTTCTTGGCAAGCTTGACAATCTCTTGATAGACCTTCTGCTGTGTTTCACTCATTTTTTCAACCTTGTAGTGTTTTACCTTTAAACATCTTCTCATTTAAGCTGAGTGGTCATTGAGATATCTTTTTAATTTCTATCATTTCTATTATAATTTAATTCCAGTTTCTGGGTAAGTTTTAAAATCAAAATACAAACACAATTAATTTAAAACTGAGTTTTATGTATTTGACACTTTTTATTTTCAAAACAAGGAAACATAAATGTCTTCACCGACCAATTGTACAAGTTAGAACAAATTTCTTTAAAAAGTTTGGACATGTTGCAACATGTACAGCAATTAGTGTTGCAACATGTACACTATTGTAACTTGTACACAACATATACATATATATTTCTAAGTTTTCTTTCATTTTTTTTTTGGCAATTTTAATTATTAACCCGACGTTATGAAAATAAATATCAATATTGTGCTTTTCAAATAAAATGCAGGTCCTTATTTTGGCAACACACCCGTTGCGTTTGCCAGTGAATGGTTTGATCAGGTCAAATCTGTACATCTACTTAAGGTACTTTTTACTAACACGTTACATGCTCTATCATGTGATTAGCACGAGTTCTGGAACAACTTACAAGGTCTAAATAAATAGAGGTAATATCAAAATTACCAAAAAAAAAGAAGTACCAAATGGATATTTAAATTATCTTAAAGAAGGCAAATACAAAATCAGTAGACGAATTCACGCCTTGGGTGATCCCTCTCAAATATCAAGGAAGAAAGTCAAAAAGCTAAACACCCAGGGGAAATTCGAATCCAACGAGGAATGTTGCAACACAAGTTTGAAAAGTTTGAGTCTTTAATCTAAATGGTTGTTAAAATACGTCATTCAGTGACCATTTCTAGATTTTAACCCCAAAAATGGAAAGCACTTTTAAAAGTTTCGCTTCTAGTCTGATGATCTTGGGGATTTATGGGGAAAATAGACGATAAAGAGATGTGGAATAAGTTTACGCGGCACAACCAACATAAGGAAACGGCAATTCAACATGTCCAGAGGTCGCTGCTCGCCGTCTTGCATTTTCCCAAGACTAAAATTAAATGCATAAGAATAAAAATGATCCCTAAATTATTTTAACAAAAGACCCATTTCTGGACATCGAATAAAAACAGATAGTTGTCAGGGACAAACAAAAGCTTTGATCAGGATACCTAGCTTAGGACAGGCACAAATGTTGCGGGGTAAAACTAGTTTGTTTTTGTCCTAACCTTCCCTTATATTTTAATATTGTACAAAGCACACAAAATAAAACACTTTGATAAAAGTTTAATGCACCAAGAGAAAACCTTAGACAAGAGCACTATACGAGAACAACAAGACGTAAAGGAAGTCGTTAAGTGAACGAATATCGCCAATTGAAATCACCAATAGTCAAGATTGTCATAAAGTCGAAGATTGTTTCGTCAATATAACCATAGAATGCATCTCAGACCATGGAAAGTGACATAAGAAGCTTGTCAGAGCTTTTGTTTGTCCCTGTCATTTATCTGTTGTTTGTTCTATGTCCAGAAATGGGCCTTTCCTTGAAAATTTAGGGATTGGATTTGAATCCTATATATTTTATTTTAGTTTTGGGCTAATGCAAGACAGTGAGCAGCAGCGACCTTTGGTCATGTTGAAGGCTGCTGGCTGTTTTCTATTGTTATTTTTTGAATTGTCGTTTCCGTATGTTAGTTGCGTCGCGTTTCTCCCATTCATAACAACGGTATCCAAGTTGTAAAAGTTGCATGGGCAATTTATATTGCCGAGTGGTAGACAAATGTCGTCGTGAGGTTTCCTGCAATTTCAATTGTTTGACATTTTTTCTCAAATTTAATGGGGGAAACAGGTTAATTTTCATTGAGATAAAGTAATTGATTCAATTATTTCTCCAATCTTAGGTGTTATTTTTTATAACTATTCAACAGGCCCGCCAAGGCTCGCGTGTTAAAACAGAAAATAACAATTTGGTCGGGATATCTGTTAATTCAATCCTGAGGCAGAACCTATATTTCAATTTGGAGGGGAAAAACGGTGCAAACTTAACTAGTGCACATTTGATCGCCGATTTTGTATTGAAAAATCTTCCTTCAAAAGTGTAACAGCTATGTAAGAAATACAATGCCATAATGATCCCCTCCGTAAACTGTTGCATAATCGCTTATGTAATCCTTACTTGTCACATATTTTTTTTCTATAGATTTATTTAATTCGTGATTAGGTTTTTAGCTCACCTTGCCAAAAGCCATGTGATGTATTGCCATCACTTGGCGTCCGTCGTCGTCTGTCGTCTTCTGTCGTCGTCTGTAAACTTTTTCAAACGTTAACTTGTCCGACACCATAAGTCCAATTGCAATCCAAACTTGGTACAGTTGCTTAGTGGCATTATGTGAACAAAACAATCGTTCGGATTTTTAAACATTCGAAAAAAAATATGGCCGTCGAGGCTTAAAATAGAACATAGGGGTCAAATTACAGTTTTTTGCAAATAACTAAAAAACGATGACAGATATCAATTTGCCCATTTTCAAAATGTTTGTCAAATTTTGCATTTATTTAGCCCTATATCTTAAAAACTAAACAAAACATTTCAGAAATATAAATGGCATATGGTTTAGCACAATAATACCTACATAATATGTGTATCTGTGTAGTTCAGGTGAGCGATTCAGGCTCCTGGGAGCCTCTTGTTTGTATTTTCATTGAAGCTTCGTTTATTATCAGATCCTTAGATCCCAATCAAAAAGAAAATCAATGTCGTAAATATTGGTTTGATTGTTGATTTCTGTTCGGTTATTTTGTGGGACTATTTTATGTTTTTGTCATACTAGAAATCAAATCGTTTAACTTAAATGAAGATAAGTCCCATGCGTGGTCCGTTCTTGGAATTCTGGCATCGGCGTAAGTGTTCAGCTCAAAGAGCAACCAAGTGTGTACTGTTGGTTGCGTAATAGGGTGGCCCTTGTTCGCGGGGTTGTCGGTCTATAATACGTGACATAGTGACAACGTTCATGCGCGTAAAGACTCCTTTGTGGACCGCCAAGTAGTGCACAACACAGACTAGATTTTCCGCCCCTAACCACCTGTTACCTCTAAAAATTTTAATAAAAGATGAAAGAAGCAAAAAAGTAATAATGGGGCATTCCAAAATCGAAATTCCGAAAAACCTAGACATGAAATACAAGACGAATAAAACGTAACTGTAAAACTACACGCAAATCAAAACTATATACAATCAACAACACAAACTTAAGTCGAAACGAGAGTGATTTAAGTGATCCGCAAGGGTAAGCAGTTAAAATGCTCAGGAAAGTCAGATCTTTACAAAGTAATCCAAAAATAATGTTTTAAACACAAAGAAACTTTTATCAATGTGTAAAGAAGCAGAGGTACCAATGGGGTATCCGAATGTCAAAAGTCCGAAAGGGCAGAGACAAAACCAGTAAAGACCAACAAGAACGGGACAAAAACAGACAACATGCAAAACACGGAAACACAAAACACTGAATATCAATCAACAACACGAACTCCAGTCGAAACAAGAGTGAACTCAGGTGCTCCGGAAGAGTAAGCAGTAACTTTTTTCACAATTTTGTGGGAAAAAGCTACAAAAAAATATAATGACCGGCTTTTATTAAAGGTCGATGGGCATCTTCCGTGTCCAAAAGTATGATTTCTTATGTTATAGGTCAATGACATGTTAATCATACCGGTTATGGAATGAATTTAAAATAGGTCTTCAGATCCTAGACCAGGTTGGCTTATTATTGCATGCAGATTTGATTTTTTGTTAATAACCGTCTTAAATCCTGTTTTGTCGGGCGTAAATCATTTTTGATTGGGAATCAGAGATACGTTACACAATATCTTGTAGGGCTTAACAATCATAGCGATATATCTGTCCAAGTCCAATTATTTTAGTATTAATGATGTCTGTATATGTTAACCAAGAGTTACTGAAATATCTAGATTTACATTTAAGATAGCTTATGTGCATAATCTAAATGTTTTAACTTTTATGCCCGGAGAATTTATTTTTCAACTCAATAAGAAAACACCTGACTACAAAGTATGGTGTGTCTCGCATAATGAGCACAATATCGTTTAAACCCCGGGTCATTTTGTTTAAACACACACTGTAAATCACTAGTAAACTAAAACTGCAGATGAGATTTCTCTGGTGATAGTAAAACCTTTTAATACTTATTCGCGCAAAAAGGACAGAAAATGGAGCAAAGGATGGATTGCGATAAAGCCCTGTTTTTGCCCATCAACAGGCAAAAAAATAAAAAGTATTTCGAAGCCTGTAACTTTATAGCCAAATGATTGTACTGTCATAAATGGATACTGTTTAAAAATTTTACATATTAAGCACAAGATGAAAATTTGTGTTTAAAATCTATTTTTAAAAGATTTCAAGGTACATGTATACCTTTATAAAAGTGAACTTTGTGCAAATATACTTGAAGATAGAGTCTACCAATTTTATTAATGGTTCTTTATATGTATACATTACTTTAAACAACAATTTTGAATTTGAAACATATGGTAATCTTAATAAAAACGAAGGAAACACAGAGATTTTGAATGACTACGAGGTTAATCAAAGTACCGTTGGTACCGTGTACTTGGAAGTCACATTTGAACGAAGGCAAGCGATTTGTGTTGTGGTTTATAACTTTTCGACAGAAGAAGGCAATTACAAAATGTAGTTTTTAAAAGGTTATGAAAAATATAGCAAATACTATATCATCATTTAAAACAAAATAAATAAACAAATCAAGTAAATATGCCCGGAGAATTTATTTTTCAACTCAATAAGAAAACACCTGACTACAAAGTATGGTGTGTCTCGCATAATGAGCACAATATCGTTTAAACCCCGGGTCATTTTGTTTAAACACACACTGTAGATCACTAGTAAACTAAAACTGCAGATGAGATTTCTCTGGTGATAGTAAAACCTTAATACTTATTCGCGCAAAAAGGACAGAAAATGGAGCAAAGGATAGATTGCGATAAAGCCCTGTTTTTGCCCATCAACAGGCAAAAAAATAAAAAGTATTTCGAAGCCTGTAACTTTATAGCCAAATGATTGTACTGTCATAAATGGATACTGTTTAAAAATTTTACATATTAAGCACAAGATGAAAATTTGTGTTTAAAATCTATTTTTAAAAAATTTCAAGGTACATGTATACCTTTATAAAAGTGAACTTTGTGCAAATATGCTTGAAGATAGAGTCTACCAATTTTATTAATGGTTCTTTTTTTGAATTTTGAATTTGAAACATACGGTAATCTTAATAAAAACGAAGGAAACGCAGAGATTTTGAATGACTACGAGGTTAATCAAAGTACCGTTGGTACCGTGTACTTGGAAGTCACATTTGAACGAAGGCAAGCGATTTGTGTTGTGGTTTATAACTTTTTCGACAGAAGAAGGCAATTACAAAATGTAGTTTTTAAAAGGTTATGAAAAATATAGCAAATACTATATCATCATTAAAAACAAAATAAATAAACAAATCAAGTAATAATAAGGGTTTATACTAACATAGATATACAAGAAAGCTCGTTGACCAAAAATATAACCACACTTGTACCGGAGAGCGAATGCACAATAGAATAGGTTATACCGCGGTCTGGGGAAAAACGCGGATGGATTTCTCCGAAATCGATCATTACTATACTTTGAAAGTCCTTGACTTCTAAGTAAACATTATAGTCTTTTGAATTTATAAGTAAGTCTTTCACGCGGAACCAGCTTGAAACTTTTACAAAAATGTGTTTTAGTAATACAAGTTTTTTGACAAAATATGGAGCTGGTTCCGCCTGCAAGACTATACTTCCGGGAAGGATATATATTCCTCAATTTCACCACGTTTCCATAGGCACAATGTTAAAATCATTTGCGGTGGTTCATTACAAGCACCGTTTTCTTTTCATTTTCAAAATAAAAACACACAAAAAAACTACAGATGTTACTTTCAAAACCTACAAACATTTACCTACCCCCCAAAAAACTTGTGATAAAATTTACCTAAGTTTATTTTTAACTTCAATGGTGGGCTGAAAAGGGGTCTTATCGCAACCCATCATTAAGGCTGAAAAATGACATAGGCTATTAGAGACAAGACAGTTTAAACATTTGCACAGATATTTGATTTTTTTGCTGAGCTTAAATGCATTCCGTATTTTTGTGAGTGAGTTGGTGTTTTACGCTTTACTTGGCAACACCACTGTATAGTTGATTAAGGTGATGAACATGGAAAGGGTGATAAAATGAAAATAATAAAATGATGGTGAAGAATATGAGGGGTGCAAACAACGGAACTATCAATTCAAAATATCACTGGAAAAGGAGAGAGTTAGGTAGGAGCGGAAAATTTAGCCTAATTAGTGCGGTCAACAAAGGGAATCTTTTATATGCATGAAGCGGCGCATTGTCCATTCACGTTAACACATCAGACATATACAGTCTGAAAACTGGTGGTATTTAAACAATAGAATGAGAGCTCTTCATCGGAAAAGATAGGAAAGTCCATTCGAATGTTTATCCTGGTTGTCAAGTGAATTAAAAGTTCTTTTTAGCAAAAAAGTTCATTCCATTTTAAGTTATGTTGTTTAAATAAACTATTCTGAATTAAAAAGAGTTTATAAAAGTAAAAAATTACATTTATAATGCATGTAATTATGTGGATATTTATAAAATGCATACGGTGGAACTGAAATGGATCGCACAACCTTAACGTTTATATATGTTTTTAATTTACTTAAGACTCCAGGAGGGAACAAATATAGAAACAAATCAAATTCATTTTTCAAACACACCATCAAAACAGATTTAAAGAATATTTATACTGAAACTTGGTACAACCACAGAGACAAATTGATAAATGAAAATGGAAAATTGAGAACTTATGTTAAGATTAAAACAAATTTTGGATATGAAAAATATCTTGATCTTATTACTGAACCAAAACTCAGAAGGTGTATTACTAAATTCAAAATTAGCTGTCACAAATTCAAAATAGAATTGGGTAGATATAACAAACCCAAAACATCTATTGAGGAACGAATTTGTGACCACTGTAGTAACTCTGAAGTTGAACTGAATCTCATTTCTTTAATAACTGTACCAAATTTTCAGGTTCTAGAAATATCTTATTTGATATCATAAAAGAATCAAATAAGAATTTTTACCTATTATCTCCATTCCACAAATTACTTTGGACATTTAACTGTGAAAATATTACTGTTCTTAACTCACTTTGTAAGTTCCTTCTGGAGTCTGAGATAATATAAAGTATAAAATAACAATTACCATTTATCTTATTTGTAACTATATACATGTACTAGATATATAAACTGTACTCTCAATTGCAATAATTTATTTATTTATAATTGATACAATGTATACGATTCTTCATTATTATTGTTTGTACTGTCATTGCCCCTTGAGTGTCCATAATTGGTCAATAAACTTGTATTCTTGTATTCTTGTATTCTTGTATATAGAAATAGAAAAAAAATACACTATTTCTTGAAATGTATATCTTTCCATCTTCAAATTTTCAGACATGTACTGCAAGAGGTTAAGCCAAAATAAAATTAGTCCGTCTTGACAACCTTCATCTTAAAAAGTACACGATTTACCTGTTGAATTTGACTACGTCATAGAACATGTTTACCTTTTTGACCGGTGTCCGTACATTGGGATCAACAACATGTGAATTTGCATTGTATTGGTCTTCAGTCATCCGTTTTTAAAAATAGGAATGCCTCCCTTTTATCATGTTTATTATTAGTGAAAGATAGAACTTTGGTTGTGTCCCTTGAAAGTTTTTCATAGTTACACATTGAATTCAAATGGATCGTTAAGTGATAACAGTAAAATATAATTTCCAAACTAATATCTGTCGTAAGAAAAGGTAATAACCTAACATTCACAAAAAATTCGAGAATGTACTGCAGGTATTACGCCTTGTGTGATTTTTTTAAGGTTGACATTTTAATTTTTTCCAACGTCCAGCAAGTTTCACTGGATTTGTTAAAATTTGCATTTTTGTTGACCTTATAAACAAATGTTTACGCAACAGAAAAGATTCTTTAATAACATGACATGTCCAACGTATATGATAGTAGTCAGGTCCATGCGCAATAAATGAAAGTTGAAGATTGTTAACATGCCGTCGCCATCGTTGTTGTCATCGTTAAAAATTTAAAAACACATTAGCTTTTTTCCGCAGGGGAGATAATTGAATACCACTAGATATTAGACTGTATAAACACACGGCAGAACCATTAAGACGAGAAATAATGTTGACGGACGGGACATAGACGTAAAATCCTTGATACGGATTAAAACACAGGTAAAATACACAATTTGGGATGGATATAGTCAGAAAAGGTAAGACATTTTATTTGTTTACAAATGATAATAGAAAAACTGAAGCGTACAGTATAAAGAAAAATGAACTAGCTAAATATTTATGTTTGAAACATTGAAATCGGCCATGTAGTTTTCGAGAACATTAACAAACCAATAGCCTACCCTCGTACTATAGCACACTTTCATTACGAGCAATGTGAAGCAAAAAACACTTTTTTTTTGTGTTTTTTAAAAGTTTTGTGCTCTTTTAATGATTTTTAAAATTGTATAGGCTGTTCATCAATTTATTCACGAAGCCATGGACTGCAAAGCATGTCGCTGTCCAAGAAAAAGGGGTACATGCAAATAATCTACGTTACGGACGAATACATGCATGATTTATAATGTATCAGACAAATGGTGCGTGTATAAACTTTGTCAGCGACTGTCGTATGAACGTCGTGTCTTAACTGCAAACGACAGTCTGAGTTAAAATTAATATTAAATAAAATATGTATCAATATCAGTTCTGAAGCCGCCAGGTGGATGCAACAACCTTCTCCTTTCTTGTAATTGTAAGATGGCTATTGGTGTATTCGTTCGTATGAAGCTTCATGTACGTAATGGTTTTAGTTATGTCAAAAGCTGCAGAACCATATACATGTATCTTAAAGGTCAGGGGTATATGTACATCTTTAATGGCTGTCAGCATGACTTAATACATTGCCACATAAATGACTCAAGTTAAAGTTTTTTTAGATGGTTCAAATGTCTTCATCTGCAAGTGAATTGGCTAATCACGATTTAAGATTGGATAGAAAATAAATAATTTTGCGTTTTCTGTTTATTTAGATAAGTTGTCAATCGTACATGTATCCAAAGTGTTACTAATGTGTGTTATGTAGGTCACCTGTTTGTTCCATTTGTCGTGGTTAACAATATTATGCATCTGCATTAACATAAATTCATCTTGACTTACATTTTCAGCATGTATAACTCTGGTTACAGGTTTTGGTAAATGTCCATAGCTAAGAATCTGCAAGTGATCGAGAGTCACCCTACATTTTTTGACGTCCGTCCGTCCTATTGCCCGTCTACAACTCTTGTGAAAATAGACCTTAAACTAAAAACTACTAACAATACAGTTCTGTACAGATGAAAAAAACTTATATAATTTTGATAGATTTTGAAAACGGGCTTTGTGAACACTTTAACGCCAAAACTATTTACAATATCCTTCTGATAAAGTTGCAGGGTAGGTTCAGTGTAGCATGTCATGATTAGTATATTAAAACATATTTCATGCAAATTCATAAAATTTGTTTGAAATTTTTTTTTATAGAAAATCACGGATTTTCAAATTGGACTTAGTGAGCAATAACTGAAAAACAACTTTTTACTAAAATTAAATACCGTTCTGAAAACACTTAGATGTTTGCCGACTGGACCCTTCCAGACTTTGGCAGTATTTTAGACTTTAATATAACGGGCAAGAGGATTTGCTGTTATGTGCGACTGTTTCATGTCCATGTTAATAGTAAATATAACAGTTCAATAATGCAATTATCTGGAATGAAAAAAAGATTGTGTTCCACTGGTAAAAGCTGAAGTAAATCTGTGTAAAAACACACATTTATAATAAAGGTTTACTATGAATTTTTAATATTAACAATGACATTATGTATTTCTTTTTGTAGTCAACATAACAAGAGTGACCTACCTTGTATTTGTATCATCAGAACACTGTCAAATTATATATCTCTTAATTGTATTTCATGTATTTCAGTTACACTTGTTGACTGCAACGCAATTATTTTGCATGTATCGGTCCGTTACCAGGTTTTATTGCATGTATTTAGAGTCATTTTGTTTATGTTTGAAATATATAAAAAATATTGAACGTTATTATTGGATATTGATATTTTCATTAAAACAAAACTTTATAAACTTCTTTTACTTATATAGAGGCATAACTTATCAGATTATTACTCTATACAGGCCTGTTTATATTAACCAGTTTGAATTGTCCGTGTTAATGTAATCAAATCGAGCACACCGTTCGTGAATGATTTAAAAATATACCATTGTGTTCGACAAAGAGAACTTAAATCCTTATACAATATGTTCTTGTTTATTTACTGGGCATATTTTTAAAGTTTATTACATTCATATGTTTGATATTTTCGAGATTAAAAGTTGAAAATTGACATAAACCGTGAAAAAATTGCATGTATCGTCCGTTAACAATGTTTTTCTCCGTAATGGTTCTGCTGTGTGATAAATGATCCTGCTGTAAAGAACAACCTTTACATTTATGCTTACTCTTCCGGAGCAAAATGAGTTTACTCGCGTTTCGACTTGAGTTTTTACGTTGCTAATTGCGGTTAAGTTAAAACATGTATTTTTGTTTGTTGTGTGGTTTATTTCGTCGTGGTGATTTCTTTTTGTCTACGCTTTTTGTCTTTATCTTTTCGGAATAATGATGTTTGATTGCCCTTTGGGTACACCTTTGTTTCATACATTTGTAAGACACGAAATTATATGAGGCCACATGAGATGTTACAGATACATATGAATATGGGATTTTTTTTATTCAGGTGAGTAAAGATGTTGGTTTTCTAGAGAGTTTTCTATTGATATCCTTTACCGAATAGATGATTTTCATAGTTGTAGGTTAGATTACATATACATTGGAGAAGGGGAAAACAGCTCGTTTTCTTAAAATCTATAGCATATTTATCAATAGTAAATACATTAACAGCGTTCGGTAAATTTTTCAAAAAATAGTTATACATTTATCAAATTATTTGTGTTGTCCAACGAGCGGTTTTTGTATTCCTATTTTTCCTATGATCCTTTGGGACAGGTAACTAGAATGTCTGGTCTTAGGTTTTTCAATGAGTTATTCCCCTTTTTAGTTCACCTGACCCGAAGGGTCATGTGAGCTATTGTCATCACTTGGCGTCCGTCGTCCGTCCGTCGTCTGTCGTCCGTCCGTAAACTTTTTAAAACGTTAACTCCTCTGACACCATAAGTCCAATTGAAACCAAACTTGGTATGGTTGTTCATTAGCATTCGGTGCTTAGAACTGATGTGGGGATTTTTGATTCGTCGTAAAACATGGCTGCCGTGGCTAAAAATAGAACATAGGGGTAAAATGCAGTTTTTTGCAAATAACTCAAAAACGGCTACAGATATCAAAACTCTGGCACAATGTAAAAGTGATCAGCACCTCAAGATCTACCTACCCTGAAATTTTGAAGAAAATCCAACAACCCATGTAGGAGTTATTGCCCTTTTTGTGGATTTTTTGCAAATTTTGCACCTGTTTAGCTCAATATCTTGAAAACTATACAAGATATTTGAGAAATTTAAATTGCATATTGTTAAGCACATCAAGATCTACAAAATATGTAATAGGGTCAACGTTGTAGAACCTTTCCTTTTAGGAGTTATTGCCCTTAGAACGTCAAAATTGAGCATTGTAACAGCATTTCCTCATTACATTGAAAACGTTAACTCCTCTGACAGTTCAAGTCCAATTGGAACCAAACTTGGTATAGTTGTTTATTAGCATTAGGTGTATAGAACCGATGTGGGGATATTCGATTGGTCGTAAAATATGGCCGCTGTGGCTAAAAATAGAACATAAGGGTAAATGGCAGTTTTTTGCAAATAACTCAAAAACGGTGACAGATTTTAAAATTTTGATTGGGAACAAAAGTGATCAGCACCTGAAGATCTACCAGCTCTGAAATTTTGAAGAAAATCCAACGACCCATGTAGGAGTTATTGCCCTTTTTGTGGATTTTTTGCAATTTTGCACCTGCTTAGCTCAATATCTTGAAAACTATACAAGATATTTGAGAAATTTATATTGCATATTGTTAAGCACATCAAGATCTACAAAATATGTAAAAGGGTCAACGTTGTAGGACCTTTCCTTTTAGGAATTATTGCCCTTAGAACGTCAAAATTTAGCTTTAAAGTCAAATTGGACCCAAACTTTGTATTGTTGTTTATTAGCATTAGGTGTATAGAACTGATGTGGGGATATTTGATTGGTTGAAAAACATGGCCGCTGTGGCAAAAAAATAGAACATTGGGTTAAACTGCATTTTTTTGCTAATAACTCAAAAAGGATGACATATTTTTGAATTTTAATTGAGATAAAAGTGATCAGCACCTTAAGATCCATCATATTGTCAGATGACCCCCTTATTAAACTTATGACCCTTTCAATGTCAAATAGATTTTGCCTAATAGCCGTTACTCCAGGTACATATGTCAGGTGAGCGATTCAGGCTCCTGGGAGCCTCTTGTTACTAATTACCAAAGATTTCACCATAAACTAACAATATGAAAATGGTCTATTTTGGTGTTATACAACGAACAGAAGCTGCTAACCCTTTTGCTGATTGTTTTCGATTGATTTTGTGTTCTCTGTTTCTTTGTGTTGTTCTTTTTCGAGTAGATCGATTTTGTCAGTGCCCTTTCGGACTTTTGACATTCGAATTTAACACTGGTATTTTTGCTTCTATCATACCACCAATTTAGGATAATAAATGATTTGAAAAATTAAAATGGAATGTTGTGTCAGAATTTGTTTTAATACATTTAATACATTACAGTTGCTTCTTGTCATACTCAAATTCTGAATTGCCCCCTAAACATGAATATAACAAATGTTTTCTAAAATGGTTTTATTTATTTTAACTTAATACACATATTTTTTCAGCTATACTCTTCCAAATTCAGTTTTTGAAATAAAGAAGGGAGACTACAGAAGCCCTGGGAGACAATTCATGTAAAAAAAATTGAGTTACGTAATTCATATTTAATTCTAAGCTGGCTACGCTTTTGTCTTGTTTTATTTCAAAATTAATTGTTTTGATTAAATTAAATTGAATGAGTGAAATCAAAAAAAAAGTTTCCATGGCTAATTTCTTTGTAAGATATGATTTGATTATTATGTTTTGACCTAAAGCCCTTTCCTACATATTTTTTTTATAATTTGAACACATTTGTTCTTGTATGATTTTCTGTGACCTATTATTTTTTTTATAAGAGAATTCACATGTTACTTAACGTGTCCCAAGCAATTTTTAGACAGTGATGTTGGTTCCTTCTGATGATGCAGGGAAAGGGGCATCCGTTCTGCCATGTTTTCAATGAAATATTAAAATGGCAAAAGATTACATTTTTAATTTCAGAAAAAAAAATCGTCCATTTACTCTTAGCCGATGAGACACCTGTCAACAGAAATCATTAATCATTTCCATTGCATCCTTCTGAATAAATGAATATTAACATCTTAAATGCACATCATTCTTTATTTGGTTCTTCTCCATATGGGACTACCATGTTCAGAATAGGCAGATCCACTAAAAGCGCTTAGTATTCTAGTCGGACCGAAAGAATGGGATGATTGCCTAGATGTTTTTAAGCCCTGTCACCGAACAATTTTTTTTTCGTGACTAAATTGGATGAGTTTATGGAAGCCATTCATCGGTGTCATTTAAAAAAAGATGAACATTACCGTAGAACAATGCTATCGCTGTACGAGAATGGCTTTACAGAATAAGACACCGGAATCGAGACCGTGTCACTGATCAAAATAAATCATTTTTTATATAACTTATAATTTTGAGAAAGGAAGCAAAAGACCATTATAATCTAAAAATCTATGAAATTTGACAAACCGAAGATATATGCTCAGATGAATTTCCAAACAAAGCAACTGTCAACCATTTATCAAAATTATCATTAACGGCTTTAAATGAATAATTACGTATTTTAGTTTTGTTATAATATGCATTTTTCGTATGTGTTCCAAGTAACTTCAACCGAGCAGCATGTGAGTATCAACGGGCCCAATGCATTTTTATTTGACATAAAAAACTTTTGGTCGCCAGATAGTAAAACATTTAAAGAAGGATAAACCTACAACTAAATATACCAGATATGACAAATTTAATTGATCTTTGGCTTTTTGATATAGTCTGATTTTAGTTGGAGCTGGCACATAAAAGAATAACTGTTTTGCATGCTTTTGCCTGAAAGCATGAAAGCTATTGTACGCAGAGATAAAAAAAAAAACTGTTGCTTTTCTGAATAGTCAGATCAAGTATCTTCTGAAAAGTCTCCACATGGTAAAAGTTTTAACAGGTTGGGGAGTATTCCCCAAAACTGGAATTATCCTTGAAACTTTAAACCTCATTCATGAACGTCTGCAGCAAAAACTCATTTTTCTAAAGTTGAGGAAACAAATAGATTTATAAAAACTAACTATTTCTGAAATGACTGTTTAAATTCTATTTGTAATAAAGATTTGAAAACAATCACTAAAATGCACTTATATTGACTGAGATGTCTGTGAGCATCCAGGTGTAACATGTGCACTTTTAACTATCCATTTAATGATGACATGCCATTTGACAAACTAATCATTGGTCATTTAAATGTTATGAAAAACTTATTTGATTGATCAATTGGTGAACTTAGAATACAAAAGAAAACATTTTCTGCAATAGTAGACAGAAATCACCCATTGAAATTGTTTTTCTTGGATGCATAGTTAGAAAGTACTGTTATCATTGCAAGTGAACACCACTGCAACAGATGCCGACTATTTCTTGTTAGTGAGTTATCGTATATCAACTTTAAGTTTGGAATCCTTGTAATAAAGGATCACACGATCCTTGAAAACAAGGATAATACCCTGAAATGGGTACTATCCTTGATTTAGGGCATACTTCCCATCCTCTTTAACGGATTTCCACCTTTAATGGTTGTGACCCTTAATAGTTTAAAATTCGTGATTTTGGCTTATAGATTTGAAACAATTGCAATATGAGTGTGTCTTTGTCTGTCTTAACAGTAGACTAAGAGTGTACGTCCTCTCCCTTTAGGGAGAGAAAGGACGTGAAATATATGCTGTGAATAACCGACTACCTCTAATGGTTTGGACTTCTCTTTCAGTATGAAAAGCAAAAAAATAATTTTGTGAGATACTCAATACAGCATGTGAAGAAATAATAATAACACAAGCAGATTTATAGCGAATACTGCATATGAATATCCGTTTGGAAGTACTTGTTACACATCTGTTTATTTTATTGACTTGTATATACTATCGGTAGATATTTTTTTTTTACAAAACATCTTTTTTTACAAAATGAATTAACACATCATTCTTTATTTTTTTTCCCAAGGATAAATCTGAGTTGACATACTACAATCTTGTCAAAGATCTTGTCAAGTAAGTATAAAAATCGTTAATCAATACTTATTAGTTTCACAATAGAACATCTGCCATTCAAATTATTTCTTCCATTCAACGATTATCACAAACAAATTAGTAAAGAATGGTGCTGAAAAACATAACGGCTATTAAAATGACAAGATGAATGCATGCTGAAAAACTACAGAAAAGAAACTAATGAGATAATGGAGTACGTGTATGTGACACAACCCACATATATCTGAGACAATCTTTTAAAATCGAAATGTTAAGACCTAGCAACCTTTGATATGACCAGTGTCTAGTTTGGAAACAAAAAAACCTTATTCTATTCATTGTACAAATAGTGCTCATAAGATGACAAACAAATTAGGTGTATGTGATATATTGGGTAAGTAACAATACTACCGAACTGGAATGACCAATCTCTAATGTCTATAAAATAAAACATTGCGAAGACCCAACGAAGAAATTGAAGATCGTAATGGTCTTGACGTGGTATAGGCATTTCGAAAAAATTGTGTGTTAATTAAGGTTTTATGCGACCAACCTCTCTCTTCTTTTGTGTTCCTAGGGTCTGGTAATAGCACAAAACGCAGCATGGTTTGAGGTGCTTATCTCGAAACAAAAAAAAAAAAACAACCAAAAACTAATAATCACCAGGAATCTCTGTCAATGGTTGTTCTCTTTATGTAAGGTGTTCTATGTCCATAAGGGGTCTTTCTTTGACATTTCGGGATTGGTTTGAATCTTAATCTTAAGCATATTGAAAAACGACAAGCAGATACCATAGGTCGCATTGAAGACTGCTCGCTGTTTTCCATTGTGTATCTTTAAATTAATTACCGTTGATAAACATGTATAGAAGTAGGATGTGTGGCGTACTCTTATTCCATACCTCATTACCATCTAATAGTACCTATTTCTATTGCTGACCAGTAAATATATTTCTTAAAGAAAAACTCCCATGTTCTTTCTCTTTCTATTCATGTAGCAATCGTCTGAAAAAACTTTTTTGTCTGTGTTTGGAGTGGGTGGTCTTTGAAGAATGTTTATAAATGGCATTTTTGTTAAATCTTTAAAAATCAAAAGAAATATTCCAAATGAGATCAATGAGAATCAATTACCGAGGTACAAAATCATGTGAATTCGTATAAATTTACTTTAAGAAGAGGTTAAAATAGTCTTTATAGATTTATAAGAGAACGACTTACTAGTATTCTATAACCTAAAAGGTAAAACAAAATAACCGAACATGGATGACCGATCTCATAAAACTTTTAGGTCAATAAATCATTTTCTGTAAACGAATTATCTTTGAATGTGTATACATGCATTCCTTCACACTTTTCCACAAAACGAAAGACGTTACATTCCTAATTAAACACAAATTGACGTGAAAATAAAAAAAAAATCAATGCGATATCAATATTTACGATATCGATAACCTTGTTATGGTACTTATTTCTGTTATAAAACTGTTTTTATCATTAAAATGGAAACACCATTGCAGATCCGAGCATATATCTGACTGTGAAATATAAACTGCATACGATGGTGCTACACCCCCCAAGGAAAGGAAAATTACAATATATCATGAAAATTTGCTACGCGTATCATTTTAAGTGTTTATTTCTCTATTTAAAGCATTCTCAAGAGATTTGTACAAAGTTAGATTAGCAAACCTCCTATGCTTTGATATTGGGGCAGCATCTGAAAAGTAATTTTTGGGGCTCCTGAAGTTTGGTGAGATGTTTTTTTTTAAATTTAAAACAAGACGCACTATTGTAGCCCACAGGCTCTGAAAAAAAAACGAATCGGTTGCACCACGTCAACTCCATATATAAGGTTGAGCTGAGTCGGGGCACGTAAAAGGAAAGTTGAATTTATCATGTTGTCTTAAAGCTTTGTTAAACGTATTTTTTTCAAAATGCCTTTTTCATGGCATGTTGTCAATCCAAATATGATATTTCATATATAGGCTCTGTGATTTTAAACTGAAGTTCCTGTAGATATTTGAGATGGAGAAAGCCAACATATCGAGGATTTGATAGATTTAAGACATCATCAATAGACTGAAAGGTGAGATTAATTAAGGGATAGTGCAAGTCAGGGTTGTAAGAAGTTTTCTACACATAATTAGTAAAACAAATAAGCAACCAATTAGTACACAATATGTTACCATTGGGATATCGATTCTTGTCATAAAACACATCCACCTAATTACAGATATTGTGCTTGGAAAAAATATTTTTTCCCTCTGTATAGTAAAATATACATTTTTGTACCAATGAACGACAAGCCCAGTCCAAACAAAATCGCGTTCTGTGTTTTCCCACGTGTGTTTTCCCTTCTTCTTTTTGAAAAAAATAACTTATGTTTTATCAACTCTGTTACAAATGTCAGTTAATCGAGATTGAAGTATTGGAAAATGAATGAGTAATACACAAGTGGAATCGAAGTATACAGTGTCAAAAAATATGTTGTAGGGTGAGAAAGTCTTTTGATTCTTTAAGATCCCATCTGTCCAAAACCATCAACAGAACTATTATTATATGTCATATTTTATTTCCGTTAATACGAAAGAACCGTCATACTGCAGATGACAATCCTATTGAGTCCAGCTACCTAAACTTACAGTTACACTTTGGTTAACCTTACCGAACACAGCAAGTTTTTTTTACTTCTTTTCACTCTTTAAGAACAAACAAAAAAATAATCTGTATAGATAATTACGATGTAATCATTGCCTTATTTATGTCTTTGATATAAATATCATGTCCTTTTCACGATCCTTGTTCATCAACCATAAATGATTGAAATTGATTCTGCGGATAATATTTCAATATCAGAAAAAAATCAAAGCCGTACAAAAATGTGAAATTTATATTGTCTATTTGAAAAGGGGTGGAAGAGGTATGGAAAGGTAGAAATTGAAATGGCACTTACAAGCACTTGTTGTTTTTTTTTAATGCAAAGCTGACATTAAACATGCTGGACCAAAATAGCCCATATTCGGGTTATGATTGTTTTGATTAGTGTTTGACTGATTGTTGTATTGAGATGGTCACCACTATAACTATAGGACACTACTATAGGACACTAAAATCATAATGAAAGAGGGAGAATTGCGCCAAAAAAACTTGTTTAATCCATCATTTTTTTAAGTGCATGTACTAAGTCAGGGCCATTGCGATCTTCAATTTTGCCGGTATGTCTGCATCATTTGACTTCTTTTTTTTTCTTTCTGCAATTTGAGATTGATCTCCACGTTCGGTAGTTTTGTTATTTACTTAAGTTATGACCACTGGATTACACCGGAATTTAGATTTCATTTCTTGCACCGGTACCAACGAGTAGGTGTAGCTTCGTCGGGCATATTTCCAAAGCACCGAACTTGTTACTTCTGTAATTGACGAGTTTTTATATAAAAGAGACTTGCATAATCTAAATAAATAATTCTCAGCAATACTATTAAAAGCCCCTTATGTTAGTCACTCTGAAGAATTTAATTGGGAAGCCAATATATGTCTAAATTAGTTAATGGTTGGCAGATTCAGACTAATATCGTCTTTGAGAAAACAAACGGTCTTTGGGCGCACTGTGTAATTAAGGGTCATCTAATAGTAGACTGTGTTTAGATTAGTTAAAAGTTTCCATATATTTCAACATTATTAAAGTTTCCTTACGGATGAAAACCCAGAATTAGTAAAATGAAGTTACGATTATGTAATCCCTTGCTTAAAATTTAATGCTTAAACATACATAAAAACCATGCTTCGTAAGATAAGCTTCTGTTAAGGATAGAAAATTTCAATAATGTAGGCAGTTAGTCCTGTTTAAAGGAACTTTATACGACAAATAAGTGCATATTCACTTATAATTTAAACAAACACTTCACAAAAGGCCTCATATCAGCGTCTCTTAAACTATTCAATATCACGTAGGTGTGTTCAAACGTTTTTTCTTCGATAACAGTACACGTGCACTTCCATTTCAATCTTCAATTTCAACGGATGTGGGGATTTTTTACCATGCAGTTAAAAAACATGGCCGCCGGTATTGAAAATAAAACATGGGGTCAAAGCAATTTTTTTGAAAATCATCAAATACGTCACAGATAACATACCCCTTTGTTTAATATAAATGCATGCTTGTATAAAAATGAAGATTAAGAGAATTAATATTTAGACTAAGTAAAATACGCATCAAAACTCAATGCGCAGCTTGTCGAAATTAGCTATTTTTGTATTAGAATTTCATGAATGTTTGGCAATATTTTTGTGACACGTATTTGTGTTTGCTTCGTTTTAATTTCATAAAATTGATTCATACTCGCCACGACGTTTTACCATTAATGGTGCCCTCGTGCTTGTGCTTTAATTCTTATTTATCTTTCTCCTGTCTCTTCTCTCGATTTCTGCATGACAACAAATTCATTTGTCTATGTTTTATTTCTATGCAATGGTATTTTATAAGATTCAATTATCCGCTGTGGAAACCATTTAATTTAAGTTGGAAAGAGCCTCCACAGAATAACATTTATACTTGGTAAAATGCTACACAGATTATGTCTATCTTTGTGTACTCTACAATTTGTAAAAAATGTCTATATAACGATGACTTTTTTAATTAAAGCGTCTCTTATTTAGAACACCGTTTCAAATTGTCTTTGAAACATTAATGCATTTGTACTTTGAATCCCTACATAACTAGAGTTTTACTGTAACAGTCAGCAAAATTGTATAATGATGCCAGTGATAAGACAAAACTAACAAATGACTATAAAATATTTGACAGTCTTTGACACGTACAAACACAGCAAGGACGAATTTATACCAATGTCTGTACCAAACGACGATAATGAGATGTGGAATAAATGTTCTCTAAGCAACCCCCATACACAAGCGACAATTTAAATTAAAAAAAAACACAATCGAAGACAGTTAAGCCCTCAATGTGGCCAGTGGTCGATGTTCGCCGTCTTTGTTGATATTAAAAAAGAATATACAATACATAAGATTCAATACCACTCTTAAAATTATCAGCGATAGACCCATTTTAGGATATAGATAAATCGTTCCACATCTTTGCAAAAATATGCCTGCCTTTTTCAGTACAATCATGACAATGTAATATGGTGCTTTTGATAAGCATAACGATTTGTATTTGTATATAGCCACAAATCTGAGTAAAAACTTATTTGTCATGGAATAAATTAAAAAAAAGGTTACTGTACTGACGTTTTAGCTAAAATTTGCATAGTAAGTATTGAGTATTATCAAACCAAACTTTGTTCTGATTCCCCTTGGTGTACATAGTATTTACATATACAAAAGATATTTCAATTGTTTATTATTGTTGTCTCTTTAATATATTGTATGGGAGAAGACGTTCTAAGTTGTAGAACTTGTGTACTATCTATTAGTTTCTCTTTGTTTTTGACAATAAAATATGTTTAAACTTCATTAACTAGTATTGAGGTTTGCTAATCAACCCGTTGGTGTGAACTTTTGAGTAACCATTGAATTTTTTTTTTATCAAAATGCAAATTAATAAATAATTTATGCTTGTTTCAAGCAAACATAAATCACACATACGACTACAGAGACGAATAAATGGCAATAATTAAGCGAAAAATACAATGTAAACAGAGTGTTGAAAAGAGTAGTCATATCGGTACCCCATCGATACTTATCCATGAATTTTATACAGTACATTTATGCTCATATTGTGCTGATAACATAACACCTTACTGATCTCACAAGCGACATAACAAAAAACCGAGAGCGATGTCAGATCGGTTTTTAATTAGATTGGTTAATGGTTAACCTGTAAAAAAATAACTTGATTTCTATGGTTGTGTTTCCTTCCTTTGTGATTCTATATTATTGTCTGTTCCAATCGGTGAAATTTATAATGAAAAAAAAATTGATAGACACAGAAAGTAGCCGGCACCAAGTCATGACTATTGCTGTTTTCGATTTCTTCAGTGACTATTTATATTTTTTTCGTCTTAGATATTTTAGTTGAACATGATAATTCGGTACTTTTCCTATCACATTTTGGATACGATCAGGAAAATACTCAGCTATAATGACCAATATTCAGGACAAAACTCAGCTACAATTGCCAATATTCAGGACAGATCTCAACTACAATGACCAATATTCAGGACAAAACTCAGCTACAATGGCCAATATTCAGGACAAAACTCAGCTACAATGAGCAATATTCAGAACAAAAGTCAGCTACAATGGCCAATGTCCAGGACAAAACTCATATATACTCAACAATATCCGGGCGAAAACTCAACTACAATGAACGATAACCAGGATTAAATCAAAAACACTGACCAATATCCGGGACAAAAATCAACTTGAATGAGCAATACCTAAGACAAAAATCAACTTGAATGAGCAAAACCTAAGACAAAAATCAACTTGAATGAGCAATACCTAAGACAAAAATCAACTTGAATGAGCAATACCTAAGACAAAAATCAACTTGAATGAGCAATACCTTATACAAAACTCAACTTAAATGAACAATACCTAATAAAATCAACTTGAATGAGCAATACCTAAGACAAAAATCAACTTGAATGAGTAATACCTAAAAGAAAAAACCAACTTGATTGAGCAATACTTATCTTAAAGACCAAAATCAACTTGAATGAGCAATACCTTAGACAAAAATCAACTTGAATGAGCAAAACCTAAGACAAAAATCAACTTGAATGAGCAATACCTAATAAAATCAACTTGAATGAGCAATACCTAAGACAAAAATCAACTTGAATGAGCAAAACCTAAGACAAAAATCAACTTGAATGAGCAATACCTTATACAAAACTCAACTTAAATGAACAATACCTAATAAAATCAACTTGAATGAGCAATACCTAAGACAAAAATCAACTTGAATGAGCAATACCTAAGACAAAAATCAACTTGAATGAGCAATACCTAAAACAAAAATCAACTTGATTGAGCAATACCTATTTTAAAGACCAAAATCAACTTGAATGAGCAATACCTTAGACAAAACTCAACTTTAATGAGCAATCCCTAAGACAAAAATCAACTTGAATGAGCAATACCTTATACAAAACTCTACTTAAATGAGCAATAACTTATAAAATCAACTTGAATGAGCAATACCTTAGACAAAAATCAACTTGAATGAGCAAAACCTAAGACAAAGATCAACTTGAATGAGCAATACCTAAGACAAAAATCAACTTGAATGAGCAATACCTAAGACAAAAATCAACTTGAATGAGTAATACCTAAAAGAAAAAACCAACTTGATTGAGCAATACTTATCTTAAAGACCAAAATCAACTTGAATGAGCAATACCTTAGACAAAAATCAACTTGAATGAGCAAAACCTAAGACAAAAATCAACTTGAATGAGCAATACCTAATAAAATCAACTTGAATGAGCAATACCTAAGACAAAAATCAACTTGAATGAGCAAAACCTAAGACAAAAATCAACTTGAATGAGCAATACCTTATACAAAACTCAACTTAAATGAACAATACCTAATAAAATCAACTTGAATGAGCAATACCTAAGACAAAAATCAACTTGAATGAGCAATACCTAAGACAAAAATCAACTTGAATGAGCAATACCTAAAACAAAAATCAACTTGATTGAGCAATACCTATTTTAAAGACCAAAATCAACTTGAATGAGCAATACCTTAGACAAAACTCAACTTTAATGAGCAATCCCTAAGACAAAAATCAACTTGAATGAGCAATACCTTATACAAAACTCTACTTAAATGAGCAATAACTTATAAAATCAACTTGAATGAGCAATACCTTAGACAAAAATCAACTTGAATGAGCAATACCTAAGACAAAACTCAACTTGAATGAGCAATACCTAAGACAAAAATCAACTTGAATGAGCAATACCTAAAACAAAAATCAACTTGATTGAGCAATACCTATTTTAAAGACCAAAATCAACTTGAATGAGCAATACCTTAGACAAAACTCAATTGAACGAGCAATACCTAAGACAAAAATCAACTTGAATGAGCAATACCTAAGACAAAACTAAACTTGAATGAGCAATACCTAAGACAAAAATCTACTTGAATGAGCAATACCTAAGACAAAAATCAACTTGAATGAGTAATACCTTAGACAAAACTCCAATTGAATGAGCAATACCCAAGACAAAAATCAACTTGAATGAGCAATGCCTTAGACAAAACTCAACTTAAATGAGCAATACCTACGACAAAAATCAACTTGAATGAGCAATACCTTAGACAAAACTCAACTTGAATGAGCAATACCTAAGACAAAAATCAACTTGAATGAGCAATACCTAAAACAAAAATCAACTTGATTGAGCAATACCTAAGACAAAAATCAACTTGAATGAGCAATACCTAAAACAAAAATCAACTTGATTGAGCAATACCTATTTTAAAGACCAAAATCAACTTGAATGAGCAATACCTTAGACAAAACTCAATTGAACGAGCAATACCTAAGACAAAAATCAACTTGAATGAGCAATACCTAAGACAAAACTAAACTTGAATGAGCAATACCTAAAACAAAAATCAACTTGATTGAGCAATACCTATTTTAAAGACCAAAATCAACTTGAATGAGCAATACCTTAGACAAAACTCAATTGAACGAGCAATACCTAAGACAAAAATCAACTTGAATGAGCAATACCTAAGACAAAACTAAACTTGAATGAGCAATACCTAAGACAAAAATCTACTTGAATGAGCAATACCTAAGACAAAAATCAACTTGAATGAGTAATACCTTAGACAAAACTCCAATTGAATGAGCAATACCCAAGACAAAAATCAACTTGAATGAGCAATGCCTTAGACAAAACTCAACTTAAATGAGCAATACCTACGACAAAAATCAACTTGAATGAGCAATACCTTAGACAAAACTCAACTTGAATGAGCAATACCTAAGACAAAAATCAACTTGAATGAGCAATACCTAAAACAAAAATCAACTTGATTGAGCAATACCTATTTTAAAGACCAAAATCAACTTGAATGAGCAATACCTTAGACAAAACTCAATTGAACAAGCAATACCTAAGACAAAAATCAACTTGAATGAGCAATACCTAAGACAAAACTAAACTTGAATGAGCAATACCTAAGACAAAAATCAACTTGAATGAGTAATACCTAAAAGAAAAAACCAACTTGAATGAGCAATACCTAAGACAAAAATCTACTTGAATGAGCAATACCTAAGACAAAACTCAACTTAAATGAGCAATACCTACGACAAAAATCAACTTGAATGAGCAATACCTAAGACAAAAATCAACTTGAATGAGCAATACCTTAGACAAAACTCAACTTTAATGAGCAATCCCTAAGACAAAAATCAACTTGAATGAGCAATACCTTATACAAAAATCAATTACAATGACCAATACCCAGACAAAACTAATCTACTATGGCGAAATCCAGGAAAACTATAAACAGTGACTTATATTAAGTTAAAAAAAAATTGAGGATAAGAAGACTTGTTTATCAATCATAACAATAAAAGTCGCAGAGCAACTGTTTAATTTATTTTCAAAAATCATGTGTGCTGAAATAAAGGCGATTTAAGTTATTTTTGTTGTATATGAGGAGGTGAGGTAAATCAAATCACTGAGCGGAAATACGCACCAGAAGTAACCTCTATTCGGATTATTTCTACCATCAACGACAAAGCTTTGGAATTGTCTTCCGCTTTACATTTGTAACAGTTCCTCAATTTACACCTTTAAACATCTTTTAAGCTTAGTGAGGACACCGGTCATGTGACCAAAAACAGCAAAAAATGCAAAAAACAAGTGCAAATGTCACAAATATCTTGAGACTTGAGTTAAATAGTTTAATTTAATTAAATTTAATCAAAATGAAATTATTTCAATACAAATAAAACAACAATTCCTTCATAAATAACATTTTCAAATAAAACAAGGGAGATAATCCACTTGTAAAATGACCCAAAAAAAGAGAGAAAAGTAAGCTGGTGACCCTCAGTTTTTATCCTAAAAAATACTACCATGCGCTCAATTGTATAACCTCTTAAAATACATACAAAACACAAATGCCTTTGTTAAAATGTACGACCTAATTTTTCTTAAGAATTCAAATTGTTTATTTGTTTTAAGGAAAAATAATTCACTTTTGTTAACATCTGAATATGAAATATTGATGAACTATAGTTGAAACTGTAAGATTAATACTGAAGGCAATTAGACTGTTACATATGACAAGGGGAAAATAGTTATCGTTGATTTTTCATTTCTTTACGAACATGAAATTGTCACAAGTTATGACATCTATGCTTCGACAATAGAAATATTTCATGTAACATGATTAAAGTATTTCTAAAATAATTTTTATTCATTGAAAGAAATCATATCCTCTAAATTATTCTTAGATAGGGTGTACTTGTACATGAGATTATTTCTCATGTTTACACTTAGCTTAATACTATTCTCGTAAATTATGTAAATTCTAACACCTAGGGTTTAACTCTTTCCATCGTAGTTTGTCCTTAGATATATCTGATATTACTGATTATTCGGATTTCATTTGGTTTTATGCATTTTCAAGGCTTTTCTAAATTGTGGATTTCCTATAGTTGGGTTCTAGTGCTGCTGATGAGGAATACAATTCCGAAATGGTCATACAGCTCATAAAAATTAATTGCAGTTGGAGTTTACATATGTGTGGTGGCCTATTGTTCATTTACTTTATATACTTTTATAAAATATTTATTTGTCTTTAATGCCGT
This sequence comes from Arcuatula senhousia, assembly GCA_963971305.1. NCBI lineage: Eukaryota > Metazoa > Mollusca > Bivalvia > Mytilida > Mytilidae > Arcuatula > Arcuatula senhousia. Next base: position 7,767,134 of record OZ020306.1, read on the forward strand.
GTGGAGTTAGTAGAACAATTCCACGTATTTCAGATGTATGCTCTATATTATTCTTAGATATGTGTTATTGTCTTATGTTCATTTACTCCATATCCTTTAGTAAGATATCATATTTGATAATAATTTATTTTTCATGGCCCAAACTTAATTACAAATGTTCGTTGAGTTTTCATTTTGTAAAACCCTCTTCAACTATTAAACAACTTTGCATTCATGGGAAAAAATATTCTCGAGGTTTACCCTTATAAAAAAAATATTCGAAATATAATACTTATAGATTGAGTTTACTAATTGATGGATTTTACTAATTTTTCGGATGTTTTTGGATACAAGAGCTTCTCTCTTGATACCTTTTTTAAACTTATAATTGATTTGATTTGATTCGGATGTAGCACAGGGATTTGCACCCCTCTATCAATATTTTGATAAACCGCGTGTTTTTTTTTTCGTACCGCACATTGACTCTAACAAAATATTGATAAAGGGGAGCAAGTCCCTGTGGATGTAGCTGACTAGAAGTTACATACGAAATAGAAACTTTATTAGATACATCAGCGAAACCATCAGACTGTTCATATGAAAAGTCATCTATTCAATTATAGTACCTCTGGCCACGTTATCACTTGTGAGCTCAGCATCGTGGAAATTGGCTTACTTTGCAATGTTTTGGCTAAAGGACTTAAATATCGTGAGCCTAGACGAATCAACTGTATAGCCATAATTTTAAAGACCATAACAGAAAATGGGCCAAGAAAGAATAGGAGAAAGTTAACTGACATTTGCCAGAATGGGTTAAAGCTGTGAGGTCGTTGGTTTTGAAAAGGCACTAAGGCAACATCCATTTTTAGCAACGCTTGTGTTGCCAAAAACATTGTCCACCTTACATAACAAAAATGTTGTTGTCCCTGCAGACAAAGCACAAAGCACAAAGAAACACTTTATTGACTGTTTGGCAGCTGAAATAGGGATTGGTTGTACTAGTTATAGCACCAACTTCACAGCAACAACAGTGTGCAAGGAGGAGATTATTGACAATCACGATGGTAATTGGTATTTTTCTATGCCCTTAATAGTTATATTGGATTTGGCATTTTCAAATTTTAGTAGAGCGCCTCTGATGAGTCTCAAATTGACAAAACGCGCGTCAGGCGTAGCAAATTTTTTTTTGTCTGAAACTTTGTTGTAATTTATTTTTCTAGCATCCGTGACGGTTAGTGCTGCTGGTTGATTTTTAATTCCCCGAGGTTAGTCCGCTCCGGCATCTCAACTTTTTTGTTGACGAATACCTCAAAGCTATAAATTATATCCGTTTAAATTTCTAAATTGTTAAAATACTAAGGTTCTTCATACCCCAGACATAGGTTGGTCTTAGTCAAAATTTGGTTTTCTTGTTCGACATTTTTGGTATAATTCTATGCTCTTTGTAGTTATATTGGATTTGGCATTTTCAAATTTTGGTAGAGCGCCTCTGATAAAGTCTTAAATAGACGAAACGCGCGTCAGGCGTAGCAAAATTTATTGTCTGGAACTTTGTTGTAATTTATTTTTCAAATGTGGATTCTGAAGAATTCGAAACAAGTGATGGAAATTCTTAACTCTTAATCAGTTTCATATTATAACAGCATCAAAACTTTCGAGTATTAAAAACATTACACGTCTTTTCCACATGAACAACTGAAATCACGATTGGCACAACTGATTAAACGCAGGTTTTTTTTTCAAAAAAAGAATGGAAAAGGCAGTTACAAATATCTGGTAGTCGATTACACTAAGATTTCCTTTGTCATCACTGAGTCTAAGAAAAAGAACAAATATACAGAAGACCAAATAATCGACATGCTCAATTTTCTTATCGACAACATATTTGTTCAGTATAATGGACGTTTTTCAGAAAACAATATGGATTCCAATAGGCACTAACTGTGCATCATTGCCTGCTGATTTGTTTCTTTATTGATATGAAGCGGACTTCTTACAATCTGTCCTAGACAAAAAAGATCGTAGACTAGCTCTTCCTTTTAACCTCACTTTCCGTTATATCGATGATGTCCTTTCACTCAACCATTCTCGATTTGGTAAATTTCTACATCTTATTTCCTCAGGACTCACAAGGAAATCTTTCAACAAAGCTCTATGACAAACGTGATGACTTTCCCTTCTTGTGTAGCAACATTCCGTCCGCTCCAGCTTATGTAGTCTACGTATTACAATTGATTCGTTACTCGAGAGCTTGCGTGAAGACGACGGAAAAGAGATAAGAGCAGTTTGTTTGAGGGTTTTTTTTGCGGTATTAGCGAGCCTTTGATCGAGTAGGGCATAAAGACTTATTATTTGAATTACGTCACTATGGTTGTTCAGGGCAACTTTTAACATAGTTTAAACGTTATCTTACTGTTAGGGTTCAAAGGGTGATATTAAATGGAGGGAATTCGAATGGAAAGCTATCGGAGCGGGTGTTCCATAGGGTTCCATTCTTGGTTGGTCCTCTCCTATTTCTGATTTTTATTAACGATATAGTTCATGATATCGGTGCCTGTATTAAGCTTTTAGCTGATTACACCAGTGTTAGCATAATTGTTGCCATTCCGGAGAACACAGTGGTGGTCCTAAACAGGGACCTCGATATTATCCATAAATGATTAGAAAAATGGCAAGTAAAATTCAATCCACAGAAAACCGAAACAGAGGCGATTTCAAGAAATTCAGTCAAGCCAAACCATCCTTCTGTGCTTTTGAATAACCATATTTTACATGAAGTGGAAAATCATAAGCACCTGGGCTTATACTTTTCTAACAATGGTAATCGGAATTTTCATATTCATTATATTGATAAAAAAGCGTACGAAAGACTTTCTTAGGAAGGTGAGTTTTATCGTAGATAGAAAATGTATCTTTCATTTATCAGGCCACTACTAGAATATGGTGACGTCATATGGCATAGTTATACGCAATGGTTAGTTGACAAGGTAGAGAACGTCCAGATTGAGGCAATGCGTATTGCTGCGGGTGGGACAAGGCTTACATCTATCCAAAAACTGTAACAGGAAACTGGTATGGAAAAACTTTCCGACAGGAGGGAAAAACATAGATTACTGATATTCTTTTAGATCATTACCCTACAGACGCCACAGTTCTAAAGGAACCTAGTTCCAAACTTAGTTTCGACTGTACATGGTCATTTTACTCGACAATCAAATCACTTATCGGAAATGCGGACCAGAAGTAACCTCTATTCGGATTATTTTCTACCATCAACGACAAAGCTTTTGAATTGTCTTCCGCTTTACATTCGTAACAGATCCTCAATTTACACCTTTAAACATCTTTTAAATCGTCAAGATAACAGCGCATATCCAAAATGTTATTATGCTGGCTCAAGACTTCTATATGTAGACATATAGAGTCAACCGCTAATTTTACTCATGTGTAACTGATCCACCCATGTTAGAGACCATACTTTTTTTCTATAAACTTCAATATTCCTGATAATCTTAATTTACTTTTATATGGATCAGATGGTCTAACGCTTGAACAAAACACTGAAACATTCCAAAAATTCATCCTACAAGGTAAACGCTTCTTGTGATTTATTTTGCATTTCACGCAAATATAAATATAAGACATGTAGAAATTCATGTATGTTCCTCATTTCTTTATCTATTATTTTGCTCTATTCTTATAGACTTAGTAACTTTTCGTTGTTATTAAAACTACCGTTTCAACCTTTTCCTTCATGTAGCATGAATATATTATCATAGTTTTTTTTCAGGTTCGGGAGACGGGCTTGATATAAGCTATTTATAGCTTGTTTCTGAATCATTTTGCTTATATATGTTATATGTCTTCAGTTTTTCAAATAAAATATGTTTAAACTATCAGATTTCTTAGCTTCTTTTAGTCCCACGGAGTTGATATCTAACTTTCAGCTTCAGGTAGGAATTTCATACGGTTGGATTCGTTTCTAAGTGTTTCGCTTACCTACTTCCTGTTCAACGGAATTGGAATTTGTTATGGGAAAAAATGGAAAATTTAGTAACAGATTTCTTAGCTACTATTATTCGTAGGCTTTTGATATTTGGTATGGCTCTTGAGGTACAGGTCTCAGATCGTGGGATGCTTTTCAAGGTCTATTGCTTTTCAACTTCCTGTATAGAGAGCAGACGTAAGTCTTTCGCCTACCTACTTCCTGTTCAACGAACTGACTTGGAATTTGTTATGGGTCAAAAAATGGAAAATTTAGTAACAGATTTATCAGCTTCTATTATTCGTAGGCTTTTGATATTTGGTATGGCTCTTTAGGTAGAGGTCTCAGATCGTGGGATGCGTTTCAAGGTCTATCGCTTTTCAACTTCCTGTATTGCGCGCAGACATAAAATTTTGCCGCTGGCCGATGGACCCAGGAATTACGTTCTTGCTACATATGGCTAATTTCTTATTAAGTTATGATTGATGATTTAATAACAATAATCGAACATCTGTTTATAATGATTAACTTTTTGGCATAATTTTGCTTTTAAATGTTTTGTTATCCTTCAGTTTTAAAGGTGTTTTAATATATTTTTTCTAAACTAAAGTTCCAAACATGTTCTGTTGTAAGGTTATGAGCTTTAACAGTATTAGTCTGTGGCATTTGATGGTCAGTTTTAGTTCTTAAGCAATTAAATAGAGGATTTAATATGATTTCAAATTTAAAGACTTGATTACTTTTTTCATACTTAGGGTGCTTGCTAGACGGCTAACATTTGCCAATACTGCAATTTATGACGGCCTAACAACTGTGACAGGTAAAGACAGTTCAATGGCAACAGTTCTTATAATACCAATGAGACAGTAAATGACAATGATATACAACTAAGGGCGACTGTTGCAGTTTATGACGGGTTTACAACGTGGATAATCCATGACCGTTCAACGATCGACGTCCAAGACTGGGGTACTTCTTTGTGGCCGTCAAACTGGGGCAGATTATGTCAGTGCTTCAACTCTGCCGCGATATAACTTATGACCGAAATTGTCCATTTAAGAGTATTTAATAATAACACTTCATTTGGTAGATGGATTCCTTCAATATATCCTCCAGAATTGGACATTAAAGAGACCACCAAATCAAATTGCTTCACGTCTTTCTTGGATTTGCACCTCGAATTTGACCCAGGTGGTCATCTCAGTACAAACATTGACGATAAAAAAGACGATTTTAATTTTCAAATTATTAATCTTTCCTAATTTACAGAGCAATATACATAATTCCCCTGTATACGGTGTTTATATTTCACAACTTATTCGATATGCCAGAGCTTGCACACATTTCTCAGATTTTTTTTATCAGACACCGATTTCTTCGTGACTGACTTTTGGAGTAGGGCTATAAGAAATTACGTCTCATACGATCCCTAAAAAAATTCTTTCTTTGTTATCCAGCCACTAGTAGAAAAGTTCAAAATTGAATTAAAAGATATGGTGATTAATTGTTTTAAGTAGTGCTTGACTGGTGGTCTGCTGTACTGAGATGATCACCTCAATATCCCTATTGTGTCTCAAAACTATGTTGTGTTCTATGGTCATTACCAGATCCTAAGATCGCAATGGAAGAGGGAAGTTTGGTGCCATAAAACCTGGTTTAACCCACCATTTCGTTTGAAATGTCTGTACCAAGTCAGGACCATTGCGATCCACCAATTCTCCGGTATGACTGATTCGTTTTTGTCATTTTCTCTGGACTATGAGATTGATCATTCAAGTTCGGTAGTTTTGTTATTACCTTTATTTTCTAATATCAGTGATGGTAAGAGATACAAGTGGAGTTTTGATTCCGAGAAATTATATTGTATACTGTATACTGAATAACGCATCAATGCTGAAAAACTATCCATGCTTTGTTAATTCGAAATCGTTAAACTCTAAGGTTCTACTAATCAAAGACATGGTTGATCTCGGTCATAATTTAGGTTCTAGATCGACATACATACGTGTATATATCTTTTCTTGGGCTTCAAGCACTCGTGAGACCGTCGAGCATTCTTAGCCATACCTGTTAGTCACTTGGTGCTGCTTTTGTTCTTTGTCATGTGTTCCATCTGTTCTTAACTGTTTCTTTTTCAGTTCTTCTCCAGGTGTTCCTTGGTACTCCAGCTTTTCTGATACCTTCAGGCGTCAAGTTAAGTGCTTTCTTTATGTCACGCAAAATGTGATATAAAAAAAACATCTTCACAATTTGATCGTATAGGACAGTGGTCTTGTCTTAGTGCGAGTGTAAAGATCGATATTTGAGATCCTCTTAGGCCAATGTATTTTCCGTATCTTACGTAGGATTTGCGATGGAAAGTGCCATGGAACTTCTCTTCATCTTTTCTTGTTGTTTCCATAGCTCTGCGAAAAACGAGTAGTACGGAAATTACGTTGGCGTTAAATTCTCGTAACTTTGTTTTGGTTATGTACTTTGGTGATTTCCATACCTGGATTAAGACAGTTGCAAGATCTTGCTAGCCGCAGTCTCCTTGATATATCTGTCGGTATCGCTTTTTTCCTAATTATAGGTGCATTCCGGGGGGGACATTTACATGTACAGTTGACCTATTCGTCTCTCGTCTCTTTATAAGAACTATATAAAATCTGTGGATTGTGTCTGATAACAATGTTGGTTTATAGGGGATGTCAACTGATTTTGTCTTACCTTTTCAGACTTGCGACCTTCGAATGACCTATTTGCACTTCTTTGTTTTAGAAAACAATTAATTATACGTCTGTTAGTAAAATGGATCTACATTTCGACAAATGTTACATATTTGTTTTCTCTATGATTATTTGTCTGACGCCTTTGCATTTCTTTCGTGTGTCTATAATATACAGCCTTCAACATGATTCTGCATATAACATAAAAATTTTACTTATATTAGAAGAATAAAACACATGGTTTCGTGTTGCGCTCACTGTATTAGATGATGGCAAAGTTGAAACGCCATTAAAGCAAGCATTCTAGGGTGTTTGTGAAATGATTTATTTTCACTTCTTATTATCTAAGATAAACGATAAAGAGATGAAACAAATTAGCAATCATTATAGTTATATTTGCAATAAAAAGAAAAGGATTTGGGGGTTTTATATCATAGCGTGTTTTATATTTATGCTTTACAACTCTATTCATGGTCAAGTTTTAGCCTTAATAACTACTGAATATACTTATTTTCGAAAGTACATCTTATTTCTACGTCTTCATTTTAGTTATGATTGTTAATTCTCTCAATCGACATTATTTGATTTATTAACAGTTTGTTTTAATTGATTCGTGATTTAATCTGGATTTGATCTTATGTAAGGCTGTTACAGGCCATTCAATGTTTTACTTAGTTTTACATATGAATTATTTTTCAATAAGTTATGATTGGTTTAAAAGCAATAATCGACATTCCTCTTATATTTAATTTAGAGCAGTCTGGTCAAAGCATTCTCATTTTTTCTCTAATTTACCTTTTGGCATCATTTTGTTTTCAAATGTTCTTGAAAACTTCAGTTTAACTATGTTAACTATACATGTAGCTCCAAACATGTTCTGCTGTAAGGTTATTAGTTAATATGTGACAGACATGACCTGCTTGAGGAAAATAAGTCACAAGTCATAAGAGACCAGGACGCTCACTCCCTATGGAATGAGTTATTGATTGAAAATCAAAATCTAGCCTGGTTCTGAGTCCATCTTTGCTCATTTGGCACCTTTTTGGCAAACTTTTTAAATGTCTACGACTTTTACAATTAATGACAGTTTAACGACTTCGATATGCCCTGATATTTCAACAATGGAGTCCAAGACTGGTATTTTTAATAGCCCTGTGACTGAGGCAGACCAAGTCAGTGATCAACTCTATGACAGAACAACGTAAAAAATCTGCATTTGTTTTGGAGAATTGATGTTAAGCTGATGTGAAATCAATGAAAATTTTTGAAAAACAAAATTTGTTATGTGTCAGCTATTGCCTGGGTTTTGCTTGGACAGCCTCTCAAGATAATTTTCAAAGAATTTACAGCCTTCATAATGATTCTGACATAACTACATGAAGCAATTGTTACTTATATTATATTAAATAAAACACAGGGTTTCGTGTTGCACTTAATCTTGATCGGTACTGTATCATATTTTAGATGATGACAAACATCATTAAAGCAACTCTCTATGATGTTTGTGAAATAATTTATAACTAAGAAAACAATTAGCATGCATTAAAATTATATTTGCAATAAAAAGGGAAAAAAACCTTGGTATTTTTATATCATAACATGTATTAAAATTATATTTGCAATAAAAAGGGAAAAAAACCTTGGTATTTTTATATCATAACAAGTTTTATATTAATACTTTATAGCTTCTGATTATGTTCAAGTTTTTTTTCTCTTTTTTTTTTCGTTTCCATTTTTATGTTAAATTCTATGATACGACAGAATTCGCACTGCTTGGGAGTAAAGCTATGACCAACTGAATAACTACCGAATAAAATTATATCCAAAAGTACATAGTATGTCTACGTCTCCATTTTAGTAAAAATTGTGAATTCAATCAATCGACAATATATAATTTATTGTTATACATTTTAATGGATTCATGATTTAATCTTATATAAGCCTGTTACAGGCATTAAATGTTTTACTTAGTTTCACATACGAATAATTTTTCAATAAGTTATGACTAATTGTTTAATAGTTATAATCGACAATCCTCTTATATTTGATTTAGTGCTTAATGCAGTCTGTTCCAGACATCCTGTTTCAATTTTACTCTAATTTACCTTGTGGCATCATTTTGCTTTTAAACGTTCTTAGAAACCGTCAGTTTAAGATATGTAAGAATACAAGCCTTTTTTAACTATAGTTCCAAACATGTTTTTTTTATTTCTGTAAGACTATGAGTTAATATGAGACAGACACGACATGTTTAGGGAACGTAGGTCACTTGTTACAAGGAGACCAGGACACCCGACACCTATGCAATGAATTATTGATTGACAATCAAAATCAAATTTTAAGAATATCATTGATAAGCATGACAAACGGCATGGACCTAAGTCCATCATTGCTTATTTTCCACCTTTTTGGCAAAGTTCATGAATGTCTTCGACTGTTTAAGTTAATGACATTCAACGCCTTCGATACGCCATGACAGTTCAACAATGGGGTCTAAGACTATGATTTTTTATATGGCCCTTTAACTGAGGCAGATCAAGTTAGTGCTCAACTCTACGATGGAACAAAATATGACAGTTCTTTAATACTTTAAGTTATTAAGATTATTTTCAAGGAATTTAGCAAAATGTAAATCCGATGGCGTACGTACCAACTTAATAAAACCTTTTAGACTTTATATAAAGTTTGGGTGTGATACGGTGGGGATAAGCATTTACAAATTCTTATCTTTTTGCTTATCCTTCTTTCATTATTTAATGACCTGTTTATAAGGAAAAAAAATCAAACCTGTGGGTGCAATCTTACAATGATGGCTGTTTTAGGGGTGTCAACTGAATCAGACTTAGTGACCTTCGAATGATCTATCGGCACTTCTTTGGTTTGGTAAACAATTATTCGTCTTTTAGTAAAATTGATCTACATTTCGACGAATGTTACATATTTGTTTTTCAATCATTACATGCCTGACGCCTTTGCATGACTTTCGTGTGTCTATAACTTACAGCCTTCAATATGATTCTGACATAACCATACAAGTGTTATACATAATGGAAAGTTATAACACAGGGGTTTCGTGTTGCGCTCACTTTCGTGTGTCTATAACTAACAGCCTTCAATATGATTCTGACATAACCATACAAGTGTTATACATAATGGAAAGTTATAACACAGGGGTTTCGTGTTGCGCTCAAACTTGATCGTTACTGTATCACATTTCAGATTATGACAACACCATTATAGTTTTTTTTCTCTTTTTTTTTCGTTTCCATTTTTATGTTAAATTCTATGATACGACAGAATTCGCACTGCTTGGGAGTAAAGCTATGACCAACTGAATAACTACCGAATAAAATTATATCCAAAAGTACATAGTATGTCTACGTCTCCATTTTAGTAAAAATTGTGAATTCAATCAATCGACAATATATAATTTATTGTTATACATTTTAATGGATTCATGATTTAATCTTATATAAGCCTGTTACAGGCATTAAATGTTTTACTTAGTTTTACATACGAATAATTTTTCAATAAGTTATGACTAATTGTTTAATAGTTATAATCGACAATCCTCTTATATTTGATTTAGTGCTTAATGCAGTCTGTTCCAGACATCCTGTTTCAATTTTACTCTAATTTACCTTGTGGCATCATTTTGCTTTTAAACGTTCTTAGAAACCGTCAGTTTAAGATATGTAAGAATACAAGCCTTTTTTAACTATAGTTCCAAACATGTTTTTTTTATTTCTGTAAGACTATGAGTTAATATGAGACAGACACGACATGTTTAGGGAACGTAGGTCACTTGTTACAAGGAGACCAGGACACCCGACACCTATGCAATGAATTATTGATTGACAATCAAAATCAAATTTTAAGAATATCATTGATAAGCATGACAAACGGCATGGACCTAAGTCCATCATTGCTTATTTTCCACCTTTTTGGCAAAGTTCATGAATGTCTTCGACTGTTTAAGTTAATGACATTCAACGCCTTCGATACGCCATGACAGTTCAACAATGGGGTCTAAGACTATGATTTTTTATATGGCCCTTTAACTGAGGCAGATCAAGTTAGTGCTCAACTCTACGATGGAACAAAATATGACAGTTCTTTAATACTTTAAGTTATTAAGATTATTTTCAAGGAATTTAGCAAAATGTAAATCCGATGGCGTACGTACCAACTTAATAAAACCTTTTAGACTTTATATAAAGTTTGGGTGTGATACGGTGGGGATAAGCATTTACAAATTCTTATCTTTTTGCTTATCCTTCTTTCATTATTCAATGACCTGTTTATAAGAAAAAAAATCAAACCTGTGGGTGCAATCTTACAATGATGGCTGTTTTAGGGGTGTCAACTGAATCAGACTAAGTGACTTTCGAATGACCTATCGGCACTTCTTTGGTTTGGTAAACAATTATACGTCTTTTAGTAAAATTGATCTACATTTCGACGAATGTTACATATTTGTTTTTCAATCATTACATGCCTGACGCCTTTGCATGACTTTCGTGTGTCTATAACTTACAGCCTTCAATATGATTCTGACATAACCATACAAGTGTTATACATAATGGAAAGTTATAACACAGGGGTTTCGTGTTGCGCTCAAACTTGATCGTTACTGTATCACATTTCAGATTATGACAACACCTTTATAGCAGCTTTCTATGGTATTTGTAAAATGATTTATTTTCACTTCTTATTAGCTAAGAAACAAATTAGCATGCATTATAGTGATATTTGCAATAAAAAGAAAAACAAATATAGGTGTTTTATATCATTGCGTGTTTTTATTAATGCTTTACAACCTCTGATCATGTTCAAGTTTTACGTTTCTTCATACCATTAAAATGTTTTGAAAAAGTGTTAGCCAATAGATAAAGCACAATTTTTCTTAAGGATGGAAAACGCAGGAATAAATATCTGGTAGTGTTACAGGCTTAGACTTGTTTTGGTCACACATGAGTCTAATCAAAAGAACGATCACACTTTAATACAAAAAAAAACAAATAGTCAAAAAATTTTACTCTTTTTGCTACAGCGTCTCTATTGTTTTCAATAGACAAAACGCGCTTTGGGCACAGCTAAATATCTTTCCTGGAACTTAGTTGCATTTTTGATATCTTACTAGTACAGTTCTTGGACTTGTGTTATAGCAAATAACCGGCATCCTAATTGGCACAGTAACTGTGCGTCATAGCTTGTTGATTTGTTTCTCCGTCTTTATGAAGCGAACTTCTTAAAATCACTTCTAGATAAATAATAAGAATTTATACAGACTTCGATATGATTCATAATTTTTTGAATATGATTATTGTTATAATACATGTGTTTTGTTTTGAACTTTCTGCAATGTTGTGGCACATGAAGAAAAAACGCAAACTATTGATACACAGGCGTTTGGGTCCAGGATTTTATTTTTTTATAAATAACGTGTATATAAATTTTTTTATCTCGTCTATATACTATTTCCACAAGGCAACAATTTTTGAAAGTTCTAAAAATAGAACAAAATTTACTCGCGGAAAACCCCCACATTTTCTCATAGAATCAAATGTTTTACATGAAATATTGGTGATTCTCTCAATCCTTTCAGTTTAATCTCACAATTGGGAACACATTTATCGTGAAACAATTCGCAATGACTTTGAATCTTTTTTTTCCACTGAAGCCAGCCAAACAAACCACCACGGACGGAAGTAGTTTAAAATTTTAAAGGGAGACAATATTCTTCTACTTTTTCCAATTTTATCATGGAAATGAAATAACCACGTATTATCCTTTAACGTCTTTTTGAAAATTTATGGACCACCCATCGAGTCCTAGTTTGTATGTACGTTTTATTATACTACCAACTCGTGAGTAAAAATATTTCAAATAAAATTGAATCCACATTTTCCGCCAAATGATTTGTTCGAACTCGCCCAGATTTTACCTAACTGTAGTGTCACTCGGAAGTCCTTTTATTTGGCGGAATATTGTTTCCCTTGAAAATCTTTGGCCACTTCCGTCCGTGGTGATCTTTTGTTTCGCTTCGTAGGAAAAAAGACCCGATGTGAGATTTATACATACTGACATGCTTAACTTTTGCTTCCTAAAGAGAGTTACAGCTGAAAGGAGTTATAGAATGTTCTTGTTGTTTATGGTAAAAAATATTTCTACAAGAAAAATAGGAGTTTCCGTCAGTACTATTTTTAGAACTTTCAAACATTCTTGCCTTGTGGAAATAGCATATAGACGAGATGAAAATTTTTATATACACGTTATTTATAATAAAATAAAATCCTGGACCCAAACGCCTGTGTATTGATAATGAAATTGGATAAATCTACCCAAAGTAACATCTTATCAATAACATCATTTCAATTTATTAAAGTTCTGAGTTATAATGCCCTTTAAAGATGTAATCATTCAAAATGTAGTTGATTTCAATGCTTAAATTAGCACTGAATACACCGGTTATTAGTATAAAAGGGTTATGAAACCACAATAGCCAATATCAAGGACAAAACTATACCACAATGACCTATATCAACTACAAAACTCAACTTTAATGACCACTTTCAAGGATAAAATGACCAATATGAAGGACATAACTAAACTTAAATGACTAATTCATAGAACTTAAATACGGATTTAATTACCAATATACAGGACAAAAATAAACATCAATTACCAATATCCAGCACAAACTAAATAAAAATGATTTATATAAAGACAAAAATCAACTTAAAGACATACCTCAACAACTCTGACCAATACCCAGGACAAAACTTTACTACAGTGACTCATATTTAAGACAAAATAAGCTACAATTACAAATATCCACGACAAAACTCTAATACAATGTTCATAAGCCATAACGAGCTCATCTACAACTGTCAATATATAGGACAAAACTCAACTACAGTTAAAACACTAAGAGCAAAACTCAACTACAGTAACTTATGTAAAGGCCACAATTCCACTACAATGACCATGAGTCAGAACAAACTGAACTACAATTACCAATATCCAGTACAAAACTCGTCTACCATGACCAATATCATGGACAAAACTCTACCACAGTGACCAATATCCAGGAAAAAATCTCCACAGATATGCTGCCGAAATTTAGAACTTTGAGGATCAGTAAACTTATAGATCAGTCATGCCAAAATAAATTGCAGAGCAACTGTATTTTTTCCTCTTAAAAGAATCATTTGTGTTCAATGAACGATAGTTATTTCTGTTGTACATCTTCCGGACCATCGGGACTATACATGTTTGCATATGGTCATAACCATATGGATATACATGTTCTCATTTGGTCGGACCATACGTTCATGGTCGGACCATTTGACAATATATACTCTTATAGCTAAGACGGGCCAGCCCATATAGGCATTTAAACCATTTGGAACCTACATAAAAAGGTCAAAGACAGAAAAGTTCGGATTTTGTTTATCAGAATTTTCAAAAATATTTTTATGGTATGACTTCTAAAATATTGGGTTTTTTTGTTGAATAAGTTTATATTCTCATGAAAAAAGAAACAGTGCACAGATATGGAAAATCACTTCTACTTTTTCTAATTATAGGTCTATAAATTTCTACACAGGGTTATGTTGCTCCTCGGTTGCTGTCTTCACTCAAGAAATTTTACGGAAGACATCATGCACTTATAGACAAATATGGGATTTCGATCTCTCAGATGAGTGCAGATGTTGGTTTGTCATAGGGTGTTGTTTTGTTTTCCTTTACCGGATTTGAAACGCTGAATGGACTATTGGCAACGCGACGGGTGTGCTATAGCAAGCAGGAACTGCTTACTCTTCCGGAGCACCTGAGTTCACTCTTGTTTCGACTGGAGTTCGCGTTGTTGATTGATATTCAGTTATTTTGTGTTTCCATGTTTTACATGTTGTCTGTTTTTGTCCCGTTCTTGTTGGTGTTTACTGGTTTTGTCTCTGCCCTTTCGGACTTTTGATATTCGGATACCCCATTAGTACCTCTGCTTTTTTTTTCTTCCAAGATTATCGTAAAAAATACAGCTATCAAGTTGAATGTGAATCATGCAGATCGTTTTGGGATCTGAAAACGTTTTTATTTCAGTTTCTGAGATTTGAAAAAAAAAACTTTTCACCCCAAAAATGAAAAATCTAATTTTGTCCCAAAAATGTAAAGTGTAAACTTTCAACTACTTAGAAGAGAAAAGTTTTGAGTAAATTCAGTTGAGAAAACCTAATTTCAAAAATGGATATTTTTTCTAAGTCTAACTTTGTGAATTGTAGATTGACACTCCCCAATTTCAACCTGCAATCAAAACATCTCTTAGGGGCTTAAAATTAATTTTCTTGTCAATATCTTTAGGAAAATCATCCTGCAATTCTTTTTGGTAAAATGTATCAAATATCAAATAAAATATTTAGTTGAATTTGTGATTTTTTCAAAGTGATGCAGTTTCTTCTTTACATTAGTATTTATCAGAAATTTTGTTTTAGCTTCATGGAATTAAACTTTGCCTGCTTATCGTAGCAAAATGCTATTAAATTTGTCAATCGGTTATGTTATTATTCATCGTCATTTCATAATGTTTTCCTAGATGATTCTATGGACAAATTTTAATTTGATTTTTTCCCCCAAAAAATCATGCTAATTGTGATTGAAAGTGAAATGATTTCAAATTTTATAAATTAATCAAATATCAGTACATTTTGTAATTCTAAGAAGCCTCGACCATATGCAAATACTCCGTCCATATGAGTTTACCCATATGGTCATGACACAGACACTTGTTTCTAGAAAACAAAATACTTATACACTTACCATACCACAGGGTTAGCATATGCATGGAAGTAATATTACTTCCATGGTATATGTATATTTTTTTTCTAGAAACAAGTGCTGTGTGGTATGGTTGTTTCTTTTTTTTTCTAGAAACAAGTGCCTGCACGTATGGTCCATATACTCATATTATGATATTGAGTTGGGGTGGTCTGATGTTTTCAAACTGATTGCAACATGACTGCGATTCGGATTGCGGGATCGTCATATTTTCCTGATTTTCTGCTGCTAATCATTTGATTGTTAAATGATTGTAAGACTTTAATTGATCATGTGCATCAAACATCTTTAAAGCAAATCTACCTAAACGGGAAAGTAAATCTAACACAAACTACAGAAACTAATAAAACACTAATATGCGTCAATTGTATAACATCTTAAAATTAAAATGACAACAAAGTTCCGGACAATAAATTTTGCTACGCCTGACGCACGTTTCGTCTAAATGAGACTCATCAGAGGCGCTCTGCCAAAAATATTGAAAAGCCAAAAAATATATAATTATGAAATACATAGAACAGTAAAACCAAAATATACCGAACTGTATGGAACGCCATAGCTGCCTTATGATGATGAGTTTCATTATGTGATGATACTTCTTCATTATGTGATGATACTTTGTCATTATGTGATGGTACTTTGTCATTATGTGATGGTACTTTGTCATTATGTGATGGTACTTTGTCATTATGTGATGGTACTTTGTCATTATGTGATGATACTTTGTCATTATGTGATGGTACTTCTTCATTATGTGATGATACTTTGTCATTATGTGATGGTACTTCTTCATTATGTGATGATACTTTGTCATTATGTGATGGTACTTCTTCATTATGTGATGATACTTTGTCATTATGTGATGATACTTTGTCTTTATGAGATCAAAGTTTATTATTATGAACAGCGCTGAAAAAAAAAGTCATTTCTTATTTTGTTCGGAAGGTAGTTTTTCTGTGTATCACCCCCCCCCCCCCCCCCAAAAAAAAAAATCGTTTCCAAAAGGTCGCTTTCTCGAATTTCAAATCAATAACCAATATATAATTTATTATATATTAATGTTGCAGGGGCTGTTTCTGGGGGTAAAGAAACTCTGCGTAGGCTTCAATCGTTTTATTACCAAATATTACATGGCTCTGAAATTTACAACAAATCAAGTATCAAATATAGAAGTAACAGTATAACAATATCACAGAAAAAATATAGTAAAATTTGTATGTTTAAATAGCTCTTTCGTAACACAGAACAGGTGCGATCTGTTATAGTTCATTAAACCTTTTAAAATTATATATCGCATTCCTAAGTGATTGGATGTGTATTGCATTACAACAGAACGACATTGAGCCAACCTCAAAACTTTATATAAAATTATGAAGGTGTATTTGCGTTATTAAAATAGCAAAATAACTTTAAATGTGTAAATTGATAATCTATAACTCTAATAAGTCATTATCAAAATATGTTTCTAAATAGTATATGGAAAGTTTTGTAAATCCGCTTGATACAATATCGGAATATTAAATAATCAAAAATATTAAGGGAGACAATAAAAATCTTACCACACGCAATATACAGACTAAGCTTACCACTTGTGGAGCAAGCCGTTAAAGAAGAAAAATGTTGTTTACAAAGTTTAAATATTTAATAAATTATGTATCGGTTATGGATTTGAAATTCGAGAATAAACCATCAGGAAACTATTTTTTTGGGGGGGATTCACAGAAAAACTACGTGTCGAACAAAATATTTGTCATAAGAAAAGAATATTTTTTTAGCGCTGTTCATAATAATAAACTTTGATCTCATAAAGATAAAGTATCATCACATAATGACAAAGTATCACCACATAATGAAGAAGTATCAT
Organism: Arcuatula senhousia; assembly: GCA_963971305.1. NCBI lineage: Eukaryota > Metazoa > Mollusca > Bivalvia > Mytilida > Mytilidae > Arcuatula > Arcuatula senhousia. The sequence goes on from OZ020306.1 coordinate 7,784,508, forward strand.
CACATAATGACAAAGTACCATCACATAATGACAAAGTACCATCACATAATGACAAAGTACCATCACATAATGACAAAGTATCATCACATAATGACAAAGTATCACCACATAATGAAGAAGTATCATCACATAATGACAAAGTACCATCACATAATGACAAAGTACCATCACATAATGACAAAGTATCATCACATAATGAAGAAGTATCATCACATAATGAAACACATCATCATAAGGCAGCTATGGCGTTCCATAGAACTGGGCAACCAATTTATAACTAAGATGATCAAGTTATGTCTGGGGTAGGAAGAACCTTAGGGTTTAGTCAATTTTGAAATTAAAATGGATAATTTAAAGCTTTGATGTGTTCTCCAACACATAAGTGTTGGTGTCGGAGCGGGCTAACCTCGGGGAATTAAAACTAATCCAGCAGCACTAACCTTCACGGGTGTTCAAAATTAAAATGACAACAAAGTTCCAGACAATAAATTTTGCCACGCCTGGTGCGTGTTTCGTCTATACAAGACTCATCAGAGGCGCTCTGTCAAATATATTGAAAAGCTAAAAAATATATAATTATGAAGAGCATAGAACAGTAAAACTAAATTATACCAAACTGGGCAACCAATTTATAACTAAGATGATCAAGTTATGTCTGGGGTAGGAAGAACATTAGGGTTTAGTCAATTTTGAAATTAAAACCGACAATTTAAAGCTTTTATGTGTTCTCCAACACAAAAGTGTTGGTGCCGTACGTACACAACACTAATAACTTTGTTTAAATGTACGACATAATTAATCTTTAGGATTCAAACTGTTTATTTGTTTTGTTTTTTACTTTTGTTAACAGCTGGATATGAAATATTGATTAACTATACTTAAAACTGTAAGATTTATAATGAAAGCAATTATACTGTTACATATGACAAGAAGAAAATGGATATGCACTATTTTTTTTCATTTCTTTACGAACGTCAAATTGTTATAAATTATGAGATCTAATCCTTCGACAAAAAAATATTTCATGTAACAAAATTTAAGTATATTAAAACAATTTTCATTGATTGAAAAAAAAACTATTATATTTTATAACATTTATAATTCAAGCGCCCAAAACTTATTTATACTAATGTTCATTGAGTAACATTCTTTCTGTTCAAAATACAACCCGTCCGATTTAACTATGGACTTTCGATTGTAGCGTTAAGTGAAGTGTGCAAACACAACAATGAAAATTTACTTCGTCATGAACAAAGCCAAACGTTTACAAAAACCACAAATCGTTACATTTGATTACATAAAAATACATTGATTGAATGAATGGGTCGTGCAAACATTAAATCTGATTGGATATTGATTAATAGTCTGACTGACGTTGGTTTTCCTACTGTGACGATTTGCGGTTTTTGTTACCGATTGGCTTGTTCATGATGACGTAAATTTGCATTGTTGTGTTTGCACGCTTCAATCGAAAGTCCATAGTTAAATCGGACGGGTTGTATATTACATTGACTGTTTAACGGCTGTACTACGGGTGGTTAGTACAGTAAAAGCACCACATACACAGTAACAACACTGTTATGGAGGAAACAATTGGCAATCATAAATCGGTCATTTGTCCTTCGGCCTTTTTGTTGGTGCTAAACATGATGACATCCCATCCCTGTATCGGATTCTGAAATTACATAAAAGTCCATACAAACGGCGCTCCCGGATTGCTAAGTCATCCAAATGTACCATTAACTCTCTATCAGTTCTGTGGACTTCAATACTGGCAACAATAAAATCTGGTCTTCAAAAATATTTCGGTTTGATGTTTTTCTATAAATGGTGTCAATCAAATATGGATCCTAATAGAATTCGAAAGAACTGATGGTGATTCTTATATCAATCTCATCTTGTGACAGCTTCAAAATTTTGATTTCTCTACACTGCATACTTCTATTCCAACTTAAAAACTCAAATCACGACTGGCGCAACTAATCAAACGTAGTTTTTTTTCAAAAAGAATGGAAAACCTGGTAATCGATTATTCTAAGACTTACTTTGTTATCAATGAGTCTTAAGAAAAAGAACAAATATACAGAAGACCAAATAGCCGACATGCGAAATTTTCTTATCGACAACATATTTGTTCAGTTTGGTGGACGTGTTTTTCGGCAAACAATATGGATTCTTATGGGCATTTATTGTGTACCTTTACTTGTTGATTCACAATCACTTTTATAAAAAACGATCGTAGACTAGCTCTCTACGTTCCGTTTTATTGGTGATGTGCTTTCATTGAACAATTCTCGATTCTGTGACTTTCTGCATCTCATATATCCTCGGGAATTTGAGATAAAGGACACAACGGATTCTAGGAAGTCTGCTTAAAATCTTTATCTACATCTCGCTATGGACTTTCAAGAAAGACGTAATTTAACGTTTCAATCTCGTCAACATTCTTCTCTAACATAATTCTGTCCGCTCCAGCATATGGAGTTTACGTATCACAATTGATTCGTTGCTCCAATGCTTGTGGGACTTACTTCAGTTTCCATGACAGAGCGTCACGTCTGACATTAAAATTGCTAATACAAGATTATGTTACTCAACTATGAACAAATTTGCATTCATGGAAATTTCAATTCGAAGATTATCCTTATCCTAAACAATAAACGAGATTAATTCTACATAAATACTTCTGCTTTGACAGGATACAGACTAGATTTGCTTGTTGATGGATCTTGTAAGCTGGTCGATTGCTTTGGTTACATTTGCTTCTCTCTTAATATTTTTGGTTTTCATATACATGTATCCCATTGATTTAATTCGGATGCTTCGGAGGTTACCATCGAAAGGTACATTTAATAGGAGACATAATGTGAAAGCAGAAAAATACTTGATTGAACACAAATAAAGGTTCGTCACCAGTTTCTATAATGTTGTCGTCCTTAACTTGATTTGTTAGTTAACCTACACTTATTTGAACGTGTGCCATGAGGAGTGTGTTACACCAAGCAACAACTGTCCGCCCTACTAGAACAATTGAAAAACCTCTCGTTACGACTCTCATTGGTTTTTATGTCTTTGGTTTTTCTACATCAATGTGCGAGAGTCATAATATTTTCAACATGTTCCATGTAAAGTTTAACTCACAAATGCCATTATGTGCAATTATCATTGCACCTGAACCTGTGAGAGTCATAGAATTACTATTGTTTTCATCTGTATTATATATTTAAACTTTACATGGAACACGTTGAAAATATTATGCCTCTCGCACAATTTATAATATTAGTCATACGAGTTAATTTGATAGTCACACATATTGATTCCCTTAGTGGGTTAATTAATTTACTACATTTCTGTTTTTCTTAATGACTTATATTATACAGATGAAAACAAAAGTAATTATACAATTATTATGTAATGACTCTCACATCTTCAGGTGCGGTGACAATTGCACATAATGGCATTTGTGATGATATTTCTATAAACTCACAAGGTTTTGTGATAACTTTTTAAACATTCCAAAACAGGTACGGTGTCAAACATTTTTGTGCGTAGACTTGACGGTAACGAGCTTTGCCCAGTTATACATTAAGAAAGATATCTTAAAATATGGGGAAGTAATAACGGACAACTTTTCATCAATTTTAACAAGTCTCCGGTTTCAAGAACTCAGTTCACACAAGTTTTAAATAAAACTGTCAGTTTCTAATATTGGTTTATCCAATGATTGTTGTAAATCACACAGTTTTAGGATAGGGACATGTTGCCATGCCATGGAAACGGGAAAGTCAGATTCTCAGATAAGGGTTTTAGGCCGCTGGCACTCAAATGCTTTTCTGAGGTACATTCGCCCCGATAAAACATGTTTATAAGGCGATTGGGGTTGTTGGAGTCTGTTGATTTTGAAGGGCGAGCTGGAGCAGCCCCATCCTTATTTGTGTTTTTATTATTTTTTATTGTGTTCTATGATAGCTATTATTTTTTGTTTCAATTGTAAGATGACGTGCAGGAGCAGTCATCAGGGAATTTTTGTTGTACGTTGTACTGAATTTGTCTGTAGTACATTGTAATCGATGCAGCTGTGGGTTGGGGGGATCTGGCGATCTAGTGGCCACATTTTTGAACCCCACCGTTGCCTTCTATTATAATATTAAGATACATGTAGTTTTTGTAGTGTATATGTTATATAACTATAGCAAAATAAAAATTTTGGCCACAATAGGTGGCCCAATTTCTTCCAATATGTAGTTGTTATTATAGATAAGAGAAGGTAATTAGAGCTAGCTGTATCTACGAAAAGGTTTTTGTTAGACGGAAAATCTTAAATGAAACTTAATATACGTATACTGGGGTCGCTTTTGTTTCTAATAATATTATGCTCAGCTGGGTTATACAGCAAACTTTTAAGGAATCGATGTTCAAGAGTATTTTTATTAGGTTGTATTTCGGAAAGGACTTGAGCATAAATATAAATTTATTGATAAATAAATTTCTTTATGCGATGCCTTGAATCTTTATTTCCCCTTTGAGCATAAAATATCTATACATCTTTTTTTATCCATACCAAGTCATATCCGAGGGCATTTGTAAAATTCTTATAAGTTATTTTTTTACCATCGGAATATAATTTGTTGTCTGTCACAAAAGTAGTATACGATTAAAAATGGTGCATATAATATATGAATTTTGATTAATAACTATGAATAGCTCAAATCTACAAATATTATTAACAGTATTTTCATTATTCCGGTCACAGTCTTACGCCTTTGCATGATCTTTATGTGCCTACATATCTTCTTGTAATAATCTAAAATGTTAGGTGATCTGCACCACATATTTAAAGCATCGTTTTTCATATTATTGGTATCTGATGATACTGGGGTTTCGTTTTCTTCTAACGACACAATCCTCTCGTCTTCAACCTTTACATTTCTAGTTCACAGTACATCTTTAAGCACCTGTCTACTCAGAGGCGCTTTACCAAATAAAATGAAAAAGCCAACAACTAAATGATCCTTGAATAATACACTGGACATGGTATAACATTTCATTTATTAATATGTCTGACCACTAACTTATACTGTGTATATTCCTAATGTAGCTGTTTCTTCTTTCAAAACAACATAATATATTTTGGAATGGTTAAACAATGTAAATAAATAATATTTTAAGTGAAGCAGTTTCTATACAGCGTATGTTTTAATATTTAGATAAAAAAGGAAAAAAGGCAGTCCGTGAAATATGCCCGTGGCTTGTCAACTTATTTGTCTATTGGGCAATTTGAAGTAGTTATTTGCCACTTTTTAGACCATGAACAAGCTCAATGTGCAGGTAAGTTGCAAGAAGCAGAGGTACCAATGGGGTATCCGAATGTCAAAAGTCCGAAAGGGCAGAGACAAAACAAGTAAACACCAACAAGAACGGGACAAAAACAGACAACATGTAAAACATGGAAACACAAAACAACTGAATATCAATCAACAACGCGAACTCCAGTCGAAACAAGAGTGAACTCAGGTGCTCCGGAAGAGTAAGCAGTTCCTGCTTGCTATAGCACACCCGTCGCGTTGCCAATAGTCCATTCAGCGTGTCAAATCCGGTAAAGGAAGACAAAACAACACCCTATGACAAACCAACATCTGCACTCATCTGAGAGATCGAAATCCCATATTTGTCTATAAGTGCATGATGTCTTCCGTAAAATTTCTTGAGTGAAGGCAGCAACCGAGGAGCAACATAACCCTGTGTGAGCAATTTTTGCGTCAGACGTGTCGCTCTGCTCAGGAAATCGATGTAAGTCCCACACGCTCTGGAGTAACAAGTCAATTGAGATACGTAAACTCCATAAGCTGGAGCGGACGGAATGTTGCTACACAAGAAGGGGAAGTTGACGATTGGAAAGTTGAAGTCATCACGTTTGTCATAGAGCCTTGTTGAAAGTCTTCCTTGAGAGTCGATTTCGAGATGTAGATCAAAATATGAAGCAGACTTCCTAGAATCCGTTGTGTCCTTTATCTCAAGCTCCTGTGGATATATGAGATGGAGAAAGTCACCAAATCGAGAATTGTGCATTAAATGTTAAACACAATTTCATCATTTGGCATCTTTGTTCATGGCAAAGTTTATTTATATTTTTGGGGTAAATATCATTGAATATTTAATATATTGCCTGTATTTGAGGGTGTTATGGCAGATTACCACACTCAGACAAAATATATCGCCTTAGACGAAGTCTATGGTGGTGTTTTTCAGATTGTATGATTTGGAATGGTCATCTGCCATTACAACCTCTACTTAAGGCAGCATACATGCATTTTTTATTATACTAAATGCCTTCAACATTTTTTAATCCATGTTGGAATATACTAATAACTAACATTTTTTGTAAATACTTATATGAAAATAAAAGAAAATAGCCCCACAACAATAGGTGCATATTCCTAAAATTGATTTTATTTCTCACTCCTCCCAAAATATGTCTTCTCGGTAACAAAATCCGAAATAATGTGTTCACTATATTCCTCTAATTAATGTTCTCCCTCACAACAATTAACCCCTTCTTTTCAAAATTCCCCTCCCCAAATAAATAGCCTCCCTTCTCAGACAAAATTTGTAAAAAAAAAATTGTGTTCCCCAAAAAACAAGAAATGAAAAACCATCTCCGTGTGGTTGGCGGGTTGAGAATCAGCCTGTAGCGTTTCTAAGCTGGTCAATAAAATTCCACCAAAGAGTACCCGGTAAAAATCCAGAGACGCTGCTCTTCCTACAGACTAATGTGATGTTTGCCAAGGTTGTTGAGTGACGAGGTCAATTTTTTTCTAAATTGTGAATTCAGTCAATCGACATTATTTGATTTATTGTTTACATTTTAATGGATTCAAGATCTAATATTATATAAGCTTGTTACAGCCAATTCAATGTTTTACTTATTTTTACATGCGAGTAAGTTTTTCAATAAGTTATGGCTGATGGTTTAATAGAAATAATCTTTTTTTATATTTGATTTATTGCTTAATGCAGTCTGGTCCAAATAATCCTGCTTTATGCTTTTGCTCTAATTTGCCTTTCGGTATCATTTTGCTTTTAAATGTTCTTGTCAACCATGTTATTATAAAAGCCTTTTTAAACTATAGTTCCGAACATGTAAGGTTATGAGTTATAAAAGTTTTATTCTATGACATTTTAAGATCTGAGACAGTTCTATCTCTTAATTAAACAATTATAAAGAGGACGATTTCAAATCTAAAGACTGGACCTATAAACAGACCTACCAATGGCGCTAGGTAGTCGGCTAGGATACAACTTGACTGACCTTTGTTTGTAGTGGACTAAGGGTAGATCCATGTTGGAAGTCCTATCAAATAGACACCACTGAAATAGTTAATGGCAGTTCTACAACTGGGACGGTTTATAAGAGCAGTTAATGGCAGTTTTACGACTTGGATCAACAATCGTGGTCTTGGGCAAGTCTTTATAGCCATGTACCTGAGGCAAGTCAGTACTTCAACTCTACGATGGTTCAACTAATGACATAAGTTTAAGTTATTAATTAAGATAGTTTATAACATCCGTGATAGTGAACGCTGCTGGTGGAGTTTTGATCTCCAGAGGTTAGCCTGCTCATGCATCAACACTTTTATGTTGAAAATTCCAAAAAAGCTATAAAATTATCCGTGTTAATTTCATAAATCTGAGGTTCCCCCCACCGTAACATAGGTTGATCTTATTCTTACCGGTACATTGTTTGGCATTTTTAACCTTTTTTGTAGAGTTTTGATTCGACGAATCACACGTCAGGCGAAGCAAAATTTATTGTCTGAAACTTTATTGTATTTTTGATTTGAAAGAATTTCCGGTGGCAAACTGATTTTGCCTTCCTTCACATTTTCAGACTTCTGACCTTCGAATAACCTATTGCCATTTCATTGTTTCTGTAAAAAATTGTATGTCTGTTTGTAAAATTTGGCCTTCATATTTGTTTTCTGTATAATCATAAGTCCTACGTCTTTGCATGGCTTGCGTGTGTCTATAAAATACAGCCTTCAATATGATTCTGACATAAAATTGTTTTTATATTAGACGGTTAAACACAGGGGTTTCGTGTTCCGCTCAATTTTTATCGTTACTGTGTCACATTTCAGATGATAACAAGCACTATTAAAGCAGCTTTTTATGGTATTTTTAAATTATTCATTTTCACTTCTTAATTAGCTTAGAAACATATTAACATGCATGGTAGTGCAATTTGCAATAAAAAGAGAAAAACTATAGTGTTTATTACATATATGCATCATGTATTAAGTTTTACTTTTGTTCATAAAAGAAACAGAGGTACCAGTGGGGCATCTCAATGTCAAAAGTCCGAAAGGCCAGTGACAAAACCAGTTAACATCAAAAGAGAACACGACGAAAAAAAAACAACTGAATATCAATTAACAGTGCGAACTCACGTCGTAACGAAACTCGGAAGAGTAAGCAATTCCTGCGTGCTAAAAAAAAAACAGCCGTCGCACGTTGAAACTGGTCATAAAAAGTATTATTCTAGTAGATAAGTAATATTCAATCCAAAAGAATGAAAAACGAGGGCACGAAAATATTTTTTTATGACAATAAGACAGACCTGATTTGTCTCCTGTGTGTTAAGTTAAAAGAACGAACACATTAATGGGTGTGTAAAATGTTGAAAAACATGTACGAAATAGGCATTTTCAATGCACAATAGACCCCAACTGTACACTTCCTATCATACACTGTGAGCTAAGTCGACTGCGCCGGTATATACAAATATGACAGTTCTACAAATAAATTTATTAAGTTTTTGTATGACTCGGCAATGGGTATGCACATTACCTTCCAAGTTAACTTTAATCCATATTTGAAAGGGGTAATATTTACAGTTTACAGTGGACCATGGAAGAAAGGGTGGATTCCAGGCAAGTTTTGCTGAAAATTTATTTGAAAATAACATTTTTTAGGAAAAGTGGGTTTCTAGACCCCCAAAACACCACACCCCCACCCCGGTCGGATTCACCAATGCAGTTCCATTATTGTTTGCGTAATTCAAATCAAAAGTTTGGGTACATTTTTATATGCTTCACGAGTCAAATGTTTTTTTTTTAAATACAATTGTATGAGGGAGAGTTCTAAGACTCAAACTGTATACACCAACATATATTGAATCAAGTCGGACTTTATCAGAAGTCTGTTGTTTGTATTTAGCAGGCTTAACATAAATAATTTCCTTCTTTCACAATTTCTTTTTTGTATTTTATGCCAATTGCTTTTGAGTTCGCCTTTTCAGACTCCTGACATTCAATTGCCCCTGAGGTGCTTATTTGCACGATTATACGTCTGTTTATAAATCGACAAATGTTACATATTTCATTAAAAGTATCTTGTCTATGTCTGTATTAAATACAATCACTGTATTTCTCAAACAAGATCACATTGAAAGGTTATAAAGCACGAGTGTCGTGTCGTGCTCAAACTTTAACGTTACTGTAGATCACATCTCAAATGTTAACGAGCATCGTTTAAAATCCTGCTTTAGCCATTTCTGAAAGATTTCTTTAACAATACTAAAGCTAGGAAACGAATAAAAATAGCTTGCATGATAGCTATAGTTGCAATAAAAAGAAGAAACTGTAGCGTGTTATATAAATGATTTATAGTTATGAACGTCCTGGAGAAAGTCTGAGATTTTTCTCTATTGTTCGTAACGTTGAAACGGTTTTTAAAAAGGGTTCATTAAAAAACAAAACAAACATTTACTGTTGAATAAGATGCCAATTGTTCAATCAGTAGAATAATTAAACAACCCTTTCTGTAGTAATGGATGTCACTCTAGACTACTGATCACACGGTAACCCCGAGCTTCATGTTAAATCGTTGCTATTTTTTGGGACCGAGAGACCCACCCTAGATCTCTTGCAGTGGAGTCGTTTGCAGTCATGCAAAACGTCGAATCGTCTCTCTTTCTTCTCGTTTTAGTTCGTCACCAGTTTCTGTTATGTTTTCTAACCCTAATCTCTAATCCTTACCCTATACTACTAACCCTTTTGTTTAAGTTTAGCCTTTTATGGGCTCTTGTATCGTGATGAGGCTCGCATTTTTGTGTTTGTGTCATTATAAAGCTGTACTCCCTCCTCTTACCTAATCTTAACCCTAACCCTATCTTTAACCTTAACCCAAACCCTAAACCTAACCCTAAACCTCTTTAAGTTTTTTGTTTTTGTTTCGATCTTTATGGGCTCCTGTGTTGTGATTCATCCTCTTACATGGCTTATACCGTATTGGCCTATCCTTTTTTTTTCTTCGTTTTTTTTTAGCTTCGCCCTTTGTGGGCTCTTGTACTATGATAAGACTCGTATTCTTGTGTTGTTGTATAGCATTACCCTTTTTTCCTTTCCTCGATCCCTCCTCCTTCTCCTCCTTATGTCATTTACCTCTTCCTCGTCATTTTCCTTCCTCCTTTCTTCATTATCCTCCTCCTCATTTCCCTTTTCCTCCTTTCCTCCTCATTTTCTTTTGTTGGCTTTTTTTTTCTTTTGAGCTTGTTTTGATATAACGTATGGCTCATCCGTAATTGATTATACTTTTCGTATTTGTTTGGTTCGCCCTTTATGTGCTCTTTTTTATCTTTGTTATTTCATTGTTTTCTTTAAACCATTGTTGACTACCAATAAAAACTCGAAATAAGGCACAACCTTTATTTACATCCTATATTACAATATATATAAACAAATTCAATATCCATAGGGTCTGGTGGTAAAATGATTCATTATTACTCTTTTGTCAAATACAATTTTATAGTCCCTTTTCTGTGTGATAGTTAACAGTTTGCGGTGGCTTCTTTGGATCTTATTATCGTCTCTCACTGTCCTGATATTGTATTTGTTTATGGTTACCATCTCTTTGATGGTGTCGTAGTTGATGGCTAAAGAATTCTTATAGTTCAATGTTATTCCACGAACTTTATACATGGTTCTGTTTCCTCTCTTCTCTGGAATAGCTAGTTTATACGCATAATTTTTCTGTCCTCCGATGACAAACTGTGTGATGGTGTTTCCTGGAACTTCGTCTGTCAAATCTCCTAAGTAGTCCCCTAGTTCTGGTTTCTATTTTCTAAGTACTTATTTGCTTCTGTCACGATTATACGTCTGTTTATAAATTGACCCATGTAACATATTTCTTTTCTCTTTAATTATAAGGATCTTGTCTATGTCTGTATAAATACAATCACTGTATTTCTCAAACAAGCTCACATTGAAAGGTTATAAAGCACGGGGGTCGTGTCGTGCTCAAACTTTAACGTTACTGTAGATCACATCTCAAATGTTAACGAGCATCGTTAAAAATCCTGCTTTAGCCATTTCTAAAAAATTTCTTTAACAATACTAAAGCTAGAAAAACGAATAAAAATAGCTTGCATGATAGCTATAGTTGCAATAAAAAGAAGAAACTGTAGCGTGTTATATAAATGATTTATAGTTATGAACGTCCTGGAGAAAGTCTGAGATTTTTTTGTCTTTTTGCGTAACGTTGAAACGGTTTTTAAAAAGGGTTCATTAAAAACAAAACAAACATTTACTGTTCAATAGGACGTCGTCAATTGCTCAACCAGTCGAATAATTAAGCAATCCTTTCTTTGCAATTTTGTTTAACTATTTGCCATTGCAGGCATTGACCTTATAGTTTAATTTGTGGCCATGTGTCTATTTGGTGAATTCAATCCTTTGGTAAATATGTCTAGCATGTGTCACATAGATGAAACTTTGTCTAAGTTCATTTACGTTTCATGACTGTTGGTACTGTGCTGTAACTTTTCATAAATGGTAAAGAAATTGGACAAAGTCTATTACAAAATATTGTTTCTTTCTAAAAGAAAAATAGAAAAGACATCAAGCTTAAAAAGAATACAAATTTTATCTGTGTTAAGGAGTAACTTTATTAAGTGTAAATGTGAAAATAATTATCATTTTTCTAATGTTTAGAAATAAATCTATGGTTTTTTCAGTTATTAATTTTTGAATAGGTGGTGTGGTTAAACACGCAGACACTGCTTATTCTTCTGGGTGTATACTTCGTGTTGTTTTATCTGGTATCGACTGATTTGTCTGCCTTTTCGGGTGTTACTTTAAGGGGGGCTATGTTTTATTGTCGTCTTTCCATCTCATTATCTTCTGTTTAACCGGATTTTACATAAAAATCCTAAATGAGTCAAACGATTTAGACATTGAAGCCCCACTTTTAATGTTTTAACTTGTCATACTATGCTATTGAAATAGAAGTAGTATTGTGTGGTCTTGTGAGTCAATCTACAGTAGTCGTGGGCTAGAGAACGATTATGGTAGTTTTACCTCTAAAAAACTTTTTAAAAGGTCTGTGTCGATACTTTTGGTTTTCCATCTTATAATTAGATTCAACGTGCATTGGTATCTGGGGTGTAGAAAGGAAACACGATTATTATACATGCCTGCTGTTTATATAACATCAGTTGCTTAATTATTATGATATGTTTCAAGTCGGTCCCATTAAGTTTCATACGATCAGGAACGTGCCATATATTTTGTACAGCTTCCGTTAGAAGAACTAATTAGTTAGTGCATTTTCTGATTTGTTCGTTCTTACAGGAAATAAACCAGCATTAAATGGACAGACAGACAGACAGACAGACATATCTTTATTAAAGTCTCACCTCTCATATACATACATAAAATATATATATACAAATAATACAAATGATTTACAGCGTAAAAAAGTACAAACACTACATAATTTTTTTATAAATCATCGACACTGGATAAAATATAGTATTGAGAGCCACTCTATTGTAGAGTTATGAGAGACTATGTAAATTGTAAATTATTAAAAAGTTAAACAAAATAGGTACATAAAAATATCTTGCAATTGACTGAATATAATCACAGTTATACATTAATTTACTTGTATAAAATATTCTTTCTAGTTATTAAAAGTTCATGGCAGATTTTGGCAGTATAATAATACATATCATCATTACTAAACAGAAATCTGAATTTCTCGTCATCATTCATATCATTAAAACTATTATTAAAATCCTGGGCTTTCTTAAAAACATATTCTCTTAAATGTGAATATAAAGGGCAATGGATTGTAAGTGATTTTTATTGACAAAGTCACTCTACCAGCTGATTGTAGAGATTTTATGCTAATCAAGCGAATTAGTGGTCTTTTTGTTTTAACGATAAGTTCTGAATTAGCCACATAGCTTCATATTCTAGGAGTTATTGTCATTCAGATGGCTAATTAAAGAGAAACTAGATCCGTTATTATAGCTTTTAAGTTGTCAATGGTATTAGTGGATTAATTTAGTAGGAAGTCTGTCGACTTAATTTGATAAAAAGAATAGACTGCACCAGGCACTAGACGTTCAACAAGCTTCAACTTATATCCCTATAATCACAATTAAGACCTAATATTTTTAGCACAACTATTTATGTCATCTTAAAGTTTACTCTAAATAATATTACCTGTTTACAGTCTCGTCTAGAAGAATTGTTAAGATTCATTTCAATTTAAAATCTCTGCTATTTCAATGTTTCAATTTGTTTGTTGTCTAAAAAAAGTAGTCAATACCTTAACAACAAACCCAATTAATCAACTCTGCGATGTAGACTTCAGTCGTTTGTCTTGTTGCTGCTGATGTTTCAGACTCCTTATGAAAGCACATTGTGATGTTTTAGGTCTGTAAATCCGTGAAGTTGTATTGATAATATTTAGAAATTCTATACAGTGGTGAAAATGTTTACTACAATCAATTAAAATCATTAAAAAAGAAGGAGTCAGTGTGCAGTTAAAATGAAATTAATAAAATAAAACACAAAATGAATCAAAGTGAAATGAATAGCCAATAAGTACCAACAATCCACTCAAAGAAACAATCAAACACCACGGTGTATATTCAAAACACTAATATTCGGATAAATCGGCATTCCACGCTTCTATTCAGACCAAGAACGTAATATTCAGTGGAAATTCATCAAAAATAGAAATTTCTAGTTGTGAAAGGTATTTAAATAAAAAAATAATATGTTTACGGAACCCCCACAAAGATATACGGTCTTCAAAAAAAGTTATTGAAATGAATTCTCAGCATTTGCGTAAACAAGTGACTTTATTTTTAGGGCCCCGCATCGAAGATGCGGACGCCCTATAGTTTTCACTTTGTCCGTCTGTCTGTTCGTCCGTCTGTCCGTCCGTCAACAATTCTTGTTAACACTAAAACTCAAAAACTATTAATACCACAGTTCTGAAACTTTGTACAATTGCTAAGTAGCATGTCATGATTTGCATATTAAAGTTTCATGCAAATTTGTTTAATATTTTTGGAAAAAAACTTCATTTTTTATCGAAAATCAGATTTTGAGAATTGGACTTTGTTAACACTAAAACTCAAAAACTGTTAACAATACAGTTCTGAAACTTTGCACAGCTGCTAAGTAGCATGTCATGATTTGCATATTAAAGTTTCATGCAAATCTGTTTAATTTTTTGGGGGGAAAAGATCATTTTTTTATCGAAAATCACAGATTTTGATAATTGGACTTTGTTAACACTAAAACTCAAAAACTGTTAACAATACAGTTCTGAAACTTTGCACAGCTGCTAAGTAGCATGTCATGATTTGCATATTAAAATTTCCTGCAAATCTGTTCAATATTTTTGTAAAAAACTTCATTTTTTATCGAAAATCACAGATTTTGAGATTTGGACTTTGTGAACACTAAAACTCAAAGGCTATTAACAGCACAGCTCTGAAGTTTCATATACATTCCATGGAACATGCCTTAGTGGTTATAATCAAAGTTCGTATGATTTTGAAAACACTAAGATTTTTTGCCGCGGGGCCCTTTCTGACTTTGTCAGTATTCTAGTTCAGTGTTTCCCAACTACAATTGATGAGATACGGATTTTTATCACATCGAGTTAGATATTTGTCAAATTAGGAAACGAGCTTTTGCGAGTTTCCTTTGACAAATATCTAATGAGAGCGATAAATACAGGTTTCACAACTACAAGTGATGAGATACGGATTTTTATCACATCGAGTTAGATATTTGTCAAATTAAGAAACGAACATTTGCGAGTTTCCTTTGACAAATATCTAACGAGTGTGATAAAAATCCGTATCTCGATCATCACTTGTAGTTGGGAAACCTTTTTCTCTACCAGTCTAACGTAAAAAAAAAGTCCCAAAATAACTCATTGGAAAAAATCCTATATGTATTTTGTTTAGCAAACATGTGAAAAAAGTAGTCAAATAAAAAAGTGGCCTTTTTATTTTAAATTTTAATTAGATTACAAAGTTCAAGACAAAAAATTTTGCTACGCCTGACGCGCGTTTCGTCTATTCAAGACTCATCAGAGGCGCTCTACCCAAAATATTGAAAATGCCAAACACTATATGAATATGAAGAGTATAGATAATTAAAACCAAAATTACCAAACTGGGGAATCAAATTATTACTAAGATAATCAACCTATGTCTGTGGTAGGAAGAACCTTAGGGTTTAGACAATTTTGAAATTTAGACGGATAATTTTCCTCAAAGCAAAACCTCCAGGCTGTACCTGTGAAAAATATGGTCCCTCTGGCCACGTTATCACTGGTGACCTCAACATCGTGGAAAATGACTTACTTCGCGATGTTTTGGCTAAAGGACCTAAATATCGTGTGCCAAGACAAATCAACTGGAGCTATAATTTCAAAACAATTATGGATTCAATTGAGGACTATGCCAGAAAATGGGCCAAAAAAAGAACAGGAGAAAGAATGTGACGTTTTGTCAGAATGGGTAAAACCTGCGAGGTCATTGGTTTTGAAAAGAATCAATTCTTTGAAAGGCTCAATGAGCACTAAGGCAACATCCATTTACAGCAACGCTGATGTTGCCAAATTATTGTCCACCTTACATGACAAATATGTTGTTGTACCTGCATACAAAGCACCAAATAACATCATTTTTGTGTGCAAGAAACACTATATTGACTGTTTTACAGCTGAATTAGGGGTTGGTTGTACCAGCAATAGCACCACATACACGGCTACAACACTGTCTAAGGAGGAAATCATTGACAATCACAAATCTGTCATTTCCTCCTTCGGCCTTCCTGTTGGTGGCAGTAATGATGACATTCCATCCCTGTATTGGATTCCTAAACTAAGCCTCTTTCAGTTCTGTTGACTTCAATACTTACGGCAATAAAATCCGGCCTCCAGAAATATTACGATTGTTGTTATTCTAGAAATGGTGTCAATCAAATGTGGATCCTGAAGAATTCGAAAGAACTGATGGAGATTCTTAACTCTAAATCAGTTTCATCTTGTAACAGCATCAAAACATTCGATTTCTCCACACTTTACACTTCTATTCCACATGAACAACTGAAATCTCGATTGGCACAGCTGATTAAACGCAGCTTTTTCAAAAAGAATGGAAAACGCAGGTACAAATTTCTTGTAGTCGATTATACCAAGACTTACTTTGTCATCAATGAGTCTAAGAAAAAGAACAAATTTACAGAAGACCAAATAATTGACATGCTCAACTTTCTTATTGACAACATATTTGTTCAGTTTGGTGGACGTGTTTTTCAGCAAACAATAGGGATTCCAATGGGCACTAATTGTGCACCTTTGCTTGCTGATTTGTTTCTTCATTCATATGAAGCAGACTTCTTACAATCTCTTCTAGACAAAAAAGACCGTAGACTAGCTCTCTCTTTCAACCTCACGTTCCGTTATATTGATGATGTCCTTTCACTTAACAATTCTCGATTTGGTGACTTTCTCCATCTCATATATCCCCAGGAGCTTGATATAAAGGACACAACGGATTCTAGGAAATCTGCTTCATATTTAGATCTACATCTAGAAATTGACTCACAGGGAAGACTTTCAACAAGGCTCTATGACAAACGTGATGACTTCAACTTTCCAATCGTCAACTTTCCCTTCTTGTGAAGCAACATTCCGTCCGCTCCAGCTTATGGAGTTTATGTATCTCAATTGATTCGTTACTCCAGAGCGTGCGGGACTTACAACGATTTCCTTAGCAGAGCGACACGTCTGACGCAAAAGTAGCTCACACAGGGATATGTTGCTCCTCGGTTGCTGTCTTCACTCATGAAATTTTACGGAAGACATCATGCACTTATAGACAAATATGGGATTTCGATCTCTCAGATGAGTGCAGATGTTGGTTTGTCATAGGATTTTGTTTTGTCTTCCTTTACCGGATTTGACACGCTGAATGGACTATTGGCAACGCGACGGGTGTGCTATAGCAAGCAGGAACTGCTTACTCTTCCGGAGCACCTGAGTTCACTCTTGTTTCGACTGGAGTTCGCGTTGTTGATTGATATTCAGTTATTTTGTGTTTCCATGTTTTACATGTTGTCTGTTTTTGTCCCGTTCCTGTTGGTGTTTACTGGTTTTGTCTCTGCCCTTTCCGACTTTTGATATTCGGATACCCCATTGGTACCTCTGCTTCTTAAAGAAGACTTTATAACATAAAAAACATTTTTGTGCATTTTTTTATATATTATTTTTTGTCTTTTTATTCAGGTGTTCAAACAAAAGTAAGCACGCTTTCCACGAGATGCGTATCTAACTGCGGTGTCTCGCGCGGACAGCCAATCAAATTTCTTGAAATTGAATATTATATCGTGTGGAGTGTGATACGCAAAATTGTCTCATCTCGCAAAAACTAGATAATATTGCACCAAAGTTAGAGAAAAATCCGTACTTCATCACTTGAAGTTGTGAAGCCTTTTTCTCTAACTGTCTAATGTGAAAGTATAGGCCAAAAATTACTAATCTAATTAAAACTCATAGGAAAATAATCCTATTTGTACATAAGAAAAAAGTAGTCAAATAAAAAAAGTGCCACCTTTTTATAATTAATTTTATTAATTAAAAGTAGACATCTCATTATCTTCTATTTTTAAAAAGTTTTAGTGCATTTTGGATATATTTTGTTTGTCCTTTTATTCAGGTGTTCAAACAAAAGTCAGCACGCTTTTCACGAGATGCATATCTAACTGTGGTGTCTCGCGCGGAAAGCCAATCAAATTTCTTGAAATTGAATATCACATCGTGCGGATTGTGATACGCAAAATAGTCTCATCTCGCGAGAACTAGATAATATTGCACAACAGATATCAAACGTTTTTTGTACTCAATACTTTGTCAAACATCTTGTTTCCCAACAAGAAAATAGGAAAATAGAACAGTATTTTTCTACTTTTATTAAAAAGTATTTGTCTTAAAAATAAAAATAGATAGCAGTGCAAAAAGACCAGAATTATCGAACACACACATAATCAATATTGACACAATCAGGGTCGGGAGCTTAAGAAATTAAGAAGCCTATACAAAAACTACACAAAGACCCACAGCTGTTCAGAATCATATATTGTGATGTACCCCATAATCTCTTGTGCATCACGATTAAACATTTAACTCGTTACAGTAGATGGAGTGCCACTACTGATAAGTTGACGATTCTGAAATAGAATGTACAAAGTTAAAATCGTTACATTTGCTGCAGAGCTTTGTTTAGACATGGCCTAAGTCTATTTTGATGCTTTTTTATCTCGAGTTCATGAATAAATATGAAATGGAAAATTTCACCATATCGAACATTTATTAGTAAAAGGGTAGAATCAATATAACAGACGACTGAACTATGGCCTCACCTTCCGTCATATTGATGATGTTTTGATTATCCAAAGCAACTTATGATTATAGAGAGAGGAGCTTTTTGGAAATCTGCATTACATTAGAAGAAACATCTCTTAATTGACACTCAAGGAAGACTTTGACAGTCGTGGTGACTTAAAAGCTTTCCAATCGTCAACTTTTATGTCTTCCAAATTTATGGTATTTTCATTTAGAAACTGATTTGTTATTCACGATTGACACAAAAATTGTCAAACTAGTATATATTGGTCATCGGTTATAGCCCTCACTAAAAAAAATACGGGATTTCTGGCATTCAGTAGAGTAAAGATGTGGGTTTTTTTAAATGTTTTGTATTGTCGTATATTTATGTGGGGGTGGAAAGGGTGGACGGTGATACGGTGGCTGAAGGGGCGGGGAACGGTGGCTGAAGGGGCGGGGAGCGGTGTTAAAATAGACGGGGGCGGTGGTGGAACAGGCAGTGGTAATTTAGCATGGTCGGTGGTGTAGCCGTTTTAGATGTTTACATGCTTCATATTTGTGTCATTATTGTATGTTCTTAATCTACTATGCAACAATCTGTATTTGCTTGCCAAAAGAAACATTAAGTGATGTTTTAATGCGCATTTTTTTTTATTCCCGATTTTTTTACATTATCGTAACCGCAAGCTACCAGACGATCACACCAAGGCACTTTTATGCTTTAGGGAACAACACGGAAAGGGTGTTAGGCAAAGAAGTGTTAGGTCATAAATTGTGATTCATAAAAATTGTAATTCATAACTATGTCTTTTTTGTGAACACTTTAAGTGCAAAGTTTTTAAGTATTTTCACATGGACGAGGTATAGGTTTCATGCCATAAAACTCGGTTCAGCCCACCGTTTCCTTTGAAATGCCTGTTCCAAGTCAGGACCGTTGCGATCTTCCATTTCCCCGGTGTGTTTGCCTTGATTTGTCTTTTCCAATGGACATTTGAGATTGATCCTTCAAGTTCGGTAGTTTTTTATTACCTTCATTCTTATAAAAAAAAAATGACATCAAAGTCTGAACACGCAGTCGCATAGAGAAATAAACATGTATGTCTGCGATATGTGGGTTTAATTTTGAAATTTTTTACGAAATTATGAATATTAAATAGTGGATAGATGTTGAAATAGAACAAAACAACATTCCTTAATAAACTGGATTTTTGGCCGGATTTCAAGGAGTGAAAAATCCGGGTTATAAAATGGTGAATGTCGGGCGGGCGGGGAAAAAAATTTCGTAACAGTTTTCTCAGCAACTCAGTACTAATCACAGCCACTTAATATTTGGTATATAGCATCAGGGTGGGGTCCCATAACGATTTTAGGTCTGTCGCTCACCTACTTCCTGTTTAACGAAATCCGGCCATTTTTGACTTTGACAGATTTTTTTATGTATATTGTGGGCATTGTGTGCATTTTTGTCACACACAATCACTCTCCATATATCCTTCTTTTTTCTAACGTTTTAAATTGACAAAGAAAAAGAAATCCGTTGTTTTGAAATCTGATGGCTCATCTAAGCCCTAAGGTTTTTCCTAGCCCAAACATAGTTTGATCTTAGTCATTATTTCTTTTCACGTTCGGCATTTTGGTTTTATTCTTTACATTCGTATAGTGTTCGGAATTTTCAATTTGGATTATTTGGTAGAGTGCCTTTGCATGATAAGCCTAGAATATACGAAAATAAAGGTAATAACAAAATTACTGAACTTGGAGGATCAATCTCAATGTTCAAGATAAAAAAAAAAAAAAAACATGGAAGACACACCGGAATAGCTATAGATCGCAATGGTCCTGACTTGGTACAGGCGTTTCAAATGAAATGGTAAACACGCGTCAGTCTGAGACGTATCATCTGGAACTTTGCTGTTATTTATATTTTATTTTTACTGTAAGCATATAACTAAAGGCATTAATTTACCGAAATTGGCTCTTGGTTGATAGACTGTCTTATATTGGTATCCTTGAAAATAGTGGCAGGTAACAGCGTAGTTTTCGGTCAATCATCTAGAGGATACCGTTCGGGGTAGATCGAGACTTGAGGCAAGATTCTACCACAAATAGTTATCACACTCCAAAAATTGCTCACACAGTGTTATGTTGCTCCTCGGTTGCTGTCTTCACTAAAGAAATTTTACGGAAGACATCGTGCACTTATAGACAAAATTAATATGGGATTTTGATCTCTCAGATGAGTGCAGATGTTGGTTTGTCATAGGGTTTTGTTTTGTCTTTCTTTATCGGATTTGACCACAGGCGTTTGGGTCCAGGATTTTATTGTATTATAAATAACGTGTATATAAAAATTTTCATCTCGTCTTTATACTATTTCCGAAATAGTATATAGACGAGATGAAAAATTTTATATACACGTTATTTATATTAAATAAAATCCTGGACCCAAACGCCTGTGGATTTGACACGCTGAATAGACTATTGGCAACGCGACGGGTGTGCTATAGCAAGCAGGAACTGCTTACTCCTCCGGAGCACATGAGTTCACTCTTGTTTCGACTGGAGTTCGCGTTGTTGATTGACATTCAGTTATTTTGTGTTTCCATGTTTTACATGTTGTCTGTTTTTGTCCCGTTCTTGTTGGTGTTTACTGGTTTTGTCTCTGCCCTTTCGGACTTTTGACATTCGGATACCCCATTGGTACCTCTGCTTCTCCTAGGGCACGGGGAGAGACTTCAAATGGGCGGGGAGCGGGGAGATAGGGGGCGGGGAGCGGGGAGATAGGGGGCGGGGAACGGGGAGAAAGGAGGCGGGGAGCGGGGATTCAATACCCCCCTTTCCACCCCCCCATTTATACTACATGTACAACTATTTGGTCCTAGGCAACTATATTGGTTCAATACAACAAGCAGGAACTGCCTACTCTTCCGGAGAATCGAAGTCTCTTTGTTTCTGATGCAGCTTGAGTTTCTTATATAGCAGTAAGTTAAGAAGGATAGTAAAATTTTCTTAACAATTAAGCAGTCGAGCTCATGCTACTTAGAAGACATGTTTTGCTTGAGACCTAGTCTTTGATCCTCATAATCAGAAGTTCCATGGTCAATAATTTTAAATGTGACCTAATACTAATATTTAAAGAAAACCATTCTGCAGGATTTGAATCATTTTAGTCTAACGCCTTGTGTGAGTGCAAGGTTCATGGTATTCCATGATTTTTATGCCCCATCTACGAAAGTAGAGGGGCATATAGTGTACGGGTCTGTTCGTCCGTCCGTTCGTCCGTTCGTCCGTCCGTTCGGATGTCCGTCCGAAATCCCATATTTCCAAATTTGCACTTACTGACAAATGCCACATCAATCATATTGGTAAGGTAGGTGCATATAGTGATGATAAGAACATTGCATTCTTTGGATGCTGGATGTGACCTATATTTTCTGCATGAATGATCATGTACAGAAAAATGGTTAAAGTCTATTCCCTCTAACTGACAAGTGCTACATCACCCATATAGGTATGGTATGTGCACCTAGTGATGCCAAACACAATGCATGCTTCGGATGCTGGCAGTGACCTACATTTTTTGCATGAATGACCACTTATAGAAGAATGGTTAAAGTCCATTCCTTCTTACTGACAAATGCCATAGTAACCTAATTGTTTTGGTAGGTGCACCTAGTGATGCTTAGCACAATGCATGCTTCGGATGCTGGATGTGACCTATATTTTCCGCATGAATGACCACTTATAGAAGAATGGTTCAAGTCCATTCCCACTTACTGACAAGTGCCATACCAACCAAATAGGTATAGTAGGTGCACCTAGTGATGCTTAGCACAATGCATGCTTCGGATGCTGGATGTGACCTATAATTTCCACATGGATGGCCTCTTAAAGAAGACTGGTTAAAGTCCATTCCCACCTACTGACAGGTGGTGCCACATTTACTCTATTGTTATGATAGGTTCACCTAGTGATGCTAAGCACAATGCATGCGTCGGATGCTGGCTGTGACCTATATTTTCCGCATGAATGGACACTTATAGAAGAATGGATAAAGATCATTCCTTTTTTACTGATCTGTGCCACATCAACTATATTGGTATGGTAGGTGCACCTAGTGATGCTTAGCACAATGCATGCTTCGAATGCTGGCAGTGACCTATATTTTCCGCATGAATGACCACTTATAGAAGAATGGTTAAGTTAAAGTCCATTCCTTCTGACTGACAGCGCTTTAATAGCAACCATGTTGATGCTTTAGTGATTGTGGAAAAAATAAATGTTGCGAGATGGGGCATTATGTCTTTTGGACATATTCTTGCTTATTTTATTCTCACTCATTGTCACTTATGGAAATTATATTCTAACTTCATTTCTCTATGGATCTAATATATTCATAATAGTGTGTTCTACAAGTTTTGTACAATCAGTGTTTATATTAAAAAAAAAAGATTTGAACCCGAAATTCTTAATTTAATTTGAATATTAATTAAGCGACTGGAACAATGTACATGTAACTATGTAGAAAGTTAACTAATCTTTGATCTAGGAGTTGAGACTTTCAAACTTTTACTTATTTTGGAATTAATAGCATTCTTCATGTAATTTATTCTTCTGTGTATTTATTTTTGCTTTTGGAATTAATAGCATTCTTCATGTAATTTATTCTTCTGTGTATTTATTTTTGCTTTTGTTAGATTTTATTTAATTTGTTTTTGGAAGAAAGGTATGTATTTACTTTTGTCTAATCAGAGCACATCATTTCAGATCTCCAATGTGTTGGGTAATCTGTCTGCTGACCATTGTACAAATCACCCTTGACTTATCCAGGTCTTTTGTTTGGGCCTGTATTAAGCAAGTTAGTACACAGAATACTTAACAAATTAGAGATCTGAAATGCTGTGCTCTGATTGATCGAGGAGTTAAAAAATTGCCTTTATTGTTTTAAAGCGGCGTGAATTAAAATTTTTGTTGTCTTTTGTTTCAACTGATTTTGTCATACTTCTTTGCTTTTAAGAAATTCATATCTAAGGGGGGTTTATTCAGTTCATTGGCATAGAAACCTTTGTTATATTTCATCAACTGTATGTGTACAGGAAATCAAAATGACTACCCCTCCACCGATGAAGTGGTATTTAAAATAATGACCATTTTATTCCTAAGAAGAAAACAGACACGATAATCAATGCGGTAATTACTCGTGTTTTCTGATTCCGGTCCACTATTCAATGTAATTACATTTCATATCACAAATGCTTTCGGTCATCTCTTTCTTATAAATGAAACATCTGCTCTCCCCAAATTATACTGATAGCGGTATTTATACCAGCATTTATAGGGTAATTCCATCCACTCTATGAAACAAATTGGTATATATGTCAATTACAATTGCCTGACTAGGAGCTATGATATTATTCCTTATAAATCATTAAGACATGTTTTTCGGACCAAGGATTTCAAATTACTAAAGTTATTTTATTTTAGGAAAAAAATTATTAAAGAACAATTCTAATAGACAATGTGTCATGTACTCGCATTAACTATCGGTTAGGTAAGTACGAAGCAAAGACACAACAAGCGCCCTTCAATGTGAACCATGCTTGTTGTTTGTCATCTTGCAAAGGAAAATATCTTGATGATAATCAGTCATCAGACTTACTTGGTACATCTCCGGTAGTAGATGTATACCCCTGATAATAGTCTTATCGTACTAAGTATAATACTACTAACGATAGATATCAAACGTTTTGTGCGCAAAAATGCATTATGTATGTTGAGTTTGAGACAAAACAGGTATAACTTAAACCTGTAAATGGTTCAGTTAAATCTGGATCCCGGATGACAAAAGAAAGAAGTCACATTTAGTACCTTTATGTAAGGCCGCTTTTGCCCCCACAGATCGATAGGGATGTATGTTCTATGTCGTCATGCCTATATACAGAAAAAATGGATGGCCGCAAATCTTAGTATTGCCCCATGTGCGGAAAATGACATGTTTATCTTACGTTAAAGAACACCGCTACCCCGGACCGCTGCATCAATGATCTTTGCTGATTGTGTCCTTTAAAGCCTTTGTCCTTGCCTAATCATTTATCTCGGGGTTTTTATCTTAAAATGGACACACATCGGTCATTTTCTATCCTTGGCATATAAAAAGTTTGTTTTGGCTAGCTTTAGAGATCAAATAAATATACCATTACTCTTTAAAGTGCTTGCCATGGACTTTTTCCATATTTTTATAACGTCAAGGAGTGGTTAACCGTCGAGATAAATGTTATTTAAATGGAATATGGCAATAACATTTAGAAAAAAAAAAACAGTTGAAAATCTGCAATGAAAAACAACACGCACCTTACACGAAATAAATGTATTGTTCGCAACTTTACATTTTGTAGTAGAATATTCGAAAGAAAAATCTTTTCTGTGCATCGCATGACAAATAATAAGAAACTGGACAAGGAAAGCCATTGTGGTAGACGGTAGACGGGATCATTTCATACTTTTGTTTTTTCGACATTTAAATGATTTGTATATGTTCAAATATACAGCATATCTTAATTGGTTGTCTGTTTAATTTGTACTTTCAATAATTGATGCTGGTGGACCAGATTTCCCGCCTTATCGTCTTGTCTGGCTCAAATTAACCGATTTTTTAACCCACATTTGAAACCACTTAGTTGATAACCGCTGCTGGTAGATCAGAGGTCTCGAGGGTCATCAGAAGCCCAGTCGTCAGACTTGTCTGACATGAATTTTACCTTAGTGTCATATCTATGTTTTTTAATTCAAAATTTCCGACTTCCTAAATTCATAATTGTTTAAAACACCGAGTCTCTTTCCTTGTACTATACATATTGTCGATTTTCTCGGATCTCTGTTCGAAATTTTCAAATACACGTAATACTTTTGGGCCAATGTTTTTTTATACGAATGCTGCTGATGAGAGGCTGCTCCTTGAAATATGCATCTATAAAGCTTATTCAAATTAACTGTTTTTACATCCGACGTCTTGGTTCTTTGTATTTGATTCGATTAGGTTTTATTTTGGGGGGTTGGGAGTTGGGTTGATAACATATTTCTATCTTATATATCGTAATACGTTAAGACTATATTACTTAGTTATATTAAATTGACAACTTGTAAACATACAACCCAATTTTAACCCAACTGTAGTTTCAAACCACTTTTGAATATATCTAACGATATACTCATTTGCATTGACCAAAAGCATATTTTACTAAAAGTCGACAGCTCTGTACTTTAAATGCTCCTCAACCCCCAAAAACGTTTTTTTCTTGGATACATTCTTAAGATTATATAATTTGTATTAAATCTCTTTTGAGTAAGTGTGATAACTGATTATTGAATGAATGAATGAATGCATAGCTTTATTTGCAGAAAGCATATACATGCTATAACATCATTGTTTTTTAACATGCCATCCTTGTACAAGCGGATTAATGCTGAATGGGTTAACTTCGGTTGTATTTGGAAACAAATTTTTATTTCAACATCAATGAAATGAATTGGATTTTTTTTCCCAAGCTTTTGTTATTAAATTTTTATCTAAGGTGATTTGTCCAGACAGAACAAATAATGCTGATATAGAACATTTATCAATCATTGTCTATCCTTATATTTGCGAACTAGATCAAATAAAATACTTTGTCTGAAACGTTTGCTGCTGGTCAAAAAACTTTACAACTCCGGAACCCATTATTCTTCAAGGAGTATTTACCTGACAATTGAACGTATAAATAACGGGATGTGGCATGCCATTATTTTTTTTCTTTAACTTTCCGATAGAGAACAAAATAGTTTCAGGCTTAGAAAGGCTTTTCAGGTGACACTAGTATTTTCTCCTAGTGTTTATCTACTGGATAACCTGACATGACATCACGTGGTCCGTCAAATGGTTCTTTCTTCAAGATCTTATCACGATTTCCGTGATGGAGCTTCACATGCGACACACAAATTGTTCAAGGTCACAACGGGTTTCTTCTTGGTCGTTGTCGTCATCATGTGCTGGTTTTTTTATACCCCGCCACACGAAGTGGCAGGATATTATGTTATACCCTCAGTTTTTTTCGGTGTCTGTCCGTCCCTCGAAGGTTTCCGACCATTAGCTTGAAAACGCTTCAAAGGATTTGAATGATATTTTGCACAGCTGTTTAGTACAATAAAATACAGGTCAAGTTCGATTTCCAGCATGATCCAAAAAATAGTTTTCGAGATAGGCCACTTTGAAAAATCAAATTTCATGAAATTTTGAGTTTCTGACCAATATAAACTTGAAAACGCGCCATGGGATTCAAATGATATTTTGTACAGCTATTGAGTACAATAAAATACAGGTCAAGTTTAATTTCCAGCATGATCCGAAAAACAGTTTTCGAGATAGGCCACTTTGAAATCAAATTTTATGAACTTTTGATATTATATAACGTGGCGGGGTATCATTTAATGTCCCATTACATGCCCTATTTTTTCTCTTAGATGAGTACAGATGTTCTACAATTTTCTCCTGGTCAATATGTTGAACAAGTTTAATGGACGTATTACCCTGTTCGTATATATACTAATCACACGTAATCGCTCAATGTTAGCTGGAAGCTTTTTCAACTTCTAGTGATCATTTATTAATACCGAGTGATTTATTTAATGGTCATTCTCACAAGGTTGACATAATGGATCATTGTCCATCCCTGACCTACAAAAAGTAAGTTCTGGCTAGATAAAATAATCATGCACATTGTCGCTAGCCTTATGACAGAATTCATTTCTAAGCATTCCGTCGTGTTCATCAGTATTTATATTTGAATGAGGCATCAAAACGGTTGCAATGTATATCAAAATATGCAAGGAAAACAACAAACACCTCACCGCATAGAAAATTTTACCGTTTGTCGTTGAAAACATCAAATGCATTGAACTGCAATTAAACAATTTTACACAGTAAGAAATTCGATGTTAATTTCAAGTTAACGACAGCAGTTCCATTTCTATACGATCGACGAAAGGCTATGACAAGATATAAAACTTATATAGAATATGGAAGTTTTCAAATAGTTCTATCTTATCTACTATAGCATACAATGTGAATAATACTATATTTTACAAAATTTTAATACATGTATCTAAACATTTTTTACGATAACATTCGTATTTTTGTCACTACTACATGTACTAGCGACAAGAAAATACTAATGTTATCGTAACAAAACCCAAATTGTGGCTTCAAACCACTTTTCATTTGCATTGACTTTAGCATCTTTTTATTGATGGTTGCCCTAAATGTAATTTGCATTTGTTCGGGTAGGTATGATAACACTTTCATAGAATTTGGAAACTAATATTATTTGCTACATTTATGAAATCTTGTCCAGTCAGACTATTCAACAATTAATCATTGTCCATCCTTACTAACTAGATCCAATAAAAAATGTTTTCACTGCAACAATGGTCGAAAGACTTTTTATCATTATTTCCCAAGCAGCAAGTATTGGTTAGATAAAAAATAATAGAAGATATAAAAAAGGCAATTTCAAACATGGAGTGAAAAACAGCTACATGATTTTCTGAACAACAAACATGAATGAGACGGGAGTCACAAAGGCTTTGAAAATAATGTCAAAGATTATGTGCATGATAGACGATGATATTGCGATGTGCAGGCGGTTTACATTAGTATATCTGTTTGTGGCCATGCAGCTTACTTACATATAGTGTGAAGTGTAAATTACATACAACAATAAATTTGTCGTGTCACAACTGTGGCTTGAAACATCACTAGTCTATACATTAACTAGTAACTAAGTTACTACGGAGAATACACGTACCTTAGAAATATATACTTCTATATTTACAGTAAAACTTCAAAATGGTCTTGGAGCGACAGGCCGGACAACCTTTAAGACCACATTTAAACCACCATTTGTTTACAATTGCCAGTACAAAGTCAGGACCATTGCTATTTCTTTTCTCCACGTGACTGTTCCGTGGTTCATATGTTCAGATATTTGTGAAACAGTTCTTGCTGTTCGGTCAATTAAGGTGATTTTGCTGTTTGAAAAGATAACCAATGAATATTGTACCAAAATATCTTCAAGTCAACAGAATAGTTTTAATTGAAATACAAATTAATACCAAAACGGGTGATAAAACGGGTAATTTGGTTATGCTGTATATCCATATTTCAAGGAGTAACCTCGCATCAGCAGCATTTCAATCAAACTATTGGAAGGTCAAAAACCAAAAGCATTGAACAAAAAGTACTCAAATCCAAAAAAAGTTCTAATAGGAACACCAAATCCAGTATCGAGGATATCGACCATGTGCAGTACAAGGAAAGAAACCAAATGTTTTAAACATTTTTGAATTTAATAATAATCGAAAAATTGAATGAAGTCATCATTTCCAAGGCAAAGGTAAAGGAATATACACTTTTAAGTTATGAATTTTAATCATTAAACTGCTTAAATCATTGCTTTTCCAATAAGATATATTAACTACAGTTGATTGTTCCAGAAACTAATTAGTTGGCTCTGTTTCTTTAAAACAATCTGCTACAACGTATTTATGGTTTCCCTAGCACTGCCAGGAAACGCGTTAAAATTTTTCTTGTTAGTTTCCTTAGTGGTGAAATAATCGTATCCGCTGAACTAAAAAACATCTGATCTATTAGCCACTGGGGGATTCGTCTATTGGACAGAATGAACCGGAAGTTAATTTAAAAATGACACAATGTAAGTTCTCCAATACCGGGTTTACTCAAATCACGTTTTGAAGAAAAAAACACGAAAAATAAAAAAATAAACAAAAAACGGATCTGGCATAAATGTAAAAAAGGCCATACACAATGAGATTAGGAAGAGTTGGAACATAAAATCGGAACCACATTACGACCAAATATCAACTTCTGTTGCATATGGAGATCTATCCCAGGACTGTTGTAAACAAGAATCCAAAACATGTATTTATACTGCACAAAAGAAAAATAATCTTGTTGAGAGTGGTCAATGGTTGTTGGGTGCTCCAATGTCGGGGACTTTATAATAGCGTCCGGTAGTGCATGTTCCAAAATCAAATGTGTAGAAAGATGAATTGTTAGGTTCTGTAGTGATGTGGAAGAAATAGAAGCGAGTTAATGTAATAGAGACTATTCTTTGTGTGATGGCAGGCACTGAGAAATATGCTGGTGGATCTCCCAATCGAAGTGTGTGACATTGTACATCAGTTTGAAATCTGACTGGCATCTTTGGTCTTGTAGAAATGTCCGTATTTGGTGTTTCATTATTGATGTCACACTGTCTGGTTCTGTTGGTTTGTACGAACTGCTGCATACAAATCTTACGGCGTTTCGTTGGACTTCTTCTAGTTAATTGACCTATGTTGCCTGCTAGGGATTTCAAATTGCTGATGCGCATCCTAGCTTGGGTATTATTAAGCTGAACTTAAGTATGCACGATCTGTTACTTTCGATGTCTTGATAGCTCCAAGTGTAGTAGAGTGACTTTTGAGAAAAATACGTCTAGTTTAGGAGATTAATGTACCCTCCTAACATACGGCTAAATTTGGTATCATTTGAAAGCTTGTGTTTTAGCTATATGAAATATATGAAATGCCTGGTCGTAAGTGTACTTGATGCCTCATACTAGATGTTTTCTAATGTAGAAGTTGCATTTCTATTCCTACCTACGGATGGTGGTGTACTATGTACAATGGTGTACTAAGTACAATGGTTTACCTCTTATTCTATATTCTGATGGTTTCTGTATCGCTGTAGGTGTTGTTTTTATAATGGTACACCTCAAAATACCACTGTTCTCCATTTCATTCAGTAAAGTTTCTATGACAGTATGTCTTCTTGAAGGAAGTTTCTGGGTTTTTTTAAGTTGATTTTTCGATAGAGTACACAGCATATAGCCTTATTGTTGTATCAAATGGAGGGTAGTGCCAACAACTGCCCTTTATGGTTCCCCTGATATTGCTGCCGCAACTGGGGATATTTTGATAATGCATTGCATACCACTTGTTGATGTCAATCTTTGGGAAGTTGTCAACCCATCTTCTTTATTTCCATAAATTCTATAGTCAAAAAGCTTCTTTGAAAGGCCATGTCAACTTGATTTACTCGGTTGACTTGCTAAAGCGATATCGTTAGTTGTCTTTAAGAGTTGAGCTTTACAAGACCTGTTGGCTTTGAACTAATGTAGATTATTATGCAGGATATGTTGGCTGTCAAAATGTTCCGTTACTTGAGAAACGATGATATGTTCCAACATCTTGGATACAACTTCTGTCCTTGATACTGGACGGTAGTTTTCTGGCTTAGTCAACCAAAAGGTAGTTTTTAGTCGTGATGATTTGATAGTACCCTTTACAGCGACTGTAAACCATTAAGACACGCTATGTGCCATAGGTCCATTCCATGACACACCACTACCAGAGTTGGCTGCTTTAGTTACCGTTGAATCGGAGACAGGAACCGCCTCCCACCACGTGGAGGTTCTGGTTGGTATTCTAGATTTCTGGCTTCCAACCACGTGGAGGTTCTGGTTGGTATTCTAGATTTCTGGCTTCCAACCACGTAGAGGTTCTGGTTGGTATTCTAGATTTCTGGCTTCCAACCACGTGGAGGTTCTGGTTGGTATTCTAGATTTCTGGCTTCCAACCACGTGGAGGTTCTGGTTGGTATTCTAGATTTCTGGCTTCCAACCACGTGGAGGTTCTGGTTGGTATTCTAGATTTCTGGCTTCCAACCACGTGGAGGTTCTGGTTGGTATTCTAGATTTCTGGCTTCCAACCACGTGGAGGTTCTGGTTGGTATTCTAGATTTCTGGCTTCCAACCACGTGGAGGTTCTGGTTGGTATTCTAGATTTCTGGCTTCCAACCACGTGGAGGTTCTGGTTGGTATTCTAGATTTCTGGCTTCCAACCACGTGGAGGTTCTGGTTGGTATTCTAGATTTCTGGCTTCCAACCACGTAGAGGTTCTGGTTGGTATTCTAGATTTCTGGCTTCCAACCACGTAGAGGTTCTGGTTGGTATTCTAGATTTCTGGCTTCCAACCACGTAGAGGTTCTGGTTGGTATTCTAGATTTCTGGCTTCCAACCACGTGGAGGTTCTGGTTGGTATTCTAGATTTCTGGCTTCCAACCACGTGGAGGTTCTGGTTGGTATTCTAGATTTCTGACTTCCAACCACGTAGAGGTTCTGGTTGGTATTCTAGATTTCTGGCTTCCAACCACGTGGAGGTTCTGGTTGGTATTCTAGATTTCTGGCTTCCAACCACGTAGAGGTTCTGGTTGGTATTCTAGATTTCTGGCTTCCAACCACGTGGAGGTTCTGGTTGGTATTCTAGATTTCTGGCTTCCAACCACGTGGAGGTTCTGGTTGGTATTCTAGATTTCTGGCTTCTAACCACGTGGAGGTTCTGGTTGGTATTCTAGATTTCTGGCTTCCAACCACGTGGAGGTTCTGGTTGGTATTCTAGATTTCTGGCTTCCAACCACGTAGAGGTTCTGGTTGGTATTCTAGATTTCTGGCTTCCAACCACGTGGAGGTTCTGGTTGGTATTCTAGATTTCTGGCTTCCAACCACGTGGAGGTTCTGGTTGGTATTCTAGATTTCTGGCTTCCAACCACGTGGAGGTTCTGGTTGGTATTCTAGATTTCTGGCTTCCAACCACGTGGAGGTTCTGGTTGGTATTCTAGATTTCTGGCTTCCAACCACGTGGAGGTTCTGGTTGGTATTCTAGATTTCTGGCTTCCAACCACGTAGAGGTTCTGGTTGGTATTCTAGATTTCTGGCTTCCAACCACGTGGAGGTTCTGGTTGGTATTCTAGATTTCTGGCTTCCAACCACGTAGAGGTTCTGGTTGGTATTCTAGATTTCTGGCTTCCAACCACGTAGAGGTTCTGGTTGGTATTCTAGATTTCTGGCTTCCAACCACGTAGAGGTTCTGGTTGGTATTCTAGATTTCTGGCTTCCAACCACGTAGAGGTTCTGGTTGGTATTCTAGATTTCTGGCTTCCAACCACGTAGAGGTTCTGGTTGGTATTCTAGATTTCTGGCTTCCAACCACGTAGAGGTTCTGGTTGGTATTCTAGATTTCTGGCTTCCAACCACGTAGAGGTTCTGGTTGGTATTCTAGATTTCTGGCTTCCAACCACGTAGAGGTTCTGGTTGGTATTCTAGATTTCTGGCTTCCAACCACGTAGAGGTTCTGGTTGGTATTCTAGATTTCTGGCTTCCAACCACGTGGAGGTTCTGGTTGGTATTCTAGATTTCTGGCTTCCAACCACGTAGAGGTTCTGGTTGGTATTCTAGATTTCTGGCTTCCAACCACGTGGAGGTTCTGGTTGGTATTCTAGATTTCTGGCTTCCAACCACGTGGAGGTTCTGGTTGGTATTCTAGATTTCTGGCTTAGTGTGGCCTATTTTCTATTCTTTTTCTATACTATTTTGACATTCTTCCAATCATTTAGGGTATAATGCATTGCGATTCGTTGCCTGTTTTCAATTTGACTGTTCTCATGGTGTTTTTATTCCTGAACTTGATATTTCTTCAAAGTTATATATATTGTATGCTGAGTGTAAAGCATGCCTAGTGGTTCTACTATACTAGTACCTCTTAAAGTTCTTCGATCGGCATGTTGGCTATCTTTATCATCTGTTAAGTTGATGTTCATCTATGATACATCTTTTTTATGCCTAGTCTACGAAAGAAGGGGGTATATAATGTTCGGGTCCGTTCGTCCGTCTGTCCCAAATGAGGTTTGAGTTAGTTTACTATCAAGGAAGTTTTTGTTATAATCATGACACTGTGTACACATAAACATCTGAATATGAACAAACAAAAATCGGCATAAAATTGTATCTATCTCATCATCTTCATAAACTTTCCTGTTGATGTTTCGTCAAGAACGTCATGATCGGTAAGTTCTTTGGGTGAACAAGTCTATTTTTTGTTCTATATGAGCCGTGGGTGTGAGGTTAAGGACATATTTTATATTCTTCCTTGTCGTGTGGGTAAATTGTTGACTTGTTCAAGATCAAAAACAGATGATGAGATGGATATGAAATCATCACAATGTTTTTGCCCCTGGCTCCTGAGTTTACAGTTCCTAAGCCTGGGGTAGGACGTTGCTTGAATCATTCTAATGAGAGAAAAAAAGAAACGAAACGGGCTCATGGAGTCGTTGTTTAGTCACATTTCCTTGGAAAAAAAAGAAATTTCTATTTCCCCCCTATGAAACCTAAAATTGTTCAGTCTTTGCTTTAATCTGTATTTGCGTTCTTTGTGAAATATTAATCTCTATAATGCCTGGCGCATAAAAAGTCACCGAAAATTGAACAGGATTTAGCTGAAATTATCACTGTCAACAATCTCAAAACGAATAGATTAGCATTTTTTAACGAAATAGAAGGCTATTAGAAGAATTGTTTTTAGTTTTGGATTTTGCTCTGCTTAAATTTTAAAATTAACACAACGATGAGATAAAATCAAATTGCTTTCAGGTATAAGTCTTCACGCACTCAACAGATTTTATACTCACGGAATTTTGATGTCCCAGATGAATACAGATGGCGGTTTGTCATGTGAAGTTATTGAATGTTTTTTAAAAGTTCACTGACAACGTGATGTTTGTTAAAATACTTGAGTTTACTTCTGTTTTATTTAGTATTGTTTCTTGTTGGGCTACTTGGATTACTTAATTCTCATTAATATAAGGGAACATTTTAACAATACTATGTTTTAAGGAAAAAGATATTAAAACATATCATTTGATTTTTTAAGGTCGTTATAACTACATCAAAAGATAGTGATCTATTTTTCCTGTCTTTCAACATGCCACGAAAACATTACTGTCTATACAGATGACGACCATTAAATATAATTTGACATTTAAGGTAATCATCTAGGCAATGTTACCCATAAATTACATCAAATTTCTCTGAAAGGTTCTAAACCCAGAAAGGAAGCAACGTGTATATGTAATATCCTGAACGGCTGAGCTGATCTTAAACCTTCTTCCGAATCTAATCAACTATAAATAATGCTAACCTATGGATAGAATGATGAATAATTGCATCTGCTTAACTTTTTGTCATGAATTACGTAACGATTGTTTAGAGATTTAAAAAAGAAGGAAATTCCAAAAGTGGAATCACAATTCTCAAAGAGACTTAATATCATTTAAAGCCATACAAAAGCCAGGCAATTAACCACTATAAATACAGACCGGATTATGGCGAAAAAAGTTCGGTAAAGAATGGTTTCCCTAGTAGGAGACTCGGTCCATAGAAAACCCTATTGCATTGCTTTAAACTGGAACGCCATGAAAGGTTTGATTGAAGTTCTGTATGTAGTTACCATTTAAAACATAAATCAAGGTAGAACAAAAATAAAAGACGCGATGTGCACAACAATATATGGTGTACTCGCTACTTACTAGGTTTCATTCCATTGTATTTACCGAGGAAAAGTCCGGGTGAAACTACTTTGAGTTTCAGGGAGATTTTGCATAGCGACATTTGCGCTTTCAAAATTGTGAGCAACATACTATTAAAGAACATGTCAATCTCTGTTATTATTTAGTCTTGTGCTTATGAATAAACACATTGTCAATTTGTGTTATCATCCATATTTAAGAGTTTTGGATTTTTCTATTAATTTATAAAGATGGGTTATTATTTCGCTTCAGTTTGCTAATATAAGGCAGGGTGGGAACCGTTCTTTCATAAAGAATTATTGCTATTTGCATGCAGATTTTTTCACCAAAAAATGGCGGGGATCCATTTTCGTCCTCAGTAGACAATAGCTATAGACAGAACACTAATGTCCTTGCTAAAACCATGACTTATTCTGTGATAACAGAAGCTATCTTAGAGTTTAAATTTAGCAGAATTATAATATTTTGAAACTACAATATTTTGAGGATTAAAATTTCATAAAACAAAACAGCTTTTCAGCTATACAAGAGGATCCCAGGAGCCAGAATTGCTCACCTGGTCCTTGAGCTATAAGGGTCTCTTGAGAACTTAGACCCAATGCAATACTTTTCATTCTATAAGGTAAAAAAAAACATGAAAAAAACTTTTTTTTTAAAAAATTAAAGGGCCATAATGGGATGGCCTAAATGGCTTATAATGTATCATCTCGCAAGCTGCAAACTAGAGAGGGATTTATAGGAGCATTTAGCTTGGTTCCAAATCCAAGATAAATAACTATGTTTAAACTAGATAAAGAAACAGAGAAGTCGCACAAGACAGCTAATCCCCTCTCCCGTTACATTAAGATGAAAGTCAAGGTGACCTTAATCTGGAACAGATGTTGGTCAGTATTCAAGATATACCCACTGACCCAATATCATATGTCTACCATTTGCAGTTGCTGAGATATGGACCTTAACCATTTCATAAGTCATTCATGCGGAAAAATAGGTCAAGGTGACCTTATTTTGGTACGGGTGCTGGTTACTACCCAAGATGTACCACTGACCCAATATCATCTCTTTATCACTTGCGGTTGTCAACCAAACTTTGATCCGAGTCGTTCATGCGAAAAATGTAGGTCAAGATAACCTAATTTTGGTACGGATGCTGGTTACTACTAGTATCCAAGATGTACTCATCTCTCTATCACTTGTTGCAGTTGCTGAGATATTGACCTGAACAAAACTTAAACCTGAGTAATTCATTCAGAAAATATAGAATAAGGAAACCTTATTATGGTACGGATGCTGGTTACTATAAAATATGTACCCATTGACCAAATATCAAATTACTAGTATGTGTAGTTCCTAAGTTAATAACAAAACAAAAACTATTTTGTACGTACGTATACGTACGAATCAACCAACGAACCAAACGCTATATCCCCTCTCCAGGTGATGATTATAACTTAACCTAGGGGTCATCTAACAACTTCGACCGTATGGAGACTTTTATAGAACTTAATGAGGTGAAGGCAAGCAAGCGACTGCTTAACTCTTATCTGCAATACCTTTCATTCCAATGGGAAAAACATGAAAAAAACACTATTTTTTAACTTTAACCTAACAAGAGTTAACACTAAAGTATGCCTCGCCTGTCGGCACCATCAGAAACAACAAGGGGTTGCACTTAGTCGTGCTAAGAATAGCTCCACTCGACCACTCAGAAAACAGGAAGTAGATGTGCAACTGACCTTGAAAGGAGAGGCACGAAACAACTCATCATGCTAAAGCTGTACACCAAATTTGAAATCAATCCCTTCAGTAGAAGCTGAGAGATCTGTTACGATTTTTTTTTTATTTTTGACCCTTAAAAAAAAGTCTAAGTCGGCTCAGAAAACATGAAGTGGATGCGCGACTGACCTGGAAAGGGGAGGCACGATACAACTCATCATGCTAAAGCTGTATACCAAATTTGAAATTAATCCCTTCAGTAGAAGCCGAGAAATATGTTACGAAAATTTTTCTATTTTCGACCCTTAGAAAAGTCTAAGTCAGCTCAGAAAACAGGAAGTGGATGCGCTACTGACCTGGAAAGGGGAGGCACGATACAACTCATCATGCTAAAGCTGTATACCAAATTTGAAAGAAGCTGAGAAATCTGTTACGAAAATTGTCTATATTTGCCACTTAAAAAAGTCTAAATCAGCTCAGAAAACAGGAAGTAGATGCGTGACTGACCCGGAAAGGGAAGGCACGTTACGACTCGTCATGCTAAAGCTGTATACCAAATTTGAAATCAATCACTTCAGTAGAAGCTGAGAAATCTGTTACGAAAGTTTGTTACGGACGGACAGACGGACAAGGTGATTGCAATATAGCCCCCTCTCTTACAAGTGGGGGTATAATAATTCTTTCTTACTTCCACTATATTTTGAATTTCTAAGATCAAAAGGTGTTTATAGAACTTAAACATTATTAATATATGGAATAAAAATAATCAAATAGAAAATAATGAGATGTGGAATAAGTGTACGCGACACAGCCAACAATCAAGCGGCAATTCAGAAAAAACAGTCACTCAACCAGAAAATCAAGGTCAAGGTCAAAAGATGGGGATGTAACTGTGCTAAGGTACTTTTGGGTCTTGTGCATATCAAGTTTCATCAACCTAGAATTTATAGTTCTTGAGTTATGGAGATGTCCGCAAAACCTTACCATTGCTATTATATATATTGAAAATTGTCAAAGCCACTCAACCGATAAATCAAGGTCAAGGTCAAAAGATAGGGAGCTACTCCTGGAGCATTATGCATACCAAGTTTCAACCTATGACTTATAGTTCTTGAGATATGGAGGTGCTCGCAAAACCTTACCATCGATATTATATAAGAATTGAAAATTGTCAGTCACTCAACCGGAAATTCAAGGTCAAAGTCAAAAAATGGGGATGTAGCTTTGCTAAGCTTCTACTGGGGCGTATGCATACTAAGTTTCATCAACCTAGGACCTATAGTTCTTGAGATATGGAGGTGCTCGCCAAACCTTACCATTTCTATTGTATGTTTCCTAGTTATTCTATGTATTGAAAATTGTCAAAGTCACTCAACCAGAAAATCGAGGCCAAGGTCAAAAGATGAGAATGCAACTGTGCTAAGATACTACTGGAGCATATACATACCAAGTTTCATCAACCTAGGACCTATAGTTCTTGAGATATGGGGTGCTCATAACACCTTACCCAAAAAGTTAACGCAGTCACCGCTGGTAAAGTAACACCTATGTCATGCTCTGCTTCGCATGCAAGACAAAAACCTGATAAGAGGTCATTTGA
Organism: Arcuatula senhousia; assembly: GCA_963971305.1. Lineage (NCBI taxonomy): Eukaryota > Metazoa > Mollusca > Bivalvia > Mytilida > Mytilidae > Arcuatula > Arcuatula senhousia. Next base: position 7,822,982 of record OZ020306.1, read on the forward strand.
CAACTTTGACCCAAGGAGACTTTTGTAGAACTAACAATTCTAAAGAGCTTATGATTCTTCCGATTTTCTTATCTGTTATAGTTGCTGAGTCATAAAGACATTTTAAGTGATTTTTCCCCATGTTCTCCTTTTTAAGTAACACCCGCCATGTTTTTCATTGAATCCCTTCAAAATGAGGATTGTTTGTTGCCACCAGAATGATATCATATTTAATTCCTGCAAACTTTCAGTAAAAGTGGGTATATAAGTTTCAGCCATTCAGGAGAAGATTTTCGAAATTATTTACAGACATGGAACACATAGTGATAGCATAGCATAAGCTGATTCAAAACCAACACCCTGTTAAGAACAGCCACTCCTGAATAATATCTGGAAGTTTTCAGAAAGTGTGGACATTCACAGAACTCATTTAGAGTATACCTAGACCTTTAGTTCTTGATATTGCCAAGATACTAAGAAATATAAACCTTGCTATAATATTTTACAATGTAAATTAAATGTCAAAGTGATGGGAATAGAGATGTCATACACTATTACTATAAAGCCTTCAAATCAACTTAACTTGTTCTTTATACAATCATTGAAAGAAAAAAAAATGACCATCTCTAGGTAAGAAACTGAATGTAGAAGCCAAAGATAGACAACAACTATGACCATTAACAGGCTCAATAGATCAAGGGATTAAAATTATTATAAATATTTGATAATATGGTTTTATTAGTTAACAATGACGCTGTGTGCTGTCAATTCTAAAATGTACAAATCTGCATATGATACATGTGATAAAAAAAAACATAGTAACAATGATATAGTTTATAATATATATAAAGTGACATTTTCCCTCCTAAAATACAAGAAAATCCTATCATATGACTTTAATAAATGAATACCAAAAGAAAACCAAACGGGACATTATTTTTTCTTATATAAACTGGTATCAAATGCATATTTAGACTAAATCATAAAAAAGATACCAATATATTGTTTTCGAAAAAATATCCATTTTGCAGCATCCTTCATTTATAATTTTTAAGAAAGATAAAACTTCTTTAATTTATAAATAGATGTCATGATAGATATTGAAAAAAAAATCACCTGATCACTTTATTTATTAAATCTTGTCTTAATGAAAAAAAACTCCTCATTTATCCTACATTAAGCTATAAAAACTAGAGAAAAATTAAATGTACAGTACATGTCTGTACTATATTAAAAAAAAATCATAAATCATATTTTGATAAATACAAAAAGTTAAGGAACAAACAAAGAAGTTAGGCAAAAAAAATATATTACAAATACACAGCTTGGTAATGTTTTAGGTTTCTAGTGCAATTGTTTAGTTTATGCCCAGAATAATAAGTGTTCACTACTGCATTTAAAAAAACTTCAAGCATTTTTTTTTTAAAAATCCACTTTCTAAACAAAAGAATGATTAGATGCCAAAGCCAAAATCTATTCACCCTGCAATTTTTTTTTTATATAAAAAGTAGTACAAAGAGAAAAGAGTTGATAATTCCAAAATTTCATTAAAATATAATATTATCTTCTTCATTTGAATGGATTATCTTTGAATTGTCTCCCTTCAACTGAAAAGAGAAAAAAATCTACAAAAATTGTGAAACAAATAATACTAGCAAACAAAGAATTTAATGAGTATATCTATACATAAACATAAAATTGTGATTAGTTGAACATAAGCTTAAAATACAGCTTAAAGTATAGAAATTAGTGTATTGTGCAATAATGAGATGCTATAGAATAAGAACAACTTCAAAATAATCATATCCAAATATTAATATTCTTTAACAGTTTCAGCCTAGAAAACATTTTTTTAAACATTATTATCTGTTTCAAAGACTCAATACTGAAAAGAATTTTAACTTTGTTAACGAAAAGTAGATGCTTTATTCAACACCTTCCACGAAATTGTGAGTTTGGTGACCCTATAATATTTCTTATAATATTGGAATGAAATTCATTAGGGCAACAAAACTTTTTTTCAAGAAATTTTGCTTAATATGCTTTAAAAATGTAATAATTTGAAGACAAAATAAGTAAATTTTCTTCAAATTTTCTTTGGCATCCCATTGTAAAAGACCTTGAATGTAAAACATGTTCAATTTAATCATATTTTCAAATTAACAAGAATATGTCCAACAGACGTAATGCCCCATCACGCAACATTTATTTTTTTTTGCAATCACTAACTCTGAACTTGTTCCAAAAGTATTATTTTATGGACTTTAACCATTCTTCTATATATGGTCATTCATGTGGAAAATATAGGTCACATCCAGCATCCGAAGCATGCATTGTGCTTAGCATCATAAGGTGCACCTACCATACCAATATGATTGATGTGGCATTTGTCAGTAAGTGGGAATAGACTTTAACCATTCTTCTATATGTGGTCATTAATTTGGAAATTATAGGTCACATCCAGCATCTGAAGCATGCATTGTGCTAAGCATCATAAGGTGCACCTACCATACCAATATGATTGATGTGGCATTTGTCAGTAAGAGGGAATAGACTTTAACCATTCTTCTATATGTGGTCATTAATTTGGAAATTATAGGTCACATCCAGCATCTGAAGCATGCATTGTGCTAAGCATCATAAGGTGCACCTACCATACCAATATGATTGATGTGGCATTTGTCAGTAAGTGGGAATAGACTTTAACCATTCTTCTGAAAGTGGTAAATATGGGGATTTGGGACAGACAAACAGACAGATGGACAAATGGATGGACAAACAGACGGAAGAAGGGACAGACAAACGAACAGATGGACGAACGGACCCAAACACTATATGCCCCTCTACTTTCATAGATGGGGCATAAAAACTGCCAATCTGAAAACATTTCAAGATCAGACATAATACATTTAAAATGGAATACATATGTAAATTTTCAAAAAAAATTGAAAGATATTTCATTGATGTACCCTATCACCTTAAAGCATTATCAGAGATAATAGATAAATTCGTAACTTTTTGATGCATTGACTTTGTTAAAACCTACAGATTATTTCTCTTAACTTAAAAACTTAACGTTCATTGTTATATTTGAGTGAAAACTACATGTTTTAAACATAATCATAGTTTGCTGATCTTAACTATACAAATAAATACATGTTATCTTCTTACAATAAGATGTTTAAACTCTTTAGAATAAATAGAAATACATTTAAATGAATAGCACTGAGTCCACCTTAAATAATCAACTTAAGACTAAATTCATTGGAGATTTACATTTTTCATAATTAAACCTAATTAACAGTTTAGAAATAATTATACAATGTTAGATGATATTTAAGAATATAAAAAAAACCATTTGTTCCGAGCACGTTAGGAATTCTGAGTCAAGTTTGAGGTATTTCTTCTGTTTCTTTTTCCTCCATGTGGACATCCCCATTCTGGACTGGTTCCTGATCGTCTGCTGTATCTTTGGTAACAGTCTTTACAGAGTCTTCCACTTCCTGTTCTTCTATCTCCTCCTCTTTCAATGTGGAAGAAAACTGTAAAATATATTTCTAAATAAACTGAAAATGTCAATAATAGTCAGATTTTGTTTATCTGAAAGTAGGTGAGTGAAGACCTAAAATCTAACCCTACAATGTGGGATCATGTACTGATGCTGCATACCAAGTACCAAGTGGCTGTGGAAAGTCTTTTCTGAAAAAAACTGATATAAAATTATTTATCCCGTCTGACATTCATCATTTTAAAACCCAGATTTTCACTTTATGATATCTGCCCAAAATATGCTCAATCATTTTTAAGTTAAAATTCCAACCATAAATCCTAATTCAATTTAGTAATTGTGTACTGGTAATATGTTAAGTACCGCTTTAAGATTTCTCACATGCCTTATTAAAGTTTGTTTACCCTTCAGAGAGTCTTTCTTGAAATATACCAAATACAGGATTACAGTGATAGAAATGTTTTATCTATGCATTTTTTACTATTAACCTAATTATTTGCAACACTAACCTGATTGAGGTAGACCTGAAACAAACAAAAAAGAACATTTTTAGAATATAAACAAGAGGCTCCCAGGAGCCTGAATCGCTCACCTGGTCTTGATGTTGACCCTATACTTTTGTAGAGCTAAATGAACTGAACATTGAAGCAAGCAACAGCTTGTCTCTACCTGCAATAGTTTTCATTCTATAGGCCAAAAACACCATTTTTAACCTATAAGGGGCCATAACCCCTATAAGGAGTCATCTGACAACTTCGACCCTATGGAGAATTTTGTAGAGCTAAATGAGCTGAACATTTAAGCAAGCAACAGCTAATCTCTATCTGCAATAGTTTTCATTCTGTAGGCCAAAAACATGAAAAATTGCTATTTTTCAGAGGCCGTAACCCCTATAAGGGGTCATCTGACAACTTCGACCCTATGGAGAATTTTGTAGAGCTAAATGAGCTGAACATTTAAGCAAGCAACAGCTAATCTCTATCTGCAATAGTTTTCATTCTGTAGGCCAAAAACATGAAAAATCACTATTTTACTGGGGCCATAACCCCTATAAGGGGTCATCTGACAACTTCGACCCTATGGAGAATTTTGTAAAGCTAAATGAGCTGAACATCTAAGCAAGCAACAGCTAATCTCTATCTGCAATAGTTTTCATTCTGTAGGCCAAAAACATGAAAAATTGCTATTTTTCAGAGGCCGTAACCCCTATAAGGGGTCATCTGACAACTTCGACCCTATGGAGAATTTTGTAGAGCTAAATGAGCTGAACATTTAAGCAAGCAACAGCTAATCTCTATCTGCAATAGTTTTCATTCTGTAGGCCAAAAACATGAAAAATCACTATTTTTCAGGGGCCATAACCCCTATAAGGGGTCATCTGAAAACTTCGACCCTATGGAGAATTTTGTAGAGCTAAATGAGCTGAACATTTAAGCAAGCAACAGCTAATCTTTATCTGCAATAGTTTTCATTCTGTAGGACAAAATGAAAAAACGCTATTTTTCAGGGGCTGTAACCCCTATAAGGGGATATCTGACAACTTCAACCCTATGGAGACTTTTGTAGAGCTAAATGAGCTAAACATTTAAGCAAGCAACAGCTAATCTCTATCTGCAATAGTTTTCATTCTGTAGGCCAAAAACATGAAAAATGGCTATTTTTCACCTATAAGGGGCTGTAACCCCTATAAGGGGTCATCTGACAACTTTGACCCTATAGAGACTTTTGTTGAGTTAAATGAGCTGAACATTTAAGCAAGCAACAGCTAATCTCTATCTGCAATAGTTTTCATTCTGTAGGCCAAAAACATGAAAAAACGCTATTTATCACCTTTAAGGGGCCGTAACCCCTATAAAGGGTCATCTGACAACTTTGACCAAATGGAGACTTTCGTAGAGCTTTTGATGCTGAATCAGTAGCGTGGCCTCAGATTTCCTCTATCTCTTATACTTTTTGATTTATAAGCCAAAAACAGTAGTCTGACCCCCCTAGTTTATTTTTAGTAACGGCGGCCATGTTTTTTAACGGATCAAAAATCAAAACACAAGTTTGGTGCAGGACACCCTAAGGATCACTCATACCAAGTTTCATTAAACTCTGTTTGGTAGTTTCAGAGGAGAAGATTTTTGAAAAATTGTTAACAGACGACGACGATGACGACAGACGACTACGACAGACGACGACGGACACCAAGTGATGGTAATAGCTCACATGGACCTTCGGTCCAGGTGAGCTAAAAAGTTACAAAGAAAAAAATAAACAAATAGGTTAACCTGAAGTGACAACACTGTTAAGTTATATGATAGAGGTTGGCTTACAAATGGCAATAGCTAATTTTAAAATGAAATAAAAAAGACAACTTGTAAACTACCATTTAAAAAAATTGAAATAAGACTTTCAAGAAAATGCTTTGTTAAATGTTTGATAAAGCAACGAAAATGTAATGTTTGAAATTTTTAGACATTAGTAGCTTGAACATACCTCATAATTATTGCCGATTAGATGCTGCATCTCATGTTGCACCAGGATACTGGACTCATCAAACTCCCTATCACAGTACTGGCAGATATAGTTATCTCCCTTGGTCTCAACATCTGTGTCTGTCTGTCCGTTCTCAGGTTGGTCGTCAGTGGTGCTTTCAGTTTTGGCTGCAGGGGTTATCACAATGGAACTGTCTTTGAATGAGATTTCGTTGTCTGTGTCAGTCTCAGGGGACTTGGTTCTCTCATTTTGATTATCTCCCTTCTGTGGTGTTTTATCCAAATCTTGGTTTGATTCTCTGCTCTCCTCAGTTTTACCCTCATCACAATCCATCTCCTCCTCACCATTTTCTTTGTCCTTTTCATCTTTTTGTTCGTCACGTTTGTATAGCTGTGCTACATACAATGCTTCGCTGATGTCAGGGTCTTTGCCTTGTTTAACTCGATCCAGCTGTCCATTCTCTGCTAACCAGTTGGATAACTCTGGCAGGGGACAGAAATGAACCCTAATATGCTGGGCCAAATGGTGCTGCTTGGACACGCTGTAGTCACAGTATGGACAAGATAAGGTACTCTTCAACATGTGGAATTTCAGATGAGTCAGTAAATGGTCCCTCCTTACATTGGCATATGGACATCTATCACATCGGTACAGTTTCTTAGGTTCAATATCAAACTGGTTAGAGTTCTCATACAGTTCCATGTGGTCGTGTGTAACACTGACTTTATATGACTGTTTGGTGTCTATGGGTGGAAGAGCACTTGACAGTGCCACATCAGCAGGGACCTCTGGTAGCTGTAGTAGGTTTGACAGGGACTGAATAGCCAGCAGGTTCTGGTTAGGTGTACAGTGTAGTCTCTCATGCTGTATCAACAGGTTTTTAGATGGTACACTGTAGTCACAATATTTACACATCTGTCTCTGCTTGCTGCCATGAAGCTCCACATGCTTCTCATAGTGCGACCTCTTAGCACTGGCATATGGACATTTCTCACAACTGTATTTCTTAAACTTCGCAATTTCATACAAAGTATCGACCTTGGTTTCAAACTGGATGTCAGAAATATCAGATTCCTTCTCCGTATCAGTCCCAGTGAAGTCCTCTGCATCAGCATCGGTATTGGACGTGCTGGAGTCTGTGGCGTAGGATGGGAGATGGACCTTCATGTGATGTGACAGGAGACCTTTAGACCCTACATAATAGTCACAGTCTGGACATTTCATCAACTGGTTCTTACTTTTCCTGTAACCATGCATCAGTTCGTGTAGACGGAGATTCCTCAGCCTGATATTCTGGTAGGGACACTTGGAACATTTGTGGACTTTTCTATAGCCTCCATTTTTCATGACATATCCTGGACGATTTCCTACAGTACAGGCTATCTTCATTGGTGACATGACGGGTGAATGGGAGATACTAGGCTGTATCTTTGAGGCTATGATTTTCTGTTTGTACATGGCTAATTGTACTGAGTCATGGACGTAGCTGGCCTCAGACAGGTCTGACTTACTGGGTGATGATTGGAGAGATGATGTGGAGGACCTTCTGTCCTTGTAGTCTGCCTCATGGACTTTCTTGTGTTGTTTCAGTAGTCGTTTCAACCCTACCCAATAATCACATTGGTCACACTTGTATTCAGAGGATGGTTTTGGTCGATGGAATTGTTTGTGGTAGAAAAAGTCATTCTTGCTGTTGGTTCTGTAAGGACATTTCTGACACTGGTGACGCTTGGAGACAGGTGGTGTGGAGGGTTGTACAAACACAGCCTCGTCCTTCTCTTTGACTGGTGTGGAGGGCTGTTCTGGCTCAGCTTTAGTACTCTCTGCCGCCAGCTGTTTCTTCCTCTCCTCCTCCAGATGAAGTTTCTCATGTTGCTGTATCAGACGAGGAGCCCTAACGAAGTATGGACAGTATCTACACTTCTCTTGATGAACACCCTCTTGTGGTTTGTGACAGTTCATGTGTAATGTCAGAAGGTTATTTTTAGCTGTTCTGAATGGACATACTGTACAAATATACTGTTTCAGATCTTTCTCATCTTCATCTATACCATTGTTCTTCAGGATCTTCTTGATACATTTGATGTGTCGTTGGTAGTTGGTAGATTTATGTTTCTGGCGAATATGACGACAGACACAGGACCTCCATGTAGATTGGAATGTACACATCTTACACTTAAAGGTCTCCCTGAAGATGTAGGTTTCCTTTTCTTCCTCCTCCTCTTCGGGTTCCTCTGGGTTAGTTTCATCCAAAGTGGTTTCAAACTCGTCATCCTCAACATCTTCTTCCATCTTTAAGTTTTCATTATCTAGAATATCATCATTGTCAAAGCCTGGGAATAATTGTCCATTTTCCCCTACAGCAGCTGCACTGCTCATATTGATGTCTATACCTTCAGCCTTGGCCTTCTCTTTGGCAGATTTGACATAGGTGTGTCGTGCAGGGTCATATCTGATGTACTTGATCCCTATCTTACAGATACTGATATTGTCTGTCTCATGACGCTGTTTGATATGTCTGTAGGCTGAAGATCTATGGTTTGTTGCATAGGAACATTTCAGACATCTAAATGCTCTAACTCTGTGGAGGCTGTACAAGTGTCTAGCTACTATCATCTTATCCTTGTTGACAAAAGAACATCTGGCACACTTCCAAATCCTTCCCATCTTATCAGCTTCAGAAAACTTCTGTTTAGGACGTGATTCTTCATGCTCATCTTTCTCTCCCCTTTCTTGTTGTTCCCCAGAGAAGTGACTTCTCCTTCGTTTCCGTGGGTTATAATCATAAGTCGTCAAACTCTCTTTGGCCTCTTCTATAGTCAATATAATCAGATGACCTTTGGTGACCCCATGTTTTCGTTTGATGTGACGCAGCAGATCACTCCTCCAGTTAGACCTATAAGGACATACAGAACATTTAAACTGTCTGAAGGCACTCCTGTTAAAGTTAATCAGTTGGTATTCCTTCTCGTTGACCTTGGTACTAGGATGCTTCTTTACTGGGGATGTATGTATAGACTGGCTGAACTCCTGCATGTACTTCTCGTATGTAGCTCTGGCTTCTGCCTCGGACAGTGTTATGATGTGAGCTCCAGTATTGGGATGCCGGACCCTCATATGCTTACTGAGGTCCCATTTCCAGTTAGATCTTCTCCCACATTCTGAGCACATGAATGGTTTGGTGTAGCCAAAAGATTTGGGGTTGGCTGAGGTCAATCCAGACTTCTTCTTGTGTGGTACTGGGGCTTCAAGACGCTTCTTATCCAAGTTACTAAGGCTACTTGTATCCATGGCAACTGATGTTTTCACTTGATATGGAGATTCCACCATTCCTGATTCCAGCATACCATCTCCTACATATATAATTCTTACTTCCATGCCTGGGTGCATGTAGTTGAAATGTTTCTTTACATCTCCTTTAAGTGCTGCACGCTTGCCACATTCAGCACACATGAATGGTTTGATGTCTAGTGGTAGGAATTTTTCTGGTGGTGTTTCATTCTGTGGTTTTGCTGCACCATTTTGTTTAGGTCCTGGATCATCCTTGTCCAGTGGTACTATGCCACTATCTGTGATGTATCCTACTCTCACCTGCATGTTACGGTGCATGTAGTAGTAATGACGTGCTATATCTGCCTTGGTGGCACATTGTTTTCCACAGTCCATACAAATAAATGGTTTGTCAGCCATAGGATCCTTAGGTTTAGATGTAAAGCTGTTCATCATTGGTACATTAAGTATGGTTGGAATAGGGCTACTGGTCTCCACTCTATCATCGTTGAATATGATTGGTTCATTAGTGTCACTGATGACTGTAGGAACGGTCATTGTACCCCCAGTAGCTGGACGATTGGGCTCCTTGCTTGATGCTCTGTAGATGATACTGACTTCCATTCCAGCATGAACTGTACGGATATGTTTACTGACTATCCAGCGCTGGTTAGATTCGTAACCACAAGCAGCACATTTAAAATTCTTTCCAGGCTTCATTTCTGTGGTTTCATCAACAATTGTCTGGGGCTGAGTTCCTGACACATTGAGGTGATGTTCTCTTCTAACCACAGGGTTTGAGCTGATGTAGTTTTCTATAGTAGCCTCAGCTTCTTGTCTGCTAAGTTTAACAACATCTAACAAAGTTTCTGGGTGAGCCTTCTTTATATGCTTTCTGATGTCCCACTTCCAATTGGCCCTCCTGCCACATATAGGACACATATACTGCTTCAGGTTCATGTGAGTTGATACATGGGCTTTCAGTTTTGATGGAGCATTAGTAACAAATGTACAGTAATCACATCTAAAGGTGGGCAAGTCTCCTTTCTCAGATCCATCATCTGCAGGGGAGGTTTCTTTCATCGGTGACGGCTCATGGCTTGAAGGTTCAGAGTCACTTTGTTCATAGAAATGGCTCATTTGTTCATAGTTCTGGTCCATACTGTTTTCTGGTGTGTCATTCATAGAGTTCTCCATCATATAACTTGAGTTGTCATAACTATCTTGGTCTACATCTATAGGTAGATCTTTGCTAGGATTCAGTCTCTCAAGGTCTATTGTTATGACACTGTCCAATGGAGTATCATCCCCCATTACCTCAGGGTGGTGTTTATACATGTGGCGTCTAATGTCTCCTTTCCAGTGAGTCTGATACACACAGTAGTTACACCTATAAGGTTTCAGATCTCTGTGAAGTTTGGAGTGTCTGTCTACTTCTGTCTTCCATTGTGACTGGAATGGACAAGCTGGACATTTGAATAATGTTGGTGACGATTTCTTGTTAGGAATCAGAGGAACTCTTATTAGATCTCCAGATTCTGGCTCTCTCTTGTGGTCTTTACGGATGTGAACATTCAAATCTCCAACATACTTATACTGCTTCTCACAGTGGGGACATTTATATCTTCTTTCAACCTGATGAATTGCTATGTGTTTTCTGAATTCATCTGGCCACTTGGCCTCATATGGACAATAAGGACAATTCAAGTTAGTGTCAGTAAATGTTCCATCCATTAGCTGAAGTTTGTTCTCTGATGGCTGCGAGTTGTTGTCAAATGTTTCTGTTTCAGGTTGTTGTTGATGTTTTGGAGCAGGCATCAATGGTGGCGGCTGTGGGAGGTTTTCTGTGGGTGGAATGTCAAGTGGCTGGACCATGGTGGGCGTCTGGTCTAGATAGTCCTTCATTCTGATGTTATGTTTCTGTTTCATGTGCCTGTTTAGGTCAGATGAACGTTTGTATTTCAGGCCACAGAGAGGACAAACAAAAGCTCCATCAGCGCCTTGTAGTACAGCTGCCTGTTTTGATGCCAGTTTCTCTGCCCGTTTCATTGGTTGTGAGGGTGATAGCCTTGAAGTTGGTGTGGACTGGTAGTTTAAGCTTGCATCGTTGTCAGTGGACCAGTTAAGACTGGAATTACTATAGAAGCTTTGATCATTGTCCCTGTAGAAGTCTGTTGAGGTATTAGGGTTATATGAGCTGGAGTAATACTGTTCAGTCCCTGTATTTTGTACCCCCATGACAAAGTTCCTTCCCACAGGACCAGAATCCTGGTCATTAGACTGGTCCATGGAGTCTGTGCTGTACCCCTGGGACAGTATCTGAAGGTTTTTAGCACTGTTCTCATGGCAAGTTTGTATGTGTCTTTCAACTGCAGCCTCCTTGTCAGAGGAGAAAGTACAGATTTGGCATTGGAACATACGGCCTTCCTGGTGGTTTGCTCTGTGGCGGTCATAGTTCTGTTTGCTATCCGTTGCATAGGTACATTCCTCACATTGGAAGCTTGGTAACTTTCTATGCTTGGCTTTGTGTGCTACAAACTCTATCTTTCTCCCTGTAGTAAACGGACACATATCGCACTGGAACATCTTGGCATTCAGATGATTTGTAACAACATGCTTGGCCACCTTACTCTTATCATTGCTGTTAAACAGGCAGTATTCACATTTATACACCTTTTCTTCTGTTCCCGGTATCTCCATGATGTGGTCTTTCTTTCCGTGGGGTGCCTCTGGTGCTTCTGGAAGAACCACAACTACATCATCAGGGATTTCTTCATCATCATTCTGATTATCATGGACATCCATGCTGCTCATATCAATGTTATATTTAAACCTTGGATCACCCTGTTCCTCTATTGGCTGGGTGGTAGGTAAACTGTTCATGTGGTTTCCAATGTTGTCAAATTCTACTTTGATGGAGGATAATTCAACGTCTTTCTTATGAACCAGCTTTAAGTGTCTCTGGACTTCATGTCGATGTTTTGAAGAATATTCACAGTCAGAACATGTAAAGATGGAAAAGCCTTTATCATGTTCCTGTATCTCGTGGTATAGAAAAGCCTTAGATTTAGTGGTTATAAATGGACATTCTTCACAAATATAATGCTTTGCTCTCTTCCCTGGACTAAGCGAGGGGGATGTCTTTTTCTGCCCATTTTCTTTACCTACTTTGGTGGGAGAGGGGAAGGTACTTGCTGAAGCAATCAATGCTCCCCCTGATGGTTTTATCTTGATTTTGGTAAGGCCTCCTTTTGGTTTGTTCTTCTCTCTTCTACATCTCAGTCTGTGTTTCTTAAAGATGTATGGATTCCTGTTGGTGAACCCACAAAGATCACACCTCCTTGCTGGTTGATCAGCAGTCTTAGATTTACCCATAGTTGATCATCTGAAAATATAAATTCATTTGTATAGAATTTCATCATTTTTGGTACATGTATACAGTTATAGTGTAATAAAGTAGCAACTGTGTCTGAGTCAAGGACTGTCTCTTCCGTACTGTACAATGCATGTTATTCCCAATTGAAATTCTAACAAAATTACATAATACCTAAGACCCTGAACATCCAATGCAAATAAGAATAGCAATTTGTCTTCTTATTCTCTACTGAAATATCATATACATTTTTTACATGTGCAATTATTTTCTGATTAGCTAGGTATTCTTATTCATTTTGTGTGTGCTAACTAAATATTCTTATTCATTTTGTGTGTGCTAACTAAGTATTCTTATTCATTTTGTGTGCTAACTAAGTATTCTTATTCATTTTGTGTGTACTGATTACTCTATTGCTGTGTCATGTACATTTATTTCAAAGTTAATTTCCTTTTCCTTTTCTTTAAATAAAACTTTTTTTTTATTTGGTGTAACCCACTTCTGTTTATTGAATATTTTCTAATCATTTTGAGTTATTTCCCTTTGAATGTTGAAATTCAGCATAAGTCTAATGAAAAACACAAAAGACTCTTACTTTGTTACTACTTTGAATTTTAATCCCGTACTCTGATAGAAGAGGTAATGTCATAAAAAGATAGAGTGAAATTGTCTAGATATAATTTTGTACAAGCTTTTACATGTTAATACATGTAGTTTGTATTTGATTGTACATTAACCAATTGTTTACTTTGCATCCATTGTTGTACTAGTGCAAATAAAGTTGAAAATTTTTACCTTTAAGGTAGATGTGTCTTAAAAGTTATCCATAGAATTTTCTTAAATTCTGACCACAGTTAGTCCTAGGACGGGACTTTAAATCTTGATAATAAAATTAAAACTTCACCACAAGAATTTTTGTAGAAACGACATCAAAATTTTTTAAAAAAGTGAAATTGGGTTTTTTCCCTATTATTTCTATACAAATCATCTCCTGTTAAAAAGTATGGGAATATATTAAAGTTCGCAAAGAAGGTGTATTTAATCCTAATTTTTGTTGTAATTACCAATTTTGATGTTCACCAAACACAATAGAAATCAATCAGAATAACAAGCATTATAAATTCTAAAGTTTTGATAGATGTGCAAAAAGATGCTCAGTGATAGACACTCCATCTACCTTAAATGGAAAGTACAAACAATATTTTAGGCAAAGTGAGGATTGCTGTATAGAATGGAAATGAAAGCGGAAAAATACACCTAATATTTTTTTTGGTTCAAGCATTTACAAAATATTACGAATAGAAATTATAGGCTCTTGAATCTCAAAAGTCAGGTTTTAATAATAGACTTTACAGAGAGGCATCTAATGTAAAAAATAAAAAAATATATAGTTGACATGTTTTAAAAGATGTGGTAAATAATGGTAATGACTAGTTAATTTAATCTTACAGGATGTTGATATAACAAGAGTTAACACTAAAGTATGTCTCGCCTGCCGGCACCATCATAAACAATTATTCTTTCTTACTTCCACTATATTTTGAATTTATGTGGATTTTCAGTTTCTGAGATCAAAAGATGTTTATAAAACTCAAACATTGCAAATAAATGCAATAAAAATAATCAAAGTCACTCAACCGTAAAACCAAGGTCAAGGTAAAAAAATTGGGATGTAATTGTGCTAAGCTACTACTGGGGCATATGCATACCAAGTTTCATCAACTTAGGACCTATAGTTCTTGAGATATGGAGGTGCTCGCAAAACTTTCCATTGCTATTATATGTATTGAAAATTGTCAAAGTCACTCAACCGGAAAATCAAGGTCAAGGTCAAAAGATGGGGATGCAACTGTGCTAAGCTAGTACTGGGGCATATGCATACCAAGTTTCATCAACCTAGGACCTATAGTTCTTGAGATATGGAGGTGCTCGCAAAACTTTCCATTGCTATTATATGTATTGAAAATTGTCAAAGTCACTCAACCGGAAAATCAAGGTCAAGGTCAAAAGATGGGGATGCAACTGTGCTAAGCTAGTACTGGGGCATATGCATACCAAGTTTCATCAACCTAGGACCTATAGTTCTTGAGATATGAAGGTGCTCGCAAAACTTTTCATTGCTTTTATATGTATTGAAAATTGTCAAAGTCACTCAACTGGAAAATCAAGGTCAAGGTCAAAAGATGGGGATGCAACTGTGCTAAGCTACTACTGGGGCATATGCATACCAAGTTTCATTAACCTAGGACTTATAGTTCTTGAGATATGGAGGTGCTCATAAAACTTTTTCAAAAAGTTAACGCCGCCGTCGCCGCTGCCGTCGCCGCCGGTAAAGTAACACCTATGTCCCGCTCTGCTTCGCAGGCGAGACAAAAACTATAAAACACTCTAATACCACCTTGGAAACTTCATCTGCCAATGGACTTCACATAGAATTTATGACTCCATTATCAACGAAGTCTACATTAATATTAGGTATTTGGGGTAAAAAAGTTCTACATAAAGAAACATTATCTTTGAATTGAAAAGGGGAAGAAGTTAAAATGCACATGTCATCAGTATTAATTTCTTACGTTTGGTTATTTGAAATGAATTATCTCCCCCTTCTGTATAAACATTTTAATAACACATATTTTTTTTATAAAAGGGAGATTCTAAGTAACCTTATATCCATTCAATCAAAATATTATGTAAACATGGCCACTGATGTCGTAAATCACAACTTAAGGTTATGCAGGGAAATTTGTTTGGAGAATGTCCAGTTAATGATAAGTGAGCTTGAATTTTTCACTTATATTGCCGTTCCAATCCTAATTAAAAAAATAGGAAAATGTAGTCAGCTGCAGAAATGAAATAAATTGTAACAATCTGCAGCAACATGTCAAGAAATTAGTTGTTTCATTAACTGGAGCCATATATTCAGCTGACTACATTCTTCATTTTTCACAAAAGATGAGTGACACCGGGAGTGACACGACAAATAATAGCACACTTACAAATGTCCTCAAAATAATAACTGGAAATTTCTCCAAACAAATTTCCTCACATGACCTGGAGTTGTGATTTAAAACACTGTTGGTTGTGAAATTTATTCCTTGAAAATATGGTACGGGTGGGCAAATTTTTTATTCTTATCCATTTTGATAAAAAAGTTTAAGGAAATTGGCCAAAAATAAACATTAATTTGCCAAAAAATCATTACAATATTTTATTTGAGGCAGCTGAAAAAATCGAGACATGATTGACGAGAATCTAGGATATTTTTAATATTGGCCTTAAGCCAGTTGACCCTTTCTTCCTGGTTGTGAAGAATACTAAATACATGTTTCAATAATTGACATAATTTTGTCACTGCTTTTAATTACCCAAATAGTGTATATTGTGTTTGACACTTGAGTTCCATTGTTCAGTACATAAGTGTGGTTGATTTAGTGTATAATATAATACACACTTATACAGTTGCTAAATCTGCCAAAGGTCGGTGGTTCCCTCCACCATTAAAACTGACACCCAACATGGCCCAGGTGCGTCGATAGAGCGTGTTTCACACCAACACACACACAAACACAGTTGCTAAATTTTGTGACTTTCTTTAAAGGACACATCAGTTGACTGTTAAAATTGGATTTGATTACCTTACACTGGATTGTAAGATATAACTATTCCTACCTAAGAATCCTATTGGTTTTGTACCATGGTTTTCTGTTTGTCTGTCTCTGTAAGCTACAAATCAATAGATAATAATGAATTACTAAACAGTATCAAAATATCAGCTGCCAATAAAAGACATGGTCAGAGTTAATCCCTGTTTACAGGCTTTACAGGCTTATTGATACATGTACTTCATTTAAGATGTGATTTATGAAATATATATATATGTTCCAAGGAACCTGTAACCTACATGTAGACCAAAGGAGAAAATGTCCAAACCTACAACAAACATAAACAATTTTCATGCTTTGCCTTCGTTTGTTAAGATAGTACTTTCCAGACATGCCAGACAGATGACTATACAACTTAAAGTGACATACATTTTGTACTCTCTCATTTTGTAATATCTATTGGTTATGAGAAATAGAGATATAAGCATGCACATCGTTAGATAACAAAATGAGACTTCAGACAGAGTGCAAACAAATATTCTAAGACATTACCATCAAGTCATAAAAATCTAGAGACTGAGTAAAATGCATGTTCAGTTTGAGCTTCTTGGAGTGCAAACATGTACATTAATGTATTTATACATGTTATACTGACTTTTATACAATGATTTTAAATAAGTACCTTTTACAAAACCTATAATATATCAATACAAACGACCATCTTACCTTAATTAGGTCAATGACCTTTTTTCTTTTCTGACAGCAGCCGTACTTTAATTGCAATGAAGTACATACCTTTTAGCTTTCCTTCTCCTTGATATCTTTGTTGTTTCTTGGCTTTTACATAAACCTGCAATAGATCAATAGTCATCAGAAGCCAAGCCAGAGATAATCATGTCTAGAACCATAGATACACACACTGATGCCCTATACAGCTGAAACAGCTCAAAACCGTTAGTGTAGAAGTGTCTGTGAGCATTTAAAATGCATTTGAAAGGGTTGTACAGCAGTGATCATTTTCTGTACTTTTTAAGAATAAACATTTTGTCTTGACAATACACATGTACATGTATATTTATCATGATGGTATTTCGATTAGTTTAACAAAGATTAGTAAACATGTACATGTACTACCCAAACATTTAAAAGTATTGTACAACTATTTAAAATAAAATTCAAACCAAAGAACCAAAGAAAAAAATGTCACCCCCCCCCCCCCCCCCCAAAAAAAATGACTGAATACTAAATTATGCCAATATAGACTAAATCTGTTGTATATACAATGTATATGATACAATACCGCTTCTACATGTACATATACATGTATATATAAATGTCAATTAGGTCCGTTAATGTGGAAGTAATTATTTATACAAAAATTTCCTGATTATTGTAGTTCAACATACAAAGAAGACTGCTGTAGGTTAACTAGAGGCTCCCAGAAGCCTGAATCACTCACCTGATATCTTATACTAAAGCCTCTTACCAATTAAGTGTGCAACATGGTCTACATGTACTTGCTAAGTAACATTGAAGAAACAAGTTAAGATAGAAAACACTTTTAAGATCAAGAATTTAACAAGTGTGGCCACTAAAAGTATGTCTCGCCTGCCGGCACCATCGCTAAAATCAACTACCTAAGCTTTCATTTCTTGATATAAACAAAAAAAGTGTCAGTATACCTAATAACAGATGCCTAGTTATTATACTATTCAAGCAATCCATTGTCCACACAAGTATTACAAAAAGTTTTCTGTCTGAAAAAAAGACCTAAGTTCACAGAGTCACTGGAGTGTAAAAATGGGGTCATGGTCACATGGCATGGTGACAGTTGCGTTGTCCATAACTGCATCTGTCTGTTTACCCAATATCAGATGCCTAGCTATTATAACTTTCCAGCAATTTATCGTCCATAAAAGTCTTACAAAAAAGTTTTTCGGCCTGAAAAAGACCTAATTTCACAGATTCACTGGAGCGTGAAAATGAGGTCAGGGTCACACGGCATGGTGACAGTTGCATAGACCATAACCTGAACTGTCTGTATACTTAATATCAGATGCCTAGCTATTATACTTTTCAAGCAATTCATCGTCCACAAAAGTCTTACAAAAAAGTTTACAGCCTGAAAAAAGACCTAAGTTCACAGAGTCACTGGAGCGTGAAAATGAGGTCAGGGTCACACAGCATGGTGACAGTTGCGTAGACCATAACCTGAACTGTCTGTATACCAAATATATGATGCCTAGCTATTATACTTTTCAAGCAATTCATCGTCCACAAAAGTCTTACAAAAAAGTTTACGGCCTGAAAAAAGACCTAAGTTCACAGAGTCACTGGAGCGTAAAAATGGGGTCAGGGTCAAACAGCATGTTGACAGTTGCGTAGACCATAACCTGAACTATCTATATACCAAATATCAGATGCCTAGCTATTATACTTTTCAAGCAATTCATTGTCCACAAAAGTCTTACAAAAAAGTTTACGACGCCGCCGCTGCCGCCGGAAAGTAATACCTATGTCTCGCCTTCCACGACTATTCGTCGCAGGCGAGACAAAAATCAGTTAAAATTGATAGAAAAATCAGTTAAAGGGGGATAACTCTTAAATGGTTGATCTGACAATTTTGGCCCTGAAATCATTTTTGAAGCTTTCAATAAGCTGAACAATTTTGCAATGCTAATTTTTCCTCTAACATTTACAGTTTTCAAGATAAAGTCCAAAAACTGTGAAAATGGTAAAATTCGACGATTAAGGGAAAATAACTCCTATAAGGAGTCGTCCCACAACTTTGACTCAATGGAGCGATTTGTAGAGCCTTTGATGCTGAAGAAGGGGGGTTGCTTCAGATTTTCTCTATCTCTTATATTTTTTTAGCTCTAAGTGTAACTTAGAAACTATGGTCTGACCCCCTATTCTATTTCTAGTAACGGCGGCCATGTTGATTGGTTGATGTTCATAAATTTCACAAACTTGGAAGTGTACAATGTTTCAAAGCAATTGTAACATTATGTATACCTGAACTTTCACAATCCCATCAGTGGTTACAGAGAAGAAGATGTTTGAAGAAAAGTTAACAGACGGCCTGATGACGGACGCTTAACGATGACAATAGCTCAACTGACCCTTCGGGTCAGGTGAGCTAAAAAAAGTACCCAGTGCATATTACAATAACAATATATTGTTTGAGCTAAAGATACAAGTTTCATGTACATGTACCAGGACTAGATAAATCAGACCTAAATCTGAACACATTGGTTATTTTCTTAAATCAAATACATGTAGTTAATTACAAAACATCTGAAGCACAATGTATGATGTCTGGCAATAGGTTTATCTCGAGTGATACTGATGGCAAGCAACCAAAGCTTTAATTATCATGTACAAAAGATATGTGTGTCTTGCTCTTTTATATTGGGAACTCTGCAATAGTTGCAAAAGTACCTTGGAAACAGAAACATAATGATTGCAGTGCAAGTCATATTTTACAGGCAAAAAATCAGAAATGAATAATTTATCAATTTATTAAGAATAACACAAAAGAAAGAAGCTTTCTTAA
Organism: Arcuatula senhousia; assembly: GCA_963971305.1. NCBI lineage: Eukaryota > Metazoa > Mollusca > Bivalvia > Mytilida > Mytilidae > Arcuatula > Arcuatula senhousia. Next base: position 7,842,751 of record OZ020306.1, read on the forward strand.
GACACCATTTTTCTTTGTCTGTGACAGTACTTAAACCCCAGTTGCTTATTATGTGAGGGTTATTCAATTTCCCATTTATTTTGTAAAGGCCATCATTAAAATCATTAGGAACAGGCAATGCATGAATAATTATTAGATTTAATATCCATCATATTTAACCCCTAAAGAGCTCTTTTCGGACCAAAAATACAACACAGCGACTTCTTTAACAAGCATATATATACATTGTATATATGTATACATGTGTACTCAAATTATATCATGTATTTAAAACATAAGCCTTATTTCTGTTTAAACTGCACACAAAGAAGACAACATTATATCAATATGTAGTACATGTCTGTACCTGTTATAGAGGTTTCATTAAGTTCGTACAAACCAGACTTTGTAAATTCATGCTTTGCCGATTTGATTTAAATCCAGCTGTAAGACTGTTTATATATCATGTATTGAACCTTGGTGTTTGTATTTCATGTATTGAACTCTTGGCAAAGTAAAGTTTTAAGGCTAGTAATATAAAAGAATATGATGACAAATTAATCTTGTCTAGAATCTTCAAGTATTTCCACAAACTACATGTACATGTAGCCCCTCTAACGTAAATGATTGATCAAAATATACACTCTACATGTACAGATGTCACTATAGAAATGCACATATTTGCCATATATTTTTTAGGTTAACATGTACAAATTTGTAAATTTAGAATCTCAGCACATAGACTGCAAATAGAATTAGGAAGATATCAAAATGTTCCAAGAGAAGAAAGATATTGTAAAAATTGTTCTTTAAATGAGGTTGAAGATGAGGTTCATTTTTTATGCAGATGTACAAAAAATGATTCTAAAAGGGAAAGTTTGTTTGAACTTGTTTATAGAAAATTTCCAAATTTTAAGAATCTTTATAATGATAACAAGCTAATTTTTCTTCTAAGCAATGAAGACCCTCAAATACTGTCAGCCACTGCCAAATTCATCATAGATTGTTCTAACTAAGAAGAAGTTCTGAGTTGTATTTTGCTGTACCCAGTCAATTTCTTTTTATTCACATTGTCATGTTATAATCTATAATTGTTGTTCTGAGTTGTATTTTGCTGTACCCAGTCAATTTCTTTTTATTCACATTGTCATGTTATAATCTATAATTGTTGATTGTTAATGTAACTGTGTTGTATCTTCAAATCATGCTCTTTCATCTCATAAATGTAAAATTCCACTTGCTCCATGTGGGCTCCTGATTTGGAAAATAAAAATATGTTATGTTATGTTATGTACAAGTTGTTCATCTTCTCTAGCACAATGAATTCTATATCCAATTTCTATCAGTTAAAGAGTAAGTTTTACTAAAAGAAGTAGTCGTAACTATTTATAGTGGACTTTCGTTACAACCGGGTGTTACAAACAAGTGGATTTGATTGATTGATTGATTGATTATTATTTGCTTAATGTCCTGTCCACAATACTTCAGCCATAAGCAGGAGCTATGATTGGTATCATGCACCTTAACTTACAATGTATATACCTAAGACATAATTATTCATTGGCAGGGTCCTTAATATTTAATTAAGAAGTTGAGGCTAGCTTGCCACATGGACGAATTGTCATACTGTTTGCATTCTGTTTATAACATGTACATTTTGTACTTGTTTCAACAATAAAACTCCCAAACATGATTACATTTTTATTTTCCATGGTACTATGATAACATATTGTTCCCGTTATTCTCATCAATAAGTCATGTAAGTTTCTCCCATACCACGACTACATGTATATCACACTGAAGCTGAATCCAGTATTGAAAACGTCTATTGACGTCTCAGATCTGCAAACAAATACTCAGTTTCTCTATAGATTTTGTGTTCTATGTCTTGACAACAAGGAGCATTTTAGACAATAAAATCAATATCCAGCTCTGGTAAAATCCTTTGTATTGATATCAGATAGACAGATGGTATGACAGTGCTGGTCTGGCACATTTTACAAAACTTGTACAGCAATGCATAGGATATGGATTATGACAGCCTCAGTCCTTTGACAGCCACAGTTCTTACATGTTCAGTTTACTAAGAGAAACTGCCATGCCACTTGTCATGTGGACAAAATGAAGGATATATTGAAACACTCATAAACAGAAAACAATCGCAAATGAAATACCAAAACTGGGTGTTAGTACATGTAATAAAATGTACATGCACAACCAAAAAAATTGTGTCTTTTCATATTAATTGACATTCCACTACAAAAATAAGAAATAAATAAGTGTTTTTTAAGCAACACATGCAAACCATAAAATTAAAAATCTGATGAAATGTCTTGCCCAGGCCAGGATATGGAGATCCAAAACTGCGGATTGAGGACATTTAAATGTAATGTGAAATACATTGTATTGTGAAAAGTGAAAGATGTGAAAATGAAACTATTGGTAACTTAATGTATGTGTGTGTGTTGGTGTTTAAGGACCTTTATCGACACACCTGGGCCATGTAGGGTGGTCAGTTTAAAGGGTGGAGGAAACCAGAGTACCCTTGGGAAACCATCACCTTGGCTAGGTGGATCACCTTAATGTAAGAATACTGCAATGAACAAACAACAGCAACAAAAAGGACAAAAAAACTTGTTTTTTATACATTTGTACTAAAAATGAGTGGTAATAACAAAAGTACGATACAATTTATTAATAGTTTTTTAACTGACTACAGGCATTAAACTTCATACTGAAAATGTTTTTTCAAATGAACAGACTATAAGAACAATTGAAAAACATACATGTATATATTTATAAATCCAGTATTTTGAAAACTGTAAACCTAACAGACCTGTCAAGTGTCACGCAACTCGCGTGAGACTCACGCATCTAGTCGTCAATTTGGCGGCAAATTTCTTTTATCTTTTAATTTTTTCTTTTGATCTTTCAATTTTTCTTCAAATCTCACGCATGCAGCTCATAAAAACTTGACAGCCCTGACCTAACATGCAGACTTTTTGACACTGTACTACATGTACATGTTGTACACATGTACATTGTTAATACTTTAAAAAAAAACTTGTTCACTAAAACATTTTATGATATATGCCTTTCAATAAAAAGCCTGTATCATCATGGCACTGGTGCACTGTTTGTACAACTTAACATGCATTGTAAATGTACATGTAAACATTGGGCATGTTTTATTGTCATTACTAAATATCCTACAAATCCTTACTTACACATTGTATATCATGACATACTTGCATTAACTGAAGAAGGAAATATTTAATACTGAGTAACCAATTAGTTTATTTTGTGTTTTTTTTTATGAATAATGTGTTTTCTATAGAAATTCACTCCGAAACTGCTGCTAATACATGTGCTAGTGTGACCAAATTGCACAATGGCTTACACTATTCAATGAATGCAGAGTTCGCGAAACTAAGAATTTTGTTGTCAGACATAGGTCCGTCAAAATGGAATCTGTGGTCGGACCCAATTTTTTTTTCTGGTTCTGTCTGTTACAACTATCTAAAAAATTACTTATAATTTACCAGACATGGGTCCAGTAAGTATGTTTAAAATGACGGACCTGCTTAAATTTTACCAGTCAGGTCTGACAGGTCCGACACACATTTCCCGAACTCTGTGAATGGGATCCCTTTGACTGACCAAAGCTGGGTGTTGGTCCAGTCCCACTTTGATGATTTCCTTAATATTCAACAACTTTTTTCATGAAAACCGCAAATAATACTTGACAGCAATACAGTGGGTGTGACCATGCACTGTTCAATGTTGATGGTTGTTGCCTGCTTTCAAGCTGAATTAATTAGTTGTGTCATAAACATTACAATTTGTATGACATTTCCATTTAATAGAGATTGTATGGACATCTATGTAATTATAAAATAATAACAAGACCAATCAATGTCTGGCCCTGCATCGCACACCAAAATGTACATTCTAGGCATAGCTGAAAACTGGGGGTCAATGAGAAATTAATTTATTTTCCATTTTGTATTCAATATATGACAAAAATTAACTTACAACTATATTTTTTCAAAATCGAAACAGAAATAAAAAGTTGCATTCTTTGCCCCTACGAAAAAAAGGGGAGGCCTAAAAAAACAGGCAAATGAATCATCACAATTGTTAAATTTCATAGCAATCACTGAGTCGACCAGATGTATAAAGTTATTGTGGAAAACCAAAACAAGTTTCATTTTTAGCCCCTTTTGGGGCCCCTTAATGAGGGGACACCCAAAATTTAGCCAGTATATTCTTTTATGGTCAGTTACATTACTGTTAAGTTTCATAGCATTTGGTCAAGCAGAACACAATTGTGGGTACAATAAAAAAAAGTTGCTTTTTGGTCCCTTGTAGGCCCCTTATTTCATAACGGAACTATGAAATGGTCCCCCTTTTGGGTGCACATCTTCAACATATCTGTAATCATTGTGTAAAATTTCAGACAGATCTTGTAATTGACTTTTGAGATTCAGATTACACAAGTCAGGCACCCCTACTGCACAACAGACAGGCATGACAGACTGAGTGACCGGACTACTTAACCTGCTTAAGCCATCGGAGTCACAAAAATAAACAGCTCAATAATTTATAAAATATTTTAATTGACTTTTTTCACTTGACTAAGGGACAGACCATTTAACTTTAAGGGGGGCCTTGGTTATTGGTTTTTGTCTGAAAACGGGGGGAAAATATTTTAATTTTTCGGCATATAGTATACATGTATATTTTTTCACTTCTCCAGAATATTTGTTTTCTCACCTTCTGCTGCCAAAATATTTTTTTCATCAAAAAATGATTTTTTTTTTTAACTAAGCCCCCCCCCCCTCTTTTCAAGTTATATGGTCAGTCCCTATATTCAGTGCTTAATTATTTTGAAATGTTTAACCGCTGAACTCAACTTCTTTCAATATCAATTTGTTTTATATTCTTCTATCTTCTTCCATATTAGAGCTGGATTCTCTGTGAGAATGTCTACGCTCTATATATTGTATTTATATCAAAACAACCTTCTACTCTTGATCTCTGAAGTCACTATGATACTGTACATGCATTATGTCTTCCCATGGCCAACAATACGTCATTTTCGAGTTCATTGCTTTTCCGGAAAAATCCCTCAATTACACAGAAATTATCACGTGACTTTACCAGTTTGTGAGTCAAACTGGTTTGCTGCCATGTAGACTTATTCAAAAGTGATTGTGAGATCATCAAAACAATAACATCTCTATGAAAGGTAAATACTTCAATTGAATGAAGAAATATTCTTACGTGCATACAAATATTGTCAAAATTGAAGATTCTGTCTTTAATAAACAACAAGCAATATTTATTTTGATCTATTGCTCTTAATAGCACCGGAAGTCGTCATGCCTAGAAAAATATATAATAAAAGAACCTTTTCCGGATTCCCCAGCCATTCCGCAATAACCCGAAATTGACGTATTATAAGTTTATTTATTCTTATTTTCAAAGTTATGAACTGTTAATAGTACAACAATAAATAGGAAGTAATAACAAATCACACACAAAAGCAGTTTTAATCTTTTTATCTGACATCAATGAACAGAAACGTTTCTTTGCCAGAACATGCTTTTGTCTGGTCGATATACAACGTAGACTATTACTTACTGTGCGTCTAAAAATAGAACAAGTCTTTGTCATGGTCAATGGTTCGATACGACTGTCATTAACGCTTCTTAAACTTTTCTTTCTTTATACGTCCGTGAAAAAAGTATTTAAACTAACTTATAATTAAACTGATTATCAATTTCTTCAAAAACAAACACTAAATCACTCAAAATCCAATAATTAAGCAACCAGGACACAGCGGAGCAGCCATTTTATTTGGCATTGTGTCCATGCAGTTGCCCACGAAATGAAAACCAATGTTTTCAATAAGAATTCAATGATTTAAAACTAAATATACTATTCTAATAGACTATTATATCATATATTTATATCATACAATCTTCCTTTTTACGAAATAACTTTCTTATTCAGAAAACAAAGTGTTTATTTACTCACCAGATAGTCGCCGACTTGCTGTTGACACGCTACCTCGGCTGAAGGTCGCTTAGAACATGGACTATCGATTTGCTGTGTATGCCACGTCTCGACATGCATAACCAACAGTCGTTTATATTTGGCAGATACAAATTATTGAAAACAGTACTTTTGTTTCAGATAGGTAATGAATTTAATAACTACTAATTTAGTGTACAATGAACTTGTGAAAAAAAAATCACTCAGGAACCACAGGTTTTTTTATGGGACGGGCATATTTCTATTTGCGTGGAAAAGAGATATGATGGTTAAGATGATTATAAAGATTGTTGCACTTTTTAATATCCTAATATATAATTTAAATATATAACAGTTCGCAACCTTCATTGTTCCTTGTTCCGCACTGCAAGAATCGACCAATATTTTATTTATAAGTGCGTCACATAAATTTGCCTTCTCATGGGGTTTTTGATTACATGATTCCCAGGCAATTTTAAAGGTGATTACTTGATTACAAGAGCAAATATTTAATGATTATAAGATTACCAAAGTTTAAATTATTGATTGCTTGATTCCCATTGGGAAAAAGTTTTTGATTACATTTCTAAAAAATATATGATTATTGGATTACTTTGGCATAAATATGCTGATTACTGGATTCCTGGTACCCCCCATGAGGAGCCCCATAAATGTAAACATTTACATGACCTTACATGTGTCCATTGACTGCGTCTTGATAGTTCGTGTAAATGTATGTGTCCTTATATGACAGCGCAAATCTAAAATTAATTGATTTCTTAAACTTTATTTATTAAACTTCCATGAGTAATATAACCCTCTTTTAATAATCTGCATTTTTGTTCTTTAATGCTTTACAACGAGGAGGAAGTTAGAATTGATTACTCTATTCGAAATAATTTTAACTTGTATGTCCAAGAAAAAGAAATAATTTCACTTCATAGCAAGTTGTTTGTGTTTGACATATAAAATATCACTTGGAATCAACAAATTCTACAGGTCTGTAAAAAAACGTATAGAAGATACTTTATTTTTCCAAATTGGAGGGCCTCTTATGAGGCATAATAAAGCAAATTGGAATTCGGGGGGGGGGGAGTCGGAATTACTCCTACTAGGGCAATTGGAATTACAATTTCTTAAAGGAAAAATTGATATTTTGATTAACCTTCGATTATTATCCAGCGAAAATTGGAATTTTAAGTTCGCCTAGGAGAAGTTAGGATATTCTCATAAGCTCCAAGACGATTCTGGATCTTCCTGTTTTTTTTTTTCAGTGGGATTCAGGGGCGGTGTTCTCGAAGCTATCTTAGGACTAAGACGTGTCTATAGACCATCTAAAGACTCGTCATAGTCTTAAGTCGTGTTCTCGAAGCATTCCTATTTTAAGCTCTTGTCTTATTTTAGGATTTTAAGACACTAAATTGGATGTCTTTAGACCATCCAATCTTAAATTTTACTTATTTTATACACTATAACTCACTATATTTTGTCCAGATGTTCACCTAATGACATTTAATCATCGATTAACTTGTGTTCAAGGCATCATGCATGATTTTAAACTTTGAACTTATTTTCACATAATTCGATGACCCTGTATGTTGTTTTAATTATTTTAGGACAACGGGGTTATGAATTTAAAATAAAAACTGTAGCTAATAAAGTGTTGACTTTTAGCTTTAGCATTCAAATCGTAGCCCTTTTGGTGTACATACAAAGGAATATATTCTTAAAAAAGTAAATTATTAAATTTTATTTGAATAAAAATTGAATTAAATCTATATTGAGACGTCCTAACAAAGGACGCGTCTAAGATAGTTTCGAGAAACAGATTAGGATGGTCTAAAGATGGTCCAAACTAGGTCTCAAAATTTGACTTTAGACGCGTCTTTAGACAAATTTTATGATACTTTCGAGAACACCGCTCCAGATTCACTTTAAATATGTGTGTTAGTGGGGTCCTGGATCCTACAGATATTTATTTTAAATGCATTTACTTCAGTTACAAGTATATTTAAAACACAAACGAAAATATAAAATAAATAATATAATACATTTATTATTCAAATTATAAGTGATGTAAAGAATCACATTGAATTTAATCTATTTTTTATTTCATAATTGATATTATTTGATATTTAGAATTCAAGGTTTTTATAAAAAAAAATATATCCTATAGGATAAATTAGAATTCCAATTCACACTGGATTAAGAGCAGGACAAGTCAAAATTTCAATTTGTCCAAGGAGAAATTAAAAATTCCGATTTGTCCTAGGATGATTTCGCTGTAACACACAAGTAGTAAATATCGAGACATTTTGAAAAGCGAATAATATTGATTCATGAATAACTTTTTTTTTTTTTTTTTTTTTTTTTTTTTTTTTTCTTAGCACTCAGATACATACTTCAAATAAAGTTTTTGATAGGCCAAAGTCATACATATATTTGCACATAAAATATTTTATCCCCAGAGACTTTTGATGTGCATTTCCCGCACTTCCCTAGCTATTCCAAAATCGAGAGCCCTTACTTCTAAAGAAAGAGATAGGGTTGTTAATACAGTTGTGCTAGCAGACTGCAAAGATGAGAGAATAAGACAGAAGTAAAGTGACAATACATATACAAAAACAAAAACATTAACAAAACAATACATATAACAAACAAAAAGGGGGAGGGGTGTTAAGCCAAAATGATTAATTTTGGGCGTCCACAGACCAATCCAAACTCACAAATAAGGATATACGGCTGGGACTAATATCATCATCGTGCTCTTTTTTTTAAATGTTTTTATTTATAACTGAAATGAAAGTAATATTAATATTACATCAATACATAACGGGACAAGACACACACATTACAATACAGCTTATACATATACAGAGATACATATAGTAGGAAAATATGAAAACTAAACATAAATAATTAATTTAAAATAAAGCAATAATGAAAATTAAATGTTTATTTAGTATGTTGTTTTAAAACAGATTTTAACCATTTGACAAAAGCAGAGCACATTTGTTTAGTATAATCTTGACCGTAATGTGCTTATCGGGCCGTTATACATAGGATTGATAGTGATGACCTGCCGCAACTTCAGAGGTCCCGGACATGAATAACTTAAACTTAACCTAAACTTTCAGCCAGGATATAATGACAGTGTCTATTTATTTATTTTAAAAAATAATGGCTGTCATATCTATCGAATATAGCATTAAAGTGAGAGAGACGATACATTAATTAACTATAATTTCATTTACTTGACACCGGTGGCATGTAATTACCAGTGTCACTAATTGGAGCGGACAAACATGATATTTAGCGATATTTCTATATTTCTCCGTGACTACAAATGCATGATAAACCATAACATCACTGGTAAATGCATAATTACCAGTTATAGTCATGCCAATGTTTTTTGTTTTAAATATGTTTATAAAATTCTGGTTGACTTGTCGTCTATGAATACTACTATAAATACATTTGAAATGGCTAAAGAAATAATAATATCCAAACCGAAAACAACGATATCAATTACTAAAAATAATTTTAGTAAATAGCAGCGAAGGGTAGTTGTAAAATCACTTTAATGTCTGAATAAAAAAATACCTTCTTCGACTTTATCTTCATTATGTATATATTATAATGTTCACCGATATTAAGTCTATAAATGTTGACCTAATGAAAAAACAAGTGCTTTGGTCAAAATAATAGTTAATAAACTTATCGTACAAGTAAATGTCTTTTTGTTATATATATTTTATCATTAAGTATTTCAGAATTGGGAAAAAAGGCGGAGAGTCATTTTTTTCCCAACTACAAGTTAAAGAGCGATAAGTCAGTGGATGACTGGAAAGTTTATTATATGTAACTACGACTAGAATGAACATTGTCAAAATTTTCTATAAAAGATCCCTTTAACAACCGTTTCACCTATAGACAAAATTGTTTTAAGAGCTAGAGGCTCACAGGAGCCTGAATCGCTCACCTGATCTTTAATGAAACTTGTAAACTTTTTTAAAACAATTACATTGATAGAGCTTATTATAGCAACAATCTACAATATTTTCAATCTATATTAAAAAGCCATAAAGACTCAATTTTTTATCTTCTTGATCATAATCCCAGTAAAAGTGGTGTCTCAAAAAACACTATTGCTAAGATTTTCAGGCTGATATCTGCAATAGTTTTCATTCTATACGCCAAAACACGGTTATTGACCTTTCAAGAGCCATAAACCCCTTAAGCTGGACATTTGAGATTTTCTCTACACTGTAAAATGGTGTTTAGAATCTAAACACTTTTAAATCATTTTTAGCCCTAAACATGTTTAGATTGTGTCAAAATCCTGAACACTTTCCAAATTAAACATGTAAAAGCTAAACATGTTTAGGTTTAAAACATGTTTTACTTCTTAAAAATATCAATCTTAGAAATTTTCCTAAACTATATTTCATTAATCTAAACACAATCCTAAACGTGTTTAAATTCAATACAAATTTTGTGTTTAGGATTGTGTTTAGAATTTAAACGCCATTTTTACAGTGTATCTACAAATACTTTTCATTAATCAAAGACATGAAAAAAATGTAATTTTTTACCTAAAAAGGGGTCATTACGAATGTTGTCTTCTGACACCTGCGACTCAATGGAGACGGTCCTTTTGTTTCAAGTTCTCTCTTGTTGGATTGGAATCTATCGATTTGATTTCTACGGTGTGTTAGTTTGTGCTTTGTTATTGATTATCAATAGGGGGAATGTTGGGCTCGAAAAACTAGTTAACTCCACCACAAATTAATCGTGCAAGCCAGCAATCATTATCAAAGCTGATGTCTGTATTCGTCGAATTTATGTTGGTATTTTTGGAAATAAAAGGGTTTTTCGTTGAAACATTGGGCTTAAATCATATGTAGTTTATTTTCAATCCAGGACCAACTGCAAAACAGAGAGCAGTGACCGCTGGTCACATTGAAGGCTGCTGGCTGTTTTCCGTTATTATCGTTATTAATATTGAAGATTATGTCGTGCATTCTTATTCCACAACCATTATCTTCTAATTTGGTGAGCTTTTGATTTTCAAGATGCTAATTTCCACCAGAGTTGTTTTATCTGTTATACGTTTTGATTTGAACTTTTTGTCAGATCAAAAATCCAAACGAATTTTGTATTTAAAGGACACTCTAAATAACAACCATACTATTCGTTTTTAATATTATTTCAGAGTTTGGCTTTAGTGCCGCGTGGAGGTCGTAGAAAGCTACCCCGTGCTTCAGTTGTATGCTCTTATATATTTTCGAGTACTGGAATATGTGTTGGAAAGACGCAGTTTACATATTTCCAAACTTTGACAACGTTTGGCTATTTCTTTAAAAATTGATTAATTTATCTGTTTGGTCATTGTTGTAATATTTTTGGCTTCTGTTTTTAGCTCACCTGACCCTTCGGGTCAGGTGAGCTATTGTCATCGTTAGGCGTCCGTCGTCCGTCGTCTGTCGTCCGTCCGTCGTCCGTTAACTTTTCTTCAAAGATCTTCTTCTCTGAAACCACTGAAGGGATTGCATTGATACTTGGGGCTTGTTTAGGGGGGGTACCAATATCCCATATCCCCGTAAATTTTTCATCAAATATCCCATATCCCGAAAAAGTGTTTTTCATGTATCCCATATCACTGTAAATAAAATGGACTTAAATATCCCATATACCAGTAAGTTTTGCCTCAAATATTCCGTATCCCATGAAAAAATTGTATGAATATCCCATATCCCAATATACCCTAAACAAGCCTCATACTTGGTATACTTGATCTTTAGGATGTCCTCTACCAAGTTTGTGAATTATATACATGTCGACCAACCAACATGGCCGCCATTGCTGAAGATAGAACAGGGGGGTCAGACCATTGTTTTTGGCTTATAACTCGAAAAGTATATGAGATAGAGAAAATCCGAAGCAACCTTCCTTGTTCAGCATCAAAAGCTTTACAAATCTCTCATTGATACGTAGTTGTGAAACGACTCCTTATAGGAGTTATTGCCCTTTTATCATCAAAATTGACCATTTTTGCAGTTTTTGGACTATATCTTGAAAACCGTTAGAGCTAGAGGAAAAGTTAGCATTGCAGAATTGTTGAGCTCATTGAGATCTACAAAAATGATTTCAGGGTCAAAATTGTCAGATCAGCCGTTTAAGAGTTATTCCCCTTAAACTATTTTTTTCCATTAATTTTAACTGATTTTCAAAAATCTTCTTCTCTGAAACCACTGAAGGGATTGCATTGATACTTGGTATACTTGATCTTTAGGATGTCCTCTACCAAGTTTGTGAATAATATACACGTCGACCAACAAACATGGCCGCCATTGCTAAAAATAGAACAGGGGGTCAGACAATTTGGCTTATAACTTGAAAAGTATAAGAGATAGAGAAAATCCGAAGCAACTTTTCTTGTTCAGCATCAAAAGGTCCTTACAGGAGTTATTGCCCTTTAACTGTTTTTTCTATTTATTTAAATGATTTCCAAAAATCTTCTCTGAAATCACTGTAGGGATTGTTTTGCAACTTTGTATACTTGAAAGTTTGTGAAATTTATTCAAACTTTGGCATAAGAGATTAGGTGAGCGATTCAGGCTCCTGGGACCCTCTACTTTGTTTTATCAAATCTAATATTCTACCGGTTTTCCAAGTTTTTTACTCCTCGCGTGTCTGATGAAGGTTAATCCAGAAAATCGCTTCACACGCAGTGAAATTTTGCATTGTATACATTTATCAAAATCAATTTGAACAATATCATGGATCGTGTCTTTCTGGCACATATTCTTTTGTTTATAATATACAAGTTTGGTTGCATTCTGTCAAGCGGTCAAGTTCAGAGAAGAAGATTTTTTTTTTAAGTTTTCTTTTATTACGTAAAGGGAAAGCGGACAGCAGAGAAATGTTTATAATACGTACATATTTTTTTTTCTGTAAACGGAGCATTAAAATTTGACATATGTCTTAAAGTACATTAGTGTGATAGGAGGTGAACACATGAGTATTCGAAAAGTTCTTAAAAGACACAACGGATTCTAGTAAGTCTGCTTCATATCAAGACCTACATCTCGGAATTGACTCTCAAGGAAGACTTTCAACAAGGCTCTATGAAAAACATGATGACTCCAACTTTCCCTTTTTGTGTAGCAACATTCCGTCCGCACCTGCTTATGGGGTCTTCTAATCACAGATGATTCGTTACTCCAGAGCTCGTGGGAATTACATCGATTTCCTTGGCTGAGCGTCACGTTCGACGATCCGGTCGGTCTTATGAGTACAAAAATACGCTGAAAAAGACAGACGACTTTCATTTTCAAATTACATGAATTATTTATTTTCCTAACCTGCATGGAAACAGCGTATTTGTTATGCCAATTTTCCATGCTGTATTTACTCAAGAAATTTTACGGTAAACACCGTGCACTCGTAGACAAATATGGGATTTCTATCTCTCAAATGAGTGCCGTAGAAATTTGTTTTGTCTTCCTTATACCGGATTTGACACACTGAATTGGAAATTAGCAACACGACGGTTGTGCTATAGCAGGCAGGAACCGCTTACTCTTCCGGAGCACTTGAGTTCACTCTTGTTACGACTTGAGATTGCCTTGTTGATTTCCGTTCGGTTGATTTTGTGTTTTGTGTTTCTTCATGTTGTTCTTGTTTGTGCTCGGTTTCGTCGTTGCCCTTTCGGACTTTTGACACTCGAATGCCTCATTGGTGTCTCTTTGCATCTTGGAATTATATAATTAAAAAATAGCGCCCTGATTTTTTTTTATATTCAAATCGTCCTTCAAATGTTTTCCACTTTTTGTCTCGTTAATTTTCAAACGGTACTGCAAGGATGTCGGGTAGACGGGATTTCATAGCCTAGGAAGGAATTTTGACTTAATAGAACGAAAATTCTTATATCAAACCCTGTAAATTTGATCCGGTTGGTCTTATGCATAGACAATACGTTAAAAGAGACAGACGACTTTCATTTTCAAATTAGATGAATGATTTATTTTCCTAACCTGCATGGAAACAGCGTATTCATTGGATATGCCAATTTTCTATGCAGGGCTTGTACAAGTTGTTTTCAGATGTTTTGATCCAACACCAATGTCTCTGTGACAGACTATTAGACAAAGGTTTTAACAAAATATGATTTATAAAGGTTTTTTCCTTATATATGAGCCACTTGTGGAAAAAAAAATATTGTTGATTGTTTTGAGTAGTGTTCTGCTATTTGTTGAGCACCTTAATATCACTATAATGTCTTACAACCGTGTTGTGTTTTGTGTTACTACCGGATCCTAAGATAGCAATGGAAGAGGGAGGTTTTGTGTCATTCTTTTGAAATACCTGTACCAAGTCAGGACAATTACGATCCTCAATTTCTCCGGTATTTCTTCCTTGTTTTGTCTTTTCTCTTGGACATTGAGATTGATACTTTCAGTTCGGTAGTTTGTTATACCTTAATTGAAACACTGAGTCACCTCTGGCATCCACCTAGGAGAAGAAAAACTTTGATATTAAACCCATCCTGTTATCTGTGGCAAGCAATCATGGGTAATCTAAGTAGGAGGTTGAACAGAGTCCTGAGTGAAAAGATCATTGGATCCCAAACCATTTCCCAACTAGGTTGTTGGAACTGTTGTAAAAATACTGTATCAAACTGAAAGGCCTGCACAATTAAGTTACAGGAGACATTGAAATCTACAACATCAACGTAAATACGGTCAAATAAGAGGCAAGACAACTCGCTTCCAAGCATCATATAAGATACCATGGAAGAAAAGACTTTTATGACAGAGATAGAGTCTTGCAGCCATATTCATGAAAGTTCGTAGACGTAAAGTCAGGCGTAACAACAGGTGTACAACAGATCACATCAGGAAAAGTCAAGAAACCGGTTTGTCTTCTCATGGGGTTTTTGATTACATGATTCCCAGGCCATTTTAAAGGTGATTACTTGATTACAAGAGCTAATATTTAATGATTATTTGATTACCAAGGTTTGATTTTTTGATTACTTGATTCCCATTGGGAAACAGTTTTTGATTACATTTCTAAAAAATATATGATTATTTGATTACACTGGCAAAAAAATGCTGATTACTTGATTCCTGGTACCCCCATGAGGAGCCCCACCGGTTAACGGCAATCTTCTAACGCCACTTGTGCTAATTAAGTTGTAAATTATTGCATGGTATGCAACAAAAGAAGTTGCCTTTAGGCATAATGAAACAAACATAAGGACAATATTTTATCTGTTGCAGGGGACCTATATGCTATTAAAACTGAAAAAAAAATGAGAACATTGGAAAGTAAACAACAATTTGAACACTTGGAATATGTATAGGAGTTACCTGTAAACAATAAACATGCAATAATAGAGAAAAGCTTGTCGAATTATCTCGTCACCACCGGAACAATACTCAAGTATACATGTAAATGCAAGCTAGGACATGAACTTCCTGGCCCAGATAGACGGACCAAAAACCAGACTGGCCACATACATAATCATAACTCAATGACAGGGGTGCTCTATACAATAATATGTACGAATATAATATCAAGCAGTAGAGCAGATATACCGGTAGGAAGTTATGACACTTTAAGCTGCTCATATTAAAACTAAACCTTCAAAAAGTAAGAAAGAAATCGGAAAGAGATAAGCAAAGAGGAAATGGGACACTCGAGTGTCAAAAGTCCGAATGACAAAACCAGTAAACATGAACGAACAGCACAAAGAAACAAAAAAAAAAGGAAACACAAAATCAACCGAACAGGAATCAACAACGCGAACTCAAGTCGTAACAAGAGTGAACTCAGCTGATCTGTAAGAGTAAGCAGTTCCTGCTTACTATAGCACATCCGTCGTGCTGCTAGTTTATATAATTATAATTCTACCTTCTTTTCCAAAACATCTTTCAAAGATAAAATTTGTTATACACTGGAACAAGTTTGCAGTATGCTTGATTTCCTCATTGACAACATATTTGTCACCTTCGGAGGAGAGATTTTTCAACAACAAATCGGCATTCCAATGGGCACAAACTGTGCTCCTCTCCTCGCCGATTTGCTTTTATACTCTTACGAGACTGAATTTCTTCAGGGACTCGTAAAGAACAAGAAGATGAAAGAGGCAAGGTCATTTAATCTTACATTCAGATATATTGATGATGTCCTTTCTGTCAATAACACTTCATTTGGTAGATGGATTCCTTCAATATATCCTCCGGAATTGGAGATTAAAGAAACCACCGAATCAAATTGCTTCACGTCTTTCTTGGATTTGCACCTCGAATTTGACCCAGGTGGTCATCTCAGTACAAAAATTTACGATAAACGAGACGATTTTAATTTTCAAATTATTAATTTTCCTAATCTACAGAGCAATATACCTACTTCTCCTGCATACGGTGTTTATATTTCACAACTTATTCGATATGCCAGAGCTTGCACACATTTCACAGATTTTTTGATCAGACACCGATTTCTTCGTGACCGACTTTTGGAGCAGGGCTATAAGAAAATACGTCTCATACGATCACCAAAATAAATTCTTTCTTCGTTATCAGCCACTAGTAGAAAAGTTCAAAATTGAGTTAAAAGATATGGTAGTTAATTGTTTTAATTAGTGTTTGACTGGTCTTTTGTACTGAGATGATCACCTCAATATCCCTATTGTGTCTCACAACTCTGTTGTGTTCTATGGTCATTACCGGATCCTAAGATCGCAATGGAAGAGGGAGGTTTGGCGCCATAAAACCTGGTTTAACCCACCACTTCTTTGGAAGTGCCTGTACCAAGTCAGGACCATTGCGATCTTTAATTCTTCTGGTTTTGTGTTTCTCTCAAATAAAAATTACAACTAAGTTCCTGACAAAAGCTTCTGTATTTTGTTCATAATAATTTTCATATCCCACATGTCCTATTAAAACCGATTTCCAAGAAAAATTTTACAGTGTCATACTATTCTATGTAACTAAAAATATTATGGACTTGAAGATCGCAATGGAAGAGGGAGGTTTGGCGCCATAAAACCTGGTTAAACCCACCATTTCGTTTGAAATGCCTGTACCAAGTCAGGACCATTGCGATCCACCAATTCTCCGGTATGACTGATTCGTTTTTGTCATTTTCTCTGGACTATGAGATTGATCATTCAAGTTCGGTAGTTTTGTTATTACCTTTATTCCAATTCATCGTGGCAAATCCGATAAAGGAAGACAAACAAAACCCTATGACAAACCTACAGCTGCGCTCATCTGAGAGATAGAAAAACCATAGTTTGTCTATGAACTCATGATGTCTTCGGTAAAATTTCTTGAGTGAAGACAGCAACCCAGGAACAAAATAACCTGTGTTAGTATTTTTTGTATCAGACATGACGCTCTGTCATGCAAAGAAATCGATGGAATTCCCACAAGCTCTGGAGTAACGAATCAATTGTGATACGTAAACTCCATAAGGTGGGGCGGACGACTATTGTTACAAAAGAAGGAAAAGTTGACTATAGGAAAGTTGAAGTCATCACGTTTGTCATATGGAGTTTTTTTGATTTCGAGATGTAGATCTAAATATGAAGCAAATTTCCAAGAATCCGTTGTGTCCTTTATCTCAAGTTCCTGTGGATATATGAGATGGAGAAAGTCACCAAATCGAGAATTGTTCAATAAAAGGACATCATAGAAAGTGAGGTTAAATGAGAGAGGTAGTCTACAATCTTTTTTTTTTTGTCTAGAAGAGATTGTAAGAAGTATGTTTCATATAAATGAAGAAACAAATCAGCAAGCAAAGGTCTACAGTTACTGCACATTGGAATCCCCATTGTTTGTTGAAAAAAAAACACGTAGATAAGGTGTATGTAAATAAAATCAGAATAAAATAAAGACCACTGAAATGAATAGCAGATATAGATCACTGGAATAGAAAAACAAAAAAATAACCAAAAGATAAATGAGTTTGTTCCAATGCAGTTAAGCAAATGGAGTTCCTTATGAGGGTATTTGAGAATCAATATTTCATTAAAGGATATGTAGTAAATTAACATGAGACCATCACACATATGTAAACTCCAACTGCAATTGATTTTTATGAGGTGTATGGCCATTCCGGAATTTTATTCCTCATCAGCAGCACTATAAACTAGAAAAAAGAAATCCACAATTTAAAAATTTATGATCGAAAATGCATAAAATCAAATAACAACCAAATAATCAGTAATATCAAATAAATATATATATATATATATGGACAAAATAGGATGGGCGTCGAAACCTTATGTTTTAGAAATACCCGATGATGAATTAAGATAATAGTAATAAACAAAGTGCACACATGCGATATAATCTCATGTACAAGTACACCATAAACAGGTCTATGACAGTAATAAACAAACTTTAAACATATGAGATATCATCTTCTGCACAAGTAATCATTAAATTTTTGCTTTGGTAATCATTTTAGTGAAAATTATAGCTAAGAAATCATAAAGCTGTATTCACATAATCATTAATGAAAAAAGGGAAATTGAATAAAATCGGGAATAAAATAACAAGAAAATGACTTACAAGTAATCATGTAATCAAGTAATGATCACCTTAAAAAATTTAAAATGCTCCAATCATAAGGAAATTAAAAAAAACACACAAAGAGCCTTTGTTTTTACATGGATTTTGTGGATTTTTTTTATTTTTTATTTTTGAACGTTCTTTCAAGACCTCACACAAAGAAAAGCGCGGGAATTTTAATAACCCCCCTTTAACTGATACATTTTAACTTCCTGTGTCCGCTTGGTGTCACTCAAACGTCCAACCTCGTGAAAATGGCAGACACGAAGCTTTATGATATTTTAGGTGTCAGTAAGAGTGCTTCTGACGGCGAAATTAAAAAGGTATCAATGAAAATACTCAGAGAATTATATTAACTATACAGTTCGAAAACTTTTTAAACAACCGATGTTCATGATTGATTAAAAATTGAGCTGAATGACTCACAAATTCTGCCTTGGGTCGTTCATGATAATTGTCCTTATCCCTTTTAAATATTTCATAGAAAAATAACCCTGACTACCGTAGTTTAGGGTATTTTTGAAGGTGAAGGTTTTATTTTTTTCCACTATGACTCTAGCCTACTGAGCCATTCTTTTGACAATGTCTTGATGTGGCATGTTGGTTATGGTTTGTCACTGTCATGACTATGCAGAATTAGCAGATATAATATTAAAGAACATTGATACTGACATGCTATGTATAGAAAATCAATCTACATCATAGAATAAATTAGCGTCATGATAAAAAAAATAGAATGGTGTAACCCTTGTTGCTATGACAGTAAATTCTGAAGTAATAGACGATCTTCCAATTTCGATTTTTTTGGTAATTGTCGAAATCTTACCTCAAATTACTGGATAACTGGTTGCCAACGTCATTAGCGCGTAAAAGGGAATTTTTAAATTTCATTATTTAAGTGTAAATGAATTGGTTTGAAAGGACCCTCCGAGTGAAACAAATTAATTCATTTCATGTTTGATTGTTTTCCATTAGAAAACACATTTAATAGATTGATAGAATAATTCAGTCCTGTGCTCTCTTCTAAAAAAGCCGCCATTTTACCCCCATTGACCTCTCGTGACCCCTAGTCTAACATCCGGAACGTTCCGGAATGGCACTTTAGGAAGATCGTCTATTGTATGAAATAATCATGATAATGCAGGGAACGCGCTGGGCTTCGCCAATGTCGCAAATTGCGATATTTTTTTCTTGCTGGCGACAAAAAACGGCTGCTGGCGATTTTTCTGGCGCCTAAGTAAGTTTTAACATTTTCGACAGGAAATTGAATACACATCGCCAGTATTGATCAATATCTCAACAGGTAAATTATCGTGTGTGACCACATTCGCGTCGCCACGGATGAGCAGGTAGATAATTGAATAGGTAAACGGTAGATCACAGCAGGTTGAAGAAAAGGATTAACGACTAATTAGAAATTAGGCTCACATCTTTTGATAATGCAATAAAGGTGTCAAAACAGTGATCAGGAACAAATTTCTTATGTACGCCTGAATGACTTTAATTGTCCAAGCCAATTTGACAAAGTATCGTTTGTTGATTGCACCAATGGCCTCATGTCAGCCCAGGTTTTAAAACAAATAATTGCCGGTAAATCAAAATTATCTACAGTTTGGGATGAGTTTTTATTCACAAAACATTGAGAGAATAGTAATCTGTACCTTGTTAAGTTCCTCAAATAATCACAAGAAAGAAAATACACATGTAAACAAACCATTCTATTTTTAGAACAATTTAAATGAGGTTACTGAGGGATATACACAATAATGATTTCAGAAAGCAAACAAAGAAAGGGGAGATAAATAAATCAAACTAAAACTAACTTTATTATTCTTATCAAAAAAAAAAAAAGAAACTGAAAAGAAGTTGTTTTTAGGAACAGAAATATTTTTACCAAACTATTACCACATCAGCTTTTTTTTTTTCAAATTGAAATAAATAAACAAACACATAACAATACTGAAATAAGAAGTTTTTATTTGAGAAAATCATAATAAGTTTTATTAAAATATTCTAATAATGCACAGGATTCAATAGAAACCACATGAGTCATGATTGATGAATCTTTATAAGCCCTTAATAATGTGTCCACAGTCTGTCAAACATTGATCTTTTGCAATCTCTGTTGGTCATGAAAATGTGATGGATTTTACAAAATTTTATCTTTGCTTTCCTAAATAATACTTTTTTCATAGTGCTCATTTAGTGCTTTCAGTGATCTTTTTCTCTAGGTAACTGGTTGAGTATTCATTCATATGGTGCTGGTTTTTTGTGTATTGTTGTTTATTGTATTGTTATTATTTAATTTGTATATGGCAATAAACATGATAAATAAAAATAAATCATGGTATGTTTTATTTCAAAAAGATATCAAACAAGAAAGACTGGACACCTTCATCATTTATTATCTAAAAAGTCTTTCAATGAGAATAAACCATCCTTCAACATGCACCTGAAAAAAAGACTGAAATCAATATTTTCAACATATACATCTAAACATACATTACACAAGCATAACCCCTCAATGAAAACGGTACTGGCTACACTTTATAAAAACTTGCGACTTAATTTCAAATCTGGGGATTTTTCTGGCGACAAAAATTTTGAGGCCAGAGCAGCCCCTGATAATGCACTGTTACATGTATCAGTCTTCGAAACTAGGCCGGACCTACTGAAAATATCCTGTTAAAAGAGGTTCGATCCAGTTAAATTTTGCATTAATTTACATTTAAACTATAGGAAAAATTAGCAAATTTCATTATTTGATAAAAATAGGCATTCTGTCTACTTCACTTCCTAATTTCTTTGAATGTGTTATTAAGCAAATTTTACACGAATTAAACATTTTATATTGAATTTGAATTGACACATGATTGATGGATGTTTGTGTTACAATTCAGTCATGAAAATTAGCACAGGACTGACAGTTCTCAACTTGTAGAAATTTGTTTGATCCTGTAAATTTAAAAGCAACTTTTGTAACACAATCTTAATAAAATATTTCAAAATCAAGAATTCTGTTCTGTAAATCCAAAATCCTAAATCCCATGACTATTATTACTTCTTGAAATAAAAAATCATTAAGTTAATACATTAACCTCACAACAGATCTCACTAGCCATCTGATTTTTTTAGCGAAATAGTTTTGAAGTTCATGTAGTTGCCATGGTGGTTAAAAAATTCTTTTTCATTTCAAAGGAAAGATTCTTTAATATGTCATGTTTTTTATCTTTCTAATTTCAGGCATATTACAAACTAGCAAAAGAATACCATCCAGATAAAAACCCAGAGGCTGGAGAAAAGGTAGACAATAGAATAAAATTGGTTTCAAATAATCTTTTGATTTTGACATCACTTGAAAAAGTAGGGGGATATAGATTAGTGATAGAGTAGTGTCCTTCCTAGTGTTCACCGCAGGCTTTTCAAGGGTGGTGCTACTCCACTTAATTTATTACCCCTACCGTTGAATTTGATTTATACTTAAGTTTGTCTTTAAGCTAAAACCTTTGATGTTTTAGGTAGAAAATTCATGTACTAAAATGTGGCTAAAATATTCTTGAGTAAGAAGAAGGATCATTGTCAGACTTTCATCACCCTGGGAATGTTAACTGTGGAGATCCCGGCTTCTGTTATGCTGTCTTCAAAGCAACTCCTCCTCAATGAGACATTGGATTTTTATTGAACTTTTACACAATGTCTGTGACATAATGCTATTTGATCTCATTGATTTTTGTGGAAGTGGGATACTTATTTGTGCAGCTTACAGTTTTTCTAGTAACAAAAGTTCTGATAGGTTTCCTTAAAATTCCATTAAATTATTGAATATGGTCAAAATAAAATGAACAAGGCATACATATAAAGATTTTATATACAGCTATCAACAAAAGTCTACATGTATTATTTTTGTCAAGAGTGTAGATAGAAAACATTTGTTGTAATGCTTGGAAGGTAAAATTGCATTTCTTTCTTTCAATTCCATTCCTAGAAAACATATTGTATCACTTCAAATCTTTGTTCATTTTCAAATATCTCAAGAAGTAATGGTTTAGAAAATGAAGTTTTCAATTATGAATATTGATAGGATATTGAATTAGTTTCATGTCTTTGTCATGTAAATTAGGGTAAAACTTAATTTTGGAGTAAAGCATTAAACTTAATTTATTTTTGTTCTTAAATAATTTACACCACCTTTTTGTCAATGAAAGAAATTTTCAAGTTGATATTTGCTTCTGTTAACTTATGTTTTTTTATCAATAAAGAAATTTGTGTACAGTTGATTGTAAATGCACATTGTTTTCATGACTATTTAACATGATTGTTCTTCTTTTTTAGTTTAAAGAAATAAGCTTTGCTTATGAAGTTTTATCAGATTCACAGAAAAGAGAAACTTATGACAGATTTGGTATACAAGGAATTAAAGAGGGAGCTGGCTCTTCGGGTATTTATCTAATATATGGTGCAACCGTGCAGCTATTGAATACCTAATCCAGTTGGAGGAATTTTTTTTTACTGCTATGATGCTATTTGAGCAGTCAAATTGTACAAACTACATATCAATATGTGATATTTCGACAACGACTGTAATTCACCCTTTTCTATCATTTGCTTACATTTGACAGGTTCGTGGTACAATGATTAATTGATTTTTAGATTTATTTTGTAAAAAGAAAATTAAAAAGATACTGCAGTATAAATACAATAATAGTACACTGACTTAACATAAAAACATTTTTATAATAATTTGGCTTTAAACCAGACCTTACACTTTCTTGTTTCTTAGCCTCATCCTTATGAAAGTTCTATGTCAAGTCAATGAACTATTGTTGTATACATGTATGTATGCTCCCATTGTAACTGTAAAAATCTTTTTTAATATTTATTTTATCTTGCAAAAGTAGAAGACATATTATAATTAAGTTCAAACAGTTAGTTTTAATATTTTAATAACAAAAAAAAAATTAATTCTGTGACAGCATTTTTGTAAATAATGAATAGACAGTCGATAAAAGATTTAGTTTCTGTGCAAAATTAATGCCTATAACATTGCCCAACTGTTGAGTTAGTAAAAAAATAGAAAATATAATGTATTTTAAAAAGTTTATGGGTTTATAGATATCACTCTGACTGTCTGTCCATTTGTCTTCACATCTTGTTAGAAAAATTCCTAAACTCTTTTATGGATTTTTATGTAACTCCACAGGAGGAATGTACATGATGAAGAAATTTGATTGGTCTCAGATCTCAGTCAGGGTAGATAATTTGACTTGGTGTTCCCCAAACTTCATACTGTACTGTATTTCTCTATTTTATTCACAAGGTTTGGTGGAGCCTAAATTTCTCAGTTGTCTAGGTAGGAATTAAATGAAGGTGTCCAAAATAATTGACCTGTGACCAACCTTCTCAATAAAATAGAGCAATATGAAGGCAAGCATTTTAACTTTGAAAATGATCAGATGCAACAATGGGTTATCATTTCAGGCTTATTGATTAGTAGATTGTGGTAGTAAATCTTATACTTCATTAATCTTTTATAACTCAATTAATACATATTGTTTTGGGTTTTTTTTAACAGCTGGTTTCCCAGACATGTTTGGTGATTTATTCGGAGGTTTGTTTGGAGGTGGACCATTTGGTGGGATGGGAGGGCCGAGACGAGGGCGGAGAAGAGGGGAAGATACATATCATCCACTGAAGTTAGTTTATATGTCAGATTAAAGAGATGAATGGCCAGAGACAAGACATAGATATATTTCAGACTCACAAATTTGTGTCTCCAGATCAAAATAAATAAAAGATTCTTAATTATTCATCCAATAAACCCGCTGAATCTATTTGTGAAAATTGATAATACCAGGATATCTTAGCAGCCTCCATAATTTTATAAAGAGAACACCGACACTGACGTCAATTATGTATAGTATAAAGATGGTTTAAGATAAACAAAACACTACTTATAAATTTTAACTTGGTAAAGCACACAGTTACAATGAGTGTTACATTAAGCTGTTACAGCTAAAATGTTGTTATAGTGAAAATGCATATTTTATTTTGTAGGGTTACATTAGAAGATCTGTACAATGGAAAAACCTCCAAGTTACAGCTAAGCAAAACTGTGATATGTCCTAAATGTAGTGGGTAAGTCAGTAAACTTTCACTTTTAAGATTGCTTTTCACCTATCAGAAATTGCAAACTTATTGACTGATTCTATTACTAAAATTCAATGCAACCTATGATCTAGTAATGTTTTCATCTGTATTCACCACAGAAGCTAATGATATGTTGACTACATAATCAGTGCCAATTTAAACATTCAACCATATGCCAGCAGCTTTAAATATGGCCATGTTCATATACAAGAAGATTATTTTAAAGGGAAGCCAAATTAAAGACTGTCATCACTTTTTATCGTGAAGTTATTCAAGTACTACCTGGTGAACTGGGGTTCATTTCTTTTTGTTGCAAGTTATTGCAAATGTACATTAATAGAATAAAGTTAGACTTGAAGACAAAAAAATGATTGTTTGTGAGTACAAATGTACTAGGAAATGAATTTTACAAAAAAAGACATGATTTGTTTGTGTAGTATTGCCAGATTTGTATCCAATTATATTGAAATGTTATTTTTAACAATTTTCCAGTGCTGGGGGAAAGCAGGGTGCTATGCAGCGATGTAAAACCTGTAATGGCAGAGGTGTAAAGGTGACGTTACGACAACTTGGTCCTGGTATGGTACAACAAATGCAGTCTATATGTCCTGATTGTAGGGGTGAAGGTCAGTTGGCTACATAAAGAGTTTAATGGACACAAAATTGTCATCACTGTGTATCTATAGAAAAACATTTTAAATGCCTACGTGTAAGTTTCATTCTAGATATACATGTATAGTCCGTTTGACAGTTGTTTACCAAGGGAAAATAATTAAATAAAAATCACTAGATTCGTTTATGCACAAAATAATTACATGGATGATAATAAAATACAAATACATATCTTGTCTAAATTTCCCAAATTGCATAACTTCAAAATAAAAAAGTTTTCCATATACCTTAATAGTAAATTTCTACTGATTTCAATTATGGAGTACAACTCCATAATTATGGAGTACAACTCCATGTATTAGATACAATACATATGTAACAGAAAAACAAGCCGGTAACACCCGTTACCGTACAGTTTTTCCGCTCGAGGAATCAGGTCAAAGTCCGAGGCGCTTGCGCCGAGGATTTTGCCTGATTCCGAGGCGGAAAAACTGTTCGGTAATGGGTTTACCGGTTTGTTTTTCTGTTACAAATGTTTTGTATCTGACTTGTACGACGTCGAAAAATATATATTAAAATTGTGTAATAATTTATTTATTGTATAAATTGATTGCTGTAAAAATTGTGTTTATATACATTTAAACCACCATTCCTATTGCTCAGCCATTGTGGTCTAGTGGGAAGATGAAAGTGTAGAATGACATCGCATGGTGGTTCAAACCCCCTTCAGTATCATTGTTTGAACGTCAGTTTTTTTTAGCCTAGAAACACACTAAGATTACCAAATGCTCTAAAGAAACATATTTAGAGTAAGATTTTTTTTTAAATATGAAATCTATTTGAAAAAAAAAGATATAAAAGAAGCAAAAAGGCGCCTATGGGGTATTCCAGCGTCAAAAGTCAAAAAAGGCAATTACATATGCAAAACCGGCAAACACGAACAAGACACACAAAAAATCCCCACAAATTAAACAAACAGAAATCAACAACGCGAACGAAATGAAAATATGACTTAGTTTCTGAATGAAAAAAAATAATGAATTTTGTCTTCATTTAAAGTTATTGAAAACATACAGCTGGCTATCTAGCTTTTCCAAATTTTAACAAACTTTATAATATATCGATTGATTTTTTTCTTAAAAGCAAACTTTTGCCGTTAAGAGAAGATATGTAGACATAAAACATAAAAATGTACTACTGATAATTTGTTTTGTCGTAATTGAACGGATTGGTTCAGGGTTTTTTGTGTGAAACGTTTCACATTCAACACAATTAAAACCAAAATTTATAAGCGTTACGTTGTCCTTGTTTTGCATTATCATCATATCAATTGGTTTGGGTTTTTTTTGGTTTTAGAAAAAAACTAAATTGTTAGCAAATGTATCTTTTAACCCGTCATAGCTTTATTTGCAACAAATTATACATCTCAATCGTAGAGTAAGATTTTGTGTCAATCAAACCTTGTTCAATCCACTTATTTATTCACAACGCACAACCATAGACCTGTATATTAAATATTTAATATACAGGTCTATGGCACAACTAACTGTAATATCGCTAATCATACTTTTAGTTAAAGGTTAAACACGTGTTCTGTTGATAGATGTTATTATGACAATAGGCGCGTCTGGTCTACAATGTTAGTCATTGTTTTATATATGATGCTGTTTAATATTAATTAGTTGTATTAAAGTATTAGAACTGAAAACAGTGTTTTTATGGATACAACGATTTTACAATGGCGACGAGGATGTAAAACTCACGACGTCTTATATGTGCAAGAAATGTATTTCATTGGATTTATCAATTAGTAACACTGATTTTTAAGCCATGGCTACATCACTGCCGAATTTTCCAACATTTTCCGTACACGAAAGTAATGCAGAAGTTAGATGGAAAAAATGGATTAGTCGTCTAGAGAATTTGTTCATTGGACTAGACATTAAGGACAAAAAGCGTCAAAGAGCGTTATTACTGCATTATTCTGGAGAGGAAGTGAACGAAATATTTGACACTCTCGCCGATACCGGAGAAGATTTCGAAGCTGCTAAGACAAAACTGACAGCATATTTTGCTCCGAAAAAGAACACTGAATTCGAAATTTATAAATTCCGACAATCCAAGCAGTCCAAGGATGAGACAGTTGACAGATTCTGCACGAGATTACGACAGCTTTCTGTAAACTGTGAATTTGCAGACGCAAACAAAGAAATTAAGTCTCAAATTATTCAGGGATGTTGTTCGTCAAGGTTAAGAAGAAAAGCTCTTCGTGAGGACATGACATTAGAAAATTTATTAGCAGATGGACGAGCGCTTGAAGTATCGGAACAACAAGCAACAGAAATTGAGAAAAACGAAGGTGAAATGACTAATGCGATACGAAAACGCAGAAACAATCCGAGATTTCTTCAGAAACAACCAGAAGCACCTGAACGTGAAATCAAGAAGAAGAAATGCAGAAATTGTGGAGGTGAATACCCTCACAAGAAATTTTGCCCTGCATTTGGAAAGACTTGTAACGTTTGTAATAAACGCAACCACTTTGCAAACGTATGCAAATCAAAAACTGGAAAACAACACGCAAAACATGGGAGAAGAAGGATTAATAGACTCGAGGACGATCCTGTTCCGCGAGATGATGATCCTGAAATCAGCTCCGACGAAGAATACGTGTTTGGATTACGTGAAGTAACCGTAAATAAGATTCAGAGAGGACAACCAAAAGTCACAGCGAAAATCAACGATTCAGACGTGAAATTTTTAGTGGACACTGGATCTAGTATAAATGTAATCGATGAAAATACATTCAAAAGAATTAAGGGAAAACCGAAACTTTCTCATGCCAATACCAAAGTATTTGCTTATGGTTCGGATAAAACGCTGGAATTAATGGGACAATTTCAAGCTACAATTGAAAATGACAGTAGAATAACAACCGCACCCGTGTTTGTAGTTCAAGGGGAATATGGCAATCTACTGTGTTATGACACATCTGTGGAATTAAATATTGTGTCTGAAATATCAAATGTGTCAACAAGTCATGTGAAATTATGTAATAAATACAGTGAAGTATTCGATGGTATTGGGAAATTAAAAGATGTGAAGGTTGAAATACATGTAGATAAA
This sequence comes from Arcuatula senhousia, assembly GCA_963971305.1. NCBI lineage: Eukaryota > Metazoa > Mollusca > Bivalvia > Mytilida > Mytilidae > Arcuatula > Arcuatula senhousia. The sequence goes on from OZ020306.1 coordinate 7,871,241, forward strand.
TCGGTGAAACCAATCGTACAACCACACAGAAGAATTCCATTCCATTCACGCAAGAAACTCGAACGAGAGTTGGAACGACTAGAATCACTGGATATAATCGAAACCGTAGATGGGCCGACTCCGTGGGTTAGTCCAATAGTGATCGCTCCGAAACCCAAAAGTCCGAATGAGATTCGTTTGTGCGTTGACATGCGAGAACCAAACAAGGCTATATTACGTTCCCGACATATTACGCCTACACTTGATGATATGATTTTGGATTTAAATGGTTCCAAAGTGTTTTCAAAGCTGGATTTAAAAAACGGATATCATCAACTAGAGCTAGAAGAAAACTCGCGAAACATAACTACATTCACAACTCACGTAGGACTGAGACGATTCAAGAGGTTAAACTTCGGTGTTTCATCAGCAGCGGAGATATTTCAAAATACTTTAAGCGTAGCTTTAGAAGGATTAGAGGGCGTCCGGAATATATCCGACGATATTATTGTATATGCTCAGAATCAAAAGGATCACGATGAACGTCTCGAAAAGCTATTTGTGCGCCTTAAGGAGAAGAATCTTACACTCAATAGATCGAAATGTGAGTTTAACAAGAACAGATTAGAATTTTACGGACATATTTTCAGTGCAGACGGAATTTCAGCAGATCCTAAGAAGATAGCCGCAATTAAAAACACAGCTGTTCCGAAGGATATTGGAGAAGTCAGAAGCTTTCTTGCAATGACGAATTACGTTGGTAGATTTATCCCGAATTATTCTACAATTACTGAACCGCTTCGCCGACTTATGAAACAGGACACTAAGTTTGAGTGGACGACCGAGCAACAAGATTCGTTTGATAAGCTGAAAAACGAGCTTGTAGCTGACCGTGTCATGGCATATTTTGACCCAAAGAAAGAGACAATGCTGATTGTAGATGCAAGTCCAGTTGGGTTAGCCGCGCTTCTCACACAAGAAGGCCGAATCATTGCGTATGCCAGTCGTGCGTTAACAGACGTAGAAACTCGTTATTCGCAAACCGAGAAGGAATCACTTGCTATAGTGTGGAGCATTGAACATTTTCATCTTTATGTTTATGGACAAACATTCACACTAGTTTCAGACCATGAACCACTCCAGACAATATTCAACAATCCGAAGAAGAAAATACCAGCTCGAATCGAAAGGTGGAGATTAAGACTTCAGCAATATGATTTTAAAGTTCTATATAAACCAGGAAAAGTAAATGCCGCAGATTACTTATCTCGCCATCCAACCGAGAAGAAGTCCGATTACAAACATTCGAAAATAGCAGAGGAATATGTAAAATTCATTACTGACAATGCTGTACCTAAGGCTATAACCTTAAGTGAAATTGTTTTAAGTACACAAAATGACCCAGAATTGCAGACAGCTATTACTGCCGTCAAAACAAACAGATGGGAGAGGTCATATGAGAACACAACATTAAATACCTTATCTAGATTGCGATATGAACTTACCATAGTACCTGTTAATGATGGTGAAATTTTATTACATGACAATCGTATAGTAATTCCAAAGGATTTACAAATGCGTGTTATTGAGCTCGCACACGAGGGACACTCTGGAATTGTACGTACAAAACAACTGTTAAGAGAAAAGGTTTATTTCGCTGGAATAGATAAACTTGTTGAAAAAGTTTGTAAAGCATGTATACCGTGTTTAGCGTCAACACCAAAGACCGTTTTTGAGCCTTTGAAGATGAGTGAGTTACCATTACAAGTCTGGGAGAATCTAAGCGTCGATTTCACTGGTCCTTTTACTGGTGGATATTACTTAATGGTCGTAATTGACGAATACTCGAGGTTTCCAGTAGTTGAACATTTGACTAGTTTAACGTCAAAGACAGTTATTCCGCTTTTGGATAAAATTTTCAGTACCATGGGTATTCCGGCAGTCCTGAAAAGCGATAACGGACCACCGTTTAATTCTGAGGAGTTTCGAAAATTTGCCGACACTTTAGGATTTAAGCATAGGAAAATAACACCATTATGGCCAAGAGCAAATGCAGAGAGTGAGAGATTCATGAAGACCATAGGAAAAGCTATACATGCCGCCAATACAGAACACCGTAGCTGGAAGCAGGAAATTCATACATTCTTAAGAAACTATAGAGCAACACCTCATGCTACAACGGGACAATCTCCTGGAAAATTGATGTTTGGGCGAACTTTTAACGTTAAAATACCACAATACCAAACCGTAAAACCACCCGATAATCGGAAATTGCGCGAAACCGACACAAAGAAGAAAGGAAAGATGAAAGAAAATTTTGAACAAAGACATTACGTAAAACCTTCTAATTTCAAAATAGGAGAATGCGTTTTAGTGAAGCAAGAAAAGAAGGACAAACTTACAACACCATTCAATCCGACACCACTGACTGTAAAAACAAAGAAAGGAACTATGATAACGGCAAGTGACGGACAGAAAGAGATAACTAGAAATGCGTCACATTTCAAGAAGGTAACACCGTTAAGTGACACTGAAATGGATGAGATATTAGACTCACAAAGCAATGAAAATTCTACAACTAGTATAGAACCAAGAAGATCAGACAGGATTCGAAATCGTCCGAAGTATTTGAACGATTATGTTTGTGGTTAAATATTTGAGCAGTGCGTTACGGGCATAATAATCCCGTGCTCAAATTTATGTGTTTTATTATAAGCTTGAAATATATACGAAAGTGAATTTATGATACAAAATGTATTTGTTGAATTTTGTTCATTTTCCGAATGATAGCTATAACTGAACAGTTGATATAAAGGACTTGAATACGCGTTCTGTTTATTTCATATTTTAATTTTCATTGACATTATTTAAGATTTATTTCAATTTTCTAACTTTATAATTTTTCATTCAAGACTTTTAAATATCATGAGAAATTTAATCTGATAAGGGAGAGATGTAATATCGCTAATCATACTTTTAGTTAAAGGTTAAACACGTGTTCTGTTGATAGATGTTATTATGACAATAGGCGCGTCTGGTCTACAATGTTAGTCATTGTTTTATATATGATGCTGTTTAATATTAATTAGTTGTATTAAAGTATTAGAACTGAAAACAGTGTTTTTATGGATACAACGATTTTACACTAACGATATTCAATTTTTGATAAGTATTTATCTTTTTTAGTTATCTCTTCATGGACATAAGTTTAAAAAATCAAATTTTAATATCTTTAATGGATATACAAATACTTCTTATTTTTTGGTAATTCACAGAGAAGTTGTTATGGCATCAAGCTCTGAATTAGATTTCTTTTTCAACACAAGCAGAAACTTTAGAATTGTGTTTAGTAAAGGAAAGCCTCCGTTATGGGGTGGAAAAATTGAAGACAGGAGTATAGCATGAAGTTGAGTCCCAGAATCAGTTCTAATCTCACCCAGAACTTTTTAAAGTTTTTTTTTTGACTGGCTGACCGTTTTTGGACGTTATTTTTGTACAAACTTTATTGTTCACAAGTTTGCAAAATTTACTAATGATCCAGAAGGTGTCTTTTAATTGTCAAATTTATTCAATATTTGAATTGATTGTCGTAATAGTTGGTGTTCATATATATTTAAAGGACCGATTATTATGTAGTCCTCAGTAGTCGTGGGGTAAGATTGAAGTCTAGTACGACAAGGAATGATGGTTCAAACCCCGCTCAGAACAGGGATTTTTTCGAGACGATTTTAACTTAAAATGCATAAGCAAAATGTCTTACAAATTAAAATCCTTAGTATGATGAATAAATCTACCTTTCATCAAAATCTAACAACTTTGACTTCGTAAAGTACGCATGAACTAAGTTGACCTGTAGATAAACAGGCCGTGTAAGTTCTAAAAATAAAAGAGGCCGGTAACACCCGTTAAAGTACTGAAATTGAATAGCTCTGTGGGGGGTAAAGTCGTACAATGAATGAAAAGCCTTATAGGTAACACTTCTTTTTATATACAATTGGATTGTTTCATCTTTTGATTCAATTAAATCTTCTTGAATAGATACTCTGATCTCTTTAAAGACCTGTCAATGCATTATCAATAGAAGGTCAGATATATTTGTGGGCAGAGGGCTTTTCTTTTAAATGCCCTTACTCCTACACCTTAAAATGATTTTATCTTTATTTCTTTACCATTAAGGGTAATGGAAATCTTTTTTGATATCAAGATTTGAAAAACAGGAAATTTAGTCATGATATGTATTCATAATTAATTATGTTTGGTACAATTGTTTGCTGTATAAATTGATCATCTGATTTTCAATTAATTATTTTCCCTTGGTAAACCACTTTCAAAAGGAATATTCATATTTAAAGTGTTACAACATCATACCATGACATATTATTTTAAAAAGCGTGCAAAGAAAAACTGTTAAAAAATACTTTATTTGTGTTTCAAATAGAAAAAAATATATATACATATTAATTTTGAAAAAGACATTGGTTTTATAGTTAATTATTCATATCATTTAATGTTATGAATTTTGATTTAAGGATGGTCCCTCCTCATGTTTCTGAATTTCAGTCTGATTTTGAACTCCTCTAGACTATACCTTAAAATACTGAAGAAATGTTTTGCACTCTGACCCCTACTTTTTATGACATTTTCTGATTATTTTGTCTGTAAAAACCAACAATATAAATTTTCTTGAAATTTTTGATACAACTTCATGGTTTTAAAAGCCAAAAACGTTACAGTCTTAAAGTTATGTAAAATCTAGAGGAGTCTGATTTCCCACTAAATTTTTTATGCATATATTTTGGAAATTAGCACATGGATGTATAGTTATACCCCCCGCAAACAAAGTTTGGGGGGGTATATAGGAAACACCCTGTCTGTCTGTCTGTCTGTCTGTCTGTCCGTCTGTCCGTCCGTCTGTCCACATAACTCGTAAGCGCTTCTTCTCCTAAACCGCTGGGAGGATTTTGCTGAAACTTTAGATGAAGGAAGTACATCATATGAAGATGTGCATAAAGAATTTTCGTTGCACTCGGACATCATTCAGGGGAGATAATTGGACTTAGACTTTTTAAAATACATTATTCAATAGGAGACCTCGTAAGCGCAACTCCTCCTAAACTGCTGGAAGGATTTTGATGAAACTCAACATGAAGGAAGTACATCATATGTAGATGTGCTTAAAGAATTTTCATCACAATCATACATCATTCAGGGGAGATAATTGGACTTAGACTTTTTAAATACATTATAATACATTATTCAAATCCTATATACCCCCGTAAGCGCAACTTCTCCTAAACCGCTTGATGGATTTTGATGAAACTTTACATGAAAGAAGTACATCATATGTAGATGTGCATGAGGAATTTTCATTGCAATCAGACATCATTCAGGGGAGATAACTGGACTTAGACGTTTTAAATACATTATTCAATGGGAAACCTCGTAAGCGCAACTCCTCCTAAACCGTTTGATGGATTTTCATAAAACTTTACATGAAAGATGTGCATGAAGAATTTGTATTGCTCTTGGTTATTATTGAGGGGAGATAACTGGACTTGAGATTTTTTTTTACAATACAGAGTCCAATATGAAGCGGGGGTTATCCTTTTGTGAGCTTGCTCACAGTTTTACTTGTTTTTTTTTGTCATTTGATTAAGTTGACAATTATCTATCATTTCTACAAATCATAAAATTGTTGATATAAATAAATTCAGGAGTGACCATCCTTAAGTATTTCTGCTTAATCTATACCTCATGTTAGCTATTTTCTTAGAGAATTACATTTGTGGCTGAAACATTATTGAACACCTTTTTACTATCTTCAAGGTTAAGTTGTCAACAAGAAGGACAAATGTAAGACAGACATGTTATCTTGTTCTGTAACAATGAGTATTTATTATGCAGGTGAAGTTATCAATGAAAAAGACAGATGTAAAGAATGTAAAGGAAAGAAAGTATCACAACAAAACAAAGTGTTAGAAGTACATGTAGATAAAGGCATGAAAGATAACCAGAAAATACCATTCCGTGGAGAGGGAGATCAACAGGTAAATAAGCAAGAACATACCATTCTGTTGAGAGGGAGATCAGCAGGTAAATAAACCAGAACATACCATTCTGTGGAGAGGGAGATCAGCAGGTAAATAAACCAGAACATACCATTCCGTGGAGAGGGAGATCAGCAGGTAAATAAAACAGAACATACCATTCTGTTGCGAGGGAGATCAGCAGGTAAATAAACCAGAACATACCATTCTGTGGAGAAGGAGATCAGCAGGTAAATAAACTGGACTGTTTTAGGTCGTAACTAGCGACAAGTTTGTTATGGCGTGACATTTAATAAAAGTCGTAGTAATTTTTCACATGCCCAGGTATTTTAAAGGTTGTCATTGGTTAAAAGTTCGATTTTCACAAAATAGAATATGGAAGATATTATTGCAACGACCCTAGTACATTTACAACCAAACAAAACATGTCAAAAATAGTCCATCAGAAAGGGGGAATCTTTTTATATAAATCTGTAATAACAAATATATAAACATGGATGTTAGAAAGAGTAAGACATAAGATAACCAGAAAATACAGTCCTATCAAGTGTTTCATTGTAGAAGATATAAAAGTCCATCAAAGATTAAAATAAGGCAAAACAGTGTGGATCAACATATGACAATCTCATATTAAAGTTCGACAGACTATAATGTTCAAAGAAATCTTCTTCTTTTTTTTTTGGCAAAATTGGGAAAAGCACGAATCAACAGATTAACTTTTGGCTAGATTCCACAAAGTGAAAATATGGGCTATAGAATAAAAAATGTTTAAAAAAATATCATTACTTTTGAATGCCTGACGGCATTTTAAGGAATTTGCAGACATTATATTTTATGAGGTTAGAAAGAAGCCTATTGAGTATTGATTTGGGGGTTCAAAGGTCAATGTCACAAATGAAAAACTTTTAATTTTTAATGTGAAATTGGTTTCTGCAGCATAACTTTTGAATGCTGTAATTCCATGCTATGTACACAAATTACAGCTTAGGGCTATTCCAGAATTAATTGGGGGGGGCTATAATTAAAATTGTATAGGTGGTGGTATTTTTAGATATTTCTCAAATGCAACATAAAGGGAAAAAAATTAAATTTTTATGCATGGTGGATATAAAAAAAAAGTGCCTTCCGACCCCCCATACATTTATTTCTGGAATAGCTCTTATGAGAAAACAAAGAAACCTTTTGATTTTGGGGTGAAAAGGTCAAAGTCACAAGTTTTGCCAGCAGGGGACTTTGAGCCATGGTCTTGTTTGTATTTAAAGAACCAATGTTTCTTAAAAGAAGATTAGAATGTTATAAAATGGTAGCATTGTCATGAAGTATCATAGAAACATTGTTTCATCTGAAATAGCAAAAATGCTTTTCTACATTTAAATAATTGATAGAAAATTAAGAAATTAGAAATTATTTTCATGTGTACATGTTATCATTTTCTATTGTAGCCTGACGTAGAACCTGGTGATGTCATTATTGTCATACAAACAAAAGAACATGAAATATTTAAACGTGACGGTGAAGACTTGTTGTGTTCATACACTGTCAGTCTATCAGAAGCTCTGTGTGGGTTCCAGTTTACACTGAAACAGTTAGATGGTAGAGATTTACTTATCAAACACCCAGCAGGACAGATAATCTATCCAGGTTAGTAGTGTCAGAGTTATGGTTGAGTTGTGTTCATTCATAAGAACAAAATTAATGAGAACAGAATTCCTGTGTCCCCTGCTGACCCCAAGAACTTCAAAGTTTGTTCTTTAAACAGGAAGTAGGTAAACAACAGACCTGAAAATGCATCCAACTATATGAGCAATACTTAAAGTTGCATACCAAATATCAAAGCCAACCAATAATAGTAACTGAGATTTCTTGTACCAAAAAATTATGATTAATGCACACTCGCCCTCATGGACAGATCCCCCCAGCAAGAAGGCAGGGGACAAAAATGAAAAGAATGAGGTCCATTTGTAAAATTAAAGATAAAAATGAAAAATTTGAATCCAAAACAATGAAATTATAAATAGTACATTTAAGATGATAACAAGCAAATGAGAGTATCTTCTGTTTATAACATGGAAAAAGCAAAGAAGTACCATTCAGGCCTTACAGTGGTAGATCTAAAAATGTGAAAACACAAAAGAATACAATACACAATACACAACAACCAAATTGTAATCAGCAGCACAAACTCCATTCTGGTCAAGCATGAACTCATTTATTTTATAATGGTAGGCAGATCCCGAACTTGAAATTGTAACTAGTAAGCATTGTTTACATAAGATTTAGAAATTAAGTTTATTTTATTTTTTCGTATCATGGGGGAAAAATCACTCCAGGAAAATAGTTTATGGTAAACCTTTGGAGAAACCTTAGGAGATTTAAAATGATTTCTAAGAAATTCTCAGAATGATTTAACAGTATCAAATTCATTAAAAATATTTGACTTTTCTAGGTTCCATGAAAGTTGTAAAAGGTGAAGGGATGCCTTTACATAGACAACCATTTGAGAAAGGAGATTTAATCATTACATTTGATGTTACTTTCCCACCACAGAACTTTGCAAATCCTGACCAACTCAAGGTAAGATAAATAGACAACTGTATCTCGGTGGAAGATGATATTAAGGTTCATCAGGACAGTTTGAAATTTTTTAAAGAAAATCTTAGTATATGTACAGCTCAAACAGCATATATATTCAGGTCAATAAAGTATAGTAGGACCTAGATATGAACACACCTTATATCAACACATTAATTTTGTTGAAGATAGCACAGTTTTGTCGGTACAGTTATTTTGCATTCAAATTGTAAGTTGAATAAGGACAAAATATCCCTATTGTACCTCTCAACTGAGATGTCAGTGAACACTTTTGGTTAATCTATGATTAAATGCCACATGATTTTTTAGGCGACGTACAAGGGTGTTAGTGATATAAACCTAAAATCAGCTTTGCTCAAAAAGGGGAAAAAAAAACAGAACTTAAAAATAATGGTCTAAATCATAAAAATATTAATAAAAATAGATAAGACATTAATATATCTAGGTCCTGCTACGGTTTATTTTTGAATTTTGTATACAGTCTTTGCTTTACACATGCTAAAAAAATCAATCTGAAGTTAAGCCATTTTGAGGTAAACATATACATGAACCTTAAGGTGCATTGACGATTGATGTGTGATATTTTAAGAAAGGGTATGGAGTCAATGAACATAGGATCATAACACATATATGTTAACTCCATAAAAAAGTTTACCATAACACTCAAGCAGATTATACAAAAATGATGGTTTGATCTACATGAAACTCCATACAACAATAAAGAATTACCAAATGCATAAAAACTTTGTTTAAGAGGGGAAGTTCTAAAAATGCTGTGCTCAGTCTGCTGTCTGGGCTAAGAGATCAATTTGCTTATTGTTGTAAGACTTGTGTAATAAGTAACACAAAACAACCTAACACTACTGTCAATATATGAATTGAATATGAATATAACAAGTACTCAGTTGTGAGCTCCCTAACCAATTTTTGAATAAAATTAGAAAACAGATCTTTAAAAGTCAAAAGAATTGGATTTTTAGAGAATGAGATATATATTCCATCTGTTAAACTTTTTTATTCAATAGGTCTTTATTTTATATGATGACATTTATATAACTTTCAGAAACTAGAAAAGTTGTTACCTAAAAGACCAGAACGCAAAATTCCAACCGGTGAAGACGTTGAAGAAGTAGATTTAGTGGAGTACGAAGAGACGCGAGGAGGGAGGAGGCGACACGGTGATGCTTACAACGAGGACGATGATGACGACGATGAAGGACATGGACCTAGAGTACAATGTGCTCAACAATAACGACGTGTTAGATTAGGATTATAATTATAGGGGGGGTCAATAAGGCACAGTTAACCTAAGAGGTTTTCTACTGTTGGTACTTGTTTTGTTAATATCTGTGTTGTTAATACCTGTATAACTTGTATGTGTACAAGTTGGAAAGAAAATCCCTTAACAGCCTTAGGAACAATAAGTTTTATAAACTACAAACTTACAAAGGAAATTTCTTTTCATGTGAACTTCTTAGAGCTTAAGATCTATTTATGTTTATTTAGTCAGTAAGTATTGAGAACTGTAAAAAAAGTTCTTGAATAATATTTGTCAAAAATAGTTTTATTATTTAATAGAATATTTTACTTACACTTTATGAATTTTATTTTATTGTGAAATTACCACAACATCAATGGTGTTGAATTATGTAGCATTTAAATAATTTTTTATATTAATCATTTAAACAGAACTCAAGTTCTGAATTTTCATATAAGAGAGATTAAACAAAACTATTTACACTTTTCCATGTTAAACACTGTAGCATTATAGTAAACAGCTTATTATATATTTTATACAATATAAGATACACTTATCATCATCAAGCAAGTTTTTGACGTTTTATTTCTAATGTTATTTTATTTTTATTTCTTGTATAAAGTGGTTTGAAATTAAGGTTTTCTTTGAAATTGTTAATCCCTTTTACCATGTTGTACAGAGTTCTTTTCATATCTGCAAATTTCTTGTAGAGTTCATGAATTAAATTCTACTCGTATTTTAAATTTCTGAATACCTGAGATATTTTAAGAAATGGTTTTCTTCTCTAAAAAATTATATATATTTTAAGAATCTTTGTGAACATTTCAAGGTGTTGAAAATATATTTAGTTATAAATGGGAAAATAAATTACATTTCACATAAGGTCTGTTATTGATAGTTCAAACTTTTTTCGGTAGTACTTATGTATGGTAAGTGCCTGGTTTCTGAATTTCATCTTTAGGAAGATAATTTTATTTAGCATCACCTTTTGAATGGATATATTTACTATATTATCACCATGGAAATCTTTGTTGTCATCACCAGATCTCTAAAATACAACATCTTTTAAGGTTTTTAATATTTTGTCTTTTTCTACTTTGTGAAATGTCTTTTTCTGACCTCTGTGGTAAAACATAACTTTCAATGTATACTTTACAAGATTTAGAATATAATTTATATGCCATCATATTAATTTGGCTTTCAACAGAGGGTTAAGTTTTAAGCAACTATTTAAAAATTTGCCAAAATGATGCAACAAAAATATTTCATAATATTTTGGACAAGAGTATTTTAAATTATAAATTGCTCAGCCTTAATCGTGCGTTGAAAGTAATGTAAAGATCTGATAATATTATATTATCATAACCGTTATTTATTCTTGTACAGGTTAGTGAATGTCATATGTTAATATATTTTCTTAGCTTTACATTAAGATTCTCTTAAAAAGCAAATTTTATTTTGGTTTTCAGTTCTCTGGGGTTTTTTTGCATGTTTTAATAGTAATTTTGATTTCCCTGAAGATATTGTTGAAGTCTTTATGATATCAATGTGTCTATAATTGTGTTACAAATACTTGTACATTACAATTTCCTTATATGACACAGTGTCACATAGGACTTAAGACAACACCCAGAAAGCCTGAAGTCTTAACATCAACCACCGTTACAGTTGATAAGTAGAATATGGAAGATGAATCCTGCTCTAACATGTCTAACGTTTGTTAAGGATGTACTTTGGTCAGGAGCCAAAATTTAAATGTATTAAACTTTTTTTCTAACCTTGATTTGTGCAATGTTCTGCCCCTACAAAGGCAATATATGAAAAAAAATTCATAGGTTGCTGTGCATTTTTCCCTGCTACAGACGTTTAGAGGTGACCACTCTCATATAAAAAAAATATCAAATCTTTTAACCAGTGTTCCATGAATATTTCTGATCTTATTCTAGCAGTAAAAACAAGATTCATCTTAGTCCTACTTACATTTGTGTAATGAGTGTGATTAGGTTCATTGTATGATAAACATGTTTTATTTTAATGAAAATTGATGTGATACTTTTACAAATAAAAGTAAATACCAATTGTTGTTCTATATTGCCTCGTATTCAGGATATATGTACTTTTTGTCACAGCAGAAAAACACCTAAAAGTTGTGACAAAAAAGGGAATGAGTAATAAGACCTTAAAAGGTCCTTGAATTTGGTTAGACAAGTTTTAGTGGGAACACTATTAAGCAAATCAAAATCTTAATGTATCATAGTCTAATACCCCCTTCACATATACAAGATTTCCTAATGAGTTTAATTGCAAGGACTCACGATTTGTAAACAAGTCCTACAAACTTTTTAAGAGGATTTTCGTAAAACTTTTGCAAGTTGAATCAACAACATTAAACTCGTAAGCACATCACATATAATTGTCCCCCGCCGCAACGCGTCGGAGGGACTTAGTAATGGTCTCCGTCCGTCTGTCCGTCCGTCACGTTATTTGTGGGTGCAACTCCTCGGACACTGCTGAACGGATGTTGCTGAAACTTTACACACTGATAGGGTTCAATTAGTAGATGATCATCCCATATTTGAAATTTTCAAAATGGCCGTCGTTTCCATGGAAACAGGGAAGAAAGGTCAAAATATAGGACATTCAATATCTCGGTTACCTAGGTGCACAGGGTTCTGAAATTTTGTAGGCTGATAGAGCAAAAGGTACTCTATAATAATACGGAAAAAAAGTTTGAAGCGATATTTACGGTTTTCGAGTTATTTACGAATTTGTGATTTTTCAGTCCGAAAAATGGGACTTTGTCAAACGTTTTTGTGGGTGCAACTCCTCGGACACTACTGAACCGATGTTGCTGAAACTTTACACACTGATAGGGTACTGTTAGTAGATGATCATCCCATATTTGAAATTTTCAAAATGGCCGCCGTTTCCATGGAAACAGGGAAGAAAGGTCAAAATATAGGACATCCAATATCTTGGTTACCTAGGTGCACAGGGTTCTGAAATTTTGTAGGCTGATAGAGCAAAAGGTACTCTATAATAATATGGAAAAAAAATTTGAAGCGATATTTACGGTTTTTGAGTTATTTACGAATTTGTGATTTTTCAGTCCGAAAAATGGGACTTTGTCAAACGTTTTTGTGGGTGCAACTCCTCGGATACTACTGAACGGATGTTGCTGAAACTTTACACACTGATAGGGTACTGTTAATAGGTGATCATCCCATATTTTGACAACCTATTTCTATCGTTTCTCAGAGAATATATTGCTTGAATTGACATACCACACAACTTTTATGCGGCGGCGGGGGACACATGGCTACGCGTAGCAATCTTGTTTGTAAAGAACTTATGGTGATCATAAATGACTTGGGTTTACTTGTTACTAACTGAGAAAGACTTTGCAGAGTTTTTTGTAAAAATTTCAAAATCAAAACTTGTATCCTCGCTGGACAGGAGTTTGAAAAATTTTCGCAAATACATATGAACAAATCATGAAAGTTGGGAATTAGCTCAGATAAGGTTGGAAGAAAATAACTTTAGAACATATTGAAAATCTTAACAATTTGGGAGAGAATATCGTGTATGTGAATGGGGTACAAGTTACATTGATTTCATGAATGGGATATTACCCCTAAAATGTCAAATATATGGTGGTTCTGCCACAGCAATTTCCACAATTCTAAAAGTTTTTAATGTGAACAAGTTACTGCTTCTGCTGTCAAGTTCTACTCAGATATTATACAAATTTTGCCAAATGTTACGGTAACAATTTTCCTTTTGTCTGTTTAACATGAAGAAGTTATGGTTCACCATTGATATTCGGTTTACAGTTGCATTAGCATCAATACATATCAATTTTAAAAGTATTTCATCTGAATGCTCCTGCTGTCATGGTCTGCTGAAATTGCATTCAGATTTGATACTGATTTTGACTACTTTTTCTTAGGTCTGTTTAACATGATGAAGTTATGAAACACCATTGATGTCCGGTATGCAGTTGCATTAGCTTTAGTACAGATCAATTTCAAGGTATTTTATCTGTACTGACTTGTATATTTTAACTGATTTGGCCAATGTTAACCTTTTTTATTTGACCACAAAATATTTGCGGATGTATTATGATATGATGCTGTCGTCATCTTTGACTGTTAACATTAGTGCTGGCACAATAACTTTAGTTCTAGTTATCCATTTGCTATGAAATTTGACATTGATGTTACTAACCATAAAAGGATGGATGGGATAGATTTTTTGGTACAATAAAAAAGTATACAAGTAACATCCATGAAATAAGCTCACTGTGACCTACATTTCACAACAAGTGACTGGCTTTCTGTCAAGTTCATACTTGCTATAACCATATCAGTGATAGGTGATCTGCATCAAAGTGAATTAAGGTCACTGCAACCTACATTCTAAACTTGAATAACATGGGTTCAAGTTTGTGCTAAGTCTGATACATGGTAGGATTGCTGATTTGGCAACTAATTATATTGTCTCGCCTGTGACGAAAGTTGCGATAGATATAGATATTATGTCCACCGATGATGTCGGCTTAAACTTTTTTGTAAGATTTTTTTATGGAAAATGAATTGCATGAAAAGTATAAAACCTAGACATTTGATATTTGGTATACAGACAATCGGGGTTGTGGACTATGCAAATGGCACCATGCTGTGTGATCCTGATCCCATTTTTAGCTCACCTGGACCGAAGGTCCAAGTGAGCTATTGCCATCACTCGGCGTCCGTCGTCACCTGTTAACAATTGTTCAAAAATCTTCTCCTCTGAAACTACTGATCAGAATTCAATGAAACCTTGGTATGAATGTCCTGCACCTAATTAGTGTTTCGATTTTTTATTTGTCAAAAAAACATGGCTGCCATTACTAAAAATAGACCAGGGGGGGGGGGGTCAGTCTACTGTCTTTGGCCTGTAAATCAAAAAGTATAAAGAGGTAGATGAAATCTGATGCCACGTCACTGCTTCAGCATCAAAAGTTCTACAAAAGTCTCAATTCGGTGGAATTTGTCAGATGATCCCTTATAGGGGTTACAGCCCCTTAAAGGTGAAAATTGGTGTTTTTTCATGTTTTTGGTGTACAGAATGAAAACTATTGCAGATAGAAAAAAGCTGTTGCTTGCTTAAATGTTCAGCTCATTTAGCTCTACAAAAGTCTTAAAAGGTCAAATTTGTCAGATGATCCCTTATAGGGGTTACAGCCCCTTAAAGGTGAAAAATAGTGTTTTTGGCCTATAAAATGAAAACTATTGCAGATAGAGAAAAGCTGTTGCTTGCTAAAATGTTCAGCTCATTTAGCTCTACCAAAGCATTCATAGGGTTGAAGTTTTCAGATGACCCCTTATAGGGGTTACAGCCCCTAAAAGGTGAAAAATATTTTTTGGCCTGTAGAATGAAAATCATTGCAGATAGAGAAAAGATGTTGATTGCTTAAATGTTCAGCTCATTTAGCTCTACAAAATATACGATATTGAGATGTGGAATAAGTGTACGCGACACAACAAACATAAACAAACAGCAATTCAAAAAATCACAATGGAAAACAGCAAGCAGTCTTCAACATGACCATAGGTCACTGCTTACCGTCTTGCATTGGCCCAAGACTTATAATAAAATACAAAAGTATCAAAACCAATCCCTAAATCATCAACGAAAGACTCAATTCTTGACATAAAACAGTTAACATAGAATGACAAGGACAAACAAAGGCTTTGGCAAAGTTTCCTGGCTTAGGACAGGCACATATAAAATGTGGCGGGGTTAAACTAGTTTTTTGGATCCAACCTTCCCCCTATTGATAAGCTTGCACAAAGCTACATATAAAACACACTGTAAAACTCAATCGACAAAAGTTCAATTCAACAAGAGAGAACCTAAGACAAAATACTGTACGAAAACAACAAGACAAGGAGGAACTCTCTTGAGAACACTCGAAGTTACTGACAACTAGCTAAGAAACATTTATCGATTGATGTAAAAGAATCAAATACATCAGTTCTAAATCCGACACCCCACGTCAAAACAATGAATGATTAAAAGTCTCCATCGCCATGAACTTGTGAGAATTACAGCCCCTGAATGGTGAAAAATAGTGTTTTTGGCTTATAGAATGAAAACTTTTGCAGATAGGGAAAAGGTTATGCTCGCTTAAATGTTCAGCTCATTTAGCTCTACAGAAGTCTCCATAGGGATGAAGTTGTCAGATGACCTCTTATAGGGGTTACATCCCCTGAAAGGCGAAAAATAGTGTTTTTGGCCTGTAGAATGAAAACTATTGCAGATAAAGAAAAGTTGTTGCTTGCTGAAATGGTCTGTTCATTTAGCTTTACAAAAGTCTCCATAGGGTCAAAGTTGTCAGATGACCCCTTATAGGGGTAACAGCCCCTTAAAGGCAAAACATAGTGTTTTGGCTTATAGAATGAAAACTTTGCAGATAGAGAAAAGGTGTTGCTTGCCTAAATGTTCAGCTCATTTAGCTCTACAAAAGCATTCATAGGGTTGAAGTTTTCAGATGACTCTTTACAGGGGTTACAGCCCCTTAAAGGTGAAAAATTGTGTTTTTGGCCTATAGAATGAAAATTATTGCAGATAGAGAAAAACTGTTGCTTGCTTAAATGTTCAGCTCATTTAGCTCTACAAAAGTCTTCAAATGGTAAAAGTTGTCAGATGATCCCTTATAGGGGTTACAGCCCCTTAAAGGTGAAAAATAGTGTTTTTTGGCCTATAAAATGAAAACTATTGCAGATAGAGAAAAGCTGTTGCTTGCTAAAATGTTCAGCTCATTTAGCTCTACAAAAGCATTCATAGAGTCGAAGTTTTCAGATGACCCCTTATAGGGGTTACAGCCCCTTAAAGGTGAAAAATAGTGTTTTTTTTGGGCCTAAAAATGATAACTATTGCAGATAGAGAAAAGCTGTTGCTTGCTAAAATGTTCAGCTCACTTAGCTCTACAAAAGCATTCATAGAGTCGAAGTTTTCAGATGATCCCTTATAGGGGTTACAGCCCCTTAAAGGTAAAAATTGGTGTTTTTTTTCATGTTTTTGGCTTACAGAATGAAAACTATTGCAGATAGAAAAAAGCTGCTGCTTGCTTAAATGTTCAGCTCATTTAGCTCTACAAAAGTCTCCAAAGGTCAAATTTGTCAGATTATCCCTTATAGGGGTTACAGCCCCTTAAAGGTGAAAAAATGTGTTTTTGGCCTACAAAATGAAAACTATTGCAGATAGAGAAAAGCTGTTGCTGGCTAAAATGTTCAGCTCATTTAGCTTTACAAAAGCATTCATAGGTTCGAAGTTTTCAGATGACCCCTTATAGGGGTTACAGCATCTAAAAGGTGAAAAATATTTTTTGGTCTGTAGAATGAAAATTATTTTAGATAGAGAAAAGATGTTGCTTGCTTAAATGTTTAGCTCATTTAGCTCTACAAAAGTCTCCATATGCATGAACTTGTGAGATGACCCCTTAAAGGGGTTACAACCCCTTAAAGGTGAAAAATAGTGTTTTTTGGCCTATAAAATGAAAACTATTGCAGATAGAGAAAAGCTGTTGCTTGCTTAAATGTTCAGCTCATTTAGCTCTACAAAAGCATTCATAGGGTCGAAGTTTTCAGATGACTCTTATAGGGGCTACAGCCCCTTAAAGGTGAAAAATAGTGTTTTTTTGGCCTATAAAATGAAAAGTATTGCAGATAGAGAAAAGCTGTTGCTTGCTTAAATGTTCAGCTCATTTAGCTCTACAAAAGCATTCATAGAGTTGAAGTTTTCAGATGACACCTTATAGGGGTTACAGCCCCTTAAAGGTAAAAATTGGTGTCTTTTCATGTTTTTGGCTTACAGAATGAAAACTATTGCAGATAGAAAAAAAGCTGTTGCTTGCTTAAATGTTCAGCTCATTTAGTTCTACAAAAGTCTCCATATGCATGAACTTGTGAAATGACCCCTTAAAGGGGTTACAGCCCCTTAAATGTGAAAAATAGTGTTTTTTGGCCTATAAAATGAAAACTATTGCAGATAGAGAAAAGCTGTTGCTTGCTTAAATGTTCAGCTCGTTTAGCTCTACAAAAGCATTCATAGGGTCAAAGTTGTCAGATGACCCCTTATAGGGGTAACAGCCCCTTAAAGGCAAAACATAGTGTTTTGGCTTATAGAATGAAAACTTTGCAGATAGAGAAAAGGTGTTGCTTGCCTAAATGTTCAGCTCATTTAGCTCTACAAAAGCATTCATAGGGTTGAAGTTTTCAGATGACTCTTTACAGGGGTTACAGCCCCTTAAAGGTGAAAAATTGTGTTTTTGGCCTATAGAATGAAAATTATTGTGGATAGAGAAAAACTGTTGCTTGCTTAAATGTTCAAAAGTCTTAAAAGGTCAAATTTGTCAGATGATCCCTTATAGGGGTTACAGCCCCTTAAAGGTGAAAAATAGTGTTTTTTGGCCTATAAAATGAAAACTATTGCAGATTGAGAAAAGCTGTTGCTTGCTTAAATGTTCAGCTCATTTAGCTCTACAAAAGCATTCATAGGGTCAAAGTTGTCAGATGACCCCTTATAGGGGTAACAGCCCCTTAAAGCAAAACATAGTGTTTTGGCTTATAGAATGAAAACTTTGCAGAAAGAGAAAAGGTGTTGCTTGCCTAAATGTTCAGCTCATTTAGCTCTCAGATAATGCGATTAGAAATGACAAAGAAAAATAGTAGGATCTTGAAGGGCAAGGAGGGGTTGTAATGATGAAAAAGGGGTACATCCAGGACCCAAATGCTCGTGAACATAACAAATTCAGTGTTGTCACGTCTCTTGTGTAATGACTGCTATGTTTCTAGTTCATGAACTGAAGTGCTATTCGATTTTATTATTTTAGGGGGGGGGGGTCAATCACTGAAATATTTAATTTCTTTTTCGTCAAGTTCATACAATGCCCCCCCCCCCCCGATTTAGTTACTTCCATGCTCTGGTTTCGATTGTTTTTGGCTTACAGAATGAAAACTATTGCAGATAGAAAAAAGCTGCTGCTTGCTTAAATGTTCAGCTCATTTAGCTCTACAAAAGTCTCCAAAGGTCAAATTTGTCAGATTATCCCTTATAGGGGTTACAGCCCCTTAAAGGTGAAAAAATGTGTTTTTGGCCTACAAAATGAAAACTATTGCAGATAGAGAAAAGCTGTTGCTTGCTAAAATGTTCAGCTCATTTAGCTCTACAAAAGCATTCATAGGTTCGAAGTTTTCAGATGACCCCTTATAGGGGTTACAGCATCTAAAAGGTGAAAAATATTTTTTGGTCTGTAGAATGAAAATTATTTTAGATAGAGAAAAGATGTTGCTTGCTTAAATGTTTAGCTCATTTAGCTCTACAAAAGTCTCCATATGCATGAACTTGTGAGATGACCCCTTAAAGGGGTTACAACCCCTTAAAGGTGAAAAATAGTGTTTTTTGGCCTATAAAATGAAAACTATTGCAGATAGAGAAAAGCTGTTGCTTGCTTAAATGTTCAGCTCATTTAGCTCTACAAAAGCATTCATAGGGTCAAAGTTGTCAGATGACCCCTTATAGGGGTAACAGCCCCTTAAAGGCAAAACATAGTGTTTTGGCTTATAGAATGAAAACTTTGCAGATAGAGAAAAGGTGTTGCTTGCCTAAATGTTCAGCTCATTTAGCTCTCAGATAATGCGATTAGAAATGACAAAGAAAAATAGTAAGATCTTGAAGGGCAAGGAGGGGTTGTAATGATGAAAAAGGGGTACATCCAGGACCCAAATGCTCGTGAACATAACAAATTCAGTGTTGTCACGTCTCTTGTGTAATGACTGCTATGTTTCTAGTTCATGAACTGAAGTGCTATTCGATTTTATTATTTTAAGGGGGGGGGGGTCAATCACTGAAATATTTAATTTCTTTTTCGTCAAGTTCATACAATGCCCCCCCCCCTCCCGATTTAGTTACTTCCATGCTCTGGTTTCGATTGGTTGTAATTGGAAACAAAGGATAGCGCTGAATTGTAGTACTTGAATACAAATACAAACCCAATCTTTTGGTGTTAAGTTCAAATTAAATTTCAATTTTCAGCTGTATAACTTACTATGACATTTTAATATAAACCGGAAGAATTAAATTGTCATATTTTAAAATGTTTTATACCAACAAAATGAAGTAACATTTCAAACTATCAGCTATTGATTTTGCTGTGTGGCATTCACAAGGATATTGTTTGATGATCTCTGATAGTGTCTTTTTTGCACATCTGTCAAACAAAGAAACACGTGCGCGATTGAGAATTGATCCACTAATCCAATTTCTATTGATGGATACGAGGCTGCCGAGTGAGAAAATGCATTAAAACTTTTAGAGAAGTTATTAGTCATAATGCTTTGTTTGTTTGCTTTATAAGCCATTACGTAACGTACTGCTGTAAACTTTGATGTAGCAATGATTTATTTCCTGAATTGTCTGGGGATGGAGAACATAAGTAGCCAATTACTATTGATGGTTGTTTTGGCGCGGTTTACTCTGTAAAGTGGGGTCAAATTTCTTAATCACTTTCAATATTGCTACTGTGTATTACACATGCTGGAGTTGGATTTTATCATTGTGAATGGATTTTACAATTTCAGATTTTGAAATTTGTGGAACATATTTCAGCCATCATGACAGGAAAGGCTTTAATGACCTATGGTCTAAATTTTATGGATAATAACAATAAAACGTAAGTCCCAGTTTAGATTTTTACATTTTTGTGCTAACCAACTGTTTTGTAAATGTCACATCTAAGCTCGAGCATCCCAAATACACCAATTTTCACACAATAAAGTTAAAGCGAACAATTTCTGCTAATTAACAAAATAGCTGGACACGTATATTATAGGTTTATTGTTTTGATGGATTTGCAGCAAACTGGATTTCTAATACTTTTCAGGACGCGCTCGTCAATAATAAAAAGTTTAAAGGATAAGTTCTTATACAATGTCACTGGTAATTGATGAGCAAATCGGGCGGCAACTATTATTTCAGTCTTTTTGGGTACATTACATCCTAGTCTCGTCGTAGATTACGGAGACAGCCGAAGTCTGGTTGAACGAGACTAATTACATCCCCATTAGCCAGTGTGTAGACAAGAAGCATCCATATTGTGAGTGCTAGAGTATCTTTTTTTTTATTTGAATGTGTTAAAGTACAAGATTGTTTACTTCAGTGATTAATGGATTTAACTACTGACAGGGCTATTATTTTAACACTAATAGATGCACATGTTTCCAGTAACAGATGGCAAATCTCTGTCTTATCTAAATGTTAGTGAAAGTTCTGGCATCACAAATCTTAATGTATCAAACTAATCATAGTTTATCATTATTACTAAGGGACGGAAGGGGTGAGCCTGTGTTTTTTGTTCTGCTTAGAATCCTTCTTCGGAAGATTATTTTCTTAACCTCGTCAAATACAAAATACCTAGCCCACCTCCCCTTTTTTCACGTTAAAAGGTGGGTTTTTTTTGTATACTAGAATAAGATCTTTATTTCTGACGAGATTTCTAACGTAAGTTAAACATGTAGTATATACACACAACTTCAAGGAAGCTCTCCCGACCTGCTACTAAAGCAGCAGCTCTCTTCCGATGCATCTATACCAGTATTCACTATTGGTCCTGCATCGTATTTATTCAGATTCAGATCAATTTTAAATCCATGCCACATTTTACCACATGCCAAGTCTGATGACCTAAATATTGACACTGTCTCACAAACGTAAACAAACTGAAAGTTGGAAAGTTTTCTTCTTGTGTAATTCATTCGTCATTGAATTGTGATTTAATGAATTATCCACACTTTACGGTAAGCAGGAATAACCTTTTGTTAACTTTAATACGTGTACACATGGCGCTTTCTTCTTGCAGGATCACGATCTTAGACCGATTTCTAATTAACGTTACACAAAATGAGTCAGTGACACGATATATGATCACCAACATAGAATGCAGCATCTGCTTATTACTATATGACATTGAAGTTTCTTTAACTTAGAGTATTCTGTCGTACTATTGAAGGGGTGGGTATAGAAACTTTTGAACAGTTGAAGGGGGTATCGAAGACGAAAAAGGGTGGATGTCTAAGCCAATTTTGCCGAAACTCTGCATGAAAATTAAAAGAAATTCATGAAGAGTGCAGGCTGGGGTCCAAATCCCGGTACCCTCCCTTCTGGATCCACCGCTGTGTTGTAAACTGATTTTACATTCATTATATATACTTTTGTTGGTACTGAAATCCGTTAATATCTTCGAAGCTAATCTTACATTCTTATTTCCTACTTGTTTATTTCTTATCCTGTTGTATGTCCCCAAGTGTATGAGGTTTCAAATACTAAATAATCTAAACTTCACTAAAGGTTGCAGCGGCTTAAGGTAAGGGAGGGGCTTAAAGGAGGACGGTTTCTTCAGAGCTTCGAAGAAGCGAACCTCAATACTGGCAATAGTGCACCAAGTTTTTACCTGTTTATTAAATGACGCATCTGCCTACCAAATTCTATTTCCTTGTGTAAAATTTGGTGAATTTAAAAACGAATTCTTTCACCAGACCTTCCCCCTAAGAATACGTTGTACTAACTATGGAAAGAAAGGTCTATGGTCGATTGCAGAGTGGAAAGGCCCATTATGTTATTATTAGCTATTTGAGGGGTACCGTAAAAAAAATTAAAATCAGTGTACAGTACTTATGCAACTTTAAACACGGGTAATAACGTGCAATTTAACAAGGGTAGAAAGAAGTTATATAAAGTCTTTGATTAACATTACGTAACAGACTTTCTTACATTTTAAACACATTCTGATGTTTAATTTATTGAATGTGATTATAAGTGTTGCTTGTTTTAAATTGCATACTCCGGAGGAAAACATCACAAGATTAATTAGTTGTGAGTGTTTTACTTTTCAAGTGATTCAAAATGATCGCACATTCCATTCACATAATTATGCTTTATCTAAATATTTTTGGTCACTTTGTTCCTTGTTTAATTGTTTTAGATAAAAGTGCTTTTGTTTTTCTCTAAACTAAGCTAACCATGAATTATTATCACTTTCGCCTTTGTTTTCACATGTTTAAATTTTTGCTGTTTTTCCCGGGAATAGTTTCACGAGGGTGGTGCATCAACACAAAGGCTTAACATAAATAATACAATTTGTAATTGTTGTATGCAGACATGGTACGAGACTGTACTACTAAAACTATTCTAAATCCCGAAAACTAAGTCAGATGTATTTGGTCATTCGTTTTCTCAAGTTTGTTTTAAAAACATCCATGATTGGATATGACTGCATAAAATAGTAATATCGACCACTTGCAAGTAAAGTTAGTTTTTGTCTGATTGTCTGTCCGTTCGTCAACAAACTGAAACTGTAAGGGATGCAAATCTGAATGTTAACAGTAACTTGGTACCATTTAAGGATTTGCCAACAAAATGTAAATCCATGAAATCCGTTGAATATTTTTGTCGGAATTTTGTCTATTTTGTATGAGTTTTTGTTAATAAGAAATTTGTATAGCATTTTAATGCAAGAGTGTTACCAGTCTATGAAATAAGCTAGATGGATGCTAGATTTCTTATCTCTGATCACTTAAATTTAGTAATAAATTTGTCAACATCAAGTTGGGTTCCCTGACCACAAACCCTATGGTGCACATATCGTGTTACTGAATTTTCTTCACAAAAATGAAAATATTTTGCATGATTTCAAACATCACTTTGAAGTTGACAGTGTACAAGTAATTAAAACCAATCTTATGTTTAACTTTCACTGTCTTTATGGCTTTACTGATTTAGCTGATGAAGCTTGTTTCATAGAGTGTTACATCATTAGATATAGATTTAAGATAAGATGTAGGTATATCTCGGGTGTTTTTTTTCACCTGTATCACTGTCATTGCATCCTACCTGATTCATACTCTAATACACATCACTGATGTGGGTTTATAGGTCTTCCCTGATCCATTCTGAACTACCCATCCCTTTAAACCAATTGTAATGAAGATATTAAATACCATTTATGTTTAAGACATACCTATCTTGTTTACAAAATATAAATTTTAACCTACCTATCCATATAAGTATTTAAGTTATGCTGCATTTAAAGGCGAATTAACTAAAATGGAAGCCAATAATTACCCTTTCTTGACCATGGACAGGTAAGAAACTACTGTCATTCAATTAAGTTACTAGTATTCATAATCTTACCATAATTTTGAAAAAAAAAGTTTTTATGGTATACGCCACGGTTCATATTAGGCTCATAATGTCCATTATACATATGTATTGAGTTTGACATACTGTAGAAACCCAACAAAACGACCAGCTACTACCAATATTATGATATGTTTCTAACATTCGAATCCCTGCATTATTCCAGTTGCCCCACAGCAGCTGTATCAAAATGTTCCTCGGAGCGTCTACGATAAGAAAGCAACAGCGGCCTCTATAACAGGGCAGCATATACTGTCGGAAGCAGCCGCTTATATAACACTGGAGAGTAGTTAAAACTGTATAATAAGTACTGAACAACAACTTGTCCTTATATAATACATTAAATATCTATATAGCTACAATAGTTGCTTTACTTTAGTAAGCAAGGACAGCTGAAACAGCTACAGTAGTTGCTTTACTTTAGTAAGCAGGGACAGCTGAAACAAAAGCATTAATACATATTATTTCTGTTCGGGGTTTTGTTGTTTAGCGCACGTCTTTCCCTCTGCTTGCCCATCCTATCTATGGATAGAATATTAGTATCCTTTTCTGGTAGTCACGGTTTATCCTTATATTATTATAGAAAGAATATTCTTTATATACTAGTAAACATAGACCTGTATTTAATATAGACCAATATACAGATCAACAACTGTAGTCACACACATTTTATAAATACTTCTGTAAAATTATAATATATCCAATATTTCATCTCTCTCACACATAATTATAGATTTTACAGTATATTGACTTGATAGATGAGGGGACGAGGTATGGGAACTTTCTCACACTTTTTTATATCTCCTTTTTCAGAGATCCTATGGCGACCGGTAAACCTACATATAAAATCATTCTGTTGGGAGAATATGGTGTCGGTAAAAGTTCCATCTTCAGGAGATTTCTGAATGGAACTTTCATTGAGGAACCAGGCAAGAAGTCCACTATCGGACTGGACCAATGTTCACAGACGTTTGGTGTGAACGGACTTGATGTAAAAGTGAGTAAAACAAAGCCATCAGGGGTTGTGTGACTTTACTGTTCTAGTGAATTTCATGGTGTCCAAACAACTAATAAAATTTGTCACGTATTGTTGTAATGTTTTTTTTTAAATCCCAATGGTCCTGACTTGGTTCACTTTGAATAGAAGTAGTGAATTGAAATACTGCTATTGTCAAACATTCGGGGGTAAACTCTTTCAGTAAAATTTCCTTTGCTGAATGCAATTTTCATGTCAACGGTATTGCCATGAACTAATTAAGGTAAGTTCAAGTAGTTTAAAACCTGTGTTTTTAATCAGCTTCAAAATTCTCTTTCTCTTACATGTCTTAATTGACCGATGGTTCAACCCTTTACAATGGCCAGACATTTTACTTTCAGCTGCCAGTAAATCATGTCCAACTAAATGTATAATGTAAAATATAAGTGTATCTACATCTAAACGTACTTGACCTATCATGTAGACTAATTTAGGATCTTCTCTATACCAAGCACCATAGGAAGTACAATAAATTGTCCATACTTTGATGTTTGTTTAGAGTTGTGTGAACTAAGGATTTGTGACAATTATAATCTCCTTAACTATTTATGTTCACAATGTTAATAAATCTTGTTTTATCCGCTTTGACAAGGGAAACTGGGATAGGTGAAGAAGCAAAGAGGCACCAATGGGGCATTCGAGTGTCAAAAGTCTGAAAGGGCAACGGCAAAACCGGTAAACACGAACAAGAACAGCACGAAGAAACACAAAATCAACCGAACGGAAATCAACAACGCGAACTCAGGTCGTAGTTCAAGAGTGAACTCAGGTGCTCCGGAAAAGTAAGCGGTTCCTGCCTGCTATAGCACACCCGTCGTAATGCTAATTTCCAATTCAGTGTGTCAAATCCGGTAAAGAAAGACAAAACAAATTTCTACGACAAACCAGCATCTGCACTCATTTGAGAGATAGAAATCCCATATTTGTCTACGAGTGCACGGTGTCTATCGTAAAATTTCTTGAGTGAAGACAGCAACCATGGAGCAACATAACCATGTGTCAGCAATTTCTGTGTCTAACGTGACATCGATGTGATTCCCGCAAGCTCTGACGTAACGAATCAACTGTGATACGAAGACTCCATGAGCAGGATCGGACGGAATGTTGCTACACAAAAAGGGAAAGTTGACGATTGGAAAGTTGAAGTCATCACGTTTGTCATAGAGCTTTGTTGAAAGTCTTCATTGAGAGTCAATTTCGAGATGTAGATCTAAATATGAAGCAGACTTCCTAGAATCCGTTGTGTCTTTTAACTCAAGCTCCTGTGAATATATGAGATGGAGAAAGTCACCAAATCGAGAATTGTTTAGTGAAAGGACATCATCAATATAACGGAACGTGAGGTTGAAAGAGAGAGCTAGTCTACCATCTTTTTTGTCTAGAAGAGATTGTAAGAAGTCTGCTTCATATGAATGTAGAAACAAATCAGCAAGCAAAGGTGCACGATTAGTGCCCATTGGAATCCCTATTGTTTCCTGAAAAACACGTCCACCAAACTGAACAAATATGTTGTCGATATAAGAAAATTGAAACCTAAAAATGATGATAATGGAAACTATCCAGATGCTTTAAACGTAGTATTTATAGCTAGTCTGGTCAAAATGAGGCGCATCGTAATCAGGCATTAAATTAACGATTCCAAGTCGTATAAGAATTGTAATATGTCTATTGAAACAATGAATGAAAATTGTGGTAAAAAATGGGTCCATACCAGCTAATATCAGCATCTTGAGAGTGTGCACCTCAGTACTTTACTGAATGTCAACAGCTGCTTACATTCCATGAAATGCATGGAATAACGAGATAATTAGGTCTAATTATACACATGTATCATCACTGAGGGAGGCAGAGTGGGTCATCATCACCACCAGCTCCTGTTTGTTATTGCCTTCCAATTAACCAGTAATAATAGGCCAGTAACAAGTTCCAATGATGAAAGCAACCTTCACCATCTGTTAATGGTTTCACTATCAAAATAAACGAGATTCTATCTTTGTCTATTTTCTCATCTTTTTGCTATTCCCGGATGATTTGAACTTCTGTTTTAATCAAGATATAGCATGGATGTAAGACATCTACCAAGTAAAACAATATCTCTCTGACAATAAAAGTTAATCAAGAGGTTTCTTTTTTTTTTTTACCAAAAATTGGATTTTGGAATAGAAGAAATATGATACTCAGTTGTAAATACTTAAACGCATTATTTCTTCAAATGAGATAATTTCTTGCATTTTAAATACACGTGACCTCTAAAATATTGAATATTAATAATGGTTTCAGAATCACAGTTCAGTGATTTTTTAAGAAACAATAGGACCATGTTACAGTGGTTTTGCACAGTTATTGATATTCATTTTTTTTTATCATCTTTAGTTTTTGTTTTATTTGACATTGACATGCTTTATATTTGCTATACTTACAACTGATAAGCTTTATAATGTTTCAGGTGACATTATGGGACACAGGAGGGATGGAGAGAATGAGTTTTATAGGTTCCAGTTTCTATAGAGGTGCCCACGCAGCACTGTTGTGTTACAGTGTAAAGAACAAAGACACATTCACTGTTCTGTCTCAGTATATATTAGATATTGTCATAAACGCTGAAGGTGCTAAAATATTCCTTTGTGGCAACATGGCGGACGGGGACGGCGAGGACCAAGTGGATAAATCTGACATTGATAACTTCGAACGAGAATGTGGCAATGTACTATCTGGTGTGTATCAGATCTCTTGTAAAGACAATGTAGGGATATTTGATATGTTTAAAGACATTGCTAGGGTGTTGCACCAGGAATCCGTGGGTCGGATGACCCTGAGGAGAGAGATAGGGAATGTGATCAGACCAGGGATAACCCCAGAGACAGAGGAGTCCTCAAAGAAACGATGCTGTAGTAGTTAAACAAAGTGCTCTTATTGTATATCAGAAGTCTCAATTATATATGTTTACTGTTTATTTTTTATTTGGGTGCTCTAATTTACTAGATTTGGGTAGTGTGTTTTTTAAGGATTTAAATGTTTCTTTGTTATGTTGTTGAGAAAGATTTTACTTATTTTTCTTCCTGTGTATACTCCTAAAGAAATTCTATACAAATCACTGAAGACAATCTAGCCATCACAATAAATGACAATGCAGTCAATTTGTCACTATGAAATAAAGAATTTTGAATTTCTTCAACTTTGTCAGAGAAAACATGTGTATTCATTTAAAAGTTGTCTTTTAATTTGTGCCTACTTACTAAATACACAAAAATTATGGTTATCAATGAATTGAATTTATACTGCATTTTAATGTTTATTATACAAAATCTTTTTTTCTATGAGCAGTTCTTATAATCATGAAAACTTTAAATTTTACCACAATTCCTGTTTTATCACAGAATGTTTAACAAGTAAATTGAAATATCTTAAACTTCACCTATCTAATTACATAATTAGGCAAATGTAATATTTATTATTAACACAATCAAGAAAAAAATTCTGACCAAACCATCTCATTACTCACAACCTCTTACTACTTCTTTCTCAATTTACTCACACCAAAGTACATGAAGTATCTCAGATTAATCCTACATCATTAGTTACATGCTGTTACATATGCTTTCAATTGTCTCAGTATTATCATGATTATTATTTTATCTGTATATTTTGATCTTATCATGCTACATGTAGTGTGTTCATCATACAAACAATACTAATTGGTAGCTAAACATGTCATATTTTACATCATTAAAGTATTTTATCAATCACTGCCTTTGTTAAATCTATCAATCTCTAGTTTCAGTGTGTATTTTTCATGGTTTATTTACAAGCACAGGATTAAACTAAACACTTTTTTTTTAACTCAGTCACTTCTTACAGGTCATGACTGATGTGTCCAAGGAACTAAGCTAAAAAGATGTGGAGTTAGTGTTCGGAACACAAGTTGGTATTCTCCAGTGTGTGACCAGTGGTTGCTGCTTACAGCTGTCTCCAGATATGATTCAAAACCAACCTAGTTCATATGCACTGAAGTCACCACTGAAATACATGTATGCAATCTGTGTTGTATTTTTATACAACCGCAAAAAATCTGCAGACGTATTATGGTATGATGCTGTCGTCGTCGGTGTCTGTTAACTTTTTAGTGTTTCCACAATAACTTTAGTTCCAGTTATCCGATTGCTATGAAACTTTCCAATGATGTTTCTTACCATAAAAGGATGAATGGGATTGATTTTGGGGGTCCCCCATTTTTCGTTTAGAAATTAGGGGCCAAAAAAACTACTTTTTTGTTTGTTTCCACAATAACTTTAGTTCTAGTTATCCAATTGCTATGAAATTTGACAGTGATGTTCCTTACCATACAAGGATGAATGGGATTGATTTTGGGGGTCCCCCCTTTTTTGTTTCGAAATTAGGGGCCCGAAAGGGGCAAAAAATTCAAATATTTTACTCGTTTCCACCATAACTTTGGTCCTAGTTGGCCTATTGCTGTGAAATTTGTCAAGAATGTTTCTTACAATAAAACAATGAACCTGATGAATTTTTGCACCCCCTTTTTCTCCGTTGTGTAATTAGGGGCCAAAATAAAAACTTTATTATTTGTGGTCCGATTTTGAAAATTTTTTTTGCATGTTTGTTCTTGTCAAATAGCGGATACAAAATTAAGAATTAATTTTTGCGACCCCCCCTTTTCCCCCCTATTACGTAATTAGGGGCCAAATTCGAAACTTTTTGATTTGTGGTCCGATTTTGAAATTTTTTTTGCAAGTTTATTTTTGTCAAGTAGCGAATCCAAATTTGAGAATTTATTTTTGCGACCCCCACCCCTTTTTCACCTGTTACGTAATAAGGGGCCGAAATCGAAACTTTTTTAATTCTTGTCCAATTTTGAAAATTTTATTTGCAAGTTTATTCTTGTCAAGTAGCAGATATATTTTTGTGTCCCCTTTTTTTTACTGTTACGTTATTAGGGACCAAAAGGGGCCAAATTTGTAACTTTTTTATTTCTGGTCCGATTTTGAAAAAAAATTTTTGCATGTTCGTTCTTGTCAAATAGCGAATACAAAATTAAGAATTAATTTTTGCGACCCCCCCCCCCCCTTTTTCCCCCTATTACATAATTAGGGGCCAAACGGGGCTTTTTTATCTGTGGTCCGATTTTGAAAATTTTTTTTGCAAATTTATTCAGGTAGCGATTCTAAATTTTAAGAATAAATTTTTGGGGCTATAATAATAATTAAAAAAAAATTCTGGTTCAATTTTTAATTTTTTTCCCCAGACATTATTCTTTTAAAGAGTAGAATACAACATTCAAAATTTATATTTTTACCCCCTGGGTCGAAAGTCAATCAGAGAAGCATGTGTCAAAAACCTTTGTCAGTCCACCATGGGCTGCATGTGTCCAGAACAATAGACTATCCATATTAGGCCTAAAACGTACAGGGTTCAACATGTTGCGGTCGTATCATGCTGCGCTCGGCGAAGCTTTATATTAAGTATGGAACTGAACAGGAAGCAGTGCTTTTCTGAAACAAAAGATTGATGATTGTGATGGTGTGACAACGCTGGATATAACACAAAATGGATACGAGCATTTTCATCTGACATCCATTGACAATGCATTAACAAGCAACTTAATGATTCTTAACTAGCTAGCTGTCAGTAACAGCAAGTGTTCTACAGAGTTCCTCTACCGTTTCTTTGTTTTTGTTGTCTTTTGTCTAAAGAACTCTCTAGTGGAATCAAACATAGATTGATTTGATTTTTATTGTGTGTTAATTGGCTGGATTTCACTACTGAAAATCGGGGTTATAAAATGGTGAATGTCGGGCAGGTGGTCAGGAAAAAACTTTTGTAACAGTTTTCTCAGCAACTTCTAATCCCAGCCATTTGATATTTGGTATACAGCACCAGGGTGGGGTCCTATAAAGTAGGATTCGATTTCAGGTCTGTTGCTGATCTACTTCTTAATTATTTTTTGTGCTTTGGCTAAGATTATTGAAAGGGGGAAGGTTGAGCTAACTAAAGAAGGAATGTGTCCATGGGACACGGATGCCCCCGCTAGGCCCCAAACAGGAAGTAGGTGTCTGACAGACATGAAAGTCGCTTAGGACATACAGTTTGTCATACTGAACCATCCTACCAAGTTTCAAATCATTCTCATGTATGGTTACTGAGAAAATCTTGACGGAATTTTTCAAGTCATGTTCACATATTTTCAAATCGGCCTAAGTCCCAAACAGGAAGTATATGTCCGACAGGTCTCAAAATCGCTTAGGACATACAGTTTGTCATACTGAACCATCCTACCAAGTTTCAAATCATTCTCATGTATGGTTACTGAGAAAATCTTGACGGAATTTTTCAAGTCATGTTCACATATTTTCAAATCGTCCTAAGTCCCAAACAGGAAGTAGATGTCCGACAGGTCTCAAAATCGCTTAGGACATATAACATGTCATACTTAACAATCCTACCAAGTTTCAAATCATTCTCATGTATGGTTCCTGAGAAAAGCTTAACGGAAATTTTCATAGTCATGTTCACATATTTTTACATTGGCCTAAGTCCCAAACAGGAAGTAGATGTCCGACAGGTCTCAAATTCGCTTAGGACGTATTGTTTGTCATACTGAACCATCATACCAAGTTTCAAATCCTTCTCATATACGGTTCCTGAGAAAAGCTTTTACGGAAATTCGTACAGACGGACGTACGGGAGTAAAACTTAATGCCCCCCTGACATGTTGTCGCGGGGGCATAAAAACTAGTTTTAACTCAACCACATTTAATATAGGCCTGTCCTAAGCCAAGTTTTTGTTTGTACTTGTCTTTTTGATGTTTTCTGTTCCTTGTTTAAGAAGGGGGTCTATCTTTAACTATTCCAGGACTGGATTTGAATTATATGCATTTTATTTAGAACTTGGGCTGAATGCTGAGCAGCACCTACAGGCCTCATTGAAGGCTGTTGGTTTTCTATTGTGGTTTTTCTAAATTACCGCTTGTCATTTGAGCATGCACTTATTCCACATCTCATTATTTTCTAATGGAACTACACAGCATTCGGAGAGGAGACAAACTCATAGAAACAATTCTCATTTGAAACATTTATTCTTTAAAGTAACATTGTATAATGTCCTTTAACCCATTTATTTGCACCTATGTAAAGAAAGCCTTTGATTCATTAGAATTAACACATAGGTACAAGACAGGAGTATTTCAACCTTTCTGAGATTACTTAACACATATATAAGGTATGCACAACTTTGTTCAGGTACATTAGCACTTAATACACACGAAAATAGTAAGTATACAATTCATAAACTGCTAAATTACATGTACCTTGAAGTCGAAAGCATTGAAATTAATATTACACAATTTCAATTTTTATAACAGATTCGAAATGACCCTGCTAGTTTTACTACAATATCACAGAAGAGTTATAATAGATACTTAATATATCAATAATATTCCATTTTCATTCTTAAGACTTTTGTTTTTAGTACAAAGGTATTGCTTTGCCCCATCTTTGAATGAATATATAAGATTAAATCTTCATTTGAAATACAGATGGTTAATTTTTTAAAACATATAACATAGTAAGCAAACAAGAAACACTTAGTTTTATTAAGAGTATGATGAGGATGAATTTAAAATTAAATGAGTTGCTAAGGAAGAGTTAATTTGGGATAGGGGAATGAAACGGGAAGTATTTCAACTTATATAATACTGGCAAGAAACTAAATATGACATGGCGTATGCTTGGTAATAAAAATTATAAAACCTTAACCATAGTACAAAATAATTGAATTATGCTACATAAAAAAGTGACTTTTACTACATTATATATCACTGTATAAAGTAAATCTGTGTGATTGAATGATTCTACAAAATGTAAACCTAACCATTTATAAATAGGATGCCATTATACAAAAACTTTAACAACCTTTAAGAAGTGACCAATATTACCTGTGAAATTTACAAAGCTTAATATAAGGAGTATTAAATATAAGAGGCAACCTTTCAGTATTAAATAAATGCAGTTTGTATCTACAAGCACCAGATATAAATACAAGGCCTTAACTGATCATCAATTGATATATCTGCTTTAATTCAACAATAGGTTTAATGGTGAAAAAAAGTCTTATAGGAAATGACTTAACCATGCTGATACAGCAAATTTCATTTTTTTCATATCTGTAGTCTATTCTATTTTATGTTGCTAAAAAAATATTCATTTGGGAAGTTGCAGCTGGTAGATGGGATGAAATATGCAGCAAGACCCACAACGTTATATACCTAAATAGTTCAATGGTCTTTAAATTTATAAAGATAAACAATAATTCATTTGTTAGAACAAGCAATAAAAGCCGAAATAGGCCATCTGAAAAAAAAATTCCGCTTCATCAATAATGTAGAGATTTCAGGTACATACTTATGTTTAAATTAAAATCACCATGATCATCTAGATAACAGTGATGCTTCTATCAATTGTTTTATAAGAGGAGTAATCTATCAACATAATACTTTATATTAAAGCAAAAGAGGCAAATTAGATGCCCATTTAAAAATTTCTAAATAATGGCACTTTCATAACTACTAACAAATTCAATTCACTCATACAAGCAACAAAATATAAACAATAATTTGCATATAATTTAACACACCCACAGAAGATGATACACTTTCATGATTTACATAAAATTTATACATAAAATAAATAACAATCATTTACAGAGTTTAATATATATACAATTTAATAGTATTTTTGCAAACATAACTGTACATATTAGTACTTAATTTTTCTTGACACCCTCCCCTCTTTTTTTATTGAAAATATTTTTTAAAAATGTTTTTGTACTTGTTTTCCACAACATCCAATCATAGCTTTTTGTCTTTTATTTAGCAACAGGACAAATACAATAACTAAAATCATATTAGATTTGAAAAAATACTCAATTGAAATATATTTTAATAAGGTTGAATGGAGACAGCTTACCAATGACGAAGAGATAAAAGGTTAATTTATGGTTTTGAAGAGAAACCTTTCATCTCATGTACTACAATTTCATTTGACCAATAATATACAATTTATTTCAAAGCAATTTATACATTCATAGCAATTGTACAGATTTCCTTATAAAGGGAAATTTCTAGGGATTTACATGATTTAGAGTTCAGGTGTATCACATGCTTTTATGGTATAATTTTAGTGAACATGTTAAAATAGAATATGGCTACACCCTTTAACATATTAGAAGTCATAAGAATAAGTTGATATGACAGCTGGTGGGAATGATTAAATAAAGACAAATTCATAAGATAAAGAATGATAATGTTGATTAGAGCAAAAAGCCTATTGCATCCTTTTATGTAAACAAATTCCATGTTAAACAAAAAATACATAATTCATATCAGATTTCAAGATTTTCCAACTTTTTGACATTAAAGGTTTTATGGACAAAATAAAGATTTTGGTGCAAAAGTTTAAAGAAGATAATGTTTGCCTATAACACACAATCAGAAGCTATTTAGCACTAATAGATCTATTGCACAATTCTGGTCTTGAGTAAGTGAGCTAACTACACACTGGTGCTAAGATGATGTCATGACAGAAGTCAAGTAAAAAAAACAGTATATAAGCAAATTTCCACCTCATCTCTTTGTTTTTAAAACTTCTTGATATCTAAATTTTGAAAGATTTTTTCCTAATTTTAGACTTTTTTCATTTTTTCTGTTTTAAAAATACCATTTTAAAGATTTTTTTAATGAACATGCAAGAGGTATATATTAAAATTTGATTCTTGTCTGTCCTACAAAATGGAGTTCAATGTTTGGAATGTGGATATGTAAACATTTTCAGTCTTTATACATGTATATAACCTTTTAATTAAAAACAAGATTTCAGATACACCTTGAAGCAAACAATTGGCATTTTAGGGAAATGATAAGGCAGGCCATGAATAATGCCAAGCTATCTGACTAGATTCTAATCCAATGGTAAGATGGCTGAAGCTATTTTGATCTGTAAAGCTTGAATTATCTGTCTGTCCCGTTGTCAAAGGGACATAACTCCACTTTACATCCATGCTGTCCACTAAGATGATGTTAACTTCATTAATGGTCCCTCAGGGACTACTGACCATCACAAATTTATGGATTTATATATTGGGCCAGCACTTTAAGAATAAGAGGACTATTAATTAAGATGAGATCACGTTGCAGTGTTGTCAGGTCCATTTGGTTTAATGTCTGGTACAGTTTTCTTTGTTCGTCTCATTCTTTCTAATTCTGCAGCAGCGTCTTGAGAAACCGCAGCTTTATCTACAAATATATACAAAGTTATCATAATGTAGCAATTTATCATTAGTAGGGTTTACCACCCTAATCAATAAACATGGGTCATTTAGAGCTATCAGTTTTAGTGAAATGAGATGGAAGTACATGTATCTTGGACAGGTAACTGACAAACCTAATTACACACAGGTGTGTTAGCAATTTGAAAAAGTTCTATCATACTTAGAATGATGTCAATAAAAGTACAACAATAGACCGAACAGACATATTAATGTTCTACACAATTTAAACATTTACAAATACAATAGTTCTGCTTTGAAAAAGGATTTCCCAAGCTTCATACTGAATGCTCAAGTCAAATTATCTCCCTTGAATAATGTTCAAAAGCAATAAAATTTCTCCATGCACATATCCATATAATGTACTTCTTTTATGTAGTTTCATCAAAATTCATACAGTATAACAGGATTTGATCTTTACAAGATATGTAGATTGACAGATTTCCTGTATACCCGAATCCCCAAAAATTCATTTGCAGGGGTATTATAAAAACATGTTAAAAATTGATAACTATAAATAAAACTAGCTTTCCAATAAAGATTAGTTACACACTACATCAAAAATAAGAATAGATCACTAGACTTGTAACCTAATCAATCATGACATACTTAGTGGAATTTTGCTTATTGTAGTTGAATATTGTTTGACTTAGATGAACAATTTCTATATGATATTATATAATGCCATGAACATATGAGTGTTGTCACTGTTCACAAAGAGGCACATACAATGTACCTGACAAAGTTTCTCTTTACATTAAATAGAAATTCAATGTAAAATTATAAAATTTGAAATAAAAGACAGTATTGGGGAAAACCTTTGAAAAGTCAAACTGTCTTCACTGAATAATATAGGAAAGATATTTAGTCATTCAATAAATTCTTCATTTCATATTCGTCCTTCATGTAAATTTAATAAAATTACAATAAAAGGTTTAAGAAGATTCATATATATACCCCTTACACAAATTGCAAGGGTGTGTAATACATGTATGTGCAGAAAACCCTTAAAAGCAAGAGAGAAACTATAAAGCTAGTTACTTAAAAAATTGCTGATAGAGCAATTAAGTTAGTTATCTTAAACACAAAAGAAGAAATTCAAGTTACTCCAAGCCCCTGTTACTACAAACAAGCTCTGTTGACAAGCTACACTCTCTATTTACCTCGGGGTTTGATTTTTACATCCCCGTCCAAAGTAGCATGCAGGTTTATCCTAGTGGGATTACCACCTAAACAAAAATTTATAGCAAGCAAACGTTAACAAAGCTGGGATTCTTTCAACTTTCCACCAAGCAAATGTTAACAAAACTGCATTTTTTAAGATCTAAAAGGCCAGGATAAATTTGTTACCTGGATTTACAGGAGAATTAGCTATTCATGACATATAAAACATTTATTAATAGAGTACTTTAAATTTAGTCTTGCCATGAATAGTCATCACAGGAATGAGTTTAGATAGAATTTTAGATCAGAAAATTCTTGGTGAAACATCATCAATATAGCCTCAATGGACCTATTATTAGTTCATTTGCTATCATAGACATCCCTGATTACTTCAAAAGGACCTTAGCTTCCAACAGGGTTCTATATCACAACATCAACACATGCTGTTTTATGTGTATTATCTAAAAGGTAGTGTTAGCATATTTGCCTTAATGGGTCCTCCATAGGGTAACCCAACCCCCTTTTGGGTAGCAAGGTTGCTTTTTAATTGTTAATAGGTTTAACTCATATTGTCACTGAGGTCACAGGTCATTTAAAGTTAAATATCAAGGTTTCTGTTTTCTAACCAAATCTAGGACCCCCTATAATTCTTCTTGTATAGTTTGTTTTGTGGAACCCTTCATATACATTTAATGTTGCACCCACCAATCTAGATCAATTTGTACCTGCTTTAGTTCCAGGAACTGGTGATCCTTGTTTAGGGTTTTTATTTAGTAAACTATTGAAGAAATTAGCCAGCATTCCTTCACTTCCTGGGGCTGTTCCAGGTTTTGCTCCTTCCATCTGTAAATACAAAATTAAATTTTTGATTAAAGTTTTGGAATAATAAAAGAACCACATTTTTTTACAAAGATGAATTATCACCTGATCATTCAATATTCATTTGTTAAACTTTCATTGCTGGTTCGTTCATCGTCACGATAATATTACTTAAGACAGATTCACTGTAACCTTTTAATTCTTTTGTCGTGTTTCAGCTAGAACATTTCTGTCGGGTCTTAAACTGATAATTCATGTGTCACAGCATCTCGAATTGCCTAGAATTTTTTGGTAATTTTACTCAATTTATTTTCAATTTATTTAAATTATGCCATATTTTTCCTCCACATAATAATTTACAGAAACAATTGATCAGTCATAATTCACAACAGAACATTATATTAGGAAAATTGTTTTATTAGCTTTACTTTGGTTACTGCATGAGTTATTAACGAGGATTTTGAAGACATGGATATTGGAATGCATGACTGGAACAGACCTCTCTAATTGGATTACTTGTTATTCACAGATTAGTACATCTATAAGACCCTCTGTTAATTGTTTAAAGAAGAAACCATACAGCTTTAGTTGGAAAAAGATTTAATAGCCCTAAAGTTACTTTATTAACAACTACATCATTTAACTCTCTTTCAGCCATTATTTATTGCATGAGCTAAGTTATAATCTTATTAAGACACAACAAAAATTAAGCTGCCATTAACTGGTATATAGAAAATTTTAATCCAACCATTTAAAACTTCACTAACCTTCCTCTATTAGATACAAAATAAACGTATGACAAGTCATTGTTAAAATAGGCAGAAAATATTATTTCATAAAATATTAACTGTTTTCCCTAAACACATGGCATCTATTTTAAATAAATTATAGCTTTTATATCAAAATGAAAATTGCTAATATACTATCACTAGCATATAACTTTAAATAAGAAATATAAAAGTAGCAGAATTTCTAAAATGCTATCATAACTCATCTATGTGCTATATTTCAAACTCTATAAATATGATAAAAGAAATACAAGAGAGAATGAATGAAATAGTGCTTTTATTAAGCTTTATTCATGCTGACATACTTATGGTTTTCAACTTTCCATTAATTAACTTTGAATGCTGTTCAATGGCAACTTCTAGCAAATAACTTATTTACTATTTTCTATTCACACCCAAGTTGTATGTTCTTTACAAAATGTAGAATTTCACAGTAAAAGTATAGTG
Organism: Arcuatula senhousia; assembly: GCA_963971305.1. NCBI lineage: Eukaryota > Metazoa > Mollusca > Bivalvia > Mytilida > Mytilidae > Arcuatula > Arcuatula senhousia. The sequence goes on from OZ020306.1 coordinate 7,909,945, forward strand.
TGTACTAACCACAGGTTTCTTTCTAATAAGGTTACAAGTTATATAACATTATATACATGTATCTGAACAGATGTGATACCTGTCTATCCCAAATACAACATGTATAGGTTTGCACAAGGTATAAAGAATGAAAATGATGATAAAATTTTTAAAGATAACTCTTGCTGAATACATGATCCAGGTAGATATTTGATGGCAGCAGTGCATGCTGTATATATCAGAATTAGTAAGACACGCTAGATTTAGTCAAATGATAACTTACCAGACGCTACAGTAAATAAATATCAACATAAATACATCAAAAACTTATACAAACATAAACAAAACTTTATGAATAAACATAAAAAAGCTATAAAACAAAACAAAATATAATATAATTCTCTACACTACAGGCTAAATTGCAATGGAATTAGTAAACAGAATTTTTCAAGACATTTCTTTAAACAATTACTGAACAGACCAACTTTTTTTTTAAAACATAGCTTACTTGAATTGTTTATTTGAGCAATAAATTCTTTGTTTTATGATCTTAATTGTGAAATAAAATCAACATAAGAACTTGAATTAAGTTAAAAGAAAAACACACACATTTGTTAGTTTTTAGCACAGGAAAGTGGATCCAATCTCACCTGAGAACTAAACTATTTCAGGGGGTTATTTAGCATTCATCAACAACAGAGTTTTTTAAAAATATTTTCGTGAGGCATAATGAATCAATTTGTGTACCTTTGTGTCGGTATTAATGTTAACAATGTGAATAGTGAGTTGCTCATGTCAAAACAGTAAAAGTCTGATGTTTATAATGCTTTGATGTCTACCCTCATTTTCAAAACTTCAGAAAGCTTTTTGAATAAACCATTAATATACATGTGAAGAGAACAACATTCCATTCTGAACATCCACATACAACACAAATAAAACTGTGGAGACCAACCTTCTTAGGTGATGCTGTAGTTGGTGTAATGGTCTGTGATGTTTTAGGGGGCGTGGCTGACTGTCCACCAGGGGATGGCCGCACTGGAGATTCCTGGAATATGTACAAACAGAAAAGAATGTAAAATGCACCAAGTTTGTCGTTCTTCAAGACAATAAACAATGCATTATTTGTGGAATTTGTACATCTTTGTTACACAATCATGACAAAAAGGTTCTTTGTCCATGACAAATTTGATCCTTGAATCCAAAGTAACTTATTTTGAGGCTGTGTAACATACATTTATCAGCCAGGGGCATCACCAAAAACAGTTATAAAATTTATAACTTAAATATATTATTTATTTTTTTAAATAATCTCCCTTGTCAATCTTAGTGAGTGTGAAATTGTTTTTTTTTGGGTGTACATATTCAATTTTCTTTAAAGTTCCACATCAGATGATATAAGTAGGATCAAAAGTTTGATGTACAAATCTGAAGAGAATGATAAAACAAGACAATTTTGTGGACTTAGTTAAGGCAATTGCTTTATAATGAGAATTTAATGTCTTTGACTGCTATAATGTGCATAGTAACTTCCTAGTAGTGTGTATGAGATATTATGGTTAAATTAAAAGGGAAATGTTGATTCATCAAAGAAAAATAATAGTATTGATATAAACAAATTGTGAAGTCCACAAAGCTGGTTCAAAAATGGCCTTCAATTTAAAAATAACTGAAAATAGTTATATTTGAAAAAAGCACATTACTGAAAATGGTCATCTAAAAAATAATTGTTTTTGGTGATGCCCTCGACTGTTTATTTCCATGTAGATTTTTGTAATTTTTTTCCAGACAAAGAAATAAATGTAACATAACAAAGTTATGTAAACTTGATAAAACATTCACAATTCACAATTTCAGATGAAGATTTCAACACAAACAATTATATTTCTTGTTATACACAACTGCTATCTTACCCCTTGAGGGCCTGGTACAGGTGCTTTATTTAATAAGGTTTGTTGTTTGAGAAGGAAAACTTGTTCATCTTCTACTACTACTTCAGCATCTCGCTGTACAGTCTATAAATAACAACAGAAAAACATCTAACTATTGCTCTTTTGTATTATTAATATCTAAAGAAACCAAAGTAAGAAAAAGTCTTTCACAATAATTACATTGGCTGAACATGTTGAACAACATTAGATTAAGATATATATTGCAGATTGTTTCTGATAAACAAGAAAAAATCTGATGATGTGCAAAATTGAGTCAAATTATCTCCCTTGAAGGATATTAGGGACATCCATTCAAATTTGCACATCAATATTCTATGCAGTAATTATGAAATGAATTGTTATACATGAACACTACTTCCTATCTTTTATACTTTAGATTTGCCGTATAAGATGGTATGTGGATCTTTAGGATATGACACAGACGATTTAACAAATTTTTCAAATCCCATATCATTGTGACTAAATGTAAATAGATGAACACGACATAAGTTCCTACCTTTCCTACTTTTGGTTTGACTATATGATCACTATATTGGTCATCAGGTTTCATATTATGTAAATTCTCAAATAATATACTAATTTTCTTCTCGTTATCCCAGCCAGCTGGACTGTAAAATAGATCGAAAATCTATTTTCATGAGAGTAAACATAACAAGAAGTTAACTGAAGGCTGATCATCTTTTTTAAATTACTGCTGATTTATTTGAGTTTTGTCTCATACAATTATTCTGAATCTAAATAAAAAAAATGGACTTTTTTTTTCATACAAAAACATATTTTAAACTTATGCAATAGTTGTAAAGGACTCTTAAAATCAATATTACAGTAGAATTTATTCATGCTTTACAGAGTCACTAAAATACTTACACAAATACACTGTCTTTTTCTACAACATAAGCAGGTACATCGAATGGGAAACCATAAATTCTATGAACTAAATATTTATACAATAAATCACAATTCTTTTCTTCCTTCACTGATGTGTACACTAAAGAAGCACCATCTTGGAAATAAGTTAAGGACATTAAATCATTACACTAAGTATCCCATGCAAAAGTAAACACTTTCAATGCAAAACTTTTAATGAAAGTGCAAGTTTATTAGCAATGAAATTTTCTTCTGGTTAGTCTTTTTGTTATTATTCAAGACAATTCAAGGCAAAAAACATTTTTACTGATGCAAGTTATTCTTTTAACAACTTTTATTGTCATTTTATAATTTCATCGCAAATTTATGTTTAAACATTGTTTCTTTTTAATAACATTAAATCGATCAACTTGTACAATCTATCATTTTATTGGTATTAGCAATTCTAAACTTTTGAAAAATCTCTGTCATAGACAAAAATGGCTGGATTTTGTTTAACAGGAAGTAGACAAGAAAGTTTAATTGAAATCTAATCTCAGAGTATGGGACCCATGATGGTGCTGTGTATACAAAATGTCACAGGGCTGTGATAAGTAGTTACTAAGAAAACTGTTATAAAAAGTATATCCCAGCCCGCCAACCTGTTATTTACCATTTTGTTACCGAAATTTAAACTTTGTGAAATCCAACCGAAAAATTAATATAGAATTGGTGTGAATGTAATTTTGCCTTGATAATGTTAATGAGACACTCTACACTTAGGATACATTTTAGACAGAACTTTCTAACATATTGCTGGATAAAATCAAAATGTTCTTCCTTAAAATCATGCTCCTTCTCTAACTTGGAGATTGCATCAGTCTGAAATAAACAAAGGTCTTTATTAGTTTGCTACAAACATAAAACATTACAGTACTTTCTGTAAGGTGACCATACACAGAAGAGGGTGTTACACACTTTTATGTGATATTTTTAAGTTGTTTTTGTATCTTACAGAACATTTGCTTGGTTATTATGTAAATGCTTTCAAATATCCAAACAAATGCTAATCAAACACTTCAATCAAACATTTGTCTGATGATTGACAGGGAACACTAGTCTATATCTATCAAATGATGGTAGCTGTTTTTTCTATATAGAATACTTTTAAATTGTAACTGTTCGTGTTGATTCATGGATGGTGTGTCATGTACAAACATTCTACATCTCATTATTTTCTTCTCAATATAGGTTGAAACTCACATGTTACTGCTACCATCATTGCTTTTTTCTATGTTTGGGCAATTATTAACATGTGTAATTTGTAATTTGTACTAAGTAAAATAACCTGTGTTAAAACCACTACGATAGGAACACCTAGATTCTGTGTTAGTGTGCTTTCTCCGAGGGGAAGCTGTACTTTATCACTGTCTGTATGTACAGCCTGCGGATGAAGAGGATTATGATCTCTTCGTGGAGCAGATTGAGTTGTCTGCCCCTCAACTGGTTCTACATATTCTTGAAAATACCGCACCACTGAAAAAAATATATACATATTACTATTCTGTCATTTTTCTTGTTAAAAGATAGGTGATATCCTAAAAAATGTATTGAAATGAAATAAATGTAGAGAGCATATAATTTTTTTCCCTTTTAATGAGAAATTCTATATTGTAAAATAATGTATGCACATTTTTTAGTTATAAATATATATTTCTTTTGATAGGTAATGCTGTAGTTGTTGAAAATAATCATTAAATCATAGAAAAAGTCCTTAAAAAACTTATACCCCTTTAAAAACCTGAATCAATGATTTAAATAACAACAATCAGGGGTTGGGAAGGTAGGGGGCCATGGGCCATTTGCCCCTTAATGATAAAAATGGGTCAAAGACAGAAATGGCCGGATTTCATTTAAAAGGAAGTATATGAGCCACAGACCTGAAATCGAATCCCACCTTATGGGAGCCCATACTGATGCTGCATACCAAATATCAAGAGGCTGTGATTAGTAGTTGCTGAGAAAACTGTTACGAAAATTTTCTATAATTGGACATTTATGTCAAAAATTAACTAAGTTGGTAAACAGGTAGTAGATGAGCGACAGACCTAAAATCGAATCCCACCTTATAGGAGCCCATACTGATGCTGCATACCAAATATCAAGAGGCTGTGATTAGTAGTTGCTGAGAAAACTGTTACGAAAATTTTCTATAATTGGACATTTATGTCAAAAATAAACTAAGTTGGTAAACAGGTAGTAGATGAGCGACAGACCTAAAATCGAATCCCACCTTATAGGAGCCCATACTGATGCTGCATACCAAATATCAAGAGGCTGTGATTAGTAGTTGCTGAGAAAACTGTTACGAAAATTTTCTATAATTGGACATTTTCGTCAAAAATTAATTAAGTTGGTTAACAGGAAGTAGGTGAGCGACAGACCTGAAATTGAATCCCACCTTATGGGAGCCCATGCTGATGCTGCATACCAAATATCAAGAGGCTGTGATTAGTAGTTGGTGAGAAAACTGTTACAAAGTATTTTCCCCGCCCGCCGTCCGCCCGCCCGACATTCACCATTTTATAACCCGGATTTTCACTAGTGAAATCCGGCCAAAAATGGCCCCTTCCAAATTTAAAATTTTATATAGATTGTTAAAGAATGGCCCCTTCAAATTTTGAATTATAATGAAAAAAGTGGTAAATGGCCCCTTTGTAAAAAAAGCTTCCCAATCCCTACGAACAATGCACATGATGCAGCCTGAATGAATCTACTCTGAATTAATTACAATAGTATACATCTCTAACAGCTGTACAATGACCTAGATATTGATCCCAAATATCTATCATGTCTATACTGTGAATAATGCAATATTTTACATTTTAACATAATTACTATATTGATTTTCTATATAAAAACTAATAAACAACACGTCCAATGACTCACTAAGTATTGTTGAAACAGGTGTACCTGTAGACACTATGTCCATGATATCTGTTGAACAAGTTTGTTTACTTTGGTGATGAAATTGTCATTTAAATGACAATAGTTATAAATTGCATGCTCCAATAAGGTGACATTATTTCATTGGACACTTGTATTGTTGACTACTACTTACAACTTTCTTCAAATTCTTGTCGGTCATCTGTTGAGAGTTTAAGTCTATCTGTATGTTGTTGTAGTACATTTGCCCATTTTTCTAAAGATTCTAAAACAGACCATGGCTGTGACATGGATGCCATTAAAACGACTAGACTATGTTCAAAATTTTCTTCTGTTATACAAAATTTAAGTAAACTAGTGTGAGTAATATCACCATCTAACACCCAAACTCCTAATCGACTTTGATCTGAAACAAAAAGAAAAGCTGAATGACATACATGGCAGATTCTAAAATACCTGTTTTTGTGTTGTTTAGAGTTTTAACTTGTACCTTAATGTGTACTTTCATTCTGCATTGCCTACTGGTGTATAAACTGAGTGGATTTTTCTTATTCTTTTTTTTAAGTCAAGAACAATCCTACTTGTAAATGTTACTACATGTACTACGAATGGGTTAACTTGCATTCCATATTATACATATATTTTATTTTAAATCCCTGTGTAAATTGTGTGAAATGACCTAAAAATTTATATACCATTATAATTATGGAGTTTTAGTGTCTGTAAAATATTGTTAACAGACAGAAAAAGCAAAACAGTAAGACTTCTGCAACCATGATGTTGGACAATAACTAGTGTGTGACAATTGGCAGGATAGACATACATGTCTAGACTTGCTTTAGCCTTGCTATTGAGCTACAACCATTTGAGAGGCTATAACCTCTGTACAAACCATCTAATAGACATACATGTCTAGACCTGATTTAGCCTTGCTATTGAGATACAACCGTTTGAGAGGCTATAGCCTCTGTACAAACCATCTAATAGACATACATGTCTAGACCTGCTTTAGCCTTGCTATAGAGATACAACCATTTGAGAGGCTATAGCCTCTGTACAAACCATCTAATAGACATACATGTCTAGACCTGCTTTAGCCTTGCTATAGAGATACAACCATTTGAGAGGCTATAGCCTCTGTACAAACCATCTAATAGACATACATGTCTAGACCTGATTTAGCCTTGCTATTGAGATACAACCGTTTGAGAGCCACTGTACATACCATCTAATAGACATACATGTCTAGACCTGCTTTAGCCTTGCTATTGAGCTACAACCATTTGAGAGGCTATAGCCTCTGTACAAACCATCTAATAGACATACATGTCTAGACCTGCTTTAGCCTTGCTATTGAGATACAACCGTTTGAGAGGCTTTAGCCTTTGTACATACCATCTCTGTACTCATCTTTGACATCTATATAATAATATTCTAATCCTGTTCCTTTCCTAGGCTCTTCTGTGGCCTGCAGTTTGGCAATCAGTGTAGTTTTACCACACTCTATATCTCCTACAAATGTTTTAAAGCTTCATTTAACAAAGTACCACATTGCAGTATACACGTGTATCCATTAAAAAGACTAAAATTCTTATAAATATGTATTTGAAAAAGATTTAAATGGGCAAGTTGAATTTAAAACTATTTATGTCCTGTTTCATCTTGTTATGAAACAAAATATTTGTACATAATTATTGAATAACCATGAATAAGAAAATGCTGTAAATAGGGTCTTTTTAAACATACATGTCTTTAGTGTGGCAGAAATATACTTTTATTGACATTTTTTTAACAAAACTGATTTCAATTAATACAGGCAATAGGATTGCAGCAGTAATTTAAAACTTACCTAACACCAAGATTGATTTTGATGCTGGTAAATTTGTAGAAGAGCTTGATTGTACTTCTCCCAAGATGGTGGACCTGTAGTGAAAAAAAAGTAATTTAATAAGGTGAACTTTTACATTTTTGAAAGCTCAACTATAGGTCTGACATAGAATTGTGATTTGCCCCTGCCAACTGAATCAAATCTTGATCGGACTGAAAATTCATTGAATTTTGTTAATATTGCAAATTCTTTAAAATTTGTATAGACATTGTACATGTACATGTATTAATCAAATTTCACTGCCACATTTTAAATTTGTGCATATGAAACAAACTTTGTTTATACATGTATATGTATTTTCATCAAGTTTCTTATATCAAAATAGTATAACAAAATAGTATAACAAAATATATTGTGTACATGTGTGTAAACTCGCTATTTCAACATTAGGAGTAAAATCAATGTATATACATGTCATGTATATACATTGATTTTACTCCTAATGTTGAAATAGCAAGTTTTAACATGTACATGTAAGGGTGAAAATAGGAAACCAAATGGAAAACTAGAAAAACTGTGAGCCGCAGCTCACAAATAAATACCCCCCACCCCCCAAAAAATTAATCAGATAAAATTTAGCATAGGAGATGCACATCTACATTATGTCACAAAAATTGTGTGTAGGTTTCATGAAAATCCATCAAGGGGTTTAGGAGGAGTTGCAGATAAGAGATGGGCACCCCCATGTAGTCGAATGGCTGAGTCCATGTATTGCTTTGGGGAAACCCCAATATCATTCTGATCAGACTTTCAAATAGTATGTGCACATCTATATTATGTTACAAAGATTGTGTAAAAGTTTCATGACAATCCATCAAGGGGTTTAGGATGAGTTGTGGATAAGAGATGGGTACCCCCATGTAGTCGAATGGCAGTCCATGTTTTGCTATGGGAAACCCCAATAATCAAGATCAAATTTTAAAACAGTAGGTGCACATCTACATTATGTCACAAAGATTGTGTGTAAGTTTCATGAAAATCCACGAATGAATTTATGAGGAGTTCCGGATAAGAGATGGGTACCCCCATGTAGTCGAATGGCTAAGTCCATGTTTTGCTATGGGAAACCCCAAAAATCATTCTTATCAAATTTTAAAACAGTAGGTGCACATCTACATTATGTCACAAAGATTGTGTGTAAGTTTCATGAAAATCCACCAAGGGGTTTAGGAGGAGTTGCGGATAAGAGATGGGTACCCCCATGTAGTCGAATGGCTAAGTCCATGTTTTGCTATGGGAAACCCCAAAAATCATTCTTATCAAATTTTAAAACAGTAGGTGCACATCCACATTATGTCACAAAGATTGTGTGTAAGTTTCATGAAAATCCACCAAGGGGTTTAGGAGGAGTTGCGGATAAGAGATGGGTACCCCCATGTAGTCGAATGGCTAAGTCCATGTTTTGCTATGGGAAACCCCAAAAATCATTCTGATCAAATTTTAAAATAATAGGTGCACATCTACATTATGCCACAAAGATTGTGTGTAAGTTTCATGACAATCCACCAAGGGGTTTAGGAGGAGTTGCGGATAAGAGATGGGTACACCCATGTAGTCGAATGGCTAAGTCCATGTTTTGCTATGGGAAACCCCGAAAATCATTCTGATCAAATTTTAAAATAGTAGGTACACATCTACATTATGTCACAAAGATTGTGTGTAAGTTTCATGAAAATCCACCAAGGGGTTTAGGAGGAGTTGCGGATAAGAGATGGGTACCCCCATGTAGTCGAATGGCTAAGTCCATGTTTTGCTATGGGAAACATCAAAAATCATTCTGATCAAATTTTAAAATAGTAGGTGCACATCTACATTATGTCACAAAGATTGTGTGTAAGTTTCATGACAATCCACCAAGGGGTTTAGGAGGAGTTGCGGATAAGAGATGGGTACCCCCATGTAGTCGAATGGCTAAGTCCATGTTTTGCTATGGGAAACCCCAACACATTTTAAATTTGTGCATATGAAACAAACTTTGTTTATACATGTATATGTATTTTCATCAAGTTTCTTATATCAAAATAGTATAACAAAATAGTATAACAAAATATATTGTGTACATGTGTGTAAACTCGCTATTTCAACATTAGGAGTAAAATCAATGTATATACATGTCATGTATATACATTGATTTTACTCCTAATGTTGAAATAGCAAGTTTTAACATGTACATGTAAGGGTGAAAATAGGAAACCAAATGGAAAACTAGAAAAACTGTGAGCCGCAGCTCACAAATAAATACCCCCCACCCCCCAAAAAATTAATCAGATAAAATTTAGCATAGGAGATGCACATCTACATTATGTCACAAAAATTGTGTGTAGGTTTCATGAAAATCCATCAAGGGGTTTAGGAGGAGTTGCAGATAAGAGATGGGCACCCCCATGTAGTCGAATGGCTGAGTCCATGTATTGCTTTGGGGAAACCCCAATATCATTCTGATCAGACTTTCAAATAGTATGTGCACATCTATATTATGTTACAAAGATTGTGTAAAAGTTTCATGACAATCCATCAAGGGGTTTAGGATGAGTTGTGGATAAGAGATGGGTACCCCCATGTAGTCGAATGGCAGTCCATGTTTTGCTATGGGAAACCCCAATAATCAAGATCAAATTTTAAAACAGTAGGTGCGCATCTACATTATGTCACAAAGATTCATGAAAATCCACGAATGAATTTATGAGGAGTTCCGGATAAGAGATGGGTACCCCCATGTAGTCGAATGGCTAAGTCCATGTTTTGCTATGGGAAACCCCAAAAATCATTCTTATCAAATTTTAAAACAGTAGGTGCACATCTACATTATGTCACAAAGATTGTGTGTAAGTTTCATGAAAATCCACCAAGGGGTTTAGGAGGAGTTGCGGATAAGAGATGGGTACCCCCATGTAGTCGAATGGCTAAGTCCATGTTTTGCTATGGGAAACCCCAAAAATCATTCTTATCAAATTTTAAAACAGTAGGTGCACATCCACATTATGTCACAAAGATTGTGTGTAAGTTTCATGAAAATCCACCAAGGGGTTTAGGAGGAGTTGCGGATAAGAGATGGGTACCCCCATGTAGTCGAATGGCTAAGTCCATGTTTTGCTATGGGAAACCCCAAAAATCATTCTGATCAAATTTTAAAATAATAGGTGCACATCTACATTATGCCACAAAGATTGTGTGTAAGTTTCATGACAATCCACCAAGGGGTTTAGGAGGAGTTGCGGATAAGAGATGGGTACACCCATGTAGTCGAATGGCTAAGTCCATGTTTTGCTATGGGAAACCCCGAAAATCATTCTGATCAAATTTTAAAATAGTAGGTACACATCTACATTATGTCACAAAGATTGTGTGTAAGTTTCATGAAAATCCACCAAGGGGTTTAGGAGGAGTTGCGGATAAGAGATGGGTACCCCCATGTAGTCGAATGGCTAAGTCCATGTTTTGCTATGGGAAACATCAAAAATCATTCTGATCAAATTTTAAAATAGTAGGTGCACATCTACATTATGTCACAAAGATTGTGTGTAAGTTTCATGACAATCCACCAAGGGGTTTAGGAGGAGTTGCGGATAAGAGATGGGTACCCCCATGTAGTCGAATGGCTAAGTCCATGTTTTGCTATGGGAAACCCCAAAAATCATTCTGATCAAATTTTTAAATAGTAGGTGCACATCTACATTATGTCACAAAGATTGTGTGTAAGTTTCATGAAAATCCACCAAGGGGTTTAGGAGGAGTTGCGGATAAGAGATGGGTACCCTGAAGTGTAACGGAAGGACGGACGGAAGGACGGACGGAAGGACGGACGGACACCCCTATCACTATATACCCCCCACTTTTGAAGTGGGGGGTATAATAATAAAAGCACAGCAAATCTTAGGGTTACCATCACAGATGACTTTAGGAGGTTGGGGGTTCTAAAACGGAGCATCTTTTTCAGTCATCTTGCAAATTTTTAACCTACATTATAGTTTTTAAGACTTGTTATAGCATAAATGATGTAAAATTTATTTCTTTATTATACTTTATTAATAAAAAAATCACAAGATAAACACTTCAAAAGATATCAAGCTTTTTCTTAAAAAATCTGATTTCTAGGGAGATAATACCCGGATCGCGAGTTCCAAAATAGCCGCCATTTTACCCCGATTTTACTGGAAAACTTGTACCTACTCTCTGACGAATGAAACGGGGAAACCTGTTCCTTTCTCTCCAATCCCTTGGAAATGTTTGTTTTTATATTTCTTCAACCAATACAAATAGAAGAACAAAACTTTTTATTCAATTTTCTTGAAAGAAATCGGTAAACATGTTGCTTCCATTGCTCTCAATGTTCTGACGTCAGATCTTACCTCAGTTGACCTTTGACATTTGGACATTCTAATATCCGGAATGTTCCGGAATGGATTTACTCGCGATAGGTCTATTGGCGGGAAAATGTGTGACTAATTTTTAACAAAGAAATGTGTTTAAAAATTTAGTTTTCCTTAATTATTTCCAAAAGGAGTACCATGACCCCATGTTTTTTATCATAAAAATCAAAAGTATATCCCATTTTTGTTATTTTACACGAATTTGTAGAAATTTTATGTAAGGTTTTAAAAATATATGCATTTTGAGAATTTTTCCTATGCAATCTATACAAATTCCTTAAATTTTGAAACCCAATTATTTAAAAAATAAGCACCATGACTTATTGTTTTTATTGTATATTTTCAATGCTCTTAATAATGCCAATTTACTATAAAAGTTTGGAAAAGATCAGACGTCAAATTTTTAGACCCCCCAGCCTCCTTAAAATGGAACAATCACATTATATTTTTAGTAGCATCTTGCAAAAGGCCAACAAAGTACATTGAATGTTCAGGCAAACCATCAAGAGGACAAAGTGAACACTAACACTCTACATCCTTGTCCTTGATGCAGGGCACTAAGAATGAAACTGTGCATGTAAATCAATCCTCTAGGATTGCTTGGTAATGCAAAAATCTACAACATGTGATTACTGTTAAGAATAGCTTTGCTTTTAACTTCGAATTTCTTTCTTTTGAAAACTGGCCACTTTATTCTCAAAAGCAGTTCTCAGCATGTTGCCAATTATTTCGCTATAATTCCACTAAAATTGTCATAAAATAGCTCATATACGTCATTTTTTAGTTCATTGCTTTTCCATAAAAATCCCTCCATTAAACAGAAATTATCATGTGACTTTTCAATACGCTTAATACTTCAATTTAGGCCATAAAACCTGGTTCAACCCTCCATTTCATTTGAAATGCCTGTACCAAGTCAGGACCATTGCGATCCACCAATTCTCCAGTATGACCGATTCGTTTTTGTCATTTTCTCTGGACTATGAGATTGATCATTCAAGTTCGGTAGTTTTGTTATTACCTTTATTGAATGAAAAAATATTCTAACATGTGTAAAAATATTTCCAGAATTGAAGACTCCATTGTTAATAAACAACAAAGCAGTATTTATTTTGATCTATTTATCTTTCTTGCACTGGAAGTCGTCATGCCCCCCCCCCCCCCCCCCAAAAAAAGAACTTTCTCCATGTGGCATGTTCACCAGCCATTCCGCGCTACTGTGAAACTGACGTATTAAAGGCAATTTTGTCTAAATCAGGTTCCATTTCCGATCTGACTGTCCAAATTATTTCACAATATTATATATTTTTGTAATGTTAAATTATTTAATTGTGAATTGAGAAGCCGGTTAACATTTCTTCATATTGATTATCTTCGATTCATTTATTTTTAGAGTTCATCTTCATAGCGTAACTGATTAACTTGTTCATTTCATTTTTTTTTTTTTAGTGATATCTAGTCTCTTATATGAGTAAATTTTATCATTATGTGCAAAGATTGCATGACGAAACATGAATTTTTTTAGCGTTGATAGAAGAAATGTCAATATTTTTAAACCAGGAACCACTTACTCTTCTGGAGTACCTGAGTTCACTCTTGTTACGACTTGAGTTTGCGTTATTGATATCTGTTCAGTTGGTTTTGTATTTCTTTGTGCTGTTTGATCGTGTGTACAGGTTTCGTCGTTGCCCTTTCGGACTTTTGACACTTGAATGCCCCATTGGTGCCTGTGCCTCTGCCGTTTTAAGTTGTACAACATGTATGAGCTGAATAATTTTTCCTTCAACGTCTTGTATAGCACGCTTGTTTTCCCGAACTTTCTGCATCTTTACTACACTTTTTTTTTTAATTCTAGACGTCATGAAACACATATGTAACCCGCAAGCAAAGCTAGTTTGTTTTTATTTTCAAACAACAAAATGAATAAAATTATTTGTAACTTCGGGAGCGACACAGGTTTAACCTGCCTCATTTTTATATTTGAAAATCGGGTGGCAAGAATTACTTGTTAGTGTGTGATATTTGATTTGATTTTGTTTTCCTATGTCGGGCTATGAGTCATTGGAAGTTTATAACCAAGTTCTTGGGGACTTGACACAATTTGCATTTTATTTTCTTGGTGTAACGACAGACAACAAATAGATCACATACTGTCCATGACAGACTCACTTGCAGTGGACAGACAGTGACAGAGGAGAGGGTAGACAACAGTCAAGACAGTAAATTACTTTTGATAGATAAATTATGCTGATGGAATGAGAAGAATTTAACATTTATGAAATGACCAATCATAAAACAGAAAAACTGGACAAAAAGAAGAATGGTACAAGAACATTATTGACTGAATACCAAAGATTTTGGCCTTCGCTTTCATCGTCATCGGCCGTTGTAGAACCCAATCTGTCATTTCGCTCGCCAGTGGGCGCCATCTTGGACCGAAAGATTACCCGGATGGAAGAAAATGTGCGCAGGCGTAGACATCCTTCGTGGCAGAGGATGAATCACGATGAGCATGATGAGGTAATCAGTGTCCTCGACCTTCCTTTCAAAATGTAAACAAACCCTACACTGAGCAAAAAAAGAAACCTTCAAAACTATAGTGTTAAGACAGGTATAATGTCATAGTTCTGAAAGAAGACTCCTCATGCAATCTGATCATGATCCATGACATCATGATACATGTATATATGGGGGATGGCCAGGCCAGGGGATTTTCTTCCCCCACTCCCCGCCCCTTACACCCCTGCTCCCCACCACCTCTGTTCCCCACCCCTTCCACTCCCGCGCCCCGCCACCCTGTCCTCTTGTCTGCCCCTGTATCCTGCTCCCCGCCCCTACAACCCCCAGTCCCCACCCCCTCTACCCGCCTCCTCAACCCCCATTCTCCCGCCCCCTCATATATATATTCTCATGTCCCATGTCTAATATTTACTTATTACGTAATGTTAAGGTTAAGGCATTGGACTTAAAATTACAGGTCAACACCTCAATCAGTTTGGCTCTGTGGGTGAGTCCCACACTGTTGCTTGGGGATTTCATCAATTTTCCAACTTGGAATATCTGGCTTTCCTTCCACACAAGCCTGGCAACCGTGCAAGGACCTTTAAGCCAAACGGTCGTTAATCTTTCCATCAATCAAAAGCAATTTTTACTGAGTGTGTATTTATCGATGTTATTCAAATCTTACCTGGGAGTCTTTTCCGTCTTTCAGGTCCAGCACAACCTCTTTTTCAACTGTGTAGGGTTTGGTACATCTCAATAACAATTTGATCCACATCAACCAAAACCAGTGAGGAAGTAACAATATATTTACATGTACATCACAATTGCACTGTACATTATATAAATCATAGGAAAGTTCATCGGTTGAATTCAAACTGTAACAAATCAATCCTGGTATTAAGCTATTTTCTTAGTGAAATAATGAATTGATTTCGAATTTAAAAAAAAAATAGATGACTTGCCTGATGAAATTTCATTTTCTGCTCATATCTACATGACTGTAGCGTTTATAATAATATATTCCAATTATAGGGCCCTGTATAGAGCATTAATGACAATCAACAAATTACAAAACATTACAATGTAAAACCGTTACTGTAGATTATTGATTGCAAACATTACAGAAAACATACATGTATAAGTGTAAAAAAAGGTATAAATACATAACATCATTTGTTATATTAGTAGTTATCTCTTTTGTCAATTCAGGGTTGCCACCCATCCTTGAAACCTGGAAAAACCCTTGAATTTTATTTGTCAGTTCAAGGTCCTGGAAAAGACCTTGAATTTTGGAAAAAATGAAAATATTGTTGAAAAACCCTGGAATTTTATAGTTCCACAATCAAAGGTTCATGATTGAACTGTTTCACAGAAAATTTCATCGAGGGACTGAAATTTTGTTGGCTATTTTCATCCTTGAAAAAACCCTTGAATTTTGCAACAACAAAATAGTGGCAACCCTGTGTCATATAATACTTAAAAATCAGCTAATTTTCAGTTGAAATCCTAGTTTTCATTTGTCAATAACCAATAAAACAAGTATTTTTTTGTATTAAGGGATATCAATGAAGGGAATTTACTGTGTAAAAGTTTTAAAAAATCAAATCTTAATCTAGAGTATACAGGACATGTTAATACAACCCGTCCGATTTAAATATGGACATTCGATTGTAGCGTACAGTGAAGTGTGCAAACACAACAATGAAAATTAATGTGGTCATGAACAAGCCAATCGGTAACAAAAACCACAAATCGTCACAGTAGGAAAACCCCCCATTTATCAATATCCAATCAGATTGAATGTTTGCACGACCCATTCATTCAATCAATGTATTTTTATGTAATCAAATGTAACGATTTGTGGTTTTTGTTAATGATTGGCTTTGTTCATGACGACGTAAATTTTCATTGTTGTGATTGCACACTTCACTTTACGCTACAATCGGAAGTCCATAGTTAAATCGGACGGGTTGTAAAAAGTGAATTTTGTCTTGTATATTTCCTGTGTTACATTGTAAAAAAATTCGGTCTGTTCTTTCTAATTTTCTAATTTTCCAGAAATATAGATAGTATAGATGAACATATG
The DNA here is from genome assembly GCA_963971305.1 of Arcuatula senhousia. NCBI lineage: Eukaryota > Metazoa > Mollusca > Bivalvia > Mytilida > Mytilidae > Arcuatula > Arcuatula senhousia. The sequence continues at coordinate 7,926,514 of OZ020306.1, forward strand.
GTAAAATATATTAAAATCTATTGTGACTTTATAACATATACATGTATATTGCATTTACTATCATTTAGTTGATAATCATTACACCCACAAAAATGATAACTGATATTTAGCAAATAAAAATGATAATTGATAAAGCAAATACCAAAGTGAAATTTTGTAAATAAATAAGATTCCTTATTTCCTGCTATAGAATGAATTTCCTGTATCCCGCTATGTAGAAATCCTGAATTCCCTTTGACATAAAATGATCTTCACTAAGTTTTATTTGTTAAATCCCTAATTGACAGTAAATAAATAAGCCATTTAGAAATCATTTAAGAGGATGACCATTTGATTCTGAGGCAGTTTCGGTAGAAACAGATTATTTTTTTTCAAAATTTTGCGGGCCAGAGTATTATTTATTTTCTGCATACAATAGCTTAATTGAGCAAGGATCTTGGGACGGATTATTTATTTTCTTGCAAACAAAGGCCAGATTATTTATTTCCAACCTTTTCCAGGCCAGAATATTTATTAACAAAAACTGCCAGGCCCCCCCTCAAAATCAAATGGTTTCCCCTAATGTCCTGCAAATTCATAAATAGATTTTTTTACAATGGCAATTTCATTCTTAAAGCAATGAATCAAAAATACTTTACAAAACAATTTATTTGCCTATGTTTGCTTAGATTGAACACTTTTTGTCTCGCCTGCAACGAATAGTTGCGGAAGGCGAGACATAGGTATTACTTTCCGGCGGCGGCGGCGGCCGTGTCGTAAACTTTTTTGTAAGACTTTTGTGGACGATTAATTGTTGGAAAAGTATATTAGGTAGGCATCTGATATTTGGTATACAGACAGTTCAGGTAATGGTCTACGCAACTGTCACCATGTCATGTGACCCTGACCCCATTTTCACGCTCCAGTGACTCTGTGAACTTAGGTCTTATTTCAGGCCGTAAACTTTTTTGTAAGACTTTTGTGGACGATGAATTGCTGGAAAGTTATAATAGCTAGGCATCTGATATTGGGTAAACAGACAGTTGCGGTTATGGACAACGCAACTGTCACCATGCCATGTGACCATGACCCCATTTTTACGCTCCATTGACTCTGTGAACTTAGGTCTCTTTTTTTTCAGACAGAAAACTTTTTGTAACACTTGTGTAGACAGTGGATTGCTTGAATAGTATAATAACTAGGCATCTGTTATTAGGTATACAGACACTTTTTGTGTTTATATCAAGAAATGAAAGCTTAGGTAGTTGATTTAAGTGATGGTGCAGGCAGGCGAGACATACTTTTAGTGGCCACACTTGTTTAATATTCACGTGTTTTGGTATGTTAAGTTTGAAAATTTTAAGTAACCAATAATATTTCTGTTTGTATTGTAAGTTTTATGTTCATGTGAATTCATCTTAATTTATCTTCTAGAAAATGGAATTTGTGCTGGTAGACAATAGAAGACAGAAGAAATCCATTATAACTCCTTCCACTGCTGAGCAGGAATTGTTCACAGCCATAGCTACTGATGACCTAGCCAGAATAAGGAGACTGATAGATTCTGGAGTGGACCCAAACTGTATGGTTGAAGGCTGGAATCCCCTTACTGCTGCATGTGAATTAGATAAAGTCCATATTGTAGATTACTTGTTAGAAGTTTTACAAAAAGAGGTAAGCATAAAAAAATGTTTTTATGGAATATAATTCACCATAGGATGTTGACTTTTAACCCTACTCTTTAAAAAATTGACCTCTAAGTATATATAAATGACCAAAATGGTCTTTACATTGTAAAGAGTTCCTTGATCATGAATTACTTTATTAAAGATAAAATTTATTTATAATATATATGAACCTGTGTTTGTACAACAAATGCATGTACATTTTATGTGATGAAACAAATTTTCATTACATACATACGGTAGTAGCCATAATTTATGAAAGGATATGGAGTAAATGAACACAAGACCACAACACATATGTTAACTCCAACTGAAGTTAATTTTTTTATGAGCTGTATGGCCATTTCGTAAATGAATTCCTCATGTATGTAGGCATTTATTAACTGATCACAACTCAAATTTTGATGCTTTTGTATGATACAGTGTACATAATGACTAGCCATATGATAAAGTATGGATTTATACTGGTCAAAATTAAAATTCAGAGAGGCTGAGTATTAAGATGTATCTAACTAAATATTAAATTTTGAGTTTCATTGTATGGTTTTAGGATGATAAGCTCAGGCAGGATGGCAAGAGTTATACTTCCTTCATAGATAGACATAATGGGCATGGAGATACTCCACTGACATGTTCTGCCAGACGTGGTCATGTCAACGTTTGTCAAACCTTATTGGACACCAATGCCAACATTAATGAAACAACTATTGGTGTTCGCCAAACTCCTCTTATGTGTGCTATTGAGCATGACCAGGCAGATGTTGTTGATCAATTGATCTCGTATGATGCTGATGTACAGATATCAGACAATGTAAACATAACCCCTCTGTATGCTGCCATCAAAGGACAGAACTTTTCTATTGTGGAGAAGTTGATCCAAGCAGGATGTGATATCAATATTGGTAGTCAGGACCATGCACCCCTCTTCCTAGCAGCAAGACTGGGGAGATTGGATGTTGTAGAGGTATAAACGTTATTATATTGAAATTAAACAACATTAGTTAGATAGTCTAAAACCTACATGTAATTGACACAGTCAGTGCATCGCTATTCTAAGTATATAAGATCTCTCCAAACATTTATTGATAATCATTCAATAATTACAATGTAGTTACTAAATATCCATTTTATAACAAATTATTTTCGTCCTAAAAGTATCTTTTGGAGTTTTGACTGTGCATCCTCTTACCTTTCTGACCACATGAAATGTGTTGTTAAGCACTGTAGTTTCTATCATTTGCTAGCACTTGTTTAAAATCTTATTGGGGTGAGTGTAGGGAGGTACACGTTTGATGGTTAAATAATTTACTTAGGTAAAATCTATTTTTAAAGAAAAGAAATTTTGCCATAAACATACTTGTGGAATAGCCCTAAGCTGTTAAAAATCTCTTTTTTTCAGGCATTATATAAAGCTGGCTGTGATATTAACATTCCAAACAAGTATGGAGTTACTCCCCTTTATGAAGCTGTGCACAAAGGTGAGGTGGACAGGTAGTAATAATTCACTGTCTAATAATTATTTAATAGGGGTCTGCTGGAGGAATTGTCTTTAGTAGATTGTCTGGTTTTTATCCGACCGCAAAATTTTTGCGATCTTATAATGTTATGGCGATGTCGTTGTTGTTGGCGTTGGCGCTGTTGTCGTCGTCTGTAGACATTTGGTTTCCGTGCGATAACTTGAGTAAATATTGACCGATTGTTATGAAATTTTGATATGATGTTTGTTACCACTTAAGGAGGGTTGGTATTGTCTTTGGGGTTGGTTGCCCCTACCATTTTAGAAAAAAGGGCAAAAAGGGGCTAAAAAGGGTGTATTGACAAAACTGTTGTAAAATGTTTATTATTCACTTGATTTGGAAGATTCTTTTTTAATTAAATTCCTCATTAAAATCTCTACTAAATGTGTCAATGGTTTTAATATATATTGCACTGTTACATTGCTACAGGGGGCCAAAAAGGGGCCACACCTCAAAAATCAACTTTTTTATTTGTGGTCCGATTTTGAAAATCTTTTTTTCATTGGAATCCTTGTGAAAATCCCTGCCTGTGTTTTTCAATCAGATTTGCAATATCTCTAACCATTTTCGAGAAATTAGGGGTCAAAGGGGCAAAAAACGCCATTTTTGTCTCGCCTGCGACGAATAGTCGCGGAAGGCGAGACATAGGTATTACTTTCCGGCGACGGCGGCGGCGGCGACGGCGGCGGCGTAAACTTTTTTGTAAGACTTTTGTGGACAATGAATTGCTTGAAAAGTATAATAGCTAGGCATCTGATATTTGGTATACAGATAGTTCAGGTTATGGTCTACGCAACTGTCACCATGCCGTTTGACCCTGACCCCATTTTCACGCTCCAGTGACTCTGTGAACTTAGGTCTTTTTTCAGGCCGTAAACTTTTTTGTAAGACTTTTGTGGACGATGAATTGCTTGAAAAGTATAATAGCTAGGCATCTGATATTTGGTATACAGACAGTTCAGGTTATGGTCTACGCAACTGTCACCATGCCATGTGACCCTGACCTCATTTCACGCTCCAGTGACTCTGTGAACTTAGGTCTTTTTTCAGGCTGTAAACTTTTTTGTAAGACTTTTGTGGACGATGAATTGCTTGAAAAGTATAATAGCTAGGCATCTGATATTTGGTATACAGACAGTTCAGGTTATGGTCTATGCAACTGTCACCATGCCGTGTGACCCTGACCTCATTTTCACGCTCCAGTGAATCTGTGAACTTAGGTATTTTTCAGGCGCGAAAAACTTTTTTGTAAGACTTTTATGGACGATGAATTGCTGGAAAGTTATGATAGCTAGGCATCTGATATTGGGTAAACAGACAGTTGCGGTTATGAACAACGCAACTGTCACCATGCCGTGTGACCATGACCCCACTTTTACGCTCCAGTGACTCTGTGAACTTGGGTCTTTTTTTCAGACAGAAAACTTTTTGTAATACTTGTGCGGACAATGGATTGCTTGAATAGTATAATAATTAGGCATCTGTTATAAGGTATACTGACACTTTTTGTGTTTATATCAAGAAATGAAAGCTTAGGTAGTTGATTTTAGCGATGGTGCCGGCAGGCGAGACATACTTTTAGTGGCCACACTTGTTATTTAAAGTTTGTCTAGGTAAATAAATTTAGCTGTAGTGAACCAGCCAATTGTTATGAAGTTTTAATATGATGGTTATATACACTCAAGGAAGGTTGATACTGTATTTGGGGTTTGTGGCCCCTAACCTTTTAGAAAAAAGGGCCAAAAGGGGATAAAACAGGTGCATTGACAAAAATGTTTTAGAATGTTTATTATTCATTCGATTTTGAAAATTCTTTTTTTGTTGAATTGCTCATTGAATTCGGTCACATAACTGTGTCCATGGTTTGAAAATATATTGTACCTTTACATTGCTGCAGGGGGCCAAAGACATGCCACACTTATAATATCAACTTTTTATTTTTCGTCAGATTTTCAAAACCTTTTTTTCATTGGAATCAATGTGAAAATTCCTACCTGTATTTTTCAATCAGATTTGCAATAATTCTTAACTTTTTATTTTGAAAAAATAGGGGTAAAAAAGAACCAAACATGTCAATTAATATAAGATTTTTCTATTATAGATGTTATTGTAAATATATTAGTGTCAAATGTGCATTTTAAAGTCAACCACAGGGTGCATGTGTCAAAAGGCTTTGAAAGTCCACCATGGGCTGCATGTGACCAAAGCAATAGATTATCCATATTGGGCCTCCAATGTACAGTGTTCAACATGTTGCGGTCGTATCATGCTGCGCTCGGCGTAGCTTTTTATTATTCATAATTCTACTTGAAAATAACCCTCAGAGATAAAATAATTCCCGATTTTGACCTATCCCATATCAGTCAACAATTAATTTACAAGTGTGAACATGTATATCAGTCTACTGGTATACCTTTAAGAGAAATAGGATTTCCACTCTTCAAATTGAATATGAATCGGCTTTTAATTTCGCCAGTAAACTATGTGCATATTTTCTCTTCACTCCAAGTGATGATAACTAATATTAAGGCATGGAAAACTGTCAGATTTATTATACTCCACACAAACTAAGTTAGGGGGTATATACATGTAGGAATCATCCAGTCGGTCTGTCCGTTTGTCTGCCTATCTGTCTGTCTATCCACATACCTTGTAAGCACAATTCCTCCTTTTAATGAGACTTTACATGAAGTAAGTACATCATATGGAAAAGTGCATGAAGAATTTTCATTGCTGTCAGGGGAGATAATTTGACTTAGACTTTCCAATGAATGACCTTGTAAGTGCAACTCCTAAACAATAATTGGACTTAAGTTTTTATCTATCAATGAAGTTTCCAATGTATCCCTTTGTAGGCTTGCTCACAGTATTCCTTGTTTATTCTACATGTGCAATTTTTAAGAACATCAATAACTATGTATTTTCCTGTTCATAAATAGATTAAATACAATTATAGTTGACTGTTATCTGAATGAGATTAATATTTCTTTCAGGTCATTTTCATGTAGCTGAATTCCTGGTAGAAGTAGGATGTGATACAGATAAAGTAGACATCTATGGTGTTTGTCCTCTCCATGTGGCTGCTATGTCAGGAGATTTACAGTCTGTTATTATGCTCTATATGGGTAGGCTGGTCGTTATGTATGTGATAAATGGAATGACACTAGTTTACATGTATAAGACAGACTTTAAATAATCAGCAAGAAATACAGCAAAAACAGATAGGATCCTGCCCACTGTAGTTGTCTTTATAAACTTGGTTATTATTTTAATGTATATGTTGAAATCAAAAAGTTTTACCCACAAAAACATTAAAAAATGGTATTTCACTTAAAAAATGCAATCACAGTATCATTGACACTTTACAAATGTGAAATAAAAGAAACACTGGCTAATTTTCATAGATTGATCCTTCTCATTACAGCTGGTGCTGATGTAAGGTTAAGAACCCAACAAGGACTAACAGCTCTACACCTGGCCATGGAAATGAACAGATCACAAGTTGTAGAATACTTCCTCAGTAAAGGAGCTAATATAATGAAGAAACCACATGGTGACAATAGGTCAGTTTATAAACACTACAACAAAATTTGAGCAGTTTATGGTCACATTGCATAAAAACACTTTGTTTAATTTTTTTTTTTTCATTTTAACCATTGTTTTCCTGACAATCTTATTTTGGTGGATAAATAGAAATGCATGTAACTGTTAAGCTTGTAACTTAAATAAAACTATATCTGTTCCTAAAACATGAATGGCAAGGAAACTTGATATAAAGGAAAATCAATATAAAAAAATTACATAGAAGATAATGAGATTTGGAATAAGTGTCCATGACACAGCTGACATAAACAAATGACAATTTAACAAACCAACAGCCTTCTAAGAGGCCAGTAGGTGCTGCTTGCTGTTTTGCGATTGACACATTAACCCTCTACATATAATTTATGAGAGATAATTGGTCTCTTGTTTCTTTCCCTAATGGAGTGGAACAATTTCAATGAAATTCTTCTGGTTCTTGTTTCTAAAAAAGAACTGAAGCATATTTTTGATGAGACAACTACTTTCTGAAATAATTTTAAAGAATTATCCTCATTATTAACATGTTTCTGGTTATATACAAATGAGGACTAAAACTGTATTGACTCATTTAGGTTATTTTATTCTTCAGTGTCTTGACATCAGATCAGTAAGTGGGCGCGTTACAAATAATCCAGTTTTATTTGTACATGTATTATAAAATATATGCACACACCAATTGTATTGTTGTTCTACACATACTTTTATTTTGTCATATGTATATTGTATTGAAGCAGCTTGTTTTTTTTTTTTCAGTTTGAAGAGTATTGCTAATGTCTTTGAGAAAAAGAACGTTGAAACAGTTGAAGTTCTATTGAGATATTGTCCAGAAGTTCCCCTACACCATTATCCTGGGTTGTCTGATATATTTAGGTATGTAATCATGAAGAAAAAATACACCTCCAGGACATATAGTCTGTTGATCCAGTTATTTGTTAAGCATACTTAGGTTAATTCATGCAGATTAGTTTGTTTACAAAACCATTTTACAATTAAACAGTTTTGGCATGGATGTACAACAGAACAAAACAAATATTTAAGGTGTAGAACATCAGTGGGTTTTAGACATGTATTATATCTTCAATGGAAAAACTTGCTAATCAATTAAACTTCTAAGCAAAATGTGTTATTTCAAATAAACAAGCTTAATCATTACGTTTAATCAACATGTAGTAGTAATCAACATAAAATATAAAAAAAAAAAATTGGGGGGGGGGGGGGTATATAGGAATCACCCTGTCTGTCCATCTGTCCACATATCTTGTAAGCGCCCTTTCTCCTAAAACGCACAACTGCACAACAGATTTTGATAAAACTTTACAGGAAGGTAGTTATATATACATGTGCATGAAGAATTTTCACTGCTCTCAGATTTCCTTCAGGGGAGATAATTGGACTCAAGACTTTTTAAATACAGAATTAAATGGGAGACCTCCTAAGCGCAACTCCTCCTAACCCACTTGACAGATTTTGATGAAACTTTACAAGAAGGAAGTACACCACATGTTAGATGTGCATAAAGAATTTTCATAACTCTTGGATATCATTCAGGGGAGATAATTGGACTTGAGGGGTTTTTTTTGGCAGTAAAGGGTCCAACATGAATGGGGGTATCCTTTTGTGTGCCTACTGACAGTATTACTTAACTTGTTTCCTTGTATTTTAGTGTATGTTTATGTGCATGGATATTGGAATAGAAATAAAGTTGTTTTTTTAAATTGAGTGATTATATTTTACAGTCAGAATGGTTACTTATTGAAGCTGTTGTTTCTATCTGGTGTAAGGAAAGTCCCTGGTGTGTTAACAATACCCAGACTCCATCCTTACTATGTAGAAGATAAAGAACTATCACAATGGCTCAAAGACTACCAGAAAACACCTCTGACTCTCAAGTCTATATGTAGGACAAGTATACGTAGAAGTCTAGGCAATACATTGTTGTTTAAGATCAATACCATGGTGCTTCCCACTAGTATTAAAGACTATATCTGTCTTAGAGATGTCTGCTGATATTCACTGTACATAGGTCCAACCATATAATTTATAATGAAAGCAAGATGGGAACACGAGAAACCTCAATCTCTGTTTCAATGGCGTGCTGGCAAGTCATCTATGATTCTTCATTGACTGTGAACAAGCTTAGTCCTTTTTAGTTCAATTTGACTGAATGTCCCCTTAAAGGGGTAAAAGCTCATAGAAGACATCCTTATAGTGTAAGGATGAGGTGAGCAATTCATGCTCCTGGGAGCCTCTCGTTTAATTGTAATGTTTTTTTTTCTGATGAACGACTTTTATAGTGCCTTTGTCTTTCAATAAAACTGAACCTGACCTTAAATTGTAGCAATGAGAAGCAACATATCAAAAATGCTTTTTTAGTAAGTTATATTTGTTGAACTGCTATTATTTTATATATATTAAATGTATCTTTTTAAAGATTTCTTTTTAAGATTAGATTGATTTAAATGTTTTTTGCTGTTTTTAAGCTATGTTAACTACCTCATGTAGTAATTAATTTGGCTGCTGCTCGATCAGTATTGATTTTATACTTTTTATGAAGTCAAAGAATTTGGTTCATTATTTTCAGTTAATTAGGATATTTTACATATAATGGCTAAAAAAGCTGGCTGTTTTCTGTTTCGTCACATTATATTCTATTGTTAATGGCAAATTACTTATTATAAATTGAAATACCTCAGAGCTTCAAATATTAGTTTTTTTAAACCTTCTCACATAATCAAGAACTATTTATCATATGTGAACATTTACAGCAAATTACATGTTTTTATTTGTTAGACCTGTATTTAACAAAAGTATTTAAAAAAAAAGTTCTAAGATAAAATAATAAATGTGTGAATTTTCTCCATGTAATAATTGTACAATGAACAAGAAAATGTCTAACAGACATCATTCCCTATCTAGAAACATTTGGATTGGACCCAAACACTATATGATCCCTACTTTTGTAAATGGGGCATAAAACTACCATTATTGATCATGTATATATTTATATCCCCACCACCTATGTGGGTCAGACATATAGTTTTACCCATGTTCTTTCATTCGTATGTCTGTTCATCCATCCACCTGCAACACTTTGGTTAAGGTCAATAACTCAGATTCTACATGTTTTAATGTGTCAATGATATTTTACTACTAGATGTGTCTTGGGTAGTGCTACACCACCAACTAGAATTTAATAGGTCACTGTAGGAATTTACAATGATTTTAACCTTGATATCTTGCAGAATTATGTAAATAATTGTTTTTAAGTTTATGCAGTTAATGCATATTAGTTTGTTCCATTTGTTTTTATTTCTTAATGTCTTTCATAAGAAGGTTTTTTTACTGTCAAAACCATGTATATTATTCCTCCTGTGGAGGGTGTTTTTTTTTGTAAAGCATCCTTTGTAAACTTTTTGTTGCATCTAATGTCTACTTTTGTTTATGTTTACCACTTTTAATCACTTAATGTTTATTTTTATTTTCTGGGTTTGTAAAATTTTTGTGTGCCAGTCTTATGAGTAAGACTGTATGAAGATTGCATCTGTGAAAGGATCTCTGTTTTTTTTTCTCTTTTGTTTTTCTCTAAATTGCATTTAAGTCATTGACAGGTAATAAATTTATGCCGAAGTTAATTATTTATATTCATCATTGGTACTTTATTCTCTAGTTTAAAAAATTCATTTTTATGAAAATTTAATCTTCTGAAACTAGGAAGATATGCATGCATACATGTGTATGGTTACACATTGTTTTTTTTTATGACAAATATGACAAAACTGTTGATTTTAATTTTAATTATTTACTTGTTCCTCAGAGTACATTTACCTAAATCATTACATATCTTATTTGTCAGTTGGCATAAAATGCAGCTTGTTATTCTTATGTGATTTAATGAATTAGTTCTAGTCCTAACTTTTTATACATTGTATGGTCAATGTATGATGTATGTCCCAAGTTTTTATATGTCACTGTTCTTGTCTGAATGTTAATGTATTATTGTCTGTTAGATGATAGAAATGAATCATTTCAATAAAGATCTTGTTTGTTATTATTTTGATAAGAACTTTGGAAGATTTGAAAAAGGATTCCATTATTAACTGAATCCATGAAGGTTGGTTAAGAACAAGTCCTCAGTAGGAAATTGACAACACTTGTTTTAGACTGGGGTGCTATAGAAGGGTAAACAGTTTCTGCTTGTTGCAACTTACTTGTCGTGTTGTTTTAAATGCTTAATTTGGAATAGGTCAAATCTGGTAAAGGATAACAGATCAAAAACTTGATGACAAACTAAAATATGTACTCATCTGTAAGATCAAACTCTCTTATTTGTCTATAAGCAAATGACTGTTGGGGTTTCACATCATTTTTGATGCACATTGATCACACAGAACAGTCAGTTTTTATGGTGAAGAAAAACTTGAAGAAACCACATACCTTTGGCAGATAAATGAAAAACCTTATTACATGCAGGTGGCAAAGACTCAAATACCTGCATAGATAATTGACTAGAAATCTATAGCATGGTATTTAAACAACTGCCTTAGTCCACAAAGCCACCAGGGCCTGGTGCAGATCTGAAATTTACAAGGTGATGATTTACCATATGATTATGCTCATATTAAAATTTCATGCAAATCCACCAAGCTTTCCTTGACTTTGTCGGTTCAAGTTCGGTTTTTTAGTGTGTTTCTTTTCAGTTCTGTCTTCAATATCATTTTTGTCTTTGTTGTTCCTTCTTACAAAATTTGAAAGTCTCTTACAAAGCTTTTGAACTTTTATCACTATACATCATACTCTGAACATGGAAACCAAGTAGTATAGCTTCCATCAATATATCCATCCAAAGTGCACTTTCTACAGAAATAAAACAAACATTTCATAAAAAGGTTTATTCTAGTTAACATTTAAAAGGTATATATATCACAGTTGACATGTTACAAAATGTAAAACATACAAAAATGAATCTAAAAGGTTAGAAAAATATAACAAAGTATAAAAAAAAGAATCTAAAATTGTAAATAATGACAAAATACCAACCAAAATACAAACAAACATCATCAAAAACAGTTATTTTCATTTAGATAAAACAAGAAATCTGTGCTGACTAGTGATACCCCTGCTTTCATAACTACTACTAGTATGCAATGTATTTTAAAGTTTACGGCAAACAGTAGGTAAATGTTTGATGGATAACAAAAAGGTATCCCACAATACATTTTGTACATCATGTCCATATCAAGCTTAATTGTTACCAAATATCAGCAACCTAGCAGTAATAGTTGCTGAGAAACACATGTAAGTGAATGAAAAGGGTGATATATTTTTTTAAAAGTTTTTGGTTAACAGGAAGTAGATGTCTGATGGATTCAAAAACATATCCGACAATACATCATATCAAGCTTGTTACCAAATATCAGCAATATAGAAATAACAGTTGCAAAGTTATGGGCAAATGAAATGGGGAATGAAAGTGAGACGAAAAAATCATTAGTTTTCGATAAACAAAAAGTAGAGGTCGGATGGATCTAAAATGTGTACCACAAAACATCATATCAAAATCAAGAATGTGACCAAAATCAGTAATCTAGTTGCCAAGTAATGAGCAAGTGAAAAGCTGTATGGACGGAATTAAAGTGTGACAAGGAAAATGTTAAGTTTTTGGTAAACAGGAAGTAGATGTCTAATTCGCCTAAAACATATTCAATTATGCATATCCATATAAAGCTTATCACCAAATATGAACAACCTAGGACTAATAGTACATGAGTTATTAGTAACAAAAAGTGGGACGGAACTACAGAACTAGGGAACCACAATACTATGGATGGACACAAGTAAAACAGTATGCCCCCTTTCTTCAAAGCGGGGGTATAATATGAATGATGTCAAAAAGATCCCTGATATATTTATTAGCTGATTCGTACATTCATTTGATGGATGAAAATCAAAAACATTGTTATTGAATCCAATTATGAATCAATGTGCTATTTACTCTATTTTATTCAAATAAAATTGGATGGAGCCATTTTTTTTCATTCTATCTGGTAAGATTGAAATAAAAAAAAATCAGTAACATGTAAGTTAATTTAATAGGGTAATATCAGTCACTTAAAAAAAACTCTCAAATATACAATGAAAGAATGTTTGGTAACAAGTCTCAACATACTTGACTTTTGTAGGATAAAACTGTTTCCAGATAATACACAAACATAAAGAACAAGGTATAATAGTATTTTTTAAGACTACAGTTGTATTGTCTTGAATTATTTGACCTGAGAAAAAAATCATGACTTATGAATGAGTATGTGTATTTTTACAAGACAGGAGTTTTAGGTGTCCCAGAGTTATCTGTGTTAATTGCCCATTATATTTTAAATCTCTTGCCTATTGTGTGTTAAATCTTGTGAACTTTGGTGGACTGTGTACCTTAAAGAGCTTTACTTCACTATATTATAAAAATGATCTTAACCAGTAAATTAAACTGATCAAAGATTGGAATGTACATTTAGTTGAATGTTTCTTAAGATGCATAGCCTAATGTACAAATTGAGTAAAAAATTGCAATTAGGGTAATTATCTAAAACCAGCATTTTCAATAACAAGTAAATCATACAGATATATAGGCCAATCGAACTTAAAATTTCATTTAAACAAAATCACCCCTAATTTATTGCACTAAAGTATGTGAGATATCTACTTTATAATAATTTGTGTCATATATGTTCTTCATCTAAATTATGCAAATAAGATCTGCGTGTACATTGTATTACAATACTATTTCATATCTATAACTACAAGCTGAAACTCAGGCTAATTCGATCCCATATGCTAGCTAGGGTGTGACTCTCCTCTGTCTAGAAATATAATTATCACTCTTCTCCCTTATCTTTATTCTCTCCACCGTGACTTGTCACATGGCCTTCACTGTTTTCCTCTCCTCCGTTTGTTTTTCCTTGGTCATTTTCCTCTGATTCTTTTGTTTCTCCTTGGTCTTTTTCTACATCACTTATACACTTAAGGATATTATCAACCTAAAATTAAAAATACTAATTTCAATCTTTTTTAATCATTAATTGGTGGCAGTTGCATCCTTCTAAACTCTTCCTATTCACTACCTGACTAATAGTGCATGGTAAAATTGCAATTCAAATATATAGGCATTTGAGTAACTTCGGTATTACCAGTTTTTACCTTACATTATGTATGGTTGGAATGATTCAATTTACACATTAATGCCATAATGAAATAACTCCTAGAATCTCATCCAAATTTCTGGAAATTATAAAAAACAAAAACAACTCAGAATGTTTGGTACAAAGTCTCCACATGCTTGAATTTGTAGGACTGTTTCCAGATTATACACAAATTTCTAGGGAATTTGACTAAAAATGTACATTATTTTCTAAAAAATCGACATACATTTTTTTTCAGGTGGCTGAACAAATCAGGACAGTAGGGGAGGAGAATCAAGGATATTTTCTATATTGGCTTTAATGGAATCACAACTGTAAGAGCTGATCAAAGATCAATTTTCTTTGAAGTTTCATTCCACAACTTTTGTATTAGAATTTGTATTTTGTTAGAAAAATATTGGGATATCGATGCTAAACATCAATCAATCTTGCCTGAGACAGAAGATTTTCCTCATTTGGGAACTTTTCTTTGATAATTTGACACTGTTCCTTTGACAAGTCAAACTGTCCCACCAGACAGCTACACTGAGCCACTCTAAAACGAGTCTGAGGATCATCTTCCTCCATTGCCAAGGCCTTGGTATAATAAATGAGAGCATTGTTGTAGTCTTTGGTCTGTAGATATCCAACTGCTACATTCTTTGTGAACATCTAAAATAGAAATGGTGGCTAAATGAAGGCAATGACTGCATAGTTATGATAAGTCAACATGTCATAAATTTTTTTTTCTTAATAGGTCAAAGAAAATTAGGACATAAAGATTTATATAATAATGTATTATCATATGCTAAAATGTGACTGAAACTGGTCTTAAGGTAGACTTAATCATTAATAATTACATACAGTAACATTATCCCTTTTCCTTAAAAAAAAACTTACAGCATTATCTAGAACAAACTTGAGAAACTTACAACATTATCTAAAACAAACTTGAGAAACTTACACCATTATCTAGAACAAACTTGAGAAACTAACAACATTATCTAGAACAAACTTGAGAAACTTACAACATTATCTAACAAACTTGAGAAACTTACAACATTATCTGGAACAAACTTGAGAAACTTACAACATTATCTGGAACAAACTTGAGAAACTTACAACATTATCTAGAACAAACTTGAGAAACTTACAACATTATCTAAACAAACTTGAGAAACTTACAACATTATCTGGAACAAACTTGAGAAACTTACAACATTATCTAGAACAAACTTGAGAAACTTTCAACATTATCTGAACTTGAGAAACTTTCAACATTATCTGGAACAAACTTGAGAAACTTACAACATTATCTAAACAAACTTAAGAAACTTACAACATTATCTGGAACAAACTTGAGAAACTAACAACATTATCTAGAACAAACTTGAGAAACTTACAACATTATCTAACAAACTTGAGAAACTTACAACATTATCTGGAACAAACTTGAGAAACTTACAACATTATCTAGAACAAACTTGAGAAACTTACATCATTATCTAGAACAGACTTGAGAAACTTACAACATTATCTAGATCAAACTTGAGAAACTTTCAACTTATCTAGAACAAACTTGAGAAACTTTCAACATTATCTGTAACAAACTTGAGAAACTTACAACATTATCTGGAACAAACTTGAGAAACTGACAACATTATCTGGAACAAACTTGAGAAACTTACAACATTATCTGTAACAAACTTGAGAAACTTACAACATTATCTGGAACAAACTTGAGAAACTTACAACATTATCTGGAACAAACTTGAGAAACTTACAACATTATCTGGAACAAACTTGAGAAACTTACAACATTATCTGGAACAAACTTGAGAAACTTATAACATTATCTGGAACAAACTTGAGAAACTTACAACATTATCTGGAACTTGAGAAACTTACAACATTATCTGGAACAAACTTGAGAAACTTACAACATTATCTGGAACAAACTTGAGAAACTTACAACATTATCTAGAACTTGAGAAACTTATAACATCATCTGGAACAAACTTGAGAAACTTATAACATTATCTGGAACAAACTTGAGAAACTTACAACATTATCTGGAACTTGAGAAACTTACAACATTATCTAGAACAAACTTGAGAAACTTACAACATTATCTAAAACAAACTTGAGAAACTTAGAACATTATCGGGAACAAACTTGAGAAACTTACAACATTATCTGGAACAGACTTGAGAAACTTACAACATTATCTAACAAACTTGAGAAACTTACAACATTATCTAACAAACTTGAGAAACTTACAACATTATCTAGAACAAACATGAGAAACTTACAACATTATCTAACAAACTTGAGAAGCTTACAACATTATCTAGAACAATCTTGAGAAGCTTACAACATTATCTGGAACAAACTTGAGAGCTGACAGGTTGATCTCAATCAGCATAGGATAAGTCCCTACATTGGTTTCATTAAACCAGGAATTAGCAGCATCGTAAAGACGGCCTGCACCAAATATACTTTGTCTGGTCTCCAGCAGGTCTACCAACTTCTCAGTCTCCTGTTGAGGAACGTAGATATCTTTCACCATAGCCTCTATGATATAGGAATCATTTGGAAACCTATATAGAGATATAAGGAATATATGTATGACATCTGAGATATCATGGCAAGTGAAGAGTGAGCTTGATATGTAAAGCTATGATAAAATTAATCTATTTAAAAATATTTCTTGAACCATATTTATTTTACCCGCAATATTCAATTTATTCTAAATAAATATCTTATTCTGAATATTTTTACTAAGAACATTTTACTGTAAATGTACTAATTTTCGCAGGTACATATTTTTACGATTTTATGATTTCACCCAAGTTCGTTGGTACTTAATTCCACGAATGCTGGTCATTATTCTATTCATTTCCTACAATTTATTTCATGTCCCAGGTATTTAATTTTGGGAAAATGCTTGACCCCGAAATCCGTGAAAATAAATACCTCACGACAATAAGTACTTTTACAGTATTTAAATAGAGATGTTAATGCAGCAATGTTATGAATGACTATCATGTATACTCTTACAAATAGTTTCTGTAAAACCAAAACTTACAATTCAAATCCCTTTTCTAATTTGTGCTCTGGCTTCCTATTCTTGCCCCCAGTTATCTTATCCAGTAAATGTAGTCTATAGAAGTATCCAGGACTGAGGTTGTCCTTGGCCTCTAACAGAGTTACGAGGATATTCTCTGCCTCCTCGTACTGCTCCTTCTCCATTAGACATTGAACTATAGACAGGTGGGTGTGAGAAAACGTGTTACGGAGAAGATCATGGTCTACTGCCATCTTAACTGAAACAAATTCAGGAAATCGTACAGGTGATTCATTATTTCATGACAGAAGCATAAAAGACTTCAAAATTAAAATACTGTAAACATCCTTATTTTGGCGGGTACTTTTATTTTCAAGATTTTATGATTTCACTCAAGTTTGTTGGTACTTATTTTTCGCCTTTTCTGCTTGTTATTCTACTCATTTAAAACAAAACATTTGTTTTCGCAGGTTCTTAATTTCGCGAAAAAATGCCTGGCCGGGAAATCAGTGAAAATAAATACCTCACGAAAATAAGTACGCTTACAGTACAATGTACTGTGGATTAGCTTAGTTTTGTGGGTATCACTTTGCCCAAAGATATTTTGTTGGATTTTTGTTTTATGGTATGTGTATTTTGCTTCATGTAATCAATGTAAAAATAAAATACTCCTTGGATTCTTATTTTTGTGGTTTACAGACACCCACCAAAACCACGAAAATTAATACCTCGATAAATAATAATGAAACCACAGTAACCCAAGAAAAAAAAAACAACTACACACAATACACACACACATGTAGAATATGGATAAAGTCTGGAAGACCCCCTTGTTAGATGTAATTTTTTAAGAATGTTGGACTTATTTTCATGATTTTAATATGTGATTCCTCAATTGTACTTTAATCACTGTGCAAAATTTCAAATCTACCACTTCAAGATTTTGAGTTTTAGTGTTCAAAAACAAGAGGCTCCCAGGAGCCTGAATCGCTCACCTGAACTACACAGACACATAAATTTTGTAGATATTATTGTGCATAACCATATGGGATTTAAATTTCTGAAATATCTTGGTTAGTTTTCAAGATATTGGGCTTAAAAAATGCAAAATTTGGCAAAAATTAGGAAAAAGGGCAATAACTCCCACATCAGCAGTCAGATCTTTTCCAAAATTTCAGCACAGGTAGATCTTAATATGCTGATCTTTTTTTATTCTTGCACAATTTTGATATCTGAAACCATTTTTGAGTTATTAGCAAAAAAATGCAATTTACCCCTTTGTTCTATTTTTAGCCATGGGGGCCATGTTTTTTGACGAATCAAAAATCTGAACAATAGAGTTGTAGCATATAAGCTATTCAACAAGTGTGCCAAGTGAAGATGCAGTTGGTCTTACGGTGTAGGACAAGTTAATCTTTGAAATTCAGGGAAAAAGTAATGAAAAATGGTAAATTTTGTTGTTTTAAGGACACTAACTCATAAAAGAAATGGTCCTACAGCTTTGATCTAAATACATGAAATGTAGATCTTAATGTGCTTGATCATATGCAATTTAAATTTTTGAAATATCTTGTATAGTTTTCAAGATAAATGGCTAAACAAGTGAAAAATTTTGAAAAAAATCCAGAAAAAGGGCAATAACTCTTACATCGGTTGTTGGATCTTCTTGAAACTTTCTAAGCAGGTAGATCTTGAGATGCTGATCACTTTTGTGTCTCATCAGAATTTTGATATCTGTAACCATTTTTGAGTTATTAGCAAAAAACTGCAATTTACACCCAAGTTCTATTTTTAGCAATGGAGGCCATGTTTTTTGACGAATCAAAAATCTGAACAATAGAATTGTAGAATATATGCTATTAAACAACAGTGCCAAGTTTGGTTAAAGTTGGATATATGGTGTCAGACAAGTTAATCTTTGAAATTCAGGGGAAAAGTAATGAAAAACCCTAAATTTTGACGCTTTAAGGGCCATAACTCCTAAAAGAAATGGTTCTACAGCTTTGACCTAATTACATGAAATGTAGATCTTGATGTGCTCAATCATATGCAATTTGAATTTTTAACATATCTTGTATAGTTTTCAAGATATAGGGCTTAATAAGTGCAAAATTTTGAAAAAATCCAAAAAAAGGGCAATAACTCCTACATCGGTTGTTGGATCTTCTTGAAAATTTCTGGGCAGGTAGATCTTGAGGTGCTGATCACTTTTACCCTATGCCAGAATTTTGATATCTGTTACGGTTTTTGAGTTATTTGCAAAAAACTGTAATTTGACCCCCCTGTTCTATTTTTAGCCACGGCGGCAATGTTTTTTAACAAATCAAAAATCCGAACGATAATTTTGTACACATAATGCCACTTAACAACTATATCAAGTTTGGTTGCAATTGGACTTATGGTGTCGGACAAGTTAACGTTTGAAAAATTGTTTACAGACGACAACAGACGACGACGACGGACGCCAGGTGATGGTAAAAGCTCACATGGACCTTTGGTCCAGGTGAGCTAAAAACTGTTGACAGAGAGATAGACAGATGGGCAGACAAAGTGAAATCTACAGAGCTTCAGAGCTTCTGCATCCTTATAACATTACAAAACATTTTTTATGATATATCTGTCAAAGAATGGTAAATGATGAAAACATTTGTAAGATTAATGTGAAACAGGCCTACGTTGTATGGTTAAATACCCTAGAGTTTTCATTTTATTGTCAGTGTATTATGGTGTGTGATTATGTGATTATATTTGATATTTTCTTTGCATTTACTTCAGAAGCCTTGCTGGATTTTTTTTTTTTACAATCATATTTATAGATTTACATTACAGTTACTTGTTGGGTAAAATATTAGCAAGAGTTAACACTAAAGTATGACTCGCCGCTGGCACCATCAGAAACACTTATTCTTTCTTACTTCCACTATATTTTGAATTTACATGGATTATAGAACTTAAACATTGCTAATATATGCAATAAAAATAATCAGTCACTCAATCAAAAAATCAAGGTCAAGGTCAAAAGATGGAGATGCACCTGTGCTAAGCTATTACTAGGGCATATGCATACCAAGTTTCATCAACCTAGGACCAATAATACTTGAGATATGGAGGTGTTCGCAAAACCTTGACATTGCTATTACAAATATATGTTTTGAAAATTGTCAAAGTCACTCAACCTGAAAATCAAGGTCAAGGTAAAAAGGTGGGTATGTTACTGTGCTAAGCTACTACTAGGCCAAATGCATACCAAGTTTCATCAATTTAACCTAAGACCTATAGTTCTTGAGATATGGAGGTGCTCGTAAAACTTTTCCATTGCTATCATATGTATTGAAAATTTTCAAAGTCACTCAACCAGAAATTCAAGGTCAAGGTCAAAAGATGGGGATGCAACTGTGCTAAGCTCCTTCTGGGGCATATGCATACCAAGTTTCAACAACTTAGGACCTATAGTTCTAGAGATATGGAGGTGCTCGCAAAACTTTTCCATTGCTATTATACATGTATGTATTGAAAATTGTTAGTCACTAAACCAGAAAATCAAGGGCAAGGTCAAACGATGGGGATGCAACTATGCTAAGCTACTACTGGGCATATGCATACCAAGTTTCATCAACCCAGGACCTATAGTTCTTGAGATATGGAGGTGCTCATAAAACTTTTCCAAAAAGTTAACGCCGCCGGCGCCGGTAAAGTAACGCCTATGTCCCGCTCTGCTTCGCAGGCGAGACAAAAACCCTATGATTTTTGACTTACAGAATGATTTGTAAGCTTCAACAGCTTCCTCTTTCATCTCAACATTAATGTAAGCCAAAATGATGTTTTCTTTGGTCATCATATACTCTATATCATGTTCTCTAACACCACATCTCTGTAAAATAAAAATGATTGAATAATCACCAGCACTGTTCCAATCATAGGTAAATGAAGTAAACAGATGTTAAAAAATAATACATATACATGTATGTACCTCCTTTAAAGAATGCAGCCTGGTGTTTTAAACAAGAGGCTCCCAGGAGCCTGAATTGCTCACCTGGTTTCACTGACTTAATGTAACAATATTTCACTTTGCCAACACCCCATCATAACAATGAAACCATTGGAAAGCTCTATTAAGCTATGCATTTAAGCAAGCAAATAGGCCTGGCACAATCTTCTATGAAACACAATCTAAATATCATGTACAATCTACTTTTTTTGTCATTTAACGGGCCATAACTCCTTTAATGGTCATCTGATAATTTAGGCCTAATGGACAATTTTGTAGATCTCAATTAGCTGAACATTTAAGCAAGCATCAGCTATTCTCTATCTGCAATAGTTTCATTCTATAGGCAAAAAACATGATAAAATGCTGATTTAGGGGCCGCAACCCTAAAAGGGGTCAAGGGGTCATCTGACAACTTTGACCCTATGAAGACTTTTGAAGAGCTCAATTAGCTAAACATTTAAGCAAGCAAAATCTTTTCTTTATCTACTAACATTCACAATCTATAAGGCTTAAACCACTATTTTTTGGTGTTTAAAGGGCCATAACCCCCGTAGGGGGTCATCTGACAATTTCAACCTAAAGGACGATTTTGTAGATCACAATTAGCTGAACATTTAAGCAAGCAAACCCTTTTCTCTATCTACTATAGTTATACAATCTATAAGGCTAAAACCACTATTTTTATGTTTTAAGGGGCCATAACCCCTATAAGGAGTCATTTGAAAATTTCAACCTAATGGACAATTTTGTAGATCTCAATTAGCTGAACATTTAAGCAAGCAAATCCTTTTCTCTATCTTCTATAGTTCACAATATAGATCACATTTAACCGTATTTGCTTTTACATTGTCATTTACATCCATAACCTCTTTTGAATAAAAAAAAAATCCTCTTACCTAAAATAAACTTTTTTTTGTTGGCTGCATAATGAATAAATGACAAAAGAAAGAGAAAAAAAGATATACCTGAAATATTTCTAAAGCATTATTGGCATATTCCAAGGCCATCTTAGAATCTCCTCGAGCAGTTTCTAGTGTTCCTAAATTCATAAAAGACTTGGCCACATCAAGGGTATAGTAACCAACTGCATTTATCTTGATATCCAGAGACCTTAAAATAGAAAAAAAAATATTATTTTTATATAACAACTCTTTTCTTTTTATAACATTGCACTCTGACTCATTATATCAGTGCTGATTTGAATTAAGACCTTCATTTATTTATTTTGTGGAAAACTGTTGCTAATGAACACCATGAAAATTTATGTCAGGGTATTCCTGAAAATAATATTTGTTTGTGGACTTAAAGTTACTGTGGTTTCATTGTTTTTTGTGGGGTACAGTAATTTCCATGTCTTTTTGTGGGTGGAAGTCAGCCACCAAAGTAAGAGCCTAACAAAGTGTAAATTTGATAGCTGCTCCTTCTAGGACAATGTGCTAACTACAAAAAAATATGCCTTTCTAGGGCATGAAAATTGAACCCAATGCATGAAAATAAATGATCCACAGACCATGGTTTTTAAATAGTGCTTGCTGGGAGTGCTTGATTGTCTATTTCTATTTTATTTGTGGAGTTCTACTAAATTAATGTTTGTCAATGTTCAAACATGTTTTTTCTAGGTTAATAACATGCTGACAACATACTGTGGACTCGTTTATTTTTGTGAGTACCAATTTCGTGGATTTGTGAAAAGTTGCCAGTTTGAAGGCTTCTTGAATTCATGGTTCTGAAATCCTCATTAAGCAATGCAATATTAAATTTTTATTCCTGGGGAACCAAATTTCGTGGATCATGTCCACCCACAAAAATCTTGAAATTTTTTATCCAACGAAAAATAACCACAGCATTGAAATTTTGACAGATATTAACTTACTTTTTATACATCTTTTCTGCCTCCTCCAGGTTCCCCATTCTCCTGTAACACAGTCCTATGTTTGTTACCAACTGTCCGATAGATTCTGGCAGATGTCCAAAGTAAATCTTCTCCTGCATCTACAGTTATAATGTTATGACCTGAATACACATAGGTGATTGCAGTTTAATAAGCTGTTTTCTGTGATTTTTTTTTATTTCTGGGAGGTTATGTTTTTCTTTTATTAGTCTTTTCTTTTGTGCTTATTCTCAAAAATCAAGTTTTGATATCAAGAAGAGATGAATTAACAAATATCAAGCAAGCAATTTTCATGGCTATAAAAAAAAACATTCTAGAACCAAAAAGTTGAAATGTTGCCTATATATGCATAATGCAGAAGTGAAAAAATAAGCATCAAACAGTCTTAGAAAATTGTGTCAATTGCAATAATTGACACTTAAAAGAAAGATATTATCTAGGAATATCATAAGGGAGATTTTAAAATTTAATATATTTCTTCGATAACTTGTGAATTTCTATCTGAAATAAATATAAGAAAAAACATTCAAATGATACAGTAAATGACAGCTTATTTCTATGAATAAACTTATCTACTATTACTTTCATACATTATACATTGTAGAGTATTAAGTAAAAAATATTCTGACATATTGATATCAAATATAACTATTTTACCCTTAAACACTCCTGAAAGTATGCCAAAGACTCCTCGTGTCTTCCTTGGTCTAAACAGACAACACCCAGATTCTGTAGTAGAGCACTCGTTTCCATATTAAGTTCCTGGCCTTGAGTCTGGTCCTGTAACTCCTTGGATTTTAAGAAATACTCTTCTGCCTGCAATGTTTTATTGGTTATAATTAAAGCTGGAAGCATTGAAAAACTGGAAAAACAACAAATAAATCTCAACACACTTTAAAAAAAAATAGATAGTGTGTAGAAAATAACCCTACTATTATCAAATTTCCTTTTTATCCATTTATTCATTTGAATTTGTATCATTTATTGCAAAAATTTTAGTAGAACTGTAAGATACTTACCCCTTCAAAAAATCATGGACAACTTTTACAATCTTTACCCCCATATATGAAAAATAAGAGCAGTGCTTAAGAACCAGTACTTTCATTATTTATCTAAGCAGAACTTTGACCTTTGCTGTATCAACCTTTAAATCGATGTGTCTTCCTTTCCTGGCCAGGTTTAAAGTATGATAGACAGTTTTGTAAAAAAAATCTAACAAAAGTCAAGCCCCATAAACCAATTTCAGACCAACAGTCATACAGGAGTCAGGCTCATAAAGTGTTCCTATGTACTAATATCCATAAAGTCAGTCAAGTCCCTTAACTTGTATTAAATTGTTTAATAACAATAGGCTCCGAGGCGCCTGAATCGCTCACCTTGTCTTGATGTCATCCCTATGAAGAACTTTGTAGAGCTGAATTAGCTGAACATTTAAGCAAGCAACAGCTTTTCTTTCAGCAATAGTTTTAATTCTGTAAGCAAAAAACGTGCAAAATGTTATTTTAAGGGATGTGTGAACACTTTGACTCTAAAGAGACTTTTGTTAAGAGCTTAAAAGCAAGCAACCACTTTTCTTTATCTGCTTTAGTTTTAATTATATAAGCCCAAAACATGAAATCATGTTTATTTAGGGGCTGTAATCCCTAACAGGGGTCATCTGACAACTTCGACCCTATGGAGACTTTTGTAGAGCTAAATGAGCTGAAGATTTAAACAAGCAACAACTTTTCCCTATCTGCAATAGTTTTCATTCTATAGGCCAAAAACACTATTTTTCGCCTTTAAGGGGCTGTAACCCTTATAAGGGGCCATCTGATAACTTCGACCATAGGAAGACTTTTGTAGAGGTAAATGAGCTGAAAATTTAAGCAAGCAACAGCTTTTCTCTATCTGCAATAGTTTTCATTCTATAGGCCAAAAACACTATTTTTTGTCTTTAAGGGGCTGTAACCCCTATAAGGGGTCATTTGACAACTTCAACCCTTTGACAACTTTGGTACAGCTAATTGAGCTGAACATTTAAGCAAGCAACAAGGGGTTTAGGAGGAGTTGCGGATAAGAGATGGGCAACCCTTGTTGTCAAATGACCAAGTCCATGTTTTGCTATGGGAAATCCAAAAAATCATTCTGATCAAATTTTAATTTTTTTATGTGAAAGTTTCATGAAAATCCATCAAGGGATTTAGGAGGAGTTGCGGATGAGAGATGGGTACCCCCATGTAGTCGAATGGCTAAGTCCATGTTTTGCTATGGAAAACCCCCCAAAATCATTCTGATCAAATTTTTAAATAGTGGGTGCACATCTACATTATGTCACAAAGATTGTGTGAAAGTTTTATGAAAATCCATTTAGGGGTTTAGGAGGAGTTGTGGATAAGAGATGGATACCCTGAAGTGTAACACCCCTATCACTATATACCCCCCACTTTTCAAGCAGCGGGTATAATAAAGAAAGAATGTGTCCATGGGACATAGATGCCCCAACTGTACAAAATAGGAAGTTAAAGTCTTACAGGTCTGAAAGTCGCTTTAGACATACAGTTTGTCATATTGAACCATCCTTTCAAGTTTCAAATCATTCTCATATACTGTTTCTGAGAAAAACTTGACGGAAATTTTCACTTAAATTTTCTTCTTGACTAAATCCCAAACAAGAAGTAGAAGTCCTACAGGACTGAAAATGGCTTAGGACATACAGTTTGTCAATTTGAACCATCATACCAAGTTTCAAATCATTCTCATGTACAGTTACCAAGAAAAGCTTGAGGGAAATTCGTATGGATGGATGGACATGCCCCCCCCTCCTATACTTGTCATTCCAGAGGCATAATAAAAAAAGCTAACTGAATATTTATTTCTGTTTACCTTCTTTGGATGACGTGTCTTTTGATAGAGAACAGCTAGACCATGATAAGACTGACCATACTCAAACATGTTGTCCTCAGATGGGTCCTTTTCATATCTCCTAAAAACATTAAAAAGTTTATACATGACAGGACTGACCATACTCAAACACGTTGTCCTCATATGGGTCCTTTTCATATCTCCTAAAAACATTAAAAAGTTAATTTTCATATCTCTTGTAAAGCTTTAACAATATTTGTCCTCTGGTTGACAGTTTGCGGTAGAAGTATGCTTTTTAAAGGACTGGTATTCATTGGTGGATTTTTTTTACATTATTTCATTAAGGTTGCATGATGTTTTCTATTGAATATCTAGGTAGATCCTTTTTAACCAAATGAAGGTCCAATGTTCCCTTTATTAAGCTTTCCGGTTGCAGTTTGTTCTTTAGCCATGGAAGCCAGAGTATCTTAGGAAATGTCGTAGAGAAAAGGTACATTCATTGAATTGGTAACTTTTTTCTTTCGTTCAAGTGCTCAAGTTTCCTTATTTCATATAGAGACTTTAATTATTTTAGAGATCATTTTTTATTATTTTCATGTTTAACTTTTCGCAGCCTGAGTATGCTGTGAATACTGCAGGAAATTGAAACAGTAATTATTGTAAACTCCATTGTCAACATCTTTAACGTCCATAATGTGGACTTGGGCAGAACCAAGAAATTAGTAAATAGCTTTGAATTTAAACAATAAACAAAGTGTTGTCTCTGCTTATTACCAAGATCACCAATATATGCTTAACGTTAATCTAACATGGAAGGTGAATGAATCCTATGTAAAAGTTTGAAAAGCTATATTTTCAGGCAATGACCTTTTCCTGGACTCTAGCACTTTCTGATGAAGTTCCTCCGACTTTTCATAATTAGTACTGTCACAATACTGACAAGCCATATAGTACAATGATCTGTCAGTATCCCTCTCTTTGAACATTTGAGGCTTGGTTTCTATGGCGTGAAGCTGTAAATATAACATATATAACAGGAAGAAGTTACACTCTGAGAAATAACCATAAAATTCACATGTATTTATCTGAATCTTATAAAGGGCATTTTGTTTTTCAATCTGTCATCTGTCTATTAATGGTTATAAATGATCTTTGTGTTGTTCTTGTTTGTGTTTACTTGTTTTGTTTTTGCCCTTTCTGACTACTGACATTTGAATGCCCAATTATGGAACGCCGTAACTGTCTTATATGGTCAATTATATTTATATGCTGTGGTTTTCACTTTATATGCGGTGCTTTCTTCTTTATATGCGGTGCTTTCTTCATTATATGCAGTTCTTTCTTCTTTATATGCGACGCTTTCTTCTTTATGCAGCGCTTTCTTCTTTATATGTGGTGCTTTCTTCTTTACATGCGGTGCTTTTTTCTTTATATGCGGTACCTACATCTTTATATCATGTGCTTTTATCTTTAAATGAGGTTATTATATCATTATATGTTGTAGTTCCTAACTTTATATCGGGTACTGGTGTTTATACTTTATACGCGGTTATGCAAATTAAATGGGCTAACGGGCACTTGAGGCTAATGAAACGGCACCCTAATTTTTTAGGCCATAAGGCAAAAACGATTTTTTGACATTTCAAGGGCAAAAGTTAAATAACAACATCAGTCAACCTAATGCATTTACATGTAGTTGAACATTTTAGCAATCAAAAGCTTTTTTGCCTTTTTATCATTTTCTACAGTTTGCCAGCTATAAGGCATAAATAGTTATTTATACATTAAAGGGACCATTACTTCTATATAATATATTGGGACATTAAAAAAACTTCATAGAATATCATAAAGGACATGTTATGAAATTTAAATTTCAAAGTGTAAAGCACTACCTTACTTAAAACTGCAATAAAAGAGAAGGACTCAGTGCCTGATTCAACCTGGTTCATACTACCAATTGTTTTGAAATGCCCATACCAATTCAGGACTATTAATCATGGTGTTTTTTCCAGGTATGTAGGTCCCTTCTGTTTGCTCTACAAGGCCATTTTAAGACCAATCATCTCTGTTCAATAGTTTGTTGCCAGCTTGATAATTTGAACAAGTACAGATCAAAGTCCATAAAATAAATCTTGATTAATTCTAAACAATTCTGTGATTCCAGTCAATAAAACAAACCTTACTGTAATTTTGGTACTTCTTTCTATCAGTTCTGTGCCAGCGTAAGGTGATACATTTACCAACATTTCAGCAATATTTTTCAGCAGACCTGAATTTATTAGCTGCAAAAACAATAATTATCTTATTTAAGTACTTCAAAGGGATGTTTATTGCTCATTATTCCATCATATCTTCCGTTAATGTTTGGAAATTTTATTGCATATTCAATTGTATTAAGGTAGCACCATACAAAAGTATAACTTTTTCAATACTATAAAATGTCCTTTATCTAATGGTGCAAAAATATTTTCAGTACACTTAATAATTAATGAGCTATGGTGATGATTAAACAAGAGTTAACACTAAAGTATGTCTCGCCTGCCGGCACCATCAGAAACAATTATTCTTTCTTACTTCCACTATATTTTGAATTTACATGGATTTTCAGTTTCTGAGATCAAAAGATGTTTATAGAACTTAAACATTGCAAATATATGCAATAAAAATAATCAAAGTCACTCAACCGGAAAATCAAGGTCAAGGTCAAAAGATGGGGATGCAACTGTGCTAAGCTACTACTGGGGAATATGCATACCAAGTTTCATCAACCTAGGACCTATAGTATTTGAGATATGGAGGTGCTCGCAAAACTTTTCCATTGCTATTATATGTATTGAAAATTGTCAAAGTCACTCAACCGAAAAATTAAGGTCAAGGTCAAAAGATGGGGATGCAACTGTGCTAAGCTACTACTGAGGCATATGCATACAAAGTTTCATCAACCTAGGACCTATAGTTCTTGAGATATGGAGGTGCTCGCAAAACTTTTTCATTGCTATTATATGTATTGAAAATTGTCGAAGTCACTCAACCGGCAAATCAAGGGCAAGGTCAAAAGATGGGGATGCAACTGTGCTAAGCTACTACTGAGGCATATGCATACAAAGTTTCATCAACCCAGGACCTATAGTTCTTGAGATATGGAGGTGCTCGCAAAACTTTTTCATTGCTATTATATGTATTGAAAATTGTCGAAGTCACTCAACCGGAAAATCAAGGGCAAGGTCAAAAGATGGGGATGCAACTGTGCTAAGCTACTACTGGGGCATATGCATACCAAGTTTCATCAACCCAGGACCTATAGTTCTTGAGATATGGAGGTGCTAATAAAACTTTTCCAAAAAGTCGCCGCCGCCGGTAAAGTAACACCTATGTCCCGCTCTGCTTCCCAGGCGAGACAAAAATCAAAACAAATGCACATGTAATTTAAGCTGTCAATAAACCATGGAGGTTGGTCTTATCTATAACAGCTGGAAAGTTTTATGACTTTTGACCAGTCATTTGAAGTGAAATAAGTTAAATGAATAAGATGGACAATCAACAGTGGAAACATCTGGTCAGTGAAGGAGGAGTCTTGCCCTTTACAGTTAACAACTGACCTGAGATAGGGTCAATTTGATGTAATATTTCCCACAAATTCTGAATTAAGTGTAGGGGGTTGTGCATTTTGGGCTATATTTTATGTTTGTGTGGATGGAACTAAGGTTTATAGGTCAAATAAATGTTGATTTATGATGATCTAAGAATCCTACAGTGCTCCCATTGAAGAATCATGCCATTTGATCTAGAAAGTGGGGCTCAAAGTAGGAAATTGACATTTTTGGGGTTTTTCCACTTTCATTTTTCAACAAAAAAGTAAAGTTTGATAGAATTTAGCTCCCACATGAGTACCCCAATGTGGCTGGTTTTTGGATATGTTATTACAAGGTCTATTATCAACACAAGTGTGGCCACTAAAAGTATGTCTCGCCTGCCGGCACCATCACTAAAATCAACTACCTAAGCTTTCATTTCTTGATATAAACACAAAAAGTGTCTGTATACCTAAAAACAGATGCCTAGTTATTATACTATTCAAGCAATCCATTGTCCACACAAGTATTACAAAAAGTTTTCTGTCTGAAAAAAAGACCTAAGTTCACAGAGTCACTGGAGCGTAAAAATGAGGTCACGGTCACATGGCATGGTGACAGTTGCGTTGTCCATAACCGCAACTGTCTGTTTACCCAATATCAGATGCCTAGCTATTATAACTTTCCAGCAATTCATCGTCCACAAAAGTCTTACAAAAAAGTTTTTTGGCCTGAAAAAAGACCTAAGTTCACAGTCACTAAAGCGTGAAAATCGGGCCATGGTCACATGGCATGGTAACAGTTGGTAGACCATAACCTAAACTGTCTGTATACCTAATATCAGATGCCTAGCTAATATACTTTTCCAGCAATTCATCGTCCACAAAAGTCTTACAAAAAAGTTTACGACCTGAAAAATGACCTAAGTTCACAGAGTCACTGGAGCGTGAAAATGGGGACAGGGTCACATGGCATGGTGACAGTTGCGTAGACCATAACCTGAACTGTCTGTATACCAAATATCAGATGCCTAGCTAATATACTTTTCCATCAATTCATCGTCCACAAAAGTCTTACAAAAATGTTTAGGGCCTGAAAAAAGACCTAAGTTCACAGAGTCACTGGAGAGTGAAAATGGGGTCAGGGTCAAACGGCATGGCGACAGTTGCGTAGACCATACCCTCAACTGTCTGTATACCAAATATCAGATGCCTAGCTATTATACTTTTCAAGCAATTGATCGTCCACAAAAGTCTTACAAAAATGTTTATGGCCTGAAAAAAAACCTAAGTTCACAGAATCACTGGAGCGTGAAAATGGGGTCAGGGTCAAACGGCATGGCGACAGTTGCGTAGACCATACCCTCAACTGTCTGTATACCAAATATCAGATGCCTAGCTATTATACTTTTCAAGCAATTCATCGTCCATAAAAGTCTTACAAAAAAGTTTACGCCGCCGCCGTCGCCGCCGCCGTCGCCGGAAAGTAATACCTATGTCTCGCCTTCCGCGACTATTCGTCGCAGGCGAGACAAAAACCGTGTCTCAGATTTTAGATTAAAGCTTCAGAAAATATTTTATGGCAAATTGAATAGAGTGACCCCTTATGCAATAAAGCCATGTACACAAAATATTGCTTTATTGGAGAATGGAATGTGATAGTAAAATTCTGAGACACGGTTTTGAAGGTCATGCTGTGTTGATTCAGATTAAATCAATGTTAAAGAGATATTTGTAATGCTAGAAGAGCTAATTTCATTTGATTCAGTTGTGTTGAAATTTTTAATTTTGAACAGTAATTCCATCTGTTATACATTATAGATAATTTTTGTAGGTATCATCATAAAGGGTTACATTTCCTCTTTCTAATGATGTCTCATTTATTAAAATTGGTAAAATAATAAGAAAGTTATGCAAGTTTAAAGTGTGATGGTCGGACTAAAACACCCTTTGTACGGTGCTACCTTAAACAAAAGGCACTTTTTATTATGTGCTTCTCCAGTCAATGTTCTTCATACAAAACTTTTTCCTTGCAAAAATGTTGTTGAGCAATGAAAGGAGTATGTTCATGAAGGGCTAAAATAGGGCCCATAATTGCACAAACATTGATCATCTCAATGAATTGGATGTAATTCAGTTATTTGATTATTCAATCAATTTGAGATTCTGATGGCAATATGCATGATGTACGTTATGAAATCATAAATGTGCTAAAAACTCAATATTTGCTGTATATTATAAGGTGTTAAAGCGGTTTTTCTTAAAAATAGTTTAGAGCCAATTTTTCAAGAACATTAATTCTTTGCCTATGCATCTATTCGTCAAAAATACACATTTCATAAAAAAAATGAATGTTCTAACTAACGCCATAAAACCTGGTTTAACCACCATTTCGTTTGAAATGCCTGTACCAAGTCAGGACCATTGCGATCCACCAATTCTCCCGTATGACTGATTCGTTTTTGTCATTTTCTCTGGACTATGAGATTGATCATTCAAGTTCGGTAGTTTTGTTATTACCTTTACTAACCTTCTCCTTTAATATTACAAACCACAATTGAATTATACTAACTGTGTCATATTTTTATTGTTTCATAAAGAAGATGGCAGTTTTCTATCATGACCTTTAACCTACCATTATAGAAGGTGTCACATGATCTATGAAGTTGTCCTGTGTATATAGAAGGTAACCTACCATTATTGATGGTGTCACATGATCTATGGAGTTGTCCTGTGTATATTGAAGGTAACCTACCATTATTGTTGTTGTAACATGATCTATAAAGTTGTCCTGTGTATATTGAAGATAACCTACCATTATAGAAGGTGTCACATGATCTATGAACTTGTCCTGTTTATATTGAAGATAACCTACCATTATAGAAGGTGTCACATGATCTATAAAGTTGTCCTGTGTATATTGAAGGTAATCTATCAGTATTAGATCAATCTGCTTCATGTACATCTTCCCAATATCATCCCACGGCACACATGTCTTCTCCCAGAGCTCTATCATATCATACAAGTTCTCTCTGTAATATAAAATCATATCATACAAGTTCTCTCTGTAATATAAAACAATGTAACCCTTTGTTGAACACCCTTTATAATACTTGGCATTCCATTAAGAATTGAGTGTAACCCTCCAGGAAAACTGTGTAACCTTTGTCTTTCATTGATAATTATAGGATTGTTTCAAATTACTGGTTATATTGAAGGCTGCTGGTTGTATACATTGTGGTATTTAAAACAGCTAGAGATTTATGGAGGTTGTGTCATGTACATTTATTCCAAATCTCATTATCATCTACTTATTATTTCATTAAAAAATGTTGAGAAGTCAGGCAAATTTCAAAATATTTAAATTCTTTTTAAATAAAAACACAGAGATAAAAAAAATTGTTACATTATTAGATAAGAATGATACAGATGGATAGTGACTGAAAAAACACTTTATCTAATGACTAAATTCACTTACTTGTTAAGAATATGAAATGTTCTGAGGTCTAACAGTGATTTCTGAAGGCCAGTCATATCGTTTAATCTGACATACAGCCAGGGTATCTCCAAGGCATATCTCTCATTCAACACAGTCTCTTCAGTAAAATTTTTAGGGATCTCCTTAACAAAATAAATATCAACAAATTTGTAACATTGGTGGGAAATAAACAACAAATGAAGGAAAGCGTCAATGTGACAAGGATACTCTACACACAAAAACAAAGGTTGAGTCTGACAGGTAAGAAAATCATCAAGGACATACAGTTTGTCATGATAAACCACCCAACCAAATTTCAATTCATTCTCATGTATATTTTCTCAAGATTTTTGGAAATTTTTGAACAGACATTTGTAAAACCTAATGATCTTGTGACAAGCTTTTCAGGGTCATAAAACACAAATTATATCTACTTCATATTTGTACTTAATCCAACTCTTAATGTTAAGATTGTCAGAAAGTCAATTCTAAATTTCGTCCCATTTCAAATCTGTTGAGTTGACAATGAAAAGAATTAAAGACAAAAACATATCAAACTTATTTGCCACACACCCTTGTTTTTAATCTCATTATCTGTATTGTCATAGAGAGGAAAAGTTGTGATTACATTTTTTTAAATGGTTCCAAAATAGTGTAATTAATCACTTACTTCATAAGCTTTCTCAAAATGGTTGATAACAGATCTGATGTACTTATCTCTGAAAAAAAACAAGCATATTATGGTTATTTCTGGACTCTTTTGATATTTAAAGATTACCAAATGCATTATGGTGATAAGGACAAGCTAAGAGTAAAATTGATAATGTCTCTAACTTTAGTGCAACTGAGCTTACATGAAAACAAAATGTCTTTTTTCTTATAAGTGTTTAAGCAAATTTTCTCTATATGGTAGGTTTTTGTTTTTTATTTTAACACATGTACCCAATGGATATTTCAGAACCCCCTTTCATTCTATCTTTTAATAGCTTATAGAAATAACTTGCAAAATTGTCAGAGTCTGTTCAAATGCAGGGGAAAGTTTTGCTACTGAAAATGATGTTTACATGTATTTTGCTTGTGTTACTAAATAAAAACAAATCAGCGGTAAACTAGCTACCAAAAAAAGGTTCATACTTTACAGATGATATTGTTGCACAAACCACAGAAGGAACAGGACAATCCTAACAAACTCTAAACATACCTTTTATTCTCTTCTTTGAAGTATCTTTTCTCTACAGCTTGCTTCAGTTCTATAGATGTAAATCTAAATAAAAAAAAATGAAAAGTAAAGAAAACAAAAATAGTTATTCTTAGAATTACTTCTCATCAGCAGCATATGAATGCAAGAGTTACAAAACTATAATTATAAAAACAAGAGTTAACACTAAAGTATGTCTCATCTGCCGGCACCATCAGACAGTGTTCTCCCCAGAAATTTTTAATAGCACTGTGGTAATCAGTAAAAACATGGTTTTCTGAAAATTATAGCACTGTGGTCCTAACACATTCTATTATAAATCTTTACAAGATAGCACTGTGGTAAAAAATATAGCACAGTGGTACCACAGTGCTATGTGGACCTAGGGAGAACACTGCCATCAGAAACAATCATTCTTTTTTACTTACACTATTTATTTTGAATTTATAAGGATTTTCAGTGTCTTAAGGTGGTTATAGAACTTAAACATTGCTACTATATATAATAAAAATAATCAAGGTCACTAAACCATAAATCAAGGTCGTCAAAAGATGAGGATGCAACTTTGCTAAGCTATTACTGGGGCATATGCATACCAAATTTCATCAACCTAGGACCTAGTTCTTGAGATATGGAGGTGCTCATAAACCTTATCCAAAAAGTTTATGCCACAGCCGCTGATAAAGTAACACCTATGTCCCGCTCTGCTTCACTGACGAGACAACAAAAGTACATATAACAGTTTAATAATACCAGTTTAAGTGAAATTGAGCTACCAACCTAATGAGTCCATTTTGTTCAATGATATAATTCTGTAATGCAAAATATAGAGGTGACCAGACATGTGCAGGAATGTTGTGGATTGTTCTGATGTCCTGCTCTGACAAACCATGTCTAGATGATACTATAGAACACATACACTGAAATAAGAAAGGAACAGATGTTCAAAAATATTACACAACTTTCTATTTGTTGTTGCCTTTCACTATAAGGTTAGAATTAGCATTCATTTTAAAGCCTTCCTATGTGTTTTCTTTAACAATATATCCTCATGTAAACTGAGTCAGGACCATTGTGATAGCTCCCCACCTATTATACCAGATTATCTGTATATTTCTAAACATTATATTTTCAAGTTAACTAAGTCAGGACCATTGTGATAATCCCCAACCTGTTCTAACAGATTATCTGTATATTCCTCTGTATGTAAGTAAGTGTGTGTGTGTGTGTTGGGCTTTAACATCCTTTTTCACAAAATTGGGCCATGTGGTCAGTTTTAATGGTGGCAGAAACCAGATTATCCAAAGAAAGATAAGCCTTGAATTACATACATATATGTGGATTGTGTCTTTCTGACACATATTCCATATTCTTTCTTATTTAATACAGGTAAGAAAGTCCGGTTTTTGTTAATTACAAACAGGAACTTGATCCAACAACCCAAAGATATAATTGACTAGTGATCAATAGTCTGGTATTTAAACCAGTGACTTAGACCACTTGGCCACCCTGTAAATTCCATAACATTATTATCTCATGTTTACTAAGCCAGGACCATTGTGATTGTTCCCTACCTGTTCAACCAGATTATCTGTGTATTCCTTAACATTATAGTCCTCTTCTAACCTCTGTAAAACCTTGTCAAATAAGTCCACCACACTGTAATAAACAAATAAATATGAACAATGGCATAGTAATGTGTATGGAAAAGTGCGGCTATAAATGATTAAAGAGCCAAAAAAATATTTTTATGATGCATTTTTCAGAAAAATCTACATTAACCAGACAGAGAATGAGGTGTGTTGGAGTGTGATTTAATTAAGTTTGTTGGACAATCACTTTATCCTTCAGTTGTTGTTGTAGCGTAATGTAATTGTTTTTCTATGCATTTTTTTTATTAATTGTAAAGTCTTGGAAACATCTTAAAATAATTTTGTGAGTCTCATGCACTTTGTATACTTAATCAATCAATGTAAATGTGTAAAATTACTTTTCTGATGATATCAGTGATTCAATCTTTTTATCTAGTAGCCTAAAGTATCCAAACACAACCAGTTCCTTAAAAATAAAAGTAAATCACAAATAAAATATGCACTCATATCAACTTTACAACTGAAACATTCAAGACCTTAAATATAGAAATAAGTTAAAGAGTCAAAGCAAGTTTGATTTATTTCAGACTTCTTACAAAATACTACACAGGCTTTTTCTTCAAACCATTATCATTAAGACTGAAGTCTCATACGGTTAAATCAAATTTTCAGTGACTTGTGTGTAGAATAGTTTTGACTTTTGAGAGCATTAGAATTTCAGTAACTTAAATAATGAGCAGTTTTGAGGTGCATTTAATTTTGGGTATTACTTGCTTAGAGGGCATTTGTGAGCAACTTCAGATTTTTTAGTAATATGTAAGAAGGGTAGTTTTGAGAAGCTTCAGATTTCATAAACTTACATGTGAGGTAGATTTGAGGAACATAAAATTCTAAGTGACTTGGATGACATATAGTTTTGAGGAACATCAGATTTTGGTCACTTACATGAAGTGTAGTTTTGAGGAACATCAGATTTTTGGTCACTTACATGAAGTGTAGTTTTGAGGAATATCAGATTTTTGGTCACTTACATGAAGTGTAGTTTTGAGGAACATCAGATTTTGGTCACTTACATGAAGTGTAGTTTTGAGGAACATCAGATTTTTGATCACTTACATAAAGTGTAGTTTTGAGGAACATCAGATTTTCAGTAACTTACAGGATGTGTAATTTGAGGAACATCAAATTTTAAGTGACTTGGGTGATGTATAGTTTTGAGGAACATCAGATTTTTGGTCACTTACATGAAGTGTAGTTTTGAGGAATATCAGATTTTTGGTCACTTACATGAAGTGTAGTTTTGTGGAACATCAGATTTTTGGTCACTTACATGAAGTGTAGTTTTGAGGAACATCAGATTTTCAGTGACTTACATGCAGTGTAGATTTGAGGAAAATGTGATTTTCAGTAACTTACATGAAGTGTAGTTTTGAGGAACATTAGATTTTCAGTGACATCAGCATCCACTATCTTCTGAAGTTGATGAGGTGATAGTTCCTTACCGCTCTGCATTAACACTTTCTGAAATAAGTCAAATTCTATTTTTTACAGACAGTCACACAAATAAATTAAGGGTCTAAACTGAGCATTAATTTTCATGATTTTGCACATCTTGCTTAAAGTCTGTGTGACCTCAGTTTTGAATTGATCTATAATCTACCTTATAAATAATGGGGTACCTTTGGAACATTTTTCTACCCTAGGTTGCATATATAAATTATGCTTTTTTTATTATTATTTTTTTAGATAAAATGGTTGTTTTTACAAACACTTATTATTGGAAAAGAACAGGTTGTTGTTTTCTGTCATATTTACCTCAGAGAGTTCCTTCTGGCATTGCTTGGTGAGAGGAGGGATAATTATTTGGTGATATTTTCTCTCATTCACCAGTTCTATTTTTTGCCGTTTTTACCTCAGAGAGTTCCTTCTGGCATTGCTTGGTGAGAGGAGGGATAATTATTTGGTGATATTTTCTCTCATTCACCAGTTCCGTAACATTCAGATCATCTGACGACTTGGTACTAATCATTACCCTTACTCCTTTGGGTAACTGGGCAGGCAACCAGAACATAGCCTTACAAAAGAGAAAAAAATACAAAAATTTTCAATTAATAAAATTGATCTCAATAGTTAAGATGACTCACCTTAATTCAATGATAAAAGTTTATAAATAACATCAGCCAACATTTAGTCTTCCTAAAGCTCAATAATTTAAACATGTAAACAAGCAAAAGATTTTCCAAATCTACTATTAGTTCCATCCTATAAAAGTTAAACATCATATATGATTATTTTAAATGATAAAATGTTGGAGTGAGTTAGCAAAATCAAATTTTAATCTTGAACATTAATTACGTTACTTAAATAAAAGACCATACAAGTTAAACATGTAAATAGGTTCACCTTTTCCACTTTTGTCGATTTCTTTATTTTATCGACCCCATCTACTACAAGTACAGGATACTTTCCGATAGATAAGACCTTCTCAAATGCAACCACCAATTGGTTTACCAATTCAACCATCTTTAGTTCTTCATACTTATTTTCCTTCAGTCTCAAACCAGCTTGAGTTTCCAATTCTTTTATAATCCTTAACAACATTCTTTTAATATCTGAAAAAAAAAGGAAAATTTTCTTAATTTCATCAAACATATATTCCCATAGATTTTTCATAAAAAAATGCATTTCTTTTTTTTATTTATCTGCCCTTGATGCAGCAGAAAACATTTACGGGTGAGTGTGGTGTGCATGCCATGCATTCACCGATGATCCTTTCAAATTGGTTTAAACTTTAGTGTTTTAAATTTGTGTCTTGGTTTGTAAATGTATTGAGTTTCATGAAGATTTGGCCTGAGGTTTAGGAAAATAAACTTAAGTATGAAAAAAGTACCTACTAACTGTTTAAGTCCCCACAAAATATGCAGGACAGGAAAAAATAAATTACATATTTCTTTTTAATGCTGTTAGTGTAAGCATGATAACTTTTAACAAGAGTTGACACTTAAGTATGTCTCACCTGTGGGCACCATCACAGAACTCATTGAAGGTCTAGCTGGGCCTTCAGAAAAGTTAAGGTCAATGACATGTGACAGATGACAGAATTCCATTTAACCATCACAAAAATATCTGAAGTGTGTTCTAGATACCATAGTTCTTGAGAAACAATCAAAAAAGACCAACACTCACTAAGTCATTCAACCATGAGAAGGTGGTCAAGGTCACATTACATGGTGACGTCAGTTGTGTATACCATAATCCCTAAATATCAGATGCCTAGCTATTAATATACTTTTCACTTAACTCATTTTCCACCCAAAAATCATCTACATTCACTAAGTCATTGAACCGTGAAAATGGGGTCAAGGTCACACAACATGGTGCCAGTTGCATAGACCATAACCCCAACTGTCTGTATACCAAATATCAGATGCCTAGCTATTATACTTTTCTTGTAATTCATTTTCCACAAAAGTCTTACAAAGAGATTTTTTGGCCCCAAAAATCATCTAAGTCCACAGAGTCGCTGAACCATAAAATAGGAGTCAGGGTCAAACGTTATGGTGCCAGTTGCATAGACCATAACCCCAACTGTCTGTATACCAAATATCAGATGCCTAGCTATTATACTTTT
Organism: Arcuatula senhousia; assembly: GCA_963971305.1. Classification (NCBI taxonomy): domain Eukaryota; kingdom Metazoa; phylum Mollusca; class Bivalvia; order Mytilida; family Mytilidae; genus Arcuatula; species Arcuatula senhousia. The sequence continues at coordinate 7,965,712 of OZ020306.1, forward strand.
CTTGTAATTCATTTCCCACAAAAGTCTTACAAAGGGGTTTTTTGGCCCGAAAAAACATCTAAGTTCACAGAGTCGCTGAACAATAAAATTGGGGTCAGGGTCAAAGGGCATGGTGCCAGTTGCGTAGACCATAACCTGAACTGTCTGTATACCAAATATCAGATGCCTAGCTATTATACTTTTCAAGTAATTAATTTTCCACAAAAGTCTTACAAAAAAGTTTACACTGCCGTCGCCGCCAGAAAGTTATACCAATGTCTCGCCTTCCGCGACAATTTGTCGCAGGCAAGACAAAAATCATGAACCAAAACCTCTTTGCTATACAATGATGTAATATAAAATATCATCAGCAAAGTTCACAAGTTATGTTCACTAATGAAATCAGTGCCTATATAAAACTCAAAAACTTCACTTTAATCCATTTGAAATTGTCTGCAGAGATACACATGGTTGTTTCCAATTTTGATACCGTACTGTGACATTACAATGAAGAGCAGCTGAATAAAAGTGACATTATTATGCTTTTTTTTTCATTTCAATATCTACATGTATCATGCATATATACTCTATACTTCTTTTACATATTTAATAGCCTGCATTTATACCACATACTTGTGCTTTCCTCAGCAGCTCCTACAAAATGATAAACCACACAGATATCTGAGAACCTCTCTGACATCAGATGTTTTAAGAAGGTAGAGAGTAAAGCAGACTTTCCACAGCCTGACGGCCCTGTTATAACATACTGGACTGGGTCTTCTGCAAGAAATAAATATCAAAACTGTCATCTAATTTGAACACCACCATTCTTTTCAGAAGGATCTTTTTACCATCTTAAAGTATGCACTAAGAATGTATATAGTTCTCACTATAACAATTCTATGAACAAAATTTTAAGGAAAAAACAGACACACTAATAAAACTTTTATAAGGGAGCTCACACTACTCAAAACATTCCAATAATATCTGGACTTACCCTTAACATATTTTTTTTTCAAAGAAACATTCCATCTATAATGAAGTGGACTCAAAATGTTAATAAGAACATGTATACACATTTACAAATTAAAACAAAATATCCTATCAAATATGAATCAAATCAATTAAGCAAATACAGTATGTGGAGTTATTTTCACAAGATAGTGAAGACAAATGGGTGGACCAGTGGGGTATAAAAATCACCTGTGTTAATGTTATCTGTTAGTTTCTGTAATATATCCTGATTTCCCACATATAACAGACTATTCCTGGACAGGAATGCTTGATGTTCAGACTTGATCCTGCTGAATTTAGATTCCTGAACTGTGTCTTTGAGTAAAACGTCATTTAAATGTTTCCAGATGGCATTAAACATCAGCTCTGCACCCTGTGGCACAAAGACATGAAACAACAGATTTAAAATTGCATAATCAAACGTGTCAAACATATTAAAGTCAAGCATAATACATATTTAACAAGTCTTCCCTATTCTATATAGTTTTAAAGTCTGGTAAAACCATTGAAAACAATAAGAATTAGATTTGATATGAAATTTTATCCCTGACAAGGATCAAAACAACAAACCTTGGTTGAAGTGGTGTAAACATATTTATTTTTGCAGTTGCTAATTTTTTGTACATTCAATCCAAATGTCTATTTTGCATGTAGTAATTTTCCTGGTTTTCAATTAGCATACTTTGATTTACATATAATTAGTTGCATGTTCCAGTGTTCTGGTACATATTTATTGCAGATTATCATTGACCAGTAATATAGCAAAAATTAGTACAACTATGTTTACAGTATCCAAATGAGTTAACTAAAACACTAGCTCACTTGTACATGTGTATTTTTGTATATTTTGATGTTCTTTTGATAAACTACATGTATTATTATCTGAACTTACCTCGGCAGGAGTACAGTACTTCATATGAACTCCTAGGGTCTATAAAATAACAAGAGTTAACACTAAAGTATGTCTCGCCTGCCGGCACCATTGTAATGCCTTGGGCATAGGCATACCAAGTTTCATCAATCTACGACTTATAGTTCTTGAGATATGGAGGTAACATTACTATTATATGTACTTTTAATAATTGTCATTTACTTAACCGGAAAGTCATGGTCAAAAGATTGGGATGCAACTGTGCTAAGCTACTTCTGGGACATATGCATACCAAGTTTCATCAACCTATGACTATATTTCTTAAGATATGTAGATGCTCATAAAATTATATGAATTGAAAATTGTCATAGTCATTAAACTCAAGGTGAAAGTAAAAAGATGGGGATGCAAGTGTGCTAAGCTACTACTGGAGTATATGCATACCAAGTTTCATCAACCTAGGACCAATAATTCTTGAGATATAGAGGTGCTCGCAAAACTTTAACATTGCTTTTATATGTATTGAAAATAATCAAAGTAACTCAACTGGAAAATCAAGGTAAAGGTCAAAAGATGGGAATGCAACTGTGCTAAGCTACTAATGGGGCATATTCATACCAAGTTTCATCAACTAAGGACTTATAGTTCTTGAGATTTGAATATGCATACCAAGTTTCATCTTTATTTCTTGATATATGGACCTTAACATAAAAGTTAACCCCGCTGCCGGTTAAGTAACACATACTTGTTGATAAATATTGTACAGGAAGACATGTTTTTTTCCAAAATGTGTCTGGTTTATTGTCTTGGTTGTTTACATCAGTATATGTTTTAAATGGTAGTAAATGAAGGGTGCTTTGTTTTTTGTTAAATCATTAAATTTTATGTGAAACTACATTAAAGCCCATTCAGTAATGATGTGCCCCCCTAAACTGCCAGCTGCTAAGTCATGTTTTTTTGCACAGGATATCCCAGATATCAATCTGAGAAAATTATTAAATAGAGATGCAATGTAAAATGTGCCATAAATGTATTGTTAAAACCATCTAGTAATATTTAGGAGTAGCGAACATCTAAAGTTATCTTAAATAATAAATTATCCCACACTACAGGTACAGGTGTTTAACCCACACTACAGGTATATGTGATTAGCCCACACTACAGGTACAGGTGATTATCCTACACTACAGGCATGAGTGATTAACCTTCACTACAGGTACAGGTGATTAACCCACACTACAGGTATAGGTGATTAGCCCACACTACAGGTACAGGTGATTATCCAACACTACAGGTACAGGTGATTAATCCACACTACAGGTATAGGTGATTAGCCCACACTACAGGTACAGGTGATTATCCAACACTACAGGTACAGGTGATTAATCCACACTACAGGTATAGGTGATTAGCCCACACTACAGGTACAGGTGATTATCCCACACTACAGGTACAGGTGATTAACCCACACTATGGGTATAGGTGATTAGCCCACACTACAGGTACAGGTGTTTAACCCACACTACAGGTATATGTGATTAGCCCACACTTCAGGTACAGGTGATTATCCAACACTACAGGTACAGGCGATTGACCCACACTACAGGTATAGGTGATAAGCCCACACTACAGGTACAGGTGATTAACCCACACTACATGTACGGGTGATTAACCCACACTTCAGGTACAGGTGATTATCCCACACTACAGGTACAGGTGATTAACCCACACTACAGGTATAGGTGATTAGCCCACACTACAGGTACAGGTGATTAGCCCACACTACAGGTACATGTGATTTACCCACACTACAGGTACAGGTGATTAGCGCAGACTACAGGTACAGGTGATTAACCCACACTACAGGTACAGGTGATTAACCCACAATACAGGTACAGGTGATTAACCCACACTACAGGTATGGGTGATTAACCCACACTACAGGTACAGGTGTTTAACCCACAATACAGGTACAGGCGATTTACCCACACTACAGGTATAGGTGATAAACTCACACTACAGGTACAGGCAATTAACCCACACTACAGGTACAGGTGATTAACCTACACTACAGGTACAGGTGATTAACTCACACTACAGGTACAGGTGATTAACCCACACTACAGGTACAGGTGATTAACCCACACTACAGGTACAGGTGATTTACCCACAATACAGGTACAGGCGATTAACCCACACTACAGGTATAGGTGATTAACTCACACTACAGGTACAGGCGATTAACCCACACTACAGGTACAGGTGATTAGGGCAGACTAAAAGGGAGGTGACACAAAAAGAAGACATCCCTAACAATACCTTATCAGCTGTGTCCTGCACTCTCTTCTTCAGATCATCCATTAACTGTGTAGACAACTCACTCTCGGCTGAGTATTTAAATACTTCTTTTTTATCTCCTCTATCTTGTCCCTTCTTCCTCCTCATATCATCATAGGCCTGAAATAATTACATTAGAACATCTTACGGGAACACTGTTGACTTGATGACCACTTTGCCTTCAAGAATGGCTTCCAAGAAATAAAAATACAACTTGCTAAATTTTGGTTATTGTACAGTTCACTAGAAATTATAAAGAAATAAAAAAATGTAGATTATATGAAATTGTCCTTTTCACTGTTAATATGATTTTATATTACAAAAATTTGGCACTCACATGAATTCCTAACGACAATATAAATTGTATTGTAATGTATTTCTATCTGCTTTTTAAGGTTTTTAATGAAACTTTTTTTTTAAAGATTAATGGCAGCCAATTTAATTTTCTTGCACTATAGGTCCACAGAATATACAACAAGAGGCTCCCAGGAGCCTGAATCGCTCACCTGGTCTTAATGTCAACCCTTTGAAGACTTTTGTATAGCTAAATGAGCTGAATGTTTAAGCAATAAAAAGCTTTTCTCTATCTGAAATAGTTTTCATTCCAAAGCAAAAAAACACTATTTTTCACCTTTAAAGGGCCATAACCCCTTAAAGGGGTCATCTGACAACTTCGACCCTAAAAAGACTTTTGTAGAGCTAATTAAGCTAAACATTTAAGCAAGCAACATCTTTTCTCTATCTGCAAAAGTTTTCTTTCTTTAGGCCAAAAACACTATTTTTTGCCTTTAAGGGGCCGTAACCACTATAAGGGGTCATCTGGCAACTTTTACCCTATGGAAACTTTTGTAGAGCTAAATGAGCTGAACATTTAAGCAAGCAACAACTTTTCTCTATCTGCAATAGTTTTCATTCCATAGGCCAAAAACACTATTTTTTGCCTTTAAGGGGCCATAACCCCTATAAGGGGTCATCTGACAACTTTGACCCTATGGAAACTTTGGTAGAGCTAAATGAGCTGAACATTTAAGCAAGCAACAAGTTTTCTCTATCTGCAATAGTTTTCATTCCATAGGCCAAAAGCACTATTTTTTGCCTTTAAGGGGCCATAACCCCTATAAGGGGTCATCTGACAACTTTGACCCTATGGAGACTTTTGTAGAGCTAAATGAGCTGAACATTTAAGCAAGCAACAGCTTTTCTCTATCTGCAATAGTTTTCATTCTATAGGCCAAAAACACTATTTTTTGCCTTTAAGGGGCCGTAACCCCTATAAGGGGTCATCTGACAACTTCGACCCTATGGAGGCTTGTGTAGAGCTAAACGAGCTGAACATTTAAGCAAGCAACAGCTTTTCTCTATCTGCAATAGTTTTCATTCTATAGGCCAAAAACTCTATTTTTTGCCTTTAAGGGGCCATAACCCCTATAAGGGGTCATCTGACAACTTTGACCTTATGGAGACTTTTGTAGAGCTAAATGAGCTGAACATTTAAGCAAGCAACAGCTTCTCTCTATCTGCAATAATTTTCATTTCATAGGCCAAAAACATGAAAAAATGCTATTTTTCACCTTTAAGGGGCCGTAACTCCCATAAGGGGTCATCTGACAACTTCGACTCAATGGAGACTTTTGTAGAGCTTTAGATGCTGAAGCAGTACGGTGGCATCAGATTTCATCTATCTCTTATACTTTTTGATTTACAAGCCAAAAACAGTAGTCTGACCCCCCTGGTCTATTTTTAGCAACGGCGGCCATGTTTTTCGACGAATCAAAAATCCGCACATCAGTTCTGTGGGGGATACCCTAAAGTACCACCAGACCAAATTTGGTTTGAATCTGTGCAGCCGTTTCAGAGGAGAAGAAGTTTGAAGAAAAGTTAACGACGACGACGGACGACGACGACGGACGACGACGACGACGGACGCCAAGTGATGGCAATAGCTCACATGGCCTTTGGCCAGGTGAGCTAAAAATGGCATATTAGAATTGGAATAATTAACGACAGATTTGGTTATAACTGATTTAAACATGTGTGTCCATAGATGATCTTCCAATTTCAATTTTTTTGGTAATTGAGGAAATCTTACCTCAAATTACTGGATAACTGGTTGCCAACGTCAATTGCGCGTAAAAGGGAATTTTTAAATTTCATTATTTAAGTGTAAATGAATTGGTTTGAAAGGACCCTCCGAGTGAAACAAATTAATTAATTTCTTGTTTGACTGTTTTCCATTAGAAAACACATTTAATAGATTGATAAAATAATTCAGTCCCTGTGCTCTCTTCTTAAAAAGCTGCCATTTTACCCCCATTGACCTCTCGGGACCCCATACTCTAACATCCGGAACGTTCCGGAATGGCACTTTTGGAAGATCATCTATTGTTTTCATACATATATTTTCTCCTTAAAAATAAGGTTGTTGCAATAATACCTTCCACATTCTTTTTTTGTAACAATCGAAAATTTGACAATGTCATACTTTTAAATATCTCAGCACGTGAGAAATTTTACTATGACTTTATATTTATGTCACATCATAATACACCTGTTGTTAGTTACGATGTAAAGTTGTCCAATCACTGCTTGATTGAATCAGAAGGTAACTACTATTGGTTGATAGCGCTGTTCATTCAAAGGTAGCGCATGTAAAATTCATTTTGACAATGATTGTTTTATAGTGAGCGACCTGGCTTAGATGGGGAAGGATTTCTTTAAACGAATGTATAAACAAATACAATGGCAACCCTGATTTAAATCTCAATCAAACTATGGGTGTCTGTTTATTAATTCTTCTGAGTTGTCTTACTCCAGACATTTTTACCATACCTTATCTCTAAAACATATAACAGCAGGAAGATCTCCTGGATTGTTCAGGTGGCCATGTAAGAATTCTAGTTCTGTTACACTCTTATCTCTAAACTTATCGAGCCAGGGATAAGTCTGAACAGTATTGTCAAAGTTCTCTTGTAAAGCTTTGTCTTCAGCACCAAACCAGCCATACCTCTACAAGCCAAATGACATAATAATGAATCATAGATAAAAAAGCAAAAACGAAGTAGAAACTTTTTTACAGAGAAAACTTCTAACTTAATGGTCCTAATACAATATATACATTTAGAAATTGTATTTGGTAATGGGAAAAGGAAAATTTGAACAATTCCTATGTTAAGTAACTAATTTCAAACATGTAAAATTATCAAATGGGAAAATGATGGGGAAGAATTTGCCTCTGTGCTAATAGACTTGTTTTACGTTGACTCTATGTAACATGTGATGCCTAACAAAATGATGGCAAATAGCTTAAATATATTAAAAATAATTGTAACATGAATGTCAAAAAGACATGAAGCCCAACCTCACAAGTTCTCATTGGACAATCACTGAACTATCAATACTATATGGGATATACTTCTATGATGATTTTTGTATGCTCATATTCTGATGCTTGTGTGTGTAAAATTTCAAAATGATATCCAACTTGTTTCATGATGAAGTAACTTACACATGCGGGAAGACACAGATTGACAAATTTACCTGTACTTTGGGCATAGAAATTTGTCATGATTTTCATCATTTTTTGGTTTGTTTCATTTTGTTCATTTGTTTAAGTGTTATTTTCCTTTTGTGTGTTTTTGTTTCGTTTTTCAGGTTGTTCTCCAATTGGTGGTGACTAAAACGAGAAATACGCTTACCCAAATATTTCAAAATCAGTCAAAGTAAAACAAGAGGAGGCTCGGAGGAGCCTGAATCGCTCACCTGGTCTTAAGGTTCATCTTTACACTTCGGAAAAAATGACCGATATTTTACGTCTTTTTTCAGTCTATGTGGAGCCTAAACTACGCATTTAATTGCTTAATAAGGCGTAGCAGCGTCTAGATAAATATTTTTTGCATAAACTTTTAGTATTTTGTACGTGTACACTCGATCCGTTTTGCCGGGGCATTTTCTTTGCGTTTTTCAGTTCACCCAAATATAGCCAAATATCAACAATGCCCTGTCATTTGGCCTCCACGTGCAAGGTAATTTCATTATTGGTGTTATTAAATCTACTCACAATCGGTTTCATGGAAGGTTATTTAAGGGTAATCCATGCTTTATTTATGGGACAACTTGAACGGAAAGAAAATGAATAGAGAAAACAACAAAAGTAATCTTGTAAACTGGAAGGGGAAATGATCGGCGATTTTTATATCTAGGCGCTGCTACACTTTATTTTCTGTTTCTATGTATCGTTTAAGTCGTACATAGACTAGAAAAATAGGTCAAATATCGACCATTTTATTCAAAGTGTAAGCATGAACCTTAATATCAACCCTTTGAAGACTTTTGTATAGCTAAATGAGCTGAATGTTTAAGCAAGCAACATCTTTTCTCCATCTGCAAAAGTTTTCTTTCTTTAGGCCAAAAACACTATTTTTTGCCTTTAAGGGGCCGTAATCACTATAAGGGGTCATCTGGCAACTTTGACCCTAGGAAAATTTTGTAGAGCTTAAAGGGAAAGTTCACAAAAAAATGAAAAATTGTCATATGATTTCTAATGCATTATCTAATTATGCTATATCATTTAAACTTTTATATTCAATTTAATAAGCTGACAAAAATGGAATTTTATTTTTTATCTTTCGGTTTCTGTCATTTTAAATTACACAAAACATCTGAATACCACAAAGTCTCCTTTTGACAGTGACCCACCATTTACCTAATTATTGAATTGCCAATATATAATATTTTTATGTGCATCTATGTTCTGACATTTTAAATAAGTGATAGAAAATCCTTATTAAAATTAACAAAATTGAGTTATTCTTTGATTAGTAATAATGAGTTTTTGGTATAAAAATCAATTTAAAGCCTAAGGCATTTTTAATTATCTAAGTCATGTTGTGATAATCTTGCAAATAAATCACATTATTGTTTTAAATGCTAGAATGAAAATAAAATGATCTAGTACATAAAACTCTGTTTTTGAATGTTTGTATATTAGATTTTGACACATGTAGGTATTGATAATTATTTCACCCCAAGTCAGCTGTGACTAATTACATTTATGTTTACCTAACCATTACACAGGTACCTGCTGAGAGACAATGACAATAAATTCACATTAATTAACACTTTTAGCAAACCCAGTGGGGGATTAGAAAAAGGATGACCTGTAATTTACATAATTATATCATAATTATTTTCAATGAAATATGATGGCTTACATTTAAATACACAACTTCTTTCTTAATAGTAAATAAAAATAATAGTTTTTTGAATTATAGAATTTTAATTTTAATTAATTTATAATAAAGTTCAATTTAAAAGAGAAAGATAATAGATAAATAAAACGTTTTTAAAAAGATTTCATATAGAAGTAATTTGAAAATATTAAATGATCTTGTTGACTTTTGATTATTTTAATTATTTTGTTGGTTATTGGACGTACCACATGATCACTTAAACGTTTGAACTAATATGATTTTTTGCTACTCAGTAGAAATTCTGATTAACTCAAGTAGTCCCCTAATGTAGAGTAGGGGACTATTTCAAATAAATAATCTCCAATATCTTTGTTATAAGTTAAGATATGAGAGAAAAAATTTGCACACCGTTATAAAACATTGTTTTGAACAATTTAAGACCATATGTCAAAAATCGTGAACTTACCCTTTAATGAGCTGAACATTTGGGCAAGCAACAACTTTTCTTTATCTGCAATAGTTTTCATTCTAAAGGCCAAAAACTCTATTTTTTGCCTTTAAGGGGCCATAACCCCTATAAGGGGTCATCTGACAACTTCGACCCTATGGAGGCTTGTGTAGAACTAAACGAGCTGAACATTTAAGCAAGCAACAGCTTTTCTCTATCTGCAATAGTTTTCATTCTATAGGCCAAAAACTCTATTTTTTGCCTTTAAGGGCCCATAACCCCTATAAGGGGTTATCTGACAACTTTGACCTTATGGAGACTTTTGTAGAGCTAAATGAGCTGAACATTTAAGCAAGCAACAGCTTCTCTCTATCTGCAAAAGTTTTCATTCCATAAACCAAAAACATGAAAAAATGCTATTTTTCACCTTTAAGGGGCTGTAACTCCCATAAGGGGTCATCTGACAACTTCGACCTAATGGAGACTTTTGTAGAGCTTTTGATGCTGAAGCAGTAGCGTGGCATCAGATTTCATCTATCTCTTATACTTTTTGATTTACAAGCCAAAAACAGTAGTCTGACCCCCCTGGTCTATTTTTAGCAACGGCGGCCATGTTTTTTGACGAATCAAAAATCCCCACATCAGTTCTGTGGGGGATACCCTAAAGTACCACCAGACCAAATTTGGTTTGAATCTGTGCAACCGTTTCAGAGGAGAAGAAGTTTGAAGAAAAGTTAACGACGACGGACGACGACGACGACGGACGCCAAGTGATGGCAATAGCTCACATGGCCTTTGGCCAGGTGAGCTAAAAAAACTGGATTTCGTTAAACAGTAAGTAGCCCAGGGGTAAAAATTAGCACTGGTCCGAGGTCTGTGACCATCAATTTTTTATGCAGGACCTTCAAATTTTCATTGACAAAGGTCCTGGACCTGCCAGTTTTTACAATTACTCTTATAGAGGACCTTTCAATTTCTTCTGGAGGACCTTCCATTCTGGACTCCCAAAAGTCCTGGACCTTTTGCTCTCAAATGTTAATTTGAACCCCTTGTAGATGAGCAACAGACCTGAAATCGTTTCCCACGTTATGGGACCCCACCCTGATGCTGTATACCAAATATCGAGTGGCTGTGATTAGTAGTTGATGAGAAAACTGTTACGAAAAATTTTCCCTGCCCGCACGCTGCCTGGCACCTGACATTCACCATTTTTTAACCCCGATTTTTCACTCCGTGAAATCCGACCAAAAATGGTTAAATAACTTTATTTCTTAACATTTTTCGATGCAATTTGGAAATAATGTGTAAAAGTATAGTATCTTGTTGTTTATTTTCGATTTTGATTTTGAGGCAATTTTTGATTTTTTGGTGACTAAAATGTGTTACCCGAAGAATAGTGGAAATACTCGATTTGCACATCCAAAACACATATAATACGAAAAAGTGGAGATAATACATGTAATTGAAGATATGGATAAAAAAGATATGATAGGCCATGAGCTGGTCTAAAATGTATTCAAATTTTCGTTTTAAAGCTCAATTTTCATACATTTTAACGGACCCAGGCCGCTGACCAGTGGCCCGGCTAGAGCTAAAAGAAGCTATTACAGTACCGATATAAAAACAATTTGATATATAATACTATGGATTTATTTCTTTGAATAAAAATAAAGAGAAAACATTTTGAAAGTGTTCCCTTCAGTCATGTCAGTAACAAATTGTTGATAACAAAAAATAAACTCCCATTTGAATAGTTAGTACATCAATTATATCAGTTACGCAGGTCAGATTTCATCAACACCCGTGTCATATCATTTTGACAATCGGCAGCCGGGTCGATAAAAAACTAGAAAAATCACTTTTAAAGCAATATTTTACCGGAAATTTTAGTTGAAACATGTACTTGTCTGTCACCGATGTATATCATTTCATCATTGATAAGTGGGGGTGTCACAGCCCCCACCCCCGGAATACCATTAAAAAGACTGGAATACCGAATACTCTAAAGATCACGGCGTACGCATACCAAAAGCCTAAAAATTCGAACATTGGGTACCGCGTACCACACCTTAGCTTACCGAATACCCTTTAAAAAGCACAGAATATCGCGTACCAAAAGGGCTGTGACACCCTCATAAGTTCTTGTTAGGTTCAATGATGTTTTATATGAGAAAATATGAATTTACCCCTTTTCGTTGCGTTACATATTTTAGTCATCTAAAAATTAAAAATTGCCTCGAATTTTAAATTTACGAATTTTTATTTAGAAAATCTAAAATAAACAATAAGATATTATATTTTACACATTATTTTCAAATTTCATAAAAAAAATATTTAGAAATAAAGATTTTAGAGCATTTTTGAAATATTTTAGTTAGCAGACGTTGGCCCTGGCCCAGGTTACTCGTTTTAGTCACCATCTCCAATCCCACCATAGTATAAACCTAGGAAAATTAAAATGTGTTTTCATTTCCTCAGTATAACTATAAATAAACTAGAAATAATGTTGCATGCCTGTCCAAAAAATCCAACGAACATGTCAGAACGGTCAAGTTCTCGCAAACAGATATTAATGACTTGTGCACTGCTTGAAGCTTCTGTTGTTATTCCCCATCTCATATCAACGGCAACAAACTGGACACCACGAGAGGCACACAGATGATGAATTCTGGGGAAATATTGTCTTGTAAGTTCTTCTCGCTCATCCTCCATTCCACCAAAAGGAGAAGAAAAGAAAATGCGACATGTTCTCTTATCTTTTAACCCCTTTCCATTTATTGTCATTGTTCGAATATGTAAATAAAGATGTTAATTTTCGGGTCTTCGAAAGCGTCCCTCGAAACAAAAGGGAATGACCGAAAAGGGGAGGGAAGCACTCTTTTTTTCTCTACTATGAATAATATGCCTAAATTAAGTAGTGCGTCCCGAAATAGGTGTCAAAGAGTTTTATTTGAAATTTCCTTGTTGACATTATTTGGAGTATTTATCTTTTCAATCAAAACTCTGACAGATGAAAATCAGGATAAGTGCTTTTTTGAATCAAGTAACATAGATTCATTGTATGCAGCATGCAGCAAGGGAAAGCAATCTAAAATTTTACTAAGTCTGTCATTATATTTAATCATGACTTTAATCACATTAGAATAGAGAGGGAATCTTCCAAGTTCTGATAAAACAGCAAAATTTGTGGATTTTTTATGAACTCCAAGAATAAATTTACAAAATTTTTGATGAAGTGTTTCGGCTTTTTGCCTTTGAATAAATATCATCAAAACAGAGATTATCTATCCCATTTCAAGGATTAAAATTTCCCCATATTTCGAATTGGCTTTATAGTATGATCAGATAAATGCATACTGGTTTTAACACTTGAATGAAGAGATAAAAAATCTTTAGAAAGTTTAAAATATGCTTTGATTGCTTTATTATATAATTCCTCCTGGACATGAGCTAAAGATCCAGACACACAAAAAGTAATTCCTAGATATTTATACTTGTTGACACATTCTAGAAATGTATTGTCAAATAAAAAATTCATATTGATAAGTTTGCCCGCCTTGTTGAATATCAATATTTTAGTTTTTTTTTAGTATTTACTGTAAGACACCGGTCTTTACAGAATTTATCAAGTAAGTTTAGTTTTTCCTGTTATCCAGAGGCGGAAGTAGACAGGAGAATTAAACATGAGACAATTGGATTGCTTTTTTATCAAGGAATACAGGGTCAAGTGAATTATCTAAATACTTTGGAAAATCATTTTTAAAAATCTTGAACAGGTTAGGATTAAATTGTCTCCCTATTTAACTCCTAAATTAGTTGGAATAAAATCAGTCAGATTATCATCAATTTTGATACTACATTTGCTTATAGCATACATATTTTTGATAATATTATAAAATAATGATCCACAGCCTACTTCCAATAATTTTAAGGTTCGAAAGATCCTAAGACACCTGTGGAAATTGTTCAAGTGGTGTGGATGATGCCACTTGTCATGCCAGACGTTACCAATCTATTCTTGGTTGTCAGCCAATTGTCAACCAGTCTTTCCTAGCCGTCACTGGTAGTCCTAGCTGTTGAAAAAAAAATGACTTACATGCATATGATTGTAACCACCAATTACATGACACGTTAGGATTTTTTTATTTCATCTAATTGTCTATCATATTCACAGTAAGGACTGTACCCAGTTTATTGTTTAAAAAAATGTCCTCGTTCTACAATTCGACCGCCCCATTGATAAAAAGATTGTCTGAAAATGATATGACGTACTTTAACAATAGGAGCAAACGGTGTATATAGCTCTGAGCAGTCATATGTTAACCCGTTCAATAATGTTTTATATTAATAAGTCCTATTTTATTAACTCATCTTTTACATATCAGAAGGAAGGGATACTTAATTATCTTACAGCCAAACGGCAACATATTACTGCAGATAACAAGATGAACAAAAGTGTTTTGTCTGCTTAATAGTCGAATATATCCTGGTTTTTGGTCAGCTTTTTAGCTCACCTGACCCGAAGGGTCATGTGAGCTATTGTCATCACTTGGCGTCCGTCGTCCGTAAACTTTTTAAAACGTTAACTCCTCTGACACCATAAGTCCAATTGCAACCAAACTTGGTATGGTTGTTCATTAGCATTCGGTGCTTAGAACTGATGTGGGGATTTTCGATTCGTCGTAAAACATGGCCGCCATGGCTAAAAATAGAACATAGGGGTAAAATGCAGTTTTTTGCAAATTACTCAAAAACAGCTACAGATATCAAAATTCTGACAGGATAAAAGTGATCAGCATCTCAAGATCTACCTACCCTGAAATTTTGAAGAAAATCCAACAACCCATGTAGGAGTTATTGCCCTTTTTGTGGATTTTTTGCAAATTTTGCACCTGTTTAGCTCAATATCTTGAAAACTATACAAGATATTTGAGAAATTTAAATTGCATATTGTTAAGCACATCTAGATCTACAAAATATGTAACAGGGTCAACGTTGTAGGACCTTTCCTTTGAGGAGTTATTGCCCTTGGAACGTCAAAATTGAGCATTTTAACTGCATTTCCTTATATTGAAAATGTTAACTCCTCTGACACTTTAAGTCAAAATGGAAATAAACTTGGTATTATTGTTTATTATTATTAGGTGTATAGAACTGTTGTGGGGATTTTTGATTGGTTGTAAAATATGGCCGCTGTGGCTAAAAATAGAACATTAGGTTAAACTGCATTTTTTTGCAAATAACTCAAAAAGGGTGAAAGATTTTTAGATTTTGATTGAGAACAAAAGTGATCAGCACCTTTAGATCCACCATATTGTCAGATGACCCCCTTATTAATCTTATGACCCTTTCAACGTTAAATCGATTTTGCCTTATAACCTTTACTTCAGGCACATATGTCAGGTGAGCGATTCAGGCTCCTGGGAGCCTCTTGTTCATATAAAAGTTGTTTTTGGACAGCTTTTTCTTATTAAAGTTGGTTTTGGACAGCTTTTTAGCTCACCTGACCCTTATTGCCGTCACTTTGCGTCCGTCGTCCGTCGTCCGTCCGTCGTCCGTCCGTCGTCCGTCGTCCGTCGTCCAACTTTTCAAAAATCTTCTTCTCTGAAACCGCATGGCCAAATGTAACTAAACTTGGTAGGGTTGTTCTATAGTATGTCTTTTACAAAACCGTCGTTCGGATTTTTGATTGGATGAACAACATGGCCGCTGTTGCTAAAAATAGAACATAGGGGTAAATTGCAGTTTTTTGCAAATAACTCAAAAACGGTTACAGATATCAAAATTCTGGCAAAGGTAAAAGTGATCAGCACCTCAAGATCTACCTGTTTAGAAGTTTTCAAGAAGATCCAACAACCGATGTAGGAGTTATTGCCCTTTTTCTGGATTTTTTCAAAATTTTGCACTTATTTAGCCCTATATCTTGAAAACTATACAAAATATTTTTAAAAATTCAAATTGCATATGATTGAGCACATCAAGATCTACATTTCATGTAATTAGGTCAAAGCTGTAAAACCATTTTTTTTAGGAGTTATGGCCCTTAAAGTGTCAAAATTTACCGTTTTTTATTACTTTTCACCTGAATTTCAAAGATTAACTTGTCTGACACCATATATCCAACTTCAACCAAACTTGGCACAGTTATTTAATAGCATATATGCTACAATTCTATTGTTCAGATTTTTGATTCGTCAATAAACATGGCCGCCATGGCTAAAAATAGAACATAGGGGTAAATTGCATTTGTTTGCTAATAACTCAAAAATGGTTTCAGATATCAAAATTGTGCAAGAATAAAAAAAGATCAGCATATTAAGATCTATCTGTGCTGAAATTTTGGAAAAGATCTGACTGCTGATGTGGGAGTTATTGTCCTTTTTCCTGATTTTTGTCAAATTTTTCACTTATTAAGCCCAATTTCTTGAAAACTAACCAAGATATTTTAGAAATTTAAATCGCATATGGTTATGCACAATAATATCTACAAAATATATGTGTCTGTGTAGTTCAGGTGACCGATTCAGGCTCCTGGGAGCCTCTTGTTCTTAATAAAGTTGGTTTTTGTCAGCTATTTTATATTAAAGTTGGTTTTGGTCAGCTATTTTATATCAAATGTGGTTTTTGTCAGCTATTTTATATCAAAGTTGGGTTTGGTCAGCTATTTTATATCAAAGTTGGGTTTGCCGTCACTATTTTATATCAAAGTTATTTTTGGTCAGCTTTTTCATATCAAAGTTGTTTTTGGACAGCTTTTTCTTATTAAAGTTGGTTTTTGTCAGCTATTTTATATCAAAGTTGGTTTTGGTCAGACATTTTTTATCAAAGTTGGTTTTGGTCAGACATTTTATATCAAAGTTGGTTTTGTCAGCTATTTTATATCAAAGTTGGGTTTGGTCAGACATTTTATATCAAAGTTGGTTTTTGTCAGCTATTTTATATCAAAGTTGGGTTTGGTCAGCTATTTTATATCAAAGTTGTTTTTGGACAGCTTTTTCTTATCAAAGTTGGGTTTGGTCAGCTATTTTATATCAAAGTTATTTTTGGACAGCTTTTTCATATCAAAGTTGTTTTTGGACAGCTTTTTCTTATTAAAGTTGGTTTTTGTCAGCTATTTTATATCAAAGTTGGTTTTGGTCAGACATTTTATATCAAAGTTGGTTTTGGTCAGACATTTTATATCAAAGTTGGTTTTTGTCAGCTATTTTATATCAAAGTTAGGTTTGGTCAGCTATTTTATATCAAAGTTGTTTTTGGACAGCTTTTTCTTATCAAAGTTGGGTTTGGTCAGCTATTTTATATCAAATTTGTTTTTGGACAGCTTTTTCTTATCAAAGTTGGGTTTGGTCAGCTATTTATATCAAAGTTGGTTATGGTCAGCTATTTTATATCTAGTATAATATAGAATGGATATGGTGAGCTGCAAAGTTAGAAAGGGTGTCCGTGTGCCAACAGTGATGAAAATCATCTTTTTAAAGCCGTTGACACCGGAAAATCCAGCATGGGGTTGAGCTGGAATCGAACCCATACTCTGTCATCTATGGCAACTTCGCCTGCACTGTGTCCAGCGCCCACCTAGGCTAGATAAAAATCTAGCTTTCGGTTGCCTAGTTAAGCCTCCTCGTAGACAATCTAAGGTTGTAACACAGTACACGATGAACATTAGGTGGGTAGGGAGAGAAAGATAGAGAATTGGATCGCAACTGGTATATTATTTCTATATTATACCAATTACTTTACAGAGCTGTACGCAACACCATTTATCATATTTTATATCTAAGTTGGTTTTGGTCAGACATTTCATTAACATGAATTGATTTTTAGTTTAAATCCTAAGAAATCATTTTCTTATGACGACACTATTAAATCAAAGTCAAAAGAAACGTGGTTATCTTCTTTATTTGTGTTGATCCAAGGTGAATCCTTTATAACGTGGCTATTCTTAATCAAGTTATCAATGCATTTATCTGATCACATTTTTCAACATAAAAACCGAACCGTTATTTTAGCCACATGACGTGCAAGTGGCGGCAACATCTGGGGAGACGTGACAAGGTGAATACGCCAATTGCTTTTATGTACCTGACTTTTGTAAATTAAGATGTAAGATGGATTTTTTTCTATGTTCAATTAATAACAACATGTTTTTGAGAAATCGGAGATATTGAGTGGAGATTAACAGAACTCAATCATGTCAATGCCGTTCGTTTTCTTAGATGGAGTGTTAAGAAGTCAATATTTGCACAAAACAACAAAACATTGCGGTTAGTGAGCAGTTATTAGATATAAACCTAAACAAATCACCCATTTTGTCTGTTATATTTTTATAGACTTGACAAAATAATGAAATGGTCCTTGAAACCTGTAATATTTTATTGATACAGACTTAACTGGTCTCCACAATAATATATACGCACCAATATTTTGGGTAGAGTGTTTCTGGTGAGTTTAAAATCGGCAAAACACGTGTACATGTCAGACACTTTTCAAAACTGCTTGTTATTGCAGTTGGTCCGTTAATTTTCTAAAATTCTTAAACTCATTAACTGACACATCATGAACCTTTCATTCACATCATTGCATCTGAGACTAGACGATTTATCTATATGTATATATATACTTCAAAACATAATAAAAATGCAATAGTGCACATAAAGTGAGTGAGTTGGTGTTTTACGCCCTTTCAACGCTGATAAAGGTTTTATTTCAGAGTTTGGCTTTAGTGCCGTGTGGAGGTCGTAGAAAGCTTCCCCGTGCTTCAGTTGTATGCTCTTATATATTTTCTAGTACTGGAATATGTGTTGGAAAGACACGTTTACATATTTCCAAAATTTGACAACGTTTGGCTATTTCTTTAAAATTTGATAACTTTATCTGTTTGGTCATTGATGTAATAGTTTTGGCTTCTGTTTTTGTTTTATCAAATCTAATATTCTACCGATTTTCCAAGTTTTTTACTCCTAGCGTGTCTGATGAAGGTTAATCCAGAAAAGCGCTTCACACGCAGTGAAATTTGGCTGTTGTACGTTTATCTAAATCATATCAATATGTGGATCGTGTCTTTTTGGCACATATTCCATGTTCTTTCGTTTTTAATAATTTTTATGAAAGGATGATAAAATGAACATGAAATGCTGATGATAAATGAAATATGGGGGTGGGGTGGAATTTGAAGACCACGAGAAGTGGGTAGGGGCTGAAAATTTAGCCTATGTGGTGCACTACTTAAAATTGACAGTGCATAAAGTGGTCTTTTACGCCCATAAAGCGTGGCACTTTCCACACACGTTGGCCAACGCTGGTCAGCGGTCAGGGTTTCCGTATTTTAGACCTGACAACCCCCGCGAACGAGGGTCACCCTTTTCAGCCACCTAGGGTACACACCTTTTGTCGCTCTGTGGGCTGAGCACTTACTCTGATATCAGACTTCCAAGACCCTTAGTAGCCTCTTACGACAAGCTAGGCTCTGCTGCGGGCCTATTGCCTCCCGGGCCCCGCACGGGACGCACATAAAGTGTGATTGTTGTTGTGCAATATTATCTAGTTCTCGCGAGATGAGACCCATTTGCGTATGATGAGTTATGATATATCATAACTCCATGGTGCACCCCATGGTGAATGTGTTAAACTTCTTTCTCAGATAAGGACATTTGACCTATTGAATGGTTTTCATGGCCTATTTTAACATCTTTAAGTTAAATGGACCGGTAACAACATTGCTAAAATTCACAAAGACACGTCGTGGTATTAGATCGAATTGAACGAAAATGGAAAATACAGTCAGTAAAAAGATAGACCGACAAACTGAGCCAGTTAATTGCAGTATTTTAAACGACAACATTTTATTAGAAAAAAGATTTTTATCATAAATATGATGTTATTTGCAAATATATAAAAAAATCTAGTGGTCACTTTCCAACTATAGTACAGTCATTCATTTATTAACTCATGTATCTTGAGAAGGAGGCAGAACTTTTACGGAGTTATCAATGTCATTAATAAAAATGCACCAGAATCTAAAATCATATAATCTATGAACGGTTTCACGGTAAAAGCCTAAGTAAGCTTAAAAGAACATTCTCAGTAGTAACCATCGGGATGATGCTTTTAAATATTTGCTATTGCTACTCGACAAGACCTTTGTTATTTTAGTATGAAAACTTTTAAAGTTTTGAATGGAACAATCAAAATGATGTTTGAAGACAGATTCAAACATAAAATGGAGATTTTTTTTAAACTGAGCTGCCTCCTCTGCCTCTATGTAATTTACGGCCCTGGTATCACACTCCGCAGAGTGTGATATTCAACTTCCAAGAAATTTGATTGGCTGTCCGCGCGATACACCGCAGTATACGCTTCTCGTGGAAAGCTATTGCAGATAGAGAAAAGCTTTTTATTGATTAAACATTCAGCTCATTTAGCCATACAAAAGTCTTCAAAGGGTTGACATTAAGACCAGGTGAGCGATTCAGGCTCCTGGGAGCCTCTTGTTTTAATTGATTTTAATCAAAAGTAGACTTTATAACAAAACAAACGTTTAATTACATTATTTGGATATATTTTATTTGTCTTTTTATTCAAGCAAGATCAACAGGTGTTCAAACGAAAGTAAGCACGCTTTCCACGAGGTGCGTATCTAACTGTGGTGTCTCGCGCGGAATTCTTGAAATTCAATATCACATCATGCGGAGTGTGATACGCAAAATAGTCTCATCTCGCGAGAACTAGATAATATTGCACAACAGTTAGAGAAAAAGTTTTCACAAGTATGCTCTGCTCGCCGTTCTTCAATTGGCCCATGGTCTAAATAAAATGCATATAATTCAAATCCAGTCATGAAACAGTCACAGATAGGCACCATTATTAAACATGGAACCGAAAACATCAAAAAGACAAGTACAAACAAAAGCTTAGTCAAATATTCCTGGCTTAGGACAGGCACATATAAAATGTGGCGGGGTTAAACTAGTTTTTTGGCCCAACCTTCCCTCTATAAATATTCCCAGATAAAGCACAAACATTTGTGTGTTCCGAGTTTTGTCGTATATTGTTGTCCATGATGTCAACTCAAAGGGGTTTTCATAGGCATTTCTTGACATCCGATATCAGTCTGATGCCTGTTAGATAAGTCTTTGCTTCGTTGGAACCGACAGAAATACGAACATCGTGCTCGACGTTGTATAAGTACCAGAGAAATGAAAACTTTATATACAAGATATTTTCAAGACAAACTTCAGCAACTGGCAGAATAAAATTCGTTTGAAGGGTCGATTATTTTTTTTTATTTTAAGACGCGTATCTCATAGACACGGCCTTTTTGGAAGAAGCGATGATAAGCTTTAGTTTTAGAGGAGTGATCAGGGGTGTATAGTTGTTTGTAGTTTTAGCAGGTAACATGATGATAGAAAGTAGATGACCGATGACATTGATTTCTACGTCACAGGTGTAACAGATCTATTTGTTTTCTTCCTTTACAGGGGAAGATTATGTCGTTAAACATTGATTAAGCTGCATTTGACAAATCGAACTCTCTATAAAAGGAATCTTCTTGTCTGTTAATCGCCATTCCATCTGGCGCCGTCCCTGAGCAGTTCAACCTGTCACACTCTTTTGTAAAGAAGATACTTTTCTTCAGGGTTTTCTACCAATCACAATGCCACTACACTTCATATATTTGTATATATACATTGAAAATTTTTATGTTTCATTAGACTTAATAACCTAGATATAATGAAGAAATATATATTAATATAGTAAAAGTAATAGATTCAACATATTTTGGATAATTAAATGTTTATAGCCTCGTGTGGTGCAACCCCAAATCACTGTCGCTTCGCGTTATTTTTCTTCTAGAAATATATTTTGCTAGAGAAAATTATGTTCCAAATGATATATAAAACCAAAAGGTCATATTTAGAACAGATATGCATAATAAATCGGTAAATCTTTAAAATTTTATCAATTTCAAGTCAAGTGTTGGGGAACTGAAATATGCACATAAACCCCCCTTCCTTTCGAATTTGCTCTTTACACCTTTAGTTATATTTTAAGGAGGACCTCGTCGGTTATATTATGTAACAACAAAATAAATGCTTATAGAATGAATTAACCGCTGTTAAACCAAAATAAAAGGTACTTTTCTTATGTCTCCCCATCTGCATTGTGTTTATTATTTCCCTGTAATCATTGACCATCCACTTTCTTTGGATATTTATATGCCATTTGTAGACTCAGTTTATATGCTGAATAAAACTTTCTTAAAACAGCAATATAATCTGAAATTGAAAATGTCACTTGTATGTCGAGTGGCCAAAAATGTGGAGACTATATACACTCAGTGGTCGCGAGCACTATCATGTAATTGTTTTTAAAATGAGATGAAAAATATTCTAATTCACGGTTTCACCTGTCTCATTTAAAACACCTGTTTCATTTGTTCCGGATTCTGCTTCCTAAATTGTCAGAACCAATAAATAAAGTGTGGGTAATGGCACGTGGCGAAAAAAGAATACGTCAATTTATCAAAAGAATACAATTTAAAGGTTCGGAAATATTGTAAACGCCACTTTACAAACGCGTGCTTAAATATAAAATGCTGTCACAGATTTTAACGGCTTTGGATCTTTCATTGTTGCCTATCCTGAACAATAAAGAAATAGTTCGACTGTATATAAAAGACAATCCGCTGAAAGAAATAGTTCTACTGTTTATGAAAGACACACCGTTGAAAAATATTCTAATCAATAACTTGTATAAGCTCTCAAGAAACTAACAAAATTTTGCGCTGCAATGCATCCACCATCGCTGTAGCATACTGCTCGATCGTTGCTAGTTGTCATATAAAGCCGGACAGCTGCTTTTTGAACAAAAACAACCAAAAGCACTAATTCTCCTCTTCCTCTTAATTGTTCACAGTAGGAGTGTACTCATATCTTGAGTGTTGATACTCCGAACATGTCCGACTGTACGGTCAAAAAAAGTTTAATTACAATTCAAAACACTGGTTGCCGTTTACATCACGGTTTCGGGACAGGTAGCTAGGGTAAGAGACCCTAACCCAACCTGGAACTGCTTGATGGTAAGCAAGTTACTTATTTCTTGTAGCATGAGGTTCCAGGTGGCAATTGTCCTCAAGAAGAAAGAAAATCTGTATGTATCAGTGTTATGGGTATCAAATGGATTTAGATGGTTTTTGTGCCATTGATATGATTAATTCATTACTTAATTATACCGATTATTAAAAGCCAAGGGGAACCAGCAATATACGAAAACACTTAAAATGGATGAACGAAACAACCACGATAAAAGTCCGTGGCATTTGTCGACCGAAGTAATGGAATAAAGTTATTGAAAGTGTTTTAGCATAAGTATACATAAAGCCAATTATCCTGATTATTTAATTGTTTCGATGATTCAAATTGTGAAAAACAGACGATACACAGTTACTTTTTGGAAACTTAAATTGCCTTGTCTCAAGGAAAAACAGAATTCAAAGCTCCGATTTTAATCAGAATCTTAAAACTTCAACTTTGCAATAAGAATAAACAGCCAATCTATCATTTCGTCAGTTATGATTGGGTAATCCCTGATAAAGGTCCATTATGATTGGTTAATCCCTGATATATCTCCAAGATGATTGGATAATCCGGTTGTATTTCCAATATGCATTGGAAGCCGACTTATCACTCAGAACCATCTTTATTGCGTGTTTTGTTTTCCAACTTCTATCAGAAAATGCAATAAATAATCAGCATTTCAGAGTAACATCATTAATATGATTATGATATAAACGCATTTAATGTCCGTGAGTTATGACAAAGGGTTACTACAATATATTTAACGATTGTTTAATGCCTGTGTTAAACACCACGAAATGCGTTATCTAGAATGATAACGAGATTTTAATTTTGGTTAATCCTCGCAAAGATCCGTGCACCATATTACTTCAGCGTACAGATGCACTGGTTCGGTTTCGTCAGTCCTGTGATGAGTCTTGGTTTTGAAATGTTCACTTGTCAACTCGTCTTCCTTGTAAGTATCAAATATAAGTCGGTGCTCCTCAAATATAAATGATTACTGATTTTGCGTGTAAAGTAGATATTTAGTACCAAAAAATAATATTCTGACATGCTATATTAGGGAAACCTGACCCCTAATGATACCTTAATTTACCTTAAATAGACAATAAGTGTTATCTATGTGTATATTAATATATTTCACATTAAAATAAGGTCAAAACATATTGGAATCAAATGAAAATAAAATAGTAATGAAATCACCATTTCAGTTACATACACGCTCTCTGAAGATTGCGGATAGCATCTCCAATTCATTAAATTGTATTTTAACAGGTGTTAGGACCCGGCGGGAATTCTTGTTACCCATACAGGTGTATAATGCCGATGATAATTACTTTGGGATACAGGTAATTAGATGACAACAGGTGTCTGAATTTATTTATCATTATTCATGTTCATTACTAGTATTCCGCCAGTATAATCTGTCCAGAATTAGATTCTTAAAGCAGTTACAAGTTACATGTTGCATATACATATATATCTTTCCGGAGACCATACAGTGCAAATGGTTTTTCTTTGCTGTAATATGCCCCAGTCACACATTTACGGATTTAAAGCCGGATCAGCTACGGGAACGATCTGGCATCATTCGTTGTAATCTGTATCACACCGTACCGCATCAATGCTGTAACTGCTTGTAACCGTTCTCAAACGTACTAAACATTTTTATCCGCGACAAATTTCGAAATCAAACTACGGATTAAACCACTGTAGAGGACCGTAGAACATCCTTACTAATCGTATATGACGTATCAGATCGTTCTAAGAACGTATAAATCCGTTTTGACTCCGTATAAATCCGTTTCAGTAAGGTTTTGCTACGTATTCCCTACAGTATGTTGTCACGTATGTACGGACCTACAAGGACTTGGTACGTTTCCTCACGGACAAGTAAGAATCACAGAGGTAAATCAAGCTCTTCTACGTTTTTTATACGTCAATACGGTGTGATACAACGGAACCTAAATATAAACTTATTTTGTATTCATTTTCTTCTTCTGTAGTTATTAGATTACTTCAATTTGTTTTTGTTCTGATCTAGGCAGATATTGATCATTTGATTTTTTAAGTTTATTCTTTGTTTTAAGGAATGAACTGATTTTTTTCCAGTACTCTAAAATGATACTATTGTATATATACATGCATGGTCAAAGTTGTTACCCTTTCTTACAAATAGCTGCAGGGTTCACCATAGGCTATTCAAGGGAGGTGCTCTTCCACTCTTGAATTTTTTTTCTTCCACCCTTGAATTTTGAGCCCCTAAACTTAAAGTTTGACTTTATACTTTTTCGTTTTTGAGGTTTAGGTGTTTTTTGCTTGGCTTTCATTGTTCTGTTAGGATTAAATGATGCAAGTGGGTTATTTGTAATACTGATTGAATGTGTCGCTGCAAGAGTTGTTGTTGTTGTTGTTGTGTCCTGTAGCTGTGTATTTTTTCCGTTGTGCTAACTGGTTGTGTCGTTGTATGTTTTTCATTGTGCCGTTTGGTTGTGTTGCTGCATGTAACTTTTTGTTGCTGTGTTGTTAGGTTGACACTGCATGTGATTTATTGTTGTTGTTGTGCGGTTTGGTTGTCGCTGCAATGGTTTATAGTTGTTGTCGCTTCATAAGATTTATAGTTATGTTTCTTGCTGTGCTGTTTGCTTGTGTTGTTGCATATGATTTTTGTTGCTGTGTTGTTTGCTTGTCTTGCTGCAAGAGTTTTTTTTTTTATTGTTGAGCTGTCTGGTTGAGTTATTGCAAGTGTTTGTTTTGTTGTTGCGCTGTTTGGTTGTGTCGCTGCAATTGTTTGTTGTTGCAGTTGTGCTGTTTGGTTTACACTGCATGTGATTTTGTGATGTTGTTGACTGTTGTTTGGTTGTGTCGTTGCAAATGTTGGTTTTTTTTGCTGTGCTGTTTGGTTGTGTCACTGCAACTGATTTTTTGCTGTACTGTTTGGTTGTGTTGTTGCGTGTAATTTTTTGTTGTTGTGTTGTTAGGTTGACACTATATATGATTTTTGTTGCAGTTGTTGACTGCTGTTTGGTTGTGTTGCTGCATGTGTTTTGTTGATGTGCTGTTTGGTTGTGTTGCTGTTGTTGCATATGATTTTTGTTGTTGTTGCTGTGTTGTTTGGTTGTCACGGTGTCGCTGCAAGTGTTTTTTCATTGTTGTGTCGTTTGGTTGTGGCTTTTCTGGTGATTTTTTGTTGTTGAGGTGTTTGGTTGAGTTGCTGCAAGTGTTTGTTTTGTTTTCGCTGCAATTGTTCGTGGTTGCCATTGTGCTGTTTGGTTGTCATTGTATGTGATTTTTTATGTTGTTGACTGCTGTTTGGTTATGTCACTGCAAGTGGTTTTATTTGCTGTGCTGTTTGGTTGTGTCACTGCAAGTGGTTTTATTTGCTGTGCTGTTTGGTTGTGTCACTGCAAGTGGTTTTATTTGCTGTGCTGTTTGGTTGTGTCACTGCAAGTGGTTTTATTTTCTGTACTGTTTGGTTGTGTCACTGCAAGTGTAGGTTTTTTTCTGTGCTGTTTGGTTGTGTCACTGCAAGTGTAGGGGTTTTTTTCTGTGCTGTTTGGTTGTGTCACCGCAAGTGTTTTAGCTCACCTGACCCGAAGGGTCAGAGTCAAGAGAGCTATTATCATCACCAAGTCTGTTGATGTGCTGTTTCGTTGTCACTGCAGGTGTTGGGTTTTTTTTTTTGCTGTGCTGTTTGGTTGTGTCACTGCAAGTGGTTTTATTTGCTGTGCTGTTTGGTTGTGTCACTGCAAGTGGTTTTATTTGCTGTGCTGTTTGGTTATGTCACTGCAAGTGGTTTTATTTGCTGTGCTGTTTGGTTGTGTCACTGCAAGTGTTGGGTTGTTTTTTTTTTTTTTGCTGTGCTGTTTGGTTGTGTCACTGCAAGTGTGTTGGTGTTTTTTTTTTTTGCTTTGCTGTTTGGTTGTGTCACTGCAAGTGTTTAGCTCACCTGACCCGAAGGGTCAAGAGAGCTATTGTCATCGCCATATCTGTTGATGTGCTGTTTTGTTTTGTCACTGCAAGTGTTTAGCTCACCTGACCCGAAGGGTCAAGAGAGCTATTGTCATCGCCTTGTCTGTTGATGTGCTGTTTTGTTGTGTCACTGCAAGTGTTTAGCTCACCTGACCCGAAGGGTCAAGAGAGCTATTGTCATCGCCATATCTGTTGATGTGCTGTTCTGTTGTGTCACTGCAGGTGGTTTTTTTTGCTGTGCTGTTTTGTTGTGTCACAGCAAGTGTTTTGTTTTTGCTGCTGTGCTGTTTGTTTGTGTCACAGCAAGTGTTTTGTTGTTGCTGCTGTGCTGTGTGTTGTGTTGCTGTATGTCTGCTGTTATGGTGTTTGATTGTGTCACTCCATGTGATTTTTTGTTACTATGCTGTTCGATTGTTTCGCTGTAGGTGTTTATTCTGTTGTTTTTGTTTTATTAGTTGTGTCGCCCGGTTCTTATTTCATTGTTTCGATGGTTGTTTGGTTGATGTTAATATATTGTAATGTTGTATAGTTATAAAGCGTTATTTAATTGTGCTTTGATGTTGCTTGCGACGTCGTTCTGTCGTTTGATTGTGTTGCTGTGTTTGTTATTTTTTTCTTTATTATGTTGTTTTGTTTGTTGTGTCGATTTATTTGTTTTTGTAAAACCGCACAGCCTCATTCTGTTGCATTTTTTTAACTGGCTCTCTGTGTGTTGTTTTTTTGTCTTTGGTATACTACAATATTCTTTTGTATCTGAATAAGAGTTACCAGCATATCCATAATTTTGAGAACACGTCTTCTCTGTCATTGATAAAGGTCAAATGCATGAAATGCAAATTTGAATTATTCTAGGCCAGAATACAAAGAGATTATATAAAACGATTTGCATTAAGTTGCAACGCCAAGCATTTAAAAGTTATTTCTGCACTAGTTGCAACATGTTACTTGCAGGTTATTCAACTTTTTCTTTGATTTTTAGACTGAAGATTCTAATCGTGAGGGCTTACCTACCAAAAAGGACTTCATTATGCCATAACTTGACGTTTCTCATCTTTCATCTGGCCTTTTATTTGTCGCTTGGTTATTAATGGTCTTTTTGTCTGCTTATCTGTTAGTTGCATTTCCCGGGAAACGGACTGACATCTTGTAAAATGCAAGGTCGCTGGAATGTTTAAAGTAACAGGTTAGTCGGCTTAAGTGATAAGATCATCAATTTTCACTTGCTAACAAACTGTTCACAATGGATTATAAATGGATGTAGAACCGTAAAATCTTAAGATGACTTTAATTCTACATCGGATTATAAAACAGGTTTCATTGACTTTAAGAGGCGGCTTAAAGGTCTCACGATTTTCAAATATAAAAAATAGAAACTTTCGTGGTGGTATCCTTAAAGACTACAAAGCCAGGCTTGAACATTTGAATAAGTTTTTTTCCAATTCAAATCTCTTGAAGAGAAGAGTCGTCGTAACAAGAAAACCATACCTAGATCCTTGTATAAATACATGAAAGTTATACTTAGAACTTTGTCTATTTAATGTTTTAGTCTGATTTGTGGAAACCTTAGTTCCATTTGTTCAAGAACTGCATGTCGTATTTACTGGAGTACCTTGATTTATTTGATTACAATGTTTTGTTCATTGAGTTGTCCCTGGGTCACCTCTTTGCTACATGAGTCGGTGACACTGTCATGACAAAATCATTATTGATAATAAAACATGTGATTTATATAAAAGGATTTGTATGAGGGAAGTTTGTTAGATGCTTCCCTGTCGTTATATTGAGTTGTTTAGTTTTATTTTATAGCCAAAAAAGTAGATTTTGTTTTCACGCCAATTTGAACTCTTGTAAGCCTAGACCTCCACAATCGTCTGGAAAAAAGGCAGATTATAACCTAATGTCTACAGGATTAAAACAATAAAACGGAGGGGGCCTTTAATGTCCAATGCATACAGCATAATTTCTTGCACAAACGAGGTCTTGTGTGGATACTATATTTCTTTGCTTATTTGCACTAGTTCTCTCTATATAAATATGTTCTTGTATTTTACTATGGTTGATTTTTATATTGAATTATTATATATAACTCCAAATTTTACTCCATGATTTATAGATGATAATGCCACATGAATGAAAGTTGTTTCGTCAATTTTAATACCGTATGTTTGTAATTTATTAAAAAAAAAGATATGAAATATTTAACACAGAAACGAGATATCCTTGAAAAGCAATCAAGTTTATGAGATATCTTCTAAAAACTCCATTTTTTATTTTAATTTTTTATATATTAATTTATTGTCTGGAACTTAGTTGTAATTTTTATAAAGTATATTATATATCTTTAAGAAAAAAGTTTACAAGATAAATCACCAACTTTATGAGATATCACATCCACTTTATAAGAAATTAGATATCTTATACAAATTGATATATAAGCTATCTCATATCTTTATAAAATATCTACTAAACTTTATATAAGACAAATTGTATATTTTAATGTAATTTCTAATAAACTTTCAATTTTATAAGATATCTTCAAAACTAAATCAGATATCTTCTAAAATACGTAAGATATCTTATAAAAAATATGAGATATGAATTATCCAACACATATATGTAGTCGGGACCATTGTGATGGTTCGTTCCGAAAAAAAATCATTTATCTTGGATATCTTTAATACTCTTTCTGTCTTGCCACCATTTGCGAGAGTAAAATAGTTTGTTCTTCGTGATGGACGAACATTGACACGTATCCTTGGAAAAGCAATCTCTAAAGGCTCAAGGATGGCCATGTCACAACCCCAGTTGAAAGAAATGATAGTGTACTTTTTGCAAAACACATAATTGATTTAATTAAACCATTTATATTTCATATTTTTTTTAATGAATACATAGAATATTTGGAATACTTAAAATTGTTTGTCTATTAATTATAAGTGTGTTTTTTTATTGTTAGAAAGAAAGAAAGGGAGATAGAGAGAGGGGAAAATAATTGCAATATGGCACCAGAGCAAAACATGTGCTTATTTCCATTTAACTTGTTAACCTATAAGGATTTCTTCATTTCTGAAGTGTTTGCTGTAAGCTTTTGGCTTACTAGAGGATTTACAGGTGATCATAGATATGTATTGCTTCGGTAAACAAATATTAACTTTATACACTTGTTCCTACCTGTATCAGGTATATCAAGATTTACTAATTGGTATTTTAACAAATTAAATCTCCAATTAAAATTTAACTTTAAGACATTTCTTTGTGAGGTACTTCACTTGTGAAAAGTAGGAAAATATTTGTTATAGTTGAAACGTTTTAATTTTAGGGTATAATCAAACATTGGTTTAAAGTAATGCAGAATTTTTATCCTTAAAACTTCGAGTAAGAGTACAACTACTTTATGTTATGCTCTTTAATGATACGTTTATTTATCCATGTTCGGGTAAACCAGCAAATGAGATATTTATACCCAAGGCAATCTTATAGAACCATCCCATTTTCTTAAATATTAGAATAAAAGCGTATTTTTGTACACTGACTAGTATAGCGATAATGCCTTTTAAAGTTTTTGCTTTATTTCATCTTATATATTTTAAATTGTGCATTGTATTATTCAATAATGATATATTTATTAGAACTGTAATTCATTTTATAATAAATTTGTATCTTTTTTTTTTCCAACGAAGTAAATGAATTAACTAAAAATGGTCCCTTCCTTTCTCCAGAGAGGTGACAAGTCAGATGACAATTTTTAATTAAGTAAATAAATACGTATACTTGCTAAATAAATAAAGTTGTTGATAAACAATCATTGGTGACTTTTTTCTGTGTACATTTTATTTATCACTTGAAAAGAACCTGCTGGTAATACGGATGTATCGTCATGGGGGTGTTGATTTTACACGTGAGGGGTGACAAAACTAACCATGATGACACTTGTGCAAACACGAACCTTCACACCTTACTGGGAGAATCGTGTCACGGTCACTTAAAGTGCAGCAAAAATGATAGGGGGCAATTTTTAAAATCTTGAAAATGACGAAACTGTTTATGGCAAAAAAAAGTGATTCAAAATTAGAACATAGGGAAAATATCTTAAACATTTTAACGTGTCTATGTACAATTTACTTTGAATATATAATTAAACTGAAGTCCATCTTCAAACAATCACATCTAAAAGAGCCTTCTGTTTTAAATATTTAAAATCTATTTTAGATAATTAAGGTTCTTTTATGAAAAACATGAAAAAATTTAATATGCAGCAATTTAGTTTAACCTTTAGAAAGATAATTGCCAAAATAAAATTCTTTTGATTTTAAGAATTTTATTAATATAATTATTTATTTTAGAAGGATATAATAAATCGTGTACTTGAACAAGAAATTGATTTACATTATTATCAATCGGTATTTGCGTGATTTCAACAAGATAAATATTTTCCTTTTAAGTAGAACCACCTGTTGCAGGCATTATATCTTCGTTTTGTAAAGGAATATTATTTTCTAGTGGGAGGAGTCTGAAGTCAGTAGGTCGTTCGCGATTGGCCTTAGGGAACTATTTAGTAACACAGACTTTCACGTTGATTGGTAGATTACCCTTTCAGCTTTATTTCAAGCCGTGATTTTCCCTACATTTAAGGCTTTAACTACTGAATTTTCTAAACACGGTTAGAAGTTGTAAATTAACTTGTTTCGCTCATGTTACTATTAAAGTTATAACCAATTAATCGTCCAATACGAGCAAGTGTTAAAAACTTTTCTTAAAACTGCGAAAAACGATTAAACCAAATATTTGTTGAATGGACACAATTTTCACGTATTTGTAATACACTTTAAAAGATTATGCCCAGGTCTTTTCTGGTGAAGAAGAAGGACGGAGAAGAGGGACATATACACCAAGCTAAAGTTTTCCAGCTGATGAACATGGAGACCAAGAGAGAAGTGGTAGACTTTAAAGACCTGCCATCGTTAGTGGAGAAAGATGCAGAGAGAAACCGAATGATGAGTGAAGTCAAAGTAGAACTGGATGTCAACAGCAACCAACTGCATAAAGATGGTAAGTCAAAAGTTAGAATAAGTGGTTAGGGGACTGAACAAACATGAAAGCAACATTAGTTCCGGTATCTCAAGAATGACTAGCTGTCTGCAAACTGGTAGATGCAAAATCTGTCTAACATGAGCATAAAAATTTTCTGACATAGAAAGTTACCACCTTAAATTTTTTATTTTTAAAGAAGGAAGTCTGAAGACAAAAATGGTTGTAAAACGAAATTTCAATTTTTGGTTACAGTTCTTTTTTCATTTGTTCAAAACTATGAAAAGTTTTTTTTGGCAAAACCAACAGCTATTGTACATTCAGTCCGTCTACTTCAACTCATCAAGACTTTCTAAGGCAAGATGTTAATATACTAAATGTAAAAATCCCGTAGCAGGGCATCGTCCTTAAAAGAAGTGAATGTCTGAGAGAAGGTGCTGGGTTTTCGAAATTAAATCCCAAAATATTTGACGACATTTGGTGAATCGTTCCAAAACTTTAATGAGCTATACATTCAGATGAACGTAATTATTCAAGTTAAAAGGGAAAAGATTCGCAATTCCTAAACAAAAACGTGTTTTATAGCTTAAATAACTTCATTGAAATAAATCAAATAAGGCCAATGTGTTTCTGGTTTCATGCCCCCCTAAAAAAATAATTAAAATAAAACAGTTTGATTAAAATGATGTTGAAAACTTGATTATGAAAGTTTTGAAACTGTATCTACTAATAATTTTGGTGTAATTCCATAATTTTTCTCTTGATATTTTTCTTTCCTTTTTGGTTGTTCCAATATGATACCCTTTTCATATATGATTAACAAGTGTACAAGATTAAAAAAAAAAACGATTTGAATTGCCAAGAAATCAGCCTAAATGCGTAAAGGTAGACCAGAGTCGTGACAAACGGACGGAAAAACGAACGGACTCATCTAAACAACTAAATATTTCCCAACTATTGGTCCTGAGCAAAATAATAATGGTATAATTCCAAACTCAAATTTTACTTAAATTTGTGGAAATAAATTTGTTTTAAATTATTACTTCTCTCAACTGCATTAGGAAATTTGTCGAATTATAACTTATGGAACTACTTTTTGAGTAGTTACACTTTGTATCAAAATGTTACTTACAAAACCTTTTAAGCATAAAAAGATTGCTGTAATAAAATATGTATTTAACCGTTCCATAGCGACAGGTGTAACTCAAATAAAAGCAGAGAAAATGATATATTTCTACTTAAACATTACAAACAGGTTAAACGTAATGGTTTCTATTTCACGCTGCGAGTTAAATGATTTGGAATATTGGTATTTATTGACAAATTAAGAGAATTAAATCAAATTCGATGGTTTTATGTGGAAATAAGTAGTTAATCATATAAACAATGTCAGAAACAGGTTGGTTACTGAATGTACTTTAAAAATCTAATGCAATTTTATTTTCGTCCCAATCTTTACAAGTTATATGTTTGAAATCTAAAGCTATTTCATTTAGTATCGTTTATATTTAAACGTGTTCTTTTGTCTACGGACATGCAAAAACAAAAACAAAACAAAACGATTTTTTTTTTATTAGCAATAAAGCGCACATGAGCAAGTACTTAATCTGTGCATGGTTAACTTCATGGTAAATCAGAAGAACAAAGCCAAAAAATGTGCATATTGTTTTGATGTATGAGCTATATAAATCTTTTATTTCTGTAAAACTGAATTTAAGCAAGTTAAAATGTACATGTTCATTAATATAATATTTTGAACCATTTATTTCAGATTTCCATACAGTGAGGCCAACCCCAGTCAACCTTAGTATAAGAGCAAATCTTCCAATGGAGACATCAGGAGAACGTAGTCCCAGGTCTCCCATTTATCGAGGATCAGATCAGGTATTCGCGAGGAGTCCCGAAGGAAGTACAACAGAACCACCAAAGTTCCCGGAATTTTTTCCTTGGCAGAACCCAATGTTTCAAGGACTACCTCCACACTATCCTCCTATGTTCCCGTTAGGGATGAGACTTCCTACGATCCAATCATGCTTACCTTACACAAACATCGCGGACAGTATGTTGTTTAAGTCGTATATGGAGTCTGGCACGGCGTTCAGCCCGGTCATCAGAGGGTATCTACCAACCACACCATTCATTTCTAATATGCATCAGCAAGTTTTTCGGGAACATATACTTGACAATGAAAATAAAGGGCATGATGGTAAAAATCACACAAGACTTTCAGATCCTTCTTTTGAGACATTGATAACAAAATATCATTCACCGGTTGAAAGTAAAAATCTGGAACTAGACCTGACATTGAAACGGAAAAGTCGAGATGGAGAACCTACCCGATACCAATGTGACGGGTGTAACAAAAGCTATTCTACATTCAGTGGTTTGTCAAAACACAAACAATTTCACTGTACCAGTCAAGTGAAGAAGGAGTTCTCTTGTAAATATTGTGAGAAGACTTATGTTTCCCTTGGAGCGCTAAAGATGCACATCAGGACACATACGTTACCATGTAAATGCAAACTTTGCGGTAAAGCTTTCTCACGACCTTGGTTACTTCAAGGTCACGTTCGGACACACACGGGAGAGAAGCCGTTCCGGTGTGATCACTGCGGACGCGCTTTCGCAGACCGCTCAAACCTGCGCGCGCATCTACAGACTCATTCAGACATTAAAAAGTATAGCTGTAAATCGTGCAACAAAACTTTTTCCCGCATGTCTCTCCTCTTAAAACATGAGGACGGATGTTGTGCCATGATACATTAGTTTTGATAAATCAAATGAATGTTTACTCGATGTCTTCCGCTTTCGAGTCTTGTTTGCAGATTCTTTCAGCAGAATCTAACTGTGAAACAGACTAAGTAGTGGGATAAAGAACGATTTGACGAAACAACAATAGATTTGCCATATTTTGCAGTCTAAGCGGCAATATAGACAAGTTGTATAATTATCTGTTTGCTTGTTATAATAATTATTTTATTTATTATATGATTAATTTAATTAATTTATTAAAAGTCATAAGTTTGTTATTGTATTACGTTTTATTAACTTCTAATGAAAAATATTGACCATGTAAAATATTTTATAGTACTTTACACATACCAAACAAGAAATATATACCCGTTTATGATTTTTTGTTGGTATTTTACATTTGGACTTTACATAAAATTTCTTTCGTCATTAACCATATATCGGCTAATTTAAGATAAAAGAAAATATGTTTTCCAATTGTTTTCACCAAGGCGCCTTTTTAAACTACAAAAGGGAAAAAATCACCTGTTCATGGAAATCAACTCGGAAATTTGTCGCATCTGCTGCAAGATTTTGTCGTTTGCTATCTTAACAAACGCGCGCTCACCTTCACCACTTTGATGACCTCTTTATTTGGACCGTAACATCTTGGATAATACGATATTAAGACTTTGATCACTGTCGTCTGTGGCACCTGTTCCGGAGATATTATAAAAATCGTGTGGTCGTGTGCCACTGAAATATAAGCAGCACAATTAAATCAGATCATTTTTACAACAATAACAGGGCATCGTCCCGAAATAATTCAGCACGTGTCTGTTCGCGGGTCCGCCTCAGTCGTCTGATGTTTTAAGCGGGAACATCCTGACTATCCAAATGCATTTATCTCTCGTCTGCTTTAAAAGAAGAAAAGTCATTTATTTTAAGCGATCGTTTGTTCTTTCGTATTTAAATTAAAATATTTGCAATTTCATTGTAGTAGAAAATTTTAGGGTATTATTATTTAACAAAAAAGACCGACTTCCGAGCAGGTGGCCATTTGCAGGTGGAAATTTATTAAAAAGCTAAAGACAGGTGATTTAAAATAGTTGAATTTAATTCATGAGATATTCATTTCACTCATTCAAAAAATATTGCAATTTAAAAGGGATCCTATCCATTGTCAAATTTTCACAGCCACTACAAGTGTTTGTCACTTCAAGGTGGGATGTAAGTGTCAATGTTCAACATATAAAATCTAGGTTTTACCTACGGAATGATAACACACAATCAAAATCTCATGTTGAACCAATTTTTTAAACATTAAGCTACTTTTTGGTAGCTTTGAACGTATTAGTTAATGTTTGTTTTGATTAGTGTTTTGCTGATTGTTGTACTGAGATGATCATCTTAATATCCCTATTATGTCTTCACAGCTGTGTTATGTTGTGTGTTACTACCAGTCCCTAAGATCGCAATGGAAGACGGAGGTTTGGCGCACTATAAAACCTGGTTTAACCCACAATTTCATTTGAAATGCCTGTACCAAGTCAGGACCTTTGCGATTCATAACTATTCTGGTGTGTCTTCCATGTTTTGTCTTATCTCTTGGACATTGAAATTGATCCTCCGAGTTCGGTAATTTTGTTATACCGCTTTATTTGTTGTTGCTTATAAATACAGCGATACAGTCTTCAAATTGTCTACGTATTTGTTTACACTGATTGTTACCTCTTAAATGTGTATGAACATGTATAGTTTTTTCTTGATTATCACAAAAATAATGAAATGTTTTAGACATTACAAGCAGCATATATGAGTTGCATAACCTTAAGAGGCATATCGCGATCGCTTCAATGTTATTTTCAACGTTGTGGGAGTATTACGCATGGCACTATACATTGGATTTATGGGGTCTTTGAGAAACAATACTCGACTTATTGATAAATATCCTATATA
Source organism: Arcuatula senhousia (assembly GCA_963971305.1). Taxonomy (NCBI): domain Eukaryota; kingdom Metazoa; phylum Mollusca; class Bivalvia; order Mytilida; family Mytilidae; genus Arcuatula; species Arcuatula senhousia. The sequence goes on from OZ020306.1 coordinate 8,002,315, forward strand.
TTATTTCTGCATTTGATCCATATTTAGTCATGTTTGGGGAGGTTTGTTTTCCGCTATAAAAAAAGTGGTCTTTTAAGTAAAAGCAAAAACAAAATTTGAATCTGTATGCAGTAGATTTTTAATCAATTTTCATTTTCAAATACGATTTTAGATTCGAATATTTTTTTTATTTTACCAATTCATAAAATCATCGCGTTTTTCGGATAGTTAGGTTTGAAGCATTGTTATATAATTCTGCAGGTGTTAGACGACAAGTGTATACCTATATTATATGAACAAGGGAAGATGAATCATTTCCTTTCTCATCAGATAGGAGTAGGCAAATATGAAAAAGAATAAACTTAAAATACATCTTTCGCCAAATAAAAAAAAAATACAAAAAGCATCGTTCGAGGTGAATATTCAATACTTTTGGTTAAGTGAGACATTTGGATCAAGTAATGCTGACAAGATAATTGCTTGTTGAATGTACAGTTTCGTTACTTTGTTCCTCTTACATTTCCTACGTACGTTTTAACCTCTGAAGCCCTTTCCAGTAATGCTTCTTTTAAATATTATGCAAAATATAGAAAATAAAGAGATGTGGAATAAGTGTACGCGACACAGCCCACAATTAAACGGCAATTTAGAAAAACCACAATGGACAACCGCCAGCAGCCTTCAACGAGGCCATTTGGCACTGCTCGCGGTTATGCAATTGGCCCACCGATGGCAACACCGATGGCATTAGCTATCATAATATGCATAAATTGTGAGAATTCTATATTTAAGTCCCATAACGGCTAAAGGCTTCAGTTTGTGCAATAGGTTAGTCCTCCGAATCTACCAATGCATTCGATCTTCCCGAAATTTGAAACTCATATGCAGCAGTATATATGCACATGTACTGCCCGAAAATTTCCATTTACTAAATTATGTGGATATGACACTCTGGTCCTATGAACTATATGAATACTCTTTAATTATTGCAACTTTTTAAAAAGCCTCTCAACCAATTTTTGCCGGATTTCTCTTAGTGAAAAATCCGGGTTATAAAATGGTGAATGTCGAGCAGCGGGCAGGCGGGTGGGGATATGATTTCGTAACAGTTTTTTCAGCAACTATTAATCTTTGGTATACAGCATCAGCATGGAGTCCATAGCATTGGATACGATTTCTGTCGCTCACCTACTTCCTGTGTAACAAAATCCGGTCATTTTTTACTTTGACAGATTTTCAATTAAGTTTTTTTAAGAACTTTTAAGTTAGAAAATTATTATCTGATTATTTTCGTGGAGGATTTTATGAACGTGAAAAGTTATATATTTATATGTCCTGTAACAGTTTGTCGGCTCAGCTCCTCTTATTATGTGGAACTACTAGCCACCGGATGGGGACTACTACATCATTTGCTTACTCTTTATTCAAATGGGAGCCTTCTACGTTCAGTAAAATTAACCATACAAGAATTATTTTGGTGTCTTCATAGTTTTAGAAAACAAATTGATTATAATCAATTTTGAAAATTGAATTCCAGTATAGAAAAATAACAATCATAATACAGCATGAAGGTTAGTTTTCAATTTTTGTTCATAAATCATACAAAAATGCAAGTCACTATAGTAATACTCGATCTAATCATTGAAATATTCGGCACCTAATTTGAAGGTATTTATCTATAAATTGTTACTTGCACGCTAGAAAACAGGTGTCTTAATCCTGAAAGGTACTACCAATGATTTAAAAGCCAGAGATATGTGTCAGGTTTAATGTGGGCAGTTTCTGTGTATTACAGCCATAAGGATTCTATTGCAGGTGTAATTCTATTCTGCTTGCTTAATTCAATCGTTTATGGGATGTGAACATATTTGTCAACTTTCACAAAAAAATGTTTTAAATTTCAAAACCTCCACTCAACTACCGGAAATTGAATTGATTTAAGATGCTAAGTCAGAATTCTGTTTAATGCGCCAGAGAATATCATTCCAAGTATAAGCAAAAATCTTTTCAGACCTTCATACCTTTATTCAATTATTGGACAAATGCTACGAATTTTAAATTAATCTTGAACAAGTGTAATCAAATTTATTTGTGTGAATAAAATTTCTAATGGCTTTCCCGTTTAGATTAGAATTCGTGCGGTTACAACATCTTTTGAATGAATGATGGCTTATCTCTTTTGATACCTTTAATTGACCAATTCAGGCGAATTGAAGAACAGGTTCACATCTTTAGCAGGTGCACACCACTAACGTTCAAATTTGCATAAATATTTGAAAAAGTGTAAAAAAATCTATAATAAATTCAATGTTTGTCATTTCAATTCAACACAAGCATTGATTTTCATACAATTGCAGAGAATACTGAATATGCATGAGACGACACGACAACATCTAATAAAGGAGAATCTACATCAGTAACTGTTTTATGCTGACAATACATTTTGTAAAATTCATGGCACGATGGTTGTCTAATAGACGGACGGACGGACGGACGGACGAAAGCAGACCATGAATAGGAATACGCCAAATTATAAAAGGGTTAAGTAAATTGCAAAAATCTCAAGGCCATCAACTGCAGGAATTACTAACCCAGTTTTTCTTGTATTAGGGTATAAATTGGCCTTCCAAGTTCAATTTTTTAACAATATCCAAATATCATGTTTCATAATTTGGAACTAGCTTTGTATAATGAACTCAAAATATGAAAATTATCTCTTCTAACGTTTCCATTAGCCTTTGCCGCACCTGTGTACAAATTTAATAATCAATTGACAAGCTGAAATTAGGGTAATTATTCAATAGGTCCTCTAACATATGTAGGATTCGAGTTGTAAAAATGATTTATGTAAAGTTTAAATAGATATCATGCCCCAAAATACAAGTCATACTAATTTCTTTTCTCTCGGAGTATTTTCATTCCACATAAAGACAGAGTTTTGGTATCGTAGAATATATGGTATCCTGTGTCTGGGTCTTTAATATGAGTACAGAATGCCTTAAAACCGTACCGCTGGTTCAGTTCCAAAGGGTTAGAACCTTTGCCTTATAAAAATTTGGTATTTTGCACTGATTCCAGCAAAGGTGACTTGAATCCCCTGCCATTTTAATCACCAAACATCCAAAGATCAGCAACGCATTATAAAACACTTGTTTTGGACGATATTGATGATGTATATTTAAAACAAAAAGCTCCCGGAAAAAGTTACGCCGAGCTCAGCATGATACGACCGCAACATGTTGAATCCTGTACGTTTGCGGCCCAATATGGATTGTAAATGCTGATTGTGGACTCACAAAGTTCTTTGACAAATGCATTCTTTGATGGACTTTCAATGCGTATTTATTTTTTTATACATTAATACTAGTACCAACTTTCAAGGAAAACTTATAAGGCGCTTTTGGCCCCTTTGATCCCTGATATCCTCAAAATGGTAGGAGATATTGCAAATCTGATTTAAAAAATGCAGGCAAGGATTCCAAAGAAAAAAAAAAGATTTTCAAAATCGGACCACGAATAAGAAAGTTGGTTTTTGGGGCGTGGCCCCTTTTTGATCCCTCGTAGCAACGTAATGGTGCAAGACACTTCAAAATTGTTGTTACATTTTGTTGACAGATTTTTTTTGAAAAAAAAATAACAACCTCGTATGAAAAATAAATGTCCTACACCAGTTTTGTTTTAACATCCATTGTACCCCTTTTTCTCTTACTCGGGAGGGACCATAATCCCTTAATGCATGAGGAAACTTTCTCTAGTGGTTAGGAACATCATTTAAAAAAAAAGTAACAATTGGTCAGGCCACTACAACTTATTTTTTTTAATAAAACCATTTGCCGCGACAAATTCTTGTTACTGACGATTTTGGCCCCTAAATACTTGAAACGGTAGAAGATATTGCAAATCTGATTGAAAAACACAGGCAGGGATTTTTACAAGGATTCCATAAAAGAAAACAGTCGATTTTTTAGGTGTGGCCCCTTTTTGACCCCTCCTAGCAATGTAACGATGCAAGATACATCAAAACTGTTGTTACATTTTGTTGACTGAATTTATTGGGGAATACACTTGAAAAAGAATGATTGGATAAAACATTTATATTCTACAGACGTTTTATCAATACACCCATTTTAGTCCCTTTGGCCATTTTTTCTGAAACAGAATGGGCTATAGAAACCCCAAATGCAATACCATCCTTCATTTAGTAAACATCATATCAAAATTTTATAGTAATTGGTTCACTTCAAATAAAGTTATTGCACGGAAACCAAGGTGTCTATAGACGACGACGACAACGACATCGCCATAACAAAAAATTGCGGTTGTATAAGAAAGCTACAAATTATGTCACAATTAGATTGTTATGTGGGTTTTTCTTGGCCATTTTACTTTTTTAAGAACCCCCCTCCCAATACTTGATTTACCCCCTCTTCCAACAAATCATGCTCTGTAGAAATCGTGTAGACAGGAAGACATGTTTTGGCGCTTTGTTGTAGGACAGATAAAATCTGACTTTTAGATGTGACTTTTCGATTTTTTGCGGTAATAAAACGCTCATTGCAAAACATTTCAACATATTTTATAGATTCAATTGTTTAACGTATGAAATCCATGTTGCTGAAAAACATAATAAATTTGATAAAAACCGATTTTTCAATTAAACTGCATCTGTTGCAGGGTTTTATAGACGGGCGTCTACAATTCAAACAAGTGTACCTGTAATGCGGTATCAAGTTAATTTTAGAATGTACTCTATTCTATTTCATACCATTTCACAAACTTAACAGGCATATTCAATTTCTCAATGAATCTGTAAACTCCATAAAGGAAATCCAGCATGTTACAATGTACAAACAAAACGTCCAATTATCATCACCAACATACGGCTCTCTTTGTACTTTATAAACTTCAATATGGAAATCTAATGAACAAAATAAATAATGTCTTATGTCTAATGTAACAAAATAAAAGAAAGAAAAACACAAATAAACAAACAAAATCAGAAAGGAGCAAGTTTCAGCAAAAACGTTCACCGAAAAAAAAAATATATATATATATTATGTGTTCACTCTTTTTTTTAGTCGGAAACACAACTGAAACAATTAATTTCGATATGATTTTCTAAGGAAAAAAATCAAGAGTAAAGTCATTTTAATATCACTGAAGTAGTAAAATATTCTATTATATAGTGGTATACATTACTTTTTTTAGTATCAACTAGAACACTGACAAAACCTAAAAAATAATTTTTGGGATTTGATATGCACATCCTCAGATTGTACTTGTTCGCTTGGTAAAATTCATATCCGCACCCCTTATGATTTGTAAGTTTTACTACTCACAAAAAATATGGACTACCGGACATAATAAAGACTGAAGGACTTCCGCGTCTTGATGCAGTGCCGTTAATAAAATGGAAAGACAAACTTGACTGTCACTTAAAATGGGATAGCTTAATAGGGTTAGAAGGAATTTTAATTCTGCAGTGGCTCGAACTTTGAAGATGGAACATTGTGAACGTCTTAAAACCACTATCGGCGATTTGATTGTTTTTGTCAAAAGTTAGACTGTAGAATTTCCATGATATGACCTTATAATAAACTGGAGGGATTTCACTTATCTGTCGTGTAGCTTTGAGCTTACTTTTAATATTTAGGCACATCCAGTGCCCGTTTGTTGCATCGAACATCATTTAAACACCCTTATCTATATCAAGTGGCCACCATTTCTCATGAAATGCACATACCACAAAGTCAGGACCATTGTGGCCTTCAGTTCATTCGGTATGTAATTGTCTCTCGCCATTGGCACGGGGATCTGATAGTGGTCTTCATCTGTCTGTATTTCACATTTAAAAAATGTGGAGACAATTTTAACTTCTCTGAAACCGCTAAATTGATTTGGTTGAATTTTTTTTAGGATTTTTTGTTATTACATATAACATGATTTGGTTGAATTTTTTTTAGGATTTTTTGTTATTACATATAATCCGTCATATCGCAAAGCCATTTTGATGAGCTATGGGACTTAATCGACTTTGCACATTTCAACTAAAGCCATATAGTAACAATTTGTGGACGAATATGCTCTCAGTCCGAGATCGCTGGAATATTTGGGTTGTTTCTGACTAAATGCAGTAAGCCAATTTGATTCAATATTTTTGGGGAGTTATGGTACAAAAAATATTTAGTGATATAAGCAAGTTATGTTTGCTGGATGACACTGTTTGCATTCCGACTAACCCGAAGATTTTAGGGAAAGTCGCCCCACATACGTCTGCAGTACTTGTTTTCTTTTTAAACTTAAATGCGGCTGGGACACAGTAATGTGTAACATGTTTTTTTGTCATTTTATTTTCAGATCAGATTTACGGCCCAAATCTTTTTGAGTAAAACAACGACTTTATTTGTGAATATTTATAAACGTATCTACGGAAACGTCAACACACGATTATCGTAGATTTTATTACGAAAGACCGGTAGTGCCATTAGTTCTTTCATATTTCTTGATTGTAGCTACGAATTTCTGAGTTCCAAGTTAACATTTCTCAGTTCATAGTTGACATTTCTCAGTTCCAAGTTGACATTTCTTACTTCCAAGTTGACATTTCCCAGTTTCAAGTTGATACTCCTCACTTCCAAGTTGACATTTCTCAGTTCCAAGTTGACATTTCTCAGTTCCAAGTTAACATTTCTCAGTTCCAAGTTGACATTTCTTACTTCCAAGTTGACATTTCCCAGTTCCAAGTTGATACTTCTCACTTCCAAGTTGACAGGTTGTACAAGTTGACATTTCTGAGGTCCAAATTGACATTTCTCCCTTTTATGTTGGCATTCCTCAGTTCCAACTTGGAATATATGAATCAATAACAAAGTTATGTCCATATATAAAAAGCACAGTGCATTTATTCAAAGTAGAAGGATAGTTAAGAATATATAGTCAAGAAACAAAATTTTAAAAGCGTTTGAAATATGAATTGACTTAGCATAAAAGCTGTTTATCTTTCTTATTTTTATTCCTATTGCAAAAAGGGCATATAGTTTCAACCAATTCTTAACCCCCAATTAAAGGTAGACCATGTTCCCCTTTTTTAAACAAAATATCAAAAATATTTTTTATTTTATATTATGTTTACACCAGAGTTATCTCGCTTAGAACCAAGATTGTAACGTTTTTAAAAAGCATTCATTTCCATGAAAAAACGTAAATCCAAACGAGAAAGGATAAGTTTTAAACACGCATGCTTGCATGGGTATAAAAGTTGATTTTTTTCTGCTGTAGCCGTTGATATATCTTGAGATTTCTCGCAAATAGATTGTAAAGAGGTTGTTCTGAATTTTCTTAAGTATATTACCCCCAGAATACAAGTTAGAAATTTCAAAGAAACCAGTTTGTTTTTCAAAGAATCGGAAGAAACCCATGCTAATTCTATAAACTTCCTGTAAGAAAAGACGTGAACAAAAATTGTATTAACGGCACGTTGAAAACAGCACTTTCTTTAAGACAAAAACATTAGATTCTAACACTCGTTATACTCAACACTGATTAGCCACTGGAATAAAATTCCTGATCAATTTGGCCATTTCACTGTAGTCGCTGACTCGAAGATATGGAACATGCCTCTCGACGATTTCCCATCGTAATGTATAATTGTATATGCCAGTTGACAGAAGATTTCTTCCATCCTGCCTGCAGATTTTCAGAACCGATGGTCATTGGCTAAGTTTTATACTATCATGCTTACATTCATAACGTGAGTTACGGTATATCTCGCAGTGAAAAAGTGTTAGATATCCTCGTGTGATCTTATGTCTAGTCACTTTGTTGTCAAATGTTGATCTTGCATTATCCTCGTAAAGAGAAGATAATGAGATGTGGAATAAATGAAGCAAAAATAAACGGCAATTTTAAAACATACAGCAGCCTTCAACGTCAGTACTATACATACAAACGACTACTACAAACAAGATGCTTGTCAAAGGTTCCTGGCTTAGAACATGCACATATTTAATGTGGAAGGGTTAAATTAGTTTTGGGGTTGGCCGTTTCAATAATCCATAATAAAGCCCAAAAATAACACACAGATAAATTTCAATTAAACAAGAGAAAACAACAAGATAATACGAATCGCAGAGGAACTCTCTCGCTGTTACTGACAGCTACCTGAGAACAATTTTAAATCTGACACAACACTTCACACAATTAATGATTTGGTGAAATATCATCACACCAAACAGACGTATTTGATCGCTATAATAACAAGAGGCTGACAGGATCCTGAATCGCTCACCTGGCTTCAATGACTAATAACAATACTAGTATTTAACATTGCCAACAGCCGTCATGATATGAAACCATTGGACAGCTTTTTAAAGCTGAGCATTTAAGCAATGTGTGGCACAATCTTCTATTGTACACAATCGTTCACGTACAACCCATTTTGTTGGCATTTAAGGGGACGTAACTCCTAATATGGTCATCTGACAATTTTGGCCCAATGGACAATTTTGTAGAGTTCAATTAGCTGAACTTTTAAGCTAGCAAAACCTTTTCCCTATCTTTAATGGTTCACAATCTATTAGGCAAAACCTCTATTGTCGGGGTTTAAGGGGCCATAACCCCTATAAGTGGTCTTCTGACAATTTCAACCTAATGGACAATTTTTTAAGGGCTGAATTATTTAAACATTTAAGTTAGCAAAACATTTTCCCAATCTCCTATTGCTCACAATCTATAAGGCTAAAATCAGCTTTTTGCGTTTAAAGGGCCATAACTCCTATAAGGTCATATGACAATTTAGACCAAATGAACAATTTTGTAGATCTCAATTAGTTGAACATTTAAACAAGCAAAACTTATTCTCTGGCTACTATCGTTCACAATCTATAAGGCAAAAACCACTATGTTTGACTTTTAAGGGGCCATAACTCCTATAAGAGGTCATCTGACAGTTTCGACCTAATGGGCAATTTTAAAGAGCTCAATTCTAAAGCTGAACATTTAAGCAAGCAAAACCTTTTCCCTATTATCTATTGTTCACAATCTATAAGGCTTAAACCACTATTTTTGCATTTAAGGGGCCATAACCCCTATAAGAGGCCATCTGACAATTTCGACCCAATGGACAATTTTGTAGAGCTAACTTTAATAGCAGAACAATATGCAATTGAAATAACGTCAATATCTTATACAGTTCTTGAGATATAAGACAAAATAAGTGCAAAACGTAGAAAAATCAAGAAAAGGGACAAAAATTCTCACATAGTTTGTTGGATTTTCTTCAAAATTTCAGCGTAGGTAGATCTTGACCTGCTGATCAATATGAATCTATGCCAGAATTTTGATATCTGTCATCGTTTTAGAGTTGTTTAAAAAAAACTGCTGTTTTACCCCCTGCTCTAGTTTTAGTAACGGTGGCCATGTTTTTAGCGGATCAATATAAAATGAGGATCGTTTGTAGCCAACATGTCATTTATCATTCCTGTAAAGTTTCAGTTAAATTGGTTCAGAGGTTTTAGAGGAGAAGATTTTTGAAATTGTTAACGGACGACGACGGACGACAGACGACGATGAACGACAGACGACGACGGACGACGGACGACGACAGATGCATAGTGATGGCATAAGCTCACATGGCTTTTCGCCAGGTGAGCTAAAAATGACATTAGAAAGGTTAAAATGCCTATTAACGTTTTTGAGAAAGAATCCATGCAGTTTTCAATATTTCTACCTAAAAACAGAAATAGACAAGATTCAAAAATATACCAAAATGTTTAACTCCGTTGCTGAATGTTGACCGGGTGTGTTTCATGGGATTTGGGTTTCCAGATTCCAGAATGAATTGTTTGTCAGTATGGTTTGCTCTAAATGCTTCCAGGTCGTACATTATATTGAATGAACGCCGATTATTCTCCCCCCCCCCCAACCACACACACACACTGTCTGAACATGGCAGTGGTGTTGACTGGCTTGCTTCGTCTAAGGGTACAAGCCCATATCACAATGATTATCGCAATTTTTAATAGAAAAAGCAAAAGTTTTTACTTGAACTAAAAAAGAATTACAAAAATATTAGTTCACTATCTTGAACCAACCTGTCACGATCATGATTTCCATAGAAAAAAATCACGATTTTTTTTCAAATGATAAACCGATTCTCCCTTGTGAGAGTGTTGTCTTCTTTTTCACCAATGTTATCAACAATATTATGGATTTATACATTTCACAGCTTTGTGTTGCTTCATTCTATTTTGGTTTATATATTATGAATCTTTTAAACACTTCAATCTTGATTTAATGCCAAAATGAAACATAATTATCTTAGTTCTCATTATCTATATATAGAGTTTTATAATATCTTAAAAAAGAAAATGAAAACATTCTCAAAAGTAGCTTTCATAACATACTAAAATAATATTGCTTTATGAATCATAGAGCTCTGAAAAAAAAGAAAGTAAAGCAAAACCAAGGTTTTTTCTACCTTTAAACCAAATCATAAAACATTGCTATTTCTAAATATAAAGGGTTCAACTGATAACTTCAACTGACTGGACGCTGAAGGTTTAAGCCTATGTCTACTAAGTATTTGCAATAGTTTACATTCATTAAGCCAATAAAAAGCTACACAGCCAGCATGACACGACCGCAACATGCTGTACTCTGTACATTAAACACCCAGTTTGCAGTCATTCGTTTTGGACACATGCAACAAAAGATGGACTTAAAAAACGTTTTGACAAATGCATCTTATTGCATACATTTGACATGAATGGAATATATTTATATCAAGACGAGACTTTATTGGCTTCTTAAATTCCTGAGTCATCCAAATATACTACTAAACCTCTTTCAGTTCTGTTGGCTGCAATACTGACGGCAATAAAATCCGGCCTCCAGAAATATAACTTTTATTGTTATTCTAGATATGGTGTTAATCAAATGTGGATCCTGAAGAATTCGAAAGAACTGATGGGGATACTTAACTCTAGATCAGTGTCAACTTGCAACAGCATCAAATCTTTCGATTTCTCCACTTCTATTCCACATGGAAAATGGCACAGCTGATCAAACGTAGCTTTTTCAAAAGGAATTGAAAACGCGGGTACAAATATCTGGTAGTCGATTACTAGTATATAAAGACTTACTTTGTCATCAATAAATCTAAGAAAAATAACACACTTTCGTTTTATTGATGATGTGCATGTTCATTCACTGAACGATTCTCGAGTTGGTGACTTTCTCCGTTTCATTTATCACCAGGAACTTGAAATAAAAACAACGGATTCTCGGAAATCTGCTTCATATTTCGATTAACATCTCGAAATAGACTCTCAAAGTAAACGTTCAACAAAACTCTATGACAAACGTGATGACTGCAACTTTCCAATCGTCAACCTCCCTTCTTGTGTAGGAACATTCCGTCCGCTCAAGCTTATGGAGTTTACGTATCACAATTGATTCGTTACTCCAGAGCTTGCGGAAATTACATCAATTTCCTTGGCAGTGCGTCACGTCTGACACCAACAATGCTAACAACACAGGGTTATGTTGCACCTCGGTTGCTGTCTTCACTAAAGAAATTTTACGGAAGACACCATGCGCTCATAGACAAATATGGGATTTTTTTCTCTCAGATGATTGCAGATGTTGGTTTGTTATAGGGTTTTGTGGTCAAGTTTGGTTATGTTTATCATTGTAACGGCATGCTATTTTTTAAAACTGTTATATAAAAGGAGTTAGTTTTATGGCAGAAACCCTTTCTCATAACATATTTTTTTGCTTAACCTCTGATTCCAAAATGTTGTTTCCATCAAAATCAAATTCGAAATATTTTTTAGCAACCAAGCCCCTCCCTCACGAAAATAAACCTATTTCTAATCTTTAAGGACCATGGCCTCCGTAAAGGGAACCAGGTTTTTACCTAAACACAACGTCAGATGGTTGAAAATTTGTTGTTCAACATAAGTTTCAGCATGTTTTCTTGTCCAAAAGAGAAAAGAATCACATCAGAATGTAATCGAAGTGAAGAAACTATTTTCCCCCTGACTTTTCTGATGACGTTTCTTAAGTCTAGGATTGAAGGACACTGTTCTTTCCGCTCCGTCTTAACACAAACTGTGGTGGTTTTGAGTAAAGCATGCTGCCGCCCATTTCTTTCTCTGTACCTCTCTGTTAATATATTAGTTTAACATACCATAATAAAAAATCTTGGAACAGATAAAAAAAAATGGTGGTAGAGAACCAGAACAAATTATTTATTTCCAACCTTTTCCAGGCCATTATCTACAAAACCTGTCAACCCCCCTCAGACTCGTATGAACAACCTTCCAGTCTGGGGATTGCAATGGGCAAATCCCTTCAATACCTCTTGGTCCTATTTTCACTCGAGTTTGACACCCTACTTTACTGATTGTTTATACTTCATTTTTGTCTTTGATTTTGTTAATGACCTCTTTTCCCTTTCCATTTTGTTTTATCTAAGAGTGTTGTGGTTTTTTTTGTCACAATAGTTGTCTCTTTCAGCATTTTGGGGGGGGGGGGGGGTTCGGTGGATTCAGAGTTTTTTGGCTATTTTATAGAGTCAAGATAACTACAAGATTGAATAAGATATACATGTACATGTATTTGTATTTTTTTTTTTAAATTATGATGATTCCAATTTAAGTAAACGCCAGTTTTGCAAGGCAAGACGACTTGCAGAACTGGAGTGGATTAAAAAACTCCAAACGGCTTACCCTCTGGGTCTTAACGATAACATCATGGGACAAGGTAACATATCCAGATCTTCAAACTTTAATTTCATGAATTAAACGGTTCCTCGTAAACGGAACAAGCGGTCGCATGGTAGGCGAATAAATCGTAATACTAGAATACAACATCGTTCAAACATTACCATTACTGATCTTGTTAAAATATTTAAAAGCAATGGAAGACATCAATTACTTTGTAAACTGTGTTCTATACCTATTTCTAAACTAAACAATATTAAACTGGACTGTGAAACTATATCTCACGCCAGTCCCTTATATGAAGGTGCACTTATCATAAGTGCATTCTGTTATTTTAAACTGTTTCCAAAAATTGATAGTCCTCTAGACCACATTCGACATTTTATTAAATTAACATATATTAATAGAGGACTTGATTTTATAAACATATCTAGCATATTTGTGGATCCAAAAATCAAAGATCTCATTCCACCTTATTTTTCTAATACTTAACCTCCTATTGTATCTTATAAATATAAAAAACCTACCCGAAACATTATTTTTAATTATACGTCAACCACTACTGATGAAGAACTGGAAACGAATATTCTTTTGTCATGCGACTGTAGTAATTCTGATTTTAAATATGTTCCTTGTGACCATGTTGTTACCGGTGACCTTACCATCGTCAAGGACCCAGAGGTAATAAATTTTCTGAAAAAGGGCCCAAAATTTAGACCCCCTCAAAGATCAATTGGAATTCTTGCTTTGATTGTATCAAAACTGCACTTCTCTCTTTCTGTAAATCTTGGATCAGGAGAGAAGAAGCAGATACTAAATCTCTTGACAATCTTATAGATAACTTCATGTCAATTGTTAAACTCAGAATAAATCATTTTCAAAACTCCTTTGTAGAATTTCGGCCAAATACATATCTAAAAAGAATTAAGACAAAAATGCGTTCACTTGGTTCACATTTACGTTTTCGTTCCTGCAGACAAAGCTGCCAATAATGTCGTTATCGTATGACGAAAATATTACCTTGAAGTGTTGATGCAAGAAATTAAAAGCTCCAACACTTTTATTCGCGTACAATCTACAGAATGTAGCATTAATGAGGACCATATTTTAAATACCACATCACTACGAGCCGCTCCTAAATACAATAAACTACCTACAATGTACTGGATCCCTAAATTACACAAAAATCCTTATAAATCTCGTTTCATATCTGCTTCAAGTAAGTGTTCTCTCATTTATATTTCTAAAATCTTATCACTTGCTTTGACTACTATGAAAGAATTTATCATTCGATACTGCGAAAAGGTAATTGAAAACAGTGGTATAAATCATTTTTGGAGTGTGAAAAATTCGCTCGATGTTTTAGACAAACTTCGCGCTTTTGAAGGTACTTACCATACAGTTGATAGCTACGATTTTTCTACTTTGTACACTAACCTTCCTCACTGTCTTACTAAAAAACAATTTGAATATCTGGTTAAATGGTGTTTCGATAAATCTAAAAGTGACTATATCTGCTCTAAAGTTTCTAAATTATTTAATAAATCGTTTTTTAGCAACGAGACTCGTAAAGGTTACGTCAATTGGACTGATGCAGAAATGATAACTGCTCTAAATTATCTTTTGGACAACATTTATATTCGTTTTGGGAGAACAATTTATCGCCAAGTCATTGGTATCCCTATGGGAACTTATTGTGCCCCACTTATTGCTGGCCTTTTCTTGTATTGTTATGAATCCCAATTTATGGCAAAACTTCAAAAAGACCCCAACAGACAACATCTCATTGAAACTTTTAATTATACATACAGATATTTAGACGACATTCTTTCACTAAACAATCCGACATTTTCTAATTTTATTACGGAAATTTATCCCAAGGAATTAACTTTGAATAAATCTAACCTTACTGGTGATAGATGCCCATTTTTAGATCTAGATTTAAGTATAATCAATGGAAAATTACACACTCAAATATATGGTAAACGCGTTACGGGATGACTTTTCATTTCCTATTGTGAATTTTCCTTTTCTAGAGGGAGATGTACCACTTGCTCCGTCTTAAGGAGTATATATTTCACAGTTGGTAAGATATGCTCGGATCTGCAGTGGTGTGTCTGATTTTTATGATAAAACCCGGTGTATTACAAAAAAATTACTAAAACAAGGATATCGTTACCACAAATTAGTGAAGTCGTTTACTAAGTTTTATCATAAATATCTATACCTTATTGGAAAATTTAACTGTACACGACGACTTTTGATTGTAAAGGGAATATCCCATCCAGATTTCTACGGTAATGTTGTTTATAGAGCAAATAAATTCAAAAACAATCCCTTGGGAATGCAAAATTGGCTTAAAACTTTATTAAATAAAGGTTATGAAATGGATATTTTAGTAAAATCTTTGAATTTAGTCTTCTTTGGTAAAAATATTGATAATTTGATACTTACTTTAAAATGTTAATTATAGTATAACTAATGAGGGGTGGCGAATATCAATTTTAATGTCACGAGTCTCGAATAACGCCAGGATTCAACAAGTTCCGCGCACGAGTTGAATCCCCTAGCGTTATTCGACACGAGTGACATTAAAATTGATATTCGTCACCCCGAATTAGTTATACTATTTATTATATAGATAATTAAAACAAACGGGACTAATAGATCATCAAAATAATGAAAACGAAAGAAATTAATGATTGATGAATTGTGTATTGCGCACTAATCTATGTTACGTATTTTTCGCGGGAAACTTCACGAGGGTTAGATAAATTCGCACGCGAGTTAGATAAATCCTGTAATTAACTCCGTGAAAATCTAGAAATTTATTTAACTCGGAAATCACGATATTTCACCTATATCTATATAATAATTGTCTTTTTATACTTATGTCATTTTTTAGCATTACAGCGGTCAAGTGTGTCGGTTTTGTGTGATGATGCATCATCAATTCATAAGTGTTTGACGTGTTGTGTCGGATTTAAAATCGACATATTTGATTTTTTACATCAGTCGATGGATGCTTCTTAGCTAGCTGTCAGATTTTAAATCCGACACAACACGTCAAACACTTGATTTGATGATGCATCATCACACAAAACCGACACACTTGACCGCTGTAATGCTCAAAAATGACATAAGTATAAAAAGGCAATTAACATTTTAAAGTAAGTATCAAATTATCAATATTTTTACCAAAGAAGACTAAATTCAAAGATTTTACTAAAATATCCATTTCATAACCTTTATTTAATAAAGTTTTAAGCCAATTTTGCATTCCCAAGGGATTGTTTTTGAATTTATTTGCTCTATAAACAACATTACCGTAGAAATCTGGATGGGATATTCCCTTTACAATCAAAAGTCGTCGTGTACAGTTAAATTTTCCAATAAGGTATAGATATATATGATAAAACTTAGTAAACGACTTCACTAATTTGTGGTAACGATATCCTTGTTTTAGTAATTTTTTTGTAATACACCGGTTTTTATCATTAAAATCAGACACACCACTGCAGATCCGAGCATATCTTACCAACTGTGAAATATATACTCCGTATGACGGAGCAAGTGGTACATCTCCCTCTAGAAAAGGAAAATTCACAATAGGAAATGAAAAGTCATCCCGTTTACCATATATTTTAGTGTGTAATTTTCCATTGATTATACTTAAATCTAGATCTAAAAATGGGCATCTATCACCAGTAAGGTTAGATTTATTCAAAGTTAATTCCTTGGGATAAATTTCCGTAATAAAATTAGAAAATGTCGGATTGTTTAGTGAAAGAATGTCGTCTAAATATCTGTATGTATAATTAAAAGTTTCAATGAGATGTTGTCTGTTGGGGTCTTTTTGAAGTTTTGCCATAAATTGGGATTCATAACAATACAAAAAAAGGTCAGCAATAAGTGGGGCATAATTAGTTCCCATAGGGATACCAATGACTTGGCGATAAATTGTTCTCCCAAAACGAATATAAATGTTGTCCAAAAGATAATTTAGAGCAGTTATCATTTCTGCATCAGTCCAATTGACGTAACCTTTACGAGTCTCCTTGCTAAAAAACGATTTATTAAATAATTTAGAAACTTTAGAGCAGATATAGTCCCTTTTAGATTTATCGAAACACCATTTAACCAGATATTCAAATTGTTTTTTAATAAGACAGTGAGGAAGGTTAGTGTACAAAGAAGAAAAATCGTAGCTATCAACTGTATGGTAAGTACCTTCAAAAGCGCGAAGTTTGTCTAAAACATCGAGCGAATTTTTCACACTCCAAAAATGATTTATGCCACTGTTTTCAAATACCTTTTCGCAGTATCGAATAATAAATTCTTTCACAGTAGTCAAAGCAAGTGATAAGACTTTAGAAATATTAGTGAGAGAACACTTACTTGAAGCAGATATGAAACGAGATTTATAAGGATTTTTGTGTAGTTTAGGGATCCAGTACATTGTAGGTAGTTTATTGTATGTAGGAGCGGCTCGTAGTGATGTCGTATTTAAAATATGGTCCTCAATAATACTACATTCTGTAGATTGTACGCGAATAAAAGTGCTTTTGATTTCTTGCATCAACACTTCAAGGTAATATTTCCGTCATACAATAACGACATTATTGGCAGCTTTGTCTGCAGGAACGAAAACGTATTGTGAACCAAGTAAACGCATTTTTGTCTTAATTCTTTTTAGATATGTATTTGGCCGAAATTCTACAAAGGAGTTTTGAAAATGATTTATTCTGAGTTTAACAATTGACATGAAGTTATTTATAAAATTGTCAAGAGATTTAGTATCTGCTTCTTCTCTCTTGATCCAAGATTTACAGAAAGAGAGAAGTGCAGTTTTGATACAATCGAAGCAAGAATTCCAATTGATCTTTGGGGGGGGGGGGTCTAAATTTTGGGCCCTTTTTCAGAAAATTTATTACCTCTGGGTCCTTGACGATGGTAAGGTCACCGGTAACAACATGGTCACAAGGAACATATTTAAAATCAGAATTACTACAGTCGCGTGACAAAGGAATATTCGTATCCAGTTCTTCATCAGTAGTGGTTGACGTATAATTAAAAATAATGTTTCGGGTAGGTTTTTTATATTTATAAGATACAATAGGAGGTTCAGTATTAGAAAAATAAGGTGGAATGAGATCTTTGATTTTTGGATCCGCAAATATGCTAGATATGTTTATAAAATCAAGTCCTCTATTTATATATGTTAATTTGATAAAATGTCGAATGTGGTCTAGAGGACTATCAATTTTTGGAAACAATTTAAAATAACAGAATGCACTTATGATAAGTGCACCTTCATGAACTTCTATCGATTTGATTTTTACTGTGTGTTAGTTTGTGCTTTGTTATTGATTATCATTAGGGGGAAGGTTGGCGCCAAAAACTAGTTTAACCCACCACTTCTTTGGAAGTGCCTGTACCAAGTCAGGACCATTGCGATCTTTAATTCTTCTGATTTTGTGTTTCTCTCAAATAAAAGTTACAACAAAGTTCCAGACAAAATCTTCTAAATTTTGTTCATGATAATTGTCATATCCTATATGTCGTATTATGTTCGACTTATCAAACCTAATTCCAATAAAATTTTACAGTGTCACACTATTTTACTTAACTATATATTATGGGTTAAGCAAATTTTACAGTGTCATTCTATTCTATGCAACTATATATATTATGGACTTGAAGATCGCAATGGAAGAGGAAGGTTTGGCGCCATAAAACCTGGTTTAACCCCGCCACATTTTAATGTGCCTGTCCTAAGCCAGGAATCTTTATCAAAGCTTATGTTTGTATTTAGTCGAATTTATGTTAATTATTTTTTGTCAAGAAGAGGGTCTTTCAATGCACTTTGGGATTGGGCTTGAATCATATGTATTTTATTTTCAATCCAGGGGCCAATTGAAAAACAGCGAGCAGCGACCGCTGGTCACATTGAAGGCTGCTGGCTGTTTCTATTGTGGATATTTAAAATATACGTTTATAATGTAGGTTGTGTCGCCTACACTTATTCCACATCTCATTTTCTTCTAGCCTTGTGTTGCTTCATTCTATTTTGGTTTATTTATTTTTAAAATCTTTTGAGTCAGGTGAGCTAAAAAGATAACGTATAAGTAGACACATGTAGTAGGTCGTGTCATTGTCTTCTCGTAAACTTAACTAACCTACTTTTACAGCATTTGCCGAATTCCTATCCGAGTTCTATCGGTGTTACAGCCCACAATTTACAGCATATGAATGCATGTTTAACCAACAACAAAAAACAAAAAAAAAACGAACAAACAAGCGAAGAAACAAACAAAACCAATAAAAGAACAACAACAACATTTTTAAAAAATCAAAGAAAGCAATACCAAAGATATCAATTCAACAAAAACACGTTTTTGGCAAGTTTAATTTTGTCACAAAATGGGTACGAAGTGTAAGGTATTATTTTTCCACGTCCCCCTTATAGCATTAAGACCATATAGCGTGAAGGTTAGATTCACCCCGCGAGAGAAACTGATATATTTATGTTGTTGGGAAATGGCTTGTTTAGCTTTGAATTTTTGGCAGACGCATTAATCATGTTAATTTGAGTCTTATATAAATGCATTTTACATATAAAAATGAAAATGAAATCAAGATTCGGTTTAAAAGTTCTTAATAGCAACTGGTCAAACAGGGTAAATCTCGGTCCATGGATTAAACAGTGCATCGAGGACAAAGGTGCCTAACTGGAAGTTTTTAGATAGCAATGATTTCTTTAAGTCGCCTAAGCTATTTTTTACATATGCACTGATTTGACTCAAAACTATATACATTTTTTAGTGTCTATATTAAACAATATAACAAAATAAGCCTCATAAGTTGGGAAATCCCACATTAAGTCCTATAGGATATTCAGGTGCTAGTCCACCACCGTGAAATTTATTGGTTTAAGAAATGCCAAAATCATGTCAAAATCAAGTTCATAAATGGACCACCGCCGCACCACAAGGATGGGACGTAGTAATGGTTTTCGTCCATCTGCCCGTCTATCAATTTTTCTAAACATAACTCCTTTGAATCCGCTGAACGGATTTGCTGAAATTTTGTAGAATCGTTTGTCATAATAAGTATACAGTTGATGATTCTACATCTTCTGCCTTTTAACCCGTGCGAGTTACGGATGGCGAATAGGTCCGAAGCAGGGCTAAGCTTGTCGGTAAAAGTTCACTTAAGAGCGCTTGAAGAAAAAACAGAATTCGGGTCAGACCGCTTTGCCCGCAAAGCGATGGAATTTGCCATGGTGTCCCAGGTGGTTCAATGGGACAGCCCTGTCACGCTGAATACCGGGGTCGTTGGGATATATTGTGGAAAACCTGACCACAAACCATAGTGGTGCACCGTCGCGGGGAAAATGTCACGTTCCTTGAAGAACCCTGCTACAGGTCTCGGCAAGAGTAGGACCCGAAGGATCCCCATGCAGGAGGCTAAATTGCCAGTCTCTACCCATCACTCCTTTTTCCATAAGTAATTATATATTCTTTTTAAATATGTATTATAAGACAAAACACACTACAAAAGTATTTTCAAAGCGTTAGAATGTAAACATATGACATCAATTAATATAAATGTGGTATAAACCCTCGACTGATATCACCCCTCGTGCCGGATGACCCTCAGGGTGATATAAATGTCTCGAATTTTTTACAGCATGTGGTACAGATTTGAATACGTATTTTCGATAAATATCATTCATGTGCCATAAATTTTCGTCTCTTCTTTCACGACATTTGTCGAAGGCGAATGAAAAATTAAAAACTATTTTGATACAAAAACTTTCCCAAATACGCCGGCGACGTAGTGGTTAACGCGCCGGCCTTCTAACACCAAGGTTCTTGTTTCGACCCTCGTCAGGATTTCAAAATATCATGCACCGATTTTTCCTACTTTTCCTTTGCGATTGTGCTCTCAAAGACGATGCTAGTCCTTAGAAAAGGACGAAGTAGTTGTCCCGCGTATGGAGAGTGTGCCCTGTGCACGTTAAAGACCCATTAGTGAAGAGTTCGATAAGGGTAGCCGCTCAGTGGTGGCACTTCAAATACCCCACTCGAAAACTGCAAACTGGAGACGTATTTATAGAAGCAATAAGCTTATTTCCCATTCCAGGATAAAGAAATATATTTTAACAATGCTGTTTTTTGTTGTTGTTGTTGGTTTTTTTTTTCGTTATGTTGTCAATATTGAGACAACTTTCCGGAAAATCTTTATTATGCAGTTGACCTCGCCTTGTTTTTACATCAAGAAGTATTGTGTCTTAAAAATGCCGGGGGGGGGGTCGGCTTCAGATAATTTTGAAAATGGGACCCCAGGGACTCCATATACAATCCAATGAGGACGTTAAAGGGCAGATTCTAAATCAATTTTGCCGAAAATCCACACGAATATAACACAATTATGGGAGGGATTCTAGATCATTTTTGCCGAAAGGGATTATAGATCAATTTAGCGAAAAATCCACACAAAAATAACAAAAAAATGGGAGGAAAAGGGCATGACTGTTCCGGTTTCCATTAAGCAGATTTTTCTCATTATTCGTGTAGCTTTGGTTGGCTCATAATGATTTTAAAAATTGTAAAGTTCCTGACGGGTGTGCTATAGCAGTTCACTCTCATTACGACTAGTGTCCGGGACTAGTGTTCGCATTGTTAATTGATATTCAGTCGTTTTTGAGTCTCTGTTTGTTTTTTATCCAGATGTTCTAAAAAGCATGGTATAAAACATGATAATTTAGTAGAAAAATTGCATAAGATTTATTTTTACTTTTTATTTTGGTCCTCGTGTAGTATAGATCATTGCATATATCACTTCAAACTTGATTCATCGCCAAAAACCCCAAAATTCATTATTCATGCTCTCGTGTATTTGAAATTTATAATACCTTAAAAGAAAGAAAAGTATGATAACACGATCAGGTATCATACAAAAGCAAGGAACAAACCAGAGGCTCACATGAGCCCGAATTGCTCACCTGACATTCAATAAAAAAAAACTGACTAAAAACCGCCTTTCTGAGGGGGTAATATAGTCCATATGTCCGACCTTCTGTTGCACCTATGGGTACCATTTTTACCTACTACTCCTCTTAAACTCCTTCGTGGATTTTCATGAAACTTTCACACAATCTTAGTCACATAATGCATAATATGTGTAACACCTATTTCAAAATTTTATCACATTGACAATTTGAGTTTTTCTTCGCAAAACATTGACCTAGAAAATAGATGACTAGGGGTGCCCATCTCCTATCCGCTACTCATTCAAAGCCCTAATTCAAAGCAAGCAAATAAATTCAAAAACAATCCTTTGGGAATGAAAAACGGGCTTAAATCTTTATTGAATAAAGGTTATGACATGGAAATTTTAGTAAAATCTTTGAAGTTAGTCTTTTTTGGTAAAAATATTGATAATTTGATACTTACTTTAAAATGTTTATTGCATTTTTACTTATGTCGTTTTATAGCATTACAGCGGTCAAGTGTGTCGGTTTTGTGTGATGATTCATCACCAAATCATTAATTGTTTGACGTGTTGTGTCAGATTTAAAATCGACATACTTGATTTTGTTTACATCAGTCGATAGATGCTTCTTAGCTAGCTGTCAGTAACTTCGAGTGTTCTCAAGAGAGTTCTCTACGTCCCGTTAATTTTTTGTTGCTCTTTTGTCTCGGGTTCTCTCTTGTTAAATTGAATTTCTATCGATTTGATTTTTATTGTGTGTTAGTTTGTGCTTTGTTATTGATTATCAATAGGTGAAAGGTTGGCGCCAAGAAAATCTAGTTTAACCCCGCCACATTTTAAATGTACAAAATGTACATGTGCCTGTCCTAAGCCAGGGATCTTTATTAAAGCTTATGTTTGTATTTTGTCGAATTTATGTTAATTGGTTTTTTTTGTCAAGTAGAGGGTCTTTCATTGCACCTTAGGAATGGGCTTGAATCATATGTAGTTTATTTTCAACCCTAGGCCAATTGAAAAACAGCGAGCAGCGACCACTGGTCACATTGAAGGCTGCTGGCTGTTTTCCATTGCGGAGATTTTAATTTGTCGTTTATATTGTAGGTTGTGTCGCGCACACTTATTCCACATCTCAGTATCCCTCTAGCTTAATGGATTGTAATGAAGCATTCACACTATCTGTGACATCAAAATATATATGTTCACCTCCTATTTTAAAATTTAATCAGAATATGGATTAACTATTAGATGACAAGGGAACTCACATCTCTTATAAACTTCTCTTCCTAAAGTTTATACTGGGCTTTTCATGAAACGTTCCCACAATATTTGTGACATAATGTAGATGTGCACCTCATATTTAAAAATTTGATCCAACTGAATTTAATGTTTCCAATAAAAAAAACCCAAAACATGGAATGAAATGATACTGAATGGGAAGCAATCTCTCATCCGCAATTCCTCCTAAACCCTTCGATAGATTTTTATGAAACTTTTACACAATCTTTGCGACGCAATGTAAATGTGCATTTGTAGGTCTTGTATCTAAAATTTGATGTGATTGATTTTTTTTTTGGGGGGGGGTATCTATATGTGTGTGCTGTGGCTCACAGGTTTTCTAGTGTATTCATCTGTTAGAGCTCTAAAATTAAAAACAAAAATAGTTAAGCAAACAAAAGCTTTACTCTTTCTGAAAGCCGAAGCATAAAACGATTCCTATTTTGTTCTATAAGCGGTTTATCTGACGAATTTGAACGAATCAAGACTTGATTTTGTAGTGCTATAAAATGAGAAGAAACAACTTTTCTCTATATTGTAAATCTTCATTCCATAAGTAAAAAAAAAAAGAAGAAAAAAAAGCTATTTACTTTACCTTAAAAAGATCATGGTTCATTTATGGGGTATTTTGACTGTCTTCATCATGAGTGCATGGCTTTTATATATAGAGAGCACTATGCGTTTTAGGTTTAATCTACAATAGTTTTCATTCCCATGATATAAAAAAACCCTCATGTTTTACCTTTAAGTGCCATAACCACTGTTAGAAGTATCAAAAAGCTAAATTGTTCATTAAAGCATCGGGATTTGACAAAGTCATGAAGGTTGAAAAATTCCCTTCAGTTGTTTCATAGAAGAAGATTTTAAAAAGGTAACAGACGGACGGGTCGGATGAATGCCTAGTGATGAAAATAGCTCACTTGTTCCTTTGGACCTGGTGAGCTTAAATATAACATGCAGTATCATGGACATATACAACCGCAGTGTCATTTAGGTCAATGCCATGTATGTATAAATAACTTATCTACTTTTAATAATAAGATTTTTTTAGTAAGGTGAATTACTTAAACACTTCTATTCCACATGAACAACTCAAGTCACGATTGGCACAGCTGATTAAACGCAGCTTTTTCAAAAAGAATGGAAAACGCAGGTACAAATATCTGGTAGTCGGTTATAATAAGACTTACTTCGCCATCAATGAGTCTAAAAGTAAGAACAAATTTACAGAAGATCAAATAATCGACATGCTCAACTTTCTTATAGACAACATATTTGTTCAGTTTGGTGGACTTGTTTTTCAGCAAACAATAGGGATTCCAATGGGCACCAATTGTGCACCTTTGCTTGCTGATTTGTTTCTTCATTCATATGAAGCAGACTTCTTACAATCTCTTCTAGACAAAACAAGAACAATTCTCGATTTGGTGACTTTCTCCATCTCATATATCCCCCGGAACTTGAGATAAAGGACACAACGGATTCTAGGAAGTCTGCTTCATATTTAGATCTACATCTCGAAATAGACTCTCAAGGAAAACTATCAACAAAGCTCTATGACAAACGTGATGACTTCAACTTCCCAATCGTCAACTTTCCCTTCGTGTGTAGCAACATTCCGTCCGCTCCAGCTTATGGAGTTTACGTATCACAATTGATTCGTTACTCCAGAGCTTGTGGGAGTTACATCGATTTCCTTGGCAGAGCGTCACGTTTGACACAGAAATTGCTAACACAGGGTTATGTTGCTCCTCGGTTGCTGTCTTCACTCAAGAAATTTTACGGTAGACACCATGTACTCATAGATAAATATGGGATTTCTATCTCTCAGATGAGTGCAGATGTCGGTTTGTCATAGGGTTTTGTTTTGTCTTCCTTTACCGATTTGACACACTGAATTGGAAATTGGCAGCGCGGCGGGTGTGCTATAGCAGGCAGGAACCGCTTACTCTTCCGGAGCACCCGAGTTCACTCTTGTTACGACTTGAGTTCGCGTTGTTGATTTCTGTTCGGTTGTTTTTATGTTTTGTGTTTCCTTGTGCTGTTCTTGTTCATGTTTGCCGGTTTTGTCGTTGCCTTTTCGGACTTTTGACACTAGAATGCCCCTTTGGTGCCTCTGCTTATATTATCTATTTTTATTACAATATTTTTAGAACATTGTTCATGCTTCTTTTGGTGTCATTTCCCACAAAATGTAATAACATGATATATTTGTTTCTAAACACTGTGTTTCTAAAGAGAATATAAAAGCATAAAATCAAATGTTAAACCAATAAAACAATAAAGTAGAAAAAATTGTAAACATGATCAAAAGATAAAAAAAATCAAACATATGATGCATTTTGTCGTCTTGATAATAGCTGAACAATTAAGATTTGCTAGTAGTGATGACAACAAGCAAGGGTACCAATAGAGCATCCGAATGTCAAAAGTCCGAAAAGACAAATCCAGTAAACACCAACTAGAACAGCACGATGATATTGATTATGCAGACTCTAACCTTAAACAGCGATCATGTCATGATACACTTAAAAACCCTTTTAAGATACAACTCTATGGCTTTTTATCTTTGCAGTATAGTGCATCTTAATATATTGTCGCTAGGTATGAAAAGGTGCAAACAATGTATCCGATGGGCCCATCTAGATTTTTTTTTGAAAAAAAAGGTACATATAACATTGAAAGACGAAAGAGAGGGGTTTTTTTTACCATTTTTGCCGATATACAGGAAGTAACAACAATTATGAAATGGGAATCAATGGGAGGTTTTCACCAAGGAACAACCACCCTTTGGACTGCTGCTGCGTCCATAGTTTTACTCTACGAAAAAAAAAAGATTTTACGTCCTTTTCGACGCATATCATGGGGAATATCTATGGTGAACTTGAGTAAACCGTCCGAAGTACTCGAGGGAAGGTATTGGGCAAGTAACGAAAATGAACCTAATAGAGAAATGTGATAGGAAATTTCTGTAGGTAGAATACGATTAAATAATCATAAAAATCAATAGTTACAAATAATACTGGAAACTTACCATTTGGCTTGACAATATCTTATAAAAATATCATTGATGTCCAAGTTAAACCCCGTTACCTGCCCAAAGTCGGTGGTTTCATCTTGGTACTCCGGCTCCGGTGTCAGGCTGTAATATCGTTATAGGTTATACTAACAGGGACAGAAAAAAGGATTTTTAAAAAAGTCAATAAAACGAACAGGAATCATTATCTGTTGACAAAAGAGATAACTAACAAAATATCCATTGTTCCCGGTAAAAAAAAAGTTGTAAAGGAATGGCGCACGCAAGTTCCCCTAGTAATATATACCATAAAATAGAATCAAGCTATCTCTCAAGATAAGGACTAAACAGAATCGGTAATATGTTATGTTATGTTATGTTTTAGGAGTCTATACATATTTCATTGTTGCATTTTAAGCTTCTTTCTCCACATAGACCCGTATAACGTTATACAAGTCTCATATTGCATGAATCATAGACCTGTATATTAAATTGGCACAGGATACGGTTACGGCAAATATGGGCAAAACCGTAACAATAAGAAATTCTTATTGTTACGGCAAAGACGAAAATCGGGAACGGATGACGGGACGGAGACCGAATCATTTACGATCGTAACAATAAGAATGTTCTTATTATTACAGCAAATCGATGTTGTGACGATATTCATGAAATAAGAGTGAAGTAACAATGATTAATTCATATAATACATGTACAAGCGGGTAAAAAAATCTAATAATCTTAATTTCAAATTGAAGTAATTTTGAAAACTTAAGGCACATGCTACACAACCATAGACCTGTATATATAAATATATATTTATATATTTAATATACAGGTCTATGACACAACTAATAAGAAATTTGAGTTTAATCTTTATCTGTGCATTTCTGGTGAAACGAATCAAGGCATCAATCTCAGACTACCGATGCCGCAGTGTGGACATGAGTGGATCAAACTACGCATTTTAAGTTCTTTCCATCCTTCTGTGACATAAAAACGTTTTACTCTACTAATGTAAATGTTTTCCTCTAAAATTGGAACCAACAATCAGTTGTTTCAGTTATGTTTTCGGTAACGATTTTATATGGCATTCAATTAGAACAAGCTGTACTTCTAATCTGCATTTGTTTTAGTATGCTTATTCAACATAAAAAAAAGTTGCGTAACTATAAAATATCTTATTGATTGGTAAATCTCTAACGCGAGTTTGCCGTAATAATAAGTGCCGTAATGATAAGAAAATTCTTATTGTTACGGTCGTAAATGATTCGGTCTCTGTCCCGTCATCCGTTCCCGATCTTCGTCTCTGCCGTAACAATAAGAAATTCTTATTGTTACGGTTTTGCCGTAATCGTATCCTGTGCCTATTAAATTTATTGTACAGGTCTATGCATGAATATACAATAACACGTAGACGTAGAAGGGTCTGGTCTGGAAC
Organism: Arcuatula senhousia; assembly: GCA_963971305.1. Classification (NCBI taxonomy): domain Eukaryota; kingdom Metazoa; phylum Mollusca; class Bivalvia; order Mytilida; family Mytilidae; genus Arcuatula; species Arcuatula senhousia. The sequence goes on from OZ020306.1 coordinate 8,029,751, forward strand.
TGATTCAATTCAACCTATTTTCCATAAAGGGGTCTGTCAACGAACTCTTTGACAATTGCAACACGTGGTAATGTTGATGTTTGTTGATTGTCCCGCCTATCGACATTTTGATTGGTTAGAAGTTTTGCGCAGAATCTGTGTATTGACGGTCAAAGTCCATGTGTGGAATCAACGAATGTCTTTATAAACAAATATTTTTCAGTGAAATGATATTATTTAAAGAAATTCTACATTTATAAGAAAGATGTATTTTACTGTAGTGCTACCGAATAGTGTTGTGATAGAAATTTCGGTTGATCCAAGAGAAAACGGACAGCAATGCCTTGAAGAGGTATGAAATTAACTTGTGAAATGTGACCTATTTTTACTTTCCACCTTTTGTTCATTAAAAAGTTTTATAAACTGTATAATAATGCCTTGTATCGCTTTATACGTGGTTGAATTTAATATTTTCATTCTATAACATCATAAATGATACGTTTATTCCGTCATTTCAAACTTTTAATATCATTTTGACAAAGGGAAAGTACAGAGTGAAAATGGCCATGCAGGGTCCAAAGTCCAACTTGTGATCGATGTAAACAAACAATCCATAATGTAGCCTTTGGTGGTTTTTCCAAGACTAAGGGGCGATCATTGATTAAATGATCATGATCTTAGACTTAGTATCCCAGTATTCAGTGATTGACAATCATTAATTAGGGTTAAGAAATTGTTGAATCAATCAAAAGATTTGTGTATATTATTAGGCACAGGATACGATTACGGCAAAACCGTAACAATAAGAAATTCTTATTGTTACGGCAAAGACGAAAATCGGGAACGGAAGACGGGACGGAGATCGAATTAATTACGACCGTAACAATAAGAAATTTCTTATTATTACGGCATGTATTATTATGGCCAATTTATTTATGAACGAGATATATTACAGATTTACCAAACATAAGATATTTTATTCCCCAATCAACACTTTTTTATTTAATTTATGCTGAAATGGATACTTAAAACAGATGAAAACGTTTAGCTTGTTCTGATATCGTTGCCGAAAACATAACTGAGGCAACTGAATTGCCGACAGAAATATTAAACGAAACATTAACATTAGTAGAATAAAGTGAATTTATACGCCCAGCAGATAGGGGGAACGTACATGTTGCGTCAAAGGCGGAAAGAAATTGCAGAATTAAACTGAAAAGTTTGTTCCACTGATGCCACTGCGACTTTAGTCTGTGATGGATGTCTTGAATGGTTTCAACAGAAATACGCTGGATAAAAACAAAACCCTAAAACCACTTATTGGTTGTTTCGCTTGTGCCATAAGTTGTCAAAATAAAATTGACCCGGTTAAGTGAGTATTTTTGCCCGCTTGTTTTATGTATATAAATCAATTAAATGTTATGCCACTCTTTACTTCATATCGTTTTGCCGTAATAATAAGAAAATTCGTATTGTTACGGTCGTAAATGATTCGGTCTCCGTTCCGTCATCCAATTCCGATTTTCGTCTTTGCCGTAACAATAAGAATTTCTTATTGTTACGGTTTTGCCCAAATTTGCCGTAACCGTATCCTGTGCCATATTATTATTATAGACAGCAAATCAATAATCAGCTGATCAGTGCATGATTGCACAACTAAGGTGAAATGAGTTAATTTTTTACATTTTTTTTAGAAGTGAACATCTGCATATAAGGGTTAATTAAATTTAAAAGTGAAACACCTCAAATCTGAGTTTTATAAACACATGTCGAAACTAAACTTGATCAAAGCATTATTGGCAAATTTTAAGAGGCATATTTTTATGAGTAATGTGTAGAAGACAAGCTAACTCTAAATATGGATTATGTACATGTACTGTACATTCCTTGTCTAATTCCTGTTTAACATGTTTAATGAGCCGACTTGGACTATTTTTCATTAAAAATTTGATAATTTTTTAACAGATTTAGGGCTTTAATCTTAGGCTTTGATATTCAAGGTATATGAACATTTGTAGCTTCAGGTAGGGTCCCGTTTTCAAGTCTGTTGATCATCTACTACCTGTTTAACAAAGTGACTTGACTATTTCACTAAATTTTCAGAGTAGATCATATTAATAGCAGATTTCTCTGCAACTATTAATTGTATGCTTTTAATATTTGTTACATGTACATGTACATATTTTCAGGCAGGCATCATACATGTATAGAAATAGAAATAGAGATATTTTTATTTGACCAATCATGGACCCACAGGGGGCAATGACATAAATGACATTTTGTGGGATGAGGTTTTAATACAAGAAAAACATCAATTGTGAAAATACATTTGTACAATGTATATATTTACATGTAAATTATACATGTATATATTTTAAATTTTACACTTGTGTGTTGCAGTGGCGGTTCCAGGATTTTTGAAAAGGGGGGGTCCTCGGTAGAAAAGGGGGGGTCCAAAACTATAATTTGATGATTTTTGCCCAAATTTTGCATGAAAATCACAGAATTTTCCAATGAAAGGGGGGGTCCAGACCCCCTGGACCCCCCCTCTGGATCCGCCACTGTGTTGCTATTGTATTTAGAATATTTATTTTCATACATGTATCTACAGGTTTGCTCCCGTTTGGGAATATTAGAGATGGATTACTTTGGGTTACAATTTACTGGAACCAAAAATGAGAAGATATGGCTGAATATGAGAAACAGAATTGATCAACAAGTGTCCAGTATGAAAAATCATCGTTTTCATCTCAGAGTAAAATTTTATGTGCAGCCTCATCTTTTGCTACAAGATTCTAGCAGGTATTATATTGACAAATAAGTTCACATACTGTAAACCAACTCATTTTCATGAGCAATTTATTTTCATATACTTTGAAAGGAACAGAAATTCGCAAAAATAAATCCTATGGAATAGACTCTTAGGCCAAAAAAAAAAGTAGGTGAGTTTACTGTCACCCGACCCTACCTAATTTTTACCCCCTACCCTAAAGTTTTTTTGAGAATTTTCCATTAAGCACTGTTAAAGTCACAAAGCTGCCCCCATAGACTCAAGGTAAAAAAAATAATAAAAAAAAAATAATTTCCTACCTAGTACCGACCCAAATTTTTTTCAGCATGTGACAGTAAACACACATACTTTTTTGTTTGGCCTTATCATATACATGAAGTAATTTAAGTGTTGTAACAAAGAATCACATAAATAAATTGCAGCAAATTCGAAATCGCCCTCTGACATGAAAATGCAAATAAAGAAGTGGCGAAAATAAGATGGTTTACAGTACATGACGTATATTGCATGCTTATATGTATACAGATAATTATATAATCTTTACTTTATAGTCTCATCAATTGAACAGTGCTTTCCTTTATAGATAGGCACCTTTTTTATTTCCTTCATATTGTACTTTTAGGGTAAGTTTTTCTAAATTAAACAAAGATAATTTGACAATTTGACATGACATTTTATAATTAAGTCCCCCAAACAAAGTTTGGGGACTTATTGTTTTTGCACCGTTTCTTATTCTTATTATTAAGTCCCCCAAACAACGTTTGGGGACTTATTGTTTTTGCACCGTTTCTTATTATTATTATTCTTCCGATTCTTCCGCTTAGTCGTGAACTTGTCCGGAGATCCCAGAGAAAACGACTCCACATATCAATATGAAACTTGGCAGGATAATAGATTGTAAAGAAAGGAAGCCTCGTTGACAATTGGAATTTTCAAAATGGCCGCCGTTTCCATGGAAACAGGAAAATGGACTAAATATTGGACATTGCAATATCTCGGTAACCTAGGTGCGCAGGGTTCTGAAATTTTGTGGGATGATAGAGCAAAACATTCTCTTTAATAATATGGAAAAAAATTTTGAAGCGATATTTACGGTTTTCGAGATAAAAATTAAAATGTGACTTCTCAAGGGAGATAATCGGGTCGAAATTTTCAAAGTGCTCTGATTTACATAAAAATTTATATTTAGGGGTTTTTTGACATGCTGAAGAGAATAGTGGCAAATACGGGTCGTTTGGGGGACTTTGTGACTTGCTTGCAATCACAGTTAATACTTGTTCTTCTTCCGTTTCTTCCACTTAGTCGTGAACTTGTCCGGAGATCCCAGAGAAAACGACTCCACATATCAATATGAAACTTGGCAGGATAATAGATTGTAAAGAAAGGAAGCTTCGTTGACAATCGGAATTTTCAAAATGGCCGCTGTTTCCATGGAAACAGGAAAATAGACTAAATATTGGACATTGCAATATCTCGGTAACCTAGGTGCGCAGGGTTCTGAAATTTTGTAGGTTGATAGAGCAAAACATTCTCTTTAATAATATGGAAAAAAAATTTGAAGCGATATTTACCGTTTTCGAGATATAAATAAAAATGTGCTTTCAAGGGAGGTAATCGGGTCAAAATTTTCAAAGTGCTCCGATTTACATGAAAATTGATATTTAAGGGTTTTTTGATATGCTTAAGAGAATAGTGGCAAATACGGGTCGTTTGGGGGACTTTGTGACTTGCTTGCAATCACAGTTAATACTTGTTAAATACATGTGCATTTGTCTACTGCAGTAAGGGATAGACAAAATGCTAATTTTGTGCTTTTTAGCTCACCTGACCCGAAGGGTCATGTGAGCTATTGTCATCACTTGGCGTCCGTCGTCCGTCCGTCGTCCGTCGTCCGTCGTCCGTAAACTTTTTAAAACGTTAACTCCTCTGACACCATAAGTCCAATTGCAACCAAACTTGGTATGGTTGTTCATTAGCATTCGGTGCTTAGAACTGATGTGGGGATTTTTGATTCGTCGTAAAACATGGCCGCCATGGCTAAAAATAGAACATAGGGGTAAAATGCAGTTTTTTGCAAATAACTCAAAAACGGCTACAGATATCAAAATTCTGGCATAGGGTAAAAGTGATCAGCACCTCAAGATCTACCTACCCTGAAATTTTGAAGAAAATCCAAATACCCATGTAGGAGTTATTGCCCTTTTTGTGGATTTTTTGCAAATTTTGCACCTGTTTAGCTCAATATCTTGAAAACTATACTAGATATTTGAGAAATTTAAATTGCATATTGTTAAGCACATCAAGATCTACAAAATATGTAACAGGGTCAACGTTGTAGGACCTTTCCTTTTAGGAGTTATTGCCCTTAGAACGTCAAAATTTAGCATTTTAACAGCATTACCTCATTACATTGAAAACGTTAACTCCTCTGACACTTTAAGTCCAAATGGAACCAAACTTGGTATAGTTGTTTATTTGCATTAGCTGTATAGAACTGATGTGGGGATTTTTGATTGGTTGTAAAACATGGCCGCTGTGGCTAAAAATAGAACATAGAGGTAAATGGCAGTTTTTTGCAAATAACTCTAAAACAGTGACAGATTTCAAAATTTTGATAGGGAACAAAAGTGATCAGCACCTCAAGATCTACCAGCTCTGAAATTTTGAAGAAAATCCAACAACCCATGTAGGAGTTATTGCCCTTTTTGTGGATTTTTTGCAAATTTTGCACCTGTTTAGCTCAATATCTTGAAAACTATACTAGATATTTGAGAAATTTAAATTGCATATTGTTAAGCACATCAAGATCTACAAAATTTGTAACAGGGTCGACATTGTAGGACCTTTCCTTTGAGGAGTTATTGCCCTTGGAACGTCAAAATTGAGCATTTTAACTGCATTTCCTTATATTGAAAATGTTAACTCCTCTGACACTTTAAGTCCAAATGGAACCAAACTTGGTATTATTGTTTATTATTATTAGGTGTATAGAACTGTTGTGGGGATTTTTGATTGGTTGTAAAATATGGCCGCTGTGGCTAAAAATAGAACATTAGGTTAAACTGCATTTTTTTGCAAATAACTCAAAAAGGGTGACAGATTTTTAGATTTTGATTGAGAACAAAAGTGATCAGCACCTTTAGATCCACCATATTGTCAGATGACCCCCTTATTAATCTTGTGACCCTTTCAACGTTAAATCGATTTTGCCTTATAACCTTTACTTCAGGCACATATGTCAGGTGAGCGATTCAGGCTCCTGGGAGCCTCTTGTTGCAGTTCTGAAAGAACATTATTACAGGACGTATGTACAGTTAATCTATATACAAACTATTTGAACTCATAATAATAATAATGTTATATCATTTGTATTTTATAAACTTTAACCTATAGTTTTCATTTAATATATATGAAATTTTAAAGTTCTGACCAAAAATATAAATCATCAACATTCGTCATTGTTATTTAAGTTTAAGTTTCTTAGATTACGTTGCCCAGAAAGCAGTTAAATGTACATGTAACACAAAGACATTAAATATTTGAGTCAAGGCTGGTCATGTGATCTGTCCTTTGTTTGAATGTGGTAAAATGATTCATCTTTAAGATTTAATTATAGTCACAAGTCCCTTTTAAACTCTCTCTGTAGGTTAAGCCTGTTCAATGTTATAAACCGTAAAAATCTAATAATAATATGTAGGTGTATAATGTATGTAAAAGTCATGCTCCAAAGATATTGTAAAACATAGGACATGTATTTATAAATCTAAATTTCTCCTCAAATTGTTTTTGAATCACCTTTAATGCATGGTTCCAGTTGTATAAATTTGATGGTGTCTGCTTGGTCAGCTGGTACAATGACCAGTCACCGCATGTCGATGGCCTTTCGTAGGTTTACATCTCTTTGTCCTGGAATTGGACTAAAAGGGACTTAAATACATGTTATTATATACAGCATTACATGTATTTATATTCTTATACATGTATGTATGATTTCAAAATAAGATCTGTCAATATATGGATCAAGTACAATGTTTATTTAGGTCATTGACCTAGAAATCGAGTATTGTAACAATACAATTGACCTTAAGGTTAGCAGATGGCTTTGTTTCTTATAAGAAGATTAGATAATGATATACCACAGTTTCCTTTCCCTGTTTGTAAACATTGGCTTGTAAAACATTGACTTATAAAGTGCAGAGAAATGAAGAATTATTAGCCCCTTGTTTACAAGTTGTATATATAGGTGAATTATTGATTGACTGATATTTTTGTATTGCCTGAATAACTCTTAAATCATTAGATTAATAGATTTTTTGTTTGAAATGAAAAAAAAAAAAAAAACCAAAAAACGTTAGAAAAAGAAATAACACCAACAAATCTCAGAAGTCCAAACATACATGACATAAAGTCAAGAATATACTATACATGTACAATGTACTTGAACAATACTGTATGCAAGTTATCAGTTTACAAATAAGGCATTAGGTTAAGTTCTTGTTTATTTCTTATTTCTACATGTACATTGTAAAGTTGAAATTTATTGGAAAGTTAATCTAATACATGTACATGTACATGCATGAATTCATTTTTGGTGCTTTGAAACTAAGAGATGCATGTAAAGAAAGTTATAGGTTAATAAAATCTATTTTGTGAGTTTAACTTATCATGTTTCTCTTTGTAGGCATCTGTTTTATCTACAAGTAAAGCAGGAGATTTTGTCAAGGTCACTCCATATCAGGGACCAGTCAAAACTGGTTACCATCCTAGGTCTGATAGCCCAGGAGGAGTTTGGTGCCCAGGCATCAGTAGGATATGAGACATTTATAGAAACAATTTGTCCAGGGGCAGACCATCAGTTTGTCAGCAGTGTTGTTAACAGTCATGCTGAGTTTCACAATTTGTCTACCCTGAATGCTGAGTATAGGATGCTACAGGAAGCTTCTACACTGGAGGATTATGGGATGGAGAAACATGAGGCCAAGAATGATCAGAGAAAGTTGATTTTAGTTGGTGTTGGTCCTGAGGGGATTTTCATCTATGATAACAACATGGATCTAGTGGAAAGGTAAGTTATTGGCATGAATGGATATGTCATTGTATCATAAATGCCCAAGCACAAAATTGAAAAATTGTTTGATGAATGACATTAAAAACATGACCTGCCATAGTTACATGTACAATATTAGAAGAGTTAAACTCAGGACTTTTTAAAAGATTGCTTAAATTCCAAGGGCCAATTATTTGGTTCTTTTTATAATGTAATTTTGGAATAGAAATAATAAGATGTGGAATAAGTGTATGTGACACAGCCCACAATCAAGCGGTACTTTAGAAAAACCAGACACACAAAACCAGAAAGTTAGATTAGTAGTTAAACATGTCCATGTATATGCTTTGTTACTTTTAGAATTGAGTACCCCATGATACAGAAAGTGGTCCATGATGGATGTGTATGTATAGTGTCAGTGTACAACGAGGAAATGGAAACCAGAAAGATAGAAGTACGACTCAGATCACCCAAGGCTGCAAGTGCTCTCTACAGATCTATAACAGAGATGCATTCATTTTTCCGCTGTGATACAGTTAAAACAGAAGTGTCCTCCCAAGTGTATAGAGATCTGAAAGGACTATTTGCTTCCCTCTTCAATGAAAACACTAAACTTGGTAAATATTTAGTGTTTCATTTACTTGCAATCACTACGGTTGCTTTCGCATTAAAGCATGCTGAAACTTATTCAGATATTTATAAGGAATTCAAATTCTAATATACAAATTAAACTAAACAACATTACCATACCAGCCTGTGCTCTTAGCCACTAGCCAAACGCTTTTTAAAAAAGTTTTGGCACAGACATACCATTGAGCATGTTGATAGCTGTTTTTTTGTGTGTAGAATTTCAGTTAACTGTAGGTTCTGGATGATTCATCAGGAGAAAAGACATTTTTCTTATACCAGTATTACCCATCATTTGTCTTTGTTTTAGGCCAGAATTATGTTTTTGATGTGCAACACACCTGGAGAGAGGTCTATGATGGCACACGGAGAAAGTTAATGAAAGAAGCCACCAATCAACATGTTAGAGAGGAGGAACAGATGGAAGAAGATCTAGAACCAGCTAAAAAACACCACTGTCCTGATGTACAGGTAAATATTAGAATGTCATCACTAAAAAGCACCACTGTCCTGATGTAGGTAAATATTACACTGTCATAACTAAAAAATCACCACTGTCCTGATGTACAGGTAAATATAAGACTGTCATCACTAAAATACACCACTGTCCTGATGTACAGGTAAATATTAGAATGTCATCACTAAAAAGCACCACTGTCCTGATGTAGGTAAATATTACACTGTCATAACTAAAAAAACACCACTGTCCTGATGTACAGGTAAATATTAGACTGTCATCACTAAAAATACACCACTGTCCTGATGTACAGGTAAATATTAGAATGTCATCACTAAAAAGCACCACTGTCCTGATGTAGGTAAATATTACACTGTCATAACTAAAATACACCACTGTCCTGATGTACAGGTAAATATTAGACTGTCATCACTAAAAATACACAACTGTCCTGATGTACAGGTAAATGTACAGGTAAATATTAGATAGTCATAACTAAAAAAACTCCACTGTCCTGATGTACAGGTAAATATAAGACTGTCATCACTAAAATACACCACTGTCCTGATGTACAGGTAAATATTAGACTGTCATAACTAAAAATACACAACTGTCCTGATGTACAGGTAAATGTGCAGGTAAATATTAGACTGTCATAACTAAAAAAACACCACTGTCCTGATGTAGGTAAATATTAGATAGTCATAACTAAAAAACACCACTGTCCTGATGTACAGGTAAATACTAGACTGTCATAACTAAAAAAAAACACCACTGTCCTGATGTACACGTAAATATTAGACTGCCATAACTAAAAAAAACACCACTGTCCTGATGTACAGGTAAATACTAGATAGTCATAACTAAAAAACACCACTGTCCTGATGTACAGGTAAATATTAGATAGTCATCACTAAAAAGCACCACTGTCCTGATGTACAGGTAAATATTAGATAGTCATCACTAAAAAACACCACTTTCCTGATGTTCAGGTAAACATTAGACTGTCATAACTAAAAAAAAACACCACTGTCCTGATGTACAGGTAAATATTAGACGGTAAAACTAAAAAACACCACTGTCCTGATGTACAGGTAAATATTAAACTGTCATCACTAAAATACACCACTGTCCTGATGTACAGGTAAATATTAGACTGTCATACCTAAAAAAAGACCACTGTCCTGATGTAAAGGTAAATATACAGGTAAATATTAGACTGTCATCACTAAAAAAACACCACTGTCCTGACTTATAGGTTAATATTATACTTTTATTTCTAAAGACACCGCTGTCCTGACTTATAGGTTAATATTATACTTTTATTTCTAAAAACAAAAACACACTACTGTTCTGGTATACAGGCTAGTGTACAGGTAAATATTTGACTGTAACATGACTGTCATAAGGTATAGATCAGTGACAGATCCATAAAGAGGAGGATCAACCCCCTCCCCCTTTTCTTGGGGAACTTTGATAGTTTGATGCAGTTAATTAGAAAAAACAGCACAACTACCCAGTGTTAAAAGGCAATTGAAGAGAGCATTGTTTGCACATATTGCACCAAGTAGTGAGAATCAAAAAAATGTTTAAAAGATGGCAGCATTGCCGTTACCAAATATTCATTAACATACAAGTGTAATATTGATTAAATTGAAACGGGTAATCCAACTTTAGATTCAATACATTTGTTAATGTCAGCGTATTATATTCTATAAAATCAATTATTGTAGTAATTAAGGAAATCCTTTTCAGTTATTTATAGATTGTTATGTCATTATGGATTTTTATGAAATATTACCTCATATTTAAATATATTCTAATATTCTGGTTGACACATTAACATTTTACCTGCGGTATGATGTATGAAATATGTCTTATAAATAAGGTTGATGAAATTGTACTTCAAAAGACAGGATACATCTGTGAGCTAATCTTATAAATTTATATAAGGAAATTATGTAATTTGGATTTTGTCAAGTAAATAGAAAACATTTGAATTTTGGTTCAAATTGACATTAATTATATATCATACTCCTCCCCATCCATTGCCTTGCTACCTAACTGTATTCTATGTCATGTTTTATATTTTACAGAGATATAAAGCCAAGTTAGAGAAGATACAGGAATCATTTCTATGTCATGTGTGTATGGACGCTGAAATATCTACCGTACTCTGTCCTTGTGGACATATGACTTGTTGTAAAAGTTGTGCCGATCGGTTAGAAGAGTGCCCATTGTGTAGGACTGCCATACAAAACATTCAGACAATATTCCTCCCTACACCCTTAATACAGAAGAGCTGATATTAGGTCAGATAGGAGAGGTGTCACCGGGTCAGTGCAGATATCAGGAGTTATACCGGGTCAGTGCAGTTATCAAGAACAGCAATATGTTAACTAGCCCCTTCAACATGTTCATTGGTTTACTTTGTACATGTATATAAACATTAACTTAATCTACTCAAATAAATACTTCATGTACGTTTTAAAATATTGCAACAAAAAACAGAACTTTTAGGTATGAAAAGTTATCGAAAAGTGAGTTGGTTTTTTTAATGTGTACATATGTGTTTGTGTATGAGTGTATACATATGTGTTTGTATGTGTATATATGTGTTTTGATGTTAATGTATGAATGTGTACAAATGTGTATGTGAGATATAAAAAGCACAATCAATGCAAATCATTGTCATCTTGACAACATGTTGTACAAAGATATCATCTCGTACATTTTGTTGGGTTGATATTACATTGAATCTCATTCATGGTTATTGTACATATTTTCTTGATCTTTTCTGTAGGCAATACTTTTATCTTGATCTTTTATTCTGTCAGAATCTTATTTTTTCCTGTTTTTGGTCGGGAAATCTCTCAGTTCAATCTGACCAATCTAGAAATCTCATTAACTATTTTCTGTAATGTAGCTTTTATTTAGTTTTATAAGAGTATTCTTAAAAACAATGTTCATTATGTTAATTAGATAAGTACTTGTTCAAAGTCCAAAACAATTTATAATAAACACTTATTAGGTCATGTACATGTACTTGAACATTGCTGAAGTGGTCTTTTTACTTGACATCATATGATCTTACACATGTTGTATGACAGAGTTCTATAGTTTGATGATCATAAGTTACAAATGAGTAGAAATGACATTTAGCATGTTCATGGACAATTTACATGGATCAGTAAAAAACCTGTATAACAATTGTATATTTTATACAACTCTCTGCATTTTCTTTTTAAGTTATTTTTATTGATTTTTCTATGGAAGATTACAACTATTCTATTAAGTGTAAATACATGTGTTTTATTTCATCGTCATTTTAAAGTAGATCTCAGAAGAGCAATCAAAATGTGTGATTTTATCGATGTTATGTCTGTTAGAGTTTATTTTAGTTTATCTGTAAGATCTGTTTTTAAGCTTTAAGTCACAGTAAAAGTACAGAGCTTCTGCTTCTGTCTTAATAAACCACTTAAAACTTGTCAGAGACTGGTATAATAGAGACAAAATATTAAAATAAAAACTTGTATTTAGGTATTATTCATTTTGATATTAACTTCATTGATTTTGTTTTCAACAAAAAATGGCAAATTTGAATGAGATTATAAAAAATGACATTATTACATTAAAAGAATTTGTCTCATTGGGAATACCGGTATTAGTATTTATTTACGAAGCAATAATGTGAAAAAGTGTTCAATGATTTTTTTTTTTTTCATTTTAATGTTGACAGTACATTGCATCATAGTTATAAATAGACACCTTCCATTCCAAAGTAGCTATTACCTCAGTTGTACATATCCAGCTATTATTGTTAGGAGAATTTGTTATGTAAATCATATTTAAAATGGCAACGAGAAGTTTCACAAAAAAATGCATTTTTGAATTATGGATTAAATAAAAGAATCTACACATTTACGTTCTGTGTTAAAAAAAGTGCTGGCACAATTAGCCTTTAATTAAAAGTAAATTGTTTGTGTTAAATTTGAAAATTTATTTCCAAAAATAGATAAAGACTACCATTTTTTTGTGAAACCAGCCATTGGTGAAGAAAGGCTTATTGAAAATGATTATTTCATCATTGACAGATTATTAAGCTTGGTGCTAAAAAGGATTATTGTTTCATATAAATACTGATTTTATTGAAATTGTAGTAAAAGTTTATAATGGCTAACAAATTTCTGAAATGGCCTTTACACATATGCATAATGTTATGTTGTACTGAAAGTGTCTTACAGAACGTTACAATGCAGAGATGTCTATTTTGTCAGCAGATTTACTATAATTGAGATGAAAATAAAAAATATTTTATATATAACAATTTGTTGTTTTGTGGATTGCTGAATGAAACTTTTTTACATGTGTCACCAATAGTTAAAGATCTGATTATGGTCGATTTTCACATCGGTGTCTTACTCCTCAGTCTTCTAAATAAGCTGTGGCCTCATAGCCCATTGCCATAATCATTTGATGATGAATTTGATCTGGGTCATATTGATTTTTACTTGCTTTTGTGTGAAAAACTCTTAAACTTGGGTTGCAGGCTATGACACGTTTTAATTTACACCTGCAGACTAAGTTTTTTTTTGGGGGTGTATTGGAATCACCCTGTCTGTCCATCTTTCCACATAGCTCCTTAGCACTTCCTCTCCTAAACCACTCAACAGATGATGAAACTTTACATGAAGGAAGTGTATAGATGTGCATGAAGAATTTTCATTGCCCTCGGATATCATTCAGGGGAGATAATTATTAAAATCACTATTTAATGAGAGACCTCGTAAGCCCAAAGCCTCAGAAACCGCTCAACCCATTTTGATGAAACTTTACATGAAGGAAGTACACGATATGTTACTTACTTTTTCTCTGGCTCTCACTCCTTCTGGTGTCCCCATGTCTTTCCTGTCAGCTTAACATCTGATTCCAGGTCTCTTCTCTAGGTGTTTCTCGGTCTTGCTTGTTTTTCTCTTTCCTTGGGGTGTCCATGTTAGCACCTGTCTTGTGATGTTGCCACTCGGCTTCTGTAGGTTATGTCCTAGCCAGCCCCACCTTCTATGGATCTCTTCTTCAACTGGTCACTGGTTGGTCTTTCTTCAAAATTCCTTTTTACTGATGGTTTCAGGCCAGCTGATGGAAAATATACAACAGACATTGGTTTACAAATGTCTGGATCTTATGGCTGGTGGCCTTGGTAAATCTCCAGGTTTCTGCACCATACAGAAGGACTGATTTCTCGTTTGAGTTGAAAAGTGGTAACTTGGTGTTCCTGCTGATGACTTGTGAATTCTAGTTGTTTCTGAGTTGGATGAATGCCCCTCTTGACATCAGCATCTGTACCTCCTTGTTTGTCCACTATACTGCCAAGGTATGTGAATGACTATACCTCTTCTTGTGGGTCTCCATTTAGGCTTACTGGCTCATTGTTGGTGGTATTAACTTTCAGGATCTTATTCTTTCCTCTGTGTATGTCCTATGGTAGCTGAGGTTCTGAAAAGTTCTGGGGACTTCTCCTGCATTTGTTGGTGAGTGTGTGATAGGAGTGCTAAATCATCCGCAAAACCCAAACCATTGTATTCCGTTTCTCTTTCCCCTGATTATGGTCTTCATGATCCAGTCTCGCAAGCAGAAACAAAAATGCTGAGAGCAAAAATCCTTGCTTTACTCCGGTCTTGACTAGGAAGCTCTCTGTCAGTTGCCCTCCATGCACTACTCTGCAGGACATCTTCATATGTAGATGTGCTTAAAAAATTGTCATTTCTCTCAGATATCATTTAAGGGGAGATTATTGGACTAAGATGTTTTAGATATATTATTCAATGGGAGACCTTGTTAGCACAACTCCACCTAAACCGCTTCATAGATTGCTCTTGGATATCATCCTGGGGAGATTATTGGACTTGAGGGTTTTTTGGCAGTACAGAGTCCAATATGAAGCAGGAAGATATCCTTTTGTGAGCTTACAAACAGTATTACTTGTCTTTAACCTACTCTTTCACACAAAGTTTGTGTAATGTGTACCTCAAAATGTATAAAACTACAACATTCAAACATTGCTTAGTGATTTAATTCATGTTCTAATATTGACCATGAACAAATGAATCCATTATGACATGCCATGTTAACTTTTCCAATAAAGCCAGGGTCTAAGTAACAGTAACTTTAAAGGTTAAAATCAATAATAAAAATGTGTAACTCCTTTTACTATTAAATTGTGAATGTGCAAGAAGGACTTGTAGTTGTTCCTCCCCCCACTTTTTTGGGGAGACATATTGGTTTTGTCCTGTCCATCTGTCTGTCACATAGTTTGTCAGCACAACTCCTCTAAAACTACTGAACCAAATTCAATAACACTTGGTTTATAGGAAGGGCACCATATGTTGTTGCGCATGTTACCAGGAAATTTTGATCCTCAAATTTTTGTGGGAGTTATGGCCCTTTGAACTTAGAAATATGCTGAAAATCCTTATTTATCATCTTGTCAGTGTTACTCCTCTGAAACTACTGAGATGTGCAGTTTCTAAGTCAATGACAAGCAAACACCATAAAAAAAGAACGAAACTAACACTATATCCTCTCTTCAACACTGTTCAAGTCGAGGACAAATCATGTACATAATTTGCCAAACAATTTGAAAATGCCTAAAATCTACAATTGAGTAAACTAGAATGGCAGGAAGTAGATGAGCTAGGGCCATAAAATTATGTTACACCATAAAGTTCTATTTGGAAAATCTACACATCAAATTTCTAGAGGTTGCAGCAGGTAGTTGCCCAAAAGATTATAATGATGAAATTATGTATCTATATGTACAGTATACATAAAATCTTAAATATTCAAAAAACAGAAAGTTGTAAATTCTGGAACATGAAAATGTTTTACGCCATATGGTTCAAAGCTCTATACCAAATATCGGTCCACAACATGCAAAATCTGAGGTACTCAGTAAACAGGAAGTAGTAAATTGTCAAACTTAAAATTGCTTTACATCATATTGTACTATAGGACATAGCAACATGCCAAATATCGAAAGACTGTGGCATGTAGCTGCCATGCAGAAAACTGTGATGAAAGTTTTTGTGCCACTGCCAGTAGTTGATCCACAGAACTGAAAATGAATCCCATGATAGGGGACCCCTACCTGAAGCTACATACCAAATATCAAAAGCCTACAATTAATAGTTGCTGAGAAATCTGTGATGCAATTTTTCGAAAATTTAGTGAAAAAAGTCAAAGTCAGCTCATTAAACAGGAAGTAGATGATCAACAAATCTGAAAACAAATCCCAACATAAGGGACCCCTACCTGAAGCTAATTACTAAATATCAAAACCTAATTAATAGTTGCTGAGAAATCTGTGACGAAAAAAAAGTCTAAGTCAGCTCATTAAACAGGAAGAATGATTGACAGACCTGAAAACGAATCCCATCATATGGGACCCCTACCTGAAGCTATATACTAGATATCAAATACCTACAATTAATAGTTGCTGAGAAATCTGTTACCAAAATTTTGATCACGGACAGACTGACGGACTGACTGACAGACGGACCAGTCAAAAACATTATAACCTTCGCAACGAATAATTACTCAAATCAATCAAATTCCTTTGTAATACTGATTATTAATTAAGGCCATGTTATTGAGTTTTTAATGTACAATAAAAAAGAGACAAAACAATAAGTTTTCTTTAAATTTTTAACAATTAATCGATTATCAAAATTGTAACCGGTAATGATCTTTACGACCAAATAACCGGTTAATTGTTGCCATCCCTAATATGTAGGTTTGCAACATGTTGCAGGGGAAATAATGAATGGACAATTGAAAGGTTAATGATTATTACAAGAGCAAAGGCAAGAGTATTTGAACATGCTTGATATAGA
The DNA here is from genome assembly GCA_963971305.1 of Arcuatula senhousia. Classification (NCBI taxonomy): domain Eukaryota; kingdom Metazoa; phylum Mollusca; class Bivalvia; order Mytilida; family Mytilidae; genus Arcuatula; species Arcuatula senhousia. Next base: position 8,046,541 of record OZ020306.1, read on the forward strand.
AAAGTACAATATCCTGCGGCAGAGACTGTCAAGTAAAGCCTTTATGGACTCATGAGGCTATGTAAAATCTAGTAAAAAAAGACAGACAAACATAAATTCTTGAGTATTTATTTAATCAATGTGAACAGCTTCTACTGGCAATGCAGTCAGATTATACTGGAAAGTTGTCTTTTTCACTGTTAGGTGACATATTATGGACATATTTCAAAAGTGAATACAAAACAAATGGTTTTATAAAAACTTAATCGAGAAAATACCAAAGACAATCGTCAGTAATGAACCCTTAGAAAATTTTCAGCTATCAAACTGGTCATATGAGACAAAAGAATTTGGATTCAAAATAATATTAAAAAAACTTCTACTTTTGTATCAATCATAGTTCCATGTGTATAGTGGAAACTTTGGTAAGACACATACATTATCATGTACGAACTAATAATCATAATCTATATATATCAATACAAAACAAATAACATTTTTTTTAAGTGCAGTTGTGCAGAAAATATTTTTGTCCATAAAAATTATAAATAAAACAACAAACAGGTCCACAACAAAAAAATAGTATACATGAATCAAATTAATGAGCCAAGGGAAATAATTCATTTTGAGATCAAATCATATACATTATTCAACACTAAAGTAAAATTAACATTTAACAACATCTTACAAAATAGCCTGTTCTACGTAACAGTTGTATTAAAATTCATACACTTTAGCTATTTAACCTGCATAAATACTTAATAATTCAAAGAAAACCAAGATACATTGTAAATTACATGATGGTGTAATGATTAATGCGTTAAACTGGTGACCAAATGGTCATGGGTTCCAAACGAATCGCAGCTACTATCCTGTTGTTCTTAACATTCCACTGAGAGTTGAGAATGTTTACCAGTAGTAGTTTGCATAACCTAATTACCATGTGTATTATAAATAATTTGTGAGCAGCTTTGAGGACTTAGATGTTGTGAAAAGAGGTGCATTAGAACAACAAATTATTATCCTAATTATTATATTTATGACACAAATAAAGAATTGTACAGGAGTAAGCAAGATAAATGCCTTCTTTACTACCCTGATTTTGTGAAAAAATAATCAAAACAAATATAGAATTTTATATACATTATCTAACATTTACAACTAACATATGCATAAAAATATACAAACAGACATATTTGCACTTAATAATTCATGCACCAAGAGCAGCCAATAAAACAAAACACACGAACTAGATCTTCATTACACTCACTCAGGATGACAACAAGAAAGTATACAATATCTCTCTGGTTTATTTGTAACCTGTTACTATCTCAAATAAAAATTCTATGCAGAAAAACCATTTGTTTGAGTAAAATTACTTTTTAAGTAACTTCTTATTAATGTGAATTAAACTTTATCAGCTACCCTGAAATTACTGCTAGGAATGAATTGGTTTTCATAATTCACTTTTTTTAAGAAAAAAAAAACCCAAATAATTCAAGCAATAAATCAATAAAACATTTGAAAATTAAAAATAAAATTTAACAAAACTATAAAAACTATTTAACAAAAGTATAAAACTGGAACTTACAAACTGACTAAATCTCCTTATAAATACATGTATTTGTAATTTATAGAACCCATTATATTCTATTCTCTATATGGTGGGGTTAAACAACATTATAAACTGACATTTTGAAAAAAAACTTTAACAAAAATGCAACTTTCTGTTTACATTTGTTTATATTTTAACATTTCCATAACTTCCATTTGTTTATTGATCTAATAAAATACAAATATAGAATAATTTACCAGACTTACCTTACCTTACATACTCAATACAAAAAAACTTCATTTCATAAAGACATATAATCATCATTAAAGCACTTGAATATACATGTAGAATGTAGACTAGTATACTAATAAAATAAAAAATGAGACTAAATACTCTGAAAGTGGATAAATACAAATTTTGTGTTTCACATTTATCTGTTTTGAATTGTGTCCAAGAAGTATATAATCTGTTACTGGCAGTCAACATAAAAATCGGTCTATGCATGGTTTTATTTTGTGATTTTATTGATGACTTGAAATACACTAACAAAATTTCCCCCTTTTAAGATAATCATTAACATATTTGTTCACTATTATTCATTGTACGTTGTCAGTTATCACAGATGTGTTCAGTCCGACCCCACTTAGAACTTAGGTACAGGTATAAAGACAGGATCAGAGGTTGTGTAAGCTTTCTTGGGTGTGTACAACTTAGCCTCTGCTGGGTATCGTTTTCCTCCCACGGCTATTTCATACTTGGCACTCTTATCTAGAATGAACTCGTTTATGTTTTTATGGATGACTCTCTTATCATTTTCATCGTAGTCTCTAACAAAGCCTAAACAGATCATCCTTTCTAACGTAAACCCGTAAGCACTAGACGTAATGGTACCAGCGAATTTCCCATTACGATAGATAGGTTCACCACCCCATGGCCAAACGTCATTGTCTATATCAAAGTCTTGTAGGAAGAACTGAACAAATTTCTGACTGATTCCATCCTCCTTTTGTTTGAGCAAGGCCTCTCTACCAATGAAATCACCTTTCTATAAATAGAAAATAAGAACTAATAGTTTTAATTTGTCTATGATTACCTTTAACAAATTTTTGAAATAGGAAAGGATGCATTGACATTAAATTAATATACTTTCATATCTGTTTTTTACAGATTACAAATGACATTAAACATAAAAAAGTTAAGCTGACAACTGGTGCTTAAACTTCGTTTATAAAGTCATAATCAACAGAACAGATGTACAGACTTATTATGTCATTACATCTTTTTAGACAGACATTTTCAGTTCTATAGTAATGTTATTATCAAATGCAATGTATTTATAAGCATTAATATTTACATCAAATTTGACTCTGAATTCCCTGCCACATTCATATGGTGTATCATCAGTAGAGAGATCTTGTCCCCAAAAAGCAAAGAATTTCTCTATCCTCAGCTTACGTAAGGCGTAGTACCCTGCATTCCTTATTCCGTAGTCTTTTCCAGCTTTCATCAGTGTGTCATAAACATGCAATGTGTACTGAAATAATATAACATCAAGAACATAATAACATTAAGGCTGTTCCATTTGAATCAACATGGGAAGGGGGATGCCGTTTTCTTTACTTTTATGTTGGTGTAGGGTTAAAATGCATTTTGTTGTGGGTGTGTGATGATTTTTATTTTAAATTGGTGGTGGGAAGTCTTGAACAAAGTTTGCCCCCCTCCCATGTATATTTTAATGGGACCAGCCCTAACATAATAAAGATTATTTTTAATAAATTCCTTCCAGCAACACTGGGTCCATTTTCACATTAAAATTTTATATGATTTAATCAAAATTGAAATTAAAATTAAAGTTTGTTTTTGCCTGCAAAAACGATGTCTCCCCCCATTTCCCCCTAAAAGTTCTAAGTTCAAAGGGCCATAACTTTCACCAAAATTTGAGGATCAAAATTTCCTGGTAACATGCACAACAACATATGATGTCCTTTCTATATACCAAGTTTTGTTGAATTCGGTTCAGTAGTTTAAGAGGGGTTGCTCTGACAAGATGATAAAAGAGGATTTTCAGCAAATTTCTAAGTTCAAAGAGCTGTAACTCCCACAAAAATCTGAGGATCAAAATTTCCTGGAAATATGCACAACTACATATGGTGTTCTTCCTAATACCAAGATTCATTGAATTTTGTTCAGTAGTTTCGGAGGAGTTGTGCTGACAAACTTTGTGACTGACAGACAGGACAAAAATAGGGCATGTAATGGGACATTAAATGATACCCCGCCACGATATAATATCAAAAGTTCATAAAATTTGATTTCAAAGTGGCCTATCTCAAAAACTGTTTTTTTGGATCATGCTGGAAATTGAACTTGACCTGTATTTTATTTTACTAAACAGCTATACAAAATATCATTTGAATCCCATGACGCGTTTTCAAGTTATTGGTCGGAAACTAAAAATTTCATGAAATTTGATTTTTCAAAGTGGCCTATCTCGAAAACTATTTTTTGGATCATGGTGAAAATCGAACTTAACCTGTATTTTATTGTACATAACAGCTGTGCAAAATATCATTCAAATCCTTTGACGCATTTTCAAGTTATTGGTGGGAAACTCAAAATTTCATGAAATTTGATTTTTCAAAGTGGCCTATCTCCAAAACTATTTTTTGGATCATGCTGGAAATCGAACTTGACCTGTATTTTATTGTACTAAAGAGCTGTGCAAAATATCATTTAAATCCTTCGACGTGTTTTAAAGTTATTGGTCGGAAACCTTCGGGGGACGGACAGACGGACAGACGGACGGACGGACAGACACCGAAAAAAAACTGAGGGTATAACATAATACCCTGCCACTTCGTGTGGCGGGGTATAAAAACAATATGTCTCCCCACAAAAGTGCTGGAAGACATAATTATAAATTGTAGATTCATCTCAAAGTTTATGATTGAAAGAATAAATCTTATACCTTTTCTTACTTGTCCATTTGCAAAGTTGAATATGGTCAGACTAAATAAATAACCACAGAAAATACACACAAATTTCCATATGATTATAATAACAACAAATATGATGGTAAAACAAGAAATACTGTATAAGTTGTTTTTTTTCAAGGGCATCTGATTTTTGCTTTTTTTTTGCTGTAGTTTGCAACTTGGGAAAATTTAATCCTGTAAATAGTATATGTAAAGTATATTCATACATATAAGAAATCCCTTAAATTAAATTCAGTGAAAAAGAGATCTTCCAAGTTTTTTTAAAAATCCGAGAAATTAAGCTCTCGTGAAAAAACAACACATACGATATAGACATACCTCAGCTGGGACATAAAGGACAAAACCATCCTCACCAGCATGTGTTAGTCTCATGGTTATAATACCTACCTCAGCTGGGACATAAAGGACAAAACCATCCTCACCAGTATGTGTTAGTCTCATGGTTATAATACATACCTCAGCAGGGACATAAAGGACAAAACCATCCTCACCAGCATGTGTTAGTCTCATGGTTATAATACCTACCTCAGCTGGGACATAACGGACAAAACCATCCTCACCAGTATGTGTTAGTCTCATGGTTAAAATACCTACCTCAGCAGGGACATAAAGGACAAAACCATCCTCACCAGCATGTGTTAGTCTCATGGTTATAATACCTACCTCAGCTGGGACATAAAGGACAAAACCATCCTCACCAGCATGTGTTAGTCTCATGGTCATAATACCTACCTCAGCTGGGACATAAAGGACAAAACCATCCTCACCAGTATGTGTTAGTCTCATGGTTATAATACCTACCTCAGCAGGAACATAAAGGACAAAACCATCCTCACCAGCATGTGTTAGTCTCATGGTTATAATACCTACCTCAGCAGGGACATAAAGGACAAAACCATCCTCACCAGCATGTGTTAGTCTCATGGTTATAATACATACCTCAGCTGGGACATAAAGGACAAAACCATCCTCACCAGCATGTGTTAGTCTCATGGTTATAATACCTACCTCAGCAGGGACATAAAGAACAAAACCATCCTCACCAGCATGTGTTAGTCTCATGGTTATAATACCTACCTCAGCAGGGACATAAAGAACAAAACCATCCTCACCAGCATGTGTTAGTCTCATGGTTATAATACCTACCTCAGCAGGGACATAAAGAACAAAACCATCCTCACCAGCATGTGTTAGTCTCATGGTTATAATACCTACCTCAGCAGGGACATAAAGGACAAAACCATCCTCACCAGCATGTGTTAGTCTCATGGTTATAATACCTACCTCAGCTGGGACATAAAGGACAAAACCATCCTCACCAGTATGTGTTAGTCTCATGGTTATAATACCTACCTCAGCAGGGACATAAAGGACAAAACCATCCTCACCAGCATGTGTTAGTCTCATGGTTATAATACCTACCTCAGCTGGGACATAAAGAACAAAACCATCCTCACCAGTATGTGTTAGTCTCATGGTTATAATACATACCTCAGCAGGAACATAAAGGACAAAACCATCCTCACCAGCATGTGTTAGTCTCATGGTTATAATACCTACCTCAGCAGGGACATAAAGAACAAAACCATCCTCACCAGCATGTGTTAGTCTCATGGTTATAATACCTACCTCAGCAGGGACATAAAGGACAAAACCATCCTCACCAGTATGTGTTAGTCTCATGGTTATAATACCTACCTCAGCAGGGACATAAAGAACAAAACCATCCTCACCAGCATGTGTTAGTCTCATGGTTATAATACATACCTCAGCAGGGACATAAAGAACAAAACCATCCTCACCAGCATGTGTTAGTCTCATGGTTATAATACCTACCTCAGCTGGGACATAAAGGACAAAACCATCCTCACCAGTATGTGTTAGTCTCATGGTTATAATACCTACCTCAGCTGGGACATAAAGAACAAAACCATCCTCACCAGCATGTGTTAGTCTCATGGTTATAATACCTACCTCAGCTGGGACATAAAGAACAAAACCATCCTCACCAGCATGTGTTAGTCTCATGGTTATAATACCTACCTCAGCTGGGACATAAAGGACAAAACCATCCTCACCAGTATGTGTTAGTCTCATGGTTATAATACCTACCTCAGCAGGGACATAAAGGACAAAACCATCCTCACCAGCATGTGTTAGTCTCATGGTTATAATACCTACCTCAGCTGGGACATAAAGAACAAAACCATCCTCACCAGTATGTGTTAGTCTCATGGTTATAATACATACCTCAGCAGGAACATAAAGGACAAAACCATCCTCACCAGCATGTGTTAGTCTCATGGTTATAATACCTACCTCAGCTGGGACATAAAGGACAAAACCATCCTCACCAGTATGTGTTAGTCTCATGGTTATAATACATACCTCAGCTGGGACATAAAGGACAAAATCATCCTCACCAGCATGTGTTAGTCTCATGGTTATAATACCTACCTCAGCTGGGACATATAGGACAAAACCATCCTCACCAGTATGTGTTAGTCTCATGGTTATAATACATACCTCAGCAGGAACATAAAGGACAAAACCATCCTCACCAGCATGTGTTAGTCTCATGGTTATAATACCTCCAGCATATCCAACATCAATTACCTGTCAATAATATTTCAAAAAGATAGTATCAAGAATACTATATGTACTAAATGCTTCTTTATAACATTCACATACAGAATCTTTTACTATGGATTCATTTATTTTTGTGGATATTCATTGATGAAAAGGGACCATTTCCTGGATTCTTAAATTCCTGGTCCGTAAATGTGAGCCATACAGATCAATGTTAAATTTCCTTTTTCATACATGTGACGGATCATCCTGTGATGACAAAGCTGGAGATTTTCATATTTATATTTAAACACCTGTACCTGTTAAATTAACGTCTACCTCCTAGAACAACGGAAATGTTTTATGACTGAACAATTGAAATGTCTATAAAACTAAAATTTTGTCATATCTTGAAAAAGCGGGAGATTACACAAAAAGTCGGGAGAGTGGGAGATGGATCAAAAAGTCGGGAGATTTTGTCTCCCGGCGGGAGAATCACATGTATGCTTTTTGTGGGGTATCAAATTTCAGGGGTCGAGACCATCCAAAAAAACAAAAAAACAATGATACCCACAAATAAATCATCAAAGCACATTATTTTCATTATAAAAAAATTGCATGTTTAATCAAACCTGCTTTGAAAAATTATTTGGTTTACAATGTATGCATGAAAATTTACGGTAAGACAAAATGCTTGAACCATGATAAAAGCATAAAAAGAAAATCTAAGTGCCATGGATTGCCAAGTTACAAACAGAAACAATATGTTCATTTCCAGACTCAAACTGATGGGACAAAAGAAATTTCATAATTCAGTGTGTGAATTTGGCAGAAGGACAGTAAATTAAATTTTGGATTACCGGTATTAAAATTTCTAAGAATATTGAATTATATAGAAATAAAATGTAAAATTAACTATTTTGTGCTTGAAAATTAAAAGTTAACAAAACCCTTAATAGGTGTTTTGTTGGTCTAATTGTTGTTTCATGCAAACCCATTCACTGAATTCAATGAATGATTACCTTACTTAGAAAATTTGAAAAAATTATCGCAATATTACCCTTGATGTCATTGGTTTAAAGTCTGTTAGAGAAGTAGACACATCTGAGACATCAGCCAATAGCTGTTGAGAATGTGGACCAATCAGATTGAGTCCTGAATAAGCAGACGTCAAATCAGTGATCTGTACAGAGCCATCTAGTGGACAATGTTTTCTGAGCCATGCCAAAGATCTTGTCTGTTGGGAAGTGGGGGAAATCATGAAAAACCTATGAATGAAAGCATTGATGTTAAAGATGAATACAGAAGACAAAACAAGTGTTCCTAACAATTCAAACCAAGGTGAACTTGAAAAATTACGTTAAAGTTTGAATGTTTATGACAGCATTTCATAATACAATAGTCTTTATAGGTGCTTTTAAGCAGTTTTACTTAAATGTATACCTGCAAATATTTGATAACAAGAGTTGACAATAAAGTTTGTATCCTCTGTCGGCACCATCACAGAACTCATTGAAAGTCTAGCTGGACCCTCAGAAAAGTTAAGGTCAAGGTCATGTGACAGGTGACAGAATTCCATTTAACCATCACAAAGATTCAATGGTATGTCTGAAGTGTTCTAGATACCATAGTTATTGAGAAACAATGAAAAAAGACTAACATTCACAAAGTCATTCATCAATGAAAATGGGGTCATGGTCACATTACACGGTGACATCAGTACACAGTAACATCAGTTGTGTATACCATAATCCCAAGGGTCTGTATACCAAATATCAGATGTCTAGCTATAATATTATACTTTTCACGTAATTCATTTTCGACAAAAGTCTTACGAAGAAGTTTTTTTGCCCCAAAATCAACTTAGTCCACCGAGTCACAGAACCAGGGTCAAACAGCATGGGGCCAGTTGTGTAGACGATAACCCTAACTATCTGTATACCAGATATCAGATGTCTAGCTACTAGACTTTTCACTAAATTCATTTTCCAAAAAAGTCTTACAAAGAAGTTGTTGGCCCCAAAAATCATCTAAGTCCACAGAGTCACTGAACCATAAAAACGGGGTCAGGGTCGAATGGCATGGGGCCAGTTGCATAGACAATAACCCTTACTGTCTGTATACCAGATATCAGATGCCTAGCTATTATACTTTTCACTAAAATCATTTTCCACAAAAGTCTTTCAGAGAATTTTTTGGCCCAAAAAATCATCTAAGTACACAGAGTTGCTGAACATGAAAATGGGACCATGGTCAAACGGCATGGGGCCAGTTGCATAGACTTTTCACTTAAAACATTTTCCACAAAAATCTTATAAAGGTTTAATGTGGCCTGAAAAAACATCTAAGTTCACAAATAGCTGAACTATGAAATAGGGGTCAGGGGCAAATGGCATAGAGCCATAACCCCAACTGTCTGTATACCAAATATCAGATGCCTAGCTATTACACTTTTCTTGTAATTCATTTTACACAAAAGTCTTACAAAACAAGAGTTAACACTAAAGCATGTCTCGCCTGCCGGCACCATCTGAAACAATTATTCTTTCTTACTTCCACTATATTTTGAATTTACATGGATTTTCAGTTTCTGAGATCAAAAGATGTTTATAGAACTTAAACATTGCAAATATATGCAATAAAAATAATCAAAGTCACTCAACCGGAAAATCAAGGTCAAGGTCAAAAGATGGGGATGCAACTGTGCTAAGCTACTACTGGGGCATATGTATACCAAGTTTCATCAACCTAGGACCTATAGTTCTTGAGATATGGAATTGCTCCCAAAACTTTTCCATTGCTATTATATGTATTAAAAATTGTCAAAGTCACTCAACTGGAAAATCAAGGTCACAGTCAAAAGATGGGGATGCAACTGTGGTAAGCTACTACTGGGGCATATGCATACCAAGTTTCATCAACCTAGGACCTATAGTTCTTGAGATATGGAGTTGCTCGCAAAACTTTTCCATTGCTATTATATGTATTGAAAATTGTCAAAGTCACTCAACTGGAAAATCAAGGTCAAGGTCAAAAGATGGGGATGCAACTGAGCTAAGCTACTACTGGGGCATTTGCATACCAAGTTTCATTAACCTAGGACCTATAGTTCTTGAGATATGGAGGTGCTCGCAAAACTTTTTCATTGCTATTATATGTATTGAAAAATGTCAAAGTCACTCAACCGTAAAATCAAGGTCAAGGTCAAAAGATGGGGATGCAACTGTGCTAAGCTACTACTGGGGCATATGCATACCAAGTTTCATCAACCCAGGACCTATAGTTCTTGAGATAATGAGGTGCTCATAAAACTTTTCCAAAGAGTTAACGCCGCCGTCGCCGCCGCCGGTAAAGTAACACTTATGTCCCGCTCTGCTTCGCAGGCGAGACAAAAAGTTTACGCCACTGCTGCCGTCGGAAAGTAATACCTTTGTCTCGCCTTCAAAAACTTTCTCTGCCAACAACCATGATAATTAAATAATTAATTCTTTTACCTATTATCTTCTAGAGGTACTATGGAGCAGTCATTCTCATACACTTGGTACTATGGAGCAGTCATACACTTATTCCCCTCTGACATATATTTTCAATCTAATTATTGATACTAATCAATTCCCACAAGTATTTAAAAATGCAAAAGTTACCCCTTTATTCAAAGCTGGAGATAAACTTTCAACAAGTAATTATAGACCTATATCAGTACTTCCAGTCTTATCTAAAATACTTGAAAGACATGTTGCTCATCACATGACAATATTCTTATCAAAATTTAAACTATTACACCCTGCTCAATCAGGATTTAGATCAAATCATTCATGCCAAACTGCTCTTATTAACATGATTGATACATGGTTACAAGAAATGAATGAAGGCAATGTTAACCTTGCAGTTTTTGTTGATTTTAAAAAGGCTTTTGATGTTGTTGATCATAACGTTCTATGCAGAAAGCTTGAAGCATATAGGTTTTCCTCAGATTCTGTCAATTTTTTCAAGTCATACTTATCTTCCAGGACTCAACAAGTAAAATTATGTAATGTTTTCTCAAGTAAGCAAGAAGTTAAATTTGGTGTCCCCCAAGGATCCATATTAGGCCCCCTACTGTTTGTATTATTTATAAACGATTTACCTCTATATCTGGATAAATGTATGGCTGATCTTTATGCAGATGATACAACCCTACATTTAGCTGGAAAGAACACCCAAACCTTGCAAATTGAGAAATGTGATAGAAAATTGGTGTGAAGAAAATAATATGTATATAAATTCTAATAAATCAAAATGTATGGTTATTGGGACAAAACAGAAATTGTCAAGTCAAAATCTTCAACCTGAACTAAAACTTTTTTCACAACATCTTATGAATTCCTCCTGTGAAAGAGTTTTGGGGGTAAAAATAGATGAAAATCTTCACTGGAAAGAACAGATTGATGCTGTTTGTAAAAGCATTTCATCTAGGATCTTCTTATTATTAAAAATCAAGTCATACCTTACTTTAGAAGCACGAAAAACTTTTTATAATGGATATATTTTGCCTCTTATTGATTACTGCTGTGTTGTTTGGGGAAGTTGTAATAATGAAAGTCTAGAAAGAATATTAAAATTACAAAAAAGAGCTGCAAGAATAATACTTAATGAAGATCCACTTTCACCATCTGAGCCTCTTTTCAAACAACTTGGCATAATGACAATATATTCAAGAATTAAGTATCACAAGTATTTACTACTTCATAAATTATTAAAAGGGGAGGGTCCAGAGTACTTAATCAATAAATTTGGATATTTATCACAGAACAATCCATATGTCTTAAGAAATGTTTCAGGCTGTCATCTTGTTATCCCTAAACCTAAAGCTGAATTTTACAAACAATCTTTTAAGTATTCAGGATCTTTGTTATGGAATAAACTTCCTAATGATATTAAAAACACACATAACACCCTCCATTTTAAGTATGATGTTAAAAAGTATCTGTTTGAAGGAAATGGTTGAAACGTAGCATAAGTCATGATTGTTTTTAATTCATTTATGTATTCAATATCATGCTTTTATGTTTGTAATCATATTGTGTTTATCATTTTGTTTTATTTGGTTTGCATGAGGGCCTCAGGGAAGATTAGTTGTATTACTAACTGTGTTACCCTCTTTAAATAAAGACTTTATTATTATTATTATTATTATTATTATTATTATTATCCTCCTCTCTTGTTGTGCATCCCTGTGTGTATGACTGTCCTTATCAATAACTACATAATTAATTCTATTACCTATTATCTTCTAGAGGTACTATGGAGCAGTCATTCTCATATCCTCCTCTCTTGTTGTGCATCCCTGTGTGTATAACTGTCCTTATCAATAACTACATAATTAATTCTATTACCTATTATCTTCTAGAGGTACTATGGAGCAGTCATTCTCATATCCTCCTCTTTTGTTGTGCATCCCTGTGTGTATAACTGTCCCTATTGGTTGGTTAATATCATTAGAACTTAGGTATTGCAGCAGATCTAAGGCCTCTGATCCCTGAGACTAGTGAACAAAGAACAAACTTACATTTGTAATTATTTCTGGAAAAATAGACTTGAAGGCTGCTGGCCGTTTTTTGTTGTGGATTTTTAAATTGTCATTAACATTGTAGGTTGTGTCGCATACACTTATTCCACATCCCATAATCTTCCATTAAATCAAAGTCACTTTAAATATGACTTACATAGAAAATTTGTATTTATAGAAGGGAAAGAGAAAAATCTGTGGTGGATGTACAAAGATTTTTAAGACTTACTAGTAGGTTAAAGGGCAAATCTTATACAATTTATATTTCATTCATAAACAAATATTACATAAATAAACAAAGCATTTTAATGTGTTGTCCTTTATTTCGTGCAATGTGTAAATTCCTTTTCCCAAGTGACAACACAATACAATACAGCACCTTACATTCTAAGACAGTTAAGCAAGAACCATTTTACCGTAAGGTATTCAAAATTATAGATAACTTTTTTGCATAATATGACTGTGTAAATACTTATTAAAGCTGTTATATTTTCTATTTTAGATATTTTTAGTTATTATGAAAATTAGACCACAGTACAAAGTAAAACATACAAGAAACACTTTATACACTTAGAAACTTTTAAAAGTTCTTTACATTTTTTTCAACCTTTTTAATACACATTCTTATTTAGCAAATTCTGAAATAGCATTATGTGCTGAAGTGAATACAAAAGATATGGAAATACATATAAATAAAATATCCATTAACCAGCAGCTGTAAAAATTAATATACATTCAGGCTTCAGATAGAATATTTACTGAAAGTGTGAATGAGATTTTTTATATTGTTCTCACCCCTCTTTATTCAAATAAAACAAGATCATCATTGCTTATATGTCCACATTGCATGTGAGTGTTCATTTTATAACTTTTAAACCTAAAACAATGTTAATCTGAAACCTGAAGCATACAGAAAAGTGTTAAAATAATTAAATGCATGTTAGTAAATGTTGATAGAAGTTAAATCTCAGTAGATTCTAAAATTCTTAAGTTTTTTTTTATCTTTTTCTTGTAAATTTTACATCTAAAGATTTTTTGTAAAGAAAATTGTCTGCTCAAAAGAGACTTGTTAAGAAATGGTCACTGAAATTTAACCTTAAAACATAATGAACATATAATTGATTTATCAAGTTTTAAAGAAAACAAGTTTCACCTGCCTTGGGTGCAGTCTAAAATCAAAGAGATAGAAACATATTTGTAAATGTGAAGTCAATTATCACACATGTACACAATAGTAAGAATATATATTTTTCTGGAAGAAAAGAGGATGAAAGGATCAACACTAGGAAAGTGCAGAATTCATTCTTCAGTTAACTGCCAATTTTGGGTGAAATTTACACTTAAAATTTACATTTGAACATGTCTGTCATATCACAATCTTTTAGAATCAAAATCTTAAAGAATATTTTACAGTTTCAAAAGAATTGAATATGAAAAATAGAAAAAGGAAAAAAAAACATCTCCAAAGACAAGAGTTGACACTAAAGTATGTCTCGCCTGTCAGCACCATCACAGAACTCATTGAAGGTCTAGCTGGGCCTTCAGAAAAGTTAATGTCAAGGTCATTTGACAGGTGACTGAATTCCATTTAACCATCACAAAAATGTCTGAAGTGTGATCTAGATACCATAGTTATTGAGAAACAATGAAAAAAGACCAACATTCCAAGTCATTCCACCATGAAAATGGGGTCAAAGTCACATTACGCGGTGACGTCAGTTGTGTATACCATAATCCCCAAATATTAGATGCCTAGCTTTAATATTATACTTTTCACTTAACTCATTTTCCACTCAAAAATCATCTAAGTTCACAAAGTCACTAAACCGTGAAAATGGGGTCATGGTCACACAACATGGTGTCAGTTGTGTAGAACAAAACCCCAAATGTCTGTATACCAAATATCAGAGGCCTAACTATTATACCTTTAACTTCATTTATTTTCCACAAAAGTTTTAATTGTTCCAAAAATCATCTAAGTCCACAGAGTCACTGAACAGGGATTAAATAAAACTTGTTTTGGACATCCCTGCACTGAACCATGAAAATTGTGTCAAGGTCACAGGACATTGTTTCAGTTGCATAGACCATAACTTCAGGTGTCTGTATACCAGATATCAGATGCCTAGCTATTATACTTTTCTTGGAATTCATTTTCCACAAAAGTCTTACAAAGGGGTTATTTGGCCCCAAAAAACATCTAAGTTCACAGAGTCGCTGAACCATGAAATTGGGGTCAGGGTCAAACGACATGGTACCAGTTGCGTAGACCACAACCCCAACTGTCTGTATACCAAATATCAGATGCCTATCTATTATACTTTTCTTGAATTCATTTTCCACAAAAGTCTTACAAAAAAGTTTATGCCGTCGCCGGAAAGTAATACCTATGTCTCGCCTTCAGCGACTTAAGTCGCAGGCAAGACAAAAATTATTATAATTTTCATTAGTATGAATCTTATATGTTCAAACAGTATAATAATGCTTATTGCTCTTAACCTTTTCACAAAGTCACAAAAGGCAATATAATAAATTCTATTTAAAAGTACCCTTTAAGTAATTAAATTTGGATTCTTTTATGAATACCTTTCTGCAGTGTGAGATGAGCAGGATGAGATACAAGCACGTGCAGCGATGTCACACTTGTCAATTAACCAATAAAACCCATCAGTACTGATATTGATTGATGATGTCGACCAATAAAATACGATGTTATTAAAAACTTTTGGTTTTGAATATGAAATCACCTAAGGTTTCAGTATTTAAAAATTTTATTTTTATTGAAGAAATAGGTACTTACACAAGTTCTTGGAAAGCTGGCAATGATCTTTCACTCGTGATAGATTGATTTGAGGTCTTTAGGCTCGTTTCGCTGTGCTCCACTCACAGACTGTCCAAAGACTGAAAAATTCTATCACTTGTGAAAGATAGGCGGTCTTTTCCAAGAACTTATGTAAGAACCTATAATTCTTTTGTTTTGAAGCTTTCCCCTTAAAAAGAACATTTCATCTGATTTCATAATTCCATTTTCATTGTTGACTGGCACCCACAATTAGTACTTAGTACACCATGAATAATAACGAAACCAAAGTGTTCTAAAACAAGTCTTTATATAGTGCAAAGAAACTAATACTAGCATACTTATCAACTGAGCTACACACTATAGAGAGGAAAACAACATACATTTCTATAATTCTATAACATAAAATCGTTACCTTAATTTCAAACTTGGAGAATGATGACATATCTATGAGGCTGACTCTTTCTTTACATGACCAGTACTCTGTTCGGACGTTCTCATGCCAGATAGGTTTACCAAATGTTCCTGGGTTAATCCCAAGTACCTCACCAGCTGTAAATAGTCAGAGAACACATATTTTTTTAGTATCTTGCTAAGAATTGCTTGTAGGTGTAGTCTTTATATCATATATACTGGAAATGAATTTCAAGCGTTTTGAAGTTATGAATACTTAGTAAAAAGCTGAAAATAGCATACATGAGATGAATTGATAAAAGCTTTGGTATTCATATTTGTTTAATTCAGTCAACCTTTTTGTTACAGAGGCTTCAAAAAGTTCCCTTTTAACAGAAGCAAAAAGAAAGGTTAAAACGTAGATAACTTACTGTTTACAAGTTATCTAAATAGAAAGAATATAAAAGAGGAGGTAGAGTTCCACATGAGAAGAATATTCCTTATTAAATTATTAACTAATCCTGTTAAAGTTTTAAAATATTGCTGACTGTATATAAGGTCAACAACACAGATAAGATGGACTTGATGAAGCAGGAACACTGCTTTTATCTTATGACCCACAAATGTATGGTTAAGCAAGACAGATATCTAGAAAAGGAATTTTACCATCAGCAGTGTCAGAGAAATACATGGCTCTCTCGTAGGCATTGGTTTCCCCAAAACACGCCCCTTCTGCCTTCAGTTTTGTATGAAGAGGGGATGTTCTTAGGTTACGACCTGTCTTCCACTGCTGACCAGGATACTTCATGTTGTACATGCCTAGAATGAAAAATCAGTGTTTAATATCACCAAGTGATATGTCCATCGTTGAAGGTGACTTCAGTACTGGCAAGTAAACATATATGTATGGCTGTTGTAATTGATTTTGATGCTTATGCAACTGCATATTAACTATCAAGGTTTACAATAACTGCTTCATTAGCATATAAAGCAGAAAAAGAAAAATGTTAACATTGGCCAAATAAGCATAAAATTCAATAGAACATAGCTGCAGGAGCTTATAGATAAAACACTCTTTAAATTGACAATTGTGGACACTGCCTCTGTATCACCATAACTAAGTCTTGTGTTTTGGATTAATTTACATTAATTTCTTTATAGTGTGAAATCTATGTTGAGTGTTATTTTTTAGGATATATAATGAATGAAACTTTCAGTTCTTCAGACATATTTTACTTTTAAACTTTTTTTTAAAAGGATCATTGTTGAATAATCTTTTTTTAAGACATAGTAGTAAGCTTACCCAGTGACTCTTTGACACGTTCCCTTAAAAATCTTCTATTGTTATGGAAGGGTACAAATCTAAGTACGTCATGAGCCTCCAGGTTGATGCTAGCATCACCATCAACAATCCACTCAGCAATGTTTTTACCCACACCACCAGAACTAACCACACCAGTAGAAGACAAACCAGCAGCAATAAAGTATTTACCAATCTAAAATGTCACTGTATCAATGAATCTAACTGTGTCAGTTTAATAGCATAGCTTACTTGAACTGAGTAAAGAAATCATCAGTCTAACTTTTACCAATCTAACTAGAATACTGATTAAGTCAGGAAATTGACAAAATTTAAAAGTTTTTCTGAAAATATTGGACATGAAATGTTATCGTTTTGGAGTTTTCAAGTTCACAAAAAGTTTACAAAGTAATGGATAGACAAAGTGAATAATATAGGACTGCCCTATCCTGGATGTTGGATCTTCATTATTATCATTTCCTGATTAAGTAATAACCTGTTCTGGATTGGAGAAGCTTAGCCAAACTTGAACAGCTGAAATTTGACCAGAACATTCAGCTGTCAAGCATTATTTACCTCAGCAGATTCTCCCAATATCCAGTTCCCATCTGGTGTGAAACTTTCTGGTCCGTTAACAAACTGTCTGATCTGAGCATTTTCTACAGCAGGAATACGGTGGAGGATACCATCCATCAGGATCTCTACAACAATGATGAAGTAGTAAAGAAATCTAAGCTGAAACAGTTAAAACTGTATTTTAACCTATTATCGGAAAAGCTTTCAGTTAGAGACTTGGTTAGAAGCAAAATGATAAATATACAGGGTGAAAAAGGCATAACTTTACCATGTTTACTCTTCACCTTTTGTAGCCATTAAAACAGAAAATTCAAATAGCTCCTCTGTCATATATTTCTAAAACAAAATTTTCAAAATGTAATGTCCTGAACATTTAATTGTAAGGGATGATATATATTTTTAATTTATATTTTAATTTTTAATTACGGAAATGATCCCAATCTTCTGGAAGAAGCTGGAACTCAAACTTTGGAGGAATTTGATCATGGAATGTAGGTTTGGCCTCTGGCTCGAATCCTCCTGCCATCAACCCTCCGCTCCATTCTCTGAAGTAGACTCGGTTATCATAATCTCTTATCACTGAAACAGAAATAAAGACCATTAACTCTCTGATTCATTCTCTGAAGTAGACTCGGTTATCATAATCTCTTATCACTGAAACAAAGACCAAACATTACTTGATCAATCATTTCACTAAAAGTACAATTGATGTTGCTTAGTATCACTGGTTTAAATTGGCCATTTTAAGTGCTAGAACAGATACAAGCTGCAGACAGTTGAAAAAATAAAGAGAGTTATACAAAGCCTTATAAGTATCTGTCTTTCTAAGAATCATGCAGGGTATATAATAATGGCGATTTATGGTAAAAAATAACACATGGGTTTCTTTAAATTATAGTGTTATTGTAGAAAATCAAGTCTGTTTTTCACAAAGGTCTTGGTCATTGGAGAAATCAGAGTTTTGAATTGTATTGAAATACATAGCAAGAAAAGAGTTATCTTCCTTGTTTTAAGTATTTATAATGCAATCTAGGTATTTTTTTCTCTCATGACCAACATCATAGAAACAAATGGCTGCTGTTTTTGTTAAAAGGTGACATTTCTGTATTAGTAACCATGTTCAAACACATGTGTTATTTTTTACCATAACTCACCCTCTGCATGATTTTAGGAGGACTGGTACTTTAAAATTATTTAGGCTATAAAGTTGTAAAGAAAACAAGGAAAGGTGTGTAATGGTGGACACAAATGCCTTTATTTCTAACATTGGCTAATATCTCAGGTAAAATTTCCAAATGTCAGTAGTTTATATACATAGTGTATTAGTGTATCAAGTTTTGTGAAGATTGCAGCTATGGTTCATGAAAATTTGTTTAAAGGCAAAGATAAACATGAACAGACAGACAGACACTTTGTGGCATATCCTTTCAAATCTTACCTTGGTAACTTTTATCAAGATGAAAAAGTGTAATGATATAAATTTTATTTAGATTGGATAACTGGTTCATGGAAAGGTAACTTAATGGCAAATATAAGTCTCAAGTGTGACAGACTAATAAACAAACATAAAAACAAAAAATCTATCAAAAATCTATAATATTGCTGCTAAATAACTAACTTAAAGAGTTTATATTACCAGGTAAATTTGGAGTTACTCCTTCAACTTCTTTTGTAACTACATAAAAATGTTCACAAGCATGGAGAGGAACACAGACTCGAGGTGTGGACTTTTTACCAATCTGCCTACTCCACTGAAAACAATAAATAAAATTAATGCATAAAATATTTATCAGTAAGTAATAACCAAAAATTCTTTTGCCTGGATGTAAGATGCATATCTTATTAAATGAAATCAATATTTAACAAATATAAAATGTATCAAAGGGACTCACATTGTCAGCCTATATTTGCAAATGAACCTTTACTTAATGCTTAATCCAAGGTTGATGAACAAGCATAGTAATAGACAAGGGTATAGTAACACTTTATATCCCATTCTCATATGTTTTACATGAATATTATTTTCATACATGCTGTTTATGTACTGAAGTGATTTTTTCTGACTTTGCACACGATATCCAATGTAAAAGAGACTGAAGTGTTTTCTACATACCAGACCACCACAGTTGACAAAGTATTCACACATTATGGTGCCTTTACTGGTCTCCACTCCATGAACATTACCATCTTTGGTTAATATCTTATTCACTTCTACACCTTCAACTAACTTAGCTCCTGCAAAAAATATTATGAACGATACATAAACAGGCATGAAAAGTCTGCCTTCATAGTAACATACAAGAAACATCATAACAATGTAATCCAAATGCAGTTATTTTCATCACAAAATCCCTTGAAATCATTTTCCAAGAAATACCAGTTTGGAGAAAGGAACACCCTGGATATTAATTAAACAAATTTTTAGTGGACTATCAGAATTTTGGTCTTAGTTAGAAGATGAAAGTAACCTGCATTTTCTAGACATCATATCACATTCACAAAGAAAATGAGTTACAAGAAAAAATTTCTTTACACAGTATAGGACTTAAGGATGAAGCTACCAGCCAAATAATAATAGATTGGGCAAGTAGAGTCTAGGAAAGAGTAACCAACATTTTTGTGACAAATTGCAGGTGACATAAAAACATAATTTACCTTTTTCTCTGGCTAATTTGATGTAGGTAGCCACCAGATCTGAAGGAGCAACAGTACCATCTGATGGAATATACAAGGCTGCCTACAATACAGGAAAAAGATAAAACTTTCTTAAAATAAAGAAGGAATGTGTCTATGGGACACATATGCCCCCAAACAGGAAGTACATGTCTGATAGACCTGAAAGTTGCTTAGGACCTACAGTTTGTCATACTGAACCATCCTACAAATTTTCAAATCATTCCCATGTACAGTTTCTAGGAAAAGCTTGACGGAAATCTTCAAGTTGACTTTCATATCGACCCAGTCCCAAACAGGAAGTAGATGTCTGACAGGTTGAAAGTCGCTTAAGACCTACAGTTTGTCATACTGAACCATCCTACCAAGTTTCAAATCATTCCTATGTTCTGTTTCTAATCGATTTTCATAGATTTTAATATGGGCCTGGTCCCAAACAGGAAGTAGACATGCCATCAAAGTTTCCAGAAGATCCAAATGTTTCATTTTAAAATAATAAGTTTTGAGTTTTCTGCATATTAAATACATGATAATGAAATGTGTAATCGGTATACAAATGTCTAGTTTGTGAGCAGAGGCTTTGCCCTACAATGTTGATTTCTAGAAGTTTTCCAATACAGCTAAAGACCTTACTGTTTAAGGTGTATTATAATTGTATTAGTCTTATCAGTTGTCAATTTTTAGGCTTAAGTTTTCAAATATTATTCCCTTTTACATATGGATTTTGTATTTTCATGGATTTTCTATTTTTAGAGTACTGTGCTATGTGGGTTTATTTCACAGTTACCTATAGGTTGCACTATACCTGAATGTCGTCTGTTTTAACAACAGGGGCTAACTTCTCTATGTCTTTAGGTCCAACAAAATGACATTCTAACCCAGTAGCTCTATAAATGAAGAATAATGGATTACACTTAATCTATCATACTAATTAGAATACTTGATGAGAATAAATGCAACTAAAATCTCACTTATTGTCTAGATACTTCAACATCAAAGTCACCCCCCCCCCCCCTCGATTAGCCACTGTTTTCATCTCTTGTCTTCTTAAATTCTGATGTTCTTATTACTGTGGATTCATTTATTTCGTGGGTACCAATTTTTGAGGTTTGATAAAAAGGATCAGTTCGTGGATTCTTTATTCCGTGGTTCTGAAGTCTGCAGCATTCAAATAATGTTAAATTTCTTTTGGTGAAGTATCATATTTCATGGATCAAAGCCACCCACGAAAATTGATACCCTACGAATAATAATGAAACCACAGTATGCTAAGATAAACAATGACTTTTATCAATTTCTTAAAATTGGTAAAAACTTAATTATCATCTATATGTAATATTTGTCCTGTAAAAGATGGCATTTTATGAAGATAGATGAGTTTTTACTCATAAATAGTACCAAAGAGGAAGCTTATTCATTTAGCTTGATTATTAGAACTTACACCATTACACTATGTTTTCTATTTAAGAGATTGACTCTGTCTTTGGTCATAGCTATATTGATACTGCCACACTGCTTCCACCCTGTAAAACACCAAAAGGTTTTAATAAATAATCAGGTGGTACCATTTAAGTTATAATATGCATATATCATATATTTAAGTATAAATATAGTCTTTTTTAATATGCATTATAGGACAAAGCACATTACCTATATCGCATACCCTATATCGCACCCCCTATATCGCACCTTTTACCCTATATCGCACCCCCTATATCACACCCCTAACCCTATATCGCACCCCTACAAAATATCAATATTTTATTTTATATGATATAATGAACATTACATGGCAAAATCTGCATCACATGCTGTATTAACCCTCGACCTATATCATACCTCGGGCCGTTGGCCGTCGGTCAGATATAGGTGTCTCGGGTAAATACAGCATATGATACAGATTTTGCCATGTATTATTCAGTATATAACTTAAATATTTATTTGTCATGTAAAAATAACCTAACTTTAAATTGAAACCTTATGAAATATTTGATTTTTATTCATTTTTGTTTAGATTTCCTAGAGTGAAAATCCAGATTATTAAATGGTATATGTCAGGCAGTGGGTGGGCAGGGAAACAATTTTTGTGTAACAATTTTCTCAGCAACTGCTAATTTCAGCCCCTTTATATTTGGTATACAGGATTAGCATGGGTCCCATACCATTAGATTTGATTTCAGATCTGTTGCTTACCTACTTCCTGTTTTAATAATTCGGGCTATTTTGACTTTGACAGATTTTTTTTATTTTGGCAATCCTGTCCTACATGTGCATGATATTGTAAAAAAATTACTTATTTCATGTTTTTTTGGGGGGATTTGAACACAATAAATCTGTACCCTCAACATAGAATGATGTCACTCAACAGAAATTTCACATCAAAGCTGAACATTGTTGTGTATGTAACTTGCAAGTGACTAATGAGGTATTATCTACACCTTTAAGAGTTTTCTTTAATTTCTGTGATCTATACAACACATTACTGGTTCTGGATGTAACCTACCAACACTGTGGCCAGCCTCTTCAAATGACTCGTATAACTTCCTACTGTACTGACATAGTTTGGAAGAGTGAATGTCATCTCTACTTTGTCCAATCAGACCTACAGAATGCCACGTGGTACCACAAGTAAACCTGAAAATGGAAACATTACTGTCAGACCTACAGAATGCCATGTGGTACCACAAGTAAACCTGAAAATGGAAACATTACTGTCAGACCTACAGAATGCCACGTGGTACCACAAGTAAACCTGAAAATGGAAGCATCACTATGTAACTGTTATAACTGTAAACCTCTTCTATCATGAAAACATTGCATAGTTAACTTCATCTGAAGATCTTCTCAACAATGTCTCAACTGCGAATTTCATGCTTACACTTTCAACAGTTCTGTTTGTAGCTATTTAACTTGTTTTGAAAAACCCAATACAACCTTAATACCCCCCTTCACATATACAAGATTTCCTTACGACTTCTACCAAGTTTTCAACTTGTATTCTATCGCGAAGACTCGTAAAGCACTCTTTGTTACTCATAAACAGGTCTGTCTAGCTCGTGTTAAATTGTAAGAACTCATGAAAGTTTTACGAGTTGAAAAAGCAACAATGTCATAATTTAATATGTAAACAAATCGTTAATAACTTGTAGAGATCGTAAATGACTCGCCTTTACTTGCAACTAACTTGGGAAGACCTTGCAATGGACTTTTTTTACGAGTGGTTTGCAAGTAAGTTACGATATCCTTTTCAATCGCAATTCTACGCCAAAACACCGTAACATGCTCGTAAACACGCCGAAAATAACTTTTCATATCGTCACTGGACAGAAGTTTATAAAATTACCGCACAACTGACGAAATCGTGACAACTAAAAATTAGATCGTAAAATGTTGGAAGAAAATCTCGCAAGAACTCGTAAAACTATAAATTTTGAAAATCGTAACAAGAAAATCTCGTATATGTGAAGGGGGTATAACTGCACTTCATACATTTGGATATAGATAGGTTCAAATGGATGTTTACCATCACTGAAAATATCTAGAGGTGAAAATTCATCTGTTAATCGTTGTTGTCTATGAAAAAAATTCATTGTTAGTAAAGATTTTTCCAGATCTTCAACTGTGAACTCTTAGAAATATAGAAGTTCTAATGGCACCAACTTCAAGGTGTTTTATATTAATAAATGTAATAGTAGAATGTTTTGCATTACAAAATCTGATACAATTAACAATATTTAGTGGAAGATCAAGATGGGTTTCTGAGAGTTTCTGACCCCCCCTCTTTTTAAGGGAAATAAGCGCAAGTGAACTAATAATTTGTATATTGACAGATAACATTAAAGAGTCAACACAAATATTTTAACAGTATCTCAGTTTAAAAACTAGGTCTTTTTTAAATACATAAATAGATCAGTATCTTAAAATGTAAAAAAGGTATTATCAGTCTGACATTAGATAAATACAAAAAGTTCAATATCAATGTACAATACTTCCATGATCTAGATCACAGCTTTGATGAGTAATGACTTTTGATGAGTAATGACTTCTTTCTTTATTCATTGTTATTAGCATCTCTTTGATCAAATGCAAATTTAAATCCACCTTACCATGGTGTCTACTTAGTCTTTGCATGAACCAAATTGTACCGTATTCCAAAACTTAAAAGATGTACATGGTTTTTCTTAATTCAAAGTCAAATTGAAATGGAAGGAAAGTATTTATTACAAACATAGCCAATCTAAATGTGTCCTCTCAGACTTGGTAATATTTCACTGCAGCAAAAGAACTTGCTAACAAAAAAAGGTTTCAAACAATCGGGATTTCAATGGGCACTTATAGTGCACCTTCGCTTGCTGATTTGTTTCTTCATTATGATTTCGTCCGTTTCTTATACAGTGCACGATTTTCTGGCTTCAGTTTCGTCCGTTTCTTACAGTGCATGATTTTCTGGCTTTAGTTTATTCCGTTTCTTACAGTGCACGCTTTTCTGGCTTTAGTTTATTCAGTTTCTTACAGAGTGCACGACTTCTTACAATCACTTCCAGATAATAAAAGATCGTTGATTAGCTCCCTCTTTTAACCTCGCTTTCCATTATATTGATGATGTCCTTTCACTGAACTATTCTCGATCTGGTGACTTTCTCCATCCCATATATCCTCAGGAACTTGAAACAAAGGACACAAGGGATTCTAAGAAGTCTGATTCATATTAAGATCTACATCTCCATTAAGACTCTCAAAGGAAGACCTTCAACAAAGCTCTACGACAAACATGATGATTTAAATTTTCCCTTCTTGTCTCAAACATATTGACAACAACACTATCAGGCAACTGCAATGTTCATTTTTTTCATGGTCGACATGTTTCACCCAAAGAAGGGCGTCATCAGTCTGCCTGATAGTGTTGTTGTCAATATGTTTGAGATTTTATTTTTATTTTTTTGACAGCCCTGCATACCACAGTATCCACTTCAGGTGACTAAAAGAAACATACCAAGGCGTTGGTTCACCACTTTGAGGTTATTTCCCTTCTTGTGTAACAACATTCCTTCTGCCCTAGCTAATGAAGTTAACGTATCACAATTGATTCGTTTTAAAGAGCTAGCAGGACTTACATTGATTTCTTTGGCAGAGCATCATGTCTGACACAAAAATAGCTAACACAAGGTTATGTTGCTCCTCTGTTGTTGTCTTCACTCAAGAAATTTTACAGTGGACATCATGTGCTCAAAAACAATGGGATTTCTACCTCTCAGATGAGTTCAGATTTTTGTCATAGGGATTTGTTTTGTCTTCCTTTCCTGGATTTGACACACTGAATTGACAATAGGCAGCAAGACAGGTGTGCTATAACAAGCAGAAACTACTTACTCTTCAGGAGCACTCAAGTTCACTCTAGTTACGACTACGACTTATTTAGTTCACATTGTTGATTTCTGTTCGGCTGAGTTAGTGGGGGTATTAACTGTTTTTCTTTCTTCTGTTCTTCTGTTCTTTTGGACTTTTGACACTTGAATGCCCCATTGGTACCTCTCTGCTTCTTTCAATGGGAGATTATATGGTACCCTGCCACATTTACTCTAAAATCATGTTCCTTATACAGGGATTGGGCAGGAATTTTTAGCAAAGGGCCATTTACCACTTTTTGCATGGAAATTCAGAATTTCAAGGGACCATTTCTTAATATTCTATATAAATTTTGAGATGAAAGGGGGCCATTTTCAATTTTGATGTGCCAATGGCCCATGGCCCCCTGCCTTCCCAGTCCCTGCTTATCTCTTAAGTTTGCTTCACTCAGTTTTGTTCTGTTGATTTGAATTTAAGTTTAATCAAATAATATATCTAACTAACTCCTATAGACCTCACGAGCTAAAACAAAAAGATTTTAACTTGGTAGAAAACATACTTTCCTTGTTCCAGCAGTACAATGTCTGTCCATCCTTTCTGAGTTAGATGGTACGCTATAGAAGATCCAGCCACACCTCCACCACATATAACAACACGAGCCTGAGACGGCAACTCTGTATCCACCACTAGTTTCTTGGTGTCTGTCTTTATTTCAGTAGTCGACGAGGACTGTCTTGAGATCAGACGACCAAAGGAGTTTCCTGTCCATTGTCTGTGTACAGGGAACTGAAGAAATCGACTCAACGACATTATGTACAACTTCCCTGAACTAGCTCAACATATCTACCAGATTCACTGGTAGGTAAATAAACTCTCCAGGTTCATTAAATAGGGCAAAACAAATCTGAAAGTAAATAAATAAGATTATTCAGGACACAAACAGTGCACCAATTTCAAAATAGATAGTAAACTGGTTCAGACCAGATGGTCTGTAAAGTTAGAAAAACTAGTATATAACATTTCACATTAAATGTGTACATCAAATATTATACAAGTCATATTAGTAATAAATTATGAACTATTGGTCTTTATAAAGTATAATGAAAAACAATAACAGGACTTTTAAAATCCTACGATCCTTATGCTCAGTTCTTTTCTATTTTAGCTGCAAGGTAAAATGTGACATTAGATTATGGTGTAATTACTTATTGCAATACAACACATGAAACAAGAACTGCCAGGTGAAACTTGATCATTGAATGCAATCTACATGTATTACAAATTTTTAACAAATCTTTACAAGTCACATTAAAGACTACAGACTAGTGTTAATTATAAATATTAGTACATATTTACATTTACATGTATGGTTTTGGTTCTCAAATAATTTGTCTTATGGACCATCCATTCAACTTGAAGGGGGGACCTAAAAAAAACTCTGAGTCTGACATGTGACGGGAAAAATATCCTGGCACCAAAGGTTCAGATTTTTTTTTTTGAAGGATATTTGCCATATAATATAATGTTAATAGTAAAAATAAGTATGACCAGATATTAAAAGAGTTGACACTAAAGTATGTCTCGCCTGTCGGCACCATCACAGAACTCATTGAAGGTCTAGCTGGGCCTTCATAAAAGTTAAGGTCAAGGTCATGTGACAGATGACAGAATTCCATTTAACCATCACAAAAATGTCTGAAGTGTGTTCTAGATACCATAGTTATTGAGAAACAATGAAAAAAGACCAACATTCACTAAGTCATTCAACCATGAAAAATGGGTCAAGGTCACATTTCATGGTGACATCAATTGTGCATACCATAATTCCCAAATATCAGATGCCTAGCTATAATATTATAATTATCACTTAACTCATTTTCCACCCCAAAATCATCTAAGTTCACAAAGCCACTGAACCATGAAAATGGGATCAGGGTCACACAATGTGGTGTCAGTTGTGTAGACCAAAACCCCAACTGTCTGTATACCAAATATCAGATGCCTAGCTATTATACTTTTAACTTAATTCATTTTCCACAAAAGTTTTAATTGTCTAAAAAATCATCTAAGTCCACAGAGTCACTGAACCATGAAAATGGGGTCAGACTCAAATGGCATGGGGCCAGTTGCATAGACCATAACCTGAAGTGTCTGTATACCAGATGTCAGATGCCTAGCTATTATGCTTTTCACTTAATTCATTTTCCACAAAAGTTTTACAAAGGAGTTTGTTGGCCCGAAAAAAAAACCATCTAAGTTCACAGAATTGCTGAACCATGAATTTGGGTTCAGGGTCAAATGGCATGGTGCCAGTTGCTTAAACCATATATATACCCAGCTGTCTGTATATCAAATATCAGATGCCTAGCTATTATACTTTTCTTGTAATTCATTTTCTACAAAAGTCTTACAAAGGGGTCTTTTGGCCGGAAAAAAAACATCTAAGTTCACAGAGTCGCTCAACCATGAAATTGGGGTCAGGGTCAAATGGCATGGTGCCAGTTGCATAGACCATAACCCCAACTGTCAGTATACCAAATATCAGATGTCTAGCTATTATACTTTTCTTGTAAATCATTTTCCACAAAAGTCACACAAAAAAGTTACGCAGTCGCTATCTCCGCCGCCGGAAAGTAATACCTATGTCTCGCCTTCAGCGACTAAAGTCCGGGGAAAAACAAAAACCAAGCCCATCCCCCTCAAGTTATTTGATGGCCCCTTGTTAAAGTATATGATATAATGTTATATTACTGGTGATAATTCTGTTTCAACTTTAAATTTTGTAAGTTATTCATAAAAATTGCTTTAAATATATATGTTTGCATGATTTAAAAATCCTTTTACTACAACAAAGAGTAAAGACTGAGGTTGCATTGCAAAGCAATTTTGAATCCTTTTAGAATAATCATGCGAATGGGCACATGGAATGTTTTGTTAAATGATTACTTGAACCTGTTGTTTCATATAGTTAATCGTAATTTACGTAATTTCCAAGTATATTAATGAATTAGAAAATTGGTCTCATTCCAGGGCACACTACCATTCAGAAAGGTGGCCAGAATGAGACAAAAGAATATGTGCTCTTCAGTAAATAAGATAGAATATAATTCAGGATGTTTACACAGTATGGAACAGGAAAAGAGCACATACATACATTTATTAAGCAATATTATGGGGTCTGATTTCCTTTGTGACAAAAATATTACCGTGCTAACAAAAAAATCTAAAAAATATATATCACATCAGATAAGATTCCATTCTTTCTGATCATAAAGTCCTGAACCCATTGCTATAGCAGAATTGAAAGAATATATTTTCAAAATTTCATAAGTTAATTCTAAATCCCCCTTTTTAATAGATATATTTCATCCATAGAATAAAAAACATTGAGAGTATCTCACTACCAGCTAAAAAACAATAGTCCACTTGCTAAAATATTTTTCTTGAATATTGCCCATGTATTGGAAATGAAATATTTTAATAATCAAATGTTAAATAAAGAAAAGGAGCATTCACACACAATGGCTAATCCCCTTGCCGTTACGTTAAATTGTAAGTCAAGGTGACCTAATTCTGTTAATTACTATCCAATATATACCCACTTACCAAATATCATTACTCTACTACTTGCAGCTGCAGAAATATGGGCCTTAATCAAAACTTGAACCTGAGTTCTTCATGCAGAAAATGTAGGTCAAGGTGACCTAATTTTGGTACAGATGGTGGTTACTGTACAAGATGAACCCATTGACCAAATATCATTCTTCTATGACTTACAGTTGCAGAGATATGAAACTTGCCCAAAATTTTATCTTTAGTCCTTCATATGGAAAATGTAGGTCAAGGTGACATGTTCTTAGTACAGATGCAGGTTACTATCCAAGATGTACCCACTGACCAAATTTCATTCCTCTATAACATACAGTACTGTACAGTTGCAGAGAAAAGGACAACCAAACATTACCATGAGTCATTCATGTGGAAAATGTAGGTCAATGTGATTTTATATTTTTACAGATGCTGCTTATTATCCAAGATGTATCCACCGACCCAATATCATCTTTCTTCCACTTACAGTTGCTGAGATATGGACCTTAAGCAAAATTTTAACCATATTCATTCATGTGTAAAATGTAAGTCAAGGTGACCAAATTTTGGTACAGATGTTGCTTACTATCTATTGCTACCCGAGATGTACCCACTGACCACATATCATCTCTCTGTCACTTGAAGTTGCTAAGATATGGACCTTAACCTAAACTTGAGTCATTCATGCAGAAAATATAGGTAAAGATCAAAGCTTTAAATTATCATCTCCCTTTACTGTTTTTGACAAATAAATTATATATCTGTTTCAAATTAAATATGGGTCAATGCAAGATGAAACTTTCTCTCAATTTTATGTCAACATACCTAGACAAAGAAACATCTAAATGTCTAAGTTTACCATTTACTTTTAAAGAAGACATGTTAGCCTTAATGCAAAAAATCTAATTTTCACAAAATTATTTTCATAGTAGAAGAAAAAAAAAAGTTTGCATAATCCGACTTTGAGCACCTTTGAAAAATAAAATTTATATTCATGATGAACAGGGAAGTTTTGAAAAAGATTTTTAAGCAATGTTTTGTCAAAAATGGCAAAGGGAGATAATAATTAAAAGTTCTATTGTTTGGCACTTGTACAGGTTAGGTTATAACCCACCAAATGTGGAGTTGTTATCCAAAAGGGTAACAACTTTAACCCCTCAAATGAGTATCTACTATGATAAAAAAAAATATTTTTTTGAAAAGATGATTTTTTGTTTAAAATGGCACATCTTTATATCAATAGTCTATTTGCCAATTAGCTTATAGGTCTGACATGTGCCCTCTTTAGTCAGAATAATCATTTTCATTTTTTTTTTTGTCGATTGTAAAAACTGTTACTCATTTGAGGGGAAGTTACTTATTTGTGCCCAACCTGTTGTAAAGCCTGCATGTTTGCTTAAAATTTTGGTGGGCTGTGTTTTAAGCATGTTAAGAGTATGGTTTAGTGTATTTATCCAAATAGAAAGAATTTTAATATTTGATACACAAATGTCATAAAACAGATTTAAAGACACCTTGGAATGACCCTTGTTTTTCACAGCAGCGGTACCCAAATTGCGCATGGGGTAAAAATTTTAATCTTAAAGATTTCTCTTAATAATCTTGCTTAATTATTCAAAGCATTTACTTCAATTTATATTAATTTAAAAATCCACTCAAAAAAAGGTAATTCAAAAAATTTTTAAGACATTTTATTTTTAGAAGATTGCACTGTATTTCCCTAAAAAGGCTTTATAATCATGTATTTTCTATTTACAGCTAAAACAACAATATAGCCATACTCAGTCTGTTGTTAAAGAAGCATTTACATCTTTTAAATACTGACCTAAAAACAAAGTTAATTTTAAGTCTAAAGCTAGGTCTTCATCACATCATCTAATGCGGACGTGATAGAAAGCACTTTTATTTTAGTTCCGGGTTAAGATGTTGGAATGTTCACATAAATTTTGCTGTCTGAATAATTTGGTAACAAATGATATTCACATAGAATTGTAAAATTTACAACAGTTGTCAAAATTTTCAACATCAACCAGAAGTTCTGTCTAACGCACGACAATTTTCAATATGGAGCCATATTGGATTAAGGTATGCCCCTATCAATACAATTGTATTTTTTCTTTCAGAAATTGCTTTTTAATTCATAATTTCTTTGAATACTTTAGAAAAATGATCAAATATTAATAATATCAAAGAAAAACTAGTTTTACTTAACAATCATGTTATTTTAGAACAATTTATGTTGCAATTTGGGTAGCATTACGACTTACATTACATGTACATATAACATTCTTAAATATGATAGTGGACAGAACCAATTTTAACTGGACATTTCCATTTTGTTGAGCCTAATATTTCAATGGCTTCACAAAAAGAAAATTCATCCTTAAACGCAAAGTGAGAAATCTGAAAGGCAAATGTTACACTTAGATCATAAAGATTGTTGTCCATCTGAAGATCTGCACATGTCTGGTTATAATAGCAGCTTAGCTGCAAAGCATGCATGTGGTAAACCCAGACCCAGTATGGGAACATAAGTGCATTTGTTTGGTGTTTTTATTCTGATGAAACAAGTTTATATAACATTTACTGTATTCTAAATATATGAATAGTTACCATACAATAACAGAAGACTTCTTCACTCAAAATATTTCTGCTAAAATGGAGAGTGTTAATTCTTTGACTGTCCCGTCCTTGTGTTTGAATGACAGTTTCATTCAATGGTAATATTATCCTGTGTATGATGATGCTAATTAATAAACTATTTTTTGTGATTCCTATTATTTCAGAGAAAGCACGTTTATAATATAGAAAACGGAAATTAAAGCTGTAAAATGCTGAAACATTTGTTCATCATTTTAACCCTTTCCTTCCAAATCCAATATGGCTGCGCCCATACAATCAAAACTTTCTCCAGTTGGAAAACTTGTTTTTGAAAAATCTAACTTCAAGAACGAAAAATCAAAGCATGGAACATTCATTGATAACCACCACTTCAATTTTTCTGTAAATCTCCTTACTTTATTTTGACTACAATTTTGTGTTTTTTCTTTTAGGCATTTTGCATGTTTTGTTTCAAGGAAATTAAACTGAGACAATGCATATGTCAAATTTATAATTCAAGAGATTGGTCTCCACGATAAATCCAAAATAAAAGTATCTCCGCGCTAATTGTAAATTCAGATTCTGCCGCGTTTTTTGCTGTTGAAGTAGGCACTTGCATTACACATGTTGCAAGCGAGTAAACCTTTTCATAATCAATCGTACATATGAAATATATACATCGTTCCGACGATTTGATACCAGTATTGTAGGACAAAATATCGTGATTCCGATGCATTGCGATGTATCGTTACACCCCTAGTTATGGCACTACTTTAAGCATGTTCATTGTGCCACATGAAATTTTACAGACAACAGCATGTGCTCAAAGTCAGAGACAAATTTGAATATGGATGTTTGTCATTGGGTTTTGTTTTGTCCTCCTTTGTTGGATTTGACATGCTGAATCAACTGGTGTGTTGCAACAAGCAGGATTAGCTTTCTCTTTCCAAGCACCTGAGTTCACATTAATTACTGACTGCATGCTGTTTTGTTGTTGTAATTGTGTTGTCTATTTCTTCATGTTGTTCTTATTTGTGTTGACTGGCTTTGTCTTTGCCATATCAGAATGATCAGACTTTTGACATTCAGATGACCCATGGGTACAGCTCTCTTTCTTTCTTTAGCTTAGTCTACCTGTAGGTGACAATGATGACATTGATACCAATATTTGGGAAAACATGACAAAATTTATCTAACTGAACCTAAAGTCAGACAGAAATTTTTAGTTGGATATACACGATAGTAAATAGTGAAAAGAGTCTAAAAGTATCATTTTGGCAGATACATGTAAATCAAAATTGAATTTAGCCAAGTCTGTTTTGGGTCCAATTGATATAGAACAAGTTTCTCTCATTCTTGTGTTTTGAATCTAAGATATGAAGGTGCATGTAATTTGTATGTTAAGTTCTTTATCAAATGAATAGTAGCAGTTATGATATAGCTACAACTGTAGGTTTTTAGTTTTCAACCATCCTTTGTACTGAAAATTGAAATAGACATGGTCAATTACAATTTTTCAAGCATTTTATCTTGAACTTGAATTTTCACTTTTACACAACCCTTTTTCTTACTTTGGTGCCTTAATAAAATTTAGCAAAGATTTTTCTTTAAGTGCCTGTTAAGAATTTGTTACGATTTGTGGATTCTGGTAAACAAGACATTCTATTGTCAATTTTAATGAAATAACTGACATGACTGACATGCTTTTTAATTTTTTTTTATATCTTTCAGATAAGTTGTATTTTGCCTAACTGTACTCGAGTACCAGAAATACTCCATCACTGTTGCTTTGAAGAGCAATCATATTTGGTACAAGATCTGCCGTTACTTGAACTCATCAACACAGATCTCATTGGAGCGTTTGTTAAACATGGTTTGATCAACATTTATGATATAATAGAGGCACTGCCTTGAAAGATTTTTTATGATGCAAATATAAAAAAATATATTTTACTTTGATAATGGAACAATGGGAGAAACTTTCTACATTTAGGCGTTTGCTTTACTGGCATATTAAAGTTAAAATTATGATGGTCTGGTAAATAAAAAAGAAAAAAATGGTTTTTTTTTATTTCAGAAGTAATATTATTTATATGTAACAATAAAGTATAGATTAAACACACATTCAAAGTTGCCAGGAATTATTGCTGCTTGTAATTTTGTTGATGTATTTTAGTAACAAAGTGTTAAACATACATGTAGCTGTTTTTAAAACATGTAAAGTGTATCATGTATTTTGTTCTATTTATAGTAAGTGTTGGTTTTTTTTTCATTTTGCTACAGCTATCAAATGATTGCACATTCATTTTCATTTGTTTTTATACAAAGGCTTAATTAGTTTTGGTCTATTTACAGGTGAGCTAAGACTTCTATCACATGGAACCAGAATTGATGCAGATGATTGTATTGCTGTTCTACCCACAGGTTAGGAACTAATTTTTGGCTCACCTGGCCAAAGGCCATGTGAGCTATTGCCATCACTTGGCGTCCGTTGTCGTCCGTCGTCGTCGCTAACAGTTCTTAAAACTTCTTCTCCTCTGAAACGGCTGCACAGATTCAAACCAAATTTGGTCTGGTGATACTTTAGGGTATCCCCCACATAACTGATGTGGGGATTTTTGATTCGTCGAAAAACATGGCCGCCGTTGCTAAAAATAGACCAGGGGGGTAAGACTACTGTTTTTGGCTTGTAAATCAAAAAGTATAAGAGATAGATGAAATCTGATGCCACCCTACTGCTTCAGCATCAGGGCTACACCCCTTAAAGGTGAAAAATAGCGTTTTTTCATGTTTTTGCCCTATAGTATGATTACTATTGCAGATAGAGAAAAGCTGTTGCTTGCTTAAATGTTCAGCTCATTTAGCTTTACAAAAGTCTCCATAGGGTTTAAGTTGTCAGATGACCCCTTATAGGGGTTACAGCCACTAAAGTAAAGATTTTTCATGTTTTTGCCCTATGAAATGAAAACTATTGCAGATAGAGAGAAGCTGTTCCTTGCTTTAATGTTCAGCTCATTTAGCTCTACAAAAGTCTCCATCTGATCGGATAAAATAGTAATTTTCATGTTTTCGGCCTATGGAATGAAAACTATTGCAGATAGAGAGAAGCTGTTGCTTGCTTAAATCATAGATATAATATACATAGATAAAGCTCGAGGTTTTTGTCATGCTGTGCACCCCACGGTTCTCTTTGATATATCAAACGCGCGGCACTGCGTAGCGATGTCCTTGATGCAGATGATATTCGCCGATATGTTGAGGGTATATGATAATTAATCTTAGATTATCGATGACTGACCTTATCGGTGGTATAATAATTAGTTAATTACCGGTAATCCTTAAGCGATAAGGTGAGCGGATGCAATAAACTAGACACAGCATGATACGACCTGTATGTCAGTGTTTATTTGATGAAAATCGGTTGAAGAAAACAGTCACTGTAATGATGTTGTCTACTACTAAAATGTCATTATTTAAATATGGAACATACAGAAAGGTTCTTTAAAACTGCGATAACTTTTTTTTCTGTAATTTCCTATATATCAGACCAAGTTTAATTAAAAGAGGAAAAGTTTGCCTATCTAGTGATACTAGTCATAACAGTGTCGAAGTGCGTCGAATTTTCATATAATCGTTTGAAAATCTTCTTTTTTATCGATAGAGGAAATTTGAATTCTTGTTCATAGTAATTTTATAAATATGAACAACGTTGCCAAACTGTTTATTATTTATATATGTCTAAACTTTTGATATAACAAAACCTTTATTCTCATATTCTGACAACGGATCTTTTTAATTTATTTTTTATTATATATAAATTTTTAAAAATATTTTTAGGACTAACTATTCATGAAAGTATTTTAAGAACTTTGTGTCGTATATGTGGAACTGAAAAGGCTTTACCCTCCAAAGGCAATCCGAAGCACAAAGATAAACTTAAGAAAGATCTTTTCATACTATTCAATGTTGATGTTGACCTCTGACAATCCGTCCGTCCATCCACCATACATTTGTGATGCATGTCGGCTAAACATATCAAGACGGCAAAAAACCAAGAACGAAAAGAAAGTTGTTAGTTCGTTTAATGTATTCGAAGAGCACGGTGACAGATGCAAAATCTGTAATCCCATGCAAGACTCCAGTCCAAGTACTTTTTATGCCCAAACTGCTTCTGATCATGGTTTCTCATTTAAAGAGACTGAAAGAGAGTTCTTTATTAAACCACAGAAAAAATAAGCCATCGGATATACGTTACAAAAAAGACGCTTGAATGGCAGATACTAGTATTCATCAACGATGTGAATGTGACACATTCTGAACATTTAAGCGGTGTTGACAAAAAGTTACAGAACGGACCTCATCCTCGTTCATTATTTCATTAATTCCATCTTTCGTTACCTCGGTTCTTAACCCGTGCGGGTTCTAGGTGGCGAATAGGCCCGCAGCAGCGCTAAGCTTGTCGGTAAAAGTCCACTAAATAGCGCTCAGAAACCTGACATCGGGTCAGGCCGCTTTGCCCACACTTGACTCCTATTGGGAAAAAGTTTTTGATTACATTTCTTAAAAAATATCTGATTATTTGATTACATTGGCAAAAAAAACTGATTACTTGATTCCTGATACCCCCCCCCCCCCCCCATGAGGAGCCCCACTTTCATTTTCATCTCCCGGATATAGCCGAAATCGTGCTGCTTGGTAGTCAGTAAAGCAATAACTAAGTAACTAACTAACTAACCTCGATTTCTTCAATGCTATAGTCATATACGTGGTGAAAAAATGACAAAGGGAAGAAAATTTTATTGAAATTTGGCTGCCATTATCTTTCGGTCATAAAATCAGTCGATATCATCTTCGCTAGCCAAGGGTTACGATCCGCTACCTCTCATCGTGAAGATGAGAGGTAGCGGATCGTAACCCTTGGCTAGCGAAGATGGTCGATATCGGACTCAATTATGACAATTAACACCAATTATGACATCCCGATATCAAGTGGGTGATAACAAGTCGGCGAATATCATCTGCCTCAGATGTCTGTCCGGAGCTTTATCTATGTATATTATATCTATGCTTAAATGTTAAGCTCATTTAGCTCTACAAAAGTCTCCATAGGATCAAAGTTGTCAGATGACCCCTTATAGGAGTAATTGCCCCTTAAATAACATTTTTTTATGTTTTTGACCTATGGAATGAAAACTGTAGCAGATAGAGAGAAGCTGTTGCTTGCTTACCGGTTCAGCTCATTTAGCTCTACAAAAGTCTCCATAGGATTGAAGTCATCTGATGACACCTTATAGGGGTTATGGCCCCTAAAATAATGTTTTTCATGTTTGGGGCCTACAGAATGAAACTATAGTAGATAGAGAAAAGCTTTTGCTTGCTTAAATGTTCAGATCATTTAGCACTACAAAAGTCTTTATAGGGTCGACATCAAGACCAGGTGACTGTGAGCGATTCAGGCTCCTGGGAGCCTCTTGTTCTAATTCACAATCTCCTAAATCAACAAATGCAGTGACAGACCTAGACATTTTGCCAGAGGAGAACCTAATGATGGAGAAAACAGAGGGCCTAGCCTTGTCATGCCTCAGGGATTTTCTATAAATTTAACCAAGTTTTTCTTTCAAAAGGGGGGACTCCTTCTACCTAAATCTGTCCAACAGATCAATTTCAGGTTTTTACATTGTTTTTAGAATGCTATTTATTAGATGCTCAATGCATATATTTTATGTTTGTCCAAATCTTGAAAAAAATAGATTGGATGGGCTGGAGATTTAGATTAGTAATTGCAAAAGACATGTATGAGAGTGGAAAAAATGTACCTGACACCTAATTAACCAAGTGTAACGGGGTTGCTCCCCTTCCTAGTAGATTTAAATAGCCAACCTTTATCCCTGAACAAGGGAAGAACTTCTTTGGTTCAGAGGTAGAGCACCTGACTGTAAACCTTGAGGTCCCAGGTTCCAGTCCCAGTCAGGACATGTTGATTTTGTGAAGTAATTCATGCTCTCTGGTTACACAAGAAAGGCAATTTTGTTCAAAGCTGCAGCTGCACATAGAGCAGAATTAATTTCCAAAAAAGAAGAATTATAATTATCAATGGTTCAGAAATTTTCTCTTTTTTTCACAGGACATCTTATTTTACACCTTACCAAGGACACTAATCAGCAATTAGGTATCGAAGGGAAACCATCAGAATTCCCAAAACGAAAGAAGTCCAAATATAGTAAGTTTATAAGTTATTATTTTAAGAAAAAAATGAAATTTGAATAACTATTGTAAGATTCTAGAGGCATTAAAGAAAGTAACAAAAAACTGTGTTAGTGGCAAAAGTTAAAAGACAGAAAATGATTAGTCTAGCTAAGAATTTAGATTGTCAATAGACAAGTAGAAAAGTGAAGTTAACAGCATTCAATTAAAGGTTTTGCTATTTTGATATCTTTTAATATTGTTTCATAAGCATACAATAAATGTATAATGAATTTATTTAGTTGTAGATATAGATTTAAAGAGTCCATCATTTAAGCCTGGCAAGAAAGGTTATAATAGAATAAAGTGGTGCTTTAAAGACAGACTCAGCCTTAAGTTTAACTTCCTGGCCAGCTGGTCTCCTTCAGGTAAAGTTTTAACATGCAACTCAAACTAATTAGATAACCAATAACAACTTGGACATCAGCAGCCCTTTTCACAAAAAATCTTAAGAGTAAAATTGATCGTAAGTCCTTAACATTTCAATATAACTTACGATCGATTTTGCTCTTAAGATTTTTTGTGAAAATGCCTGCAGGCCAATATAAAAAATATCATCCCCTCCTGTCCTGATTTTTCCACTGTCTGAAAATTTTTTGTTTTGATTATTTGCCAAAATTATTTTCATTTTTTGTCAAGTTCTTTTAAAATGGCACAACATTTGATCAAAATGGAAAAAAAAATTGCTTGTGTGATCATATTTTCAGGAAATTTGATGGATGAAAACCTAGGATTTATTTTTTTGGGGGAAATTTAACTCATTTCAAGAGGAAAGACAGCTCATTCTTAAGATACTAATAGACTGTGGATCTAATACCAAGCATCCAATTTGAACACATACTTGAAACAGTATACAAAAATAGGGGCAAATTTATAGGGGGTGTGAACACTTTAAAGAAATAAGTTTTCTTGCATAAAACCTGTGTAAAAAAAAACACTAAAAAATCTTTGCGCCTTGCTTTGATTGGTTAAAAAAAAGTTCACAAACCCCTCCCCTAACTTAAATCCTGGATCTGCCCCTGAAAAATAAATCTAAGTTTTCTCAAGGGGGAGATAATTTGTATAGAAATAATGGTACCAGTCTTGTATTGCAAGTTCTTGCGCGGGTGGACGTCAAAACATGGATTCTATTAAAATATAGTGCCTTTTCCCTGAGTCGTTTGCAGCATTACTTTTCATGCATTTTTTCTAACTTTTGGCTAAAATTGAAGGTAAGACATCAAACTTTGACATCACTAACTTTTTGAAATGTAAAAATTGCATTATTAAATAAAACATTTCTCATAAAAAGGGGAGTATTTTTGAAATGAAAGTTAAAGTGTAAGTAGGAAAAAATCTATTTTAAGTTCAACCAACAGTGGTTTTCTTATCTTCGTGCGACTTTTTTTCGGCCCACCCTTTAAAATGTTTTCTGACACTTACTTTATTGAAAAATATAGCAAAGGTTGTATTGAATCTTTTTAATTATTTTTAAAAAATTCCAAAAAACTCAGGTTCACTATAGAAGTCTATGGGAAAAACAATACAAGACTGAGACCTAATAGAAATCTCAAGGGGGAGATAATTTGTATAGAAATAATTGAAAAAAAACCCATATTTTCTCAAGGGAGATAATTTGTATAGAACCCATATTTTCTCAAGGGGGGATAATTTGTATAGATATAATAAAAAAAAACAAATTTTTCAAGGAATCTTTATTAATTTACTATGTTTAAGAAGATTGTGAAAAGATAACCTCTTTATTTAAGTTAAGAGGATAATTTATAAAGTAAGTTTTATTCCTGGTCAATAACAGCATAAACATAAGTTTTTCTGGGAAATTTGACGACAGGTACTCTTACATCAATGATATTTTACTCTTGAATTCTGGCAGCATGTTACACCTCTTTAGTAATTAGAATTAAATAGCTCCACCCAATATCAAAAAAGGCAAAAACAAAAAAAGTAGTAGAAATAAAAACAAAGGCCCAACTGATCAATTTTACTAAGGTATAACTCTAAACATTTATTTTCACAGTTATGAATACATACAAACTATCTTCTCTGTTTCAGATGATAAACTTTGTTCTAGTTCTATACAGAATTATTTCCTGGTGAAGGGCTTTACTTGTACACCTGTTAAGTGCAGGTGTAGTATGAGGCAGTATACAGGTGTGAGTGTGCCAGATATTGATCCCTGTCAGGTGGATTTCTCTAACATGGATTATGACTACCATGATGTGTACGAGTGGATGGGAGGCTTGTCTAATGGAATAGACCTGTAAGACATAAAAACCCCAGTTTTTTATTCATTCATTTTAAATCTAAAGGTAGACAGGTCTTGCTTTGACAAGTTGTCAAATGATTATATATGACAGATGTAATGAGACATGTGAACAAGAGAAAACCAAACATTTCTTGATAGATTTTAGCTACTTTTCCATCGCTGATTTTCATTTTATCGTTTCCATGCATGCTGTGTCATGTATATTTATTTCACACCCCAATGTTATCTCGGTGTATACATTTAAGATTTTTATGCTTTAACATTATATTTATCAGTTGTTTGTTGAATATACAGCTGTGATAAAAAGTTCAGAAGATTATCATGTAAGGAAGAGTAAAACATCATCCAAAAGCTAGGAGTGTAAAAAGCAAACACTTAAATGTATATAAATGGAAGTGGTTCCTAGTAATTATACCCCACACAATGAAGTTGCGAAGGGTATAATGTTTTTGACTGGTCCATCCGTCCGTACGTCTGTCTGTCCGTGATCAAAATTTTCGTAACAGATATCTCAGCTATTATTAATCCTAGGCTTTGATATCTGGTATGTAGCTTCAGTTGGGGTCCCATATGGTGGGATACCTTTTCAGGTCTGTCGATCATCTACTTCCTGTTTAACAAGCCGACTTACACTTTTTTCAGTAAATTTTCAGGGTTGAAAATTTTCGTAACAGATTTCTCAGCAACTATTAATTGTAGGTATTTGATATTTGGTACATAGCTTTGGGTAAGGGTCCCATATGATGGGATTTGTTTTCAGGTCTGTCGATCATTTACTTCCTGTTTAAAGAGCTGACTTAAACTTTTTTACCCTGAAAATTTTCGTTACAGATTTCTCAGCAACTATTAATTGAAGGCTTTTAATATTTGGTATGTAGCTTCAGGTAGGGGTCCCATATGGTGGGGTACATTTTCAGGTCTGTTGATCAGCTACTTCCTGTTAAACGAGCCTACTTAGATTTTTTTCACTTAATTTTCAGGGTTGAAAATTTTGGTCACAGATTTCTCAGCAACTATTAATCTTAGGCTTTTGATATTTTGTACATAGCTTTAGGTAGGAGTCCCATATGGTGGGATACATTTTCAGGTCTGTCACTCATTTTTTTTTCCTGTTTAACGAGCCGACTTGGAAAGATAACAACTCTGACTTTTATATTCCTACTCGAAATAGATATTCTCTGTCCATTATGTTGACGCATGGGGTATGTGAGCGTGCTCACTAAGGTTCTTTCATTTTTTTTTTATTCGTAAAACTTGTTGATTATGTGTGCTTTATACACGGATTATATCTTATAACTTTAAAGTTTTAAGTCTGCTTCAAAATTTATGTCATTGCATTACTTTTGAATTCTCATAGACTTTAAACATTTTTTTTCAGATCATGTGAACCAGATGGATATCTGTCAACTTATAAATTTAATGGACCAATTAAATCACCTGCTACATGTAGTCTTGTACAGTATTGTGGATATTTCTCTAATGCTTCAATACAGAGTCTGCTAAAGATTATAAGGTAAGTGTTGAATTTTTAGGATATGAAATCAATTGTCAAAATACTCAGAAGTTGTGTAACTCTGTATTCTGTTTAGTAACACCTAAACTCTAAATAATTGCAACACATGCAAAAAAAAATCATAATAAAACTGAGCAAAAACAACTTGTCTCCTAACTTCGTTTGGGAGACATAATAACAATCTCTAATTACAAAGCTTAATGATATTATTTGTCAGCTTGGTCACAATTTTAAAGGTCTCCTTAAAAAAATTGACATTGAAGTATTTCTTTTTCAGAGAGAACATGAAAGCTTGGAGTTTACCTTGGTGCTGCATCACAGTTCATGGTTTTGTTGACACTCCGTTGTCATGGCAACAAAGAGAACATGGCTGCCTGAACAATGGAGACAACCTTTACACCTTCCTTGTGTTCCCTGATGACACTTACTGGCTCTATACAGCTTATGGAACATATGATTTAGTATCATAATAAAATATATACAGAATTTCTTTTCTATTCAAATCCAGAAATTTATCATTATTCACTAATTCCAAAACAACAACCATTGAAAGCATTACAAAGAGAACATGCTGACACATTCAGATGATCTTTAACTATACACCAGTGACAGTGTCATTATATGGGGAAAATAAGAGCAAACTCAAATGTTTGTAGATACAAATACTGTAATTTCATCCATTTTGTATAAACTTCTCTTGCTAAGATGTCTCTAAGTGAACATTTGAGACAAACCTGTCACATTGAAGGCTTCTGGCTGTTTTCCATTGTGGGTGTTTTAAATTTACGTTTATATTGTAGGTTGTGTCTTGTACACTTATTCCACATCTCATTTTCTTCTAAATTGTGAGTGGTGGTTTAATTTCAGAACATTAGTTTAAACATGAGAATTTAAAATGATAATATGAAATAGGCATTACCTAAATGCGAGCACAGCATAATTCTGTAAACATGTTTAGTGCCATTGTTAACATTGTTTAATGAACGAATAAAAAATATTTTTTTTCTAATCGATGCAAAAAAAGATTTGAAATCATCGTAGTTATTTTTGTTTTGGTTCATTTTCTAGAATGGTCAATTTGGGACGAGATGCTTGGGGCGATTGAACATTAAAAAGAAAAGCTAGAAAAAATCGATTAAATTTGGTTACTACAAAAAGATGTAGCAACTC
This sequence comes from Arcuatula senhousia, assembly GCA_963971305.1. Taxonomy (NCBI): domain Eukaryota; kingdom Metazoa; phylum Mollusca; class Bivalvia; order Mytilida; family Mytilidae; genus Arcuatula; species Arcuatula senhousia. Next base: position 8,089,656 of record OZ020306.1, read on the forward strand.
ATCGTCATCAGAATATTTTTCTCTTTATACATTATTACATAGATAATTTTTGGAATGCGACTAGCAAAATGGGTAATTATTTTCAAATTCACTTCGTTCCTGTAAAATTTGAGAGCCTTTCCGGACCATGAAAAATCAATATCAGCATTAGGCAAATTTCTCGCGGGAACAAATACCGTAGAGCTCTCCGCTCGAGCGGGCACTTTGTGCCCGCCTACGAGCTGTGCTCGCTATTAAACTAAGTAACAAGTGGTTTCAGCTAACAGTTAAGCAACTGGTACTAGAATAAAATATAATGCATTAGCTTAAAAGTAGTCCCAAATTGTCAAAGAAAGACTCTCTTCTGTGTCAATTTTTATTTTCTAGTTGTTTCTTAATATTATATCCAAATAACATTATGCTCCATCCTGCAAAATGTTCATTATTTAAGCCAAAAACATGAAAACATGTTTATTTAGGAGCTGTAATTCCTGAAAGGGGTCATCTGACAACTTCAATCCTATGGGGACTTTTGTAGAGCTAAATGAGCTGAACATTTAGGCAGGCAACAGCTTTTTCCTATCTGCAATATTTTCAATTCTAAAGGCCAAAAACACTATTTTTCATCTTTAAGGGGCTGTAACCCCTATAAGGGGTCATCTGACAACTTTGGCCCTATGAAGACTTTTGTAGAGGTAAATGAGCTGAACATTGAAGCAAGCAACAGCTTTTCTCTATCTGCAATAGTTATCGTTTTATAGGCCAAAAACACTATTTTTCGCCTTTAAGGAGCTGTAACCCCTGAAAGGATTAAATTAATCATCCTTAATCAGAACGATAGTGGTATGTGTGAGTGTGTGCGAGTGGGAGAGAAAGGCTTTTTATTATACCCCCCACTTCAAAAGTGGGGGGTATATAGTGATAGGGGTGTCCGTCCGTCCTTCCGTTACACTTCAGGGTACCCATCTCCTCCTAAACCCCTTGATGGATTTTCATGAAACTTACACACAATCTGTGTGACATAATGTAGATGCGCACCTACTATTTGAAAATTTGATCAGAATGATTTTTGGGGTTTCCCATAGCAAAACATGGACTTAGCCATTCGACTTCATGGGGGTACCCATCTCTTATCCGCAACTCCTCCTAAACCCCTTGATGGATTTTCATGAAACTTACACACAATCGTTGTGAAAAAATGTAGATGTGCATCTACTATTTTAAAATTTGATTAGAACGATTTTTGGGGTTTCCCATAGCAAAACATGGACTTAGCCATTCGACTAAATGGGGGTACCCATCTCTTATCTGCAACTCCTCTTAAACCCATTGATGGATTTTCATGAAACGTACACACAATCTTTGTGACATAATGTAGATGTGCACCTACTATTTTAAAATTTGATCAGAATGATTTTTTGGGTTTCCCATAGCAAAACATGGACTTAGTTAGCCATTCGACTTCATGGGGGTACCCATCTCTTATCCGCAACTCCTCCTAAACCCCTTGATGGATTTTCATGAAACTTACACACAATCTGTGTGACATAATGTAGATGCGCACCTACTATTTGAAAATTTGATCAGAATGATTTTTGGGGTTTCCCATAGCAAAACATGGACTTAGCCATTCGACTTCATGGGGGTACCCATCTCTTATCCGCAACTCCTCCTAAACCCCTTGATGGATTTTCATGAAACTTACACACAATCTTTGTGACATAATGTAGATGTGCATCTACTATTTTAAAATTTTATCTGATTAATTTTTTTTGGGGGTGGGGGGTATTTATTTGTGAGCTGCGGCTCACAGTTTTTCTAGTTTTTACTGTATTTGATAACATGCTTGTAATGAGCCCTATGATTAGGAAAATAAAAAAATAAAAAATATCTTATAAATATCTAAAAGGGGTCATCTGACAACTTCGACCCTGTAATGACATTTGTAGAGCAAAATGAGCTGAACAATTAAGCAAGCACCAGCTTTTCTCTATCTGCAATAATTTTCAATCTATAAGCCAAAAACAAGAAAAATCACTATTTTTCACCTTCAAAAGCCATTACCCCTCTAAGGGGTCATCTGAAAACATCGACCCAATGGAGACTTTTGTAAAACTCAATGAGCTGAAGGTTTAAGCAAGCAACAGCTTTTCTCTATCTACAATAGTTTCATTCTATTGGCCAAAAACACAAAAATCACTATTTTTTACCTTCAAAGGACAATAACCCCTCTAAGAAGTCATCTGATATCTTTGACCAAATGGAGACTTTTGGAGAGCTGCTGATTCCGAAGAGCCTAAGATCCTTTAGATTTTTTTCTATCTGTTCTAGTTTTCAAGTTATAAACCTTTGAATGAGACTTTATACCATGTTTATGGCCCGACCACGTATGTGGATTGAACATATAGTGTTACCCTTGTCCGTCCGTCCGTATGTACGTACCTCCGTAACACTTTGGTTAAGTTCTTGGTTAAGGTCCATTACTCGGATACTAGATGTTGGGGGTCAATGATATTTCACCATCAGATGGGTCTTGGGTAGGGCTACACCACCTACTAGAAATTAGGTCACTGTGACCTATATTTTATGCATGAACGACTTTGGTTAAGTTCTTGGTTAAGGTCCATAACTTGGATACTAGATGTTGGGGGTCAATGATATTTCACCATCAGATGTGTCTTAGGTAAGGTGACACCACCCACTAGAAATTAGGTCACTGTGACCAATATTTTACGCATGAATGACTTTGGTTAAGTTCTTGGTTATGGTCCATATCTCAGATACTACATGTTGATGGTCAATGGTATTTCACCGCTAGATGTGTCTTGGGTAACATGACACCACCCAATAAGAATTAGGTCACTGTGATCTATATTTTATGCATGAACAACTTCGGTAAAGTTCTTGGTTAAGGTCCAAAACGTGGATACTAGATGTTGGGGGTCAATGATATTTCACCACTAGATGTGTCTTTGTTAAGGTGACACCATCCACTAGAAATGAGGTCACTGTGACCTATATTTTCCGCATGAATGACTTAGGTTAAGTTCTTGGTTAAGGTCCATATCTTGAATACTACATGTTAGGGGTCAATAGTTTCACTTCTCAATGAGTCTTGGTAACATGGCACCACCCACCAGAAATAAGGTCGCAGACTTGTATTTTACACATGAACACTTTTGATCAATTTCTTGGGAAAGGTCCATATCCCAGGTAATACACATTAAGGGTCAATGATATTTCAAGAACGGGAGGGCCATCCTGTGGCTCATAGACACATTTTCTAGTTTATTTTTAGTAACAGCGGCCATGTTTGTTGACAAATCAAAAAGCCGAACACAAATTTTAAACATCATGCCCTGATAAATACTTTGACCAAGTTTTGAAAAAATCCCTTCAGTAGTTTCAGAGAAGAAGATTTTTGAAAAAGTAACGGACGGACGACGTATGGCGATGACAATAGTTCACTTGACCCTTCTGGTCAGGTGAGCTAAAAAGCCAAAAATGGGTTAATTGACACAACTTATGTAGAAAGTTTATTTTTCATCCGATTTTGATCATTCATTTTTTTAATGTATTCCTCCATTAATTCTTCAACTAAATGTGACAACTGTTTTGATATATCCTGCATCCTGACCTTGCAAAAAGGGGGAGGGTGTTAGAATTGGGCAACACCCCAAAAATCGACTTTCTATACGACTGCAAAAAAATTGCGGACGTACAATGGGATGATGCTGTTGTCCTCTTTGTCGTCGTTGTCATCATTGTCTGTTAACTTTAGTGTATACACGATAACTTTAGTTCTAGACTTCTAGAAATCTGAATGCAATGAAATTTCACAATAATATTCCTACTATTAAAGGATGGAGGGGATTTTGGGCGTCCCACCTGTTTTGGTTTTGAAATTAGGGGCCAAAAATGTGACTTTTAAGTTTTTTGCCATGATAGTTTTAGTTCTAGTCATCTGATTGCTTTGTACTTTGGCAATAATGTTCCTTACCATAAAAGGGTGAATGGGATTGATTTTGGGGGTCCCCCTTTTTTTGTTTCGAAATTAGGGGCCCAAAAGGGGCAAAAAATTAAAATATTTTATTGTTTCCACCATAACTTTGTTTCTAGTTGGCTTATTGCTGTGAAATTTGTGAATAATGTTCTTACAATAAAAGAATGAACCTGATGAACTTTTGCAGGCCCCTTTTTTCCCCGTTTATATGTAATTAGGGGCCAAAATGGAAACTTTTATATTAGTGGTCCGATTTTGAAAATTTTTTTTTGCATGTTTGTTCTTGTCAAATAGTGAATACAAAATTGAGAATGAATTTTTTTTTTGGAAAGTCCATCAAAAGCTGCACGTGTCAAAAACCTTTGTCATTCCACCATGGGCTGCATGTGTCCAGATCAATTGACTATCCATACTGGGCTTAAAACGTACTGGGTTCAACATGTTGCGGTCGTATCATGCTGCGCTCGGCGAAGCTTTTTATTTATTTGTGGTCTGATTTTCACAATCTTTTTTCATTGGTAACCCTGTGAAAATCCCTACCTGAGTTACTTTAATCAAATTTGCAATATCTCTTACCATTTTTGAGAAATTAGGGGTTAAAGGGACCAAAAACACCAGTTATAAGAGTTCCTTAAAAGTTGGTATAAATAAAAAATTCAAATATGCATAGAAAGTCCACCACAGAATGCATGTGTCAAAGTGCTTTGTGAGTCCACCATGGGCTGTATGTGTCCAAAGCATTTGACAATCCATATTGGGCCTCGAACATACAGGGTTCAACATGTTGCAGTTGTATCATGCTGCGCTCGGCGAAGCTTTTTATTGTCCTTTGTTAGGGATTATTGATAGGGGGAAGGTTGGACCCTAAAAACTTGTTTTAACCCTGCTACATTTTATATGTGCCTGGCCTAAGCCAGAAATGCTTGAGAAATCTTTTGCTTGTACTTGTTGTTTTGATTTTCTCTGTTTCTTGTTTAAGAAGTGGGTCTTTCTTTGACTATATCAGCACTTGATTTGAAATGTATGAATTTAATTTTGACCTTGGGCCAATCACAAAACAGCAAGCAGCTCCTTCTGGCCTTCTTGAAGGGTACTGGCTGTTTTTCATTGTGGTCTTTTTAAGTTGATGCTTGTTAATGTGGACTGTGTCATGTACACTTATTCCACATCTCAATATCATCTATAGATATTTATTATCTAGTTATACATGTATGTAGAAAAAAAATCTTTCATTTTATTTGCTTTATAAAAAAATTGATGCATATAATAATAACTTAAAGATAAAATATATCATTAAACAACATGAACATATATTCAACAATCCTCTATGCCATTCACATCACAACAACTAGACATAGTAAAACTTGAAGACAATAACAGAGATAAGAACATGAAGTGCATTGAAAAATAAATGCAATATCACATCCATTGGCGAAAAGACAACACCTCTACAAAATAGATTTAAAATTGGTTGTACGTTGTGCATACAAAGTTCAATACATGTATTTGATTTCACAAACTGTTTTATCTTTTGTGGCATTTCATCTTAAACTAGAATGGCGGTCTTCTATGGAAGACATATCTTGCCTGGGTCTCAAACATTCAGTAAACAGGAATTAAATGAATAGACCATTTGCCAATTAATATCGGATTTTTATTCCGTGATCGATTTAATTTTACCGTTTACAATACCGTTATGAAAAATCCCGTTGGTTTCCAAATGGATAGAAGTAGGACAAGCCTCGGATTTTATCGTGTACGTCTTGGATAATTCACATGAAAAATTTAAACAACTTACAGAGATTTAAATGTTTTTGCCACCATATTCTAATAATATATACCACATCATTTCATACTACGATATCAAAATCATTCAAATATGCTTTGATTATTGTATTCAAAATATCGGAATTGCATTGAGAGAAAGCGATGTTCTATTCCTTGTACGGTGGCTGGTTACCGACGGTAACAGTAAACCCAAAATAATCAAAGTGAACAACAATTGGCAAATGCACTATTACTGGCAAAAAATCACTTTAGACTATATAGTACAATGGGAAGAAGCTACATGCCATATATCAAGAGGCTGTGACATGTAGTTGCCTAAAATATGTGACAAAATTTTAATGATGTCGCAGGACGATGGAAAGTGTCAAAGTAACTCCTGTATGTCGCTTTGCAACATATTGCAGGCAACATAATTATAAAATTACATTCAAATAATATGTATAACTGCAATTAGCCTATTATTTTAAAACCATGACTTAACCTACATATATGTTAACACAATAAGCTATGAAGTGTTATATAAATATGTGTATTGTTGTAAATATAATAAAGCAAACATGGAGTAATGTCCAATTTGTGACCCTGTTTACTGAACAGGTGATCAAGAAAATTCTCTATAAATACTTGAAAACAAAACAAGAAAAATTTACATAAAATGTACTAAATACATAAATATGTGACATTTTCTGGGTTGATCCAGTTGTATATAAAAATAGCCATATAATGATATTTTTTCTAGTAGTAAAACCAAAAAACAAAATTTTAGCATGTTAAGAATAAAGTGGAAAATAACAATACAAACATTTCACTGCATGTCATATTATAAACCAAATCTGACATGTTTAAACTGATAAGATATATATCATTAAAAGTTAACTGAGGAATAATGGACAAGAAACATAAACAGGTTTGTTTTATACACAATTTCTTGTAAAGCAAATTTTGGAAACCTGTATATATGTGCATTACTACCAAAAAGACATCATTTTGAGACAATTTATATTTCCATACATCATCATCACTGTCATAAAAAGAATTAGAAAAGAAACTACACAAAACACTACTTTTTTTTCTTCTAAAGCATAAATATATATGTATTAGATAATGTTGATCGATGCACCACACATGAACCAAATCAAAGTTTGCTTGAGGTTTTCAATAAGTCAAAAACAAACTTCTTAGGACTATATATATGTTAAATGAAGAACGCTAACATTTGTATTAAACAAGTATTTTGAATGCATACACTTCCACTATAACACCTTAACTCATTTCATGTCAAGAAGGTCTTTTATTTTTGTTGTTACTTTATATTATACCTGTTAACCCTGCCCAATTTTTACTCAAGACTCACACAAGTCAAGTGCTGCTAAAAATTTCAATATTACTATATTTTTGTCTTAGTAATAAGACTACAATAATGCATTTCATAAAAACTCAACCTATTCCTTTAATGAATGACTTATTTTTGGGTTTGACATGTATGATATTTCTATTCTATATAATGTCAGAATAATATGTTGTACTACAACCGGAATTTAAAGCATTCAGATGTCTTGTGCTAAACATTCAAGTAATCATTAATATATTATAAATATCATTCAGTCAAAGCTTCCAAAACTACCAAAACTTCCACAGCTTCCAAAGTTACTTAGAGAACTCCAGCTACCATGTCTTCCGAGACCAAACCCACCAAAAGGACCGCCAAATCCTCCTCCCATCATACGACTGGCTCCGTAACCTAAAGCTGCTCCACCTATCAAACCTGCAATAAAATTTATTTTATTCTGAACAAGAATCTGTCAACAAGATACAATGCCTAACCTTGCAACCTGTCCTATTTTCAACAATCACTGAACCATGAAGTTGATGGTAAGGGTATTACAAGAAAGTTTTGTTGGCTATGCATTAAAATTCAGTTTTCAAATACTATCTGGTTGGAAGCTTTAACCTAAAGTAAACTAAACAAAGGTAGGTGTGGGGGGTCAAATATTTCACACAAGATTTTTTCCAAACTTTCATAGTAAATAGACATTTGTATGAATACTGAAAATTATAATACAATAATAAATAAAAAGCTTCGCCGAGCGCAGCATGATACGACCGCAACATGTTGAACCCTGTACGTTTTAGGCCCAATATGGATAGTCAATTGCTCTGGACACATGCAGCCCATGGTGGACTGACAAAGGTTTTTGACACATGCAGCTTTTGGTGGACTTTCCACTCACATTTTAAAAAGAATTATATTTTCCAAAGGAGATAAAAAATCAGACCACAAATAAAAAAAGTTTTGATTTTGGCCCCTAATTACATTATAGGGGGGGTTGCAAAAATTAATTATCAATTTTGTATCTGCTATTTGACAAGAACAAACATGCAAAAAAAAAATCAAAATCGGATCATAAGTAAAAAAGTTTCGATTTTGGTCCCTTTTGGCCCCTAATTATGTAATAGGGGAAAAAGGGGGGTAGCAAAAATCAATTCTCAATATTGTATCCACTATTTGACAAGAACAAACAAGCAAAAACAATTTTCAAAATCGGACCACAAATAAATAAGTTTCGATTTTAGCCCCTTTCAGCCCCTTATTAGATAATGGGAAAAAAGAAGGGCACAAAAATTCATCTAGTTCATTCTTTTATTGTAAGAAACATTTTGTACAAATTTCACAGCAATAGGCCAGCTAGGACCAAAGTTATGGTGGAAACAAATAAAATATTTGAATTTTTGCCCCTTTTGTGCCCCTCATTTCTTAACGAATATAGAGGGGATCCCCAAAATTGATCCCATCCATCCATTTATGGTATGAAATATTATTGTAAAATTTAACAGCATTTGGTAAACCAGAACAAAAGTTATTGTGGGAACAAACAAAAAAGAAGCATTTTTGGCCCCTAATTTCTAAACAAATAAAGGAGTGACCCCCAATATCAATCCCATCCATCCTTTTAAGGTAAGAAACATCACTGTCAAATTTCATAGCAATAGGAGAACTAGAATTAAAGTTATTGTGGGAACACTAAAGTTAACAGACAACATAGACGACGACGCAGACGCAGACAACGACGCAGATGACGACGCAGACGACGACGACAGCATCATACCATTACACGTCTGCAATTTTTTTGCGGTCATATAATAAAAATAATATGTCTGGATTTCTATCTTCTAAGATATTTGCCTAGATTATAAAGGAAAAATCTTCAAAATGCATATATTGATATATAACATGGAAATTTGTTAAATTTGTGTAAAAACACAATAATAGGATATACTTTTAATTTGTGTAATAAAATCATTGGTTCAGAGTAGTTCTTTTCAAGATATTTATAGAAAACTAAATTTTCCAATACATTTCATTATAAAAATTAGCCAAATGTTCTCCAGCCAATAACTTCTTAAAGGAGATTTTAAAAGAAATGAAAGAACCTTAGTGAGCACGCTCACATACCCCACGCGTTCTGCTATTTGTCTATATAAATTAACCTGGAGCTCGTAAAATTTTTGCGAATTAAAAATATGTTATAACATACACAGTAGTAACATCTGTTATGTTTCTTGCAAACTATGTTTTGTTAAATTATGTCCAGTAGTTTAAGAGGAGTTGCGATCAAAAACTAAAATCAGGATTTTCTGCAAATTTCTAAGTCCAAAAGGAGCATAACTCCGACAAAAATTTGCGGATCAAAAATTCCTGGTAATATGGTGTCCTTCTTGCATACCAAGTTTCGTTAAATTCTGTTCAGTAGTTTAAGAGGAGTTGCGATTACAAACTGTAATCATGATTTAATGCTAATTTCCAAGTCCAAAAGGGCCATAACTCCCACAAAAATTTGCGGATCAAAAATTCCTGGTTATATGCACAACTACATATGGTGTCATTCTTGCATACCAAGTTTCGTTAAATTCTGTTCAGTAGTTTAAGAGGAGTTGCGATTACAAACTGTAATCATGATTTAATGCAAATTTCTAAGTCCAAAGGGCCATAACTCCCACAAAAATATGCGAATCAAAAATTCCAGGTAATATGCACAACTACATATGGTGTTCTTCTTGCATACCAAGTTTCATTAAATTCTGTTCAGTAGTTTAAGAGGAGTTGCGATTACAAACTGTAATCATGATTTAATGCAAATTTCTAAGTCCAAAGGGCCATAACTCCCACAAAAATTTGCGAATCAAAAATTCCCGGTAACATGCACAACTACATATGGTGTTCTTCTTGCATACCAAGTTTCGTTAAATTCTGTTCAGTAGTTTAAGAGGAGTTGCGATTACAAACTGTAATCATGATTTAATGCAAATTTCTAAGTCCAAAGGGCCATAACTCCCACAAAAATTTGCGAATAAAAATTTCCGGGTAATATGCACAACTACATATGGTGTTCTTCTTGCATACCAAGTTTCGTTAAATTCTGTTCAGTAGTTAAAGAGGAGTTGCGATTACAAACTGTAATCATGATTTTCTGCAAATTTCTAAGTCCAAAGGGCCATAACTCCCACAAAAATTTGCGAATCAAAAATTCCCGGTAATATGCACAACTACATATGGTGTTCTTCTTGCATACCAAGTTTCGTTAAATTCTGTTCAGTAGTTTAAGAGGAGTTGCGATTACAAACTTTGATCACAGACGGACGGACGGACGGACGAACGGACGGAAGGACGGACGGACGGACGGACCAGTCAAAAACATTATACCCTTCGCAACTTCGTTGCGTGGGGTATAAATATGTAATATCTTTATAAGAGTGTATCTTGTATTTTTTTTGTTTAAAGAATAAAAAAAAAGAAAAAGATTTCACATCATTTTTACTTCATTGTATAACAAGTCATTTCAATTGAAAAATAGGCTAATAATTTACAAGATGGCCAAAAAAGATGCTCGGTTTTTGAACCCCCATCTTTGCTAGCCAAGGGTAATGAAGATATGAGATAGCGGATTGTAGAACCCCTAGCTAAAATAAACTGTTTACACAGAGACATGTCTCGCCTGTCGCTCCTGGACACAGCATAAAATGAAGTAAAAACCCTCCTTAAACTGATCTTAATTGATGCTTAAGCAGCTGCATACCAAATATAAATGGTGAACCATAACTGCCATATATAAAACACTCATGACATAAGTAAAAAGTTAAAAAGTGTAAAATCTTAAAGTCAGTGGATCATACAGATAAAATACTTTTGAAATTGATCTGTACTGATGCTAATGCAAGTGCATACCCAATATCAATGATGAACCATAACTGCTTCATGTTAAACAGACATAAGAAAAAAGGTTAACCTCGGCCAAATCGGTGTAAAATTTCAAAGTCAGTAGACCGTGACTGCAGAAGCATACAGATGAAATGCTTTTGAAATTGATCTGCACTAATGCTAATGCAAGTGCACACCCAATATCAATGGTGAACCATAACTGCTTCATGTTAAACAGACTTAAGAAAAAAGGTTAACCTCGGCCAAATCAGTGTAAAATTTCAAAGTCAGTAGACCGTGACTGCAGGAGCATACAGGTGAAATCCTTTTAAAACTGATCTGTACTGATGCTGATGCAACTGCATACCAAATATCAATGGTGTAACATAACTGCTTCATGTTAAACAGACTTAAGAAAAAAGGTTAACCTCTGCCAAATCAGTGTAAAATTTCAAAGTCAGTAGACCGTGACTGCAGGAGCATACAGGTGAAATCCTTTTAAAACTGATCTGTACTGATGCTGATGCAACTGCATACCAAATATCAATGGTGTAACATAACTGCTTCATGTTAAACAGACTTAAGAAAAAAGGTTAACCTCTGCCAAATCAGTGTAAAATTTCAAAGTCAGTAGACCGTGACTGCAGGAGCATACAGGTGAAATCCTTTTAAAACTGATCTGTACTGATGCTGGTGCAACTGCATGCCAAATATCAATGGTGTAACATAACTAGTTCACACAAAACAGACTTAAGCAAAAACTTTAACCAATTGTGGACGCCGCCGCCGCCGCCGCCGCCGCCGTCGCCGCCGGAATCACCATACCTAAGTCTCGCCTTTTGCGACATTCGTCGCAGGCGAGACAAAAAGATTTGTTTTTGCTGTTATACAAAGGGGTATTTTGTTGATTGAGTACCTTGGTTGGAAATGTTACTTACCTGCAGCCATTTTACCAGTATTACCGCCTAGAATACCCCCTTTCTTCTTTTTATGCCCCTGCTGGTAGTATACAGGTTGTTGCTGTTGCTGGTAGTACTGTGGTTGTTGTTGATATTGGGGCTGTTGGTATCCATAAGCACCTAGTTGTAAACAAAACAAGATTAATTTTCTCTAATTTTCATCTGATTTATCAACCTCTCAACCAGTTGTGGGAAAATATTTATCACCTCTTTTGTTCTCAGCATAATTGCACATGCAATTGTTGAGCAACCTTTTAAAAGTTTTTACCTGTAGACATTAGAAATAAACCTTCTACAACTTAATTCTCGATGATTATGGAATTTTTAACATCTCAGGGAAATAAATTTAAAATTAATCAAATTTATTTCCCTTGATTTTAGAAATTCAATAATCAACTCCATCACATTGTAGAAGCTATATATCATTCAGGCTTAGACTGCAGTGAGAATGAGCTGAAGTACGAGCTATACTGTTACAAGCATCAAACCATGTGCTGCATGTGTTTAAGAGAGCCACCAGAATTGTCAAGAATTTGAAACTATTGCTACAGTTGTGAAAGTAAAAACATCACCATGTCAAGTTGTATAAAAATCTGTGTGTAAAAATAAACAAGTGGATGAATGAGGGTTTTATCACTGTTTTTGAATTTCAATTTTTATATTTTTGCATCACAGATTATGATGTATTTTTTATCAGCCCAGAGCGTTGATTGTTTTACTTGCTCCGTGCCTATTATTTTTTTCACTCCGTAAAAGTAAACCTGTTCCGGTTTTATCGTCAGTATATTTCTTGCACATCTCAAACATGCACAATGCTGTAGGGCTCGCATCTGCGATGCTCGCTATTATTTGCTACCTTTGAGTTTGACTCAAGAACTACTCTACATTTGTTTCTTATAGTTACTTAAGTGTAAAATCTATCTTGATTGATGTCAATGCTGCTAATTTTTTTCATAGAAACAAATCTATAACAAATAAAATTTATTTGAAAGATATTGGCTGTCATGATTTCAAACTGTGCTTGATGCATGCATGTTTTCTTTATTAAAGAATCATCAGAGATGCCAAATCTAAACGTCTAATCGATTGATAAGTTTTAGTTTTTGCTCTCTCAATAACCATCAAATCTGTTACACAATTTATCTTGAGAACAATAAACCTTATATATTTCATTACCGGTATGTGAATAGTCTTGTGACTTTATAGTTCAATCATACCCTGTATTACATATTTCAATTGGTGTGTTGTTTAGTCAATCACTAATTCCTTCATTAATAATTAAACCTCAATAATCGATACAGAAAACATAATTTCCCTCACCTGGTGGTGGTGGTTGACTGTAACCTTGTGGAGGGGGTGGGGCATACTGCTGGGTGGGGTATGCCTGTGGGTATGGCTGTTGTGCTTGTTGTGGGTAATATCCACCAGAAGGTGGTTGAGGAGGGCCACCTATAAATAAAAATATTTGCAACATGAATCTTACAAAATACCTCTTTCTCATGATACAAAATAAAATAAAATTTTTTTTTACTTTTTAGATACATAATCTTTAGTTTAGTTGACAAAGAGTCTGCTATCTGTAAAATAAAGTTTCACCCTTAAAAAACTTTTCATAACTTCTTTTTTTGGTATTTAAGTACCGGTATATCAATCTCTGTTGAAGGAGTATAAAAAAGCTGAGGTTTGCTATTACAGAATGGGGGAAAGCCCCAGTTTCAAATAATGTCCTCATGTGCTAACTTATAGTTGGAAAATTTTAAGTCCATTTATCCATCAAAATCCTCCTTGAAAGTTATCTATAAAGGGTGATTTTCGCTCTTTAATGTACATGTTTGAACTTCTTGTAAAGCTTATCAAAATCCATGTAGCAACTTATGAGGGCTTTTGCAAACAAGATTCTACATTGAAATTAAAAAGGATCCATCTCTCTCACCTGAAAAATAACAGTAGGAGAGCAATGAAAGTGGTCATTCTCATCTCTATATGCTGTTCTTTCATGAAAAGTTTCATAAAAACCAATCAAGCAGTTAGGAAGAAGTTGTGTACACAAGATCTCTGGACAGACAGACAGAGTGATTCCTAATGTCTATCTTCTAAAAAAATGTTGGGTTAAAACTGGTGAAACTTTACAGTGAAAAAAGACAATTAAATAAAAAAAATCAAATCATCAAGCCCCTAAGTTTCCTGCAAATTATATTACTATAAACTTACCAGAAAGACCATCAAATCCAATAGGTCCCGGGCCCCCTGGAGGACCATACCCCCCTGAGGATCCACTAGGATAGGGTGCTGACTGTGAGGGGTATGGTGCTGATGTAGGGGTGTATGGAGGGGGCTGTGAATGGACTGGCTGCTGGTTATACTGTTGTTGATGTTGTTGTGGCGGTGGCTGCTGCTGCTGTTGTTGTTGTTTGGGTGGTGGAAGCTGTAACAATAAACAAAAGTGAGTTGTACTGAGAGCAAGCTTAGAAAAGGGTAACACCCACTTTATATTGAAAATTATGTAGGAAAAAATCTTTTATCATCTCCCCTGAGTAATATCCCAGATCAATGAAATCTCTTCTTGCTTATCTCCATCAACGTAATTTCTTCATGTAAAGTTTTATCAAAAAATGTTAAATTAATGAAGTTATGAAGAAAGAGTTTTCTATGTCTTTACCCCCCCCCAACTTCATACTGAACTCATTGTTGAATAAAGAAGTTCAAAGAACCACCTGAATGATATCTGAGAGCAATGAAATTTCTTCATGTATATCTCCATTTGATTTACTTCTTTCATGAAAAATTGAGCAGTTTTGGAGGAGTTGTACTTAAGAGATATGATTACAGACAGGATGTTTCCTTTTATTATGTTGTTCCATGTATCTTTTTTTATTTAAGTGCAATTTACTGATTTTATTTTGTTTGATGTCTAATACAGAGGATTTGATTGTAAGATTATATATTAATATAAAGTCCAAATAAAAGGACAATTAATACCATTACTACAAAAATGCTTGGCATGAAATATAGTAGTACTCACTGTGCTGCAAATAGCTTGCATCCATTCCCTTTAAAATATACACACACATAATTGTAATTGAACAAAATTTCCTAAAAAGGTGCACAATATATTAAGATACTGTTAAATATGCAAAATTAAATATGTTTAAAATTCTGTTTTACAATTAGATTTGCCTCATTGAGGTGTTTATGATAAGGCATTTATATGACTACGTGAATAGATATTGCACAACACTGAACAAAATTTGACATTACTTGTGTCTAAAGTTTAGAATTGAACATGATTTTCTGCCACATCATGACATGACAGTTGAATTTGAAATTAAAAAAAAAGCAAAATAGATAACTGTAAACTTCCAAGGCACACAGGTGTTTGATTTTGCTAAATCTACCTTTAATCCAAAATGAAAAAGAAAAGTCAACTTATGAGTGTGTGTGTGTTGGTGTTTAATGCCCTTTATCGACGCACCTGAGCCATGTAGGGCGGTCAGTTTTATTGGTGGAGGAAACCGGAGTACCCAGAGGAAACCACGACCTTGGGCAGGTAACTGACAAACCTAATCACATACATTTGGGGAAGTCCCTTTTTTGTTAAATACAAACGAGACTCGAACACCAGCTGAGAGGTGATCGGCTAGTGATCAATAGTGTGGTATTTAAACCAGCCCCTTAGACCACATGGCCACCCAGGCCCCCGGTCAACTTATGAAGTTTTTCTTAACATAGAAAAGAAGAGACTAGTGATATTGTTAAGTTGTCATGTTGCATAAGTAGTTCATTGTTGTGTATTAAACCTACCCTAATTCTTGTTCATCTCTACATAAAAACCACAAGACTTTGGCTTTGTGACTTGGTTTAACTGGTATTGCTAAGAATTGTTTTTGGGAGTATCCTGAAGGTACATCTGGTCGATCTAACATTCCTTCGGTAAACTCTCCATAGGCAAAATGTTTGGCTACTTCCTAGAACATTTAAAATAGAGTACTTTACAATAGAAAATTAGACAGAAAAATATGTGAATTTCTTCATCTGACAATTTCAGTTCATGTTGAATTTGAGCATTATATCATTTAGTGATATGTTTAACTACATCTAAATATATTTTTTTTAAATATGACAAAGGCATTCACTAAAAGCTTGGAAGGTTGTCAAATCAAGACAACCCTGCACTATGAGACTAGACTTTTGTCAAGTATATATTGTAATAACTGCTCCTAATTCATTCAGAAGTGCTAGAATATTTTTTTGTCCTCCATTAAATTTTGAGTCTCATGCTATTGACAGACTTTCTACATTAAAGGGCTTTGTTATACTAGCTTATCATGTATTATATTACTGAAGACTTTATTTTTTACTAAGCTTAAGAACAATTGTACTACATGTATTAAATAGTGAACTTTCAGAGGGGCGGAGGGGGCATACGGCCCCCTTTTATTGAGAAAAAAAAATTCTGTATAAAAATGACCAAGCAACTTTAAATCTTCATCAAAATCTGACATTTTTAGCAATTACGCCCCCCCTTTCACGGACCTTTGGATCCGCCCCAGATTTTACCATTTTAAAAAAAATTCCACTGACCTTCATGTAAGCTTTGGCTTTGATTACATTGTCTCCCTGTCGTTTATATACACAAAGATTACTGTCGCTGTAATTCTACTGACCTTCATGTAAGCTTTGGCTTTGATTACGTTGTCTCCCTGTCGTTTATATACACAAAGATTACTGTCGCTGTAATTCTACTGACCTTCATGTAAGCTTTGGCTTTGATTACGTTGTCTCCCTGTCGTTTATATACACAAAGATTACTGTCGCTGTAATTCTACTGACCTTCATGTAAGCTTTGGCTTTGATTACGTTGTCTCCCTGTCGTTTATATACACAAAGATTACTGTCGCTGTAATTCTACTGACCTTCATGTAAGCTTTGGCTTTGATTACGTTGTCTCCCTGTCGTTTATATACACAAAGATTACTGTCGCTGTAATTCTACTGACCTTCATGTAAGCTTTGGCTTTGATTACATTGTCTCCCTGTCGTTTATATACACAAAGATTACTGTCGCTGTAATTCTACTGACCTTCATGTAAGCTTTGGCTTTGATTACATTGTCTCCTTGTCGTTTATATACACAAAGATTACTGTCGCTGTAATTCTACTGACCTTCATGTAAGCTTTGGCTTTGGTTACGTTGTCTCCCTGTCGTTTATATACACAAAGATTACTGTCGCTGTAATTCTACTGACCTTCATGTAAGCTTTGGCTTTGATTACATTGTCTCCTTGTCGTTTATATACACAAAGATTACTGTCGCTGTACAGGACAACCCATACATTGTTCCAACCACCAGACAGAAAACTCTCTGAAAAAGTACACTTGTAAATGCAGGTTTTATCGAGTTCACTTATTTCACATCTTATCGTCTATCAAATGTACTAGAAGAGATATTTTTCTTCCATCATATTTTGAGTCTTGTGCAATTTGGCAGACTTCCTACACTTATATGCTAGCTACAATCGCACATAAGACATAATTCAATGTTTAACATTTTAGTAACCAGAATCTAATTTAAAACTGAATACTCATAAAAAATTGTAAGATATCTGTGACAATTTATGTTCGGAAGTTCCACTTTCTGCCAGTTCAGCAATTATTAGTAAGTTGTTTAACAGTATTCTGGTTGTAATAGGTAACTAGAAAATATCTTTTCATGCTATTGATTTAAGAGAATTGTGACTGGCAGTAAACATATACAAGACAACAAAAATCTTGCTTTTTGATTTTTTAAATCTTTTTTTGGTTGTAACTTACTGCTGTGTCTTTTCAGGTATCCACTTTTTACTACAGAGTTCATCTTTCTTCTACAATAAAAAAGAAGACAAATAAGAGTATGTATTTGATTGGGTGCCTTCAAGTGATAATATTTTGCTCTTTGATTAAAACTAGAGGCTCCCAGGAGCCTGATTCGCTCACCTGATCTCCTTTGCCAAACTTTGAATAAATTTCACAAACTTTCAAGTATACAAAGTTGCAAAACAATCCTTTCAGTGGTTTCAGAGAAGATTTTTGGAAATCAGTTTAAATTAATAGAAAAAAAACAGTTAAAGGGCAATAACTCCTTTAAAGACCTTTTGATGCTGAACAAGAAAAGTTGCTTCAGATTTTCTATATCTCTTATACTTTTGGAGTTATAAGCCAAAAACAATGGTCTGACCCCCCTCTTCTATTTTAGCAATGGCGGCCATGTTGGTTGGTCGACATGTATATAATTCACAAAAATTCCACAAAAGTGGTTTCAGAGAAGAAGATGTTTGAAGAAAAGTTAACGGACGGACGGACGACGGACAACGGACGCTTAACGATGAAAAGCTAAAGCTAAAAACTCAAAAAACAAGAATATGTCCAAAAGACATAAATGCCCATTCTCCCAATTTGGGACAGACGGATGGACCTGAACACTATATGCCCCCTACTTTCAAAAATAGGGCATACAAAGATGCAGCACATAAATAGATAACTTTTTTGCCTATCCTACATGTATATTGAATAATGTGACATTTCAAATCCTCTATAATCTATAGCTTAATTGAAGTGTTTCACCATTTAAGCTATATTTTTTTCTGTGATAATGAATATGTTTATAATGTGGCATGTTAAGTTGTTGTTATTTTTCACCCAAATAATTTTTTTGGTCAACTATTCTTCAAAACCAGCTCTTGTTATCTTTTTATCTTTATCAATTATTTGACTATTTTGTAAAAGTTATATGTTCCATGTAATTTTAAAAAAAATCTGTTATACATGTATTGGGGGGGGGGCATCATTCCATATATGCAATTTTCTTAGCCTTTGTTATATTTTCATATAATATTATGCTTAAGCCTAAAGCTGTGTTCACATGATCAGTCTTCCTTTCTGACTTTTTATGTTATTTTGGTTACAGCAAGAATTTCCTTGAAGTTGTGGTGTTTTAAGAGCAATGCCATTCTCATACATGTATTAGGTTGTTATTCATATGCATGCAGAGCAAAACTTGGTTATGAACAGATTCTGCAAAACAAAGTGGCTGAAATACTCTCACATCATCCCTAGTTATATGCAACCATAGCAAAGTTCTTAACTATGCACATACTGTCAAATGTCACGTGACATAAAAAAAAAGAAATCTGTGAGCCAATGCTCAATAGTGATACCCCCACTTTTACAACTATGCCATTTGTTAAATATATATGGTTATAGGGTGGGATATCAATGGTTTTGAGGTACATGTAATGTAAGTATTTTGTCATCTGAGGGGGGAGCGATAATGGTAGAAATATCAACAATTGAGTTGTACTATGAGCTGAATTTTCCTTCAACGTCCAGTTTTTCACGTTTGTTTTCCCAAACTTTCAGCGTCTTTTCAACTCTTTTTTATTTAAAACTTTCAAATGTCATACAGCGCACATAGGACCCAAAAGAAAAACTTTGAAAAAAACTTCATTTTTTGTCGAAAATCACAGATTTTGAGAATTGGACTTTGTGAACACTAAAACTCAAAAACTGTTAACAATACAGTTCTTATACTTTGCAGAACTGCTAAGTAGCATGTCATGATTTGCATATTAAAATTTCGTGCAAATCTGATTAATATTTTAGTAAAAAGCTTCATTTTTTATCAAAAATCACAGATTTTGAGAATTGGACTTTGTGAACACTAAAACTCAAAAACTGTTAGCAATACAGTTCTGAAACTTTGCACAGCTGCTAAGTAGCATGTCATTATTTGCATATAAAATTTTGTGCAAATCTGTTCAACAGTTTTGGAAAAAACTTCATTTTTTATAAAAAACAAGAGTTAACACTAAAGTATGTCTCGCCTGCCGGCACCATCAGAAACAATTATTCTTTCTTACTTCCACTATATTTTGAATTTACATGGATTTTCAGTTTCTGAGATAAAAAAATGTTTATAGAACTTAAACATTGCAAATATATGCAATAAAAATAATCAAAGTCACTCAACCGGAAAATCAAGGTCAAGGTCAAAAGATGAGGATGTAACTGTGCAAATCTACTACTGAGGCATATGCATACCAAGTTTCTTCAACCTAGGACTTACAGTTCTTTAGATATGGAGGTGCTCGCAAAACTTTTCCATTAATATTATATGTATTGAAAATTGTCAAAGTCACTCAACTGAGAAATCAAGGTCAAGGTCAAAAGATGGGGATGCAACTGTGCTAAGCTACTACTGGGGGATATGCATACCAAGTTTCATCAACCAAGGACCTACAGTTCTTGAGATATGGAGGTGCTCGCAAAACTTTTCCATTGCTATTATATGTATTGAAAATTGTCAAAGTCACTCAACCGGAAAATCAAGGTCAAGGTCAACAGATGGGGATGCAACTGTGCTAAGCTACTACTGGGGCATATGCATACCAAGTTTCATCAACCTAGGACCTATAGTTCTTGAGATATGGAGGTGCTCGCAAAACTTTTATATTGCTATTATATGTATTGAAAATTGTCAAAGTCATTCAACCGGAAAATCAAGGTCAAGGTCAAAAGATGGGGATGCAACTGTGCTAAGCTACTACTGGGGCATATGCATACCAAGTTTCATCAACCTAGGACTTATAGTTCTTGAGATATGGAGGTGCTCATAAAACTTTTCCAAAAAGTTAACGCCGCCGTCGCCGCCGCCGTCGCCGCCGTCGCCGCCGCCGCCGCCGCCGGTAAAGTAACACCTATGTCCCGCTCTGCTTCGCAGGCGAGACAAAAATCACAGATTTTGAGAATTGGAATTTTTGAACAATAAAACTCAAAGGCTACAATACAGCTCTGAAGTTTCATACATATTCCATGGAACATGCCTTAGTTGTTATAATCAAAGTTGGTATGCTTTTGAAAACACTTTTTTTGAGTTTTTGCCGCGGGGCCCTTTCTGACTTTGTCAGTATTCTAGTATGAGGCAGGTTTTTAATCTGTGACGCTCCCGAAGTTAAAATGTATCTAAAATCATTTTATAAGCATAAATAATTGTTGAAAATGTTTATAATGCGATATCTATTCTAAAAAATATATTTGAAACAAACTAGCTTTTCTCGTGGGTCACATATGCACTTGACGACGTTCAAAATTTTAACCCTCTTGGTGCGGGAGGGACAAATATGTCCTCATCTGTGCAAGTGCGGGAGGGACATTTATGTCCTTATCGGTTTACTGCGGGAAGGACATAAATGTCCTCTTTACAAAATATAAAAGTTGTGTTTTCGGCAAGGTATATGCTAAAATCACTTAATTTTTAAGCAAATGATTAGATATTGAACATCTATGGTTTTGTAAAAATCAAAAATATTTGTTTTGTACTTATAAAAAAAAATATAACATCATTATCAAAATGTGTCACAAGTCTACAATGATTTCACGTTTACTTCCAATACTTTTTGTAATGTTTCTCAGATCGGTTCTGCCACCAAGAGGGTTAAAAGCAAAAAATGACACTGAAAGTAAGCGTGATTTACTGGACGTTGAAGGAAAATTCAGCCCATAGTACAACTAAAATATTGACATTTCTACCATTATTGGAGCGTATAAACATTTTTAGTATAACATGAAAATTACCGGAGCACCACAGGTTAAACCTGCCCCATATTAGAACTAGAACCTAAATTAATCTACCCAATGTAGTGGAATTAGAACCTTGGCAAGTTTTGAGGACAGACTTTTGCATAGGAAGTAACACAGCGCGTTTAAGGCAGAATATGACTGTATTCGGCCATAAAACTCTTTCCGTCATCCAGATATGAAATATGACCCATACAGAACAATTAAATAAAATATGTGAATGTTATAGATATTTGTGTTATATTGATATGGGTCGAAATATCTTAGGGACGAAAGGGGCGAAATCATGTGACGAAAGTTTCATCGCAAAAGTTCTGGGGCAAGCCGGGGTCAAAGCTTTATAATTTTTATCTTAAAATGATTGCCATATAACACTCTAACGGAATATAGCCGTGCCAACAGTGTGTTTGGTATACAAATAACATGATTGGGATAAATTGTCACCAGGTGGGCTCGGACTCGCTAATTTGAACAATAAATTCTCATTTTTTTCAAAAATGTATATACAGCCGATTAAGGCACGGTGATATTTCGTTAGAATATAATATGGCAATCGTTTTAAGATAAAAAATTTGAAGCTGTGACCCCGGCTTGCCCCAGAACTTTTAAGTCGAAACTTTCGTCCCAAGATTCTGCCCCTTTCGTCCCTAAGATATTTCGGCCCATATCAATTTTACACAAATTCCTATAACTTTTACATAAATTACTTAATTGATTTTGATACATGTAGGTTACATTTCACACCTGATTGATGAGTTTATAGCCAAAATTATAGTCATATTCTGCCTTAAATGCGCTGTGAAGATAAATGAAGTTTCCTGATGAGACTTAATTAAAAAGTCCTATATGTATGACATCTGCCCTAAAAGTAAAACTATTGAAAACATGTCAAGTGTCTGTCAAAAAATCAGTGGTCCAAGCTAAGACTAAGAGTCACAGGAAAATCTGGGTAAAGAGTGTAAAGAAAGAGAATAAGACGAAATTGTTTTATTCATTCTTAACGACTTTAGAAAATTATCAAACCTGTATTGTTTACTAAATTCTTCCAAAATTCATCGAAATTTCTTCTTGTACACGTCTGTTCGATTGTTTATTAGTTTCTAGAATTTTCTATTTAATAGAAAAGTCCCGAAGGAAGGGTGGGTGAACCTAAAATGTGCTACACATATCTGAACCGGGTTTGTAAAAACTCCCCCCTTTTTTTTTTATAAATTCCAACTATCGGCAATGAAATTACCTTTTTCATGGTTGCAGGATTTACAGTTTAAACACCTGCCATTTTATTTTTACCAAGGTGGTCTTGGATTTTCTTACCCCCACTAAAATGGCTGTAAAAAAAGTTCAGCATCCTTTCAGTATACAATAAAATAAATATTGATTCTTCCAACTAGTATTTTTTTGTCATGTAAAAATTGACAAAAATCATTTGGAAAGGCTTAAGGGACGGACCAATAATTTGAAGGGGGGCCTTGATTTTTTGTTTTGGTCAGAAATTTTTTTTTCACACAGAGCCTGGAAAAAATATTTATTTTTCGAAGGCGTCAGGACAAAATATTTTTTTTCATTATTATCATTATTTTATATGGCAGAAATCTTCTTCAGAATATATTTTTCTTACCCTCTGCTGCCAAATTATTTTTTTCATCAAAAATAATTTTCAGAATATTTTTTGGGGAAAAAAAACAAGCCCCCCCCCCTTTTCAAGTAAAATGGTCGGTCCCTAAAAATATATTTAATTTTGCTTTTATCCAAAAACAATATTCTATGGGACCAATTATAATTTAATTTCTTAAACAGCAATTTTCAATCCCTTGAACCGTTTTCACACCCATCTGTGAAGCATTTGAGAGAACAGAAATAACCGTTTTCACACCCATCTGTGAAGCATTGAGCAGGCCTGTCAAGTCTCACACGATTGCCGTGAGACTCACAAATTTTTTGGACCAAATCGGCGGCGTTTTCCTTTGATCTTTAGTTTGCCGCCTTTGATCTTCGTCGTTTTTTACCAGATCTCATGCATTTTCGTTTTGAAAACTTGACAGCCCTGATTGAGAGAACAGAAATAACCGTTTTCACACCCATCTGTGAAGCATTGACTTGAGAGAACAGAAATACACTAATGTACAGTCATTTTTTGCTCGAATTTTTATTTTTTTTTATTAAAAAATGTAATTTTAACAAAATTTTGCACTGAATATATCAATAAATTTATTTATAAGCATTAATGAAAAGACCCTTTAACTTGAAAGTTGGGTTGGGGTGGGGGTTTTCTAACAAAATATTTTAAATCTGATTTTTTTATAACAATACATGTATTTTGGATGCAGAGGTAAAACTAAAAATTCTGAAGATCAAACGATTTTAGCCATATATAAAAAATAATGCAAATATTGAAAGAAAAAAAATATGGATCAACACCTTAAAGAAATAATGATTTTTCTATCAGAGCAAAAAACCAAGATCCCCCTTCAGGTTAGTCATTTACTGTAATAAAGTTTCAGTAAAAAGGTATAAACTTAATTTTTATTGGTGCACATAATCTGCTGTGTGTACCATGGAAATGCATGAATAAATGTATGACTGTTTGATATGTAAACTTCAATTAGATACACAAACTTATGACAAAACATAAGAGAACTTAAGTGTTTATGAAAAGTACACATTTACTGGACGTAATAACACACCAATTGGGTTGCCAACATGTTTTGAATTAAGGCATTCAAACATTTGTTTTTCTTTACCTTGCTGTAAAAAAAATAGTTTTCTTCTATCTGCTAACAGTCAAGATTAATGCTTTCAACATTTTTGTACAAGTTCTCTTCTCTGTATGTAGCATGCACCTACTAAAATGTTTTCATGGAAATATGCTGAACAGATGCTTTACTCTACCAGTAAATAATCAATTCTTTGATTTAGTTTTGTATCAGCATACATCAATGTAGAAACATACAATTTTTCAATAAGCCTAAAGCTTCTGCAAGACATAGTTCAGCTTTATATTATCATGTTTGTATTACATTTATTATTCTCTAATTTCAATTATGCTTTCATATATGATCTTTCAAGTCGAAGGATACATGTAGTTTGTTAAGGTTTGTTAAGGTCTTACATGTAGGAGATAAAGTATTTGGATACTATGATTTTTTTTCAGACAAAGTTGAATGAATTTTAAAAAGAGACTGTCGATTTCTTGTACACAGTTTTACTTTAACCAAAGTCCTTTGTTCAAGCCATGGCAAAAAATTTCATGGGCCAATTTTTCACTCTCTCTTGACATTATTTGCAAGAATGGTCTAAAGGAACAATGCTAGTCTTATTGAAGTGACGAAATGGTTGTTCCATGTTATGGAGAGCAATCCCCTATGGACATTAAAGAGGTTGATAAGAGATGGCTCAATGGCAACTGCTATGAAGGTCACACTTCACTGTTATAAGTAGGATTCATTTAACAAGATAGCTGGGTTCACATTCTGTTAAAAGAAATAAGTTTCAACTAAATCATGCTTATCAATGGTAGGTTGTTCCTACGTTCTTTGTTCAGTTTGTGAGTTGCAGGTTTCTTCATTTATAAATTCCTTCCAAATGATTTGTATTACCATAATTAAATTATAAGCCATTTAGGGGAAATTAAACTATAACTCTGCAAATTTAAAGTTGCTTAATAAATGGAAATCCAAGGTTTGGATCAAAAGAATAGGATGCAACTGTTTCAGTCAAAGTCTAGCACTGGTGCATATTAAGAATACCAAGTTTCACCAACCTTCAACTTTTAAATCTTCAGATGTTGAGGTGCTCATTTAATTTTTATATAATTGTAGCATTTATTGAAATTAATGTCTCACAATTAACGAAAAAGTCAAGGTCAAAAGATGAGGATACAACTGTGCTAATCTGGAGCATAAAAGTTTTATGAAGCCAAGACATGTACATGGTAAGTTAAGAGATATGAACATGCTTATCAAAACTATACACTGCTAGTGTTTTGCATTGAATATTTTCAATGAAACACAAACAAAAAATCAAAGTCAAGAGATGGGGATGCCACAAATCATAAAAGGATAACCAACTAAATAATGATAAACAATACAATTAGGACAAATATTTATTTTTTAACTGTTTTTTTAAACAAGTTTTATATCACATGTGTAAATTCACAATATCTTTGCACATTCTGCTATCATACAAGAAGCTCCCTTATCTCTCAACATACACTCTGACAGCAAAGTTTGTACAGGATACCAATTTACATATCATATTAAGTGAAAACAAATAAAGTAAAGTTTTAAAATATAACCAATATTTTCAGCTAAGAAGTTCATGAAATTTTTTCAGTAAATAGTTCATTATTCTAAATTATACAGTTTCATCTTTACAAACACTAACACACTTTACAATAATTTATGTGATGTCAATAATAAAGTATAAACTCTCATGAAATGCTCGGCATGTGTCTAACATCTGGTGTGTAACACCCAAGGATGACATAAACTTGTAGTGAATTTGATTTCCACATGAACACACATTCTTGGCACCAAACATGAGACTCATTGACTAGTGTCCTATAACGAGGACAGTCTTATGTCGATGCTGGCTCAGTTGCAGGGATCTCCTTTTCCTTTTCTTTGTTCCAGTTCTTCAAGCCTTCAGGTAACTCAGTGTCTTCCTCAAAGGAACCTGAACAATTAAAAAAAAAAGAATTCATTGTCTATGTTTTCATAACTGAAGCCAGTTACTACAATGACAGAACAGATACATGTGAGAATGGAGCTCATGCAATAAGTCAAAATATGTGGTAAACTAATGAGTTATTTTAATGGTCATGAGATGGGGTTAAAGCGTTTGGTTACCTTATACAAACTCTAACGGTAATGACTTGGATTAAAGGTCACCTAATGAGTATGTTAATGGTCATGACGGCTTAAAAGCAGGTGGTAAAAATCTAATGAGTAATTAAATGGTCATGATTTGGGTTAAAAGTGACATTCTTTTAAGGGCAAGACAAGAAATGAGCAATATATCATTGCCTTCAATTGACATATATTTGATTTTCAAATAAATATATATTCTTAAAACAACTTTAATATCCTGTTGACTTTTAATGACCATTATTGTTTCTTCATTAAATAAACTGTTAACACAGAGACATGTCTCGCCTGTCGCAACTGGACACAGTATAAAATGATTTAAAAATCCTCTTTAAAATGATCTTAACTGATGCTTAAGCAGCTGCATACCAAATATAAATGGTAAACCATAACTGCTTTATATAAAACACTCATGACATAAGTAAAAAGTTAAAAAGTGTAAAATCTCAAAGTCAGTAGACTGTGACTGCAGGAGCTTACAGATAAAATACTTTTGAAATTGATGTGTACTGATGCTAATGCAAGTGCATACCCAATATCAATGGTGAACCATAGCTGCTTCATGTTAAACAGACGCAAGAAAAAAGGTTTACCTCGGCCAAATCGGTGTTAAATTTCAAAGTCAGTTGGCCGTGACTGCAGGAGCATACAGATAAAATGCTTTTGAAATTGATCTATGCTAATGCTAATGCAAGTGCATACCCAATATCAATGGTGAACCATAACCACTTCATATTAAACAGACGTAAGAAAAAAGGTTAACCTCAGCCAAATCAGTGTAAAATTTCAAAGTCAGTTGGCCGTGACTGCAGGAGCATACAGATAAAATGCTTTTGAAATTGATCTGTGCTAATGCTAATGCAAGTGCATACCCAATATCAATGGTGAACCATAACTGCTTCATGTTAAACAGACATAAGAAAAAAGGTTTATAACCTCGGCCAAATCAGTGTAAAATTTCAAAGTCAGTAGACTGTGACTGCAGGAGCTTACAGATGAAATGCTTTTGAAATTGATCTGTACTAATGCTAATGCAAGTGCATACCCAATATCAATGGTGAACCATAACTGCTTCATGTTAAACAGACGTAAGAAAAAAGGTTAACCTCAGCCAAATCAGTGTAAAATTTCAAAGTCAGTAGACCGTGACTGCAGGAGCATTCAGGTAAAATCCTTTTAAAACTGATCTGTACTGATGCTGATGCAACTGCATACCAAATATCAATGGTGAAACATAACTAGTTCACACAAAACAGACTTAAGCAAAAACTTTAACCAATTGTGGCCGCTGCCGTCGCCAGAATCACCATACCTAAGTCTCGCTTTTTGCGACATACGTCGCAGGCGAGACAAAAATATACAATATGTCAGACTATACCTGTTCCCTCTACAAATTCTTCATATGTTGATTTTTCAGCAAATGGTCTCTTGCCTAATAATTCTACCATGTCATCTTTGTCAAGTTTTTCTTGTTCTAATAACCGCAATGCAACCTACAATGAATCAAATCATATGTTAGTATTGCAAAAATTTCCTCTTATGTTCTAGTGTACAGACGTTATGTTAAAGTCTACTTAACACACTCTTCCACTACTGAATAACAAAGTTAATCCTTGAGGAATAAGTGCATGCGACACAACCTACAATATTAACAACAATTTAATAAATCCAAAACAGAAAACTGCAAGCAGCCTTCAATGTGACAGGCAGTCGCTGCTCGCTCATCTTTAACTCATATAAAAAAAAAAACACCAAATGGTATACTTTTTTTTGAAGATAAAGAAGCAACTTTTTAACTTTTTTTTCTTGATGCCTTTAATCTTGTTTTCTGAATTTATCAGGTCAAAGATTTTACCTTTTAAGGATAATCTTTTCGTCAAACTTTTAACCAATAGTTTTTGAGAGAGTATAAATAAATATGATCGCTAACACATGCTTTTTATGAAATAATTAAATATAACATGACTCGCAAAACAAATCTTTAAAAAGAGCGGTGAAAAAATTGGTTGTTGTATTTGTATTAAATTCGTGTTAAAAATAAACATATTAAAGAAACACTTTTTCACCCAAACAACTTTTGACAAGTAGGGAGATTTTATGGCCATGTTTACCTTTTTGATTGTCCATTTACCAATACACTTAATAAAATAGAAGTCAATAAGTGGAACATAACATTACTTTATAAGGAGATATTACCCATGTTAAACAAAATAACGTTTAAAACCAATGATATTTGGTATTTGCGAAATATGAGCAAGGAAGTTAAAGAATACATGTTTATGTTGGGAACTTTTCTATCAAAACGACGAAAAAGTTTTACCATTTTTCCCCATTTGAAAGGTCAATCTTTTACAATTTTGATTGATATATAGGTCAAACGAAATCTAGAAAACCCGACCTGTTTATCATATGCATGTAACATTAAAATTTTTTGATAAGTAAGACCTTTAAAAATATTCTAAGTTAATATCACCTAGACATATTTATACTATTCTAAAGTTAACAAGCCTGGCTAAACTTATGACCTTTGACATATTAACCCAAAAATCCAAAGGCTTATATCTTATCTCAAAATCTTTAATGTGTGTAAGTTTCATAAAATTCTATCATGGCATTCAAAAGTTTATATGCTCCAGAAACCAAGCCATTGTACAGAAAGCTGAATTCTACAGTCCCATGCTTTCGCTGAAACATTGTGGAGAAAAATCTGTAACTAATTTTCTGATATCTTTTAACAAATACGATTTTTTGTGTGTTTCATTTACAAACACAAACACATATTTTATTATTGTTTTGAACCTTTTTGTTTCTTTTTCTTTTTTTACCTTTTCTACTTTTTCTTTATTATCTGTTAACAACTTGTATGTCCTATCGTAGGCTCCAGACACAATCTTCCTAACTTCTTCATCTATAACCTGAGCAGTCTGTTCACTATAAGGTTTATCTACTACTAACTGTCCAGGTTCTGGCATATCAAACGACAGCTGTCCTACGGCTTTGTTCATACCAAAATGTACCACCTACAACCACCAAAAGTCATATCTAATATGTGTCTAGAAATTCAACCAATGTATAGAATAGAATGTATTAGACTTTTTTTCATGAATACAAAAACAAATTGTGATTTTTTATATAGTTAACATGATTGAGTTGATAGCTGAATTTTAGATCAGGGGAAATAAATTGCTCTGTAAAAACATTTTTTTTCCAGAGATGTAATTCATTTCATTGAGGCTTTTTCTCTAATACATAAGGTAAAAATTTGTACCACATTTCTGAAAGTCACAAGATAGAAAAACTCACAATGATGATTTGTACTTAATTTTCACTATTATTTTAAGAGTTTCAATAACTATTTAAAGGAGGATAGACACATAACAGAGAGGAGTGGAGACAGGGCATAACAAGGACTAGGTAGGTAAATGGAAATAAATATTAGAGAAGACAATAACATACCTGTGAATAAGCATTCTGTGTGACTTTTTTAAGATCATCTTGTGCCCCTGTTGTAATTCTACCAAAGAACAGCTGTTCTGAAGCCCTCCCTCCTAAGGCGACACACATTCTGTCCATCAGCTGTATATAGATAAACATGATAAAGGAGGGATAGAAATGGCATTATTGGAGTGGCCATATTAGTACAGAATTTAATAGACTTTTGATTGGTTTGGATTTTCTTTGTTCTCAACTTATGATTATGTGTTATTTTTTTCTTATTCATATTCAATTTTTACAGCTTAAAAGTAAACTGACTTGTGTACTTTTGTCATGTGGAATAAAATAGAAAATCTATCTAAACTTTAAATTTCTTGCACGTGAATAGAACATACCAAAGTGTAATACATGTATTGAAATAATATTTAAAAAGGCTGTTTCAGAACATAGTGTGAAGAGAGCTTTTTATTTTCACCATCCATGTCACAAATATAGTATTAATATCATTCTGGCCTTATAAAATAAAAATTATTTGGAAGGAAATATATGAACTTCCACTCTTTAATGTTTAAGATACCTGTTCAGTGGTATACAAGAATTGCTCTTTAGGTAAATACTGTGCATAACCAAGTCCCTTTCCTCTTGGAATAATAGACACCTTAAATCAGACAATGTCCAATTATTCATCATAGATATAAGTATTATCTACATTTTAAGGTAGATTTTATAGAATATGTGTACTATTTTTCTATTCAAGGTTTCTTGCTACTTTGCATATCTGCTAAAGAAACCTGTACTTTATTTCTCCATTTAATATTGTTTTCATCTCATATCATTAATATCATTTCGGTTAATTGCATAAACTTCTCTGACAAATTGATTATGCCATTATTATGCCATTAAGAAGAATCCGCCGTTTTGCTATCATTTTTATCTTCCACCAGAATACAATAAATGACAAATCTAGAGGGGGCAAAAATCATGATATACAGTTTTACAAATGGTTGACAGGCATTATTCATGCTAAAAAATCTAGTTTACCACTTGTTTATGTGAGCTGCTTATCGCACACTAATCCCACTTCTCATTGTCACAAGGTGCATTTTTCAGGTGGGAATATCTCTTAGTGGAGTGGAATATGCAAGAAAGTCTCATCATGCAAAAAGGGTTAATGCGATTGAAGAAAAAGGTTTACCTTTAAAAGGGGATCAGCATGTTCTAAGAACCAACCAGCTACAGCATGTCCTGCCTCGTGATATGCCACTGTTTTCTTTTCTTCTGGTTGTAAAACTTGAGTCTTCTTTTCAAGACCTGAAATATGACAAAAACATAATAACAATTCCTCGATGATCTTTTACAACAGTGCAATATGAACAATAAGTACATACAATTACCATTTACACTATATTGAAGTTAGTTGGTTTTCGGACAAAGAATTTGTTTAATTGCATGTTTTCCTAGGTAGTTTTTATATTTTCTATGTGACTCCATCACATTTTCAATAATTTGTTCATATGCATTTATTATTATTAAGTCCCCCAAACAACGTTTGGGGACTTATTGTTTTTGCACCGTTTCTTATTATGTCACTCCACATCGTGGATGTGACATGTTGTTATTCTATGTTTCTTCTTATTATTATTATTATTCTCTTTCCAATGAATTTTGTCCAGGGATTTTTGAGGAAACCGCTTGATCAAATGTTTTGAAATTTTGAATGTAATTAGGCTATCATTTGAAGTTATACCAAATTTATTTTTTTAGTCAATCTAAGCAGCCATTTTTAAATTATATTGATTTTAAAATTTTAAAATTCCCATAGGTTTAACATTGGCTGGCAGAAAGCCAAGTTGGTATTGATTTTCTCAGTTAACATGCGTCGTCTGCTACAGGTAAATAATGAGTTTTTCCAAAGCTTTTTAAGAAAACCACTTGATTAATTGTTTTGAAATTTTAAGCATGCTTCAACAATAATTTAAAGTTTTATCAATTTTTTTTTTAAGTTGATCGAAGCAGGCATTTTCAAATAATCGCCAATTAAAGATTTTCTGTTTTTCCCATAGGATTAACATTGACTGGCAAAATGCCAAGTTAGTATTGATTTTCTGTCAAGATAGCATCATATTTATTTATAAACATATCATTAGGATGACTCATGGAAAATTTTGATAGGACAAAGGTAAAGGTCATGATGACATATTGTAATTTATAAAGACAAGTTTGTATTGATTTTCTGTCACTATGTGTCATTTCTATTTATAAACATCATTAGGATGACTCATGGACAATTTTGTTAGGACAAAGGTAAAGGTCATGATGACATTATTTTATTCATTGAAGAACTTATAAAACTATTAACATGACAAGTTTGTATTGATTTTCTGTCAACATGTGTCATCCTGCTGCAGTAATTTCTATTTATATACCTTTCATTGAGTAATTTTTAATTATAAATCTTGTGAAAAAATTTTGCTTGAACAAGGTAAATGTCATGGTGACATATAATAATTCAATGAGCTTATAACATGTACTTGATAAACTTTACACACAAAATGGAGTGACATATGCTATTTCTTGAAATGGCATTTATATCTAGTTAAGGTCTTTCCCTTCCACAGAAGGAAAGACCTTACTGTATTTCTTATGATTATTATTAAGGTCTTTCCCTTTACAGAAGGAAAGACCTTACTGTATTTCTTATGATTATTATTAAGGTCTTTCCCTTTACAGAAGGAAAGACCTTACTGTATTTCTTATGATTATTATTATTATTATTCTTCTTTTCTTCCCTCAAAAAACGAAAAGTGTCTTAACCGATCTTAACGAAAGTTGGCACACTTAATCATCAGTACCAGGACTCGACGTGACTCATGCTTTGAAACGAATCTATTTTTAGTAACAGAGTTATCTGCCCGTAACCCAAAAACCTTGTCTGCAGATTAACTCAGAAACCATAACTGTTATCAAAAATCTGAAGTGTGGAATTTGTTACCTGACTTCTGGCCATGATTTGTCATGCAAAAAAAAAAGTTTTCGAACAACTTCCTGGTTACGCGTTTTTGACCCGAAAAGTGTTGCGATGCGCCAACAAAATTTTTTTCAAAACGGTTAGTCCTACAGACTTGGGACCTTCACCAATCGTCTTAGGTGACATAAGTTGCATCCGAAAATATATATGTCATAGGTCAAATCTCAAGTTTGAATTATTGCGTCATGACTAAATATAGGAATGTATTGCGCAATGTATAGTAATCCATATGTAACAATGTAATGGTAAGGAAAAGTCCATAGCAACCATATATTTTCACAATCAGTTAGGAAGGGGCTATAATTTTGGTCCAAGGTCAAAGGTCAAAGGTCAAGGTCAGTCCATAGCAACAAGGTAACCTTAAGGAAAAATCCATAGCAACCATATATTTTCACAATCAGTTAGGAAGGGGCTGTAATTTCGGTCCAAGGTCAAAGGTCATAGGTCAAGGTAGTCCTTAGCAACAAGGTAACCTTAAGGAAAAGTCCATAGCAACCATATATTTTATGAATCCAGACTACTTGCTGAGATTATATTTTATCTTTTTGTGACCGGAAGTGACCTTTTGTCCATAGCAACCGACCTAAAAGTCCATAGCAACCATATATTTTATGACTCCTGACTACCTGCTGAGTTTAAATTTCAATATTTTATGACCGGAAGTGACGTTTTGTTCATAGCAACCGACCTAAAAGTCCATAGCAACCATATATTTTATGACTCCTGACTACCTGCTGAGTTTAAATTTCAATATTTTATGACCGGAAGTGACGCTTTGTTCATAGCAACCGACCTAAAAGTCCATAGCAACCATATATTTAATGACTCCTGACTACCTGCTGAGATGAAATTTCAATATTTTATGACCGGAAGTGACGCTTTGTTCATAGCAACCGACCTAAAAGTCCATAGCAACCATATATTTTATGACTCCTGACTACCTGCTGAGATGAAATTTCAATATTTGATGACCGGAAGTGACGTTTTGTTCATAATAACCGACCTAAAAGTCCATAGCAACCATATATTATATGACTGCTGACTACCTGCTGAGTTTAAATTTCAATATTTTATGCCCGGAAGTGATGTTTTGTTCATAGCAACCGACCTAAAAGTCCATTGCAACCATATATTTTATGACTCCTGACCACCTGCTGAGTTTAAATTTCAATATTTTATGACCGGAAGTGATGTTTTGTTCATAGCAACCGACCTAAGAGTCCATTGCAACCAAATATTTCTAATCAGGAGTACCTACCAGGTTGATATATCCAAAAATGGTTTCATTCAGTTAGGAATTTATTTCTATTGGAGGACACAAATAGGGAAAGACCTCGCGATCGTTCTTTGAACGATTGTAATTTAATTATTATTATTCTTCTTTTCTTCCCTCAAAAAACGAAAAGTGTCTTAACCGATCTTAACGAAAGTTGGCACACTTAATCATCACTACCAGGACTCGACGTGACTCATGCTTTGAAACAAATCTATTTTTAGTAACAGAGTTATCTGCCGATAACCCAAAAACCTTGTCTGCAGATTAACTCAGAAACCATAACTGTTATCAAAAATCTGAAGTGTGGAATTTGTTACCTGACTTCTGGCCATGATTTGTCATGCAAAAAAAAAATTTTCGAACAACTTCCTGGTTACGCGTTTTTGACCCGAAAAGTGTCGCGATGCGCCAACAAATTTTTTTTTCAAAACGGTTAGTCCTACAGACTTGGGACCTTCACCAATCGTCTTAGGTGACATAAGTTGCATCCGAAAATATATATGTCATAGGTCAAATCTCAAGTTTGAATTATTGCGTCATGACTAAATATAGGAATGTATTGCGCAATGTATGGTAATCCATATGTAACAATGTAATGTTAAGGAAAAGTCCATAGCAACCATACATTTTCACAATCAGTTAGGAAGGGGCTATTATTTGGGCCCAAGGTCAAAGGTCAAAGGTCAAGGTCAGTCCATAGCAACAAGGTTACCTTAAGGAAAAATCCATAGCAACCATATATTTTCACAATCAGTTAGGAAGGGGCTGTAATTTAGGTCCAAGGTCAAAGGTCATAGATCAAGGTCAGTCCTTAGCAACAAGGTAACCTTAAGGAAAAGTCCATAGCAACCATATATTTTATGAATCCAGACTACTTGCTGAGTTTAAATTTTATCTTGTTGTGACCGGAAGTGACCTTTTGTCCATAGCAACCGACCTAAAAGTCCATAGCAACCATATATTTTATGACTCCTGACTACCTGCTGAGTTTAAATTTCAATATTTTATGACCGGAAGTGATGTTTTGTTCATAGCAACCGACCTAAAAGTCCATAGCAACCATATATTTTATGACTCCTGACTACCTTCTGAGTTTAAATTTCAATATTTTATGACCGAAAGTGATGTTTTGTTCATAGCAACCGACCTAAAAGTCCATAGCAACCATATATTTTATGACTCCTGACTACCTGCTGAGTTTAGATTTCAATATTTTATGACCGGAAGTGATGTTTGTTCATAACAACCGACCTAAAAGTCCATAGCAACCATATATTTTATGACTCCTGACTACCTGCTGAGTTTAAAATTCTATATTCTATGACCGGAAGTGATGTTTTGTTCATAGCAACCGACCTAAAAGTCCATAGCAACCATATATTTTATGACTCCTGACTACCTGCTGAGTTTAAATTTCTATATTCTATGACCGGAAGTGATGTTTTGTTCATAGCAACCGACCTAAAAGTCCATAGCAACCATATATTTTATGACTCCTGACTACCTGCTGAGTTTAAAATTCAATATTTTATGACCGGAAGTGATTTTATGTTCATAGCAACCAACCTGAAAGTCCATAGCAACCAAATATTTCTAATCTGGAGTACCTACAAAGTTGATGTATCCAAAAATTGTATCATTCAGTTAAGAATCTATTTCTATTGGAGGACACAAATAGGGAAAGACCTCGCGATCGTTCTTTGAACGATTGTAATTTAATTATTATTATTATTATTTTTTTTTTTCTGCCGCAGATGTCAAAAAAGTGTCGCGACCTATCATTACGAAACTTAGTACTATTAATCGACACTACCAGGGCTCGACTTGAGTCGGCCTGCGAAACCGATCTATTTTTAGTAACAGAGTTATCTGCCCGGAACCCAAAAACCTTGTCTGCAGATAAAGTCAGAAACCGTAACCGTTAACAAAAATCTGAAGCAGGGGAAATGTTGCTAGACTCCTGGTCATGATTCGTCACGCAAAAAATTGTTTTTCGATCAACTTCCTGGTTACGCGTTTTTGACCCGAAAAGTGTCACGACTCGTCAATTTTTTTTTCTTCAAAACGGTTTGTCCTAGAGACTTGGGACCTTTAAGAATCATCCTAAAAGACATATGTTACATCTAAAAATGTCAAGGTCAAAGGTCAAATCTCAAGGTCAGAGGTCATGGTACACCTTGTCTGCAGTATAGCTCAAAAACCATACAAAATTGAAGCAGACATGTAATGAGGAAAATACTCGTCTCATTTAGACCTTTATTTGATATAAAGGGTCGAACACTGTACGACAAACCGTTTTCGAGTTATGGCTCTTGACGCGTTTCGGCTTATTCGTTTTTGGCTTATAACTTTTAAACCATCAAAGATAATATAGTAAACATATGGGTTTTTTGTGACCGTCATTATGAGTCCTTCAATTTAAGACCAAAGTCGAATGGTTACGGGCAGCCATTTTCAAAATGGCCGACACCCTTAACAGTTTTTATGAAATAACACTTAAACCGTACAAAATTGAAGCGGACAATACATGGGAAAAATATTCCCCATGTCAAAATCTACAAAAAATGTTTCAGGTGCGAAAGCGTAAAACTTGTCGTTTTTGAGTTATTGCCCTTGATTCGTATTTTTAAAATGA
The DNA here is from genome assembly GCA_963971305.1 of Arcuatula senhousia. NCBI lineage: Eukaryota > Metazoa > Mollusca > Bivalvia > Mytilida > Mytilidae > Arcuatula > Arcuatula senhousia. The sequence continues at coordinate 8,126,432 of OZ020306.1, forward strand.
TTTTTTGTTTATAACTTTTTAACCATAAAAGATGGTGAATGAAACAAAGGGTTCATTTGACAGAGAATTAAAATACCTACAATTTGAACCCAAACAGTACATGATTCGATTGAACGGTTTCAAAATGGCGGCCAAAACAAGTTTCGCAAAACACGTTTTTTGCCCATAACTTGAAAACTATAACAGATAGTATAGTAAACATGTATACTTAAATGAATCAGAATGCAAAGAGCTACAATTTGGGTCCAAGGTCAAAGGTCATGGGTCAAGGTCATTCCCTAGCAACAAGGTAACCTTAATGAAAAGTCCATAGCAACCATACATATTCTTAAACCAGACTACTTTCTGAGTTAAGATGTTAGTTTTTTCAACCGGAAGTGACATTTAGTCCATAGCAACCAACATAAAAGTCCTTAGCAACCATACTTTTTCTGACTGTAGGCCCCCTAATCTTCATTCTGGAGCCTATATCACAATAATTGGCAACATCTTGTCATAAACAAAGTGACTCAAATGTCTTTAGTACTTGTATAAAATACCATAACAAAAACATTAGACAGGGAAAGACCTCACATTTGTTCTCTGAACAAATGACTTTTTAATTATTTTTATTCTTCTTCTTCTTATTCTTCCGCTTAGTCGTGAACTTGTCCGGAGAACCCAGAGAAAACGACTCAACATATCAATATGAAACTTGGCAGGATAATAGATTGTAAAGAAAGGAAGCTTCGTTGACAATAGGAATTTTCAAAATGGCCGTCGTTTCCATGGAAACAGGAAAATGGACTAAATATTGGACATTGCAATATCTCGGTAACCTAGGTGCGCAGGGTTCTGAAATTTTGTAGGTTGATAGAGCAAAACATTCTCTTTAATAATATGAAAAAAAATTTTGAAGCGATATTTACGGTTTTCGAGATATAAATAAAAATATGATTTCAAGGGAGATAATCAGGTCAAAATTTTCAAAGTGCTCCGATTTACATGAAAATTGATATTTAGGGGTTTTTTGACATGCTGAAGAGAATAGTGGCAAATACGGGTCGTTTGGGGGACTTTGTGACTTGCTTGCAATCACAGTTAATACTTGTTTTAAATGCATTTACTATTATATTGATGTGTGGGAGTCTATTTGAGAAACCATGCTTTGAATCTGTTGAAATAAAATTATAGGTGGTTTGGTCTGAAAAAAGTACCGGTACCATCCATTTACCCCCTACAACTTTTACTGGAATATTTTTTCACAAAATACAATAATTTTAGGATAATTAATTGGGTCGAGTGAATAACCAAAATATGATCACAAGTCGGTGAACGCATCATGATTTAACGAGTGTGCGGAACTTGTTACGTGCACAAGTTAAATCTGAGTGATCATATTTTTGTTATTCATGAGAGCGTATTTATTACATAGATAAAAACGCCAATATTCAATCATTTTTTACCAAATTTATGAAGGGCGTATGAATTTAGATGATCAACAGTCATGCTGACAACGCAATACAATTCATGACGTCATAATTGAAAGTTTTGAATCAAAATTGACAGCTTGGCAGGAAATGACGCAAGACAGAAAAAATTTCACACTGTGAATTTACCATATTTTATTTCACAAGGAAAAATCGGAATTTCACATGCATCTATGTAACAATAATCAGATATAAATCAGACTGAAGACCAATTTACCTGCCACAACCCTTTCTATAGCTTGTTCAAAATGTTTCTGTACAATACTGGTTTGTAGATCTCTAGCAGCAATAAGAGCAGCTTCATTACATACATTAGCAATATCAGCACCTGCAAAATTAATAAAATACAATCAACATGAATCTTACCTGAAAAGCATAACTTTATATTGTAAAAGCTTTATTGATAAATAAAATTCTTTAAAACTGTGTGTTTGACAAATACTGTGTTCTAATATGGATCTAGAAATTTTCATACAAAGAGGGGGCATTAGCAAAAATTAAATTTTGTTTTGGGCAAGAATTTTTGCTACTTCTTACAGGTGCTACATGGATTTATTAAAGATAGATAATTACTAACCAGAAAAGCCAGGAGTTAAAGCTGCCATCTTCCTTGACAATTCATTCTTGTCTAGTGTTGTCTTTAAATTTGATAAATGAACTTTAAATATAGATGCTCTGAAAAAAAAGTAATATGTACATGTAGATTAACTTCAATAAATGTGCTCTGCACAATACATGTGATTTTTTTGGGTCAAAATATATTGCCCTATGCCAGGCAGTAACATGTGATAAATTGATAATCAAATTATTGAATGATGGATAAATCTACATTTGTAATTTTAATGCAAAAGATTGTTCCCATATTGCAACAGAAAGCATCTAAAGAGAATCTAATGAACAAAATGTGTAATGGTTGATTAATATCAGCCAATTAAAAACTTGTGTTTCTATTCAATAACTGTATTTCATTCTTGAATTAAATATTAAAATATGACAAATTTTCAAAATGACTTGGAAAGCAAAACAAACCTTCCTTTTATATCAGGTGATGGAACAAAAATCTGTCTATCAAATCGACCAGGTCGTAATAAAGCAGGGTCTAATATATCTACTCTGTTGGTAGCTGCTAATACTACTACATTTGATTGTGTATTAAAACCTGTAATATTCAAATAAGATAATAGCTTTACCAAAGATTACAGCTAAAATGATTCTCAACAGTTATTACAATACCAAGACAGGTCATCCAATAAATGCTCAATGAATTCAACTCTTTGGAACATTAAAGTTTAGTGAAATGAAAGAAATGCCTTTGCATAGCAAACAACAACAACAAATTCTGTCAGAGTAAAAAAATGGCCATATTTCGTTAAATAGGAAGTAGGTAAGCAACAGACCTCAAATTGAATGATCCTACATTAAGGGCCCCACCCTGATGCTGTTTACACAATATCAAGTGCTGAGAAAACTGTTATGAAAATTCCTTTTTTTTTTGCAAAGTGGGGAACAAAATAAAGTGCAGTCCATTCCCACCTTCTATGATAGCCTTGAGATTATCAGATACATACCATCCATTTCTACCAGTAACTGATTTAAAGTATTTTCTTGTTCACTATGACCTCCAAAACTTTTGCCACCTCTTTTTCGACCGATAGCATCTATTTCATCAATAAATAATATACATGGTGCATTCTTTCTGGCTTGTGTGAACATATCTCTGACCTATAAATGTAAAATGTTCAGCACTTAACATGCAATATACAGGTCAGATATGAATATAATATCCCTAATAATTTAACTTATTTGCACATATTGAACTCTATATTTTGAATAAACTGTTTCAGAGAGCAACGAATTTTAGTGCATAATCTACGTTTGATGTTCTTTCTTCATGCAAAGTTTCATCAAAACAAATCAAAGAGATATATCAATGGAGTTGTGCTTAAAAGACATGTGGAAAGACAGATAGACATGGTGATTCCTATAGACTACTGAAACTTTGTTTCTAAGGTTCAGATTCATGGTACAAATATTAACTTGAGAAGAATTTAGAGAGCTTTAAACATGCTGAATGCAGACAAGACAGTTCATTTTCCTTAAAAATCATTATTGTACATTTGAACTTATTCAATAGTTTATATCTTTGTTTTTTCATTACATTAAGGAAAATATTCAATTCAATACACATGTATATCAATTGTCATTCTTACCCTGGCAGGACCAACACCAACAAAGACTTCCAGAAATTCAGATCCCGAAATAGAAATAAAAGGCACATTAGCCTCTCCAGCTGTAGCCTTAGCTAGCAATGTTTTACCAGTTCCTGGAGGGCCTGTCAGAATAGCTCCCTTGGGAATTTTAGCTCCTAAATCCAAATACTGTTTAGGATTTTTCAAAAAGTTCACAAATTCCATGATTTCAATTTTGGCTTCTTCACAACCAGCTACATCACTGTAAAAGAAATATACAAAAATATCACACAAGCTCCCAAAACATCACATTATTACCCATATCTTTACTTCATAAAATCTGGCATATGTTTCTCTTCAATATTAAGAGGATCTGGCATACGTTTCTCTCCAATATTAAGAGGAAAATGATTCATCAAAAATATTGGAAATTGCAGCATTTTGGCTGACAGCTAGGTTCAAAACATTCACATGGCCACTAAAAAATAACAAATGGTAAGGCTCTAAACTCATGTGGAATAACAATAATCAATTAATCAGATAGTTTTGGTTAAAATGTGACCAAGGAGAGATATAATCTATTATTTTGATAAGTTAAATAGTATTTCCAATGTTTAAGTTATTCAACAGCAATTTGCACTTGTCCTTGACATCAATAGCCTTTGCTCCTGCATGGAAATAGTCTAACTTAATAATTTTGTATTTCAGATATAAATGAAGTTATAATGCTTGTTTTATCTGTGTAATAAATAGTATAACTAATTCAAGATTTCAAATATGAGAAATATTCGACCAAGCATCCTATGTGCACTCATGCATTATTGGGATAATAAAAAAATTGAACTAGATTATTTCAGGTTTAACAAATTGAACACCACTGATTTGAAACAATAAAACTTGTAAATATTCAGACACCTTTAATAGAACTTACGCAAATTTAACACCAATATCTTTTTTCAGAACTTTAGCTGTAGATTTTCCAAAACCAAACATTCCCCCTGGTCCTCCTCTTTTTGACATACCCTGAAAATAAATGGGACATAGCATGGAATTTATTATATCTGATACATGTATATTCAATTGTAAATTTCTTGACAAGCCAATGAGGGCTAAAACTAGCTCGAACAGGTGATATATTAACCTAACTACTATAAAACTAGCTCAAACAGTTTGATAATTAACCTAACCAATAGTCCAATATTGAGACTTTTTTTGTAAGTTACAATTTTACAAGCTGTTTTGTTAAGACAATGTGAATTTGACTTGAAGGTGAGACATCTATTGCCCACTGCCAATAGTACTTTCATTGTAAAATTGACAGATATTAACAATATTTACATAATGAAGATGGTTTATCTTTCAGCTTCTGTGAGGAATTCATCATCTTGAGTTTTTATCACACATATAGAAATAACTTAAATGACAACTATAAATATGGATATAAAAACCTACAGATATTTGCTCAAGAGAATTACAACCTTACGTTTGTTCACTTCTTACCTTCATTGATGAGAAGAGAAAGAAACCAATAATAAGAAGTGGTGCCAAACTCAAAAGGGTACTAAATATAGCGCTCCTGAAATAGAAATGGGATAAACCATTAGTCCCTCTTAACAATTCAGTCCCTAAAAATAGTTCCTATGAAAATCAGATGTAACTTTCTGAGTAAATCAAGTTTGTGACTGGACAATTAGATCGGAACTAGCGACAGGTTTGTTATGACGTAAAGTCGTAGCAAAATTTCTCACGTCCCTAGGTATTTAAAAGTTTGTCATTGGTTAAAATTTTGATTGTTACAAAAATAGAATATGGAAGGTATCATTGCAACGACCCTAATTGAATTCTCTCCCTACTCACTTTCCTGGTTCATTCCTGTACACAACATTTACATAATCTGCAGGTTCTATATTGTTTTCTACTTGTGCTGCTTCTAGATTTCTCTCAAAGGCTTCTATACTGCCAATGTTAAACCATGGTATTGTCTGAAAAATTGAACAAGACACATATTACAGTAATTAAATCATTATTCATTATTACATGTACCAAGACCAAACTAAACTATTAATTGGGTTCTTGAATTTTAAATGAAAATAAAATTTTGATGTTACTAGTGAAGCAAAAACATAACCATAAGTCATAAATAATATTGCAAACACAATTTAAAGGTGCCAGCTATTTAAACCTTATATAAGCTTGTATGTAAAATTCATGTAAATTAGTTTACATTATTCTGTACATTCCTTGAAGGGTTATAAACAATTTGCTTATATTTTGCATCATATTTTTTTTCTTTATCTGTCTTAACCCTTCTGTTCAATTGTGGATCTTTAATTTGCCAATAATAATGGAGGTCTTGTCACAAACAACTATTCAACATTGTATAATTCATTTTCTTGTTAAGTCCAAAAACTGGACTTGATAATATAATTTAACTTACAGTAGATGCTCCTGATGTTAAACGGACTCGCACCCATTCTTTCTCATAAACTTCTAATTTGTCCACCTTAAAAGAGAAAATTCTTTTTTTAATTGTTGTTTTACATATTGACAAGTACACAATAAGTGATAAAGGTGTTACAGTTTTTCAGTGCAAACAGACCATACATTGTAGTCAGTTTCAATTGTAAGGAAACCAGAGCAATCTGATCATGAGGAAACCAATGACAGGTAACTGACAAATATAATGATATATAGGTGTACAAGTCCCATTTTTTGAAAATTACAAAAATACCAGAAGAGTTATTGAATCGCTAACAATAGAAAATACTTAAAAAGTAGTCTATTTTTTTACAATCAAAACAATTTATATAGGAGGTAAAAAATTGGTACTTAAAAGCAAGAAATCTCTCTGTGTATAAATTACGAACCCTTCCAGCATATAAATAATCCTTAACAAATTCTTTCCAAGTTATTTCTTCATAACGTGACTGTTCCATTAACAAGTATGCCGCTCCTAAAGCAACTCCTGCTCCTAGTAACATCCATAATTGATTATTGTTATTTGGATCTTGAGGGCCTCTGTTAAATAGAAAACAAAAGATAACTTGCAGTGGCCTGGCTATTATGTGTGCGATTGGCCCACATTGAGTTTAGCGGATGAATGTTTAAAAAAAGATTGGTAATATCATTTTTAAGGGAAAAAATTGAAACATGTATGTACATGAAGTGAAGTTGGTTCATTTAAAAGTTCTTCAGGTGGAAAACACCCTAAAATGCTGCCTAAGCAGTAGTTATTGTTTGCAATCTTGCAATTAGTCCTAAAACTCTAAAATCCTAATGATTCAAAACCAAACTTGGAGATGTTACTCCTTATGAATATAAAAAAACTGACATAACTATGATAAGAGCAAACATAATCTGAACTTTATCAGTATTTCATCTGATTATTAAGAGCCTGTTCATGAGAAAACCATGCAAAATCGTCCAATAGCAATGTTTTCATTTTTGTAAAAGGTATAGTACAACTGAAAGACCATCCTATAAGACTTATTCAGGAAAATTTTTTCCTTCGAAAAATCAAAGATGGCCGCCCTACAGGCCTTAATAGCTATATATAGCATTCATCTGATTTTTCAGTGATTTCAATAATTTTTTTTAAGAAAGTAAGACATTTTCATTGTGATTTTTTTAGTTTACGTATATTGAATGACAATTGTAACAATATTTTTTGAAAAAGTGATGTTTCGTCTTTTAAATACAGTGTAATTTTCGTAATTCATAATTTTGGTTCCTCTGGTACCGTTAGGTAGGACTTGGGCAGTATTCCAGACTGTTCAAAAATGCTAAAATTTGTTATTTTTAAGGGCACTTATTGTCCAAGGTAACGCTTTTTTATCCTTATCTTTTAGTAATTCCAAAACAATAACATATCAAGACAAACTTATCAAAAAGCCGAGCTGGGATTTTACATTTTGACTTAGCCACAGCCCCGGAAAACAAAGACATGTTTTATTAATTCTTCATAAAATCTACTTTTTGGAAGATTCAGTTTAAAACTCTGAATGTGTTTGCTATGAAACAAAATACATTTAGAACATTTGATACAACAGATGATCACAATACAAGTACCATTTAAGGGTCGAGAAAGACATATACTTGGGGATTAAGGGTGAAAGATGGGAATATCTTGTGTATTTTGATGAAATATACAGAAATGGCCAACTTTAGGGGACTATTTTTCATGAATGAAGGGTTGGACTATTAATATGGAATATCTTTCCAAAAGACTGTTCTATGGTCTATACAAAAACATATTTTTAACTTTGCTTTCGGTCATCCCTTACATGTTACAGCATTACAAAAATGGAGATTTGGCCATTTTAGCACATGGCTAAAATGGGCTTTGGGGGCCTAATAGTGGCATCTTTTTGAAATAATTAATAGATGTACAGAACAGCAGACTTTATAGGCCAAATGTATATAACTTGTTCTATATAAACAAATAATATTGTAGAAATCAAACAAAAGAGCACTTTTTACTTGGTGGTCTAATATAGCCCCCAGAGCCGTTTTACAAAATGGTCTCTAGCCACCCTTAAAATGACTAAGTCAGACCTAAATTTGAAAAAAAAATATGAACCAGGAAAATTGTTTTATTTGTAAAATTCGACCATTTTCTGCACAATAAAACATTTTGTATGGTGGATCCCGACCAAAAAAAATGTTAGTTTTTGCTTGAGGACAAGGGACTATTTCGCCAAATGGCCCTGGGAGCCATATTGGACCACCAAGTTGAAAGTGCTCTTTTGTTTGATTTCTGCAATATTATTTGTTTATATAGAACAAGTTATATACATTTGGCCTATAAAGTCTGCTGTTCTGTACATCTTTTAATTATTTCAAAAAGATGCCACTATTAGGCCCCCAAAGCCCATTTTAGCCATGTGCTAAAATGGCCAAATCTCCATTTTTGTAATGCTGTAACATGTAAGGGATGACCGAAAGCAAAGTTACAAATATGTTTTTGTATAGACCATAGAACAGTCTTTTGGAAAGATATTCCATATTAATAGTCCAACCCTTCATTCATGAAAAATAGTCCCCTAAAGTTGGCCATTTCTGTATATTTCATCAAAATACACAAGATATTCCCATCTTTCACCCTTAATCCCCAAGTATATGTCTTTCTCGACCCTTAAATGGTACTTGTATTGTGATCATCTGTTGTATCAAATGTTCTAAATGTATTTTGTTTCATATCAAACACATTCAGAGTTTTAAACTGAATCCTCCAAAAAGTAGATTTTATGAAGAATTAACAAAACATGTCTTTGTTTTCCGGGGCTGTGGCTAAGTCAAAATGTAAAATCCCAGCTCGGCTTTTTGATAAGTTTGTCTTGATATGTTATTGTTTTGGAATTACTAAAAGATAAGGATAAAAAAGCGTTACCTTGGACAATAAGTGCCCTTAAAAATAACAAATTTTAGCATTTTTGAACAGTCTGGAATACTGCCCAAGTCCTACCTAAAGGTACCAGAGGAACCAAAATTATGAATTACGAAAATTGAACTGTATTTGAAAGACCAAACATCACTTTTTCAAAACTAGAAAAACTGTGAGCCGCAGCTCACAAATAAATACCCCCCACCCCCAAACAAATTAATCAGATAAAATTTTAAAATAGGAGATGCACATCTACATTATGTCACAGAGATTGTGTGTAAGTTTCATGAAAATCCATCAAGGGGTTTAGGAGGAGTTGCGGATAAGAGATGGGCACCCCCCATGTAGTCGAATGGCTGAGTCCATGTATTGCTTTGGGAAACCCCAAGAATCATTCTGATAAAATTTTAGAATAGTAGGTGCACATCTACATTATGTCACAAAGATTGTGTGTAAGTTTCATGAAAATCCATCAAGGGGTTTAGGAGGAGTTGCGGATAAGAGATGGGTACCCCCATGTAGCCGAATGGCTAAGTCCATGTTTCGCTATGGGAAACCCCAAAAATCATTCTGATCAAATTTTAAAATAGAAGGTGCACATCTACATTATGTCACAAAGATTGTGTGTAAGTTTCATGAAAATCCATCAAGGGGTTTAGGAGGAGTTGAGGATAAGAGATGGGTACCCCCATGTAGCCGAATGGCTAAGTCCATGTTTTGCTATGGGAAACCCAAAAAATCATTCTGATCAAATTTTAAAATAGTAGGTGCACATCTACATTATGTCACAAAGATTGTGTGTAAGTTTCATGAAAATCCACCAAGGGGTTTAGGAGGAGTTGCGGATAAGAGATGGGTACCCCCATGTAGTCGAATGGCTAAGTCCATGTTTTGCTATGGGAAACCCCAAAAATCATTCTGATCAAATTTTAAAATAGTAGGTGCACATCTACATTATGTCACAAAGATTGTGTGTAAGTTTCATGAAAATCCACCAAGGGGTTTAGAAGGAGTTGTGGATAAGAGATGGGTACCCTGAAGTGTAACGGAAGGACGGACGGAAGGACGGACGGACACCCCTATCACTATATACCCCCCACTTTTGAAGTGGGGGGTATAAAAACATTGATACAATTTCAATTCCTTCTACGTAGACTGAAAAAATCACAATAAAAATGTCAAATTTTCAAATAAAATTTGATTGAAATAAGCAATAAATCAGATGAAAGCAATATATATCTATTGAGGCCTGTAGGGCGGCCATCTTGAATTTTTCGAAAAAATAAATTTGCCTGAATAAGTCTTATAGGATGGTCTTTCAGTTGCAATATACCTTTTACATAATTAAAAACCTTGCTACTGGACAAAATTTCCATTTTTGCATGGTTTTCTCATGAACAGACTCTTAAATGTCTTTTTCAAAATAGTAATCTTCAATATTCTGTACTTACTTGGAATTAAACTTTGTCTTAAACTCTATATTAAATGGGAAATCCTTTCCTGGTTGTGGTCCTTTTGATGGTCTTTGAGGTGGAGGGGGATCTAAAAATGGGTAAAACATACACTATTATGGGTAATTCAGTGACAATAAATCCTGATTGAATTGATGAAAATAACAGCTTTAAACAATTCTGAAATATTTCTTTTTCCAAATGATTATTTTAAAAAACTGAAAAAAAAGCATGAATGTTAATTTGCAAAAAGTTTCATAAAAATTTATTTAAGTGTTGATATTCCAAAATCACAAGTGAAAGTTATTCTACGAAAATAGCTAATGATAGGTTAATTTTCATGTAAAGAAAATTCTGAACATTCTGAATCAGTGATATGTAACTACATTAAAATTTGATTTGATTGTATTTGATATATATGTTACAGTAAATTCGTGTAATCAGTAAATACGTGAATTTCCTAAAGCTGTCAGTAAATTCGTGTATTTACTGGGCAATTTAGGAAATACATGTATTTCCTGGATTGACCAGTAAATACATGTATTTACTGATTTTTCTTTCAAATTTTACACGTATTTACTGAACATGGTTTGTGAAACCAAATGCAGTATCTAACTTCAATCTGTAGGTTTAAAACCTCAAATTTTGTTTGTGCTTAACATTTATAAAGGGCTTAATTAAAGTTTACAAGTTTTTGGAAAAGAATCAGATGATACTGAATATATTTTTATAGTAAGCTTTGTAAAATCCTTTTATTTTTAAAATCTGTGGTGAACATCGCTTATAATGCTTAGTGGCGCTAAGTTTGTCATTGAAGGTCTACAATAAAGCGCTCATAACCTGATGTCAAGCCAGGTCGTTTGGCACAAAAATAGACTGGGCCGTGTGCCCAATGCGGTAGATATTGGGTGACCTAGCTTGCGATAATCAGTTCCGGGGTGTTCAGGGTAAAATGGTGAAAACCTGATCCCAAACCATAGTACAGCATCTTGTTAGGAAATATGATACGTTTCTTGCACGTTGAAGAACCCAACTGCGGGTCTCGATAAGAGTAGGACCCCCTTGTGTTCCAAAAATCCCCAAAGGCATCATCATATTTCATGTTAATTTTGTCATCCCTTCCATGTTCATCTCCCCGATAGTCCAATTCATGCTGTTAGTTTCTGTCTGTTTAAAAACTGTTTTGTTTATGAATGAAATATTGTCTTTCAAAATGAAACAAACAACAATTTACTTGATCTAAATTAGGTTGAATTATAAACCAAAACAGAAAACTGACAACCCCTGCGGACGAGGGCAACCCTTTTCAGCCACCTAGGACACAATTGATATCTCTGTGCACTGAGCACTTACCCGATGTCAGAATACCAAGACCCTTAATTGACAAGCTAGGCTCTGCTGCAGACCTATTCGCCACCCGGGCACTGCACAGAACTAATAACCATAAAGCTATGTAGAATATGTAACAAAATTGAAAATGTTGAAAAATAAACAATTCACAAACATTTTAAATTTATGAAAAATAGTAAAATGCTTATAACATTGTTTTTGTATTGACTTTATAACAAATTTGATACAGAAAATTATAATCTACAAAGTTTTATCTTCTAAAATAAGTATCAGTAAAAACGTGTAAAATCTCCTCAAAAGTTTAGGAAATTCATGTATTTACTGACCATTTTTAGTAAATACACGAATTTACTGGGTGCCTTAGTAAATTCACGTATTTCCTAAATTTCAGTAAATACGTGTATTTACTGATTACACATATTTACTGTAACATATACATGTCCTCATTGATGGCCTTTAATAGAGTAAATATACATTTCTAAATAGAATTGTGACATAACTGTTCTTATACATGTATTTCTACCTTTTAAATCCTCTTTTGGCTTTTCCTTTTGTGGTGCTTTGGATTCACTGTTTCTGTAATATTTCTCAAATCCTTTGGGAACATCTTTATTCCACAACTGAAACTCTTGTAGGAGGCCTTTAAAATCCTGTGATCTGGAGAGTCTTGTGAAGAAACTTCTATTTCTTTTTAACTTCAAAATAAAATTCATTCTGAAAAGTTATTTTAAAAAAAAGCTAAGCCTAGCATAGCATGATTGATACGACCGCAACAACAAGTTGAACCCTGTATGTTTGACACCCAATATAGATAACCTATTGCTTTGGTCACATGAAGCCAATGGTGGACTTACAAAGCTTTTTGACACATGCATCCTGTTGTGGACTTTAAAATGCACATTTGAAACATACATGTATATATTAAAATCATATCTTATACAAAAAGCCTTATTCATATACATATAGAATATATGTATTGATTGACATTTTTGGCCCTTTGACCCCTCATTTCTCAAATATGTGAGAAGTTGCAAATATGATTACAACATACAACATGTACAATACTTGTAATAACAAAAACAATTATACTTCAGAAATGTCAGATAGGGTCAATATTCTTTCTTATGAACAAAATTTGTTTGGTTTTTGGATTGTCTTGTGGATTACATTGAACATTGCATTGTTAATTCATGTGCTTTATCCAATAAACTGATTGATTGATTGTTTTTTCACATGCAAAGACATTCCTTATTTACAAATAAAACCTTTCACTTGCAATTGCTGCATGTTAAAGTTTGGCTGAGACTGGGTTTATCAAGCACACAAATGAACTACAGGAAGAGCTTGTTTGTTTACATTCTAGTAATATCGCATTAAACATTTTAAAACTTATTTTAGATTGTTATATATTTAAGGATATGTTTTAATATTTTAGTTGTATAATGAGCTGAATTTTCCTTCAACGTCTGGTATAGCACGCTTGTTTTCCCAAACTTTCAGCATCTTTTTAACGCTTTTTGCTTTGCAACTTTTGAACATCATTAAATGCACGCTTAACGTACCCGCAAGAAAAGCTAGTTTGTTTTTATTTTCGAAAAAAAAAAAAAAAAATTTCAAGAGCCTCACAGGTTTAACCTGCCTCATATTATCTGCAACATATTAGAAAGTAGTGTCTTGTTACATAAATCTGCATATCAAACTTGACCATTACGGAATCAGAGGTACCACTAAAGATTGGATCCAGAACTTCCAGATGGATAGGTCACAACAAGTTCTCCTTGAAGGCACTAGTTCTTCAACAGCCGCTGTAGACTCTGGTGTCCCACAAGGAACAGTACTAGGCACTTACTGTTCCATGTTTTCATCAACAACCTTCCCAGAAGCTGTACCATCACACGCCCGTTTGTTTGCTGACGACTGCCTGTTGTATAGAGTAATCAACACCAGCTCTTACCAAATTGAACTACAGAAAGATCTTGAACAACTCCAAACTTGGGAACGCACTTGGCAGATGTCCTTCAATGCAGTCAAGTGTTTTACCATCCACATCACAAAGAAAAGAACAATCAGAAAATACAGTTACAAACTCCACAATCAAGTACTCCAAGAAACAACAGACAGCAAATATCTAGGTGTCACAATCGGCAATGATCTTAGTTGGGCCACTCATATCAACACCATTACAGCCAAAGCGAACTGCACCATTGGATTTTTAAGACGCAACATCCACTGTTGCCCACATGAAGTAAAGGCTGCGGCTTACACCACGCTTGTGCGACCTACCATAGAATATGAGTAGGGATCCATACAACAGGAAACAGATCAAACAGCTAGAAGCCATTCAAAGAGGAGGGCACAGTTCGTCTTCAACAACTTTTACGACCGTAAACCAGGATCAGTAACATCTACATGTATGATCAATCGTCTCGGCTGGAAATCCCTAGAACAAAGACGAGCTAAAGCCAGAGCCACCATGATGTACAGGATAACACATCATCTAGTCGAAGTCCCATTCCAACATATCCTGCTCCCATCTGACAACAGAACAAGAGGGAATGCAGTATTTCGAGCACTTCATACTGGCACTGACACATGCAGATTCTCCTTTTTCCCCGAACAATTGTCACCTGGAACTTCATACCACCAGAAGTGAGGAACTCGCCTACCATCAAACAGTTCCAGACTTGTTTAGGGTCACTGACTCTACCCATCCAGTCCGTGATGTACATGTATGTAAATGTATAATACAGTCCTCATTGTTTTTAGTTGTAAATAGCAGATTTTTTAACTGTACAGTCGGACACGCACGGAGAATTAACACTCAAGTTTATGAGTAAACTCATACTAGGAAGAAGAAGAAGAAGAAATCTGAAGCTGTTCTGGTCTGAGCTGGCTGTGCAGCCACAGGGGCCTGGTACAATTTTTTTTATATATATTTACTTCTTTAACCCTTGAAGGGTTATAGAAGTAAATATATAAAAAAAAATTGTACCAGGCCCCTGTGGTGCAGCTGCAAGAATTTGAAGAAACCATTTTTTGACATCAAAAATTGTTTTACCTGTAACAACACATCTCCTTTTAATAGAGATCTGTAGATTAGACGTTCGCCTCTCATTGCTAAAAGCCTGTAACGATGAGACATGATCGACAGGGAATGTTTAGTCTAAATTATATAAAATGTTCTTCGTAGTTCTTTTTCTTACGAAACCAAAACATATTACGAAACTATCTGTCATGTTTTAAGGTCATTTTAGAGAATAAGGAAAATAACTTCATATTGAATTTTCAAAACATTTTATTTAATAAATAATACTTATATTTAGTAATATATCCAATTTTTTATCTTTTAAGTTTTTTTTTTTGTATATTTGTTTGTGCGAAACTAAACTTTGCAGATTTTCTACATGTTGTGGAGGGCTGAATGCTCTTCTTTCTTCTTTAGGTTTTCAGCAAAACATCAATAAATTGAAGATTACTTGCTGTGCGCATGCGTGCTTTTTAAAAGAAATTTAACAAATCTACTATAAAATATAAGTTGACAATAAATTTGTGCATTCGAAATATATACAGAAAGTGATTCAGTGATTTTTTGTATTTATTTATTTATTTATTTATTTTTATTTATTATTTTTTTTTTAATTTTTACAAATTTATTTTCTTTAAAATAGTGATGTATTATAATTGGCCTTACATAATGCTTGAAAGAACAGCAGGTGTAAGCTGTGTTCTAAAAGCATCTACTGAAGTGGCCTGTACAACTGAGCAGGGAAGAATATTCCATTGGATAATGGTTCTTGGAAAGAATGACTGTTTGTAGGTGTCTTTGGATGTGGTAATATGTCTATAAGTGTAAGGATGGTTTTGTCTAGTTCTGCTGTCTGTTGGAATGAGAGTGTGTGTTGGAATGGCAACTAGGCAGTGGATAATCTTGTACATTAAAATGACTCTTGTTTAACATCTGCGTTGCTCGAGCGTAGGCCACTGGAGGGTGTTTATCATTTCAGTAACACTACTGGTGTTGTGGTAGTTTTTAAAAACATATCGAGCAGCACGCCTCTGCACCATTTCTATTCTGTTCTTTGTGGTTTTGGTTGAAGGGTCCCACACACTACAGCTATACTCAAGCTTTGGTCTGACTAGAGCTTGGTATGCTTTTGACTTAATATCTGTATTTGCCACTTGGAGATTTCGTTTAAGAAAACCTAGAGTCTTATTTCCATTTGCTGTTATGTTTTGTACTTCCAATACGCCTGTCTAAGTACTTTCTGTACAGTTTGTTTTAATTGTTTTAATTTGATTGGGTTTTTGTGGCGATTTCTGTATGCCTTGTTCTTTTTGTTTATGAGTCTTCTGAGTTTGTCATTCACCCATGGTAATCGTTGCTTGTAGGTTATCATTTTTGATGGTACATTCTTTTCTACTGATGACATGAGATCATTTTTGAAAATATTCCATAGGGTGTTTACAGACTGTGTGTTTTTGTTCTGTATCATTTTGTTTAGGATGGTTTCTAAATCTGACTCAATGTTTTTCCAGTTTGCTTTATTAAATTTTAAAACCTTTCTGGGTGTTTCTCTTATTCGTTTTAGCCAGGTGTCAATTTCTAAGTATACAATATCGTGATCTGCTGTACCTAGTGGGGGAAGAGTGGTCACTTTATTAATATTTGTTGGATTTGTAGTAAAGAATAAATCTAAGATATTTTCATTTCGAGTGGGTTTGTCTGTCATCTGATGAAGGTTATGGTCTGCTGCTATATCAAGGATGTGTTGATGTAGTTTTGGTTCTGGTTTACCAGTGATTACTGCTGGTATTGACCAGTCAATGTGTCTGAGATTGAAGTCTCCTCCTAACCATACATTACTAGTGCTACTGTTTTGTATTCTGTTAAGTGATATATTTAGGTTTTCTAATGATGGTCCATTATCTGATGGTGGTCTGTAGTAAGACCCCACAATGATCTTTTTAGTGCCTGCTAGATTTATTTCAGCCCAGATGAGTTCACAGTCGGTTTCAAGTTCTTTAACTTCACTGCTTATGAATTCTTTTGTGATTGCTAATAAAACACCACCATAACTTTTGACATTTGCGGTAGGTGGTCTGTCTTTTCTATAAACATTATATTTATCTGGGGGGAAGAATTCAGATGATGGCGTTTCTTTGTTCAGCCATGTTTCGGTGCCTATTATTATGTCTGGCTTAACAGAATCTAGCATTTCAAGAAGGTCTGTTTTCTTATTTTTAATGGATTGGAAGTTTATGTTAATGATTCTAATTGGTCTTTTAATCTTGCCTCTTGATGATTTTTGTGCAGGTTTTGCACTAGTTCTTTGATAGTTTGGATTTGGTAATGGAGAAGAAGAAGCTGTGGGTGCTCCTGGGCTACTTAGAATTGAACATTCACTGAGAGCTGAGAATTGGTTATCAGATTCAATATGGTAGGTTGAATTAAAAAGAGATGTTGCAAAATTTGGCATACCGCATTGTATGCATTCCCATGATACATTTGATGCATTCATAAACTTGAAAACTGTTGAATTGATGTTTTGACAATCTTTGTGAAACCATGTTTCACAACTATCACAGCATATGGCATGGTGTTTCCAAGTGACAGCCTTAGTGCATGTGCCACATGGCCATTTCGGTGTTCTAGGACCAGGGTTTATTTCAATATCACAGGAGATGGCCAGTAGTATCATAAATATATACTTACAGACTGGTCTACTTGTGTTGACTTTAAGTTGACACTTATGCTATTCTCTATACACCTGCAATGTCATTATGATTTAAATTGTTCTTTACAAAATGAGCCTGTGACTTTAGTCATCAATTTTGGAAAACAAATAAATCTGTGGGCTTAATTATGCTTATGTGATACCCCTCTCCCAAAATTATGACATAGGAGCATAAAAAATACACCATATGCTTCTATAGGATAAAGCTGTACATACAATTATTTCAGATCTCTTCATCATGTAGTTCCTTAGAGAACTGTGACGGAAATTTTGCATGTATGTCCATTATGTGTAAAAAACCTAAGTATTCGGTAAACAGGAAGTAGGAGCATAAAAGATCATAAAATCATAAGATACACCATATCGCATATGGTAGCATAGGAAAAAGCTGTATACAAAATATCAGACCTCTGCATGTCATCACGTAGTTGAACTTAGAAAACTTTGACGGAAATTTTGCATACATGTATGTCCATTATAAGTAAAAACCTCAGTATTCGGTATACACCGATGATATGGTAGCATAGGAAAAAGCTGCAAACAAAATTTCAGACCTCAACATCATGTAGTTGCTAAGAAAACTGTGACAGAAACTTTGCATGTATATGTCCATAATGTCAAAAACCTAAGTTTTCGGTAATCAGGAAGTTGATGACCTAGGAGTATAAAATCGGTATACACCATATGGTACTATAGATCTTTCTGTCACTTGCAGATATGCCGAGATATGGATCATATGAAATGAAACTTTAACCCGAGACAGTTATGCGGAAAATATAGGTCATGGTGACCTTGTTTTGGTACAGATGCTAGTTTCTATTTAAGATGGACCGAATGACCCAATATCATCTCTCTATTGCTTGCAGTTGCTAAGATGTGGATCTGAACCAAAACTTTAACTTGAGTCATCCATACGCAAAATATTTTTGGTACGGACGTTGAATAGAATAGAATAGAATAGAATAGAATAGAATAGAATAGAATAGAATAGAATAGAATAGAATAGAATAGAATAGAATAGAATAGAATAGAATAGAATAGAATAGAATAGAATAGAATAGAATAGAATAGAATAGAATAGAATAGAATAGAATAGAATAGAATAGAATAGAATAGAATAGAATAGAATAGAATAGAATAGAATAGAATAGAATAGAATAGAATAGAATAGAATAGAATAGAATTAATAGAGCAAGCTTATAAAACTGACCAACAAAATGAAAAAAAGCTAAAAAAAAATAGCCAAAAGCAAGCTTATAAAACTGACCAACAAAATGAAAAAGCTAAAGAAGAGGCTCCCAGGAGCCTAAATCGCTCACCTGGTCTTGATGTCAGCCCTATATTTTGTAGAGCTAAATGAGCTGAACATTTAAGCAAGCAACAGCTTTTCTCTATCTGCTATAGTTTTTATTCTAAAGGCCAAAAACATGAAAAAGGTTATTTTAGGGGCTGTAACCCCTATTAACGGTCATCTGACAACTTCAATCCTATTGAGACTTTTGTAGAGCTAAATAAACTGAACGTTTAAGCAAGCAACAGCTTTTCTCTATCTGCTATAGTTTTCATTCTATAGGTCAAAAACATGAAAAAGGTTATCTTAGGGGCCGTAACCCCTATTAAGGGTCATCAGACGACTTCGATCCTATGGAGACTTTTGTAGAGCTAAATGAGCTGAACATTTAAGCAAGCAACAGCTTTTCTCTATCTGCTACAGTTTTCTTTCTATAGGCCAAAAACATGAAAAACATCATTTTAAGGGCCGTAACCCCTATAAGGGGTTATCTGACAACTTCGACCCTATGGAGACTTTTGTACAGCTAAATTAGCTGAACATTTAAGCAAGCAACAGCTTCTCTCTATCTGCAATAGTTTTCATTCATAGGCCAAAAACATGAAAAAACATTATTTCAAGGGCCGTAACCCATATAAGGGGTCATCTGACAACTTCAACCCTATGGAGACTTTTGTAGAGCTAAATGAGCTGAACATTTAAGCAAGCAACAGCTTTTCTCTATCTGCAATACTTTTCATACTATAGGGCAAAAACACGAAAAAACGCTATTTTTCACCTTTAAGGAGCTGAAACCCCTATAAGGGGTCATCTGACAACTTGGACCAAATGGAGACTTTTGTAGAGCTTTAAATGCTGAAGCAGTAATGTGACATCAGATTTCATCTATCTCTTATACTTTTTGATTTACAAGCCAAAAACAGTAGTCTGACCCCCTGGTCTATTTTTAGCAACGGCGGCCATGTTTTTGGACGAATCAAAAATCCCCATATCAGTTATGTGGGGATACCCTAAGGTACTATCAGACCAAATTTGGTTTGAATCTGTTCAGCCGTTTCAGAGGAGAAGAAGTTTAAAGAAAAGTTAACGACGACGGACGACGACGACGGAAGACGACGACGGACGCCAAGTGATGACAATAGCTCACCTGGCCTTTGGCCAGGTGAGCTAAAAAATCAAGTTCAGCAACATTAAGCAGTAAGAAAAAAAACTTATAAAACTGAGCAAGAAAAAAAAAAGACTTCAACGTGAACAAGTTCATACAAGAGTTAACACTAACATGTCTCGCCTGCCCCGCAAAATCAAAGAACTATAAGTACTGTAACTAATGAAGACATGGAAAACAACACTTATAGATTTATTTCTTTTTATCTTTAATTCGTCCCTATAATCTTATGTAACTTTTATGTGACATTCATTTTTATTTTCTCAAATTAATCTTCTTAACTTAAAATAGGTCAAAATTGTAATAAAGATTAAATTAATAATAACCTATCTATTACTTTGTTCATTCATTTATTGACTTTCTTATCAAACTGACTTTTATCTTATTTTATAATTCAAATTTTCTATTTTTTTTTTATATCGTCATTACATACAACATGAAAAAAAGACCTAAGTTCACAAAGTCATTGAAGCATGAAAATGGGATCAAGGTCACAGATCATTGTAACAGTTGCATATACATTGTATATAGACATTAACCTCAACTGTCTGTATATCAAATATCAGATGCCTAGCTATTATACTTTTAAAGCAATTGAATGTCCACAAAAGTCTTACAAAAAAGTTTTCAGCCTGAAAAAGACCCAAATTCACAGAGTCACTGGAGCGTGAAATTGGGGTCAATGTCACACTGCATGGAAACAGTTGCGTAGACCATAACCTCAACTGTCTGTATACCCAATATTATATGCTTAGCTATTTTCAAGCAATTCATCGTCCACAAAAGTCTTACAAAAAAGTTTTCAGCCGAAAAAAAGACATAAGTTCACATAGTCACTGAGTTGTAAAAATGGGGTTAGGGTCACACGCCATGGACAATAACCTGAACTGTCTGTATACCAAACAAGGGGTTGCACTAAGTCGTGCTAAGCATACCCCCACTCGACCAATCAGAAAACTGGAAGTAGATGACTGAAAGACCTGGAAAGGGGAGGCACAGTACAACAGTTACTCATCATGCTAAAGCTGTATACCAAATTTCAAATCAATCCCTTCTGTAGAAACCGAGAAATCTGTTACGAAAAATTGTCTATTTTTGACCCATAAAAAGTCTAAGTCGGCTCGGAAAACAGGAAGTAGATGATGGACTGATCTGGAAAGGAGAGGCACGGTATAACTCATCATGTTGAAGTTGTGTACCAAATTTGAAATCAATCCATCCAGTAGAAGCCGAGAAATCTGTTACGAAAAAATTCACATTTCATTTTTTTTTTACCCTAGAAAAGTCTAAGTCGGCTCGGAAAACAAGAAGTAGATGATGGACTGACCTGGAAAGAGAAGGCATGGTATAATTCATCATGCTGAAGCTGTGTACCAAATTTGAAACCAATCCATCCAGTAGAAGCAGGGAAATTGAACCGGACGGACGGACAAGGTGATTGCAATATAGCCCCCTTCTCTTACGAGAGGGGGTATAATATCAGATGCCTAAATATCATACTTTTCAATCAATTCATTGTCCACAAAAGTCTTACAAAAAAGTTTACGCCGTCGCCGAAAAGTAATACCTATGTCTTTTCGGCGAGACAAAAAATCAGCAATGAATCATAAACAAAGTCATGAAAAAGTTCATAAATCTCAGAATTAAACAAAATCGTTACCAAGAACAAGCTAATGAAATTAACAAGTCCATAAAACTCATCAAAAACATAAAGAACAAGGTAAAAATATAGAAATGAACAAAAGTATAGCCACGAACCAGCTCATCAAACTCAGCAATGAACAACAGTATAGCCTAGAAACTGGGTCAGGATGCGCTTTCACACCAAATACATGGACCCCTCTTTATGGGATAGATACATTTTTTCCTGTACTTTAAATGGTACAAATTCAGAATAGTGGTACCTTTTTCAATTGAATTTAAATGACACCAACAGGTTTGCCAATTAGGTGTCTCAACAGAAGAAAGAAGTTTAATAGAATAGACTAGAATGGCAGTCTCCATGGAAGACGTATGTCGCCTGCGTCTTAAAATAATCGGTAAACAGGAAGTAGATGAGTTACGGGCATAAAATCGCTTTACACCATATAGTACTTTAGGAGAAAGCTATATATACAAATTTTTACGCCGCAGGACGCAGGACGCAAGACGACGGATAGTGTCAAAAAGACTCCTTCATGTATATGTTGCTTTGTAACACGTTGCAGGCGACATAAAAATCATTAAAAAACATATAAAAACTAGAAAATGTATCTATGAGCCACAGCATGGCCCTCCCGTTCTCGAAATATCATTGCCCTCGAATGTGTATTACGTTGGATATGTACCTTTACCAAGAAATTAATCAAGTGTTCATGCATAAAATAAAGGTCGCAGTGACCTAATTTCTAGTGGTTGATGCCGTGTTACCAAGATTCACCCCTAACATGTAGTATCCGAGATATGAACCTTAACCAAGAACTTAACCAAAGTCATTCCATGCATAAAAAGAGGTAACAGTGAACTCATTTCTATTTGGTGGCGCATTGTTACACAAGAGTGGTGAAATATCATTGACCCGAACATGTAGTATTCGCGAATTATATATCTAAAAGTAGGAACTTAACCAAAGTCATTCATGTCAAAAATATAGGTCTCAGTGACATAATTTCTAGTGGGTGGTGTCACGTTACCCAAGACACATCTAGTGGTGAAATATCATTGACCCCCCAACTCTAGTATCCAAATTATGGACCTTGCCCAAGAACTTAATCAAAGTCGTTCGTGCATAAAATATAGGTCACAGTGACCAAATTTTTAGTGGGTGGTGTAGCCCTTCCCAAGACTCATCTAGCGGTGAATTATCATTGACCCCCCAACATCTAGTATCCGAGTAATGGACCTTAACCAAGAACTTGACAAAAGTGTTACGGACGTGAAAAAATCCCGTATTTTCTTTTAATAAAAACAAGTGATTTCACTAAGAAATGCTTAGGATACATCCACTCGGCCATTCTGAAAACAGGAAAAAGACTACATGACTGACCTGGAAGGTTGGGGCACTTTGAAACTTATCAGTCTATTTGAAATTAGCCCATACGTTGGTCATACTACGGAGCTAAGACCAACGTATGGGCTAATTTTATTTAAACTTCTCATCATATTAAAGCTGTGTACCTTTACAAACAATACCTTTAAATCAGGGATGAAAACTTGTCTAGTTTTGACCCTTAAAAGGTTGAAGTCCGCAAGTCAATCCCTTCAGTAGAAGAAGAAGAATCTGTTACGAGAGTTTGCAATGGACAGACAGACAAGATCGATCATGGCAATGTAGCCTCCTTACTTAAAAGTGAGGGTAAAATGTCCTGAAGTCATCAAAATATCTCTTTTCTTAACTTGGTCTTGAAAGTGTGTTTGATATAGATTGTCGAAGCATCATGATTTTACATCGGCGCCGGTGCCAGTTACTGACAAGTGTCACATCAACCATATTGTATGGTAGGTTCACATAGTGGTGCTAAAACAATGCATGTTTCAGATGCTGGCTGTGCCCAACATTTTCCGCATGAATTCATAGTTATGACACTTACAGAAGAATGGTTAAAGTTCATTCCTGCTAATTAACAAGTACCACATTGACCATATTGATATGGTAAGTCCACCTATTGATGCTTAGCACTATGCACGCTTTAGATGCTGGCTATGACCTACATTTTTCGCATGAATGACCACTTTCAAAAGTTTGGTGCTAAGTCATAAGACTAGTGCTACATCAACCTTTTTGGAATGGTAGGTGCACCTACGGATGCTATTTTAAAAGCACAATGTATGTTGATTGTGACCTACATTTCCACAGAAGAATGGTTAAAGTACATTCCTGCTAAGTGAAAGATGACACATCAAACATTGGCATGGTAAGTTGCAACTAAGCACAACGAATGCTTTAAATGCTGACAATGACTTACATTTTCTGCATTGATGACCACCTATGGATTGTTTTAAGTTTAATCCCGCTAACTTACAAGTGCTGCATCAACCATATTACATGTATTATCATATAGTAGGTGCACAAAGAGATCCTAAAACACGAGGTAGTAGCCTACTTTTTCTGCACGAATGACCACTTACAGAATGATATAAATCTATTCCTGCTTACTGACAAGTGCCATATCAACCATATTAGTATGGTAGGTGCACCTTGGGATGTTAAGGACAAAGCCTATTTCAGATGCTGGCTTTGACCTACATGAAGTTCATAACAACCCATTATAGAAGAATGGTTAAAGTCCATTTCTGCTTGGTGGCAAGAGTCACAATAAACATATTGGTATGGTAGATGCATGCTTCAGATTCTGGCTTTGATCTTTATTGTCTGCATAAATTACCACTTACAGAAGTATAGTCAAAGTATGTCATTAGTAACAAGTGCCTAATCAACCATAATGGTATGGTGAGTGCACCAAGGGATGCTAAACACAAAGCATGCTTCCAATGCTATCTGTGACTTACATTTTCAACATGAATGACCACTTACCGAAGAATGGTCAAAGTTTATTCTTGCTATGTCAACCATATTGGTATGGTAGGTGTAACACAGAGTGCTAAGCATAATGCATACTTCACAGGATGACCACTTACAGAAGAGTGGTAGTCTGTAACCAGTCAATGACAAGTGCCACATCAAGTAAGTGTACCAGAGGATGATTAGCACAATGCATGCTTCAGATTCTGGCTGTGACCTACATTTTCTGCAAAAATGACCACTTACAACAATATGATTCAAGACTATTCCTGCTTAGTGACAAATCCCATATCAAACACATTGGTATGGTAGGTGCAACCAAGGATGCTTAGCATAATGCATGCTTCAGATTCGGGCTGTTACCTACATTTGCTGCATGGATGGCCACTTACATCCATGTTCGAGTCCATTCCTGCTTACTGACAAATCCACATCAACCATCTTGGCATGATAGGTACAATGCTTTTGATGGTGGCAGTGACTCTTTTTTTGCATGAATGACCATTTCAAATTTGGAAAGGTTAAATCAAAACCAGCTTATTGACATTTCTGCATTACAAGGTGAGCTTTTTATCAGGGATTACCTATTTTTTTTCTGGTTTGTTTCAACAAGCATTAGCATAATTAAAGTAGGAGCTGTAAATTAAGTAAAAATATTGTATTTTCTGTAAAAATTATCCTTTTACTTAATTAGATATTTTGTTAATTTTCTCTGACAATTTGGTCATTCAATAATGAAGAATTGACTGTATCACCAATCATTTCAGAAACATCAGTCTACACAAATCTTATGTTGTACGTCTGAATATTTTCCCAATCCAGAATAAAATCTATATCAACAAATGCTTTATGGTGCATTAAGGTTGGACGATACCAAATGACATATATCCAGATTTTAATGAAAATTGATAGACATATAGTTCTTAGTGATTTACATCCATATATCTTAAATATAAAATGAGGGTCACAGATTTTTTTAAAAACTTCTATTTTGGTGGAAAATCAACAAAGACATATAGAAAAAACACAACTTCAACACCATTTACTTTTACTTTTTCGACATAAAAATGGACATTATTATTATGATATCCAAATAATGACCAAACACTAACATAATATTCCTTGGTAAATTTGTGATGAATTGATGAAAAATAAAGGATATGTCACAGACTTTGTTTTAAAAATATGGTTTCCTTAACATTGTCTAAACCCAAAAAAGCAATAGTATCTAACTAAAATTGACATTGTGTTTCACAACGTTCAAAGAGATTTTTCAGTGTTCGGGTAAATTTTATCGGTAATGTCGTTATTAACGTAACTTCCCACCTTACTGTGTAATGACTGAGTTAACAAAGTATTGTTTTGATAAAATTTATATTTAAAACATATAAATATTCAACATTGAAAGACTAAATCACAAGTTAATTTGTTAAACACATGACAAAACAACTGTTATACAAAATTGTTAATAAATATAATTTAAGAAAACAGTGTTATAACACAGTTAAAAAAACATACTAAAAGAAAAGACAATTTACAATTCTTGCATTTAAAAATGTCTCTATCAAAAGTCGAAGGAATGCTCAACCCATCATTTTCCCTTTCTATTGAACAAAAAGCTTAGTAATGCCTCCAAATGTCAATTTTTAAAACACACAAAAAAGAATTGCAAACAGTGATATAATAAAATTATCACAAAATAGTAGAATATCTTTGCAGAACAATATAATTATTTATAATTTACAAATTAATCCCAAAATTCTAATGAACAAATATGAAAACAAGTTTAATATAAGAATAAAAGTATATCTTTAAACTGTATCACAGACTGTCAAAAACTAAATAACGTAACAGAAAATTGAACATTACATACATTTTTTAATGTTGCTTAAAATAAAATTATATTTCAACAGTGGAAAATACAATGGTTATGTGCCACTTTTCAAAATTGAAGGCTAGAGGGCCCAGTAGCCAGAATTAATTAAGCTTTTTTCATGATCCAATATAAAAGATATTTCTGTGAATCTCCTAAAATAATAACAGGATCAAGCTATCATGTTTAGATGGTGAGTAAACTATAAAGAATTAAATTTTAGGATAAGTTACAAACAAGCAAACAAAAAATTGAAATGGGTGGACTAAATAGAATTGTTAGTGTAAATTGTTTTTTTCACATTTCCAAAACTAAGCTAAATTTTAAAATATTCATACATGTACCCAAAGTTACAAAACTATACAGTTGTATGCAAGACCAAGAATGGCTGTTGTCTGTACAAAACTTCTATAATCAGTACAAACATATTTAAGCAATAGCACATAAGTACATTCTAAAATACATCATAGAGAACTTAACCTCATAGAATCATAAAATATATGTAGATTATTAAAGATATTTAAAAAAAAAAGACAACCACTGAATTACAACCTTTTACATGTTTTCAACATATACATATTAAGTCGAGTTTATCAAAATAACTTTTGTGAATGCTATTTACTCATATATATACATGTACTTAAAAAAAAGATAAAAAATAATTAACATGATTATAATGTGTTTATTAAAGTTTCTTGAGAAAAACAAGAAAATGGAAATATCAAACAATTTTTTTTTGTTATAGAAGGCACTTGTCTTACTAACTTATCATGCTTACAAGTGAATGCTTTTTTAAATAGATCCAGACTTCTCTTGGCATGCATCTTCAGCAAAATTTTGTTAAAATTGCTACACATGATCTGATGAGGTAGAAAGTTTTTGAACTGTAAAAATAAGGACGGTTTATGCATGTTGTGTAAATTGATTCAAAGAATGATGACCTACAACATGTACAATACTGTCACAATATTATCTATAAATCAAATCTACTAAATATTATTTTGTTCTCATTATTCTGCAGGGTCATAAAGTTCTCTGTTCAGAATACATAGTTGTTTTATGAAGCCATCGTTGGGATGTACAGATCGTTTGTCTCGTATTGTCTTTAAAGCCTCCATGAGAGTCATCTTTCGTCGTAACATAAGGAAAGCAAGAACAATGGTGGCTGATCGACTTATACCTTGGTGACAATGAACATACACTTTGTTTTCTGAAAAAAAATAAAGATGAAATATATTTTACATCATGTGAACATTAATGATATTTGTAATTTCATAGAACAGTTCAGTTGATTTGTACCGAGGTTCTGGATATTATTTAAAAGACAGTTCCATTCATAAAAGAACACAGTTGATATTCAACTAAGACTTACAAAGAGAAAAATGACTAAATAAGAGTTTACAAATATCGTCAGTCATAACTGGACTAGCAGAATATTGGAAATTTGGCTTCAAGATCTAATGACAATAGAAATCTTGAAAGTGGGTCAAATAGGACCACCAAGGCAAATCCCTGAGCTTCTGTTGGTAATAAGAGACAGTTTCCTGAAATTTTATAGATAAACTGTTAAACAGTGCTTGGTTGCACTGCTGTGTCGCATACACTTATTCCACATTTCATTATTTTCTATGACTTATTTGCACTAATATTGTGTATTTGTAACTTTACCTGAAGATTCTAGCGCTTTCTCTAAAAATTCTGCTGCTTTCTGGAAGTGTGGGGTCAATTGGAATGTAGAAATGTCATTGGCTTGGATCCCATGGAACTGGATCCCTGCACTTTTGAAGAAGCTAGCTGATGTATCTATCTGGTTGAACTTTTTACCTTGTGCACAGTTCAAAATATGTGTTATACCCTCCTTCTTCAATAGTAAAATATTACTAGCAATATCTCTGTAAGATGAAGATAACATATATAACTAACACAACAGATTATTGTGAATTTTAATGCAAGTGAAATGTCATTTAGCTTGTTATAGTTCATTGGTCTGCAATAAACATGTTAAAGTACAAGAATGTGTTCACAATTAAAATAACAATTTTCCCCTGTTCTTGAGATCAATGTAGGTCTGCGCCTCTAGGATCCAAGGGTCTTGGGCCTTTTGTAATAAACAATAACACTTATTGGTGGCCTTTTATCTTTTTTCATTGGCAACTAAGGGAACAAATTAAAAATTGTTCTAAGTTCAAGCACATAGTTAACAAGAGTTAACACTAATGTATGTCACGCCTGCTGGCTCCATCGAAATATATGTACCTAAGTATTCAACTATTCATACATTACTTTATTAAATGTTGAGAATGTAGAATTTAGAGTTTCCACCGATTAAACTTTAACATAGCTAGGTATTTCATGTATTGAAAATTGTCAAAGTCATTCAACCAGAAAATCAAGGTCAAAGTCAAAAGATGGGGATGCAACTGTGCTAAATAAGTAAAGTAACACATATGTCTTGCTCTGCTTTGCAGGCAAGACAAAAATAGGACATCCAATGGGACATTAAATGATACCCCCATGATATTCATCAAAATTTCAATATATTTTATACTATACTGTATATACTTTTCATCTATATAGAGAAAGAAAAGAAATGGGTTATCTTTCTTAGACCAGAAAATTTCATCATTTTCAAATTTGGAAAATTTATAAAGAGGCAAATCTTCAATAATATTTTTTGGATCATCCTGAAAATTAAACTAGACCTGTATTTTATTGTACTCTACAGCTGTGTAAAATATCATTCAAATCCTTTAACGCATTTTCAAGTTATCACTCGGAAACCTTGGGGGGACAGACAGACACTAAAAGAAAGTGAGGGTATAACATAATAATACCTCGCCACTTCGTGTGGTGGGGTATAAAAACCATGTCTGATACTCACCACAAACTGAAATGCAAATTAAAGTAAAATAAGATATAGGTTAAGAACACAACTATCTTATACACGTTATCAAAGGACAAAGATTAAAAGAGTAGATTTCCAAATTAAAGGCCCCTGAGGGGCATATAAGTAGATGTACAATGGACAAGTAAGAGTAAGAATACACAATGTCTGAGACTTAAATAAAGGCCTAAATTCTTTGCTCTCACATTTCAAACTTGAACCCTTGCTGCATTAAATTTTTTAAAAGAATACATACTTATCCCCTAATATGATTCCAGGATACACTTCATTGTAATGATCCTTTGGTCCACCAGGAAACACAAACATCTGGAAAGTAGGTGTTGCTCCATTTGGCAGTTTTCCTTTGCTTTCTAAATCTCTATTGTTCAGTAGATAACTTCTTACTTCATTAAATAATATTGGGTTGTATTCTGCCATTGCATGAGTTTACTAAAAAAAAATTAGAATCACCAGATTCATAATTACATTAACGGTGCATGTATAAATTAAAATGTGATAATTCTCTTGGGTAATTGGACGATGGAACCGTCTTTCATAACCAAATGAAATGTCTCTAGCGTCGCATGATTGTAACTGAGATATGACCTTAGGGGGTGGTAAAGGGGGGGTACATGCACGGATGTACGACCAATAAAAATGATAATCACGATGAACGGCCAATAAAAAAATGATAATCACGATGAACGGGAAATAAAAATTGCTCAACACGATGCACGAAAAAAACCCTTTACCACCCACACCTTACAATACACACAGTTAAAATTTGTACTTATCTGAGTAAATTCTCCAAACTTGAATTTGCCTAACGGATATTAATGCACAAATAAAAAAATATATAAAGACACACCAAAAACGAATGAAAAACATTAAAAATGTAATTATATACACTTGTTTTCCTGAAATTTCAGTGTCTTTTTAACCCTTATTTTTTCGATTTTTCAAAGTAATTAAGAGCACATGTGACCTACAAGAAAAGCTTGTTTGCTTTTTTTTTAAATATAAATTGTTTCATTTCATCCTAATAAGACATTTCAAAATTTATTTTAGCTAGTCACAAAAATATTTAGATACATTGTAACTTCAACATTGTTCAATAGCGTAGCAGGTTTAACCTGCTTCACATTATGATTAGGTCAACAATATTTACATAGCTAATTTGATGACAAGCTCAGGATTTCAATTATCAGTATCAATTATGGTATAAGGGTGTTTTTTTTTTGTAAAAAAATATTTAAAGGTGTCTTATTTACAAAATTGAAATATATCAAAAGGGTACGGTTTCAAAATCCCTGCAAAAACCCCTATTAACGAAGGGACTATCATGCCTAGTGGGTTAAATACATGTAGACCTGCATAGCAAATCCAGATGATTTTTTTTTAATAACGTGAATAAGGGACCAACCATATAACTTGAAGAGGGAGCTTGTTTTTTTCTCATTTTTAAGAATATTCTAAAAATGGTTTTTGATGAAGAAAAATATTTTGACAGCAAAGGGTAATAAAAAAATATTCTGAAGAAGGATTTCTGCTATATAAAATAATTCTTATAATGAAAACAAATATTCTGTTGAGACACCTTCAGAAAATAAATATGTTTGCATGCTCTGACCAAAAAAACAAAAAGGCACTGAATAACAGTGTTCTCCCAGGCCCTTATAGCATCTCAGTCCCAAGATGCTATCATAATTTGCCAAGATGCTATCAGTCTTTACCGAGACGCTTTTTCAAATTGGTAAAAATACAAAGGTATTGAGTTTACAGCCTAATGAAGCCATGAAGATATATTTTGATGTTTTGGAGAGGAAATCATCGATAAAATGAAGCATAAAGGATATGAAGGTGCTCACAAAATATTAACATTAAAATTAATGTTGCTGTCGCCGGTAAAATAACACCTATGTCTCGCTCCGCTTTGCAGGCGAGACAAAAACCAAGGCCCCCTTCATTAGTTAAATGGTCCATCCCTAGTTATGATAACAAAACAATTTTCTTTAATACACACTTTCACTATTACAAAATTTAGGTTTGTATATTTTCATATGGAACAATGGGTTTAAGGATAAGTTCAATCAAAAGGGTTGAAAAATTTTCAGATATTTCGTAAAAGTTAGGTTTAAGTAAAAATTTCACTTTTACACTGATCTTGAATTTTATAAAGTTCAGGATCAGAAATTTAATTACATTTATTTCTAAGTAATCATTAAACATTCATAAGTGAATATGACAGTCTGACTAAAGATCAGCCCCTACTATTAATTTTTTTTCTACACAGACTGGTGAATATGATATTCTATTGTCATGATTCAGGGTTCTCCTTGGATCAAAATTTATAACCATGGAGGAAAATTTGTCGCAGCGCAGCGAATGAAGCTATATTAAGCTTGGAATTTGTTTTTATAAAACATGCACGGCATTACATATTAACAAGAACATCTTCCTTTATATTGTAATGCATTAATTGTCAATTTGCATTCTTATTCATCTCATTATCTGAACTCTTTTGATTTATCTATTCAAAGAATACTCTCCAGCTTACTATGCTCTGTTTAAATAGCTGCATTTTCATTTGATCAATGAGCTCTATAAATATTTCACTGAGTTTAAATTTTATCACCAACCAATATCTTAAAATGTTTCAGAACATGCAGAGGAGGTCTCTATTTAATAATTGAAGAGCAAAATTTGTTAAACAACTATATATATCAAAGACCAATTTGCCTTCTAATCTTTTAAGATATAATTTAAAATAGAACTCTTTATCAACTAAAAATAAAACTTCATTTTTTTCAAAAAAAATAAAAATGGAAAGGGGACATACTCCTGTAGCATACTTTTTTACGAAAAATAAACAAAATGCTTGATTCATTGCATTTTTCTGCAAGCCAAACAATGATAAAAAGAAATCATTAAACATTGTAGTTGCTCTTTTTAATCACATATACTTTTAAAAGTTATTTTTAAAGCTTTAATCAGCTGTGTTACCTTGGGAAAATTACGACTTTCAAATTTCAAGGTTTAAATTTTTACTTTACGGCAGCATGACAGCTTGTCATCAGCAATTAAATCCCTTTTACTTCCTCTTAAATCAATTGATTCACCCTAATGAGAAATAACTAGAATACTGACAAAGTCAGAAAGGGCCCCGCGGCAAAATATCTAAGTGTTTTCAAAATCATACGAACTTTAATTATAACCACTAAGGCATGTTCCATGGAATGCATATGAAACTACAGATCTGTATTGTTAATAGCCTTTGAGTTTTAATGTTCACAAAGTCCATAATTCTCAAAATCTGTGATTTTGGAAAAAAAATGAAGTTTTTTCCAAAAATATTAATCAGATTTGCACGAAATTTTAATATGCAAATCAGGACATGCTACTTAGCAGCTGAACAAAGTTTCAGAACTGTTTTGTTAACAGTTTTTGAGTTTTAGTGTTCACAAAGTCCAATCCTCAAAATCTGTGATTTTCGATAAAAAATGAAGTTTTTTTCCAAAAATATTAAACAGATTTGCACGAAATTTTCATATGCACATCATGACATGCTACTCAGCAGCTGTGCAAAGTTTCAGAACTGTATTGTTAACAGTTTTTGAGTTTTAGTGTTCACAAAGTCCAATTCTCAAAATCTGTGATTTTCGATAAAAAATGAAGATTTTTTCCAAAAATATTATTCAGATTTGCACGAAATTTTAATATACACATCATGACATGCTACTTAGCAGCTGTGCAAAGTTGCAGAACTGTATTGTTAACAGTTTTTGAGTTTTAGTGTTCACAAAGTCCAATTCTCAAAATCTGTGATTTTCGTTAAAAAATGAAGCTTTTTCCAAAAATATTAATCAGATTTGCACGAAATTTTAATATGCACATCATGACATGCTACTTAGCAGCTGTGCAAAGTTTCAGAACTGTATTGTTAACAGTTTTTGAGTTTTAGTGTTCACAAAGTCCAATTCTCAAAATCTGTGATTTTCGTTAAAAAATGAAGCTTTTTCCAAAAATATTAATCAGATTTGCACGAAATTTTAATATGCACATCATGACATGCTACTTAGCAGCTGTGCAAAGTTTCAGAACTGTATTGTTAACAGTTTTTGAGTTTTAGTGTTCACAAAGTCCAATTCTCAAAATCTGTGATTTTCGATAAAAAATGAAGATTTTTTCCAAAAATATTAATCAGATTTGCACAAAATTTTAATATGCACATCATGACATGCTACTTAGCAGCTGTGCAAAGTTTCAGAACTGTATTGTTAACAGTTTTTGAGTTTTAGTGTTCACAAAGTCCAATTCTCAAAATCTGTGATTTTCGATAAAAAATGAAGATTTTTTCCAAAAATATTAATCAGATTTGCACAAAATTTTAATATGCACATCATGACATGCTACTTAGCAGCTGTGCAAAGTTTCAGAACTGTGGTGGTAATAGTTTTTGAGTTTTAGTGTTCACAAGAATTGTTGACGGACAGACAGACGGACAGACGGACGGACGGACGGACAGACGGACAAAGTGAAAACTATAGGGCGTCCGCATCCTAATTAACACTTTAATCTTGCTCTGATTAAGTGCCCCCAGGATAATTTCACGCTTGACATGATTTGACACTCTTCTGTGTTGTTGGAAATATTAATAAGTCGTAAATAAACATAACGGTACATAAACTTTATGTTAATTCTAACCATGGCGCAACGAAAATTTGACCATGGCAGAGGACGAAAATAAATTTTAACCATGGTGGGGATCAAGTTTAACGGTGGCGGGCCGCGATAAAACAGCTCATGGAGAACCCTGTGATTGTGGAGTAAATAACATATACCTAGATCTGAGAGAACTTGTACAAACTGTTCTTCTGGGGAAGTTGAAGATGAAACACACTTTTTATGTGTTTGTTCAAAATTTGAAGCAAAAAGAAATATTCTTTTTAATCATATTGCCAATAAGTATCCCAATTTTTCTAGTCTATCAAATAATTCAAAAATGATATTTTTACTTAGTAATGAGGACACTGATATACTAACTGCCACTTCCAGATTTATACTGGATAAAGATATTTTATCAGTAAATTAATATTTTCGATATATGTTATTCAATCTATGAACATTAACATCTTAGTTGATTGTATCACCATGTTGTCTGTTGTATAATTATTTTATGTGTAATATATCAATTATGTTCTTTTCCTCTATATGTACAACTCTCCTTGCTCCCAGTGGGCTCCTGATTGGAAATAAAAGATATGTTATGTTATGTTATGTTATGTTATACTAAGCGAATAATAGAGGGTCTTGGTCTTTATGTGCATACTCAAACACCAACAATGGGATTGGCTATGATCCGTTGAAAGCAATCGGTGGAATTCGGGAAATCATTACCAAAATGGAGAGGACCCGAATAAGGGTACCCTAACTAGGTTTGTCCCTAAAGTATAATCATACCTGATCTTTATCAAGCTCTTATCATAAAAAGACAGAGAGAATATGTTTATGAATAATCTTCTGCTGTTTATTTATGATAAATTCATATTCATTATGTTCTAAAAATAGAAATGACCATTACAAGCACAGATTAGTTGGTATACGGTATAGTCATTTACCCTTATAAGGAAATAAAAATACACCCAAAAAATATGTGTACCTCTGTATTCATCATAATGTCAGTGTTACATTTAAGGATTAACTAAGTCAACGTTGGTTCACTGACAGTTGTCATTGATGTTTTTCTCATTTCTCAATTTTCGATTATTAAAATCCCGGGAGTTATCTTCCTTTGACAGGTGCGTGGTGGTGCCTAAAATGGATCACTTTCACCCGTGCTCGTACCCGATTCAGTCATACGAGCTATCCACGAGTTCATTTTGAAAACACATTAGCACAATACTCTCTAGTCTAGTCACATGGCATTTCTGCCAAATTTAAAAATCTAAATAATGAAAAAGAACATACAAAAGCTATAAACTTACCATATAGAAATATAGAATGTATAGAAAACAAAAAGTTGAAATCATCGATTTGCAAAACTGTTGAACTTCTAAAGAAAAAAAACTTGATAATACCATAGACCTGTATATTTATAAAGATTTGCAAATTGGTGAAATCTCACAATATATCATGCAAATAAACGAGATTTCGTACAAAATAAACAATTTGAAATGTAAAACTTTATACTACAATATCTCAAAAACCATTAAAGATTTTTAGATGAATCTTTTTTAGAAATTTTGAAATGTTTCGAGATTTTAGATGTGTAAAAATATTTCTGAGAACTTTTGGTACTTTAGAGCAGTATCAAAAGACCCCATACTACCACAGTTTTCATGAAAATACAATATTTTACAAAATTTTCATAACGTTTTAACTTTAAATTGTCACAAAAAGTTTATTCCTCAACCAAATTAAATGAAATTTCCACACAGATACTCCTTAATCTTTTGTCTGTTTAATGCAATTTATTCTGATAAAATCCAAATAAAGGCATAAAAGTAGTTAGAAAAATCATAGACCTGTATGTCTAGGGAAAAATAAACAAACTCTCATATATAAACTAGTGATATTTTCACACATATACTCGACAAATAACAAGTTGCAAATCAACTTAATATACAGATCCATGATATATATCAGATAAAATTGTTAAACAAAAACTAAAAGAGACTGAGTACTTTACATAAGACATAAGATATAATTTATTTTCCAATTATGGTCCCTCAAAGGGCAGCATAATTACAATGATGAGGGGGCCGATGGGACCAGTGTTCTCGGGGAAATAAATTTCTGCGCGGAAGTCCCGGCCGCGGGTGTTGCTGGGGAAATAAAGTTTATTTCGTTCTCCGTTATTGGCAATTTTTATTTTCCGTGAATTGTGATTTGTTGAAATATTTTTCCGTGCATCGTGATTGGATATTGCACGTGAACCGTTCTCAGCAAAGTATTTTGTCCGTGATTCGTTTTAGGCATGCTTTACAGTAACACACAGTAAAACTTGTCTCCGTGAACATTTTTTTTCCATATTTCGGTGTTTCGTTATTTGCATTTTTTATTCTTCGTGATTCGTGTTTAGGACCCCCCATCAGAACCACCAACGATTATACAAGTATATGATATTTATAACATAGAATAAATAGATAGGTTAATGCAGATACTATATACTTGTTCAAAGAGTCTGGATATAAAAAGGGCCAATATTTCATTATGCTACAATGATAAATTACAAGTAAAAAAACCAAAAACATTTGTTATAGCAGTCCTCCCCGTGATCAGATCACACAAGATATAAAAATTATATAGTCATATGCATCGCATGGCCGTACCGCAATGTAGGCAAATGAGGCAAATGCCTCACCTTAATTTCAGCTCTGACTTAAAATATATACAGATTTTCATAGTTTTAAGGTTGTAAATAAAATTTGTTATACTACTATGTCATAAAATGTAACGAGATACCCTGCATTAATCATGCTTTATCAGTAGATAAGGCTAAATTCCTGAAAGACCCCCCTCATTAATTATCATAAACTTTCATTTAGCACCCTCTACAGTCCCGTGGTATAAATCAGTTATCCCCCATCGGGCATCCGCCCTCAGGGGGATAACTAACACTAATCGGTTTGTTTAAACTAGAATAAGTCATGGTGAATTCCATTCGGTTTTTACCCACATAATTAATATAGATGGAAAAGACCGAGAGATTCGATTATTCCCGCGAAGATATCAAAATCAAAATGTCCTTGCAAAAAAGGTTAATACGGGTACTTTGAAAAGAAAGTTAGATGATGGTCATTCAGGTAACTAGTGTTTTAGCCCGATTTGAATCTATCAATTTATTTATATTAAAATTCCAGATTAATAAGCAATCTTATCAGTCTTTGTAAAGAACGTACTCTTTGCAAACTGTGTATAAGTTATTCATCTTTAAAATGTTTTCCTACGGTATTACAGAAATTATTTCGTGGATCTGTCAGAGTCGTGTATACATCAGACACGCAAATTATTAAGCTATTAACAAAATAACAGAAGGATGCTTAAATTTGATATCAATATAGAAAGAAATAAAACATTAGGGCCCTGACCCTTTGTCCAAAATGATCTTGACTTCTATATAAGTCAAGGTACTTCAAACGAAATTGCGATTTAAACGAACTTTTTAGAACCCAATTGGCAAACAATTCAACTATTGGCGTGATCAGGTCGTGCTAATTTCATTTAGTTTTCGCTTTGACCGTCCGTCCGTCCTTCCACAGATTCTTGTTCACATATAACGTTCAAATGTCTTTACAATCATTCCTGTTGGTTGTATTCCACGGAAACGTTGATACATCACAAAAGTCTCTGATTCAAGGGAGATCATCATTAAGATTATTTCATCCCCGTTACACCGGTATGCTATCAAGGACACTATCAGACACCATAGTATAGTCTACTGTACTACTACCATTTGGCGTGAAACATGTAAAATTCCCAAATGTATCACCAAGTAATCTGCCGTTTAAAATTCTTAGCTTGTGACCTATGCAAAAGTAAAGTAATTCCTTGAATGTACCCATTATCAAGGGGGAGAAAATCCTTACTGTCTTGTAAAATATCAAAGTACTGAAAGTACTGGTAGCCGGGGTAATCTACAAATTTTAAATTGTTTGTGTTGCAAAAAATAAAAATGAAAAGCTACTTTTTTGTGTAAAAGGGATTGTCACAAGGATTCCAATGAAAAAAAGATTGTGAAATCGAACCAAATTTTTTTAAAAAGTTGATTTTATGGGCTTGGCCTTGTCTTTGATCACCTTTAGCAATGTAAAGGTGAATATATATGAAAACCACTGAAGTTGACAGAATATAATGAGGAATTCAATAAAAAGAATTTTGTAAATTGAACGAGTAATAAAAAGATTCTACAGCGTTTTGTCAATACACCCATTTTAGCCCCTTTTAGCCACAATCCCCAAATACAACACCGTTCTTCCTTCAGTGGATATAATCATCATATTAAAGCTTCATAACAATTGGCTGGCCCACTACAACTAAAATTCTTGTGTAAAACTATTTGCCTCAATAAACTCCAAAACATGGCGTTTTTTGTCCCTTCAATCCTTAATTTCTCAAAAACGTTAACAATATTGCAAATCTGATTTTAAAATGTAGGCAGGGAATTTTCACAAGGATTCCAATGAAAAAAGACGGTTTGCAAATCGTATCGGAACTCTAATAAAAAAAAAGTCGATTTAAGGCGAAAGTCCCCTTCTTGATCCCCCTGTTGCAATGCAATTATCCCATTAGGCCAAACGAAAAAAACACACGCGTGTTTCTATTACTTTTTTTGTGTTGACCCATCTGTTCAACAGAATTGATAAGATCTGTACAGCATATTTGCTACAGCTTATCTATATATTTTGCAGGCCAACGGACAACTTCCTCTGTATAGTTTATAACAACTTTTAATTCTGTAGGCTAACCAAACACCTTTTTTTTAGATTAAATGAGGAATAACCCCATGAGAAGAGGTTTTGAAAATTATGTTGAATTGTAAACTTTTGTTGATGTAAAAAGCTAAACAATTTTAAAAACATATTATTAAGATTTCTTTCATTCTATAGGAAAACCATACAAATTTACAAGATTGCTACAGGTTGCCAATGCCCCCCCCTTTCCACGCATTATAACAGTTAAAATTTTACTTTGACAATAATCTCATTATTTATGTTAACTTTGTTAAACTCAAACTCAAAATAGTATTACATGTATTATACAAACATCTGAGATGAATACAACTAAGCAAAATCTGTCCTGTAACTCCTGTAGTATTTATCAATTTAAAATAAATTTCATCGAAATCTGTTAAACAGTACCAGAGAAGTTACACTTACATTTTTTGTAAAATTGCTTTTGGTTCTACAATTTTCAGAAAAATATCGTTTTTCAATTTGTAGTGCATTTTGAAAATAAATATATGAATTCAATGGTTCTAAAAATCGAAAATTTGGTTGATTGAAAATTTTGAATGAAAAATTACTTGGTCTAGAAACAATTTTACAGAAAATGTATTTTTAAGCCTTATTTTCAAAATCAATTATGGTAAATACAAATCAATTCTTTATCAAAGAACCGTTTACAGAACAATTTTCTCTGATCAAATAAAAAAGTTATGAGGATTTGAACTTTGGGCCATCGATGTTTGTTTATTGCACTGCGTTTGACACTTAATGAGATGCAAATTAGTGAATATGACCTCACTAATACGATCGGCGAACACTCCTAAAATATCAATCCGCATTTGTATTCTTTCTAAATCATTTAATATATTATCGCATCAGATAGGCGTCTTACATACTTGTACAAAATTCGAAAACTAAATAAATAAGTTTTAAAACATAATTGCTAGTTAAGCGACGAAAAACACAGATATGGAAAAGGACTATATTGCAAGCGTGTATTGATATTTCTACTAATAGGTTTTTGGTGAACCGCCGGAAAAACCATTTGCTAGCTTACCGAAAGGCTATCAATAGCTTAAAAAATATCAACATTAAGCTTTTTTGTATAATTGGATCCTGGGGGGGGGGGTATACAATGCATATAAATAAATCTTTAGTAAAACCAAAAAATGTTTTCTCAAGTTTAATCCATTGATAATCTGGATTATTATTTTTTATTTTTTTTTACATTTTGTTTAAGATGTGGTTTTCTAAGAATAGCTACCCCCATAAAACCTATCATTAGCCTTTTCTACCGGTCTACACACAGGATGGTATAAATAGTCTCTTATTTTGGTATACCAACCGATGTATGTCATAGTTTGTTTCGTTCGTCCGTCTGTCCGTGCTTCCTTTCTTCCGCCCGTCACACTTTTTGTTTGGATCCACACACTTCTCCCATGTATAAGCAAATGAATATCGCCAATTTCACCAGCTAGAGTGGCACTGTTTATGTGAAGCTTCTTTAGTTGAATGGATTTTCAACTGAACATTTAACGTCTTTCTTCCATGTTTGGTTTCAAAATGACTAGTATTGTGTAAAGAAGCAAAGAGACAGTATCAAAATCCGAAAAGGGCAACGACAAACTACGCGATGAAGACCGTAACTAGAGTTAAATTAATAGTGAGGCAAACCTGATCGCCTCGCTTCAAATTTTTTTTCAGCAGGGGGTCCGCTGAACCCCCATAAGCTCTGGGGTAAATGGTGCGAAATCCTGCATTATGGGCGTCTCCTGAGAGCTATTTGAACCTGAAGCAAGGTTTATAAGTTGTTGCCTTTTCAATCTATTTAAACAATAAATGAGGGTAAACTTATTCTATAAAAGCTGACTTCTAACAATCACTTTAAGACTAAAAGGAAACTTCAATTGGCCTGTCCTCCACTCAAAATTAATGGCTGGTGGTACTTTTATTTATGATTAGTATTTATCTCGAAATTAAAGACCTGAGAGATTCTAAGAAGTCTTAATTGGCGCATAAGGAATGAGTGAACTTTTTACAACGCCATATAAAACATTTCATGACTTCAACTTTCCGATCGTCAACCCCCCTTTATCAAACAAATACATTCTGGCTCAGGCTTTTAAAATTTAAGTTTCAGCTAGAACTTTAATTTACATTATTCCAGAGCATGCGGTATACATGTATATGTCGTGTACAAGTTGCAACTTTGTACATTCATGATTGCAACTTTGTACATGTTGCAACATGTACAGATAAATTGTACAAGTTAAGAAAAATGTTCAATTCCCTCACCATTAATAAACACGACTATTTTTTTGTAATCAAAAATGAGACTGGAATATTTAAGATAAAGTGTATCATAAAGTTCACAATCAAGTCTATGAAATACAACAAGTTTTAAGAACTTCCAATGACACGCCTTGGAAACTCGCAAGTCGCAACCAAATATTTTTTGCAAGAATAAGAGAATTTCACTCCATGTGAAATTTGTCACAGATCTTATCTTATCTTTGATTCGTTATTCCAGAGCATGTGGGGAGTACAACGACTTCCTTGATAGAGCAACACGACTGACAAGCAAATTGTTAACACAGGGGTACGTTGCTCCCAGGTTGTTGTCATCACTCAAGAAATTTTACGGACGACATCATGTGCTTGTTTACAAATACGGGATTTCTATCTCTCAGATGAGCACAGATGTTGGTTTGACATAGAGTTTTGTAATGTCATCCTTTCCGGATTTGACCAACACTTAATCGATCTTTGGCAACGTGACGGGTGTGCTATAGCAAGCAGGAACTGCTTACTCTTCCGGAGCACCTGAGTTCACTCTCGTTTCGAGTTCACGTTGCTGAATGCGGTTTTGTTGTTATGTGTGT
Organism: Arcuatula senhousia; assembly: GCA_963971305.1. NCBI lineage: Eukaryota > Metazoa > Mollusca > Bivalvia > Mytilida > Mytilidae > Arcuatula > Arcuatula senhousia. The sequence continues at coordinate 8,168,051 of OZ020306.1, forward strand.
GTGTGTTTTATGTTGTTATGTGGTTTGTTTTGTTGTGATGAGATTTTGTCTGCCGGTTTTGTCTTTGTCTTTACGGTTTTATGATACTGATTGCCCCTTTGGTACACCTTTGCTTCTTAAATAAACCAAAAATTATAGTTAAGCCCGTATATTGTCAAGGCGATTCAATTAATCAGGACAAATCCGGATTTAAGGAAAAATGCAACTTAACGTTATTAATTGAACAAAATAAACTGTTTTTGCTTTATTTACAATTATTCAACAAATATACATGGAGTGACATTCTTCAATTCCTCAAATTTATTACATTAAATGTAAATCACAAAATTCCGGGTTCCGGAATTTGGTTGCGACTTTCGAGTTTCCCAGGCGTGAATGCATAGCGATGGAAATATAAGTTCCCAGACCTTAATTGATGTCTTGATTTCAGCAACACTACTTCAAAAGCTTTTGATTGGCACTTTAATAATGGTATTTATGAATATTGTAAATTGTGTAAATATTTCTTTAAACCGGCATGCAGAATTTCAACAAAAAGTTTAAAATCTCATATGTCTTTTCTGGAATAAAGCGTACTTGATGAAAGACAACCATGTCATATTTTGTCTTAACTTGTACAATTTATCTGTACATGTTGCAACATGTACAATATTACAACTTGTACACAACATATATAAACCTTGATAGCGTCTTGATTGTCTGAAACAATACCCCGGTAAGCTACAATAACATTATGTTTGAACTATTTTTTGAAATAGATAATTAATTTGGTATAAGATACAGCAGCTAACTGGAACGTGTGTTATGTTTGACAGTGACATAAACTTCTTTGTACTGCAAATAACATTGGAAAATCCAAAATAAAAAGGTGTGAGCCTAGATTCGAACCCATACCTCTACGACACTCGTCACCTAGCTGTCTTCAATTAGCGGCTGTATACCCTACCAAATCCATTATCTATTTTGTATGCTTATTAAGCTGCATGCCATTCTATTGTCTCTATAAGAACTATTTATTGGCCTTCGCTCAATCAGTTTTATGTTCAAATTGTCAGAAGTTAAAGACAAAAACAGATTACAACAAGAGGCTCCCACGAGCCTGAATATCTCACCTCGCCCTTAAGCTATAAGGGTCTATTTTATGAGCTATTACCCCTATAAAGGGTCATCTGACAACTTCGACTGTATAGAGACATTAATTTGTAGAGCTTTAAACAGACGAAGACGACAGACGGCCACGGACGCCAAGTGATGGCAATAGCTCACATGGACAAAAAAAAAAAAAACAACCTCACACATAGAACAACTACAATCACCAACTTGTTGGATTTTGATTCATCACATGAGCACAGATGTATCATTACGTTTTCAATGGAGTTGTCTTTCCTTATCGCAGTTGGTATTTAACCATTATAATTTAACATGTGTGGCAACATCTGATGTTTCTGATTTTATAAGGTGGTTTTGCGTTGTTATTGCTGTCCAATTCTCTGTTTCCTCGTAGTGTATTTGTCGTATGGTTTAGGATTTTTAGACATTAGATATTTGAAGTACATGTCCCTTTTGATTTCATCAATGCTACGATTACCGACACGACAATCTATAGATAAACGGTCATGAAGCATTGCAAGGCCATTACTTTCAGGCGTTTGTTTTCCTAGAAGGTCGGGAAAACAACATAAACTATATGATAATGCCAATAATATTTGCTTGCTACTTATATACATGACCAGGGAAATCTTATTTTTTTCTTATACAGATGTTTTCATACATGTGTAGCCTTTTCATGAGGCCGATTTTGGACTGAAATCCATAGGAATCTCCAAACAACGTATATTCAACGTTGCATGTAAAGTATGTAATACAGGGTAACAAATGGGGTTTCAATGGAAAGAGCAATCCTTGCCCAACATTTTGATAGTGTTTTGACTACTCTGGGACTTTTGAGTCGGAGGTTATGGTGCCACAAAGTTAGGTACAGTTGACAGAAACTCCCAGACAAAATCCTGAAAATTTTAGTGCATTCTTACCGGCAATGTCAATTTCAATCGCATTTCCGGGAGCTATTACTTATGATATAGGTATAAACTGTATATATCTTTGAAGTAGAATTTCCTGAGGACCTAAAACCACATGATGTAGTGAGGTCCATGTATTTTTATTCAATGGTGAAAAAAGGTCACGAAAAAAAAATGTGAAAAATGAGCAAAATGCGGTGCCGTGGGTGCCACAACCACTGGGAAGTGTGATTTCAGAGTAACAACTTGCTGTATCAAAAGTCCAGTGTCCATATTATACAAATATAAAAAAAAATAATGGAGTTTCGTGCAATGCTAGTAGTTTTCTTTTCAGGGGGAAGCACTTTTCGGTATTTCATGAATTTATGTGAAAAAATCAAGTAAATTTTGCTGAAAATTCGAGACGACTTTTTACGTAAGAAGAATTTCTGGACAACAGACAAACCCTAAGTGCAGAACTGTTTAATGTGTCAAAAGATACATATGTGCCAAGAACACAGACCAAAAATCCGATCTTTATAGCGATTCAATCGGCCGTACTAGCCTTTCAACGTTCGTTGCCACCCGGTGCGGTCTAAATATTTACTGATTTTTGAAATTACGACCGCACCTGCTTTAGCCCAACACCCCTAGCGTCTGTTTGAGTGACCCTACTGCCTAAATATTGCATGGGTGCATAGAAGCAATACACATGCATGATATTATATACAGAAATTCCTTTTTTTCTCAGAAGACAGATATTCACTTTTGCCATTATGGCCGCGGTTATCTTATATATGTGATTTTGCTAATTTTTGAATGATATTGAACTTACAGATATGAAATTGGTATTGTCTGAACTAGAATAAATAACTGAACAAGAAAATGCAAAAACATTGAATCTAGGGGGGGGGGGGGGGGGGGGGTTACGGGGTCAAAATATAGGATCGCAAAGTTGGCCGACGCTGATTACAGAAAACGTAATTTTTGCGTTTTCAGAGCCTGCTCCTGTAGAAACCATACGTAGTAGGGAAGATTTTTTTGCTTTTTTCTGAAAAGGGCACCACATAGACTAGAAACCCCGCTAGAAACATGTAACAAATCAAAGTCTGGCTACTTTTATTAATATTCGTGTGAAAGCCCTAACATGTGTAAAAGTTAATGTTAATGGACCAAGCATCTTTGAATAGCTATAGATAAATTAATGTTATCTATTTTCATCTTCAGTTCTCAGCATCAATTATGGGATAAGGGTGGGTTTTTTTCTCAGTAAAAATATATTAGGGCACATGCCTATCCATAAAGTATAAAGTGTGCCCCCCTCCGAGAATGAATTAGTTCTGAATTCCTTTATAAACGGTGTATTGTTAATGTATATGTTTTGGTAATAATTCATTTATTTTGGATTTTAAACCACTAAAGAATTCAAATTGAATGGATTCAAAGTATTATTTCTTTGACAAATTCAAATTCTTTATTGGTTTAAAATCCAAAAAAAATGAATTATTACCAAACATACAAAACAATACAATATTTATAATCAGAGATACAAGAATACTTATTTCAATCTGTCCAGAGGAGGTGCTATGAATATACATTAAGAAAAACAATATGTGAAAGACAAATATGATTATGATTAAACGAATTTCAACGGTTACAACATTAGTATAAACCTGTATCAATAAATAATGCTATTTTCTTAAACCAGTGCTCAAATTATACATTTCATTTAACCCGTCAATACATATTTGACACAAATCAACATCTTTGTCCTTAAGAATAAACATAAATCTATCATTTATACTCATATCTGAGAATGAGGGAACAATATCTTTTATTTTCTTGAAAAAATATGTTTCTAGGATTATCAAGGCATGAACAACGCATTAAAAAGTGAAACTCATCTTCAACTTCAATTTTACACAATGGGCACAAACGATTATGTAAAGGAGTTTTATTATATCTCCCTTTTTCAATTTCTAAATTACTATTACTTATGCGAACTTTGGTGAAACTTGAGGTGGAACGTTTATCTTTGTTAGCTAAAAGATATGTTTCAATTTTGAAATCAAATTTGATTTTCTATAAAGTTTGAGTTTGATGCCATTTGGATTATTATAATCATCAAAAAGGGAAAGTTTCCAAAATTGTATATATTGTTCTTCCAATTTTTTGTTAATGGAAAAAATAAGTCTATTTTTACTAAATGTTCCCTGATTTTCCCATATATGACTGAATCCAAGTTTAGACAATAAACATTTAAATGAGTCACAAAAGCTATCTTTCAATAGAACATTAGCTTATCATAAGCTCTTTTAGCAATAAAATTTTCCTCTAGTTTAATCAAATGATCCCAAAAACCTATGGCTAACTTAATAGCTGATATAGCTAGTGGAAATAAACCAAGTTCTGAAAAAACTGCAGTGTTGGAAGCTTTTTTTTTTGCTAACCCCTAAAATAAATTTGGCATTTTTTATTTGCAATTTGTTAAGAAAGAAATCTTTATATTTAGATTCAAGTGACAAAGTAAGTATTAATTTTATTCTTTTTTTATACATCGCTTTTGTTAACTATCTATCTTTACCCGGTTTCTTTTTTTTTTATGCAATATTTGCTTTCCTAAAATAGACAATCGGCCAAAAATATACAAGTTTCATTGTTTGTTTTCACATAGAAATATTTTCTAAAAAATTAGCTGTTAAGGAACTATTTTTGTATGACCTATAAAGCATTTTACGTCATCCTGACAAATTCTACGTCACAATGAAATAACCTTAACCGAAATCTGTCAATTGACGTATTGGCCACAAGACTATGAATGTACGAATGACTCCCGCCGAGACGGTTTTTTGAGGCTCTAGATGAAAACTTTTACAATGTACTTTAAATTTATTTTGGTTGTCACGTGCACATCACAGAACTTGAATTTTAACTGCTAGTAAGTAAACAGAATAGAAATAAATAAATAATCTTTATTTCCTAATCATAGGGCCTACGAAGGCATCCCAGGCATATCAACTTCACACCATACAAAATTATTCGAAACTAACAAAAGCTCAAAAATTAACAAGCCGATAATCTGCGAAAAAAAGCATTAGAGGTAGCCAAAGTCCGCGCCTCCCAGGTCCCTGTTTTATGTTGTTATGTGGTTTGTTTTGTTTTGATGATTTTTTGTCTGCCGGTTTTGTCTTTGTCTTTACGGTTTTATGATACTGATTACCCCTTTGGTACACCTTTGCTTCTCCCTTATGGTAATAGCTAGATAGTTTAATAGGAATGATCGAATTAAAAGTTTACAAGGCAGGCGCTCTCATAGGTTCAAAATGATCACCACTCAGCATTATCTGTTCAATTTGTTCGTGTACGTCCGCATTAAAGTGAATAGAGGTAAGAAACAAAATTACCGAACCGGGATGGTCGACGTGGGATGATCAATCTCAAATGTCCAAAAAGAAAACGAAGACATATGATTTACCGAAAAATTTGAAGATCGTGCAATTATTGTCCTGACTTGATACAGGCTTTTCAAAAGAAATACTAATATTATGTTAAACTAGGTTTTAGAGCGCGCCTTACCTCCATCATCATGAATGTTTGCCGGTGTAACGTAAAACGAAAATTATGGGTGTTTTGGAAAGAAAAGGCTAAATGCCTGAAACTAATTATAAATCATGTAAATGCAGGAATATAGAAACGACACGGAGGATACTGTTCTCTTTTTCGTATGGCTCGATAAAATTGCTGTGCGTTGCTATACTTTTAGCGACATCCACAAATTAGCTTTTACAACCAGTATTTTTCCATTGTCGCTCCTCTGTGAAAATTTCCAGTCGAACCCCTAAAGAATATTTATTATTATAATATTCGATATTATCCTCTAGACCCCAACGCGTCATAGGGATTTCCCTGTTAAGTGATATTGATTGAATACACATTCTTCTGGTTAACCTGTGCGGTTTGTGTATACTTAATCAATACAGTCGGGTTGAAATTCTGGGACAATTTTTAAATGACAACCTAGTTTATGTTGTTTATAAATGATTTTGATGTTTATAAAGAAAGAAAAAGATTATTCAAGGGCGATTTTTATTTTCTGAATCTATCATTTGTAAGTGTGCAACTTTCGCCAAAAAAGGAACAAAAAATCTACTTTTTAAGCTTAATTTTGGGTCTTAAATAGAGTTTTTTGGGTGTTTTTTTCCCATATAGTTAACACCATTTTCATCTTGTTAAGATATGCCGGGAGAAGTAAATAACTATCAAAGTTTTTGTAAGAGATATAAGACCCTGATCATAAAGTTGTTTGAAACATGAATTTAAATTATGATATTTTTAAAACAAAAATTAAATAAATTAAACTTAGCCGGTCTCACAAATTTTGCATCGAGCGTTTCTGATGAGTCTTTGATGAAACGCACATTCGTTTTGAAGCCGTTTCTACATTAGCAGGATTGAATACAGTCAGACTTCTTTCATGAAGAAGGGGTGTAAAAATGAAACACAGTAACGCTCTCCTAAAACATGACTCTTTCTTGTTACGAAAATATTTCTAGGTATACCTATATACATCTACAAAAGCTTCAGTGATTATATATTTAACCTTTTAGTTTAAGAAAAATGTAGTGACAATTTTGTGTTGTGCTATGTCATGGAATCCACACATATTTGTTAGGGTCTTTAACCTTCAATATAATGAATTCATGGACCGTTTAACGTTGGTGTCAACTAAAATTTGAAACTCAATCTGTCCTTACAGCTTCAGCAAATAAACTAGAATGTAAACATAAATTTGAAATTAAAGACGAAGAAACCTTGTTACAAAATTAACTCAGTAATATGATTGTGTTCAGTGGCTGATTCCGGCAGAATTTTGAAAAAGGGGGGGGGACACTGACTGGCTAAGGCTTCAATGAGGTCCTATGTATCAAACCAAATTTTTCGCCAAAAGGGATGCCCCCTCTGGATCCCTGGTGTTCACTAAACGATACAACAATGTAATGAATTTGTGCTATGAATAGCGATACATGTTTCAGACACTATCCCCTGTACAACCGAAGAAATGCGTACACATACGTAAAGCACTTGTATGTTGGATTTTCTTGTATCCTGGTTGTGGTTTTCCAAGCTTATCCTTTAATTCATGTGTAAAGTGGGTGTACCGTGTTTAGTGTTTACAATAAGTTTTAAATTTATTTCATTTTAATGTTTAGACTAAATTATTTTCATCAATGCTGTAACATTTCAGTACTTCATGTCGATATATATTTCCGTTTCTGTTTTGAATTTAATGCTATTCAGAATTGACATACTTAATTGTATCTATAATCACATAAATTGGCTTGCAAGAATTTAACCGACTGCCCCAATAAACCGAAAGAATGTATATTAAAACGGTTCCAATATAGCCCCGCCGCAAGAGAAAAAGTCCACAATTCCTTGAATTATCGCACAAAACAAAAGCTGCTGTATTGCCAGAGTGGGATTCAAGAACCTCTGAAACGTAATCTTCCTACATATGCCAACTGTGTCTTCGTACATATGTCAACTGAGTCTTCATACATATGCCAATTTGTCTTCGTACATATGCCAATTTGTCTTCGTACATATGCCAACTGAGTCTTCGTACATATATACCAACTGTGTCTTCGTACATACATGTCAACTATGTTTTCGTACATATGCCAACTGTGTCTTCGTACATAATTATGCCAACTGAGTTTTCGTACATATGTCAACCGAGAAAGCTTATAAAGCTTCAGTTTCAACAAAGTACTCAGCATTTAGTCCCGACTAAATCGAGGGACTGGCTTTGATTACAGTTTTTTTTTTATTCACGTTGTTGATCTTTTGATTTCATGTTGCTGATTGGTTTGTTTTTATAGTTTTTGTTTTTGTTTATTTTGATATTCTTTGGTTATTTTGATGGATGTATTTTGATTTTGATGAATAATGATTTTATGTCTATTTTGTTTGGATTAACGATTGTTGATAGTCCCTTTGGTACACATTTGTTTCTTTCAGCTCATAATTCTTTTCTTCGATTGCAAGTGCCAAAATCAAAGCTTTTACTTTTAAAATTGGATAACTATTTCCAACGTTTTAACTTTTCTTTGTTTAAAGAATCAAATATAAGTACAGTATCTTCATAACGATCATACCAAAATTACTGAACTGCATGGAATGATCAAGAAACGAAAAGACGTAAGCAATAGTCCAAACTTTTTACAGCTAGACATATGCAAAGAAATGGTTGATTGAACCAGGTTGTATAGATGACCTTTCAATGCACATGAAATAAAACTAAAGTTATTGTGGCAACAAACATTAAAGTAGCATTTTTAGCCCCTTTTTGGCCCTTAATTTTGAAACGGAAAATGGGAGGACTCCCAAAATCAATTCCATTCATCCTTTAATGGTAAGGAACATCATTAGCAATCGGATAACTAGAACTTAAGTTATTGTGGGAACACTTAAAACCTGGACAACGACGCAGACGACGACGACAGCATCATACCATTATACGTCCGCAAATTTTTTGCGTTCGTATAAAAATGGGGTTGTGGCATATCACATATTTTTTCCAGCTGACAAACAACTAAATTTAAAGTTATGCCAACCAGAGTCTCTATTGGCTAAAAGCAAACAGCAATATTTAGACCATCGATTATTTTTTTTTTAAGCAAATGTTTCAATTGTTATAAACAACAACAAATAGTTCAGGTTTATAAAGGCTATATTATTAATAAAAAACAATTTTGTTCTACCCCATGCTGTAAACAATAGCAGAGATAGAGCAGAAAATTCACTACAAAAGATTCTGTAAAAATATATAAAACACACATTGTCTTGTAATGGTTCGTGATAATGTCTAAAGGATTCAAATGTTTCACATTCAAAGTCCTCCTGATGTAATGATGAAGAAAATGAGTCCGGTTCTCCGAAGGTATAACAAATGTCACTGGTGCCATTTTCATAGTCTATTATGCTGCATATTTCACATGTCAATAATGATGATGATGGTGATGAACTAAAATGTAAAGTAAACTTTGAGCGTTCGTCAGGAACACTTAGCCAACATTTTTTCAAGTTCTTTAGGCAAGGAAGATCCAACATTTATAAACAAACTTTTCAAAACGTTAAGTTCTTTGGATAACAAGTCCAATTTCTTGTTAAGTTCCTCGTTTTCGTCTGTCAGTTGTTGCACTCTTTGTTCTGTTTCTATTTGTTTTATTTTAGCCTTATCTCTGCTTTTTCTGACTGCTATATTGTTTCTTTCTCTCTTTTCAAAGTATTCAGGTGTATCCTTCACGGGTTGTCGCTTTCTTGGGCGGATGGGTCCGTTACCAGAGGGTTTTCGTCCCGGCTTGTTTCTAACAGGTCTTATAATTGCTGGCTCCGTTGGCGAAGGAACACTTGATGAAACGAGTTGCTCGGAGAAAGCTGAATCCCTACTGGAATCTTGGCTCCAGTCCAATATGTCCACAACGGGACTAACTGCTCCACTTGCGCTATATTGGTTCTCTGCTCCGAGAGAACTATCAACTTGAGCTCCGTTATTCATAAAGTCAAAGTTATTAAAGTTTATATTGTCACTTGTTACGTTAGTAGTAAAAGTATTTGTAGAAATCGAATCAATGGCTGACCTTGCGTTAGCTTGTTGGACTAACTCCAGAAGTGTTGTGTCCTCCTTTGATACCAACGCCGACGCTAGACTCTCGAAATCTTCTTCGTTAACTTCTGCTCCTTTTAAAAGTTCGTGAATGTCAACTGATGCTTCAAAAGAAGGATCCAAGTCAAATGGATCCTTAAGGTTACTTTCTAGAACGTTTTCAACACCTAAGGCGGACAGGTGCATATTCTGCGATGTCATACTTTCTTGCATGAGCCATGATGAATTTTCAATTATCAATTCAGTAATGTCCGTCTTATTAGGGTCTGCAGATGAAGCAAACTTTAGTGACCCGAAGGTCACGCTAGTTTCTGGACGCAAATCAAAATTGCGTGATAATTCTACTTCAGAAGCACTTAAATGATTAGACATACCCTGGTAAAGTATGATTCTTTTCGGAAAGCACTGAGGTTTATATACTAAGAAAAATGAGAAATTAATGCGCAAAAATTTACATAAAACCCATTTACCAAGGGAGTGACAGTCATAAAATTGGCGAATAAAATGATAATGAAATAAGTAGAATAAATTGTTTTGGAATCTTCCTTTTAGAATCAAATAGAATTTTTTATTTTTCATACTATATGGAACTATTGCTTAAATATTTTCCACGAACTATTTTGCATTTATTCCTAAAAATAAACTATGATGTAGTTTAAAATCCGATTGGTCTTTAAAAATAGAAATGACGAATAGATATCATTTGGAATACGTCAAGACTCTAGTTTAAATCAGGTTAAGATATAGACCCATCCTAATAAACGGAAAAGAATCGGGTTGTGTAAAACCGATAAAATTTTCAAATGCAGCAGTTGACCGTAACTTGTCACGAGTAAATGTTGAAAATGGTTAAGTTTTGTTTCCCCGACCATACGAAGACAGATATTTTGTGTATAACATACATACGATGTCATCTCTGGGGGTCTTCAAGGACTCATGAGGCCGTTGAGCATTCTCCACTCCCCTGCCTGTCATTGCTGCTGTTTTCGTATATAACTTTTCCTAAATTATAGTGCTTTATATGGTGTATTGCATTTTGATGGTCTTATATGTCTTTTAGTGCCTCCAGTTTTGGAGGGGCAAGTTTACAGGCCAGTAAATATAGAACGTGTGAATGGTGTTCATAGAATAAAGAACCAAAATTATGAATACTTCTTCTGCCTTTTCATTTTCGGAAAAATCAGAGACTTGATTTTTTTCACGCAAAATTGCGCGCAATGGATGTCCTTTCTTTTAAAATTGTACTATATTTTTTTTTTAGCAAAAAATACATTCCTACCATATTTTTTTTTATTCAAAGCACCATAGACCTGTATATTGAATAGATTTGCAACTTGTTAATTGTCCAGTATATGTGTGAAAATATCACTGGTTTATAAATGAGAGTTTGTTTATTTTTCTTACTACTTTTATGTCTTTCTATGGAATCAAACAGAATAAATTGCATTGAACAGAGAAAAGATTATTATTAAGGAACATCTGTGTGAAAATTTCATTTAATTTGGCTGAGGAATAAACTTTTTGTGACAATTTAAAGTGGAACCTTTACAATTTTTTTGTAAAATATTGTATTTTCATGAAAACTCGGGTGGTATGGGCTCTTTTGATACTCCTCTTAAGTGCATAAGGTTATAAAAGTAATTTTAACACATGTAAAATCTCCGGCATAACATTTAAGAATGGCTGTAAAAAAGAATCATGTTACTCTTTAATAGTTTTTGAGATATTACAGTATAAAGTTGTACATTTCAAATTGTTTATTTTGTACAAAATCTCGTTTCTTTGCATGAGATATTGTGAGATTTCACCAATTTTCAAATCTATTTATATACAGGTCTATGAAAGCACTTTCCTGCCTGCCTGTTTATATCCTGTCAGATTTTTTGTTTCCTCCCTTAATGAAAAAGAGAATAAAGGGTAAAAGATTAGAGAGCGAAATTTTCAAACACTCAATCATGAGTTCAACTCCTTACTGGAAGAAGAAGAAGAAAGAATACAGACTTGGGAATGCATACGGCTTCAGTATTGCCATACTTTTTAGTGATTCGCGAATTCAATATGTGACGGATCCAGCATTTTTCAAACAGGGGGGTACGCAATTAAAAAAAAGTCTTCTAGAACCACTTGTTTCATACAGATCCTAACCAAATTTTCCGATTTTCCCGTCAAACGGGAGGGCGCGTGAATGTCATTCCGTTAAGTCCTTGATCCGCCTTTGTAAATGTCCACGTCCATATTTTAGAAGTTGCCAGTATTGACCTTTTTGGGAAAACCCTATACGAATATGCGGGACAGTAATTACAATTACTATATCAAAATAAAATATATAAGATCAAAATAATACACCATAGTAGAATTTTAATTTAATTGGGATAAAATTTACATTAATCAACATTAAATTGATTTTACTAATTTAATTTGCCCCTGATTACTCCGGGATTTCCCGTGATTGGCCAATCACAAGATTGCATCACGTCTAATCTAAGATAATTTCATCTTCGTCAAAACTCAGAATTAGCGCTTTTGTCTTTGAATTTGGAGACATTTTATGTGGTAAGTGTGAAATAAACACCCAAATACAAGTTCACTACTAGCAATGTCATTTTCTGGCGCTAATAAATGTGAATATTGTGAACGGTCATGTTTTGGTCTTGACATGATTTCGCAATCACACCTGGAAAGGTTTATAATAACTTTTAATAAAAAATAGAGGAAATGATATCAGAGTATATTGCTATAAAATTTTAAAATAACATCTATAAACAGTAACATAACAGCAGTGTTTCATTGAATTGTACATAACAAAGTAAGCACTGGTATTAAAATGTAGATTTGTCTGATGCAATTTCACAGGCACTTGTTTCTATCATAGACCTGTATATTCGGTCTCCCTATTTAGCGACAAGAAGCGTCAAGAGCCGACAAGAAGCGTCAAGAAGCGACAAGAATTATTAAAAAGTTTAATATTAAGTTGAGCATTAAAATTAAACAAATCAAATGCAAAAAAAAAGGTTTTTATTATGCGGGTTTCCTTAAATCTGAGTCAATGATTTTCTCAGCTATAAATAAAAACAATATTAAACACGAACAAATAAATAAAAAAAATTGTAAAAAATTTGTTTTTTCATTAAATAATCATAAATAACATCAAATTATGATTTAAGTAAGACATTTCTTTTTTTAAAAAATTCCCAGCAACTTTTTAGTAAAAAAGGTAGATGTACGCTAATTACTAATCAAGAAAGTGGTCATGTGATTGATTGGTTTCACGCGCCGTTAATGATCATTTATGATCCTGTTATCATATTAAATTATTTTACAAACAGCAATCATCATTATTAACGGCACGCTTATTGATTGTTTTGATTGTTCCTTTTAAAGAACCGCGAAGAACCATATCACGGTAAAACAACAAAGTTGAATATAAAAGGATGAAAGATGATTAGAAATGAAAAAAAAATCTTTTGAAGATTGTTTCTGTTGTTTTTAAAATATAAAATGTACCCTTGTGGTACATGCAATAAAAATTGCACCCGTTCGTGTGTATATTGTGAGAAATGTGAAACATGGTTTCACAGCAGATGCCAGAATCTGAACAAAGCACAATTTACAAAACTCAATGAAAGTAAAAATTGTGACTATATATGCATTGAATGTTGCAAAACAGCAAATGAGTTTGACTATGCTTTATCATTGAATAGATTAGAAACTTACGCCAATATATTTATATAATTATATGATCCTCTATGAAGAACCACGTTCCCGTCGTGAGGTTCGGAAACACGCTGAACAAAGCTGCTAACTATGCAACAGCGTGGCAAAGAGTTCTACAAATAAATGAGTTGAATGAACAAACACAATTATAATAGAAAATTACAGTTTTTAGCAGTAATCACATACCAAGATAAAATAAACCTGAATAAAATACAATTTATTTACAATCCTACCACACATTAAATACAACTGATAATTTTAATCTTATTAATAGTTAACTTTCCCTTTCTGTGTAGCAACATTCCGTCCGCTCCAGCATATGGAGTTTACGTATCACAATTGATTCGTTATTCCAGAGCATGTGGGGAGTACAACGACTTCCTTGATAGAGCTACACGGCTGACAAGCAAATTGTAAACACAGGGGTACGTTGCTCTCAGGTTGTTGTCATCACTCAAGAAATTTTACGGACGACATCATGTGCTTGTATGCAAATACGGGATTTCTATCTCTCAGATGAGCACAGATGTTGGTTTGACATAGAGTTTTGTAATGTCATCCTTTCCGGATTTGACCAACACTTAATCGATCTTTGGCAACGTGACGGGTGTGCTATAGCAAGCAGGAACTGCTTACTCTTCCGGAGCACCTGAGTTCACTCTCGTTTCGACTTGAGTTCGCGTTGCTGAATGCGGTTTTGTTGTTATGTGTGTGTGTTTTATGTTGTTATGTGGTTTGTTTTGTTGTGATGATTTTTGTCTGCCGGTTTTGTCTTTGTCTTCACGGTTTTATGATACTGATTACCCCTTTGGTACACCTTTGCTTCTTATTAACTATCATTATTTTTAAATTGAATAAAAAATATTTATTTTTTGACTTTTTGTCTATAGAAATCTTTCTTGTCGTTAAAAAAAATCTTTCTTGTCGGTTCTTGACGCTTCTTGTCGCTTCTTGACGCTTCTTGTCGGTTCTTGACGCTTCTTGTCGCTAAATAGTGAGACCCTGTATATTAAATAGATTTGCAACTTGTTAATTGTCCAGTATATGTGTGAAAATATCACTGGTTGATAAATGAGAGTTGGTTTATTTTTTGAACTACTTCAATGCCTTTCTATGGAATTAATCAGAATAAATTGCATTAAACAGAGAAAGGAGTAAGGAATATCTGTGTGAAAATTTTATTTTATTTAGTTGAGAAATAAAGATTTTGTTACAATTTAAAGTGAAAACTTTACGAAAATTTTGTAAAATTTTGTATTTTCATAAAAACTAGGGTAGTATGGGCTCTTTTGAAACTCCTCTAAAGTGCCAAATGTTATAGAAGTTATTTTAACACAAGTAAAATCTTAAAAGATTTAAGGATGGCTGTAAAAAAGAATCATGTAAAAATCTTAAATGGTTTTTGAGATATTACAGTATAAAGTTGAACTTTTAAAATTGTTTATTTTGTAAGAAATCTCGTTTATTGGCATGAGATATTGTGAGATTTCACCAATTTGCAAATCTATTTAATATACAGATCTATGTTTCTATCAATGTGCGGGTCGACTATCCATATAAAAGAAGGAAAAGTACTTCTTTTATATGGATAGTCGACCCGCACATTGATAAAAACAAGTGCCTATGTGCAATTTTGCTAGATATAAAATCATAGACCTGTAAACTCACACTCAAAATAAGGAAAATATGTTTCGAAGCACTTGGGCCATATGTAGGGCGTTCATAGAGAAAAACAGAGTACCTGGATGCAACCACTACCACCAAACAGGCAGGTAATCCCTTTAGAGATCTTGTACATGTATTGGTAGATATTATTGGTTGTGCCGCCTAAACCAAAATATATCTGAATACAAGGTCCCAAAAGGGATTATTAGGCAGGTAGAATAAATAGCATAAGAAATCTTCTCCATATCAATTTTGCAATTTTTGATTATAGAGGGGGCCAAATATGGGCATTAGTGTACCTTGTTCTTTCTTGAAAATATGGGTGGACCGGCAAATTTTATTTTTTTATATTTTATCCACTTTGATCAAAAGTTCTGCCATTTCAAAGGAAAATGACAAAAATGAACATAAATTATGTCTCATGAGACATTTTGTTTTTGTCGTGTCTGTCCGTCCGTCCGTCTGTCCATCACAAAGTTTGTCAGCGTACACCATATGTTGTTGTGCATATAACCAGGAAATTTTTATCCTCAAATTTTTGTGGGAGTTATGGCCCTTTGAACTTAGAAAATTGCTGAAAATCCTCATTTATCAGCTTGTCAGTGCAAATCCTCTGAAACTACTGAACCCAATTCAATGAAACTTGGTATATAAATAAATAAATAAATAAATAATCTTTATTTCCTAATCATAGGGCCCATTAGGGCATATCAATCACAGATCATATATACTAGTATGTTTGTCATTATGATTACAAAGATAATAAACATAAACATATAAAAGATACATTAGAAACATGAGAGCCAGCTTTCAACTAATTAATATGCAAAGATTAAAATAAAATTTACATTTATGACTATTTAATGCTACATTTGATCGGAGTTTTGTCTGTGTACTGCAGATTCTAATAGAGAGCAAAGGTAGTCAACAAAAGTGGTTTCTTCATTTGACATGATCCATATAAAAAGTTGTTCATTATTTAAAGTCCTGAGATTTGGATACATGTCATAATAAAAATTTAAAAAAGAGTGTCTTTTAAGTCTGTACTTGGGACATTCCAACAGATAATGGAGTTCATCTTCTACCTTGTTCATATCACAATTTTGACATGTTCTTTCTTGTTTTGGGATGACTTCCTGTTTACCAATATTGTTGATATGTCGCTCATAGCGCCCAGTCTCAACTCTTAATTTATGGTTGCTTAGCCGAAACTTTGTTAGTATTTTTCTATTATTGGAATATGATGGGGAGGATAAATAGTTTTCTATGGCAAAAGAAGTTTTGAAATTAAAGTATGTACACAACTTACCCTCTCCCCTTGAAAATGATAATTTTATCTTATCCCAAGTTTTAAGAAAATTTAGCTTTAAACACTGTTTTAGTGATCGCTTAAAGTAGGCTTGTTTAAAATTTTTAATGTTATCAATATTTATATTGAGCTTGTTACAGTAAAAGACAACATTTGAGTACCACGTACACTGGTTAACATTCTTTTTGTACATCTCTTTATATTCTATAAGGGCACTGTTCAAAAGATTTGAAGGAGATTTTTCAAGTCTGTAATAGTACATGAAAATAGATTTCAATGCTTCTAAATATTAGGCCCAAAAAAAAAGTAGGTGAGTTTACTGTCACCCGACCCTACCTAATTTTTACCCCCTACCCTAAAGTTTTTTTGAGCATTTTCCATTAAGCACTGTTAAAGTCACAAAGCTGCCCCCATAGACTCAAGGTAAAAAAAAAAATTTAAAAAAAAATAATTTCCTACCTACCGACCCTAATTTTTTTCAGCATGTGACAGTAAACACACATACTTTTTTGTTTGGCCTTATGGATACCTCCCAAGTTCTGATAAAACTCCAATACCTGTTGTAGTTTTTGAGACACCAAGTATATATTTACAAAATTTATAGTTCAGTTTTGCAAATTCCCACTCCTTGAAAATGTCATACAAGTCAAGATTCTTTCGAAGATTATATAGGAAGTACACCATGTAACCAGGAAATTTTGATTCTCAAATTTTTGTGGGAGTAATGGCCCTTTGAATTAAGAAATTTTTGCAAAAATGGGGGGAGACATGGTTTTTGTAGGCAAAAACAAGCTTTAATTACTAAAAAAAAAAAACAGAATAAAAATTTTCAAAGGCAGCTGAAAATAATGGTAGGAGGGGGTCAGAAACTTTATGTTCTTGGGTATTTTTTATATTTATAAATGTACATTGTACATGTAATTATTTATGAATCTATGTAAAATCTGCCAAAAAATTGAGATGTAAATATCTTTTTCAGATTTAAAGTTATGGAAAGAGATGACTCAAAGAGATCACTGACGGGCAGTGAGGATGAATTTGAAAGCTACGATGAATCTGGATCTCAGACGGGATCAACAAAGTATAAACGGAGAAAGCTGGAGAAAGGGAGCGATGAATATCAAAAAAGAAGGGAAAGAAATAACATTGCAGTGAAGAAAAGTAGAGAAAAGAGTAGACAGAAAGCAAAGCAAACTTTGGAGCAGGTTGATAAACTGAGAAAAGAAAATGAAAATTTGGAGCAAAAAGTTACCATTCTATCAAAAGAACTAGGTGTGTTAAAAGACTTATTTCTAGCTCATGCAGGAACTCCAACCAGTGAATGTACAAACTGTAACCCTCAGCACACCACTAAGTTAGACATTAGTGATCATGGGTATTCATCAATGAGCAACTAAACAGGGAACATTCATAACATGTAGTCATTTTTATATTTTTGACATTAAGACATCTGTGTGTAGAGCTCTGACTTTACTTATTTTTTTTTTTATGAAGTTGTTAGAGAAACAATCCTGTTACATAATTTATTTTTTACAATGTACTTATGTATGCATGTGCATTTTTAAAATAGAAAGAGATTACATGAAGAATTATTCAGAAGTCAATATATTAAAGTTTATTATAGCATAATCAGAAATTGAACAGATATTTTGTCTGTAAGCCTTTGAGCTTTTATGCATACTACATACATGTACTTATTCAAGAAGATATATTAATTATTTACACATTAACACTAGTGCTTGATGTTTTTATACACATTTGATACAAATAATGTATAATTTTCATATTTGGCTCTTCATTTTAATATACATGTACATGCATCAAATATTTATGTTGAAATAAATTTGTTTTTTGTATATTTAAGTGTTTTAAAATTAATACCAATATTTCATTTCATAGGATGAAAGAAGTCAATTGGTTACACTTATTTATTAACAATTCTTTAACTGATGTGCTCGTTTTCTTGATGGTTCAAGCTTGAAAAAAATATCCTGATTTGGAAAAAAAATATAAGCTCTTGAACAGTTGAAAACATTCACTACAGTCAAGAATTTTCCTATAAGATTAATATTGAAAGTTTGTATTTGTGTACTCTTATCATGCCTGTTCTTTTTAGTGAAAGTTTCATAATCCACTTTTAATATGTACAACCTCTTTCCACATCAATCTATCACCAGAGGGAGCGTCTATCAACACTGACCTCTATACTATCGCGCCAAGGATTGAAAGTAATTTCCTTGATTTTGGGGATTGAATAACGTTGACATATTTCCCATAATCCTTAGCACAATAGTATAAAGGTCAGTGTTGATAGACACTCCCTCTGGTGATAGATTGCTTTCCATATTTATTTCCTGTTTATGTTTTATTTCAAAAAATCAAGTTGTGCTGATATGTTTGATCAACCAAAAGTTAATTAATAGGTTCAAACAGCATATATAATTTCACAGTATTCAGTTGAACAAGAAGCAAAAGTGTACCAATGAGGCAATCAATCATCAAATATCTAAAAAGGCAAACAAAAAATTGGTAAAACATAAAATCCTTGGACACAACAAAATGACTGTTATACATGTAATATGGACTCTCCCATTTAGTATACTTGACTTGTACATAATTCACCAATTTTAGTCTTGGATTTGTGCTATATGTTTGAACAAGATTGCTACACATAGCTAATGTCCCCCGCTGCATTAAAATTGAAAATAAACTTAATTTTAAAAAATTAAATGGCTTTGTTATATGATAACCTACATATCATGACAAACAATCTACAAAATTTCATCAAAATCTGAGCTCACAAAGTGTTCCTTTGACCTTAAATGAACAAAGTCGATAAAGTCCCATTATTCCTATAAAATTTGTTAAATAAAAAATGGCGGTGCCATATGATCAACTACATATCATGACAAACAATCCTACAAAATTTCATCAAAATCCGTTAAGCGGTCTCAGAGGAGTTGCGCTCTCAAAGTGTTCGTATGACCTAAAATGAACAAAGTCAATAAAGTCCCAATACTCCTATAAAATTTGTCGAATCAAAATGGGGGTGCGATATGATGAACTACATTTCATGACAAACAATCCTACAAAATTTCATCAAAATCCATTGCACGGTCTCAGATGAGTTGCGCTCACAAAAGTGTGAAGGACGGACAGATGGACCAAGACTGTTACTTGGTACCTCTGTCGCATTGCAGCGGGGGACAGAAACATACATACATGTAATCTATCCATGACAAAGATCAACTTGTTGAACAGTATTTTCAATAAGCTGGAATTGACTTTAACTTTAAAAATGTTAGTTGGTCATCCATGCAGAAAAAGGTCACAGCCAGAATCAAAAGCATGCATTGTGTCAATGCAAGCACTAGGTGCACCTCCCATACCAATTTGGTTGATGTGCCACTTGTCTGAAAGGAGGTATAGACTTTAGACTTTCTTCTGTTAGTGGTAATCCATGTAGAAAATATGGGTCAGTCAGCATCCAAAACATACATAGTGCTAAGTACCACTAGGTGCACCTACAATTCCATTATGGTTGATGTGCCACTTGTCTGCAATGGGAATGGACTTTAATCTTTCTTCTGTTAGTGGTACTTGTCTGAACAGGAATAATAAGGGCCCCGCATCGAAGATGCGGACGCCCTTTAGTTTTCACTTTGTCCGTCCGTCAACAATTCTTGTGAACACTAAAACTCAAAAACTATTAATACCACAGTTCTGAAATTTTGTACAGCTACTAAGTAGCATGTCATAATTTGCATATTAAAATTTCGTGCAAATCGGATAAATATTTTTGGAAAAAACTTCATTTTTTATCGAAAATCACAGATTTTGAGAATTGGACTTTGTGAACACTTAAACTCAAAAACTGTTAACACTACAGTTCTGAAACTTTGTACAAATGCTACTTGCATGTCATGATTTGCATATTAAATTTTCGTGCAAATCGGTTAAATATTTTTGGAAAAAAACTTCATTTTTTTATAAAAAATCACAGATTTTGAGAATTGGACTTTGTGAACACTAAAACTCAACAACTGTTAACAGTACAGTTCTAAAATTTTGCACAGCTGCTAAGTAGCATGTCATGATTTGCATATTAAAATTTCGTTTAAATCGGTTAAATATTTTTGGAAAAAACTTCATTTTTTATCGAAAATCACAGATTTCGAGAATTGGACTTTGTGAACACTAAAACTCAAAAATTGTTAACAATACAGTTCTGAAACTTTGTACAGTTGCTAAGTAGCATGTCATGATTTGCATATTAAAATTTCATGCAAATCTGTTTAATATTTTTGGAAAGAAAATCACAGATTTTGAGAATTAGAATTTTTGAACAATAAAACTCAAAGGCTATTAACAATACAGCTCTGAAGTTTCATACACATTCCATGGATCATGCCTTAGTGGTAATAATCATAGTAAATATAATTTTGAAAACACTTAGATTTTTTGTCGCCGGGCCCATTCTGACTTTGTCAGTAATCTAGTTTTGAACCAGTATTCTGCAAGTTGCCATTCATATCGAAAATGTAGGTCACACCCAGCATCAGAAGCATGCATTATGCTAAGCATCATTATATGCATCAACTAAGCAATATGGTTGATGTGGTACTTGTCTAAAATCTGGTATAGACCCTAACCATTCATCAGTAAATGGATGTGGACCAGAGGCCAACTCTTGGGGTATCATTCCCTTTTGTGAAATGAGCTAGAATTCGTCAATTGAAGACAGTCAGCAGCCTTAAATGTGACCAGTGGTTGCAGCTTGCCATCTTGCATTTGCCCAAGATTCAATATCAATCCCAAAATTATCAGCAAAAGATCCATTTCTGGGATAATATCAAGAGTACAGGGACAACTAAAAGCTATGATAAAGATTCCTGGCTTATAAGCGTTTTAATAATTCCTTTCCCAGGTAAGCCGAGTCGTATGTATTATTTAACCCTACTTTCTTAATACAGGTACCAATATTTTTATTTTCCAAAATAAGGTCCCCATTTATAGGGCAATGACTTCTAACAGTCATGATTCCATACTGTTTCTTGGCCACTCCTCCGACCCCCCCTTCAACCCACATTCCTGCTCATTTAACCTTGTCCACCCCAATCTATATATCAGTTTTAATGATTCTAACACTGTTTGTTGGTGAGATATGAAGTTTTCTGAATGTCTGTGTGAGTATAACGCAATAGTCTGCTTCAGAGTTGTAAAGGTTTTAAGTTAAAAAATTCTTGGTCTTTCATTCAAAAAATTTCAATAAGATAAAATTTGACATTTTATTTCTACAACTGTTTATTCATTAAGATATTCTATCCTCTCTTTCACTCCACTGCATCTTTTTTAGATATTTATTCCTTAGCTTTGCCTTCATCCAGTTTGGTTTAATACCAGATATTTGTTTATATCGTATTAGGTTAAGCATTGGATATTTGTCTTTTTCTGGTGCCTCAAATGGCTTCAGTTCTTTTAACTTGTCTCTCAACACTTCTTCGTTCAGTTCTTTCACATCCCTATATCTATCAAGGTAGCTGAAACAAATAGAATACAAAGGTTATAATGTCTTTCTTTGTTATTGATATACCCATAGCTATGTGGTGTTTGAGGGGTTCAGTCAAACCTTCCTACGGAGGAAAAAATAGACATATTCTAGTAAAACTCCACTAAAATAATTTAGCACTTATAAAATATGTGAATATTTGCCCGCGCACTCCTTTAAACATTTCTGGCTCCACTTATGTGAATTGTTTGTTAATTGGTACTAAGCTTGCTTTGATATAAGGTTTAAATGTTTTTTCTTGATAAAACTTTATCACATGTATCATCAATGATAACAAAGCCCTTTAGTTTACACATTGTCCGTTTGTCTGTAAACATTCTTTGTGAATTAAAAAAACTATTTCACAGTTGTTCTAAAATTTTGTCAAGTTAATATGTAGCAAATTTAAATTTTGTGAAAATTTGTAAAAAAAAAATTTGCGAACAAGCAAAATGAGTCTCCCAGGAATCTGGTGGACAGCACTTATTTGTTAGGATTGCATAATTTTTAGGGCTGTTCCAGAATTAAAATCTATGAGGGGGTTTAAAGGCAGGTGTTTATTGACAATTATTTCTACACTTTATTGGTGTTCGTGCTATTTCTCCAGGGGAGATAATTCTATTGGAAGTGGGTACTGTTTCTTAATTTTTATACGGCCGCAAATTTTTTCCGAACATATAATGTTATGGTGATGTCTTTGTTATGGTTGATAAAAATACAAATTTTGATTAACCCTTCAGCTGCCATCATAATTTCTATTGTTTTATTATGTAATGCTGAATAAAAAATATCATAATTGACTAAATGTGTTACTTGATTCAATTGATCATATCTCTGTTATTTTTTATCATAGACCAATAAAAGTTATATGTATGTGTATTGTTGGATTCTCTAGTTTTCATTTTTCTTGTGTGTTGGTGTTTACAAGCAAGTTTTACCTGTACAGGTGCAAATAAAGGTGAAAATATATAAGGTTTTATAATTTAATGGTTTAAACCATTGAACAAGAATAAAAATTTGTAACAATGTTACTTTAGCCATTATTAATCTTCAGAAAACATTTTTATGCTAAAAAAGTTCATAAAAATCCCAGGTATATCTACAGGTAAGGCACAGATATGTCAAAAACTCGTTAACTGTGAAAATGGTAAAACTGGTCGAAAAAAAAATAACTTTTTAGTTTAAACATCATAATAACACATGTTATGACTATATATTTGTTCAATCTGATTCAGGTTGTTCATTTTCAACATCAGGTAAAAAAACTGCCCTATAATTGTACATGGTGTTATCCAATCAAAGCATTTTGGCATGCACAGAGGATCATAGAGCAAAACTGCAGTCTAAACACATAAGGACCAATAAAATTATGTCACATCTCTTCTAATTAGGAAATAAGGGTGTCCACTACTTCAAACATTGACCAATATTGCTGAAAACATTCTTTTTCCAGTAGTCCCATAGCAAAAGTCAATCCCAGAAAGACCTACGTAGTTTTTTCAGTCCAACATTTTTCAGAATTTTTTACGAGAAAAAGCGTCCTGTCTGCTTCATTGACTAAAATATTTATCATATATTGTTTTAATCAGTCCAACAGTCGTCCTTTCTGCCGAACATCTTTTGTTTCACGGCTGAACAGGGCATTGAAAACATCAGTCATCTCAGAGAGATCAAATTATTTCGAGAAAAAAAAATTGAACATCGTCTGGAAAATCCCTGCCAGTATTTGGCAAAAAATCACTCAAGGATAAAGTTACAAATAATTTTCGATTGTTAATCATCAAATCTTCAGATTTAAATCCTGTAAAAACCCTCTTTGACATCACAAACGTTCATAAAATTGATGACTTCTTCGTCATCACTCTAATTTACATCCGCCATTTTGAGACATTTTTCAATCATATTTATTTACTTTTTATTTTTCATGATAAACAGTAAAAACACCCGAGAAACCCGAAAATAATTGAAATTTTATCCAATCACAACCGTTAAAAGAATTAACATACGTCATTTCCGATAAGGATTTCCCTTTGTTGCTTAGAAACTACGATAAACACGTGGGTCCGAGAAACTACAATAGTCGCGCGTAGCAATGCCAGTTTGAATAATCGGAACGACAATTGTGGCGCGTAGCAGGCAAAGGGTTAAGAAGGCTTTTGAGAAATCAGCTTTATAAGGTAGATCTAAATTTTGACCATAGATTTTTCTTAATTTTTATACGACCACAAAATTTTTCCGATTGTATAATGTTATGGTGATGTCGTTGTTGTCGTCGTCTGGGGACATTTGGTTTCCGTGCGATATCTTGAGTAAATATTGACTGATTGTTATGAAATTTTTATATGATGTTTGTAACCACTAGACGAAGTTTCCTATTGTATTTGGGGTTGGTGGCCCCTACCATTTTAGAAAAAGGGCCAAATGGGGCTAAATTGGGTGTATTGTCAAAACTGTTGTAGAATGTTTATTATTCATTTTATTTTGAAAATTCTTTTTTAATTGAATTCCTCATTTAATTCTTTTTACTAAATGTGTCAATGGTTAAGAAAAAAGGGTCAAAAGGGGCTAAAATGGGTCAAACTGTCAATGAATATAGAAATAAGATTTTTTCTATAAGATGTTAATGAAATCATATATGTGTCAAATATGCATTTTAAAGTCCACCACAGGATGCATGTGTCAAAAAGCTTTGTAAGTCCGCATGTGACCAAAGCAATAGACTATCAATATTGGGCCTCCAATGTATAGGATTCAAAATGTTGCGGTCGTTTCATGCTGCGCTCAGCGTAGCTTTTTATTGGTAATAGTTAGGCCTAAAAGGGTATTAAATTTTGAAAAAAATATTTGTCAAAAATAGGAAAGTATTGTTTACCCTAATATTTCTTTATAAATATTTCCCTTTATAAACAATGGGAAAATATTGAAATTCAATAAATATGATGCATCTATTGGTATTGGTATTGGTATTCTTAGTTTTTGTTGTAACGAGTGAATTCACTAAAAGTTTTTGTAGTGTCAGGATACTTACACGTTAAATGGTTGTTTGTGTGGAAATCTTTTCTGAACAGGGTGATAAGGTGGTGGATACTTAAACTCATACCGCGGCTCCTTCATATCTGAAATGATTCATTGGATAAAATAAAGTATATCACAAGGGTCTAAGAATTTTCACGATCTGTTAAATAATCTTTAAAAGTTTTATTTTACCAAGGTTCAGATCATTAATTATATTAAATCTTATATATTTCCCATGTGGAACTTTTATCAGATAAATTTCCAAAAATGAAAAAAAAACATAAATGATACTACATGTATAGAGGAATACAAAGTTCTTAAGTAGGTTAGGGTGAAATGAACAAGAGGCTCCCAGGAGCCTGAATCGCTCACCTGGTCTTGATGTCAACCCTATGAAGACTTTTGTATAGCTAAATGAGCTGAGTGTTTAAGCAGGAAAAAGCTTTTCTCTATCTGCAATAGTTTTCATTCTATAGGCCAAAAACACTATTTTTCACCTTTAAAGGGGTCATCTGACAACTTCGACCCTATGAACACATTTGTAGAGCTAAATAAGCTGAACATTCAAGCAAGCAACAGCTTTTCTCCATCTGCAATAGTTTTAATTCTATAGGCCAAAAACACTATTTTTTGCCTTTCAGGGGCTGTAACCTCTATATGGGGTCATCTGACAACTTCGACCCTATTTAGACTTTTGTAGAACTCAATGAGTTGAACATTTAAGCAATCAACAGCTTTTCTCTATCTGCAATAGTTTTCATTTTATAGGACAAAAACACTATTTTTTGCCTTTAAGGGGCTGTAATCCCTATAAGGGGTCATCTGACAACTTCCACCCTATGAAGACTTTTGTAGTGCTTAATGAGCTGAACATTTAAGCAAGCAACAGCTTTTCTCTATCTGCAATAGTTTTCATTCTACAGGCCAAAAACACTATTTTACGCCTTTAAGGGGCTGTAACCCCTATAAGGGGTCATCTGACAACTTCAACCCTATGGACAGTTTTGTAGAGCTAAATGAGCTGAACATTTAAGCAAGCAACAACTTTTCTCTATCTGTAATAATTTTCATTTTAGAAGCCAAAAACATGAAAAAAATTTTCACCTTTAAGGGGCAGTAACTCCTATAAGGGGTCATCTGACAACTTCGACCCAATGGAGACAGTAGTAGAGCTTTTGATGCTGAAGCAGTAGCGTGGCATCAGATTTCATCTATCTCTTATACTTTTTGATTTACAAGCCAAAAACAGTAGTCTGACCCCCCTGGTCTATTTTTAGTAATGGCAGCCATGTTTTTTGACGGATCAAAAATCGAAACACAAGTTTGGTGCAGGACACCATAAGGATCATTTATACCAAGTTTCATTAAATTCTGTTCAGTAGTTTCACAGGAAAAGATTTTTGAAAAATTGTTAACGGACGACGACGACGGACACCAAGTGATGGTAAAAGCTCACATGGACCTTTGGTCCAGGTGAGCTAAAAATGACTTGGTTCATGTAATGCTATTTCAAGGAGG
The DNA here is from genome assembly GCA_963971305.1 of Arcuatula senhousia. Lineage (NCBI taxonomy): Eukaryota > Metazoa > Mollusca > Bivalvia > Mytilida > Mytilidae > Arcuatula > Arcuatula senhousia. Next base: position 8,194,486 of record OZ020306.1, read on the forward strand.
AACCTCTGATAAGCAGCATTTGATTCAAAATATTTGGAAGGTTATATCAAAATTCAATACGAAGCAAAAGTACTCATAATCATGGGATTTCACAAGGGAAACTAATCCTACATAAAGGATATTGACTTAGTGTATGATTACATGATTACAAGGAAAAAATCAGAGATATTCAATGAATGATTTTGAATTTATATGACCACAAAAGTCTATATTATACATACATTTAAATAGATTAAATCTCTGTTTGTTTTAAGCTGATCATAAATCTGCTGTTTCAATTATTATGTATTTATAAAAGTTATATAAACATGTGTATTTGTTTTGATTTGTCACATGACAGAGATGTTTATATTGATATGTTAACTTGGTGATTACTTGTGAATCCGTGCACATATTTTCGGAGGGAAGAATTGTATTGGTAAATCGGTTATGTTTGTTAAGTATTCGATGCTCTGCTTTTGAACAGTTTACATCGCAATTAAATTTTTACGTTTAATTACTTAATGTTGATTATGACTTATATTTGTCTTTACTATATTGTAGATTTGTTTGCCTTGATGAATGCAGCGGCCACAGACAGTACTATTATTTTTTGCTTAATAAAACTATGCTAATTGTTCTGCAGGCGAGCTGATCCCAACATGTGTGTTGTTTATTTTATAGATATTTTATGTTCGTTTAAGGCTATTAGAACATATTAAAGTGGATTTTCATTTATTTTGTGGCTTGATGAAAAAGGAACAGTTTGCGAATTCTTAAATTCATGGTTCTGAAGTCTGCAGCATACAGATCAATGTTAAATTTCCTTCTCGTGGGGGTATCAAATTTTGTAGGTCAAGGACCTCAACAAAAACAACGAAAATTGATACCCCACGAATAAAAATGAAACCACAGTATCAAAGATAAGTTTAAAAGATAATTAACACCAAATACACAGGTAAATATTCTTAAAATATAATATATAATATTTGAAGATTCTAATTTAACTTTTAAAGTATGATGTATCAAATGAGAAATCTTACCTAGAGTATTCCAGAATGTTTCTCTGACACTTTCATCCCAATCACATTGAAACATATGGAGGCCTGCTGGTGTCATATCATCCTGTAATCCTCGATAAAACTCAAGGGTACTAAAACTCCTCTCTTGTAAGGAATTACTGTAAATATTATGATAAAATTGTAAAACAGGCACAATACAAAACATGTATAAGACAATACTTAAAAGAAGACATCTTTATAAAATTCCTTTTAAGTTTAATATTCTTTGATCTTACTGTTGTGTATAACAAACATAAGAGTAAACAATCATATAAGTGTAGTAATATTTTAAATGTCTGGAATTCCAAAGAAATAATAACTGCAACCTTAGAAAAAGAGGAGATAACCAAATTAAATGCCTTACCTATAAGTAAAATATTTCACTGTTGCAATCTTTTTTTGTAATTGAGTTACATACCATTCCTGTGGTCTTTTCATCTGACTAAAGTCAATATGTTTGTCTTGTTTATACAGAACAAAAACACATCTATGATATCCTGTACCAAGAACTGGAATAGGAGGAAGGTAATTACAGAGTTCTTCCCCTTTGTTGATATCACAGCCTGGAATATTTCCACTGAAACAAAGCATTGCATCAATAAAGCAATATTATAATGAATTCATTGAAAGTTTTTCACTGATATCAAATCTCACTTTAACTGTGTTTGTTTTTTGTTGCCACTGAATTCATGAAATTGAGACAAGATTTAAACTACATGTGCACATCAGAATTTTACAGTGTGAATGCTATGCTGTTTGAACGGTAATACAGATGATTTTTTAAACAAATATGATTTTACTTGGTGTGAACACAGGACGGTCTTGGTTGCAATATGTCAGTTCAAGTGGGGGCCAATTCTTGCCACTCTTCAAGGATTTCCTAGATGTCTAACTTAACATTTATTTCCATAGATCTGCCAGTGGTTGATTTTATCCAAGTCAAATCAAAATTTGCAGAAATATACTTCACAACATCTGATTGCTTTCTTTGAGATTGACATGACAGGCAGATTTGAATAAAACTATAGAAAACTAGAAAATGTGTCTATGAGCCACAGGATGGCCCTCCCGTTCTTGAAATATCATTGACCCTGAATGTGTATTACCTGGGATATGGACCTTTACCAAGAAATTGATCAAAAGTGTTAATGTGTAAAATATAGGTCGCTGTGACGTTGTGGGTGGTGCCATGTTACCAAGACTCATCGAGTAGTGAAATATTATTGACCCCTAACATGTAGTATTCAAGATATGGACCTTAACCAAGAACTTAACCGAAGTCCCTAATGCATAAAATATAGATCACAGTGACCTAATTTTTATTGGGTGGTGTCATGTTACCCAAGACATATCTAGTGATGAAATACCATTGACCATCAACATGTAGTATCTAAGATATGGACCTTAACCAAGAACTTAACCAAAGTCATTCATGCGTAAAATATAGGTTACAGTGACCTTATTTCTAGTGGGTGGTGTCACCTCACCTAAGACACATCTAGTAGTGAAATATCATTGACCCCCAACATCTAGTATTTAAGTTATGGACCTTAACCAAGAACTTAACCGAAGTCGTTCATGCATAAAATATAGGTCACAGTGACCTAATTTTTAGTGGGTGGTGTAGCCCTACCCAAGACCCATCTACTAGTGAAATATCATTGACCCCCAACATCTAGTATCCGAGTAATGGACCTTAACCAAGAACTTAACCAAAGTCATTCATGCGTAAAATATAGGTCACAGTGACCTAATTTCTAGTGGGTGGTGCCACCTTACCTAAGACACATCTAGTAATGAAATATCATTGGCCCCCAACATCTAGTATCCAAGTTATGGACCTTAACCAAGAACTTAACCGAAGTCGTTCATGCATAAAATATAGGTCACAGTGACCTAATTTCTAGTGGGTGGTGTAGCCCTACCCAAGACCCATCTGGTGGTGAAATATCATTGACCCCCAACATCTAGTATCCGAGTAATGGACCTTAACCAAGAACTTAACCAAAGTGTTACGGACGGACGTACGGACGGACGGACGGACAAGGGTAAAACTATATGTCCGATCCACATACGTGGTCGGGCCATAAATATAACATATTCCATTTTCCTGACTGTGGTAAAACCCTGGGTCTACAACCTGTCCGATTTAACTATGGACTTTTGATTGTAGCGTAAAGTGAAGTGTGCGAACACAACAATGAAAATTTACGTTGTCATGATTGGCTGATTACTTAGATACTCATAAAATCATGTGGATTTCCATAAAAGACCTCATGAATGGATTGTGCAAACATTAAATCTGATTGGATATTGATGAATGGTCTGGCTGACGTTGTACACAGCTTCTATCTGATTGGGTTTTCCTTTTATGATGATTTGTGGTTTTTGTTACTGATTGGCTTGTTCATGAAGATGTCAATTTTCATTGTTGCGTTTGCACACTTCAATCGAAATTCCTTGTTAAATCGGACAGGTTGTAACTTACACAAGCCAATGTAGGTACTCCATGTTATTGTCCTGTAGGTGGCTGTCAGGAGCAGTCATAGCTAGGGTCCACAGACTGTCAGGCTCAGCTTCATAATGAACATTAGGTCGAGTTTTTACCTGTACAAAATAAGTAAATCAAAATTTGACCTGAAGAATTGAAATATGCATCAAGCAAAAAGCATGTTAACATACTAGTATACATTTTTGCAGTTTCAATGTAACTTTGCTTTTGTCGTGTCTTTCTATCAACACAATTATGGTTTGAGTGTTGTTCAAAGAGTAACTAACCTTTAGGCTTTTGAAACTTCATTGATTACCGGTAGTTCTGAACAAGACTCATTATTTTCTATTATAACAAGTTTTCTAAAAGATAATTTTTTACATTCAGAAAAGGAGTAGGTTTATGGCCTAAAATTTTACCTACATGTAAGTCTCAACCTTTGAATACAGTTGTCAGATGCTGATGAAATATTTATTAAATACACATGTATCTAAAATGAGAAACTAAATACATTTTTCAATTTCTAAATGATTGTTTAGGTAAAACATATGAAATGAATCAGCCTTTTAAAGATATATTTTGGACTAGTAAAGTATCTCCGCACACAAAAAAACAACTTAATATTTTTACAGATTATTAATATGGCTTACATTAACTGTCTATTTAAATATGAATTTGTTTCTCATGTGCGGAAAATGTTTTCTGGTCCAAAATGTGCATTGAAAACGACCAAAATTTCTCATATTTTGTAATTTTTCCTAAAATCACTAGATTTATGACGTCTTAGTAACGCTTCATTATTTAATTTTTAAATATTTGGACATGTTTTCCTGTTAGGCAGAATTTACACTATATTGTAGCAAGAAACGGACACTTTTGAATGACCTTCATATTTGAGGCTAAATAAGGGATTTATCACCCCTACTCCTTTGCCTGTAAGAGTGTTCTGCTGTTTTAGTTATTTGTTGATATGAAAAACAATACACATATTTCAGTTTAATTTCAATTTGAAAACATCGATTGACCATACCTCTCTTGGTTTTAGTCTGTTCCCCATATACACTTTAGAAATTAGGAGCTCGTCATAATCAAACTCAATGTCCATGTTAACTATTGGATAAAAAATAGCATCGTCAAACAAGTCTCTGTAGATCCCATAATGCTCTGCTAATGTCTTCCATTGATGTGGTCGTAATTCTGTGTTGTAGCCTTCCTGAACTTCGTCAAGCAAAACTTTTGCTGAAGTGAAAAAAGACAACCAAAGTTAAAGTGATCTTTCATAAAAACTGTTTGAACAGATAGAGTCTTTAATCATCATGCAAATAATGCATCACAAGAAAATCTACAATTTTTTTTTATTCTTTTTGTTCAAAAATTTAAATTCATTTGAAATATATTGAAATTAAACAGGCATTTTTTACATTTCACAGTGAGTAAGATATGCTTGGATCTGCAGTAGTGTTTCTGTGATCGGCAAGTCTCTGTTTATAAGATATGACACGTTTAACTCAACTTTTAATAATAAAAATAGTTTTACAACAGAAAAATTATTAAAACAAGGCAATTGATACCACAAGTTAGTCAAATCTATTTCGAAATTCTTCCACAATTCCTTCAATCTCTTTTTGAAAAATATAATTGTACACATCAATTTCTGATAGTAAAAGGAATATCTTATCTTGAATTTTATGGTAATGCTGTTTATAAAGCACACAAATTTAAGTAAAAAACAATCCATTGGAAAATGAAAAGCTGGCTGCAAAATCTATTACACCAAGAATATGAGTTGAATATTTTGGTAAAACCTTTAAATCTAGTCTTTTTGGTAGAAATAGAAATAGAAGTATAAAACTTGATACTTACTTTAAAATGTAAATAAGCTTTTTCACCAAATCAAATTTTAAGCATTATAGTGACCAAGTATGTCAGTTTTTTGTGATGATACATCACTAAATCATTAATTGTTTGAAGTGTTGGGTGGGATTTAAAATTGATTTGTTTGATTTTTTTTTACATCAGTGGATGAATGATTCTCAACTTTCTATCAGTACCAATTAGATTTTTTTTGTGTGTTACTTTTTGTGCTTTGTTAGGGATTATTAATAGGGGAAGGTTGGGCCCAAAAAACTAGTTTAACCATGCCACATTTTATATGTCATTTTGATGTTTTCTGTTCCATGTTTAAGAATGGGGTCTTTCTTTTGACATTTTCAAGAGTTGATTTGATAAGTATGCAATTTATTTTGACCTTATGCTAATGACAAAACAGTGAGCAGCGCCTATTGGCCACCTTGAAGGATGCTCCCTGTTTTTCGTGGTCCGTGTCATGTACATTTATTCCATATCTCATTATCTTCTAAAACATTTATTAAATATAAATAAATATATAAAATATTTAAGAATTAAGTTTTGTTTTGGTAGATCCATCACCATGATGACATTTATGTTAGGATATGCTTACAAGGTCCTGTGACTGTTTTTTCCGATGATTCAGAACTGGACTGAAGTCGTGCTTTTCTCCGTTCTAGTCTTGTTTGTTTCTTCACAGGGTATCCTATATTGATGTCTCTGTCTAGTATTGGATCTTTCTTGTTTAATTCTAAAATTATTACAAAATTTCAAATTATTATCATAAGTACAAAAATATACATGTATTTGTATTCAAAGCCAGATACATTTTGTTAAAAAAATCCATGAGTTAAATAAAAAGATTAATTGACAAATTCATAGACCTGTATATTAAATAGATTTGCTCTTTTGATACTCCTCTTAAGTGCCAAAGTTAATAAAAGTTATTCTAACACATGTAAAATCTCAAAACATTTCAGAATGGCTGCAAATAAGAATCATGTAAAAATCTTCAATGCTATTTGAGATATTACAGTGTTAAGTGTTGTTTTTGTACGAAATCTAGTTAATTTGCATGAGATATTGTGAGATTTCACCAATTTACAAATCAATTTAATACATGTATACACATGATACAGATCAATGACAAATGTCACACGTTACTACAAATATTGATTAAGTACCAAAACAAAAATGTCAAGCATGGTACACATGTAGATAAAAAAAATATTCTGAAGACTGATTGAGTGAACATTGTTGTCATCCGGTTCCTTTTTTTAATTTTTAAATGACAACCCTGCATACTATAAGTATCAATTTCAATGGCCTTAACTGAAATTATACATTCACTGGGTTGGTCCTCTTTTTCTTTTAATATTGTTTTAACACATAAATATAATAGTGTATTTGATTAGTAAATGCTTAAATATTTTTTTTCAAAAATTATTTTCCGGAAGTACATCCAAAGGAAATCTTTGAATTATGTATACACTACATGCAAACATTGGCATACTACTTGCGAGTTGGCATTGTCACATTGAAATCTGTTAAAATTAACCAAAATTGTCAACTTTTTAAAAAAATTCAATCTGCCTGCCAAAGGTTTAAACTACTCATTTTAACCGAAAGATACTGATGGACCTTAAGATAAATCATGGACTTGTAAAATTATATACAGGTCCTGTGCCTTGGTTATGGTCTGAGAAGACAGTGCTCTGTATACATGTACATTACATAAATTGTTTATAGAGTAGACATACATGTCAAGTTGGGGGAAACCCCAATTGGGATACTATATACATGTACCAATTGGGGATACTTTGATATACTCCAAATGGGATACATTATACATTTTGTACATTGCAGTTTTTGGCTAATAATATTTTTATACTTTAAAGAAGCACAAATTGTGACTGGAGATCATTGTCCCAGGGGTCCAAAAGTATATCACAAGGGTCATTTTGTGTTGCTGCGATTTACCAGGAGAACCATTTTTCGATGTCAAAATCACATCAAGCTTGCTATTAGTTTTTGACTTGAGAAAATTGTTGTTAAAAATACTTATTAAAAAATCAATTATTTGTGCAAATAATAAATCCCTGTAACATTCTGGGACGACATTAAGCGAGGACAAAATTATCCCGTTATGGATTCTGTGATGTCATTTCCTTGTCAGATTATTACACGCTTCAGCAGACCAAAACAACATCGTTTTTCAGCGGGAAAAACCGAGTGGTGTTAAAATAAAAATCTTTGTGTAAAAATAAACAAGTGGATGAATGAGGGTTTTATCACTGTTTTTAAATTTCTATTTTTTATGTTTGCATAACAGATTAATGATGCATTTTTCATAAGCCCAGAGGCTTTATGGTTTAACTTGCTCCGTGCCTATTAATTTTTTCACTCCGTAAAAGTAAACCTGTTCTGGTTTTATCGTCAGTATATTTCTGGCACATCTCAAAACATGCACAATGCCGTAGGGCTCACATCTGCGATGCTCGCTAATAATTTAAAGCTTGATGGAGCTTAACTAGCTCGATTGAACTACCTAGCTCGTTTGGTACATGTACATGTACAGGACCTGTTTAAGGTTCATCTGTACCTTTCATTAAAAATGGCGAAATTTTCTACCTATTTTTTAGTATATGCAGAACAAAATCTACAAATAAAATAATAAAATAAAGCATAGCTGGACCTCTTTTTTTTCCTGTTCAGATTTTAAATTGAAAAAGGACAAACTATCCCTATTGTGCCTCTTTCATGAAACGAGGTGAACACTTTTAGTTAAATCCCTTATTGAAAGTTGCATGAAATTTGAGGCCGCAAGAAAGGGTGAAAGTGATATTAGCCTTAAATCGGGTGTTTTTAAAAGCGTAGAAAAAAGACATCTCTAAAATAAAGGATTTTTTCGGGAACACTTCATACGCTCCCGAAGGGAGCGAAAATGGTAGAAATGTCAATATTTTAGTTGTACTATGAGCTGAATTTTCCTTCAACGTCCGGTTTAGCACGTGCTTCTTTTCCCAAATTTTCGGCGTCTTTTTAACGTTTTTATCTTTGAAAATTTTAGACGTCATTAAACGCTCACTTAACCCACAAGAAAAGCTACATGTAGTTTGTTTTTATTTTCGAACAAACAAAAAAATTAATTAATTGAAACTTCGGGAGCGCAACAGGTTTTACCTGCCTCATATTTAGAGAAAAGGTAAGAATTTTTAATATCTAGGTCCAGCTACACTTTATATTTCAAATTTATGTGCAGTTTTGGCTGTGCATATACTGAAAATAGATTAAAAATAACGCCATGTTTTAAAGAAAGGTACAGATGAACCTTAATAATTCCTGATCTGTGTATTTACATAATTAACAGTTTCTGTCCATACAAACCAATTTTGCAAAAAGAACTTTGGTGTGAATATTGAATTTGTACATGACAAAAAAGACTCTGTTGTTCATAGAAAACCAGTATTTTTTTGGGGGGGATAACTTCAACTTCAAGGTTTCTTGAGGCTCTTTCATCAGTTCATTACTATGTAAATCTTAGCATGGATATACCGGCCAATCTTTGTGCATAAGTTTTTTCCTCTTCTGGATGAACAGCTACAGGCCAATACGTTTTCATTCTAACATGCTGTCGACAAACATTTTGAAGCAAAATTTTCAGAGGTCTTCCAATGTGTGCCATTTTCTCATGTAGAGTTATTTCCCTTGGAAGGAGTTGCTACCTAAAATGGGTGTTCCTAATTACCGTACTCGGAACAAAATCAATGTAGTAAAAATAAAAATAAAGAAATAAGTTACCTCTTAAAATTCAATATTATAATCAATGTATATGAATAGAAAAGAAATTTAGAACACAAGTTAACCTCAATTAATGGGACTTCTCATGGAAGGCTCGGGTCATGAGACTGGAAATTAAGTTATCATTTGATTTTTTTTTTGGGGGGGGGGGCTATTAATGGTAAAATTTAAAATAAAGAGGCAGGATGGCAAAAATCCAGCCAGTGCTTTGAATGGGAAAGGCAGGATGTTTTGTTTTGCTTCAAAATTTATAGAAGGTTAAAAAATAAAACAAGTGTGGCCACTAAAACGGTATGTATACATGTCTCGCCTAACGGCACCATCACTAAAACCTAAGCTTTTATTTCTTGATATAAACACAAAAAGTGTCTGTATACCCAATATCAGATGCGTAGCTATTATACTTTTCTAGCAATTCATAGTCCACAAAAGTTTTACAAAAAGTTTACAGCCTGACAAAGACATAAGTTCACAGAGTCACTAGAGCATAAAAATGTGGTCAGGGTCACACAGCATGATGACAGTTGTGTAGACCATAACCTCAACTGTCTGTATACCTAATACCAGATGCCTAGCTATTATACTTTTCCAGTAAATAATCGTCCACAAATGTCTTACAAAAAAGTTTTCGGCCTGAAAAAAGACCGTAAGTTCACAGAGTCACTGGAGTGTGAAAATGGGGTCAGGGTCACACAGCATGATAACAGTTGCCTTGGCCATAACCTGAACTGTCTGTATACCCAATATCAGATGCCTCGCTATTATACTTTTCCAGCAATTCATCGTCCACAAAAGTCTTACAAAAAAGTTTACAGCCTGAAAAAAGACCTGAGTTCACATAGTTGCTTGAGCGTGAAAATGGGGTCTGGGTCACACGGCATTGTGACAGTTGCGAAGACCATAATTAACCTGAACTGTCTGTATACCAAATATCAGATACCTAGCTATTAAACTTTTCAGGCAATTCATTGTCCACAAAAGTCTTACAAAAAGGTTACGCCCCCCGCCGCCGCCGGAAAGTAATACTTATATAAATGTCTCGTCTTCAGCGACTATTCGCCGCAGGCGAGACAAAATGCGCGCAAAAAATATCAAAGCACAGGTTTTTCCGAAATTAAAAAAAAAAACGAAGAAAATATCTATAGCCTCCCTAAAAAACAAATGGTTGCTTAAAAAAGTCTTCGAAAAGTGCTGAGAAAATTAAAACTTAGTTTAATTATCTCAGAAAAGTGGTAGTAAAGAAATCAATAAAGGTAATAACAAAACTACCGAACTTGAATGATCAATCTCATAGTCCAGAGAAAATGACAAAAACGAATCAGTCATACCGGAGAATTGGTGGATCGCAATGGTCCTGACTTGGTACAGGCATTTCAAACGAAATGGTGGGTTAAACCAGGTTTTATGGCGCCAAACCTCCCTCTTCCATTGCGATCTTCAAGTCCATAATATATATAATTACTTAGAATAGTGTGACACTGTAAAATTTGCTTAACCCATAATATATAGTTACGTAAAATAGTGTGACACTGTAAAATTTTCTTTCAATTAGGTTTTATAAGTCAAACATGATAGGACATGTAGGATATGAAAATTATCATGAAAAAAATACAGAAGCTTTTGTCTGGAACTTTGTTTTGATTTTTATTTGAGAGAAACACAAAACCAGAAGAATTAAAGATCGCAATGGCCCTGACTTGGTACAGGCACTTCCAAAGAAGTGGTGGGTTAAACCAGGTTTTATGGCGCCAAACCTCCCTCTTCCATTGCGATCTTAGGATCCGGTAATGACCATAGAACACAACATAGTTGTGAGACATAATAGGGATATTGAGGTGATCATCTCAGTACAGCAGACCAGTCAAACGCTAATTAAAACAATTAACTATCATATTTTTAAGTCAATTTTGAACTTTTCTACTAGTGGCTGAGCCCGGGTTTCTCCGAGCTATACTGAAACAAAATGTTGACAAGAAAATACTCCTCCGCAAGCTCACTTCCTTCCACTAATGTCAGTAGGCAATACTCACTTGATAAACAGAAAGCACTAGAAAAAAAGAAAGAAGCGTGTCACAGGGAACACATTGATGCAAAATGGAAGGCCCATAATCTTATATTGGAGCTTAGCACTGCAGCATATGAGTCTGCCAAAGGTATCATTATTCAGACTCTTAATCACAGCAAAATACCACTCACTCCTATAATCAAACATGGTAAAGATCAACAAAATGCAAATGTTGACACCAGCATCAAAGTTTACAACAAACTAAAAGATGGGTCACAAGGAAAAACTCTAAAATTTACAATCAACATGTACCATACTACCTCAAACATCATGGTTAATGGAAACAGGATAGATCTCTTTGTATCTGAAGTATACTCACAATTATGTTCCGTCCTATCAGAGCAGTACAAAGATCTCAATATTATAAATAAGGAATTATGTGAAACCATTCAAGATAACATAATCACAGAAAACCCCACAAGTAAGAAAAGCTCTCTATCCATCAGTACAGTCACTGAGAACAGCACCAATAAAGAGAAAGGCCCAACCTCTACTACCAATCAAGAATTTCATCTTACTCTAGATATATCAAACAACAGTCAGATTAATTGCCCTCAGTGTTGTGCAATAGCTGGAGAAAACACAATTGAATGCGGTCAATGTCAACAATGGTATCACTTCTCATGTGTCAATGTAACCGATCCATCAGCTATGGAGGATAAGGACTTCGTATGCGCAATGTGCACAGATGACTTGCTATACTCTGCCACAGAAAATATCGATCAAACTGAATCAAAAGATGTTGACATGAACACAGAATCCATCACAAAAGTTGAGATATCTGAGCAAGTAAGCAACCAACATGATAGCAATAGCCACAATGAACCATCTAGTGAAACTCTCCCAAAAGACATCATAGAGAGAGAACAAGAGGAAACATCGGTCAAATCTACTGACGACTCAGAACTACCCACCATCAAAACTAGAACACGCAAGACAACAGGAAAAACTGCCACATTAAAGCAGAACACTGAACCATCGATCCAAAAATCATACATCTCCCAACTAGAAAGTGAAAATCAAAGGCTGAAATCAACTTTAGATCTATTTGAGAAAGTCCATACTTCTGGTCCAAATCCAATGTCTAGCCATAGCGATATGAGATCCTCAACTAATACCTCACCTGATGCCGAATATATGATCAGAATGCAGTCGCAAACACTGCAAAATATGCATATGACACAAATGCAGCAATCACAACTGATTATGCAGCTACAAACTCAACAACTACAAATGCAACAACAACTACAGATGCAACAACAATTACAGATGCAACAGCATCAACATCAGCTTCAACTCCAACAGCAACAAAATCAGCTCCACATGCAACAACAACTTCAGCTACAACAAATACAAATCCAATCTATTCAGCAAAATGTGGCTCGTATAAACAATTATAGTCCGTTCCACCGCACAATATCACCTCCGCCTTATCAAGTCTTTCAACCAGCCATCTTACGTCCGTGCAACCCTCCACCTCAACGTTCAACATTTAACCATCGTCCGTCAAGACCAACTCATCAGCATGGGATACCTCAAAATCCTGACTCGAGAATTCAAAATCAACGAATCCCTGGACAATACACCCAGAACTGCACTGACCGACACTTACAGCAGGCACACTCTGTATCACCTGTCTCCAATGGTGAAAGTAACTCCCCTGCAAACATTGGCAAACAAAAGGACCTGCAAGACTCGAGGCTAAACGATCAATCATCAGAATGTTCAAATAAGTCCGTCTTATCGAACCAACATATAGAACCAACAACAAACACACATGTTGACATATCTTCCAATGCTGGCACCCCACCTCACATTCCGAACGATCCTTCTACTCATACCATCTCAAACGAATCTGCAAAATATTTTTTAGGGACTCCACAGCCTCAACACAGACCTCCAGACGAGGCCACATCACAGCCGAGCAAACATCTACTGATCTAACCATAGCCACATGCAATATTGAGGGGGTTAAATCCAATTCGGCATATGCAAGCTACCTCAGTCAAAATTTCGATATAGTTTGTCTTCAAGAACACTGGCTACATGATTTTCAAAAACATGAATTTGAACAATTTATTAACGACAAAGAGTATTTTATCAGATGCTATGATTACTTAGATCAAATAACTGGATTTAAGCTCCCAAGAGGAAAGGGTGGAGTTGGAATAGCATGGCCAAAATCTCTTTCCAGTAAAGTAACAAAGCTGGATGAAGGAAATAATCGAATCATTGGAATTCTTCTTGATACTAACCCAAAGCTCTGTATCATATCAGTTTACATGCCTACAAATAACCCATCAGTCAATTCAATTATAGAATATGGAGATTGTCTTGATATCATTAACCACATGTATGTGAAGTACAGCCGTTCCCGTGAAATCATTATCTTGGGTGACCTTAATGCTACTCTACTGGCGCCTAGGTATCAAAACAAGCACGATACTCATCTACAGCAGTTTCAGAAAGAACATAATCTGAAAAATCTTTCTCCATCATCAAAACCTACTTTTCACCATCATGCAGGTACATCTTCATCACAGATAGACTATATTCTATGTAGAAACAGTAATATAATGGACAATTACGTCATTCATGATATACATCCATCTAATCTCTCTAGTCATGCTGCCGTTACTGCCACTTTACATGTACATGTGGACACCAGCTCTAAAAGATCTTCAAACATTAAGCAGTCAGTACAAAAATATGATTGGAAAAAGATGGACATAGACTGCTTTCAAAATATCTTACAAAATGAAATTAAAAAGAGGCAAATGACAGAACATAAGGCGTCTACAGGAGAACAACTTCAAAACATCTTTTCAGGAATTCAAAAAGCTTCCTCAGCTATTCCCTCAAAAACTATACAACTAAAAGGACCCAAATGGAAGGCATCTCCTAAGGCCAAAAACCTGCTATTGAAAAGCAAGCAAGCATACAAAGAATGGACAAACCAGGGTAAACCTACAAATGGCCCTTCTCACTCTTTGAAAGTCACAGCCCAACGTCAACTTAGACGACAATTCCGTATGGAGAAATTACAAGACAAGCAAAATTTTTATGATGAAATTATGGCTAACCCAACAACCGATATGTTCTATCGTCTAATCAGGAGAAACCGAGGTCAACAAAACGTTCAAACAAACTGCATCACTGAAAACAACCATGACTACTACCATCCCGATGAACAAAGGCAATGCTTCCTCAAATACTTTGAAGACCTATCCATACCAAAAGACAAAGGCTATGACAACACATATATTAATTGTGTGAGAATCGGCACACTTTGATTAGGGAATTATACAAGGACAAAAAACCTCTCAGTAAGATCTCAGAACAAGAGGTTGAGAACGCAATCCTGAGACTGAACACAGGAAAGTCACAGGACGAGTTCGGTATCAGCTCAGAGCATCTGAGGTACTCTGGTAAAATCCTCATCCCAGTCATAACTACAATATTTAATAAAATATTGGATGAAGGCACCTTTCCAGCAAATCTCAAATCCGGTATTCTAACTCCTATTCTTAAGAAATCAAAGGATCCAAAACTACTAGATAACTATAGAGGAATCACAGTTACACCAATCTTTACAAAACTTTTTGAATACGTCCTCTTACCAAAATTAGAAGAATGCTTTGACCAATCATCATTGCAGTATGGCTTTACAACAGGTCTCTCTATGTTGCTGGCTGCCCTCCTCATCTCAGAAGCTAGAGCAGAAACAACAATGCAAAACATGACACTTTTCTTTATTACAATCGACAGTCAGAAAGCCTTCGATGTAGTGAATCATACCATCATGTTAGATAAATTATATGAAACTGGGATTCAACCAGCAATCTGGAACATTGTCCGAGATTTATACAATGGGCTCACTTCCAAAATTAAATGGGCTGGCCATATCAGTGAACCATTTCACATTAAGCAAGGTGTCAGACAAGGAGGAGTTCTATCAACACATCTTTACAAAATATACAATAACAACCTCCTAAAGGAGCTAGAACATGCAAGCTTAGGCCTCCGTCTAGGAAAAACATATGTGGGTTGTCCAACTTGTGCCGACGATATTGCCCTTATATCAAATAACCACCAAGAGCTCCAATCAATGTTAAATGTACTACATAGACACTCAATTCAAGACCGAGTTACAATTAACCCAACCAAAACAAAAGCAATCAGTTTGAATAAATATAAGAAAGACACCTCTCTGACATGGAAACTTGGCGACTCTGAAATCTCACCAACTAATCAAACAGTACATCTAGGTATCATCAGATCTGAATCAAAAGAAAATGAGATAAATATTGAGGACCGTATTAGTCTAGCAAGAAGGACACTTTATGCCCTAATCAATACCGGCGTACATGGAACTAATGGTCTTAACCCAACTGTATCTTACAAGATCTACCAGACTTACGTCCTACCAAAACTGCTATATGGCATCGAAGTTCTGCCCTTGAATCAAACTCAGATATCAACTCTTTCGAAATTTCACCTGTCCAACTTACGTAGATTTCAATCTATGCCTACTAGAACCTCTACAGCAATGGTACACTTAATGCTGGGGGCACTTCCTATTGAGGCGGAAATTCATAAAAGACAACTAAGCTTCCTCCATAATATACTTACCTGCGATAATGCTACAATCCAAAAGCTAACTGAAAGACAACTGATGCTATCTGAGCACATCCCATCGAGCTTTTTCACTAAAATAAGTCAAATACTGTCCCTGTACGATTTGCCAAGTGTGCAAACTCTGATGTCAGAAATGCCACCCAAAGAGAAGTGGAAATTTGTATGCAAAAAGGCACTGGCTGAGGCATGGACATTAAAACTCCAAAAAGAGATGGAATCGAAGTCTTCGTTACAATATGTTAATAAAGAAAATATGAGGATTGGTAGAGCTCATAACACTTGGCTGTCATTACCTCCCTGTACTGTAGACATCAGAAAAGGGATACCAAATGTAGGATGCTCACTGGAACTTTCATGACACAATCTACTAGATTCAAATTCAATACTTCCGATAACCCAATATGTCTGATATGTGGAGTGGGTGAGGAGGATCTTGTGCACATTTTATTTGAATGTTCGTCATTGTTCAATTTAAGGAAAGACAGCTTTCTAAAAATTAAGCAAAAAGTCATTGCAATTGTTGGCAAAGAGACATGGGTCAAGGTGTTTCATGAAAAAACAGCCCTGATGAAACTATTTATGGACTCATCGTTCTACTGTAACCTATTTTCAGATGGCCAGCTAAAGGACATTGATCGATTAACAACAGCCTACTGCCACCAAATATACGTAAAGAGGATCACTCTGATGAAGCTGAACGAGCTTCACAAATAGATAACTAGCCATAGACCTATATGTACTAACCCTATACATTGAAATATACGCATTAGTGGATGTAGTTGCATGTCTGCTTATAGTTACGGGGGGTGGCAGGAGAAGATTATTTTAGATTTTAACTTTTAATACTTCTAAACTACTAATAGAGTGACATTCGCGTTGTAACTTGTACATTTGCGTCCAAATATTGTGCTATTAACTTAATATTGTGCTACCCGTGTGAATAATTCTATAGTTCGACGTATTCTCGCACCTAGCCTGTACATATACCTGCACCACATTGATATTATTAGTAACTGTGCTACAGGATAACTAAAATTTATCCTGGTGTTCCTATAAAGGAAGGATATACGAAGAAAAGAAGAAGAGGCTGATAACGAAGAAAGAATTTCTTAAGGGATCGTATGAGACGTATTTTCTTATAGCCCTGCTCCAAAAGTCGGTCACGAAGAAATCGGTGTCTGATCAAAACATCTGTGAAATGTGTGCAAGCTCTGGCATATCGAATAAGTTGTGAAATATAAACACCGTATGCAGGGGAAGTAGGTATATTGCTCTGTAGATTAGGAAAATTAATAATTTGAAAATTAAAATCGTCTCGTTTATCGTAAATTTTTGTACTGAGATGACCACCTGGGTCAAATTCGAGGTGCAAATCCAAGAAAGACGTGAAGCAATTTGATTCGGTGGTCTCTTTAATCTCCAATTCTGGAGGATATATTGAAAGAATCCATCTACCAAATGAAGTGTTATTGACAGAAAGGACATCATCAATATATCTGAATGTAAGATTAAATGACCTTGCCTCTTTCATCTTCTTGTTCTTTACGAGTCCTTGAAGAAATTCAGTCTCGTAAGAGTATAAAAATATATCGACGAGAAGAGGAGCACAGTTTGTGCCCATTGGAATGCCGATTTGTTGTTGAAAAATCTCTCCTCCGAATGTGACAAATATGTTGTCCATGAGGAAATCAAGCACACTGCAAACTTGTTCCAGAATTTGAATATAATAACACAAAAGTGACACTTGTTATCAAGTTATCACTTTTAAACGCCCCAATCATAACTAATGAGGCCATAACAAACAGACCTATGAAGAAGCTCAACAATAAGGTGCAGCTTGAACACTGATCTAAACAGAAAACACTGACTTGGTCCGACTTGTATAGAGTCACACACAGAAGAATATAAATAAACCCAAATCACTAAAATGACCTTTTACTTTGAGATAGACACAAAGTAATTTTGATTAGCTATTTTTAGTTATACTCTAAGTGTCGTTCATAGACTGATTATATATATAGATTTATAAAATAAATGAATAGTCATTGTATTTCCAGGCAACATATCAAACCATGGACCTTTAATTTCTACTTAGAATCGCGACAGAGTCTCGGGCCAGGAGTGAGGTGTGGGGACTGCATGGGTGTGGTGATACAAGAAGGAATCGCTTTCTTCAGTTACGTTATTTTCCGATTCACTGTGCTCATCCAGTATTGGTATAACTACTTTGGCTTTACAATTAAATTTTTCAATGCCACGTCTGTGTGTTAATTTTTGTGCTTTGTAAGGAATTATTGCTAAAGGGAAGGTTGGGGGGGGGGGGGGGGCTTCGAACCAATCTTCTGGCTTTGAAAGTTGTTGCTTTAAAGACCAACATGAGCGTCAGGTACTCTTTGTGGAAGCTCCAATTGATCTTACTCTTATCGAACTCTACAAAAGGGATCATTAACATGCATGTTGGGTATTTGCTTTTCCTATGCCTTTTCCCCGCCCCTCCCTTAGGACTTGCACCATTCCTTGCGGCAAGTGACAATCGTCACAAATTTATTCAAAAGAGACTCAGCAAATTTCACCCCATAACCAGGATCGAACCATGAACCTAAGACACAGAGACAAGATTAACTGAGACTTGAAGTTACCCTATTATACAGAATAGTCGATATTACTGATAGCTTGCTTAATAGCATTTATGGACTTGTGAAGAAATGCTACATATCACAAAATTGATGAAGAATTACTAGTAACACTAAATTAGTCATCTTTTAATCTTGATAAAGAACTTACGAGAGCCGGCCGTGTAGTGGTTAATGCGGCAGTCTACTAACACCGAGGTTTGAAGATCCTCGTCAGGGATGAAAAATTCATGAACCAATTTGCCGACTCTCTCTTGAATCATTTGCGAGGAAGGGACTCGTGTTTTGGGAGAGCAACCACCCCCCCCCCCCATGTACGTTAAAAAACCCTATGCTGAGTTCGATCCAATCAGGGCCACTACAAGACCACACTTGCGAACTGCAAACTGGAAAGGGATTCACATAAGCATAAGCTAGTTTCCCAATCCAGGATGAATAAATATGTTTAACTAACAAACTTCAAAAATAGGGGTTCAAATTACTAGACGTTCAAGTTTTTATATTATTTAGAATCTTAAATCTAAACTGAACAAAATAGGAGTTTTTTACTGCATGTATGATTAGAATCACTTTGTTCTAAAACAAAACTTGCATTTATAACTTTCATTTATTATAGAAGAAAGAAATAATATATAGATATATGGACTGCATTATGGCTATAATCATTTTTGAGATAACAATCTTTAAAAAAATGTTTATTTCACACAGATACTGAAACAATCAACTGAAAAAGATATAATTTTTCAATGCATCAATCAAAATGTCTTATCTATGAAATTTGGTAAATTGCAACTGAAGTTCCATCATTGTTGGAAACAAACAACTTGGAACAGTTTGCATTGAACGACAACGCGTACGGTTTCTTGATGTCGCTTAATAACAGAGCACCAATGAATTCGCCATTCAGGGATAGTCTTTGGATGTTGTTTGAATCTCTACATGAAACATAAAGATGGCCGACATTGTCGGCTGCTATAGCCTCAGGACCCTTCAGTGTTCCATTGCTGTACTTGGAAACAATTTTTCCCGTTTTTGGATCAAAACTTACAATTTCATTATAGTCGTACGACGTATAGCACACATTACCATTAGGCAAAGGGTAAAGATACCATAGAAAACCATCATGCCCAACCTCAAACGACGAAAGTAATTGCCCATGATTGTCCAGAACTCGTATGGCCCCTTTGCAACCAAGACAAACAAGATGATTCACTACAGCTATACCATAACATTTGGTACCGACAGACAAACATTGCCCGGCCTTAACGCTCGGAACGGTGGTAATAAATTGTATGGCAAATCGCTGGTCCAACGTAACAGCAACACTTTTACCACCATGGATAAGAGCTATGTCCCATGGTGTTCCAGCAAGGCCACACTTCTCAATATAATCCCCTTCTTCGGAGAATACAATTAAATCTTTGCTGTAAGTATTACACACTAACAGGCGCCCATCTTGAGTGACACAAATACTTGATATGAAAACATCTTTTTCTAGCTTGATGGAACCCAGATAAGTTATTTTTTTCTTGGACACGGGTTGGATAATGTGTCCGTTAAATTTCTCTGCATTCGCCTTTGTGTTGATGTCGCTGTTGGCAAACGTACACCCACGAAAGGTTCCAATGTCAACCAGCCTGTGAAGTGCATTCTTAGGATCTTTTTTATGAATATTTGAGCACGATGTACACATGTTTTCATTGCAGTCGGAACAGATTATGGCGGCTTCTGTAGATGTGTCATTCTTAGAACAAGAATTACACAATACCTTCTCGAATGCTTGGCCATTTTCTGTCAAAAAGAAAAGCAAACAATTTACTAGTATTCTTAAGATTAAAAAGAACACTACTAGTAAGTCTTATAATTCAAAGAATCAGGATAGACTCGGACAAGGAAACATTATATCAGAAAATAATCGAAAATAGAATAGAATAGAATAAATCTTGATACCTGACATCTTTTCAGTATAGTATCCTATCCACGCACCTTACTTGTGACCAATTATCTTCATTCATTATGCATATAACAAACAAACTTTATCAGGAGAAGACACTGATAATTGCATATTTATGATAAAATCACATTCTTCGTTTGGACTTGAGTTGATCTATTATTATTATTCTTCAACACAAACTTCCTCGATCATCAATGTATTCCTGCAAACTCTGCAAACGAACCGACAAAGCACTTCTAAAACTCAACGGTCTAGGCACAATTTAACAATTTCAAAGGTTAAGTAGTAAAGTATTATACAATTCAGTCGTTATACTTGTCCTGCGACAACATGTTTTCTACCGATGTTTCTGCTTGTTTTCTACCGATGTCCTAGATTTCTACCGATGTGATGATGAAAAAAACAAACTTGGCAGACGATTTTTTCCAAACAATGATACCTGGCAATTATGGCACTTATAAACAAGTTAATTTAATTTACATTATTTTTTTTCTAAGTCTGAACATAAAAAAAACAGTAAGGTATTGTTTATTTTGTCCAGCAAGCGACAATTTCCCTTTTTTCAGATAAACATGAATATCTGTTTTAAATTACCATTCACTGGGCTGAAAATTATTCTCTATGTTCTAAATTATCGTACCTTTTTAAAGATATTTCCCTTTTCATTACAAATGGTATAATTTTGATTTTTCGATCATTTTTCAAAACATTATGGTCCTGGTTTTCTAAAGATGTGTCCTGGTTTTCTACCGATGGTCCTGGTATTCTACCGATGTGATATATTAATTGACATATCATCATGTTCATTACAAATTGTAAAACTGTATCTTTTATTGCACATAATATTGATGATAAAAAGAATATGGCGGTTCATGAGCAATTGCGCGCGGCAAATGCTTAAAATAGGTCATTAAAACAAACTCGAAAACATTAAGGGCTCGTATCGTTAATAAAATTATCATACAGTATAAACACAATTTCTTATGTGACATGAACAATGGCCATATGAAAGAAAGACAGTTCATTCTGTTTGCTTATGGCTGCCATTCCTTTCTAAACAGCCATTAGTTTAAATATAAATATACTTTATTGCGTACAAACCCCAAAGGTCTACAAACACGAACAAACAAAAACAATGAACATATAATTATAGACACATAGTACAAATACAGCCAAAGAATGAAACAGTAGCATTTACAAATATGTGTGTACATGTATTTGACAATTGTCGCAACTAATGTTGATTGCTTTACAAATGGGCAAAACATCCACATATTTGGATTAAGTACAACAATTTATCATTTTCAATAGTGTCAGGCTGGTTAAAATTTGAATATTTTGATTGTATAAAGTCAATAAATGTTTTTCTTCTATCATTATTAATTTTACAATAAAAAAGAAATGAGCTTCATCATCAATAATTTTACAGGATTTACACAGTCCTTGATCTCTTGGGATATTTTTATATCTACCAAGTTTAATCTCTAGGTTATGATCACTAATCATAGTTTAGTACGGTTTTTTTTACTATTAAAATTTTGAAGATTTAAATAGTCTGAAATATGAAGTATAAAGTATAATTTTGAAGAGTCATCAAAGCCGGATATTTTATTTATTATAAGTTCATAATATCTTTCTTTAATGGTCTTTTTGTTTTCTCTTTTTAAGCTTGATTTGATTTCATTAAAAGATTTATCAATATTCTCAAAATGTTCATAATCTATTTCAAATTTCTTTGTTACAGATATAGCAAAACTATGCCAATTATACACACCCTCTATGTGGAGATTTTTATTTAAAATGAATGCCTCTTTTACAAAAGGGTTTATATCTAAAGAGTTTATTCTAGCAAAATAGATGTAGCAAATTACCTGTACGTTAATAAAAGAGTCTAATGGTAATCTACCAAGTTCAGTTTTTGCAGCAATATAACATGCTGTTTTGCGCACACCCAGAACACTTTTACAAAATTTATTGCGTATTTTTTTTAAAGCTGGCTTATCAGAAAATGATAGTATCAACAATTGTTCCACTTATATTAGATTTGTGAAGTGCTTAATATAATGGGATATAATCCTCCATATACCATATTTCACTGTTATATCTAGATATATTGAGGCTGAGACAGTATGATGAAGCTTCACTGTAAAACACAAGCATTTATGGTGTATGAATGCCATTAAAAACAACCAAAATGTGCAGTTATATGAATTTAAATCATCGGTAGAAAACAAGGACTCATCGGTAGAAAACACAGTAAAGAACATACCTAATCGGTAGAAAACCAGGACTTATCAATTTTTTTAAACCTGTTAGTTATATGAAAAATCAAATGGCTCTTTTACAAATAAACGATCATTTATTGCATATTCTCAAAAAGGATGTATTTAAATGTTAAAAATAAACGTAATTTTTCATATTTCTAAAAAACAATCTGTAGAAAGCAAGGATCATCGGTAGAAAACAAGCAGAAAAATCGGTAGAAAACATGTTGTCGCAGGACAAGTATAACGACCGTGAATCTACTTAAATCAAAACCACATAGGCTCATTAGATTAGTTCAATTATCTTTCGTTTTAACTTCATGTATTCGTTATATGTACAACCATTGCAATATTGGCGTCTCGAACAAAATCCGTCACCTCCACAGTATTATACCACAGGATCATCTGAAGTAGTAGGAGCTTTGTAAAACGACATTTTTTGCAAGTTTAAGATCGTTTAAATAAAAATATCAGGACTAATGAGTCATTTGTCTACTAGTGATATGTTAATTATCAACTTAAAACTTGTTGTTGCATTAAAATAATATAAACTCGGCACATACAGTTCTTGCAGATAAACCTTCTACAAAGAACTGATATAGAGAGTTGGTGATGTAGAGGTTGTCACGTCGGACTACAAAGGTTCGTGGTTTGATCCTCGTCTGGGGTGAAAATTCCATGGACCAATTTTCCGACTCTCTGTTGACAATCATGATTTGCGAGAACACTACTAGTCCTTTAGATGGGACTAAAATGGTGCTCACGTTAATGGGGAAAGCAATACAATGTGTCTGTTGAGTCTTATATATCACGCAATTTTATACTTGGTAAAACCACAGTACTTGCCAATTGTAGCTACATTGTACAAAGCTCTTTCGGCTTGAGCCGGTGTAAATAATTGATACATTTTTAAAAGGTGGATGTCCTCGTAAAAAGATATTTTGATCTTAACCTTGGAATCGAAACACAACGAAGGTTTTGTACAACGCTATATTTTTTCCTTTTTGTGTAGCAACATACCGTCCGGTCCGTTTTATACAGATTGTGTCATGATCACAACAGAGTTTGTGGAAAATATTGTGACGTGTCATGTCTGACGAGCAAACTGCTGACACAGGGTTATATTGCTACTCGAAGCGTTTGTTGTCGTCACTAAAGACATCTATGATGACACCAGATGAGTACAAATGTCGGTTTGAAAAAGAGATTTGATATAGTCTTCCTTGACCAGATTTGACCAAATCGATCGTTGGTGATGTGACGGGTGTGCTATAGCATACAGGAACCGCATAACCTTCCGGAGCACTTCAGTTGAGTTCGATCACGCTGTTTATAGCGGTTTGGTTGATATGCACTTTTTGTGCGTGTCGTGGATTGTGCGGTCTAATTTGACGCTACCAATTTTGTCATAGCCTTTTCGGACTTACCGATTCTTCAATTGACACACCCTTCCTTCTTTTAGCCAAGACACCACCAAGGATTTTAAAAAACAACAACTTATAAAGCACGCGTCATTTTTCTTGGACTACTTAATGAAATCAAAAGTACAAAAATGTATATGGCGTTGTATGCCAATTATACAGCATGTTAAAAGAACAGCATTTTGATGACTTCTCTACACCCCTTTGTAATCTGCCTTTAAACCAACAATCATTCATTTAAGTAATGGTTCAAATCCCATAAATGCAAAATTCATTACATGGTGAAATATGTATCCGAAATGTCTGACTCGGCTTGTGACCACCCTCCGGGACCAACCAGCAATGGTTAATGAACCACAATTGTTAAAAACACAAAGTATCAAAGCGGGTTAGAACCGGTTATTTTGGTAATGGTCAGCAGCATTTTAATCAAAGCAATTGAAAGGTCAAAAACCAAAAGTATGAAAAGAAAAGTAAAAAAAGTACTGGTGCCAAAAAATTTTACAAATGGAAGCCAGATGATGAGATCCGACCATGCAGCACCAAGCATATACTGTGTGCAATCGGAAGTTTTTAACTATTTGAAATGTAGACAATCGGAAAACTCTAAAATGTATTTCATCATGTGAAATTTGTCTAAGAAAAGTCTGCCGATCGGACTTGTAATAACCATCGGAGATCTCTAGTTCATCAACATTTGTCGACTCATTGCTATAAAGAAGGGCTTTACTTAAAAAACAAAATAGGAAATTTATGAATCTGTATTTTTAATCATGGAACTAGTCTCTGTAGAGGTCTGTTCATTGTTTTCTGTATCGTTAGTCATGGCACTACTTTTTGTAAATGTCTGTTCATTATTGTCTGTATTTTCAGTCATGGCAAAAGTTTCAGTCGTGTGAGAGTCTTTCTCAGTTGTATCTAAGTTTTGGTTAGGATTATAATTGGAGTGAATTTCTAATTCGATGTCGTCTGTAGATTTGGCCTCCTTCTGAGTTTGGTTAGCCTGTGCCTTCCAGAGCTGCCTGTCAATAATCACAGAGATAGAGGACAAGAAGAACAATGCTGCCATGGTGTAGAATGAGGCTCGCCAGTCTCCGGTCCAATCTTCCAACCATCCTGCAAAGGAATAAGCATACATGCAGGGATGGGCCTAGGGTTCCATGAAAGAAGGTGCGTTATGGCTAAAACTGTCAAATTTGTGATGAAAATCTAAAGTAGTGTGGTAAGTTTTATATTTTTTTCTCAATATCAGGGGTGTGTACGCCCCTTCCGCCCCCTCTGAATCCGCCACTGCATACATGTACATCTTAAAAGAAATATGGTGCACAAATCAAACATTAATGAACTTTTTTGTTTATATCAAAATTCATTTTTAACCTCTGTTTGGTTTTGTCAATCAACATTAATGATAAGAAAATCTAAATAAAAAAGAATACAACATTTGTCATAAATTTAAAACGGCATTGAACAGGAATTGATAAAACAACTCCAGTAAAATTCATTGGGTAATGTTTGTCTTGATATCATATTCTATAAAATTATTAAGATCACTGCCAAATGCAAAATATTATTAACTTCCAAATCATGAAAGCTCCGTCTTCAAAAAGTAATAAAGAATATACCACATATGATGACTGTTGATATCAACCTTTCTAAACTCACCCATTAAAGGATGTCCAATCAGAATAGTCAAATTGGACATCAAACTAGCTAAGGGAAGTGACGTCGGCAGCGACTTCAATCCTAAGATGGAAACAAGAAGTAATGGTCGAAGATAATGAAAATTCCCTGGAAATATCCCAACTGTTATTCCATAGATAATGTTTACTGCCCTGTCGGTAAAGAACGTTAGTGCTATGGCAAATATCCCACCACAAAACATTGATCCAATGAACATACTTTGAACAGTTACTAATTTCTTATCCAGTATACAACCTGAGAATAACCGAACCACTAACTCAGTTCCACCGATGGTCGAAATCACGATGACAGCGTCGGTTTTACTGAATCCTTGGCTCTCGATGTGAGGAGGGAGTATGACAAAGTTTGATGAATATCCAGTCAGTGAACACGATATAGCAACACAACATATAACGAAAAACTTGTTTTTAAAGAGTTGAACATATGACTGTAGAGTGTGTCGTAATTTATGTGCTATACTTGAGACATGGATTGCCTGCTTTGATGTAGTCTGTTCACTCATTGTCTCGCCATTAGTTATTTTAGCACGTGTAAAACACAAGGGTTGTCTAAAAAGACTGCCTCCAACACAAATATTAAGAAGTAAACCACCTAGAATGAGCATAGCACCATGTATTCCGTACTTGTCTATCAATGTCCTGTACAAGATCGGGTACACCAAGCTGGCTAATCCCATGGAGGCTGTCATTAAACTTACTGCGAAGGCTCTTTTCTTCTCAAAATAGAAATTAATGATTGTCATGGTTGAGGTGCTCGACAAGCCAATACCAGTACCTAAAATAAGCGACAGAATAAAATGAACTGGTTTAAGAAACTTGGTTGCAGAGAATTTATGTATACTAGTAAACTGAGTCATCACTGTAATTTATCTTTATTGTGAAATAGAGACTAGGTGTCTAATGCCTCTATCATATCTTATGGTTAAGTACTTGTACCTTATTTTTGAGAAAGTCTTTTTAAAATACTATAACCTCCATTAGACCGAAATGGTCAGATGACCCTTTGAAGGGATAATTTCTCTTAAAGGGTTGAAAATTGAGTTTTTGGCATATAGAATGAAAGTCAATGCAGATAGAGAAAAGCTATCCCTCGCTTATTTTGCAAATAGAGAAAAGCTGTTGTTTGCTTAAATGATCAGCTCAATAAGCTCTACAAAAACATCCTTTAGTCCGAAGTAGTCAGATGACCCAATTTAGGGGTTATGACCCTTGAAGGGTTAAAAATCGAGTGTTGCGCTTGTAGAATGAAAAAAAAAAGATATAGAGAAAACGAGTTTCTTGGTTAATTGCTTAAGTATTAAGGTGTAAAAGCAGCTTGATCTCTTCTCGGTGTTGTGCCTGATGATGAAGAGTCTTGTTGACCAGATGAGCAATTCAAGCTTCTAGGAATACCTTTTTGATATACTCCTTACAGTACTCGAAAACTTTAATAAAATTGCTGTAAGCATACTGACCTATAAGACAACTGTAGGTGATGAATAGCATTTCTAAGTTAGTTGTAAAAGAACTAGTGATCATTCCTAGACCAGAAAAGATTCCACCGACTATAGCACATAATCTAAATGAGTAATGGACACTTATAAACCCGGATGCAAGTCCTGAAAATGTTATGAAAAAAATATAAGCAAATTAGGGGATACCATATTGTTTAGGGTCGCAAATTTTATATTTCCATAAAATTTTAAAATTTTTAAGTGCATCATACTGGTTTTTGTAGAACTTGTCTTGTAGGACATACGGTTACGCATCCTCTTCATGGATGAATCATTAGTGCAGTGCAATATTTACACAATATCTTTGTTAAAGGTTCGTATTTTCAAATGATACGTATGTACTTGCGTACAAATAGTCATGAAAATATTTATCTAAATATCATATTATTTTGACGTAAAAATTATAACAGATCAGGCCTGAAAAATAAATGATGCAAAGCGTAAAATTTGGTGAATCGAACAGGATTAAGCAATTACAAAACAAGCGATTAAAATAAAAGCAAAATAAAACATGCTTCTTACTAGTATTCCAAGGTAATATAAAATTACCAGCTTGAACATATTAACTCTTACCAAAGACATCGTGAGGGTCCCGGCACTCACAGAAACTGACATTAAAGCACCACGAGGCTCCCAACACTTACCAGAAACTGACATAATAAACATCACGAGGCTCCGAACACTTACCAGAAACTGACATAAAAACATCGTGAAGCTCCCAAGACTTATCAGAAACTGACATAAAAACATCGTGAAACTCCCAAGACTTATCAGAAACTGACATAAAAACATCGTGATGCTCCCAAGACTTATCAGAAACTGACATAAAAACATCGTGAAGCTCCAAAGACTTATCAGAAACTGACATAAAAACATCGTGAAGCTACCAAGACTTATCAGAAACTGACATAAAAACATCGTGATGCTCCCAAGACTTATCAGAAACTGACATAAAAACATCGTTATGCTCCCAAGACTTATCAGAAACTGGCATAAAAACATCGGGAAGCTCCCAAGACTTATCAGAAACTGACATAAAAACACCACGAGGCTCCCAAGACTTACCAGAAACTGACATAAAAACATCGGGAAGCTCCCAAGACTTATCAGAAACTGACATAAAACATTGTGATGCTCCCAAGACTTACCAGAAACTGACATAAAACATCGTGATGCTCCCAACACTTACCAGAAACTGACATAAGAAAATCCTCATGCGGCTCAAAAACGTACCAGAAACTGACATACTACATACTAGTAATAAACACGAGGCCCCCAACAGTTACACTAACCAGAAACTGACATAATAAAAAATGCGTGTCTTCCATCACTTACCAGAAATTGACATAATAAACATTGTGAGGCTCCCAACAAACGCCGTATTACCGGCTCCTGTGTCAAATGTGTCTAAAAGTTCAGCATAAAGAATTCCAAATGTTCTAATGGTCCCAGAAACCAACATCCAATTCAGGAACGATGCTAAATTGATAAAAATATTTATTTAACTGACTGGATTTTATAGGGTTAAAGAAACATATATCCATTGAAAACAAGGAAACTGTGGGTATTAATTATTATCAATTGAATCATAAAAAAGTTAATCTAATACCGTATGTATTTTTTGTTAAAAATCAAGTGGATATTGGAGACCATTTTAGGCAAAAAATCCGAAGGAAAAAAATAGTTTTAGTTTTAAAGATTGATAAAACCACTCTTAAGTCCAAAAAGAAAATAAACTGTTAACACAGAGATATGTCCCGCCTGTCGCAGCTGGACACTGTTTATTAACAAGAGTTAACACTAAAGTATGTCTCGCCTGCCGGCACCATCAGGAACAATGATTCTTTCTCACTTCAACTATATTTTGCAATTATAAAGATTGACCAAAAGGTGTTAATTGAAATTAAACATTGCTAATATATGCAATAAATGTAATCAAAGTCACTCAACCAGAAACCCAAGGTCAAATTTAAAAGATGGGGATGCAGCTGTGCTAAGCTACTACTGGGACTTATGGATATCAAGTTTCATCAATCAAAGATTTATAGTTCTTGAGATATGGAAGTGCTCTCAAAACCTTACCTTTGCTATTATATGTATTAAAAATTGTCAAAGTCACTCAACCGGAAAATCAAGGTCAAGGTCGAAAGATGGGGATGCAACTGTGCTAGGTTACTACGGGGGCGTATGCATACCAAGTTTCATCAACCTATAGGACTTATAGTTCTTGCGATATTGAGGTGCTCCCAAAACCTTACCCTTGCTTTTATGTATGAATTGAAAATTGTCAAAGTCACTCAACCGGAAAATCAAGGTCAAAGTCGAAAGATGAGGATGCAACTGTGCTAGGCTTTTACTGGGGCATATGCATTCAAAGTTTCATCAATCTAGGACCTACATTTCTTGAGATATGACGGTGCTCATAAAACCTTATCCAAAAAGTTCACACCGCTGGTAAAGTAACAACTATGTCCCGCTCTGCTTCGCAGGCGAAACAAAAATGAAGTTAAAAATGCAAATATTTTAAGTGATTATAGTAGTGGCAATTACTAATAAAATACATCTGTTTTGATGCAAAATCAACTGTATACCAAATATCGATGGCGTACCATTACTTGTTCACATAAAACAGATTTAGAAAATAAACATTAACACTTAGAGCTAAATCAGTATAAAATCACAAAGTCACTAGACCGTGACTGCAGGAGCATACGAATAAAATGTCATTGAAATTGATCTGTACTGATGCAAATGCAACTGCATACCAAATATCAATGGTGTACTATAACTGCTTCATGCTAAACACACTTAAGATAGGGACCAAATCAATATAAAATCAGAAAGTCAGTAGACTGTGATTGTAGAAATGCTTTTAAATCTGATTTGTACTAGTACTGATGGTAATGCAATTGCATACCAAATATCAATGGTGTACCATATAACTATTTCACACAAAACAGACCTAAGCAAAAACTAACTATTGCTGCCGCCGCCGGAATCACCATACCTTAGTCTCCCCCTTTTCGACACTGTCGCAGGCGAGACAAAAGAAATCCCATTAAAATATTTACTGCTAACTTCGTACGCCAAAGGGGTTTTTTAATAATTAAATTTGTTATTAGTTTCCTTAATCATGTTATTCATCACAATAATATATTTTTGATGAAAAAGGTGTAAAAAGATTTATTGTTGTTAGTTGTTGGTAATACATACAGGGTATTTGGAAACAAATATTTTACAGCAGCCCTCCGGTGGGAGGGGGAGGCTTCTTCCCATATAATTAATGGTATGGGTGTGCCGCAAAAATGACCTGTTTTTCAGACGTAAAGGTGTTTAACAGGGTTATAAATTTAGCCAAACTGTCACCAACAGGTTTACAAATATGTTCAAATAAATGAAGTAACAAAAATTAAAAATGCTTCATGTGGTGCCCGCTTGTTTTCCCGAACTTTCGGCGTCTTTTTAACGCTTTTTGTTTGCAAATTTTAGACGTCATTAAACACACGCGTAACCCACCAGAAAAGCTAGCTTGTTTTTATTTTCAGACATACAAAAAATGAATAAAATTTATTGTAATGTAGGGAGCGTCACAGGTTTAACCTGCCTCATATTACGGTCCCGAAGGAAGAGATAATGGTAGAAATTTCAATATTTTAATTGTACTCATGATGAGCTGAATTTTCCATCAACGTCCGGTTTAGCACGCTTATTTTCCCCGAACATTCTGCGTCTTTTTTCTTTGAAATATTAGACGTCATTAAACGCATGCGTAATCCACAAGAAAAGCTAGTTTGTTTTTATTTTCGAACCAAATGGGTCAAAAATCGTCTTTTTAAATGCGTACCCGAGCGCCACTGATTGGTTTCGCTGTTCTCCGTTCTGAGTAATGGGTTGGACTCGTAACACTCGCGGAGACTTAGGGGTGGTTATGTTATCGTAACTATTACTTCGGGGCGTCACAGGTTAAACTTGCCTCATATTAATCTGAGCAGTTTTGACGTGGTCAGACTGATAGATATATATGCAACATCACCTGGTATAACAGGGTATATGTTTTCTAGTTTTCTTTCAACAGCGTCCGGTTCCGAACAAGATACCCTCAAACAAGCCCCGGAATAAAACCTGTCGAATTTCCATCGTTAAAAAAAAAATCTTGCAGTCAACACGAAAAAACGTTTTTTTCGTATCACACTTTGTACAAATTAATCGTTAAAACTTGATAACAGAAAACAAACAAGATATGGACTGGTGGGCAAAAATACCTTATAACTGGTGTATGATAAATACGATTACTAGTACATGTATTATTTGTTTAGTTTGTTATTGTAATGTTGAGTTTTTTGGTTATATTCAGTGAAAGGGGAATAACTAAAATTAGACCTTACCAGCCAATATAACCCATGCAAATCCCCTGTCCGTTTCTTGTCGTGCCATCCTGCTGTCTTTGTGGGGTCGTTTGTGCTAATTAATGTTTTACATTCTGAACTTTGTGCCTACCACCTCTGCGTTGCGTAATCATGTTGTCTCCTAGTTCTATCGATCAAAATCTGTGTCTTTTGATAATAAATAGAAATCAGTGTTTCGAAAATGCGAATCGAAAAACAATCTGTCTGTAAAAATACCGGTACTTAGTAAACTTTACGTGGCTGGTGGCCTATGGAGCTGGACGTTTGTGGCCAAAGAGTCAAACAGGCTGTACAAGGCATGATAGCTTAAAACAATATTTCTTAAAAATCATCATGAATTAAACTATCATAAACCTTTACGAATCATCATTAATTATCTTACACCTCGAGGAGCAAATATATGCATGAAAAGAACTAGTTTACATTCTTTTTACTAAATTCACATCAACTCGAATCAAGCACTGTATCGCACACACTTAACTTGATCCACTGTGTCTTGATCACACCCCCGTGAGTGATCATGCCACATGTCCAGGGTAAAAATAAAGGTGATGCTGTACGTGTTGCAACTTAAAAAAAAACACCAGACAAAAATAAACTAAAGGTTTCACTCAAACTCCTTCGCAGTAGGTTTTCCTATCCTATAAAATTAGGCTCGGTCCGGTTTATCCCACTGCAACACACTTGTATGAATTCCTTCAAGATTCTTGATGAAAATTTTAATTTTGAAATATTATAAAAAAAAAAATTGCCATAATTGATCATGGAAATATCAAATTTTCTGTCATAATTTTTTTCTAAAAAAAAAATTGAGTTGGTTTGTTGTAAATTGAACCGGGTCAAATGAATACGCACTATTTTAAAGTGAGGGATAATAGACGTATTTAGACTATACTATAAACAATGTGATTGCAACAGCATTCTGCATTCTGGTATATGTGAGTACTTTTCTAGGTTTTTAATTTCGAGAGCAGGGGTCTAAAAGAGGTAAATAAAAAGTAGCTCGGAAAGCCTTGGGCAGTGATTAGTGTTCGAACCATTACGGACAGGAACTGGGACTATGGGGGGTATTACGGACAGGAACTGGGACTATGGGGAGTTTGGGTTTTCCTGAAATCAAGAACATGCCAATCTTAGAAGCAAAAGACAAAATAACAGGAAGACCAAATAGATTTAAGGCAGCAGCTTGGTAACCGGATTTTGTGATCATCAGATTCTCGAATAATGACTCCAAAAAAAATATATATATATATATGTAAGAATAACTTCCCGGTCAGCTGAAGTCACAAAGTTCGAGTTTCATTAAAACAAACATCGATAATTTACGACAATAAACCACACCGATAATTTGCGACAATTAACCATACCGATAATTTACGACAATAGAACATACCGACAAGATCAAAGTGTATCCGAAGAACGCAAACAGGTAGCACCAACTTCACTAATTGGACGAGGAAACAAGCCAGAAAGGCAGAATACAACACCTGCAAAGGAAAAAGAAGAGCAAAAGGTAACCTGGAAACCTGGAGGGAGCCGATAAGAGTTCAACAAGGCAAAAAAAGGATGGGAAGCTCGGCAAAGTGGCGTAGTTCAGAGGATTCGATGTCTTTTCGACAAGGAATAGTCGCACATGGTTTTTTTTTATATTATATCTATGCAACTCTTTTCCCTATACCTGTCCATTGGATCTCATCAATAGACGTACATTTATATATATATAGAATATGTATAAATGTGCGACTGTTTTCCTTGTCGAAATGAAAACTACGCCACTTTGGCGAGCTTCTCCCATCATACATCATACATACCCTAGATTAAGCCAATGAAGATGTAGCTCTCGGTCAGCGAAAGCTATATTTTATTCAAATAAAACCTAGCTGGTCGAATGGTCTAGGGCGCTATAGTGCAGGTGGTGTTACCATATTTGTTTCAGTATGGGTTCGACTCCCGCTGATGGAAAGACCAAAAATTTACAAGTGCAAATTTGAAGCTCGGACATTGTTTGAAAGATCTTCAGACGGTATATTGACAAAATATTATCATTAAAGATTTTAATCATTTTACTGAATATTGAAATTCCAACCACTTTATGACTTTTTGATTAAGTAGTAATGTTGCAGTTGCGAAAAGTTTTCTCTCGGGCTAAAGTTGGTAACAATA
Source organism: Arcuatula senhousia (assembly GCA_963971305.1). NCBI lineage: Eukaryota > Metazoa > Mollusca > Bivalvia > Mytilida > Mytilidae > Arcuatula > Arcuatula senhousia. Next base: position 8,228,403 of record OZ020306.1, read on the forward strand.
TGTGTTGCAAATTTGTCATGTTTATTTGTCATGTTTATATCAGAAATTGAACTATTTTTTCGTAACTTTTATTAACAACAATGATAAAAAAAACAATATTCACAATCCAACACAAGCTATTTGATTGCTATAATAAAATAAATCAAAATGAAAAGAAAACAACATAAGAGGGAAAGTAATTTTTAAAGACAAATCCCTCTTGAGCTTGCAAATATAAAATCAGGATAAATGAACATTGGTAACTTTAAACTACAAATATGCTTACAGAATACAACATTTCTATTGACTAGTTCACACAATTTGAGTATTAAAACCCATAACTTTATTTGGTATAATTTTAAGTTATTTTAACTTGTAACTTTATTATGTCTTCTCCGCCCACTTTTATGGAGAGATATATTGTTTTTGTCCTGACCGGACGTCCGTCCGTCTGTCCGTCACAAAGTTTGTCAGCGCAACTCTGAAACTACTGAACCGACATTGTTTTTGCAGACAAAAGACAAACTTTAATTTGTTACTATGTAAAGTTATTTTAACTTGTAACTTTATTTGGTGCTATGTTATGTTATTTAAACTTGTAACTTATTTGGTGCTATGTAATGTTGTTTCAACTTGTAACTTTATTTGGTACTGTGTAATGTTATTTGAGTGATCTCATGTTGTGTCATGATTCTGATTGGCATTCCCCAATACATCGTTCCCTGAGTAACATATATGTAGGTATTATCTTGTTTGTAAAGCCCAGCATAAAATGGATTTGCAAAGTAAGCGCCAATAACTAATGGAAACATTTGTCCGCCATGGGTATGACCTGGAAATATAAAGAATAGCAATTAATACTTCCAGATCGCCTGTTTAGGAAAATATAAACACATACCCGGTATTAATAGCAAAAATAAACATTCCTAACTTTTCTTTATTTAAGTATATATATATCTTGTCATTCTGCTGTAGCTGTATGGTTTTGGCCTGTCTTTGTTTAATCAATCACAACTGTTGTATGTTATATGCCCCCTAGCAGTGGGAGTAATAAAAAAAAATGAATTGAATTGAATTATAGACACAGTATCAATTATTATACCCGATTTTTTTCATTTCCCCCCCCCCAAAAATATCTAAGAAAGAAAGACCCTCTCTCGTTATATTATCTAACATAAAGACGAGTACAAACATAAATCTGTATCTTAACAAGAGGCTCCCAAGAGCCTGAATCGCTCACCTGAACTACACAGATACATATATTTGTAGATATTATTATGCTTAACCATATGCGATTTAAATTTCTGAAATATCTTGGTTAGTTTTTAAGATATTGGGCTTAATAAGTGCAAATTTGGCGAAAATTAGGAAAAAGAACAATAACTCCCACATCAGCAGTCAGATCTTTTTTTAAATTTCAGGACAGGTAAATCTTAACATGCTGATCACTTTTGATTCTTGCACAATTTTGATATCTGAAACCATTTTTGAGTTATTAGCAAAAAAATGCAATTTACCTCTATGTTCTATTTTTAGCCATGGTGGGCATGTTTTTTTACAAATAAAAAATCTGACAATAGAGTTGTAGCATATAACATATAAGCTATTAAACAAGGGAAAATGGTAAATTTTGACACTTTAAGGGCCATAACTCCTAAAAGAAATGGTTCTACAGCTTTGACCTAATTACATGAAATGTAGATCTTGATGTGCTTAATCATATGCAATTCGAATTTATAAAATATCTTGTATAGTTTTCAAGATATAGGGCTAAATAAGTGCAAAATTTTAAAAAAAAAAAACAGAAAAAGGGCAATAACTCCTATGTCGGTTGTTGGATCTTCTTGAAAATTTCAGAGCAGGTAGATCTTGAGATGCTGATCACTTTTGTTTCCCATCAGAATTTTGATATCTTTAACTATTTTTGAGTAATTAGCAAAAAACTGCAATTTACCCCTATGTTCTAATTTTAGCCATGGCGGCCATATTTTTTGACGAATCAAAAATCCGAACGAAAGAATTGTAGCAATTAAGCTATTAAGCAACTGTGCCAAGTTTGGTTGAAGTTGGATGTATGGTGTCAGACGAGTTCATCTTTGAAATTCAGGGGAAAAGTAATGAAAAATGGTAAATTTTGACGCTTTAAGGGCCATAACTCCTAAAAGAAATGGTTCTACAGCTTTGACCTAATTACATGAAATGTAGATCTTGATGTGCTTAATCATATGCAATTCGAATTTTTAAAATATCTTGTATAGTTTTCAAGATATAGGGCTTAATAAGTGCAAAATTTTGAAAAAAATCCAGAAAAAGGGCAATAACTCCTACATCGGTTGTTGGATCTTTTTGAAAATTTAAGGGCAGGTAGATCTTGAGGTGCTGATCACTTTTACCCTATGCCAGAATTTTGATATCTGTGACCGTTTTTGAGTTATTTGCAAAAAACTGTATTTGACCCCCCTGTTCTATTTTTAGTAACAGCGGCCATGTTTTTTGACGTATCAAAAATCCCAACGCAAACTTTTTGCACAATACCCTAAGGAACAACCATATCAAGTTTGGCTGCATTTGGCCAAGCAGTTTCAGAGAAGAAGATGTTTGAAAAAAGCTAACGGACGACGGACGACGGACGACGGACGACAGACGACGGACGACGGACGACGGACGACGGACGCAAAGTGATGGCAATAGCTCACATGACCCTTCGGGTCAGGTGAGCTAAAAAGTCATATGAGAAACAATATATAAAGTAAGCATTCCGTATATATGCATGCAAACAGAGAAATCTTTTATCTATGAACATCTATGCAGTAATTTTGAAGGTGTAGAATAAAAGACCTTTAAACACAGTAATGTATACGTCAGCTCACAACCTCCACTCTATTTCATAGCTTTTTTTTTACAAACATTACTCACCGCATAAAACTAGATCTACTTTATGTTTTGATGCTAGAGCTCTTTTAGCCGCACGTGGCTGGTGAGCTAACAGTATGGTGGTTTGGTCAGGAGAACAACCAGTTATAGCTTTATCAAGTTTCATTCCGTGACCTTCATATCTACAAAGTGACCAATGTTTGTCAATATTACAGCACAAAATGATACATTTATTAAACAAATATTTTATACATCAGAAACACTTTAGTTAGTGACTTTTGGAGGTAGTTATTCAGCAATATTTTACCACTTCCCTGCTATGGGGTGTTCCTCTGTGCCTCGTTCTTGTCGTCCAAACATGATCAAGCTGAGTTTAAGCTGCAGTGAAACGGTATCATTTTTCCTATAAGCTCCAAAGGGTTTCAATTCAATGCTTCTCTAAAATACAATCTTAAATAAGCGGTTTTCTCCGTGCATAACTTACCCGTTGCAATGCCTTCTTTTTCTGATTTCAAGTACTATTTTAAAACAAAGGCTTGTGCTAAACTGGTGTTTTCAATATGCACATTGGATCTCCTAAACTGACTTAACATCAGACCTTGACAGGGTTTCATGGCAGTTAGGACTTGCCTGGGACTTTGCCGTCGATCATACGAAAATGTAAATTTATTCGATTTGTTCTACCTCTTACAATTGTATAGGTGTACCTTTGCTCGTTATATCTTCAGATTTCTGGGTTTCCTTTTTCCCTAAAAGTACTTTCTATCCTATTTTGTTCAACTTATTTACTTTGTGTGATAGGACAAAAAGGTAAGACCAACTAAAAAAAATTTTATAGACTGTCATCTTTGAAACTTTTGATAGTTTCCGAATGCCTTGAATCGCTTGCCTTTCCCTTGGTTGTGTCGTTTATAATTAGTAACTCTGTGAGTGGATGTAAAGGCGTTATTCATATATTGATAAACACTCGAAAGAAATGGTTTTATTATAGAATGGATCGTTATAATGTTGAAGAGGGTACAAATACATTGATGGTCTGTTCGACTATTTGTGTAATAGATTGTCCAGTTTATGACAAACTTCCACCAGATTTTGTCAATGCTTTCTGCTAGGTATCACCCCACTTTACGGCACGGAGGTTCTGGTCAAAGTTCGGAATGGATAAATAAGAAATCTTTTATTATAAAATATCAAGTCAGGAACAAGGTACCAAAGCAATGATAACATGAAACAAAGCAATGATAACATGAAACAAAATAAATTTCAAAGGCATAAGGATGATAACATACAAGGTAAAGGACATCGCGTTTAATTGGATAATGATGAGAGTAATGCATGCAGCATTTTATTGTGCTAAGCATAACGGCATGCAACTGACAAAAAAGTAAAATCTGGTGGGATATCTCCCATTTCCTTGTATATTAGATGTACCTTATTCTTTCCGCTTCGAGATCATCTGTACCTAGTAAACATATAGAATTTTTCTTTGGTATATCTGATGGTATATTGGCATGAGTATTATGTAGGACGTTGACACCTAGGTCTTCTAGCTTCTCAAACCAGCTTTCTAAATCCATGGTATAGTATTCATGGTTGCCTAACAAAAGCAGATTTTTAACAAGCATTATTTGCAGTGAAAAGTTCTTTAATATACATGTGATACAGAAACATCGATGCTTTTAATGTTTTAAAGATGTTACATACATCATGTACATGATACATGTATGTGTACAATTTGTGAATAAAGGTAATAACAAAACTACCGAACTTGAATGATCAATCTCATAGTCCAGAGAAAATGACAAAATCGAATCAGTCATACCGGAGAATTGGTGGATCGCAATGGGCCTGACTTGGTAGAGGCATTTCAAACGAAATAGTGGGTTAAAACCAGGTTTTATGGCGCCAAACCTCCCTCTTCCATTGCGATCTTAGGATCCGGTAATGACCATAGAACACAACATAGTTGTGAGAAACAATAGGAATATTGAGGATGAATTAGTTCAACACGGTCACGCTGTCTAGTTATAATGTGGTTCCACAAGGATATTCGAAAGAAGATATACACATTGATTCATTCTTACAATAAAACTTTTACACTTGACCTGTCAAAGACTGCATACTACATGTACATTAAAAACATATATACCGGTAGTTTTGAAACATTTCAGGCATGCTTACAAGTACCTTTTCTTGCCTGTGTGTATCTTAAAAAATGATTATAAATAAAAAATGTGTTCCATTACGTCTTCCCTAAGTTGAAAAAAAAGTTATATTTCAAAAATATATTTTGTATTTATATGAGGACATTATTTGATCATCAAGACTTACCTGTGACATAGAAGACACCATGTTTTGATTCGAGTCTTTTTAATGGTTCCACAGCTTTTTCCAACTGATTAACATGACCATCAACTAGATCTCCGTCGATAAGGACAACATCTGGAACCATACAAAGATAAATTACATGTTATTTAAAGAACAATGGGGTGGGGTCAACAATGTACCAAAGTATAATACATGTATACGTAGCAGTTTCAAATGCACTCCGAGATGAAGATAAACAAAAACTTTTAACATGTTTAAGGTACACATAAATATAAAGAGTAAAAAACATTGATTATTTACCTGATTCAAGGGAGTTGCTGATATCAACTACTCTATCAAGCTGGCTTCTCCCAACAGTAGGACCAAGATGAATGTCGCTTATAAGTGTAATTGTAAATCCATCTAAATCTGTTGGCAGATTATCCAAGCTTATACCGACTTGTTTAACGATCGGAGGTTGTCTCGTTCTGTAGAAGCCAAAACTTGTAATAGATAGAGCATACACAATAGCAAGGCCTGCTGTTAATCTTCTCCTCATTGGAGTAAATTTGAAGACAGTCAAGAGTAGGTTGATACACTTTATGGCGACTAGAAATGTACATACTTGTATATGGAAACCAAAACACAAAAAGCAGAGTAGTCCCAATGGATTAGGTTCTTCTCCGATAAGAAATACAAACGACAGGTAACTCCCATGAGCTAGACAAAAATAAGTTAGTAAAACGGCTCTCCATGCTTTATTCTTCAATGATCTTTCGTTTGAGCGACCTTTGGCATCGAATAGGCTAACTATATTTTTCCATATAAATAAAGAAATCGTCGCAAAAAGTATTTGTACGAAGACAATAAACTGCATTCGTAAGATCCGTCCACGTAGTTTGAACTCCAAAGACAACACCCATGATTCTGTCAATACAATACTGAGAATAAAAACGAGTCCAGCCAAAATAAAAGCCACCCTCTTGGTCAAAGTCGTCATGCCGGTTTGTTTACATACCTCTTATATCACCAAAACAATAAATCGAAAGTAGACACATGTTCATTATCAATTAAATAATATAATAAAATTATTTCCTTTTTTCAATTATAGATAACTAACTTTGTATTAAAATTATTTTATCAACAATAAATAATAGCATTCAAGTAAATTTAAAAGTGAAAGTAGATAAATGTTGTAAGCGATTTCGTTTAAGATTCAACTAAATTTTTAATGACAAAGATAAACAAGAAGGAACCAATATGCAACGGTAGTACTGCTTTTAAAAATGAAAGTGTTGAGATTAGTTTGTGATGACTTTTCTACTAATATGTTTTTTTTTTCTGTTCAAGTTTTACCCCACCAGCTAAATAAAGAAATTGCTGATCCCTTTATAGACTGTCATATATACTAGGTACAATAGTAGAGTGGTGGTTTTTAAAAATATTTTTTGATATTAATAACGAAAGAATATGGAATATGTATCAGAAAGACACGATCCACATATTGAAATGATTTTGATAAATGTACAAAATCAAAATTTCACTGCGTGTGATGCGCTTTTCTGGATTAACCTTCATCGGACACGCTAGGAATAAAAAACTTGGAAAACTGGTAGAATATTTGATTGAATAAAACAAAAACATAAGCCAAAACATAATACAACAATGACCCAACAGATAAATTTATCATTTTTTTAAAAGAAATAGCAAAACGTTGTCAAATTTTGGAAATACTTTCCAACACATATTCCAGTACTCGAAATTATATAAGAGCATATACACTGAAGCACGGGGAAGCTTAAGACATTATCAACAGAGTTATATATACTTCCCTCTCAAAACTAGTGCCCTTAATCTTTTATCTTCAGGCCAAAAAATAAGACCTTTTTCTTTTTACCTATATGATAAGTTTTAATGCCGGTTTAGCTACACGCGGTAAGTATTGCAGCCAATGGCAATTTTTGTGATTGGTCTTTTTAGACAGTTGCCGATGAGTGATCGATAGAAGATAATGAGACAATTGAGATTTGTGTATGCGACACATCCTACATATTATCAATGCTGCTACTCTGGGAGTAATTATTGCAGTCCTAAAGCACCGTCCCCTGGTGACCATAGCATGTATATGACTGAATCTTATATATGTGCTCTGATTACAGGGAGGGCTGCTAAAATAATAAGAAAATAATATTAATAACACTCATTGTTGTAGCTTGAGGTATTAATTATTAATCTCTATTTATATCCATGCTTCCATATACAGTATATATTTTATATGGCTTCATTACCCATTACAAAAAATGTATATATTGTCACAATCATACCTTAATTTTGTATACTTTATTATTTTTGTTGTTGTTGCTTTACTGTTATTTATAATTAATCATTGTAATGATCCTGCCCCTTGAGGGACCTTAATTGGTAATAAAATATGTCTTATGTCTTACTCTATATGATCGACACTTTAAAAAAAAAATCAGCAATGGAAAACAGCTTGTTCATGAAATTCTATCAAGGTATTCTAAAAGATCAAATCAGTTAGCCTCTCCCGCGGCAGAAACCAATCTGAATCAGAACGGACAGACGGAAAGCCTGAAGTCGAAATGCAGTTATATTCCTCCGCTTTTTCAAACAGGGGACAAAAATGACCATACAAAAAAGATAGAATGTACATGTTAAATCACTTAAAGCTATTTAAAAAACAAGCATTGCTTCAATATTTATAATAGCGGACATTCCAATAAAATCAGACATCAATTTCTATTACTTGGTAGTATTCAAAATATAACAGTGAATTTTCATCTGTCTACCAACCGTTAATTTAATCAATTATCCGCTTATTAAGAACATATCGAAAATTTTCAAAATATGTTGTATTTAGTTGTTTCTTGATAGTCTTTGCTACTTGATTGGTATTTGTTTAAACCATGAAATATTCGGAAAATAGTCGCAGTACTTTCCGAATGGATGTAAACAGACTATAATTAGAACGGAAGCCTCCGGCTAAATTCATTATTAGTAAAGAGATCCCAGACAAGAATGTATGCTGGACAGATTAAAACACCGCGTATGCAATTCGAAGAATTATATCAAAAGAGTATACGGCTTGGTCTGACATCAGAACATTTTAAGTGTTTAGAAGCATTAAGAGATATAGAAGGGAAGACACATAAAAACAGCTTTAGAAAAGTATGCTGGGTTCTTCTTAAGATTATAATTGGACTTTTATTCTGTGTGGCATTTGTATTTGTTACAGAATGGCCAGTTTCTAACACCCATTTTTTTGTTTGGTGGTTTCAATGGTACGAAACGGATCCTTTTGAAGAACCTTGTTTGGCTTTTGTACCAGAACGTTTAGTGGAATCATTTAGCCCACCGTTAAATTGTGACTTTTGCAAAAATGTGAACGTTATAGAACACATTGAAAATATGGAGAAAAACGATTTTGAAAATAGATATGCTTACACGGGTAGGCCAGTGATTATAAAAGATGGAGCGAAAAATTGGACTGCATTGAAAGTGTTTAGCTACATGTTCATGAAAGAAATGTTCAGTCCTGGAAGTAAAGCATTAGAGAAAGTGGAAAAAGATTGTCAATTCTTTCCTTACAAAACAGACTTTAAGTCGCTTGGGAACGTTTTTGAAATGACAGAAGAACGAGCACTAATGACTGGAGAGCAAAAACCATGGTACATTGGCTGGTCAGTGAGTCTAACTTAAGGATTTTATCACAACTTAGTTTGTTAGAGTGTTTTATAACAATTTTTCAAATGTTTGCATTTCTTTTTGTTTTTATAGTCGTCTGGCAGGGCTGGCATCTCTATTTTCAATGATCGAAACATGCATGTCCAAAGTTCATCCTTTGCACCAAGAAAACATCTTTCAAATACCAATTACTCCGGTGGTTGTCGGAAAAGTTTAACTTATTATTCATGGGATGTACCTTTTTTGTTTTAGAAGTCTTTGCCATTGTTTTCTATTTCTGATGTTAGTCAATACAGTGCACAAATTGTCCTAATGAATGGCCTAAATATACATGTATATACGATTGGCTCTTCATTTTTAGCATTTCGAGTACTACGGCTAGTACAGCAAGAAGACAAACCATGTATGTGGTGTTTCACGTGTTAGTTTAGAAATTTCATGCTTTGTTAGAGTTTGTTTGTTTGCTTTTTATTGTTGTTGTTGCTTAGTCATTTCGGTTTGGCGTTTTCACATGTGTCAGCATAAAATATGAAGAATCGTAACTAAATTTATCGTGAAGGCATATCAATTATGTATATAGCTTCCAGGAACAATTGAAGTAGAAAACAGAGAAATAACGATAGATACTGGATTAGAACAGAGCACAGTTCGTTAAAAAAGCAAAAATAGAATCAAAGTACACCAAGGAACCAATAAGAAAGCAACTTGAGAAATACAAGAATGAAGAAAGCAATAAACAATTTTAGGTCGACTTGAGTCAAAATACATTTGATTGAACCATAACTTAAAACACTGTTACAAATACAAAATAGTTAGATGTGGTAATTTCGAAAATCCACGACAATTGTCAGAAGCCTTCATCAAGGTCAGTAGGCGCTACTCGCCGTTCTACTATTGGCACATGGTCTAAATAATGAAATGCATATAATTCAAATTAAGTCCTGAAATAGTCACAGATAGACCCACTTCTTAAATAAGGAACAGAAAACATAAAAGAAGACAAGTACAAATAAAAGCTTTAAGATTCCTGGCTAAGGACAGGCACATATAAAATGTGGCGGGGTTAAACTTGTTTTTTGGGGCCCAACCTCCCCCCTTTCAATATTCCCAGACTAAGCACAAATATTAAAAACACAATAAAAATTAAATCGATCAAAGTTCAATTGCACTAGGGAGAACCTTAGACGAAAACACAAAAAGAACAAACGAACGGACGGTAGAGGAACTCTCTATGGTAGAACACTCGCTGTTACTGACAGAAACCTGACAATCATCAATCGACTGATGTAAAATAACGTTTGCTAGGCAAACACCTAAATATTAGAGTAGACTTTGATGCGAAAAGAATATATCACAAAAGCAACTCTGGAAATCGCAGGTCCTGAAAAAAATGCGGGGAATGAAATCGAAGAAAGACTAGCAAAGGAACATGCTCCGTCGTGACTTCTAAGGACTTGTGAATACATTTTGTACGTATAGGATTTCTGCTGGCTGTTTTCAATTGTGGATGTTTTAAATTTACGTTTATATTGTAGATGCACTTATTCCACATCTCATTTTCTTCTATCGTAAAGTACCAAAATGAGGAACAGATATTCTCTTTCACATCAAGTGGGTTTCCTACCACAAAAGAACTAGATGTTATGAATAAAGAAACCATTATTTCATTTACATCAAATATGTATTTGGCAACCTTGGATCATGTGGTAGAGCAGTTTATCCTAGAAAAAAAAATCTGCAAAGCTAAACTTGCAAGCCGGATATTAGGAGCTAACAAATATTGTCAGACAGTCAAACCGCTATACAAATTTAATCTCTAAAGGTGGCATTTACCAATCACACAGAACGTATCAAAGACATAAGAGATAATTAAGCAAAGAATCAGAACAAAAATCTAGAAATCCCAAGTCCAGATAAAAATGTCGGGAATGAAATCGCAGAAAGACTAGCAAAGAAAAATGCTCCGACATGACTTCTAAGTACTTGTGAATTCATTTTCTACGCATAGGATTTCTTGAACCAGATTCTATGTATAGACACATCACTAATATCACCATCACTTTACTGTTTGGACCTCCAAGCGCTTCCTCATAGATTTAGATAAATTAGAAACAGCAAGAATAAGCTCAATCAGTGAGTGAGTCCTTGCAATGCTGTATAGGTTATTTAAAGGCGATGAACATGAAAAGGATGATTAAATGAACATGAAATGAAATATGGGGATGGGGTGGGGAAACAAAGGAACAGTTTTTGACGTCCACAGGAAAGGGGGAGAGGCTGGTAGTGGCGGAAGAAGCGTGGCACTCTCCACACACATTGGACCACTATGGTCAGCAGTGAGGGTTTTCGTATTATAGACCTGACAACCCCCGCTGGCGAGGGCCACCCTATTCAGCCATCTAGAGTACACAATTGGTTGCTCTGTGGGCTGAGCACTGACCCTATGTCAGAATTCCCAAGACCCTTAGTCGCCTCTTACGACAAGCTAAGCTCTGCTGCGGGCCTATTCGCCATCCGGGCCCCGGACGGGACTGCTCAATCAGTAACAAAATCAAAGAAATACCGGTAGTACGTCAATCAAAATAACTTTTATAATCCACTCTCTTTAAATGTCTTTACGGTACTGAAATGTTCACAAGAGAAAACAGGGTTGTCATGGTAGTCAATCATTCCTTACGCTATGAAAAATGAATTCAAATCTAGCTGTTTCTGGGGAAACATTGCTCCTCGATACATTGTACATACATATTCGGCATACTAGGTTCTTGTGTTTATAGTTATAAGTTTAACATGTTTCACTGTACAGAAAAAGTACATATAGGAGTTTAATTTCCTTTTTTCAGTTTACCCGAGTCCCATCTGCAGACCAATGTTCTATTATGACCACTGGTCTGGCTGTTTTTCATTGTGGATTTTAAATTGTCGTTTATATTATAGATTGTGTCGCTTATTCTACATCGCATTATCTTCTATCTTATCCTGCTTATATGCATACTTACATTTTTTTTATTACAGGAGTAATTGTGACATTTCTGCAGCCAATATTCTACGGCAACATTATACCCGACCTTATTTTCTACCAGAGAATTCAGAATCCAGCAAAACAGATTGGATATTTATGGGAAGTCCGGGGTATGGAGCTCATATGCATGTAAGTATGTATTAGTTATTGTAACATGTAAATTTGTTAGGCCTTTCGGACTTGTGTTACTTAATGTTTTAACGTTTGTCATGCGGATCTATATTGTGGTTTCATTTTCATGTCTTTGAGAAAACGCTCGTTAGATGCACTTTTAGATGTTTATTTAGAGCTTGCTTTAGAAAATTTGAAACTATATAACAAGTGACGGTATCCTTAATTTTATCCATGCATGGAACCTGTATGCACAACCAGATTTTACTGTTTGGAAATTCTACTCGTTGATGACATTTCATTATAATGCGAAACTGCTGACAAACAGACTTATGTATGACTTGGTCCTCATAAACAAATTACTACTGCAATATTTGTTTGGAGACATCCTTAACTGTATATTACAATAACCGTGTATATACAGGGCTCCCACGCCATCCTTGAATTCAAGGAAACCTGGAAAAGTCCTTGAATTTCATTTCAAAGCTCAAAAAGCTGGAAAAATCCTTGAATTTTATCAAATATCCTTAAAAAACCCTGGAATTTTGTAATATGCGGATTTGTTGACTGTTTGATAAATAAGGCCATAAAATATTGAAATTTTAAATTTTGCAGACTATTTTAATCCTTGAAAATGACCTCAATACCCTTGAAAAGTCCTGGAAAAACCCTTGAATGGTGTGTCCAAAAAATAGTGGGAACCCTGTATATATAGACTCCTGGGGGGACTCCAAGCTCCAAGTAATTTAGGGTACAGATGCGCGGCCCAGAAATCTTTTACCTACCCAATTCATATATATATATACGCCTGCTTCAAAAAGACACCGATTCATATATTTTAAAAGCATTTAAAATTACATAGGATATATATGCTTTTAACTTGACATATCTTATATAGAAGAAGAAGAAGAAGAATGTTTTATTACCAAAAGCATGGGCCCACAAGGGGCATGATACAGAGCAATTAACACAATGTAATAACAATTAATATAAGTTACATATGAAGTATATAATTATCACCTATATATTAGTTAATTTATTTTCAGTATATTTGGAGTCATTAAGATTATAACAAGTACTAGTATTCTTATTATAAGCACTCAGGTACAACCCAGACGAGGAGATCGGCCTATTAATGGAAGCAATGGTGCACAGTTAGATTTAAAAAGTTATATATAATATAATTCTACAAGTTAGCTACAAAACCGGAGTGGCCATCCTCGTGTCAAAAGCAGATACACTAGCACATGAGGTAATATATCTGCAGATGGCACCGAGGGACAATGCTCTATGGCACATTCCAGTCTTGGCCCTTGTATATGAGTGGCTGCAGGACCAGGTGGTCATCCTTGTGTCGTATGTACATGCATAAGCAGATATAAGCTAAATGGTTACACGTGTACAAACGGCACCAAGGGACGGTGCTCTATGACACACACTTGTCCTTGCCATTTAAAAATTAGATTTTAAATCACCTGCACCACTAAATATTAGACGCCTTTATTAATTCACAAATTTTTAGTAATATATCTACGTTTTCGGTGTTGAGTAACCAAATTAGCTTTCCACTCGAATGCAGCTGTTGAAAATTTGGACAGTTTTGATTGACTGTCTGAAGCATTTCTGTTCTTAGATTTGCTAAAAACTTGCAATCGAATAGAAAATGCATTTCATCGTCTACCTCGTCTGAGCTACACCTGAGGCATGTCCTACTTTGCCGGGGAGTACCCTGATAACGCCCTTGTTCTATTCTTAATCTATGTGCTGATATTCTTAGTCTAGTGAAATTTTTCCTGTGCTCTTCGGAACGAATAAGTGTCAGATATGGTTCAAATCCGAAATTACATTTGAATTTGCCATAGCTGCACAATTTTCCATCACAAGATTTTTGCATTTGAATGAGCCATTTCTCTCCGTAGAACTGACTCAGTAGTTTTTTATATGAGTTTGAGAATTTGTGAGGACTCACATTTTTTAGATCCTGAATACCTTTTATTTGTTTTAGTATAAATGCCATAGATCCATACCAAGATTGTGTCTTAGCTTCATTTAATGATTTTGACACCAAGTAGGCATCTTTTAGTATGGGAAATGAAGACTCTAAGTTTTCAAGACGATACCAATAAGTAATCATAGATTTTAATATATCAAAATGTAAAGGAAAACGTCCCAGTTCTGAGAGTATGGCAAGATTTGTGGCCCTTTTATTTACCCCTAGTACAATTTTGCAAAATTTGATATGCAGAATTTCTGCTGGTAATTTGGGGAATGCATCATCTATGTTAGCATTATCTATGCTTAACTTTTTCTTAAAGGGATTAAAGTATCCCCAGACTTCTGATCCATACAGCAAAATAGGTTTTATTGTATGGTCAAAAACATGGAGACAATTTTTCACACTTGGATTAAGTGATAAAAAATCTTTGCGGAGTTTGTGATATGCTTTAAGAGCTTTGTTATATAGCAATCTTTGAGCACAGGAAAAAGATCCAGATGCACTAAAAGTAATACCTAGGTATTTACATTGTTGAACACATTCAATTGTGTTATTATCAAATATAAATAACTGCTTGATATGGCGGCCTGCTTTGTTGAAGATCAAAATTTTTGTTTTGGTGGTATTGATTTTCAAACACCATTCTTTACAATACACACTAAGTTGATCAAGTTTCTTTTGAAGTCCCTCTGCAGAGGTTGAAAGAAGTACAATATCATCTGCATATAATAAGCAATGCAATAATCTATCATTCAATTCAACCGGGTCAGGTGTACAGCTCATATATGTTGGTAAGTCATTAATAAAAATTTTGAATAGATTAGGACTTAAGTTATCCCCTTGCTTGACTCCAACGTTTGTATGAAAGAATTCAGTAATCCTATTTTTATCTATTCGCACACATGATTTACTTTGATTATACATACTCTTTATTAAATTGTAAAAATTGCATTGGATACCTAAATTAAGTAATTTCAGTTTAATGCCTTGATGTATAACTGTATCAAAGGCCTTTTGAAAATCAACAAAGCAGGCATATAATCTACCCTCTTTTTTGCTGCAATATTTGTCAATTAATGTTTTAAGGATAAACATGTGGTCTGATGGTCTAGCTTTTTTAGTGAACCCAATTTGTGCATCATTAATAATTTTGTGTTTTTCCAAATATTTTTGGAGGCGGTTATCTAATATCTTATTAAGTAATTTCCCTAGTGCAGCTGTGATGGTGATTCCTCTATAATTATTTGGGTCTGAAGCATCACTGGATTTATACAGTGGTACTATATAGCCTGGAGTCCAGGTTTCAGGATAAACACCATTGGTTAAACATAAATTAAAAATGTTAAACAAACAGGGTAACAGGGAAGAATGACCTGATTTAAGCATATTATTAGTTATATTGTCTAGACCTGCTGCCTTATTTACCTTTAAGCTTGCTATGGCAGTAGATATTTCAGATTCAGTGATCCTCATATATATATGCTCAATAAAAATCAAAGCTTTAAATGGTAAAAGTTACCAAATACATGTACAGTAAGAGTTCCAAGGGGGTAAAACATCGATTCTATAACTCTTTTTCTATCGATATATGGGCTTGCTTTGATTAAACAAATGCATATTATCATTAATGACAACACGTTTTTTTTTTAAATAAACAGATAGACAACGTCGAACATCCATCTTGGCAAGCACAAATACGGGGAAGAAAACGATGGACACTGCAACCTCCGAAAGATTGTTATTTCCAATGTACACGTCAGCTTGAAGTCACTGTGGAGGAAGGGGAAATAAGTAAGTCTTATTAAATCCTTCTAATAGAAAATAAAGAGATGTGGAATAAGTGTACGCGACACAGCCCACAATTAAACGGAAATTTAGAAAAAACCACAATGGACAACCGCCAGCAGCCTTCAGCGAGGCCATTTGGCACTGCTCGCGGTTCTGCAATTGGCCCATGGTCTAAATAAGATGCATATAATTCAAATCCAGCCCTGAAATAGTCACAGATAGACCCCCTTCTTAAACAATGAACAGAAAACATCAAAAAGACAAGTACAAACGAAAGCTTTGTCAAAGATCCAATCAAGAAAAGTCTCTTAAGCTTGCTAATTCAATCATAAGGAACATTTTTTCTAATAATTCAGACGCACAATGCTTGCATTCTATTTCCTGTAATGTGTTTATTTTTTCACATGAGTTCAACAGAAAATAAGAAATCTAACAAAGCAATTGATTCCTCGGCATGCATTTATAAAATTACCCCTTTCTTCAGAGTTCTATGAATCATATTCGTGCGAGGCGACTTTCATACCTGTCGGACTTCTTCTTCCTGCATGTTTGGGACCAGCGGGGGCATCCGTGTCCCATAGACACATTCACGTTTGATACTATATGTTTTGTTTCATCATTTTAGTTGTCATCGACACAAATCGTTGGTACCATTCCACCCTGAACGTAGGGGACAACATTAGTATAACTATCGGCTCAGAGTACGACTGATAGCGACCACTTCTTAAAGTGACGAAGACACGCCCAGAAAGGGACTCAAAGGTTTAGGCTGCATGGACCCCTGACACTGATTGAAGTTTTATCAACGACCTTTAGTGTAGTTTAGAATTTGAGGATTGATAAACTTTGTGAAAAGTGTACCCTCTTTCTCTTCGTAATGACAACTTTTAACTGAATATTTATAAGTTTGACTTAAAGGCCCAGATTCTATAAATTCAGTTTAGAATTCTGATCGTTTAATTCATACTTTAAAGATAAAACTTGTTTACTGACTGTGGTGAATCCATTTTTAAATATTCTATGTATTTTGTTAAGGTCATGCTGTATGACACCTTTAAACATACACAATGTATTTTCTTGAAAAATATCATGGATTATTTGTTCTGTCACTTCGAACCTCTGCACTTCACACGATTTCTTTCCGACTTTCTATATGCAAATTTGTTTCTCGAGAATAACGCCTTGAAGCTAGCTATATCGTGTTCGCACAATTTTTTTTTTCATTTTAAAAATAAGCGTTTTCAAACAGTGAAATGACTGATGGATTGTCGTTTCAAACAATAAGATTTGTACGTCAAGAAGTAGTGCGTCGTCCGTTTTTCCAAACGTCAGCCGACACTTTTTGTCGGATGAACGCCTGAAACAAAATCGGTAGGCGAAATTGATGGGGAAAAACTGGTCATATGAATTCAGCTTTATTGAATTGTCACCTCTGTATATCTTGCCCCCATTTTAAAAAAATGACAGTACCTATAGAAGTCGGTAATGGGTAATAACAAAATGAACATAGCAACAACAAATAATATGCAAATAAATCTTAGTATTCAGGTAAATATAAGAACCAATCATAACCAAGTTTTCAGCTCCAATATATATTATATCAGCACACAGCCCCGATAAGCTAAAATAACTCTATAGGCCTAATTTTCAAACATAATAGTAAATACCATATCTAATTTATAATTTTTTGCATTTGTGGTTTCAATTGAATTCTATAGGCTTTGTCTTTTTCTGACTAAAATTGAATGTCCTCAGTGGCTTATGGTGTTTTCGCAGGTTCTTTCCTAAACAGTGAAGTCTTTGTTTCGTCAATTTTCATTTTATTGTCTCGCCTGCGAAGCAGAGCGGGACATAGGTGTTACTTTACCGGCGGCGGCGGCGGCGGCGACGGCGGCGTTAACTTTTTGGAAAAGTTTTATGAGCACCTCCATATCTCAAGAACTATAGGTCCTGGGTTGATGAATATGCCCCAGTAGTAGCTTAGCACAGTTGCATCCCCATCTTTTGACCTTGACCTTGATTTTCCGGTTGAATGACTTTGACAATTTTCAATACATATAATAGCAATGAAAAAGTTTTGCGAGCACCTCCATATCTCAAGAACTATAGGTCCTAGGTTGATGAATAATAATAATAATAACTTTATTCAAAAGCAGTACAGCTTATAGAATTACAGTAATATGTTTAATAACATGTGTTTACGCCAACATCTAGTAATATATTAATATTTCTAATTTTAAGTTATGAAATGTGATTTAATATACAATATACAACTTAAGATTATATATATTATAATAATAACAAAATATATGTTATATGATGATAATAGTATGGAGTGTCAAAGATTCATATTAGTACAATACAGGCAGCAACAAAATATAACAAATCAAGTTAATCAACCATTACAATTGCGACGTTTTTCCGCAAGAAAAAGATATTTTCCAAAATTATTTAACTCCTTAATATTTCTTACAGACAATAACTGTACAAGTTTATAAGTAGAGGGATTTCTCCAATAATAAGGTTTAACATACTTTCGTCTTAGGTCAAGGTATTTTGAACATTCTAAAATGAAATGATACTCGTCTTCTATAATGTTTAGGTTACACATGGTACAATAACGTAGGTTTCTATCAATGTCATAAAAACGACCTGTTTCTATATTCAAGTTGTGAGCACAAATTCTATATTTGCAAATATAAGATTTATAAATATAATTTACAGGTCTATCTAAATAAAACTGCAAGTTATGAGAATCATATATATATTTGTAAATTTGACATTTAGTTGAGGATGCAAAAAACTGATCAACCTCATTTATGAAACTAGCTAACATTCGTTCTTTCAAATTAAACAAAAAGGTGACATTATTATAGGCATACTGTTCATACCACACATTATTAAAACCATA
This sequence comes from Arcuatula senhousia, assembly GCA_963971305.1. NCBI lineage: Eukaryota > Metazoa > Mollusca > Bivalvia > Mytilida > Mytilidae > Arcuatula > Arcuatula senhousia. The sequence continues at coordinate 8,247,096 of OZ020306.1, forward strand.
TTTCAATAATATATCTTTCACATGATTACACCAGTTAAGTTTATCATTTGGTCTGACACAACTATCATAATATAAATCTTCATAGCAGTTTCTTAATATAACATTATCTGTATTAAGTATTTTCAGCCAATATTTTATCATTTTATACTGACGGTCTAAAATTAATGGCGACCTTCCTAACTCACAATATACCATGTAATTGACAGTGCTTTTTCTAACTTTCAAAATACGTTTTAAAAAATACACATGTACCTTTTCAATATCAATAGATTTATGAAATCCCCAAACTTCACAACCATAATTCAGAATGCAAGAAATGTAAGTATCAAATAATGACAATAGTGTTTCATGATTATAATAATCACTACCAGTTTTACTGAATAAGCTAAAAAGTGCTTTTCTACCTTGCTCAGCCAATCTATACTGAGTTTTACCAAAGTTACCATTATAGTACAGCAATATACCGAGATACACAAAACTGTCTACGACCTCTATCTCATTACCATTTAGAAACCATTTTTCATTTATCTTAACTTTACCACTCTTTCTAAAAACTACAATTTTAGTCTTCGTTAAATTAATATGTAATCCGTATTCATTAGAACAAGAATTAACAGTATTTATCATTTTTTGTAAGTCATCTATGCTCTCACTAAACAAAACTGTGTCATCTGCATACATAAGAAGATACAGATTTAACATTCTTAGCTCATATGGAATACATTCATTATTCAATAATTCAAGCTCCATATCATTAACATACAATGAGTACAAAAAAGGTGATAAAGACTCTCCTTGCATAAGACCAGAGTTACAACTAAAAAATTCAGAACATTTACCATTTATCTTTACACAAGATTTTAATTTGCTGTACATTGATTGAATTACATTTAACAATTTTCCAGTAATACCATTTTTTATCAATTTTCTCCATAGCTTACAGTGGTTTATACTATCAAACGCTTTACTATAATCAATAAAACAACAATATAAACGTTTTCTTTTCATAAGTGTACTAGATACCAGAGAGTGAAGGGCAAAGATAGCATCCGTTGTACCAAAACCAGGCTTGAAACCAAACTGGGCATCGGATAAAACGTTGTTCTCCTCGCTCCATTTCAAGAGTCTATTATTTATGAGTGACGTGAAAAGTTTACCCAAGTGAGACACAAGAGAAATACCTCTATAATTCTGTGGGTTATTAGCCTCTCCTTTCTTGAATATAGGGACCACTGTACATTTTACCCATAATTCCGGGAAAGTTCCTGTAGCTAAAATATTGTTGAATAGCTTGCATAACACTGGCAGTAATAAGGTTTTACTGTTTATTAAATATTCGTTCATAATTTTATCACTTCCAACAGACTTATTTCTTTTCAAGTTTCGAATACCACATTCAAGTTCAGATGTTGTAAAGGGTTCGTCTAGTTCTTCGAATACATTTAGTTCGTCATAAGTTTCGTTTTCACCAATATCTCCTCTATTAATCAGATTTTCAAAATGTTCTTTAAACTGTTCTAATGATATATTATGTTTCACAGTGTTTTTAGGTTTTTTAAATTTTCGGTAAAATTTCTTCGGGTTTTTCTTCCGTAATTCCTTTAACATATTACCTTGATGATTTTTGTACTGTCTTTTTAATTTGTTTTCGGTACTTTAAATTTCTGTTTAGCGATATTAAGTTTAAGTCTATTATCGTTTGTGCGGTCTCTATTGAAAGCGTCTAATTCACTTTTATACTGTTTATACAAGTTTTTGCAGTCTTCTGTAATCCACGGTTTATCTTCTTTATTTGGAATTCTAGGTTTCCCTTCACAAAACTCACAACGTTCGGTAAATCTAATTTCAGATTTTGTGTGTTTTTCGTATATATCAGTCAAAAGTTTGTTTAGTTGATCAACTCCGTCATCAATGTCGACTTCATTTTCGGTAAGAAACAACAGAAGTTCATCAAACTGGTCGGCCTTGCTCATCAGGTCTGTCACCATCTCATCTTTAAACCCTTCACTCCACTCATAACGAGTACACGAACTTTTTATACATGTACATTTATCACAATTTCTTATTTCACTCTTAGTATTTAGTTCAAATAATAATGGTGCATGACAGGAATATGTATTAAAAGGTAACACACAAAAATTCTTAATTAAACATAACATGTCCTCATTTTTCATAAGTAAGTAATCAATTACACTGGACCCATTTTTATTATTAAATGTAAATTTAATGCTATCATTACCAAACCGTCCATTACATATACGTAGCCCTGTTGTTTTACACAGTTCAAGAATACGTCTTCCAAAACTGTTTGGGGTTTTCGTGTCATCTGAGTCTCTACTTTTAAGCATTTCATCTAAAGGATAGTCTAAAAATGATATATTGTCTTGTAAGTTTACATCAAGTTTATCGTTAATTATATAATCTGGTGAGGTTCCAACTCTTCCATTAAGATCTCCTATTACGGCCACAGAGCCTAATTTTAGAAATATTTCAATTTGTTCTTGTAATATGTCAAATACATCAAAATCATATTTTCTATAAAAAACATTTTTATCAGGCGGCATATAAATTGCACACATAAACAGATTTTTATCATTTAACATTATACATTTATCAAATTTTACCCATATCATTGAATCTGCTACACATTTTTCAATTGACATAAATGGTTTTAACCATTTTCTGAATAATAACACAACACCACCTCCATTACACTTTTCCCTGAATATGTGCTTCTTTTCATATCCTTTTAAACTGAAATCATCAGGACACTTTAACCAACACTCGTTGAAACACAATACGTCGTATTCCTTCACGATATTTAAAAATCCTGCAGCTGATAATTTACGGACAATTCCTTTCGAAATGTTCCATGAACATATCTTTAAAGAACTACCTTTGCTTATTTTCGCCCTGTTTCGTTGATCCTCGCACTCCGCCGCTTCCTATCCTTTCCATATTTCGCCGTCTATATAAAGTTTGTCGCCGACAATATACGCTTTTTTGTCCTTTTTACGCTCTCTGATCATCACCGGGACAAGTTTCTTTCTCCGCTCGACTATCTCTTTTGGGTAATGCGGGCTTATTCCATATTTTGTTCCTTTTAGCTGCGAGGACGAGTTTTTTATTGTTGTCCGGTCAGTTAAGTTCGCAAATTTAACCACAATCGGTCTCGGTTTTGTTGGATTGGTCTGCGCCTTCCCTAGACGGTACGCCTTATCGATTTGAATGTTTTTAGCGTTTTCTAATTTTAAATTGTTTTCAAAAAAGTTTAAAACCGTTTCGGTGCAATTCTCAGTCTGCTGGACTGCTTCGTTCCCTTCACGTCCGACGTCCGTTATTTCCGGGATCGCGAAAAGAATAAGATTCTTTTCTAGGTTTTGCATTTCTATATCTAACAGTTTATCGGTGACTTTTTTATCAACTTTAACAGTATCTGTATTTTCTGAGATTTTTTCTAGTCGATTTTTTAAAGCTCTTTGCTCATCGTGGACATTTGATAGGAATTGGGCACTCGTCTCTAATGTAACTAGTCTTTCTTTATAGTTTTTAAGCTCCGTTTCTACTGAATTAAACTTCATGTCCATTGAGTTCAGGCGTTGTTCAATTTTGTCCAATTTAGACAGTTTGTTTTCAACGTTTGTCATCTTTTGACTTAAGTCTTTTAGAATAGCTTCTAGACTTGGGGGGATAAATGCTTGATATGAATGTGCGGGTGGTGGTTGTAGGATGGGCGAAAAACTAGGCAGATTGGTCATTCCCGGTGTGCTAAACATTGGTGTGTATTGCATTGAACTGTTCATATTGTCAAATGAGCTTTGATCACTATCATCTACCTTATGCCCAACGCACTGTCTTTTGTCTGACTGGGTATTTAAACTGTTATTATCAAGAGTCGATGAAGAAGAATCGAAATTTAAGTTCGCAATTCGTTGTGGTCCTTTTCCTTTTCTTCTTCCCATAGTTAATGAAGTCTATTTGTAATGTTGTAATCCATTTTCTGACATTTAAAATCCACGAAAAATCACTTTTTATTCCATTTTTTGGACAGTAAAATTTTTCACAGCCATTTACATTGGCGCATGCGTATATCCTAGGTATGCATATGCCCCAGTAGTAGCTTAGCTCAGTTGCATCCCCATCTTTTGACCTTGACCTTGATTTTCCGGTTGAATGACTTTGACAATTTTCAATACATATAATAGCAATGAAAAAGTTTTGCAAGCACCTCCATATCTCAAGAATTATAGGTCCTAGGTTGATGAAACTTGGTATGCATATGCCCCAGTAGTAGCTTAGCTCAGTTGCATCCCCATCTTTTGACCTTGACCTTGATTTTCCGGTTGAGTGACTTTGACAATTTTCAATACATATAATAGCAATGAAAAAGTTTTGCGAGCACCTCCATATCTCAAGAACTATAGGTCCTATGTTGATGAAACTTGGTATGCATATGCCCCAGTAGTAGCTTAGCTCAGTTGCATCCCCATCTTTTGACCTTGACCTTGATTTTCCGGTTGAATGACTTTGACAATTTTCAATACATATAATAGCAATGAAAAAGTTTTGCGAGCACCTCCATATCTCAAGAACTATAGGTCCTAGGTTGATGAAACTTGGTATGCATATGCCCCAGTAGTAGCTTAGCTCAGTTGCATCCCCATCTTTTGACCTTAACCTTGATTTTCCGGTTGAGTGACTTTGACAATTTTCAATACATATAATAGCAATGGAAATGTTTTGCGAGCACCTCCATATCTCAAGAACTATAGGTCCTAGGTTGATGAAACTTGGTATGCATATGCCCCAGTAGTAGCTTAGCTCAGTTGCATCCCCATCTTTTGACCTTAACCTTGATTTTCCGGTTGAGTGACTTTGACAATTTTCAATACATATAATAGCAATGGAAAAGTTTTGCGAGCACCTCCATATATCAAGAACTATAGGTCCTAGGTTGATGAAACTTGGTATACATATGCCTCAGTAGTAGCTTAGCACAGTTGCATCCCCATCTTTTGACCTTGACCTTGATTTTCGGGTTGAGTGACTTTGATTATTTTTATTGCATATATTTGCAATGTTTTAAGTTCTATAAACATCTTTTGATCTCAGAAACTGAAAATCCATGTAAATTCAAAATATAGTGGAAGTAAGAAAGAATAATTGTTTCTGATGGTGCCGGCAGGCGAGACATACTTTAGTGTTAACTCTTGTATGAAACAACTTCCTCCCCTCGTTTCGGCTGATAGGGTTTACATCATGGCTTGTTTTCTTTACAGCACACAAACTGTCAGCACGCCGTTATGGTGCTCCCAATTTGGTCCTTCTTTTTCTCACTTTTGTCATACGATATTTTGAAAACTTGAAGAAGACAACAGAGAATGCTTATCACAAACCAGTATAAAACTTTGTTTAAACATATTTATTCTGTTATATACAAAATGGATTGGACACATTTACTAAGTCCTCTCCATAATACAATATTTCACGACGATATAAATTAATTAATCATTATCTTTATTGCAAAACTATACCCACTAGGGTCAAGAAATACAATGAACTTAAGAATACATAATATAACTTCATCATATCAAAAGTAAGATAAGCGAAATTATGCATTAGCTTACTAGATTAGTTAGTTCGTGCTTTACTCCCAAGAAGCACAAATATATCAGAGAGATAAACATAAAAGGGGTGATAAAATCAAAATAAAATGATGATGGAGTGAAGGAAATTGGGACACATGCCAATCGCGAAAGAGGGTTTAAAATTTTTGACTGTCTGTCACCAGAAAACGGAGGGATGGGACAATGTATCCTCCAGAATTCGGATCCTATGAGTCCTATAAATATCGATACCTGCAGTAGGATTCTTTAAGTGCCAGGAATCCTGACATTTTTACCAACACAGTGCACCGCTGCCCACTATGGTTTGTCCCACTTTGCGGTAGGGTTTTCCGCATTATAGCCTGACGACCCAAACATTCATTGTGACAGGGCAGCCCATTCAACCGACAGGAGCGCACATCCCAGTCGCCCTGTGGGCAAGGCGGCATGACCCGATGTCAGGCTTCTGAGCGTTCTCTAGTTTCAGAAACTATTAGAAATTTAATTTTATCAAGAGAGCTTAAGTGGGGAAATTGGTTATTATTTTTTTTTTCGAAAAGACCAGATTTCATAAAATATCATCATATGAATAATTCAGAAAAAAAAATTAATGACGGCATTCTATTTTTTAGGGTTGAATTATCTGCAAAATAAATATATACCAAACTTCATCATCATATGAATGATTCAGAAAAAAAAAATTTTAATGACGGCATTCTATTTTTTTAGGGGTGAATTATTTTTTACGAATTCACTGCAAAATAAATATATACCAAACTTCCTTAAAAACTACTATCATAGACCAAAATTACTAATAACCTTCAGAAAAGAGATCAAATAAACAAATAATAACAAACATGCATATCAAATTAGTAAAACATTCCGACATAAGACATTGAGACATAAGAATATATATCAATGGAACTAAAATAAATTCATTCAAGCCCCTCTTTCCGATTTCGGCACATGTTATCTTATTTCTAAAATCACTATTATAATCATAATTAAAATAAGATACCCTTTCATAAAACAAAGCATGAATCACACAAGGAATTTTTCTACAATTTATACTAAAAATGTCTAATAAATTTATTGCAATAACTTTGAATTCCTCTCAATCACTATGATAATAAAAAAAATTCTGGTTCATCTAATTCTATTATTCTAGTTAACTCTTCACTGAATCCCATAATAGAAGTCTAATTCAGCATCCAAAATTCTAATCACAAACGCCTTCATTGTTTGGTTCGTGATTATTGCCAATTCGGTATGATTATGATAAGATACATTATATTACATTAATTAAACTGTTATATGGCACATACATTAACAAACTTAATTATATCCAATCGTCAACGCTATGTGCCTGGAAAGGAAACCGTGTTCTCATAGACGTGACAATCTTAACTTATTTCAACCAAATGTCTTTCATGCATCTTTGCGAACATATTTTAATGAGACCCCACTTTCTTTTTTTTTAATTCTCCTTCTTCAAAGGGAATAACCTAATGGATAGTATTATATGATTAAATATGGTATCCATTCCGTTTATATGGTTTATTATTTCTTTCTTTTCGTTCCCTGTGATGCTGAACCTGTACTTGGCAGAGCCTGGTCCATTTCCATTGCTAAAAAATAATAATAAAAATAAAAATAAATCATTTGTATTAATTCTTATGATAATGATAACAAGAAAAAATCAAGCGTCCTGCAATGTCCTAACACAGACATCCTGAACCATACCAATAAGAATGAAATATAAAAACGTCAACACAGTAATAGCTGTTCTTTCATAAAAGAAAAAAAAAACTTACAATTTCAAAAATGTTCATAAATAAATATTTGGAAATTTGAAAAAAAACTACAACTGATATAACATTTATATAAATATGAAGCTTGCAATGTTGGTAAAGACATCTGTTTTATGTATAAAGAATATTTTATAGAAGTAAATTAGGAAATAAGCTCTGAAACAGGTGACAAAGTTGTACTTTACCATGTTAATTTGACTCTTAAACTATAAGCTAGGTTTTTACAGAACTATAAAGTCACTAAAAATTACCTTGATTTAAAAAGCTTTCATAACTTTAAGGGACCCATCATAGAAGTTTAGGAAAGTTAGGAATAACTTGTGAAAGCGATCGACAGTTAATAAATTGCTTTTATAAGGGGTCATCATATTAAAAGAAAAGAGGTACGTTGGAAAGTCAAAAGTTGTTCCAAAAAAAAATCCTTAAGAAAATTTAGGGAACAACAATGAGGATAATGACAGGGATGATTGAAAGTTTTTTTCCAGATTTGTTCAATTTTTAAATCGAATTTGGTTAGCTTGTAGCTAAGGATGATTTCATAGAAGCAGATAAATGACATTTGCTGTGTTATATTGAAAAAGAATAAATACAAAGGTAAATAAAAGCAATATTTAATTTAATGGATTCCTAACTTTTATATCAAATGCAAGCTACTGCATGTTTATTTGTTGAAAATGCATTTAAATCAAAATGTTTAGATAATGACTTTTGCTGAACCTTAAGTTATGCCCAAGAGGTACATTAAACTGTTAAATATTTACTATACATGTACATACGTTCTGGTGATTGTCTTTGGTGAACCTCGGCCACAGTTGCTAACCCTGGAAAAGTGAAATGTATTTATTTTTTTATTCAAAATTCATCCCGTTAAGCACTTGAATTAATTAAGAAGGTTTTAGAACTTACAAGTAGATAAACATTTTACTGAACATAATGCATTTCAAACAGTCTCAGAATAACAGCATTTTCATGAGAAAACAGTTCATATACGAGACAGTGACACAGGCCATATAAAAAAACTGTAGCAGATGCCCAAGACCTGCAAGCAACAAGATTTAAAGATATTTTTTAATCCTTATAGAATTCACAGTGTAGGGACGGAAGTGTACAGTTTTAGGGCCTATAAAGAAATGGTAAAATGAACCATTCTAGATTGTACAGTTTAATTTGTTTTTGCACAAACTTTTTCAAATGACACAAAAACGAAGAAGATGTACGATTGCCGTTCGCTTCAAATTTTAAGTAGACATAACATAGAATATAATATAACTCAATTACCTTTAATTGTTTGTGTTGTCGAATAGAAATTTCAATCTGCACACTTGATTTTAAAAAAGTTCACTCCAAATTGATGTAAATAATCGGTTCGTGAACATAAATCGCATTCAACTCGTGATCATTGTGTATATGTATCCTCTCAAAAATCATTTCTGCACATTCTAAACATGCACAAACGGGTTAATACATACAGGATTTTATTTAATTTGAACTTTATTCACCCAAGCCGTGTTTTAAAATCTGAGCGAAATCTATCGCAGTCATTGTACAAAATCTATGGAGGACACTTCACAAAATCTATGGAGGACATTTTTCATAAAAACATATTTTCACAACTTCAGCGGCGTCAGATGTAATGTTCATACATAAATAATGTCAGAACATAAATATTTCATATAATTTTTATAAGTAAATAATGAGTAGGCATATGAAACAAAGATGAAATATATTATAAATCCAGTGATGGGAATATTTTTTTTTATTCAAACACATATCGTATACGCATATGCACATGTATTCCAGCATATAAAAAGTGTTTCTTGTCATGTGCTGTATCAAATGGAGATTTTCGAGCACGTTTCTTCCTGACTTACAAAACGTTGGATGGATTAAGTACTAGTATACATGAAATAGTTATTGAGAACCCTTTAATTTCTATTTGAACATTATAAAGTTTCCTATTCTACAGAAACATGGACCTTACGATTGCTTTATTTTAACTATCGCTGTTAAATTTCATAAGTACTTCCTAGCTCACGTACTCCACGTATAGCTGATGAAACTTTGTGCATATATGCCTCAGTTGAAGACCAACATATCATTTTTCATCTTTTGACACAGAGTATATATCTTTAAATGACAGAAAGTTTATCAAACATATGAACACTTTATTATCTCATGTTAAAAGGCATCCAGTTGATAAAACTTGCAAATATCCAAGTGGTACTTTAGCACTATTTACCTTGAATCTCAGTTCGAATCACTTCGGTAATTTCAATACAAAAACAGAAATCATAAACTTTTTTAATGATACAAGCTAAATGTTGTTATTCTGATGGTGCCTGCAAGTGGGATTTACTTTTGATAATCAGTTTATACTTTTTTATACGGAAAAGACACTGCTTTTAGCGAAAAGGGCTAAATTTCCACCAAAGGAGACTTTTGTAGAGCTGAACGGACAGACTGTAGATTCAGACAGTCACCTTTCTTTTTATTCTGTTTTTAAAAGGCTTAACTCTGATGTATTTTTAAGCTTTTTTTCTGCAACCAAATTAAAAATATGCTTTATGTGTACAATTTTTATTCAACCTCGTCGAAAAGTTTGATCAGGAAAATCTTTTGGAGAGAGGTGGCCTAACTTACTATTTCGTGTAATTATTTAAAAATCGTCTAGTTTACGAAGAAATATGCCGAACATTTAAGCAAGCAAACTAGTTCTTGGTGGAGTATTACACGTGACCCAAACCAAAATTATCGCTTCGAAACTGCGTGAAATGTTCGATTGTAACAAAAAGACACTTATTTACCAGGTGCGATTCGCAAAAATGCCTTTTTGCTATTGATGCTAATCTGATACATGTCTGGTTGCTATCAACAGGCAAAATTGACAGCAAACAACTTAATGTACACATGTAAATATCAAAATCAATTATGATGCTAGCTGAAGCCTTTTCTCGTATCACATCTGATCAAATTCCGTATATATTTAGTTTTGATATTTTGACAAAAAAATAATTTTAGCTCAATTGGACAATGTCATGTAAGTTTATGCAATCACTATATATATGCGTCTGTCGTCGTCGTCCGTTAACAATTTTTATAATCTTCTCCTCTGAAACCACTTAACCAATTTAACTGAAACTTTACAGGATTGATATTTGACACGTTGGCAACAAACGAAGTTCATTTTGAATTAATTCGATAAAAACATGACCACTGTTACTAAAAATAGAACATAGGGTAGACTTATTTAAAATGGCTTATAACTCAGCAACTATAACAGATACAAAATATCAAAAGATTCTTAGGCCGGGTCTTTGGAATCAAAAGTTCTACAAAAGTCTCCATTGGGTCGAAGTCGTCAGATTACCCTTTATAGCGGTTATGGCCCTTTAAAGGCCATAAATAGCGATGTTTCCTTTTCTTTTGCCCAATAGAATGCAAACTATTTCAGATAGAGAAAATCTGTTGCTTGCTAAAACCTTCAGCTCATTAAACTCTACAAAAATCTCCATTTGTTCTACAAAAGTCTTTATCAGATTAAAATTGTCACCTGATCCTAAAACCATAATGGTCTTCTATGAGGGGTCGTCTGAAAACTGCCACATGCACTTTATCGAGTGCTGACAACGTGACGGGTGTGCTTCATATCAAGCAGGAACTGCTGAACTCTTTAAGAACGTTCATTCTCGTTATACCCATGCTAGCGAAAGCGCGGGGATAATGTTTTTCGTATGTCGGCGTACGTATGGCGTTAATGTCCAGGATAATCTCTGAAACCACTTGGAGTAGAAAGATGAAACTTGGGTCATTGATTGTATTGTGGGTAGCGATTGTGCCGAAGGTTTCGGAATTTTAATAATGCCTCCCCCGGCCTAGGGCTGGGCTGTAAAGGTAGCCTAAGGGCACATTATTCCTTCGTTACCCAACTCCTCCCCTGAAACTTGGCTCAGTAGTTACACTATGGGTGTAGATTCTGCTGAAGGTTTCTGAATTTTGATAATGCCCCTTAGGGCTGGGCTGCACAGGTAGCTGAGGGTAATTTATTCCTTCGTCACGCAACTCCTCCCAGGATACTTGGAATACAGAATTGAAACTTGACTGAGTTATTCCACTAAGGATGTAGATTCTGCCAAAGGTTTCTTAGTTTTTATAATGCCCCTAGGGGCTGGGCTGCATAGGTATCCTAAGGGCTAATTATTCCTTTGTAACTGAATCTTGGCTCAGTAGTTGCAGTGTGTATGTAGATGCCCAAGCGGCTGGGATACATATGTAGCCATAGGGCATATTGTTCCAGGTTATTTTGAAAATGGAACTGAAACTTTTTTGTGTCAGCCAAATTAACCTAAGAATTAGCTTAGAAATGTACCTACCCTTAAACCATATATTAATAAACTTATATTTTATATAAAAAAAATAAATTTGAAGGTTATTATTACTTACCACAAAACCAGTAATAAGTCTAACAACAATAAATTACAATTGTAGTTCCTGTTCATTTCTTTCAGTTATTTGCCCCATATACTAGCGTGTGGATATGTAACGTGGCTGCTTCGACTGGTTTAACTCAGAGTTCACGTTATGCGATTTGGTTGTAATATGTTTTTTTTTTGTTTCAGTTGTGTGGTTTGTATTTACGATGATTTTATTTTAAATTTAAGTCTTCTCGGACTAGCGATATATGATTGCCGCATAGTTGCCGCATATGTAGCCTGAGGACAAATTGATCCTTCGTCACGCAACTCCTTCCAGGTTTCTGGAATACAGAACTGAAACTCGGCTTCTTTAATTAGATATACTGCTAGTTAAACAACATGTCCTATAATGTGATACTACTATCTATGATTTAGGATAAACATGTGCGCCGTCATTGACCTGTTCTGGACCGATCCTTGTTAGAATCAAGACATTTGCAGGAAAACGTATCGTGTTATACAAGGGAACGTTGTATAACATACTCTGTTCTGAGCACGCCAAAATTGTTTTAATTCATATATTTTTACTATATACTAGTATGAAGCAAATTTATGAAGCAAATCGTGAAAAAAACCGTTTTGATCTGAAAAAGATCAGCAACTGCTACTTCTAAATGACAGGTTATTCGCTATGGAAGAAGGAGATTTTGCGCTATAAGACCGAGTTTTGGAAATTATATAGGATCATACCTTCAATTTCTCTGGCGTGTGCTTCGTTATGTCTTTCCGTCTTGTATTATTAAGATTGATCATCCCAGTTCAGCAGTTATGTTGTTACCTTATTTATTCATTTATTTTGACAAATTAATTATCCTGTGGGTGTCAACTGAGCTGAATTTATAAAACTGTTCTACACCTATAAGCTTGGGGAAAAACGATTCTTTTTGGGGAATATGAATTATTTATGTTCTGGTATCTTTAATGCTAAATAAGAACTATACATCTGACACCGCTGATGTTGTGAAAATATGTTTTTATGAAAAATGTCCTCCATAGATTTTGTACAATGACTGCGATAGATTTCGCTCAGATTTTAAAACACGGCTTGGGTGAATAAAGTTCAAATTAAATAAAATCCTGTATGTATTAACCCGTTTGTGCATGTTTAGAATGTGCAGAAATGATTTTTGAGAGGATACATATACACAATGATCACGAGTTGAATGCGATTTATGTTCACGAACCGATTATTTACATCAATTTGGAGTGAACTGTTTTAAAATTAAGTGTGCAGATTGAAATTTCTATTCGACAACACAAACAATTAAAGGTAATTGAGTTATATTATATTCTATGTTATGTCTACTTAAAATTTGAAGCGAACGGCAATCGTACATCTTCTTCGTTTTTGTGTCATTTGAAAAAGTTTGTGCAAAAACAAATTAAACTGTACAATCTAGAATGGTTCATTTCACCATTTCTTTATAGGCCCTAAAACTGTACACTTCCGTTCCTACACTGTGGAATTATCAAAAGTAAAGACGAAAGTTCTCCTACCCTTTTCTTTGTCTATACATCAATGAATTTCCTGAAATTGCTATTTCAAAAACTAGTCTTCCCATGCATTGATATAATTCGACTACAGGAATATATAATTTATTCATTACAACTCGACAAAGAAGCGAAAATAGATTCATGCATAAAACCGGAGTAAAACAGTGCAATAGGCAATTAAACAAGAACTCAACCTCAATTGAAGCTTTCCGACGGCTTGCCGAATGTGTCAAACTATGACTGTGTCGCATCACCTTGTTCTTTTCAGTGTACACTTCATTTTGAGATTTTAAATTTTCATGCTGCTATCCCAAATCAACGATTCAACAGAAACATTTGCCAGACACTAAGAAGAAAAAAAAATGTACTAGTCATGTATAGGCTACATCATAGTTTGATATACATACCCTGGTTTACCGTAGGTGGCGCGGGTTCGTGATGCCCTGGGTCATCTCCAGGCGTTGGTCTTCTTGCATGTCGAGACGGGTAAGGTTGTCTAAATCCTGGGAAAAAAATTCAGAGCTATACTTAGACACTAATAAACGTCTAAATCGATGCTTGTTTGTTTTTTACCCTGCATCACCATAGGCTAAAGCATGTCTTATAATCAGAACACTTGATAGGCTATGGTATTAATATGGCTTGTGATTTTCTCGCAACGTATGATCGTAGTATTTGTTAGATCTCTTTGCCATCGTTGATTACCCAGCATTTTTGAACTTGAATACACAGATGTAGCGTTATTGACATTGAACAAAGAATTTTGCTTTTAAAAAACTGGTGCTCGAAGTGGTCCTAACCTTGCAGTGAGGTGAGAGCGTTTCTTTTCACGTCGATTGCCTCTTGAAGAACAGCACTGTTCCTTTGCCTTGTTTCACTTAATAATACACTAGTAGTGTGATTTAGTTTCATGCATATGTACTTCATCCCTTCTTTATATAATTAATAATTCCAGTATCAAATTTAAATAGATTTAAATCTAAATTTAAAATCACTTGAATGACCCCTATGCGATGTGTACAACAGTATTTTTCAACATTGTTTTATTTATGTTAACTTACTATGTGGTATTGGTTGTTTCTCCTGGTTTGTTTTATTTATGTTAACTTACTGTGTGGTATTGGTTGTGTCTCCTGGTTTGTTTTATTTATGTTAACTTACTGTGTGGTATTGGTTGTGTCTCCTGGTTTGTTTTATTTATGTTAAGTTACTGTGTGGTATTGGTTGTTCCTCCTGGTTTGTTTTATTTATGTTAACTTACTGTGTGGTATTGGTTGTGTCTCCTGGTTTGTTTTATTTATGTTAACTTACTGTGTGGTATTGGTTGTTCCTCCTGGTTTGTTTTATTTATGTTAACTTACTTTGTGATATTGGTTGTTCCTCCTGGTTTGTTTTATTTATGTTAACTTACTGTGTGGTATTGGTTGTTCCTCCTGGTTTGTTTTATTTATGTTAACTTACTATGTGGTATTGGTTGTTTCTCCTGGTTTGTTTTATTTATATTAACTTACTTTGTGGTATTGGTTGTTCCTCCTGGTTTGTTTTATTTATGTTAACTTACTATGTGGTATTGGTTGTTTCTCCTGGTTTGTTTTATTTATGTTAACTTATTTTGTGGTATTGGTTGTTTCTCCTGGTTTGTTTTATTTATGTTAACTTAATGTGTGGTATTGGTTGTTCCTCCTGGTTTGCTTTATTTATGTTAACTTACTATGTGGTATTGGTTGTTTGAACTGGTTTGTTTTATTTATGTAAACTTACTTTTTGGTATTGGTTGTTCCTCCTGGTTTGTTTTATTTATGTTAACTTACAATGTGCCGGTATTGGTTGTTCCTCCTGGTTTGTTTTATTTATGTTAACTTAATGTGTGGTATTGGTTGTTCCTCCTGGTTTGCTTTATTTATGTTAACTTACTATGTGGTATTGGTTGTTTGAACTGGTTTGTTTTATTTATGTAAACTTACTTTTTGGTATTGGTTGTTCCTCCTGGTTTGTTTTATTTATGTTAACTTACAATGTGCCGGTATTGGTTGTTCCTCCTGGTTTGTTTTATTTATGTTAACTTAATGTGTGGTATTGGTTTTTCCTCCTGGTTTGTTTTATTTATGTTAACTTACTATGTGGTATTGGTTGCTCCTCCTGGTTTGTTTTATTTATGTTAACTTACTGTGTGGTATTGGTTGTTCCTCCTGGTAATACAGTAGCCTATGGTGTAACCTATCCCTTATAAAGTTTGAGTCTCTAGGTCTACAACTATATGTGGCATAAACCTCAGCAGTATCATCATCTTGGGGTTCTTTAATGTCTAGATTTATGTTGCCTACTGGTAGATCATAAATAGCTTCCCGAATACCAATGCCCCCGCGGCCAATGTAACGTCCAATATTGCTTGTTTTTAGAGACCCTAAATGAATCGGGTCTACAGGTTGACGTCTTGCTCTGCCACTTATTTCTTGAAGAATATTGGTACTTTGTAATTCCTCTATTTCTACTATAACGAATATTAACCTATTCGCACATGGACCGTGGTTTTTGAACAGGCCTTGCAGGTCATTATACAGTTCTCTGTAAACAGACTTTGAAGAATTGTTGATGAGTCTATTCTTGTAATGCTCATGAGCAGACGCAAAATGTCTCTGATCCACTCGACTCCATTCTGAAAACGTCAACATATTTCTTAAATAAACGGACATGTCAATTAACAATATATTAATATTAATTTGCACAGTCAAATGTTCCACATAAAACAAAGAGTATGGCACGTACATTGACTCTTAAAATATTGTAAAAAAATACGAGATAATTCTAAATTATAAACTTTACCAAAGTCAGGCGTAATGAACTGAAACCCGGCAGTTAAAAGGACGAGAACCGAAATCAGAGCCGCCACCCCTTCGAAAACGGAATGCATCCACCACCGAGTATGTAAGTCGACCCCTTGGCAAGTAAAAAACTAAAGCTGTACCGATCAATTTGTCATCAAATCAAAAAAAATGCAGCGGGAATTTTTAGATTCCTTTGCCAAAATTTCAAATATTGTTTCCACAAACATGACATATAAAAAGGTTGGTCACCCTACTTTGACACCCCTCCCTGGGTAACCCCAAATAGCATTATAGCGGTATAAGACACAAGACATAATTAATTGGGGTCATAATTTATTTTCCAATTATGGTTCCTCAAAGGGTAACATCATTACAATGATTATATCATAACAGGGAATAAAATAAAGTATAAGAATATAATAAATAAATAGCTTACTGCAGATACTATAGTACAAGATACATCAAATGACAGAACTTATTGTCAAATACGTCGAAAATTCATCGACTAACATGCACGGGGTGGGGGGGGGGTAACTCCAAGTATTTTTGGGTACAGATGTGCGGCCCGGAAATTTTGTACCCACCCCATTCTTAAACTTGGCATATTCTATAGATATTCTATTAAAATCAGTTTAAATGGTAAAAGTTACCAAATGCACGTGAAATTAGGGTCACAAGGAGGCAAAAAGTAGATGCTTGGTCATTCTTTTTCTTTTGATATATGACATTTGTGAAAAGTACACCTTATCATATATGCAACATC
This sequence comes from Arcuatula senhousia, assembly GCA_963971305.1. Classification (NCBI taxonomy): domain Eukaryota; kingdom Metazoa; phylum Mollusca; class Bivalvia; order Mytilida; family Mytilidae; genus Arcuatula; species Arcuatula senhousia. Next base: position 8,264,067 of record OZ020306.1, read on the forward strand.
TGAAAATTGCACCCTTTCCCTAAAAAGAAGACCCTTAATTTCGCGCCGCACATATGTACCTACCTTTATAATGGAATGGTGGCCACCGCAGTGCATGGTCATATATCAAAGTGAGCCACATTCACCAAGTGCAATACCAAAGCTTTATATAATAAATTTTAGATGTTCGAAAAAAGAAATTTTATAACAATAGGAATAAGAAGTTTTGCGGAAACGAAGTGGACAAAAATACAATTAAGATCTGGTTTTAACTAAATTGGAACTCCTTTTGGAGAGCATTCTATAAATATACAAGGGGATTTTTTACTTTTATTTGACCAATTCTGATTTTATGCCGGTGTAACATACTAGTTTTCCCCCTACTCATCTTTCCCCCCGGAAGAATCAGTATATACTGAGATTTCCCCCCGGAAATATCAGTATATATACTGATTCTTCCCCCCTAAAAATCGGGTAGGAAAAATGAGTATATACTAGATTCGCAAACCCATACTGATCATTCCCCCTTTACATATGGGTTCTATGTAGTCTTACTTGCAATATGTTATTTTTTTATCACTATGTCAATGTAACACTTCTTATTATACACTTATGACGGTTAAATGTAATGCGTATACAGTTTTACTTGATCTATTTGTAAAAAATGCCATCAAAATAATTTTTTGGGTTTTAAGTCCAAATTGTCTTGATTATGTTTTATAATCATCCAAGACAAAGGCTAGTCTCAATTTGTTTTTGTTTTTGTTTTGCTTCATAGTGTGCTCTTCATTTGATGGCTTGCTTTATGCAATACAGTCAGCCAACTAGTATGTTATAAGGTATTACATGTAAAAGCTTTGAAATAGATTAGATTTCAGAAAATAAACAGAACTTGCAAATATAATGAACACTCGCAGCAGTTGTTTGGGTTTTTTTTATTGTCTTTTTTTGTGATACAGATACACTTTCCTACTTTTTGAAATGCTACAACAGATACTTCTAATTTTAATCAAATATTTTTTATTCAATACATTGCTATGAGAAACCGTTAAAATAGTCTTGTTGCATTGAACTAATCCCTTGATGGTCAACAAAGCACAATTATTTATTAGATTTAAGATTTCTAAAAATGTATTCAAATCGTAAAATGTAAGCGCAGTTTTCGAGCATTAATAAAAATACAAGAACAATTCTTTGGTCTTACCCGAGCGCAAATAATTCTAAGTCGGCTCGTTAAATGGGACATAGATAAGGAACAGACCTGAAAGTGCATTCTACCATAAGAGCTCGAGACTCCTACTTAAAGCTGCACACAAAATATCAAAAGTCTACAAATAGCAGATACTGCTATACATACATGTTGACATAAACTGTGACAGACGCACAGACGGGTTGACGCAAGGGCATTTCTATGTCTCCGGTCTAGATACTAGAACATTGGTTGCACTTAGCGTGCTAGATCTTCCGGGGGGAAAGCTCAGTATATACTCGTTTTTCCGGGGGGAAATTCTAGTATGGGGGAAAAGCTAGTATGTAACACCGGTCGTGTGGTGTACATATTCTTAGACAGGATTGACTTTGACCAGTTTTCTTAAGACAAATAACTTCAAATTTTAGTGATTTGAACCCTATCTTACTGTTATTGGTGTCATCTTTGCATGTGCACACCGCCTTGGTTATCCTTTTGATGTCACCGGCGTCCACTAGCGGGTGCCTTCTGGGTGGATTACAAATTTGATTAAGATACCCTTGGAACTTGCTCCTCCAATGTCTGTCGTGGGGTAGGCAAAAGCCACTTGTGGTAATTTCTGCCATTCTATTAAGTCCAGTTAATATTCCAAGTTTTGAATTGTCAATATAGTTAATAAAGGCTTACTCCTTCTAAGTAAATATTGTCACGAACAATCATATTATTCATCTTAAAATATTGCTATATTGAACAATATTAAACAGTTTGAAATGTTTTTAAATTTTTGTATGAACAAGGAAGTAATAAATGTTCGCCATATCATCAGTATTTCCCATGAGCACAGTGTGCATGTTAGTCAATAGTAAGTTCCTTTAGCGGGAACATTTAAAGCCATTTTTTGGATGTCTATACCTACTTATATCCCGACTTATATACCATCTATTAGAATTAATTATGTTAATGACTGATGTTTATTGATCGTAACTAAAAGTGTTAACCCCGGCTACCGAAATGCTACATGACGAAAAAATCCTCAGAGGAGCTTCCAGATGTGATGCGGAGGAATCAAAATCGTTATTTTGGAAAGATCATTGATGTGGCCTCGTGTGTTGCTTTAAAATTGTAAGAGTCATATCATACCCTCTGATGCTTCCCCTATAGTCCAGCAAATTGCTGAAAAAATCTTTTAGTTAATGGTGTAAACATGAAAGGATGAGTGGCATTAAGACCCATAATTGGCCCAAGAAAATGAAGTTGGTTCAAATGTTATGATATTTATAAGAAATATAAGCTTATATGTGGTTACAAAGGAACACATCAAATAAGGCAAATTTCATTCATTGTGACCTAATTATGACATCATATTTAATGGTCATATTTGACAAAATAAAGAAAATCTGCAATTTTGAATGGTTTCAGTGCATATTTTCCTTAAGAAAACATTGGGCGCATGAAAACAACAACTCCAAACTTTCAGAAATGATTGATTTCATCATTTTACACATTTTTGCCAAGTATGAAGTTGTTGTTTTGATGCGCCCACCTTCTTTCAGACCAAAAAGTGAGTGAAAATCAGCAAAAATCAATGAAATTAGGACAATTTCTTAAATATAAAGCTTTTTAAGTTAACTGATTGGCATGACATCTTAACTGATATGGCACAAGCTTATCATTTTCTTTAAGCCTTTTAATCTATCAATGTTTCATCAACTCAAGGCATCTATATGCTCAGTTTTAATTTCTTGGTAAATCTTGGGCCAAAAAATGGGTCTTATTGCCATTCATCCTTTGGCATTGAGTATCTTTACGGCATTCTCATTTCAAAAAGCAAATTTCATTATGGCGGTCATTTTTTCAAGATGATCGTCATTCCCCATTTTTCTCAAGAACATGAGACTTATATGAAATCAAATGCTCTTAGGATCAAAATAAAAACAACCCAACATATTACACAGCTTTAGTTGAATATTAATTTTATTAATTTCATTAATATAACTGATAAGTTGTCATTTAGTAGCTATACATTACAATAATCGAACTCAAGTCTGTTCAGTCGGTTCAAAATTGCAATATCACACACAGTTCTAGTGACCGCATTTGCAACTGTTCGACGTTCTGTTTTATACCCAGGCAGTGACTCCGAATACACGCGTGTACCTGTAGCCTGTAGGCTCTGAATACCGTACGCGTGTATACCTGTAGACTGTAGGCTCCGAATACACGAGTGTACCGTGGTTTCGGCTATAGGTACACGGAATTATCATGATCAATTATAAATATTACTTATAAAAATTATATGGAAAAATAAACTATTCATTATAGCTTAAGGTGGAGAAGGACAGTGGTCATGTGACTTGCCAAAAATAAAATGAAATTTGAAAAATATTTTGAGATTTTTGTGTTTTTAGAATCTTTACACCTAGTTTAGACACATTTTATCAATATGATTAAAATTTGTATTCTAAAAGTAGTATAAATTCTTAGTTAAAGTATGGTCAAGGGGGGAAATTTGGCTAAAATCATGAAAAATCGTTTTTTGCTCCTATCTTTGCTTGTACGTAAAAATCAAGGGAAGAAACCCCACTTAAAATGAATTATTGCAAGATCTATAAATTTAATGTCAAAAAATGAGGGAAATCTATTGACAGGAAAAAAAGTAATGGAACATTTTTGTGTGTTTTTATGGCTTTTCCTATATAATTCATAGTAAAATATTGATACGTTAACTTGATATAACTTGAAAAGTAGGGAAGAAACCCATGAATTTTGAATCAAATTATGAAGGAGTACATCATATTGGACATTTATAAAATCTACTGACAAATTAATTTTGGACCCAAGTGCCACTCTCTACCTTAAACATGTTTTTGCTATAATTGTATCAAGATTTTTAAGCATTGCACAAACTCCTTGTTTAGTGACTGTGATTCTTATGAAGAATTAAAAACTGAACAATATAAAAATGCAAAATATTTTCAAATCTACTAAAGGTCATCTGAAACTGTTGAAAAGATATCAAAATAGGACTTAATCCGAAGAGCAGATTGGTACTATCCTGCATTCATGGCGGAAAAAAATCTAACTCAGGTCTCATGGACAAATTTATACCCAATACAACTGTCAAGGAAAGACGGGAAAGTCTATGTACGTGTTCGCACTGTATATATAAAAATACAACGAGTTTCTGAAATTAAGATATTAAGATCTTGTTCTTACAGAATTATATTTGGTCGTATAACAGGGTGTAAAATGCATGGGGATCAACAAATTTATGAACGACTCTGTGGCGTGCGACGGGTATTTTGAGTGGTGTCACTTGAAGTTTTTGAAACTAAAATCGACACCTACTTTGCAAAACATGCGAAGGCATTTAAAATCATGTTTGTTTGTATTTTAAATAATATGTTCACAGGCACTTGGAACATGGATTTTATTTACCCCCCCTTTTTTTCTCTACAACCCCCCCCCAACAAATAAAATCTTGTTCAAAGTTATTTAAATAGTCTTTTCTTATCATTTCTAATCATAATATATTAAAATATTGATGTTTTATACTATCCAAAATTTTTACCCACTCGTCTGGTATACATAAAAAAAAAGTGGGTAAAAATTATGATTAGAAATGATAAGAAAAGACTATTTAAATAACTTTGAACAAGATTTTATTTGTTGGGAGGGTTGTAGAGAAAAAAAGGGGGGGGGGGTAAATAAAATCCATGTTCCAAGTGCCTGTGAATATGTTACTAGTAATTACTTTTTTGTGTTTGTAATACTTTACAACAAGCAAGTTGTAATTAAAGTCCTTACTTTCGTACTTTACTGTATAAATCAGTGTTACAGTAGTTCATTTTGAGAATAAAGAAATAATAAATAGTTTATTCATCAATAGTATTAGAAGTAGTATTTATAGTTCCGTGTACCTATAGCCAAAAAACGTGTTTCAGCTAACGGTGCACGCATGTATTCGAAGCCTACGGGCACATGCGTGTATTCGGAGCCTACGGGAACACGCGTGTATTCGGAGCCTACGGGTACACGCGTGTATTCGGAGCCTACGGGTACACGCGTGTATTCAGAGCCACTGCCTTATACCCACATTTTGTTAACTCAGCGGTTGGCAACTTTCTATATTGGATACATACATCCACATTTTTTACCATCACAAATCTTCTGGATTCCCATACTACAAATTCATCATTGTCCCTAAAAGTATCCTGCCAGGTAGGCCGGGCGTTTTATGTTGTATAACTGCAATTTGTTTTTGGTTGAATGGACTCATACTGTCGCTTTTTTCTTGCAAATAATCCCCAATCTCGCATCATTGACGTCTGATGATTCAAATGTAATACAATTAAACTTGATAAATTTTGTTAACATTTATTTTACGACAATTAATTTAAGAAATGGTGTTAGTCAAATGTGGAATCTCAAAACTTCCAACTTTTTTTATACATTTAGTCAACATATTTGTTAAGGTTGATGGACGTGTTTCTCAGCAGACAATTGGTATCTCAATGGGTACGAGACGGAGTTGTGTATCATTGCTTGCCGATTTGTTTCTTCATTCATATGAAGCATATTATTTACAATCACTTCTAGACATGAGGATTGTAGACTTGCTTCATTCTTTTTTATGTGTCCTTTCACTAAGCAACATTCAATTTAAGGACTATTTACATCTTATATAATCCCCCGAAAATTGGGATAAAGGGCAATACAGATTTAGAAGGTCCTCTTCATATTTGGATTTATATATCAAAATCGACACACAAGGAACAAAGCTTGATGCCAAACGTGATATCCTAGTGCTTGTGGGAAATAATGTGATTTCTTTGATAGAGCAGCATGTCGACAGGCAAATTGATAACACAGGGTTATGTTGCTCCCCGGTTATCATTACTCAAGTAAGTTTAAGCTTGTAGAGAAATATGGCATTTAAATTTAGAATGATACCTCTGACAAAATATCATTATTTTTTTTTGAAATTATCATTTATTACACCCTCAGGTATAAATTAAACCTTTTAATTTATTAAAAAAAGTTATATTTACATGATTGTAACATGGCAAGCGTATACCTTTTTCTGCAGGCGTTATAATTCATATTGAATATAATGGCAGGCGTATTTAAGTATGGCCGTTTCTTAATTTTTTTAGCTCACCTGGACCAAAGGTCCATGTGAGCTATTGCCATCACTTGGCGTCCGTCGTCGTCTGTCGTCTGTCGTCTGTCGTCGTCTGTCGTCTGTCGTCGTCTTTTAACATTTTACAAAAATCTTCTCCTCTGAAACTACTGAACAGAATTTAATGAAACTTGGTGTGAGTGGTCCTTAGGGTGTCCTGCACCAAACTTGTGTTTCGATTTTTGATCCGTCAAAAAACATGGCCACTGTTACTAAAAATAGAACAGGGGGTTCAGACTACTGTTTTTGGCTTGTAAATCAAAAAGTATAAGAGATAGATGAAATCTGATGCCACCCTGCTGCTTCAGCATCAAAAGTTCTACAAAAGTGTCCATTTGGTCGAAGTTGTCAGATGATCCCTTATAGGGGTTACAGCCCCTTAAAGGTGAAAAATAGTGTTTTTTAATGTTTTTGGCTTATAGCATGAAAACTATTGCAGATAGAGAAAAGCTGTTGCTTGCTTAATTGTTCAGCTCATTTAGCTCTACAAAAGTCTCCAAGGGTCGAAGTTGTTAGATGACCCCTTATAGGGGTTACGGCCCCTTAAAGGCGAAAAATAATGTTTTTGGCCTATAGAATGAAAACTATTGCAGATAGAGAAAAGCTGTTGCTTGCTTAAATGTTCAGCTCATTTAGCTCTACAAAAGTCTCCATAGGGTCAAAGTTGTCAGATAACCCCTTATAGGGGTTACAGCCCCTTAAAGGCGAAAAATAGTGTTTTTGGCCTATAGAATGAAAACTATTGCAGATAGAGAAAAGCTGTTTCTTGCTTAAATGTTCAGCTCATTTAGCTCTACAAAAGTCTCCATAGGGTCAAAGTTGTCAGATAACCCCTTATAGGGGTTACAGCCCCTTAAAGGCAAAAAATAGTGTTTTTAGCCTATAGAATGAAAACTATTGCAGATAGAGAAAAGCTGTTGCTTGCTTAGATGTTCAGATCAAGTGTCCATAGGGTCAAAGTTGTCAGATGACCCCTTAAATGGGTTACAGCCCCTTAAAGGGAAAAAATAGTGTTTTTGGCCTATAGAATGAAAATTATTGCAGATAGAGAAAAGCTGTTGCTTGCTTAAATGTTCAGCTCATTAAGCCCTATAAAAATCTCCATAGGTGTGAAGTCAGATGACCCCTTATAGGGGTTACAGCCCCTTCAAGCCAAAAAATAGTGTTTTTGGCCTACAGAATGAAAACTATTGAAGATAGAGAAAAGCCTTTTCTTGCTTAAACTTTCAGCTCATTTAGCTATACAAAAGTCTTAATAGGGTTCACATCAAGACCAGGTGAGCGATTCAGGCTACTGGGAGCCTCTTGTATGAATAATATTATTCAATATATGAGTTATGAACGTATATTGTTTTTAAACTCCTGTTTTTTTTAGCTCACGAAGGTCCATGTGAGCTATTGCCATCACTTGGCGTCAGTCGTCGTCGTCGTCGTCGTCGTCCGTTAACATTTTTTCAAAAATCTTCTCCTCTAAACTACTGAACAGAATTCAATGAAACTTGGTATGATTGATCCTTAGGGTGTCCTGAACCAAACTTGTGTTTCGATTTTTGATCTGTCAAAAAACATGGCCACCGTTACTAAAAATAGACCAGGGGGGTCAGACTACTGTTTTTGGCTTGTAAATCAAAAAGTATAAGAGATAGATGAAATCTGATACACGCTACTGCTTCAGCATCAAAAGCTCTACATAATATACGATATTGAGATGTGGAATAAGTGTACGCGACACGACAAACATAAACAAACAGCAATTCAAAAAATCACAACGGAAAACATCAAGCAGTCTTCAACATGACCATAGGTCACTGCTTACCGTCTTGCATTGGCCCAAGACTAATAATACAATACAAAAGTATCAAAACCAATCCCTAAATCATCAACGAAAGACTCAATTCTTGACATAAAACAGTTAACATAGAATGACAAGGACAAACAAAGGCTTTGGCAAAGTTTCCTGGCTTAGGACAGGCACATATAAAATGTGGCGGGGTTAAACTAGTTTTTTGGATCCAACCTTCCCCCTATTGATAAGCTTGCACAAAGCTTCATATAAAACACACTGTAAAACTCAATCGACAAAAGTTCAATTCAACAAGAGAGAACCTAAGACAAAATACTGTACGAAAACAACAAGACAAGGAGGAACTCTCTTGAGAACACTCGAAGTTACTGACAACTAGCTAAGAAACATTTATCGATTGATGTAAAAGAATCAAATACATCAGTTCTAAATCCGACACCCCACGTCAAAACAATGAATGATTAAGAGTTGTATCACCATACAGAACCGACATACTTGATCGCTGTGGTGCTTATAAATAATACAGTGGATACAAAGTGAAAATTTAACGTTTTAAAGTTACTATCAAGCTATCAATATTTCTGCCAAAACATACCAAATGCAAAGATTTTACTAAAACATTGAATTCGTATCCTTTTTTCAAAAGGTTTTTAAGCCAGTTTTTAATTTCCATAAGGTTGTTTTTGAATTTTTGTGCTTTATAAACTACATTGCTATAAAAGTCAGGATGAGATATTCCTTTAACAATCAGAAATCTACGTGTACAATCAAATTTTTCGATGAGATGTCCATATTTATGTGCAAATTTTGTAAAAGATTTGACTAATTTGTGGTAACGGTAACCTTGTTTTAGCAATTTTTCTGTAATAAAACGGTTTTTATCATCAAAATCAGACACATCACTGCAAATGCGAGCATACCGGACTAATTGTGAAATGTATACCCCGTAAGCTGGAGCTAATGGTACGTCTCCTTCAAGAAACGGAAAATTAACTATTGGGAATGAAAGTCATCCCGTTTATCATATACTTTAGTGTGTAATCTACCATTGATAATGCTTAAGTCCAAATCTAGAAATGGACATCTACTGTCGGTTGAGTTTGCTTTATTTTATAGGGTTAATGTTTTTGGCTTCTTAAATGAAAACTATTACAGATAATGAAAAGCTGTTGCTTGCTTAAATGTTCAGCTCAATTAGCTCTACAAAAGTGTTCATAGAGTCGAAGTTGTCAGATGACCCCTTATAGGGGTTACAGACCCTTAAAGGCAAAAAATAAGTGTTTTTGGCCTGTAGAATGAAAACTTTTGCAGATAGAGAAAAGCTGTTGCTTGCTTAAATGTTCAACTCATTTAGCTCTACAAATGTGTCCATAGAGTTGAAGTTGTCAGATGACCCTTTATAGGGGTTACAGCCCCTTAAATGCGAAAAAAAGTGTTTTTGGCCTATAGAATGAAAACTATAGCAGATAGAGAAAAGCTGTTGCTTGCTTTAATGTTCAGCTCAATTGGCTCTACAAAATTGACCTTAGAGTCGAAGTTATCAGATGACCCCTTATAGGGGTTACAGCCCCTTAAAGGTGAAATTTAGTGTTTTTGGTCTGTAGAATGAAAACTATTGCAGACTGAGATAAAAAGCTACGCCGAGCGCAGCATGATACGACCGCAACAAGATGAACCCTGTACATTGGAGGCCCAATATGGATAGTCTATGGCTTTGGTCACATTCAGCCCATGGTGGACTTACAAAGCTTTTTGACACATGCATCCTATGGTGGACTTTAAAATGCATATTTGACACACATATATTTACAATAACATTTAATAGAAAAAAATCTTATTTCTAAATTCATTGACATTTTTGACACAATTTAGCCCCCTTTGGCCCTTTTTTTAAAAAAGGTTAGGACCACAAACCCCAAATGCAATAAAAAGCTACCTTCAGTGTTGGCTGGCCCACTACAGCTAAATTTCTTGTGTAAAACCATTTGCCTTGACCAAATGGCGCTTTTTGCCTCTTCGACCCCTTATATCTCAAAAACAGTAAGATATATTGCAAATCTTATTGAAAAATGCAGGCAGGGATTTTCACAAGGACTCCAATAAAAAAAAGATTTTGAAAATCAGACCATAAATAAAAAAGTTGATTTTTTGGGTGTGGCCCGTCTTTGGCCCCCTGTAGCAATGTAGCGGTTCAATATACATCCAAACCATTGACACATTTTGTTGACAGAATTTAATGAGGAATTCAATAAAAAAAGAATTTTCAAAATCTATTGAATAATAAACATTCTACAACAGTTTTGTCAATACACCCGTTTTAGCCCCTTTTGGCCCTTTTTTCCAAAATGGTAAGGGCCACCAACCCCAAATACAATAGGAACCTTCCTCTAGTGGTTACAAACATCATATCAAAACTTCATAACAATTGGCTGGCCCAGTACAACTTAATTTTGGGTATAAAATTATTTGCCTTGACAAACTTTTAAAAATGGTGTTTTTGGTCCCTTTGACCCCTAATTTCTCAAAAACCGTAAGAGATATTGCAAATCTGATTGAAAAATGCAGGCAGGGATTTTCACAAGGATTCCAATGAAAAAAAGATTTTGAAAATCGGACCACAAATAAAAAAGTCATTTTTTGGGTGTGGCCCCTATTTGACCCCTTGTAGCAATGTAACGGTTCAATATACATCCAAACCATTGACACATTTAGCTGACAGAATTTAATGAGGAATTCAATAAAAAAAGAATTTTCAAAATCTATTGAATAATAAACATTCTACAACAGTTTTGTCAATACACCCGTTTTAGCCCCTTTTGGCCCTTTTTTCCAAAACGGTAAGGGCCACCATCCCCAAATACAATAGGAACCTTCCTCTAGTGGTTACAAACATCATATTAAAATTTCATAACAATTGGTCAATATTTACTTAAGTTATCGCACGGAAACCAAATGTCCCCAGACGACGACGACGACGACAACGACGACGACATCGCCATAACATTATACGATCGCAAAAATTTTGCGGTCGTATAAAAAGCCGTTGCTTGCTTAAATGTTCAACTCATTTAGCTCTACAAAAGTCTTCATTGGGTCAAAGTTGTCAGGTGACCCCTTACAGGGGTTACAGCCCCTTAAAGGCGAAAAATAGTGTTTTTGGTCTGTAGAGTGAAAACTATTGCAGATAGAGAAAAGCTGTTGCTTGCTTAAATGTTCAACTTATTAAGCTCTACAAAAGTCTTCATTGGGTCAAAGTTGTCAGATGATCCCTTATAGGGGTTACAGCCCCTTTAAGGTAAAAAATATTGTTTTTGGCCTCTAGAATGAAAACTATTGCGGATAGAGAAAAGCTGTTGCTTGCTTCAATTTTCAGCTCATTTAGCTCAACAAAAGCATTTACAGGGTTGAAGTTTTCAGATGACCCCTTATAGGGATTGAAGCCCCTAAATTAACATGTTTTCATGTTTTTGGCTTATATAATGATAACTATAGCAGAAAAAGAAAATTGGTTGCTTGCTTTATTTAATGTTCAGTTCATTAAGCTCTCAACAAAGGTCTCTATAGAGTCAGAGTTGTCATACGGCCCTTAAAATAACATGTTTCACATTTTTGGCCTACAGAATGAAAACTATTGATGAAAGAGAAAAAGCTGTTGCTTGCTTAAATGTTCAGTTTATTTAGCTTTACAAAGTTCTTCATAGGGTTGACATCAAGACCAGGTGAGCGATTCAGGCTCCTGGGAGCCTCTTGTTTGTTCATGGCATGATGTATTAAGAAAATACATTAGTTCTTTGACAAACAAAATTTTTCCTTATCACAAACTTGTTTTAACTTTTCTGTTTTGTTTTTATTTGTTGTTTTTAGACATACAATGCATCAGCATACAAAATTGTATGAAGTTCACCACTATCACGGTGTTCAGTCAGTATGTCTCATGGTGTACTGTAGCAATGGTTATGATTTGGTATCAGGATATGGTAGAAGATTTATATTAAATATTCTAACATTAAACCAAGTTAAAACCAAGTTTTTAGAATTACCATATAAACTGATATTTTAGTGTTCATCATTTTGGATTTCATTATCTAAAAAAAAAACACATAGAATGATAACTCACATTTTCCAGATTTATTTGATAAATATAATTCATTCACATATTGTCTCTTTAAAAAAGATCCAAAACTTTTTTTCTGTTTAACACACAACTCTTCACTATGACATCCTTGCTGCTTCATTCTACAAACATAAAAAAAATACAATGCAATGAAAATTTCAAGGAGTATAAATGAATGGCCTGGCCTTCATAAATCCTGAAAAGTCAAAAGTTTTTTTATTTTTATATAAGAATCAGAAGAAAAGAAACCTTTTAGCCTTATAACAAAGAATGATTTTAAAGGTTTGTAGAAAGAGATAATAAAAGTTTCAGGTAGCCCCACATATAGATGCTTTAACATATAAGAAACAATAATGTATAAGCATTCATTAAACATTTTCAGCATAGTGGGCTCTTCAAAAAACACATGCTATGCTGAGGTGAATTTGACAGATTCTGTAATATTTTATCTCAGCATAGCATATGTTTTTTCCTGCCAATTAAAACCTAATTTAATGAATAATACTCATGGTATAACATACAAAGGACAACAAAGTTCCAGACAATAAATTTTGCTACGCCTGACGCGCGTTTCATCTATTCAAGACTCATCAGAGGCGCTCTACCAAAAAAATTGAAAATGCCAAACACTTTATGATTATGAAGAGCATAGAATAATAAAACCAAAAGTACCAAAACTAAGGAACCAAATTATTACTAAGATCATCAACCTATGTCTGGGGTAGGAAGAACCTTAGGGTTTAGATATTTATAGTATAACTAACGAATGATTCCGAATATGAGGAAATATTCAACGAGTGACAGAACAACCCAATAATTCACGAGTGCGCCGAACATTTTGGGTTGGACTATTTTCACGCAGGCGCAATGGTTTTCGACATCACAGACGACGTTATAGGTAACGCCGAATAACAGTTAATTAAATGTTCCCACGTTTTTAGTTATTTCACTCAGTGAGATAAACGATTTTTGTTTACTCGGAAATCTCGATATTTCACTGCTATCTATGTAATAAATATATATAACATAGTCCAAATAATTAGGCCTTTACAGGGAAGTTTAATGTTTTCATTTGGATTTTTTCTTGGACGCCTTCCTGTCACAGGAAGGCGTAACTACAAAAATCATAATCATCCTTATTATTTGGACAAGGTATAACACAAAATATATCCCTAAATATAGACTTACCATCCATGTTATCTTCAGCAGACTGGTAATCCATGTCACCTAAAATGTTCAACCAAAATATATACATTAATACAAAAATAGAGTTGACATCATTATTATTTTTTTATTTTCAAAAGTATTTTATACATATTTTCACAATCCTAAATTTGGGAGTTGTTGCACCGAATGCAGAAATTTTGATAAATATACTTGCTTTGTTAAGAACTTGTTTATTCAACCTCTAACATATATACTTGTATATTTTGTGCGCTCTCTGAAGAGTTTTCTTCTCAGTTTTTTTTATTTATTTTTAACTTACTTTTCTAATAGGGACATTTAGGGGAAGACATGAATAAAACAAACTAAATAACTTACTGGGTTCACCTCCAGTCTCTATATACTGTCTTACCTGAAATCAAATCAAATTAATAGACACTTTATAACACAGTTCATTTAAAGTTAGCATGGTAAAAGTTTTAAAGGCTTCTCACCTATACTACAAATGAACATGATCATCATGATGAAGATAAAGCATAATAATCTTAAGGGAAAGCAAAAGCTCTGACAAAATAAAATAATATCTATTATACTGTACCAAATATTCTAAAAATATATAATAATCATGAGTATTGTAATGGTAGATTTTTAACATTATGTAAAATTGTACATGTTGTAGTTTAAATAATGTATATGAATGTCTAGTATATAATCCAACAATGTTACTGTAATTTTTACCCTGAAAATCATCTGACAAACAGATTTTGATTTCTTTAGTGCCCTCAGTGAGGATTGAACTCACAACATTTGTAGTTTAAATAACATATACTTTTATTTCCCTCTAATATTTGATGTTAGAAGCTTACATTTTCTTCATGTTGTCTCCTGGCCTGATTCACCACTTTTTCTCTTTCTAACAATCTTTCCTTTATCGCCTCTACATCATTTTTCTTCGCTTCTATTTCGATCTTCACATGGCCGTCTTCTTTTCCCATGGTTATTTTACTTCCTTTTTTCTCTTTCAGTAATTTTTTAATGTGTAGTCCGTTTCTTCCAATAAAATTGCCAACATCTTCAGGACGTAAGGTTTCTAATTTAAGAACTATTTTTTCTATGACCTCTGTTTCCATTGTGTCCACAGGTTGGGGTGGGGGATTTAACATTGAATCGTCGTTAAATTTAAATAATCTATAAAATGCATAAAAAAATCTGTTTGCACTACTTGTTAGCTCTAGAAATTGATCTCTATCCTTTAAGACCTGAAAAATGTTCTTTAAATGTCCATACTCATCTGAAGTTTTAGTGTAATGGGTATCAATAAATTCATGAAAGAAATTGTGCATCTCTGTTTCAACATCTTTAGTTATCTGTTCCTCCCATCTTGTATCTGAAATATATTATAATAATTTTGGTTTTTAAATAATCAACAAAGAATTCATTATTACAAAAAGAAAACATAATGTGTAAATGTTTGTGCAACACAGAGACAGTTATAAATCGTAGCTCAAGTATACATGTATGATGAGGGAAGTAAATAACTTTAGTTTGAAGTGGCTACATTGTCATCCTTGCATAAACCTGAATAAAGTCAATTTTTCAAAGAAGTAAATACATACATGTATACAAGGAAATCATATAGATATAATCATTATTGAGGCTTGTTTAGGGTATATTGGGATATGAGATATTCACACATTTTCGTAGTGGGATACGGGATATTTGAGACAAAACTTATTGGGATATGGGATATTTTTGTCAATTTTATTTACAGGGATATGGGATACTGGAAAAACACTTTTTGGGATACAGGATATTTGATGAAAAATTTATGGGGATATGGGATATTGGTACCCCCCTAAACAAGCCCCATTATTGTTGACAAGGTCAAGTGATAAAAAAAGAAGATTATATTTACTTTGGCCTTTTTAATTTTTCTGGTTAAAACTAAAATAATTACGTATAATAAGATAAAGAAAGTAAATCAAACCTTTAGGTCTCTTTCTGATCTTTTCTTGTATCTTTTCTGATAAAAATCTGATCTCATCTTCCTTTAATCCACAAGTACACACTGCATTGCACAGTTTGTACAAGTTTTGTTTTGCAATCTTTGGTCTTAGAATATTCAATAAATGTTGGAATTTTGAATGCCAGTAAAAACCATGTTTGAAACATTGTAGTTCATTGAAATTATATCCGTCATCATCATACATAATAACAATAGATTATTCAATAAAAACGAAATAAAAAGGTAAGCAATGTAATGGGTTTACACACTTGGTATTCCCCTAAACTATTTTTAGAAATATTAAACATTTCCGGTTGGAGTAATAATTCGTCCCGTCATTATTTCGTCCTATCGCCACCAAGGCATAATTTTTTTTATTTTTTTTTGGGGGGGGGGATCAGTGAAAAGTACATTGGCCGGCATTTGTACCTTAAAAATCATTCATGTGGAAAATAAAGAATAAAGGTAATAACAAAACTACTGAACTAGGACCAATCTAAAATATCCAAAAAGAAAAGACAAATACAACGACAAAAGATACAAGACAATAGACAATAGACAATATTTATTTGCATAAACACATTTACATTAAATGGTTATAGCACAAAAAATAAGCAAAAAAATGTCCACAAACATTTTATAATTACAAATATATCAATATTAACATGGCATGACAGTGGTACTAATTTATTCATTAACATTTAATTGTGTTTTCTTATCTTCCAGCATTCTTGTAAAAATTTAATGAAAATTTTAATAATTGAATAGGAATTGTTGTTAAGAAGAAATTTAATTTCTTTAATTGTTAGAGTATGAGGAAACGGATGTCCTAGTAGATTTTTAAGTTTTTCAATAAGGTTATTTCTTAGATTATTGTAGTGAGGACAAGTTGATAGAAAGTGGAACTCGTCTTCAATGTTTTTGTTATCACAAGAGAGACAAATGCGTTCACTTCTTTCAGAATTATTATATCTTCCTCTTTCTATAGCCAAGTTGTGGGAACTTAAACGCAATTTACAAAGGATAGATCTTTCACTCTTAGCTTTACAGAGGTCTAAATAAGCAGGGCGTTTAGTTGGTGTAAAAATTTTATGAAAGAAAGAAAGTTTGCTACTAGCTTCTATAGAGCTATTCATATTTTGTTTATATCGATCATTTATTCTTTGTTCAATTCTATTTAAGTATAGATCAATATTATTTATATTGAGGTTTAAATGGTTAAATCCTAATTTATTTAATAAATTTTTGATGTTGGACATCCATATACTTGTGTCTTTGACCTTATCAAAAATGGAATTCACTAAAGAGTTTGGAGAGTTTATTATATGGTTTACAAGAGAATATCACAGGCGTTTGGGTCCAGGATTTTATTTTATTATAAATAACGTGTATATAAAAAAATTTTATATAGACGAAATGAAAATTCGTCTTTCAAGTGTTCAAGTCGAACTTTCTTTGTTTGAGTACCTTCCGTTCAATATTTTTGTTTTTTTTTTACTTTCAAATTCTTTTTATCATATGCTGCTGATGAGAGGTTACATACAGCACAAACAAATTGCCCTTTATTATAGTATAGTTTTATATATGACGTTATAACCAAATTACCCGTTTTTACTTAGTTATATATGGCGTTAACTATATAATATAAATTATATATTTCTGTACTAAGATGACCACCCAAGTCAAATTTGAGATGCGAAACCAAGAATGACGTAGAGCGAAGTAGATTCGGTTTCTTAAATCTCTAAATCAGGAGGTAACATTGAAGGAATACTTCTACCAACCAAAGCATGGTTGACAAAGGACATCATTGATTTATCTGAAAAGACCTTGCTTCTTGTTCTTAACGAATTCCTCAATAAATCCAGTCTTATAAGAGTATAAGAACATGTAGGTGAGGAGAGGGGCACAGTTTGTGTCCATTTGTATGTCAATTTGTTGTTGAAATATTTCTCTTCAGATGTAAAAAGTTGTAAAGTTGACAAATGGGAAATCAAGTTTACTGAAACTAAATTTAGTCCATTGTGTAACAAATTTTATTTGATAAGGTGTACTTTAGGAAAAAATGTAGAAACTTAAGGTCAAAGTCGTGTGGTATGTGAGAAAATGGCATCAAGAAGTATTTGTGGACAGAATATGTTGGGTTTTTTTGGCACCATAGTTATTAAACCTGAAAAACAAAACAAAAACAACCATAAAAGGCATGTTTTAATTATTAGACCACCCCAAAAACAAAAGGAAATTGAAATGGATCATCTGAAAACCTCATGTAAGGCACTTGTAGATGTGAAAAAAAAATTAACTTTTAAAATTAACCACTTTTAATGTTTGAGTCGTTGCAAACCAAGTGCTATTTTAGTCCTTTGTAATTGATTTACCAATGGGGGAAGGTTGAGCCCCCCCCCCAAGTTTTTCCCACCACATATTATACATGCCCTTCCCAAGCCAGGAATCGTTATCAAAGCTGATGGTCGTATTAGTTAAACTTAATCTTAATTGTTATTTGTCAAGAAGGAGGTCTTCTCTGAAATTTTAATATTGGTTTTTCAAACATCATTTTTCTTCTACTTTTATCATCTTCGAGTCATTGTCGACTCGTATGGCTTGACAACATTCTTTACCATCCACGTCTGTCCTGTTTTGCTACACCAGCTCCATTCCATGTCTGCCATCCTATGTTGTTTTCGCTCTGCTTTAGCAGTTCTGTGCCACGTTTATTATTGTGCGACCTTTCTTTCTTCACCCTCTGGTGTCCAAGTTAGTGCCAATTTGGTGTTATAGTCTACCAGACTTATCGCTCTAGCTCTGTATGGACTCCTGTGTTGGTTTTGGTGATGTCTTCCAGACTTCCCGCTCTAGCTCTGTATGGACTCGTTTGGGTTTTGGTGATGTCTACCAGACTTATCACTCTAGCTCTGTATGGACTCCTGTGTTGGTTTTGGTGATGTCTACCAGACCTCCCACTCTATCTCTGTATGGACTCGTTTGGGTTTTGGTGATGGTTACCAGACTTATCACTCTAGCTCTGTATAGACTCCTGTGTTGGTTTTGGTGATGTTTACCAGACTTCCCGCTCTAGCTCTGTATGGACTCATGTGTTGGTTTTGGTGATGTCTACCAGACTTATCGCTCTAGCTCTGTATAGACTCCTGTGTTGGTTTTGGTGATGTCTACCAGACTTCCCGCTCTAGCTCTGTATGGACTCGTTTGGGTTTTGGTGATGTCTACCAGACTTATCACTCTAGCTCTGTATGGACTCCTGTGTTGGTTTTGGTGATGTCTACCAGACTTCCCGCTCTAGCTCTGTATGGACTCGTTTGGGGTTTGGTGATGGTTACCAGACATCACTCTAGCTCTGTATGGATTCCTGCATGTGTTGGTTCTGTCTACCAGACTTCCCGCTCTAGCTCTGTATGGACTCCTGCATGTGTTGGTTTTGTCTACCAGACTTCCCGCTCTAGCTCTTAATGGACTCCTGCATGTGTTGGTTTTGTCTACCAGACTTCCCGCTCTAGCTCTGTATGTACTCCTGTGTTGGTTTTGTCTACCCGACTTTCCGCTATATCTCTGTATGGATTCCCGCATGTGTTGGTTTTGTCTACCAGACTTCTCGCTCTAGCTCTGTATAGTATGGCACGCCATATTTATATTTATTCCTCTTTAAAGATATCTCATAAAATTTATTAGATATCTCGTATATTTTATAAGATATCTTATTAAATATATAAGATATCTCATATAAATGGTAGTTTATAAGATATCTTATAAAACATATGAGATATCTTATAAAACATTTAAGATATCTCATAAAACATATAAGATATCTTATAAAGATTATTAGATATCTCATATAAAATAATTTATAAGATATCTTATAAAACTTATAAGATATCTTATAAAACTAATAAGATATCTTATAAAGTTTATAAGATATCTCATAAAGTTTATTAGATATCTTATATATTTTATGAGATATCTTATAAGTTATTTTTTTTATAAGATATCTCATAAAGTTTACGAGATATCTTATAAACTTTATAAGATATCTTATAACTTTTATAAGATATCTTATAAATTATTTTATATAAGATATCTCATAATCTTTTTAAGATATCTTATAAACTTTATGAGATATCTTATATGTTTTATAAGATATCTTATAAACTCCCATTTATATGAGATATCTTATATATTTAATAAGATATCTTATAAAGTATATGAGATATCTTATAAACTTTATAAGATATCTTATATTTTTTAAGGCCTCTTTAAAGATATCTCATAAAATTTATAAGATATCTCATATACTTTATAAGATATCTCATAAAGTTTATAAGATATCCTATAAACATTATGAGATATCTAATAAACTTTATCAGATATCTTATAAACATTGTTTTTAGTAGATATCTCATTTTCTTTTAAAGATATCTTATATAGCAAATAAGATATCTTATAAAATTTATAAGATATCTCATAAAGTTTATAAGATATCTTATAAAGTATATGAGATATCTTATAAATTATTTTTTATAAGATATCTCATAAAGTTTATAAGATATCTTATAAAGTTTATAAGATATCTTATAAACTTTATGAGATATCTTATAAAGTATATGAGATATCTTATAAAGTTTATGAGATATCTATAAAGAGGAATAAATGTAACAAGAGGCTCCCAGGAGCCTGAATCGCTCACCTGGTCTTGATGTTGACCCTATACTTTTGTAGAGCTAATTGAGCTGAACATTTAAGCACGCAACAGCTTTTCTCTACCTGCAATAGTTTTCATTCTATAGGCCAAAAACACTATTTTTCACCTATAAGGGGCCATAACCCCTATAAGGAGTCATCTGACAACTTCGACCCTATGGAGACTTTTGTAGAGCTAAATGAGCTGAACATTTAAGCAAGCAACAGCTAATCTCTATCTGCAATAGTTTTCATTCTGTAGGCCAGAACATGAAAAATCGCTTTTTTCAGGGGCCGTAACCCCTATAAGGGGTCATCTGACAACTTCAACCCTATGGAGAATTTTGTAGAGCTAAATGAGCTGAACATTTAAGCAAGCAACAGCTAATCTCTATCTGCAATAGTTTTCATTCTGTAGGCCAAAAACACGAAAAATGGCTATTTTTCAGGGGCCGTAACCCCTATAAGGGGTCATCTGACAACTTCGACCCTATGGAGAATTTTGAAGAGCTGAATGAGCTTAACATTTAAGCAAGCAACAGCTAATCTCTATCTGCAATAGTTTTCATTCTGTAGGACAAAAACATGAAAAATCGCTATTTTTCAGGGGCCGTAACCCCTATAAGAGGTCATCTGACAACTTCGACCCTATGGAGAATTTTGTAGAGATCAATGAGTTGAACATTTAAGCAAGCAACAGCTAATCTCTATGTGCAATAGTTTTCATTCTGTAGGCCAAAAACATGAAAAAATGCCATTTTTCAGGGGTCGTAACCCCTATAAGGGATTATCTGACAACTTCGATCCTATGGAGACTTTCGTACAGCTAAATGAGCTAAACATTTTAGCAAGCAACAGCTAATCTCTATCTGCAATAGTTTTCATTCTGTAGGCCAAAAACATGAAAAATGGCTATTTTTCACCTTTAAGGGGCCGTAACCCCTATAAGGGGTCATCTGACAACTTCGACCCTATGGAGACTTTTGTAGAGTTAAATGAGCTTAACATTTAAGCAAGCAACAGCTAATCTCTATCTGCAATAGTTTTCATTCTGTAGGCCAAAAACATGAAAAAATGCTATTTTTCACCTTTAAGGGGCCGTAACCCCTATAAGGGGTCATCTGACAGCTTTGACCAAATGGAGACTTTTGTAGAGCTTTTGATGCTGAATCAGTAGCGTGGCCTCAGATTTCCTCTATCTCTTATACTTTTTGATTTATAAGCCAAAAACAGTAGTCTGACCCCCCTAGTCTATTTTTAGTAACGGCGGCCATGTTTTTTAACGGATCAAAAATCAAAACACAAGTTTGGTGCAGGACACCCTAAGGATCATTCATACCAAGTTTCATTAAATTCTGTTTGGTAGTTTCAGAGGAGAAGATTTTTGAAAAATTGTTAACAGACGACGACGACGACAGACGACGACAGACGACAGACGACGACGACGGACGCCAAGTGATGGTAATAGCTCACATGGACCTTCGGTCCAGGTGAGCTAAAAACGGCTTGTACTGTATGGACTCATGTGATACTTTTGATTACGTCTACCCTGCTTTTATTCCCGGTTCTTTCACCCCTAACATCCTTTGGATGTGTGGGCTTTAACTACGTGTATCCGGGTTTTCTATATGTAAGTCCTTTTTTGGGTGAGATTGCGAAAGCTATGGGAATTTATTGTACTTTTCAGTCTTTATATTTCTCAATTTTTTTTACCGAGGCAACTGCCTCGGTGCAAGCTACGCTACTGAAATTTAGTCTTCTACCTGAGTGGTAAACTTTCATCTTATTCCATTTTTTCAAAGAGACAAAGAATAAAATTTGCCTGGTAATATGCACAACTACATGTACTAAGCTACAAACAAAATTTCATTAGATTTGGTCAGATAGTTTCACTTGAGTTGAGCGAAAACTAATAAATGACGATTTTCTGGAAGGCATGCCTTTCTAGAAAAAAAAGTTCAAAAGCAATACCCACACAAAAGTAAATTTAATACTACACATACATATATATAGTGTACTTGCTACATACAAAGTTTCTTTAACTTTAGAAGAGTTCTCTTATTTGAACGGAACTAATAATGTCATGAATTTATTAGGATCTTTTTTCTTTGAGACACCAAGGTTTAAAGGGTCCATTTTAGTACAACTACATTTAGTTTACATGGTATATATACCAAGTTTCTTTAAATAATTTGTATGTATGTAAATTAAGCCTAATAGGGTTCTGACGGACAGGACAAATACATTTCGTCTCTCACCCATGAAAGTGGAGTGGGGAGACATTATCATCACTAACCATGTCCTCGGCTTAAATTTTAGTTTTTCTACAAATAAAATGTTTTGAGGGAAGTGCCTTTTGAGACTCTAAAAGCATGTTATTGAAACAAAGGTGTCCTATTTCAGAACAAAGAATATTCCAAAAATTTACTTCCTTCGCCATAACGTCCTCTTTTTCTGTGATTGAACAAATATGAAAGAAGCATAAGGGACTGTTCAATTTTATTGTGATTATGTTAATATCCTGATGAAAGTGAAACTTTGACCTGAATTCTGATTTCAGATTGACAAACAGATGCACCTCAACTAACCTTGGCAGGGGATAAAAGTTGGTACATGTCCTGGCATATCTTATTTAAGCTATGAAATATGCCCACCATAACCTACATGTCTTAGCTAGCGCTGTTAATAGAAATTTTGCTTCAAAATTAGGAAAATTAGTGGATTGAAAAAGAAATAGTATCTTTTGTGATATCTTTTTTAAACATAGGTAATCTACTCACCTCGTTGCACATTCTTGTACATAGGTAATCTACTCACCTCGTTGCACATTCTTGTCACAATTGGGAATTGACTAACTTTTCAAATTTTTAAGTGCTCAATCCATGCAAAAACAGGTCACAGCCAGCATCTGAAGCATGCATCTTACTAACCATATCTAGGTGAACCTTACCATACCTCTTTAGATGATGTGGTATTTGTCTGTAAGGGGGTATAGACTTGAACTATTCTTCTGTAAGTGGTCATCCATGTGGAAAATAAAGGTCACAGCCAGCATCCGAAGCATGAATTATGCTTAACACCACCAAGTGCACCTACCATACCAATATCATTGATGTGGCACTTGTCAGTAAGGAGGAATGGACTTTAACTATTCTTCTGTAAGTGGTCATCCATGCGGAAAATATAGGTCACAGCCAGCATCCGAAGCAGGCATTGTGCTTAGCACCACCAAGTGCACCTACCATACCAATATCATTGATGTGGCACTTGTCAGTAAGGGGAATGGACTTAAACAATTCTTCTGTAAGTGGTCATCCATGCGGAGAATAAGGGTCACAGCCAGAATCCGAAGAATGAACTATGCTTAGCACCCCCAAGTGCACATACCATATCAATATCATTGATGGGGCACTTGTCAGTAAGCGTGTACTGATCCTAACCATTCTATTGTAAGTGGGTGCGGACACCGACGCCAATACCAGGGGTATCACATTTAAGCCCCCCTCACTTTGGTGAGGTGAGCTAAAAACTAAGTCAAAGTTGAATTGCAATGTAGAGCAAGCAGAATCACTTTTGAAACAAAAAACAGTTAGTAAACCTACATCTGTCAATTATCTGTCTCACTTTGAAAAATTTGCAAAAAGATTAAAAATGATAATTGAACAATTGTTCCAGGTCCCTGGTCTGGTACTGTATCATGTTGGAAGGAGCATATGATTAACTTCTGCAAAAATAGTATCTAAATTCCTAATTGTTCAAGGTACACAAACATATTTATGATAAAGACATTGTGTATTTACCTCACAAACATCTGTTAAGAGTTGTAGGCGTGCAAGCACTTACAATAGAGTGAAGGACATATGTCTGGCATTTCTATATTCCATGCTGCTATTCAGCAGGGACAAATACACATGTCCAGCAACAAAATCAAGTTTCTAAATCATTTATTCATAGTGTTATACAAAAGACTGTAAAAATGACATAGAGATGAAATGAATTGGACGAAAAAAATGGCAAGAACTAACAAAATACATAATATCTAATAACATACACATCACACATGAACAATAAAAAAGTGCATTATCCTAATATTGCATCTTTTCACAGAGATGTCTTTGAGTGTTCCTATTTGGAGTTATGAGAAAGTCGGATAAAAACTGTGCATTAACATTACAAAATAAAGAAAGATTGATAATTTGTTATGCATGTTCATGCTGGGTTAAAAATTAAATAGTCCAAAATTCTGGGATAAAAGGCCCTATAGTTGTGTATTATCAAATGTTATATTTGTTATTTCATTACCACAGTTTCAGACGTTTGCATTCAAAAGCACACAGGAGAACATAAATCATCTATTTAAGACAGAAAATGTTCATTTTCCCTGGTTTTACTTCATTTTTTTTTGGGGTGTAAATTGTGAGTTGTCTCCCATTTGCAAGAGTCAGTGTTGTCTTACATGGCTGACGGAATAATGCATTGCAGTGGATGGGAAAAATATGGTTTTCTTTTTTCAAAATTATATTATTACATACCTTATGTTACAACGATAAAGATTGGTTAATAGTACTTCAGTGATGAATTTTCATTTCTTGATGCAACTCATCAGCACGTGGGACCTTGACAAATAAGCAATACATTTTGTGCATTTTTATTAATTAACCTGTTCAAACATTTAATTATTTTTAACAGAATGTAGTTATATACATTGAATGCAATATTTTGTAGTTTTATTGATGTGTATTGCGCACATTTTCAACATAAATCACGGTAGCACTTCATTAAAAATGTGCTTGGGTCCACGCTTTCACCCACCAATAAGACTACAAAATATTGCATTCAATGTATAAATAAAGGACTTGGCTAAGAAATCATGCTAAATAATTTTTTTTTAAATAATTACGTGAGACTTTTCGAAATTTTTTTTTAACCAAATAAAAAATCAATGCAGAAAAATACACCTTTTCCCCAATGTAACAAGCATAAAATACTTGTTGGAAAGAGGAAATAACTTTGCAAAAGACAGACAACTCGCTATAAAAAAAAGGAGGGGATACTGTGGAAAATATTATGGCACGTCACAGACAAAATAAAAATACAGACACTTAATTATTAAAATAAAAAAATAAGAAAAAAAATGAGAGAATGAATGTAAAGAAAAACATCTTCATAAACACAATCTTCTTAAATGCACAAAATCTTGAACACAATAATCAAATGCAAAACAAAACAATTCATAGTATTGTGGATAGTGATTTTTTAAAATTTATATCATTCTAAACAATGTTCATATAAAGTGTTACATGTAGTGGCATTCGGCAAAATGTGATACAAAATACACTTCATCATGACATAGAAATATAATTCAACTCTCAGAAATATTGTAACATTTACAACAATATAAGAAATTGAAGGTTTGCCTTCTAAAACAAACACATAATCACATGTGATATGATATAACAAAAGGTTATTGAGATGCATTCTAAAAAAATGATCAATAAACAGCTTACTTTTTAAATAACAATAACTCTATTCATTTAAAAAATAAAGAAAGAATGTGTCCATGGGACACGGATGCCCCCGCTGGCCTCAAATAAAAAGTTGAAGTCCGAAAGGTCTGAAAGTCGCTTAGGACGCATAGTTAAGCATACTTAACCATCCTACCAAGTTTCAAATCATTCCCATGTAAGGTTTCTGAGAAAAGCTTGACGGAAATTTTCATGTCGATTTTGGTATCGGTCCAGCCCCAAACAGGAAGTAGATGTCCGACAGGCCTAACATTCGCTAAGGACATATAGTTTGTCATACTGAACAATCCTACCAAGTTTCAAGTCATTCCCATTTACGGTTTCTGAGAAAAAATTTACGGAAATTTTCATGTCGATTTTGGTATCGATCCAGCCCCAAACAGGAAGTAGATGTCCGACAGGTCTAAAATTTGCTTAGGACGTATAGTTTGTCATACTGAACCATCCTACCAAGTTTCAAGTCATTCCCATTTACGGTTTCTGAGAAAAGCTTGACGGAAATTTTCATGTCGATTTTGGTATCGGTCCAGCCCCAAACAGGAAGTAGATGTCAGACAGGTCTACAATTCGCTTAGGACATATAGTTTGTCATACTGAACAATCCTACCAAGTTTCAAGTCATTCCCATGTACAGTTTCTGAGAAAAGCTTGACGGAAATTTTCATGTCGATTTTGGTATCGATCCAGCCCCAAACAGGAAGTAGATGTCCGACAGGTCTAAAATTTGCTTAGGACATATAGTTTGTCATACTGAACCATCCTACCAAGTTTCAAGTCATTCCCATTTACGGTTTCTGAGAAAAGCTTGACGGAAATTCGTACGGACGGACGGACGGACATGAGTAAAACTTAATGCCCCCCGACATGTCGTCGCGGGGGCATAAAAAATAACCCTCATTTAAAAACCCTGTGAAGGACAACAAAATTATAATTTAAAGTTAACCATTATCTGAAATCTGATGTAAGGGCCGTTCCAGCAAAACATACATGGGACGGGGGGAAGGCACTTCTTTGAAAGGGGAGTCACCCATAGAATTTAATTTTTGAACTAACATTATTTTCATTGAGTTTACACAAGCTTTTAAAGCCCACCCATAGTGGCAATTTGATTTTGCCTTCCCCCTGTCCCATGTATGTTTTGCTGGAACAGCCCTAAAGAATAGCTATTAACAAAACAGGTCAAAGATGAAAAAAATTGACATATTTTGTTAAACAGGAAGTAGATGATGAGTTACTTACTTGAAATCAAAGGAAACTCTCCGATATGAGACTCAATGCTGATGCTCCAAACCTTATATCATGTGGCTTTGATTCATTGTTTTGTACAAAAACTGTTACGAAAATAATTCTAACACCAGCAGATACCTGCCACTGACTGACTGGTATAGTATGTATTATCTAGTCAAAAATTAATGTTTTTTTCCTGATATATCATTGTTTACAACTTTTATGATAATAAGAAAAACACTATAAACTACATCATCACATAATTAATATAAATTATTCATAATCATATAAAAATAAATATATATTCATAATCTCTGATTCCAACCAGCTCAATATCACAATAATGCTTGCATAGTAATTGCTAAAGTATCTATTTTTCGGGGAACTTATTAATAATGTAGTTTATCTCTCCAACAGGTATAAAATTAATGGTCTCTTCATAAATGTTTTTGTTCTGCATACAATCGAACTTTGGTGTTGATCTTTGATTGATTCTATGTGTCCCTCCCGTCATATAAAGTGGCACTGGCTAAAACATGGTCAGACTTAGAGTTTGGAACATAACCCTGATCCCTTAGATAGCTACTTTCATTTCTGCTGGAGAGAACGTTCATTGATTTCTTTAATTGATTATAGCTCCAGTTAAGTTGTTGTACCTCGTTATGATGTCGTTGTTTTGTTTCATTCAGGTCTCTTATTAGATGTTCATTTGTCTCCACTAAAGACCTGAAATAAGTCAAACCATCTTTACATTGGTAGCTAAAATTATTAATACTCAGTATTCATTATCAAAGTCAATAGTGATTGTCATAAATATGACTCTCCGAGTGACAGCACCTTTTATTACGAATTCCTCTGTTTAAACAACTTTTCACCATAGGCGAATGGATGATACATTACGACATGATTTTCATGCTTAATTAGCCCCATTGCATAGTTCAGAGTAAAGAGTAAATAATTTAATTTGCCCCAGTTCAGAGTTGATTATTTCATTTACCCCAGATCAGAGTTAATATTTTAATTTGCCCAAGATCAGAGTTGATATTTAATATGCCCCAGTTCAGAGTTGATACTTTAAAAATTTGCCCCAGTGCCTAGTTAATATTTGAATTTGCCCCAGTGCACAGTTGATATTTTAATTTGCCCCAGTGCCCAGTTAATATTTTAATTTGCCCCAGTGCCCAGTTGATATTTTAATTTGTCCCAGTGCCCAGTTGATATTTTATTTTGTCCCAGTGCCCAGTTAATATTTTAATTTGCCCCAGTGCCCAGTTGATATTTTATTTTGTCCCAGTGCCCAGTTAATATTTTAATTTGCCCCAGTTCACAGTTGATATTTTATTTTGTCCCAGTGCCCAGTTAATATTTCAATTTGCCCCAGTGCCCAGTTGATATTTTATTTTGTCCCAGTGCCCAGTTAATATTTTAATTTGCCCCAGTGCCCAGTTGATATTTTATTTTGACCCAGTGCCCAGTTAATATTTTAATTTGCCCCAGTGCCCAGTTGATATTTTAATTTGCCCAAGTTCACAGTTGATATTTTATTTTGTCCCAGTGAATATTTTAATTTGCCCCAGTTCACAGTTGATATTTTATTTTGTCCCAGTGCCCAGTTAATATTTTAATTTGCCCCAGTTCACAGTTGATATTTTATTTTGTCCCAGTGCCCAGTTAATATTTTAATTTGCCCCAGTGCCCAGTTGATATTTTAATTTGCCCCAGTTCACAGTTGATATTTTATTTTGTCCCAGTGCCCAGTTAATATTTTAATTTGCCCCAGTTCACAGTTGGTATTTTATTTTGTCCCAGTGCCCAGTTAATATTTTAATTTGCCCCAGTGCACAGTTGGTATTTTAATTTGCCCCAGTGTCCAGTTGATATTTTAATGTGCCCCAGTGCATAGTCAATATTCTAATTTGCCCCAGTTCAGAGCTGATATTTATTGTGTATTTGGTGTATTCTATGGGAGACAACTCACTTATGACTATCCTGTAGCATGGTAGCCAAGTCCTGAAGTTGACCATGTTGTTTTAATCTGATCTGTAGTAACTGAACTTCATTCTTTAATACATCATTTTGTCTCTGTAGCTCTTCTGTTAATGAATAAAACATATGCTTTGTTTTGTACCAATATAGCATTTTAAAGT
Organism: Arcuatula senhousia; assembly: GCA_963971305.1. Taxonomy (NCBI): domain Eukaryota; kingdom Metazoa; phylum Mollusca; class Bivalvia; order Mytilida; family Mytilidae; genus Arcuatula; species Arcuatula senhousia. The sequence goes on from OZ020306.1 coordinate 8,293,095, forward strand.
TATGCTAGATGAATCATAATTTGAAATAGGCAGTGCCTAAATGCGAGCACAGCATAATTCTGTTCAATAAAAAAAAATTGATTTCGAATCGATGCAGTCACTATCGTATTTATTTTTGTTTTGGTTAATTTTCTAGAACGTTCAATTTGGGACGATTGAACGTTAAATAGAAAAGTAAGAAAAAATCGATTAAAATGGTACAAAAAATGTAGCAACTCGTCGTCATCAGAATAGTTTTCTCTTTTTACATTATCAAATAGATAATTTTTGGAATGCAACTAGCAAAATGGGTAATTATTTTCAAATTCACTCCGTTCCTGTAAAAATTTGAGAGCCTTTCCGGACCATGAAAAATCAATAATATCAGCATTAGGCAAATTTTTTGCATGAACAAATACCGTAGAGCTCTCCACTCGAGCAGGCACTTTACCTCTTTTCAACTCTTAATCAGTACAAACATGCCAGGGCAGCAAAAATGGCAGCATTTAAGTTCACTCTCCTCTTCTGTTATGAGTTTAATTGGTCCTTTACACAAAGTTGCATTGACTTATGTCTTATTAAAATATTCTTGCACATAACATCAATTTCATTGGTCAACAGCTTTATTAAAAAGGGAAATATATTTGTATAAATGCTGTTGAGCATGAAAAATCTAAAATATTCCCAAACTTTACATTATAACTTGAATTTCTTTTAGGTATTTATATTTGATGTTTTTAACGAAAAGTTCATATAATTATAAGAAATAACTTTGTTGGAGTGGTTAATTCTCTGTAAAAGGGGATAATTTCGTGTGGTTAAAATTTCCCGTTTTCAGTACCAAAATGTATCACGAGGTTTTAATTTTGCTTTTTATTAAATCATGGAATATTGGGTCCTTCTAAATGGAATTTACGGGAGGGGATATTTTCGTGAATTTGTTACGATCGTGAAATTAGCCAAAATTTCCCTTTTTACAGTAACCTGATTGAAGTATGTTTAAGGTGATAGGTACGTAAATGATTTAGTCCAACAATTTTTTTTGAAATTTGGTATGTAGATTTGTTTTGTCAATTCCTACCAAAATATCGAAAAAAAATATATATGTCACCGATATATCTTAGAAGATATGGCGCCTTTAAAATTGGATGTTCAATATTTTATTTATATTGAAATAACGTTAAAAAAGGACATAACAAGAATATGTCCAAAAGACATAATGCCCCATCTTGCAACATTTATTTTTTTCCACAATCACTAAAGCATCAACATGGTTGCTATTAAAGCACTTGACTTTAACTTAACCATTCTTCTATAAGTGGTCATTCATGCAGAAAATATAGGTCACTGCCAGCATCCAAGCATGCATTGTGCTAAGAATCAGTAGGTGCACCTACAATACCAATATAGTTGATGTGGCACATGTCAGTAAAAAGGAATGGTCTTTATCCATTCTTCTTTAAGTGGTCATTCATGCGGAAAATATAGGTCATAGCCAGCATCCGAAGCATGCATTGTGCTTAGCATCACTAGGTGCACCTATCATAACAAAAGAGTAGATGTGGCACATGTCAGTAAGTGGAAATGGACTGTAACCAGTCTTCTTTAAGAGGCCATCCATGCGGAAAATATAGGTCACATCCAGCATCGGAAGCATGCATTGTGCTAAGCATCACTAGGTGCACCTACCATACCTATTTGGTTTGTATGGCACTTGTCAGTAAAGAGGAATGGACTTGAACCATTCTTCTTTAAGTGGTCATTCGTGCGGAAAATATAGGTCACATCCAGCATCCGAAGCATGCATTGTGCTAAGCATCACTCGGTGCACCTACCATACCAATTTGGTTACTATGGCATTTGTCAGTAAGAAGGAATGGACTTTAACCATTCTTCTATAAGTGGTCATTCATGCGGAAAATATAGGTCACTGCCAGCATCCGAAGCATGCATTGTGCTTAGCATCACTAGGTGCGCATACCATACCAATATGGTTGATGTAGCACTTGTCAGTTAGAGGGAATAGACTTTAACCATTTTTCTGTACATGATCATTCATGCAGAAAATATAGGTCACATCCAGCATCCGAAGCATGCAATGTTCTTATCATCACTAGATGCACCTACCATACCAATATGAAAAAACACCCATAAAACGATAAATCATGTACAATATAGAAAAAAATGAGATGTATATTTATCTGCTAGTCAATATCTTATATATCACTGTGATATATGCGATAAAATAAAACCATTATTTCTCAGCAAATAAGAAGACAAAATCAAAATAAAAACGAACGCTCATGACTTGTTTATTTTTTTATCAAGGCATGCAGGGCCTCGCGATTTCAATATGAAAATTTTGTTTATAAATGTGTGATCACGAACATTTTCACGGAATATAGGCTATTAAATTAAATATAAGCGACAGGGAAGCGTGACAGGTTTTGTGTTGAAAGACCCCTTTCAATGCACGAACAGAGTATTCTTGCAAATGTTTTTTGTATCCTGTGAAAACACACGGGTCCCAGCTCCCATTTATACGAACATGTAAGAAACTATTCAGAACTCGCGTATGATCATCATTTTGTGACAATTTAAGTCTCAACTGTCTGTATAAGATATTTCTATGTTTCTTACTTTTGTAATCCGTTTTTGTGGGTATAAAGAAAACAACTCCCTTCGTTGATCATTCACGTTGGTTCATCAACGAACATCTTTTCCTCTGTGATACGAGGGATGACTCTTGTTAATACGACGCCATTTTCCCGTTTTCCGATAGGGGCGCTGATTTACGTACCTATCACCTTAAATGTATGTAACGTACATGTGTATCTAGGAATCAGAATTATAATTAATCTTTGTTCAGGAAGATTTACCTAGATGTGTTTGGTTGACAGAAGACATTGAAGCTGCTGCTGACCCCTCGTTCTCTGAGTCGTGTAATTTCTTCTGCATTTCTCTGTTTTCACTCACAATTTTCTTTAAGTGCTCTTTTAATTGGTCCTAGAAAAACGAGACATAGAAATTTTACATTTTGATAAAAATAACTGTACTTTTTCATCCTTTGCATAAATCTGTGTAAGCATAATATCTTTGCTATATTACAAAAAAAATTAAAATTAAGTCATGAATACCTTTGAGTTGCAATGAACAAACTTGACAGACAATAAAATTTCCTACAAATATCCTTTAAATACCACATCAGTTTGGGCTTTCTTCAGTTGATTTTTCAGCTGAGTTTCATTGAAGGTGCTGTCGGAGAGAACTGCCTTGGTGTCATTAGTTTGCTTCCTAAGGCGATAATTTTCCTCTTCTAATCGATTTAACTGCTCATCCACATATCGTCTTTCTCTTTTTGTATCCTCGTTAAATCTCTTAGTCAGATTTTGTATCAATCCATAAGCAAGACCTTTAAAAAATGATACATTATTGAAACATTTAAATTTTAACCAATATTGGTATATTTCTTATAATTTAGAATTTAAACAAAAGCTCTTGAAATCATTAAATTTGTTGTTTGTACATGTACAGTGAAAACTGTCCAAACCGAACCCTGACTAAACCGAATTTCACATCAAACCGAACAAATTCTCAAGTCCCAAAGAATTTTTGGTAAAATATAAAGTAATTTAACCTGTTAAAACCGAATACTGTCCATTCCGAATACTGAACCAATTTTTATTCCCTTTAGTTAATAAATCATGTTATAATACCTTGTCCATACCGAACTCATCACAGATAATCAATGATATACTTTCTGCTTTAGCAATAGCAATTACATGAATGTTTTTACAAGAAATTGAAAAGAATAACCCAAGCTGTCAAAATGATTAGGATATTATTATATTAGCATTTATTATCAAAACATGCAATTATATGAATGTTTTGATAACAATAAGTTTCACAAACCTGGATTTTGTTAATGATTGTCACCAAAACATAGTTTAATAACTGATCTAATTAATGAGAAAATATTTTCATTGTAAAAATGAAATAATTATATCACTAGCTACACCAAAGTTAACCAAGAAGAATTCAATTTTGTTACTAAAAGACTTTAACTTTAATATATATATATATAATTATATTGCATTTTCAAATTTTATGATAGCCTTTCATTTAGTTTCATATTTTTTTATTTATCTATTACTCCATTCAGTTGTACATGAACCCTGACAAAACCGAACACCTGCTAAAACCGAACAAATCCTTAAGTCCCATTGCTGTTCGGTTTGGACAGGTTTCACTGTATAATGTTATTTTATTTTAATATATTTGCCATGATAAACCACATACTTTTGAATTTAGGATTTTTATGTAGAGATTTGGTGCCATTCCAGTATCTATCCACCAAGTCACACACTTTAAACAGGAAGTCTTTATAGACTGGAGTTTCTCCTTGGACTGGCTCATTCTCAGTCTTAGGTCTAGGTAAAGATTTGTAACCATTCTCTAAACGATCACCCTCTACTTTGTGCATGGAGAAATCTTCTATGGAATCCTAATGAAAGAAAAAATCTATCATAATAACAAGAGGCTCCCAGGAGCCTGAATCGCTCACCTGGTCTTAATGTCAACCCTTTGAAGACTTTTGTATAGCTAAATGAGCTGAATGTTTAAGCAATAAAAAGCTTTTCTCTATCTGCAATAGTTTTCATTCCAAAGCAAAAAACACTATTTTTCACTTTTAAAGGGCCATAACCCCTTTAAGGGGATCATCTGACAATTTTGACCCTAAAAAGACTTTTGTAGAGCTAATTAAGCTGAACATTTATGCAGGCAACATCTTTTCTCTATCTGCAAAAGTTTTCTTTCTTTAGGCCAAAAACACTATTTTTTGCCTTTAAGGGGCCGTAACCACTATAAGGGGTCATCTGGCAACTTTGACCCTATGGAAACTTTTGTAGAGCTAAATGAGCTGAACATTTAAGCAAGCAACATCTTTTCTCTGTCTGCAATAGTTTTCATTCCATAGGCCAAAAACACTATTTTTTGCCTTAAAGGGGCCGTAACCCCTATAAGGGGTCATCTGACAACTTTGACCCTATGGAGACTTTTGTAGAGCTAAATGAGCTGAACATTTAAGCAAGCAACAGCTTTTCTCTATCTGCAATAGTTTTCATTCCATAGGCCAAAAACACTATTTTTTGCCTTTAAGGGGCCATAACCCCTATAAGGGGTCATCTGACAACTTCGACCCTACGGAGGCTTGTGTAGAGCTAAATGAGCTGAACATTTAAGCAAGCAACAGCTTTTCTCTATCTGCAATAGTTTTCATTCTATAGGCCAAAAACTCTATTTTTTGCCTTTAAGGGGCCATAACCCCTATAAGGGGTCATCTGACAACTTTGACCTTATGGAGACTTTTGTAGAGCTAAATGAGCTGAACATTTAAGCAAGCAACAGCTTCTCTCTATCTGCAATAGTTTTCATTCCATAGGCCAAAAACATGAAAAAATGCTATTTTTCACCTTTAAAGGGCCGTAACTCCCATAAGGGGTCATCTGACAACTTCGACTCAATGGAAACTTTTGTAGAGCTTTTGATGCTGAAGCAGTAACGTGGCATCAGATTTCATCTATCTCTTATACTTTTTGATTTATAAGCCGAAAACAATAGTCTGACCCCCCTGGTCTATTTTTAGCAACAGCGGCCATGTTTTTTGACGGATCAAATTACCGAACACAATTTTTGTGCAGGACACCCTAAGGATCAATCATATCAAGTTTGAAGAAATTCTGTTCAGCAGTTTCAGAGAAGAAGATTTTTTAAAAATTGTTAACGGACGACGACGACGACGACGACGACGCGGACGACGACGGACGCCAAGTGATGGTAATAGCTCACATGGACCTTCGGTCCAGGTGAGCTAAAAAATGGCAGGATTTCATTACACAGGAAGTACATGTAGGTGAGTAACAGATCTTAAAGATAAGGGACTCCATGCTGATTTGAAAATAACAAGAGGCAGTGATTAGTACTGCCGAGAAAACAGTCACAATAATTATTCACATGCCAACCTGACATTCACCATATTTCACTTTGTCTTTGTGTCGTGGGACCAAAAATTAAGAACAAAAAGCTTCCTGTGTCATTGTTTTATGTAAAAATCTGGCCCCCTTATATATAAATGGTATCAATATTGTCTGATTAATTATGCTAGACTCCAAATTCCTTCTAGTTTTGTATTAATTTCATTATACTTTTGCTTGCGTAACATTAAGGGAATGACTTTTCATATTAGCTTTATCCTTCTACAACTTCCTCTAATAACCCATGTAGATCAAGGGAAAGCATAAAAAGGTGAAAATGGACAAGAGATTTCCAACCACTTAGACCTACATCTAATCTCTGGGCTGGAACACTCCTGGTCCTCCTATGTTCCTGGGGTTCCTCCTCCCCTCCTTGTCTCCTCTCCGTAGGAATCCTTGGACTCTCAGATCTACCATAGGAGGCGTCTTTACCATTCTCTATAGAATAACAAAAGTTGGTTTTTAACCAAATGATATCTTATTCCTCACAAATGAGTCTTTGAAATATATAAAACAGAATTCAGACCTTGGTTTCATAAAACATCCTCAAATTTCCTCAAATTTATATAGGAATTCTTAAGAGAGAATTGAAGTGGGGGAAATCCTCAAATTTGAGATGTTTTATAAAACCTGGCCCTTAAGTCAAATTCAAAAAAGAATCTTAACTTTTATTTTTCATTTTCATTATTTTTTCTTAGATGAATTATATAGGACATGCTCCTTCAATTTTGGGCCTCTTGAAGGTTACAAAAATGTGATCTGCAAACCTGAAAAATCTTAAGAGGCAAATTAAGACCTTCCTTGAAAATTCACCAAAAACAACCTACCACTTGAGTGAAAACATGTATTAAATTGACATAGAACTCTTGTGAGTTAAGGGGATTAACTTATGAGAGACCCAATATGGTCAGTATCAACAAAGTGATAACCGCTCTTACCCATGTTAGGGTGTGGAGTAAAATATCCATGACTTTTGAACTTATTATATGCCTCTGCTTCATCTTCATACTGCAAGTTTTCATCTCTCCTTAAAAATACAAGATAAGGCAAATTAAAAAAAAATAATTAGCTTCTCGGGCCTCTGCCTCAACTGTTCTGAGGCAGCCTTATTGTCCCTTTTGTTTTTCCATTAAAAAAATCACCTGCCTCATCACATTTAGTGGACTTTTACCAACAAGCTTAGTGCTGCTGCAGCCTATTTGCCACCTGAGGGCTGTTCCAGCAAAATATACATGGGACAGGGGGAAGGCAAAATTAAATTGCCACTATGGGTGGGCTTTAAAACCTTGTGTAGACTCAATGAAAATACTATTAGTTAAAAATTAAAATTCTATGGGTGACTCCCCTTTCAAAGAAGTGCCTTCCCCCTGTCCCATGTATGTTTTCCTGGAACAGCCCTGAACCAGTTATAGGATTTACAGGACAAAAAGCTCAAATATTGGCCTTTATAAGACAAGGCCAAAATTTATAGGAAATATAGGATTTTTTGGACTGCTATGACAGAGTTTGAGAAATACTTCGGACCTATCGGACCTGACTGGTAAAATTTAAGCAGGTCCAGCATTTTTAACATACTTACTGGACCCATGTCCAGTAGATTTTAGAAATTTTTTGCAAGTTGTAGTAGACAGGACCAGTAAAAAAAAAATAGGTCCAATCAAAGATTCCATTTTGGCAGACCTATGTCCGGTAAAGAAATTTTAAGTTTCGCGAACTCTGCTATGACCCATGAGTCAAACAATAACTTTGACAGCAGCATAATTTCTGCAAAATCTATCAAAGAAAAAAATGGCTGGGTTTCTTATTAATAAGAAGGTTATCAAAGGACAGGCCTGAAATAAAATCCTACGATATTAGACTTATGCTAATGCTGCATACCAAATATCAAGACCCTCTGATTGGCAGTTGATGTGAAAACTGTTACAGAAATATCTCCCCTGCTCTCCCACTGCTTGACATTCACCATAACCTGGGTTTTTAATTTGTGAAATCTGGCCAAAATTGTACTACCTGGTCCCATCGGCATGGTGTGTTTCCTGATTATAAGCTGGAATGTTGGGATATTTCTTCTGATGTGGTGCTACAGGACCATCTGCTGGGTCACCTGATGATTTCTTTGGATACCTGTCCTGTTATGGAGAAAAAAAATAAATATATACAACAATAAATACAAATGCAATTGTGTTGTATACATCGGAAATATAGTTATTGGTTAATAGTTTGTTTTATTTTGTTTCGTTTACAACCTTTTTTTCAAATTATTCTTATCCATTCTTTTTGCTTTAATATGTATTTTAATTTTATTTTATTATTGTATAGTGTTTTTATTTGATGTTCAATAACAAAGTTCAGGATTCAAGCTTCTACATGTCGTAGATCTTAATAATGTCATTATTATATCAGATTACAAGCGCTGATGAAGCTGGGCAGTCCAGCGAAATATCCGCAAATTTGATTAATAACTCTAGTCTTTTGACATTAATTATTATTATTTTATTTTAACATCATATTTGATGTTGTTGTACACCATTTAAGAAATTTATTTATCATTTTTGTTTGCACAGTATCGTTAACTTTTTTTGTTTTCAATCCAACATCCTGTAGGTTGATACGTTTGCTACTTCTCCTAGACGTTTATCAGCAATAAATAAATTTTATTTGTTATATTTAAACTAAGTTCTCTATGACAATTTATACATAAGACATAAGACATATTTTATTACCAATTAAGGTCCCTCAAGGGGCAGGATCATTACAATGATTAATTATTTATAACAGTAAAGCAACAACAACAAAAATAATAAAGTATACAAAATTAAGGTATGATTGTGACAGTATATACATTTTTTGTAATGGGTAATGAAGCCATATAAAATATATAGATGGGAGCATGGATATAAATAGAGATTAATAATTAATACCTCAAGCTACAACAATGAGTGTTATTAATATTATTTTCTTTTTATTTTAGCAGCCCTCCCTGTAATCAGAGCACATATATAAGATTCAGTCATATATATGCTATGGTCACCAGGGGACGGTGCTTTAGGACTGCAATAATTACACCCAGAGCAGCAGCATTGATAATATATTATTTTAATTATGTTTGTATATACTGTACAGTTCTCCCCGTGACCAAAGCACAAATGGAAGTATAGTTGTTCCATGAATGCAGTGGTCACCAGGGGACGGTGCTTAAGAACTGCAGTATTACATAGTTTTATCTATTTTTGATAATAATCTCAGAGCTCTAATTGATATCATATTGGCTTAAGTTACATGCACATACCTGCGTCGTAGACCAGTAGATAGGGATTTATGATAAGTATATATATATATATATTATATATGTGTCAGGAATGTACAAACTGAATTTAGAATGTCATAGTCCTCATTTGTAACTAACCAAATGAGTTTTGCCCTAGGATCTAAAGCAGTAAAATTTATACATTTTTTCTGAGCAATAGTTTCTAGCTCTAGTCTTTTGTTGCTCATTCCATGACATACACATAAGAAATGAGTCTCATCCTCTACTAATTTTAAGTCGCACCTTGTACAGAGTCTATCGTGTCTGGGAATGCCCTTGTATCTGCCAGTTTCTATATTAAGTTTATGTGACGAGATCCTAAATCTGGTCAATCTACGTCTATGTCCAAAGTTTTTAATAATTAAAAGATATTTTTCTAGCCCAAAATTGGTTTTAAATGTAGAATAAGTACATAATTTTCCATCAGAAACTTGATGTAATTTTTGTTTCCATTCTTTTAAGCTAAAATCCAAAAGAGTTTTATTTGTAATTTTATTGTTGACATTATTTGGAGTATTTATCTTTTCAATCATAACTCTGACAGATGAATACCAGGATAAGTGCTTTTTTGAATCAAGTAACATAGATTCATTGTATGCAGCATGCAATAGGGGAAAGCAATCTTGAATTTTGCTTAGTCTGTCATTATATTTAATCATGGCTTTAATCATATTAAAATAGATAGGAAATCTTCCAAGTTCTGATAAAACAGCAAAATTGGTGGATTTTTTATGAACTCCAAGAATAAATTTACAAAATTTTTGATGAAGTGTTTCAGCTTTTTGCTTTGAATAAATATCATCAAAGCAGAAATTATCAATCCCATTTCTAAATTTTGAAGAATAAGGATTAAATGTTCCCCATATTTCACATCCATATAATAAAATTGGCTTTATAGTATGATCAAATACATGCATACTGGTTTTAACACTTGGATGAAGAGATAAAAAATCTTTTGATAGTTTAAAATATGCTTTGATAGCTTTATTATATAATTCCTCCTGTGCATAAGCAAAAGATCCAGACGCACAAAAAGTAATTCCCAGATATTTATACTTGTTGACACATTCTAGAACTGTATTGTCAAATAAAAATTTCATATTGATAAGTTTGCCGGCTTTGTTGAATATTAATATTTTAGTCTTTTTAGTATTTACTGTAAGACACCAGTCTTTACAGAATTTATCAAGTAAGTTAAGTTTTTCCTGTAATCCAGAAGCGGAAGTAGACAGGAGAATTATGTCATCAGCATACATGAGACAGTGGATTGCCTTTTTATCAAGGAATACAGGGTCAAGTGAATTATCTAAATACTTTGGAAAATCATTTATAAAGATCTTGAACAGGTTAGGACTTAGATTGTCTCCCTGTTTAACTCCTAAATTAGTTGGAATAAAATCAGTCAGATTATCATCAATTTTGATACTAGATTTGCTTATAGCATACATATTTTTGATAATATTATAAAATAATGATCCACAACCTACTTCCAATAATTTTAATTTTATTCCTGCATGAATTACAGTATCAAATGCCTTCTTAAGGTCAACAAAACAGGCAAATATCTTGTTATGGGTGGTATTACAGTATTTATCTAAGATAGTTCTTAAAATAAACATATGGTCAGAAGTTCTTGCTTTCTTAGTAAAGCCTATTTGACAATCATTAATGATATTATGTTTTTCTAAAAACTTTACCAGTCTGTCATTTAAAATGCGATTAAATAATTTTCCTATTGCACTTGTAATGGTAAGTCCACGGTAATTACCCGGGTCATTTAGATCATTACCTTTGTGTAAAGGTACTATATATCCTTCAGCCCAGTTTTCTGGATAAATTCCACTTGTAAGACAAGCATTAAATATTTTTTTGAAACAAGGTAATAATGCAGATTGACAATTCTTGATCATATTATTTGAGACATTGTCTAAGCCAGGAGATTTATTAAGCTTGATATGAGAGATAGCAACTATAATTTCTGAATCTGAAATGGCAAAATCAAGTTCATTAAAGCAATAGTTTTTCTCAAGTTGCTTCACTTTGTCATTAATTTCATTCATACGGTTGTGAAATTTATCTTTTACTTCATTTAAATCCTTAAAATGAGTTAACCAATCATCAGGAGAAATACAATTGCTGCTGGTATTTTGATATTTCCCTTGAAATATATACATGATATATCATTCTCAATCAATACATAAGCATGTCAGATAAAATTTTATCCACTACTCACCTCAATAACTTCTTCAGGAACAGTTTCCATCGACTTTAACACTAAAATATTACAAATACTGGTAATACTTGAACAATGATGTCATTAATTATACAATAAAGTCTATAAAAGAAAGAAAACAAAACAGTCAGTTGATTGTTATTTTTAGACTTTGCTGTATGATTTATTCATTTTATTTGCATATTTTATGTTCAAGTCTAGTTCTCTGCAGTGAAATATATCGATAAAAACTCAAAAGTATAAAAAATACATGCATTTTAAAAATAGTGTTATTTTGTAACTTCAAAAGATCATCCTATTTAATGCATATATTCTGAATATGATTAAAAATATTCCAGTCTACATGCAATCTGCATTCAATCTATACCTTCTAATGAGTACTCTTCAGCTGAGGGTTCACAAGCAGCAGACCCAGTAATTGGGCGTGGTCTACTGAGGTCCCCACCTGTGTGGGCTATAAGGTCTAACACGGCTACATCATCATCGTCTAAAGCTAAAATAGATTATATAGAAGATTATTCATCATGCTACATATCATGCTGGTTTTACCATTAACAGACTGGATGCCTTTTCTATTCTTTTTAAACCAAAGGTAATATGGTACAAGTCTACCTATAAGATGTTTCAAGGGTCATTAACATTTGTAATACATGTACATGTAGGTAGAATACTGAATACATAATTTTATTTAGTTTTAAAGTATATTCATAATGTTAATCAAAAGTTAATAAAGTTCCTTCAGGAGTTCTGTGCTTGAATAAACAAGAGGCTCCAAGGAGCCTGAATCGCTCACCTGAACTACACAGATACATATATTTTGTAGATATTATTGTGCTTAACCATATGCCATTTAAATTTCTGAAATAACTTGGTTAGTTTTCAAGATATTGGGCTTAATAAGTGCAAAATTTAGCAAAAATTACGAAAAAGGGCAATAACTCCCACATCAGCGGTCAGATCTTCTCCGAAATTTCAGGACAGGTAGATCTTAATATGCTGATCACTTTTGATTCTTGCACAATTTTGATATCTGAAACCATTTTTGAGTTATTAACAAAAAAATGAAATTTACCCCTATGTTCTATTTTTAGCCATGGCAGCCATGTTTTTTGACGAATCAAAAATCTGAACTATAGAGTTGTAGCATATAAGCTATTGAATATGTGTGCCAAGTTAAGATGCAGTTGGTCTTACGGTGTCAGACAAGTTAATCTTTGAAATTCAGGGAAAAAGTAATGAAAAATGGTAAATTTTGTTGTTTTAAGGACAATAACTCCTAAAAGAAATGGTCCTACAGCTTTGACCTATTACATGAAATGTAGAATCATATGCAATTTATATTTTTGAAATATCTTGTATAATTTTCAAGATATATGGCTAAATAAGTGAAAAAAAAATCAAAAAATCCAGAAAAAGGGCAGTAACTCCTATGTCGATTGTTGGATCTTCTTAAAAATTTCAGAGCAGGTAGATCTTGAGATGCTGATCACTTTTGTCTCCAATCAGAATTTTGATATATGTAACTATTTTTGAGTAATTAGCAAAAAACTGCAATTTACCCCTATGTTCTATTTTTAGCCATGGCGGCCATATTTTTTAACGAATCAAAAGTCTGAAGGACAGAATTGTAGCAATTATGCTATTAAGCAACTGTGCCAAGTTTGGTTGAAGTTGGATGTATGGTGTCAGACAAGTTCATCTTTGAAATTCAGGGGAAAAGTATTGAAAAATGGTAAATTTTGATGCTTTAAGGGCCATAACTCCTAAAAGAAATGGTTCTACAGCTTTGACCTAATTACATGAAATGTAGATCTTGACGTGCTTAATCATATGCAATTTGAATTTTTAAAATATCTTGTCTAGTTTTCAAGATATAGGGCTAAATAAGTGCAAAATTTTGAAAAAATCCAGAAAAAGGGCAATAACTCCTACATCAGTTGTTCCATCTTCTTGAAAATTTCTGGGCAGGTAGATCTTGAGGTGCTGATCACTTTTACCCTGCCAGAATTTTGATATCTGTGACCGTTTTTGAGTTATTTGCAAAAAACTGTATTTGACCCCCCTGTTCTATTTTTAGTAACAGCGGCCATGTTTTTTTACCTATCAAAAATCCCAACGCAAACTTTTTGCACAATACCCTAAGGAACAACCATATCAAGTTTGGCTGCATTTGGCCAAGCAGTTTCAGAGAAGAAGATGTTTGAATAAAAAGCTTCGCCGAGCGCAGCATGATACGACCGCAACATGTTGAACCCTGTACGTTTTAGGCCTAATATGGATAGTCTATTGTTCTGGACACATGCAGCCCATGGTGGACTGACAAAGGTTTTTGACACATGCTTCTCTGATGGACTTTCAACCCAGGGGCTAAAAATATAAATTTTGAATGTTGTATTTAATCTTTAAAAGAATAATGTTTGGGGAAAAAATTAAAAATCGAACTAGAATTTTTTTTAAAATTATGATTACAGCCCCAAAAATTTATTCTTAAATTTAGAATCGCTACCTGACAAGAATAAATTTGCAAAAAAAATTTTCAAAATCGGACCACAAATAAAAAGCCCCATTTGGCCCCTAATTACGTAATAGGGGGAAAAAGGGGGGGTCGCAAAAATTAATTCTTAATTTTGTATTCGCTATTTGACAAGAACAAACATGCAAAAAAAATTTTCAAAATCGGACCAGAAATAAAAAAGTTTCAATTTCGGGCCCATTTGGCCCCTATTTATGTAATAAGGGGAAAAAGGGGGGGGGTCGCAAAAATTAATTCTTAATTTTGTATCCGCTATTTGACAAGAACAAACATGCAAAAAAAATTTTCAAAATCGGACCAGAAATAAAAAAGTTTCAATTTTGGCCCCTTTTGGCCCCTTATTACGTAACAGGTGAAAAAGGGGTGGGGGGTGGCAAAAATAAATTCTCAAATTTGGATTCGCTACTTGACAAAAATAAACTTGCAAAAAAAAATTTCAAAATCTGACCACAAATTAAAAAGTTTCGATTTTGGCCCCATTTGGCCCCTAATTACGTAATAGGGGGAAAAAGGGGGGGTCGCAAAAATTAATTCTTAATTTTGTATCCGCTATTTGACAAGAACAAACATGTAAAAAAAAATTTCGAAATCGGACCACAAATAAAAAAGTTTTTATTTTGCCCCTTTTGGCCCCTAATTACACAACGGAGAAAAAGGGGGGCACAAAAATTAATCAGGTTCATTATTTTATTGTAAGACACATTCTTGACAAATTTCACAGCAATAGGCCAACTAGGACCAAAGTTATGGTGGAAACAAGTAAAATATTTGAATTTTTTCCCCCTTTTGGGCCCCTAATTTCGAAACAAAAAAAGGGGGGACCCCCAAAATCAATCCCATTCATCCTTGTATGGTAAGGAACATCACTGTCAAATTTCATAGCAATTGGATAACTAGAACTAAAGTTATTGTGGAAACAAACAAAAAAGTAGTATTTTTGGCCCTTTTTTGGCCCCTAATTTCTAAACGAAAAATGGGGGGACCCCCAAAATCAATCCCATGCATCCTTTTATGGTAAGGAACATCATTGTAAAGTTTCATAGCAATCGGATAACTGGAACTAAAGTTATTGTGGAAACACTAAAAAGTTAACAGACAACGACGACGACGACGACAACGACGACGACGACAACGACGACGACAGCATCATACCATAATACGTCCGCAAATTTTTTGCGGTCGTATAAAAAAGCTAACGGACGACGGACAACAGACGACGGACGACGGACGCAAAGTGATGGCAATAGCTCACATGACCCTTCAGGTCAGGTGAGCTAAAAAAGGAAATTCAATGTGCACAAACACTTTAATTTCGCCCAAAAATAAATAAAAAATCATAATTTGGGTTTTTTGAAAGGGCACGCATACATTATTTCAACTTTTTGCCCAATGAAATGAATTATAAATAGGTTTTCCAGGAGTGGACTACATGATTTCTCCACCCTAACATTTAATTGTCAAATTTCCCCGAAGAAAAACCCGTTTCCCCCATGAAATTATTGAGAAAACGTATAAAATTTAAAATGGCAAGAAAACTAAAATCGAAATTACCATACCTACCGCCCAGTGATTAAATTTGTGCATCCAATTTTAATCGCTTGGATACTGTTGCTAATAAGGGAAAATGTGTCTATGAGCCACAGGATGGCCCTCCCGTTCTTGAAATATCATTGACCCTAAATGTGTATTACCTGGGATATGGACCTTTACCAAGAAATTGATCAAATGTGTTCTGACATGTGTAAAATATAGGTCGCTGTGACCTTATTTCTGGTGGGTGGTGCCATGTTACCCAGACCCATCGAGTAGTGAAATATTATTGACCCCTAACAGGAAGTATTCAAGATATGGACCTTAACCAAGAACTTAACCAAAGTCATTCATGCGTAAAATATAGGTCACAGTGACCTCATTTCTAGTGGATGGTGTCACCTTACCCAAGACACATCTAGAGAGAAATATCATTGACCCCCAACATCTAGTATCCAAGTTATGGACCTTAACCAAGAACTTAACTGAAGTCGTTCATGCATAAAATATAGATCACAGTGACCTAATTTTTATTGGGTGGTGTCATGTTACCCAAGATACATCTAGTGGTGAAATACCATTGACCATCAACATGCAGTATCTGAGATATGGACCTTAACCAAGAACTTAACCAAAGTCATTCATGCGTAAAATATAGGTCACAGTGACCTAATTTCTAGTGGGTGGTGTCACCTTACCTAAGACACATCTAGTAGTGAAATATCATTGACCCCCAACATCTAGTATCCAAGTTATGGACCTTAGCCAAGAACTTAACCGAACTCGTTCATGCATAAAATATAGGTCATAGTGACCTAATTTCTAGTGGGTGGTGTAGCCCAAATATCTAGTATCCGAGTAATGGATCTAAACCAAGAACTTAACCAAAGTGTTACGGACGGACGTACGGACGTACTGATGGACGGACGGACAAGGGTAAAACTATATGTCCGATCCACATACGTGGTCGGGCCATAAAAATACCTGATATCCCTTCGCCAATCCCCCTCCCCTGACTGACTGGACTTCTGGGATGGCTTTTACCTGATATTCCTTTCCCCACCCTCTATCTAACTGGACTTTTGGGTTGGGTTTTACCTGCTATCCCTTTGCCTATACCCTTGACTGACTGGACCTGGGTTTTACCTGATATTCCCTTCCCCATCCCCCTGACTGACTGGACACTTGGGTTGGGTTTTATCTGATATCCCTTTTCCCATCCCTCTGACTGACTGGACACTTGGGTTGGGTTTTACTTGATATCCCTTTTCCCATCCCCCTGACTGACTGGACTCTTGGGCTGGGTTTTACCTGATATTCCCTTCCCCATCCCCCTGACTGACTGGACACTTGGGTTGGGTTTTACCTGATATCCCTTTCCCCATCCCCCTGACTGACTGGACTCTAGGGTTGGGTTTTACCTGATATCCCTTTCCCCATCCCCCTGACTGACTGGACTCTTGGGTTGGGTTTTACTTGATATCCCTTTTCCCATCCCCCTGACTGACTGGACACTTGGGTTGGGTTTTATCTGATATCTCTTTCCCCATCCCCCTGACTGACTGGACTCTTGGGTTGGGTTTTACCTGATATCCCTTTTCCCATCCCCCTGACTGACTGGACACTTGGGTTGGGTTTTACCTGATATTCCTTTCCCCACCCCCCCCCCCTGACTGACTGGACTCTTGGGTTGGGTTTTACCTGATATCCCTTTCCCCATCCCTCTGACTGACTGGACTTTTGGGTTGAGTTTTACCTGATATCCCTTTTCCCACCCCCCTGACTGACTGGACACTTGGGTTGGGTTTTACCTGATATCCCTTTTCCCACCCCCCTGACTGACTGGACACTTGGGTTGGGTTTTACCTGATATTCCTTTCCCCATCCCCCTGACTGACTGGACTCGTGGGTTGGGTTTTACCTGATATCCCTTTCCCCATCCCCCTGACTGACTGGACACTTGGGTTGGGTTTTACCTGATATTCCTTTCCCCATCCCCCTGACTGACTTGACTCTTGGGTTGGGTTTTACCTGATATTCCTTTCCCCATCCCCCTGACTGACTGGACTCTAGGGTTGGGTTTTACCTGATATCCCTTTCCCCACCCCCCTGACTGACTGGACTTTTGGGTTGAGTTTTACCTGATATCCCTTTTCCCACCCCCCTGACTGACTGGACACTTGGGTTGGGTTTTACCTGATATCCCTTTCCCCACCCCCCTGACTGACTGGACTCTAGGGTTGGGTTTTACCTGATATCCCTTTTCCCACCCCCCTGACTGACTGGACACTTGGGTTGGGTTTTACCTGATATCCCTTTCCCCATCCCCCTGACTGACTGGACTTTTGGGTTGAGTTTTACCTGATATCCCTTTTCCCACCCCCCTGACTGACTGGACACTTGGGTTGGGTTTTACCTGATATCCCTTTCCCCATCCCCCTGACTGACTGGACTTTTGGGTTGAGTTTTACCTGATATTCCTTTCCCCCCCCCCCCTGACTGATTGTACTCTTGGGTTGGGTTTTACCTGATATCCCTTTTCCCATCCCCCTGACAGACTGGACTCTTGGGATGGGTTTTTCCTGATATTCCTTTCCCCATCCCCCTGACTGACTGGACTTTTGGGTTGGGTTTTACCTGATATTCCTTTTCCCACCCCCCTGACTGACTGGACTCTAGGGCTGGGTTTTACCTGATATCCCTTTTCCCATCCCCCTGACTGACTGGACTCTAGGGTTGGGTTTTACCAGATATCCCTTTTCCCATCCCCCTGACTGACTGGACTCTAGGGTTGGGTTTTACCTGATATTCCTTTTCCCATCCCTCTGACTGACTGTACACTTGGGTTAGGTTTTACCTGATATTCCTTTTCCCATCCCCCTGACTGACTGTACACTTGGGTTGGGTTTTACCTGACATCCCTTTTCCCATCCCCCTGACTGACTGGACTCTAGGGTTGGGTTTTACCTGATATTCCTTTCCCCAACCCCCTGACTGACTGGACTCTAGGGTTGGGTTTTACCTGACATCCCTTTTCCCATCCCCCTGACTGACTGGACTCTAGGTTTGGGTTTTACCTGATATCCCTTTCCCCATCCCCCTGACTGACTGGACTCTTGGGTTGGGTTTTACCTGATATCCCTTTCCCCATCCCCCTGACTGACTGTACACTTGGGTTGGGTTTTACCTGATATTCCTTTTCCCATCCCCCTGACTGACTGGACTCTAGGTTTGGGTTTTACCTGATATCCCTTTCCCCATCCCCCTGACTGACTGTACACTTGGGTTGGGTTTTACCTGATATTCCTTTCCCCAACCCCCTGACTGACTGGACTCTAGGGTTGGGTTTTACCTGACATCCCTTTTCCCATCCCCCTGACTGACTGGACTCTAGGTTTGGGTTTTACCTGATATCCCTTTCCCCATCCCCCTGACTGACTGTACACTTGGGTTGGGTTTTACCTGATATTCCTTTTCCCATCCCCCTGACTGACTGTACACTTGGGTTGGGTTTTTCCTGATATTCCTTTCCCCACCCCCCCCCCCCCCCTGACTGACTGGACTCTTGGGTTGGGTTTTACCTGATATTCCCTTCCCCATCCCCCTGACTGACTGTACACTTGGTTTGGGTTTTACCTGATATCCCTTTCCCCATCCCCCTGACTGACTGGACACTTGGGTTGGGTTTTACCTGATATCCCTTTTCCCACCCCCCTGACTGACTGGACACTTGGGTTGGGTTTTACCTGATATCCCTTTTCCCAACCCCCTGACTGACTGGACACTTGGGTTGGGTTTTACCTGATATCCCTTTCCCCATCCCCCTGACTGACTGGACACTTGGGTTGGGTTTTACCTGATATCCCTTTTCCCATCCCCCTGACTGACTGTACACTTGGGTTGGGTTTTACCTGATATTCCATTCCCCATCCCCCTGACTGACTGGACTCTAGGGTTGGGTTTTACCTGATATTCCTTTCCCCATCCCCCTGACTGACTGGACTCTTGGGTTGGGTTTTACCTGATATCCCTTTTCCCATCCCCCTGACTGACTGGACACTTGGGTTGGGTTTTACCTGGTATCCCTTTCCCCATCCCCCTGACTGACTGGACTCTTGGGTTGGGTTTTACCTGATATCCCTTTTCCCATCCCCCTGACTGACTGGACACTTGGGTTGGGTTTTACCTGATATCCCTTTCCCCATCCCCCTGACTGACTGGACACTTGGGTTGGGTTTTACCTGATATCCCTTTTCCCATCCCCCTGACTGACTGTACACTTGGGTTGGGTTTTACCTGATATTCCATTCCCCATCCCCCTGACTGACTGGACTCTAGGGTTGGGTTTTACCTGATATTCCTTTCCCCATCCCCCTAACTGACTGGACACTTGGGTTGGGTTTTACCTGATATTCCTTTTCCCACCCCCCTGACTGACTGGACACTTGGGTTGGGTTTTACCTGATATTCCTTTTCCCACCCCCCTGACTGACTGGACACTTGGGTTGGGTTTTACCTGATATTCCTTTTCCCATCCCCCTGACTGACTGGACTCTTAGGTTGGGTTTTACCTGATATTCCTTTTCCCATCCCCCTGACTGACTGGACTCTAGGGTTGGGTTTTACCTGATATTCCATTCCCCATCCCCCTATCTAACTGGACTTTTGGGTTGGGTTTTACCTGATATTCCCTTCCCCATCCCCCTGACTGACTGGACTCTAGGGTTGGGTTTTACCTGATATCCCTTTTCCCATCCCCCTGACTGACTGTACACTTGGGTTGGGTTTTACCTGATATTCCCTTCCCCATCCCCCTGACTGACTGGACTCTAGGGTTGGGTTTTACCTGATATTCCTTTCCCCATCCCCCTGACTGACTGGACTCTAGGGTTGGGTTTTACCTGATATTCCTTTTCCCATCCCCCTGACTGACTGGACTCTAGGGTTGGGTTTTACCTGATATTCCTTTCCCCATCCCCCTGACTGACTGGACTCTAGGGTTGGGTTTTACCTGATATTCCTTTCCCCATCCCCCTGACTGACTGGACTCTTGGGTTGGGTTTTACCTGATATTCCTTTTCCCATCCCCCTGACTGACTGTACACTTGGGTTGGGTTTTACCTGAAATTCCTTTCCCCAGCCCCCTGACTGACTGGACTCTAGGGTTGGGTTTTACCTGATATCCCTTTCCCCATCCCCCTGACTGACTGGACACTTGGGTTGGGTTTTACCTGATATCCCTTTCCCCATCCCCCTGACTGACTGGACTCTTGGGTTGGGGTTTACCTGATATTCCTTTCCCCATCCCCCTGACTGACTGGACTCTAGGGTTGGGTTTTACCTGATATCCCTTTGCCTATCCCCCTGACTGACTGGACTCTTGGGTTGGGTTTTACCTGATATCCCTTTCCCCATCCCCCTGACTGACTGGACTTTTGGGTTGGGTTTTACCTGATATCCCTTTTCCCACCCCCCTGACTGACTGGACTCTTGGGTTGGGTTTTACCTGATATCCCTTTTTGCATCCCCCTGACTGACTGGACACTTGGGTTGGGTTTTACCTGATATCCCTTTCCCCACCCCCCTGACTGACTGGACACTTGGGTTGGGTTTTACCAGATATCCCTTTCCCCATCCCCCTGACTGACTGGACTCAAGGGTTGGGTTTTACCTGATATTCCTTTCCCCATCCCCCTGACTGACTGGACTCAAGGGTTGGGTTTTACCTGATATTCCTTTCCCCATCCCCCTGACTGACTGGACACTTGGGTTGGGGTTTACCTGGTATCCCTTTCCCCATCCCCCTGACTGACTGGACACTTGGGTTGGGGTTTACCTGGTATCCCTTTCCCCATCCCCCTGACTGACTGGACACTTGGGTTGGGTTTTACCTGGTATCCCTTTCCCCATCCCCCTGACTGACTGGACACTTGGGTTGGGGTTTACCTGGTATCCCTTTCCCCATCCCCCTGACTGACTGGACTCTAGGTTTGGGTTTTACCTGGTATCCCTTTCCCCATCCCCCTGACTGACTGGACACTTGGGTTGGGGTTTACCTGGTATCCCTTTCCCCATCCCCCTGACTGACTGGACACTTGGGTTGGGGTTTACCTGGTATCCCTTTCCCCATCCCCCTGACTGTCTGGACTCTTGGGTTGGGGTTTACCTGATATTCCTTTCCCCAGCCCCCTGACTGACTGGACTCTAGGGTTGGGTTTTAACTGATATCCCTTTCCCCATCCCCCTGACTGACTGGACTCTTGGGTTGGGTTTTACCTGATATCCCTTTTCCCATCCCCCTGACTGACTGGACTCTTGGGTTGGGGTTTATCTGATATCCCTTTCCCCATCCCCCTGACTGACTGGACTCTAGGGTTGGGTTTTACCAGATATCCCTTTCCCCATCCCCCTGACTGACTGGACTCTAGGGTTGGGTTTTACCCGATATCCCTTTTCCCATCCCCCTGACTGACTGGACTCTTGGGTTGGGTTTTACATGTTATTCCTTTCCCCATCCCCCTGACTGACTGGACTTTTGGGTTGGGTTTTACCTGATATTCCTTTGCCTATCCCCCTGACTGACTGGACTCTAGGGTTGGGTTTTACCAGACATCCCTTTCCCCATCCCCCTGACTGACTGGACACTTGGGTTGGGTTTTACCTGATATCCCTTTCCCCATCCCCCTGACTGACTGGACACTTGGGTTGGGTTTTACCAGATATCCCTTTCCCCATCCCCCTGACTGACTGGACTCTAGGGTTGGGTTTTACCAGACATCCCTTTCCCCATCCCCCTGACTGACTGGACACTTGGGTTGGGTTTTACCTGATATCCCTTTCCCCATCCCCCTGACTGACTGTACACTTGGGTTGGGTTTTACTTGATATCCCTTTCCCCATCCCCCTGACTGACTGGACTCTAGGGTTGGGTTTTACCTGATATCCCTTTCCCCATCCCCCTGACTGACTGGACACTTGGGTTGGGTTTTACCTGATATTCCTTTCCCCATACCCCTGACTGACTGGACTCTAGGGTTGGGTTTTACCTGATATCCCTTTCCCCATCCCCCTGACTGACTGGACTCTAGGGTTGGGTTTTACCTGATATCCCTTTCCCCATCCCCCTGACTGACTGGACTCTAGGGTTGGGTTTTACCTGATATCCCTTTCCCCATCCCCCTGACTGACTGGACACTTGGGTTGGGTTTTACCTGATATTCCTTTCCCCAACCCCCTGACTGACTGGACACTTGGGTTGGGTTTTACCTGATATCCCTTTCCCCATCCCCCTGACTGACTGGACACTTGGGTTGGGTTTTATCTGATATCCCTTTCCCCATCCCTCTGACTGACTGGACACTTGGGTTGGGTTTTACCTGATATTCCTTTTCCCATCCCCCTGACTGACTGGACTCAAGGGTTGGGTTTTACCTGATATTCCTTTCCCCATACCCCTGACTGACTGGACTCTAGGGTTGGGTTTTCTCTGGGGAGGTTCTCTATTTTCTTCATGTGGTGTCATTTCTGTAGCTTGACTGGAACTAAAATGTATTAATGCTGCTTGTCTTTCACGATCTCTAACTCCTCTGTCATCTGAAATTTAATACACAATTATCTATAGGTAGATCTTGTATTCAAATGTGTCATGTACTCTTGCCATTAAAAGTCAAAGAATAATAAAGGCCAAAAAATGTGATAGCCTGCCTTGCAAAATAACACATTTTCTGCAACAATGAATATAATTGTATGAACTTTTATTTTTCATGTATACAATGTAAAAAATTCATATTGTACTGAATTCATTTGAAAATAAATTAAAACTCAAGGTATGTGTAAACCTGATTTTTGGACAAATAACCATGGAATATGAGTCCCCCTACTTGCATAGGCACTGACCTGGCATAAAAAGAAGCTAGACATGAATCGATGATATTTATTTTTGAAATACATATGCCTCTATAATTTCTCCTTTTCAAAGAAAGAATCTTAAATATGATTTATTTTTAGATGTTTAGTTATTGTTGATTTCACAGTTATAATTACATGCTTTGTTTTTCAGAGACCTTTTCTTATAAAGTAATGAAAAATAAAGTTCAGAAAAAGGAATTTCCCCATCTCTTAAGTTTGAAGAAATATGGCTACCTTGATAAAAGAATTATCTATCTTACCTAGCTTTTGGAGGTTGGGAAGCATATGTATAAGATATAGTCTATAATCTGATTCTGTTCTGGTCACAGGGTTTAATCGTAAATCTAATTCTCGTAGATTACTGTTAAACCGCAATCGTTTCAGCTCTTCGAAACTCTCTATACTGTTATAGTACCTAGCTTGGACTAAGGAAAGCAATGAATAATAACCTTAATACAGATATTTTTTTATATTTTTAACTCTTTCTTTTGCATAATGATTTTGACGCCTTTTCTTTTATGGAGCTTTATTTTAAAATGATGAAAGTTTAAAACACATCTTGATGAAACATCATCACATGAGCAAAGTCAACAACTAACAGTAATTCAAGTCAATTGTATTGCTCCATCTTGCAACATTTGGGACAATTTGACTAACAGACCTAAACACTATATGCCCCTCACTTCAAGTTTGGTAGTTTTGTTATTACCTTTATTTCCTATATGGGGCATAAAAAATGGTCCAGATGTCTCATTTGAGGCAGTCTTATAGTGTATTAAGTACTTTCATAAAGGATACAAGTTAAGCTTCTCCAGTAACTTGAGATGTTCTAATCCCTGAAATGTAATAAAGCAGGATAGATTAAAATGGAATTTTAATACATGTATGCATATTACAGTCATGACAGAAGGTATAAATTTATCATAAGAATATGTCCAAAACACATAATGCCCCACATTCCAACATTTGGGAAGACAGAAGGACAAACAGACCTGGACCCTATACAAATACAAATTTTTATTAGCCAAATATGGGCCCACAAGAGGCATTTACAAATACTGATATATATGATCAGTGTACTCACATATTATATGGAGTGACTATAATTATCTACTTTCATAGATAAGGCATTAAAAGCAAGCTTCTAAAGTCAATTCTTATATGCTTTCAATATTAACGTGTACAAAACTGTAGTGACTTAAAATATGATAAGCCATGAATACTTTTAAATTGTCGTTTATACTGTAGGTTGTGTCACGTACACTTATTCCACATCTCATTTTCTTCTATTTGATATCATTTAGTGTATTTTTTTTATACAAACATTAAATAGCATAAAGCATAATAATATTAATTTGAAAATATTTTATACAAGTTTTATTCAGTCATCTTCAGTGATTCTGAAGTATTTTTTCTCTTTTACCGGACAGGTCCTGTAATCATGTACAGTCAAACCTGCCTTAGCAGCCACCTCTATTAAGCAATCACTTGTCTTACACAGCCACATATTTTTGTCCCTTTCTATGATGAAATCAACAAAAATGAACCTGAATTAAGCAGTCACCTGTCTTAAGTGGCCACTTTTTTCACGTCCAAAGGGTCTGGGTGACCTCTTAAAACAGGTTTGACTGTACATTGCAATGGAAAAAGTCAAAATATTTACTAGGATCACGCAAATTTTTACCAGATTTGTCCAGCAAACAATGTCCAGTATCAGATGGACCTTCGGAATGACTGCATCTTTGTTTACCTTAAGACATGTGATTGAGTTCCTTGATAAATCTAATGATTTAAGCCGACTAAACTTTCTAAGTGAGCTTCCTAGTTCTACAACTTTTTCATGATATGTTCCTGGCAAAGACAATGCTTTTACATCCTCTGAAAAAAAGAGAAATTTTTCTTATACATGTACATAGTCCTACTAAGTAAATCATACATGTAAGTATATTTAATACAGTAATACATTACAATTAACAAGTATGTTTGCAAGAATATGGGAGCAAAAAAAACCTCCTGTGAGTTTATTCCCTTAGTTGATTTTGAGTTTACACTTTACATGAGTCTTTTATCATCACCACAAGTTTGTAATAGTTATACTTTGGGAGTTGCTAACAACTTAATTTATCATATGACATTGTCATTTTCACCTTCATAAGTTTAGACAATAACATGTGAGGTTAAATAAAATAATTATATGTCTGTTTCCTACTTCCCAACCGTCCCTATTTTTTTACCATAGCCTAAAGATTTTATTGGCATTTTGGAACAAGCACTGTTAAATTTGTCCAGTTTGCTTAACTATTGATTCAAGATAAAATAATTTGCCTACACATGTACCTACCGTGACCCTATTTTCCAAGAAGCAGGAAACAAATTATTTTAACAAACATTTACTACAGTATTTTTTTTTGACCGGAGTTACATGTACACATGTAACTAGAGCTATTAACATGTATTATGACATATGTGTAACTATTTCTTACCTGTTAAACTGATACAAGTAAATGTTTCCATCCTGTATATATGTTACAGTAAATGTGTGTAATTAGGTATTTCATGAAATGACTGACAATTCAGGAATTTCATGTAATTCCTAAACAGTCTAGTAATTACATGAAATACATGAAATAACTGTTAATATACTTTTAAAATTCTAAGTTCTTTTCAAAAATATTTCACATTTTGCATGAAATTTTAATACATGTATGTTGACCATGACTTGTTTCATTATATGGTACTTTGATTTCTTTTTCCAGACATTTACTGTAACACATATATTTGTTAATGTGCTCTTCAAAAATATGTACAGGGCTGTCAAGTTTTGGTGAGCTGCTTGCGTGAGATTTGCCCAAAAAAATGAAAGATAAAAAAAAATTCAAAACATCTAAGGAATTTGCTGCCAAATTGCTGACTAGATGTGTGAATCTCACGCGAGCTGTGTGACACTTGACAGGTCTGTATGTAATATATTTACATTGACTAGTTTGTTTAAATTGACCTGTTTTTATGTAAGGTTATTACGTTATTGTGTTTGAAAATTGTTTATTATACTGATGAAGGACATACGAATGTCCGAAATATCTATAATCTTTAAATTATTTAACATCAATTGGTAATGTTGTGTACATTTTCCAGACCCTATTGATTAGTTTTTTATGTAAAGTATCGTTTTAAATATGTTGTATTTATTTACGATCCATTACTGCTTTGTAAGAGAAGCGTTGACTATTTTTTAAGATCGTTTTTACATTGGACAATACATGTACTTGATAAATCTAAATCTTCAAAAAGATGTCATTTAACACTTTTCAATAATTTGATCCACTTTTAATACCACAAATTGTTGAAGTACAACCAAATTAAATATCTTATTTGGGCATTTAAATCGTTTATTACTTGACTACGTGTAAACATGTTCAGACAAGTTTGAGTATGAAGAATGTAAAACATTTTGTACTCAAATTATAGTAGCCAGAAAATACTAAATGTAATCATTATTTTTGTTAGTATAGTGCAAGTGTTTATAGAGTCAACATCAGTGTAACTACTTCTGGAATCAAAAGAAACATATTTTTTTATCTTGCAGACTTTGCGAACAGAAGATTTTTACTGTTTGTGTGAATTAGAATGCAGAAATCAGTGGCAATCCCAAGTTTTCTTAAATAAAGTCTTTGCTTTGATACTTGTTTATTGATTCATGCATTTGTCTTACCCAAGTTATCATGTTGCAAATTTACTCGGATTCGAATAAGATCTTCTGTCAATGTAAGCGCCATGTTTTCAAAACAAACACAGTACTAACCAGCTCATCATCAACAACCAGCACCTGTCATGATTGGATGACGTCGTAGTCTGAGGTCTATGTTCGTTACTGGAGAAGTCGGACCAAAACAGACTCGGACTATTACAAAGCCGGACTAAAACAATGTTATGGTCCGGGATGTCACGGAATCACTATGTTGAGCTGTGTGCTTACTGTAACCAGAAAGGATTTATTTTTTTAAATCATCAATTGTTTATGTAAGATTATGGTATAAGAGGCCGATGGATAAAAAAATATCACATTGCTTTGCTATTATTTGCACTCGTTTTGCTTTGTCAAGTAATTAAAAATGTTTTCTTTGCGCATATAGACCTAGTATATTTAAAAATTCTAAAATATGTGTTTATGCTTTGGGTAATTTGGCCTGTCTTTGATTTTTGACTTTTGTTTTGTTTTTGATTCGCTTTGGTTTTGGTTTTGGCTTATCTTGGCTTGGATATGGCTTAATTTTAACTATTTACTTTTGGGTTTGGCTTTTGCTTGGTTTCGCTTGCCTTCTTTGCTTGGCTTGACTAAGATAAGCTTAACTTGGATCTGCTTTACTTTGGATTGGCTCGGCTTTGACATTTGCATTTGCTTTGCTTCTTCAAGTTTTGTTATGTTTTATTTTGTCTTGTCCCTTTTCTTTGCTTTGGTTTGCTCTTTTTTTTCTTTATTTGCAGCGTTTGCTTTGACTCTTGTTTTTTTCTCTCTTTTTTATGTTAGATGTATTGCTTTTGTTACAAGGCTTGGCTTGACTTTGACGTAAGTTTTGCTTCGACTTTGCTTTGGCTTTAGTTTTGCTTCGGCTTTGCTTTTGCTCGATTTTGGCTTGGCTTGGTTGGCTTGGCCTGGCTTGACTTAGCTTACCTTAGTTTTTTTTTGGTTTGGATTGGTTTTGACATTTGCATTTCCTTTGCTTCTTTTTGTTGATATGTTTTTTCTTGCCTTGCCCCCCCTTTTTTTTGGGGGGGGGGTTGCTTTGGCTCAACATTGCTTTGTCTTTGCTTCTGAGATGCATAGCTTTGATCTTTGCTTGGCTTGGTTTTTCCTTGGCTTGGCCTGGTTTGGTTTCGGCTTTGTTTTTATTTGGCTTTGATTTTTTGCTGTTTGTTTGGTCTTGCCCTTTTTCTTTACTTTGGTTTGCTTTGTTTTTCTTTGGCTCTTGCATTGTGTTTGCTTTTGGGATGCCTAGCTTGATTTTGGCTTGGTTTGACTCTGGCTTAAGCTTTGCTTCGGGCACAGGGGGCTTGTGTACAGTTAAAAAATATTTATATCCCCCTCTATCCCTTTTAAGGGGATTTGTTATTTTAACGAATTTTGAACTGTACACGAGCCCCTGTGTATCGGCTTTGCTTATTTGCTGCTTTCTGTTTGCTTTGGTTTTGCTTTGCCTTTGCTGCTTTGGTTTAGCTTCGGCTTTGGAAACAAATCTGTTGGTGCTCCGTCACAAAAGGAGGAAGTTATATAACAGCATTACTTATTCTGGGTAACGATTCTCGTCTGGATAGTACTATTTTGAATGTAAACAAGTCAAAGCATGGTGTCGATGTAAACATTGCCGGTAACTTACCACGCTCACACACGTGTATGGATCAGTAATGGACAAGGCAAAGGTTAAGTTAGTTTAAGTTAATCTTTTGTCATTTGTTTCTTTGATTTTTATATAAGATTCTTAAATTTAAAGCATGTTGAATCTGAAACTCTGCGTTCAACATGTTCATGATGTTCAAATTTATAAAAAAAGAAGATATTTTTCGAAGTATTCACGGTACACTATAAAAGCACAGGAAACAAAGTGTCTGTGACTAACAATCACTTGTTTCATGATAAAACTATATCATAGTAATAACTGTTGCACATCTGGTTTTGGAGGAGATTTTTTAAGAAGTTGGCATTCTGATGGGCACAAACTGTGCCGCTTTTTGCCATGTGTTGTATAGCTTTTAGCTTTTTGCAGTTTGTGAACGTGTAACAATACGTTTTTCATTAGATGGATAATAGACCCTTTCACGGTTATTGCAGCCATATTGAATAGGGGGCAAATTTTTTGAAAGGAGGAGAGAATATTATACAAAATCAGGAAAATATATGTGTGTTTCTAAGCAATAGAGCTGTTTTTATGACATTTTCCTGAATTTTTGCCCCCTATTCAATATGCAATAATCGTGAAAGGGTCTATCATGTCTATTGTGCAGGATTTATGATTTATTTTTGCGATTTCCAATGACCCAGCAGCATGCCCATTTTCGTATTGCAGTACATAAATCATATGGAAACAGTATTAATTTGAATGAGAAAATGCAAGATTGATAACAGATATGTGCACGTACACATTAGTACGAAAAATTAAAATTTTAAATATCAACATCCTTCTTAATGACTTGAAGATACAATTGTTAAATAGCTTTTCATTGGTTGATTTTCTGGATTTAATTAAATAAAACCAGTGCTCCTTTAGCATGACTCCACATCTCATTATTTTCTATATTGACTATGATTGGGAGATTTTGATTGGCTATGATATCTAAACACTCAATCTAATTGGCAAAAACTTTCTAAAAATGAATTACTGTGTGGGGTTAAGTTAAAGGCTGCTTAGGATGCTGAGCCAGAATAATGAAAATATACTTTATGATTACCGAACGAAATGCAACAAAACTAATTGAAACAAAAAAGAAAAAAAGATTTCAAAACATGAATGAATATTCTTTTTGTTTCTTCATATCATATTTGAAGGGGAAGGGTCTAATGAGACTACAACAAAATTCCTTCGTAATGCTCTGAATTTGACAAAAATCTGATATACATGTACATTGAAAAACACACAATACATGTATGTACCCCCAAAATTTTTACTGTACCCTCAAATTGCTAAGCTAAAGGGTACATGTACCTCCAACATGCCCAACTCAAAATGGTGGTGGGCATGCTGCCTTGGAAAAAAGCAAAAAATGAAATAATGTGATATAGACTTTCTTCATTTTGTGATTTTTTTTTATGTAAAAGAAATTAACTGTCTTTGATATGCATTCTCTGTTTTTCAGGCAATAGTAGATAATTTGTATAGCTACAGAGATCACTATTTTGAGAAGTTCCCTTTAGAAAAAGCCATAGAGAAGAACGATGATGTCAAACAAGAAATGTTAAAAGCTCTAGATGCACTCGATTCTATTAAAGGTAAACAAATAACACGATTAGATTAAGTTGAATGTTATAAAAAGAGCAACTGATTTTATTGGCAAACATTACAAATTGTTATACATGTACTTTGTTAAAGTCATTATACAAAGAGTTGTGTGTTGTAGTTCAAAAGATTTAGATACAGAAGAAAGGGTGGATAGAAATGTGGAATACCAGTACATGTAAGTTTATGCAAAACAATATCATTCGCGTTTACTGGATTTGTCTTTGCCCTTTCAGACTTTTGACATTTGAATTCCCCATTGATGCATCTCCCTAAATCAACCTGGAGTGAAAATAAATATAAAACATCATCACTGCATGAATTGGAGGAAAATTCTTTATCGATTAAAGAAAAAGTCTGAAATGACATTTTGTAATCATATTCCCTTTGTAGATGAAGTTACAAACAAAGCCATTTACCAGATGTTGAGAGGGAGAGCAATGAATGTCTTACCCTCGTTTGACACCCAAGCTGAAGAGGCACTCTCAAAGGCTGTAAAACTAGACCCTAAACTAGTAGAAGCCTGGAATGAGTTGGGAGAAAGCTACTGGAAGAAAGGAGAAATACCTGGTGCCAAGAATTGTTTTACTGGTGCTCTTAGTCATGTATGTATTATTATTGCATTTGTGTCCCTAAATGAAGAAATCATGTCTAGGAGTTGGGTCACTACCTCAGTCAGTCTGTCACACAAAATGAGTCCCTTTAATGTACAATCTGAAACTATACTATGGATCTTTCTGAAGTATTTTATAGTGATTACAAACAAATTAGAGATGTGCATCTCACCTAATGGGGTGTCTAAAAATTTATCCATAGAATTTTCTTAAATTTTGGCCAAAGGTAGCCCTAGAATGGTACTTTAAATTTGGATAATGAAATTAAAATTTCACAATTAGAATTTTTGTAGAAACGACTTCCAAAATGCATAATTTTAGCAGTTTAATATAGGATCAATAGGGAAAATTAAGTTCCTTCATCTAAGAAAATCTACTCCATAGATTTTTCTTAAAATTTGTAATGATCTTTACTTTGTTTGTATTTTTATATATACTAAATAAAAAATTAAGTTCACCATCAAAATTTTTAAACAGTGAAAAATATGTTTTTTCTCTATTATTTCTTTATAAATGATCTCCCCTTAAAAAGTATGGGAAAATATTGAAATTCGCAATGAAGGTGTATTTTATCCAGATTTTTGTTGTAATTATCAATTTTGATATTTACCTAGCCCAATAGCAATCAATAAGAATAGCTAGCTTTATAAAATTTAAAGTTATGATAGATACATAGCTAGCTTTATAAAATTCAAAGTTATGATAGATACATGTGCAACAAAGATGC
Organism: Arcuatula senhousia; assembly: GCA_963971305.1. NCBI lineage: Eukaryota > Metazoa > Mollusca > Bivalvia > Mytilida > Mytilidae > Arcuatula > Arcuatula senhousia. Next base: position 8,324,950 of record OZ020306.1, read on the forward strand.
TTAGTGATAGACACCCTATCTACCATTTCATTGATTTCACACCAGGTTAACATCTATTCCCCAAAACAAATGCAGATTTTGGGTTTATTGAAGTGATAACTTAGATATATATAATTAATATAGAATGCATTGAAAACATGGAAAAAGGGAGATAACTCTTTCATATTTGCAAAATTTTGTTGCCTTGTTCATGAACTTAAACATGTTTAAGGCTGAATTACAAGTCATCCATGTTGCTTTCAAACGAATCCTGGTGATTTTTGTCTCGACTGCGAAGCAGAGCGGGACATAGGTGTTACTTTACTGGCGGCGGCGGCGTTAACTTTTTGGAAGTTTTATGAGCACCTCCAAATCTCAAGAACTATAAGTCCTACATTGATATAACTTGGTATGCATATGCCCCATTTGTAGCTTAGTACAGATGCATCCCCCATCTTTTGACCTTGACCTTGATTTTCCGGTTGAGTGACTTTGACAATTTTCAATACATACAATAGCAATGGTAAAGTTTTGCGAGCACCTCCATATCTCAAGAACTATAAGTCCTAGGTTAATGAAACTTGGTATGCATATGCCACGGTAGTGGCTTAGTATATTTGTGTCCTCATCTTTTGACCTTGACCTTGATTTTCCAGTTGAGTGACTTTGATTATTTTTATTGCATATATTTGCAATGTTTAAGTTCTATAAACATCTTTTGATCTCAGAAACTGAAAATTCAAGTAAATTCAAAATATAGTGGAAGTAAGAAAAAATAATTGTTTTTGATGGTGCCTGCAGGCGAGACATACTTTAGTGTTAACTCTTGTTGTTTTACATATGAGTCCAATAGTACATTTAAACAATAAATTTGCTGGGATAAAATTCTTCATGTGCCAGATTCTGTAGGCTTTTGTCTCTTCAAAAAAAAAAATCAAAAATGAAATTTTGGTGGCATAATGAACTCTTTTTTCAACTTCTGTAAAATAGGTACCAGTGTTGTGTAATCGCAGACATAAAATCAGGACAATGGCTATTTTAAAAATTTTACCCAATGATCATGATGATCACAGACAAATACTCAAGTAATCCATACTTTTAATTTTTGCATTGCTCAATACTTTTTGATTATGTTGCTTTTTCAGGTGAAAAACAAGGTATCCTTGAGAAATCTGTCAATGGTTCTGAAGCAGTTAAGTGGAAGCCCATCTGAGAAGTTAAAAATGATTGAAGAAAGTGTAGACAAAGCTAAAGAGGCAGTTCAATTAGATATACAGGATGGAACTTCATGGTGTAAGTCTCAATTAAAAATGATTAAAGTACATTTCTGTAAATGTTGATATAGATAATGAGGTAGTACAGTTATATACATGTACAGGATGGAACTTTGTGGTGTAAGTCTCTAATAAAAATGACAGAAGTAAATGTAGTTATAGATAAGGTGGCTGTACAATTAGATATACAAGATAGAACCTCATGGTCTCAATAAGGTTAATGAAGTTTGTCAATTTATACATTTATACAACTTTGTTTCCTTTATTATCTCCCCTATTACAGCTATATTATCGAATTTGATAATTTGAAAGAAAATTTGAAGTTTTCATCAGGTAAGGTTTTGAAAGTTTGTTCAGCAAATGGTTCAATGTATATTATGTTTTCCTTATTTTTTCAGTGGTATTAGGGAATGCCTACTTGTCCCTTTTCTTTGCCGCTGGTCAGAACTCCAAGTTGTTAAAGCAGAGTATGAGTGCCTATTCCCAAGCGGTGAGTATATTAAGATACAACTTGAAACAAATAGATTTATAACTCTGATAAATTTTCGGAATTTTGAGTTAATAATAGAAATTTTAGAATCTCTGCATTATATATAAAGCTGTTTAATCTTTTACAATGATTTGGATAATTTTCCATGATGATGTTGTATTTTACTTATTTTTGTATGCCAATTAAAAAGTTTCAAATACTGTTGAAAACATTGTTTTGAATTTCTTACTTGCATTTATTTGCAATTTTGTGTTTGATTCAATACTTATACTTTAAAAAAATTTCTTTTTGTTTGTTTAAGGAAAAAGACCCTGTGGCTAAGAACAACCCAGATTTACACTTTAATCGATCTGTTGTAAGTTGGATTTTTTAAATTGATAATACAATTCTTGCTTTGCTTCTGGATGAAGTCAATAAAATTAGAAGGGTTTTGATGTTGTGTACAAAATCATATTAAACTTTTATTTTTTTTCTTAAGGGGAAATAATTTGTCATTCAAGATAAAATTTTATTCTTAAAGAATTGTCATGTATCTTAGTACTAAAAGGCAAAGGGGTGGGGGATGGGGTTGGATTTAAAAAAAAATTGAATCAGACATCTCTGGATTAGAAGTAAAATGATCTGCCACTAAAAACTAAAGCTATAAAATCATTTGCTAGGTTATTTACCTCCAACAAGAGGAAACTTGCTGTTATATTAACATTTATAATAAATACATATTTTACGTTGTTTAAAAAGTAGTGGGGTATATTGTGATAGGCTGGCGCGTATTTAGAGGGGCCATGAAGGGTGTGCGCGGCCTAAAACTGGCAAAAATTATGTTCTTTTAATAAAACCCATGTAATAACACTAAAAATTATTTCAGGCCTTGCTTCACTCACCGAAATAAATTTTCAACCCCCCATTTAACTTAAATCCTTGAACCGCCCATGATAGGGGTGTCCTTCTGTCCATCCATTGGTGTGTGTCTGTTATATCTTACAGCTACCATCGGTTATTCACAACTCCTCTAAGATCATTCATTGGATTTTCATTAAGCTTTCACACAATCTTTGTGACATACACATGATTCACTTATGTATATGTAGATAAACATTTTCTAGAGATTTCCTCTACATCTTCTATGTTCTTTTTGTTATGTCTTAGTTCATCTCTTGTTGAATTGAACTTACATGTACATGATGTATACCGATTTGATATTAACTGTGTTTGTGTGTTTGTGCTTTGTTCAAATATTGAGAATTCTGATTTGATATTAACTGTGTGTGTGTGTGTGTTTGTGCTTTGTTAAAATATTGAATAGGTTTGGCCCAAAAAAAACCACATATATGCTTGTCCTAAGCCAGGAATCTTTGTCAAAGCTTATGTTTTTACCTGTTGTCATCATGCCAGAAATCTTTGTCAAAGCTTATGTTTTTACCTGTTGTCATCATGCCAGAAATCTTTGTCAAAGCTTATGTTTTTACCTGTTGTCATCATGCCAGAAATCTTTGTCAAAGCTTATGTTTTTACCTGTTGTCATCATGCCAGAAATCTTTGTCAAAGCTTATGTTTTTACCTGTTGTCATCATGCCAGAAATCTTTGTCAAATCTTATGTTTTTAGCTCACCTGACCCGAAGGGTCATGTGAGCTATTGTCATCGTTAAGCGTCCGTCGTCCGTCCGTCGTCCGTCGTCCGTAGTCTGTCGTCCGTCGTCCGTCAACTTTTCTTCAAAGATCTTCTTCTCTGAAACCACTGAAGGGATTGCATTGATACTTGGTATACATGATTTTTAGGATGTCCTCTACCAAGTTTGTGAATTATATACATGTCGACCATCCAACATGGCCGCCGTTGCTAAAAATAGAACAGGGGGGTCAGACCATTGTTTTTGGCTTATAACTCAAAAAGTATAAGAGATAGAGAAAATCCGAAGCAACCTTCCTTGTTCAGCATCAAAAGCTCTATGAATCTCTCCATTGAGTCGAAGTTGTGAAACGACTCCTTATAGGAGTTATTGCCCTTTAATCATCAAATTTGACCATTTTTGCAGTTTTTGGACAATATCTTGAAAACCATTAGAGCTAGAGGAAAAGTTAGCATTGCAGAATTATTTAGCTCATTGAGATCTACAAAAATGATTTCATGGTCTAAATTGTCAGATCAGCCGTTTAAGAGTTATTCCCCTTTAACTGTTTTTTCCATTAATTTTCACTGATTTTCAAAAATCTTCTTCTCTAAAACTACTGAAGGGATTGCAATGATACTTGGTATACATGATCTTTAGGATGTCCTCTACCAAGTTTGTGAATTATATACATGTCGACCAACCAACATGGCCGATGTTGCTAAAAATAGAACAGGGGGGTCAGACCATTGTTTTTGGCTTATAACTCAAAAAGTATAAGAGATAGAGAAAATCCGAAGCAACCTTCCTTGTTCAGCATCAAAAGCTCTACATATCTTGCCATTTGTTCGAAGTTGTGAAACGACTCCTTTTAGGAGTTATTGCCCTTTAATCATCTAAATTGATCATTTTTGCAGTTTTTGGACAATATCTTGAAAACCGTTAGAGCTAGAGGAAAATTTAGCATTGCAGAATTGTTAAGCTCATTGAGATCTACAAAAATGATTCAGGGTCTAAATTGTCAGATCAGTCGTTTAAGAGTTATTCCCCTTTAACTGTTTTTTCCATTAATTTACACTGATTTCAAAAATCTTCTCTAAAACTACTGATGGGATTGCAATGATACTTGGTATACATGATCTTTAGGATGTCCTCTACCAAGTTTGTGAATTATATACATGTCGACCAACCAACATGGCGGCCGTTGCTTAAAATAGAATAGGGGGGTCAGACCATTGTTTTTGGCTTATAACTCAAAAAGTATAAAAGATAGAGAAAATCCGAAGCAACCTCTCCTTGTTCAACATCAAAAGCTCTACGAATCTCTTCATTGAGTCGAAGTTGTGAAACAACTCCTTATAGGAGTTATTGCCCTTTAATCATCAAATTTGACCATTTTTGCAGTTTTTGGACAATATCTTGAAAACCGTTAGAGCTAGAGGAAAAGTTAGCATTGCAGAATTGTTTAGCTCATTGAGATCTACAAAAATGATTTCAGGGTCTAAATTGTCAGATCAGCTGTTTAAGAGTTATTCCCCTTTAACTGTTTTTTTCCATTAATTTACACTGATTTTCAAAAATCTTCTTCTCTAAAACCACTGAAGGGATTGCATTGATACTTGGTATGCATGATCTTTGGATGTCCTCTACCAAGTTTGTGAATAAGATACATGTCGACCAACCAACATGGCCGCCGTTGCTAAAAATAGAACAGGGGGGTCAAACCATTGTTGTTTGCTTATAACTCAAAAAGTATAAGAGATAAAGAAAATCAGAAGCAATTTTTTTTGTTCAGCATCAAAAGGTCCTTACAGTAGTTATTGCCCTTTAACTGTTTTTTCTATTAATTTAAACTGATTTCGAAAAATCTTCTCTGAAACCACTGAAAGGATTGTTTTGCAACTTTGTATACTTGAAAGTTTGTGAAATTTATTCAAACTTTGGCATAAGAGATCAGGTGAGCGATTCAGGCTCCTGGGAGCCTCTAGTTACCTGTTGTCATCATGCCAGAAATCTTTGTCAAAGCCTATGTTTTTACCTGTTGTCATCATGCCAGAAATCTTTGTCAAAGCTTATGTTTTTACCTGTTGTCATCATGCCAGAAATCTTTGTCAAAGCTTATGTTTTTACCTGTTGTCATCATGCCAGAAATCTTTGTCAAATCTTATGTTTTTACCTGTTGTCATCATGCCAGAAATCTTTGTCAAAGCCTATGTTTTTACCTGTTGTCATCATGCCAGAAATCTTTGTCAAAGCTTATGTTTTTACCTGTTGTCATCATGCCAGAAATCTTTGTCAAAGCTTATGTTTTAACCTGTTATCATCATGCCAGAAATCTTTGTCAAATCTTATGTTTTAACCTGTTATCATCATGCCAGAAATCTTTGTCAAAGCTTATGTTTTTACCTGTTGACTTTAGTCGCTGAAGGCGAGACATAGGTATTATTGTCTCGCCTGGGACTTTAGTCGCTGAAGGCGAGACATAGGTATTACTTTCCGGCGGCGGCGGCGTAAACTTTTTTGTTAGACTTTTGTGGAAAATGAATTACAAGAAAAGTATAATAGCTAGGCGTCTGATATTTGGTATACAGACAGTTGGGGTTATGGTCTACGCAACTGGAACCATGCCGTTTGACCCTGACCCCAATTTCATGGTTCAGCGACTCTGTGGACTTAGATGTTTTTTCAGGCCAAAAGACCCCTTTGTAAGACTTTTGTGGAAAATGAATTACAAGAAAAGTATAATAGCTAGGCATCTGATATTTGGTATACAGACAGTTGGGGTTATGGTCTACGCAACTGGCACCATGCTGTTTGACCCTGGCCCCAATTTCATGGTTCAGCGACTCTGTGAACTTAGACGTTTTTTTCAGGCCAAAAGACCCCTTTGTAAGACTTTTGTGGAAAATGAATTACAAGAAAAGTATAATAGCTAGGCATGTGATATTTGGTATACAGACAGTTGGTGTTATGGTCTATGCAACTGGCACCATGCCGTTTGACCCTGACCCCAATTTCATGGTTCAGCGACTCTGTGAACTTAGATGTTTTTTCAGGCCAACAAACATCTTTGTAAGACTTTTGTGGAAAATGAATTAAGTGAAAAGTATAATAGCTAGGCATCTGACATCTGGTATACAGACACTTCAGGTTATGGTCTATGCAACTGACCCCATGCCATTTGACCCTGACCCCATTTTCATGGTTCAGTGACTCTGTGGACTTAGATGATTTTTGGGACAATTTAAACTTTTGTGGAAAATAAATTAAGTTAAAAGTGTAATAGCTAGACATCTGATATTTGGTATAAAGACATTTGGGGTTTTGGTCTACACAACTGACACCATGTTGTGTGACCCTGACCCCATTTTCATGGTTCAGTGACTTTGTGAACTTAGATGATTTTTAGGTGGAAAATGAGTTAAGTGAAAAGTATATTATAGCTAGGCATCTGATATTTGGGGATTATGGTATACACAACTGACGTCACCATGTAATTGACCTTGACCCCATTTTCATGGTTGAATGACTTAGTGAATGTTGTTTTTTTTTCATTGTTTCTAAATAACTATGGTATCTAGAACACACTTCAGACATTTTTGTGATGGTTAAAAGGAATTCTGTCATTTGTCACATGACCTTGACCTTAACTTTTCTGAAGGCCCAGCTAGACCTTCAATGAGTTATGTGATGGTGCCGACAGGCGAGACATACTTTAGTGTCAACTCTTGTTAATCATATGCATTATATTTTGGAATAAGGGCTAATTGCAAGATAAAAAGCAGCCACCATTGGTCACGTTATTGTTTTCATTATGTCTAGGGTTCTCTCTTGTTGGTTCAGGCGTTTACTGGTATTGATTATTGTTGTGATTGATTATTATTGTTGTTATTATTTATTAGTTGTTGTGTTGTAGATTATTGATAGGGAAAAGGTTGGGCCTGACAGTCTAGTTCGCTCCCACCATCCCCCCCCCACCCCACACACATTTTGTATGTGCCTGTCCTGGGCCAGAAGTCTTTGACAGGGCTTTTGTTTGTGCATGTTGTTTTGATGGTCTTTTTTGGTGGGGGGGTCTGGATTTTTTCCTTGACAATCATATTACTGTATATTACAATCATATTACTGTATATTCATTGTATGCATATTTTTTTTTACCTGGGCCATTCACAAAACAGTGAGCAGGGCCTTTTGGCCTCTTTGAAGGCTGCTGAATGTTTTTCATTCTGGTCTTTTTGAATTGCTGCTTGTTTATGTGAGCTGTGTTACATACATTTATTCCATTTCTCATTATCTTGACCTTTTTTTCATGGTGGATTTTTAAATTGTCACATATTTATGCAGGCTGTGTTACATACACTTATTCCATTTCTCATTATCTTGACCTTTTTTTCATGGTGGATTTTTAAATTGCCACATATTTATGCAGGCTGTGTTACATACACTTATTCCATTTCTCATTATCTTGACTTTTTTCATGGTGGATTTTTAAATTGCCACACATTTATGCAGGCTGTGTTACATACACTTATTCCGCATCTCATTATCATCTTTAATGGGGAAAAATATATATGAATTGAGTATTGCATTACTTTACATTCAAATTATACACATAACACTGATTTTTTGGTAATGATGTCTCTTGAATATTTATTTTATTATCTTTATTTGGAAGAGTGGGTCTAACAATTTCAAACGGCTTTGAATAAAAAAAAAATGTATCATTTGTATATTATTATTCATTTAAATGTTATATGTTAAAATGATTAACACCAAGCTTGATGCTGTTAGAATGTAGGAATCAATTACAAATTAAGTTGTAACAAATTAATTTGATTGATAATTTGAACTGTACTGCATTATTTGAAAAGATAAAAGTTCAAATGAAGGTAAAAAATAAAGATTGTGTTTCAATATGCACAACAGTTTTAGTAAGTGTCATTTTCATAGTGATTTATCAAGATTTGTATGTTATTACAGATAATTCGACTTAATATCCATTATATTGAAGTACATGTAATTTAGCTTTGGATTTTTCAGTTGCCTCTGTCCCTATCAATAGATTTCCATTGCTACTTATTGCCATACTGAATGGCTTGGTAATGCCATAAGTTTGTAGTTCTATTAATGTTACAAGGTCTTTTTCACTGGTCAACATATGTAGTACTTGATTTGCTTCATCACAGATTATGATGTTATTCATACTGGTGTTGGCAATGCTGCAGGGATCAATGGCACGGGGAAAATTAAGAATCTCAGATATATCTTCACCGTATATCCACTTCTTCATCAATGTTTTGTCAAATGCAATGACACGACCACGATTAATATCAGTTCTATCAATCACAAAGATTTCATCATTTTGGTTTGTTGTGATTCGTCTTGGTCGGGTGAACAGCCTTTCCTTTTTATCTTCATTGTTATCTACATATTCTAGAGTATCCTCTATTTGATTCTCTGTGTTAAGGATGACAAGTTGACGATGACTTTTATCTGTGAGTTTATATGGGCTTCCATCTTGTTCCATAGTCCCTATAAGTAGTCTTCCATCCCTCATCTCATGCATGGAAAGAGGCACTTGTGGTTTACTGATAAACAACTTCTTAGGAAATGTAAAGAAAGGTTCTGCTACACCAGATTTTTTAATTATTTTGATACACGGACTGTTTGGATAAGCCATTAGAACTTTTCCATCACTTGTATTTAATGTGTCGTCTACTCTCAAATTCTCTATGATTTCTAATACATGCAATTCTCCTTTGACTTGCGGTGAAACAAACTGAATTATACACTTAGTTGAATCTTTTAGGCAAAGTATCCCATTGGATGTTGTACTTATGGAACTTATCATCTGTAAATCTGTGTCATAAAATTTAAGCAGTGATAAATCAGGACTTGGGATATCAGGAAGGGCCATGTATGTATTAATAAAGTGACCTACTGTAACAGGTGTTTGGTCAGAGTCATCAAACTTGAGGACTTGGGTCGGTAATCCTATGGGGGTCAAGGATGTAGAGGTTATATCACTGGATACCTTTGCATTGGTTGAGAAAATGTTGTTTATATCGTACAAGTCTCTAGATTTCTCTATCCTGGATAAAGTCAAGGTTAAATCAGTTATTTTATCTTCACACTGTTTATGTTTCATGTTGATTTCTTTCTTCCTGAGGACCCACAAATCTTCCAGTTTGGCAATGAGTTCGTTTGAACGGGCAGTGATTTCATCCTTGAGCTTTTTCTCCTGATCTAAAATCTTCTGTTTTTCTGTAGCAATGTACTCTTCCTGTTTCTTGTATAGATAATCCAACTTCTTGGCCTCATTATCAAAGAAAGGGAGCATTTCCTTCTGTATTTTATCATGATTCTTCTCTAGGCTTGACTTCTGCTCCCAGAAAACTTGATCACTTTCCTCAATATCATGTTCTCCGACTTTATGAGCTTGTGTTATACACCTGGGACAGACGGGTACATCACAGGTAAGACAATAGTTAAAGCAGTGATATTCTAGATGTGCAGCACATTTGGTCGGTATTGGTTTAGGTCCTTCCTTAAAGTTCAGTGTGAAGTGTCTTTCGTCCCGCTTGTGAATTTCTGAACATTTTTCACAGAAGAATTTCCTGCAGTCTGTACACTTAAAGTTTATATTGAGATTGTTTTTACACAGGTCACAAACTGTGGTTTGTGCCATTATTCACTGTAATATCCATTTGATCCTAACATTTATGATTGCACTGGATAGGGTGTTTGATAAAAGGTAGTTCACAGTGTTTTATCCTATTTTTGATAATAGATTATCAGTACAAATAATAATATGCAAATAAGTATGTCATTTGTGATAAATAACAGAAAGATATAGTAGTTGAAGTCTGCTGTCTGTTTTATCTTGCAATAGGATTTTTATAATATTGTATGATAGCTGTTATTTTGATGGCAATTAGGGATTGACCATTTGAATTGGGGGGGGGGGTATAAAAAAAATAATCTGGATCATATTTTTTATGAAAAAATATTTGCCTGCAAAAGGTGAAGAAAAAAAAATATTCAGAAGAAGGATTTCTGCCATATAAAATAATTTTGATATTGGAAAAAAATATTTTGTTGTGGCACCTTTAAAAAAAAAATAGCACCGAAAACCATTTCTAGCCTTAACAAAAATGTTACCAAACATGGCATTACCATTTAACTGGTAATTTTTGCAGTTATTTAAAAGACAAAAATGCAAAATTAAAAATTGCATAAAAATTATTAAGTATTGTTATCCATAAATAAAGATGTAAAACTCAGTCTGCTAGGATTTTTATATTGGATATAAGAGCAAAAACTAAAAATCAAGAGTTCGGGCAAGTGAATCTCGAATCCTATTTCTAATACTGAAAACTGCAAAAATTACAAAGTTTGAAATAAGAACTTGCCCACTAGCCAACAGCTCCTAATTTTGCTGTGGACTACTAGAATTTTTGAAATTTTTGTATAAAACCATATGGTAGGGCTACTTAAATTAAGTTCTGGGCATGGTAGTGATGTTTCTATAATAGAAACCCTGAATTAAAATCAGGCAAAAATAAAATTTTCATTCCAATCCACAAAAATATCAAACTGCAAAAATTACCAGTTATACAGTTTGTCTTTTTACATAACTATTCTTGATAAGTAGATGAGAGGGTACTGTAAGTAAAATTATACCCCCACTCGTAAGAATGGGGGCTATATTGCAATCACCTTGTCCGTCCCCATCTGTCCGTCCGTAACAAACTTTCATAACAGATTTCTCAGCTTCTACTGAAGGGATTGATTTCAAATTTGGTATACAGCTTTATCATGATGAGTTGTATTGTGCCTCCCCTTTACAGGTCAGTTGCGCATCTACTTCCTGTTTTCTGAGCCGACTTAGACTTTTTTAAGGGTAAAAAATAGACAATTTTTCGAAACAGATTTCCCGGTTTCTACAAAAGGGATTGATTTCAGGTATTCAGGTATTAGGTATACAGCTTTAGCATGATGAGTAGTTTCGTGCCTCCCCTTTCCAGGTCAGTCGCACATCTATTTCCTGTTTTCTGAGTGGTTGAGTGGGGGTATCCTTAGCACAACTAAGTGCAACCACTTGTTTGATTTCAGCAAAATCCAGAAAATAGATATTGAAGATTATTGTCCATTAATTGCCTACTTTATGTTTAACAAAATCTTCCATTTCACAAATTTTGATATTTTATATTCCAGGCTTATAAGTATGAAGAGGACTACCAGGCAGCCTTGGATGGATTCTCTATGGCATCAAAACTAGATCCTACATGGAAAGAACCACAGGAACATGAAAAACATCTGATGACATATCTAACAAATATGTCAGAACTCACAGAAAATAAGGTAAGGCTATATGGGTTCTCCTTCGGGTATGAGTGAAAATTAACCATCGAGTGGTGGAGAGATATTTTCCCAATCTAGTTAAATGAAAATGACCTCGATACCCTTGAAAAGTCCTGGAAAAACCCTTGAATTTTGTGTCAAAAAAATAGTGGGAACCCTGTATATAAGATATTTGAGAAATTTAAATTGAATATTGTTGAGCACATCAAGATCTACAAAATATGTAAAAGGGTCTGCCTCTGCTTCCTACAACCTTGACCGGGTCAAGGTTGTAGGAAGCAGAGGTACCAATGGGGTATCCAAATGTCAAAAGTTCGAAAGGGCAGAGACAAAACCAGTAAACACCAACAAGAACGGGACAAAAACAGACAACATGTAAAACATGGAAACACAAAATAACTGAATGTCAATCAACAACGCGAACTCCAGTCGAAACAAGAGTGAACTCAGGTGCTCCGGAAGAGTAAGCAGTTCCTGCTTGCTATAGCACACCCGTCGCGTTGCCAATAGTCTATTCAGGGTGTCAAATCCGGTAAAGGAAGACAAAACAAAACCCTATGACAAACCAACATCTGCACTCATCTGAGAGATCGAAATCCCATATTTGTCTATAAGTGCATGATGTCTTCCATAAAATTTCTTAAGTGAAGACAGCAACCGAGGAGCAACATAACCCTGTGTGACCAATTTTTGCGTCAGCCGTGTAATAGGACCTTTTCTTTTAGGAGTTACTGCCCTTTGAACATCAAAATTGAGCATTTTCATAGCATTTCCTCATTACATTGAAAACATTAACTCCTCTGACACTTTAAGTCCAATTTGAACCAAACTTGGTATAGTTGTTAATTAGCATTAGGTGTATAGACTGATGTGGGGATTTTTGATTGGTTGTAAAACATGGCTGCTGTGGCTAAAAATACAACATAGGGAAAAATTGCAGTTTTTAGCTCACCTGGACCAAAGGTCCATGTGAGCTATTGCAATCACTTGGCGTCCGTCGTCGTCTGTCGTCTGGCGTCTGTCGTCTGTCCTCTGTTAACAATTTTTCAAAAATCTTCTCCTCTGAAACAACTGAACAGAATTTAATGAAACTTAGTAAGATTGATCCTTAGGATGTCCTGTACAAAACTTGTGTTTCGATTTTTGATCCGTCAAAAAACATGGCCGCTGTGGCTAAAAATAGACCAGGGGGGTCAGACTACTGTTTTTGGCTTGTAAATCAAAAAGTATAAGAGATAAATGAAATCTGATGCCACCCTACTGCTTCAGCATCAAAAGTTCTACAAAAGTCTCCATTGGGTCGAAGTTGTCAGATGATCCCTTATAGGGGTTATAGCCCTTTAAAGGTGAAAAATAGCGTTTATTCATGTTTTTGGCTAATAAAATGAAAAGTATTGCAGATAGAGAAAAGCTGTTGCTTGCTTAAATGTTCAGCTCATTTAGCTCTACAAAAGTCTTTATAGGATCGAAGTTGTCAGATGACCCCTTATAGGGGTTACAGCCCCTTTAAGGCAAAAAATAGTGTTTTTGGCCTATAGAATGAAAACTATTGCAGATAAAGAAAAGCTGTTGCTTGCCTTAATGTTCAGCTCATTTAGCTCTACAAAAGTTGTCATAGGGTCGAAGTTGTCAGATGACCCCTTATAGGGGTTACAGCCCCTTAAAGGCAAAAAATAGTGTTTTTGGCCTATAGAATGAAAAATATTGCAGATAGAGAAAAGCTGTTGCTTGCTTAAATGTTCAGCTCATTTAGCTTTACAAAGTCTCCATAGGATCGAAGTTGTCAGATGACCCCTTATAGGGATTACAGCCCCTAAATTAACATGTTCATGATTTTTGCTTATATAATGAAAACTATAGCAGACAAGGAAAAGTTGTTGCTTGCTTAGATGTTCAGTTTATTTAGCTATACAAAGTTCTTTATAGGGTTGACATCAAGACCAGGTGAGTGATTCAGGCTCCTGGGAGCCTCTTGTTTGCAAATAACTCAGTCAAAAACGATGACAGATTTTAAAATTTTGATTTTGAACAAAAGTGATCAGCATCTCAAGATCTACCAGCTCTGAAATTTTGAAGAAGATCCATAAAGCCATGAAGGAGTTATTGCCCTTTTTGTGAATTTTTTGCGTATTTTGCACATATTTAGCTCAATATCTTAAAAACTATATAAGATATTTGAGAAATTTAAATTGCATATTGATAAGAACATCAAGATCTACAAAATATATAAAAGGTCAACATTGTAGGACCCTTCCTTTTAGGGTTAATTTCCCTTAGAACATCAAAATTGATTAATTTCACAGCATTTCCTGATTACATTGAAAATGTTTTAACTCCTCTGACACCATAAGTCCAATTGAAACCAAAGTTATTATGGGTATTTATTACCATTATGTGTATAGAACTGATGTGGGGATTTTTGATTGGTTGTAAAACATTGCTGCTGTGGCTAAAAATAGAACATTGGGGTAAATTGCTGTCTTTTGCTAATAACTCAAAAAGGGTGACAGATTTTTAAATTCTGATTGTGAAGAAAAGTGATCAACAGCTCATGATCAACCAGCCCTGAAATTTTGAAGAAGATCGAACATCCCATGAAAGAGTAATAGCCGTTTTATTATAACTTTTTGAGAATTTTGCACTTTAATACAAAAATGTTTTAAGCTCAATATCTTAAAATCTATTTGAGATATTTAAGAAATGTAAATTACATATTGTAAAGCACATCATGATCTACAAAATATGAAACAAGGTAAAGATTGTAAAACTGTTCATTTTAGAGGTTATTTCTCTTAGAGTGTTGAAGGAAAGAAAATTATTAAAAGGTTTCAATTGCTAAAATATTACTCTGTAAAATCATTACTACATTAAGTTAAACCATATTGTCAGATGACCCCCTTATTAAACTTATGACCCTTGCAATGTCAAATAGATTTTGCCTAATAATAACCTTAATGTCAGGCACATATGTCAGGTGAGGGATTCAGGCTCCTGGGAGCCTGTTGTTCAGTTTCTGTCTTATTTTTCAGGTGTTTTCACATTCTACATCTTGGTTCTTGAATAACATGCAGGAACAAAATTTAAAAAGCCAGAAAAATAAGACTGATGAAGGGTTTGGGCCTAAACATTTGTAAAAAAAGAATAATCCATACAGGCATTAGTGGAATGAATTTAGGCCGAACAGAAAAAAAGTTCTAGTCAAACAATTTTTTGCTGGATTTCACGGAGTGAAAAGTCCAGGTTATAAAATGGTGAATGTTGGGCAATTGAGGAAGAAAATTTTTTTGTATCATTTTTCTCGGCAACTACTTATCACAGCCTCTTGATATTTTGTATACAGCATCTGGGTGGGGTCCCAAACTTGGGATTTGATTTCAGGTCTGTCGCTCACCTACCTCCTGTTAAATGAAATCCGTCCATTTTTGACTTTGACAGATTTTTTCAACTTTGCTTGATATTTGTTTTGTTAGAAAAAAAAAACTCATCCGAGAAGCTTTAGTAAAAAATTGTTGCACACAATGAAAAAGTTGACACTGCATCGGACATGTTTACAATGTATATAAATTCACATTAAATAAGCATGTTGTACATATACTTCTCTTTTTGTGTCAGAGGATTGTCATGGTAATATTTGTAAAGCATTTTTAAAATATTTCATAGAGACTATACCTGGGAAAACAAAACTATGAATTGTCTTTACAGGGAAAATTAAAAGACAAGAAGATAAAGACATTAGTGCAAGGACTAAAAGATTCGGACTTAGGTCCATATTCTGGTGGAAAATATACCAGTCCATCAGGAAAATCTATAGACCTGGTCCAATGTAAATTTTGTGATCTGCAGACCAAACTCAATTCAGGAAAAGTTATAATGGGAAAAGTTGTGTGTACAGTACAGTCTAATGAACCTGTCCCTTTGTAAGTAATATTTTTGTACAGTATAATCTAAGGAACCTGTCCCTTTGTAAGTAAATGTTGTGTACAGTACAATCTAAGGAACCTGTCCCTTTGTAAGTAAATGTTGTGTACAGTACAATCTAAGGGACCTGTCCCTTTGTAAGTAAATGCTGTGTACAGTACAGTCTAATGAACCTGTCCCTTTGTAAGTAAATGTTGTGTACAGTACAATCTAATGAACCTGTCCCTTTGTAAGTAAATGTTGTGTACAGTACAATCTAATGAACCTGTCCCTTTGTAAGTAAATGTTGTGTACAGTACAGTCTAATGAACCTGTCCCTTTGTAAGTAAATGTTGTGTACAGTACAATCTAAGGAACCTGTCCCTTTGTAAGTAAATGTTGTGTACAGTACAGTCTAATGAACCTGTCCCTTTGTAAGTAAATGTTGTGTACAGTACAATCTAATGAACCTGTCCCTTTGTAAGTAAATGCTGTGTACAGTACAGTCTAATGAACCTGTCCCTTTGTAAGTAAATGTTGTGTACAGTACAATCTAATGAACCTGTCCCTTTGTAAGTAAATGTTGTGTACAGTACAATCTAATGAACCTGTCCCTTTGTAAGTAAATGTTGTGTACAGTACAGTCTAATGAACCTGTCCCTTTGTAAGTAAATGTTGTGTACAGTACAATCTAAGGAACCTGTCCCTTTGTAAGTAAATGTTGTGTACAGTACAGTCTAATGAACCTGTCCCTTTGTAAGTAAATGTTGTGTACAGTACAATCTAATGAACCTGTCCCTTTGTAAGTAAATGTTGTGTACAGTACAATCTAAGGAACCTGTCCCTTTGTAAGTAAATGCTGTGTACAGTACAGTCTAATGAACCTGTCCCTTTGTAAGTAAATGTTGTGTACAGTACAATCTAATGAACCTGTTCCTTTGTAAGTGATATTTTTGTACAATACAATCTAAGGAAACTGACATGAGACAAAGATTCCTTATTCCACCATTATTGTATTAAATAAAACATAAACAAATATTTTTCAGTTCTTCCAAAAAAGTATGTGCACATGTTCAATCTCTACATTTTTATACAACCGCAAAAAATTTGCAGACGTATTATGGTATGATGCTGTCGTCGTTGTCGTTGTCTGTTAACTTTTTAGTGTTTCCACAATAACTTTAGTTCCAGTTATCCGATTGCTATGAAACTTGACAATGATGTTCCTTACCATAAAAGGATGGATTGGATTGATTTTGGGGGTCCCCCCCATTTTGTGTTTAGAAATTAAGGGCCAAAAATACTACTTTTTTGTTTGTTTCCACAATAACTTTAGTTCTAGTTATCCGACTGCTATGAAATTTGACAGTGATGTTCCTTTCCATACAAGGATGAATGGGATTGATTTTGGGGGTCCCCCCTTTTTTTGTTTCTAAATTAGGGGCCCAAAAGGGGCAAAAAATTCAAATATTTTACTTGTTTCCACCATAACTTTGGTCCTAGTTGGCCTATTGCTGTGAAATTTGTCAAGAATGTTTCTTACAATAAAAGAATGAACCTGATGAATTTTTTGTGCCCCCTTTTTCCCTGTTGTGTAATTAGGGGCCAAAATAAAAACTTTTTTATTTGTGGTCCGATTTTGAATTTTTTTTTTTCATGTTTGTTCTTGTCAAATAGCGGATACAAAATTAAGAATTAATTTTTGCGACCCCCCTTTTCCATGTTTTCCCCCCTATAACGTAATTAGGAGCCAAATGGGGCCAAAATCGAAACTTTTTTATTTGTAGTCCGATTTTGAAATTTTTTTTTTCAAGTTTATTCTTGTCGGGTAGCGAATCCAAATTTGAGAATTAATTTTTGCGACCATCCCTTTTTTCACTTGTTTTGTAATTAGGGGCCGTAATCAAAACTTTTTTATTTCTGGTTTGTTTTTGAAAAATTTTTTTGCAAGTTTATTCTTGTCAAGTAGCAGATATATTTTTGTGTCCCCTTTTTTTACTGTGATGTTAATAGGGACCAAAAGGGGCCAAAATCGTAACTTTTTTATTTCTGGTCCGATTAAAATTTTTTTTTTACAAGTTCATCCTTGCCAAGTAGGGATTCTAAATTTAAGAATAAATTTTTGCGACCCCACCTTTTTTTTGCTCATTACCTAAGGGGCTGTTATCATTATTTTTAAAAAAAATTCTGGTTCGATTTTTTAATTTTTTCCCCAAACTTTATTCTTTTCAAGAGTAGAATACAAAATTGAAATTTAATATTTTTACCCCCTGGGTCGAAAGTCCATCAGAGAAGCATGTGTCAAAAGCCTTTGTCAGCCCACCATGGGCTGCATGTGTCCAGAGCAATAGACTATCCATATTGGGCCTAAAACGTACAGGGTTCAACGTGTTGCAGTCGTATCATGCTGCGCTCGGCGAAGCTTTTTATTGATAATTGTATCCATGTTGATAGTAGTTTTCAATGAACATCATACTGATATAATTATACTTTTGTCAGTAAAGTTGCATGGTTGTCATCTTTTTTGTTTACATTTTCACATTTCATTACAGCTCCTTTTGTATGGTAGATGACGATGAAGATTGTCTTCCCGTGTCTGTATACAACCTCTCCCAAGGAAGTGGGGTCAAAATTGGGGACTCTGTTGCTATTCCTGAACCATATCTACAGAATATTGTAGTCAACCATTTAGATCTGGTAAATATAGTATAACAATCTGCCTATCTTCCTACCTATAATTCTTCAACATCATTTTTTTTATTTGCCTCTTAAAGTCATATGAATATTGTCTTTAAGGATCTTGTTTTCTTTGGTTGAATACAAAAATTTACCATTGTCTCTCTAGCCGTTCCAAACAAATGTTTCAGTTTTTCATGAAACTACACGGCACAGAAGCCTTATATTTTGCTCATTGCTTTTTAAGGTTCATCTTTACACTTCAGAAAAAATGACAGATTTTTTACGTCTTTTTTCAGTCTATGTGGACCTTAAACTACACATTCAGTTGCTTAATAAGGCGTAGCAGCGTCTAGATAAATATTTTTTGCATAAACTTTTAGTATTTTGTATGTGTACACTTGATCCGTTTTGCCGGGGCATTTTCTTTGCGTTTTTAGCTCACCTGGACCAAAGGTCCATGTGAGCTATTGCCATCACTTGGCGTCCGTCGTCGTCCGTCGTCCGTCATCCGTCGTCAGTTGTCCGTCGTCCGTCGTCCGTCGTCGTTAACATTTTTCAAACGTTAACTCCTCTAACACCATAAGTCCAATGGCTTTTAAATTTGGCACAGTTGTTAATTAGCATAGGTAGTATAAAACTAGCGTGGGGATTTTTGATTCGTTGAAAAACATGGCCGCCATGGCTAAAAATAGAACATAGGGGTAAATTGCAGTTTTTTGCAAAAAACTCGAAAACGGTAACAGATATCAAAATTCTGGCATAGGGTAAAAGTGATCAGCACCTCAAGATCTACCTGCCCAGAAATTTTCAAGAAGATCCAACAACCTATGTAGGAGTTATTGCCCTTTTTCTGGATTTTTTCAAAATTTTGCACTTATTTAGCCCTATATCTTGAAAACTATACAAGATATTTTAAAAATTCAAATTGCATATGATTAAGCACATCAAGATCTACATTTCATGTAATTAGGTCAAAGCTGTAGAACCATTTCTTTTAGGAGTTATGGCCCTTAAAGCGTCAAATTTTACCATTTTTCATTACTTTTACCCTGAATTTCAAAGATTAACTTGTCTGACACCATACATCCAACTTCAACCAAACTTGGCACAGTTGTTTAATAGCATTAATGCTAAAGTTCTATCGTTCAGATTTTTGATTTGTCAAAAAATATGGCCTCCAAGGCTTAAAATAGAACATAGGGGTCAAATTACAGTTTTTTGCAAATAGCTCAAAAACGGTAACAGATATCAAAATTCTGATGGAAGACAAAAGTGATAAGCATCTCAAGATCTACCTGCTCTGAAATTTTCAAGAAGATCCAACAAACGACATAGGAGTTATTGCCCTTTTTCTGGATTTTTTTTCAAAATTTTTCACTTATTTAGCCCTATATCTTGAAAACTATACAAGATATTTCAAAAATTCAAATTGCATATGATTAAGCACATCAAGATCTACAATTCATGTAATCAGGTCAAAGCTGTAGAACCATTTCTTTTAGGAGTTATGGCCCTTAAAGCGTCAATATTTACCATTGTTCATTACTTTTCCCCTGACTTGTCTGAAACAGTAAGACCAACTGCATCTTAACATGGCACACTGTTTGATAGCTTATATGCTACAACTCTATCGTTCAGATTTTTGATTCGTAAAAAAACATGGCCACCATGGCTAAAAATAGAACATCGGGGCAAATTTCATTTTTTTTGCTAATAACTCAAAACTGGTTTCAGATATCAAAATTGTGCAAGAATCAAAAGTGATCAGCATATTAAGATCTACCTGTCCTGAAATTTTGGAAAAGATCTGACTGCTGATGTGGGAGTTATTGTTCTTTTTCCTAATTTTTGCCAAATTTGCACTTATTAAGCCCAATATCTTGAAAACTGACCAAGATATTTCATAAATTTAAATCGCATATGGTTAAGCACAATAATATCTACAAATATATGTATCTGTGTAGTTCAGGTGAGCGATTCAGGCTCTTGGGAGCCTCTTGTTTAGTTCACCCAAATATAGCCAAATATCAACAATGCCCTGCCATTTGGCCTCCACGTGCAAGGTAATTTCATTATTGGTGTTATAAAATCTACTCACAATCGGTTTTATGGAAGGTTATTTAGGGGTAATTCATGCTTTATTTATGGGACAATTTGAACGGAAAGAAAATGAAAAGAGAAAACAACAAAAGTAATCTTGTAAACTGGAAGGGAAAATGATCGGCGATTTTTATATCTAGACGCTGCTACACTTTATTTTGTGCTTTTATGTGGCGTTTAAGTCGTACATAGACTAGAAAAATAGGTCAAATATCTGCCATTTTATTCGAAGTGTAACCATGAACCTTAATATATATGCAAGGCATAATTGTGAAATCACTAATGATAATTAGCTTACAGATTTACTTGTTTATGGGAAAATAAAAACTGAACTTGTTAAACATTATTTTGAATTAGTTCAGGTAAAAAGACATGTTTTTTTTTCCTTACAGAACTTGAACTACAGAAGTATAAGAGTTAACTCCCCTTTGGTTTTAGTTGTGAATGGGAAGAAGTTGGGGATTGATAAGCAAGCTCCGTCCGTGTTAGCTGTCAGCGCTGTAAGCCAGTAGGGTGCTCGCGTGTCAAAGATCTGTGATAAAGACAAGATTATGAAATACTATGGACCTGTTAAGAATCCTGGGTCCAACTTAACTGTAGTTATGTGCACATGTACAAGTATTATAAGCAAATGATAAGACCTTGCATACTTTATAAAAGATCACACAAGATTATGCATTGTGCTTTGTGAAATGGTGGATTTTCAAGTTTTGATGGGGTTATCTACATAACAAGTGCCTTCCAACTCTTTTATTAGAAATTATTATATTTTAAAAACATATTTAAACCTGTTACTTTATCTAGGAACTAGTTTAAAAATCAGTTTTGGTTATTGAAAAGAGTAAAAGTTCATTCTTATTGTTTTCAAAAATTCTATCGAAATTTAAAACTGTGTTCATTTCACTCATTTACATGATGTTGTTCAAGAAGACATGAAAATCACATCAAGTGTTTCATCAGACATTATATGTCAATCATTTACATGAAGAAGATGCTTAACTTGTTTATAGTGTTTAACACTGTTATATTATTTTGTCATTGTACTAATTTATTGTTTGTGTTCTTGTTCAATTCACATCACATTTTATATGAAATAAAGTTTTACTTTTTAAACATACTTATTCTCTTGTGCCTTTGTGATTGCCATTTTTTTAATAGAGTACATTAGTACACTCATGGCCAAAATATTTGAACACACTTTCTTAGTACTTTCTATTCATCAGATACTATTGATGTTTTGAAACCCTTGTCACAATAGCATGCCATAATGAATATCATGGTTGTCATCATTTACCAGTGATTCATGGGTTGTAGGATGTTGCACACTAGCTTTATACAAAATTTACTGAGGATTCATTCATCTTGGGTAAAATTTGCATGCACATTCTTTCAGGTAACGATTCAATCTTAATAATCCATCTTAAGCTTTAGGAGTTGCACTAATATAAAAATTAAACAAGAATATGTCCAAAAGACATAATGCCCCATCTTGCAACATTTATTCTTTCTGCAATCACTAAAGCAGCACTAGGTGCACCTACCATCCCAATATGGTTGCTATGGCACTTGTCAGTAAGTGGGAATGGACTTTAACCATTATTCTGTAAGGTTTCATCCATGCGGAAAATGTAGGTCACAGTCAGCATCCGAAGCATGCATTATGCTTAGCATCACTAGGTGCACCTACCATACCAATATGGTTGCTATAGCACTTGTCATTAGGAAGGAACGGACTTTAACCATTCTTCAATAAGTGGTCATTCATTCGGAAAATATAGGTCACAGCCAGCATCCGAAGCATGCATTGTGCTAAGCATCACTAGGTGCACCTACCACACAAATATGGTTGAAACAAACAAAAAAGTTTTTTGGCCGGAATAAGACCTAAGTTCACAGAGTCACTAGAGCGTGAAAATGGGGTCAGGGTCACGCAGCATGGTAACAGTTGCGTAGACCATAACCTAAACTGTCTGTAAACCTAATATCAGATGCCTAGCTAATATACTTTTCCAGCAATTCATCGTCCACAAAAATCTTACAAAAAGGTTTACGGCCTGAAAAAAGACCTAAGTTCACAGAGTCACTGGAGCGTGAAAATGGGGTCAGGGTCACAGGACATGGTGACAGTTGCGTAGACCATTACCTGAACTGTCTGTATACCAAATATCAGATGCCAAGCTAATATACTTTTCTAGCAATTCATCGTCCACAAAAGTCTTACAAAAAAGTTTACGGCCTGAAAAAAGACCTACGTTCACAGAGTCACTGGAGCGTGAAAATGGGGTCAGGGTCACACGGCATGGTGACAGTTGCGTATACCATAACCTGAACTGTCTGTATACCAAATATCAGATGCCTAGCTATTATACTTTTCAATCAATTCATTGTCCACAAAAGTCTTACAAAAAAGTTTACGACACGGACGCCTCCGTCAAGTAATACCTATGTCTTGCCTTCCGCGACTATTCGTCGCAGGCGAGACAAAAATGGTCACCAAGTCTAAGTAAAAAAAAAATCGTTTAGTAAAAATTTTTAAGACTATGGTATTTTTCAAAAAATGCTGCCATATATGTAATTTTAACAAACATAAGACAAATAACATTTTGTCAATACACCTATTTTAGTTCTTTTGTAATGGAAAAATGCACTACCAAACTTCTTTAAATGGTTAAACAAACATATCAAAATTTCAATTTTCAAATAGAAACCAAGTGTCTACAGACCACTACAACAATGACATCAAGCAATTAATAATTAATTGCCATAGCATAATGCAATCACTTTTAAATTGGTGTGGTATAAATGTAACTAAACAAATGGTCAAAGACAGAATGGCCGGATTTCATTTAACGGGAAGTAGATTTAACGGGAAGTAGATGAGCAAAAGGCCTGAAATCAATACCCACGTTATGTGTCCCCACCCTGATGCTGTTTACCAAATATCAAGTGGCTGTGATAAGTAGTTTCTGAGAAAACTGTTACGAAAACTTCTTCCTCGCCCGCCCGACATTCACCATTTTATAACCTGGATTTTTCATTCTGGGAAATCTGGCCAAATATATTTACCTATATCAAAATGCAAAATCCTAGTGGGATCCATGTGATGAATAGGCCCACAGCAGCTGTAAGCTTGTCAGTAAAAGTCTACTAATAAGACTTCAAAAACCTGACATGGGGACTGGGATGTGTGACCAAGGTGGTTGAATGGGGCAGCCCTGTCAAAATGAATGCTGGAGTTGTCAGGATAACCTGACCACAAAGGAGTATGTTCACAAAGGCCTATAATTGGCCCTGTAATTGGTCTGATTTTTCATTTTCAAGAAATTTTAATGAATGCATTGGAAATAATTCACAGAATACCTATATTTAACAAATACAATAGTTTACTAGTGATAAAATTGTGCTGTTTCCTTCTATGACACCCTTAATATGAGAAAGAAATAGGAAAATCTTCTTTTTTGTCGATTTTTTACCCCTTTTTACCCCTATTGTGTCAAAATCAAAAGTGGCCGCATGCTCTGACCAACATAGATTTTTGTTTATCAATTTATTACTTAAAAGTGAATATTTAAACCAAAAAAATATTTTGGTCAGAGTATGCGGCCAACATTATATTCACCATTTTTTATAGAAAAAGAGGCTAAATATGTCAAAAATAGCGATTTTTAGCGAACTTTAAGGGTTTCTGTTGTACATGTACATGAAAGTAATTAATTCATGCACAATTTATGTCATTTTATAAAGTATAGAGTCTTATGACCATTCAAGCAGAATTATTTTGTAGCTGTCTCGAATTTGAAATTTAGGGCCGTTTTTGGCCCTTTCCGAACATACTCCTTTTAGTGGTGCATTGTGTTGGGAAAAATATCATACCCCTCTCATGTAAAAGAACCCTGCTGCAGATCTCAGTAAGAGATTGACCTGTAGGATTTCCATGCTGAAGGCTAAATTGTCTGTCCCTACCCATCACTACTTTTTCCAGTGACAAACAACACAATCCTTCCTGATTGGCCTTGTGTCCCCCTTTCTGAATTTTATGCATTTTATTTAGACCATGCAGAACAGCGAGCAGTGCCTTCTGGCCTTGTATGGTCAAATTGTACAGGCAGACATTCAAGTACTCATGGCCGTACCTAGGGTAAAATAAATAGTGGGGCAAACCTGAAATGTAAAGTCTTATGCCAAGATTGCCAACAGGCACATTAACTTGGCACAATGGGTGTATTATTACGATCAGGAACTGCTTATCCTTACAGAGCTCCTGGGTTCGACCTCTTTGCTGAGTGAGTTTGTTTTGATGGTTGCAGATAAGTCATTTCTGTGTTTTGTTATGTTTTGTGGGTTGTTTTTGTGTAATTGGCTTTGGGCTTATGGTACTTCTTAGCTTATTGGAATGAAAAGAAAACAGCTTGAACTGTTTTCAGATTCTTCTGTATGGTATGTTAAAGTCTTTGATGTCACATTAATTGAAAACGGTATAGGCAGAGTGACTAACTTTGTATAAGAATTTTAGTTTTAATCACATTCACTAACATAACAACAGATAAACATAATCACATGATGCTTCACGATTGATTCTCTTTTTAAAAAAATCTGAAAAATACGTGATTATCAACCAGAATCAAGTTATCCTAAGAGTTCAGTATCTTCTTGAACAACTTAAAAATATAAATAGATTTATAAAGGTAAGACCAAAACAATAGGGATATTTGTTGTTTGCATCAATCCTGATTGAGTTTAGGTCTCTTATAGTGTAAATAATTTTTCAGCATCCATGTCTTTTGAATCTCTTACACACACATACTAATATCACAGAGCTATCTATTTAGATTTGACTTTGATGCCTTTGGCTATCCGTTGAACTTGTGCAGGGTCATTAATAGGAAATGTTTTAGGTATAGGTCCTTGTCCTGCTTTTCTGAATTTCATAGCATCTGCTCTCATTCTATTCTGTACTTCATTTGTAACCTTAGCGTTAGCATAACCTGAAATATACAAAATACTTTATTGTTAGCAAAACCTGTAAAAGACATGACACCTTAGCGCTAGCATAACCTATCAAATACATGACACCCTCTGTTAAATACACGACACCATTGTTAAAATACATGACAACTTAGCATTAGTAAAATCTATAAATTACATGACACCTAAGCATTAGCTTAAATACATGACACCTTAGCATTAGCAAAACCTATAAAATACATGACACCTTAGCATTAGCATAATCTCTTGAATACATGACACCTTAGCATTAGCATAACCTGTTGAATACATGACACCTTAGCATTAGCAAAACCTATAAAATACATGACACCTTAGCATTAGCATAACCTGTTGAATACATGACACCTTAGCATTAGCATAACCTATCAAATACATGACACCCTCTGTTAAATACATGACACCATTGTTAAAATACATGACAACTTAGCATTAGTAAAATCTATAAATTACATGACACCTAAGCATTAGCTTAAATACATGACACCTTAGCATTAGCAAAACCTATAAAATACATGACACCTTAGCATTAGCATAATCTCTTGAATACATGACACCTTAGCATTAGCATAACTTGTTGAATACATGACACCTTAGCATTAGCATAATCTGTTGAATACATGACACCTAAGCATAAGCAAAACCTATCAAATACATGACACATAACCTGTAGAATACATGACATCTTAACTTCAGCATAAATTGTAAAATGCCAGATTACTTTGTATTTAAGCATAACTTGTAAAATACATGAAACCTTTACTTTAAAAAAACCTTGAGAAAACATGACATCAGTGGTTATTTCACCTGATCATGATGATATCAACATCAATTTTTTATAATCATTTATAAAGTGTATTTTTTTTTGGGGGGGGGGGGGTGGCAATGCATATTGCTTTTGTTTAGATTCCAGTTTGCACGGCAAAGATGAAGTTGACTATCAATATCTTACTAATGGACAGTACACTTTACCATTTTTTGCATTCTTATGTCTTTGATTTTCAAAAGGGCCCTGGGTGCTGTTTCATAAAGCGATCGCTAATTAACGTGCTCGTTATCCCATACAAATCTAATGGGCTTACGTGCATGTTAGGGTAACGATCGCTTTATGAAACGGCACCTTGAAGTTGCTTTTTGTTTTGTGAGTGGTCATTTATGCAAAAAATACAGGTCACAGCCAACATCCAAAGCATGCATTGTGCTTAGTACCACTAGGTCATTTACCATACCAATATGGTTTATGTGGCATTTGCCAGTAAGCATGAATGACCTTTCTTATTATTTGTATTATATTTCCTTACAAGTTATAACTTCAACACAACATATACATATATATAGTCCTAAGCAACCTTTAATATACATACTCTCTCTGAAACCCTCAACAAATCCTTTTTTCTTTGCATTAGCTGCTGATGCAGGCATAGCATCTGGTATACCAAAGAATTTTTTTACTGGTGGAATCTTTAGAAACAAAACTTGTATCAGCGAAAATGTATTGGATGTTAACCAGTACACACACATGGCCTGAAAAAAGAAAAAAAAAAACAGATAAGATTTTATTTTAAAAGTAACATTAAAATAGAAATACAAAAGGAGACTCACACTTCCTTTTGAACTTTATATTGAACAAGAGTTAACACTAAAGTATTGCTCGCCTGTCGGCACCATCTGAAACAATAATTCTTTCTTACTTCCACAATATTTTGAATTTATAAGGATTTTCAATTTATGAGATCAAAAAGTGTTAATAGAACTTAAACATTACTATTATATGCAATAAAAATAATCAAAGCCACTTAACCAGAAAATCAAGGTCATGGTCAAAAGATGGGGATGCAACTGTGCTAAGCTACTACTGGGGCTTATGCATACCAAGTTTCATCAACCTAGGACCTATAGTTTTTGAGATATGGAGGTGCTAAAAAAACCTTACCCAAAAAGTTAACACCACCCCGCCGCCGGTAAAGTAACACCTATGTCCCACTCTGCTAGTCTGCTTCACAAGCAAGACAAAAATGACCAATCACCCATGAAAGAAATGATACAGATGATCATTATTTATCTTTTCAAAATTAAATCAAATTGAAATTTGCACCTTACATTATATAAATGAGATGATTGTTCCTTTTCTGTTTTATGAATAATTTTCTTGGAGACCTGTGTCAGAGGTTCAATTCCTAAGTAATTAAATTCTTGAACCCTGTACATTGGTAGCCCAATATGGACCACAAAATTTAAGCAGTGGTATAAAAACATACCACTTGGAACACAGCAAGTAGAAACCACTGGTCACATTGAGGGTAGCTCTGTGTTGGCTGTTTTCCATTGTAGATTTCTATATTGCCACTGATTTATAGTACAGAATACCATTAGGGCTATTCCAGAATTAATTGTATGGGGTTGGGGGGTTGGAAGGCACTATAATTCAAATTGTATGGGTGGTGGTATTTTTACATATTTCTCAAATGTAACATAAAGGGGAAAAAAAATTAAATTTTATGCATGGTGGGTATAAAAAAAATGCTTTCGGACCATCCCCCCCCCATATATTTATTTCTTGGATAGCCCTTATTTACTTTATCTGAACAGGGGTTAAAAAATTTTCTAATACCTTACTAGCCAAGGGCTTATCAGCACTAGAAAACCACTAGCCCGACAGAAGGATCAACTAGCCCAAGGAAAATCTGACACTAGCCAAAGTATGATGCAAAGCTCAATCTATACATGTAGATTTGGTACATGTATTTATGTTATTAATTCTTTTTCTTTTATTTTATAAAAATGCATCAGATGCATTTATGTCGCTTTTAAAGTTAAAGAAAAGCAGGTAAATTCAAACAGGAACTTTAAACTTGTTTTAAAATGTTCCTGATTCAAGAAAGTAGGTAGCAGACACAGATTGCAACAAGCTTCAGTTAGCTTGATGTCAGTGTGGCAGGGAATCTAGGGGGCACTCAGGGCCCCAGAGACTCTGGACATAAAAATTGCAAAAAATCCATCATCCTGGGGTTCTCTTGTACCTTCTTCACACCTTGGCACTTTCTTGTATCATAGAACACTTTCATAACAGTTTTTATGGCATTTCAGTCCCCTATCATAATTTTCCCCTTATAATAAATGTGGCCGTCGATCTTTTTCATTAAACTTTCAGACTGATTTTAAAATAAATTCAGGAGACTTTTACCTTTTTAAGAGTAAAACTACCTTTATTTAAGTTTGGAAAGGTGATTGTAATTGTCTATCATAATTTTCCTCCCAAGGAAATAACCCAATGTGAAATCGAAAGTATGGGATATTGCACTTAAATCAATTGTACCACCCCCCAGTACCAGATAATGACGATGAAAATAGACAGCACTGCGGGACATAGATTAAATCAATTGTGTTATCCCCCCCTACCAGGCAATGACGATAAATTGCGAGACATGAATGATTTGGGTGATTTAATCAATAGTGATATCCCCCAGTACCGGTTAATGGCGATAATAATAGATCTAGGTTTTTCATAGTTTTATTTATAGCACAAATTAAGTCAACCATAATTTTTAACTAGCCCGTCGGGCGTAGGTGGTTGTAAACTTTGGTAGCCCAAATATGATTTTTACTAGCCCCGGGCGTCGGGCTAGTGGATTTTTTAACCCCTGCTGAATGAAATCAACTTACAGATGGAAAATTACAGACAAACAACATGCCCAGAACAGGAAATGCCCTCATAACCCACTTCATGACGTGTGTCTGTTGGCTGGCTGCTACACCTTCAGCTCCAATCTAGAATACAAGAATCACAATATTTGTTCATATCTTATTCTTTATGACCTCATAAACCATTTCATAACATGTGTCTAATAGCTCAAAACTACCATGGAGAGTCACTTTATATTCAATATTTGACCTCAAGCATAAAAAAAACACTCTGAGCATAAAGTTACTAAGATACCTTCTTTGGCTATTATTTTACAACTTAGTAGTGAAGTAAATGTGTATTTGAATAATCAAAAAATTTGGCAGACAAAACAAGGGGTTGCACTAAGTCGTGCTAAGCATACCCCCACTCGGCCATTCAGAAAACAGGAAGTAGATGACCGACTGACCTAGAAAGGGGAGGCACGATACAGCTCATCATGCTAAAGCTGAATACCAAATTTGAAATCAATCCCTTCTCTAGAAGCTGAGAAATCTGTTACGAAAAATTGTCTTTTTTTTACCCATAAAATGTCTAAGTCAGCTAGGAAAACAGGAAGTAGATGATGGACTGACCTGGAAAGGGGAGGCACGGTATAACTAATCATGTTGAAGCTGTGTACCAAATTTGAAACCAATCCATCCAGTAGAAGCCGAGAAAACTGTTACGAAAAATTTCACTTTTCAAATTTTTTACCCTTAAAAGTCTAAGTCGGCTCAAAAAACAGGAAGTAGATGATGGACTGACCTGGAAAGGGGAGGCACGGTATAACTCATCATGCTGAAGCTGTGTACCAAATTTGAAACCAATCCATCCAGTAGAAGCCGAGAAATCTGTTACGAAAAATTTCACATTTCAATTTTTTTTTCCCTAAAAAAGTCTAAGTCGGCTTTGAAAACAGGAAGTATATGATGGACTGACCTGGAAAGGGTAGGCATAGTATAACTCATCATGCTGAAGCTGTGTACCAAATTTGAAACCAATCCATCCAGTAGAAGCAGAAATATTGAACCGGACGGACGGACGGACAGATGGACGGACGGACAAGGTGATTGCAATATAGCCCCCTCTCTTACGAGTGGGGGTATAATTAAAATTGCAACAACAACAAGATATATTTCAGTTCATCATCAACAGATTTCAATGACAAGGGATACCTGAAGTGTTTATAATATTCCTTGACACACATATCCCGATAATGAATTCGGAAAAGAGCTATTTAATCTATTTGATCATCTTAGTAATGACCTCTCACCCATACTGTAACAACAACTGTAATCATAGTGATGACCTCTCACCCCTACTGTAATAACTAATAGAAGAAAATGAGATGTGGAATAAGTGTACGCGACACAACCTACATTATAAACGTATATTTTAAATATCCACAATGGAAAACAGCCAGCAGCCTTCAATGTGACCAGCGGTCGCTGCTCGCTGTTTTTCAATTGGCCCCTGGATTGAAAATAAAATACACATGATTCAAGCCCAATCCCAAAGTGCATTGAAAGACCCTCTTCTTGACAAAAAACAATTAACAAAAATTCGACTAAATACAAACATAAGCTTTGATAAAGATTCCTGGCTTAGGACAGGCACATTAAAATGTGGCGGGGTTAAACTAGTTTTTTGGCGCCAACCTTCCCCCTAATGATAATCAATAACAAAGCACAAACTAACACACAGTAAAAATCAAATCGATAGAAGTTCAATTCAACAAGAGAGTATCTGAGACAAAAGGACAACAGGTAATTAACGGAACGTAAGGATACTCTCTTGAGAACACTCGAAGTTACTGACAGCTAGCTAAGAAGCATCCATCGACTGATGTAAAAAAATCAAGTATGTCGATTTTAAATCCGACACAACACGTCAAACACTTGATTTGATGATGCATCATCACACAAAACCGAATTATTAATGTAACCATATTAATGACCTCTCACCTCTACTGTTATAGCTAATGTACTCATAGTAATAAGTGGCAACAAAAAGGTAGAGTCAGGTATACACAGGTCTGTGAACCACAGTATACCTCCGGTCTGTAGACTCTCCACTGGTAAGTTCACCATATGTCTTAGTCCAATAAACCATGACAGAAAGATGGGCAACTGAAAAAAAAAATCAAGTGTTTCAATTTCTATAAAGGGTTGAGTTAAGGTTCTTAAAACAATGGATTACATATTGTGGTCAGTGTCAATGCCAGGTGGAAAAAACTAGAGCATCTCAAGGAAACCACTGACCACATTATCAACAGATTAGCTAGTCTTTTATTTCATAAGTTACAAATTTTAATAATACCAGTTCTACAAATATTATGTGATTTTAAACATACTATAAATTTTTAAATATTACATGTATTAGTGAAGCGAATATTTTCTAGCAACCTAATTTATTTGCACTTTCCATTCATTTCTGTACTTTGCATTTCAATGAAGTAAATATTGTCAACATAATTATTCAAAATTTGGAAGGAAATGTCACACGCTCATAGATGCCATTTTCAGAATCAACCACAGAATTTACCACATCATTTGCCAAAAGTAAATTTAAAGTTTTTGAAAGAACACTATGATAATCAAGTTGAAACATTTCTTTCAATTTTTTTCTTCCTTTTCCTTTTCAAATAAAGCAAATTGAATAATTATTCTGTGCTTGCAGCAAGGCAGGCAATGCCTACATCACTATGTAGCAGACAGAACATGCTTGTAAAAGTGTTGTATTCATGATTTTTCATGGTCAGGCAGAAAGCAAATTTGATTTTTGAGGATGAGCTATTACAGGGGTTTGTATAAAAAAATTGTCAAAACAATGGCTTCATGAAACTACAAATATAAAATTCATTCTAAATCCTCGAAATATTGATGCCTACAAATCTAAGTATTTTTGCAATAATTGATTGATGATGATGACACAAATGTCCTACATACATTTACATGTGTACATCACATTTAACTAATTTGACATCACCATAATTACCTGTGGCAGAGAAAGGAAGAACATTACTTGATATAGTTTAATTTATTTGATCAGCTTAATTATATGGGCTCCATATCATGCATATAATTATGTTAAAAGGTAAAAAGGTAAGATTTTTTATCGTCGGTGAGTACACATCAGTGATGTGATGTGTATACAAGTCAAACAATTAAAAATAAGCTCTGAAGAGCTTTTGACCGACGGCAAGATTAACGACCCTTTGGCTAATATGAGGCCCTTGCATGGTCGCCAGGCTAATTTTGACATAATTATGTATTAGTGTTATATGCTCTTATATTCATTTAGTGTACTGTGGATTCATTTATTTTCGTGGGTACCAATTTTTGTGGTTGAGTGAAAAAGTATCAGTTTGTGGATTCTTTAATTCGTGGTTCTAAAGTCTCCACCATATAGATCAATGTTAAATTTACTTTTCATGAGGAATCAAATTTTGTTGGTTAATGCCACCCACGAAAACCACGAAAATTGATGCCCAACAAATAATGATGAAACCACAGTATTTAAAAATAAAATCCCTCTGCTGACTCTTGAATTGACAAAATGCAGCAAAAATTATTGTATAAACTTTGTTATAATTTTGATTGAGTTAAATTACCTGTGCTAGTGGCAGGAACATATTTCTGAAGAACTTGATATCATTTTTCTTTACATAATCTTGAATCTCTACAGCAAGCCTGGCAGCTGAAAATAAAGGTGATCATTATGTTAAATGTTCTATGTGGAGAAACATGTCTTTTGTTGACAATTTTAGGATTGGTTTTCAATTGTGTACATTATATTCTTGATCTAGGACCAATTGCAAAGCAGCGAGCAGTGAACACTGGTCACATTGAAGGTTGGTGGATGTTTGTATCAATTTTTAGATTTTAAAATTGCCAGTGATTTATGTATGTTTAGTCCTGAACACATATTCCTCATTATTTTCTATATATCAAGCTGATAATTTTTTGTCTTTTATCAAACTGTATATAGGTATAAGATTTTATTCATAATAGTTATGCTAATCATTTTAGGAAATTTATATAAACAAGGGGTTGCACTAAGTGGTGCTAAGCATACCCCCACTTGACCATTCAGAAAACAGGAAGTAGATGACCGACTGACCTGGAAAGGGGAGGCACAGTACAACTCATCATGCTAAAGCTGTATACCAAATTTAAATCAATCCCTTCTGTAGAAGCCAAGAAATCTGTTACGAAAAATTGTCTATTTTTGACCCATAAAAAGTCTAAGTCGGCTCGGAAAACAGGAAGTAGATGATGGACTGACCTGGAAAGGGGAGGGTCGGTATAACTAATCATGCTGAAGCTGTGTACCAAATTTGAAACTAATCCATCCAGTAGAAGCCAAGAAATCTGATACGAAAAATTTCACATTTCAAATTTTTACCCTAAAAAGTTTAAGTTGCCGCGGAAAACAGGAAGTAGATGATGGACTGATCTGGAAAGGGGAGGCACTGTATAACTCATCATGTTGAAGCTGTATACCAAATTTGAAATCAATCCATCCAGTAGAAGCCGAGAAATCTGTTACGAAAAATTTCACATTTCAAATTTTTTACCCTAAAACAGTCTAAGGCTCGGAAAACAAGAAGTAGATGATGGACTGACCTGGAAAGAGGAGGCATGGTACAATTCATCATGCTGAAGCTGTGTACCAAATTTGAAATCAATCCATCCAGTAGAAGGAGAGAAATTGAACCGGACGGACAGACAGACGGACAAGGTGATTGCAATATAGCCCCCTCTCTTACGAGTAGGGGTATAAACAAGACCAATCGATGTCTGGCCCTGCGTCGCACGGCAAAACATTGAACCCTGTACGTTCTAGGCCCAATATGGACAGTCAAAATATTTTGACACTTGCATCCTATGGTGGACTTACAAAGCATATTTGTCACATGCCGCCCAATATTGTAAAAATAGACAAAAAAATAGTTTCTATTTTTTTCCCTTTTGGTCCCCTTATTGCTAAACAGAAAAGGTGGGTCAAGAAAAAATTGTATCCTCCATTTTGTATCCAATATATGACCAAAATTAACTTGTAAAAAAGAATTTCTAAATCGGACCGTAAATAAAATAATTTTGTCTCATTTTTGCCCCTTTTGGGCCCCTCGTTCCTAATCAAAGAGAGAGGGGACACCCAAAATCATCCCCACCCTTTAATTAATGGTGAGTAACACTACTGTAAAGTTTCATAGCATTTGGTCAACCAAAACAAGTTATTGTGGAAACAAATAAAAAAGTTGCTTTTTTGGCCCCTTTAGGACCCTTAGTTTCTAAACGAAAAAAGAAGGGACACCCAAAATCAGCCCAACGGTTCCTTTCATGGTAAGTATCATTACTGTAAAGTTTCATAGCATTTGGTCAACCAGAACAAAAGTTGTTGTGGAAAAAATTTTAAAAGTCGCTTTTTTGGCCCCCTTTGGGCCTCTAATTTCTAAACGAAAAAAGAAGGGACACCCAAAATCAGCCCAACCCTTCCTTTTATGGTAAGTAACATTACTGTAAAGTTTCTTAGCATTTGGTCAACCAGAACAAAAGTTATTGTGGAAACAAATAAAAAAGTAACTTTTTTGGTCCCTTTAGGGCCCCTAATTTCTAAACAAAAACAAGCATTCTGAGAGTATTGCAAAACAATACATAGTCCCCTACCGGCCTCATATTTCAGTCACTGGTAACAATTTGTCAAACAAATGAATACCTAAACTTGATCAGTTTATTATCTAAAAGGAACAATAAAAAAGTGTAGAAAAGAAAATTGCAATGGATTTTCTAACTTACTGAAATTTTAGTGAATTTTCAAAGTTCAAAGGGCCATAACTCCCATAAAAATTTGTGGACCGACACGAAACTCAAACTCGATCTGTAACTCATCAAGGTAAACTCACATACCAAAAATCAGTTCATTATCTATAAGCGTTTAGAAAAAAAGTGAGGAAAACTGAAATTTTCGTGAATTTTCAAAGTTCAACGGGCCATAACTCCCATAAAAATTTGTGGACCAGCACGAAACTCGAACTTGTTCTGTAACTCATCAAGGTAAAGTCACATACCAAAAATCAGTTCATTATC
This sequence comes from Arcuatula senhousia, assembly GCA_963971305.1. Taxonomy (NCBI): domain Eukaryota; kingdom Metazoa; phylum Mollusca; class Bivalvia; order Mytilida; family Mytilidae; genus Arcuatula; species Arcuatula senhousia. The sequence goes on from OZ020306.1 coordinate 8,360,101, forward strand.
TATAAGCGTTTAGAAAAAAAGTGCGGAAAACTGAAATTTTAGTGAATTTTCAAAGTTCAAAGGGCCATAACTCCCATAAAAATTTGTGGACCAGCACGAAACTCAAACTTGATCTGTAACTCATCAAGGTAAAGTCACATACCAAAAATCAGTTCATTATCTATAAGCGTTTAGAAAAAAAGTGCGGAAAACTGAAATTTTAGTGAATTTTCAAAGTTCAAAGGGCCATAACTCCCATAAAAATTTGTGGACCAGCACGAAACTCAAACTTGATCTGTAACTCATCAAGGTAAAGTCACATACCAAAAATCAGTTCATTATCTATAAGAGTTTAGAAAAAAAGTGCGGAAAACTGAAATTTTAGTGAATTTTCAAAGTTCAAAGGGCCATAGCTCCCATAAAAATTTGTGGACCGGCACGAAACTCAAACTTGATCTGTAACTCATCAAGGTTAACTCACATACCAAAAATCAGTTCATTATCTATAAGCATTTAGAAAAAAAGTGAGGAAAACTGAAATTTTAGTGAATTTTCAAAGTTCAAAGGGCCATAACTCCCATAAAAATTTGTGGACCGGCACGAAACTCAAACTTGATCTGTATCTCATCAAGGTAAAGTCACATACCAAAATCAGTTCATTATCTATAAGAGTTTAGAAAAAAAGTGCCGAAAACTGAAATTTTAGTGAATTTTCAAAGTTCAAAGGGCCATAACTCCCATAAAAATTTGTGGACCGGCACGAAACTCAAACTTGATCTGTATCTCATCAAGGTAAAGTCACATACCAAAAATCAGTTCATTATCTATAAGCGTTTAGAAAAAAAGTGCGGAAAACTGAGGCGTGACAGACGGACAGACGGACAGACAGACGGACGGACAGAGCGCAAACCTATAGTCCCCTTCGGCTTTCGCCGGTAGGGGACTAAAAAGAGGGGACACCCAAAATCAGCCCAACCCTTCTTTTTATGGTAAGTAACATTACTGTAAAGTTTCATAGCATTTGGTCGACCAGAACAAAAGTTATTGTGGAAAAAAATTAAAAAGTCGCTTTTTTGGCCCCTTTTGGGCCCCTAATTTCTAAACCAAATTATAAAATGACCCCAAAAGGGGAGGTGCACATCTTCAATATATCTGTAATCACTGTGTAAAATTTCAGAAAGATCTAGTGTTTGGTTTTTGAGATTCAGATTACACAAGACAGACACCCCATAGCGGGACAGACGGACGGACGGACAGACGGAGTGACCCGGCTACTAGACCTGCTTTCGCCTTCGGCAACGCAGGTAAAAAATCTACTAGTAGGATATTGAGCAATATAATAATTTTTATTGAACACAAGGAGAAGCTTTGACAAAAATATATGTCACCAAACATCACTCAAGTTACAATCATTGTTAATGTCATGTCTTTGTCATTCTAAGAGTTCAATTCATGTTCAATCTGTATTCATGTCTTTCTCAGCAAAGTACTAGACATAACTCCCCTAGACTGGTGTCCTAACCAGATGTTTTTTCTAAGCAAAGTACAAGACATTATTCCCCTAGACTGGTGTCGTAACCAGTTGTCTTTCTCAGCAAAGTACTAGACACATTTCCATGTCTGGTGTCGTAACCAGTTGTCTTTCTCAGCAAAGTACTAGACACATTTCCCTGTCTGGTGTCGTAACCAGTTGTCTTTCTCAGCAAAGTACTAGACACATTTCCCTGTCTGGTGTCGTAACCAGTTGTCTTTCTCAGCAAAGTACTAGACACATTTCCCCTAGACTGGTGTCGTTACCAGGAGTACAAATGAAACTATGTATCGCTATTACTTACTCGTGACTTGATCCCCCCTTCGCCTTGCAGCATTCATCTGTTCCTGCATCTTTTGGATATAAGGCATATGATTTGTCATTTTAATCATGTGTTTCCTTGAAGTTATCACCAGTGGAAAAATCAGTAGACGAACACAAACTGTAGCTAAGAAAATAGAAACAAACACATGTATATCTATACTAAAAAAGAACTTTGAATCAGTCTTTAAAACTCACTTTGTAATGTTTGCAATGCATAAAAATAATGTTCTGATATTTATCTTTTATATGTTAATGTCTCATTGTATATTGCCCACTCTAAGAATAATAAAGTTTTTACTCCTACCGTCATGATTGTAATACTTGATCTTACTATAACAAAGATAAACCTACGTTCACAAGCTGTCTTTGTTTGTGAATTTTGTAATGAAGAAAACAAATTATGATTTTGATATTGTCTTGATTGTGGTAAAAACTTTTTGTCCATTTTGTTTTTCCTTTGTTAATATGTTACTAGAAACTGATAATCATGATAAAATTACCTGAAATGTTTAGTACTGTTTGCATATATTTATAAGACTAGTGTTTTGTGCTTAATAACAGTATTCTATATTTGTGTAATTGTAATTTTGAAAGTATTGTTTTGATCACATTTAGATTTAACTTAAACTATGTAGTTAGTACATGTACTTCTCTAGAAAATATATTTCAGGTGTCTTGAACCTTTAATAATCTATTTATAATACACCACACATAATCACATTTCATATCATGAAAGCCAACTAAAAGAACATCAAAATGATCCTTTCTCTAGTAAGTTTTTGGATACAAAAAGATTATTCTAAAAAACATCCATACCAATCATAATAGCACCCCACCATGGGACACCTATATCTACATGTAAGGCTTCTAATGCCATCTGTACAAATCCTGATGGTGTATAATGATTGAGTCCCAAACTAGCAAACGTGGGTTCACCTATGGCGTTCAGTGTATCAGAGAGAGTAAGAGATTCTGGGGGTGGCAAAGGAGGTTCTGGGATGTAATCTGTCGGTGGTATGCTCTGAAACATAAAAAAAAACTGTTTCATTAAAAACAAGAACAAAAGACATGTATGAATATAGCCCCACCTAGCAACATGAGAAATCTTTATCCTTAAGGCAAACCTGATTTAAGTAATGTTGCTGCAAGGTAAAGTCACAGCTTAAAACTCCCCAGTCAGTCTGATATAGGATAGAGGAATGGACCTGAATACTATATGCCATTCTACTTTTGTAGGTGGTGCAAAAAAAGTATGCTGTATTGAAACTTTCTTCAGCTTTCATTCCCAAGATTTCAAATTGTTTTATAAATGTTATATGTAAGTTGTAGTGGCAATCGTGAAAATTCTTATATAGTTAATACTGGATGTAAAAAGTGTATTGGCTTCCTAATGTGAGCAATGGGTTATATTTCTCTTAAAGAATACAAGATTTAATTTCAATCTTATATATAAAAACTTTCAAATGTTCATTTGTTGTGAGTTTTTTTTTTCCCATTGTTTATAGAGTGAACATGTATTTTATCGTGTAAATTGTGTATTTTAGTACAAAATAGACAATGATAAAATCTTGCTTGAGAACTTACAGCAGCATTATCTGTACTGTTGAATCTCTGTATAAATACTGCACATATCTGAGGATTCCTTGTCTTCCACAGTCCTGGCAATCTAGTGTACCCATTGGTTGATAGCACATGATGAAATCTTACATTTGTCTACAAAACAAAATTGTTTTTTTTTTTTACATCATTGAATGTATGAAAATTGGCTAGCTTCAGCTAACCAACAAATAACTACCAAACTTGACGTTTTGCATATTTTAATTTGAACCACTATTCTGGATTTAAACTGCTCATAGCCTTAAAAGGATGATATTAATACTGTGACCATAAGTAGCCATGCAGAGCTTAAACTATTTCACATAGCATCCAGCTCTTTTATGAAAGATTTGTGAAAGACCATTCAGATTCCTCAAAGTGAATAATTTATAAATATCCTTATTTATTCATTTGTGTACATGTTCATGCTCTATGTTTAATTTAATTTTTTTTCTCTATATGAAATGTTTATGACAGAATCATAAAAGTAACAACAGGGTATTTGAATGTCAGAGTCTTAAAAGACAGAATCGGTTGACACAAAAACATGTACTTTTATTTACAAAGAAACTGAAAAACATATATGTCTTTAACGTGCAAAGAGCGTTGCTCTCACCACATACAGTACACTCAGAGAGGATTGATTCTCATACTCTGATTTCAGTGTCCAGTGATTCACAGAGTTTCACAGAGTAAACTCTTAAAATTCTCCAAGGAATTTCTCCCACCTGGGAGAAATTTATTACCTTTTTCAGAGTATTTTGGAGTTGTTTATTACCTTGTGTATTATAATCATTTTCACTTGACAAGAAAGACAGGAAATAGGTGCTACTTCAAAAAGTTTTCAAGGCAATAAAAAACTCCAAGCTTGGAGTAATTTATGACCCTTTGGAGGGAGTACTCCTAAAACCCTCCTAGATTTTTATGGCTTTTCTTGGAGTTTCCTGGAGTCATTAAAAAATTTCCCTCCGAAATCAGAGTATGAGAATCAGTCCTCTCTGAGTGTACTGTACCAGACAAACTTTTTCATCCCTTCCAAAGGACTAGCATCGTTTCTTGAGACCATCCAGATCCTTACAAATGGTGTCAAGAGAAAGTCAGAAATTATTTCATGAAATTTTCACCCCTGACAAGGATAAAACCATGAACTTTTGGCAATATTTGAAGGTCCTATGAACAGGTCTCAGTGATTTTCATCAACTATTCTTCCAACTTTGTCAAATTTAGACCTGATGACAGTGTAAGTGATGTACATGTTTGTTGCAATTTTAGAATATCATGTCTTTATTCATTATTCTATGTTGCATTGTTAACCAATTACCAGTATAATGTAGTTAAACTATGTTCAAATAATTCTGTTTTCCTCTTTCATACAATGTATATTGGTTTTTTTATTTAATAGCAACCTTAAATATATGTACGATAGAATTGCCGAAACTGTCAACAAACTTATTTACAAACATCACAATCATTAAATGAATGAATACTATGTACATGCACATGATCTGGTACATTACTGAAAGAATGACCAATTTAATGTAGAAATGCAACTTTGGCGGTGGGCAGGTGTTAATCCCAATCACTGGAAATAGTGTACATATACATATGTATGATTGTGTATCATACTTGGACCAAAATGGTCTGACAGATCTAACAACAAACTAATCATGATGTACCGTATTGTGTACAACTTAGTAGAAATCCCAGCTGCACAAGACTTACAGCCAGCAAAACTGAGCACAAGAGGGAAAACGCTATGATACATCATCCCGTTCTGCAGAACAGATATCTATCGGCATTTTAACTTCCTATCAACAGTCAGACTTTGGAATCAGTTGCCTGAATACCTGGCCACTTCCAAGACCCTGGACACATTTAAGTCCGGGCTTGCCATGACAGAATAGATTTCGCACAGTTTTAAATGTTTTTTTATTAAGTAGAACACTGTTTTCAGACTTCAGTTACACATCACTGCAAAAAGTCCACACACATGACATCCCCTATATATATGCCCAGCACCACAGTGTGATGATGCTTCAAGGAAGATGACCATTAGCAAGTAGGTGAGAGAAGCAGAGGTACCAAAGGGCATCTCACACGACACAAATCTAAAAATCAAATAGCCCCCACACTGATTACCGTAGATCCTCTTCTGACTGTAGGTCCTCAGCTCTCTGTCTATTTTGATTTTACTTTGGTCATGTCATACCAATTATCAAAAGAAGAAATGTCAATATTTTAGTTGTACTATGAGCTGAATTTTCCTTCAACGTCCGGTTTAGCACGTGCTTGATTTCCAGAACTTTCGGCATCTTTTTAACGTTTTTATCTTTGAAAATTTTAGACGTCATTAAATGCTCATGTAACCCACAAGAGAAGCTACATTTGTAGTTTGTTTTTATTTCCGGACTTCAAAAAATAAATTAATTGAAACTTCGGGAGCGTAACAGGTTTTACCTGCCCCATATTATCACCATTATTACAATAAAAACAAACAAAATATAAATTGTTTTTGTACCAATAATATTAAATGTCCTTCAAGGACATGCACTCTCTAACCTATTACTGGTGCATAATTTATAAGTGATGGACATTGAAGTAACCTAACATTAGAAACTACCTCAAACTGGTGTAGCTTTACTTTTTCGCATGATGCTTTGTGTACAGAGAAACTGTTTCTCAAAAGTTTTTTGAACTGTTTGACATGCCTAATGGAGGCTGCCATTTTGAAAATAATCTTTAAATGAAAATTCTAAAAAATGTTTTCCTGATATTATTTCAATTTGATATTATCTAAATAGAAACCAATTTAGCTATATAATGTTCATAAATTGTAAATATAGTTATTTTTCAGTATTTGATAAATAAAAGATAAGGTGTTTTGGTTTAGAGATTAACTCTTAAAAAAAGTAGCCGACGACTATGGCCACTATTGTGCGAATTAAACGCCGAAGAAACGAAGATCCAATCGAATCTTTAGTTGTATCTTGTAAAAAGAAAAAACAAGACGACTATCCTATTGTTTGTTCAGAACCTAATATCCCACAAAGCTCACTAAAGTTTGCAGGGACAGTGTCTTCCAAGGTATTGCACAGGCACTTTAAAAAAAAAAGTACCATCCTGTGTTGCGATTTGATATCATAAATTATAAGTGGGTGGTAAAGGGTTTTTTCGTGCATCGTGTTGAGCAATTTTTATTTCCCGTTCAGCCCTGCATGGAGGTTCATCGTGCATCGTGTTTCTCTATTTTATTTTTCGTTCATCGTGATTATCATTTTTTTATTGGCCGTTCATGGTGATTATCATTTTTATTTGGTCGTTCATCCGTGCATGTACCCCCCCTTTACCACCCCCACAATGACCCAGTGTGTAGTGGTTAACTTGTGGGGTTATTAACACTAAGGTTTGTGGCTCAATCCTCATCAGGGGTGGAAATTTCATGAACCTGTTTTCCCACTCTCTCTCAACACCCGGGTCTCAACACCAATTGCGAGGATGGTCGACTATAGAAATGATGCTAGACTCACCTGACCAGTGCTCGATAATTTTGACAACATTTTCGTAAATTTCTCATTTTTGCCAAGCTTTAAATTGAAACCAAGTTTGCATCTCATAGTCAGTCATTTAAGGGACAAAATGATCACAAAGGAATTTTCAAATATGTTTTCGCTGGAACACGGTGGCCATTGGAAGTCAGGGAGCCAAAAAAGCTAAAAATGCCATGTAACCCTACCAGTGCTCGATAATTGGGTAACAGGATGACAATTTTGATTTCTCAAGATTTTTTACCACATATATAAAGTTCCACTCCTCGTTGTTGCATATATACATGTATGAACAAAAGTTCAATCGAACCACAGGATCTCAAGATTTTGGGGTGGGAACGACCCTACTGTCAAATTTGTAGAATTTAAGAGAAAATACATCCTAAATTAAGTCAACCTCTATAATACAACCTGATGAAGCTTTTCAAAATGATTTATGTGTTAAATGTGCACATTACATGTATTTTTAAGAAACTAAACCAAAATTCCAGCAACCAACTCCAGCATATGTTATTCAGAGCAAATTATCGAGCACTGGTCAGGATAGTCTAGTCCTTCGGGAGGGACGAAAAAAAGTTGTCCTGTGTATGGAGAGAGCAATACTCTGTGAATGTAAAAGATCACTTTGTAGAGTTCAATAAGAGTAGGCTCAATGGGGGCTGTTTACAAAGGCCACACTCGCTAACTGCGAACTGGAGAGGGATTTATAGGAGCAATAAGCTTGTTTCCCAATCCAGGGTAAATAAATATGTTTAAACTAAGTAAACTAACAATGGAAATTCTTATTATTACAGTTGTAAAAGAATTGGTCTCTGTCCTGTACTTTGTTCTGGGTTTTTGTATTTGCCCCAAAACATGCATCATATCCTGTGCTTAAAAATATTACTTGCCTTTGGAATACTCAAATCGGGAGTTCCATAGTAGCCGTCATTTTACCTGGATTTTATTGGAAAACTTGTACCTACATTTTGTACTCTCTGATAAATGAAATAGAGAAACCTGTGCCTTTCTCTCCAATCCCTTGGAAATGTTTGTTTTTATTTCTTCTGTAACTGTAAGTGTCATAAATTTTTACTTATATCGACTCCCTACTCCATAATACCCACAATATTATATATATAGTAGGGGTCAATTTTTTAAAGTTGATATAAATGACCAGAATTCAAGCCCCTGTGGTTTAAAATTCTGGTCACTAATATCGACTTAAAAAATAATCCACCCCCTACTCTATAAAACCAACAATTGGGTATTAAATAAAGAGTAGGGGGTCGATTTTTTAAAGTTGATATAAATGACCAGAATTCAAGCCCCTGTGTTTTAAACATTCTTAGTATTTACTCTCATGTAAACTTTAAATGACAAATTGACGATCAAGACTTTTTATTCAATTTTCTTTCATTATTTATATGACTGCAAAAAATTTGCGGAATTCAATGTACATTTACATTTTAATACCAATCCTGATACGATTATTTCCAAATATATATTGTAAATGTAGTCTCTGCATTTATTTATTTCCTTTTATAACTTTATATTGTACAATACATTTTAGGTTGAAGGTGTGTCAAAGCAGATAAGAGATGCTATCAGAAAAGAAAAACTTCAAAAGGAATATAAACAGCATAGTACTGTTGATATCACATCTAAAAATCGTCAACGACAGAAAAAAATAGCACAGACCAACAGACTTAAGATTATATCATCAAATCGTCACATTGAACTAGAACAATTAGATAAATCTGAAACAAAAGTGTGCAATGATACGGACACTGTCAAGACAGCTTGTAACACAAATGGAAATGTTGGTGATCCAACCCTTCACCGAGATTGTTCTCAAAAGAAAGAGTCTAGTCCACTGGTTAAAATCAGCTCAAATAATAGTCCGGAAACCAGTAATGATGGGGCTAGTGTCAAGGAAAAAGTATATCAATTATTAGATGTGGAAATAGACAATTCCAAACCCCTACCAACATATGAGTCTCTTTTAAAGGTATGCATACATTCATGTGTACACATACATGTATATTCACTAAATTTATTTGAGCACTTCTGTATAAAACACCTCACAACAAAATAATTAAAATACATTTACTTCTAAGAAAATCACAACATACATTGTACATAAACATGTATGTAAACATAGTTCTAGTTCAGTGTTCTCCATTCGCCATTTAAGCCGGGTGTGCCGACCACCTTTTTTCCAGAGCCGACCACCTTTCATTTTGGTAAGGTGGTCGGCAATTTTAAAAAAAATCCATGTTTAATAAGGTCTTTTGTTACTAATTAAATGAAGACATTGAGTGACACTTTTATAACCCAAAGCCAATTATATAAAACCATAGATCGATATGTGACCAGCAAACATAAAAGAAATTTGCCGACAAGGTAAAACGTGTACAGGAGGTGCTAAGAATAATTTATCGATGTAAATTTCTTATCATAAAATAGATAAATAAATTTATTTATTTATTTAAATTTCTTATCATCCAATCAAAAATGGAGAAAATGTAAATAAAAAATTGCTGGCACGTGTCCAGAATGACATGCATCCATGTGGTTTATTCAAGGGTTTTATTGAAAGAAAAAGAATATTGATATTTACCTTCAACTTAGAAATAGTTTAATCCACAAACAGAACATAAAACATACAATAAAGTTTGAATATTTGATGACAAAACTTCTGCAATGCTAATGAAGGATCAAGTGTGTTAATTTACATTTGAGCTGTAATCATGTGACTTTTTGGCGGGAAAATTAACATATTGGCTAACTATTAGGAAAGAAAGATAACTCTAGCCCAAACATAAAAATAAAAGAAAATTCTCAAAATAGCCTAGATTTAATTAAGGCTATTATTACTGTATCTTTGTTTGTAAATTGTGCATTTTATGGTTTTATTAAAATAATCACTCTCTCTGATAGTGGGTTTGAGGGGCAGATCCAGAATTTGTTTTTAAAAGGGGGGTCCTCTGAACAAGAGGGGGGTCCAAATCTATTTTGACAAACTTTGCCAACAGTTTGCATGAAGTCATAAGGGTTAAGAAGCAGAGGTACCAATGGGGTATTAGAATATCAAAAGTCCGAAAGGGCAGAGACAAAACCAGTAAACACCAACAGGAACGGGACAAAAACAGACAACATGTAAAACATGGAAACACAATAGAAAAAACCCGGTTGGTCAGTGGTTTTTCGAAACACCCATCTTACCTTTTTGAAAAAAGGAGAACACTGTAGTTTCTCATAAAATTTGTTTTTTAAGGTTCTTCTAAATGAAAAATGGCTGCCATGCATTGTCAATACAAAACTTTAAAAAAAATACACAGATTTAGCAAATGATGTATTTTGTTCAAAACCTGTCTATTTAGATTTAACTTACCAATACACAGAGCAAGCTAGTATTTAAAATCCAACAATGAGTCTTAATTCAATTTTATTTACATTAACAAGTAAGGTGTGTCTGATTACTATCTTACTATTCGAGCGCATCCTTACAAATACATGTATTAAATATTTTACCTTCAAAGACAGTTTTTATATGTAATTATTTCTAGCTTGCTTTAGATAAGATTGTAAAACATTCATTTCAATATAATCTTAGCAAAATACTTATTTTATCTAGGCTGTGTATTTTTTTAAAGTTTTGTATTGAAAATGCATGGCAGCCATTTTTCATTTAGAAGAACCTTAATGCATTTGGATATGACAAAACTGACTTGGTTAAAAAACCATAGTACAGGTCTAATCATATATCATAAAGAACTACACGATACTTGTGAGTGGTATTTGTCCAAAAATACAACTTGAGAGGCTGATTCAAAATTTCACGAGCCATATGGCAAGTGAAATTATCAGCCTCGAAAGTAGTATTTTTGGCAAATACCACTCACAAGTATCGTATAGTTCTTTAATTCCACCGCATATCATTTGTATCAAATCAAAAACATTACAATAAATGTTTCTAAATCCATGCAGATATTAGATCATATGATGGCAACATGTGTGACGTCACAATATTACCTATAGTGATCTATTTTAGAATAGGGACTTTCTGTGATTACCGTGGTATTTCAATAAAATACCACAGCACTTGAAATGGCGGGAAAAAAAATACCATGGCAATAAATTGGCAAGAAATAAAATCCAGCGACAGCTACAAATAATTTTGGAAATATTGAATATGCGGAAAAATACTAGGTTTGTTGACCAATCAAAACACTGCATTATTATATACATGTAAGGTGGAATTATAGTGCAAATCATTTCTACTTGTACATGTATATAAACATGTATACATGTGGAAGTAGTAGTATCACAAAAAGGGGGGATAATACAACAGTAATCTAGAAATGAAGCATAAAATAGGTAAGACATTCACATGTTGTGTGCAACAATCGAAGATAATCAGAAGGAAAATAGAATTCCTGTATAAAAATTATTGTAAATATTGACATAAAAATGTACATCATACATGTGCAATGTATGTTCAGGACTTAAAAAGTTATGTTAACATACATGTGATTCTCCCGCCGGGAGACAAAATCTCCCGACTTTTTTATCCATCTCCCGTTCTCCCGACTTTTTGTGTAATCTCCCGCTTTTTCAAGACATGCCAAAATTTTTGTTTTATAGACATTTTAATTGTTCAATCATAGAACATTTCCGGTGTTTTAGGGGTTTGTCAATTAGGTAGACGTTAATTTAACAGGTAAAGGTGTTAATTAAAGGTTTATTGCCATAATTGACCTGATAATTGTATATACAGTTTGAGATTAATCAGTGAAGCCATGTTTATTTGGCACACGCTAGTGCCGTCAATTGACATTGAAATGCAATTTTAATGAGTGTTGAAAATCTCCCGCTTTTTGGTCCAATCTCCAGCCAAAAAAATCAAAATCTCCAGCTTTGTCATCACGGATCTGTCACATGTATGTGTTAATGAAATTTCAAAGATCCTGAAAGAAATGATAATCCTAGATATTCAGACAATGCTACAGTAGATAAACAGAAGATGGCCAGATCCTCACTAAATTAGTACATGTACCAGCAGCAACGTTAACGTTTACGTTCCTAGTTCAAGACATTAGCATTCAAATAACTCAACTTATAAATGATCTTCATTGAAAAAGTTTTTAAATTAAAACATACAAATGCAAGTAGTCATTATAAATATAAATAAATGCCATTTTATGTGTTGTAGGAATCACAGAGTGCTAACAATATAACATGTAATTCTGTTCCGTTAGTCAAAGAAAAAGCGGACCAGGGACATGAAGATGACTTTGTTTACGATTTATATTACACAAATAATCAGAACTTTAATTTCCAAGCTTTAGTTAGTGATTTAACTGTACAAACATATGATGATGAAATAATATTTGCCGATGATCGGAACTTTACCAATGAAGAAATTTACGATGATGAGGATGACAGCAATGATGAAGATAATTGGAGGAATGATTATCCTGACGAAGACCCGCAGTTTTACGAGAATGAAGATGCAGAGTCCTACTACTATGGTAAACACTATGACTTTGGTGAATGTTAATCGAGTCTCATTATTTTTTGCTATGCATACATGTACTTGTATGTTAATAATGCATAGAAAAGAAAGGGATTGTAACAAGTACATGAAGTATTAAATAAGACACATTTAATTGTTCCTTTATAATCTGTATTAAAAACAAATAATTTAATAAGATAAAACGATGGATATCAGAAATGAAACATCTGAAGTTATAATCCCAAAAAACTGTTTTCAGACAGTTGGAAAGCAACTCCTAATGTAAACTAGAAGCAAGAAACAAAGACAAATCTAGAAAACTCCCAACAAAAATTTAATAATATAACCAAACAATTAACAAAAAGAACAGACATGTCCTGACACAGCTAGCATTTATTGCTTGTTTAATAACATTTCCTCACATTGTTGCTGGTTTGAAGCAGATACATGTACTTAATTGATTATAAGTCATTAAGATTAAAAAATATCGCTAGCTCTTGTATACTAAAACTTGTAAATGTAACTTTTGTGTTTTTGCAGATGACAGAGCAGAAGCTGCATTTGATGGTGGACAGAATATAGACCCTGAGATGATAGAATGGATGTCATCCAGATGTAACATAGGTAAGTCCTAAATATTGACCCTGAAATGATAGAATGGATGTCATCCAGATGTAACATAGGTTAGTCCTAAATATTGACCCTGAAATGATTTACTTTATGATATTGTTGACTTGCATAACAAGAAAACAGATATGAGTGTAGATGATTTTTTCCTCGAAATTTTCTTCAACTTCATAAAAAGTTCATGTACATATGTTCTAGGTGTATAGAAATGTAGTGCTTGCATTACAAATATATATATCTGCAATCAATTTTAGATATGACACCCCAAAAGCTGCTTTTAATAGTATAATGTACATGTACTGTAACATTAGTCCTGTTATAATTTGAATCATAACATCAATAATATAAGTCAATCAAAATAAAACATTCAAAAGGTTTGGGCGTGTGGAATAGGGTACGTAATGGTTGAAAATTTTTGACTGGTCAAAAAGTTGTATGCTAGCTGACATACAGAAAAAAATGCTGAAAATATTGTATATACATTTCATAAAGAAAAAGATACAAAAAGTAGCTAGAAAACAATATTCAACATTTGGGTTATTATATATAAACCATCTGGTGTAGAACAGTATCAATTAATAGAGAATATTTGTTTATGTTATAGAGGCAGGGGAGGCTAGTGGTGACGAAGAACAAGGGTCATCGTACGACAGATATTATAGAACTATCAACTCAGAGATGGCTGATTAAACCATGTGACAAATCAGAGGTGGCTGATTAAGCTAGGGATATGATAGGTGATGTCCTACAGAGGTTACATGTCAGATCAAAAGAGGGACATCACCAGTGATATCCGATCAAATGAAGGAACAAGTGTAGAACGAAGTTTTAAATATCATGAAGAGCTGGCTCTTTTGACATAAAAATAAATATTGTTCTTTCCTTTTTAAAAGTTATCACTATGGTTTATTATTGTATAGCTTTCAAACAAAAGTGCTATTATTTACATTGTCAATTATTAAGTTTCTGTTTCAAGTGACCAAAATGTTCGTATCAACTCTGCTTATAAAACTAACAACAAATACATGTAATGAAAGTAGAATGAGTTGTCACAATGTTCTTACTGTTTCAAAAGGAAAAAGTTGTATTATTTGGTACAACATGCAATTGTACGGATTTTTTTCACAATGGTGCATAATCATGATAATGATTTTTTAAAAAGACAAGTTTAATAGCTAGTAAATGTTTGGGTTAAATGCTTTCCATCTGAGAAAATTTGCTGGGATCAGCAACGATCTTTGAAAGATTAAAAATATATATAATTGAAAAAAAAAAACAATTATCCATCAAATTATTTAATATCAGCAATCAATTTCAGATTACCAGAATTAAATTATGATGTAAGTTTTTCCTCTTAAAAATGCTTGATAACTTTAATTTCTCTATAAAATTGAAATTTCAACAAATGAGGTTTAAGTTGAAGTTGAAATAAGATTGAATCTTTATCTATTTTAATTGATGGATAATAACTGAAGTGATATCTTCAGCACCAAGTTAATGTTTTATTAAATGTAGGCAGACAAAAATATATTTAAGAATTTTTTTATACTGTATATTTTGTATGTCAATAATGAATGAATAAAGAAAATTGTTTCATATATTAAAATTACAATTCATTCAGTATCCCCAGTTACCAGACAGTAAGATTAGTCCCATTAGATGTCCTTTTTTGTTGTTGTTGTTGTTGTTGTTCTACTGAAATTTTGATTATTGTTATCCTGGTAGTTATAATGTAACTTGTTCTTTGGGCAACAGAAGAGAAGTTTTTTTTTTTGCCACAGAAAGAACTACATGTACATGTATTGCTATCACTTAACATCCATTATGATTCTTTTAAACGACTTCCTTGAAACCACTGAAGTGATTGTCTGAAACTTTGCACACTTCTAAAGGATTTCTCTATTAAAGATTGCACAAATGATGACTGCTAACTTAACAACATGACCTCCATTGATAAAAATTAAATAAGGAAAGAGAGGGGCGTCAGACTGCATTTTTTGGCTTATAAATTAAAAGTATAGAAAAAGAGAAAATCTGTTGTAACCAACAGTTACTTTGCTCTACGATTCTCTCCATAGTATCTAGGTTGTCATGACCCATAAAAAGTAATCTTTCATGATTTAGCATATAAATATAAACTGAGTTGTTCATTTAGCTTTACTCAACTCTGTTTTGAGATGAATCTTTAAAATGAATATTGGGGATTTGGTCCTTTAAAGGTCAAACAAGGTAGTTATTTCATGTTTTGCTTTAAATAACAAAAACTATTGCAGATAGAGAAAAGATGTTGATGCTTAAACCTCCAGACAATTTAGTTGTCAGATGATTCCTAAGAGTTATGGTCGTCTAGATATTTAAAACCTTTGCTTCATTGTTTTTGCTCTAAAGAAAGGGAAAAATGCAGATTCATTTAAAAATGTTCCTTTGTTTAAACCAATACCTAATTAAACTATTCAAAGTCTAAGAGATTCAATGTTGTCACCAGTCTCATTAAATTTATACCCTTTTTTTAGCTCACCTGGGCTGAAGGTCGATGTGAACAATTGCCATTAATTGGCCTCTGTCATTCTTTGTCTGTCATCATCCTCTGTCGTCTGATTTAAATTTAAAAAAAAAATTTCTCCTCTAAAACTACTGAACAAAATTTAATGAAACATAACACGATTGATCCTTAGGGTGTCCTGCACATAAGATGTGTTTTGATTTTTGATCCATCATACTACATAGCCACTGTTGCTAAAACCCAGGGGGTCTGACTATTTTTTATTACAAGTTTTTGGCTTGTATATAGAAAAGAATAAGAAAAGAAAATCTGGTGCAACCGTCTTTCTTTAGCATTAAAAGTTATTCCAATGTCTCCATTGGGTCAAGGTGATTAGATGACCCTTTATAGGAATTATGTCTTCCTTTACCGGATTTGGCACGCTGAATGGACTATTGGCAACGCGTCGGGTGTGTTATAGCAAGCAGGAACTGCTTACTCTTCCGGAGCACCTGAGTTCACTCTTGTTTCGACTGGAGTAAGAGTTGTTGATTGATATTCAGTATTTTGTGTTTCCATGTTTTACATGTTGTCTGTTTTTGTCCCGTTCTTGTTGGTGTTTACTGGTTTTGTCTCTGTCCTTTTGGACTTTTGACATTTGGATACCCCACTGGTTCCTCTGCTTCTTTCATTTTAATAAAGTTTTCATTTCACTGGATGGATAAATTAATTTTGTTGAGCTGAATAAACTGATATCCAGTAACTTTTCAGTCTCATCATATTCTTAATTTTGCCCAAACAGATTCCAAATAGCTGAGGTAAAAGCATTTTGCAGATGTTCTGTTTTCACAGATACTGTGTCCTATACTTTCATTTTGATCTTGTTTTCATCAATTAAAGCTCATCTTGCCAAAAGCCACATAAGCTTATGCCACCTCTTTCCATCTTTGTCCTTCCTTGCTCCTTAACACAACAAATTTCTCTTTTGAAACCATTAAACCAATTAAAATGAAATTTTTAAGGAATGCGATAACAATAAACAATCTTTTATGCTATTGATAAAATACAACATATGGTAAAATCACTAACCGGTTAAAATAGCTTTTTTTTGGATGGGGGTTGCCTTACAGAATGAAAACTGATGTAGATACAGAAAGATGTTGCTTGCCTAAACCTATAGTTCATTAAACTCTACAAACGTCTCTAATGGTTCAAAGTCATTAGGTCTACCCTTAAATGAGGTTTGGCTTGTTTTAATGTCGAAATGTTTCTGGCCTTTATAATGAAAACTATTATTGATACCGAAAAGCAGTTGCTGCATAAAGCTTTCAACTCATAGCTTAAAATGTCTCCATTGGGTCAAAAGTGGTCAGGTGATTCCTGATAAGAATTATAGCCTTTAGAAGAGGCCCTGCTACAGTTAGTCTCTTGCTTAATCATAAGTTTTTGTTTTTGTGGTTAGCAATTTGCACATTTTCATGGTTTTACCTTTCTTATTTACAGCACATTTGTTCATTATGGTGGACATGTTTTCCAGCAAACAATTTGTATTCCAATGGGCACTAATTTTGCACCTTTGCTTGCTGATTTGTTTCTTCATTCATATGAAGCAGAATTCTTACAATCACTTTTAGACAAAAAGATTGTAGACTAGCTCTCTCTTTTAACCTTACTTTCTCCATCTCATATATCCCCAAGATCTTAAGATAAAAGACACAATGGATTCTTGGAAGTCTGCTTCATCTCAAAATAAATAATTAAGGAAGACTTTTGATAAGGCTCTATGACAAACGTGATGACGTCAACTTTCCAATTGTCAACCTTCCCTTTTTGTGTAGCAATATTCCTTCCAATCTTGCTTATTGAGTATCACAATTGATTCATTACTCCAGTGCTTGTGGGACTTACACTGATTTCCTATAAACAGCATCACATCTAATACAAAAATTATTAAACAAGGTGACACTGCTCCTTGTTGTGTTCACTGAAGAAATTTTACGGAAGACATCATGCACTTATAGACAATTATGGGACTTCAATCTGTCAGATGAGTGCAGATGTTGGGGTTTTTTTTTGTCCTATAACAGATTTGACATGCATGCTGAAGTGACCATTGTGCTATAGCATGCAGGAATTGCTTACTTTTCCAGAGCACCTGAGTTCACTTTCATTACCACTTGAGTTCATGTTATTAATCGATTTTCAGGTGATTTGTATTTTTGTGTTGTGTTGTCTTTGCCCTTTTTGACTTTTGACATTAGGTTGCACCGTTTGTACCTCTGTTTCTTCAACTACTTATATATGCTGTATTTATGAGCTATACAAATATTTAACAAAGGTAATTTACATATAAATTTATTTTATGAATAATAACAATATACAAAACATAACAATATCACAATGGTATATAGGTTTAAGTACTAACTAAAACATTCTGTGAATATGTCACCAATCATACACAACTATAAGTAACTTAATATTGACATTGGTATATTGGGAAATGAAAATAATGAGATGTGGAATAAGAGTATGTGACATACATACACTTATTCCAAAAGTTGTTATCCATTATTTAAGGATAGCCCTAAAAATTTGGGAAATTTATCTCCCCCTACATGTGATATGCAAGAACTAATAAATGTACTACCATTTAAAGTATCATAACATTGCAATGGGCCATTTTTATTCCAAAATGTATAAAACAAGAGGCTCCCAGGAGCCTGAATCGCTCACCTGGTCTTGATGTTGACCCTATACTTTTGTAGAGCTAAATGAGCTGAACATTTAAGCAAGCAACAGCTTTTCTCTACCTGCAATAGTTTTCATTCTATAGGCCAAAAACACCATTTTTCACCTATAAGGGGCCATAACCCCTATAAGGAGTCATCTGACAACTTTGACCCTATGGAGACTTTTGTAGAGCTATATGAGCTGAACATTTAAGCAAGCAACAACTAATCTCTATCTGCAATAGTTTTCATTCTGTAGGCCAAAAACATTAAAAATCGCTTTTTTCAGGGGCCGTAACCCCTATAAGGGGTCATCTGACAACTTCGACCCTATGGAGAATTTTGTACAGCTAAATGAGCTGAACATTTAAGCAAGCAACAGCTAATCTCTATCTGCAATAGTTTTCATTCTGTAGGCCAAAAACATGAAAAATCAAATCGCTATTTTTCATGGACCGTAACCCCTATAAGGGTTCATCTGACAACTTGGACCCTATGGAGAATTTTGTAGAGCTAAATGAGCTGAACATTTAAGCAAGCAACAGCTAATCTCTATGTGCAATAGTTTCCATTCTGTAGGACAAAAACATGAAAAAACGCTATTTTTCAAGGGCCGTAACCCCTATAAGGGGTCATCTAACAACTTCGACCCTATGGAGACTTTCGTAGAGCTAAATGAGCTGAACATTTAAGCAAGCAACAGCTAATCTATATCTGCAATAGTTTTCATTCTGTAGGCCAAAAACATGAAAAGCGGCTATTTTTCACCTTTAAGGGGCCGTAACCCCTATAAGGGGTCATCTGACAACTTCGACCCTATGGAGACTTTCGTAGAGCTAAATGAGCTAAACATTTAAGCAAGCAACAGCTAATCTCTATCTGCAATAGTTTTCATTCTGTAGGCCAAAAACATGAAAAAATGCTATTTTTCACCTTTAAGGGGCCGTAACCCCTATAAGGGGTCATCTGACAACTTTGACCAAATGGAGACTTTTGTAGAGCTTTTGATGCTGAATCAGTAGCGTGGACTCAGATTTCCTCTATCTCTTATACTTTTTGATTTATAAGCCAAAAACAGTAGTCTGACCCCCCTAGTCTATTTTTAGCAACGGCGGCCATGTTTTTTATCAAAGCATTTCAAAATGAGGATCGTTTGTTGCCAACATGTCATATATCATTCCTGCCAAGTTTCTGTTAAATTGGTTCAGTGGTTTCAGAGGAGAAGATTTTTGAAATTGTTAACGGACGACAGACGACGACAGACGACGACGGACGACGACGACGGACGCATAGTGATGGCATAAGTTCACATGGCCTTTGGCCAGGTGAGCTAAAAATTCGCTAAAAATAAATCAAAATAAATCCAATAATTTTCAATGATTGTTTCAGAAATCCACAAAAAAGAAGACCAAAGGTCACAAAGGTCCTTACATTGGCTTAAACTATCACTGATACACGGTGAATAAAATATCAATATAAGTAAAAAATATGTTTGGACTTTTTTAACAAATAACACAAAAAAGTATTCACAAATTACCTGATTTTTAAAAGCTATATTGCACTAGATTGTAAAGCATTATTTATTAACAAAACATTTAATATGTTCGAAATATATTGCACGCAGATTGAGCAAACTTAGTACACAAATGAGCAAGAGAGAATCTATCTTGAGAGGATCGTTACTGGAAGCAACGAAAATGATAACAAACAGAACTAAAAAAGCTTATTTAGAGCTTAGATGTTATTAACATCTATAAATAAAATCAAAGACTTCCCTCTAATAGACATATCAAATACAATTCAGTTGGTCAGTAAAACAGTTTTGCTTATTTATTTACAGCTGAGGATTGTAGAAGCAAAAACAAAACACTGACTAATAACAGTATACCTTGAAATGTCAAATATCTTAAAGTTTTAAATGCTGATTAATCAATTCTGGGTTTCAGCAAAAGATTTCTGGTTTCTTCCGTAAATGACTCTTTTCAGTATGAGATGACCAGGTTAAGATGCGAGCACGTGCAACGATCTCACACTGGTCAATTAACCAATAATAACCAATGGTACTGATATTGATCGATGATGTTGACCAATGAAATGCAATGTTATTTAAAACTTTCGGTTTTTAGAATGAAGCCACCTAAGGTTTTAGAATATGAATGTGTTGTGTACCATTCTGCATATTTAAAAAAATGGTACACTTTCACTTTAACTTCCATTTCAAAAATACCCCCCTTTTCATGGGAACTTTTTTATTTAATAATGCAATTTTTACATTTCAAAAAGTTAGTGATGTCAAAGTTTGGTGTCCTACCTTCAATTTAAGCCAAAAGTTAGAAAAAATGCATGAAAAGTAATGCTGCAAACGACTCAGGGAAAAGGCACTATATTTTAATAGCCTCCATGTTTTGACGTCCACCCGCGCAAGAACTTTTAATACAAGACTGGTACCTATTAGGATCAAAGATGATTTAATGTTTCTAAATAAAGTTGTTTTTCTGTTTCTTTATACATTTTTCAATCAAATTAAGAAAAAAACATAGCAAAAATGCTGAATGGTACACAACACTTGTTTTTGTGTAAGTAAAAACATTAATAGGTTATATATACTGCATAACAAACAGTTTTTACAAATTGATTTGTTCAGACACCAGTTTCTATGCTAGAAGAAGAACTATGTTTTCTGTTCCTAAGTGTATCACTGGCATTCTTCTCAATCCATTCTGACAGAGATATGGGTGTAGTAATATCACCATGGATATCCAGAGGTGTCAGGGTCTTCTCCCGATGTACGTCTACTGAACATGTTATCTGGTTTTTGGCAGGTATAGTATACTGGACTTTGGTTTCTGGTTTAGTGACTGTCACTTTAGAATCATTAGTGTCCTGTGGTTGGTCCCCTTCCTGGTTAGGGCTGAACTTAATCAGATCATCATCTTCTTCGGAGCACAAGTCACGTAATAATGCATCAGCCTTCTCTATCTCACTGTTCAGAGAACTTATCGATGCTTCTATTTTAGAAATTCTATGTTCATACTGTTCTGGTTCCCCGTTTTCTGACCTGGTTCCCTGATCAGCTGATCCTAACTCATCGTTCATGATTTCCATAATATTTCTCTCAATGCTGTCTGTATCCCCTAAGGAGCTCTTGTTCTCCTTTAGATAGCCACCATTATTATTGTCTCTATGAACCTCCAGAGAATTTTTCTGTGACCCTGACCCCTTCACGGATGTTTTGACAGTTTTACTTGATTTATCTTCACTTATTTTCTTACTTTTAGCTTTGGGTACAGGTTCACTACTTATTTGAATCTCAGGAGTAATTTTTCTGTTTTTGAGTGTCATAAAATTAGGTCGTTTTGACCCAGGTTTAGTGAGTAGTCCTAATGGTTGATTATTTTTCTTAACATCACTGCTCAAGGCTTTGTTATCTTTCTTTGGCTTCTCATTCACCTCCAGGGATTTTTTCTTATTAGCCACAGAATTTTTCTTATTCAGAATTGTCTCCCTTGTCTTCTCAACAGGTTCTACATTTTCTGATTTTTCCTCTATCCTGTGAAGTTCTATCTCTTCTTCTTTGCCTTTTTCTATCTCTTTCTCATCAAATGAATCATTATGGATAGAGTCCTCAAAGAACTCGGCCAGAAGTGCCACCCTCCCTTTCTGTGGCATTGTGACATCGTCAACAGAGATACACGATTCCTTGCTATCCTTGTTACTAATGGTTTTGATGCTACTGCTTGGACTTGTTGTTTGTTTGTTGACCTGTACACCTAAACAAACAACAATGATGAATATATTCTATAGTTTGATAGTATTGGAATAAAAAAAGATTGATATAATATTAAAATGAATTAAAATTTCAATAAGTATAATATCTTTTGAGTCAGCGATAGAGTTTATAAGTATTTTTAATGCATCTGACATACCATAAGTCCTTACCTTTAATTAAAAGTCTGCATAGTTGATTAAGTAGAGTAAATGTTAAAATTTGTGGTATAGAATGACAAAAACTCAAAAATGGAAAAGACTTGGAAAAATCTTAGTAAACTTCACTTTTCCAGTGTTTGTACCTATCAGAATCTTTACTATCTTCAATGACCTTCCTCTTTACTGTGTCTTTACTTACCTTAGTCAATACTATCAACAGTGACTTTGACCTTTCACTTGTCTGTACCTGTATTATACTATCTTAAGTGACTTGACCTTTTCTTATGACTGTACCAACCAGAGTCGATACTGTCTTCAGTGACCTTGAGTTTTTTATGATTGTACCTACCTGAGTCAATACTGTCTTCAGTATGCACTGTGCTATCTCTTTTTATAGGTGGGTTATCATCAAATGTTGTAGGATTACTCTCAGTGGCCCTCAGAATCTCGTCAAAGAAATCCTCCACTTCCTCTGCCGTCATTGACCTTGTCTCTTCCTATAAGACAATAAACTTGTATGAAACAACAGAATTTATATTGTAAACAACAAACTCATTGTAGAAACTAAGATTGAAAATTATTTCTGTAATGCATGTAGTATAAGCTGGGTTTAAATTTCAGTTCAGGTTTGTGGCTTAAATAGGTTCCTGTTTTCTAAATCTTTTTAGTCTTTTTTTTTTATCTCTTTACTAAAAGATGTAAAAACAAATTTAAAAGATATACAGGTAAAAACACATTTTTCTTAAAGAAACATTGATAAAGCTTTATGATGCATCTAACATGTTAAATTTTCAGGAGATAAATTAGTCACTCAATTACATGATTTTAAAGTATTTAATGTTGGCATAAAAATGTGTGAAAGCCATGAGGTGAAAGCTTATGATCACCAATATTCATAAAAGACATTAGTTCCTTAAGAATATCAAGACGTTCTTTTTTGTTTAAATTAATAGTTGAGGAAGGTTATTTAAATATCAAAATATTAGTATACATAAATATAGATTTTCCTATCCTGTTACTTAAAAATAATATAAGAACATTTAATCCATTATTTAGGTTCAAAAGAATGGAAAAACTCAATTCAACAACTATTTTGCATACAATGTTTTTGTCTGTGCCCATTTTAGTATCCAGCTCAGTCTGACCATCTGTGTTAAGATCTTTACATTCCTCCATTTCTTTGTTATCTTCACAAGAAGATCCTAACTTCTTTATCACATCTGATTCTGGATTCATAACCTTTAAAAGAAACAGTCATTGAATGTGAAGTTGGTTTAAGGTTAACCAGACAGAACCCTTCAATTTCAACTTTTTTTAATAGTGTAACTGAAATAGTTCAAAAATTTTATTGAGACCCAAGGAATTTTTACCAGACATTTCGTTTGGACCTGTGAATTTCATTTTCACTGAATAATGGTCCAAACATCCAATATATTTACAAGAAATTCACAACGTTCTGATTTCAAGACTTCATACAAATTATCATAGATATAAAATAAAAAACACTCCAAATGATTCATTCTTTGTTTCGATTTGTTCTAGGGAATATACCTGTAAGACTGTCTGTAATAATTTAGGAGTCTTTGTATGTTCCCTGGGATCCTTGAAAATCTCTTCAACCTCCACTTTACTGCCTCCTAGAGAACTCTCACTATTCTTCTTTGTCATTTTTGCATTTTGTGCCAGAAGTTTTCTATAAAAGATCATCCATATCACATAACAATAACAAAAAAACATTTTATATCATTAACTAGATAAAATGTAATATACTTGGGGGTACAAAAATCTAACTACTTTGCTCTTTTCTTTAACATTATGTGAGTTGCAGGAGAGTCTACTTTACTCGGCATACAACAGTTGTAGAATGTCTGTTTGGATGGATGTGTGTTTGTGATTTTTTTTTGGGGGGGGGGGTGGAATCTAACCTTGCTCTTTTATTTAACATTTTATGAGCTGTAGGGAACTCTGACATGGCCGAATCGAAGTCTGCTTTACTCAACATAAACAAGTTGTGGAATATTCCTGGTTTTTAGGGTGGGGGATATATGATCTATATTTTTAATACCTTGCTCTTTTCTTTAACATTTTATGAGCTGTAGGGAACACTGACATGGCCGACCCGAAGTCTGCTTTACTCAACATAAACAAGTTGTGGAATATTCCTGGTTTTTAGGGTGGGGGATATATGATCTATATTTTACCTTGCTCTTTTCTTTAACATTTTATGAGCTGTGGGGAACTCTGACATGGCCGACTCGAAGTCTGCCTTACTCAGCATGAACAAGTTAGTGAATCCCTTGACTCTGACATCTGCTGTCCTTCTGTTCCCTTCTGTCCCAACTGATAACAAACTGTACAAACAAAATAAAATCAATAACAATGTAGTATCAAACTTTTCCACTTGATTCACATAAACTTCTTTGTCTTTATTACAAACTAAAATAAAAATAAAAAATATTTTTTCCTCTGTGTCAAACTAATTTACAATTTCATTTAACCAAACACTTATCAAGTTTACCTTATTTCACCAAACACACTTCCATTTGTGAGTGTAGCGAACACTAAAGAATTTTCTGGTCCCCCTACCACTTCTACAATGCCATGGCTCACTATGTACATCTCTTTTCCAACTTCGCCCTACAACACGTACAGTAAACAATATTTTCTTTATAAAGACAATATTATTTAAATCATAAAAAATCATTATGACTAAATAAAATTAATATTCATAATACTTCTTACTTGTAATTAACCTGATATCAAGCGTAACATTTTACATATGTTTGCATGACTTTTATAATAAAAAAATGGTAAAATGTAAAACTTTCCCTATTTGGCGCCATTGTGCTTTTTTCTTGATTGTTAAAACCTGAATTTAACCAAAATAATATGAAAATGAATCATTACAATTTTTTTGTAGTACAAATCAAAGCGTTTAAAGGTAAATGCACCACAAAAACATTGATGAGAAAGAAGGCACTAACATTTTTGGTTGGTCTACATTCAAACGTAAAATTAAATGTTAATAATGGTGTTAATTGCCACTATGATGAATGATTTACCTTTCTACAAACATATTCCCCAGGTAGGTAAAGGATGGGCTTTAGTTTTAATACCAGGTTATACAGCAAAGACTTATCACAGTCCTGGAATAGCTTCACCTTACTGAGGGTGTTAAAATGTACATGTATAGCCAAGTCTGTCCTTAACTTTATAGGTAACGTGTCCATCAAAGCCTTCTCATCTGAAACAGAAAGTAATGTAAACTGAATATTCCCATTATATGCTTGGCCTACAGTTTTCTGTGAAGCAAGAAGGAGAGGTGCTTATGCCCTAAATCAGCCAAAATTTAATAAATGATAAAAAATCAGTTGAAAATTTGTTTCTTGGTAGAAAAAAAATATAATTATTAGTAATCTCACTTAACTTTTAAGCATACTCTATCAGATTGATCCTATTTTTTTTGACATCATGAAATTGCAAAAAAATAAAATTTGGCAAACATGTAAAACTTTGGAAAACCCACCTAATACTTTCTGCTGTTGCCAGTTAAATAAAAACCAAACTCTGACTTTTTCCTGCATTTCTTTTGGGAGGTTCAGATTCTTGACGTATCTCAATGCTGTCTCCATTCTCTTATCATACAATGTCTTCACACGCTGAGCAGATTCCACAATGTCTCGAATCTATTAAAAAAATTGCCTTTTTTAACATTGTGTATCTATTTGATTCAAAAAAATTTTAAACTGTCAATAATTATCTCCCTCTAATTCATTAATAAACTAAATTAGCAGAGAAGTATAAAAAATAACATTTTGAGGAAAGAATTTTTATGTTCTTGAATAAAAAAATAGTGTCTTTAATATAATGTTACAGCAGTATAAGAGAAAAACTTTGTACTGTACACCATTCTGACATTTTGATATGTAATACAGTAAAATGGACACCTCAGACTAGTCCCAATAACACTAAACATAACCAACAAGCAAAGTATGCAAAGAATACAAAATTCTGACGAAACAATAAGGGAAATCTATTCCACTTAATAATGGGTTGAATTACTCACCTGACCAACCAATAGGGCAAATACAAAGACTCCAGACAACCAATACACAATCATGAAGACATATTCTAGTTCATTAGTGGGTTTGTTTATTTTTCCTATAGATGTTGCTGTCTTTGTAGCCAAATAAAAACATCTAATGTACCTAAAATTAGATCACATTAAATGAATACTTCTAATGTAAAAAAAAACAAAATTCAGATTTTATTAAAAAGGAAAGAAAATTCAATACAAAATAACAATTTTTCCATTGAGGATTTTAAAATAACCACCCTAATTACATCCATTACAAATTAATTTTCAATAAGGCAGACTGTTTTATACTAAAACATACTCCACTTAATGTCGTCAATGGAGGAACTTCTTCCTTTCCTAATACCCTTATTTCAACATTCATCTCCAATAAGTAAATTTCTATTTCTATTAAAATTAAAATTTTTAAGAGTTTGTATCACGTCTGACAGGCAAATAGCTAACAGAGGGCTACATTGCTCCCTGGTTGTTGTTGTTACTCAAGAAATTTTAAGGAAGGCATAGTGTGGTTGTAGACAAATACATGGATTTATATTTCTCAGATGAGCACAGATGCTGGTTTGACATCTAGATTTGGTATTGTCTTATTTTACTAGAATTGACTCACACTATTTTATGTCTATTGATTTTGTCTTTTCTTGTTAACCTTGACCTTTGACCTTTTGATCTCACTCTCAATAAGTCACTTCCCTTCCTCATATGCTTTAATGTGTGCAAGTTTCATAAAATTCTATCATGTATTGCAAAGTTAACCTTCTTAAACCAATCCAGGCGGAATGACGGATGGAGGGTAAGCAGAATTCTATATTTTCTCTCTTTCAGAAAAGGGGGGGGGGGGTATTAAAATAAGAAATTAAGTTAAACATTTAATGATACTTCAATAACATATATTTATAAATATTGAATTTAAAATGAAATAGGTAACTTACGCATTGCCCTGTCCATTGTAAACCCAGTCATTCTTGTCAAAGCCTTCATACAACGATACAGAGTAATAGCCACAAGTCTCTATATGAATCAGGAATACCATATATGTTATAGTCTTCAAGATTCTGAAAATTCATTGATAATTCAAAATGATTAAGACCCTAATTATCCAGCTTGAGGCAAACAAACCTATTATAATTTCGTTTTAATGTACTGTTACTCCCCAAAAAACGTTTATTATAGAGTCAAAAGGTTAGAAAGGTTAACCAGACAGTAACTAACAAGAAAATTGATAGAATCAATAATTGATCCACTTTCTGAATGAATGAGCTTAACCCACCTACTAATAATAATTTCCCCCCCAAAGGCATGTCAAAGGCAATCACAAATGCATCAACTATTTTTTACAATCTGAATGCCAAGTTTCATGAAAAGCATATATACACAATATGTATATTCACTAGTTTCATTGCTACAATACCAAGTTCTATATTGTACACACCTAGTATCATCTTGGATACAGTTTCATTGCTAATATCAAGTTTATAAACTGAATACTAAGTTTAACCACATACTGCTCAGGAGTAATGTCATAAACAATAAAAAGCTTCGCCGAGCGCAGCATGATACGACCGCAACATGTTATACCCTGTACATTTTAGGCCCAATATGGATAGTCTATTGCTCTGGACACATGCAGCCCATGGTGGACTGACAAAGGTTTTTGACACATGCTTCTCTGGTGGACTTTCGACCCAGGGGGTAAAAATATAAATTTTCAATTTTGTATTCTACTCTTGCAAAAAAATTGTCAAAATCGGACAAGAATTAAAAAAAAATTCAATTTCGGCCCCTTTTGGCCCCTTATTATGTAACAGGTGAAAAAGGGGTGGGGTTGCAAAAATAATTTCTCAAATTTTGATTCACTAGTTGACAAAAATAAACTTGCAAAAAAAAATTTCAAAAACAAACCAGAAATAAAAAAGTTTTGATTACGGCCCCTTTTGGCCCCTAATTACAATACAAGTGAAAAAGGGGATGGTCACAAAAATTAATTCTCAAATTTGGATTCACTACCTGACAAGAATAAACTTGCAAAAAAAATTTTTTAAATCGGACCACAAATAAAAAAGTTTCGATTTTGGCCCCATTTGGCCCCTAATTACGTAATCGGGGAAAAAGGGGGGGTCGCAAAAATTAATTCTTAATTGTGAAAATGAGCTGAACATTTAAGCAAGCAACAGCTTTTCTCTACCTGCTATAGTTTTCATTTCATAGGCCAAAAACATGAAAAAACATTATTTTAGGGGCTGTAGCCCCTATAAGGGGTCATCTGACAACTTCGACCCTATGGAGTTTTTTGTAGAGCTAAATGAGCTGAACAATTAAGCAAGCAACGGCTTTTTGCTATCTGCAATAATTTTCATACTATAGGGCAAAACCATGAAAAAATGCTATTTTTCACCTTTAAGGGGCCGTAACCCCTATAAGGGGTCTTCTGACAACTTCGACCAAATGGAGACTTTTGTAGAACTTTTGATTCTGAAGCAGTAGGGTGGCATCAGATTTCATCTATCTCTTATACTTTTTGAATTACAAGCCAAAAACAGTAGTCGGACCCCCCTGGTCTATTTTTAGCCACGGCGGCCATGTTTTTTGATGAAATCAGAAATTGAAACATTACTATAGTGCAGGACACCCTAATGATCAATCATACCAAGTTTCATTGAATTCTGTTCAGTAGTTTCAGAGGAGAAGATTTTGAAAAAGTTATTGTAAGAACAAACAAAAAAGTTACAATTTTGGCCCCTTTTGGCCCTTAATTTCCAAACGAAAAAAGGGGGGACTTCCAAAATCAATCCCATCCATCCTTTAATGGTAAGAAATATCATTGTCAAATTTCATTGCATTTGTTTAACCAGAACTAAAGTTATCGTGTATACACTAAAGTTAACAGACGACGACGACAACGACAACGACAATGACGACGACGACGACGACGACGACGACGACGACAGCATCATACCATTATACGTCCGCAAATTTTTTGCGGTCGTATAAAAATGGGTAAATGATCTCACCTTAGAATATGAGCAGATCTTATGGCTTGATCACAACGCTGATAAAATTCCCAGAATGTTTGTATCTGAAAACAACACTCAATCACTATAATCAAAGAAAACAGTATAAGAATACATCATAAAAAGTTTTGTAAAGGCAAGGTTTTTTTCTATTGATACATCAAATAAAATATATCTACAAATATGACATGACTTAATGTTAAAGAGACTTGCCTTTACCTGAATAATTTTACTTACAATAGTTTTCTATCATGTCTGTGTAAGTTAAGGTTAAGTTTTTAATTGTCGGAGCAAGAGGAGGTATCCAGTGCCCTGTTTAATAAAATATCTCAAATTTTTCTAAGAATCCTTTTATCAATTTGAACAAATTCTAAAATTTGAGGGAAATTGAAAAGTTAAAATGTTTTATGAAACCAAGGCCAGGCTGTTGTTTTGTGAAGATTTTCAGAGCAAAATGGATATAGCTTCTTTGACTGTGGCTGGACACCACCTTTTGAAAATGTTTTGTTTGTTGTTATAAGTTACCTTCATCATTCTTGGTAACCTTAGTAGTGTAGCTGTGCCATTAATTCCTGTCGCAAAATAAAAGATATCTAACGGCATCAAGGACAGCATGTCAAACTGAAACAAAACGTAAAAAATGTGTATATGTTAGATCGAATGAGAGTAAATCAGCCAATCAAATACAAGGAAAAGATAACATTTTATTTGTTATATATCAAGAACTTCCTGTCTCCCTTCATTTTTGGGCAAGCGCAGCGAAGCCTTATGGAGTCTATAGAGGAGTGATGATTTTTACAGGTTTTTTTTCAGTCTAGACGTGATCTTCCTGCATCCAGTCTGGAAAAAAATGCTTTATTTTCTACATTACTTTCCAATATTTGTTAACATGATACACACTTTTATAAATCTCCATTTTCATTGGCATTTTAAATGGCCAGCACAAGTTTTATTTATTCCTTTCCATTTTACATGACGAACTATTTAGTTAAACGCGATAGAATATACATTATGTATTAATCTATTACTTGATTGGTTCGTATAAATATTTCTCTTATTTGATTGATTAATGCAAGGATTCTATCTTCCCATCCAAAAATTCAGTACACAATGCACATCATTGGGACGAGTGCATTTTAAACGAAGGGGTGTTTCAATCGAAACCTTTTGTACACGATACCCGTCTTGTATGTGCAATTGCGTTCATTAACTTTGAGAGCATTTGCATGACGATCCTTTCTTTGCTCACCAAAATTATTATTTCGCAAACGTTTTGAACAATATACTTTAACAGAGAATAAATCTATATATTTCGCTTGCCTTTAAATGCTTAAGCACTTTGATTGTTATTGCATTCTGAATCACAATGTCTGACATATCAAATAAAGATTGAATGCGTTCATGGGACAGGGATGCCCCTGCTTGCCCCAAACAGGAAGTAGAAGTCAGACAGGTCTTAAAGTCGCTAAGGATGTCCAGTTTGTCATACTGAACCATCCTATCATGTTTCAAATCATTCCCATGTACAGTTTCTGAAAAAAAAGCTTGACAGAAATTTGTACAGATGGACAGACATGTGTAAAAAAAATTACCCCCCCCCCCCCCAAATGTCGTCCTGGGGGCATAAAAAGTTGAATAAAATTATATTTAAATTGTCAATGAACAGTCTGTTAATAAATGGGCTTTTTTCAATAAAAGTGAAAATTCTTGTCCTGTAAAGATCCTGTGAAGATCTGACTAAATATGGGAGTCATTTCTACCTTGTTGAGTATGTTGTGAACCAATATACAAAATACAACAGCACGAAAAACAATTTTGGAAGGTTTTCTATCAAAATTCTGTATTTGAAGGGTATGAATTGGCCTATTTTACATGTCCCCATAATAAAAACAGATAACGTAC
Organism: Arcuatula senhousia; assembly: GCA_963971305.1. Classification (NCBI taxonomy): domain Eukaryota; kingdom Metazoa; phylum Mollusca; class Bivalvia; order Mytilida; family Mytilidae; genus Arcuatula; species Arcuatula senhousia. The sequence goes on from OZ020306.1 coordinate 8,391,347, forward strand.
ACTTAAAATGTGACTCATTTTGAATCCAAGTGTAAATGACACATCATTTCTGGTCATATCGAGATACTAGAAATTCATTATAGCAACATTTTTTATCTCTTTGTCTTCATTTTGTTATGTAAAAATTCACTTTTTTAAGTGTCCCCAAACTTTTTTCCACTACGAAACAATTGTACTTTTGTCACCAATATAAACCTGTAATTGCAACCCGTGTTTCTAAAAATGTGTCAATCTACTTATCATACATCCTAAAAACAAAATGTTACACTGGCGGGGGTGTCAATGAAAAAATGTAAAAATATTTGCATTTTGTAAGTTAAAGGATATCCCGTATTTTTGAAATTGTCCACTAGGAAACGGAAATTTGTACAACCATACAAATGCTAAAAATTCTCCGGATTCGGTGATTTTGTAAACATGTTGTTGCCCTCATAAAATAAAAAAAGAAAATTGTGATTGTATTGTAAGTGACTAAAAATTTCATCTTTTTCGGCAAATATGTCCACTACGAAATGGTCAACTACAACACAATAACGTTTCGTAATGGACAAAATCGTTTCGTAATAGACAAAATCGTTTCATAGTGGACAATATGGTTTCGTAGTTGACAATCTTTCATAAGAAACACCCTGTATATTTCATCACTCCGCCAACTTTATTGTGAGATATACTGGTACAGTTTTTGGTCAGCCCGTCTACCCTTTTATTAAGTAAAGTATTTTAGATAAATACATACCATGTATATATATAGCCTGTTATGGAGGTGTTCTTTTCACCTCTGTTTACCATATATTGGAGGAATTTACCAAAAAACTACCTTCATCCGTCACACTTTAAGTTTCCTTTAATTTCTCAGGAACTTTCAATCACATTTTCATGCAATTTTGTACACATGATCATTATATCATCATTTTAACTCTATCTTAAGTTATGCAGCATTGTCCACTACGAAACGATTTTGTCCACTACGAAACTTGTCCACTACGCAACGCAATATTGAAATATTTTTTTTTATTCTTAACACATTATTTTTTTTTAAATCTATTAAGAAACATTTCAAACCTTTCAAAGCATATATTACTGCTGTGTTAAAATTATATTTAAAAGGTCCACTTAAGAATATTTGTATTTGAAAGGGTATGATTTTCTTAATTTTTAGTATTTTTGATAATAAATGATGAATAAAATCTACAATAAACACAATAGAAAGGTTAAGTAAAGTTATTACATTTTATGTATCAATTTTGTCAAATTCAGTGCCAAATCAACAGGTAAAATAGGTTTCTATTCATTTTTTCCTGTTATCAATCTTAGCTAAATTAGCCATTTCGTAGTGGACATTTTTTAATAGCGTTTCATATTTATTTTATTTTTTAGTAAGTTATTGTTAGCTTTTAGACTGCATATTTTAAAATTTGTTTGTAATAATATTGAAAAGTTTGGTTTCAAGAAAAAAGTTCACATACTTAAATTTTCTTTTCGAAATGTTTTGGGGCCTAAAATCTCACTCTTATTGAAAAACGCCCTTATAAAGAGTTTAAATTGAAATTCTATCTAGATTATAGATAATGTTGAAATACGAACCTTAAAAATGCTTTTCTTCATGTAATGTTTTCTGGTTTTTGAAACATCAGTCTGTAAAATAATCATTAATTTCATTAAAAATTTATATCATATACCAAATGTCTTTTATTAAAGTAACCTAAGGAAAGACAAGGTTATTTCTGAAATCCTTTTAGTCATCTTTTAATAAAAATCTAGGTATCTATATGGATAAGTTTCATTATTTTAAAGTACATGTAATTAACAGAACAACATTTTTCTTTTTATAGTATTTTTTTCTATTAAATCAATATCTTAAAAATGCTGAAAAAAATGAAAAATACATTATTCCATTAGAAAGAAATATCCATCTGGTGTAATGAATTAAGAACATTTATTCTTCTTATCAGTATTTTTAAAGTTACTGTAATAAATGTTTGTTTTATTGATAGAGCATTTCACTTCCTTCTCAGTGATTTTTGTGTAACAGGAATCTTTTATATTTGTTTAAAGAGAACTGGTGGTGTAGTGGTTAACGTGTCAGGCTACTATCACCAAGGTTTGTGGTTTGATCCTCATTAAAGGATGAAAATTTCATGAACCAATTTTCCAACTCTCTGTTGACCCCTTTTGCGAAAACAATGCTAGTCCTTCAGAGGGGATTAAAAAAAGCTTGTAATGTGTATGAGGAGAGCATTTTAGACCCCTTTGTAGAGTTCAATAAGAGTAGGCTCAAAAGGGGCCTTTTACACAAAGAATCATTAAGTTTGTTTCCCAATACAGAATAAATAACAAGTGTGGCCACTAAAAGTATGTCTTGCCTGCCAGCACCATCACAAAAATCAACTACCTAAGCTTTCATTTCTTGATATAAATACAAAAAGTGTCTGTATACCCAATATCAGATGCCTAGCTATTATACTTCATTGTCCACAAAGGTCTTACAAAAAAGTAAGAGTCACTGAGTGCGGAAATGGGGTCAGGGTCACATGGCATGGTGACAATTGCATAGACCATAACCTCAACTGTCTGTATACCCAATATCAGATACCTAGCTGTTATTCTTATCCAGCAATTCATCGTCCACAAAAGTCTTACAATAAAGTTTATGGCCCGAAAAAAGATCTAAGTTCACAGAGTCACTGGAGCATGAAAATGGGGTCAGAGTCACACGACAGGGTGATAGTTGCATAGACCATAACCTGAACTTTCTGTATACCAAATATCAGATGCCTAGGTATTATACTGTTCCAGCAATTCATCCTCCACAAAAGTCTTACAAAAAAGTTAACGGCCTGAAAAGAGACTTAAGTTAACAGAGTCACTGGAGCGTGAAAATGGGGTCATGGTCACACGGCATGGTGATAGTTGCATAGACCATAACCTGAATTGTCTGTATACCAAATATCAGATGCCTAGGTATTATACTTTTCCAGCAGTTCATCGTCCACAAAAGTCTTACAAAAAAATTTACGCTACTGCCGCCCGAAAGTAATACCTATGTCTCGCCTTCAGCGACAGGCGAGACAAAAAATAAATATGTTTAAACTAAAACTAATATTTGTTTCTAGTTAATACCTCATTTAAGCCACTGACAAGATATGTTAATCTGGGTTTGAACACCAGGATATCTAAGATGTATATCAGGTCAGCTATGTAGTCAGCTGTCAACCAATACACAGTGTTCCCCTCGTTCATGTAACGATCCTTAAAGGCAGCACGTAATGGAACAGCATAAGAATTGTACATGAATGTCAGCGTCACCAAAAATAACCATGTCATGTAAAGTTTACCTGAAAAAAAAACAGAACAAAGAAGTGTGAATTGAAAACAGACATTTATATAGCTTTATATATATTGTATAGTTGCTAATGCCTTAAGGTCGTTCCAAGGAATATTACTACAGTATGATAACTCACTTTGTGGTTCAAAGACTTGATTACCACATGTTAACAGGTTTAATTAACATGTGCTAACTTACAAGTACTTTGAGGTTTAAAGACTTTAAAGAATACCACCATGAACAGGTTTGATAAAGATATGCTAACTCATTTTTAGGATCAAAGGCTATACGGAATACCACCATGAGCAGGTTTAATAACATATGCTAAATCACTTTTAGGATCAAAGGCTTGGTCTAAAGGCTCTATCATGAGCAGGTTTGATAAACAAATGATAACTTTCTTTGAGGATCATAGACATTAAGGCTAAGGGCACAAGCATATACAGGTTTGATAAAAATATGATAACTCACTTTGTGGTTCAAAGACTTGAGGGATTCTACATGTGACCGATTTACAGCATCTGAGATGATGGTGCTCATCTACAGCTTCTCCTACAGGGGTGGGTTTGTGTCCTGGGATAAAAGAATCTATCCTGTGCGTCCTTTGTGGTGGTTCCTCAAGATTAGACATTCCTGGAACATCAAATTAGGATCATAATATTAAATCCAATTCTCAACAAGAGCATTGAATGAGGTCCCTCATCTTGCTTAGTTGGTAAGAACTATTGCTCTTAAAATCCAAAGGTGGCTTTTTTCCTAATAAGCAATAATGTGTGAATGTTTCAGGCAATTTTATCAGGGCATTTTTATTTTGAAGTTACACTCTGGAAACATATTTCAGATGAATAGACAGAGAGAAAGACAAATTCTTTCATCTCTGGCCCAAGAAAGGCAGGATACAGGTATTGTCAAGGTTGAGCAAAAAATCTCATGCAGTAGGTATGCATAACTTAAGATAAGAAAGATTTATTTGAATTCGGATTTGTAAATAACAACAAACACAAGCTCTCAAACTTTCTTTGAATAATTCAATAACATGAAACATGACAGTTTTCCAATCAGTACATATGTACTATCATACTAAGAAATAAGTGATGACAAAATAATCATGTAAAAAATATTATAACTTACTTATATCATGTGTTAGTAGAAAAAGTGGAAAATATTCTTGATAATCCTTTTCCTTGACTATCTTAATAAACATGTTTACATGAAAGTAATGCACAATACATTTGAATAGACTTTGTAAAGGATGGTTCTAAAAGGTCATATCGATAAAATAATTCATAAGTTTATAAGAATGTGCGAATTTACTGTAAGAGTAAAAAGAGTTACTACATGTATATGTCTCTATTATATGGATTTCGAAATCTAGAAATACTGGTGGTGATCTCACAAAAGGATGAATTTGGAAAAAAAACTAATGTCAAATTATCTCCCCTGAGTGAATGATATCTATAACTCTATCTTATTAACATGTTTAGTCATGGGTCAATTATTTCGGACTTCTTCGTTTAAATCTCACCTTTAAGACTGAGAAAGTCAGGCTCCTCCCAACTTTGTGAATAAAGTAAAGTAATAAGAGTAGTGAAAGGGGTATGTTGGAAAACAGTCCCAAAATAATACAAATCTTCTAAATATGATTTATTGCCTTCTTAGCAAGCATCGAAATTTTTTTTTTTTTAGAAATACATTCATGTACATGATTCAGAGGAAACTTTAAAAAAGAATTACTATTATATTAGAAAGCCATTTAGATCTGACCCCCCCCCCCCCCCAAAGCCCCATCATTTGCAGCTACAGAAAAATTTGTTAAAAGAATTTAAAAATATCTTAGATCATCAAAATATTTAGGGAAAATTTTCGCCAGTGACGATGGAAATAATCCCTTTATTGATACATCACGCCATTTCTCTGTCTAAGAATTTCTCACTCAGCAGACCAAAACATGCTAAATGTAAAAATTCAGATTCTGCCAGGTTTTGGGACATTTTCTGAGTATTAGTATTTAAGAGACTGTCCAAGCAAAACCCAGGCAATAGCTGGCACATGACAAATTTTGTTTTTCAAAAATTTTCATTGATTTCACATCAGGTTAACATCCATTCCCCAAAACAAATGCAGATTTTTGGTTTATTTAAGTAATAACTTAGATATAATTTATATAGAATGCATTGAAAATATGAAGAAAAAGGGAGATAACTCTTGCATATTTGCAAAATTTGGTTACTTTGTTCATGAACTTTAAGGTTAAAACACAAGTCATCCATGTTGCTTTCAAACGAATCCAGGTGATTTTTGTTTTTGTTTTTGAGTCCAACGATACATTAAAACAATAAATTTGCTTGGAGAAAATTCTTCATGTGCCAGATTCTGTAGGCTTTTGCCTTATTTCTACATGGACCACTTCTTAATTTGTAGTATTTGTATCAGAAGATTGATTAAAAAACCTGGCGGAAATACATGTAACAGTAAAGTTATAATAAAATGCAGGAATATTATAGGAAACCCCCGCAGGATGGGACTCTTTCTCAAGGATTTATCTTCATTTCAGGTAAGACTCATTTATTTATTGAATAAGTCGTTGTCAGTTCGAGATTAAAAGAAAATTTTATTCAATTAATTTGCATTTGTCTTAATCTAAGAATTTGATATAGCCTGGTCAGTCTTATCAAAACAACAAAAGCAAACTAATTGCACAAAATCAATTGGTAATTTCCAGAAAATAGTTTTTCATTAGAAAATGCCAAGTGATGTTTGAATGGAAATGATTGTGTAAAAAAACAAGTGGATGAAAGTAAATTTTAATGTCCTTTTTACATTTCTGATTTTCAAATTCTGAAGAGTAAATTGTTTGTATCTTTTAATAAGCCATTGGGTTGATTGTTTTATTTGCTCAGCGCCTGTCATATTATTTGCACCCTAAAAGTAAACAATATCCGGTTTGCTAATCAGTATTTTTCTGGCACATCTCAAAACATGTGTAATACCGTAGGGCTCGCATCTGCGATGCTGGCTATTAAGAAACAGCTAAAACTAATGTTTCATGAAAGGTTCATATAAATGTTCTAAAAATCTGACAACATCTCCAAAATTAAACAGTGAACATCATTAAAAGTAGTTATATTGGGACCTTTTAAGGAGTGCTACAAGGAATTAACATAAAACTAAAGATTTGTTGAAAACTTATTTTCTTGTTTACTTGCACCCACAAAAAACATGAATAATAATGAAATCCCAGCAATCATAGACAGTGTAATTACCTGACAAAGCATCAGAGTTGGCATCAACGTCAGGTGAGGTTGATGGTGTAGGTGGCACCACTGTACTAGCTTTTACTCTCTCTGTACGACTTGAAAAAGCGCGGACTAAATAATGAAGGTGTTCACTAAGACTACTACTCAGGTTGGATATGGACCCACTTCTAAAAGAACTGAAAAAGAAATAATTACTAGTAGATTAAAACTATAGAACAGATTACCATAAACAGATTAATTTTGTCAGTTGCTAATTTGCGCACATTTAACTCAAATGTCTATTTTGCGGGTATTTATTTTCACAGTTTCCAATTATGATCAATTATCTTACTTTGATTTATATTTGATAATTGCATATTCACATGTTGCTGATTTTATTGACCCCGTTAATAGACAATAAAGAGATGTGGAATAAGTGTATGGCATATGCGACACAACCAACATAAAGAAATGGCAATTTAAAAAATCACAATGGAAAACAGCCAGCAGTTTTCAACATGACCAGAGGTCACTGCTCGCTCTCTTGCATTGGCCCAAGACTAAAAATACAATATATAAGATTCAAACAATTCCCTAAATAGCCTAAATTAGTACACAGTGAAAACTTCAACATTTACAGTAATTTAAGATTACTTCGGAGCAAACTTATTCTGTCATAAGTATAAACTTTACATTTATCAGAGTCTTTTTCTACCTTACTAATTGATTACTTAGGTTAACTAGTAAAAAAAGAAGATATTGAAATACATGTATTGAATTTAGCATGTACAGTAAACCCACAGGGGCCCAAGGTTAGTTTTGGGCTAATGATATATACCTATATTACAACGTATATATCATTAGCCCAAAACTGCAAAATTGACCGGAAAACTGTCGGGGTGTCCGGTATTTGCATTTAACTATAATCTGATTGATTAGTAATTGTAAGAATTTTCATTTTTTGGTGTAATTATGAAGAATATGTGCTAGTTTTGGGTTTGAGTGAACACAAGAAATTTATTATTTGGTCTTTGCTTTTATTTTCAACCTGTGATGTTTGATAAAAGCAAAGTTTTAAAAATTTGTGAAAGGTGTACTTGACTTTTGAGGTGCGTTTGATATGTTGAACTGAATAAAAATTCGATTGCAGAAAAAAAATAAATTGATGCCATATATTTTGGCGAAAATATTTGAAATTATGTTACTAGACTATCTATTTGAAACTAAAAATATAAACTGTGCACGTAAGCATCCAGGAGCAAATCAAGAAATTTTCAAAAAAAGGGGGAGGGCTCTACATCAAGCCTTGTTGTTGAAGATGTTCATGACAGTTTTGCTTGAAATCTTATAAGATTTTTTTTTTTACATTTTGTCACTAAGCGACATTAAGGGGCTCCCGGAACACCCCAACTGCTGGACCCGTTATTGTACAATGATTTGGTCGTCTTTTTAACTTATGACTGAGTTTAAAAAGTTCTAATCTTTGAGCTCAAATTGCACAATGTTCTGACCATTTTAGAGGGGTCCAACTATGTTCTGAAAGCCAAAACTTTCATCTGTCTATTTAGTCCAAAATATCGCCCAAGGTTTGTTATTAAGTTAAAAAACTTAAAAGTTTCTAAAACCTCTATTTGCCACTTAACTCCCATGTGTTTTTTAGTTAATTTTTCGATGATTTTCTTTCATTTTTCTGTGCAAAGTTATTGTTCTCAACTTAACTAGTTGCATTAAAGATATTTTTGTTGGTTTTTGATTCCTATTCGGTTTTAAACATGTTAATGGTAACTCAGTACACTTTTTATTAAAAACCTAATATTCTAGTATAATCCACAAATGTGGTGTTTTTATGTCAATGAACACATTTGAACCATTTATTTTTGTTACAAACGAAAGATAAGATAATGTTTTACAACTAGAGGAAAAAAGTAAGTGAAAATGTGAATTCTTTTTTTCGCAATTCAAACTTTTATTCACAAAAATCAAAATAAATTGACCCTTTTCTAAAAATAGAAAAAATGACGTAATAAATTTCTTACAAAAAAACAAAAGTGAATGATTTAGATTCACTTATATATGTAAGTAATATTAAGTCTTTATTTTCTAACTTTTAACCACATTTAGTAACATTTTAGTTGCCTTAATGTTTGCAGACTCAAACTTTTCGATTTTGGGTAGTGACCTTTCACCTTTAATTTTTTCATGTTCTGACCAGATTTCAAATGGCAAACATCAATATTATTAAAGCTGAAATATTAAACTATCAATATAGTTAAAAATATCCCAGGAGGTTTTTGGGTAATTTAAATTCTTTTCAAGACCCTTTCCGCTGCTCGCCTATATTGGGTACTTCTTCAATTGAATGTAATTTCATTAATTTTGTCAGTATAAATTCAATTTTCCTTATCCCCCCCCCCCCAAATAGCCTGGCAAAGACATTTCTTTGAATTTTTTATATTGTGATGTAAACATGTCATTTAGAAGGAGTCAACATAAAAAGAAATAAAATTAAAGTTGACTGCCACCTAATAAGATAACCACCAAAACTGAACCCCCAAAAATAACAATGAAACCACAATGTTAGATCGATTGCTGCTTAACTTTCTTTTGTTGATTTTCTTGCATGTTGTTTGTGTTTATAAACCTTACTTTAGACATATTGTACATAACACTTAAAGGAATTCAAAGCAAAATCAATTAGAGCATAAACAAAGAGGAATAAATACAGTGACAGATCAATTAAATGGATAGTTACTCCAACTTCTCAATGAATGGGAAGAGCTTAAATGGTATCGATCACAAATAGTCAGTCATTAATAAAAACATCATACATCACATACATGCAGCCAATCAGCCTGATAGCAGGAACACCAGTTTGAATGAAAGTGCAACACAATACAAGATCAACAAAGTCCCCCCTTCTTTTTTTTAGTTAATGGAACCATAATGAAATTTGAAAAAAAAATAATAAAACACAACAAATCAAAATGGTAACAATAACCAAAAAATTACAATCAAATGATGCCTTGATGGTATTTTTCTCCTCTTCAAACTTCTTTACATCATGTTGTATTTGAAAAAGGAATTTTCAGTTACAATTTGTCATAACAGCCACCCTTCACATAAGTAACAGCTGTTATGCACTGATCGCTCAATATATTTCATTCTCTATTATTTTTTCTCTTTCTACCAGAAAAGAAGATTGTTTTTTTACATAATTCTACAATGTAATTTTAACATACTTATTATGGATTGTATATTACATCTACCACAAGATCAATACTCAATTTATTAAATAAATATCCTTTTTTACATGGGAAGCTGAAACCCTATATGTTATTCAATTATAAGACACTCCTAGAGATCATTTTGTGATCACATTTCAAACATTTCCAGTTTATTTTCACAGTTTTCCTCACTAAATAAAAGATCAACATCAAAACTAGTATACCTCTCGTTTGACTCAGTATATGTAGAAGATCTTCTCGAGTGTAGCTTTCCTAACTCACTCCAGACTGAGTTAGTACTCAGTAACCCAGGACTGGGAGGAGGATGGCCGAGTTTGTCGTAACCATTTATATTGAGTAGACCAGGAGTAGGGGGTGCATGTAGTCTTCCCTCCGATGGGAAACTTTCGTAGCTGGTGGCCTTTTCACCATATTCATTGTTTGTAAACTGTATGCCATGATTTGAATGGTGTATATCTGAAAAATATAAATTTAAAATTAAGATCTTTTCTTTTTGGAATAAAAACATCAAAATTAAATAAATGGCACAAACAAATTTGTATCCTTGCATCAAACATTAACAGATAAATATGACCTTTCATTTGCTTTTTCATTTTCAAACATCTACATAAATATAAATCACTTTTTCTCCTTTTAAAGTTTTTTGTAATATGACAAGTACAACTCTTGAAAGCAAGAAGCCAAGAGGTACAAATGAATTATTGTAATTATTCAAAAGTCCAAAATGACAAAAGACAAAACCAGTAAAACCGAAGGATGAAACAGCAAGAAGAATCAGACAACATGGCATGCTTTGATCATCTGGTCGATTGAAATTGTAATTAGAATGTACACTTTATTCCACACTGTGATGAGCATTGATGAATCCATAATATTTATAATATCTTGTTTTACTTATCTAGGGTTAAAAAAAATCACAATATAATGCTTTAAAAAGGATCAAGCTTATTTATCCACTGTGGTAAAAACATCCTAGAAACATTTAAGATAAAATTAGTTTAAACATATTTATTAATCCTGGATTTGGAAATAAGCTGAACACTTCTATTAATCCCTCTCCAGTTTACACTTTGCAAGTATGGCCTTTGTAGCGGCCCCAATTGAGCCTACTTTTATTGAACTCTACAAAGGGGTCTTTAATTTTGCTCTCCCTATAGACAGGACAACCGTATTTTGTCCCTTCCCAAGGACTAGCATCATTTCTTGAGACTATCCCCACAGAGGGTGCCAAGAGAGAGTCTAAAAATTGGTCCATCAAATTTTACCCCGGACGAGGATCGAACCACGAACCTTGGTGTTAGTAGCCTGACCATATAACCACTACACCACCGGTTTTGTGATAAGACAAGAGTTAACACTAAAGTATGTCTCGCCTGCCGGCACCATCAGAAACAATTATTCTTTCTTACTTCCACTATATTTTGAATTAACATGGATTTTCAGTTTCTGAGATCAAAAGATGTTTATAGAACTTAAACATTGCAAATATATGCAATAAAAATAATCAAAGTCACTCAACCGGAAAATCAAGGTCAATGTCAAAAGATGGGGATGCAACTGTGCTAAGCTACTACTGGGGCATATGCATACAAAGTTTCATCAACCTAGGACCTATAGTTCTTGAGATATGGAGGTGCTCGCAAAACTTTTCCATTGCTATTATATGTATTGAAAATTGTCAAAGTCACTCAACCTGAAAATCAAGGTCAAGATCAAAAGATGGGGATGCAACTGTGCTAAGCTACTACTGGGGCATATGCATACCAAGTTTCATCAACCTAGGACCTATAGTTCTTGAGATATGGAGGTTTTCGCAAAACTTTTCCATTGCTATTATATGTATTGAAAATTGTCAAAGTCACTCAACCGGAAAATCAAGGTCAAGGTCAAAAGATGGGGATGCAACTGTGCTAAGCTACTACTGGGGCATATGCATACTAAGTTTCATCAACCAGGGACCTATAGTTCTTGAGATATGGAGGTGCTCGCAAAACTTTTCCATTGCTATTATATGTATTGAAAATTGTCAAAGTCACTCAACCGGAAAATCAAGGTCAAGGTCAAAAGATGGGGATGCAACTGTGCTAAGCTACTACTGGGGCATATGCATACCAAGTTTCATCAACCTAGGACTTATAGTTCTTGAGATATGGAGGTGCTCATAAAACTTTTCCAAAAAGTTAACGCCGCCGTCGCCGCCGCCGCCGCCGGTAAAGTAACACCTATGTCCTGCTCTGCTTCGCAGGCGAGACAATAAAATTACAGATTATATACATTAATTAACCCCCCTTTCAGTTCAGTGTAAACTTACAAATAAATAAAGGTACCTAAGTCGTAAACAGTATAAACGAAGATAATTAAGAAATATTATTACATCACAAAAATAAAAATAAAAATATTTACATTTCTTGATCATTTCCCTAGTCTTGTATATTCCACTCACAGAGTTGGCCATCACATTTTGTACAAAATAATAAGCTGCTACACTTGATACTGTCAGGTTATATTTGACACCAAATCATTTATATGGCCTAATCCTCAGTGTAATATTAACCTTATAAAGCTTTGAACTTGTAATATCTGATTTTTTGTTTAATTAATCTAATGTATTTTTGCAACATCCCACTTTTCAGAAATGAATAAGTCTTGGCTGCAACATTTTATAAGTGTTAAAAGCATGGGTAACCTTTCGCTTACCTTGTAAGTGTAGGTCCTACGTTAGTCTAGTGCACAATTGTCAACAAGTGTAACAAATTAGTTATATAAAAATGTAACAAAATGGATTTCTAAGATGACAATTAACAGAATAAAATATTGGCTTGTCAAATATTTGAAAAAAAGCCCCACAAAATCTTTAAAAGAATAAAAATAAAAAATAATAAAAAAGTACCAAAAAATTGAAAAATTTTGAAACAAATTGAATTGACCATGTGCAACTTTGTTTCCAATGCTTAGTTTAAAACAATAGGAAAATTTCATGGGTGAAATTACAGTCATATAATTCTGGGTGGTTGATAATCCGTAAGGACCTCTGATCCAACAGCAGAGATTATCAGCCCAGTTACCCTAAGGGACCTCTGGTCCACACACACAGATTATCAAACCAGTTACCCTAAATGACATTTGGTCCACCAGCAGAGATTATCAACCCAGTTACCCTAAAGGACCTTTGGTCCACCAGCAAGATTATCAACCCATTACCCTTAGGGACCTCTGGTCCAACAGCTGAGTTTAATATCAATCCAGTTACCTTAAGGGACTTTTTGTCTACCAGAAGAGATTATCAACCCAGTTGCCTTTAAAGGACCTCTGGTCCACCAGCAGAGATGATCAACCCAGTTGCCCTTAAGAAGACCTCTGGTCCACCAGCTGAGATTTATATCAACCCAGTTACCTTTAGGGACCTCTGGTCCACTAGCAGAGATTATCAACCCAGTAGTTTTAACATACAAAGTAAAAAGAGTGCGTCATTGAAATTAAGCAAAAATTATTATTCTGGCACTAGATCCTTGCCTGGAAAAAATCCATATGGATGGAAGAGCTTGAAGCTAATGTAGATCATAGATCAAAGACAAAACAAGGGGTTGCACTTCTAGTAGTGCTTAGGATACCCCCACTTGACCACTCAGAAAACAGGAAGTAGATGCCCCACTGACCTTTGAAAGGGGAGGCACAATACAACTCATCATGCTAAAGCTGTATACGTATGACCAATTTGAAATCAATCACTTCAGTAGAAGCTGGGAAATCTGTTACGAAAGTTTGTTACGGACGGACAGATGGACGGACAAGGTGATTGCAATATAACCCCCTCTCTTACGAGTGGGGGAATAAAAACAAGGATTATGCTGATAACATACATGTAATTCTCCCGTCGGGAGACAAAATCTCCCGACTTTTTGATCTGTCTCCCGTTCTCCAGACTTTTTGTGTAATCTCCTGCTTTTTTAAGACATGACAATATATTAGTTTTATAGACATTCAAATTGTTCAATCATAAAACATTTCTGGTGTTTTAGGGGTTTGTCAATTAGGTAGACATTAATTTAACAGGTAAAGGTTTTAATTGAAGGTTTATTGCCATAATTGACCTGTTGATTGTATCAACAGCTTGAAGTTTATCAGTGAAGCCATGTATATTTGGTACACGCAAGTGCCCTCAGTTGACATTGAAATGCAATTTTAATGAGCGTTGAAAATCTACCGCTTTTTTGTCCAATCTCCAGCCCAAAAAATCAAAATCTCCAGCATCATCATCACAGATCTGTCACATGTATGTAATAACACATGGTGCCCTGACTTCAAATTGTCAGTACCTGATACATGTATTCCATTAATTTTGATAAGAAATAACAAAAATACACTTATTGAGGTTTTAGCAATTAGTACAAAAATAATAAATTGGTTAAAAAAAAATATGACTACCATCATGCTTGTAAATTAATTTCTCTCACTCAGTACATGTTATCAAAGCAATGACTTTGACCCTTAATTACTTTGCAATAACTACAGCTATTATCATTCAGCAATTTCTTTGCCACTATTATTGTACGTCGCTTCAAGAATATTTGAAACAGTTTTAACTTTAACTTCATAAAAATGCTTTGGTTTTTTTACAAAAGTGGATCACATTATGAACAAAGATAACAAAACAACCACACCCTGTTTTCTTTCAATTTATAAATTCAAATTCTTCATTGGCACAAAAATGGTTATAATAACCCAAAGATTTAGACACATATAAACTGCCTCGCTTTATCATTAATTTCGTTTTGTTAATTCAATAAGCACTTACATTTAATACATGTTTAAAACATTGGAAAAAAAAAATATATATATATATATATCTAATGATATTAGCACAGAAACTTTAACATTGCATTTGCATTTAACAGAGTAACAAAGTTTCCAATTGGTGATATTTAGATAAATTTAAAAAAAACCTACTGTTTTCACTTGCAGCATGAAAAAGTAAAGGACATCTACTATCATCAATATCAAAGTCCTGAAGTGATAAGGTCTCGTCCCTGCCGTCTGCCCAGGACATGATGCCGTCGTTGCCACTACCTGCCCAGGCCATGTTAGTTTCCTCAGACCAGGCCATGTGAGAATCCTCAGACCAGGCCATAGTTTTGGGTTTAAGAGGCTGTTTGGCACTAATGCCCCACAAAACAGAGGGAAAGCTCCAAATCATAGATATAGTACAATTACTTGACACATTTATATAAGTCTATTCCAAATATGGAATTTGGGAAAAAGTGACAAAGTTAACACTAAAACAACCTGTGGTTTATCACCAGCATTGTGAAAATCAATCTGTTACAATGTTTGTAAACTTCCACTGAATCTGCCAAAGCATGAAAATTACGGAAATAAATCCCCCTTTTAAGATAATACTTGCAAATTCTTCACAGTCTCTTGCTAGTTATTAAACATTATGCAATTCCAATACTCTTTAGCTGTCTATTAGAATTTCAATATATTAATCCTTTCACTGTTAAAGTTTGAAAATAATCAAAGTTGAACAGCTGTAGTTATTTGATTTCAATTCAATAGTCGGAGAGAAATCTTCAGTACAGAAACAGAAAGTTTCATGGAGTAAAAAACACAATTACAGATTATGGATCCGGAGCTGTCACAAACTCCCAATACCATCATTCGTCAAAATCTTAACAGACAGAAGAATTTTTTGGTTTCTCTTCAGCAACCATAATTTGTAATCAATAACCATCTTTTGGGAAAAATTGTAGATGATGAATTGGATATTTCGGTCTTTGGTTATATCCACAATAGAAAGATGAAGGATGAAATCAGCGTAAAAAATCTGTCAATAAATCCGTCAACCTGGGACTGATAAAACTCAACCATTCAATAATGGCTCTAATGTACCAATACAAACAAAGATAAAACCTCTCATTTAATTGTTTCATTATAACATCTTTGTCTGAGAGAAAATTGCTCAGTTAACAAGATTTTGGGGAAACTTAATGTCATCAAAGGTCTATTCCCATGAATATCCATTCTAGTCAGCATACACTAGAGGACTTTCTTTTCTAAATCCTTCTTTTCAAAATTGCCAACTTGCCATTTAAACAAGAACCAGGCTTGAAGTCCCATGCCCCACAAAAACTTGTGACCTTGACTTTTGACCTTCCCATACACTACTTCCTTAACCTATAAGCTTTTTGTGGTAAAAGTTAGATACAGTCAGAAACCATTTTCATTCAAAAATTTTGGAATTTGTGAACTTGACCTTTTGACCTTCAAAATCAATATTCTTCTTCTTTAACTCATTTCTAAAATTGAACATGTGAAAGTTTCGTGAAATTTTATCAATGAATGAAGGACAAACAAATGGAAAGGAAATGCTATACTCTCCTGTAACTCGAGTAGACAAAAGGGTTTATAAATGAGCCTTTAATTTGCACTTAGAAATTAAAATCTAAAAAAAAATTATATCAAACAATCACTCATAAAGCCCAGAACTTCAAGGTTCATTTCATTGCTTAAAAAACTTACTTAGTTTTATAAAACTCAGGGAAAGCAAAAAAAAATGTAAAAAATGCTTTCACATTTCAACATCTAATTCACAAAGACACACAAGAAAACATCCAGGACACTTGCAATGAAACAACCAACCATACAAACAGCAACTTAAACACTACAACCCTGACAAATGTCTTACATCATTAATGAGAGATAATACCACATTTGATTGCTGGGACTTTAAGAAATTCCATACACCAAGAATAGGGCATCTAATGTGACATTTAAGAATTAACTGTAATAAATCTTTGGTTTATTGAACCATAAACTTAATTTTTCATGGTGCACATTGAATAATCCGCGAAGCGGATTATGTTAAATGTGCACCATGAAAAATTCAGTTTATGGTTCTATAAACCAAAAAATTATTACAGTTAATTCTTATAAATAAATTTTATAATACATTCCAGCGAAAAATATTAGAATCACATTTTAATCAAAAATATTCAAAAGTTAAAATCAGTTAATCAATCTAGCGCATTAATATAGATTTACACCTATCAATCACAAAGCACGTGGAGTCCATGCAACAGCAAAGTCAAAAATCTATAGCTTGTATTCTGGTTTTATCTTGATTTGACATTTAGATTTTGGGCTTTAATTGCACGATAAAAAAATCCAATTAAATTCTTCTGTTTTCTATCAAGTTAACGTAAAAAAATCTTTTAAAGTAAATGCAAATAAACATTCTCTATTTTTTAATTAATATTACAATTTTTAAGAGGAAATTTTGCCAAATAATAAAGTTGTGTATTCGATGTTGTTTTGATATTCGGAAACCGGTTTAACTGGTTTGACAGTAGATTCATTTGGGCGGAGTTTGCCATCAATTATTAACCATTTGTATTTTATTGGGTGTATATTAATAGATATATAAGCCAATCGAATTCTTGTGATTTTTTTTGGTTCATTGGAAAATGGTCTAAATTTTTGAACAACGCAAAAGACACTAAAGATACTCTTAAATTTATTTATTAAATAATACCCTGCCACATCATATATTTTATTCAAAATAGAAGAGAAATGAATTATCTTTCTTAGACCAGGAAATTTAACGTTTTTAAAAATTTTGAAATTAATAAAAGTGGCAAAACAAAACAAATATTTTCGGATCATCCTGAAAATCGAACTAGATCTGTATTTTATTTTACTTAAATGCTGTGCAAAATTTCACTTAAATGCCTCGACATCTTTTCAAGTTATCATCTGGAAACCTTCAGGGGACAGATGGACAGACAGTTTTACACCAAACAAAATGCACAGTATCACATTATACCTTGCTACTTAGTGTGGTGGATTATAAAAATCATATTAATCTAGGATATAGCATTGAAAGTACTTCACTGGTTTATCACAAAAAAATTTGAACAAGATGAAAGATCTGAAAAGATAAAGACAGTAAAACAGCAACAAATCAACACATGTTACTGTGAAGAACTTTTTAACTGACCAATGCTTTAAATCATATAGAAAATGGTATAATCCAGGGCTGCCAACTTTTGACAATTTCTGAATCTGGGTTTTTCATTATTTCTGCAATGTCTGATGTTATATTCATTCAAAAATAAAACCTGGAAATCAGGATATTGGGAAAACTGAAAATCGGGAAGGTGTGCAGGTGATAATCTTTAAATACAACATAAAGGTCAATGCAATCTAAGGCTCTATTTTTTTCATTCTATAATCTAGATATCATTACGTAGAGCAAAGCTGTATATAGAGCCTGTTCTTTATAGAGAAACAAGAGACTAATTATATTGATCAAAATTTAGATAGCCAGTCTCCCAAAGAGGAAATCCTACTTTTAAGTACTACCAGACTGGTTTTATTTATAATCAACGTTAGACTTTGATTTTTTCGTCTAAAAAAACTAAAGAAAGATTACAAGTCACCAAAAAAAAAAGAAATATATCATTGAATACATATGACTTAGACCAACTACAGGAGTTAACGCTAAAGTATGTCTCGCCTGCCAGCACCATCAGAAACAATTATTTTTTCTTACTTCCACTTTATTTTGAATTTACATGGATTTTCAGTTTCTGAGATCAAAAGATGTTTATAGAACTTAAACATTGCTAATATATGTAATAACTAGATAATGTGTCTATGAGCCACAGGATGGCCCTCCCGTTCTTGACCAAAGTCATTGATCCTCAATGTGAATTTACTGGGATATGGACCTTTACCAAGAAATTAATTAAAAGTGTTCATGTGTAAAATATAGGTCACTGTGACCTTATTTCTGGTGGGTGGTGCCATGTTACCAAGACTCATCAAGTAGTGAAATATCATTGACCCCAAACATCTAGTATCCAAGTTATGGACCTTAACCAAGAACTTAACCGAAGTCGTTCATGCATAAAATATAGGTCACAGTGACCTAATTTTTATTGGGTGGTGTCATGTTACCCAAGACACATCTGGTGGTGAAATACCATTGACCATCAACATGTAGTATCTGAGATATGGACCTTAACCAAGAACTTAACCAAAGTCATTCATGCGTAAAATATAGGTCACAGTGACCTAATATCTAGTGGGTGGTGTCACCTTACCTAAGGCACATCTAGTAGTGAAATATCAATGACCCCCAATATCTAGTAACCAAGTTATGGACCTTAACCAAGAACTTAACCGAAGTCGTTCATGCATAAAATATAGGTCACAGTGACTTAATTTCTAGTGGGTGGTGTAGCCCTACCCAAGACCCATCTGGTGGTGAAATATTATTGACCCACAACATCTAGTATCCGAGTAATGGACCTTAACCAAGAACTTAACCAAAGTGTTACGGACGGACGTACGGACGTACGGACGGACGGACGGACAAGGGTAAAACTATATGTCCGATCCACTAACGTGGTCGGGCCATAAAAATAATCACAAAGTCATTTAACCAGAAAATCAAGGTCAAGGTCAAAAGATGGGGATGTAGCTATGCTAAGTTACTACTTGGGCATATGCATACCAAGTTTCATCAACCAAGGACTTATAGTTCTTGAGATATGGGGGTGCTCCCAAAACTTTTCCATTGCTATTATATGTATTGAAAATTGTCAAAGTCACTAAACCGGAAAATCAAGGTCAAGGTCAAAAGATTGGGATGCAACTGTGCTAAGATACTACTGGGGCATATGCATACCAAGTTTTATCAGCCTAGGACCCATAGTTCTTGAGATATGGAGGTGCTCGCAAAACTTTTCCATTGCTATTATTATGTATTGAAAATTGTCAAAGTCACTAAACTGGAAAATTAAGGTCAAGGTCAAAAGATGGGGATGTAACTGTGCTAAGCTACTACTGGGGCATATACATACCAAGTTTCATCAGCCCAGGACCTATAGTTCTTGAGATATGGAGGTGCTCATTAAACTTTTCCAAAAAGTTAACGCCGCCGCTGAGCTGCCGGTAAAGTAACACCTATGTCCCACTCTGCTTCGCAGGCGAGACAAAAATTCAGATTAAAATTAGTACAATTTTGGAAAAGTATTTTCGAGGAACATTGAAGTCATATTTGATAGATTTTTGTATTTCTAAAAGAAGGTACTGCTATGTTTGTCATAACCATAGTACTAGAAATGAAATAATACCTGCTTGAAATAGATTATATTGAAAGTCAAAACTTCCCTAGGAACATCAAAGTCAGCTTCAATAGATTTTGAACTTTCTATAAAGTTAATCTTCAATACAATTTCCTCCAAGGACCCATTCTCTTTGCTACTTATCTTCTCTATATTGATTTTTAGGTATCATTTGAACAGCTCTTCTCAGGCAAACAGTCAATCAAGCTCTCTAAATCCCCTTCAGATATCACACATGATTGAAAGTAGAAATATATTGTATTTGCCCGCTACCTATCAAATCTGGCTGTGTTTACCATAATAACAGTCAACAATGTAGGCCTGTGTGATAGTGTCACATCCGTAGCAAACTACATCTCGAGGCAATCTATCCAATATAGTTTATATGACACTGTATTCCATTAGATATTGACCAAAGTCTTGGGGGAACCAATAAATTGTCCCAGACTTTCCACAGAGAATTCCAGGAATATAAATATAAGGTAGTAGTAACTTAAAGGATAAGAGGTTTACAATTCAACAAAATCTACATCATTTAATTCAATTAACATTTGTAGAAAATGCTCCTGAACATCCTTGGTAGCAAAATTCCAAAGAATTTACTTGGAGTAGAATGAAAAAACTTTGAAAATAAACCATCAACATTCTGATAAAAACTTTGTACATCTACTGCCTCAACCAAAAACAAATTCTTTTAAAGGGGTGGTAACGTTTATTTTCATGCAATGTTTTTTTTATGTTTTTATTTTCAATGTTTTCAAGATTTTGATTTTTACTTCTCACATTCTCTTGTTGACATTGTTGTGCCTGCTCAATTTTTGCCTGTATTTAAACCACCTGTTTTATGTTGGACAACCCATCTCACGTGCATAATCGTCTTTTTTTTTTGCTTCAAAATCTGGGACTTGTTGAAATCAGTTTATATTATCACTAACTTTAAAATATCAAAAGAATTTGATTGAATTTCACATATGTATGTATTCCAATTCAGTTGGCAGTGTTTCATTTTATTGTGTTTTGTTTGAAGTGATTTTATATAACTTGTGCTTTGTTTTGGGCATTTTTTTATGTTTATGTGTTGGGATCCCCTTCCTTTACCAAACAGAACATAAGGTTTCTTCAAAGTTTGCAGAAACTAATTAATTAAGTTACATTGTATTGCTTATAATACAATTTATGAACAACAGTACATGTAACTATTATCCTCTGATGTCATTGAGTTTCTTATTCTAAGTTCTACAGAATTGCCAATTCTTTTCATTATTTTATCTTCAAATTACATTATGCTACATGTATATAACTTCAAAAAATTTTTAGCTCTAAAGCTTTTTTATTTCATATTTTAGAATTAATTTATTTATTTTCTATTTCACTTGTCTAAAAAACACAATGGCCTGCCATAAAACATGTACTTTTTTCTGCTGCCACTGAATCATTAAGTTGATGTAAAGCTATAATCACAATTTGTGATGAATTTTTTTTTGTTCATACTGTAATGTATATGTGTATAGATAGTTTCGTAATGATAAGCATACTCCTTCAGTTTATTATTAGTAAGTGAATTAAACCTTTAATAAAACCTGATTTGAGACAGATCGACTGAAAAACAGATGGACATACAAACTGAAAAACAGATGGACATACAAACTGAAAAACAGATGGACATACAAACTGAAAAACAGATGGACATACAAACTGAAAAACAGATGGACATACAAACTGAAAAACAATATTTGTACCTACTTTTGTATGAAAAACATAAAAATGTTTGTATCAACACTGGTTCAATTAATTGAGGACATAACAGAATTTATTGGAGAAAGGGAAACAACTCAAAGTTGATATAACAAGGGGTTGCACTAAGTCGTGCTAAACATACCCCCACTCGGCCATTCAGAAAACAGGTAGTAGATGACAGACTGACCTGGAAAGGGGAGGCACGGTACAACTCATCATGCTAAAGCTGTATACCAAATTTGAAATCAGTCCCTTTTGTAGAAGCTAAGAAATCTGTTACGAAAAATTGTCTATTTTTGACCCATAAAAAGTCTAAGTCGGCTCGGAAAACAGGAAGTAGATGATGGACTGACCTGGAAAGGGGAGGCACGGTATAACTTATCATGCTGAAGCTGTGTACCAAATTTGAAATCAATCCATCCAGTAAAAGCCGAGATTTCTGTTACGAAAAATTTCACATTTCAAATTGTTTACCCTAAAAAATCTAAGTCGGCTCGGAAAACAGGAAGAAGATTATGGACCGACCTGGAAAGGGGATGCACGGTATAACTTATCATGCTGAAGCTGTGTACCAAATTTGAAACCAATCCATCCAGTAGAAGCCGAGAACTCTGTTACGAAAAATTTCACATTTCAAATTTTTAACCCTAAAAAAGTCTAAGTCGGCTCGGAAAACAGGAAGTAGATGATGGACAGACCTGGAAAGGGGAGGCACGGTATAACTCGTCGTGCTGAAGCTGTGTACCAAATTTGAAACCAATCCATTCAGTAGAAGCAGAGAAATTGAACCGGACGGACAGACGGACGGACGGAAGAGGTGATTGCAATATAGCCCCCTCTCTTTACGAATGGGGGTATAATGATATTGTGCTAAATTTGAACATAGACATGTCAAAAATGAGAAAATGTCTCATTTTGACAGTACCTTAAGTGTGTGACAGGTGTGACCATGACTTCTGTGATAATCCACCCTTGCAGTGACAAAGAAGGGGATGCTTGTTTCTTTTACTGACACCACTTAATAAAATTACCTTGTACCAATAGAGCTAATGTAAGGGGAACATCTTCTTCTTTTGATAGATAACTACATCAGACTTACTTCATTTTGGGTACTAACCTGCTATCCTGTGTGTGAGGGGAACCGGGGGCTATATCTCTTTAATGCTCTTACCTTACAATTAGAGTGGGTGAACCATTTCTCTGATATTGGTGAGTAAATGGTCACATCAAACCAACTTCATTAGCAACATTCTGTGTGGGAATGGGGAGGAGTGCGAGGGGTATACCACTTTCATATTCTTACCTGGAACCAATAGAGCTGGCGTTAGTGGAACGTCTCCATCATCACTGATCCTTCTCTGTGACACTAGTGATTTTCTATGAGGGGGGCTACTGCCCCCACCCACTGTTCCCCTCCTCGGTTGGGATTTGTACCTCTGTATAGACTCTTGATCAAACACAAAGTATTCAGGTTCTGGTGATGGCTTCCCACTGCTGGCTTCCTCTACGTTTAATACAGGGTTAGACTCCTTCCTCTGTCCAGTGTCTTGCCCCACGGGACTGCTAGGCTCCTCACAGTAGAAGACAGGGTTACTGATCCCTCCTGGCAACTCATCATTGTTGTCTAGTAGGTTCTCCTCTGATGCAGAAGACATTTTAATGATGGGAATGCAATGGTTAGTAACTCCATCTTTAAAGCTCATGATTACATTGTCAATATATCAACCTCTTCAACTGTTGAGTCTATAATCAAGAAATGCATATCAATACAATACCAGGAGGAAATTTATATTACTAACATTTGAAATTAAAGTTTGTTTTTGCCTACAATAACGATGTCTCCCCCGTTTCCCCAAAAATATCTAAGTTCAAAGGGCCATAACTCCCACAAAAATTTGAGGAGCAAAATTTCCTGGTAACATGCACAACCACATATGGTGTCCTTCCTATATACCAAGTTTCATTGAATTCGGTTCAATAGTGTCAGAGGAGTTGGGCTGACAAGATGATAAATGAGGATTTTCAGCAATTTTCTAAGTTCAAAGGGCCATAACTCCTACAAATATTTGTGGATCAAAATTTCCTGGTAACATGCACAACTACATATGGTGTCCTTCCTATATACCAAGTTTCATAGAATTTGGTTCAGTAGTTTCAGAGGAGTTGCGCTGACAAGATGATAAATGAGGATTTGCAGTAATTTTCTAAGTTTGAAGGGCCATAACTCCCACAAACATTGGAGGATCAAAATTTCATGGTAATATGCACAACTACATATGGTGTCCTTCCTATAAACCAAGTTTCATTGAATTCGGTTCAATAGTTTCATAGGATTTGCGCTGACAAGATGATAAATGAGGATTTTCAGCAATTTTTCTAAGTTCAAAGGGCCATAACTCCTACAAAATTTTGAGGATCAAAATTTCCTGGTTACACGCACAACTACGTATGGTGTCCTTCCTATAAACCAAGTTTCATAGAATTCAGTTCAGTAGTTTCAGAGGAGTTGTGCTGACAAGATGATAAATGAGGATTTTCAGCAATTTTCTAAGTTCAAAGGGCCATAACTCCTACAAAAATTTGTGGATCAAAATTTCCTGGTAACATGCACAACTACATATGGTGTTCTTCCTATAAATCAAGTTTCATAGAATTTGGTTCTGTAGTTTCAGAGGAGTTGCGCTGACAAGATGATAAATGAGGATTTTCAGTAATTTTCTAAGTTTGAAGGGCCATAACTCCCACAAACATTTGAGGATCAAAATTTCATGGTAATATGCACAACTACATATGATTTCCTTCCTATATACCAAGTTTCGTTGAATTCGGTTCAATAGATTCATAGGATTTGCGCTGACAAGATGATAAATGAGGATTTTCAGCAATTTTCTAAGTTCAAAGGGCCATAACTCCTACAAAATTTCCTGGTAACACGCACAACTACGTATGTTGTCCTTCCTATAAACCAAGTTTCATAGAATTCAGTTCAGTAGTTTCAGAGGAGTTGTGCTGACAAGATGATAAATGAGGATTTTCAGTAATTTTCTAAGTTCGAAGGGCCATAACTCCCACAAACATTTGAGGATCATAATTTCATGGTAATAAGCACAACTAAATATGGTGTCCTTTCTATTTACCAAGATTCGTTGAATTCGGTTCAGTAATTTCATAGGAGTTGTGCTGACAAGATGATAAATGAGGATTTTCAGCAATTTTCTAAGTTCAAAGGGCCATAACCCCCACAAAAATTTGAGGATCAAAATTTCCTTGTAATATGCACAACTACATATGGTGTCCTTCCCACATACCAAGTTTTGTTGAATTTGGTTCAGTAGTTTCGGAGGAGTTGCGCTGACAAACTTTGTGATGAACAGACGGACAACGGACAGACAGACAGACGGACGGACGACAAAACCAATATGTCTCCCAACAAAAGTTGTGGGGGGAGACGTAATAACAATATGATGCTGCATTTGAATTTAAACCTAAATAACAAATGGTTTTTTTTTTTATATCTTAACAGGATTATCATAAGAAAACTTCTTCAATAAATAAAACTTTAAGGTTTTGGTTTTTTTTCAACAAGAACATGAGTAGTATGTGATGAACAGACATTACTTCAAAAGACAACATGTTCTTCTTCAGCAATCCCATTAACCATACAGTTGATTTTTGTAGGCTGGACATACAAAATCATATCTACCAAATTAAGTAAGAAATGCACTATCATGTAACATATATGTAAAAAGTTTCATGATGATACCATGCTTCTTTCATAGAAAAGTAACCTTATCCTATAGGTAAACTTAAGAATTACACCTTTTTTTTCTGCGATTGCTCAATCAATGAAAATGATGAGACTGGTACACTTTCATGATGGTACCACACTTCCTTTATGGAAAAGTGTCTTCAACCTATAGGTAAACCTAAGTATAACATCCCCCTTTTTCTGTGATCAATCAATCATGAAGTTGATAAGACAGGAACAATTCTATGATGATTGTTGTTTGTCCATATCCTGGTGTATATGTCTATAAAGATTCATGATGGTACCACACTTCCTTCATGGTAAAGTCACTTCAATCTGTAGGTAAACCTTAGTATGGCATCCCCCTTTTTCTGTGACCAATCAACCATGAAGTTGGTGAGCCTGCTGAATAGACCTGATCACTATATGCCCCAATACTTTTTGTAATTGGGGCATAAAGACTATTACAGAGTTGAAACCTATTTATTTTATACCTGCATGTTCTATTATGTAGATCAACCATTATCATATTTGTCATGTCTGTAGTATGGAAGAATTCTTTGTAATTGGGTGCATCTGAAATAAAAAAAAGATACAAAACTGATTATTCTACAGAGAAAATGAAAACAGAAGACAGATTTGCACAAGGAAAGTTCTGATTAGGTCATATTTTTATCGGCACCAACTCCTATATTAGATAGTTATGGTCTATTTTCAATACAATCAGATTTAGATGGATATAAAAATGTAATTATATGTCTATCTTAAGGTATAATTATTTTTTGGGTTTAGTTCTAAGCAATCAGTTATGAAATTAGAAGACATTTTAACAACTCTTTAACTATTATTGTTAGGCAAAAAGTTTACTTTTATCAGACCCCCTTTGTGGCTGAAAGTTAAAACATTAGACTAGACACCCCCCCCCCCCCCCCAGCGATTGGGAAGGCAGGGGGCCATGGCCATTGGCGCATCAAAAATGAAGAGAAGATGAAGAAGAAGAACTGACACAAAAACAAAATGTCTCCCCCTTCTGGGAAGGGGAGACATAAATATGGAAAATATGCATGATTTTGTCAAAAAACCTGAAAAAAAATGGAAAATGTTCCCACTTTGACCAGACCCTCTGTATATGAAGAATTATCTCTCTTTGATTTTATCATAAATCAGTTTGTTACAACTGACATTTCTCTATATAAAGAAGGATAACTCAGTTATAACAAATGAAGTACTAAAAATGTCTTCAATATGCCAAAACAATATAAGGATAGGATCATCTGTGGATGTGATGTGGTGGTGACCCACTTTATCCATCTCTTTTTCAATTTCACTAAATCATAACACATTGTCAATTCAAGAAGTTTGTCTTTGTCTTGTGTTTACTTCAAATTGACTCCCTCATAGCTGTATTTTAACTGGTAACGTTCCAAAAATTATTCTAATTATATCTAAAATCCATCAACTGTAGTGGCTGAAGTAAAAGTTTGTGGCAATTTATTCCAATTTATGGATTAATTGTATGTGGGAAAAAATGAATATTGATAGCAATCTTTTGAAATCTGTATATGTTTGAAAGAATCAGGGTTGCTGTGTCGTGTTCTACTGTCTGATGGTATAAGTATGTTTGATGCTGATACTGCTACTAGGTGATGTACAATTTTATAAAAGAATTATAACTAATCTGTATCTGAGACATCAGACTTTACATGCTTTAAGGGGGTGCCAATTGAGATCTGTGTACATATCAGAGCTTGAGTTATGATAGGGACTTCATGTGAAGCAGGCTGCTCTGCGTTGGGCTTTTTCGATCTGGTTAATTTGTTGTTTTTGATGTGGGTCCCAAATAGTTGAACAATATTCTAATTTTGGCCAGACAAGAGCTTTGTATTAGATTTTAATTTTTGGGATGAGATTTTGCGATTACTTCTTATAAAGCCTAAAGATTGGTTTGATTTTGCTGTCATGTTTGTTTGTCCCATTTTAGATTTGATTGAAGTGTAAGGCCTAAACATTTTGTGGATTCAACTTTTGAAAGAGAATGTCCATGGAGTTTGTAAGTAAATGTGTCTTTGTCTATTTGATCTATTATTGCTGGATAGTTTGTAATAACCAAGTCTCGTATTTTATCATTTCTTGTTGGTTCTATAACTATTTGTTTTCAACTGTGATCATGTATTATGACTCTAATAGTTGTTGGTATCGTTTTTGATTTGGCTTCCCATGGACAACACTGTTTCCCAGTTCATTTGACCTAGATTAAAGTCTCAGCCTACAATAATAACGGACTTAGAATTTGTATTTATTCTACCTAATGACTCATGGTTTAGACATGTTAGAAGTTCTAAAGAGATGTCATCATGTAACACTTTCTTGCATTGGAGATTATTAGTTCAGCCCATACCATCTCTAAGTCAGTTTGAAGTTCCTTAACTTCACGTGTCAGATATTTGTTTTATACTGCTATTAAGACCCCTCCATAGCATAAGACCTTGATTTTTTGGGGTTCTATCTTTCCTGTATATAGTAAACAAATCTTTTGAAATGAATTCAAATAAAAAAATTTTTAACCAATTAGCTCCATTCCATAAATTACTTTGGGCATTTAACTGCAAAAATGTAACGGTTCTGTGCAACTCCCTTTGCAAGTTTCTCTTGGAGTACCTTTTAAGAAAACTAATACCATTTGTTTGACTGATCAAAATCTTGTAATTATATACGATTACGAAAACTTTATTTGAATTCGGTACAAGTAAACATAAGCTCTATTGAGCTTTTAACCGAATATCTAGATTGTACAATGTACACTCAATTGTAATAATTTCTTATATATTTATAATTAACCCAGTATGCTTCTGAATCATTATTGTTTGTATTGTCATTGCCCTTTGAGGGTCAATAATTGGTAAGCGAACTTGTATTGTTGTATTCATATGCAGATGTTTTTGGGTTGAGCCATGTCCCTGTGCCTATTATGGCACCTGAGTGTACAGTTATATGAGTATTTCTAATACTGGTTTTTGTTCTTGATTGATTGAAAGTTTTACATTTATTACTTCAATAAGTGGTACTTTGCAATTGTATGGATGGAACTGTAATTTCTCTGCATCATTTTCAGATCTTTATAATTCCTTAAATCATTTTGTGTGCTCTGGGAAGGTAAATGCTGCAGCCTCCACACACTGTGACATTCAACAGAATTAAGCCCGTTTGGGATCTTGTATTCGGAGATATTTCGTTGTGCTGCCAAAAGGGACTAAGCATAATGTTATAGATTAACAACTTACATGAATTGTTTTACTTTCTGTTTCATTTGTAAGGTGTTCGCGAGAAAGGTATCTATAAATTTGAAATTCTGGTCAAAATCAGGTCTACTTTCACTTTCGCTTTCTTTTTGGCGGTAGTTGTATAAAAGCCTCTTCGTTGGTCGTTTAGTTCCGGAAACGCCCACCCGGTTCCCCAGCTCACCTATACATTAAAATATAATTATATTTTTGTTGTTGTCTTGTTAATTGCTATTATCGTCGGAAAACCACGGGAGATTACGTCCTACCTCCTCCACCATGTCGATTATTTGGAAATTTAGAAATGTATCACAGTCTTACAGGTATATGACTATACACTACAGATACAGGTAATGCCAGGGATAGTAATTTAACCAATTATTGGTGCCCAAACCTGAGTGGTGCAATCAATGAAATAATAAATATATATATTTTATTTTATTTACTGTCACAAATTGTCACTTATATGTAATTGTATGCTTAATTGGAATAAAGCTATTTCTATTTCTATATATTGTTAACATATATGGATTTGAATAAAGGACATGCTTCTGAAAAACTTCTATTTTTCAAATCATTTTGCCTTTCTCCAGGACGTGCATTTTATGTTGATCATTTAGAAAATTTCAAAAATAGATCTATTTTAAGTAAATACAGGCTAAGTGCTCATAACCTAGAAATAGAAAGAGGTAGACATTGTAACATAAGCAGAAAAGACAGATTGTGTAAAATGTGCTATGATGCCGCAATCGAAGACGAAATACATTTAATTTGGCAATGTCCAAAATACTCAAATGAGAGAAAGGTATTTCTCGAGAAATTATCATCTTTTTGGAATATTAACTGTGATCAACTTCGTGAAGAGAATTTCTTTAAGCTATTAATGAACTCAGAAAACCAAAATGTGATAAACTTACTGTCTTCATTTCTTAAAAAATTATTTGAAATAAGAAACTCCAATGCGTCTGGAGTATGATTTTATTATTATTTATATATATATATATATACACTTGCTTATAAAAGCATTTTATTTGTTTATATAGACTATTTGACTTTTTACTATCTATAAACACAATAGTTCTACCATGTATTTTTTTTTCATAATACAAAATAAACTAGTATTTTTACTATTTTCCTCTATGTATGATCATGTATTCTATACTTGTAATTTTGTGAACTAAATTTGTATGCACCATAATTTTTGTACTACAGGTCTTAACCAATTATTGTAATTGCGTTTGAACCAATAAAATATTCTAATATTCTATTCTATATATGGCCATTATTTCATAACTAAAATAAAGACGGATAAGTTGTACTCCTCTGTTTGGTAGAGAAAAAAGGTAAGAAGGTGATCAGGTGTTTAATGTTATAACTATATGATTACACTATAACAAAAGATGTGTCTGTTTAAAATCATAAATGTTAATTGTCATGGCCTGCAAACAAAACTGATAATAATGTCAGCACATACTCCCGCATCAAACATCACCGGGTCATTTGAACTTTATGCTTCTTATAGATATGGCCAAGGTCTATTTAAAATTCGTTTTCCCCACCACAAGTTAAGTTTGCTCTGTATCCGCTCGTGGTTTTCTTTTGAAAATTAAAACTATTTTAAAGATAAAATGAGTACAGAACAGAACAGAACAGAACAGAATTTTTATTTGGTCTAAAATCCAAATACAGGATATTGTTACCAATACAATTGTATACAAACATACAATGGAGTGATTTAGACACATGCCTCATTATTATACGTATAACAAAAAGATATATATAATTTACCAGGTTTGTTTTGCAAGTTTGTGTATTCATATTAATATAATTGGAGGAGGTGGTGCAAAATAAATGAATGAATAAATACATTTATTATAATAGATCATAATACTTAAAAATAATAATATGAGTTGGACTACTACTATGTACTAGAGTTATTAAGTAACTCAAATCTCCTTTTATACATTTGATTAACACCTATAACAATGACTTTTACAATATCATAGTCTTTAAATTTAACATCTGAATCAAAATTAACAAAAGAGGGGAAAATATCACATATATCTGTGAAAAGTTTTTCTCTAATGTTATTTAATGAGGAATGAGATTCATCTACTTACATAATGGACATTCCCTATTTGCTAGTGGGGTTTTAGTGTGACGCCCAACTTCTATTGCAAGTTTACTATTGCTTAACTTTGCATGAGTTAGAAATAAGGTTATTATATTGTACAAGAAAGTGAAAGTTTTTTTTTAAGACCAAAAACTTAGACAAGAGACCTAAGAATTAATACTAGCTGATACCTTCGGGCTGGCCAGTCTTTTCACATTGATTTTCATGAGTGAAATTTTTTAAATGTGTCCCCAAAAAGTAAAAAAAATAAGGGTATCTGTTTTTGGAAAATTAGTTACGTTTTTAACTGCCATGATATTTTCGTTTTAAACAAAGAGTGCGTTGACAATGTGTGAAATTTATATTGAACGGTCGGATATATGGTATTGGTCGTGATTCTCTGTGCTCTGACCATGTAGCTGTCACGAGTGTTTTATACATTGTATTAAATCTCCATTACGATATTACATCGATGTCAAATCATGGTTTATCTGCTCTCACGATAAGATGTTCCGGTCAGTTGTCATGTCCATGTCATTGGAAGCAAACTCTGCTATTTTTTTTCTAAATCCCGTTATTTTAAACAGAGAGATATACAAGGAACTTTAATCTATTGAAAGCCTAAAAATATCACGTTCTTGTGATGCTTTGCTCCTCATTAATTAGACCTTATATCAAACAAGAGCTATTTTGTCATCGATTCTCCTATCGATTCACAGTATAATTTGTTTGGTTACCATGACATTTTTTAGTTTCCGGCATATGAAGCATATTTTTTCTCATATAATCCAGTTAACGATTTTCTTTTAATTGCAAAACACACGTTATCCGACTTAAAACAAATTCCTACTTAATTCCAAGGAGAGAACTATACAAACAAATGGATAAAATCTAACTCCATGAAACATAAAGGTAGTGAACAAAGTTTCCTGTTCATTTTCAAAACCCCTCGTTACCTTGGTATTTTCTTACTTTAATTTCGTCTTTAAACTTGTTTTGCTTTAAGCAGTGTCTATAAAGATCACGAGTTAGTCTTCATAAACTTGTTATAATGATACTTAAACTAACTACAAACTGAGTGAAATTAAGATCTCTCGCTGTATTCCTACCAACACAAATCCGAGACTATGTAACCATTTTTACGATCTTAGTTACATAGTCTCGGATTTGGTTTAATTGACTAAATAGACGATAATGAGATGCAAAATAGGTGTACGCGACACAACATAGAGAAACAAACTGCAATTTAAAAAGATCCACAATGGAAGACAGCCAGCAGTCTTCAACATGACCACCGGTCTGAGTAGCGATCGTTGGTCGCCGTCTTGCATTGGCCTAAGACTTACTAGTAACCCATTACCGTAATTTAAAAAAAAACCTTTTAAAATAAGTGTAACGATATCATAAGTTTACAATCATGTTTGAATCATTAAATCAGATTTAGAATGTTTTGATATTTGATTGCAGTTGATAGATGTTTCTGAACTAGCCTTAAGTTGCTGCCAGTAACAATTGATTGCGCTCTCAAGAGCCGCGTTTATTCTTACTGTCCCTGTGTCTCAGGTATTCTTTCTGGTTAAACGCAGATAAGGTTTTCGTGCCTTTTAAAAAATATCAATCAGACAAGACTAGGTTAACCCCGTCGCAATTTGTGTGTCTGTCTGTTCTAAGCATGGAGAAATTTGTCTCAAATGTTATGTTTGTAAGTGTTTAATCAATGTCATACTATGCAATGGTTTTGAATCTCTTTGATTATTAGCACAACTGTTTTCCATGGCATTTTTTTTTTTTCAATTGTTGCTGTTTCATGCATCTTGTGTCATGCACATGCACTTATTCAACGTCATATTATAATTCAAGCATTAAGAATTTTTTCCATTCGATCTAGTCTTCGTTCTACAACCTATGTTTTCTGTAAGATGATAATGTAAAAGCTTACTTGCACAAAGACAATGTTATATTGGACATTTTAACAGTTTACATTTTGTAATTTGGGAGTTAAAGGAATTGTTGAATGCCGACAGATTTTCTACATTATGTATGATTAAAACAAGCAACGGAATGGACAAGCCCTACACGAATGAAAACAATTGCTACACAAATGAAGACAAACATGTAGCGCCTTTTAATCTCTACATGTGTAACAGTGCTAAAATTCATATTTATATCTTTTGAGACATTTCTCTATTTAAAATGAACTGAAAAGAAATTTCGTATTGTTAGATTGTTTATTCTAATTCTATTCTAGACTTGTTTTTAATCCTTTTCACTCTAATTCTGTATTGTTCATCGTAATCTTTTACCCGTCAACAAATCAAAGTGACATTTAGCTAATTTGCCATTCATTTATATTTTCGAGCTGATTTAATTGATCTATAACTCTTAATTATACAAGTACTCAAATAGGGTTTTTATTACGTAAGATTAAATTAGAAAGATATAAAGTTTAAGACAGAAAATTAGGTAGGCAGTAAGTTTTTGGATTCGGTATTCTGACTGAAGTGACCAAAGCTGAAAATTGAAGTCAAACTTATTGACGTTTTCCATAATCGTACTGTAATTGTGATATTTGTACATTTTGTTATACTGTTGTTATATTTGGGACTTTGCCATAATACAAGTTGAAATTCAGCAGTGTTTTATTCAACGAAAGTTGCAATAGTAATAATTGACTATACATAGGTTCTCACGGTCGGCCCAAACCCCTGTCACAGTTTGGTCGAGAACCCGCGGGCAGTTCGCCAATCGTAAGTCGAACTGCAGAACATCTTGTTCCGGTACCTGAACGTTCCCCCGGACAGCAAAGGATCGACCGTGATGGAAACCTTCAATGGATTCTACTTCGTGCCACAGTGGAGACAATTTTACGAACATTGTTACAGTCCAGTGTGTGTAAGGTGCGGAAAATTTCACTTTGGAAGACCGTGTTTCGCAATAAGTCAAATATGTTTTAAATGTAAGAAGACAGAACATTTTTCTAGGATGTGCTATACTAAACCGTCAGTAAATGTAATAGATTCAGATTCCATTAGTTCAGCAACGCCAGTAAGAGCTAAATCAAAATCGAAAAAGCAAAAGGAGAGGGACTGTTCCAGAATCGCAGAATACATTTCGAAACGTAAACTGTTACAAGAACTTCCGTTCAATAGATTAGGGATTAGATCATTCATGGAGTGTATTGATACAACTAGAAACATTAGAGAAGAACTTCGATTGGCAAAGAATAAAATTGAAGATTTAGAGTTGGATGTTTCCGAGGAGATAGTCAGAAGACTAGACAAGCAAATGGAACTAGAAGAGGCGCTCAAAGAATTGGAAAAGGTCCGTGCTGAGAACGCAAACCTGAAAAAAGAACTTGAGAATTCAAATGCCAAACAATCTAAGGTTAAAGCAAAACCAGAATCGCAGAATAAATCTTGGAATGAAGTCCAGTACATAGAAACAGCAAGAAATAATACATCAAGAGGGAATCATGGACCAAAACATCAGAAACCAAGAAACATTTACAACAACCAAGCAGGTGCTACAAGAACTAACAACAAAGAATACATAGGAAATTGCTGGTATAGAGAATTTTTACCAAACGGAGAATATAAATTTTCTACGACTAGACGACCAAATTTTCAGGGACGTCCAAGGTGAAACACGGGGACGTGTTTCTTTTCGAGCGGGAAGGAAATTGTAACAGTGCTAAAATTCATATTTATATCTTTTGAGACATTTCTCTATTTAAAATGAACTGAAAAGAAATTTCGTATTGTTAGATTGTTTATTCTAATTCTATTCTAGACTTGTTTTTAATCCTTTTCACTCTAATTCTGTATTGTTCATCGTAATCTTTTACCCGTCAACAAATCAAAGTGACATTTAGCTATAATTTGCCATTCATTTATATTTTCGAGCTGATTTAATTGATCTATAACTCTTAATTATACAAGTACTCAAATAGGGTTTTTATTACGTAAGATTAAATTAGAAAGATATAAAGTTTAAGACAGAAAATTAGGTAGGCAGTAAGTTTTTGGATTCGGTATTCTGACTGAAGTGACCAAAGCTGAAAATTGGAGTCAAACTTATTGACGTTTTCCATAATCGTACTGTAATTGTGATATTTGTACATTTTGTTATACTGTTGTTATATTTGGGACTTTGCCATAATACAAGTTGAAATTCAGCAGTGTTTTATTCAACGAAAGTTGCAATAGTAATAATTGACTATACATAGGTTCTCACGGTCGGCCCAAACCCCTGTCACACATGAATGCAGATATTAAGAATGTCAAATCGTTATACGCGGATGAAGAGTATGAAATTACTGCATGAACGAAGTCTATAACAAACCCAAAATAACAACAAAAGGAGAACAACCAGCGCAAAATTACTGCATGGATGCAGAAAACAAGCGACCTACCACATGTTCATGGGACACCATTGCCACTGCGTAGAAAGTAGAAGTCCCCAGGTCTGAAAATTGATAGCTAAGGAAGTGCAGTTTGTAATACCGAACAATCCTACCCAATTTAAAATCAAATCAAAATTTAATATCGACCCTGTCCAAAACAGGAGGTAAAAGTGCGATAGGCCTGAAATTCACTTAAGACGTACACTTTATCATATAATCATGGAGATATGATATAGATATAATGAACCATGCACCCAGCCAAATTTCGTATTATTCACGTGGATGGTTTCCTGAGATAAGTCTTACGGAACGTACGGACGGAAGTTGAGACAGACATGAATAAAACTATATGCCCCTCGACATGTCTCCGCGGAGGCATAAAAAGACACAGGAAACGCAAAATCATGAATCGCATGGATAAAGATAACAAACAACGCAAAATGTATAGCATGAAGGAAGTCAATCAGTATTTAACGCAAAATCATGCTGCATCGCAAGAATGAAAACAACAAGCGACGCAAAATGTTTCGTAAATTAAGACAAAAAACAGCACAAAATAAGTGCATAAATGGTGAGGAAAAAACAAACCCAAATTTACCACATGAATGAAGACAAGCAACGCAAAATTAATTTATGATGAAGACAACTGTTACAAGCAACACAAAATCACTGCATGACTGAGGACAACCAGCAACACAAATTACCGCATGACATAGGACAACCAGCAACACAAATTACCGCATGACTGAGGACAACCAGCAACACAAAATCACCGCATGACTGAGGACAACCAGCAACACAAATTACTCAAGAACGAAGGCTACTAGAAACACAAAATCGCAATAGAGTAAGAAAACACACAATCAGCAACACAAAATACTCAAGAACGAAGGCTACTAGAAACACAAAATCACAATAGAGTAAGAAAACACACAATCAGCAACACAAAATTGCTACATGATTGAGGAGAATTATACTACATGAATGAAGACAAAATGCAAAACTTCCTACATGAATGAAGAGAACACGAAACATAAGTACTACTGAGTGAACGAAGACCACAGCAACGCAAAATTACCACCGAATGAAGAGAACAAGTACTGCAAACTTTCCTCAGACATGATGAAAACAAAACAACGTCAAAATAATAAAGAATGTATACGACGAATATATGTGACCAAAGTACACAAAATACTATAAACTGGCCTAGTAGTATTTTAACGTATATTGTGAAGAAACATTTCTTGAACTTGAACAGAACCCAGCTTCTCATCTAGCTGCAGTTTCTCACGTCAGGTCCATTTGTTCTTTGATGTTGTTGATTCGGAAGACCATTATGAGATCCGCCAACTTATCAGTATCAGAAAAATAAATAAAAAAAAAAGATCATAATAGATCTCAAAGGTACGTGCAATTTATCTTTCATATACTAAAGTGATGTCTTTCAGAAATTGAATGATGGTTATATTACTAATGTAAAATCATAACACATGATGGACAACAAAAAGAGAGAGTATTTACGATTTATATATATTATAAGCACCAATTGTTTTTTAGAAATACCGTGACAGTCACACGATACATGATAACAATATAAAATTATCATGGACATTTGTTCAATTTCTAATAATTTATAAAATAACATGTGTATGCATTCATTATTTGTACCATACATAATCTGAATGTACCTATAGTCTTGCTCTTGTTGTTTCTATCAGCAAAGTTTCTGATTTCAATCTCATCGAATGTATAACGATGTGACGATCTGCGATTTCACGACAAACGACACCAAACATGGACACAGTATAGGGTGAAAAACAATAGAGAAAATCCTACCTTTTGTTTTAGCTTTAATTCCAGATTTTCCACTTGGAACCGTGTCACCTGTGATTACCTGCCCTAATCAATAGACATATATTACAGGATTTGTCGTCTTTATAGGAGATTTACTTGGAATTTTATCGATACGCCAATACATCTTAAGAGCCGATGAAAGCGGGTCATTAGTTTAGTTATGGTTGGTAATTAGAGATCTATCGGCTTTCATCAACACTCACAGTTTGAATCACAGTAATTGACCTTAATACAATGGGAGTTGGTCGGATATTGGTTTTGAGATTGATAGATGGACATGGATACTTTGTTACAAACAAAAGATTTGTTAGCTGAATGTATAATACAGCCTTGCACCCGTTACTAGTGACAAATTCTGCTTTGAGGCTGTAGTGAAATACTGAAAGGAACTTGCACAAAAGTACCAAATAATGAAAATACGAAAAGACCAAGCCAAAAAACAAGCCTTATAACAAAAACAAAAAATGACAACACACACTCCTAAAAACCTACGGTGCACAACATCACGCATATATTAATGCACCGTTTTAAACCACAATCAACAACTCCCAAGACTAAACTCGTAAGCTCCAGACTGAGAAAATGCAGTTCCTGCTTGTTTCAAAACACATATCATGCTGTATTGTTGTAGGTCAAATCCAGCAAAAGACGACAATAAAAACCTGAAGAATATGCCCACATCTGTACTCGGTTGAGAGC
Organism: Arcuatula senhousia; assembly: GCA_963971305.1. NCBI lineage: Eukaryota > Metazoa > Mollusca > Bivalvia > Mytilida > Mytilidae > Arcuatula > Arcuatula senhousia. The sequence goes on from OZ020306.1 coordinate 8,429,114, forward strand.
TGGACTTCCCAAAATTTTCTGTATAAGAGCTTGGCATGAAGTTCTCAAAAGAAATGAGTAGAAACGTGATCCTGTTATATTAAATTTTCACCCCACTATAAAACGTTTGGGAATTTTTTATGCTTGTGTCATTCTGTAGCATAACAGGTATCAAGTGTTTTGTGTGGTGACACTTTAATAAATAATTTTTTAATGTTTCAAGAGGTAAGTCGGATTTAAAATTGATATATTTGATATTTTTACATCAGTCGACAGATGCTTCTATGCTAGTATGTCAGTCCCATATTGTGTTCAAGAGAGTTCCTATCATGTCTTTTCTTGTTTTTTATGTCTCAGATTCTCTTTTAATTGAATTGAACTGTTATCGATTTGATTTTTACTGTATAATATTTTGTGCATTGTTATCAATAGGGTGAAAGGTGGATAAAAAATAGTTTTACCCCGCCACATTTAATATGCCGTGCCTGTCCTAAGCCAGGAATCCCTGTCAATGATTATGTTTGTACTCATCGTCTTTAAGGTGCTCTATGGCCAGAAGGGGGCATTTCCGGTTTGACATTTTTAGGATAGTTTTGAATCGGATGTGTTATGTTTTAAACTTTGGCCAATTGCAAAACGGCGAGCAGCGACCACTGCATGGTCACTTCGCCTAGGCTGCTGCGGTCTGTTTTCATTGTGGATTTTTAAATTACCATCGATATATGTAGGTTCTTTGAAAAATAAATGAAAAATTGGATTTGAGTGCACAAAAATATAAAGTTGAAAAACATGTCACATGTAATGGTCTCATGAAAATGGTTACACTAATATTAATTCAGCATGTTTTACAGATCTAAGGCTGAGTGTTATTGAAATTTCAATTGCTTGTTACATTGTTGCAAAATTAACAAGTACTTTGGCAGGATTTCCTAAAGTGAAAAATCCGGGTTAAAAAATTGTGAATGTTGATTTGCGGTAGAAAGTATTTTCTCTGAAACAACTTAGTACTTTTTGGTATGCTGCATCAATTAAGTTAAATAAAGAAGGAATATGTCCATGGGACACAGGTGCCCCCGCTGGTCCCAAACAGGAAGTAAATGCCCGACAGGTCTGAAAGTCACTGAAAGTCGGTTAGGACGTACATTTTGTCATACTGAACCATCCTACCAAGTTTCAATTCGTTGTCATGTATGGTTTCTGAGGAAAGCTTGACGGAAATTTTCATAGTCATATTCATATATTTTCACCAAGTTTCAAATCATTGTCATGTATGGTTTATGAGAAAAGCTTGACGGAAATTTTCATAGTCATATTCATAAATTTTCACATCGGCCTTAGTCCTAAACAGGAAGTAGATGTCCGACAGGTCTGAAAATATCTTAGGACGTACAGTTTGTCATACTGAGCCATCCTACCAAGTTTCAAATCTTTGTCATGTATGGTTTCTGAAAAAAGCTTGACGGAAAATTTCATAGTCATATTCATATATTTTCACACCGGCCTAAGTCCCACACAGGAAGTAGACGTCTGACAGGTCTGAAAATAGGTCAGGACGTACAGTTTGTCATACTGAACCATCTTACCAAGTTTGAAATCTTTGTCATGTATGGTTTCTGAGAAAGGCGTGAATTTTCATAGTCATTTTCATTTTTTTTTACATCGGCCTAAGTCCCAACATGAAGTAGATGTTCGACAGGTCTGAAAATAGCCTAGGACGTACAGTTTGTCATACTGAACCCATCTTCACAATGCCAGGGCTCCTGTGTCCATATCTTTCCGTGGGACCCACGGACAGATATGGACACAGGAGCCCTGACATTGTGAGGATGTACTGAACCATCCTAACAAGTTTCAAATCATTATCATGTATGGTTTCTGAGAAAAGCCCAAACAAGACAGGTTAGAAAATAGCTTAGGACACTGAACCATCCTACCAAGTTTCAAATCATTGTCATGTATGGTTTCTGAGAAAAGTTTGACGGAAATTCGTACGGACAGACGTACGGACGTACATGAGTAAAACTTAATACTAGTTGAAACGCTTCATATCCCCGCTGGTGTTTTTGTAATATAAGGGCAAATAATAGAAAGAAAAAAAAATATGACTATATTGATATGAGACTTTTTGCTGGTAGTGGGAACAATAGTAATGTTAAGAATTTTGTGCGACTGAGGAATACTTAGTAATGTGCCCTTAGGCTACCTATGCAGCCCAGCCCATAGGTGCATTATCAAAATTCTGAAACCTTCGACAGAATCTACATCCATAGTGCAACATATTTATTTATCCTTGATTGGGAAACAAGCTAAATGCTTATGTAAATCCCTCTCCAGCTAGCAGTTTGCGAGTGTGGCCTTTGCAGCGGCCCCCATTGAGCCTACTCTTATCGAACTCTACAAAGGGGTCTTTAACGTGCATGGGGTATTGCTCTCCACATACACGGGACAACCTTTTTTCGTCCCTTCCGAAGGACTAGCATCGTTCCTTGAGACCATCCTCGCAAATGGTGTCAAGAGAGAGTCGGAAAACAGGTTCATGAAATTATCACCCCGGACGAGGATCGAACCACGAACAACTACTGTTCTGTACTCCAAATAAACTAGGAGGAGTTGCCCAACTAGGAATAATGTACCATTAGACTAGCCATGCAGCCCAGCACCTAGGGGCATTATCAAAATTCCAAAACTTTTGGTACAGTGCCCACATACAATGCAATCAATAACCAAAGTTTCATCTTTCTACTCCCAGTGGTTACAGAGATTATCCCGGACATTAACGCCATATGTATGTACAAAACATTATCCCTGGGCTTTTCCTAGCGGGGATAATACAATACAAGAGGCTCCCAAGAGCCTGAATCGCTCACCTGAACTACACAGATACATATATTTGTAGATATTATTGTGCTTAACCATATGGGATTTAAATTTATGAAATATCTTGGTTAGTTTTCAAGATATTGGGCTTAATAAGTGCAAATTTGGCAAAAATAAGGAAAAAGAACAATAACTCCCACATCAGCAGTCAGATCTTTTCCGAAATTTCAGGACAGGTAGATCTTAATATGCTGATCACTTTTTGATTCTTACACAATTTTGATATCTGAAACCAGCTTTGAGTTATTAGCAAATAAATGAAATTTGCCCCTATGTTCTATTTTTAGCCATGGTGGCCATGTTTTTTTACAAATCAAAAATCTGAACGAAAGAGTTGTAGCATATAAGCTATCAAACAGTGTGCCATGTTAAGATGCAGTTGGTCTTACCGTTTCAGACAAGTCAGGGGAAAAGTAATGAACAATGGTAAATATTGACGCTTTAAGGGCCATAACTCCTATAAGAAATGGTTCTACAGCTTTGACCTAATTACATGAAATGTAGATCTTGATGTGCTTAATCATATGCAATTTGAATTTTTGAAATACCTTGTATAGTTTTCAAGATATAGGGCTACATAAGTGAAAAATTTTGAAAAAATCCAGAAAAAGGGCAATAACTCCAATGTCGTTTGTTGGATCTTCTTGAATTTTTCAGAGCAGGTAGATCTTGAGATGCTAACCACTTTTGTCTCCCATCAGAATTTTGATATCTGTTACTGTTTTTGAGTTATTTGCAAAAAACTGTAATTTGACCCCTATGTTCTATTTTAAGCCATGGAGGCCATATTTTTTGACGAATCAAAAATCCGAACGATAGAATAGTAGCATTAATGCTATTAAACAACTGTGTCAAGTTTGGTTGAAGTTGGATGAATGGTGACAGACAAGTTAATCTTTAAAATTCAGGGTAAAAGTAATGAAAAATGGTAAATTTTGACGCTTTAAGGGCCATAACTCCTAAAAGAAATGGTTCTACAGCTTTGACCTAATTACATGAAATGTAGATCTTGATGTGCTTAATCATATGCAATTTGAATTTTTAAAATATCTTGTATAGTTTTCAAGATATAGGGCTAAATAAGTGCAAAATTTTGAAAAAATCCAGAAAAAGGGCAATAACTCCTACATTGGTTGTCGGATCTTTTTGAAAATTTCTGGGCAGGTAGAACTTGAGGTGCTGATCACTTTTACCCAGCCAGAATTTTGATATCTGTGACCGTTTTTGAGTTATTTGCAAAAAACTGTATTTGACCCCCCCGTTCTATTTTTAGCCATGGCGGCCATGTTTTTTTACGAATCAAAAATCCGAACAATAGTTTTGTAGGCCATACCCTAAAGATCAACTACACCAAGTTTGATTTCAATTGGACTTATGGTGTCAGAGGAGTTAACGTTTGAAAAAGTTTACGGACGGACGGACGATGGACGCCAAGTGACGCCAATAGCTCACATGACCCTTCGGGTCAGGTGAGCTAATAAAAGTTAGTGACAAGACCATGACATCGGTACCATACAGATAAAGTCCTCTTGAAATTGATCTGAACTGATGCTAATGCAGGAGCATATCAATTATCAATGGTGTACCATAATATAAATATACCTAGGAAACTAGAGGCTCCCAGGAGCCTGAATCGCTCACCTGTTCTCTGATGCTAAAGCCTCTTACCTAGTGTGCAACATGGTCTACATGTACTTGGTAAGTATTAAACATTAAAGAAACTAGTTAGGATAGAAAACACTTTTAAGATCAAGAATACAAAGTTACAAAGCCTTCCATTTGAAAAAAAAACAAGTCAAAATTGACACTTAAAAGGATGAGCCCCCCCCCCCCCCACGATGATCTGACAATTTTGACCCCGAAATCATTTTTGTAGATCTTAATGAGCTGAACAGTTATGCAATGCTAACTTTTCCTCTAACTCTTATTGCTTTTAAGATAAAGTCCAAAAGCTGTGAAAATGGTCAATTTTTACGATTAAGGGGAAATACCTCCTATAAGAAGTCGTCCCACAACTTTGACTCTATGAAGAGTTTTGTAGAGCTTTTGATGCTGAAGAAGGATGGTTGATTCAGATTTTCTCTATCTCTTATACTTTTTGAGCTAGTAGCTAAAAACTATGGTCTGACCCCCCTGTTCTATTGTTAGTAACGGCAGCCATGTTGGTTGGTCAAAGTTCACAAATTTCACAAACTTGGTAAAAGACATCCTAAAGATAAAGTCTACAAAGTTTCAAAGCAAACCCACCAGTGATTTCAGAGAAGAAGATTTTTAAAAATCAGTTAAAATTGATAGAAAAATCAGTTAAAGGGGGATAACTCTTAAACGGTTGATCTAACAATTTTGACCTTGAATCATTTTTGTAGATCTCGATGAGCTGAACAATTTACAATGCTAACTTTTCCTCTAGCACTTACAGTGTTTAAGATAAAGTCCAAAAACTGTGAAAATGGTCAATTATGACAATTAAGGGGAAATAACTCCTATAAGGAGTCGTCCTACAACTTTGACCTAACAAGTGTTTTGTAGAGCTTTCGATGCTGAAGAAGGAAGGTTGCTTCAGATTTTCTCTATCTCTTATACTTTTTGAGTTATAAGCTAAAAACTATGGTCTGACCCCCCTGTTCTATTTTTAGTAACAGCAGCCATGTTGATTGGTCGACGTTCACAAATTTCACAAACTTGGTAGAGGACATCCTAAAGATCAAGTGTACAAAGTTTCAAAGCAATCCCATTAGTGGTTTCAGAGAAGAAGATGTTTGAAGAAAAGTTAACGGAGGACAGACGGACAGACAGACTTAACAATGACAATAGCTCACCCTAAAAAGGTCAGCATTGGCTAAATCAGTATAAAATTGCTAAGTCAGTAGACCATCACTGCAGCACTATATGGATGAAATCATTTATAACTGATCTGAAACTGATGCTAATGCAACTGCATACCAAATATCAATAGCCTACTATAACATGTTCACATTAAACAGACTTGAGCAAAAACTTTGAAGATTGTGGCAACACCAACCACCAGAATCACCAGACCTAAGACATTTGTCTCAGGTGAGACAAAAACTATTATGAATAACCCTCCCTATCCCTCATTATTTACTTGAGGACTTGTGGTCTGGAGATACAAATGTATGACTGTACCCAAAACCCTTAAAGCTTAACAGTCATAAACATTATCCTAAGCTGAAATATTAATCTGTTAACACAGAGACATGTCTTGCCTGTCGCTACTGGACACAGTATTAATTGAAGTAAAAATCCTCCTTAAACTGATCTTAACTGATGCCTAAGCAGCTGCATACCAAATATAAAAGGTGAACCATAACTGCTTTATATAAAACACTCATGACATAAGTAAAAAGTTAAAAAGTGTAAAATCTCAAAGTCAGTAGACTGTGACTGCAGGATCATACAGATAAAATACTTTTGAAATTGATCTGTATTGATGCTAATGCAAGTGCATACCCAATATCAATGATGTACCATAACTGCTTCATGTTAAACAGACTTAAGAAAAAAGGTTAACCTCGGCCAAATCGGTGTAAAATTTCAAAGTCAGTTGACCGTGACTGCATGAGCATACAGGTGAAATCCCTTTAAAACTGATATGTACTGATGCTGATGCAACTGCATACCAAATATCAATGGTATAACATAACTAGTTCACACAAAACAGACTTAAGCAAAAACTTTAACCAATTGTGGACGCCGCCGCCGCCGTCGTCGCCGCCGCCGCCGGAATCACCATACCTAAGTCTCGCCTTCAGCGACATTTGTCGCAAGCGAGACAAAAATCAAAGCGTTTAAAGATAGAGCTAAATCTAAGCACTATATAAAGAAGGATCTGTTTTTCACCAACTTAAAACATAAAAATTTTGTTCGTTTGCTCCATCCACTTCAACATTTGTTAAGAAATCCGTAATTTGGCTCCACCCACTTGAATATAAATGATGTATTGATTAAATTAAAGGTAAAAGGTCAATAATGCTTAAGTGTACATCAACTGGCCATGGTGTATGGATATATGAAATGTAGTGCACATTTATATCGTTTTTATTATAGGGGCATAAAGATGTACCTCTTAGTTTAGACAACCTGTATAATATTTAATACATTGATGTATGTATACATACATGTATGCTCTTATATATTTTCATGACGGTATACTTGTACATGAGATAGCTTTCATATTTTTTTTTCTACCTCATATTTTTTACACTTAAATTTTGCCGTTTCTTTAATGTTGGTTGTGTCGCATACACTTTATTCCATATCTCTTTATTGTCTGTTGAAACAATATTTATACACGATGAATATTCTTTAAAAGATTCTCTGGTAGGAATATACCCTGTCTAGACGATAAAAAAAGGCGAAAATCAGATAGCTTTACGACTACATAGGGCTCTGCCCAAAAAGGCAAAGTAACAAAGAAAACCTTTCTATGATTTCAATGACTAGTAGCCAACAAGCATTGAAAACAATCATTGAATTCCTCATTTAACCTAAGACAATATATAAATGTATTCAGGCTACAAGCAGACAACATTTGTACTTTTAGGAAGTTTTATTTTTTAGATTTTTATTTTATTACAATAAAACATTTATAAGTACAAAATAAAGTATGAAAACATAAAGAAATGAGCTTAATATGCATAGAAATAAGCAATGGCATCTAACATTGACCTAAACTGTCCTGGAAGACAATGTACTCATAGATAAAATGGTTAATGGATTTTCATATAAAAAGGTTTGGATTCAAAGTTGAACATCTGACCAGTATCTAATTCATTTACATAATTGTGCAGGAAACAATAAAATATTTTTATAAACAACACAGAAAAAAGAGCTGCTGGCAAAATGTGAGTTTTAAAGTCTGAAGATTGCACTTTCCTCCTTCCCTATAATGAATCAATTTTTGCTTTGCTTTATAGGTATTTGATAGAGAATATAAAATGGAAAAAATAAGCATGAAGTTTTGTTTTTTATACATGTATAAGCAAATAAATACTGTATACTTACATACACAATAAGATACATGGTTATAATTAATCATGATTTATATAATGATGAGTTATTGACTAGACAGGTATAATTATATATGAAAGTATGAGTAACATCAAAACTTCTTATTTTTATACAAATTCATAATACATTGTTATATTTTGTCAATTTTAGGCAAGCATGCTTGAAAACCTGAATTGATGATAATGGATGGAGTTTTGGACCCATGCAAACATAATGAACAGGGACTTCAATGAATTGGCTTGTTTAAGCAAGATGTTTACGTTTTATTGTCACTATTTTTCAAATCTTTGATTGTTTGTCTTCAATATGTAATATTACATTATTTAGAGTAACCACAATTGTTTAATGTTTTTAATGGGTTAAATTAAGATTTTAAAAATATTAATGTATTATTGTCTAAATCAAAATTGTATCTAAGCAAAACTTAAAGGTATCAGCTTACAGCAAAATAAGATCTACAGGGATGAAGCTCAAATCATAAGGAGTCAAAATTTGATTTTGACATACACATATATTAGTTTACAATAAATACATAAAATATTACACATTTCTACAAATATAAAACAACATTTAAATAGAAAACATAAAAGTTGGTTTAACAGCATTTCGATAACTACTAAATCTTCAACTTGCTGGCCAAGCTTTAAATAATCGAAAAAATGTATTTCATTGACGAAAGTTAAAGTTGAGTTCATGAAATTCACCAGATCAAAATTTGGCTTCATTACTACCAAATTTTGTCAAAACCATAACAGAAATATTAAGTGGATCCAACAGGACTTTTTCTTAGACCACCAACGTCATATGGTTTCTAGCTTCTTGTCAATCCTATTATAAAGGCCATTTACATGTGAATACATGTACCTAAGAATTTTGTTTCATATTATGAAAATGTTAACATAAAAAATCCCACCTTTTATTAATTTCTCTTTTTAAGATGTAATGGTTTTAAACTACACCTAACATTTAGCCTAAAAATCTAAACAAGTATATACCATTGATGGTAAAAACTTGTAGTATGTTAATGAACTTTGATATGGAGACCATGGTATCAATTAAAATAGAAACTTATAATTGTACCTGAAACATTAAATAGGCTCCAGGTCTTAAACAAGGAACCCTAGAAAAGAACTATTATAGTACATAGACTGGTTTATTATTATGCTATCTATATCACCCCCTGACTTGACATTAGCACTTCAATATCTGACCCTTGAACTCCATTCAATATAAAAGTTTATAACAAAATCTTTGCCACGGGTTGTCCCTCTTTTTGTTGACCTGACCATACATTATAATTCAGCACCAAATTGTAAAAGTTCTGCATGAGCAAACTGTGTTTAACTCCAAACAATACTGTTTCCATGGCAACCATCAGCTACTAAAATAACCTCTTCCTTTCTTTCTTATGAGAGCTGAAATAGAAAGAATAGTGCATGAAATATCCTCTCTGTAAACAGAAATATATGTACAATATGACAAACTATATTTGAACCAATAAAAGATGTGAAATGCCTAATGCAATGCACAATCCTTTTTTGCAAAATCTATAGAACAGTATTTCTGATAGTATTTACATCTGCTTGTATCATGTCATCAGAGCTAAAAGTTTGAGTAAATAAGAATTTGAAGATAAATCCAAAAACATATTAATGACAAGTAATTAAAATAATTTACAACACAACCAGAAAATGTTGGTACTCAGAGCTTTTCATTTTAGTCTAGCACTTTATCAAACTGTTGTTTCACATATGATATATTCAAATCTAATTTCAGTATTTCTATCATTTAATAGTTGCTTTCTGTATAAATCATTTAGCAATTTATTTTCTACATATATCATAAGACCGTTTCTCCCAATCTTTCCAGCTACAGATGGGTGCACACATAACCTGTGCGAAAGTTAACATAAAGTTAACTTTGTGACTGCTTTCCATGTCTGCTATAGCAGACATTCAAGTTAACTTGCGTTCACTCATGACTGGTCAAAGCAGACTTACAACAGCTTTTTTATGACTGGTCATAACCAGACACAAAGTTGTGACTTCATTAACCAGACCAGTCATTCTGACAAGTCTGCTCTAACTGGACTCTGTTTAATAATGGAAGGGTTTAATTTAACATGAAAACTTTTTATTACATGAAAAAAAAAAGAATTTCAATAACAGTTTAGGCGATAACGCATAAACTTTGTCCTTTTACATTAAGTCTTTAAAGCAGACCTGTCATAAGTATGCGACTGCTTTTAACAGCAGACCTGGAATTATGACTGCTTTTCAAGTTAACTTGGAAGCAGTGGTGCATCTGCTCAAAGCAGACGCAAGTGAACTTAAGTTAACTTGATGTCTGCTTTCCAAGATAACTTACTGTACAGGTAATGTGTGCACCCATCTATACATGTATAAGGTTTCCATTTAGCTCTTATTGTGTTATTGCATATAATACTGATCTGACAACATCTTAATTAAATTTTGTGAAGATTGACATTGCTGCATGTGAGTAACTAATCGAACAGGATGGTATGACTTTACAATTAAAACTAGAGGGAAAAATTGTGAATGGGCTACATTGTATTAAAAGTGATGACTATAGGATATGCTTCAAAATTATGTTAAACTATACTTGTGATTTTATTCTTGATATCTAATGAAGTTTTATGTGTGACTATAGGTATAAAATTCAATCCTAAGCCATGTTTACTGTACTTATGAAGTCTATGACATAAACTGTGGTGGAAATTTTAAGAAAATGTGGGTTTGGCCTTGGTGGTAAAAAGCAAACGTCCATAATACAACCTTAAGATTAAAAAGGAATTTGTTTTGACCTCAGCACCCAAACTGGAGAAGGTGGATAAGCTGGCTGATTTCCAAGCCTAAAGGTATCAGGAAATAGACAGGTTTAGTCTTAAAAAATCCCTCTTAGTGCTATTCAGGTAAAAGAAGTGGGACTAAAAGTGTTCTATTAATAAAAAATATGTACTAAAATATCTAAATATTTCCCCATAAAGTTTTAGATGAAATAATGGATGAATATGGATTAACAGGTGATCAGCTCCAGAGCAGGATATATTAACTAGCAGTAATAAGTGATGCCTTACACTTCTGTTTACCAAAGCTATAAGAATATATACATTATACAATTATACAGTAGCTTTACCTCGGAGAACTTTTCATGTAACTGTAATAGCATTAGATGTTAGGTTAATTTTTAAAATTAAAATAAACTTTTACACCTCAATCAGTTAATAATAATAAATATATTCAAAAATAGGAAATATTAAACTTGTTTAGTGAAAATTGAATCTTTGTATGTTGGTCAGTTTTAAAGGTGTAGGAAACTGGAATACTTGGAGAAAACCAACAACCTTGCATAGGTTACTGACAAACATACAAGGCAAGCTGTTTTTTGTAATGTACAAAGCAGATCTACATTGATTTTTGACTAATTAACAAAGAAAGGTGTTTAACTTAGCACCTTACACCACTGGCAACCAAATATGAAAACCAGTTCCTCACCTCATAATTATACTTCACTTTAACAGGTTAAATAAATCTCATAACAAGATTCAGGGTTAAGGTTCATTATCTTATGATATAAACATGACATGCCTCAAGAAACAATTTCAAATAGTTGGCAGCTTCCACAAAGGCATAAACAAAGCACCATTGCTTTAATGTAAAAGCTCAAGCCAATGATAGCATGACAAATTTGCTGATGGTCCAAATGCTTGTTTTTAAGTAATGAAATGAAATGCAATGATTGTTAGAAACAACAGTGAAATTCACACAAGGACCACACACCACTGCCTTACGTAGCTTGGGCAGATGAACTTTCTAATGTATTGCGTAGGAGAGATTTTTTTTTCTTATCTGATCTAAAAAGTTTTAATGAAATGTTATAAATCATATTCAATATCTCAAATGTTATGTAATAATGATTAACATAATTTAGTCTTTAAAAGTAAATTGGATTGTAAAAAATAATTTTTCGTCTTTATCCATTTTTATCAAAGCAGAACATTATTTTAACCGAATGTACTTAAAAAAGAAATTTTCACGCTCCAAATTCAATAAGCATATAGTAGTTCAAAAAAGCATCTGTTATATTAGCAATATTTAAAATGCATAAAGCATCAGAAATCAAAACCACACATCATTGATTTCCTATAAAATGACATTTTATCTTATGATATCACAGTTGAAATGAAAATCTGTCCCAGCCTCTTATTTATTTAACTTTTTATTTCTTTTCATAACATTCATTATATTTTTTTTTCCATGGTTTTTATACACAAAAGAGCCATTTTCTTGTAACTTCTTTTTATATAGTACTCCTTAAAATTTTTGTTGGACACTGATTTATACCCAATCCTTGATAATTCCATTGGACCTTGGTATAAACTTACTCTTTGATATTTTCATTGGACCCTGATTTTATATTCAACATTTATATATTTCATAGAACCCTGATATCCTCATGGGACCCAAAATATACTCACCCTTTATTATTTTCATTGGACCCTGATTTGATACTTACTCTTTAATATTTTAATTGGACCCAGAAATCTGTAAACCAATGCTCACTAGTGATACCCCTACTTTCACAACTATGCCATGTGTTAAATATATGATAATAGGGTGGGGATCTCAATGGTTTTCAAGATATTAAGTATTTTGTCATTTGAGGGGAATGGGACATGACCCCATCAAAGCCCTCTCAGGTATCAAATGATTCTTCCATAAGGAGTAAGTATGTATATGATTAAAGGGTGGGGATCTCAATAGTTTTCAAGATTGTTAATTGAGGGTGGAACCCGTCTATGGTACCAAATGATCTGTCTTACCATAAGGACTAAGAATATATATGGTTATAGGGTGGGGATCTCAAAGGTTTCAAAAATATCAAGTATTTTGTAATTTTAGGGGGTGGGGCATGACCCCCTCAGACCCCTCTATTGTGACAAATGATCTGTCTTACCATAAGGACTAAGAAGATATATGGTTATAGGGTGGGGATCTCAATGGTTTTTGAGATATTAAAAAAATATCAATTTTTAAGATATTTGGAGGGGCGTGACACGGCTCCTGGGGGCCCTACACTTTAAAAATGCTCAAGACCAACAACTAATAGGGTTTTATCATTGTGCAAAATTTGAACAAAATCTGTCATGTATAACAAGCATAAAGTACTAGAGTACAAAAAGTGGGAGGGAAAAAGTGACGGAACCTCGGGAACTTTGGACACAGGTAAAACTGTATACCCCCCTCTTCTTTGAAGCGGGGGTATGATAATCACTCTTGATATCTACATTGGGTCCTGATATTCCCATGGGACCCCATGTATACTTACTCTTTGATATTTTCATTAGATCCTGATTTAATACTCACTCTTTGATATTTTCATTGGACCCTGATTTAATACTTACTCTTTGATATTTTCATTGGACCCTGATATTCCCATGGGACCCGATATAAACTTACTCTTTGATATTTTCATTGGACCCTGAAATCCCCATGGCCTCTTCCCACTGTTTCTTCTCCCTCTGGAAGGCTGCCCATTTGTCATCTAATTCTTTCTGTTGTTGATCTAAACTCTTCTTTGTATGCTCTGATCTTCTTTGTAACTATATATAGACATAATATATCACTGGTCATTTGATTTCTTTGTAACTATATATAGACATAATATATCAGTGGTCATTCAATTTCTTTGTGACTAAAGAAAGACTTTGTTTTATACATCTGACATATTTGGCATAGTGTTATGATAGCTATTACAACAGTAGCATTAATAATGTTGCAACAAGCATTAACTGATCAACCTTCCAGGGCACATTAGTGCACTAAGTTCAACAGGAGTTAAGAGTTGCTTATGCCAGTATAGTGATATTATGTTATTTTTTACAAAGTATTGTTGTCTTCGGTGTTTCCTGGCTTTGTCTTCAATATGAACAATGTGATTTGAATCACCCCTTTGTATTTCTATGCTTCTAAAACAAGTTCTGATTTAACATCTTGCTTTCTATCATTTGATTTAAATTGTTGTTTATCCAGGTTTGATAAATGCTATAAGATGCAAGCAAAGAGAATTAAGCTCGTTAATGTTCAGAGTCTTCCAGATTGCTTGAGACTCCAAATACTGTTTATCTTCATTTTTTTTCGCGTGTGTCTAATTTTCGCGTTGTTAATTGCTATTCAGTTGTTTTTGTATTTATGTGTTGTCTGTTTTTTTGTCCTGTTCTTGTTGATGTTTTCTGGTTTTGTCTCAGTCCTTTCGGTCTTCTAACATTCAGATGCCCCATTGGCACCTCTGCTTCTTTCACAAATACTATATTTTATATCTATACTTCTATAATAACTCACATCAGCTTCTGATTCTTTGAGTTTTTGTTCCTTTTCTTTGACTTTTGTTTCGAACACATGTTCCATTTCGGCCTCCATTTTCTTCATCTTGATATCGTGATCTCTCTTCTCCTCAGCCATTTGTGTTAATGGATCTCTAGAAGACAAAATAAAACTTGATAAGAGGAAGATCATTTAATTTAAATAATTTGTAAAGTATTCATTGTATCAAGTTATTTTAAATATACTAATGGAAAAAAGAAACTGTGCATCACTTTGAAAAATCACAAATTCAAAATTTTATTTAGTATTTTATACATTTTATCACAGAAGTATTGCAAAATCATTTTTCTCAAGATCTGGACAAAAAATTTCATTTGTAGACCCTTAAAAGATGTTTTGTTTGCAGTTTGAAATCAGGTAGTGTCAATTTGAAATTCACAAAATCACACTTTGGAAACAATGCACAGTTTTGAAAGTAAGTTTTCTCAGCTGATTTTCGCCAAACAAGTTTCTCCTTTTAGTGGTTGAAAGTTAACAGTTTAAATTTTGAGTGAAAAACTTGATTTTTCATTTTTGGGTTAAAAAAGTGGTTTTTTGAATCTCAGAAACTGGAATTTAAAAAATTTCGGATTTTTACCCCAAAATGATCTGCATGATCCACTCGACATTCAGTGAAAATTTCAATTTGAAAACTGTATCTTTAACGATTTTCTGATTAAAAGAAATATGGGTACAATTGATTTCCAATAGACATGCACAGTTTCTTTTTTCCATGAGTATAGTTATTAAAGTTTGTTTTTACACCCGTTTCCTCCATGTGTTCTAAGTTCAAAGGTCCATAAACCCCACAAAAATTTGAGGACCAAAATTTCCTTACAATATGCACAACTACATATCGTGAACTTCCAACAAACCAAGTTTCCTTGAATTTTTTGTCAATAACAAATTCAAAGTATCATCAGAGTCTCATGATTAATCATATTAATGTAATAAGCATATCATTTACATACACAAAGAGTATTAAATTGACAGCAATTAGATTTGGTCAAAGTCATTTTGTTTTTTTTTAGTTATCAAGCATTAAAGAACTTCTGCTATTTCATTTGTACAATGGTCTAAGTCCAATAACTCTTCACGTATCTATTTTTAAAAATGATTGTTGATAACCAGTATTTGAATGAGGTTCCTTTGTTTCTGAAAGTTGAACTAAGAAGAAAGATGTTGAAGGCATTCTGAGAAATGCTTGAAAAATGTATATCTTGTATTTGACTCTCTCATTCATTCACCAATATAACATATTTTTTTGTGAGAAAACAACGCCATCAAAAGTGAGTATTTTTAGATGTCATGATTACCAATTTAAAGATAAAATTCCAAGTTAGATTTTAAGTGAACATACTTAGACAAAGATCCTGGTTTAATCTTGTTTCCATCTGCAGATGCTGGTGCCAGTTTGTTGTATCTAAAGTTTTCATAGTGTACATTGTTAGTCACATCCTTCAAGTCCTGCATGTGTTTTCTGTAAAATAAAGAAAATTTACAGACTTAAAAACGTGTACATGTTTTCTGCAAAATAAAGAAGATTTATGGAATTAAGATATATGTTTTCTAGTAAAAAATAAACAATGTTTACTTAAGAATTTCGGTTTATTTTCCTACCAAGTTAACTTTCATGATTGCTATTTTATTGCACAATAAATCTTAATACTTTTTTTTGCAGGTTCAAATTTTCATGATTTCAATTATTGTACATTGATGTACATTAAATTAATGCATATTCATATGTATTTTTTAAATGATTTTTATTGAACAAGAATATAGTGAAAATTACTACATAGGCACCATCTAATTGCAGAGATTCAAACAGTTTAATTTTTCTGTCAGACATTGGGGCCCAGGAAACCAGGTATTGCCAGACCTACCAAACTTGTGCAGACCTATCTTTTAATGGAGATGCTTTATTCTACATATAATATATAAATATTGTACTTTATACAGATGAAGGGGATCCTAGAGTGATTCCTGAAGATATTGGTAGTCTGTTAGGTTTATGTGACTCTATGTGTAAATTGTTCTACTAAAATGTTGCCAGCCATCAGGTCCTGCACAACAGCAGATTTTAATTTACAGTGCCTGAAATGGGAAAAACCAATCTACTGGCCCAAACCATATTTTATGCAAAGTTTCCTTATATGTTTCAAAAATTTCACTCGCCCATTTCAAAATCTACTGGCCATTGACCAGTGGGTGAGTGCCTATTTCAGTCACTGGTTTTTAAGGACTTCTGATTTCTGCCCCTACTGTCTGACAAGGCCGACGATTGTTTGCAACTCTGTAAATGCTGACAACTTCTTTCTGATAATGATAATTGACCATTCCCTATTGTAAAACATACCTGATTAACATATTTCGTAATGCTATAAAATCATTGTGTTCTAAATTTTCAACTGAAAAGGAAGATATTAATTCTAAGTAAAACATTCAACATAAATATCATTTATCTACTTTGCTTACTTTAATAATCAACTTATTAAAGAAATACAGTCAGGAATATTTTTGAAATAGTTCAAGTTTATGTCTTGTTTTTAATTTAGCTTTCAGTCAATCATACCATAAGGCTACAAATTTTTTGCTGTTGTATAAAAGTGAGATCATTCTATGGCAAATAAGACTACATAGAAAATTGCTGGCTGTTTTCCATTGAATGTTTTATAACTAGTACTGCAACCAAGCACATTTAGGATAATACTCTCCCTGATTTATATCGTAATCTATATAGAAAGGTAAAAGTTTCAGTCAAATTATCTCCCCTTATGCTATCCATCAAGGAGCAATGTGGTATTTTTCATGATGTCATGCCATAATGTAGTTTGATCAAGAGCATCTATCGGTTTAAGAGTTAAACTTACAAGAAATGTGGACCGACAAATGGATAGCATCTTTTTGCTACTAAATCAAAAGTAACTTATTACCTTCGACTACTCCCCAAGGATACTGCCGCCCTCGTACTTTCTTTCCATTTGATTCTATAATTCTATTGCTGCCTATGACTGCAAAAGGCACTCGGTCCTGAAAAATATACATTATCCAGTTACTAGGTGATTTTTATGTAAAAAGAATTTATTTTTTTCACAACACTTGGTATTTTTTTATAATATGTCAATCATATATATAGTTTAACATAAAAAACTTTGTATATTTTATGGTTGTACCAATAAATTTGAGACATTCTTCACATAACAACTGCAACAGAAATCAATGATACTGCTCTACATGAAACCTAAATATTGAGGTCCTTCTTTGTTTTATGTCATTACCCGTAATTTTTTCTGTAATTTGTTTTCCTCATCATCATCACATTCAGGAAACTCATAAATCTTTATCTTGTGTTGAGCTATTTCATTTAAAATCTGAAATAAAATAATAAAACTTATAAATTCACTAAATACTTATTTCATTTAAAATTTATCCCAACTCTTTAAATTTCATGCAATAATGTGAATTAATATTTTGGTTTTAATACTCTGTCTGTTCAAGTTTAATACTAAAGACCTTTTATTTCCAGAGCGTTTCTATGGAACATGCCTCAATCTGAGTTTGAAAATGGATGTAATGTTTAGACATCTGTTTTGAATGCTTTTTTTTTTATCTGCTGCCAAATGTGTTACACAACAGACTTTATATGTCTGATCAGGCATACAGTTTTTGAAAACCAAAATATTTTTTTTTTCAAATATGTGCAAAGCATTTGAGTTTCTTCTTTATACATTGTTTTAGTGATGCTATTGTATATTTTCATACAATTTAAAATTTAACAAAACAACTATTTTTTTCAGAGTCCAATCTTACTGTTTTCTTGAACTCCCTGCACTCGTCAGGTGTGAGTGTGTCGGCCTTGACAATGACTTACCCTTTTCTTGAACTCCCTGCACTCGTCAGGTGTGAGTGTGTTGGCCTTGACAATGACTTACCGTTTTCTTGAACTCCCTGCACTCGTCAGGTGTGAGTGTGTTGGCCTTGACAATGACTTACTGTTTTCTTGAACTCCCTGCACTCGTCAGGTGTGAGTGTGTCTGCCTTGACAATGACTTACCGTTTTCTTGAACTCCCTGCACTCGTCAGGTGTGAGTGTGTCTGCCTTGACAATGACTTACCGTTTTCTTGAACTCCCTGCACTCGTCAGGTGTGAGTGTGTCTGCCTTGACAATGACTTACCGTTTTCTTGAACTCCCTGCACTCGTCAGGTGTGAGTGTGTCTGCCTTGGCAATGACTTACCGTTTTCTTGAACTCCCTGCACTCGTCAGGTGTGAGTGTGTCTGCCTTGGCAATGACTCACCGTTTTCTTGAACTCCCTGCACTCATCAGGTGTGAGTGTGTCTGCCTTGGCAATGACTCACCGTTTTCTTGAACTCCCTGCACTCGTCAGGTGTGAGTGTGTTGGCCTTGACAATGACTCACCGTTTTCTTGAACTCCCTGCACTCGTCAGGTGTGAGTGTGTTGGCCTTGACAATGACTTACCGTTTTCTTGAACTCCCTGCACTCATCAGGTGTGAGTGTGTCTGCCTTGGCAATGACTCACCGTTTTCTTGAACTCCCTGCACTCGTCAGGTGTGAGTGTGTTGGCCTTGACAATGACTTACCGTTTTCTTGAACTCCCTGCACTCGTCAGGTGTGAGTGTGTTGGCCTTGACAATGACTTACCGTTTTCTTTAACTCCCTGCACTCGTCAGGTGTGAGTGTGTCTGCCTTGACAATGACTTACCGTTTTCTTGAACTCCCTGCACTCGTCAGGTGTGAGTGTGTCTGCCTTGACAATGACTTACCGTTTTCTTGAACTCCCTGCACTCGTCAGGTGTGAGTGTGTTGGCCTTGACAATGACTTACCGTTTTCTTGAACTCCCTGCACTCGTCAGGTGTGAGTGTGTTGGCCTTGACAATGACTTACCGTTTTCTTGAACTCCCTGCACTCGTCAGGTGTGAGTGTGTCTGCCTTGGCAATGACTTACCGTTTTCTTGAACTCCCTGCACTCGTCAGGTGTGAGTGTGTCAGCCTTGGCAATGATGGGGATGATGTTTACTTTATCATGGAGACGTTTCATGAATTCTACATCTAATGGTTTTAATCTGTAAAATACAAGAGGTACCAAAATATGAAGAGAGTTCCAGATGCATGTACTATTAGAAATTAAGGTATTATAACCTTTTTAAATATAATGTTATGACAAACATGTCCAGCTTGACAAATTTTTGACACATTTTCCCTTTTTTATACATTTGTCAAATTCATGGTAGATTTCATGAAGATTTTGTTCAAGAAAAATCCTCTTAACCTGAGTGTTTGTAAAATTAAGACAGATTATCTCTAAGCTTTTGCCTTCAATGTGGCTTTTTGACAGTTTAATTTCCAAAAGTATCTTAACTTTAGTTTGGAATCTATCATTTTATTCCATTTTTTACAATTCTGCTTTTTTCCATGTTTTTTAAGCTCTGAGTTTGTCTGAAAACTTACTACATGAACTTCATACATATTGCCCCAATAATTTATTTTTTGAATGTTGAAGTTTCACTCTCACTACAATGTAAACCCACTGTAGCCCTGCTTACCCATGGCCTGTTGGAGCTATGAAATAACAACAGCATTGAACACGTGTGTCAGCGTTGACGCTTCTGTTGACTCGAGACTCTGCGTTGAGATATTCATCATATTTACTGTCTATGTAGTCTATCACTGGCTGCCAGCTGTAAACAAAGAATAAATAGAAACATAAATACCAACAGAATATTTTCTTAAAGTAGGTATCTGAAATCTTATGTTTTTAACACCTATTTTTATGTTCTTATTTTATATTAACTATTTATTTTATATTAACTATATATTGTTAGAATTTAAGGTTGGTAGTACTGACTTACTTAGGTCGGGAATAAAATATTCAATCTGTCAGAACAAAATGAAATAAATACAGAAAAAAAATATTTCTTCTGATTTGGTAAAGCAGAATAAATTGAGATATTGTGATCCAATTAGTACTTAAAGGCTATCATCTGCTCCATTTATGTATGGAGGTTATCTCCCATGGCCAGAAGTAATGAGGCATAACGGATTCCTTTATCTATAAAGTGAATGATTATAACAGACAAAACTCTTTACTCTCAGGGAATGTTTATAGTTTCAAGGTAGAAAGAAGATCTGGTATTTCTGTTGCTAATGATATGTAAACAAATTGGTTGTAAAGAAAAAAAAACTTCAGGAGTTTTTCATGTTGCAAAGGTATTTTTTACACATGTATGAAAACGGGTAGAAGTAAAACACACATTATGACATAACTGATAGAAAATAGTTCCCTCATTTAGCTGAGGTGTTACCCTGGGGGTGTTACATATTTCTGAATGAAGGTGATATATTTCACTGCCAATAGTGTGTAAAAATTAATTCAATGAAATAATTATATGAGGAAAGAATTTGCTTACAACTTCTGCAATATGTCAAAAGCAAATTTTGTAGGTTGAGCTTAACCTCTCAAAAATTGTTGCTAGTAATTTAAGAAATTGAAAATGTGATGGTGCATCTGAGAATGCTTTATTACATCATCACATAATTCTACAGATTTCTTAGTGGATTTTCATATTGCTGCTTATTAAGGAATGTTGTGTCAGCATATCATCATCATTACAATGTAAAAGTCATTCTCAATACATACCTACCAGTTACTGTTATCCACAGCATCCCCAAATCCTGGTGTGTCCACTACTGTTAGTGTCAACTGTTTACCATATTCAATAAATACCTACCAGTTGATGTTATCCACAGCATCCCAAACCCCAGGTGTGTCAACTACTGTAAGTGTCAACTGTTTACCATTCTCTATAAATACCTACCAGTTGATGTTATCCACAGCATCCCAAACCCCAGGTGTGTCAACTACTGTAAG
Source organism: Arcuatula senhousia (assembly GCA_963971305.1). Lineage (NCBI taxonomy): Eukaryota > Metazoa > Mollusca > Bivalvia > Mytilida > Mytilidae > Arcuatula > Arcuatula senhousia. Next base: position 8,450,276 of record OZ020306.1, read on the forward strand.
TGTCAACTGTTTACCATATTCAATAAATACCTACCAGTTGATGTTATCCACAGCATCCCAAACCCCATGTGTGTCAACTACTGTAAGTGTCAACTGTTTACCATATTCAATAAATACCTACCAGTTGATGTTATCCACAGCATCCCAAACCCCAGGTGTGTCAACTACTGTAAGTGTCAACTGTTTATCATTCTCTATAAATACCTACCAGTTACTGTTATCAACAGCATCCCCAAACCCTGGTGTGTCAACTACTGTTTACCATTCTCTATAAATACCTACCAGTTACTGTTATCCACAGCATCCCCAAACCCTGGTGTGTCAACTACTGTTAGTGTCAACTGTTTACCATTCTCTATAAATACCTACCAGTTACTGTTATCCAAAGCATCCCCAAACCCTGGTGTGTCAACTACTGTTAGTGTCAACTGTTTACCATTCTCTATAAATACCTACCAGTTACTGTTATCCACAGCATCCCCAAACCCTGGTGTGTCAACTACTGTAAGTGTAAACTGTTAACCATTCTCTATAAATACCTACCAGTTACTGTTATCCACAGCATCCCCAAACCCTGGTGTGTCAACTACCGTAAATTGGGATATTTTGGCTGTAGTTTTATTTTGGTTTATTTGGCACCTCTCCTCATTGTGCCAAAATTAAACACACCAAAATTAGTTACGAATGCATAAAAATAATGTACTTCATACAATTGATAGATATGAAATGTTGATAAACATTGTAGATATTGAGTAAAAAAGAAACAAGGCCTCGGCTAGAATGTAAATAATAAACGAAAATCCTTTATTAATGTTTTATTTTTTTATTTTTTTTAATGAACTTTTATATTAACTTAATTAAGTAATTAGTTTGGCTAAAATACATTTACTTGTTTGTCAAATCATCATTAGACATCAATTTTCTTGTTTTTAAAAGCCTAACTGTACCATATAAATATGTCTTTAATGTAAATATAATCTAATTAGCTTGGGTTTGAAAACAAACATACGCTAATTAATGTTAAAGTGTAGAATTGTGAATATAAATTCAATTAATTTATGACTGTATAGATGATGTAAAGTATTAAAGAACAATTTTTTTCTGAAAGCCCCATAATAATACACACCAAAATTAAACATGGCCATTTTGATATAAACTGCCAAAATATCCCTACACCAAATTATCCCAATTTACGGTACTGTTTACCATCCTCTATAAATACCTACCAGTTACTGTTATCCACAGTATCTCCAAACCCTGGTGTTTCCACTACTGTTAGTACCAACTTTTTACCATTCTCTATAAATACCTACCAGTTACTGTTATCCACAGCATCTCCAAACCCAGGTGTGTCAACTTCTGTTAGTGCCAACTTTTTACCATTCTCTATAAATACCTACCAGTTACTGTTATCCACAGCATCTCCAAACCCAGGTGTGTCAACTACTGTTAATTTCAACTGTACACCATTCTCTTTCAACACTACTTGTGTTGTGTCCACCTGAAGATATATTTTAAATGCTATATTTTTTTACAAAGATAATATATTTTGAAAATATTTCTATTTCTATATTTACCGGTAATCAACAAACTTTTTAGAAAAGTCAGGATGAAAGAGATGGGGACGAAACTAAGCTCCTTCTGAGACATATGCATACCAAGTTTCATCAACCTAAGACTTATAATTCTTGTACTTTCAAAACCAGTAGAGCTATAAACATTCCTCCCCCACAACCAGACCAGACAAAAAACTCAACATATAAAAGAGAGTTTCTGACATTATGGTTGAATTGTCTGTCATCTCATGTAACATCAAATTTCTCCACTTCACAAAATATTTTAAAACCACAAATTTGGGATACATATCATCTTGTGATTTTCTCAACTGCATTCACTTAATATTGAGCACAAAAGATTTATTGAAGAAAGCCACACATTTTTGTAATAAAATGAAACAAAACAATGGCTCTGTTCTTACTCAAAACTCATGATATCAATTCCCAGAATAGAAAGTAAATCTCTCCTATTGATCTGTGAACAGAGGATCTATTATTGTTTTACAGTTTATAGATTATAGTCATACAGAGATACTTATCAAAGAAAGAAGTATATATAGCAGGCTAATGATAGCTTACACAGTGCATATAATCCTAGTGATTGATTCATAAGTCTGGGTTAGGAACAATGATTCATGATTTACATGCAAAGAAATAAGCATAAAATTTTAAAAAATTGTAGGTACATGTTCTCGATTGCTTTCTTAAATATTCTGTGTATTCCTGGGTAGTCTAGACAGATTTAACTTTTAAAGACAGAACCAAAGAGTTGATCTGGGGGAGAGGGCTTATTTTGACAGATTTCCTTGTTCTATGGAAAGGGTCCTGTTTACAAGAACAAGTTATTGCTCAATGTATGACGATGTATAGGTGGATATTCAGGACATTATGAAGGGGTAGCTTAACTTGAAAGGATCTGGGTAGTCAGAACTGTATAAATCAGATAAGAACAATTAATCGATTTGGAAGGGTTGGAGAGGTTTACCTTTAGTTTTCTGTATTCTGTGGGTGGGACCTGGGTAGTCAGCACTGTATAAATCGGGCAGAAACATGGAGTTGATCTGAAGGGGGGCTAACCATTACAGTTTTCTGTATTCTGTGGGTGGGACCTGGGTAGTTAGCACTGTATAGATCAAGACAGAAACAGCGTTGTTCTGGGGGGGGGTTCGGGGAGGGGCGGGTTCTTACCTTTACAGTTTTCTGTATTCTATGGGAGGGACCTGGGTAGTCAGCACTGTATCAATCAGACAGAAACGGAGTTGTTCTGGGGGGGTTGGGGAGGGGCAGGTTCTTACCTTAACAGTTTTCTGTATTCTATGGGAGGGACCTGGGTAGTCAGCACTGTATCAATCAGACAGAAACGGAGTTGTTCTAGGGGGGGGGGTGGAGGGTGGGGAGGGGCTGGTTCTTACCTTAACAGTTTTCTGTATTCTATGGGAGGGACCTGGGTAGTCAGCACTGTATCAATCAGACAGAAACGGAGTTGTTCTAGGGGGGGTGGAGGGTGGGGAGGGGCAGGTTCTTACCTTAACAGTTTTCTGTATTCTATGGGAGGGACCTGGGTAGTCAGCACTGTATCAATCAGACAGAAACGGAGTTGTTCTAGGGGGGGGGGGTGGAGGGTGGGGAGGGGCTGGTTCTTACCTTTACAGTTTTCTGTATTCTATGGGAGGGACCTGGGTAGTCAGCACTGTATCAATCAGACAGAAACGGAGTTGTTCTAGGGGGGGTGGAGGGTGGGGAGGGGCTGGTTCTTACCTTTACAGTTTTCTGTATTCTATGGGAGGGACCTGGGTAGTCAGCGCTGTATAAATCAGACAGAAACAAGGAGTTGATCAAAGTAGATTTACCAAGACCTGATTCACCTGGAAAAGAAAAGAAATAAAATGTACTCATCATACATGATCTGTGTGCATGTTTTATCATATTAAACTACTTTTTTCTTACCTTATAAAATAATAGATTTTATTAGTTGGTTATTGTACATAAGTAAAAATGCAGAAGTTTAGATGTGATCTAATTTTGCAAATGCAATGTTTCTTTTTACTTCAAGAGCAATTGAGTTAGGTTTTAAAATCAACAGCTTACATAGTTTAAGAGGGATTTGTACCAGATACTCTGAACATTCAAGGGAATCTTGAGAATATAATTCAAGGCCAGCTTCTCTATTCAAGTTTAATGTTGAATCTGTAATTCTATTCCTATATATGTTTATAGATCTGAAAGGTGAAGAATATATTTCTAATGTCTTCACAGGGTTATGAGTGTTTACTTAGGTTATAAAGAAGCAGGATTAGTACAACCCTTGTCAGTAGAGGGTATACAGTTGCAAAAAAGTTTGTTTTAAAATCAAGCCACCATAGTAATGGTCAGAGTAAAGATCAATTCATACAATTAAGTTAGAGAGGCTAAAATGAAAAGTTCTTCAAACACTGAAAGATGAAACTGTTATGCTGTCATGTTCAAATTCAAAACACAGTTCATAATGATGTTTTTCAAAAAAGCAGCAAGCTAAATGAGAAACAGAAAGGTAAGAATGGGGCATTCAAATGTTGAAAGTCTGAATGGGCAAAGACAAAACAGCAAACATGAATGAGAACAGCACAAAGAAACGAACACATGAATGAGAACAGCACAAAGAAATGAACAAAATAAAAACTCAATAGCAATTTTGGGAACAATTTTTTGGAAACAAAATTATCTAGACTGAAGTTATGGAGTCAACATTCTGAGTGGAGTAACCAAAAAAACCATTAAGCAGGAAACTGAAACAATTAACTGGATATAAAATTATCCAGATTGAACTTCCTGCAACTATAGTTTCCTTATTGAATAAACAAATCAATTTTTGATTATCCTGCCAAAATCAATCAAATCATTTATAATTATATCATCATGGGTTAAAGCAAAGAACAATCATTCAACTCCAGTTATATCAATGCTATTTGGGTAAACATAATCTGCCTATCATTGTTTACTTTTCATACAGGAAGTACATGAAAAATATAAATCAAATACATAAACCTGCATACACACTTCCAGAAAACATGATAACATAAAAAAGATTCAGCTGTTTGAAGACAACAATTTACACAATAACAAATAAACAAACAAAAGGCTACATATTTGAATCTTTTAATATGATATTGCTATGTTTTACTTTCAAGGAAAGAAATATAAATATACAGTATGTCTGTTTCCTTATAGATGTAACTACTTTTTTTTTACCCACACCATGCAAGTTTTCCCCTGCAAAATTTTCTGGCATATTTTTACATCTACAACATTTATTTCCATCTCTTTTTATTACAACAAAAGTTTATCATTAACCATAAAAATGTCCAGATTCTAATAATATGACCATAACTTGATATTAAAGATGTCAGCTTAGAATCCTGTGTGTAAAATAATAAATAGGACAAGTAAAACTGACTACATTTTACAATACTACAGCTTAGTACTATGGATAGAAAAAATTCACGTATTTACAATGGCTACGTCAATGCTTTCTTTCATACTATAATCCAATATTTAGAATTGGCTTTAACAATATATGATTTTTCAGCTGACTTCTCAGTAAACAACCCAAACTATTGCGACAGGTAAAACTTAAAGGTTAAATACCAAAGAACCTCATATACTTTAAATATAGAGATTAAAAGACCAAGCATTCCAGGTTAAGTTCAAACCAAACAATATAATCTTATTAGAGAGAATTGTGTAATTACATTCCCCAGTACTTGTGAAGTATATCAGATGTAAATAAAGAGATCGGCCAGGCACACTCCATCTTAAGATTGTTTAGATTGTCTTAAAGGTATAAAACCTGATCAATTTGTACCAATAATTATAGAATTCATTCATACATCTAACATGCCTAGAGGTACATGTAGATATGTAATATGTAATACCAATGCAAACTAGAAAGTCTATTAAGAAATGACAGAACATTGATGTTGAAAATATACAATGTGCAATGTATCTTATTGGTACACAGCAGTGAAAACTTACAAATAAATACTTCTTGCACCTAGACGGTGCACATTCATATTTACACATATGAGAGTTTTATGAGAATCCATTGAATGATAAAGGAGATTTTCAGAAAAAAAAGATGGGTATCTCTTGTCATCTGATTGGTTAGTACACATACATATTTTGATTTTGGAAAGCCTAAAAATTTCAAAATAGGTGAACATCTACATTTTGTCACAAAGATTGTGTTAAAAGTTCATGAAAATCCAGTAAAGGTTGAATAGTTTAGGAGGAGTTGCCAAAAAGATACTGTATCCCTTGGTCAGTCCATGTTTTGTTATAGGAAACCCCTAAAATTGTTTCCAATCAAAATTAAAAATCTACATTATGTCTTAAATCTGTAGGAGTTTTTATGAAAATGCCCAATAAAGGATATTTTATTAAACCATATATAAAGATGAATGAAAAAAAAAATTCATGATGTACATGTAATTAATTACATCATTCATGTAATGAGCTGCTAAAACAGATATGATCATAATTTATTGTAATTAATTATCCTGCAATGGCCTGATAAGCAGTGAAGGGGTAATGAGCATGATGTTGGGTGCTGGAGTGGAGAGAAACATGTACATGTAGTTAGCATTATTAACTCTATCTATGAGCATATTTAATTTGAAGAGTCATTTTGGACTTAAACCGAACAGACATAGACATGGGAGTGAAGTAAAACAAAATCAGAAGCCAGAGGCATAAAAATGATTCAGTTACACGTGTATCAAATTTGAATCACTAAAGGAGGACTTAATTAAAACATTTCCATCTTAAGGACAAAAATGTGTTCATTCATTTCTATTTTTGGTTCTTTGACCCACACTTTGATTTTTTTTTAAACAAAATTCGATTTTCAATAAGTTGTAATAGTCTAAACCCATCCATATATCTTGGCTTACTAGTAAGTAAGTATGAGGTCATTGAAGTTCATTTCTGATTTTACTTCAGATAAGTCTACAAATACACAGATATCATTTTTCAATTTATTGTGTTGGATTGACCATAAAATAAGGAAAATAAAGATCTTTTCTTTTTCTCTGAAACTTGATAAAGCGATAATTTTACCAAAATATCCAGTCTTGTTACAATATCTACATCCCAAGGCCTATTGTAATCATATAAAAGACACATCTTTGTTATTCTTATAAATCCTATTCAAGTGTCGGGCATGTAAAAGGTTTTCAATACTTTATAAAATTTAAATTGATATTTTATAGTTGAAAACATAAATTGAATGTAAACTGAATGGTTAAATGATGAGGAACCAATCTATAATATAGATCACTGCATGGCTGTATTGTATTCTGTTATTCTTCAGACTTGCATTTATAATTCATAAATGATATAGCCTGGCATTTATGGTTTGCAAGTAAATGTGAGGAGGCAAGAGTTCTGAATCCTCTATCATTTCAATTTACATTTTTTAGAAAATTCATTTGTAACCTATACAAGTTGTTATGGTCCATTTCTTTGTAATTATATTAATTCCTTATTAGTTTTAATTTCCTAAAGTTTTTATTTCCTGTTGTAATATGTGAAGGTACTTCAAATTCATTTTCATGAAAAGAAATAACTTAACTATTTATAATTGCAGATGGCTTAGTTTTTGAAGGCTATATTAAAAATTTTCAGTTTCTTCTTTCAAATCTAGCAGCTGGTGATCTTCACAAAATTCTGCTTTGAGAATATTGCATCTAATCATAATTTTTCATTTTGGTATTTGTTTCTATTTCTAACTAGAATACTGACAAAGTGAGGATTTGACTAATTTACATGAAATTTTTATATGTGAATCTTCCTATTGTACTAAATCAAATCACTGTTAAATTTCAGATCTGATCAAGCAGGGCTACCATTTACTGGTACATGTATGCACATAAAGGTTTGAAGAATCACATACTAAGAACACATATACGTAGTATATGAAGAGCACCGACTACCCTACAACCACAATGCATGTACTTGTGTATTGGGATACTGTAAGAACTATGATAGACAGAGGACTAATTTGTTGAGACATAGGTGTCTGTGTATCATTATATCTGCCCTGCGGTGACATGAGATTGATATCACCCCCTCAGGCCGACCATGATCAATACAACACTGGTGTTAACCTACAGATGTTGTATAGCACAAGGTCTGTCATAGTAATTGTTATGGACATAATTGATAATCAGACATGGACAGAAATTCTCCAAGAAAGTGAAGACTTCAGCTTTTTTGTCTGCTTTTAAATTATTTTTTTCCGTTTTATAATAGGAGGTGGATGAATGAGATTATCTTATTGCAACCATCATATGGCTATATATCCACGGTACATGTATTATGTTTTTGCAGGATATATCTGTTAAGAATATTGTACTAACAGAATATGTCAGATTTTGTAATACAGTGTAATTTTGATCATATGATGTTTCAAAAAGATCTAACTTTTCAATGACAGATATATGGCAGTAGTGTACCTTGATAAGTGGGTTTAATTTCACAACTATCAAATGCCCTTTTTTGTTTAATACTTACCAACTACCATGAGTGTGAATTCAAATCCTCTCTTGACAGATTTCCTATAAACTTGGTTTGGTAGATTAGCAAATCCCACATAACCTTCCAATTCTTTAGTTCCTGTGTTTCCATATTTCTTATTTTCTTTTTCACGTTCATCGTCTTTAGAAACAACTGGTTCCCTTATTCTATCTTCACGTCGTTCACGATCGGTGAATCTGGATGACGGGTCAAACTTCGGTGCACTCTGTCCATCTGTCTTGAAGAAGGCTTCACGCTTAGCATTCAACTGTAATAAGACAGAAAATAAATTTAGCAATAAGCATATAACTCATTGATTCTGGTAGCACCCATGTATAGTAGAAGGGTATATGGTGAAAAAAAAACCTACATACATGTACAAATTGAACTTACAACCAATGTAGAGATATCTCTTCCTTACATTATACAAGAAGGTCTTTGAATGCAAAGTTCTGCCCAAGTGTAGCCACAGTAAGAAGCGATGGAACACCTGATGAAGACCTGATAAGACTATTTCACACCTTTGAAATTCAACCTAATCTTAACATTAAGGATGTACATGTACTTTAATAAAGCTCTTGAAAAAAACTTGATTAAATGGTGATATAAAAAAATCTTCTGAATCATGTCAAAGTTAAGTATGCTCCTATCAGATGATTGGAACTTGTGACATACACTAAGAACTATAATATATGCCTGGAATATATGTGCGACACACATTCTTTACAAGGGATGAGGTGTTGAAAAGTTCTTGATGAGTAAATTCCTTTTGCAAATAGGTTAGACTGACCTTAATAAAAGTACAACCATGTTAACAATATTACATGTAGCATTTTCATAGTAATTTAGGAATGTCGATGACATGGTTGAACAACATATAATGTATGTTTGATATCAACATAGGTCGGGATATTATAACTTCTGTTGACCTTAGTAAGCTATACCATTTAATTTTAAGATTATCAAAAGCCCCAAATCTCTTTAGTATACAATTTGTACTATAAGAATGTTTGATAAGACAAGCAATATTTATTAGCAATAATTTACATCATTTTCTTCAGATTTCTGTTGCTCTGAAGCTTTTTTACTGGTTTTAAACAATACTATGTACAACTAATCATTGTATTAAAGTATATTTAATTTAGGGGCAAATGATAAATTGTAGGTACTTCTATGTAACAATGTATAGAATTACAATGTCCCCTAAATCTATATCCTGTGTTAATAATTTACTACCGAAGTTGTAAACTGTAACAGTAGCCCTTCTCAATTAATCCTTTGTAACATAAGATACATCCTATTGTCGACCATTATTCACTTAAAAGACCAAAATATTTCACAATTATAACAATAAATTGCCAGTGTATTTTGTGGGGTTAACATTCTCTTATAAATCTTGTAGATCTTAGAAAAAACATAAAAATAGTACATATAAATGTTAGTTTATGTCTGGCTATACATCACAAATATGTTAAATTGTGATAGATGATCTCATTGATGCTATGTAGCAAACAAAATGGGCACACCTGTTTATAAATCGAGGTCTAATGATATACCTATGGATTACTTTCTTTAGTGGATTTTGTAAATTCTTTGTTAGGGGAGTGACCCATATCTGTTACAAACATTAACCTAGAAAATACTAATCCTTATCATTTCTTAAGTAAATCTAAAATGCAAATATGGCTGCAAACATTAACATAAATTGTAATGTACATACCAGACATTTATAAAATGATTTTCTGACATATATTTTGACATTTTAACAAACAAATGGCCTACCTGTGCTGTCATATTGAACTCTTACATCCGATCTCACTCACAAAAACATAAAACTGATACAAATGACCTTCACCTCCTTAGACAAATGATTCACCAGACTGGGAAAAGACCTCCATTCATAGTTTATACACACACAAATCGAACTGGTAAAGGAAATAATTAAGTTGAGCCAGGACCTAATATGGCCGTGAGTCAATATACGAGGAAATATTGACGTTCTGTCGTTTGACTATATCTCAGGGCAAATTGTTTAAACAAGAAAGTTACCTTATACTTTCTATTGATAGGATCAATGAAATGAAAATTATCAGTGATTAAAATCAACCACCAAATCAATTGAAAGTCTGGCCAATAAACATATGTTAAACTACAATTATTATTATAATCAACAGGGAATACAATATCACTTTAATGGAAATCCATTTTTCTGATATTGAAAATAGATATTCTTTGAAATAACATTTCTATTATACAAAATGAATGAAATTATGGTATACCTATTACCATATATTGTTCATATTATCGAATATGTGGAAGATTAGACAGACAAGAATTGCTTAATGTAGCAATGTCCCCACCGCAACATTAAAGTTAAAAAAAAAAACGTTTTTGACAATTTAGTCTCATTTTTCATAGCTGGTTATATTGCAACATCATTTTGATTTGAAACAAATATTACAGCAGTTAAGGGACTTTATTCACTTAGTGTAATGTAGGTCATAAGAACTCCTTGTTATCTCCTCTGAGGCAGAAGTTTTATTCATTTTTTAAGTACATGTATACAGTTATACTATTTTGATTTTGACAAATTCTACATTAATAATGAGACTCTATTGTCAAATTTAATAGAATACAGCAGAAGGGGACATTGGATACATGTAGCAATCTTGTTCATGTAGAATTTGTTCACTCACAGTGTTCCTATGACCTAAAATGAAGAAAGTCCCATAACTCCTGTAAAATTTGTTGAATTAAAATTGTGTTGCCACATGATCAGCTTCATATCATGACAAAAAATCCCAAAAAATTATTAAAATCCTTTGAGCGGTCTCAGACAAGTTGTGTTCACAAAAGTGTGATGAATATCAGATGAAGTCCATTACTGAATAAGGTCCCTCCATCGCGTTGCGGTGACCATCAGATGGGAAAACTACAGGATTAAGAAACATTTGAGCTGATTGTTATTGGCAATAAACTTTACCAATTGTCTGAAGCTAGCAACATATTAGATTTGCATCTAACAGTACCAGCCTTTGCTTTCCTGTACTTAACATAATCACTCATGGATATTTATTAGAACTTAAAAACTATTTCAGACCAAAGAAACTCTTACACTGTACACAGGGAAAATTTTGGTTGCATATGCAGACCTGTCAAGAGTCTCACAAATGGTGTGAGACTCCTGCGTATAGTTGGAACTTTGGCAGCAAACTTCTTTGATTTTTAAATTTTTTCCTTTGATCTTTCATTTTTTGGGCAAATTTCACAAGAGCATTTCATCAAAACTTGACAGCACTGCAAATGTCCCATTCACAAATGATGTAAAGTCACAAAAGTGATACACATATCATTTTATAGAATGTTGTAATTCTCCCCAGGCCCCTTTAGCATCCTGGCAATGGAATGCTATCTGTTTCAAATGTGATGCTACAGTAGTCTCCCCATCTAACGGCCCCTCCCTGGGACGGCCACTCCAACGTATCTGAGTCTCACTGATAAATCCTAACAAGTATGGTGATTTTTTGTTAGATAAAAATTCTTTTGTGTCCCTTGCTCTGAGATGGAGACCAATTATTTAAAAAATTTCTTCCACAGACATCATTCAAACTCACAAATGAATAGAAGAAAGAACACAAACTCAAAATGTTGTTGCCAAATGTATATCACACAAAGTACCATGTACAAACTTTTGCCAACTGAAATTTCCAGCATATGATACCCATGTAAAACCTGAGAGCAAGATATACAGACATAAAGGTCAGGACAGATCAGTGATAAATGCAATAAAATAGTTAACATATTGTGCAGAAGAAGTTAAAATGTATACTATCACTGGCAACAGGGTATGTATGTGTGTCCAAAATACTACATGTACATGTCTGCATTTGAATAACATACATTTATGATTGAAATTTTTCTCTTGTAAAATCATCTATAAATGAGTTTGAGCCATATGTCAGGGTGACATAAGACCAAAATATTTCTTTTAAAGCATTAAAATTACAGAATGAACCCACCAAAATCAGCCATGGCAGTGAAAACTACTGAATAATTGGTCATTAAATATTTAATATATTTATCTAGAGTAAATAAACATTAGGCAGTGGTCAGTAATTGGTTTTTCTTGACCCCTGATGATAAAGTAAACAGTCAAGTAAACAAATCTTGTAATCATTTAAGCCTTCTTTGTAGATAAAATGACATGGAACCAGATCATTATTTATAATAATAAAATAATAATAAGACAAATTTATATAGCGCCCTATATAATACTTAAACCACTCTAAGGCGCTTTACATCAAGACAAAATAAAATGACTTACACAAAACATATGTTAGAAAGTAAATGATCATTTGATAGAGTTACTAATCAATTTATGATTAAGATTATATAATAGTCCTAAAAAAAATACACCAAAATATAAGATAAGATCAAAGTTTACATTTATATCCTGTACTCTGTCACAATTGCTGACATGTACCTTAAAACAAAATAGATCATACACATGTACCTTAAAAATGCACTTATAGGCATGAGACACAAGAAATGAAAACAATAAAACACTTTAAACATGTTAAAAGTGCATTTCTAAATATACACAATTGCCTTTGAACCACAAGTTTTTTAATTGTCCATGAGAGTGAGTTTTGTAAGTGTGCACATTGCACCTTTGCATGAGTCAGCTACATATTTGTGATAAAGTGACACAAGGTATGCCATGTGTAAATATAATCTGAATGGAGCATATTGAATGTCTCTGAAGGTATAAAGTGTACAAATCTTAATCATGTATAGCAATAACAAGCTGTCAATGTGTTCAAATTTTTAGTTTTTAGACATGTACAATGTACAAATGTATGATGACAATGATGCAAGATGAAGATGTTTTAGACCCAGACATAACAATAGTAGACAAATCAGTACAAGACAAATGATACATACATCAGTTGGACTTACTGCTGGCTTAGGGGGCAAGTCTCGTACAGAATCAGGGGTGGATGCTTTCACCCCTACCCCAGTCATTGACCCCACACTACTGGCTGGAGAGGGTGTCTCTGATTTATTTGTATCTCCATTGGTCGAGTATGGGAGTGTCGCTGCTCGCTCTGTCACAGGACTAGAAACTTTAGGCTTATCAACATCATCCTTACGAAAACTTGATTTGAGAAGTCTGGTCCTCTCTGCCACAGAGGGGGGTTTCTCCGGAAGAGGAGGAGCGGGCCCTCTACCTGAATTTGTCAAAGGTGTACTGGCAGCCATGTTGTTACAAGTTCATCAAAGTAGAAAATTAATGACTCCAACACTCAGTCAATATAATATCCAGATGGTGAAGATAGATTACAAAACTTCACTAGCTAATCAACAAAATCACTAATTAAAAACACTGAGATAGTTGTTAACTTCTCACATATGTAAAACCTATAAAGTAATAGACAGTGGCACCTCACAACCTCCTCCCAAAACTTAGAAATTTAATCTCCTGATGATACATCACACAACACATAGTTTTGGCTGATAAACAACAGACTTTCTCTCTTTACACACTCAGGATGTGTATTACAGTAGCTGCTTCCTATGTTTACATGAACTTCGTGGATAAATATTTGGAATCTATTAAAACTTCTTTAAGTTGTGAAAAACTATCAACAGTGAACAATTACCAAGGAATTTGTGTGTCCAACATGTGCTGGGTAAAACAAAGATTTTTATCAGCAACACATTGGCATTCTTTGTTGAGAACTGATCGAAAGATTACGATCATATTGTTTAACCTTTCAAATGGATCAATAATTTGGCATGGAGCCTCTGTGTGGAACATTTAACTTTTGTAACTATTTCAAACAATTTTAAACACTATAACAATTTATCATTTAACCATAATGATAGCAAATCTTCACTAACTATTTTGGACCTACATAAAATAATCACCTCCCCCTTTTTTCCATCACCTGCAATCTATCTGCCAGGTGTTCTCACTAAACCATTGATGGATCGATCAAATTTAAATGAATCCTATAAAAAGATTAAAATTTATAAACTTTTTAACTTGATAAATTAAGTCGACTTTCAACTGGAAAAGCAGTTACTAAGAACAAGAAGAAAAGAAAGAAAAACCTGGAGATAAACATCGAAAATCTCTCTTCAACTACATGTACAATTAAAATTAAAACCAACAGAACAACAGGGCCGTAACTAGATGCCAAAAAGGGACGAGGCAGGGGATTGGGGGCCGCCGATTGAGGCCCCCACAGACGGGGGTCCAGGGGTCGAAGCCCCCAGCGAAAATTTTTGAAAATCACTATACTGTTTTAATGGCCCAATAAACTAAAGGCTTTGGCTTATTAAACTTATCTTCTTACATGATTACACGCAATATTTTAACTAAGAAATACATATGGTTTATTGTTTTTATTCAGTAAAAGCAAGTTGTATCTTTCTATTTCCACCTAAGTCCCATTTCCTAAGAAATTTCTCTGCGCTAACTTAATTGACCAACAGTGTCATTTCTATGAATGTGCAGCATGGGCCCCCTTGAGTCAGTAAACGGGCCCACCTTTTGGAAATTCTGGATCCGCCATATTCTGGAAGTTGAATAGATATGAAAAGCACTATGGGTGCGGACGGACGGGCGAATAGATATAGCGAAGATGAAATTGAGCGTTGAGTCATAGAATAATAGGTGCATGCGATATTAATCACACAAAACAGAAATTACAAACTCCACAATGGAAAAACAGCTAGCTCCCTCGGTGACCCGAACCCACCGGCACTCGTGAGCCTATTTTGAACAAACTACACGGGACTTGTCAGAAACACGCAGTAACGTGTTCATAACTTGATCAACTTTCTCAGTTTGCACATCAGTAATATCATTATGGAGACAAAATATTATGTAAATCAGGGGTTACTAAGAATTACTATACATACGAGTTGTTGTTCTTCAGTCGCATAGAGCTGTACTGACGTGTCGCACACTGACAATATTTTTTGTTCGACCGTATATTTTGTTTTGGGTAGACACATTTGCGGCACAGGGGCTTGAATTCTGTGCCCAGTTTCATAAAACATCTCAAATTTGAGATTTCCTCAAATCCTTCCTCAACTAAGATTTCAAGCAATTTTATTGTTCAATATTTGAGTTGAGGACAGATTTGAGGAAATCTCAAATTTGAGATGTTTTATGAAACTAATGCCTAGTCATTTATATCGACTTTTAAATAAACCGACCCCTACTCTGGGTATTATAGAGTAAGAGGTCTAATTTTTTTTAAGTCGATATAAATGGCCAGAGGTATTATAGAGTTGGGGGTCTATTTTTTTAAGTCGATATATATGACCAGAATTCAAGCCCCTGTAATTTGCAGGAAATAAATAGATAGACAATCAACATTGGACTAGGATATTTATAAAATCCGGATGCGTGAATTGACTTCGTGGCCAAGGGCAAGAAATCATGTTATGTATAAAAAGACTAGATGTGAAAAAAAAATTGCCAAAATTTCAGACGAGGCCATTGCCTCGTCTGCCTCAATGGTAGTTACGGCCCTGAACAAACGAAACTTCAAGGTCTAAGGACAGAACCAATTTGGTTATATCAATGCAGTAAACTTTTCAAGACTGCAAGAAAACTAATGAATACAGGGGTAAACATGTTCTTAGAACTGTATATATATGGTTAAAGAAAGAGCATTTGGACTTACACCCACATAGTGACACTGCATGTACAAATGTAGCTATACTTAATTAGAGCAGATGATTGTTTTTGTATAGCCTGACAAATGACATGACACACCAATTAAAGACAAATACAACCTTTGATTTTACATGTTGAAAAGACAAGAAAATTGGCCACAATAAGAAATGAGTTGTATAGAAGAAAATGAGATGTGGAATAAGTGTACGCGACACAACCTACATTATAAACGTATATTTTAAATATCCACAATGGAAAACAGCCAGCAGCCTTCAATGTGACCAGCGGTCGCTGCTCGCTGTATACATACATGTATATAATAATTTGATTTAAAATTTAATTTGATAATGATCTGTAAATGTTTGACACCTGTGACAGTCATTGATACCTGCTCTACAGTATAGGTTGACAGTAAGTATAAAATCATATAACAATTAAACCACAGAAATTCAATTGAAAACTTAAGACAAGAGATATGATACATAAGGTTTTCTCTTTTTATTGCGATTGGAGTTAGTCAAATGGACTTGTCATCTATTGAAGATTTCCACATAACCAGTATCAATGTGTTTAAGACATTTTTGCTGAGAAATGCACAACTGAGAAAATTTTTTGTAATTCTTGTATATAGACAAAAAGGCCCTCAAAGAAGGGCTCAGGTGGGACAGGTGTAGTTCATTGTGACATTAAATTGTGAGTGCCAAAATCTGATGTCCATAATCAGCCCTTTTCCAAATTTAGCATAACTTCTGACAAGACCTAGGTTGAAATTGAGTCTTCAGTTGGGACAGCTTTAACAATAAATGGGTCAAAGTATCACACGGAGCAAGTCTGGCCCATTAAGTAGGGATTAAGTATAATAATGATATGATAGAGGACTAGGTCACAGTACCACATACAGAAAAGTCAAACTTGACCTTTAATAATCTCTAATTTAAAGAGAATTTGTCTCTAATTATTCATGATACCTATAGCTATATAAGCCTTTTTTACTACAGTCATGTTAAGACAAAAATATACCTTGTACATCTACATTTATTTGACTGAAATTGAAGTGGTCTTTGAAAGTTTTGTAAAAGAAAGATGCAGCTATACATTGTAACTGACAGACATTATGTATGTAATGATCCAAGAAAAGACTTTTTTTTTAAAATTTACTCTGGCCAAAGCATATATTTTTAGATGGGCTAAAAATGTTGTTAAAAGTAATAGTTTCAGACTTTTTCATTTCTAGGTCATTTTAAAACATTATTATTTAAGTTACTAAAGAGATGTAACAGTGCTGGTACATGTACAATGCAGCATCCCCCTTTTTATGCTTTTTTAACATTGTTGATTTACAAACAGCTGAAACACTTATCTATGCAGGAAGCACAATCAGACCAGATAGGAATAATCTACATATGTTTTGAACCCTGAGAAAAATAATCTGTTTAATCATCCAGTAAGAAAATCTGTTCCAGTAATATGTTCTAAAGATGACAGTACATGTATGTTATTAATCTACTTAAATGGTTGGATGTCCTCTTTGATACATGAACATACACAAATATTTGTACATTGTAATTTTTAAACTTTTCAAAGATCATTTATTAGTACCAAGAAAATAAATATTTGATTTCTCCATTGTTTCTCTGGTTGTAATATTTTCATACATTTAAATTTTTGTACATGATGTATATTATGTAAAAATATCAACAATTGCAAATCCTAACATTTAATTAAACTCTTTTGCTGAGCTCATTACTTTGCGTTGTTTGCTCTGTGTTAAAGACAACGCCTCAAGATATATTTTATTTTAATCAGTTTTTTCAATCTGCATGTGAACAGAGAAAGAAATATGCTGCAACAGATGTTAATTAAAATTGGAGGCTGACATCTCGAACAAAGAAAGGCTTCAAAAATCTCAATGTCAGGAAGCCAGATGCATAGATTTTAACAAAATCATCAGTCAAGATCCTTGCTATTTAAAATCAAAACTGAAAACAATTGCTACTCCACCATAATTATAATTAAAATAAAATTTTAAAATGTGCTCGATTCAGTTCAATGAAAGCAAATATTTCTACACTCACTTCCATGCAGCTTTTTACATGTTAAATTTGACAAAAATCCTTTTAAGACTACAAGTAAATGCATGATGATGTTCAAGGACACGCACTTTCATAGGTCTTTATCAAAAGTTTTTTACAAGCATACATGTAGAGGAAGTAAATCAAGTGTTTTAAGCTGTTTTACTTAAAAAAAAATGTTCATGTTTTTGACCATCATGAAAATATTTGATCAAAAAAGCTAAAATGTATAATCAGAGAAGCCAAAAAAGAGAAGACCATGAACATTCCAACTGAAACCTCAAACAGAACACAAAGGAAAAAAAAACTATTTTGGAGAAAAGTCCATTTTTGCAAAATCTGTGCTGTTTTCAAATTTCAAATTAAAATAATAATTATATATATATTTCCCAATTAACAAAGTGATGTTAATTGTTAATACATTGTAATGCATGATGCTATAACTAGATAATGGTAAAACCATCTGCAATAATACATTGATGCATTTATCAGGCTGCCTACAAAAAAAATCCTCCAATTTGCTGATAGTGTGAAATTATGACTAATTCTCAAAATATGTTATAGATATTAATTAATAATATTTCTCTCATTATTGAATTATTACATGAAACTTACCTCGGAATCTGACAGTGGTAGATTCTCAATAACCTGCGACATTTTATAAACTCCAACGAAAACACTAATCCTAGCACAAACTCTCACACAAGAGGTTTATATATGTAACTGTTTTTTTATCTTCCTCGTAAATCTACACCCTCAAATTTTAATTCACATCAAACAAACTAAAACAGTAGGAGCATTGATGAGATACACACCAATAGTAAAACAGTCATGTACAGACCAGGTATTTACAAAGGTGACATAAAACATAAATAAAATAGTATCTATCCAATGTCAACTAACAATGGGACGTCACCCTACCAAAACACCTGCAATTATAGTTACCTGAAGGGATTAATTATAAACCTAAAATACCTGTTCAAATGGTATTTCATAAACTTTCTGATCAAAGGGGTGTCCTTTTAACTATTAAGAAAATCATAAAATGTTTACAAAAGCAATAAATTTTGAAAAATGCTATTAATATCTTCTGGAAAATTATGGGTTTGAATTAAAAATGTAAATAAAAACTTTTTAATTTTGCCTTATTCCATAAAATATATGAAACTCTGAATTCCATAAAATAAATTGTGCAACTCCTAACCCTTGTGCAATAAAAATCCAAATAATTATATGGTTTGATGTTTCTACATGTAATAAAACTTTTCTTCTGCATCAAGTCATTTTATAAATGGATGAATTGACAGATATCAGGTGTCAAGGTCTACAGCATTTAATGATGCTTGGTGCTTGTATCAATTACATGTACATGATATACAAGCACAATTAATTACTATTCAAATGCAACTACCACTGCAATTTTTTTTTCTACATGAATATTATATTTTGCAAGAAAACTTTGTGAAATACATGTATGCATGCAAGTACCTAACAATCTATGTCCAACTGTGACATCCAATTTAAGATTGTTCATGTAAATATACATTTTTGTAAATCAAAATCTAGAATGACCAAAGAACATTTGCAAATAAAGCCACAAATAAACAATTTTTGTCTGAAGTTATCATTTCACTTTTTTCTACATGTAAAACACTGATATTAGGAATTGCTAGAAAGTTGTCTTCCAATCACCAGAGGGAAAAGATTGGTGATTCTATACTAGTTATTTTAGAACTTACTGTGTTAGCTGTTAAAGGGAAAGATTGGTGATTTCTATCATTTAGTAAGTACTCACCATGCTGGCTGTTACAGGGAAAGATTGGTGATTTCTTTCATATTATAAGAACTAAAGATTGGTGATTTCTATCATATTATATGTACTCACTGTGCTAGCCGTTAAAAAAAGGGTGATTTCTTTAACATTTTAAGTACTCACTGTGCTAGCCGTTACAGGAAAAAAATATTGATTTTCTATCATATTAATTTATAAGTACTTACTGTGCTAGCTGTTACAGGGAAAATCAGCAGGAATATGAAAAAGAAAATAGATAAATCTAATTAACAATTGAAAATATATTTTTTTAGCATTCCATTTCAATAATTATAGAACAATTGATGACAGTAGATAAAGATTAAAGAACAAACACAAAATATTGATCTTAATTGTTGCAAGATATGAAGACAGATACATGAGATAGATATCTGAGGAAAAACTGTATAATTGGATCAAAAATAAACAATGGAAAATAACAAACCATGACAACCCAAAAATATGACTTACATTGTGAAACTAAGTGAACTACATGTACAGTTCATACCAGACCAACTACAAATGTATGTAGTGTTTTAGTGTTTGAAATTACAATTCATAATTCTCTTGCCTGAATCCTGATTTTAAAAATTTTCATCTTTATATTCAATATAAACTTTGTCAAAAATTCACATGCCCGAAAAGATTTTTACTGGCCAGGGGGGCTTGTTGACCAGCGCTAATTTCGAAGACTGGTACTGTTTAGCTTGGCAGGGCTATCGGTCCAGTGTAAACCATTGACATTAAAGAAAGTCTGTACTGAATATATTTGTAGGAGAACAAATTACTTTAAAACCCAAATCACTGAATGTTTTTATTAAGTGATAGGGAATACCAGTAGTAAGTTGTTATACAGGACATACAATTGCAAGTATGTAAATTCCCTATTCAATACCTTTAAATGGATATGAATTCTTGAGTTGTCTCTCTTAGAATGAGTACATGCACACGTACATTGTACAAAATATTTTTATTTGACAAATTGGATCTATAGGACATGTACATGTAGGACATGTACATACATCTTTTTTGTACATAGTACAAATCAAATAGATGTACAGTATTATGATTTAATCAGAATTCATGAATCAATGTTCTTTGATTCTTATCTGTTACATGATCCTCTGGCAAGTTTACTATTTTTGTCCTACAGCATGACTTGCAAGTACAATACAACCTGTCCGATTTGACTACGGATTTTCGATTGACATAACAATGAAAATTTACGTCATCATGAACAAGCCAATCAGTAACAACAAGAGTTAACACTAAAGTATGTCTCGCCTGCCGGCACCATCAGAAACAATTATTCTTTCTTACTTCCACTATATTTTGAATTTACATGGATTTTCAGTTTCTGAGATCAAAAGATGTTTATAGAACTTTTAAACATTGCAAATATATGCAATAAAAATAATCAAAGTCACTCAACCAGAAAATCAAGGTCAAGGTCAAAAGATGAGGATGCAACTGTGCTAAGCTACTACTTGGGCATATGCATACCAAGTTTCATCAACCTAGGACCTATAGTTCTTGAGATATGGAGGTGCTCGCAAAACTTTTCCATTGCTATTATATGTATTGAAAATTGTCAAAGTCACTCAACCGGAAAATCAGGGTCAAGGTCAAAAGATATATGAGCTTCAAAAAGCTAAATGCATATTTAACATATTTATATAAATGTAAAAGCAAACTTTTATTTAAATGTCATTTTTATTTGTTGCTCCTTTGGTCCCTAATTTCTTGAAAACTGTAAAATATTGATTGTTATTAAAATTTTAAAAATGGCAAGAATTTTCACAATAATTCAAATGAAAAATGGTTCAAAAATCTAACCACAAATAAAAAAGGTGATTTTTTTGGCTGTGGACCAACTTTAACACCCCTCGTAACATGGTATTGGTGCAAGATATATAAGGCCAAAAAAAATATATGTCTGTTTAGGGTTTCATCCTCTCCAAAAATAGGGTAGGTTGGTAGGCATTTCATTTTATTTTATTTTATTATTTTATTATTTTTGGGTGTTGATTTTTCATATTATTTAAATGTGTTCTTACAAATCTCGATCAGACAATTCTTTCTTACATTTCACCGACACATTAAAATGTTTTCTATCTACCGGTGGGTGGTAGAGATCAAAAAGTTCGGTGGTAAGTAATAGTCTATTCGGTAGTGCTGTAACAAAGGATTTACTCTCTTGATGAGTGCATTTATTAAATTTTATTGTGACAACACTGGTTGCCTCCATGTTGTTTTTAATCGAGATTGTTTTGACGCATTACGGGAAAAGAGAAAAATGTAAAATAAAAACGTTTTACTGACAGTGAAGAGGTCTCTCTAAATAACGACGGGAAGCGTCAAAAAAATTTTTTATTAAAAAAATTGAAAAAAATGATGTAGGGTCAGCGGAAAAAATAGGGTTGTTCGGGAAACCCGAAACAGACATATATTTTTTTTTTTGGCCTAAAATCTATTGGCACATAAAGTTAACTGAATCAAATAAGGAATACAATGTTAATCAAATGAACAATGAATCGCTCACCTGGCAAAAACATGAAAAATGCAATTTTTTACCTTTAAAGGCCCATAACCCCTATAAAGGTCAAAAAAAAATTTTATTAAAAAAATTGAAAAAAATGATGTAGGGTCAGCGGAAAAAATAGGGTTGGTCGGGAAACCGGAAACAGACATATATTTTTTTTGGCCTAAAATCTATTGGCACATAAAGTTAACTGAATCAAATAAGGAATACAATGCTAATCAAATGAACAATGAATCGCTCACCTGGCAAAAACATGAAAAATGCAATTTTTTACCTTTAAAGGCCCATAACCCCTATAAAGGTCCAACCATACTGAAAAAAACTGTTTTTTCAGTATGGTAAGACATTGTCACAGTACCGCACATAGTTAATAACTGTATAAACATAGTGTCTGAAGCCTGTGAATATATACATGTATTGAATTATAAACATTGGCCTATGAATATATATCGCATTAAAAGGGGGTCCTGATGGGGGGTCTTGATCACAATTCACGAAGAATAAAAAATGCAAATAACGAATTCGAAACACCGATATATGGCTAATTTTTCGTTTACCGATAAAAGTTTGACTGTGTATTACTGTAAAGCATGCCTTAAAGGAATAACGGACAAAATACTTTGCTGAGAATGGTTCACATGCAATATCCAATCACGATGCAGGGAAAATAAAAATTGCCAATAACGGAGAACGAAATAAACCCATCAGCCCCCTCTATAAATATAAACATTTTCAACAATCATTTTTTCTTTTAAAATAATTTTAGATACGTTATAACCTCAGGAGCATCACAGGTAAAAAACCTGCCTCATATTAGTAATGAAAATTGACATGACTAAGGAAGGACTTATTTCTGGCAAAAGGCGTACGCCGAACGCCGGCGGCTTACCCGCTGATTTTTTGACTGCACATGCCTGGCATATCAGCCTGTAAATTTTGACCGGCTACATGCGTCGCAAGATGGCGGCAAGATACTAGAATTGTTGCAAAACAGTTTTAAATTAAGATATGGTGCAAAAGATGTTAATTTTATCATAATAAAGGCATCACCCTAAAAGTTCGTGTAGATAAAATTTTATTTATTCCATTTAAAAGTTGATTTGGGTCGATGGGATGACATAATTAGCGACGATGTGGTCAATGGCATGACATAATTAGTGTCGATGTGATGGTAATTTTTGGAAAACTACCGGCAAATCAGCCGTTGCACTTGGTTTCTTGCACAAATACAATGTAGGCATATGCGGGTCATATGATTGGCGCATGACCGGCTCACTAGAAACAAGTTGGACCTTAAACTTTAGTGGCTTACATGAAACAATTAACCTGGAAAAATATTATGAATTCTTAAAAATGGAAGCTGCAAAGTTTAGTCAACACTTCACTTCAAACCATGACACCACCACCGATGTAAACGAACTATGGGACACCTTCAAGACATCATGCCTTTCTATAATGGAGGAAAAGGTACCTACAAAAATGACATCAGCACGCTTCAACAAACCATGGGCAAACAGAAAAGTGAAAAACATGTCAAGAAAAAAACAAAAGGCATACAACAAGGCCAGACATAGCGGTTCACAGGAATATCTTGAAAACTTCAAAAAAGATACAAAAAGAAACACAAAGGGAATGCAGGAAAGCACACCATAGCTATATAAATGACATGATAACTAGTGAGAACAACCCTAAGAAGCTCTACACGTACATCAGTGGGAAGAAATGTGATACATATAGCAGCGGTGTACCACTACTGAAGAAAAATGGAATCACACATAGCGATCCCAAGGTCAAGGCATCAATAATGAATGATCAGTTCAGCAGCGTATTTACAGAGGAAGACCTGAACAACATGCCTTCAATGAGCTCTGAACCACAACCAGAGATGCACAAATTTAGTATTGACACCAAGGGAATTATAAAGCTATTACAAGACCTTAATCCATACAAAGCTAAGGGACCAGACTGCCTCCCAACAAAGTTTCTCAAAGAGCTTGCAGAGGAACTTGCACCACCTCTGGCATTGATATTCAAGGCATCACTTGTACAAGGTACCATCCCAGCAGACTGGAAACAGGCCCATGTCACACCAGTTTTCAAGAAAGGGGACCGAACTTTGCCAGCAAATTACAGGCCTATCTCCCTTACCTGTGTCTGCTGCAAAATCCTAGAGCATATAATCCATAGCCAAGTCATGAAACATCTTACTCAACATAACATCCTCTCAGACCAATAACATTGGTTTCGAAAAAAGCAGTCCTGTGAGACACAACTCGTCCTCACCATCGAAGACCTAGCATCTGGAATTGACGATGGAGAACAGATTGATGCGATTTTACTAGACTTCAGTAAAGCTTTTGATAAAGTGCCCCATGAAAGGCTCCTACTGAAACTTGACCACTATGGAGTCAGAGGAGATGTACTAAACTGGATCAGAAGCTTCCTAGAAAACCGCACCCAACAAGTCCTGATTGATGGACACGCCTCGTCAACATCACCAGTAACCTCTGGAGTACCACAGGGTTCTGTGCTTGGTCCCCTCTTATTCTTGCTTTATATCAACCACCTGCCAGAGTGTGTCCGTTCTACAACCAGACTTTTTGCAGACGACAGCCTGTTATACAGGAAAACTAAAACACCGGAAGATTGCTGAAATACTACAGGACGACCTTCAAAAGCTTGAAAAATGGGAACAAGACTGGCAGATGTCATTCAATCCATCAAAATGCGAGGTATTGAGAATAACGAAGAAGCGACAGGCAATCGACACCACCTACTCAATCCATGGACAGCAACTAGACCTTGTAAAGAAAGGCAAATATCTTGGTGTTACAATATCCAGTAACCTCTCCTGGAATGACCATGTTGACAACACCACCAAAAAGGCCAACAACAGCTTGGGTTTCATGCGAAGGAATCTCAGTAGTCTACCAAGCCAAATAAAAGCCCAGTGCTATAAAACCCTGGTACGACCAATCCTTGATTATGCATCTCCAGCATGGGACCCACACACAGCCAGAAACATTGACAAACTGGAATCAGTACAGAGGAGAGCAGCCAGATTTGTTAAAGGTGACTACAGGACAGCCAGTAGCTCCAGCCAAATGATTAAAGACTTGGAATGGCAGACGCTCCAACAGCGAAGATCAAACACCAAACTAGTCATGATGTACCGTATTGTGTACAACCTAGTGGAAATCCCAGCTGCACAATACTTACACCCAGCGAGCCTGAGCACAACAGTCTGTGCCAAAAACTTTTTCAGCCACTAGACATTTGGGCTAGCAAATTTCTAATTCCACCAGACCGAATCAGATTCAAGCAGACCAATTTTTTTTTCAGACTAAAAGTACCATACCAAGCACTGCACCAGTAAACAATACAATGACATGACAAAAGAAATGAGCTTAGTCTTACTATTATTTTTTTCCAGATTTTTAATGGGTAAATCTCAGAGTGCCTCCTTTTATTTTGAAAAATATGATAGAAGACAAGTAAAGTGTATTCTGTTTTATTTTTCAATACATATTGATATCTTAAAATATATTGCATTTTGCATGCAATAATTGCATAATACATTGGCCATGTCAGTCATTCATCTTTATTTATTTTCTTGGTTGATGAACAATAACAAAAAAACACCATTGAGGATGTTCAAAATGGCAGATTTTCGTTCATTTTTTTATATTTGGCATCTTTCCATTCAATGTACATATCCCCGTATAAATTGTACGTGTCTCCCAAAGAAAAAAAATCATTCTGTATTCTGTATTCTGTACGTGTCAACAATTTTAGACACTGGATTTTCACTCCTGTAATTGTATAATATACTGTGTTGACGCGCGTGTATAATTGAAACTCTAGGTATATATCACTTTTGTACTTTGATAGGTGGACGCTTTAAAAAAATAAAACTTTTACGGAAAAAAATAAAAGATTAAAAAATCACTTTGTATCCTCTATATAATCCGCCATTAATCGTAGGCGCTGAGTTTCTGTAATGGTATTTTCCTCCGATTCTCCTACGATCAAGAGCACCTCCAAGTCTATGTGTATGGATCCAGATAGAAAGAAAAGTTCGTTTATAAGCTTCTGTCGACTTTCTTCATAAAGATCACATTTCAATATATAATGCTCTACTGTTTCAAGTTCTCCGCATTGGCAATGAGGTGAATGAGCGATTCCTAGTTTGTAGTAGTAATCATTTAGGCTGACATATCCTGATCTTAATCCATTGATTACTGACGCTGTTTTTCTATTTGGAAAGTCAAATGTTCTTTTATTCTTCACAATTTTATTAAAGTTGTAATAAAATCTCCCTCGGTCACTCTCATCCCATCTTTTTTGCCATTTTTTCATGACGAAATCCTTTGCTGCCCTTATCACATCCTGCTTTGTGACATTAATGTGTGCATCTCCTTCTAATGACTCTGCTTCTTTAGCAGCCTCCTTAGCTAACTTGTCAGCCATCTCATTTCCCTTGACATCCGAATGACCTGGAGTCCATTTGATCTCAATACTTGTACCTTCCTTCTGTAAAAAATCATTTGAAAGTCGAGAATCTCTTTTCCGATGACAAAAATTATCCGTTATTTCAAGAAAATTCTGAAGAGCGAGAAACAAATTAATATAATCAAGTATCTTGTTACCCTCGTACACGTTTAAAATCATCCATATAAACGTACCATGTTTAAAATGCCTTAAAACTGCGATTTATTTATCTGAATTTCTCCATTTTTTGTAAATAATTCAAGAATACCTTGACCTTTATTTACTGACCAATGCGCATATGCAAGAGGAAACCATTCCATTCGGAAGGTTTTGCGCATGTTGGTAGTATAGAGCGTTAACTCTCTACATCCGAATGCGGGATTTCCCCCTGACATCACGGAATCCGTAATTAGATTATATATTTATTGAAAATGGCCGATTTCAAGGAGACGCTGATATAAAAAACGGAGAAAAACAGATCTTTATTGGATAATAAATGAAAGATAAATGCAAGAATACTGAATAATATATATTTATTACTTTCAATTCACTAGACCGATCGGACCAGTAACTACCGAAATTAACTAGACCGATCAGATTTCTAATAGACACGGGCATCGGGCTATCCGTTAACGTCGCACACTGGCACAAGAGGGAACACATTACGATACATCATCCCATTTTGCAGAACCGATATCTATCGACATTCCTACTTCCCGTCAACAGTCAGACTTTTGAATCAGCTGCCCGAACACCTGGCCACTTCCGAGAACCTGGACGCATTTAAGTCTGGGCTCGCCATGACGGAATAGACATCGCACAGATTTTATCGTTTTTAACTAGCACACTGTTTCCAGACTGCAGTCACGCTTCACTGTAATATAGTCCGCGCACCAGAGATTCCTTGTACATACACCCAGCACCACAGTGCGATGATGCTCCAGAGTGAGCCCTGCGCTTCAAGGAAGATAGATAGATAGATAGAATCACTGAAAATGGACCCAACACGGCAGTTTCAAGAGAACATAATATATTACCAAGCTTACTGACCATTCTAAAAGCTATAAGTTTGTTAGAAAAACAATGACACTGACAGGTCAATTATCTGCGTATGGTGTTAGTTACAGGTGTGAGGGGGTGATTGTCAGATTTTAAATGACTTTTTGTCGAGATACTAATTTCCTACCCATTTCTGTTTTCCGCTTATTATCCACGCATGCCTATTTCGATAAATAGTGCGTCTTCCGTCTCCAATGAACCATGAAGTCTACTTTCACTTTCAGTTTCATCGGGCAGTGACTACTATGTCCATAAAATGGGGATGTTGACACAGCATTCTTTGGTGGAATAGCCTACCTTGTCAAAGACAATTACGCCCCTTTAAATGTTATTATGGACTGTTTATTTCAATTTTATAATGTTTTTTTTATTAGTCAATCATTTTATTAAAAAAAAAACTTTATTGATTACATTTTGGTAAAGTTTTCAGCATCTTTAAATTAGACAATGGTTGTTCCTGGTAATTTCGACCACTTAATTTTTACAAATATTAAAGAATTTTCGCACAGAATCAAATTATTTTTAATTTTTTGAAATGTCTGTGGTCTAAAGAGTCAATCCTTTTACCAATCAATGATGTCCTTCGTTTGAAAGTTGCCTGAATAAAACTCTAAAACAAACAGCTACAAACTTCTTTTTTATTTCGACAAATTCTTCTAAGTTCGACAACATGGATGGTGATTTCGAGTACCTTGGAGATTTAAACTTAAAACCGATCCCGGTATCATAAAAGTAGGTGAAAAGCAGTTTATTTAAACACTGCAGTTCTTTTAAATTATAGAGAAAGCATTGCTTAGACCCCTAGCTGATGCTTTAGAACGACACTTCCCCTCTTATCAAATTAAATGCTTATATCTTGCCATTAACCACTGTAGTTGCCGCAAATATGCATTTACAACTTCATACGTTTACTACAGAACAAACGTTTTACAGATCGAAAGTGAAATGGGAATACGCAGCATACACGTATTAACAGCAAATGTATTTTCCTTTAGAAAAGTAAACTTATAGTTACATGTTTGATGAAAGCGGATGTCGAAGAAAGCACTTAGTGATTCCTCCACTTGCATGAGTTGTGTTAAGATCATGTAAATATTGACTAAACTAATTACATTCGAAAAAAGAAAAGATATTTGTTTTGTCAAAGGAAAACTTTTTGTTAGTATCTGCAGCAGAAATCACGTTTGTTGATGCAAAAGTACTGGCCTACATTTTCTGATAGATTTGTTTTCACATTTGGTCGGCAAATTGAAAGATGGCGACCTTAATGTATAGATAAGAGTTATCAAATAAAAGGAGGTGTCAACGTTCATTTAAGATCGCTAGCTATCGGCTTTCTTAAAATAGCTAATTTCAATATTTTTATTTAGATTATTTAAAGAGAAAAGCAAAAAAAGCACACAAAGAAGAACTTCCATCATAGAATCTGCTTTCTGGCTCAGAAATATTTACCATATCTTGAATGGTATTTTTATTTTCACACTGACCCATAATTTTCATAATACAAATACCAAAACCGGTCGGTATAAAAACGGCGAATTTGGTTATACTGTACATCGATATTTAGTGTACTGTATCTGTATCTGGTACGTCGAAGCATGGAAGTAATATCCTATAATACTTCCATGGTCGAAGATACCACTTCTGATTTTTACTCGACGGGGAGATAGAGCGCGCCGGATTAGTGGTCGCCGGTGAGAGCTGATTTGAAGCTCTCTACGCTTGTGGAATTGACGGTTATATCCTTCAACTGGTTCCACTCGATTATAGTTCTGAAAAAGAATGAGTTCAAGTACTGCTGTGTTTTGCTTGGTGGCACTACAAAACAATTCGTGTTGTTTCTAACTTGTTTGTCAACAATATTGTTCGTTTGACAGTCACTGAATGTTTTGGCTTAAATGAGCCGCTTTTGTCGTGGTGGTTTAAGGAATTCCTCGGCTTCTATGGCAGGAACCAACCCCTCAACCACCTTGTACAAGAAGAGTTACCTTTATCTGGTACGTCTGTCTTTTAGTTCTTCTAGCTGTAGTTGTGCTAGCATTCTTGTGACGCATCCTTCATCTCTGAATTTGTAGTCGCCTGTGGTGAACCTAGCTGCCTGGCGTTTTACCCGTTCTAGTTTGTTTATGTCCCCAGTGTTGTAGGGGTCCCAGACTGTTGCTCCATATTCCATTGTGGATCGTATAAGTGAGATGTAGGCTAGTCAGTTTTTGCAGCTTTGTGGACAGTATTTTAGGTTTCGCCGGAGAAGGCCTAGGGTGGAGTTTGCTTTCTTGGTAACATTTGCTATATGGGTTGTCCATTTGAGATCCTCTGAGATTTGTAGGTAAGGGTTGTTTTGCACTTGTTGTAGGACATGGTTATTTAGCGAGTAGAAACTTGTTGGTTTTGCTCTTGATGCTCATGATGTAGCACTTTTTGGCGTTAAATCTCATGCCCCAGTCTTCAGCCCATTTTTCTAGCTTCTGTAGGTCGGCTTGTAGTGTGTTGTGGTCGTTGGCTGTTTTGATGTTGCTGTATAGAAGGCAGTCGTCCGCAAATGGTCGAACAGATGAATTTACTGAATCTGGCAGATCGTTGATATGGCAAAGGAAGAGTATTGGGCCTAGAATTGTGCCTTGGGGGACTCCTGAGTCCAAAGTGACTTCTTCCGAGTGTTCTCCTTCCTGCACCACTCTTTTCATTGTCCTCTGTGTTAGAAACGTACGTAGCCAGTTATTGATTGTGCCCTGGATTCCGTACGTATCTATTTTTTGTAGGAGTTTGTTGTGTGGTTCAGTGTCAAAAGCCTTTGAAAAGTCCAGGATGGCTACATCTGTTTGAAGTCCTGCGTCATATGACTTCAAGGGCATGAAGTCGTTTATTGTGGTGAGTAGTTGTGTCTCACAGCAGTATCCAGATCGGAAGCCATGGTTTAAAGATGTTAGGACTCTGTGTTTTTCTAGGTGTTTTAGAATGTGTCGACATGTGCTCTAGTAGCTTGCTTGGAACTGATGTGAGTGATACTGGTCTGTAGTTTTCAGCTGCGTGTTTCTCGACTTTCTTGAAAACAAATCAGATGTTTGCTGTTAGCCAGTCATTTGGTACTTGGCCAGTGTCAACAGAGCGTTGGAAGATTGCTTGTAGTCCATGTGCGATAGCAGTAGCACATTCTTTCAGTATGCGGTTTGGTATGTCGTCTGGTCCTGAGGCTTTTGATGGATTGACTGCCTTAAGTAGTTTCTCTACTCCATTGGTTGTTATGATAAGGATGCCAAGTGTAACCTCCGTTATTGGCAGCATTTGAATAAAAACATTAAAGGCACAAGCTCCTGTTACGTCCAATTACGTAACTTTAAGGCGAAAATTTATCTATGCTCCTGTTACGTTCCTTCCGGGACATAATAAATTCCGGACCCATTACGGATGGGGGAACGAATCAAATACGGATTTATCAACGTAACTGTAGAATTTAAACCTTAAAGTTACGTGATTTTTTTTCAATAAAGTTTATGGAAAGTATTTTTAATTATGAATATACATCGTAATTGTAAATAATAATGATAAATATCAATATTATTATTTATCAAAACACAATTAAACAATAGTATATAGCATTATATGAGCTTGTATATGAAATTCCGTCAAGTTATCAATTTTGAATTAATTAAGTACACAATTAGCATGCTCTGCATGTCCAATATGCTTTTTTTCGGGAACGTTTTCAAAGCAACACATTTAAGGTGATACCAGTTTAGGCAAACGTCACACGCCATACCGTCAAAGGCATGTACGTATGTTTTATAACAGGAACAGTCGAACTGTGCCTGCTCTCTTCTTTTCGAAATGTTTTCTTTTAGAACATCCCACGCATCAGATCTGAAATTCTTATTGATTCGGTTGATGTTTATATTTTCATCAAGCATTTTTAGTGCAATATCATAGACTGATTTTAAAGCTCCAACAGTTAATAACCCGGAAGGCATACCATCTTCGCTAGCCAAGGGTTACGATCCGCTATCTCTGAGATAGCGGATCGTAACCCTTGGCTAGCGAAGATGAAGACATACAGACTTCGATCTCATTAAGTGAACGAAAGGGTTCAGTATTTTATTAATTAACACAATTTTCATGTAATTTACAATCTAAAAAATACAAAAAGAGTTTTGAAAAAAAAACACCAAAATTTTACATAATCTTGTTATTATTTTTCTCACGTAACTTGAGCATGTGAAGTATTGAAATTCTACAGTTACGTTGATAATAAATCCGTATTTGATTCGTTCCCCCCATCCGTAATGGGTCCGGAATTTATTATGTCCCGGAAAGAACGTAACAGGAGCATAGATAAATTTTCGCCTTAAAGTTACGTAATTGGACGTAACAGGAGCTTGTGCCAACATTAAAACATTGGAAAGTCAAAAACCAAAAGTATTGAATGAAAAGTACTCAAATCCAAAAGGTTCCAACAGGGGAAGCCAAATCGTAGACCTATATATTGAATAATATACAGGTCTTTGGCCAAATCCAGCCACAGGGACTTGCTCTCCTCTATCAATATTTGTTCATAGACCTGTATATTAAATACACATTTTGAAATTGCTGTTACAAATATCTACGTAAAGAGAGCAATTGCCATTAGACAAAACTGGATTACCAAATGGAATTTTACCAGAAAAACCAACCCACTTTTTCCGCCAATCATAATTGGAGAGAGAACGTAGGTGAAGGTCAAATTGATTGCGTTGGTGTGTTTAGCAAGTTGGTAAACATCACAAGACGAAGAAAAAAGCAAAACAGATATTGAAGACATTTTTGCTCAAGGTACAGTAATGTTTAAACTGCCATATAAAATAACAATTGTCACTCATTGTACTAAAACAACTATTAGCATTACAGTACTCTTGTCAATCACTTTAAAAAAATATTCTGGTACAACTTTCTGCAGTCAACATATTTTGACAGTGCAGTTTGCTATTATCTTCACTCAGTCTAGGGTTTAAGATTCACTTGCCCAAGTCTTTGATCATTAGATTTTGTTCTATTTATTCAATAGATGATTCCTGCTGATTTTCACTTGCTCGAAAGGATTTTTTCTGTCCAGGGCCATCAGGCCAGTGCTAATTTCGCAGACTGAATTATGTTGATATGTAACTACATGAGCACTTTGAATAACTTGGTTTGAATCAACCCTTTTAAAGTGAGTGGTGACCAAGCTGCCTGAATCGAAACAGCAGCACCAAATGAGCCTTCTGCTGTTCTCTGTGTTCGCAGTGCTATAACTCTCAGAGCCAAAGTTCCCAAGCACAGCATGTACAGGCTCCCCATAAACCTACCTCACTTCCAATCCCATAGCAACCTCCCCCATTCATTTTTAGAAGGGTGTTTATCTTTGTGGCTCTGTCAAAGGAGGTCTACCTGCACCCAATGTCGTCTGCATGTCTCCTCTTCCCTGCAGTGGACACCCGTAGTTCCATTTAATTTGTAGTGACTTACCTTCATGTACCCTGGACTTACACACAAGTACTTAATCAGCATAAATCAGACAGCACTCTACCCCTCTGAGCCAAAGAAGTAAATCCATAGAGCGGCTGGTGATCAATCTACCATACATGTACTTCTGGTCTAACAAAACTTTTTAGTAGCAGCAATGGACAAATGCATCTTGTTGACTTGACTTTTAGACAGCATGATCCACTACATGTATACTCACCACCATTTTTGGCAAACCAGCTAAATTAGTTGTCTGTTTTACATCAAATACTAAACATATGTATGCTCTTATATATTTCGAGTACTGGAATATGTGTTGGAAAGACACAGTTTACATATTTCCAAAATTTGACAACGTTTTGGCTATTTCTATTTGATAAATTTATCTGTTTGGTCATTGTTGTATAATATTTTTGGCTTCTATTTTTGTTTTATCAAAACTATAGTATTCTACCGGTTTTCCAAGTTTTCGACTCCTAGCGTGTCTGATGAAGGTAAATCCAGAAAAGCGCTTCACACGCAGTGAAATTTATGCTTTTGTACAATTATCAAAATCATTTCAATATGCGGATCGTGTCTTTTTGGCACATATTCCATATTCTTTCGATTTTAATATTATTTCAGAGTTTGACTTTAGTGCCGTGTGGAGGTCGTAGAAAGCTTCCCCGTGCTTCAGTTGTATGCTCTTATATATTTCGAGTACTGGAATATGTGTTGGAAAGACACAGTTTACATATTTCCAAAATTTGACAACGTTTTGGCTATTTCTATTTGATAAATTTATCTGTTTGGTCATTGTTGTATAATATTTTTGGCTTCTATTTTTGTTTTATCAAAACTATAGTATTCTACCGGTTTTCCAAGTTTTCGACTCCTAGCGTGTCTGATGAAGGTAAATCCAGAAAAGCGCTTCACACGCAGTGAAATTTATGCTTTTGTACAATTATCAAAATCATTTCAATATGCGGATCGTGTCTTTTTGGCACATATTCCATATTCATTCTTTCGTTTTTAATATCATGTAATATTGAAGATTGATATGAGGCAGGTTCAACCTGAGATGCTTCCAAAGTTTCAATGTATCTTTTGATATTTTACAAGCTATAGTTGATTAGAAAGCAATTTCTCTATCTTTATTTTTGAAATAAAAACAAAAGAGCTTTTCCTGTGTGTCTAACATAAGTTTATTATTTATTATAAACCCTTAAGTTTATTAACATCTTAAATTTTCAAAATTAAAAGAAAGCATTAAAAAGATGCTGAAAGCCTGGAAAAACAAGAGTTCTAATCTAAACCGAACATTGATGGAAATTTCAGCTCATAGTACTAAATGTTCAAAAATATTATTGACTTCTCTACCATTTTCGCTTTCTTTGGGTAAACCAGCTGCAATAGAATGGCTTGCTTAAACATTCTGGTTAAAATTAAATCATGTGAAAAAGGTTAATATTTCTTTTACTCCTAAATATAGGGTATGTATTTACTTCAGTACTCATGATCAGAACTGCAGTACCTCTAAATTCTTAATTATTTTTTTTAAAGACATTATTGACTTTTTGAAATATTTGTTCTGGTTTCTTATTTTTACAACCCTGGCAGTGGACTGAAACACTGAGTCCATGCATATGTAAATTAGGTAGGTTGGGCAAAAAAAAGTAGGTGAGTTTACTGTCACCCGACCACTGTTAAAGTCACAAAGCTGCCCCCATAGACTCAAGGTAAAGAAAAAAAAAATTTCCTACCTACGGACCCTAATTTTTATACGACCGCAAAATATTTGCGATCGTATAATGTTATGTCGTTGTCGGCGTCGTCGTCTGTGAACATTTGGTTTCCGTGCGATAACTTGAGTAAATATTGACAGATTGATATGAAATTTGAATATGATGTTTGTAACCACTTAAGGAAGGTTGGTATTGTATTTGGGGTTTGTGGCCCCTACTGTTTTAGAAAAAAGGGCCAAAAGGGGCTAAATCGGATGTATTGACAAAACTGTTGTAGAATGTTTATTATTCATTCAATTTTGAAAAATCTTTATTTATTGAATTCATCATTAAATTCTGTCAACTAAATGTGTTAATGGTTTTGATAAAAATTGCACCGTTACATTGCTATAGGGGGTCAAAAAGGGGCCACACCAAAAAAATTGACTTTTTTATTTGTGGTCCGATTTTCAGAATCTTTTTTTCATTAGAATCCTTATAAAAATTCCTGCCTGCGTTTTTAATTAGATTTGAAATATCTCTAACCGTTTTTGAGAAATTAGGGGTTGAAGGGGCCAAGAACGCCATTTTAAAAGTCTGTTTAGGCATATAGTTACTAAAAATAAAGTTGTAGCGGGCCAGCCAATTGTTATGAAGTTTAAATATGATGATTATATCCATTAAAGGAATGTTGGTTTTGAATTTGGGGTTCGTGGCCCCTGCTGTTTTAGAAAAAAGGGTCAAAAGGGGCTAAAATGGGTGTATTGACAAAACTGTTATAGAATGTTTATTATTCATTCAATTTTGAAAATTCTTTTTTTATTGAATTCATCATTAAATTCTGTCAACTAAATGTGTCAATGGTTTTGATAAAAATTGCACCGTTACATTGCTATAGGGGGTCAAAAAAGGGGCCACACCCAAAAAATCGACCTTTTTTATTTGTGGTCTGATTTTCAAAATCTTTTTCTTTTGAATCCTTGTAAAAATCCCTGCCTCTGTTTTTCAATTAGATTTGCAATATCTTTAACCATTTATGAGAAATTAAGGGTCAAAGGGGCAAAAAACACCATTTTTTAAAGTTTGTCAAGGTAAATAGTCTTATACCAAAAATTAAGTTGAAGTGGGCCAGCCAATTCTTATGAAGTTTTAATACACTAAATAAATGTTGGTATTGAATTTGGGGTTTGTGGCCCCTGTTGTTTTATAAAAAAGGGTCAAAAAGGGCTAAAACAGGTGTATTGACAAACCTGATGTAGAATGTTTATTATTTATTAATTTTTAAAAAAATTTTTTGGTCCAATTTTCAAAATCTTTTTTCATTGGATTCCTTATGAAAATCTCTGTCTTAATTTGCAATATTTCTCTTACAATTTTTGAGAAATTAGGGGTCAAAGGGCCAAAAATGTCGATTTTAAAATACATGTATATAAATAAGGCTTATTTTTGTATTAGATCATAGATGTTAAAGTAAGTACATATGTGTCAAATATGCATTTTAAAGTCCACCACAAGATGCATGTGTCAAAAAGTTTTGTAAGTCCTCCATGGGCTTCATGTGACAAAAGCAATAGACTATCCATATTGGGCCTCCAACAAACAGGGTTCAACTTGTTGTGGTCGTATCATGCTGCACTCGGCGTAGCTTTTTATTTTCAGCATGTGACAATAAACACACATACTTTTTTGTTTGGCCTTGGCATTATTTTTTTTTATGGGAAGAAAAACATTTGTACTTGTACTTATATATATGATAATAAAACATTTATAATTAGAAGATAAAGAGATGTGGAATAAGTGTACAGGAGACAACCAACATAAAGAAACGGCAATTTATAAAATCACAATGGAAATTCAAGAACTATAAGTCCTAGGTTGATGAAACTTGGTATGCATGTGCCCCAGTAGACTACTGAGTAGTAGCTTAGCACAGTTGCATCTCTATCTTTTGTCCTTGGCCTTGATTTTCTGGTTGAGTGACTTTGATATTTTTTTGTTGCATATATTAGCAATGTTTAAGTTCTATAAACACCTTTTGATCTCAGAAACTGAAAATCCTTATAAATTGAAAATTTAGTGGAAGTAAGAAAGAATTTTTGTTTCTGATGGTGCCAGCAGGCGAGACATACTTTAGTGTTAACTCATGTTGTCATTAAAATCAAAAACACCACTGCAAATTCAAGCATATCTGACTAACTGTGAAATATACACTCCGTAGGAGTGAGCTAGAGGTATATTGTGCATCGCCTTCAAAAAAAAGGAAAATTTACAATTGGGGAAAAAAAGTCGTCACATTTATCATATACTCTAGTGTCTACTAATAAATTATTAAAAGTATAAAAAAAAAAGAACTAAAACAGAGACTTTATTTTTGGATATACAAAACATATGCATTAATAGTATATGAACAAATGAAAATAATAAATAATTTTTAACTTCTTTCATTCAATTCAAGCTTAAGTCCCCCAAAAGGACATGTTTCAAGAAGCTTTTGGACTTACATGTATTCATTTTATTTGATACAAATATATAAAGGCATCGAAGGTCTGTTTTCTTTTAAAGTTAAAAAAAAAGAATGTGGTAAAAAATAATGTAATAAGTATTGAATTTTAATTTGTTCATGTTGTATATTTAGATATGTTCCTTGTGGCCATATTGTTACTGGCGACCTAAACATTGTCGATGACCCAGAGGTTATTAAATTCTTGAAAAAGGGACCAAAATTCAGACCTCCTTCGAAAATTAATTGGAATTCTTGTTTTGATTGTGTAAATACTGCCCTTCATTCGTACTGTAAGACCTGGATTAGACGAGAAGGAGCAGATTCCAAATCTTTAGACAAGTTTAAGAATAAATTCATATCCATTGTAAAATTGCGAATAAGCCATTTTCAAAACACCTTTGTAGAATATCGACCCCAAACTTATATAAACAGAATTAAATCAAAACTACAATTATTAGGTTCACGATATGTTTTTGTTCCTGCGGATAAAGAGGCTAACAATGTTGTTGTGGTATGTCGTAAATATTATCTGGATGTTTTAATGCATGAAATTAAAGGCTCATGTACTTTCGTTCCCGTGCAAGCTACAGAAACCAGTATTATTGACGATCATGTCATAGCAACCACAGCACTTCGAGCAGCCCCTACATACAATAAATTACCTACTATGTACTGGATACCTAAATTACACAAAAACCCATATAAATCCCGTTTTATTTCTGCATCAAGTAAATGTTCCTTAACCAATATTTCTAAAGTCTTGTCTCTTGCTTTAACTACAATGAAAGAATTTATCATCCGATACTGTGATAAAATTTTCGAAAATAGTGGAATAAATCATTTTTGGAGTGTTAAAAATTCTCTTGATGTTTTAGACAAACTTCGGGCATTTGAAAATACTTTTCAATCCGTAGACAGCTATGACTTTTCCACTTTATATACTAATCTACCTCACAATCTTTTTTTTTTTTTTTTTTTTCAAATAACAAATAATTTATTGCACTAATAGCTGTTACAATTATTTGCTAATTACAGCTTTCATTAGCAAATTTCCCTTTTGTTAGTATCTATATGTCAGGGTCATATAGATAAGTTATTTCTTGTTAAATAGTATTAGTTTCATACAGAATACATATGCATAAATAAACACAAAAATAAACATATACAAGACTATTAGATAGATTAAAGAGAAAAAAAATATGAAAAACCTAAACACACTCTTTCGCTTTTTAGTATTGATTAATATGTACTTTTAAATTCCGTTATTTACGCTTTAGTGATTTTCTGTTAAGTCACGAGGGACTAAAGTTTATGAATGGGGATTTATTATGTCAAGCAAAGTGTGTGTGTGTGTTACATTTATAATTCAGAGTTTGATTGGATTTTAAGTTAATTTTTATGGGTAAGTTAGTAAATTAAGCATCTTTCGAAAGGATTAGTGTAATGTTTTTTTGTTTTTTTTTCTAAAAAGGAAAGGAAATATGTCTAGAGTTCAACAAATTACTAAGAGTTAACATTCATTTAGCATAAGTTCAACTCTTTTTAAAAGGCTAGTAAATAATTTAGGTTTCGTTTTCTTGACTATGTTAGAATACCTAGAAAATTCTTTTTTAAATATCTCAAATGTGTCTAAATGTTTTGTTCTAAGTTCCGAAAGACAAAAAGATTTATAAATAGAAAAACCAAGGATAGAAAGGATGACATTAAAGTCAGAGTAGTTCTTGTCTTGTATCTTATACCCTATTACAAAGTGTACAAGACTTATTTCCCTGTTAAAGCTCAGCTTTTTAAAAATAATATTAACTTTTTTCCATAAATTTTGTAACAGCTTACATCTAACAAACAAATGTTCATAATTATCAATTTCATTGCAAAAGGGACACATAGGAGTTTGTGTTATATGCCATATAAAAAGTTTTTCTTGGCAAGATAAAATATTGCTCATAAGCTTCCATCGGAAGATCTTTAAGTTGTTTAGTAATAAATTTTCATGAAAAAATAAGAAGGTGTTTTTGAAGAAGCTGTCATTTAAATTAAAAACTCGTTTCCATTTTAGAACTCCAATGTTTATATCCTTTTTTTTGTTTATAAACATTTCATATATGTTTTTGTTGTCTATTTCATTTATTTTCATTTCTTTATTATTTATTTTTATGGATGTTTTGTTGATATTAACTTTGGTCTTTATTGATTTTTCTGAATTGAGAATTTCTATCCATGATTTTGGAATTGCTCTTTTAACTAGAGTATATTCGTCAATCCAATTTGACTTATGTTTAAGTTTATTAAGTAAGTTGTCTTCTTTAATAAAACCATTTTCGTCTGTCAAATCATTGATGTAAATAATTCCACTATTTATCCAGCTTTCTATGAGTAGGGGTTTATTGTTATGTTTGATGTGTTCATTTCCCCAAATAATTTCTTTTCTTATTTCATGGATAGTTGTTAAATCATTTTGTGTGTTATTTTTTATTTCATACCAGGTTTTAATTATTTCTTGATAGAATTGGGGGATATCTTTGAATTCTTTAAGATTTTGAATGGTTTTAGGTTTTAGGTTCATGTTGAGTACCAGCAAGTCAGGGCCAAACTTATTCAAATATTTCTTTGGGATTACTGACCAATTTTCATCATTAGAGTTTTTCATTCTTGTTAACCATTTCACTTGCAACATTTTAAAATAGCTTTCAACGTCAATCATTTGTAATCCCCCTTGATCGTAATTAGAAATAAGTGTTGATCTCTTCACTTTATCTGGTTTGTTATTCCATACATATTTAAATATAATTTCCTCTAATTTTTTTAAATGATCTTTTTTTACAATTGTAGCCGATGCAATATGGGTAAATTGTGGTATGATAATAGTTTTTATTATCAATATTTTACCTATAATAGTTAGGTTTCTTTTTTCCCATGCTTTAATCAGTTTTTTTGATTTTTCTAACTTGTTTTCCCAATTTAAACGATCACATTCATTTTTATCAATGCCAACATATAGTCCCAATACTTTAATTGGTTTGTCAGTAAATTCTATTCCATCTACTTTGTCTTTGCAGTGTTTTTGCTTTCCAATCCAGATGCCTTCAGTTTTATTTTTATTAAGTGCGAGACCAGAAAACGTTCCAAACGTTTCTAATATGTTCAAGGCTTCTTTAATTTCTTTCTTAGATTGTAAGAATAAAGTAGTATCGTCTGCAAGTTGGGATATTTTGAGGTTTTTTGTTGTTCCGTTTAGTTTAATTTCGATGCCTTTTATGTTGGAGTTATTTCTGATGTAATTTGCTAAAATTTCTACCGTTATAACAAAAAGTAAAGACGAACACGGGCAACCTTGACGAATACCCCTTTGTAAGTTTATAGGAGCTGATGTCCATCCATTGTTTATTATCACCGAATTTATATTGCTATATAATGTCGTGATCCATTTTATGAATGAATGATTGAAACCAAAGCGTTGTAAGCATTGATACATAAAATTCCAATTTAGTGTGTCGAAGGCTTTTGAAAAATCGACAAATAAAATTGCTCCGTCTATTCTAAATTTTTCTGCATAATCAATAACGTCCTGGATTTGACGCAGATTAAATCCAATGAATCTGTTTTTAATATAGCCAGTTTGGTCATGGTTTATTATAGAGTTCAAAACTTTTTTTAATTCTTGATGCAAGAGTGTATTTTATAATCTGTGTTTAATAGAGATATTGGTCTATAGTTGGATATATCGAGTGGGTCGTTTTTCTTATATATGAGACTTAGTACACTTCGTCGTTGGGAGAAAGGGAGCTGTTGTTTATCAAGGCTTGTATTATACACTTTTTCTAATATAGGACCTAACTTTGCCCAAAATTGCCTATAGAAGTTGGTACTCAGTCCATCTAGTCCAGGACTTTTGTCTAGTTTTAAATTATTCACGGCATCAGTTAGTTCGTCTAAGTTCACGGGACCATCACAAAGTTTACTTTGTGTCTTATTTAACTTGTTAGGTATCTTGCAATCCTTGATATATTGTTGTAGTTTCATCTTTCTCTGTTGATTCAAAATAAAGTGAGTGGTAAAATTCTCTCTCTATTGATAAAATTTTTGATTGTTCTGTAATAACTTTGTTATTTTTATCTTTTAATCTTACTATGGTTTTCTTGGATTGTCTAGTTTTCTCTAAGCTTAAAAAATATTTATTATTTTTTTCACCTTTTTCACACCATTCCTCTTTAGATCTAATTTGAGCTCCTTTAGCTTGATATTCATATTCCGTTTCTAATTCAGATTCTATAGTTTTAATTTTTGTTAACAGATATTCATTTTTACTTTGATCGTGGTTTTCATATAGAGATTTAAGTTCTTTTTCTAATTTCTTCACGTGATTTTTTTTTATCATTGATCTAGTTTTGCTGAAATCTATTGCATAATTTTTAATTTCTAGTTTAAGCATGTCCCAAAGAGTATCAAGTTTAGATGGGGCTTTGCGTATTTTATCTTCATACTCTTCGATTATCTCATTTATGTTCTTGTTAAATGTTTCATCGCATATAAGAGAGTTGTTAATCTTCCAAAATCCCGGACCTTTAGTTTGTGAAGATGCTGTTTCTATTTGAATTGAGATAGCTTGATGGTCAGTGCTTTTAATTGTAATTGGTCTAATGTCGCACGATTTTATAAATGGAAGAAATTCAGATGGGATGAAAAACATATCGATGCGACTTGCTTGTGGTGGATTGTTTCGTCTCCATGTAAATTGAGTTTTGCCAGGATTTAGATGTCGCCATATGTCTAACAATTTATTTGATTTTAGCATAGATTTAAGATGTACAACAGGTTTATTCTTTTTATTTTGGGGGTTAGATTTTTTCCTATCTATTTCACTTAAAGCATCATTCATGTCTCCTCCAATTATTATTGTGCCTGTTGCATTTTTATTTATAAAGTCATTGATTTTTTATAGAAATTGTTTCTTTCTTTATCATTATTAGGCGCATAAATGTTAATGAAAGAGAATATCGAGTTATCTATTTCTACATTCAATAGAATAGTACGTCCGTTTGAATCTACATGTTGGTCAATAATTTCACATTCAAAATTCTTATGTATTAGTATAGCAACTCCCCTGCTCGATGTGTTGCCGTGGTTAAAATAGATGTCATAATTTGATTCACTAGCTAAAACCTGTTCTAATTCATTGTCAAAGTGCGTCTCTTGAATGAAGGCAATGTTGAGCTTTTGGTTTTTAGCCCATTGATAAAATCTTTCCCTTTTGTTTTTATCCCTTAATCCTTTAATGTTGACCGAACAGATATGTATTTTATTCATGAATGGTCAGTGATGTTTAAATACCTGTATGACCGGTTTTTATATATTTTATATTTAGCGATCTTGTTATTATTAGGATTTGTAAATATAAATCGACTTCTATTAGTTGGATTAGGGTCAAAGGGCGATTGAATAGTAAATATACAAATACACGTGGTACCTGTCAAAAAGTATACAATACATCTTATAGCTAAAAGTACATAGTTATTGCACAAATCGTTGGAATAACAGTAACAATATAATTCAACCACATGAATACAAATATGCATGCACTTGTGTACGTTTTTTAACAGGATGTTTACAAAATAATTAAAGGTGATATTGTAAGTTAAAAATATATCTTTAATGATTATTGAAGAAAACACTTTGATTTTAATTGTTTTTCGTACTATCTGTTTCAAAAAAAGTAGAAATTTACAGTACATGAATATTTGCATTGC
Organism: Arcuatula senhousia; assembly: GCA_963971305.1. NCBI lineage: Eukaryota > Metazoa > Mollusca > Bivalvia > Mytilida > Mytilidae > Arcuatula > Arcuatula senhousia. The sequence continues at coordinate 8,493,476 of OZ020306.1, forward strand.
ATATATTTTCTTTACAATTAAATTTAAGTAAACATGAACATACATTATCATGCAAATATAACAGTAATCAAACAAATAAGACAATGACAACAGGATCATACAGTTTGTAATACCAAATTTTGTTGCCATTGTATGAGATGGTATTGATCTTTTTTTTTATAGTTTATAAACGTTTTTTTTTACTTTTTTTTTCTTTTTCAACAATATAGTTAAAAACATGGTTGAGGAGGGTTATCAGTTCTTCTTCTGTTGTTTAGAGTTATCTCTTAGTGGTGGTGTGGGTGGAGTTCTCCTGTCTTTCATGAAGTGTTGCCTGTTCATACTTGGAGTTGTGTAGCTTGTCATTTCTGTTTGTCTACTTGATGTTGTAGGTGTTTCTTGAGGTTTTCCACTTTCAGTTTTCTTGGATTTCCCTTTCTGTTTCTGTGCATTATTTTTTTGCTGACCTTGTTGGTCTGTTTTCTTGGCTCCTTTTCCCTTGATATTGGTATCTCTCTTTGTACTTATTTGTGGTTGGAGAATGGATTGTGACAGCTCAGATTCCATATTGTGTATTTGAGATGGAGGCATAGTTTCCTGAGAGTGTTGTTGTTCTTGTGTGTCATTTACTTGGGTTTCAGAATCATCATCACTCTCTTCCTCTGATGTGTTTGATCTAACCTCATCAATGTGTGGGTCTTCCATTTCCTTTTCGAACTCTTTGTGTAGAAAGTCTGGGCATTCTAACATTTGATGACCAGACTGGTTACATCTTCTACAAACCCAATCATTCTCACAGTTTCTGATGTTGTGCCCTTTTTGGAGACATTTGCTGCAAATGAAGTGTTCTCCAAGTTTGTATTGGCCATAGTGGAATATAGTTGCCATGTATTTTCCAATTTTCAGAGTTCTAGGAAGAGGCTGTTCAAAAGCTTTGCACAAAAGGAGCCTGTCACCTGTTTCGCAATTGGTGAGTTTACTATCAACTCTGAGTCGCTCTCTGTATAAACTTAACACATTAATGTCACGAAGGGTTAAAGCCCTTTCAATTTGGCCGTCGTCAGCAGAGATAGGAATATTTTTCACTCTTACTTGTGTTACATCAGTCCTTCGAGGTACTCGTGGGTTATACTCATAAATTGTTATACTTTTGTCTCTGAGTACTATACCTTCAGTAAGGAGCTTCATACGATCTTCATTGTTGTCGATGTAAATTCTCCAGTTTGGCTTGATGCGTTGGATTCCTCTTATACACTGAGGTGGAATGGTCTGACCAATTGCCTTGTAAAGTTCAGTGTGAGAAAGCCAGAATTCTTTTGGAGGATTTTCTACACCAAGTACTTCTATCTCTTTTAGGAATACCGGTTTGACCGCATTTATTTCTGTTGTGTTTTGGTCTTGACTGGGTGTGGGTTGAGTAGCTACTGTGGCATAGGAGGCCGCCATATTGTTTACATTTTCACTGTTTTGATCTGCAAGTTTAAAGTCTTTTGAACTAATTCTATTCAAATTGTCACTCAAATCCGCTTCAAACCTTACAGCTTTACCATTTTGGCTACTAGATGTCATGTTTTCATTCATGTTTGTGAAGTTTTATCAAAGATTTCGATGTATTTTCTCGCTGGGTGTACCAAACCGTCTACCTTGGTAAGGGTGGTAACTCAGGCCCCTACCTCACAATCTTATCAAAAAGAAATTTGAATATTTAATTAAATGGTGCTTTGACAAATCTAAAAGTGACTACATCTGTTCTAAAGTGTCACAAGTATTTAGTAAATCGTTTTTTAGTAACAAAACCCACAAAGGTTATGTTAATTGGACCGACATAGAAGTTATTACTGCATTAAACTTTCTTTTAGATAATATTTACATCCGGTTCGGTAAACAAATATATCACCAAGTCATTGGTATTCCAATGGGAACCAATTGTGCTCCACTCATAGCTGATCTGTTTCTATATTGTTACGAATCACAGTTTATGGCCAAGCTACAAAAAGACCCAAACAAAAACCACCTTATCGAAACTTTTAACAATACATATAGGTACTTAGATGACATACTTGCTCTAAACAACCCCACATTCTCAAATTTTATAAATGATATATATCCTAAAGAATTAACCCTAAATAAAGCAAACTCAACAGACAGTAGATGTCCATTTCTAGATTTGGACTTAAGCATTATCAATGGTAGATTACACACTAAAGTATATGATAAACGGGATGACTTTTCATTCCCAATAGTTAATTTTCCGTTTCTTGAAGGAGACGTACCATTAGCTCTAGCTTACGGGGTATACATTTCACAATTAGTCAGGTATGCTCGCATTTGCAGTGATGTGTCTGATTTTAATGATAAAAACCGTTTTATTACAGAAAAATTGCTAAAACAAGGTTACCGTTACCACAAATTAGTCAAATCTTTTACAAAATTTGCACATAAATATGGACATCTCATCGAAAAATTTGATTGTATACGTAGATTTCTGATTGTTAAAGGAATATCTCATCCTGACTTTTATAGCAATGTAGTTTATAAAGCACAAAAATTCAAAAACAACCTTATGGAAATTAAAAACTGGCTTAAAAACCTTTTGAAAAAAGGATACGAATTCAATGTTTTAGTAAAATCTTTGCATTTGGTATGTTTTGGCAGAAATATTGATAGCTTGATAGTAACTTTAAAACGTTAAATTTTCACTTTGTATCCACTGTATTATTTATAAGCACCACAGCGATCAAGTATGTCCGTTCTGTATGGTGATACAACTCTTAATCATTCATTGTTTTGACGTGGGGTGTCGGATTTAGAACTGATGTATTTGATTCTTTTACATCAATCGATAAATGTTTCTTAGCTAGTTGTCAGTAACTTCAAGTGTTCTCAAGAGAGTTCCTCCTTGTCTTGTTGGTTTCGTACAGTATTTTGTCTTAGGTTCTCTCTTGTTGAATTGAACTTTTGTCGATTGAGTTTTACAGTGTGTTTTATATGAAGCTTTGTGCAAGCTTATCAATAGGGGGAAGGTTGGATCCAAAAAACTAGTTTAACCCCGCCACATTTTATATGTGCCTGTCCTAAGCCAGGAAACTTTGCCAAAGCCTTTGTTTGTCCTTGTCATTCTATGTTAACTGTTTTATGTCAAGAATTGAGTCTTTCGTTGATGATTTAGGGATTGGTTTTGATACTTTTGTATTGTATTATTAGTCTTGGGCCAATGCAAGACGGTAAGCAGTGACCTATGGTCATGTTGAAGACTGCTTGCTGTTTTCCGTTGTGATTTTTTGAATTGCTGTTTGTTTATGTTTGTTGTGTCGCGTACACTTATTCCACATCTCAATATCGTATATTATATGTAAAACACAAGAAAATCCCCTTGGACATGTTACAGAATGTGTTGGATTAATTTTCCAGGAAAAAGAACCGATACATAGATCCTGTTCCTGATTTGTAAGAAAATATCTTTACCTGTCCCAAGTCTAGGTGTATCCTGCAAGGAAACAATGACATCCTTATATTACATTATATAAAGGCAACTTTAACTAATGAATAGAAGCTTTATAAAATTAACAAAAATACATTCAGTACATAAGGAACCAGAAGAAATATTATATACACGTAAGCTTATATTCAAAACTGAAAATTATATTATAGGAATATAGAAGTGTTTAATTCACAGAGAGACTTTTGTTGGAATATATACATGTATTGAAAGTAAATCTACATGTACATGTAAGTTAAGTTTTGATTAAAAAGAACAGAAGTGACAAAACTGTTTTAATGGTCAATGAATAATTTTTCTGAGATTTGATTTAGCTTAAGAGGATATAAAGTTGCTTCTCTATTTTTATAACACGACAAAAAACGGTCACTTTTTTATTAATAAAGTTCCTTTTCATGTACAATGTATTTATGTAACATATTCTTGTTATTGTCATATTGATAAGATTTGTAAGAGGATTAGAATTATAAAAACCTACATGTAAATCAGATGTGTCTGAAAGATACAACATGTATGTTGGAAAAACATAATTGATTGGTTAATCCATAAAGCTGTAATCCAAACCATGCGGAGGTGATTTAATATATGTACTGTATATACAATTAACACAATAGATTGACCTGGGATTAGGTCAAGAGCAAAGTTTGACATTGTAAACAAAATTCCGTTTAAGGTGTTGAGGTTGTTCACAGTATAGAAAACATATATAGGTAAGTTTGTTTTGGTTATTAACATACGAAAATCCATCATTTATTATGAAAACTCGGTATGGTTAGTTTATAAAGTGGTTTAATACATGTATGTAGTCCTATTGAAATGATATCTGCCTTCCAAGATTTAATTCAAATAAATGCTAGGTCTATAACATGGTTGATAAATTTTATGTTGTGTAGACCCTTAAGATTTTTATTCATATTGAATGGTACATTTAATTTAATATATTTAAAAAAAAATCATTTTATGATCATGCAAATGTGTTTTTAATGGGTGAATGTCTTTTGATATTATTATTTACACTATATTCTCTTGGGTTACTATACATGTATTTGCCATATTTTCATGTTCATGTAGTTACAGTGATTGGAAGGTGACATGAGACATTTTGGAAAGTTTTTAACTTGCACGAGTTTCATCAGTGAACCTTTTTTAAGGCTTTTATTTTATTTGATAAATTAAGTCTTATTTATAAAATTGCTATGATTATTTAATTAATCATGCATTAACTTGTACATGTATATCAGTCTTTAGAAAAATTAGATATTTGTGCATATCATACTTAAGTTGCCAAGTGGGGACCCTTTGAATCGCTAAAGAGGTTCTAAGAAGGGCATTGAATCTGTCTACTCATACATCTGTTGTTGTTAATGTTTCTGTTGATAAATGAAATGGTGACAGATTGCAATACTGCAGCAAAACAACTTATCAATATAATGTAGGGAAGTATAGATTTATTATACACCAACACAGTCTTGTCCTCCGAAAGGTCACTTTCATAATGTATTACTAATTAATAACCAGTTATTAATTACTTGTTTTATGTACTTGTACTATTGACCTATATTGTCTCCGTTATTAAGGTCATCTGTCAAACATTTATTATTAAAGTACTATTGACTGTTGAAGTCTAGCAATTAAGGCAAAGGGGTTTGATTTGTTTACATTTCTCTGTATAAATGTCCAATCACAAACAAGTACAAGCAAAGCATGACTGAAATGTACCATATATAAAGTCATTGTTTAAGTTCCATAAATGGCATGTGAAAACAGTATATGTACATTTGGAATCTAATTAGTTTGTGATTTTGTTGTACTTGGATTTCTTAAGAATAGGAAGAAAGTAAGATCATTTTATTTAATACTAACTGTAGTATATAAAGATGGATTAACACAATTTTACGCTGTTTGTCATTCTTCATGTTTAATGTTTTGAATAGAAAATTGTTTATTATTAATCAGAAGTTTGCAGATATACACAGTACTGTTAAAAATTATGTCAAGTTCCAAGTATTGATATGAGTTAAATCTCCTTTTTTTACAGAGATTTTCCCAAAGATAAAACAGACACAGTAGTGTAATAGACTAAAGTTATATAAGCCAAAGAGACTGCATTTAGCACTTGGGAATGGAACCAGTAGTAAAACGACAGAAGAGTTGGCATGCAGTGCCCATGTCAGAGATGGCCCAGAATACATTTAACCCCATCAGAAGTATAGTGGATGGCATGAAGATCACACCACACCCAAAGAAACCTATGATAGCTCTTTCCATTGGTAGGTAGCTGTACATGTATATGGTTAATTTTGTAATTTGGATTCTTATAAGTTAGTACTACAACATGTAATAATTTTCTGTAGCAGTGACAATTTTATATGAAAAAGCTAACATATTGCTTTAACTTTTTGCATCTTTTTAGCTCACCTGACCCGTCCGTCGTCCGTCCGTAAACTTTTTCAAACGTTAACTCCTCTGACACCATAAATCCAATTGCAACCAAACTTGGTATGGTTGTTTATTAGCATTCAGTGCTTAGAACTGATGTGGGGATTTTTGATTCGTTGTAAAACATGGCCGCCATGGCTAAAAATAGAACATAGGGGTAGAATGCAGTTTTTTGCAAATAACTTAAAAACGGCTACTGATATCAAAATTCTGGCAGTAAGTTAAAGTGATCAGCACCTCAAGATCTACCTAACTCAAAAAGCGTGACAGATTTTTAGATTTTGATTGAGAACAAAAGTGATCAGCACCTTAATATCCACCATATTGTCAGATGACCCGCTTATTAATCTTATGACCCTTTCAACATCAAATAGATTTTGCCTAATAACCTTTACTTCAGGCACATATGTCAGGTGAGCGATTCAGGCTCCTGGGAGCCTCTTGTTTTGTGATTATATATATTAACCATGCACATAGCAAATTAAATTAGATATATATTTACATGTGGTGTACGGTATGTGAATAAAATAAACACCCATGCTTTGATTGGGAATAGAAGTTATGCTTAATGACTTGGTGACATATCCAGGTTTTATATTGCAATTTAAATCATGACTTCAGTGTTCATTTTTGGCTACTAATTAGAATGACCTTTGAAATATTATGACATAGACTCTGCTTTATTTGTCCTATATTTGAAGTGCAAAACTGCATCATTGCAGGATACATGTAAGTACAAATGTACATATATCTAATTAAATGTGTCTGGTGTATTTTTAGGAGATCCAACAGTGTTTGGAAATCTGACCATCCCAGAAGAAATGGACGAGGCTTTAATTGATAAAATCAGGTCCCACAAATTCAATGGATATAATCCATCTATAGGTTTGTATTTTTGAAGAACATCTTTTTTCAAAATTTTTAATATTGAGACCCTTTTAAATGGTTAGTTCATAAGACTCTACAATCAAATTCATAATTCTAGTGAACAAAAATGTAGGCCACAAGCATCAATCAATCAAAATTCTTAACAAACATATTATTAATCAAAGTGCTAAAGCGTTAAAAGGCAAGTGAATTATGTTAGCACTAAAATAGCAGATATTTTTAAAATTAATGAACACTCTACTCCCCCCCCCTTTTTAGCTAATGTCATCACTTGGCGTCCGTCGTCCGTCGTCTGTCGTCCGTCGTCCGTAAACTTTTTAAAACGTTAACTCCTCTGACACCATAAGTCCAATTGCAACCAAACTTGGTATGGTTGTTCATTAGCATTCGGTGCTTAGAACTGATGTGGGGATTTTTGATCTGTCGTAAAACATGGCCGCCATGGCTAAAAATAGAACATAGGGGTAAAATGCAGTTTTTTGCAAATAACTCAAAAACGGCTACAGATATCAAAATTCTGGCACGGGTAAAAGTGATCAGCACCTCAAGATCTACCTACCCTGAAATTTTGAAGAAAATCCAAATACCCATGTAGGAGTTATTGCCCTTTTTGTGGATTTTTTGCAAATTTTGCACCTGTTTAGCTCAATATCTTGAAAACTATACTAGATATTTGAGAAATTTAAATTGCATATTGTTAAGCACATCAAGATCTACAAAATATGTAACAGGGTCAATGTTGTAGGACCTTTCCTTTTAGGAGTTATTGCCCTTAGAACGTAAAAATTTAGCATTTTAACAGCATTTCCTCATTACATTGAAAACGTTAACTCCTCTGACACTTTAAGTCCAAATGGAACCAAACTTGGTATAGTTGTTTATTAGCATTAGCTGTATAGAACTGATGTGGGGATTTTTGATTGGTTGTAAAACATGGCCGCTGTGGCTAAAAATAGAACATAGAGGTAAATGGCAGTTTTTTGCAAATAACTCTAAAACAGTGACAGATTTCAAAATTTTGTTGAAACAAAAGTGATCAGCACCTCAAGATCTACCAGCTCTGAAATTTTGAAGAAAATCCAACAACCCATGTAGGGGTTATTGCCCTTTTTGTGGATTTTTTGCAAATTGTGCACCTGTTTAGCTCAATATCTTGAAAGCTATACTAGATATTTTAGAAATTTAAATTGCATATTGTTAAGCACATCAAGATCTACAAAATATGTATTAGGGTCAACGTTGTAGAACCATTCCTTTTAGGAGTTATTGCCCTTAGAATGTCAAAATTTAGCATTTTAACAGCATTTCCTCATTACATTGAAAACGTTAACTCCTCTGACACTTTAAGTCCAAATGGAACCAAACTTGGTATAGTTGTTTATTAGCATTAGGTGTATAAAACTGATGTGGGGATTTTTGATTGGTTGTAAAACATGGCCGCTGTGGCTAAAAATAGAACATAGGGGTAAATGGCAGTTTTTTGCAAATAACTCTAAAACGGTGACAGATTTCAAAATTTTGATTGGGAACAAAAGTGATCAGCACCTCAAGATCTACCAGCTCTGAAATTTTTAAGAAAATCCAACAACCCATGTAGGAGTTATTGCCCTTTTTGTGGATTTTTTGCAAATTTCGCACCTGTTTAGCTCAATATCTTGAAAACTATACAAGATTTTTGAGAAATTTAAATTGCATATTGTTAAGCGCATCAAGATCTACAAAATATGTAACAGGGTCAACGTTGTAGGACCTTTCCTTTGAGGAGTTATTGCCCTTGGAACGTCAAAATTGAGCATTTTAACTGCATTTCCTTATATTGAAAATGTTAACTCCTCTGACACTTTAAGTCCAAATGGAACCAAACTTGGTATTATTGTTTATTATTATTAGGTGTATAGAACTGTTGTGGGGATTTTTGATTGGTTGTAAATTGTAAAATATGGCCGCTGTGGCTAAAAATAGAACATTAGGTTAAACTGCATTTTTTTGCAAATAACTCAAAAAGGGTGACAGATTTTTAGATTTTGATTGAGAACAAAAGTGATCAGCACCTTTAGATCCACCATATTGTCAGATGACCCCCTTATTAATCTTATGACCCTTTCAACGTTAAATCGATTTTGCCTTATAACCTTTACTTCAGGCACATATGTCAGGTGAGCGATTCAGGCTCCTGGGAGCCTCTTGTTGCACAGAAGATTATTCAATCTATAAACAATCATGTTTTAAATAAAAATTATATAAACTTTTGGGTGCACATGCATTGTATTGTATGTACACAAATGGTATTGATTCAAAAACCCCATCTATAAAAATGAACTCGTCCAGTGTATTATTGTGTATTGAATTTTATGGATGAATCGGAAATTAACCTACACTAAACCAATGAAATAACAGCAATTATATTTAAAGGTAGAGTGTATGACCAATCAAGTTGCAGATAAATATTCAGGTTATGTTTTGGAGCCAATCATTATATAGTACGTTATGAAAATTGCAAAGGAATTAATCAAACTTGTTGTATGTTGTTTAAAAATGGAGATATTTAAAACATGCATTAAATTCTAACATATTTGACCATATTTTAAAAAGTTATATAGAAGATAAAGAATTACAGTAGGCAGATTACTCCGTCTAGAGAGAAAAAAAAAACACGAAAGGCAGCAGTCCCTTATGACTACATAAGGCAGCTAAGGCTTGCCTAAAAATGATTTTTTTGTTACAGTGATGTTATAGGTGTAAATGCTCTCACCTATTATCTTGTGTTTTAACACACATGGCACCAAATAAAGTATGTCACTTCTAAATTACATGAAAACCTTTTTCTGTTAATTTGGTGTTATAAATGTTAATAATTTTGTGGGTGTAGTTTTGACATGCTTAATTCATATGTGTGCTAAATCATTTTTAAGACTTGTCATGTAAAAGCTAGGTTTTAACAAATGTATACCCTCTTCAGGTTATGAAGACTCTAGACAGGCTGTTGCAGAGTATACCTCCACACCAGACGCTCCAGTCACATCTAAGGTAAGGGGTATTTTACAAATGCTTTAGACAGTACTTAGGCTTTGTTTATATCAATTATGTGATAAAACAATAGAGTGAGGAATAAAAGAAGTACCAGAGGGCATTTGCATCTTAAAGTAAAAAACAACAAAAACAACAAAACAAACAACCAAAGGACAAACAAGGAGACTGTAGACAACTCATCTAAATTGAGTTAGCAGTCAACATAGGACAAATAAGAATAGTAAACTCAGGTTCTCTGGAAGGACAAGTAGTTCCTGCTTGATTAAAAATACAATTCAATTAAAGTGTTGATAAGGTTACTAAGAGCTGAAGTCAATTGAAGATTATGAGACCTACCAATATCAATGGCAATTAAAAAATCTACAATGGAAAATGGCCAGCAGTCTTCAAGCTTAACTTTCATTATTATCTTTATATCTTATTTTCTTTGTGTTGGTCAGTATTTCAATTTTACACAAAATCTAATGAACTTTGTATCTGTTTTAGGATGTGATCTTGACTAATGGTTGTTCCAGTGCCTTGGACCTGTGTATCACTGTGTTGGCTAGTCGTGGACAGAACATCTTGATTCCCAGACCTGGGTTCTCTATCTATAAGACTCTAGCTGAATCCCTGGGTATTAAAGTCAAACATTACAATCTGCTTGTAAGTTAGACCTGTGTATTATAGTGTTAGCTTGTCGTGGTCAGAACAGCTTGATCTTCCTTGTTTTGTCTTTTCTCTATTATATTTGAGATTGATCCCCATGTTTGTGGGGGCCTGCGTGGCCAAGTTGTCTGAGGCCCTGGCCCAATAACACTATTTATCACAAGCCGATCACCTCTCAGCTGGTATTCAAGTCCCGTTAGTTACTTATAAAAAAGGGACTTCCCCAACTGTATGTGATTAGGTTTGTCGGTAAACTACCTAAGGTTGGTGGTTTCAATCACCATAAAAACTGACCACCCTACATGGCCCAGGTGTGTCAATAAAGGGCCTTTAACACCAACACACAAATAACTCCATGTTTGGTAATTTTGTTATTACCTTTATCTAACTATTAATTTTCTAGAAGTTTAGCCTTTATAAGGAAAGAAACATTAAACTAGAGCAACAATGAAATGTAAAAAAAAAATATTTCAATTTTCAAGAAGGACACATCTTCTAATGACATACCTATGTCTTTTCAGCCTGAGAAATCTTGGGAGATAGATCTGAAGCATCTGGAATCTCTGATAGATGACAACACAGCAGCTGTTATTGTCAACAGCCCTTCTAATCCTTGTGGATCTGTCTACAGTAGAACACATATACAGGATATACTTGCCGTCCTAGATAGACACAGGTTACCGGTGATTGCTGACGAAATATATGAACATTTTGTAAGTGTACATGTACCCCTTAGAGAATATTTTGCTACATGTACCATTTTCAATAATTAATTTTCCAACAAATCTATAAAAAAACAAAACAAAAACAAATCCACCAATCTTTGTTTTGGGTCAATCTATCATCAATAAGCTGTACTACAAATTGAAGTAAGGTGGGTAACTCCTTTTGACTTCATTGAAATATTTAATGGTATAATGTAGCAAGTTAAATGTTACAAGTGTGCATTGGCAAACCTAGGCATCTGATAAATGTTGGCCTTTAAGGCAAAGCATAGGTAAAAAAAAAATTAGTTTGTATATTGGTTGCTATTAATGTTTATTGATGAAGCTTGTGAAAAATAAAACTGAAATAAGAGGTCAACTATGTTTTAGAAAAAATGAGACCATTAAAAAAAAACATTACAAAAGCACCTCCTTTTTTCAACCAAAATGTATAATGTATTAACCCCTTTTTTGGTGCAAAAATGTAAACAAATGCATGTCAACTCTCAAGATTTGTACTCAAAATAAAAAAAAAACACCCAAGATTTAAAATAAATCAAAAACAAGAATTCTGCATTGTACATTCGTAGATTAATGCATATTTTAACTTTTGATATGTCAGGAAATCAGTAACTCATAACTTAAATTAAACATGCATCGTATTGAAAAGGTTTTTTTTTGCATGTAAAAATATATCCATGTTTGCATTTGAAATGAGTTTTCTTTCCATTTTCAGGTATTCTCAGCATACAAGTATCATTCCTTAGCATCTGTGTCTAAAACTGTTCCCATCCTATCATGCAGTGGTCTTACTAAAAGGTTAGTATTTGTGTTGCAGGTTTATATTGAAGTTTAAGATGCTAAGATGTAAAGTAATGCCACATTTATATATCAAATGTCATAATGAATTTCACACAAAAAGTTTGAAATCAAATGGATGACACTAAAAGTTCAACAAAAAAGATGTCACTTAGATGTGTAAGATATTCTGTGATTCTACATTTGGTGGTTTAATTGTTAAATATTTGTTTAATATTTCGATAAATTGTACATGTGTATTATTATATATGTAACTCCAAAGAAACTTATCTCTGTCTGCCTGTCAGTAAAAGTATATTGTAGCAAACATGAATTTACGCTGATCATTATATGCATCAATCAATGCTCTTATGTTCATTATTCATTTCTAATATTACACAAGTCATACATTTAACTTTGCAAAATGAAGAGATTTTATTTCTACGGATGAATTGTTGTTTAAGCCCTTCAAGGGCATGTTGTTCATCACATGTTTTTTGTCTTTATGAAGGAAAATAAAAGCATTTTTAGCGTGGCGATGAACGTGAAATAAAAAGTTATGAAGGTGAGAGAGTCTACATTAAATAGACTTGCAAAAGGTTATCTTCTTTTATTTTGATTGGAGCATGAACTATAGACAATCAGCAAGAAAAGCTGTGGAATAAATAAAAAAAATCTCTTTTCTTAATGAAGGCAAAATAATTTTGTATGTTGACTTAATCATGTTCATTTCAAAATTTCTGCCCCTCCCTCTACAATTATTTTTGAAAGAATTTTTTTTCTTGAAGTTAACATTTCTCATTGAATGAAGGCAAGTTCTATAAAATTATTTACCTCCCTTTTAACATGTTTTGTTTGTATTAGATATGATAAAGTAAACATACAACTTTTTTTACCAATATGTTGTGCAATATGAAAACAACATTTTACACTAAGGCAGCAATACAATGTAATTCAAGTACATGTAAGTAAAATTCAAAAAATCACTGTGGCATTCCACAATATAACATTGTCCAGGACAAATAAAATTTGAAATATTTTCAGTACGTAGACATATAAGAACAAGCTAATTTGGTATTTGGGCAAGTGTAATTAAAATGATCTAGTCTGACTTGACAAGTTTTTCAAAAAGTTAAGGTCATTTTATGAATAAAAAATGATGCATAGCATTGAAATGCTCTGATTGCCTTGTAAAATATTCTGATTGCCTTGTAAAATATTCTGATTGTCTTGTACAATATTCACTGAAAAGCAGCATTTTATCATGAAACCAATAACAAAGATATAAGCAGATTTTGGATTGAATGTTTTTGTTCTTGATACACCAATGTGTCCTCCTTCAACAGCTAGACATACATATTGGATGAACCTTCATGCATGACTGTAAGAAAAGAAATGAGTTCCAAGCTAGACAATGTTAGCCACTATTCATCTAAAAATGGACAAAAGTGAATGATATGATATGTTTAGTCTTTTAATATAAACCCTAAATTCTATTTTTAGATTATTAAACAATTGTGTTTGTTTTTATTGATAGGTTTTTAGTACCTGGTTGGAGGATGGGATGGATTATAGTACATGACAGATCTGATGCATTGTCTGAGGTTTGTGTTGTAGAAAACAAAATAGATTAAACGTTTAAGACTCAATTTGGAGAGATGGTTGTATTATTAAAAACAGATTTGTATTTTTATAGGATATATACTGGTTTTGCTACTAGCGCTAATGTAAAAATTGATATGTTCACAGTTAAAAAAATAGTTCTATGCTTATTACATTTTGAAATATTGTTGCAATCAATCACAAATATATGTTTAAATTGTCAAGAATATTTATAATCTTATGCTCATATTGATATATTATATTTTAGATCAGAAAAGGTCTGGTATCCCTCTCCCAGCGTATATTGGGTCCTAACTCACTTGTCCAATCAGCTATCCCTGATATCCTGAAGAATACACCAGAGAGCTTCTACAAAGACACACTAGAGTATATAGAAGATAATGCTGAGTTATTCTACAAGAGGTTGTCCAATATTTCTGGTCTAAACCCCATCAAACCTCAGGGTGCTATGTATATGATGGTAAGTGAAAGAAAATGATCCTTTCTGATTTTGTCCGTATTCTAGTATTTCAGGTTTATCACACAGATGGATCAATTTAAATAGCAATAAGATATAACAATTTGATATGATTTAACATTAATATTCAAAGGGATACATAAATTTTAAGGAAGCTGTTATTCTTATGAGGAGGAGAATTAATTATGCTTTCAGCAATTTTTTCAACAAAAAATATAGACAATTTAAATGAAATCTTTTACAAGTCTGAGTGCAGATACTAGATTTGTCAAACCAACAAAAATTGATAGCATTATATAGACTTTTCTTTGTCCAATTTTTTTAATCTGTGAACTAGTTGAAGAAAAATAGATATTTCCTCTGGAGAAGCCTACTAAGTAATTGCATGTGCAATTGATGATAACATTTTTGAAATTATTTACCTGCAGACAGGATTGAAAAAGCTTCAACAACCAAATTCTTGATAATAATGGAATTTCTAACATCTCTGGAAGTATATTTGATATTTTGATAGCTTGGCAAGACTCACTGGGAAAATAATCAAATCTGATTCCCTTAGAAATTAGAAATTACATTATCAACTAACTCTTAACAGACAGAATACAAAAATACACTTAATACACCGACATATGAAAACACCATCAGACAAATTTGCTGTGCACAACTATCTTATCAATTTTCTTCTTAATAGTTTATTAGTCCATCTTTAGATAAAAAAGATATTTAGATGTGGAATAAGTGTACATGTACTGAAGATTCATATTTAAAATAACCAGCTACTTGAAACCACAGTTTCATAGCTGATATATACTTACAATTGGCCTCAGATCAGAAATATAATGAAAATTATTCTAAAATCAATCTTAAATAATTAATAGTGGGAACTTAATGCCATGACCTTTTGTTTTTCAGGTTGGTATTGACATAGATAAATTCCCTGACATGAAAGATGATGTTGAGTTTACAGAGAGAATGGTCGCAGAACAGAGTGTATTTTGTCTACCAGCCAAGGTATGTCAAGATTCTTTAATGAAAAGCTTCGCCGAGCGCAGCATGATATGACTGCAACATGTTGAACCCTGTACGTTATAGGCCCAATATGGATTGTCAATTACTCTGGACACATGCAGCCCATGGTGGACTGACAAAGGTTTTTGACAAATGCAGCTTTTGGTAGACTTTCCACTTACATTTTAAAAGGAATTATTTTTTTTTCAAAGGAGATCAAAATTAGACCACAATTTTTCCCCTTTGGTCCCTAATTCCATAATAGGGGGAAAAAGGGGGGTTGCAAAAATTAATTTTCAATTTTGTATCTACTATTTGACAAGAACAAACATGCAAAAAAATTTTTCAAAATCGGATCATAAGTAAAAAAGTTTTGATTTATGTCCCTTTTGGCCCCTAATTACATAATAAGGGGAAAAAGGGGGGGGGGGGGTCGCAAAAATTGATTCTCAATTTTGTATCGCTATTTGAGAAGAAAAAACATGCCCAAAAAAAATTTCAAAATCGGACCACTAATATAAAAGTTTCGATTTTGGCCCCTTTTGGCCCCTAATTACATAACGGGGAAAAGGGGGGCCCGCAAAAGTTCATCAGGTTTATTCTTTTATTGTAAGAAACATTCTTCACAAATTTCACAGCAATAAGCCAACTAAAAACAAAGTTATGGTGAAAACAATAAAAAATTTTGCCCCTTTTGGGCCCCTAATTTAGAAACAAAAAAGGGGGGACCCCCAATATCAATCCCATTCACCCTTTTATGGTAAGGAACATTATTGCCAAAGTACAAAGCAATCAGATGACTAGAACTAAACATTTAAGTAGCATTTTTTGCCTTTTTGGCCCTTAATTTCGAAACCAAAACAGATGGGACCCCCAAAACCAATTCCATCCATCCTTCAATAGTACGGAGTATCATTGTGAAATTTTATTGCATTCAAATACTAGAACTAAAGTTATTGTGTATACACTAAAGTTAACAGACAAAGACGACAGCATCATACCATTATACGTCCGCAAATTTTTTGCGGTCATATAAAAATTGAAATATTGTAGGAGTTATTGATGCATTTAAATTTTAAATATCTTAAGCTCATTACATGTATTACATTGCATATTTATTTGGACAGAGAATGAATTAAAAGGTTTTAAGCATAATCTATTCCTATAGTGATTTTGAAACTGAAAGAAACTTACTAACGTTAGAACATCATATCAGTTCTGGAAATCTCCAAATTTGGAAACGTTAACTAATTTGGAAACAGGTTACCGTATTTGGTAACTTCAGAGCCAAAAATGACTAAATTTTTATTTTGATATTTCCAAACTTGCATGTTTTATGACGCATGCAGTGTAATTGATATTTTCCTTACTTAATCCAAATAAGAATGTTTTACCACACTTACCAAATTCGTTGACTCTAGAGAAAGGGGATTTACATAGTATTTTCTCAATTCCTACATTTGAATTATTGTCAAATTTTATTCCGTAGATAGATTTTGATTTTACCAGGCAGAATTAATGAAAAATGTCTGCTCTTTCCAATGGAATTAGTGACAGAATGCCATTTCACCTTAGGAATTGCCAAAACTTGAATAATTCCAAAGTTACCAAATTAGTTTACTTGGTAACCATTACCGAATTCAGAAACCATTCTGAATTTGGAGATTTCCAGAACTGATATACATTTTAAGACAACAGTGTATATTAAAGTGAATTTAGAATATTTTTATATTGTAGTGTTTCCAGTATCCAAACTTTTTCCGAATCGTCCTGACCATACCAAAAGAGAAAGTAGAGACAGCCTGTGAGAGAATCAAAGAGTTTTGCGACCAGCATTACGAGGAGACCTTGTCTGATATATCACGTTGACATTTGCATGACAATGTTGTTATGATTGTGATAGATGTAAAGTCAGACCAAATATCAGCGTATAGGCAGCTATATGGAAAGTATTTGTAGACTATTTACATGTGAAAAGTGCTTTATTACATCATGTTGTTATGTAGATATCATGTAGGTGTTCTGTAACATAAAATTATTAAAGGTCCGTCAAATACAGGAATAGCTGCTCCAATTAGACTGATGTCAAAAACACAAAATACTTACAAAAATAAATCAAAACTGTAAAGCTCTTGGTCAGTTATTTGATCAAACCAAAGTCTTTAGCAATCATGACATTTAACTTTTGTTTTTTATTAAGTATCAAGTTGAAACAGTTAGTTGTTCGTTGGAGATGAAATCTTAACATTTTGTTATATCATTTGACGTCTTCAACTTTGGGACTAAAATATGTACAAAAGTACTGCCCATTATACCTTCTGTGGTGTAAGGTAGCAACGAAGTCTTTGCACTTTTGCAATCATTTTGTTCAAGATGTGTGTTTTGTCACTTAATAGTAATTGTTGAAGACCTTTTTATGTATACATGTACAGTTAGTTTCTCTCTTACACTCCTCATATGTGCATTGATATTATATGTATAGGGTTTACAGTCAGTCTATGTACACATCTTTATAGATAGTTCAATCACCAAAATTTGTAAGGGCTATTCCAGAAAAAAATATATCCCCGGGGCAGAAAAAATTCTGTTGGTGGGGGGTCAGATACAAAAATTCTAAATACAATGCATTGCAATACATAAAATTAAATGCATTGGTGGTACCCCTAAATTTGATGGGCATTCTGCCCCCAGGAAATATAATTTTCTGGAATAGTCCTAATAGATCCACTTTGAAAATGACCATATATAACATCTATAGAGGAGATTGGTTGTACATTTCATAGTTTTCTCTCAGAAAACTTGTACCACTGCATTTACTTCTTGTGCAGCTTAAGTTGTTGAATCTCATTTCTTATTATACCCCCGCTTCGAAGAAGAGGGGGGTATACTGTTTTACCCTTGTCCGTCCGTCCGTCCGTTCGTCCGTTCGTCCGTCCGTCCGTAACAAAACTTCCGTCACAGTTTTCTAAGCAACTATTTGAAATAGAGTTCTGATATTTTGTATACAGCTTTATCATATAGTCCCATATGGTGTATACCGATTTTATGTTCCTAGATAGTCTACTTCCTGTTTACCGAATACTTCGGTTTTAACACATAATAGACATAAATGCAAAATTTTCGTCACAGTTTCCCAAGCAACTACATGAGATAGAGGTCTGATATTTTGTATACAGCTTTATCTTATAGTCCCATATGGTGTATACCGATTTTATGTTCCTACGTAGTCTACTTCCTGTTTACCGAATACTTAGGTTTTAACACATAATAGACATAAATGCAAAATTTCCGTCACAGTTTTCCAAGCAACTACATGAGATAGAGGTCTGATATTTTGTATACAGCTTTATCCTAAAGTACCATATGGTGTATACCGATTTTATGTTCCTACGTAGTCTACTTCCTGTTTACCGAATACTTAGGTTTTAACACATAATAGACATAAATGCAAAATTTCCGTCACAGTTTTCCAAGCAACTACATGAGATAGAGGTCTGATATTTTGTATACAGCTTTATCCTAAAGTACCATATGGTGTATACCGATTTTATGCTCCTAGGTTGTCTGCTTCCTGTTTACCGAATACTTAGGTTTTAACACATAATAGACATAAATTCAAAATTTCCGTCACAGTTTCCCAAGCAACTACATGAGATAGAGTTCTGATATTTTGTATACAACTTTATCCTATAATCCCATATGGTGTATAGTGATTTTATGTTCCTAGGTCAACTACTTACTGTTTACAGAGTATTTAAACTTGTATGCATGGCTTAGTTTGGGGAGCGGGGGTATCACTAGTGAGCATTAGCTCACAGATTTACTTGTTGTTTATTTTTGTAAATTTGATTTGTTAATATATATATTTTTTTTTTTAATTATACATGTTATAAGTACAGAATTTGATTTCTAATTGACATTGATTTATATAATTAAAGATTTTTTTTTGGTCATCTTCATTCAGTTTATTCATGTTTTTTTTTAATGCTTTGGGTTTATTTTAAAGTTGCGTTTGCCAATCTGTTACTGCTATTATTAGAAATTCTGATTAGATATATTGACATTGCTTATAAAATATTAGGACACATATAAACTCTGTATTTAGGAGATGAAGACATTTGCTACATAGGCAACTTTTATCGTTAATGCTAAACTAACCTTGAATTAGAGTACATTAAGCTTAGATTATCAACTCTCAAGTTAAAACATTTGACGTCACATAGTGCAACATGAAAATTAAACTTAATATTTTACACTTTTAAAAATGATGTTAAAAATTCTTATGTTATTAAACCAATGAATATTTTAAGTCAAATTAGTGTTAATAGAGCTAAACATTATTTGCCTGTGTAACTTGTCACCTTCAAGAACGCTTGATTTTGTGTTATTATGGACAGAAAATTATGCATTTGAAGTGTTTATGGATGCAGTTTTATTATTGATGTAGATGTTATATTTTATTAAAGTTTCATTTGTTTATTTGTTTGTTATTACTTTTATCTGATTGGTGTATTTAAGGTTTCTATTCTTGAAACTTCTAAAAACAAGAGGCTCCCAGGAGCCTGAATCGCTCACCTGGTCCTGATGTCAACCCTTTAAGACTTTTGTATAGCTAAATGAGCTGAATGTTTAAGCAATAAAAAGCTTTTCTCTATTTGCAAAAGTTTTCATTCCAAAGCAAAAAACACAATTTTTTCACCTTTAAAGGGCCATAACCCCTTAAAGGGGTCATCTGACAACTTCGACCCTTGAAGACTTTTGTAGAGCTAATTAAGCTGAACTTTTAAATCTTTTCTCTATCTGCAAAATTTTTCTTTCAAAAGGCCAAAAACACTATTTTTTGCCTTTAAGGGACTGTAACCCTTATAAGGGGTTATCTGACAACTTCAACTCTATGAAGACTTTTGTTGAGCTAAATGAGCTGAACATTTCAGCAAGCAACAGCTTTTCTCTATCTGCAATAGTTTTCATTCTATAGGCCAAAAACACTATTTTTGCCTTTAGAGGGCCGTAACCCCTATAAGGGATCATCTGACAACTTCGACCCTATGATGACTTTTGTAGAACTAAATGAGCTGAACATTTCAGCAAGCAACAACTTTTCTCTATCTGCAATAGTTTTCATCCTATAGGCCAAAAACACTTTTTTTTGCCATTAAGGGGCGGTAACCACTATAAGGGGTTATCTGACAACTTTGACCCTATGGAGACTTTTGTAGAGCTAAATGAGCTGAACATATAAGCAAGCAACAGCTTTTCTCTATCTGCAATAGTTTTCATTCTATAGGCCAAAAACACTATTTTTGCCTTTAAAGGGCCGTAACCCCTACAAGGGATCATCTGATAACTTCGACCTTATGAAGACTTTTGTAGAGCTAAATGAGCTGAACATTTAAGCAAGCAACAACTTTTTTCTATCTGCAATAGTTTTCATCCTATCCGCCAAAAACACTATTTTTTGCCTTTAAGGGGCTGTAACCCTTATAAGGGGTTATCTGACAACTTCAACTCTATGAAGACTTTTGTTGAGCTAAATGAGCTGAACATTTCAGCAAGCAACAGCTTTTCTCTATCTGCAATAGTTTTCATTCTATAGGCCAAAAACACTATTTTTGCCTTTAGAGGGCCGTAACCCCTATAAGGGATCATCTGATAACTTCGACCTTATGAAGACTTTTGTAGAGCTAAATGAGCTAAACATTTAAGCAAGCAACAACTTTTCTCTATCTGCAATAGTTTTCATCCTATCCGCCAAAAACACTATTTTTTGCCTTTAAGGGGCTGTAACCCTTATAAGGGGTTATCTGACAACTTCAACTCTATGAAGACTTTTGTTGAGCTAAATGAGCTGAACATTTCAGCAAGCAACAGCTTTTCTCTATCTGCAATAGTTTTCATTCTATAGGCCAAAAACACTATTTTTGCCTTTAGAGGGCCGTAACCCCTATAAGGGATCATCTGACAACTTTGACCCTATGATGACTTTTGTAGAACTAAATGAGCTGAACATTTCAGCAAGCAACAACTTTTCTCTATCTGCAATAGTTTTCATCCTATAGGCCAAAAACACTTTTTTTTGCCATTAAGGGGCGGTAACCACTATAAGGGGTTATTTGACAACTTTGACCCTATGGAGACTTTTGTAGAGCTAAATGAGCTGAACATATAAGCAAGCAACAGCTTTTCTCTATCTGCAATAGTTTTCATTCTATAGGCCAAAAACACTATTTTTGCCTTTAAAGGGCCGTAACCCCTACAAGGGATCATCTGATAACTTCGACCTTATGAAGACTTTTGTAGAGCTAAATGAGCTGAACATTTAAGCAAGCAACAACTTTTTTCTATCTGCAATAGTTTTCATC
This sequence comes from Arcuatula senhousia, assembly GCA_963971305.1. NCBI lineage: Eukaryota > Metazoa > Mollusca > Bivalvia > Mytilida > Mytilidae > Arcuatula > Arcuatula senhousia. Next base: position 8,514,911 of record OZ020306.1, read on the forward strand.
CTATCCGCCAAAAACACTATTTTTTGCCTTTAAGGGGCTGTAACCCTTATAAGGGGTTATCTGACAACTTCAACTCTATGAAGACTTTTGTTGAGCTAAATGAGCTGAACATTTCAGCAAGCAACAGCTTTTCTCTATCTGCAATAGTTTTCATTCTATAGGCCAAAAACACTATTTTTGCCTTTAGAGGGCCGTAACCCCTATAAGGGATCATCTGACAACTTCGACCCTATGATGACTTTTGTAGAACTAAATGAGCTGAACATTTCAGCAAGCAACAACTTTTCTCTATCTGCAATAGTTTTCATCCTATAGGCCAAAAACACTTTTTTTTTGCCATTAAGGGGCGGTAACCACTATAAGGGGTTATTTGACAACTTTGACCCTATGGAGACTTTTGTAGAGGTAAATGAGCTGAACATTTAAGCAAGCAACAGCTTTTCTCTATTTGCAATAGTTTTCATACTATAGGGCATGAAAAAACGCTATTTTTCAACTTTAAGGGGCTGTAACCCCTATAAGGGGTAATCTGACAACTTGGACCAAATGGAGACTTTTGTAGAACTTTTGATGCTGAAGCAGTAGGGTGGCATCAGATTTCATTTATCTCTTATACTTTTTGATTTACAAGCCAAAAACAGTAGTCTGACCCCCTGGTCTATTTTTAGCAACGGCGGCCATGTTTTTCGACGAATCAAAAATCCCCACATCAGTTCTGTGGGGGATACCCTAAAGTACCACCAGACCAAATTTGGTTTGAATCTGTGCAGCCGTTTCAGAGGAGAAGAAGTTTGAAGAAAAGTTAACGACGACGACGATGGACGAAGACGACGGACGCCAAGTGATGGCAATAGCTCACATGGCCTTTGGCCAGGTGAGCTAAAAAGTGCAAAAACAAATTCTAGACAAACAGTTTATAAGTGAGTCAGACATGTTCAGCCTACAAAAGACTCATTAGAAAGGCTCTAGCTCTAGTAAGTAACCTAATGGTAGAATTTGAAAGACTAGAGTTCATTAACATATAAATAATTGGTCTAGGGAAATGGAATAAAAGATAAAACTTATTTGCTATAATATGCAATTATCTTATCTACCATACAGGAAAATCCAAGATCAAGATAAAATGATCTGGATGCATGTGCTAGTATTGTACTTTAATAGCCTTATTCAGGGATTATTTTGAGAGCAATGAAATTTCTTCACACACATTTCTATATTATGTACTTCATGTCAAGTTTTATTGAAATTCTATCAAGATGTGAAATAGAATTTTGGCTAGTGAGATATGTGGTTTTAACTTACAGACCATGTACATGTTATTCCAGAATAAACCTTACAAACTTATTTTCAGAGGTGTGGTGTGCAGGTTATGGCAATTTAAAAGAAAAGCTATGTCTTAAATTACCCTCAAAAAGCTTGCTTAACTTGAAAATGTGTCTATGAGCCACAGGGTGACCCTCTTAAATATCTCCAACCTTCAACATGTATTACCTGGGATATGGACCTTAACTTAAGTTGTTAATGCCTAAAATATAGGTTGCTGTGACCTAATTTCTAGTGGTTGGTTTTGTGATACCAAAGGCACATGAAGTGTAGAAATATCATTGATCCCTAACATGTAGTATCTAAGATATGGACTTTAACCAAGAACTTATTCAATGTCACTCATGCGTAAAAATATAGATTGCAGTAACCTTAGTGTCATGTTACCCAACCAACATCAAGTGGTGAAATATCATTGACCCCCAACTTATGGACCTTAACCAAGAACTTAACCAAAGTTGTTCATGCATAAAATATAGGTCACATTGACCTAATTTCTAGTGAGTGATGTAGCCCTACCCAAGAATCTTGGCAAGATATATCTAGTTGTGAAATATCATTGACTCCCAATATCTAGAATCTGAGTAATGGACCTTAACCAAGAACTTAACCTAGTGTTATGTAAGGATGGACAAGGGTAAAACTATATGTCCAATCCACATACCTGTTGGGCCATAAAAATTGGGGTTAACAAGGGGATACAAAACTTTTTAGATCAAAACAAACTCCAATTTACTTTGACATATAAAAGCAGAAACTCCCATCTGGTTTTCATTAATTTATCCCAACTTTTCATTCTTTTCCCTGCCTCTACCAATGCAGTCTCAATTTTACCAATATTGAACAAGAGGCTCACAGGAGCCTGAATCACTCACCTGGCTTCAATCACTGATAGAATGAACGTGATTACATGTATTTGCATATTTTCAGGCTTGTGAGGCAATTGCAACAAGAAAACTTGAGAATTATCATTCAACTTCAACATATGGAAGCTTTTGTAGAGAAAATACAGCCAAACATTAAAGCAATCAAAAGCTTTTCTTTATCTCTTCAAGGTTTAATCTGAAAGGCAAGAAGCAAAACAACAAGGGGCAAAAACTCTGATAATAGGTCATTGACAGCTTTCTATATCTGCAAATGTTTTCTTTCAATTACTCAACAAAAAGCTTGGCCGAGCGCAGCATGATACGACCGCAACATGTTGAACCCTGTACGTTTTAGGCCCAATATGGATAGTCTATTGATCTGGACACATGCAGCCCATGGTGGACTGACAAAGGTTTTTGACACATGCTTCTCAGGTGGACTTTCGACCCAGGGGGTAAAAATGTAAATTTTCAATTTTGTACTCTACTCTTGAAAAGAATAATGTTTGGGGAAAAATTAAAAATCGAACCAGAAATCTTAGGTAATGAGCGAAAAAAAGATGGGGGTCGCAAAATTTATTCTTAAATTTAGAACCGCTACTTGGCAAGGATGAACTTGCAAAATTTTTTTTTTAATCAAACCAGAAATAAAAAAGTTACGATTTTGGCCCCTTTTGGTCCCTAATAACATGACAGTAAAAAAAGGGGACACAAAAATATATCTGCTACTTGACAAGAGTAAACTTGCAAAAAATTGTCAAAACCAGACAAGAATTAAAAAAAGTTTCGATTTTGGCCCCTTTTGGCCCCTTTTTACGTAACAGGTGAAGAATGGGCGGGGTCGCAAAAATAAGTTCTCAAATTTTGATTCGCTACTTGACAAAAATAAACTTGCAAAAAAAAATTTTCAAAAACAAACCAGAAATAAAAAAGTTTTGATTACTGCACCTTTTGGCCCCTAATTACAAAACAAGTGAAAAAAAAGATGGTCACAAAAATTGATTCTCAAATTTGAGTTTGCTACCTGACAAGAATAAACTTGCAAAAAAAAAAAAATTCAAAATCAGACCACAAATATAAAAAGTTTTGATTTCGGCCCCATTTGGCCCCTAATTTCGTAATAGGGGGAAAAATGGGGGGGTCGCAAAAATTATTTCTTAATTTTGTATTCGCTATTTGCCAAGAACAAACATGCAAAAAAAAATTTCAAATAAAAAAGTTTTTATTTTGGCCCCTTTGGCCCCTACTTACACAAAGGGGGAAAAGGGGGCGCAAAAATTCATCAGGTTCATTCTTTTATTGTAAGAAACATTCTTGACAAATTTCACAGCAATAGGCCAACTAGGACCAAAGTTATGGTGGAAACAAGTAAAATATTTGAATTTTTTGCCCCTTTTGGACCCCTAATTTCGAAACAAAACAAGAGGCTCCCAGGAGCCTGAATCGCTCACCTGGTCTTGAGTCAACCCTAAACATGTAAACACTTTTCTAGAGCTAAATGAGCTGAACATTTAAGCAAGCAACAGCTTTTCTTTATCTACTATAGTTTCATTCTATAGGCCAAAAACATGAAAACAAGAGGCTCCCAGGAGCCTGAATCGCTCACCTGACATATGTGCCTGAAGTAAAGGCTATTAGGCAAAATCTATTTGACATTGAAAGGGTTATAAGTTTAATAAGGGGGCCATCTGACAATATGGTGGATCTTAAGGTGCTGATCACTTTTATCTCAATTAAAATTAAAGAATCTGTCACCCTTTTTGAGTTATTAGCAAAAAAATGCAGTTTAACCTAATGTTCTATTTTTAGCCACAGTGGCAATGTTTTACAACCCATCAAAAATCTCCACAATAGTTCTTTACACCTAATGCTAATAAACAACATTACCAAGTTTGGTTCCATTTGGACTTAAAGTGTCAACGGAGTTAACGTTTTCAATGTAATGAGGAAATGCTGTTAAAATGCTCAATTTTGACGTTCTAAGGGCAATAACTCCTCAAAGGAAAGGTCCTACAACGTTGACCCTATTACATATTTAGTAGATCTTGATTTGCTTAACAATATGCAATTTAAATTTCTCAAATATCTTGTATCGTTTTCAAGATATTGAGCTAAACAGGTGCAAAATTTACCAAAAATCCACAAAAAGGGCAATAACTCCTACATGGGTTGTTGGATTTTCTTCAAAATTTCAGAGCTAGTAGATCTTCAGGTGCTGATCACTTTTGTTCCCGATCAAAATTTTAAAATCTGTCACCGTTTTTGAGTTATTTGCAAAAAACTGCCATTTACCCCTATGTTCTATTTTTAGCCACAGCGGCCATGTTTTACAACCAATCAAAAATCCCCACATCAGTTCTATACACCTAATGCTAATAAACAACTATACCACGTTTGGTTCCAATTGGACTTGAAGTGTCAGAGGAGTTTACGTTTTCAATGTAATGAGGAAATGCTGTTAAAATGCTAAATTTTGACATTCTAAGGGCAATAACTCCTAAAAGGAATGGTTCTACAACGTTGACCCTATTACATATTTTGTAGATCTTGATGTGCTTAACAATATGCAATTTAAATTTCAAAATTTTAGGGTAGGTAGATCTGGAGGTGCTGATCACTTTTATCCGGCCAGAATTTTGATATCTGTAACCGTTTTTGAGTTATTTGCAAAAAACTGATATTTACCCCTATGTTCTATTTTTAGCCACGGCGGCCATGTTTTTTTAAAAATCAAAAATCCGAACGATAGTTTTGTAGGCCATACCCTAAAGATCAACTACACCAAGTTTGGTTTCAATTGGACTTATGGTGTCAGAGGAGTTAACGTTTGAAAAAGTTTACGGACGGACGGACGGACGACGGACGCCAAGTGACGCCAATAGCTCACCTTCGGTCAGGTGAGCTAAAAATGTCATTTTAGGGACCGTTACCCCTATAAGGGGTCATCTGACAACTTCGATCCTATGGAGACTTTTGTATAGCCAAATGAACTAAACATTTAAGCAAGCAACAGCTTTTCTCTATCTGCTATAGTTTTCATTCTAATAGGCCAAAAACATGAAAAAAACGTCATTTTACGGGGTGTTACCACTATTAGGGGTCACTTTCCTTCAGTTTTGCATGATTCTTAGGTGGAGTGCTACTTAAAAAGTTTACGGACGACGGACGGACGACGGACGCCAAGTGCACACAATAGCTCACCTGACCCGAAACGTTATTTTATTTTGTAACCCCTATAATATATTTTTGAAGCAGTAGCGTGGCATCAGATTTCATCTATCTCTTATACTTTTTGATTTACAAGCCAAAAACAGTAGTCTGACCCCCCCCCCCTAGTCTATTTTTAGTAACGGCGGCCATGTTGCTTGGACGGCGGTCACCATTTGTGCAATCTTGGTAGAGGACATCCCATAGATGAAGTGTGCAAAGTTTCAAAGCAATCCCTTCAGTCGCTTCGGAGGAGAAGATTTTCAAAGAAAAGTTAACGACGACGGACGACAACGACGACGGACGACGACGACGGACGCCAAGTGATGGCAATAGCTCACCTGGACGGTCCAGGTGAGCTAAAAAGGAGGGACCCCCAAAATCAATCCCATTCGTCCTTGTATGGTAAGGAACATCACTGTCAAATTTCATAGCAATCGGATAACTAGAACTAAAGTTATTGTGGAAACAAACAAAAAAGAAGTATTTTTGGCCCCTAATTTCTAAACGAAAAATGGGGGGACACCCAAAATCAATCCCATTCATCCTTTTATGGTAAGGAACATCATTGTCAAGTTTCATATCAATCGGATAACTGGAACTAAAGTTCTTGTGGAAACACTAGAAAGTTAAACGACGACGACGACAACGACAGCATCATACCATAATACGTCCGCAATTTTTTTGCGATCCTATAAAACTTTGAAAAAAAAAACATTTTTCACCTTTAAAAGGACATAGCCCCAGAAAGTGTCATCTTACAACTTCCACCTTTGGAGACCTTTGTAAAACTCTGTGAGCTGATGGATTTAGCCAACATCTTTTATTCTGCAGTCAAAAAATATCTGAAAATTTTGATCCAATGGAAACTTTAGTAGGATTTATTGAGCTGCAGGTTTAAGCAAGCAACAGCTACTCTCTATCTGAAATTCATTCTATAGTGCAACAAGAATATGTCCAAAAGATATAATGCCCCATCTCCCAATTTGGGACAGACAGACGAATGGACGGAGGTATGACCAGACCCGAACACTATAGCCCCTTTATGCTTTGTTAGATAATCAAAGCGCTAAAGCGTTAAAAGGCAGAGCTAAATCTAAGCACTAAAATAAAGAATAAACTTGAAACATAGCACATAATTCTTATACATTTGTTAAGAAATCTGTAATTAGGCTCCGCCCACTTGATCAAAGGTCAAAGGTAAACAATGCTTAAGTAAATATTAACGTGTATTGATATACGATATGTAGTGTACATTTATGATGTATTTATGTTGGGGCATAAAGATGTACCTCTCATTTTAGACAATCTGTATACAATTTAAAATACATTAAAACAATGAAAATTCACAATTTATGTTGAATAGATCCTGTGGTAGGAATAGTGGCTGACCGATTTACGAAAAAAACGCGAAAATCAGATAGCTATATGACTCTATAAGGCTCTGCCTAATAACCACTATTTTTAACGGTATGTCTTTTTACCACAGGCCACCACAGGCTACCACATGCCACCACAGGCCACCACATGCCTACCACAGGCCACATTTTTAAAGCATTTTATGACATTGTATGATATGTTTTATTGTAATAAAGTGTTTTTGTAGCATATTTTGCATGTTTTTACCATGTTTGGTCCAAAGCAACCAACTACAGACAGTGGGCGTCTACCATGGGCCTGATTAGTATACCATAATCATACCACAGGCCACCTTTTTATAACAAATTATGATATTGTATGATATATTTTATTGTATTAAAGTGTTTTGAAGCATGTTTTACATGTTTTTGTCATGTTTTGTCCAAAAATACAAACGTTTTCTACGGCATTAGGTGTCTACCACAGGCCTGATTAGTATACCACAGGCCACCTTTTTTAAAGAAATTATGACATTTTATGATATATATTAAAGAGTTTTTGAAGCATATTTCACTTGTCTTTACTATGTGCAGATGCTCAGCAGACTTAAATATGTCCTGATCATTTTCTCTTCTGACATAGGTGATCAAACTGTATTTGATAAGGAGGTACAAAACAGGATATAAGAAGTGTCAAATTTTCCTATTTTTTTATTACATATTTCTAATAAGACTCATTTTTTATCTTATCATTGGTCTTTTGATCTTTATTAATTAATGTCGATTCACTTATGATGATCATTGATTATGATTACATACTTAATTCAATTAAGATTTATGACAGCTGTGGTGTTGCTGTTAATCACCTGTATTCTGTATAACCCTTTAATTGAATTATTAAAGCAATAAAAAAAACTAAGCCACTCATACAAGTTTAAATACTTGGTAAACAGGAAGTGGTTGAGCTATGAATATAAAATCGCTATACACCATATGGGACTATAGGATAAAGCTGTATACAAAATATCAGACCTCTATCTCATGTAGTTGCTTGGGAAACTTTGACGGAAATTTGGCATTTATGTCCATTATGTGTAAAAACCTAAGTATTCGGTAAACAGGAAGTAAACTACCTAGGACCATAAAATCCGTATACACCATATGGAACTATAGGATAAAGCTGTATACAAAATATCAGACCTCTATCTCATGTAGTTGCTTGGGAAACTTTGACAGAAATTTTGCATTTATGTACATTATGTGTAAAAGCCTAAGTATTCAGTAAACAGGAAGTAAACTACCTAGGAGCCTAAAATCGGTATACACCATATGGCACTATAGGATAAAGCTGTATACAAAATATCAGACCTTTATCTCATGTAGTTGCTTGGGAAACTTTGACGAAAATTTTGCATTTATGTCCATTATGAGAAAAACCTAAGTATTCGGTAAACAGGAAATAGACTACTTAGGGGCATAAAATTGGTATACACCATATGGCACTAAAGGATAAAGCTGTATACAAAATATCAGACCTCTATCTCATGTGTTTACTTAGAAAACTGTGACGGAAGTTTTGTTACGGACGGACGGACGGACGGACAAGGGTAAAACAGTATACACCCCTCTTCTTCGAAGCGGGGGTATAATAATTATGAACATAGAACATAGAACATAGAACATATTTTATTGTCCAATCAAGGGCCCCTGAGGGCAGCATGAGCAACAAATAAACAGATATAAGAAAAAAGATAATGATTGAGTTACATGTAATACATATAGATATCTTACAGACATTACAGAATATAAAACAGAACAATGTAGCGCACATATTCACATATTATATTTAACCAATGGTAAACATGTTAAAGATGGTCATTAATAAATTTTCCAACTGCATTAAGAATTTTAGTATTTTCAGAAATAAGTAAATAGTTAAATTTTTGTTCATCATTAAGATATGTAAAGTTAATAATTTCTTTTCCAATAAATTCAAATAAGGTAAATCTTTGCTGGTGATATTTATGACATTTAATCAAAAAATGAATTTCATCTTCAATTTCACCAGAAGTGCATTTATTACAGTAACGTTCATTTCTATCTATTTTAATATATCTTCCAACTTCAATCATCAATTTATGAGCAGATATTCTGAGTTTACATATGGATTTTCTATATTCAAACTTTGTAATTTCTGATAAATAGTTTTCAAATCCAAAATGTTGTTTTAATTTAAAATATGTACATAATTTTCCTTCTTTTAGACTAGATTTAGTTTTGTACCATAATTTTGTATATATTTCAGCTAGTTTGTTCTTAATAAAAATTCTTAAATTTATATATTCCAAAGTTCTTACTACAGTTATTAATATTTAAAAATTCTAGAACTTTATTTACCATTGAATACCATGATTGTTTGTTGTTTTCATGGAGTGATACACTACAAGAATAAGCATCTTTAAGTAATGGAAAAGTGTTGTCAAGATTTTCTAGTCTATACCAATAACTTATCAAATATTTTAAAATATCAAAATGCAGTGGAAACCTTCCTAATTCAGATAAAACAGCAAAATTAACACTCTTTTTGTGCACTCCAAGTACCCATTTAGAAAATTTGAGGTGAAGTTTCTCACATTGTAAATTTTTAAAAAATTCGTCTGGATTAAATGAATTATTACTAAGTTTTTTAAATGAGACATTGTAGCTGCCCCATACTTCAGAGTTATATAGTAAAATAGGCTTGATAGTATGATCAAAAAGGTGCATACATGTTTTGACAGAAGGTCCTATACCAAGTAGGTCTTTTTTCAATTTATAAAATGCTTTCAATGATTTGTTATACAACTCATTTTTTGACACATTAAAGTTACCGGATGCAGAAAAATGTGTGCCTAAATATTTATAAGACGTTACACACTCAATCTGTAATCAAAATATGAAGTTTTCTCATGAAAATTATTCACCAATTACTTTTATTACTTTAAATTATTTCAAAGAATTCTCCAAATATAAAAGGTAGGTATATTTTTTTAATATCTTCTGGGATTTTTTGTTTTTGTTTTCATTTCTGTTTTCTGGTAGGCCTGTGGTGACCTGTGGTGGACTGTGGTAGCATGTGGTGGCCTGTGGTAAAAAGACGCTCCCATTTTTAAGGGTAATCAGGACAGTTTGAACATTTTAAAAGAAAATCTTAATATATGAACAGCACAAACAACATATTATGAGGACAGTAATTATAGAGTATAGTAAGACCTAGATATGGACACACCTTATTATACTGACACACATTTTTAGTTGAAGATAGCATAGTTTTTTTTCCGTACAAATTTGTTAAATTCAAAAAGGAACAATTTATCCCTATTGTACCTCTCAACTGATATGTTGGTCAACACTTTTAGTTAAATTATAATTAAAGGTCACATGAGATTTGAGGCCACAAGAAAGGGTATAATTGATATTAAACTAAAATCTGCTGTGCTCAAAAACAGAAAAAAAGCAGAACTAAACCATGAAAATGATATCAAAAATTAATAACAAATTATTATATCTAGGTCCTGCCACAGGGACTTGTTCCCCTCTATCAATATTTTTTCGTTTTTTTCGTATTGCACATTGACTCTAACAAAATATTGATAGAGGGGAGCAAGTCCCTGTGGTCCTGCAATGGTTTATTTTTTCCTTCTATTTGCAGGCTGCTGTAAACATACTGAAAAATCAATCTAATTTTAAGCCATTTAAGGTAAACGTATACATGAACCTTAAAGGGCCATAACCCATAAAAAGAGTCATCAGACATATTCAACCCCAAGGAGCTGAAGGTTTAAGCAAGCAACAGCTTTTTCTATCTGCAATAGTGTTCACTATAGCCTAAAACATGAAAAAATGATATTTTAAACTTTTATAGGGCCATTACCCCTTTAAGATTCATCTGACAACTTTTACTCAATGGAGACTCTTGTGAGCTTTTGATGCTGAAGAAAGAAAATTGCATCAGATATAGAGATGCAGTTTTATTTTTTTCTCAGACATTGGGGCCTACAGGGAAGCTAGTATTGCTGGACCTACAAAACCTGTGCCAGACCTATCTTTTTAAGTAACCCTTTTATATTAAAAACAATATATAAATGTTGTACTTAATGCAAACAAAGGGGATCCTATAGTGATTCCTAAAGGTATTGGTAGTCAGCACTGGCCTGTTAGGTTAATGTGACTCTATGTTAAATGTTTCCAGTCATCAGGTCCTGCAAAACAACAGGTCTACAAGGACCTGCATGATTTCTGCCCCTTATGTCTGACAAGGCCGACGATTTGTTTGTAACTCTGTCATATATTCTCTATCCCCTATACAAATACTGTGCAGTGCCCCCACTGTTAATTGAGTCAATCATTGCCTTTGCAATCGTTGTAAAAGGACCTCCCATAGATGAAATGTACAAAGTTTCAAAACAATCCATTAAGGAGTTTCAGAGGAAAAGATTTTCAAAGAAAAGTTTACAACAATGAAGATGACAGATGCCAAGTGATGATAATAGCTATCATGACAGAACCTTCGAATCAGAAGAGCTAACAAGAGGCTCCCAGGAGCCTGAATCGCTCACCTGACATATGTGCCTGAAGTAAAGGTTATAAGGCAAAATCTATTTAACGTTGAAAGGGTCATAAGATTAATAAGGGGGTCATCTGACAATATGGTGGATAAAAGGGGCTGGTCACTTTTGTTCTCAATCAAAATCTAAAAATCTGTCACCCTTTTTTAGTTATTTGCAAAAAAATGCAACCTAATGTTCTATTTTTAGCCACAGCGGCCATGTTTTACAACCATTCAAAAATCCCCACAACAGTTCTATACACCTAATAATAATAAACAATAATACCAAGTTTGGTTCCATTTGGACTTAAAGTGTCAGAGGAGTTAACATTTTCAATATAAGGAAATGCAGTTAAAATGCTCAATTTTGACGTTCCAAGGGCAATAACTCCTCAAAGGAAAGGTCCTACAACGTTGACCCTGTTACAAATTTTGTAGATCTTGATGCGCTTAACAATATGCAATTTAAATTTCTCAAATATCTAGTATAGTTTTCAAGATATTGAGCTAAACAGGTGCAAAATTTGCAAAAAATCCACAAAAAGGGCAATAACTCCTACATGGGTTGTTGGATTTTCTTCAAAATTTCAGAGCTGGTAGATCTTGAGGTGCTGATCACTTTTGTTCCAATCAAAATTTTGAAATCTGTCACCGTTTTAGAGTTATTTGCAAAAAACTGCCATTTACCCCTATGTTCTATTTTTAGCCACAGCGGCCATGTTTTATGACCAATCAAAAATCCCCACATCAGTTCTATACACTTAATGCTAATAAACAACTATACCAAGTTTGATTCCATTTGGACTTAAAGTGTCAGAGGAGTTAACGTTTTCAATGTAATGAGGAAATGCTGTTAAAATGCTAAATTTTGACGTTCTAAGGGCAATAACTCCTAAAAGGAAAGGTCCTACAACGTTGACCCTGTTACATATTTTGTAGATCTTGATGTGTTTAACAATATGCAATTTAAATTTCTCAAATATCTAGTATAGTTTTCAAGATATTGAGCTAAACAGGTCCAAAATTTGCAAAAAATCCACAAAAAGGGCAATAACTCCTACATTGGTCGTTGGATTTTCTTCAAAATTTCAGGGTAGGTAGATCTTGAGGTGCTGATCACTTTTACCCTATGCCAGAATTTTGATATCTGTAGCCGTTTTTGAGTTATTTGCAAAAAACTGCATTTTACCCCTATGTTCTATTTTTAGCCATGCGGCCATGTTTTACGACGAATCAAAAATCCCCACATCAGTTTTAAGCACCGAATGCTAATGAACAACCATACCAAGTTTGGTTGCAATTGGACTTATGGTGTCAGAGGAGTTAACGTTTGAAAAAGTTTACGGACGACGGACGACGGACGGACGACGGACACCAAGTGATGACAATAGCTCACATGACCCTTCGGGTCAGGTGAGCTAAAAAGGGATATAAATCTATTCAAATAATTAAGGAAATTGCACTTTTTTGTACACTTCTTTGACACTTGAGATCATCCCCCTAACTTCTTATTTTCTTATCATTTATTGCTAACAAAGGAAACAATTTTAAATTTTCATATAAAACATTTCTTAAAAACGAAAGAATATGGAATATGTGCCAGAAAGACACGATCCACATATTGAAATGATTTTGATAACTGTACAAAAGCAAAATTTCACTGCGTATGAAGCGCTTTTCTGGATTAACCTTCATCAGACACACTAGGAGTAAAAAACTTGATAAAACAAAACCAGAAGCCAACCCCCCCCCCAAAAAAAAAAAAAAATTACAACAATGACCAAACTGATAAATTTATCTAATTTAAAAGAAATAGCCAAATGTTGTCAAATTTTGGAAATATGTAAACTGTGTCTTTCCAACACATATTCCAGTACTCGATATATATAAGAGCATACAACTGAAGCATGCATGTATGAAATGTAGTCATATTCAACCACAGGTCTAGCATATCCCCATGAGAAAAAAACCCTCAAATTAGGTCATACAGATACAGATATTTACTATGGACCACTTCAAAACAACTAATGAAAACTGATAAATAATTATATTTTCTTAGGTACATTTGCTATAATGGGTTTAGGTCTTGTTTTAAACAGGAGTCTCTTTCTAATAATTGCTGTGACTGTATAAGATGTATCGTTCGTGTCATCTGATTCTTCACTGAGTTTGTTCTTCACTAAAACTGCAAATGGTTTCTCCATGTTGACCACTTTCCCATATAAAATATGATGTCCAATAATTAACACAGGAACATCCTGTAAAACAAGTGTTTAATATTTAGTAAAATTTTCATCAATTATAAAATAAAATATTTCAAATGAGGTATAACTGAATGAAGTTCTACAGATACTCACTCACTCAGTCAGAAAATTATTTATTAAATATATTTTCATGCAATTTTGACCTTCAACTTATGCTGAGTTCTTTTGTCCTAAAATGATTGGTACTGCTACATCTTTTTTAGAAAAAAAAATTGACTTACATTCTGTAGCTAACTAAATTATCATTATTTGTGAAGGTAGCATTCAAAATACCAATGAAAAGAACCAAGTCTTTGTCATGTTTTATTCTATATGAACTCATAGATTCATTATTAGATAATGTCTTTGGCTGAAAACAGAAATCAGCACATATTGTAGATACATTGTACATGTATTAAAAAATCCCAAATATGATGAGAGTGATTTAAGGCTTTTTTCTTCATGTTCTAAAAATCCACTATTACCTTTTTCGTAAAATGTAAATCTCCAATGAATTTACCCCCTAAAGGTACTGAATGTCTTGTTTCTAAGTCGCCTTGAAGGTCAATCATACCCCATTCTTCCACATCTTTCTGTTCATTGGGGCTAAACAAACAATATAAAATTGATTAAATATCAATAACAAAAATATCAACAAGTTATTTAAGCAACAACAAAAAATATACAAAAGTTACATTTTGAACCTTTTGGCTCCCAAGTTCTAAACAGCTGAAAAGGGAGGATACTGGAAAAAAACTAATCCTTTATTTTGTATGATCTTGTAGACCTCTATTTGACAAAAATAAGCTTGTAAAAATTCAAAACTGGACTAGCAATAAAACAAATGGCTCCCAGGAGCCTGAACCACTCACATTTTAAATGACTTACATGAATGACGGAATAAAAATGAACTGAACATCTTTTTGCAAGTTTTCATTTGCCCCGCCATAGACACAGAAAATAATAACTTTATTTAACCATTAATGTGCATTAATTCTTATAAGGAGTCTGTGACAGCTTCAACCCAATGGAGACTTGAGCTGAAATTCAAGTAAGAAATAGCCTTTTTCTCTCTGCAATAATTTATACATAAGACATAATTTATTAGCAAAACACATTTACAATAAATGGTCATTGCTAACATATTTAAGAACTAAAAGCTACAAATAGAATGGTTTGGAGTGACAGAGGGAAGATTGAGATAAATCTTATTACAAGACATAATCATATCACTATTATCATAATTATACAGTGTTGAAAATATTCAATGCAATATTTAGATGTGGTCACTATCCGAAGTCTTGGTCTCAAAGTTTTATATGCCCTCTGTACAAATCTGAAGATCCCAACAAACCTGAAAATTATAGAGGAATAGCAATCAATAATAGTATTGGCAAACTGTTTAACATTATTTTAAACACCAGACTTGATAATTTTTTGTCTGAAAACGGGATTATACATCAAACTCAAATTGGGTTCTCTAAGAATTCCAGGACTTCGAATCATGTACATGTCTTTGTTCTAAAATGCATTATTGATAAATATTTAAATTGTGGTAGCAAAAAAGTATATACATGTTTTGTGGACTTTCGTAAAGCCTTTGACAAAGTGCTTCATGTTGGTATCATGTTAAAACTGTTAGAGGGAAATATTGATGGTTTTTTCTATAGAATTCTAAATAGTATGTATAACAATGACAGACTTTGTGTGAGGGTAGATAATAAAATAACTGATTTTTTTAGCTCCAAAGTTGGAGTCCGTCAAGGGGATGTTTTAAGTCCTAACCTGTTTAAATTTTTCATAAACGATTTGCCCAAAGCTTTAGAGGACAACTGTGACTGTTTACAATTAAATAATAAATGTATACCTTGCCTTCTCTATGCGGATGATCTGGTGTTATTTTCAGATAATAAAAAGGGGTTACAAACCCAACTTAATATTTTATACCAATACTGTAATGACTGGTGTCTTGAAATAAACACAAAGAAAACACAAATTATAATCTTTAATAAAAATGGGAGACTACTGTCAGATGAATTTAATATAGGTGCAAACAGAATAGAATGTGTGAAATTCTATAAATACTTAGGATTAGTTCTTACTAATACTGGAAAATTTAATGCTGCTAAAAAAAATCTATATGATAAAGGACTAAAGGCCTCTTTTAAATTTTACAAAAACATTAAATCATGTTCTCCATCAATTAAGACCTTACTTCATATATTCGATCACACCATCAAACCAATAGCTTTATATGGCTGTGAAATATGGGGTATGTTAAATTTGACTCCAAAAAGAAGAGCCATGCATCTTTTTGAAATTTTCAAAGATTGGGAACCTGATAAATTAAATCTTAAATTTTGCAAGTACATTCTTGGTGTCTCAAAAAATTGCACAAATATTGGAGTTATATCAGAGCTAGGTAGATTTCCTTTATATATTAACATAGTAATTCAAATATTTATGTATTGGCACCGCCTTGAAAACTCCCCCACTGATCTCTTAAGTGATGCTTATATTGAAAGCTCCTCTGATAAAGCTATGGCTAATCAATCATGGTATGCAAATATTAAGTTTTTTAGCGAAAAACTTGGACTAAATTTAGCACTTTGTAAAAAACTCAGTAAGAATAAATTCAAAATTTTACTTAAAAAAAATATCAAAACTGATTTTTTAACATATTGGAGCCATCAAAGAGACTTACTAAAAAGAGATGATCACAGTAAATTAAGCAACTACTTTAAATTTAAATATGCTTTCACTTTTGAAGATTACCTCAATATTAAGAACAGAGATAAGAGAGTAATTTTAACTAGATTTAGAATAAGCAATCACTGTCTCCGCATAGAGAGAGGCCGTTATGAGCGAAAAATTGATGAACATGGGAAAAGTATAACACTGCCAAGATCAGAGAGAACATGCCAGTTTTGCTCAATGAACTCGGTTGAAGACGAAGAACATTTTTTATTTAAATGTACCCTTTATAATAATCAAAGAAAAACCTTTCTGGATGAACTATTAAAAAAATACCCATATTTATCCCAAATATCTGATAGCAATCTGCTTATTTGGTTCATGTCGAACGATAGCCTTCATTTTAACTCTATATTATGTGAATTGCTATCCTCATTTTATGCATTGAGAGCTAAATATTTGCTTAAGTGAAACTTATATATAAAAAAAAAACCAAAACAAAACTTAGTTGTCACCAGTTCTTTGTCGCATTTTTTATACATGAATTGTTTTCTCTTCTCTTGGCAATTAGAGTTATCCCTCTTTCCATATAGATATACAATTTAGTAAATACCTATTATTAGAAAAGATCATAATTCGTGTAGAGTTATCCCTCTTTGTCCTGACTGACTCACATTATTGTTCTTCAATATTTATTTGTTTTTATGTCCAATCAACATAATCATTGTAAAATATGTCTTGTTTGTATACATGTATTGATTTATATGCCCTCAATGGGCCCCTCTAATTGGGCTGAATAAATAATTTGAATTTGAATTTGAATTTGTTGTAGAAGAATTAAAGAAATTCAATTAATTATCCCCTTTTTTTAAGTTTGATTTGCCTACTTTGTAGACATTCTTGTATAAAGTTAGCAGTAAGTTTTAGTATGGTAGGGGATTTGCCTTTCAATAATTTAAAAATAATACAATTTGTTTTTATAAAGTTATTAATTTTTGTTATGTATAAGAGTATTCTATAGTATTAAGCATGTTTAGTATAGCAATAAAATTGTTTCTAATGTTGTATATGTTGCAATTAATAAGAAAATGTATTTCATCTTCTATTTCTCCATTATCACAACAGAGACATAATCTGTTTAGGTATGTTTTGATATCGTCCTCTTTCTATAGCTGTAAATTCATGAGCACTTATATTCTATTGGCTAAACCATGAAAAATGGTACATTGATTTTTTTTATTTGAAGGGCCACAACCACTTAAAGGAATAATCTTGACTTTTAGTGCTTTTGATGCTGAAGAATGAAGGTAGAGAAACACAGTTGCTTGCTTAATCCTTCAGCTCATTTAGCTCGATAAGTCTCCATGCATTGGATAGAACTTGTAATATTCATATTTCATTCAATCTACAGATAACAGATTGAAAAAGGATTACTTACTTACTTACTCTTTGTTGCATCTATGTTATTCATACTAGAGTAGATATCCAGACATGTCAACTTTCATTTGTTTAATAATTTATTTAATCCTAAGCTTTAGCAGTGGATCGTTTATGGTACTTTTACTTATCGACCGACCCCTTAGTCCCTTAAAATATCACAGAACCCAATGAACTAGGAATCCACAGCTATATCTGATGTCAAACTTACATTTTCACAAAGATCTGCACCATTATAAATTTTGATTTCCCGCGAATTGAAAGTGAAAGTAAAAGTAAACAAACCGAATCGAACCGAATAACACTCGGTATTTTCCGCAATTATCTGTATCTGTATCTGTATTGAGGCTTGTTTAGGGTATATTGGGATATGGGATATTCACACAATTTTTTCATGGGATACGGGATATTTGAGGCAAAACTTACTGGGATATGGGATATTTAAGTCCATTTTATTTACAGGGATATGGGATACTGGAAAAACACTTTTTGGGATATGGGATATTTGATGAAAAATTTACGGGGATATGGGATATTGGTACCCCCCCCCTAAACAAGCCCCTGTATTGGTATGAATGTCTAGTATATAATCAAACAATGTTAATAGACCATGTATCTGTATTGGTACGTGTAGAATTCTATTACTTTAAGGCTTTTATACACGGTGGAGAAGATCGCCGTTGTTATGGGCGGTCCGTTCTTGTAGAGCGGTCTTAAATGCCTCTACAGAACCTGCATGCACAACTTTATCTGGTAGTTGGTTCCAGTGAATAGTTGTTTCCACAAAAAAATGAATGTTTGTACTGTGGTTTGTTGCTATTTGGAACTTTCAGTCATCTGGTATTATTAATGACTTGACGTTCGATTATATTGTCAGTTTCACAGTTTGAGTAAGTTTTGGCTTTGATTGTTCGTTTCTGTCTTGCTGGTGTGACAAAATTGTCGGCTGGTAGAGCCGGCACCAGACCCTCAACCACCTTGTAAATCAGGATAAGACGGAGGCTGTGTCTTCTTTCCTCTAGCGTCTCCATTTCAAGCTGGCGTCTCATATTAGTTATGGACCCTGTTTCCCGACTCCTGTAGTTTTTCTTTATGAATCGTATGCCTCTGTTTTGGATACGTTCTAGTTTGTCAATATCCCCTTTCATATATGGGTTCCAGATTGTTGCGCCATATTCCATGGTTGATCTTACAAGGGATATATATGCTACTTTCCTACATGCTTCTGGTACATTCCTCAAGTTCCTCCGAAGAAAGCCCAAGGTGGCGTTGGCTTTCTTGCTGATGTTATTTATGTGGAAGCCCCATTTTAGATCGTTTGAGATTTGGAGTCCTAAGTAGGGGTTCACTTGTACTTCTTGTAGGATGTGTTTATTAAGCGTGTAGAATTTGTCTGCTTTTTTGTTTATGGATAGAACATAGCACTTTTTGGCGTTGAATCGCATTCCCCATTTGTCAGCCCAGATTTCTAGTTGTTCCAAATCTGTTTGTAGCTTTTGTTGGTCTTGGCTATTTTTAATTGTTCTGTATAGTAGACAGTCGTCAGCAAATAGTCTTACTGATGATGTTACACTGTCTGGTAGGTCATTGATGTGGCAAAGGAATAGGATTGGTCCTAAGACTGCCCTGGGGGACCCCAGAGTCAACTGTTGTTTCGCCAGATGATTCGCCTTCCACGATGGTTCTCATTGATCTTGCAGTTAGGAAGTTCTTAAATGGTAAAAGGTGGAAAATTTTAATTTACGCTGACGTAAACAACTGATTACAATGTAAGGTAAATAAGTATATTAATATGAAATAAATAATCAAAACCAAAGCATAAAATTATGAAGAATTTATTTTTACATTTTAAAAATTAATCATTTTTTTTTAAAAATAACCATGCTCATCCTACGGTCCGAGGTTAAAAGCTTAATAGAGCTTATGTTTACTGTTATAAATGTACCGAATTCAAATAAAGTTTTCGTATTCGTCTCATTAATATAGTTTAACAGGTGGTTAGTAAAATATCTAAATAATTTGATTTACATCTATAGCATCTTGCGTTGGTCATTTTAAATTATACGGTTCGTAATCTGCAGACCGGCATCTAGAGGGCTTTATATCCTGGCATGTATATGAAAAACTGAACGGTCCTACCCCCACCATTGCTTGATGTAATGCTAACAAGAATAAAAAAAAATTGTATGAAATCATTGAACTTTTCAAATGGCATAAGTGTAAGTGTAATAAGTGTGCCATATTGTCACAACATAATAAGCACAATACTTAAAAAAACAGCAAAAAAAAAAAAAAATACAATATAGAAGTTTCAGAACACCAGAAAGATAAAGAGGGTGCAGATTTATCAATGAAAATTGAAGATCAAAATGTAAATGATTTTTTTTACAACTTTTGAAAGCAACTTATCAAGTATTATTGATGAACATGATCCGATGAAAACCATGTACAAAAAGCCAAATCAATAACCTTATATGAAAAGGGAGCTGCGAACAGCAATTTATGAGAAAAAATGTATCACTCTAAATTTGTGAAAAGAGAAATCCAAAATCATTGGAACAATATAGAATTTGAAGAAATTTAGTAAAAAACTCAAACGAAAGAAAGAAAAAATAAGTGCTTTATTGGAAGATGTACTGCACAAGTGATGTACTGGTGGCTGTACAGGCAAAAATTTTTTGGCAAACCATTCAGCCATATGATGATTAAAATCTGATACCAAGATTATTTTAAAAGAACAGTTCTTTATTGCAATTGCGATCAATCAAATTTAAGTAAATTTTCAACTTTAATGCGGCGGCGGGGAACATTGGCTACGTGTATCAATTTTGTTTTGATAAAGAAAAACAATCTAGTCTGCCAAAAAAATAATCAGAAGTCTTTTATGAGCAACAGTTTTAATTTTCAACACACTAGTGAAGAAAAAGAAGTTAATACGTTTGATGTTAAAAAGGCTGCAGGTGTTGACAAACTGTTTGTTAAATCGATAAAACATTGTAAACCATTTTTTCGAAGATTTTAGAAGGAATGGGAGAATACTGACAGCTAGGTCTGTAATTATTTTGCAGGAAAGGATCGCTCTTCTTAAAAATTGGTGTGACGTGTGCCTAATTCAGCCTATCTGGAAAAGAACAATTGTCAATAGACAAATTTATCAAATAAGTAGTGCTGGCAGAGCAACTTTGAAAATATTTTTGATAATTTTTTATGTGAATTCAGTAAAGGTTACGGCTGTCAAACCACACTCTTAAAACTTTTAGAAGACTGGAAACTACGGTAGCTTTAGAACAAAATAAATATTTGGCTGCAATACTTATGGATCTTAATTTCAAAAGCGCTTGACTGTCTTCCCCATGATATATTGCTCTGCAAACTGTCCTTGAGCTTAGTCATACGGCCTGTCTGGTGGATCCTGTAATCATATTGTCTTTTCGTACCTCAGGGGAGTCTGATCCATACATTAGAAATCAAAATTTGATTGAAACATTTTAAAGGATCAAGTTCACACCGTGTTTACCACTTGATTGAAGATTTCAATTTAATTATTTTGAAAAATAAAATCAAATAGTATAAGAACCAACAAGAAATGATAGAATACTTAGACTTGGTTATTATTACGAACTAGCCAGCAATAATAGATCAAATAGAAACTATACCACCACATTATTGGAAACATTCAAAAGCACATTACATAAAAGATAAATAACAAACTGACATACCACAAAAAAAATGAAATGGCAAAATGAAAATCTGTCATGAGTGAACAACAGCCTCGAAAGACAATATGAGAAAGTACAATAAAAATATCGAAAGTTTAAATCAAAAGGTAAAAAAATACCAGAATCGCTGAAAAAAATAATTTATGATATTCAGGAGGAAAACAGAGATGCCGATTGGAAGTATATTGAAAATATTTAATGGGGAATACCTATTGACGACCATGTTACTAAAACTTCAAAAATGATTAAAAAAAAAAATATGTTTTCCTTCATTAAAATCCCATAATCAGAAAACTCAAACATTCCCCCACTAAGAAAAGAATGGTGTCCTAACTTTAGACCCAAAATCAAAAGCAAATGCACTTAATTTACAGTGTCAGAATGCTTTTAGTACTGTAACAGATGACTCTATATTCTAGAGAAGGGGCATCATATATATCAACAAATGTCAGACATACAAATTACAGAAGCTGGTATTACAAAGCTCAACAATAATATAAATATTCACCCCGTTCCTGTGAAACACAGTTAATATCTTTTATTCAAGATCTATCAAAAGCATCTAACAACAACATACATACACACATACATTAGAAATCAAAATTTGATTTTAACATATACTAGTAATCATGGACTTTGCGAAGGCTTTTGATAAAGTTTCACATCGCCATCTCCTCTACAAAATCAGTCACTATGGAATAAACTTTAATGCATACAGCTGGATATAAGATTTTTTTTAAGACACAGTAGAGAAAATGTAGTGCTTGAGGAAATAACATTCCTGTTTTTAAAATATGGCGACCCTCAAGGCACAGTACTTGTCACAGTTTTATTTTTACTTTATATCAACGACCTCGGAGAATACATGACATACAGTAAATAAAGATTATTTACTGACGACAATATGATTCATAAAGAAATTAAAACACCTGATGACTGTCAAAAATTACAAGAAGATCTCGAAGCGGCTGGTAAGTGGGAAAAAGACTGCATGGTTGGTGCAATTTCAACCTCACATATTGATAACATGACAGCAAAAGAAAACCAATCTTTATGCTTTATTCGAAGAAATTTCAAAATCTCATACGAAAAATAAAGATAACATCAAAACTACCGAACTGAGGTGATCAATCTCATATATCCAAGAAGGAAAGACAAAACAAGGCAACTGAAGATCGCAATGATCGAAAAAAGTAAAAATTCATGCATACAAAGCTCTTGTCCGGCCAAAATTGGAATATTGTTCAAGTATTTGGGATCCACATCAAAAACAACAAATTAACCAGGTCGAAAAAAGTCCAACGCAGATCGCATCCCCTTTAAGTCGGACGCCTTAGATACAGATTAGTTCTCTTCTATGAAATTGTACATCACCTAAATCAAAAGAATCGCTTCAAACTCCAAAGAAACCTGGTGTTGTAAACAATTTTGAATTTAAAAGTCGGAAATTTCAGCGACAAAAATATTAGAAATTTTATGGTAAATTTAATCATGTCAGACAAGTCTAAATATTTAATTACTTAATACTAACATAAGATATCTAAAATGGAAATTCCGTTAATCTATTGTTCAATAAAATGACACATTCATCAAATGTAACCAAAGTCTAGGTCCTTTCGACATTTAAATTGAGTTGTAATACACATTCATTTGGAAAGAAAAAAAAGACATTTAAGTTTGGTGAATAAACTTGTACCAGGAAATATGTAATTAAAACATACATGTCTTAATGATTCATTGTCTATTGCTAGTTACATATGCTTGTATCCTGCACTTAACCCTGGCTGATGCATAACCACATTTCTTTGCTTTCTGTTCGTACATTTTTCTGCTTGATTAACTTGTTATGCCGTCAGCTGCCGTGTTTGCTAAGTCGATTATAAAACACATATTAATGGATTAGTATAATAGCGACATGCACAACTCTTTTGACCGCCCATTGCAGACTCCGACGATCTCTAGGACTGCCATCGTATGTCTGTCTGATTCTTTGATATGTCTGGCGACTCAATGACAGTTCTATTTCACTCTACTGTATTAACTATGCTGGTCAGAATATCAGCTCAGCACCTTAATAGAAAATGCTTATATAAAACGTGGAATACTTTGTACATGACAAAACTGACATTCCTAAAAAAATCGACGATGGAAAAAACAACCAACACCTTCAAAGTGCAGGTAAAACATAGAAATATGAAATAAAAATAAGATATTCAAAAGAAACAGGAAAAACCAAGTACTTTAAATCATGATAAATATAGCATAGCCACTTATAAGTTATTTAAAAAATATATATTTGATACTAAACTTGTTTTCTTAAACACCCAATTGGGTATGTCGAATTATAATGCATCCACAACCAGCAGGAAGTAGTTGATGGAAGTTGTTACTTGGCTGATAATTATAAATGGAAGGATTAAGGAGTTAATAAAAAGGTCCGTGTAAGTATAAGTTGATATTAAAATAAGATTTTCTGGGATAATGCGTACGCTATATAAAACTATAGTTAACGATAATAATCCATCGGTTAAAAGTTCTAAATTTGTGTTTTATTTCAATTTCCATCAACGTTACAGGTCTACTGAAGAGAGCTGGTAATGCTTACTAATCCAAAGATCCTGAGTTAACTCTCGTTTCGACTTGAGCCATGTTAAGATGGAAATGTGGTTGATTTATGTGTTGTTTTTTGTCTATTATGTTTGTTTCTGTGATGGTTTGTGTCTACCGATTTAATCTTTGCCTTTTCGGAGTAAAACATTGATGATTCGATTAATCCATTGGTAAACCTTTGCTGCACACATTATAACTAAACACCAATATGGTTATGATATACCACCCAAATGAAAAATAAACTAGAACTGCTGAGTTTATATTTAAAAAAAATATAACATCAATTTCAAATTGCGTTTTCTCTATACAAACATAGAAGATACGTGCTTGTCAAAGATTGAAGACCAAAATAAACTGAAAGTGATTCAAAAGTATGCCAAATGCATACAAAGAGCAAAAACAAATTAAATAGTCATTAGTTAGGAAAAATTTTGTACTATTGCTTACTTTGGACATCGATTGAAAGTGAAAAATCTTTTTTTTTAAGTTCGGAACTTTCAGCATGTTTAATATCTCGGTTAATTCCGATACTCCGACTTGCCAATAACAAATTAGCGTTGCATGCCAATCAGTAAGGACAACAAATTGATGCAAGGTTTTAGGTAAAAAGCAAGGTGGTGTGAAATCTTTTCATAAACCAATATATGCAAAATCACATGAATAAAAAAACCATTTACCCTTGTTACTGAAATTGTCATGGATGCCATATTCATAAGAATTGATGGTAACCTTTATACTTTCAGGACATATCTATTTCTGACTACGGTTATTTGGTTTAAGATAGTACAATGGTAAAAAATCGGTAGGATTTTGTCATAAGAAGTATCTAAGTGCATATGTTTGAAAAATAAAATAAAAAGAATAGGTCACCGTGCTTAATTTTTGTAGAAAATTGACCAAAAACAGTTCAAATTTGGCTATTTTTATTTTTCATACGACCGGAAAAAAATTTGCGGACGTATAATGGTATGATGCTGTCGTCGTCTGCGTCCTCGTCTGCATGCGTCTTCTGCGTTTTTGTCTGTTAACTTTAGTGTTCCCACAATAACTTAAGTTGTAATTATCCGATTGCTTTGAAATTTTATAATGATGTTCCTTACTATAAAAGGATGGATTGGATTGATTTTGGGTATCCCCCCTTTTTTCGTTTAGAAATTAGTTGCCAAATTGGGGCAAAAAATGCTACTTTTTTGTTTGTTCCCACAATAACTTTTGTTCTGGTTAAACAAATGGTGTGAAATTTTACAATAATGTTTCATACTGTTAAAAGATGAATGGGAATGATTTTGGGGGTCCCCCCTTTATTTATTAAGAAATTAGGGGCCCAAAAGGGGCAAAAATTCAAATATTTTATTTGTTACCACAACAACTTTAATTACTTAG
This sequence comes from Arcuatula senhousia, assembly GCA_963971305.1. NCBI lineage: Eukaryota > Metazoa > Mollusca > Bivalvia > Mytilida > Mytilidae > Arcuatula > Arcuatula senhousia. The sequence continues at coordinate 8,540,339 of OZ020306.1, forward strand.
GTTCTGATTGGCCAATTGCTATGAAATTTGACAATGATATATGCTTTACAATTAAATTATCTTTTGGATTGACTTTTGGGTTCCTTGTTTTTCATTTCGAAATAAGGGGCCTAAAAAGGGGCAAAAAATGCAACTTTGTTATTTATGGTCCTATTTTGAATTTTTAAGTTAAGTCTTGTCAAGTCACATGGAAAACTTATTCCAAATTTTATTCTTCTTTGTTGATTCTTTTCATCCGTTTACGACAAAAAAAAAACAACCCCAACCATAAACAAGAATAAAAAAATCTTTTCTTTATCATGAAGCTCGCTTTAAGAAATGACATATTGCTTTTTGCCACTTGTTGATCATTTTGCATAGAAATAGAATTTCAGATTAAAAATTATCAAGATAAGTGTAAGACAGAATTTCAAAATTATGAAAACTATTGAATACTAGGTAGTTTAAGGCTCTTTAGACACTTGTCTTTACACAAAATTAAGATTTGTTATGGCTAGCCGTTTTTATATTCATTCTATATTAAGATATCTCATATTTCTTTAATATATTGAAGTATAGGTTTAAAAGAAACTTCGTATCCTAATTACCGATTATTTGGTAAAGACTCTTTACTCTAAAGAGGAAGTATCTATACGCGTACTTATAAAACATAACTTTAAATTTAGTCATGTGCTTAACGAAGAAATTTAAAAATTTTACGGATGATTTAGATGCAGACAGACGTGAGTATCCTGCTACATTATGACTCGTCAGTATAAATAGTGTTTGATGTCCTGTTGGCGATATTGCGGCCTGCCAAAACATCAGGATAGAAGAAAATGAAATGTGGAATAAATGTACGCGACACAACCTACAATATAAACGTAAATTTAAAACATCCACAATGGAAAACAGCCAGCAGCCTTCAATGTGATGTCAGTATGAATAAATCGCATTTGGTATTTTACGCCATTGCGATGAACAATGAAGTGATGATGAGTAATGAAAAATGGGGCCACAGGAAATGGGGAAGGTGGGTAGGGGCGAAAAATTAAGCCTATGTGTTGCACTACTTTGCGGTTCACAAAGGGATCTTTTACACGCATGAAGCGTGGCCCTTTCCACACACGTTGGCCCACAATGGTTGCGGTCAGGTTTTCCGCATTATAGCCCGACGACCCCGGTATTCATTATGACAGGGCTGTCCCATTCAACTACCTGGGGCACACATCCTAGTCGCTTCATGGGCTAAGCGGCCTGACCCGATGTCGAGTTTCTGTGTGCTCTTTAGTGGACTTTTACCAACAAGCTTAGCGCTGCATGCTGCGGGCCTATCCGTCTCACGTGCCCCGCACGGTATAAATCGCATTTGGAAGAAAAAAATAAAGTACTTTTCTGAGATATTCTTTACTAGTCCTTAATAATACTATTTATGGTAATAAAGAGAATATAAATCCTTTTTGAAAATGATTTACAATATTGCATTATTTTACCTAGAGATCGTAAAAAAAATCTCATTTTCATGACCTGAATTAAAGATTAAAACTAAGAGATGTTTTGACCAGACATTCAAAACTTGTATTTCAAGTTAGTTTTAATATCCCATGTCCCTGTAAATTTTTCATCAAATATCCAATATCCCTTAAAATGAAAAGGATAAAAATATCCAATATCCCATTGAGTTTTGCCTCAAATATCCCGTATCCCATGAACAAATAGGTGAATATCCCATATCCCTATATCCCCTAAACAAGCTTATTGCTTACTTTGACCATTGGTTAAAAGAAATTAAAGTTTAAGATAAGAATTTCCTAATTTTATTGCAATAAAGAAAACATAGAAAAATAGCTTTGGACTCTCTGCATACTGATGGGGCTTGTTTAGGGGGGGGGGGGGGGGTACCAATATCCCATATCCCCATAAATTTTTCATCAAATATCCTGTATCCCAAAAAATGTTTTTCCTGTATCCCATATCCCTGTAAATAAAATTGACAAAAATATCCCATATCCCAATAAGTTTGGCCTCAAATATCCCGTATCCCACTAAGAAAATGTGTGGATATCCCATATCCCAATATACCCTTAACAAACCTCACTGATATCTTCGTAGCCGTTTTTAGGGACCGACCTTCTAACTTGAAAGGAGGGGGGTGCTTGATATTTTCCTAAAAATATTTTGAAAATGATTTTTGATGAACAAATATTTGGCAGCATAAGTTAAGAAAAATATCGGTATTTTATGAACTTTGAAATAATGCTTTAGATGAAAACAAATCTTGACGTAATTTTTCTTCATGTAAAAAAAACCAAAACAATCAACATATCGATTCTAAACCCGACGCAACACTCAAACAACACAAAACCGAAAAACTAGGTCGCTGTAATGCAACGGTCAAAGGGTAATAAATTTAATATCAGATTATCAATATATTTACAAAAAATAAAAGAAAAAATCCACCAAATTTAAAAAGTTTACTTACATTTTTAACTCGTATCCTTTCTTTTGTAATTTTTCAAGCCAATTTACCACATCCAGGGGACTGTTTTTGAATTTTCGTGCTACATTTAAAAAACTCGGGGTGTGATATCACGTGTACAGTTAAATCAGAGAAGTTTTGTTTGCAGTTTGTAATCGGGTGTCAACCAAATACAAAATTTAACTTAAATACAAACAAAACCGATTTTAATATTTACCTTTACTTCATTGAAAGTTAAGAAATTAAACTTTTGGTAAAAGTTAGATTTTCCGTTTTGGAGGAAAAAGTGGTTCTTTCAATCTCAGAAACTAGAACACGTACTCTTTTTAATTTTTGCCACAAAATGAGCCCCTGCATCAATCATTTGATTTTGATAACTATAAAGTTCAGTTATAGATTTTTTATTCGATTTTGGAGTCACTTCTTCTCAATCCACGTCTGCTATAAGGCCTGTGTTATCAAACTCCTTACACCACAGCTCATTTGTTCTAACATGGGCGTAGAATCTGAATTTGAAGCAGGTTTGATATAATATGTCATTTTCTCAATTTCTTTCGAAATTTTGATCAAATTCAAAACAGCCTTCTTCGAATGATAATATACCGTAAAGTGTCTATTTTTTGTCCATTCCTTATATGTAGACCCATGCAAAAAATCGTGATTCCTTGAGTTCGTTTTCGTGATATCATGAAAATTTAGCTTAAGTCAACATTGGTAATAAAAAAGAGATGATTTTTTTCAAGACTTTTAAAAATATCCAACTCGTTCTAGATTTGCACCTTAATCTATTTATTTCTATATATAAAGTTTTAGAATAAATTCAATGATGTGTCTTCTATAGGATTGAAATTGCTCCTTGTCATTTGTATTTTAAATTTTAAAATCAAAAACAATTATTTGAATTGCTAGGCAGATATTTCAGGGACAAACTAGCAGGAAGTCCAATTACTTGCTTGTAAGTTAATGTATAGAAATACAATTTTTTAAAATGAATTTACTAAAATAAATGAATAAAAACACTGAGTGCACATTAAATCGTAGCATCAATCCAAGAAAGGGGTGGTTTATTTTTCGTGTTATTTATTATCAGTAATATTTTTTAACCTCAAGGTACATTTTTCAGAAGATGGAATTGGAATTTTTCGTGTCACCATTTGAATATTTAATGACAAACTATATCAGCAGCAGCAGCCATATATAAGACAAAAGATTACCTACACTTAGTCAAGGAAGTTACTATTCAAGTGTATTATAACTTCCTTTATGGGAATCAGCTGACACAATTGAGCCTGTTAAGCTTTTATCTAGAAGTACGGAAACCAAACGTGACAATACATTACACTGATAATAATATTTCCGTATAAGCTTTTTTGTGTTACCATAAAAACTAACAACACACCTCAAACAATACATAAAAATTCCTCAATAAATTTAGAGACATTATACAAAGAAATATATTGAAAGAAATATATGAAAGGGAATGGTAGACAAAAACTATGCCATGTATGCAGTATTTAAATCAAATCAAGAAAAAAATCACAATCTTGTTTATTTTGTTTAAATGACAAATTATGTAAATTAACTTCCTTTTTTACAAAGTAGAGCGTATCTTAAATTTGGTTATAGTGAAATTATGTGAAAACGCCTTAATAACCAAATAAAATCTCAAGTATAAGGATATATATGAATTTTAATTTTTCAAATATTCAAGCATTCAACAAATTCATAATATTGTTTTAGGTTGAACAGGTTCTGTTGAACATAAACCTTTATGTGGTCATAGGTTACAATGATCATCTCTAAAACGTGAGGAGGGACAGCTTTTTTGTTTGATATCAATACTTTCGGAACATAAAGAACAAACCAACAACGACGCACAAGAGCAACGGATGACATATAATAAAGCGATTCAGATTCATACATAAAATTATATTTTGTTATGAAGTGTTAATAACAAGACAATTTAAAAACGTTATATATGACGGTTCCCTTTTATATGTTGGACTGTGTATTGAAGGTGTTCGAATTAATGTTCCTCAAACCAAAAAAAACAAAAACAGTAAACGCCAACTAGAACAGCACGAAGAAACAGACAACACAAAAATACAACAAACAAATAATAGCAGTCAATAACGCCAACTCAAGTCGAAGCTGAAGCACACCGTCACGCTATATACCAATGGTCAATTCAGCGTGTCAAATTCGATAAAGGAAGACAAAACAAATCCTATGACGAACCAACTTCTGCACTCAACTGAAGGATAGAAATTCCATATTTATCTATGAGTGCATGATGTTGTCCATAAAATGTATAAAGTGAAGACAGCAACCGAGGTGCAAAATAACGTTGTGTTAGCAATTGTTGTGTCAGACGTGACGCTCTTCCATGGAAATCGATCCCACAAGCTCTGGAACTCGATAAGCTGGAGGGGACGAAATGTTGCTACACAAGAAGGGAAAGTTGAAATAATCAAGTTTGTCTTTGTTGAAAGTTTTCTTTGAGATTTTATTTCGAGATGTAGATTTAAATATGAAGCAGACTTCCTTAATTCTGTAGTTTCCTTTTCCTGAGGATATATGAATTGAAGAAAGTCGAAAATTGTTTGGTGAAAGGACATTATCAATATAACGGGAAGTGAGTTTGTCGCAATCTTTTTTGTCTAGAAGTGATTGTAAGAAGTTTGCTTCATATGAATGAATCAGCAATTCATAGAGAATTGAATAGGGAAATTTATTATGCAACAGAATCGAAATGAGTTGAGCTGAGGCTAATAAACTTGAAATAAATGTTGAGAACTGTGTGAAATAAAACACAAAGTTACCTTAGAAAATCGTAAAACCATTATTAATGTTGTCTTGCATTTTCTTTTTCAGTTACATTTTATTAATCTTTACAGGCTTTACATTAGGAAGAATCATACTGGATACTTTATGACAATAATGGATTATTACGAGGTCTGATAAAAACGGACGCACTGACAATTGAAGTATTTCAAAACATTTTAACACTTTATTTACTGGGATCCTTTAAAAGAGAATGAGCCAATCAACCGAAGTCCTCGTTCCGATGGTCATATGTATTGTATTAACAGGTTTGTTTATTGTCGAATTTAGGCTAAAGATTAATAAATTGCGGTTACTCTATCAGAAGATTTTAAACATCTTGCTAGTTGCTTTATATAAAATGCAGATCTATGCTTTAGATAGTATATATAACCAATATGGCATCCATCAGAATTATTTGATTTCGACTTCTATCAAAATGAGTTAGACTGCTTATGAAGTGATTTTGATTTTTTGCCAGAATGCATGAAACAGAGGAACTACTGGGGCATTCCAGTGTCAAAAGTCCGAAAGGGCAGAAAAAAAAACAGTAAACACAAACAAGATTAGGACGAAAAACAGACATAAAAACAAAATCAACTGAAAAGCAATAGACAACTCGAACACAAGTCGTAACGAAAGGGAATTCAGGTGCTCCGGAAGAGTAAGCAGTTCCTGCTTTCTACCGCACACCTGTCGCACTGCCAACCGTCAATTCCGTGTATCAAATCCAGTAAAGGAAGACAAAACAAAACCGTATGACAAAGAAACATCTGCACTTATCTGAGATTGCATGGAATAAATATTATTTCAAACGTGTTTCCTTCAAGTTTATGATTTAATTATTCTATTAACCAATAATGATTTTAATATAAAAATGCTTCTATTTCCAGGTTTACATCATAGTTACGCCAGTCTGACTGTGACACCTGATTACGTATTACATGACGTAGTGCTGACGCTGATATGTGAAACATCCGACATAAAACAAGGCGTTAATACGTCATTTTATCACGACAACAGTTTTCTTGGATATGTCAGGAATGATGGCAAGGGTAGCTGTTTCAGTTCACAGGGAAATTGTTCTCCAGTGTGCTCATGCGATTTTAACACCAATGCCGTTACTTTTAATTATACTGCATCATCTACGAGCACTGCAACGTTTTCTTGTGAATTTGACAATGGGACAGACGTGGTCAGACAAAGTATAAAGGTTTTAGCTGCTGGTAATATATTTTTTCATACGAGAGATTCTAGATGTATACTTAGATTCACCCTGTTGTCGATTGCATAACGATTCATATGATGCTCACACAGGGTTATGTTGCTCCTCGGTTGCTGTCTTCACTCAAGAAATTTTACGGAAGACATCGTGCACTTATAGACAAATATGGGATTTCGATCTCTCAGATGAGTGCAGATGTTGGTTTGTCATAGGGTGTTGTTTTGTCTTCCTTTACCGGATTTGACACGCTGAATGGACTATTAGCAACGCGACGGGTGTGCTATAGCAAGCAGGAACTGCTTTCTCTTCCGGAGCACCTGAGTTCACTCTTGTTTCGACTGGAGTTCGCGTTGTTGGTTGATATTCAGTTATTTTGTGTTTCCATGTTTTACATGTTGTCTGTTTTTGTCCCGTTCCTGTTGGTGTTTACTGGTTTTGTCTCTGCCCTTTCGGACTTTTGATATTCGGATACCCCATTGGTACCTCTGCTTATTGCATAATAGGATGCAAAATAGTTCGTCATGAGGATTGTTTTAATCCAGTTTGTGAATAAATTAGAGTCTTTGTAAAATTTTATCAATGATCATTTGAAAAAAAATATACCGAAAAGTCACCATCCGGTGCATTATCGCGCTATAATAGCTGTTACTGCAGTTAGATTTCTTATATTAGTGCGCGAACTATTTTTTAGCTCACCTGGCCAAAGGCCATGTGAGCTATTGCCATCACTTGGCGTCTGTCGTCGTCGTCCGTCGTCGTTAACTTTTCTTCAAGCTTCTTCTCCTCTGAAACGGCTCAACAGATTCGAACCAAATTTAGTCTGATGGTACCTTAGGGTATCCCCCACAAAACTGATGTGGGGATTTTTGATTCGTCGAAAAACATGGCTGCAGTTGCTAAAAATAGACCAGGGGGGTCAGACTACTGTTTTTGGCTTGTAAATCAAAAAGTGTAAGAGATAGATGAAATCCGATGCCACCCTACTGCTTCAGCATTAAAAGCTCTATAAAAGTCTCCATTTGGTCCAAGTTGTCAGATGACCCCTTATAGGGGTTACAGCTCCTTAAAGGTGAAAAATAGCCTTTTTATCATGTTTTTGCCCTATAGTATGAAAACTATTACAGATAGAGAAAAACTGTTGCTTGCTTGAATGTTCAGCTCATTTAGCTCTACAAAAGTCTCCATAGGGTCGAAGTTGTCAGATGACCCCTTATAGGGGCTACGGCCCCTAAAATGATGTTTTTTTCATGTTTTTGGCCTATAGAAAGAAAACTATTGCAGATAGAGAAAAGCTGTTGCTTGCTTAAATGTTCAGCTCATTTAGCTGTACAAAAGTATCCATAGGGTCGAAGTTGTCAGATGACCCCTTATAGGGGTTACGGCCCCTGAAATAATGTTTTTTTATGTTTTTGGCCTATTGAATGAAAACTATTGCAGAGAGAGAGAGAAGCTGTTGCTTGCTTAAATGTTCAGCTAATTTAGCTGTACAAAAGTCTCCATAGGGTCGAAGTTGTCAGATGACCCCTTATAGGGGTTACGGCCCCTAAAATGATGTTTTTTCATGTTTTTGGCCTATAGAAAGAAAACTATAGCAGATAGAGAAAAGCTGTTGCTTGCTTAAATGTTCAGCTAATTTAGCTCTATAAAAGTCTCCATAGGATCGAAGTCGTCTGATGACCCTTAATAGGGGTTACGGCCCCTAAAATAACCTTTTTCATGTTTTTGGCCTATAGAATGAAATCTATAGCAGATAGAGAAAAGCTGTTGCTTGCTTAAATGTTCAGTTTATTTAGCTCTACAAAAGTCTCAATAGGATTGAAGTTGTCAGATGACCCTGAATAGGGGTTACAGCCCCTAAAATAACTTTTTTCATGTTTTTGGCCTTTAGAATGAAAACTATAGCAGATAGAGAAAAGCTGTTGCTTGCTTAAATGTTCAGCTCATTTAGCTCTACAAAAGTCTCCATAAGGTCGAAGTTGTCAGATGACCCCTTATAGGGGTTATGGCCCCTAAAATAAGTTTTTCGTGTTTTGGCATATAGAATGAAAACTATAGTAGATGAAGAAAAAACTGTTGCTTGCTTAAATGTTCTGCTAATTTAGCTCTACAAAATATAGGGTTGACATCAAGACCAGGTGAGCGATTTAGGCTCCTGGGAGCCTCTTGTTTCTCAGCAGCATAATATACACAAACAGATTGAACTTTTCAAGATATGTTAATTTTTTCATCGTTTTATCGTTTTGGCAACTCTCTACTTATGTATTTATGAACCTTGCAAACATTTTGCGATTTCACGTGTAATTGATTTAAAATTATCAATAAGGCCTTGAACTCGTGATGTTATTTTATGAAAATAAGATGGCTGGATCGATTCGTTCTTGGCCCGGGTGGCAAATAGGCCCGCAGCAGAGCCTAGCTTGTCGTAAGAGGCGACTTATCATCATCATTCATGTTCATTGTATCATCCTTTTCATGTTCATCGCCTGTAAATAACCTATATAGCGTTGCACGGGCGTAAAACACCAACTCACTCACTCACTCACTCACTCGATTCGTTCTTCATTCCATGAGCATGAACACAACCTGTTTGAGAGACATCAGTAATACTTTAACTTGAGCTTCAAAAAGATAATTTAACGACTAAAAAATTCTGTTGTCCGGAATACCCTACACTACAGACCACGTGGGGGGAGTAACTTCAAGTATTTTAGGGTACAGATGTGCGGCCCAGAAGTTTTATACCCACCCTATTCATATATTGGCCTTCTTAAAAAAAGACAACCATTCATATATTTTTAATGCATTTGAAATTACACAGAATATGCTTAAACTTTACATGTTTTATATTCTTTAAAATCAAATTTTGAATGGTAAAAGTTATCAATTTCATGTACAGTTTAGGTTACAAGGAGGCAAAATGTGAATGCTCAGTCACTATTTTCCATTGATATATGACATTTGTGAAAAGTATACCTTATCATATATGAAACATGTGAAACTTTCAACCTTTTCACATATTGAGCACCTCAAAAAGTAGACCCTTTTGGGCCGCACATATGTACCTACCTTTATAATGGAACTACAGACAGTTAAAATTTCTCAAAATTAACTCGTTGAACGAGGATTATTTTAGTCCAGATAATAATCAGGTCTTTCTGGGGTTTTTGTCATTTGGACTTTTTCAGATCCCCAGAGTCGTAGGAAGCAAAACGTCAAAAATTGTAAAAGGCTTTCAAGGCCCTTTTGAGCTTAGCTGGGAGGCCTGTCCTATCAATATTTTGTCAGTTTGCCGTGCCAAAAACCAGTAATAGGTGCACCTAATGATACTAATCAATCGTATGCTTCGAAATTAACTGTAACCTGTTCTTCCAGACGAATGACCACCTACAAAAGAATCATTCAATTCCCATATTGTTTTATAACTAGAAAGTGCAATAAAAACATATTGGTACGGTTTGTTCAAATGATGCTTATAACAATGAATGAATCCCTTCAACCTTTTCTTTCATTCTAGTATGGTAGGTATAACTATGATGCTTGTTTCAGGAGCCTAACTGTGACATATCTGTAACTCGAATACCAATGGATATGGTTTTAACCATATCCCTTCTTGTTTATAACTGTATTGTTTAGATAATTGAAAAAAAAAATGTTTCTTCTTCTAGTTGTTGTCCATTTATTATATTTTTAATTTGCTGTACAAAGTAAGAACATGCAAATAATATCCCGGCATAAAACCAGATTGAGAACTCATTTCAGCAATTGTTATAGGTGGTTTCTCGTTGGCTTAACATTACATGTAATTTTTGTTAGTCTGATAAACATTTTATATGACCTGTTTACTTTATCAATACAATGTTTGGATTAAGAACAACTGTGTGAACATAATCATTCATTCTCCCGCAAAATGTACAATAACGTCAAAATACAGTCTTTGCCTTCTGGGACCAACAAGTGTAGCACTGTTTCCTTAGAATATCATTTTATTGTATTTTTTTTTAAATAATATAGTTTTAACATATCTTAGAGAAAAAATATTTGTTTACCCCAAAGTTAAGATAAAAACCATTCACCATATGTTGCATTAAATTCGATTTTGCGATGTCCAATGGACGCCGGTGCAATTTCAGTAATCTCTCAAAATATAAATATGGGTCCATCAGTTTTCAAACTTAGAAATATTATTGTAGACAGCTTCCACTTCATGCTAAATAAATTTTTTGCACGTGATTTTGTTGGTTGCTAAGCAATGGGTATTCCGATGATGTCTCCTGTAAAAGCGTGTTTTACGTAACGGCTACTATAAGTCGACATATCCACCGAAAAATGGCTTTAAAATTTAAAAAAAAGTTGCAACTAATATGAAAAGAACCATATTGATAAGAAATAAACGCTCGAAAAATTTTGTCAAGGTAATTGCTGTTCTAGTCCTTACTTTACGAACTTTGTTGACTTAGTTTTTTTTAAGGGCGTGTTTTACGTAACGGCAATTTCTCGGAGAAATTCCACTCTAGAAAGACGAGACTAACACACAAAATTAGACATGTTAATAGAATAAAAACGGTATATAAATGAATAATTTGTGACAAGTAGTTTTAGAAAAATATCAGAAAAACCGTTAAAATGTGTTTTACGTTACGGTGTTTTACGTAACGGCTTCATGACGTCGTACATTGAAATTTCGCAGTTGGTTATTTATATCATGATGGTTAGAAATACATATTGACGGAGTATAGATCGATTTCCTGGGAAATTTATTACTTTAAAAGGGGAAACTTATAAAGCATTAAGGTCAAACATACAGAATATCTTAGCAATGCAACAAAATATAATGAACAACCTTTTGAAATGTGAAAAAAAAATAAAATTGATTTTAACGTTGACGTCAACGACGCGACGTCAAATTTTTGAATAGGTTTGATTAAAGAATCGTGCAATATTTGAAATCGTATACCTCAGCTTTTATTGAAGCAGTGTTGCTAAAATTTTAAGGCAAAGATCCTAACATTCTAAACATTTAATAAACGAAAAATTGGCTAAAAAATCGAAAATTCTAAATTTTCATTTCTGACAAATGAAAATGTACATTTTACCGGAGAATGAGTGTTTATCATTATCATAAAGAAACATTGAATCCGGACCTACCAAGGTAATCCATGTAGTAAAAGTAAAATGTGAACAAGTCGTATGTTGTAAGATTGCAGTCTAACCTTAGTCTGTTTGTTGTTATGTAGTATCCCTTTTACCATTCCACAGTTTTTTAGCAGAGCTCTATGTAGTCATTTAGCTATCTGATTTTCGCGTTTTTTTTCGTCTAGACAGGGTAAATCGGTCAGGCAATATTCCAACCAGAGGATCTATTATAGAATATTCACCGTGTATAATTATTGTTTCAATGTTTTAAATGTTATACAGGTTGTCGTAACTAAGAGGTACATCTTTATATCCCTATAATAAATACGATACAAATATGCACTACATTTCACATATTGATACACTATAAAGTTGATGTACACTTAAGCATTGTTGACCTTTAACATTTAATATAATCAATAGATCATATATATTCAAGTGGATGGAGCCTATATACGGATTTCATTACAAATGTTTAGGTGGACGGAGCAAATGAACAAAATTGATATGTTTCAAGTTGGTGAAAAACATATCGTTCTTTATTTTAGTGCTTAGATTTAGCTCTGGTTTTTAACGCTTTAGCGCTTTGATTTTATAGTGGCTCCTTCTCGTGTGGTATTAAGCCCTTCAAGTTCGACCTATAGCAAACCTAACGGAACCTCGCTAGACATCCTATGTTCAGCACAAAACTGTTGGCCGAATTGTACAACACATTGGTACGGTCCTGGTGTTGGTGTCAAAGATGGCCGCCTAGTATTGACCAACATACAGAAGTCAGACGCTGGAGTCTACCAATGTAAGGCCTCTAACGTGGCTGGGTCACGACTTAGCAGCACCGTTCGTTTGACTGTTCAATGTACGTATAGAATTTTGACTCGATTTTTCTTAAAAACACAAGAAAACTCAGATGAAGCGGACCAAAAACAATTAATATATATTTGAATATTCTAAAGTTTAAAGTGTTGTGTCGGAATTAAAATCGATATTTAAATTTATGACTTTTTTTACAACAGTCGATTAATAATTCTCATCTACCTGTCTCCATCGTGGTTTTTCAAAATTGCCGCTTGTTGTGTGAGCTGTCTTACGTACACTTATTCCACATCTCATTATTTTTCTATTTACTTGAAAATCTTTTACCTATTACATTTCTTTCTATGAATAAGATTTAATATTTTCTAGATGCTCCGGAGAATGTTACAATAACACCCCCAACAACAAACCAAACAAAGAATGAAGGTTCATCACTAGGACTGTTGACCTGTTCTGCAAGCTGTGAACCTTCCTGTCAGATAAAATGGCTGACCCCAAACTCTGCTGGTGTGTCTATCCAGGGTGATGATTTGTCTATCAGTAAAATTAATAGACAACACACAGGAAAGTATACATGCAGAGCAGAAAACAGTATTGGATCTGCTGAAATAGATTTTTGGCTAGATGTACTGTGTTAGTATTTAGTAATTTAATATAAATATTACCGGGTATTACTAAGAGGTGGGAGTAAAATAGACATCAATGACCTAGTTAATAAACACTGTCCCAATTACAGATTATTTAGGAAATCATCCCACACAACAACATTTATCCTTTGGTATACTATAAACCATTTTTGTCCCCTACGTTTACAATAACACATTGAACATAAAAATCATACCTTTTTCGGTTCACCATGCTCCAAATAGATTTGAAAGATTCCCGGGAACACAAAATGAACACAGCGTCTTTTTCATTCATACCATTCTCTTGCAATAAATGAAATAAATTTGATATAAATGATCAGAATAACAATTGTTTGTTACTTGCTGTTAAAATAGATCCAGCACTAACAGTATCGCTATCACCTACACAAACAAGTTACACTAAAACAGAAGGTGACGCCTTGTCCAGCATTCAATGCAGCGCTGATTGCCGACCAGCTTGTGAAATAGAATGGATCTACCCGAATCTGTCAAGTAAAAAGTCATCCACACTTTCTTTTGGATCAATTCAAAGATCAGATCAAGGGACGTATACTTGTCGAGCAACAAACTCTCTGGGTACCCAACAAACTGTAATACACGTTACGGTAAACTGTAAGTACGAAAATACTTTGAGAGCAGAGAGGCATCAACGGGACAATCCGAAAGGGCAAAGAAAAACCAGTTATATCAAACGAGAATAGCACCAAGAAACAAATATCATAAACACACGAAGGCCCCTGAATGACAATAAAAAAACCGCAAATTCAGGTGCTTCGGATGCGTAAGCAATTCTTGTTTGTTGCACCGCATCCGTTTCGTTGCTAAAAGTCAATTCAGCATGTCAAATCTGGTAAATGAGAACAAAATCAAACTCTTTGACAATATCGCTCGAGTTGCATAAAATAATTAAAATATAGAATTTCCTCATATCCTTCGAGCTTCCTCAACAAAAAATCTAACCATTAAGAAAAGTTGAAATTTGAACTGAGGGGACATTTGAGGAAATACTAGATTTGAGATGTTTTATAAAACCGGGATCAGATAGATAGAAATACCATATTTTTCTGAGAGCATACAATGTCTTCAATAACATTTCTTAAATGATGACAACAAAAGAGGAGCAACAAAACCTTCTAATAGCTATTTTCGTGTAAAACGACGTTCTATCAAGCTAAATCAATTTATGTCCCACAAGCCCTGGAATACCATATCAATTGTGATATGTTAAGTCCTTTACTTCGAGTGGACGGAATGTTGCCACACAAGAAGAGAAAATTGACGATTGAAAAGATGAGATCATCACGTTTGTCATAGAATTTTGTTGAAATTTGTTTCCTAAAGTGTCTATTTCGAGATGTAGATCTAAATATGAAAAAAATCTATAATCCGTAGTTTCTTTATCTCAAGTTACTAGAACGAGTTTTCATATAAACAATATAGCGGAAGGTGAGGTTAAAAAGGAAAGAGCTACTCTACAATCTTTTTTTGTCTAGAAGTGATTGTGAGAAATCTGCTTCATAAAAATTAAATAAACAAATCATTCAGAAAAGGAACATAATGAGTGCCAATTTAAATTGACAGAGTGTTAAGCATGTTGATTATATTAAAAACGAATGAATATGGAATTTGTGCCAGAAAGACACAATCCACATATTGAAATGATTTTGATAAATGTACAACAGCCAAATTTCACTGCGTGTGAAGCGCTTTTCTGGATTAACCTTTATCAGACACGCTAGGAGTAGAAAACGTGGAAAACCGTTAGAATATTAGATTTGTTAAAACAACAACCAGAAGCCAAAAATGTAAGAACAATAACCAAACAGATAAATTCATCAAATTTTAAAGAAAAAGCCAAACGTTGTCAAATTTTGGAAATATGTAAACTGTGTCTTTCCAACACATATTCCAGTACTCGAAAATATATAAGAGCATACAACTGAAGCACAGGGAAGCTTTCTACGACCTCCACACGGCACTAAAGCCAAACTCTGAAATAATATTAAAAACGAAAGAATATGGAATATGTGCCAGAAAGACACGATCCACATATTGAAATGATTTTGATAAATGTGCAACAGCCAAATTTCACTGCGTGTGAAGCGCTTTTCTGGATTAACCTTCATCAGACACGCTAGGAGTAGAAAACGTGGAAAACCAGTAGAATATTAGATTTGATAAAACAAAAACAGAAGCCAAAAATATTACAACAATTACCAAACAGACAAAAATAGCCAAACGTTGTCAAATTTTGGAAATATGTAAACTGTGTCTTTCCAACACATATTCCAGTACTCGAAAATATATAAGAGCATATGTAAATTTGTTTTATTTTTAAGACTCCTTATAACAAAATACGTCTTTTATAATCGACCACAAGACATTTGTACCTGCGTTTTCCATTTTTTCCAAAAGCTACATCTAAATAATTGTGTCAATTGTTATTTGAGTTGTGCAAGTGTAAAAGAAGTATATAGTGTAAATGGTCAAACGCTATTCTCTGGTATGTCTTTGTCTTGTTTTGTCTTTTGCTCTTGGATAAATGAGATTGATTATACCAATTCGGTAATTTTGTTGTTACATTTATATACTGCTTAGGAGTTAGAAATCTCCACCAGTTATTTAAAATTATTAGAATCCACATTTGATTGACAGCATTTCTATTATAACAACAATCGAAATATTTTTGGATGCCAGATTTTATTGCCATAAGTATTTAGAGGAACCCGTGATGAAACGCTGTTTGCGTGGATTTTTATGTAATTACAAAATCCAATACAGGGATGGAACATTTTTACTTGGAAGTCAAGGACTTCCAAAGTATAGTAATGGATTTCAGAGAAATCAATCCGCGTTTCCCCCCCCGAGACGTTTTACCTACCCTATTGTGCATTTGCTCTCAGGTAGAAGTGTATTTATTTATTTTTTTGTCAACGAGCTTTCTTATCTTGTTAGTATAACCCCTTGTTATCATTTGATTTGTTTATTTATTTCGTTTTAAATGATGATATAGTATTTGCTATATTTTTCATAACCCTTTCAAAGCTACATTTTGTGTATCATGTGCGATAGGGAAATTCATTTTAGCGGGAATATACAAATTATAGAAATTAAAACCATTGATGCTTTTAAAAAGCTGAGAAAATCAATTCGAATTATTGTCTCAGTTCTGTCGAAAAAGTTATAAACCAATCGCTTCCTTTCGTTCAAATGTGACTTCCAAGTACACGGTACCAACGGTACTTTAATCATATAGCACCATGAGAATAACCGAAGGATGACTGACCGATTTATAATTATCAATTATATCCTTATGAAGAGTGTGTGTATGGCGTTCTTTTGCTGGTACAACCAACTTGATATATACTTCAATTTATAACTTCTAAGGTCACTAATCGTTACTGCTGTCACATTTATTTTTTTTATTTTTTCGTTAGATGGTCCGTCTACAGTAATATTATCTCCAAAACATACAGACGTTAAAGTAGTAAAAGACCGAAGTTCACTCTCTATTTACTGCTCAGCAGACTGTAGGCCAGTATGTACCTATCAATGGACAGGACCAAATGGTTATGTAACAACAGAAAGTCGTCTTTACATTTCTGCATCAAAACTGTTTACAAACTTCACTGGAAATTATCGTTGCAGGGCAGGAAACGGCTATGGTGGTTATAAATACTCACAATACGTCTTAATAACCGTGCACAGTAAGTCAAGTTAAATCACATCTTACTTTTTACGAATGCTTTTAACTAATAAGATAGTGCTGGGAGGTATGAGTATATTAAATTGCGAACGGTAGTTTACTTGCTACTATATAATTTATTATAAATTTAATTATTGTTTTTATGAAGTAAAATAAGTAATTTTAAATTTCAATGGCGCACGATTATATTCATGATATAAGCAACATCTGTTGTAAAAGTAGATGGTCTGAAATATATGGTTTTACCGTTATGTAATTTGATATGAATTTTTTTTAATGTAATCCCTTGGTTCTAGAAAAACAATTTGAAATTATTATCGTTTCTATACAAAATGATCAACAAAACATACATGTTTGCGTCAATGAAGAGATCTGAGAAATAATGACAAAAAAGTGACTTTATATTCATGATTAAAAGGTGATAAACGTCACAAGAGCTAGACAATATAAACAAAAAGCCGCTTATAAACCAACAAAAAATGACGAGAAAGGAAGAAATGGTCAGTTATTGCTGAAAAAATTATAACTATCTCAGGTTTTTGTTTTTGTCTGCTTAATATTCCGCTTTATTTTTTAACTTTATTCCCCTTGGTACCTAAAACTATTTCTAATTTCAAAATTTTGATATCTTTGTATAGCCTTTCCATCACAGGTTAAAGAAGCCACTGTATCATGTACAGGATCAAATACAGCTTCTTTAGCGTGGATACCAGACCTTACAGTGTTCCCAAAACAAAACTTTACTGTACAGTACAGACCAAAAGGAACCCAGTTCACAACAAACAATCAAAAGCATATACAACAAGGCCAACAGGGCATCATGGCATTACATATAGATAATCTAAAGCCATCAACAATTTATGAATTTCGAATTTTGTCAAAAAATACAGAGGGCACCAGAAATTCGAGTATATATAGCTGTAGTACTCAAGGTAAACTTTATTATGTAGTAATATCATTTAGGTTTGTTACAATCACATTGGGTTGTCCTTCAATAAAATTTATTGTAAAATCACGATTGGGTTCCTAATCCCCTATTTGATATCTTGCCATAATTAGCGTTTACTGAACGCAAGATTGATATTGAGGGAATTGTTTTACTCCCTAATCTGATATATCAGTCTTGCCCGGGCCAAATAAAGGTAATATAAAACATGAATATAAATGTATAAGTAGAAAAGATCAATAATAAGCCAAAAGGTACTGGATAAATTAGACACCACATTGGTTCTGACTTGGTGAACCACATGGGTTCTGACTGGTACGACTTGGTACAGGTATTCAAAAGAAAGCGTTGAAACTTTGCTGTAGTTTTGAATATAACTGGTTGTCTATAGAAACTCAAAACCCTATCGCGCTGCATTTGAAAAATGTGGTTAGCTATATATAATGCTGCTGCTAACATGATGGTTCACCTGTGAAAGTCTATATCGCCAAACTTATGAGCAATTTGAAAAAATAATATAAGGGTGACACACCAATGACTAAAATATCATGTTTGTTTTAGAAATTGTTACAGCAGAGTCTGACCTTGACCCCGTTTTTATTGGCGGAATCGTCATGATATCGCTTTCCGTTGTTTTAATTGTGGCATTTATTGTCATAATAACATTACGAAGTAAGTAATGTATTCTTAATTTATTAAGTTGGTCGGAATACAGAGTTTCTAAGAAAGGATTTTGGTCATAACGATGTATTACCGGCTTTGGTTAAAGGACAGCCCAAGTAAATTACGATGTTTATTTTAGAAAGGACAGTGTATGAAAATGGTAGACAAGAGTTTTTAATGAAACTTTTAAAACCATATTTTTTCTGTTGACCTTTTCATTGTGTTCATAAGTATCATAAGAATAATCTATTGTCAAACTTTGGTTAAGCACTACTGTCAGTAGACAAAAGTAAAGTTAAAAAAAGAAAAGGAAAAAAAAACTCATCCAACTCCGAAAAATCATCGACAATTGTCAGGTTACACAGACTAGTTTTACGTTAGTAAAACAGTTATTTTTATTTAGCATAAAATACATATCTTCTCAGGGACCTCATGTTTGTGAATTAATAGATCTCTTATTAATTACTCACCCCTCTACAATGCTTTTCAGTCGCAGAAACAAATGCTGGTGATCGTACAAACAAAATATTTCTTTATTTGTTCCATCATGAAGTATGGGATGTTTAGATTTGTACCATTTTCAAATCCAATTGTACTAATGTTTGTTTTTTTTTGTAAATTTATTCAGAATCTAAAATATTGATTTACAGGATGGAAGAAAATCAAAAGTCCATTTCTGCTAGTAGATCAATGTATTTCCTGCTTTAAAAATTGGTAAATACTTTAACATTAAAAAATTTCTGTGAATATTGAAGTCAAAACTACACTGTGAAGAAATTCTGAAGGACAAAGAAAACTCAACATATAAAACATCGTGTTCTGAACATATATGTCCTCACCTTTAACTAAACTTAATAATTCATTTGATCTTTTTTTTCAAATGATCACATGCTTGACAAAAGTACTTTAGCACATAAAACGAAACTTTTTTCAGCAAAATACAGAAAGACTCGCCAGACTACGTTAATACAACAACTCTCAAAGAGAACAATGAGTTGGAAAATGATTCTACGGCTGACGATGATGCAGAGGCTCAAAAGTAAGTTAAATTTAAATTGAAAAACATAGTGAAAAAAAACTTGTGACCAAGAAAAAAATCAAAGTGTTCAAGCGCTAAAAGGCAAACAAAATATGTAAGAACTGACATAAATTGATTCTCTTTTAACACAGTGTAAAACAATGTTCAGAAATGATCACGAAATAATGTTTGTTACCGAGGTAGGAGGGTTGATTGGTAAATACTTTTACATCAAATATCTTTGATAAAGGAACAAATGCATAAGGCACAGCTTCCCGTAGCCAGAAGTTTTTAAGGAGGGGTTCTGGTAGAAGAAGCAAAGGTGTACCAAAGGAGTAATCAGTATCATAAAACCGTAAAGACAAAGACAAAACCGGCAGACAAAAAATGTGGTTATTTAGACAAAATTTCTCAGACTATAATAGTGCTTGATCAATTTTCAGTGGATTTTAACCGGTATTTATAATTTTTTCTTCTTCAGAGGTGGTTTCGCCCGAACCCCTCTAACCCCCCTGGCTAAGGGTATGAACATTCTTTTTACATTAAGACTAATCCTGACTTACTTAATTACTTACCATTAACTAACTAAAGTGAAAACTAGTACTTTATCTCAAGCTTCTTACAATTTTTTTTCTTAAATTTTCCTACTTATACATGGACTCTATTTTTTTTCAGTAAAGCACATAAAGACTCACCAGACTACGTTAATACAATACCTGTCAAAGTAGACAATGGAACTAAGGGTAAAACACTTGCTAATATTTTCATTAACATAATTGAATGTGCCTTTGAAAGTTTTATGTTTTTCAAATTACAATGGAAAATATAAGAGCACTATTAGATCTTCCATATTCTCCTTGTGGTCTTTAACGTTTGAGATTGATCCTCCATGCTCGATACTTTTGTTATTACCTTTATTTCTGACTGAAGTCTGGTTATAAAATAATATTCTGGTCAATACTTCTAATCCTTTCGGAAAAAATTACTAGATGAAAATTAAACCATATTATTGGATACGAAATATAAGTGTTTTTGGCTATGTCATTTAATCTTTGCCTATAAAAGATATATATATATATATATATTAAACATTTCAAGCGGAAAGAATTGTGTATATAAACTAATCATGTTTCGGATTAACATAATCCATTTATGTGGATGTTTATCAAAGCTTAGCCAAGATAGCTTTACAATATATTAAGAGTTCTTACAAGAAATAGAATCGAAGACTTTGGACCAACCTACACCCGTTCTTGCTTTATCCTTCAATCTCACATTTCGTCCTTTCACTAAACAATTCTCGATTTTTTGACTATATATATCTCATATATCTGAAGGAACTTGAAATAAAGGATGAAACGCGCGTCAGGCGTAGCAAAATTTTATGTCTGGAACTTTGTTGTCATTTGAATTTCTAACACCCATGAAGGTTAGCGCTGCTGGTGGAGTTTTTATTCCCCGAGGTTAGCCCGCTCCAGCACCAACACTTTTGTGTTGGAAAACACATCAAAGCTAAAATTATCCGTTTAAATTTCAAAATTGTCTAAACCTAAGGTTCTTCCTACCCTAGACATAGGTTGACCAACTTAGTTTCAATTTGGTTCCTCATTTCAGTATTTTTGGTTTCATTGTTCTATGCTCTACATAATCATATGTTTTTGGCTTTTGAAATATTTTTGGTAGAGCGCCTCTGATGAGTCTTGAATAGACGAAACGCGCGTCAGGTGTAGCAAAATTTAATGTCTGGAACTTTGTTGTCATTTGAATTTCTAACACCCGTGAAGGTTAGCGCTGCTGGTGGAGTTTTTATTCCCCGAGGTTAGTCCGCTCCAGCACCAACACTTTTGTGTTGGAAAACACATCAAAGCTTAAATTATCCGTTTAAATTTCAAAATTGTCTAAACCTAAGGTTCTTCCTACCCTAGACATAGGTTGTCCATCTTAGTTTCAATTTGGTTCCTCATTTCAGTATTTTTGGTGTCATTGTTTTATGCTCTTCATAATCATATGTTTTTGACTTTTGAAATATTTTTGGTAGAGCGCCTCTGATGAGTCTTGAATAGACGAAACGCGTGGCAGGCGTAGCAAAATTTAATGTCTGGAACTTTGTTGTCATTTGAATTTCTAACACCGGTGAAGGTTAGCGCTGCTGGTGGAGTTTTAATTCCCCGAGATTAGCCCGCTCCGGTACCAACACTTTTGTGTTGGAAAACACATCAAAGCTTAAATTATCCGTTTAAATTTAAACATTGTCTAAACCTAAGGTTCTTCCTACCCTAGACATAGGTTGACTATATATATCTTAGTTTCAATCTGGTTCCCCATTTCAGTATTTTTGGTTTCATTGCTCCGTGCTCTTCATTATCATATGTTTTTGGCTTTTTCAAAAATTTTGGTAGAGCGCCTCTGATGAGTCTTGAATAGAAAAAACGCGCGTCAGGCGTAGCAAAATTTAATGTTTGGAACTTTGCTGTCATTTGAATTTCTAACACCCGTGAAGGTTAGCGCCGCTGGTGGAGTTTTAATTCCCCGAGGTTAGCCCGCTCCGGCAGCAACACTTTTGTGTTGGAGAACAAATCAAAGCTTAAAATTTTCCGTTTAAATTTCAACATTGTCTAAACCTAAGGTTCTTCCTACCCCAGACATAGGTTGACCATCTTAGTTTCAATTTGGTTCCCCATTTCGGTATTTTTGGTTTTGTTGTTCTATGCTCTTCATAATCATATGTTTTTGGTTTTTTGAATATTTTTGGTAGAGCGCCTCTGATGAGTGTTGAATAGACGAAACGCGCGTCAGGCGTAGCAAAATTTAATGTCTGGAACATTGTTGTTATTTGAACTTTTAACACCCGTGAAGGTTAGCGCTGCTGGTGGAGCTTTAATTCCCCGAGGTTGGCCCGCTCCAGCACCAACACTTTTGTGTTGGAGAACACATCAAAGCTTAAAATTATCCGTTTAGATTTCAAAACTGTCTAAACCTAAGGTTCGTTCTACCCCAGACATAGGTTGACCATCTTAGTTTCAATTTGAATCTTGAATCACTGTCGGACTGGGTAAGGACTATCCGATCTCTTGTACGAAGCCGAATAGACAAACTTCGCAAATGTGTGAACCCCCGGCCTTCTTCTGTATTTAGAGATCGTGAAGCTCTCAATTGTCTCTCTTCCTTACATGACAGGTATGTTGTCACGCCAGCAGACAAGGCTTCCAATAATATAGTTTTTGTATGTAAAGCACATTATTACAATTGTCTAATTAAAGAACTAGGCATTGATGGCAATACTTCCGCTAGTGCTACATACACACGGACTACATTTAACAAAGATGAAATCATAGCCAACCATAGCTCTGTTATGTCCTCTTTCAATATTCCAATGAAAGACGAACATAAAGAGTTACCATATTTGTACTGGATACCTAAACTTCACAAAAATCCGTACAAAGAAAGGTATATAGCTGGATCTTCATCATGTTCAACTACAGAGCTGTCCGTTCATTTAACTAAAATCTTGTCTGCTGTCAAAGAAGGTCAACAAGCATACTGCGACACTATTTATAATCGTAGTGGAATTAACCATATGTGGATTTTGAAAAACTCAAAAGATTTGTTAGATCATTTTAAATCTAGATCATTTTCTGAGGTTCACTCTTTGAAAACGTTCGATTTTTCAACTTTATACACTACCTTGCCACACGAAAAACTAAAATGTCGCCTGAAAAAACTTCTCGAAAAAGCCTTTTAAAACTCAAGGAATTTTGTTGTTTTGGGTTATTATTCTACATTCTTTTCCAAAACATCTTTCAAAGATAAAATTTGTTACACACTGGAACAAGTTTGCAGTATGCTTGATTTCCTCATTGACAACATATTTGTCACCTTCGGAGGAGAGATTTTTCAACAACAAATCGGCATTCCAATGGGCACAAACTGTGCTTCTCTCCTCGCCGATTTGTTTTTATACTCTTACGAGACTGAATTTCTTCAGGGACTCGTAAAGAACAAGAAGATGAAAGAGGCAAGGTCATTTCATCTTACATTCAGATATATTGATGATGTCCTTTCTGTCAATAACACTTCATTTGGTAATTGGATTCCTTCAATATATCCTCCGGAATTGGAGATTAAAGAGACCACCGAATCTAATTGCTTCACGTCTTTCTTGGATTTGCACCTCGAATTTGACCCAGGTGGTCATCTCAGTACAAAAATTTACGATAAACGAGACGATTTTAATTTTCAAATTATTAATTTTCCTAATCTACAGAGCAATATACCTACTTCTCCTGCATACGGTGTTTATATTTCTCAACTTATTCGATATGCCAGAGCTTGCACACATTTCACATATTTTTTTATCAGACACCGGTTTCTTCGTGACCGACTTTTGAAGCAGGGCTATAAGAAAATACGTCTCATACGATCACTAAAAAAATTCTTTCTTCGTTATCAGCCACTAGTAGAAAAGTTCAAAATTAAGTTAAAAGATATGATAGTTAATTGTTTTAATTAGTGTTTGACTGGTCTGCTGTACTGAGATGATCACCTCAATATCCCTATTGTGTCTCACAACTATAGACGATATTGAGATGTGGAATTAGTGTACGCGACACAACAAACATAAACAACAGCAATTCAGAAAATCACAACGGAAAACAGTAAGTAGTCTTCAACATGACCATAGGTCACTGCTTACCGTCTTGCATTGGCCCAAGACTTATAATACAATACAAAAGTATGTTGTGTTCTATGGTCATTACCGGATCCTAAGATCGCAATGGAAGAGGGAGGTTTGGCGCCATAAAACCTGGTTTAACCCACCATTTCGTTTGAAATGCCTGTACCAAGTCAGGACCATTGCGATCCACCAGTTCTCTGGTGTGACTGATTCGTTTTTGTCATTTTCTCTGGACTATGAGATTGATCATTCAAGTTCGGTAGTTTTGTTATTACCTTTATTGGTTCCCCATTTCGGTATTTTGGGTTTCATTGTTCTATGCTCTTCATAATCATATGTTTTTGTTTTTTTCAATATTTTTGGTAAAGCGCCTCTGATGAATCTTGAATAGACGAAACGCGCGTCAGGCGTAGCAAAATTTAATATCTGGAACTTTGTTGTCATTTGAATTTTGAACACTACAGATTCTAAGAGGTCTGCTTCATATTTGGATTTATTTCCTTTAATTGACACACTAGGAAGGCTTTGTACAAAGCTCTATAACAAACGTGATGACTTCAACTTTCCATTAGTCAACTTTCCCTTTCGGTGTAGCAACATTCTGTCCGCTCCATGAGCACAAATGTTGATTTGACATAGAGTTTTGTAATGTCATCCTTTCTGGATTTGACCAACACTAAATCGGTTTTTGGCAACGTGACGGGTGTGCTGTAGCAAGCAGGAACTGCTTACTTGTCCGGAGCACCTGAATTCACTCTCGTTTCTACTTGAGTTCACCATGCTGAATGTGGTTTTGTTGTTATGTGAATGTTTTTTTGATGTTTTTTTTTGTTGTTGCTGTGTGATTTGTTTCGTTGTGATGTTTTTTATCTACCGATTTTGTCATTTTCTTTTCGGTATAATGATATTTGATTAACCCTTTGGTACACTTTTGCTTCTTTCGTGTTTTTTAACCAGGGTCTGCAGTCGATGAAGATCCAGAGGCTGAAAGGTAAGTTAAATTCAGTATAAAAGAAGACTAGTGACAAACCTCAACAACAGAAATGAACATCACTCTCTAAATGCAGTCAAATGTTTTGGATGATAAATTTTCGCCATAAAACCTGGTCTAACCCTCCATTTTTATAAATGCCTGTACCAAGTAAGGGCTATTGCGGTCTTCAACTTTTCCGGTACAAAGTTCGGTAATTTTGTTTTTACCTAATTTCATAATTCTGATTTTAATAAAATACAGACCCGACAAAAAGGTGGTCTGTATCTTAAGAATTAAAAATTCAAGAGTTAATTTTATTCTACTTTTTCGTGTGCATCAATGTATGTACAAATACCAAATACAGGTATTAAAACGGTTAATTTGGTTATGCCTTATATGTAGAATGGAAATAGTAACCTCTCAACATCAACATTTGAATCAAAGCATTGAAAGATCAAAAACTTAAAGTATTGAACGAAAAGTATTCAAAACCAAAAATGTTCGAACAGGAAAGCCAAAGTCAGCACCGATGATATCGGGCATGTGCAGAGTGCAGTTCAAGGACAGAAAACTGGTGTTTTTAACAATTTTGAATTTCACAATCGGAAATTTTAACCACAAAAAAGTATTAAGATGTATGTTCAACTCGTGTCAGACGAGTTTGACGACCAGTTTTCTAAATTACTGTGTCTCAACTACTCCGGTAAAAAAATGTTTCGTCTCAAGGTCGTCTAATTTCGATCGAGTAAATTACGGAAATACGAAAAGGGGCATAGAATTCCAATTTTATTTCGAGTTTAGAGCAGCTAGAATATAATGACATTATTAAATATCTCACCGAAAATAGTAAAATTTCGTGCGATAATCAAGGAATTAATTTTTTAGCAATTACCCGGTTTCGTTTGTTCACCTTTTTTTATCTCACGAAACCGGGTCTTTCCTAAATTTTCTTTGTCTTATATTCAAGCTTATATTGAGAGTTAGTGCACAGTTTTTGATGAACAGATTCACAATATTATCTTAACAAATAATTTCATCTAATTTTAGTACACTAAGGAGGAAAAGTCACATTCCGTATGCCCGTGAATATTCTGTTTTTAGATTGACTCGAGACGAAACATTTTTGCCGGGGTAGCAGAGACACAGTGTAAAACCAATGCCTTTTAGCATTTTTTGTGCTTTGTATAAGTATACTTATTGTATTGTATAAGTATACAATGTCAATGCTATTAAAACCAAGACAGTGTGGGTTTGTAAAACATATTCCTAGGAAAGCTTTTTCACAATTTTGGTTGTACTGAATTAATTTTACAGCAAATATACAGAATTAAAGACAACACAAGCTGACTATATAGAAGGAGCCTATAGTGAGCTAAAAGTAAAAAACAATGGTGAGCATATATATTATTATTTTTATGTGTAACTACTATGATTTTTCCTGAATAAAAGGCCTATAATATGAATGTTATTGGTGCATGTATAATGTAACATATGATGTAATACATCGCTGTACGGTTTAACTCTTGTCCGTTAGCCCGTCTGTTCACACGTACCATAAATGTTCCTCACAGTTTTCTCAGCAATAACAGTATTAAAGCGGTTATACACTCATGTCTGTTCAACGAAAACTTAGGTTTCTACACACAGTAACGAAACATGCAGATTTCAGTCATTTTTCACAGCAATAACATGCAACTGAAGCCTACTGTTTTGGTTGGCTTTATCTTATTGACTTTATTGTATATACTAGTAGTGATTTCATTCCTCAAGACGATTATCACACGTTCTTTTCGTAGATTCGTTTATATTTCAATTTATATTGTTGCATAATTCGCGACAAAGAATAATGTCCACAGATCCAAAAAGCATTATCAAACTTGAAACTAATGTAAAAAAGATAAATAAATGGATGGTGAAGCCACATTTAAAAGGTAAAAACCAAATAAGGTTTTTAAATGTGGCTTCACCATCCATTTATTTATCTTTTTTATTTATACACAAGCCACAGTGCAACACATTTTATTTCTTTGAAACTAATGTACAATGTGATTTTATCTTAAATATTTAAAGATGTCCTTTCGGTTTGTCTCTGTTGTGATTTTATTTTTACCGCTTACGGATATGATTTAAATTTTGTATTTGTAGCTCTTTCCGTTCCAGAAAAACCATATGCTAACTTTAAGGTTCCAAATCATTCAAAAGAGAAAGAAGCCCTCCGACCTCCAAACATGATCAAAAGTAAGAGTAGCAATGAAGCTGTTGTCAGCCCAGTTACAAAACTGACAAATAAAACAAAAGAAATGAAGCAACAACCTGGAAAGTTACCACCAAAACCTAAATGCAACAAACAAGAAGAAAAAGGCGCAACTGTGCAAAACTTAATCAAAACGATGGAAAATGGAGGGAATGTAATGGCGTTTCCCGCAATGACTGCTGGTAAAGGGAATGTCAAGATCCCATTAAAGCCACCAACATCACCGAAAGTAAAGGACATTGTTGAAACTAGTAACCATAACATGCAGCAAGTAGTTACATGTCCCGGGGAGAAGAAGGCACTCAAACCTCCAAAATTGAACAAATATAACTGTTAATCATTTTTTGTTAATATAAATAATAATGATGTAGAGAAAACATATTTCAAAAAAAGAAAATCAACACCGTATAGCAGGTGGAATTATATAAATTATATGTTTTTTTTCTAACTTTAAACTTATTTCAATATATAAATATAATTTCTTTTCTGATTAGGCTCATTATTGTTCTTGTTCTAAAAGGTGTTGAAAAGTCGAATATCGCGTCAGACACTGTTGATAGTTGGTTTGATTACAGAAACCAGATATACAAAACACTATTTAAAGAAAAACAGATACATGTCTGACCCAGCATTAATAAGTGCTTTTGCCAAACATTCCAAAGGATCTGGTCCACTACGTATTATATTAATTATAAATTATTATATTTAATAAATATTATTTATATTTTATTATATTTAAAGTATTCATTTCCTTTTTGAGTTTTTATTTTAGATCTAAATTTCGATATAGCCACTCAAGGAAGATCTATTAAAATGACAAGGGTCCTACAAACATATATCAAAATGTATTCTTTTTAAGGTCAAAAATAGAAAATCTTAAAGCAAATATGAATCTACAGCCGGCTTGTTGGAACTACAAAATTGGATGTTAACTTTTGTCACATGTTATTTTACTGTAAAGTCGTCAATTGCTTATAATATGTAATCAAAGAAAGTACAAAAATCATGATTGTCGACACGATGTCCTATAAACAAGTTTAAAGATTTCTTCGTACATGCATCAAGTTAAAAAATGGAAATTTGAATCA
Organism: Arcuatula senhousia; assembly: GCA_963971305.1. Taxonomy (NCBI): domain Eukaryota; kingdom Metazoa; phylum Mollusca; class Bivalvia; order Mytilida; family Mytilidae; genus Arcuatula; species Arcuatula senhousia. The sequence continues at coordinate 8,568,761 of OZ020306.1, forward strand.
AATATGAATTTAGCAGGAACTGCTAACTTTTCCAGAGCACCTTAGTTCACTTTCTATACGAACTGAGTTGAACTTTGTTCTTGATTGCTATTCAGCTGTTTGGTATTTTTATGTTGTACGTTTCTCCTCGTTTGTTTTTACTGGTTTTGTCTTTTTGTGAGCTAAAAAGAAACCAAGCATACTGCAAAACTGATACCTTGTGTCATAAATCTTATCTTCATACGACATTTTAGGTCAAAATTTAAACAACAAAAGTCCTATAAATTTGATCAAAATAAAACATTTTGTAAAACAGAAGCTGTAAATCAATTTGTATCTTATATGTAAAGCATAAGCTTCATTGCTTTTTATAAATAAAACACAATTTGTAAGAAAACAAGCAAGTATATCGCATCGTTAGTATACCTGCTAATGCTAACAAGAGGCTCCCAGGAGCCTGAATCGCTCACCTGACATATGTGCCTGAAGTAAAGGTTCTTAGGCCAAATCTATTTTACATTGAAAGGGCCATAAGTTTAATAAGGGGGTCATCTGACAATATGGTGGATCTTAAGGTGCTATTCACTTTTGTTCTCAATCAAAATTCAAAAATCTGTCACCCTTTTGAGTTATTTGCAAAAAAATGTAGTTTAACCCAATGTTCTATTTTTAACCACAGTGGCCATGTTTTACAACCAATCAAAAATTCTATACATCTAATGCTAATGAGCAACAATACAAAGTTTGTTTCCAATTGGACTTAAAGTGTCAGAGGAGTTAACGTTTTCAATGAAATGAGGAAATGCTTTTTGAATGCTCAATTTTGACGTTCTAAGGGCAATAACTCCTCAAAGGAAATGTCCTACAACGATGACCCAATAACATATTTTGTAGATCTTGATATGCTTAACAATATGCAATCTAAATTTCTCAAATATCTTGTACAGTTTTCAAGATATTGAGCTAAATAGGTGCAAAATATGCAAAAAATCCACCAAAAAGGGCAATAACTCCTACATGAGTTGTTGGAATTTCTTCAAAATTTCAGAGCTGGTAGATCTTGCAGTGATGATCACTTTTGTTCCCAACCAAAATTTTAAATCTGTCACCCTTTTGAGTTATTTACAAAAAAACTGTCATTTACCCCTATGTTCTTTTTTTAGCCACAGCCGTTTTACGGCCAATCAAAAATCCCCACATCAGTTCTACACACCTAATGCTAATAAACATTAATATCAAATTTGGTTCCAATTGGACTCAAAGTGTCAGAGGAGTTAACGTTTTCAATGTAATGAGGAAATCCTGTTAAAATGTTTAATTTTGACGTTCTAAGGGCAATAACTCGTAAAAGGAAAGGTCCTACAACGTTGACTCTATTACATATTTTGTAGATCTTGATGTGCTTAACAATATACAATTTAAATTTCTCAAATATCTTACATAGTTTTCAAGATATTGAGCTAAACAGGTGCAAAATTTGCAAAAAATCATCAAAAAGGGAAATAACTCCTACATGGGTTGTTGGATTTTCTTCAAAATTTCAGGGTAGGTGGATCTTGCCGTGCTGATTACTTTTGTTCCCAATCAAAATCTTTTAAATCTGTCACCGTTTTTGAGAATTTATTTACAAAAAAACTGCCATTTACCCCTAAGTTCTATTTTTAGCCACAGCCGCCATGTTTTACGACGAATCAAAAATCCTCACATCAGTTCGTTACACCTTGGTTCCAATTGGACTCAAAGTGTCAGAGGAGTTAACGTTTTCATTGTAATGAGGAAATGCTGTTAAAATGCTCAATTTTGACGTTCTAAGGGCAATAACTCCTAAAAGGAACGACCCTACAGCGTTGACCCTGTTACAGATTTTGTAGATCTTGATGTGCTTAACAATATGCAATTTAAATTTCTCAAATATCTTGTATAGTTTTCAAGATATTGAGCTAAACAGGTGCAAAATTTGCAAAAATAGTGCCAAGTGATGACAATAGCTAACCTGACCCTTCGGGTCAGCTGAGCTAAAAAGGGAAACAACTTTGGAAATGGAAAATAACTCTTTTAAAGGAAAAATAAGGAACAGAATGTGTTAATATGTACGTTGTATATAAATAGACGGAATAGCAAGCGTAAATATGCACGCTGTATACATAAATAAAATAGGCTTTTAAACACTACTTTTTATATAAAAATATACATATAAGTTATATTTTTCTTCACATTTGACAAACATTTGTACTCGTTCATAATATATTTTTTTTCAAATCTTACATATTTACCTCTGTTCTATCCGTCCTTTCACTAATTTTCTTTCACAAACTTGATTCAATCTGTTCGTTTTACCTTTGTTTTTGGAGTTCTTGGGATTGCAATTGTTTCAAGGATTATTCTTGTAGCTTTGGCTTCCAGGCTTCGGATCGTTCATTTAACCTGTCTTTCAATAGTACATTTAATTGTTTGTAAGTTCCGGCTTTAGACGTTTGTTCCTTTTTAGTTTGTACGTTTGTTCCTGTCCTTTGTGTGGACTTATTGACTTCAGATTCGTTTATTGTTGAATTCTTTGTCCACTGGCTTTAGCTTTACATTGATGCATTGTTCCGCTTCTAGATATGATATAGATCGACATTCCTTGCACTTCGGACTTCACTGTTTTATTGGCTGTTTGTTTCGATCACGTCTTGACATTATATGATATCATGTAAACGTCAAATTAGGTGAGTCAGTTGTATAAGTTTGAACATGACACCTTTTATGTTCCTTGTGTCCTCTCCATTAGTTTTTTTTTTACCTGAAGGTGTTTTAGAGCCAGTTTACTAGTATATGAGCACTCTATATATGCTGACAATTTAAAACGTATTTTGAATAAACTTGAGAGATTCATATTGTGTTGTATCAAATTCTAACGCTCTAAAATATTCATCTCTGGTTCGATTGAATATCAACTCATCCATACATTGTAGGGCAAAAGGCTGATAGTCTATGTAAAATTTATTAGCAAAAAGTTCTTGTCTCGTTGATAACTCCGGAAGATCTCCTATGCCGAAAATACAGAGATGACGGACTCGTTTACCAAGACATGGACGAGGGGTTCGTATTGTATCCCAGTTCTTAAACCTGGCCATGAAAGGTTTATTGTTACAGTCGAGAGAGGAATCTGGGTCTCCTGGAAGAAGAAAATCAACGTTACTATATAGATTGATGTTGTTTTGAATTGTACACACATTTAGCTGAGTAGCATTTGTTTCGGTTACATCAATTGTTTTGTCAATAATTTTTATTGAAATTTGACAGTTTAATATGCTATCATATTTTCCGTTTCCACAAAATTACATAATTACATCAACAATTAAAAAAAAACACAATATAATAGTGCAAAATTATACAGAACATTACTAATTTGAAGCAAATCCGGTCACTTCGAAAACTAGTAATCAAGTAATCAAAAAGTCCTTAAGACATGTAAGAGTTTTGAAGCAAAAAGTCACAAAAAAAACTCTTGTAATCAAGTAATCAAGATTTCGTAGTAATCTATCTATCAATCTAAAACCTTTGTAATTTATTATGCCTTCACGTAACACTTTATCTGTCTTCGCTTCCTATTCATATTACGTTTTGCTTTTTAAACCTTTTGGCTAGAACGCAGAATGGACGAAACTCGTAACTTTATTGCCTGAAACTTTGTAGCATCCGAATAAACAAATATGTCTAGTTTTACATGGTAAAATGGGAGCTTTTGTCCAAATGCAATCTTTTTACAACTCGGTTTTCAAAGGGTACGATATCTGAAGATTATAGAAAAGGAATGAAACCTTTGAACGACCCTGGAACCTCTAAATGAGGGTTATGATTAAGTGTGGCAAACAGCGTCTCATCTGGAATCTCTGTTCTTCGTACATAGAACATTAATTCTCGTGCTGTCTCATTGTGCAGCAAGTAATCTATGTAACCTCTACTGGCTGCGATGTGAACAGACCCCTTCACCAGCCGAATACCTCTAGGAGGTTTATTCCTCAATTTCCAACGTGACTTGTCAGCCCTGCAATGATAAATCAAACTGCTATCATTTTTATAGTTTGAAATTATTATTGACCATAGGCTACAAAAATACAAAGTTATAATAGTACATAATAAAGTACGTTTATTTACAATGCGTATGTCTTTCTTTTCGGGTCAGTAGTCTTTAGGTTAAAGGATTGAAAGGTGCCATAATATATTATTGAGAGGTATAGAAACAAAAATAAAAAAAGAACCAACAAACACGCAAAAGAAAAAAAAACAACAACTTTTTTAAAAAGTTTTCAAAAGAACACACAAAGATTGCAGATTGTGGAGACATAAACATTTGAACACATCATGGGTCTCAAACAAACATCTCACCATTTAATTGTCCCTCCAATGTCATTTGAACCATTGTAGGCTTTTAAAATTTTCACAATTTCTAAATTTGTTCTTAAAGGAAATTCTTGTCCTGTCAGATTTATAAAATATTTCCATTGTTTGAATGCCCAAAGGTCTCTCATACACGCAATCTCTGCCGAAACCACGGACATCATTCCCCAAAATACTTTTACAGAGGTGGAGGATAAAAACACATTGTCAAAACACTTAGCAATACTTCGTAAAGCTTTCCGGAAATCTGTCTTTGACTTTCCATCAACGTGTATACAGTAAATATTTTGTGGGCGATAGATCGAACGGAGCAACGTCTCTACCTGCTGGACATCTTTGTAAACCAGTATACTGTAAGCTATTGGAAAGCTTTCTTCTTCTTCTGACAGAGAGGATGTTATATAGCCTGAAGTACGTATGTATGTCTTACAGTCTTTTGTCCGTATAGGATAGATGGAAGGCGGCGTCAAACTAACCCTTTTTTGATTCATTAACAAGTTTGTACTATTCATCTCCTCAGTATTGTTTTCAAACAATAACTTGCAGTTTACGTTCTTAACAACCCTGTTTTGATCAAATAATTTCCAATCTGGGTAATGTTCTAAGTCTGATCCTGGATCCCTGGTGGATTTGTAAGATACAAAGCTTGGACAACTTGTTACGTTTGGAATCACATTTGGTTTTATCCATATTTTCCTTTTCTTTTGTTTCGGAAATCTTTTGAATGTGTCTGACAAGCGAATTGTTCTATTTTGTTTAAAATCTATGTTAGTTTTGGCGCCGATTAATGGTGACCTGTTTTTCTTTTCCCATTTTCTGAACAAATGTTTGTGCTCTCTCGGTTTTCGCTCATCATCGACTTTGTACTTGTGCTCTTCGTTAAATGTAGCCTTTGAACGATTCTCATTTATTGGGCTTTTCTTGTTAAGTTGTTTGCTAAATGGGTTTGATGTAGATTTTTCGTTTGTGGAGCTTTGGGGTTTTGTTGTGACGACTCTGTAGCGTGTGGTTTCATTTGCTGATGAAACCAATATTGGAAGAAGGAAGTTCCGTGTTTGATACGAGTGATTGTAGAGACAAAGGTACACCGTACAAACACCTAAAGTCATAAGTAAGTAGATCTTCTTGGTCCTCATTATTCTCATTATGTATGTCTAGGGCGTCTTATTCCGTCTTGTTATCTAAAAAAGTCATTCAATTGTAACTTTATTTTGTTCTAATCATTTATACATATGTTTGATACTATCAATAAAATATGTTTAAAATAATTGTAACATCATAAAGCATCGTGCAAAAAGTGACTCCCAAAATATCTCCCCCTATAACTATTTCATATTAATTCATTTGTTCTGAAAAAAATGTACTAGATGGCTTCTAAACTATTTTTCTAATGGAGAAGACACAAAGAATTTTAAGGAGTCATCTGGCAAATTTAACCTAATGACGGGCTGTTGAGCTTTTGATGCTGAAGATAGATTTTCTCTTTCTCTTATATTTTTGATTTGCAAGCCAAAAACAGTAGTCTGGCCTCCCGGTCCATTTTAGCAAGGACGGTCATGTTTTTTGACAGATATAAATCGAAACAAAGCTGCGTTTCAGATGAGCTATTTTTTTATAAAAAGAAAAAAAAAACCTTTGCAAATAGATTAACACATCTAGCATTCTCTTTGGTTACTTTCTTTGCTTATTGAAAAATCTCATAATTTATCCCTTTCAATATCTTTTTATATAGTTTAGGCATTTTCTTTAAATTTTGTAAAAAAAACTCCAGGCATTTTGTTAAATGCCTTAATATCTTCAGGCATTTTATAAAATGCCGATAGGATTTAGTCAGTTTATGAAATGCCTGATTTAAGAAAATGAATGTAACATATATACTAGTAGATGGCAATATTGTATACGAAATGTTTTTAACTATAGAATAAAAAAAATATGTATAATTTTTCTATAATTCAACCAAACATTTATCGTAAAAATCTGTGTTCTTGTAGTACTTTCAAAATAATAAAGAAGTTTGTTATATGTCCAAATAAACAAATACGTCTATAAAAATCGGTTGAAGAACAGTGTGGTAATAAATTTTTAAAGTGATTATTTTGGACATGTCGGAAATTATTTTAGGATTTGGCAAGGTACTGTTAATTGATTTCGTGTTCCTGACAGTTTTATCCTTGGTCAAGCTTTTTTTCTACTACGCTTTTTACAAGCCTAGTTCAACTGTACATCAAGGAAAAGAGATTTGTCAGAAACCATAATACAATTTCAATCATTGTTTGTATGGACAATCTTTCAGCATGCAACATTTTTGAATTCATGTGAAATGGTTTAGAGAATGATTGTGTATGGTTTACAAATAACATCAACCAACTTGCTATTTGAAGATTTTCTAGATTTTTTTTTGGAATTAGAATCGAACCAATGTGCTATTTAATAAGCTTGAAAAAAAAATAACTAGCTCGCTTATTCCACTGTTACACTGGGACGAAGACTACCAAGATTATAGAATGTTCTTTGAACACACTGCTAATGGGATAAAAAGTACTGCCTTTAGATTTTGACTTCGATTTCTCGGCGTTCCAACTACGATCTTGTTACGACTGTAGCTGTGATCGGGCGGTTTTAAGTAGCTCTATAGCTAGTTCACAATAGACAGTCCCCAAAACAAAGAAAACAAGACCGCTTCAGCACACAAGGAAGATAGCCGAATTAAATCAATTTCTAGTTCTTCAGACTTCTCAAAAACTGACGTTATGTATTTACCACACTGTAAATAACTTATATTATACAAACTAATTTAACGTGCAGTGAAAAATGCATAAATTTTGTTATTCGTGTTTTTTGTGTGTGCGGGTGTTACGCTCAAACCTAAATCGCAACGAAAAGGGGTAGTTTAATGTTAACTCGGGCTTGAACTGCCTGTACCAAGTCACGACCATTGCGAACTTCAACTCTCATGAGTGCCTTTGTCTTGTTTTTTTCGCTTCTTCTTAGACATTTGAGATTGATCATTCCGGTTGGTAATTAACTTTATTAGTTGACCGTTCTTCTACAGTAAAATTTACGGTGAAGAAAATCAAGCTCTTTTGCGTTTTAAGTTTTTTTTTTATACAATGTAACTCTTCGAATAAAAAAGCGGGTGGTGAATTGGCCCAACGGTGCGCTTAGCTTGTCGGTAGAAGTCCACTATAGACCGCTCATGAACCTGACATCGGGTCAGGCCGCTTTCCCCACAAAGGACCCAAAGTTTCTATTTGGGAACCCCTTTCATAATGGATGCTGGGGTCGTCAGGCTATATATAATTCGGTAAATTGTAACGCAAACCAAAGGGGTGCACCGTGTTGGGAAACATGTCACGTTCCTCGCACCTTAAATAACCCTGGTGCAGGTCTCGATAAGAGTATGGGACACTTGGGATCCCCATGTCGGACTCTTACCCAGCCCTTCTTTTTATAGTGGCAGTCAAAACTCTCACCACCGACTGTTTTCTCATTTCCTCCACTTCATCAACATTTCATGTTCATTTAGTTTTCACTCCTGTCATCTTCATCTCCTTGATAAGGCAATGCACAATGAACAATGCATTGAATTTAAAATTTAAAATGATAGCATAAATGATAATGAAAATAATAAAATTTAAAATTAAAAACTGTTAAAAACTTACATACTTGCTTTTTAAGACTTTCACACCGCGCGCGCGTACATCTTCTTCCAGATTTTATAAATCATATGTGCATCAAAAATACTCCATACATGTATGTATTTGCGGTTACCAATTTATTAGCAATATATTATTTTAAATGAAAAATCTAAAAAAAAATAATTACATGTCAAAACTCTTTATTTGAGTCAAAGATTTGTTTTGTTGCATGGTCAAAGATCGGTTCGACTCATAATTTATCCAATGAAAAGGAACTCTCATTTGATATTAAGAGGGGTTGCTATGGGTAAATTTGACATCAAATTTTTATCTGGACAGGGTTACACCCCCTCCCCCCCAAAAAAAAAATCTGGAGGAAAATAAACCATAAAACAAAGGCCGAGCAAGAAAATATCCGTATCCGGCCACCTGGACCAAAAAAAAATCATTTGGTTGTCCCCTTAGAACGTGTATTTTAGTGCTTAAATAAGAATTCAATTATCAGATTGCATCACCAACCCGAGTAAGATAAGTTTATGCGAAATGGGGTTTGTAAATAATTGTATTTTAGTTACATAATTGGAAAACCAAATACAAAACCGAATCAAAACTTGTTAATTATGTTTCTTCAGTGGACAAAACATGTTCTATACATGTATAATGCCTTACCAAAACCAATATTACATAAATTTTGGAACGTTTGTTCATCTCTTGTAAACTCCTTTGGTTGAGGTTTACTAGGTATGATCAAATATCATTCGTGGGTGTAGATATAACAGAATCTACATAGGTATTACGTGGGTCGCGACATTTTGGCAGTATTTTTGTCGGTATTGACATAATTTCAAAGTCCAATATCAATTTAAAGAGGAATCTTGCCTTTCATAAAATATAGAATAATGGAATCTTTTTTCGAACGAGCAAGCGCAATTGATTTATTTGAATGCATGTCAAAATATTATGTACAAAAGCATGTGAACTGTCAGAAATCCTACTACAAAAGGGGCTAAAACCGCTAGGACGTAAAATCTATGTAATAGAAATTGTACGGGCGCATTGGAAACTTCATCATGGTCCAGCTACAAACTTGATAGAAACATACCATTATGAAATCGTAGTGAAAACGTACGATAATCATTATGCAAAATTAAGGACAAAGTAATAGCAGAGCACGAACGGCACAAAATATCATACCGCCAGTGCCGATTTAATTCATGGAAGTTTGCGACACGTTCCTTCCACGTTTCTGCTACGATCTCGCCCCAATATGTTTTGACTTTTACATGTCCTCACTTCGTTAGGTTTGAACATGTTCAAAATAATACCACGTCCCTTAATCCACTGCCGTGTAACGGGGGCATTTTTTGAATAAATGTATTTTTAATACTAATAGAATGAAAAATTTCCTAGTTTTGCGCAATTTTCAAGTTTTCCAGAAAAACCTATACAAATAGGTCAGTCCCAGAAGATTCATTTTTTTTTTATTTCAGTATAGTTTGCTATAGTTTTAAATCTTAATTAATCAAAAACTGATATTTTAGTGTCATTTTTTTACAATTCTGCACGATTTTTAAACTTTGTGCGAGCTATACTAAGAAATGCAATTTACTCCATAAAGAGAAATAGTACTGTATTGTAGCTCCTCCAAGTTTTTAATTTTTTTAAATGTAATTGGAGCTGTAATTTTGTAAAGCTTGCCCTGTATACCAAGCGCCATTTTATCCATCCGAAACCGATTATGAAATGTACAATTTGATTTATCTTTTAGCTATACGAAAGAACTCATTCAAAATAATGAGAATTGCAAGGAAATATTAATAATGGAAATTTCAACTTCTCGCAGTTGAATAATCTAAGTTTACATCATGTTTGATATACCTTATAATTCTAGTTTTAGTTTTAGTTGTTCATGTTTTTATTCCCTCTCTCAATACGCGAGGTCTTACAACCTTTCTTAAAATAATTAAGTTGTGGCTTAACTTACGCAGATCGATCACAAGAAACACGAATGGGTGAAACCAAACAGGATCTTCTTGCCTCTACGAAGCACCTGAGCTCAAGCGTATTTTACAAAGAGTTTGCAATATAAGTTATGGTTGATTATTTTTTTGCCATATACCGGTATTCGATTGTGTGTGTTATTTTGAATGAAGCAAACAAATGTCATCTCAAAGTCCTTTAAAACTATACAGCACACAAACACACACTTGAAGAGCAAATCAAGGTATTCATAATACAATTCAAACAGTGCTAGGCAGCAGTACGGAAACTGTTTTGTCAATTGAAGATTTAAAAATCCCGAAATTTTGGACCTATGACCTGTGCTATTAAAGGAACATGCTCGAGTTATGTGTTATCTGCTATAGCTGTTTCCCTCTGATTTGTGGAGGTTTGTTTTTTCGCCTAACCTTAAATGTTATATATATCCATCACTTCATGAGATATCAAATGTGCAGTTTTTAACTAAGTAGGAACGAAAAAATATTATAAGTGACATTTAAATAGTATCTTTAATAAATGGGAGAGATTCATAATGTTTAGTGTCGAACGCAAGAGACTGGAAGTATTCATCTCTGGTCCTATTAAATATCAGTTCGTCCATGCACTGTAAAGCATAGGTCTGATAATGTAGGTAAAACTTGTTCGCAAACAGTTCTTGTCGTGATGACAACAATGGCAGATCACCAACACCAAACACACAGACTAGACGGACACGAGTTCCATGACACGGCCAGTTATAGATAAAATTGCCCCAGTTTTTAAATCTTGCCAGAAAAGGTTTGGTATCGCAGTCTGTTTCAGGTACACCTGGAAAAGAAACAAAACTGACAGTGCTTCGATCGAGAGTTTTGAAACACTAGTATGGTGCTTTTTAGGTACTTTTAGTATGTTTGTCCTTACTTTTGACTGAGTTGACCAAAAAAAAAATTGGAAAAACTAATTTACTAGTATATAACATGTATAACAGAGTAGTAACCTAATGAACATCATCAAAGAATATTGAAGTTATATAAAAAAATTAAAAAAAAATATTTCAATGGTAGCAAGCTGTAGCTTTTATGTACAATACAGACACCCAAACACATGCTTTCAATTTTTGTGACACAGGTTAAAAAGTCCAAATTCTTATGAAACAAAATTCACCCCCTATTTTTAACATATGAGTACGTTACCTTTATAAGCCCCCTTGATATTCAGATGAGGGTTGTGATTTAGCGAAGAAAAGAACGTTTCATCTGGTATTAGGGTGTTTCTTGTCCAGTTTAGAAAGTCCTTGGTGATATTGTTATGGAGTATATAATCAACATATCCTCGGTTGACTACGATATGGACGGATCCTTTCACAGGTTGAATGCCATGGGGTGGAACTCCAGCTTTTTCCCAACGTTGTTTGTTGGCCCTAAAGTTAAACAATGATCATAATTGTTAATGACATCAAACTATACATTGGCTTGCAATGACTTACCATCCATTTTTTATTCTTGCTCGTTATTAAATGGTTAATCTACTACGTACTACATTTTTTTTTAAAGGAAAACGTCTTTTATAATTGCCAACCCTTTTTCCGGCCACGATTCTATGAATCTTTTTATATTGCCTACTTGTATATGAACAAATTTGTTCACATGATTTGACAATTTATTTTTACACAACACCCCCCCCCCCCCCCCAACATTTATACTAATATGATAGATTTAAGGTATGTTGCGAAAAGATTTGGGTGAAATTATTATCTGTCTTTCCCTGTGCACAATGTATCGAATTTACGTTATTGAAAAAAAAATAGCTCTAATAGAGTCTAGAGTCTAGATAATATGATGTTTTGTGCGACAAAGAACAGTACTTAGTACTATATTAGACATAAGTTTGTCCCCGAGAAAAGGCAAGACAAGACCAAATCTCTCCGGGTCAGTCAAGGGGGCACCAACATTTTCTAAGCTCTCAAACAGTATAGTATATACTTACCGTTTTACTGTTCCCTCTAAATCATTTGCACCATTGTAAGCCTTTAAAATCTTCACCAATTCTAAATTCGTCCTCAAAGGAAACTCCTGGCCAGTCAGGTTAATAAAATATTTCCATTTTTTATGCTTCCATAATTGGCTCATGCATTCTATTTCTGGTAGAATTACACCGATAGAACCCCATACGACACTGAAAGACGTTGAGCTGATAAATACATTTTCAAAGCACCGAGCTATGCTGTGAATTGCATCCCTGAAATCGTCCTCTGATTTTTTGTCCACGTGTATACAGTAAACGTTCTGCGGACGATATATTGCACGAAGAAGTATGGTGTACCAAATGGTTCAAAATTATTTAAATTAAGACTCTGCGATAAAATGTATCGCTTAGGCGACATTTATGTCGACAATTCGATTTTATATATCGCATAGGCGATATATTTTATCGCCTATGCGATATTTTTTGTTGATTTGTCGGTACATTTTACCACCTATGCGATAATTCAATTCGAATAGTCGTTACATTAATATTTTACTCGGGGCGATTAGAATTTTACACGAGCGCCCAAAGAGGTTCAAAATTAAATATATCGGCTAATCAGTAATTAATTGAAGCACTCTATAAATGACATAAACTATATATGTCAATTACGTGTTATTCTTGTTAGCCACTCCTCAATGGGTGGTAGATAATGTTTATTGACAACTAACTGCTACGCCGGGCTGCTCCGCATTAATTTGTGCCTCCAGTTTTAAACAGGTGTTATGATAGATAATAATCTTCTTATTATAGTGTCACACGTCAAACATGTATTATAAAATTGATCAAGCATTTTCAGGGAAATATCTTCTACTGATTTTAAAGGGAAAGTTCACAAAAAAATGAAAATTTGTCATATGATTTCTAATGCATTATCTAATTATGCTATATCATTTAAACTTTTATATTCAATTTAATAAGCTGACAAAAATGGAATTTTATTTTTTATCTTTTGATTTCTGTCATTTTAAATTACACAAAACATCTGAATACCACAAAGTCTCCTTTTGACAGTGACCCACCATTTACCTAATTATTGAATTGCCAATATATAATATTTTTATGTGCATCTATGTTATGGCATTATTAAATAAGTGATAGAAAATCCTTATTAAAATTAACAAAATTGAGTTATTCTTTAATTAGTAATAATGATTTTTTGGTATAAAAATCAATTTAAATAAGTAATTTTTAATTATCTAAGTCATGTTGTGTTGTGACATAGACCTGTAATATAACAGGTCTATGGTTGTGATAATCTTGCATATAAATCACATTATTGTTTTAAATGCTAGAATGAAAATAAAATGATCTAGTACATAAAACTTTGTTTCTGAATGTTTGTATATTAGGTTTTGACACCTGTAGGTATTGATAATTATTTCACACCAAGTCAGCTGTGACTAATTATAATTACATTTATGTTTACCTAACCATTACACAGGTACCTGCTGAGAGACAATGACATTAATTAATACTTTTAGAAAACCCAGTGGGGGGGGGGGGGGTTAGAAAAAGGATGACCTGTAATTTACATAATTACACCATAATTATTTTCAATGATATATGATGGCTTACATTTAAATACACAAATTCTTTCTTAATAGTAAATAAAAATAATATTTTTTTTGGAATTAAAGAATTTTAATTTTAATTAGTTTATGATAAAGTTCAATTTAAAAGAAAAAGATAATAGATTAATAAAACGTTTTTAAAAAGATTTTATATAGAAGTCATTTGAAAATATTAAATGATCTTGTTGACTTTTGATTATTTTAATTATTTTGTTGGTTATTGGACGTACCACATGATCACTTAAACCAAACGTTTGACCTAATATGATTTTTTGCTACTCAGTAGAAATTCTGATTATCTCAAGTAGTCCCCTAATGTAGATTAGGGGACTATTTCAAATAAATAATCTCCAATATCTTTGTTATAAGTTAAGATATGAGAGAAAAAAATTGCACACTGTTATAAAACATTGTTCTGAACAATTTCAGACCATATGTCAAAAATCGTGAACTTACCCTTTAAAAATCAAACATTAAGTTTTCTGCAGGATTGGAAAAGGTCTGGAGTGAATAAATATCTACTATGTTCACTGTTTTTATTAACTTTAAAAAACAATAATTATATTATATACAACTTTAAAATACAATGAGACTTTAAAACAAAAATTACAAAATTTAACATAATCTTGTTAATGTTTTTTTTTTTATTTACAAATCGCGTAACTGTTAAAATTGTACAGTTACGTCGATAAATCATTTTTCGATTCGTTCCCCTTTATCCGTAATAGGTCCGGAACCTAACAGGAGTATATTTAAATTTTCACCTTAAGGTTACGTAAACGAACGTAACAGGAGCTTGTGCCTTTTTATTATTATATATTTTGGTGTTTGTTTATTTGTTTATTGTTTGGTTTTTTTTCAACAGGAGAAATTAATTCATTGATAATGGATGTGCCGATCATAGCAGTATAACGCAATATTCTAAAAGTTATTATTATTGAAACTTAATTCTTTTATAACATGTCAAATAAAAATGACTGTTTTCATACGTCATTATCTATGCATTTTTAAACTTTCTGGTAAATTTTGATGAACAGGTATACACCCTTTTAATCACCACCTAATGACATTTTCAGAGCTGCTTGTATAAAACGTTGCACCTATAGTTTACATCAAGCTTTCTTCTTAGCGGATTTTTGTATTCTTTTTACCATGAGTCGGTTAGATTCTATTCACTGGTACTATGAACAACACATGTTTTTCAGTGTAAAAACCAAACATCATGGAAAAATAGGAATTGCGTCGAAGGGGTCTTGGCTTTTCGTAGAAATGCATACTAAGTTAATAAACCAGAAACAATGATGGCCTAACAAGAGGTAAAAAGGTATATATACTTAAGGGAGCCACCAGTTGGACTCGCGCCTGCCTTTTCCCCGTTCCGACCTGCAAGTTTTATAATTTCGGAATGTAGAGCGAGTAATATAATACTTTTTATCATTTTAGTGTGACCCCTTGCAGATAGACGACAGCGAAGAGTCCTAGCTACAACTATTCTATAATATCCAAGTAGGCAGCGCACCATCCTACTTAAAAAATCTTGTTCCTCCTTCCATACAAAGTGTCTCTAATTATCCATTGAGAAACGGTAAAGATCTAATAATTCCATTATGTAGATTGTCGGTAACATCTGACTCCTTCTTTCCGTCTGCAATTAGATCATGGAACAATCTTGAATATTAAGTGCGTGAACAAGATTCAATAAATACATTCAAAAAAGCTCTTAGAAACAATCCCAAACCTGACTTATACAAACCAAAGTATTCTTCGTATGGATCGCGCAATCTAAATAAAATTTTAACACAATTAAGATGCGGTGCGTCATTTAGAGAAGGTTAATATTGTTGCAAGCCCATCATGCAGCTGTGGAGCTGCATACGAAGACTGTGACCATTTCTTATTAAAATGTACAAATTATAATCCTAACCGTATTAAAATGCGCCGAAACCTAAACTGGGTTCCCTTTAAAATATCTCATTCTCTTCTGCTAACAGACAATGACAACCTTTCCGATGAACAAAACAAGCTTGTCTTCGATGAAGATTTTGAGTATATCAAATCCACAAAACGATTCCTCCTGTGATCTCTTTTACCGCAAGTACAAACCATGCAGGTCAAATTAAGCGAGCGAGTGTGTGTGTGTGTGATGGTGTGTGTGTGTGTGATGGTGTGTGTGTCAGAGTGAAAATGATTTTTTGCCGGATTTCACTAGTGAAAATCCGGGTTATAAAATGGTGAATGTCGGGCGGGCGGTGGGCGGAAGGGCGGACGGCGTGCGGGGGAAAAAAAAACTTTCGTAACAGTTTTCTCAGCAACTACTTATCATAGGCATTTAATATTTGGTATACAGCATTAGGGTGGGGTCTTATAAAGTGGGATTCAATTTCAGGTCTTTCGCTCATCTACTCCCCGTTTAACGAAATCCGGCTATTTCTGTCTTTAACCCATTTTTGTACACAAATGTATTATGTTTTACTAAAATTAGCCTGTGTCATTCTATCTTTTGTTGCATGATCTTAAATTTTATTGTATTTGGTATTTTAGGGAGAAGACTTTATAAGTTTGAAAAAACTTGTGTCTTATCCATTTTGTACTCTTTTGAGCAAATAAAATTGTTAGAAACAAAATTGATATACTATACTTTTTCTATGATCTAGTGGCCCACAGCCTTTTTAGGCATCAATAACACCATCTTCAAAACTAACTAAATGTATATAATTAAGAAATAGTTGTCACAATAGATGAATACAGGGATATAGAGGAAGCATTCAAAAATAAAAGAAGAAAATCAAAGAAACAAACTACTTTAGTATCAAATTACAACAAAGTTCCAGGCACTAAATTTTGCTACGTCTTACGCACAGACTCATCAGAAATTTTTTTTTAAACTAAGATCATCAACCTATGTATGTATGTCCGGGTTATGATGTGTTCAGTCTTGGCGCTAATCAGCAGAGCTAACTTTCATTGGTGTTAGAATTACAACAATGTTCCACACAATAAAAAAATTGTTATGCCTGTCCCGCGTTTCGTCTATTCAAGACTCATCAGAGGCGCTCTACAAAAAATAATAAAAAAAATTGTTGATGTTTTAGAAGTATATTGCTGATCTTAAAATAAAAAATCTAATATTTCGTTTTTGCCATCAAACAATTTTGCAATTTCCTTGTTTACATGTTTGTATGTGAAGCATTTCTCTACTATAAATTGCTTATTTAAAATATTTTCAAAATTGAAAGAACTAAAAACATTAGTTTGAAATTAACATATTCACAATGCTACATTGACTTTCATAAAAAAAAAAAATTTCTAAGAGGTAAAATAGTTCGAATATCAATCTCGAAAAGCAAATATTGATATAGTAAATATTAGCATGATTATCGCGATTATTAGTTTCAAGCAAATCATGCAGCCAGAGGGACAACGATAACGGCTGAAAATTACAATGAAACAGTTAACATACTTTAAGGGAATATATATTTTCTGTTTGAAACAATTTCAAAAGGGAATTACATTAGACATAAGTACAAAGTATTGCATATGTATGAAGTCCTCTCTTACTTAAAATACAATACAATAATAACAACGGATATGTGGTGCACGTACAAATACGAATATGTCAATAATAACGAATAGAAAGAAAGAAATAAAGTTAAATAAATTCGTGAATTGTGTGTGTTTGTTTTTGTCTGATTTTTACATAATTAGGAACCTTCCGAGTGCAGGATGAATTCGAATACACGATGAAGTTCCGGTGGGGGGAGGTGTCACTCGTAGGGTTGGGCGGCTGGCACCCAAGGACCCCACCCTTATCATATATTAGGCTATTGAAAAAATATACCGTAACACATATTTTTTTGCAGAAAATCAAGGATACCCTATAAAAAAGGATTATTGCATAAGGTTTGTAACCTTTTAACTTAAAGATGCCCAAAGCTTATTGGCATCTGATTTGGTCAACATTGTGACCTTACCATATAATTCAATCAAATTTTGTATACTTATTACCAAATTTCATCTCAATTTCACGCCCTTTTCATATATTACGTACGAAGCGTGAAAAAGGTACATATTTCAGCAGCTCATTCCCATCTCATCTTATAAATCTTTATTTCTTTTTTTAATTAAAAGCTAACTATAATATTATTGGTTTTACTCTGTTTCAGTATCACCTGCGAAATTTGCAAGATTGAAGAGTTTATCTTAATTTTTTTTATAAGGATCGGCAATTTTTTTAGGATTAATGTTAAGCATTATCTAGTCCTGATGCTTTTGTGGGGTCTAAAACTTTGTTTCCAATCAGTTCGCTCTGTTAAATAGTTAATCTATTGATCGTAATGATTGACTTGTCGGTTTTTCTGAATTTAATTCAAAGTATGGAAGGTCTTAGTCTGAAACTCATGCAGCAAAAGTATGTACTAGCTGTTAGCACTTCTCGTTGTCATCGCCAAGCGTTGAATCATTTATGGTATTAATGAGTACGTTCAAGATTTGATGTCAGTGTTAAAGATAATAAGCTTCGCCGAGCGCAGCATGATAAGACCACAACATGTTTAAACCCGTACGTTTGCGGTCCAATATGGATTCTCAAATGCTTTGGACACTTCCAGTCAATGGTGGATTCACAAAGCTTTTTGGCACATACATTTTTGGTGGACTTTCTATGAATATTTGAAGTTTAATTATACATTTATACCAACCTTCAAGGTAGACTCATTAGACGCTTTTGGCCCCTTTGACCCCTTATTTCCCCAAATTGGCATGAGATATTGCAAATCTGATTGAAATGCAGGCAGGGACTTTTACAAGGATTCTAATGAAAAAAGATTTTGAAAATCGGACCAAAATTGAAAAAAGTAGATTTTTGGGTGTGGCCTGTCGTAACATTTCCCTGACAGAATATATTGGGGGAATACAAGGAAAATAAAATGAACAAAATCTAATGAAAATAAATGTCGTATAGCAGTTTTGTTTTAACATCTATTTTACCCCTTTTAGTCCACTTTTCTCTGAAGCAGTTGAGACCACAATCCCTTAATGCATAAGGAAACTTTCACTTGAGTTTAGAAACATCATTCTTAAACAGTGTAACAAAATTATTGGTCAGCCCACATAACATTTTTTTTTATAAAACACACTTTTATAATTGGCGTTTTAGCCCTTTAGACCCTTAAATTCTCGAAAATGGTAGGAGAAATTGCAAATCCCAGACAGGTATTTTACAAGGATTCCAATGAAAAAAAAAGACTTTGAAAATCGGGTCACAAATAAAAAAGTTGATTTTTGGGTGTGACCCCTTTTTGACCCCTCATAGCAATGTAACAATGCGTGATGTTATACAATTTTAAAAGAATGATAAAATTGGATGATAATGTAACGTTCTACAGACGTTTTGTTAATACGCCCATTTCAGTCTCTTTTGGTGCTATTTTTCTGAAACGTTAGGGACTAGAAACCCTAAATGTAATAATGGTGAAAAACATCATATCAAAATTTTATAACAACTAAAACTATCGCAAGGAAACCAGTGTAACGACGACGACGACGACAACGAAATACAATTGCAAAAATTTGCGGTCGTAAAAAAAACAAGTGCATAATCATATAAGGGACGGACCATTTAACTTGAAGGGGGGCCTTGGTTTTTTGTTTTGGTCAGAAAATTATTTATTTTTCGAAGGCGCCGCGACAGATTTTTTTTTCATTATTATCATTATTTTATATGAAAGAAATCCTTCTTCAGAATTTTTTTTCTTACCCCCTGCTGCCAGAATATTTTTTCATCAAAAATAATCAGTTTCAGAATATTTTTTTAGGTAAAAACCAAGGCCCTCCTTTCAAGTTAAATTGTCGGTCCTTAAGTTTCAGAGAGGCTCGACAACCATATTATTTATATTTCTATATTTTTGACAGTCTGTAGGTTATACATGCTGCTGATGCAGGTCATGCAAGACACTTTGCAATCGTGATAAATGATTTTTGACGTTAACATTTATTTCCTGTCAATTTTCCAGTTCAGTTTTAATTTCCTACAAATAGACATTAATATATTTAAAGACAAGGGGGATTTGTACATATTGCCATTATATATTGATTAATTGTATGTCTGCAGTCATTTATAAGTTCAAGTCAAGTTTTATGGCTCTACATGCCGTTGGGTTTAATGACAAACAGGTGTCCTGATATTGACTGATGACTAGTGCACATGTTACTTCTGTCAATGATGCATGGAAGTATACCGAATTACCTAAATTAATACCTCCACGATGCATGTTATCATATATCATAACGGAGCTAAACGAATTTTTTTCAGGCTCAACCAATTTGACCTCATCATCTTGTCAATGGTTAAAAAAATCTAAAAAAATAACAAAACAGTCATTTAATAGCCAGTAAATCATATTAAACTGATAAAATTCCTCATTTTTCACACATTTTCACTGGTTTCACTGCATATTTCGACAAAATGAGTATTGGCAACATTCCTCGACCATCGTAATTTTTTGATAATGAATTTATAATATTTTAATACACATTTCTGTCACAAAATAATTTTGATCGACAGGTGTGGCCCAGTTCATATTCATCGATTTATACATGAAAATCAAGGAAAACTGTAACAAATTGTTATTTTTCACAAAATACTCTATTTTTTTTACCTCAGTGCTCTCCATATTGATACATAATTGAATGAAAAAATAGACTAATGAACATTAATGCAGCAAATACAAGCAGATATATAAATTTGAAATTTTGGGCCATTTTGGGGTCTTCGTGGCTCTACTCCTTTCCCGTTTAAATCAATGCAAAATGTTCCGTGAAAAACATTGGTCGTGTTCTGCTCACAATTTCTTAAAAACCATTAGGATAGTTAGGATTTTAGTCTAAATAAACCAAACTTTCTTTTTACTGGATTTTATCTCATGAAAATCGGTTGCAGAACAGCTTGCTAATGTTGTTTTGAAATTGTTTGGATTTGCATTAAACGTACGGGGAATTTTTCTATCTATGCGTAACTTTTTTATCAAGTTTCAAAAGTTGAAAGAGTAAATGTTTGGAGCTATACAAACTATAAATGTTGGTAATGATCAC
The DNA here is from genome assembly GCA_963971305.1 of Arcuatula senhousia. Classification (NCBI taxonomy): domain Eukaryota; kingdom Metazoa; phylum Mollusca; class Bivalvia; order Mytilida; family Mytilidae; genus Arcuatula; species Arcuatula senhousia. The sequence goes on from OZ020306.1 coordinate 8,589,429, forward strand.
AAATTGCATCTGTTTGCGCTGTTGGTGGCGTTTTAATTCTTCGAGGTAAGCCCTGTCCACTTCAACACTGAATATTTCAAAGTAGTCGAATTGTCTGTGTAAAACTGTCAAAACCTAACCTTGGCGTAGAATGATGTACAGTTTATCATACTGAACCATGCACCTTGACAAATATCAAATTATTCTCATGTACGATTTTAAAGAAATTCGTAGGGATGAACATGAGTAGAACTTAACCCCCACAACATCATACTGGAGGCGTTAACATCGTGACATGACTAACTGTTAGAAGAGCAGGCTTAAGGGTTCACAAATTTTTATAATAAGTTTTTAGTATTTAAGGTTGATGGGTTTTCTAATAAACTATCCGTGGAACATGTAGAATTGTATGATTTTGAACAAGGGCCCTAGGTTAGTTTTGGGCTGATGATAGATAATAAACGAGCGTATATTATATATCATGTGAAATGATCTGAAATTGACCCCTGTGAAATTTTGGCCAAAGTTTTCCCTAGAATAGTACTTTTAATCTCGATAATAAAATTAAAAGTTCATCATCTGACTATTTATAGAAACAGCTTTAAAAAAATGTTTGATTTTAATACCTTTTAAAAAAGGATCAATAGGGAAAATTCAAATTTCCTTTATCTAAATAAAACTCTGCTCCATAGATTTTTCTTTAATTAGTGAAAATCTTTGTTTTGTAGGGACTTCTAAATTCTAAATAAGGGACGGACCATTAAACTTGAAGGGGGGTGCCTTGGTTTTTTGTTTTGGTCAGAAAATTTATTTATTTTTCGAAGGCGCTGCGACAGAGTATTTTTTTTTCATTATTATCATTATTTTATATGGCAGAAATCCTTCTTAAGAATTTTTTTCTTACCCCCTGCTGCCAGAATATTTTTTTCATCAAAAATAATTTTCAGAATATTTTTTTAGGAAAAAACCAAGCCCCCCTTTCAAGTTAAAGGGTTGGTCCCTAAACTAAATATAAAAATTAAGTTCACTATCATATTTTGTTGTTGTTGTGAAAGTGAAAACTTTGTTTCTCCCTATCATTTCTAAGCACAATATAATTTAGTGTTATGATACATATGCAAAAAAGATGCTGAGTCATAGACACTTCACATCCGAAGCAGGTAAACTATCTCTATCATAATAATTGAAAGAAAAATAAGAGTTTAATAATGGAATATAACAAAAATTGAGAATATTTCAAAACAAAAACATGCATGTAACCTAAACAGCTCCAAAGAATTTGTTAGTTAATTCCTCAACCTTAATAGATTGGGCTATGCTGCAATTATCTTGTTGGTCAGTCCATCTATCCGTCTGTTTAAACTTTTGCAAGCCACACATGGTTTCTATTAAACGGTATTATTTCAAATTCCTGAAACTTGCTTCACTGTTTTACCATGATTTATTGTTTTATTTCTCTCATATTCGGGTAAACAAGTTTTCCGAGCCAACTAAGACTTTTAACCCATGTGCGGGTAGATCTTAGGCCCACATTTAGCAAAGCTGAAGCCTGTCGTAATCTTAATTAAGATCCTAACGGCTGGTCTTTACCTAGCGCACAGAGCGACAAAGTTGTGTACCATAGCCGTCTGAATAGGATGGTCCACGTGCGTCATGAGTGCATCCAAAGGATAATTTTTAATTTTTGTCCCCCTTACCTCTCAGCTTTCAAGTGGTCTTCAGAATTTACTGTTCATTGTATTCTTTCCCATCCCTGTTCATGTTCATTTTATTACCCTTTTGACTGAAAAAGAATTAATTGCATGTACACGTAGAAAGTACTAAAGGCCCAAAGTACTTGCTTAAGATTTCATGCAAAGACCATGAGCAAGGACCACGGTAAACAAAGTATCTTTGAATGTACAACTAATCTATGATGGAATAAGGATTATTTGATACTATACCTGCAAAGTGTTAGGACATTACTATTTTAAAAAGAAGATGTTGATTGATTATAGTTAGATTGAGCATTACAATATTGCTTTTTCGTCGTATAACATAACATATTTTCTTTTCCAAATCAGGATCCTGCATGGAGCAAATAGAGGTTTACAAACACCAGAATAAAGAACATGAGCCCACATAGAGCAAAAGGAGGTTAACAAACATCAGAAGAAAGAACATGAGCCCACATAGAGCAAAAGGAGGTTAACAAACATCAGAAGAAAGAACATGAGCCCACATAGAGCAAAAGGAGGTTAACAAACATCAGAAGAAAGAATATGAGCCCACATGGAGCAAAATGAGGTTTACAAACAACAGTAAAAAGAATACGAATGAGCCAACATGGAGCAAAATGAGGTTTACAAACACCAGAAGAAAGAACATGAGACCAAATGGAGCAAAATGAGATTAACAAACATCAGAAGAAAGAGCGTGAGCCCACATAGAGCAAAAGGAGGTTAACAAACATCAGAAGAAAGAATATGAGCCCACATGGAGCAAAATGAGATTAACAAACATCAGAAGAAAGAACATGAGCCCACATGGAGCAAAAGGAGATTTACAAACATCAGAAGAAAGAACATGAGCCCACACGGAGAAAAATGAGGTTTACAAACAACAGAAAAAAGAATACGAATGAGCCAACATGGAGCAAAATGAGGTTTACAAACACCAGAAGAAAGAACATGAGACCACATGGAGTAAAAGGAGGTTTACGAACACCAGAAGAATGAACATGAATGAGCCCACATGGAACAAGAGGCTCCCAGGAGCCTAAATCGCTCACCTGGTCTTGATGTCAAATCTATATTCTGTAAAGCTAAATGAGCTGTACTTTTAAGCAAGCAACAGTTTTTCTTTATCTACTATAGTTTTCATTCTATAGGCCAAAAACACGAAAAACTCTTATTTTAGGGGCTGTAACCCCTATAAGGGGTCATCTGACAACTTAGACCCTACGGAGACTTTTGAAGAGCTTTATGCGCTGAACATTTAAGTAAGCAACAGCTTTTCTTTATTTGATATAGTTTTCATTCTAAATGCCAAAAACACGAAAAAGGTTATTTTAGGGGCCTTAACCCCTATTAAGGGTCATCTGACAACTTTGATCCTATAGAGACTTTTGTAGAGCTAAATAAACTGAACATTTAAGCAAGCAATAGCTTTTCTCTATCTACTATAGTTTTCATTCTATAGGCCAAAAACATGAAAAAGGTTATTTTAGGGGCCGTAACCCCTATTAAGGGTCATCTGACAACTTTGATCCTATAGAGACTTTTGTAGAGCTAAATTAGCTGAACATTTAAGCAAGCAACAGCTTCTCTCTATCTGCAATAGTTTTCATTCCATAGGCCAAACACATGAAAAAACATTATTTCATGGGCCGTAACCCCTATAAGGGGTCATCTTACAATTTCGACCCTATGGAGACTTTTGTAGAGCTAAATGAGCTGAACATTTAAGCAAGCAACAGCTTTTCTCTATCTGCAATAGTTTTCATACTATGGGGCAAAAACATGAAAAAAACGCTATTTTTCACCTTTAAGGGGCTGTAACCCCTACAAGGGGTCATCTGACAAATTGGACCAAATGGAGACTATTGTAGAGCTTTTGATGCTGAAGCAGTAGGGTGGCATCAGATTTCATCTATCTTATACTTTTTGATTTACAAGCCAAAAACAGTAGTCTGACCCCCCTGGTCTATTTTTAGCAACGGCGGCCATGTTTTTCGACGAATCAAAAATCCCCACATCAGTTCTGTGGGGGATACCCTAAGGTACCATCAGACCAAATTTGGATTGAATCTGTTCAGACGTTTCAGAGGAGAAGTTTGAAGAAAAGTTAACGACGACGACGACGACGACGGACGACGACGACGGACGCCAAGTGATGGCAATAGCTCACCTGGCCTTTGGCCAGGTGAGCTAATAAAAGGAGGTTTAGGAACACCAGAAGAAAGAACATGAGACCACATGGAGCAAAAGGGGATTAATAGATATCAGAAGAAAGATCATGATTTACAAGACATACTAAACGACAAAATTAAAAAGAAGCAAAGGTGTACAAAAGGGGTGATAAGTATCATAAAACCGTAACGACAAAGACAAAACCGGCAGACAAAAAATCATCACAACAAACAAACCACATAACAACATAACACACACACACACACACATAACAACAGAACCGCATTCAGCAACGCGAACTCAAGTTGAAACGAGAGTGAACTCAGGTGCTCCGGAAGAGTAAGCAGTTCCTGCTTGCTATAGCACACCCGTCACGTTGCCAAAGATCGATTAAGTGTTGGTCAAATCCGGAAAGGATGACATTACAAAACTCTATGTCAAACCAACATCTGTGCTCATCTGAGAGATAGAAATCCCGTATTTGTATACAAGCACATGATGTCGTCCGTAAAATTTCTTGAGTGGAGCAACGTACCCTTGTGTTAACAATTTGCTTGTCAGCCGTGTAGCTCATTCAGGAAGTCGTTGTACTCCCCACATGCTCTAGAATAACGAATCAATTGTGATACGTAAACTCCATATGCAGGAGCGGACGGAATGTTGCTACACAGAAAGGGAAAGTTAACTATTGGAAAGTTGAAGTCATCACGTTTGTCATAGAGCTTTGTACAAAGCCTTCCTTGTGTGTCAATTTCGAGAAATAGATCCAAATATGAAGCGGATTATAAAAGATTATCAGCAAACTTGTGTTAAAAATGAAATCACATGTAAAATGACAATGGAAATAAAAAAAATATGAATACAGTAAAATGTACCATAAGTATGTTTTTTTTATTTTGAACAGTCTATAATGTTTATGTTGTATTGATCTGGCCACCATACTTAAAAATTATAAGAAGTTACCGTTAGGCCTTCTGATATAAAATTCATTCAGAATATTACATGCCATTTAAAAGTTGCTGCAAAGGTGAATTGCGCCAGATTATACAATGTATACGTATTTTGAGGGCCATTTGAAGAGTCAAATTATTTGATTAAAAGAAAACATTAACTTTTGTGGCATTTTTTTCTTGGGGGGTGGGGTTACGGAAGATTATGCAAAACCTTGAGTAAAAAAGGGTTTCAAACTTGGAATGCGAATTCATTTGGCCGAACTGCATTACGACACTATGAAGTGAGCTCATAACAAGTTGAGGCGTAACTACAACCACCTCTTCAATGTGATTTTCTCGTGTAGAATTTTCACTGTAGCGAAATTATTCAAATTTAAAAAAGAAGCAAAGAGGCACCAATGGGGCATTCAAGTGTCAAACGTCCGAAAGGGCAACAACTAAACCGGTAAACACGAGCAAAAACAGCACGAAGAAACACAAAACACAAAATCAACCGAACGGAAATCAACAAGGCGAACTCAAGTCGTGACAAGAGTGACGCTTTAGAATATATACATGATATATGATAGTGCTTATATAAAATTATTTCAAGTATTATATGGAAAACAGCCAGCAGCCTTCAATGTGACCAGCGGTCGCTGCTCGCTGTTTTTCAATTGGCCCCTGGATTGAAAATAAAATACATATGATTCAAGCCCAATCCCAAAGTGCATTGAAAGACCCTCTTCTTGACAAAAAACAATTAACAAAAATTCGACTAAATACAAACATAAGCTTTGATAAAGATTCCTGGCTTAGGACAGGCACATTAAAATGTGGCGGGGTTAAACTAGTTTTTTGGCGCCAACCTTCCCCCTAATGATAATCAATAACAAAGCACAAACTAACAGTCTATTTGTTCTTATATTTTGTTCCTTTCAATAGGCACATCTTCCGAAACGGCGCTGAATATGCATGCGTTTTAAAATGCACATGTAGAAAATGAATTAGCTTATGAAGATATTGTACATTAAGAAATACTTTCTACTCCACAATTGAATGTATATAAATGTTTGCTCTAGACAAATGTAACTCTTTTCTTTGCAAACTACAAACGGCAATTTTGAGCTATCGATGACTTGAAAAAGATTCGTAAAAGATTGACGAAAGCAGCTTTGAATACATGTACCAATTGGGTCCCCGCTGGGTCAATTCGACTTGCGACTTGAATGTTTTTAAGTGGCGACTAACACGTACGATCTTCTGGGTCCATTTGTTAAAATATGCCTACATTGAAAGCGACCCGTGACCTCAATAATGTCAATTATGAACGTATGACTTAAAAATCGACAAAGAGACCATGTCACTTGAGAGGGGAGCTCGGTGGGCCCCATCAATTTGCACTTCTAAACCTGTAACAGACACTGGCCTTTGAGCAGATGTATCGATGGCGAATCTGCAAAAAAACGACAGTTTTTTTTCATAGAAGAAGCAATGGAGTACCAAAGGGGCAATCAAATATCGTTAATCCTAAAGACAAAATCGGAAGACATAACATCATCACAATAAAACAACCACAAAAACAAACAAGAACACACTACAACAAATTGCAATTAGCAACGTGAACTGTTGTCGAAACGAGAGTGAAATCAAATAAAACATATCTAAAAGTCGGATGAAATCTAGGAAAGGGCTAGTGAGTGTAAAGTTTGCGTACTTTTTTGGCAAATAGTGCAAAATGTTAAGGTAAATACCCATATGACAGTCGAAACGATTTAGATTTCGTAGAAATAATGCAATGTGTGAAAAATAAACCAGAAATCAACAATTCAAAAGCCTTCTTATTACATATTAAGATGCCATTTGTCGAGAATTAAGATGAAAGTGATTCCATGATTTCATGGACATTTTGATGCGACATCGCTGTCTCCGTGACCGACTATTAGATCAGAATTATAAGAGAATGCGGCTCATACGATCTCTACAAAATTTATTCCTTCGGTATCAGCCGTTGGTAGAAAAATTCAAAATATGTTAAACATAATGGTTAGTGATTGTTTTGATTAGTGTTTGGCTGGTTGTTGTACTGAGATGATCACATCAATATCCATGCTATGTCTTCACAACCGCGTTGTGTTTTGTGTTACTATTGATTCCTAAGACGCAATGGAAGAGGGAGGTTTGACTCGTCATAAAACCTGGTGTAGCCCACAATTTTTTTAAGATGCCTGTCATTGCGAACTTCCATTTTCCGGTATGTCTTCCATGTTTTGTCTTTTCACATTGGACATTGAGATTGATCAGCCTTCACGTGGTCTCAAATTGTTACAAGCTCACTTAATAGTGCCATAATGTTCTTCACTAAAATGAATAAGTCTGGTTGTAAGATGTGTTGCAGTTTACCATGATGGCATTCTTATACAGGCAGTTCGGGTTTCCATATACTTAGTTTAAACATATTTATTTATCCTGGGTTGGGAAACAAGCTTAATGCTTATGTAAATCTCTCCCCAGCGAGCAGTTTGCGAGTGTGGCCTTTGCAGCGCCCCCCATTGAGCCTTCTCTTATCGAACTCTACAAAGGGGTCTTTAACGTGCATGAGGTATTGCTCTCCACATACACGGGACAACCTTTTTTCGTCCCCTCCGAAGGACTAGCATCATTCCTTGAGACCATCCTCGCAAATGGTGTCAAGAGAGAGTCGGAAAATTGGTTCATGAAATTTCAACCCGGACGAGGATCGAACCACGAACCTTGGTGTTAGCAGCCCGACGCGTAAACCACTACACCACCGGCTCTCTATTCCATATACTTACAGTCTGGAATGGTCTAAATACTATACTTTCTGGGGGTGTCATTTTTACGCTATAAAATATTACAGCCTTTTAATTATGTACTTTTTATCACAGCTTTTTAACGTAGTTGTCTGTAAAATTGGAAGAACATTTAAACATAACATAACTTATTATAGCATATTATAGCGATCAAATATGTCGTTCGTGTGTGATGCCACTCCAACAAATCAATAATTGTTTGAAGTGTTGTGTCGGATTAAAATCTATATGTTTGATTTTTTTTTAAATCAGTCGATTGATGATTCCGGCTAGCTGTTAGTAACATGCAGTGAGTTTTCTGTAGAAAGTTCATCTACTGTTCGTTTGTTCTAGTTGTCTTTTGTGGAATTGAGTTTTGATCGATTTGATTTTTATTCTGTGTTATTGTTTGTGCTTTGTGTGGGACTATTAAGTAGAGGAAGGTGTGTCCTAAAAAACTAGTTAAACCCCGCCACATTTTTTTATATGTGCCTGTCCTCAGTCCGAAATCTTTGACAAAGCTTTTGTTTGTACCTGCCTTTTTGATGTTTTCTGTTCCTTTTTTTAGAAATGGGTCTATCTGTGACTATTTCAGCACGTCTGGATTTGAATCATACATACTCACTCAAAAAACAAACTCAACATACCAAACTTATAAAATTACAACTCATATGAAAATCGCATTTTCTATCATTAGTTTTTTTAAATATCAATTAGAAATTCGACTTGGTTATTGCAGAGGGACCGTTTTTACTTTATTTGCTAAATTTGTAACAAATTGTACGCAAGTCGGGTGCGCATGTCATTAAGTATTTTGTCCATCATTTTGTGTACAAGGCAAATAACTGAACTTGATCCATAAGAACGTTGTGTGCAAGATTTTAAAACCAGATTTCAATCACACAAAAGTGTGCAGTTATTTTCTGGATGTTTGATTGCGCAAATTGGCCTTTGCTATAAGAGTATAATTTTCAGAAGTTCATTTGAAAGCATATGTGACATATATTCGCGTTGTTGGTTTCCGTTCGGTTGAGATTTAATGTTTTGTGTTACTTCGTTTTGTTCTTGTTCGTGTTTACCGGTTTTGTCATTGCTCTTTCGGACTTTTGACACTCGTATGCATCTTTGCTTCTTAAATGTGTGAGAGGGGTGTTAAACTACCAGACATTATATGTCCCCCCATTTTCGCGGGGAGACATATTGGTTTTTTCCTTCCGTCAGTCCGTTCGTCCTACCGTCTGTCCGTCACAAAGTTTCTCAGCGCAACTCCATTGAAACTATATATACTGCACCAATTGAATGAAACGTGGTATATTGGAAGGACACTATATATACTTGTGTATATCACCAGGAAATTTTGATCCTCAAATTTTTGTGGGAGTTATGGCCCTTTGAACTTAGAAATTTGCTGAAAATCCTCATTAAGTATCTTGTCAGTGCAACTCCTCTGAAACTACTGAACCGAATTCAATGAAACCTGGTATATAGAAACGTCACCATATGTGGCTGTGCATATTACCATGAAATTTTGATTTTCCAATTTTGGGGAGTTTTTTTAACATATAATTTTTGGGCGGAAACGGGGGACAGACAAGATTTTGAAGGCAAAAACAAACTTTAATTTTTTAACCAATAATAAGTATTTTTGTTTTGTTCATCTACAAGTTACAAAGCGTCGTCTCCACTAGACTTTGCTGCTTGGAATGAGTGTTTAGCAAAAGTTATAAACTGGTCTAAGGATATAAAGTAAATAAATAATATAGTCTTACTGAGAAAAAGACAGAAATATAAGACAGAAATATAGTGTCCAAATTGTATCCATTCATATATTCCCTCATATTTCAGTTTACAAATTTCAATCATTTTTAATTCAAATTGCATAGTTGATTAAAATTCTGATAACAGTTTTATTAAACTATTTTAGGTCTTGAAAAGATACTTTGTGTGCAGTGTGGAAAAAGGCCTACTTTGGATGCCCAGAAGCTGGTGGACATGTTTGAAATTCAAAAGTTTGGTTCGGCCAGATCGAACAGAAGGCATCTGTCCGAAGATGCAGCACAACACCTTGAAAATTTTTTATTCGATGTTGAAGGTATTACATTTGAGTCAAAACAAAGCATCTATTATAAAGAGTTTGAAATATAATTGAAATAATTTATTGTCCATCAATTATTCAAATTATGGTCAATTCAATAAATATTCAGGGACGTTAAGAAAGTCACATTGCAAAGAAGCAAAGGTGTACCAAAGGGGTAATTAAACATCATTATATCGAAAAGACAAAGACAAAATCGTTAGACAAAGAATCATCACAACGAAACACACCACACAAAAACAGCAACAACAAAAACCACACACATAACAACAAAACCCTTTTCAGCAACGTGAACCCGATTCGAAACGAGAGTGAACTGAGGTGTTCCGAAAGAGTAAGCAGTCCCTGCTTGCTATATTACACCCGTCACATTGACAAAGATCGACTTAGTGTTGGTCAAATCTGGAAAGGATGACATTACAAAACTCTATGTCATACCAACATCTGTGCTCATTTGAGAGATACAAATCCCGTATTTGTCTACAAAGACATGATGCCTTCCGTAGAATTTCTTGGATGATGACATACAGCTGGGTGTTTTGCTTGTCAGCCGTGTAGCTCTATCTAATGAGTCGTTATACTCTCAACATGCTCTGGAATAACGAATCAATTTTGATACATAACTACCATATGCTGGAGCGGACGGAATGTTGCTACACAGCAAGGGAAATTTGACTAAAATCCTTGTTTCATGGCTATTCAGAATACATTTTACTTTTAAGCACAATGAGAAATAAATCTGTTTACCTAATGGAGAATGTATAAAGATTTAGTGGTCAACAACTAATACAAAATATTTTTATATTAGTATAAATGTATGTTTTATCAAAATATCACTCAAACAAGAGTAGAATTTCAATTGTCAGACAAAAGGATAAAAAGATAAGTTAATATCAGTTTTATTAACTATTTTTCAGAATCAAAGTGCACTTATGAGGGAGGAAATGTCACCCTTTGTGATTTTCTTAAATTCGTGACGGGATGCGAAACCATACCTCCAGGAGGATTCGACTCTAAATTCAGCATTGTTTTTACGGAGGATGTGTGTTTTCCAAGCGTGTCGACCTGTACTTTTACCTTAAAATTGCCTCTTCATCAAAAGAACTACTTTAAATTTAAAGAAATGATGATTGAGGCCATTATTTCTGGCCCTGGCTTCGGAGTTGTTTAAGTCTTTAAGTCTTGTTCTACGTAGAATAGGGATATGGGTGTTTTTTTCATATTTGTTTTATCAAAACAATTTTGGTTCAGGTGCAGTTATTTTGATATTAATGATAATTGACTGTTTTTTTAAAGAAAAAATAGGGGGATTTTTTTACAATTTTCACACAAAATCAATGAAACTTTTAATGTTTTTATTTTGTAAAACTAATTAATTCAAAACTTGAATAATACAAAAAAATAATGAGTCTGTGTAGAGGTAGACGATAATTATGTGAATAATGTTATTTTTTCAACATACAAGATAATGTTTATTTTAAAAGATTGTCTTGTTTTTTTTTTATTTCTTTGTATTCTAAAAGACTGCCTGAATACAAGTACCTAAAGGTTTATTTGTCACTAATCTAGTACTGTATGTATGAACAGGGTTCATTAAAATTGAATTATTAGACAAATATCTATATAGCTCATATTGGTTTTATTATGTTTTACATTTTACTACTCCGAATTTAAAAAAAAAATGGCTTTCTTTCCTTTGTGGTTGAAATGTATCTTAAAGCAATTGAGTTTTGACAGTGAAAAATCTGTCACTAACAAAGTTACAAATTAAATAAAACGACCTTTTGTTGCTGATACTTAATTATCGATCAGAAACGTTTTATTTAAAAGTCATTGATCATGTGAAAATATTTCCTCAATATTTTTGGTTTTTGATCTTCCAATGTTTTTATTCAAATTCTGCTGATGAGAAGTTACTCCTTGAAATATCGATTTACAGCCGTTTTGAACCCGTTTTTAGTGTCGTCTTTTCAAATTTATGTTCTGATTGATCAATTCATTTAGATGTAATATTAAGTATATAAGGTGTATGTTTAAAATGCCTCCAATACAAGTCTAACTCTTTTTTATATTTGTATCTCCGACATTGTTCGGAGATCACTTTGTCATAGCTTTCATGATTTGAATGATGTTTCTGTTTCTATTCTAATCATGTGTTGAGAATGTAATTGACATTTTTGTTATATTTTCGATTGTGCATTTTTATTTTCGAGTTGTCATGATGACATTTTTTCAGGGAAGGTCAGGATTTATTTCCTAATGGAACATATATTAAGCAAATAAACCTTTTGGAACCTTTTCATGCCCTTTCGGTTATTATACTTAAGTGATTGGCTCACGGGGGGTAACTTCCATTTTTAAGGTAGATCAAAAGGGTATACTTTTTGGGGTGCTCAATATGTAAAAAGGATGGAAATTCTCAGATGTTGCATATATGATAAGGTGTACGTTTTGCAAATGTCATATATCAATTGAACAAGAGTAGCCCAGCATCCACGTTGTGCCTCCTTGAAACCCTTACTGTATATGCATTTGATCACTTTTGATTTGGATAAAATATCTACAAAATATGTCAAGTTTTAGCATATTCTGTGTAATTTTAAAGGCATTAGAATATATGAATTGGTGTCTTTATAAACAGGCGTATATGTGAATGGAGTGGGTATAAAATTTCTGGGCCGCACATCTGTATCCTGTACCCTAAAATACTTGGAGTTACACCCCCCCGCCATCCACCCTGGATTGGCAATACTTGTGAAAGTATGTTTATGTATATAGTTTTAAGCTGAACCTCAAAAACAGGACACCAATATAGTTTGAGCTCATTTGACCCGAGGACTCATGTGAATTAATGTCATCACTTGGCTCCGTCGTCTGTCCGTTAACTTTTTAAAACGGTAATTCCTAAGTCAATTGCAACCAAACCTGGTATAATTGTTTTGTAGCATTTGGTGCCTAGAACTTATGTGGAGATTTTTGATTAGTAGGAAAACATGTCTGCTGTCGTTAAAATAGAACATGGGGGTTTAACGCAGGTTTTTTTTTGCTTTATAACTCAAAAACGTTGACAAAAGTGATCGGAACCTGAAGATCTACCTACCCTTACATTAAGAAAAAAGTTTTAACAACCCATGAAGAGGTTATTGGCCTTCTCTCTTATTCTGCACTTATCAAGCTCACTATCTTAAAAACTAAACGAGCTATATAAGAAATTTAATTTGCATGTTGTTTAGCGCATCTTGGTCTTCGAAATATATAATAGGGACCCGGGAATAGGGACAAGGTTGAAGAATCTTTCCTTTGTAGGAGTTATTAAAATGTCCAAAGATGAAAATAATAAAAAGCATTTAAAAAAAAAATTGCTAAAATATTACACTACATATTACTGAATCAAGTAAAACCATATACATATTACTGCATCAAGTTAAACCATATTTTCAGATGATCGCTCATTAAAATTATGATCATTTCAATGTCAAATAGTGTTTGCCTAATGACCTATAGTATAGTTCAGGCACATAGGTAAGGTGGGCGATTCAGGCTACCAGAAGCCTAATCCTTAAGTGAATACATGCATCAGGTATGGTTGCTTCTGGTCATTAGGATACATGTATCATTTGTATATCTATGCTTTTACTAATCTTGTGTGCTCAATGTATTTGATGTAAACACACATGTACCAATTTAGTTAAATGTGAGTTGCGGTAATTTTTGAACCCTCGCTTGTCTGGCAAACAAACAAGAGTTTTCATCAAAATAGTTAACACCACTTTCTGGAAAAAAAAACCAATTGCTTTGTTTAATTGAATACATGAACTTTAAAAAATCAAATTGAACCGAAATTTTTTAATCATATGTTTCATTTTCAAATGGACATAAAAATGCATATACTTGGATGTACTGTTCCTTGTTTATTAATCATATCCAATTTAATATTGCTGGGAAAAGTAAAATAAGTTACCCACATTCATAACAAAATATATTTTGTTCACCTGTTGTTCTTTAAAAGCCAGTAGCAGAACTTTTTTCATGTAATTTGTTGTTTGTCGTCTCTTTCCATAATAACAACTATTGTTATATACATATCTGTAACTTGTATTTAATCACATTTGCAAGTTGAAATAAAATTAATTTCAAATTATACATGTTATCATTTAATAAACAGATCTTATACAATTGTATCTGATTGATACTGTAATCTTTGTCTATTAATCTTACACTTCGAATAAAATTACTTTATTTTTTAATCTCTGGACTCCACATTCAATTATTTAAGGAAATTTTTGAGAGAAGATTATGTTTCAATGATGTATACTTGAACAGCAATAATTTGTACTTTGTTACTTTTGAAATTTTTTTGACAAATTAAAACTTTTCTAATTGCTATGAGGAAGAAAACGAAAATCAACAATACTAAATGCTAAATTATGTGTCAAAAATTTCGTAACTCTTGAAATAAAAGACCGTGAATATATTGTTCTAGCAAAAGGTCTAAAATTTGAAACATACAAAAGAAACAAACACATTAATAAAATTAATGTCATCATTGAACAAACTTGCAAGAAATCTTAGATGCAAATATGAAATGGATGATGGAAGTGACTATCACACGCATCCATTTTATGTTTGTTCGAAATACAAACCACAATTAGCCTCAAATGCTGTTTTAAAATCTATATCTTTCACACTAAATTTGAAATAAGTAAAATCAAATTACATTTCAAAACTCAAATCTAACAAAGACGAATAGATTGCTTTGAAAAGCTTACAACAATGATAAGATTGAAAACAAACAGACAAAACAAAAATATACTTATACAAAATAAATCATGCCATTTCAAAGAAGGAGAACAACAACAGTCACAAAAATATTACGAAGAAAAAGATGAGATGACCTATGAGTTCCTTTCTACTAATTACTTTCCGACCCCTGGAACAACTTACTTCCTCCCAAAACTACATAAACTACATAAACTATCTTCTGATGTTTTAAACTCTTTAAATGACGACAACAGCCTCAATCAGGTTAATGAACTAATGAAACCTTCAAGACCACTTGTAATGGACAAAAAAATGAGGTACGCTACACAGCTAACACAACTAGCTGCAATTCAAAATAACCACAATGGACAACCGCCAGCAGCCTTCAACGAGGCGGGTAGGCGCTGCTTGCGATTCTGCCATTGGCCCATGGTCTAAATAAAATGCAAATATGCATATAAATCAAATCCAGCCCTGAAATAGTCACAGATAGATCCCTTCTTAAACAATGAACAGAAAGCATATAAAAAGTACAAATAAATCAAATAAAATCCTGCACCGAAAGAATATTAGGATGAAAAAGTATTTTGGCAGCAGAGGTTATAAGAAATAAAATATTCTGAAGAAGGAATTCTATCATATAAAATAATGCTTATATTGAATAGAATATTTTTTCCTGCTCGGAAAAAAATTCTGACCAAAATATAAAAATCGAAGCTCCTCTCCAAGTTAAATAGTTGGTCCCTTATAGATTACCCATATTCAATGCTTGGTGCAGATCTCATATAAACGGACTTACGAAAAAAACTTTACACATTGTGGACACTGCTGATACCGGAATCAGAATTCTTAAGTCTCATCTTCCGCGAAGTATTAGGAGGCTTCTCTAACCTTCCATATTAATGCTTATATTATATTATATAGAATAGAAAATAATGAGATGTGGAATAAGTGTACGCGACACAGCCCACAATTAAGCGGCAATTTAGAAAAACACAATGGACAACCGCCAGAAGCGTTCAACGAGGCCATTTGGCATTGCTCGCGGTTCTGCAATTGGCCCATGGTCTAAAAAAATGAATATAATTCAAATCCAGTCCTGAAATAGTCAAAGATAGACCCCTTTCTTAAACAAGGAACAGAAAACACCAAAAAGACAAGTACAAACGAAAGCTTTGTCAAAGATTCCTTGCTTAGGACAGACACATATAATTTGTGGCGGGGTTAAACTAGTTTTTTGGGCCCAACCTTCCCCATATCAATATTCCTAGACAAAGCACAAAAACTAAACACACAATAAAAATTAAATCGATCAAAGTCCAATTCCACTAGAGAGAACCTAAGACAAAAGATAACAAGAACAAACAAAAGGACGGTAAAGGAACTCTCTATAGAACACTCGCTTTTACTGGCAGCTGAGAATCATCAATCGACTGATGTAAAAAAATCAAACAAATCTATGTTAAATCCTACACGACACTTCAAACAATAATGATTTAGTGAAGTGTCATCACACAAACCCGACATGCTTGATCGCTATAATGCTTAAAATGACAATAGTAAAAATGTTTATGGAAGTTTTAAAGTAAGTATCAAGTTATCAATATTTCTTCCAAAAAACACTAAATTCAAAGATTTAACCAAAATATTCAATTCATATCCTTTCTGTAATAAATTTTGAAGCCAATTTTTCATTTCTAATTGATTGCTTTTAAATTTTTGAGCTTTATAGAAAACATTACCATAAAATTCACGATGTGATATTCCTTTCACTAATCTTGTAATTTTTATATTGTAATTTTGCAATATCTTTATTGCAAATATAAATTTACACCCATAAGGGTCAAGCAATACAATCAGAAACTAAATGAATACACAAACAATGCCAATAAAACACATCAATATCACATAAAAAGAAAACAAGAGTTGACACTAAAGTATGTCTCGCCTGTGGGCACCATCACAGAACCCATTTAAGGTCTGGCTGGCTTTCAGAAAAGTTAAGGTCAATGTCATGTGACAGGCGACGGAATTCCATTTAACCATCCAAAGACTCAATGGAATGTCTGATATGTTCTAGATACCATTGTTATGGAGAAACATTGAAAACAGACGACATTCAGAAAGTCATTCACCCATGAAATGGGGTCAAGGTCACATTACATGGTGACATCAGTTGTGTAGAACATAATCCCATGGGCCTGTATACCAAATATCAGATGCCTAGCTATCATATACTTTTCACTTAATTCATTTTCCATCCAAAAATCATCTAAGTTCACAAAGCAACTGAACCATGAAAATGGGGTCAGAGTCACACAACATGATGTCAGATGTCTATATACTAAATATCAGATGCCTAGCTATTATACTTTTCACTTAATTTATTTTTCACAAAAGTTTTAATAGTCCCAAAAATCATCTAAATCCACAGAGTACCTGAACCATGAAAATTGTGTCAAGGTCACAGGAAATGGTGTCAGTTGCATAGACAATAACTCCAGGTGTTTGTATGTCAAATATCAGATGCCTAGCTTTTATACCTAACATATTATTTATCTTCCACAATAGTCTTACAAAGAAGTTTTTGGGTCCCAAAAATCACCTTAGTCACAAAATTGCTGAACCATGAAAATGGGGTCAGGATCACATGCATGGCATGGTACAAGTTGCATAGACCATAACCAGAACTGTTTGTATACCAGATATCAGATGCCGATATACTTTTCACTTTAATCATTTTTTCAAAAAAGTCTTATAAAGGTTTTTTTTTTGCCTGAAAAAATCCATCTAAGTTCACAGAGTTGCTGAACCATGAAATTTGGGTAAGGTTCAAACGGCATGGGGCCAGTTGCATAGACCATAACCTGAACTGTCTGTATACCAGATATCAGATGTCTAGCTATTATACTTTTCACTGAATTCATTTTTCACTTTGCCGAGTTTCTCCCACCATGCATCATGTACTATGTTACACACCCTAGATAAAACCTACGAGGAGGTATCACTCGGTTAGCGAAAGCTATATTTTTATATTGGCTAGCTGGCCGAGTGGTCTAGGGCGCTGTACATAGTGCAGGCGGTGTTGCCATAGATGTTCTAGTATGGGTTCAACTCCCGTTGAGGTAACGACCAAAAATTTGCAGGTGCAAATTTGAAGCTCGGACATTGTTGGGAAGATCATCAGATGTCTATTCATATTTAATAGACACGTCTATGTATAAACGGTACTAAAAATGTATTACCCTAGGGAAATAGTAGTTTAATTATTTCTGATATTGAATAATCATATATTATTTGTATATCATCATGATCATGGTATGTTTGTATACCATTTTTTTCATATTATATATATTAGTATATATATCTATGTAATGTGTTATACATCTGGCTCTGGTCCTGTGTCTTCTTATAGTTAAATTTTATGTCACATGTCCAATCATATTAATGTTTTGTGAATTTATGCCCTTCATGGGTTCTTGATTAGTAATAAACATTTTTATCCTTATTATTCTTATATTACAGTTTGATATATAAGCGACATAGATTTTATAGCTGCATGACCGAGGGTGTAAACCCAACAAAAATGTTCAACATGCGGTTCCTTCTATATATAAAGTTTCAAGAAAATCCATCAAAAATCTTATTATTCACTGACGACGTCATAAATAATGCAAATTCTCCCAAAATCCTAGATTGTGCATGTGGCAAAACAAAGAATACAAATATCAATTAACAAATTTATTATGGATATTTAGGAAGCTGCATTTGTACATATGTACTCGTATAAAGTTGGGCTGCCGACAGGGTAAAATGGCAAGCCCATTATGATCATTATTCCATTTACATTATAACATTATTTCATTATTATCAAAAATAAATGACAAACATTATGACATTATCCTTAAGATGATATAAACGTTATGACAGGATCCTCAAGATGACATAGCCATTATGACATTATTCTCAAGATGACAAACGTTATGACATTATTCTCAAGATGACATAAACAACATTATGACATTATCCTCAAGATGACAAAGATCTTGATGGCATTATCATTATCATTACATTATCATTATGATGACATTATCATTATTCCATAATAAGCATTATTAAACATTAAATAAACAACATACTGGTCCCGGGCACAGAGACTCAGTAGTTCTGACTAACAACTTCTGAAAGATTGTAATGAAAGCTGCTCATTATATCAAATTTGCCGCGAAGTTAACGCATACTATTACATAAATTTAGATATTCTAATGATGATACTACATACTACAAATAACATTAAGCAGCCTTGTCCTGGGAACAGAGACTACGACCATATTCGAATTCTTTTTCATATTAATCTCTTTTGTATACTATATGATAATTAACTCGTTTAACACTTGAAACAAAGCCAGTATCTTGTTCTGAAAACTCAGACCAATGCTCTTTAAAAATACTATTACATAAGATTAGATATTCTTATGATGATACTACATACTATAAAACAGCCTTATCCTTGGAACAGAGACAAAGACCATATTCGAGTTTTTTTTACAAATTAATCTCTTTTGTATTCTATATAATAAACTCGTTTAACACTTAAAACAAAGCCAGTGTCTGGTCCTGAAAACAGAAAATAAGGCAATGCTCTTTAAAAATACTTTTATATAAAATAAGATACTACATTATGTCATACTACAAAGCAGTCTTGTCCTGGGAACAGAGACACAAATTCCTGACGTGTACAAAAAGGAAGCGACTACTACGACTCAAAGTAATGAACAACAAACAAAATATTGCCCCACTAGAATAAATCAATTTAATATTTATCAATTAAATCTTATTAACTGGAATATCAAGTAATAGTGAGCCAATATAAATAGATTTTTTTATTGGTGTGACTCTATAACGTATTAATATAAAGTTTACATTTAGAACATTTCATTTCACATTAAACTTGTACTGGTACAACTAGTAGGAATGATCTTAAATAAAGTTTAATTCTAAAAAATCAGTTTAACTCTTGTCGACAGAAAGACAGCGTATTAAGGTATAGCTCAATTCCAAGTCCATGTGGATCATGTAAAGGGTCAATTTCTCTTTGTAGTCTTGTCAACTGTTCTTCTGACAATGGACAATTTACCATAGGAATAGACACTGTTTCATTGTTCTCTACAGATGGAACAGGTCCGTCCCAGTCAATTCCATAATTTGTCAAATCGTTTTGTTGAATAGTAACGTCATTAAACAAATCATCTATACCACGATTTCCCTGTCCAACTCGCTCAATAGCTCCACTTATAAACAATTGACGTGGCGTCCGACCTCGTTCACTACGGAGTCTATGATTATTCCAAGATTCCATGAAAATGTTTAAAGCAGCCTGGATTCGCGATTTATATACATATTGTAGACACCAAATATGTAGTTGGTTAGTTATATCCAGATAGTGGTGGTTTTCAAGATAGTAAAACAGTTCATAAAATACAGATGTGCATGATTGGTACATATCACGCCACAACCTCTCAATGCGTTGATTATGCACTGACCTGCCCGTTATGATAGAACCTCTGTTCTGGCCTCTGTGCGAAAGCATAAATGTTCCAATCTCTAGATTTTCTAGTCCATGGTCAGTTCTTACCCTGGACGGAACCCCAAATTGGTTACACGCTTTTAAAAATGGAAGGAATGCAGTGTTGGCTCGATTGTTGAGAGCAATATTTAAATAAACAACCATTCGACTGTATCCGTCTATCCCGCCATGTATAACCATATTCCACCTACAAATATATTGGAACAAAAACATAAAAAAAATACTACATTGTCATACAGTTAACCAAGATAATTTGAATTTTGTCATATTTGAATATTAAGTTCTACCTGTAATATTAGTGGAATATAATATACCCTATGACATGTCACATATGAACTGCTTCGATACAAATAACGTCTACTATTGATGCCTATATTAACTGTAAAACTAAAATCTGGTCTGTCATCAAGGACAATATCATAAACGACTAAAATATAGCCCCAGGTATAAAGGCATTACCCGGGTGGAGTACGGGGTACAGTAAAACAAAACATATTAGTTAAATTTGTTTACTTGGTGGGTGTAATTCAATATTTATTATTTACCTTATCAGTTTGTGATTTCCGTCTACATGCCAAAGTGCATTTGGTCCAGACACATTGTATGTTCTTCTTTTAATAGTTCTGCACCACCTTATAGCCACTCCAGCTTCGTCTGTCCTTATTAACGATTGAGCAACTCTGCTTCTTTGTACTACAATACCCTCTGCTTGAAGCATTCCTTGCACCATTCGTTGACCTAGTGATCGATTGTATTGTGTAAAATGTTGAACCCGCTGATCTAGTTCCACATCAGAAATGCGACTGTATGTTTTTCTTTGATAAATATCAAAAGATCTACAAAATCGACATAAACAAGTAATACTGTAAGCGAGCTCACAAAAAGATGTCCCCGCTTCATATTGGAACTCTGTACTGCCCAAAACAATCGCCCAATTATCGCCCCTCCATGATATCCGAAAACTAAGGAATTTTTTCATGCATATATTCTCGTGTTAAATTTCATCAAAATCATTCAAATGGTTTGAAAGGATTTGAGTTGAAAAATGTATTCAAAATGTCTAATGAATGAATGATGTCGAAGTGCAAATAAAATTTTCATGCACATCTACATACGATGCACTTCCCTCGTGTAAAGTGTCATCAAAGTCCTTCAAACAAAAAATATGTGATAAGGTATACCTTTTTCAAAAAAATATACGGAGTGACAAGGTGTGCACCCCATGGATATTCAGTTAAATCAGTTTTTTTCTTCACAAAATTAATATTTTATATAAGATATCAATGATTAGATTGAAAATCCCATCGTTTTGCGGGGTATTTTTCTTCGAACATGTAATGAAATAAACTAATTAGGTAATCTATCAGAAATAACATTGAAGAAGGATCGGAATGTCTTTTAGCATTAAATTTTGATTAAAAAAATGATTTCCATACAAATATTATTTTATCATTTTTTTTTATTTTTCTTTCAATTTTTTTTTCGTAGACTTGTAATTCAGACAAGTGTTGCAATAAACCGTTGTACAATCATTTCTGTTGACGTAAATGGATATTCTACTAACCTGAGTCTTCTTCTTATACTTGACATCGACACGTGTAAAAGCCTGGCTATCTGACGAACAGAAAATCCGTTTTCAATGAAGAAAACGAGCTGGTCTCATGATATGATATATCGTGGTCTGCCAACAGATGCAGTTAGTTGTAGCCTTATTCCATAGTTTTCATTTTGTAACCTGAATAAATGAACATATAGAGAATAAACATATTCAGAAGATTTGCTAACTATTTCACCTTTCTGTATTAAATTAAGGACATATTTTAGCATTATAAACCAATAAAAACTTCCATATTTTGCCTAGCATATTTTCAAATTGTTTTTTTGGGAAGCACAATAGATAATATTCCATATTTTTGAAATGACCAGATTCTTCTTATATATGACTTGATATTTTTTAAGCACACTTGATATATACACCTCGCCATAAGTTAAGCAACACCTACACTCGGGTAAGTTCAGCGTCCATATTTCTAAGAACAATATCCTGAAACTTGGCTATTATTTTCTTCCATATATTTACAACATTTTCTGATTACAATCAATCATCGTACATTGTTCATCTTTTGAAGAATACTTAATATTGGCAAACAGATCAAGCAACCCAACAAGTGTTGTTTCAGTAACAACTTTTGGGAAGCGTAAATTTGGAGTTTTGATGACTAAAACCATATGTTTTTGTTTTTTTTTGTAACAATTAAGAAGTAAACATATCACATCCAGCGTTTTCGGATTGTTTGTTTCGGTTTGAGACCTGAAAATTGTAAAGGAATTAAAGCTTATTTTTGTATGGCTTTTGCACGGTACGAAATGCTGACTTGAGATTTTTTTTACATTTATTGATTTTAAAGTTGACATTTTGGTACTTATATCAAATGATACTCATAAAACCTTTCCTAAAATCTCATATTGGCAAATTTTAAAGGATATTTTTCAGTGTCTGATGGTTTCGTCAAAAAAGCATTATTATGACCATTTGAAGGTTAGCTCTATTGCCGGAAGTAGAAGTTAAGTTGGGCATTTTACTACATGGATGTGGTAATTTGCACCAATGATAAAGTTTTGCCTCAAACAAAAACCTAGGAATTGCATATTTTCATGTCAATAACAGTTTTTGAATATCCAACCCCTTTTTTATTTGATATGTGCGCGTTGGATTTCAAACAATCGAAACGCTGAAGTGACGTCTTTTGGGTTTAAATTTATGTTTCTGATTAAGAAAAACATTTAATTTGTTTTAGACAAAAAATCGAACACGTTTGCAAAAATTTGGCTTTTTAAGCGTTTTTCATACTTTCTATGGTAAAAACTGATTAGGTCCCTTTGTTGACCACAGCGGATGTAGATTGATTATGAAACCAGTATTGCATGTTTGTATAGTGATATCTTTTTGTTATATTTTATCTTTTGATACTGGTTGGTAAATTGATGCAGTTGTATCAGGCATGTGATTGACAATTCATTTAGTGGTTAGTGACACGCCTCCTTTGCCATGTTTACTGTTACTTATGAATATTCATGACTGATAAGTTCTGCACGTGTAGCTCTGGCTTATATATTGATTTGATAAGGACTTAAGATTGGAGTTTTAGACTTGTAATTTGTTCGACCGCTTGTCTCAATGTTGTAAATGGAATATATTTAGTTTTAGTTAATAGAAATTTAGAAAACGGAATATTTTGTTTTATTTATTATTAAGATATGTGAACGTCAAATCCGCATCTTAAATTTTCCAGTTTGCAAGCATCATATGCATTGGTGAATTGTTATAAGCCTACAATTGACATTGAATTTTATCTTCGTTTTAGACCCTTTTCAAAAAGTTGGATTTTCATGACTTGCAACCATTTCAGATAAAACATGTTTTTTCAATTAAACAATTAGATACTATACAATGAAATGATTCCTTTTTATTTTCCATCATTTTGTATTTTGTGAATATTTTGAGTGCATAAAATGATTATTGCTTAAAAAATTGGCGTTGCTTAACTTATGGCGAGGCGTATATATGTAAGTTTCAACTAAAAGATTTCCCTACCTCATACAATTGTCATAAGAAGTAGCAAAGTAACCACGATAACGGATATACCTTTTCATTTCCTCTACACAGTTTATCATGCGTTGAAGGTCTGTTACCAAGGGTTCACATTGTGGATATGATGTTAGAATCCTTCCAAGGTTTCTCCACAAAGCAAGCAGTCTGCTAAGGGCACTTTCTATAATATTTTCACATTCGTCGTCATTGTTCAGTGATCTAACTACTTCTCCTATTATTGTCTTAAATGTGTCGAGGAACCCGAGAAAATTGTTATCGTATGCCATTTTGAAAATAAATACAACTTCTGAAGAATGCAGCTTTCCTTCACTATTTCGATCATGAATATTTAATGCACTTATATAATTATGGTGGTAATTAACGTCAATTCAATTTTCGCTAATCTTTTTTTTACTAATATGACACACCTATTTAGTTTGATGAAACAAAAATCAAATGAATGTCATATTAGCAGTCAAACTAGTTTTCACATACTGAGATAGAAGAAATAAAAATGATCCCTACTTTAGACTAGAGTTATAAATGCAACCTTTAGTTACTGAATGTAAACAATGAATAATGTCTAATTTCAACCTTCATTTATGTTAATGTTGTAGAAAGCTGGTCATCAATATCAATAACAAATAGCCACATACATGACATACACCAGAGGGCGTAACAAAATATGCATACGTCCGCCCATCGTTACCTCCTGTCCTTCTTTGACAGGTATTCCCCCACATCCAAATTATCGACCTAGCGATAATTTTACTTTTGAACCACTCGGTACGCTTTAACTTAAAAAGTGATTAATCACAATTTTTAGAAAAATGTCGATTATGTGATATTTAATATCGACTATGCGACATTTTTATCGCAAAGGCAATAACTTTTATCGCCTATGCACTATTTTGTAACGCCTATGCGGTATATTTTATCGCATAAGCGCTTTAAAATACTTTTGAACCTAATGGTACACCATAGGTGGCCATGTGAACACTTTGACTCTATAGAGACTTTTGTTAAGAGCTTAATCGATGAACTGAACATTTAAGCAAGCACCCGTGAAGGTTAGCGCTGCTGGTGGAGTTTTTATTCCCCGAGGTTAGTCCGCTCCAGCACCAACACTTTTGTGTTGGAAAACACATTAAAGCTTAAATTATCCGTTTAAATTTCAAAATTGTCTAAACCTAAGGTTCTTCCTACCCTAGACATAGGTTGTCCATCTTAGTTTCAATTTGGTTCCTCATTTCAGTATTTTTGGTGTCATTGTTTTATGCTCTTCATAATCATATGTTTTTGACTTTTGAAATATTTTTGGTAGAGCGCCTCTGATGAGTCTTGAATAGACGAAACGCGTGGCAGGCGTAGCAAAATTTAATGTCTGGAACTTTGTTGTAATTTGAATTTCTAACACCGGTGAAGGTTAGCGCTGCTGGTGGAGTTTTAATTCCCCGAGATTAGCCCGCTCCGGTACCAACACTTTTGTGTTGGAAAACACATCAAAGCTTAAATTATCCGTTTAAATTTAAACATTGTCTAAACCTAAGGTTCTTCCTACCCTAGACATAGGTTGACTATATATATCTTAGTTTCAATCTGGTTCCCCATTTCAGTATTTTTGGTTTCATTGCTCCGTGCTCTTCATTATCATATGTTTTTGGCTTTTTCAAAAATTTTGGTAGAGCGCCTCTGATGAGTCTTGAATAGAAAAAACGCGCGTCAGGCGTAGCAAAATTTAATGTTTGGAACTTTGCTGTCATTTGAATTTCTAACACCCGTGAAGGTTAGCGCCGCTGGTGGAGTTTTAATTCCCCGAGGTTAGCCCGCTCCGGCAGCAACACTTTTGTGTTGGAGAACAAATCAAAGCTTAAAATTTTCCGTTTAAATTTCAACATTGTCTAAACCTAAGGTTCTTCCTACCCCAGACATAGGTTGACCATCTTAGTTTCAATTTGGTTCCCCATTTCGGTATTTTTGGTTTTGTTGTTCTATGCTCTTCATAATCATATGTTTTTGGTTTTTTGAATATTTTTGGTAGAGCGCCTCTGATGAGTGTTTAATAGACGAAACGCGCGTCAGGCGTAGCAAAATTTAATGTCTGGAACATTGTTGTTATTTGAACTTTTAACACCCGTGAAGGTTAGCGCTGCTGGTGGAGCTTTAATTCCCCGAGGTTGGCCCGCTCCAGCACCAACACTTTTGTGTTGGAGAACACATCAAAGCTTAAAATTATCCGTTTAGATTTCAAAACTGTCTAAACCTAAGGTTCGTCCTACCCCAGACATAGGTTGACCATCTTAGTTTCAATTTGAATCTTGAATCACTGTCGGACTGGGTAAGGACTATCCGATCTCTTGTACGAAGCCGAATAGACAAACTTCGCAAATGTGTGAACCCCCGGCCTTCTTCTGTATTTAGAGATCGTGAAGCTCTCAATTGTCTCTCTTCCTTACATGACAGGTATGTTGTCACGCCAGCAGACAAGGCTTCCAATAATATAGTTTTTGTATGTAAAGCACATTATTACAATTGTCTAATTAAAGAACTAGGCATTGATGGCAATACTTCCGCTAGTGCTACATACACACGGACTACATTTAACAAAGATGAAATCATAGCCAACCATAGCTCTGTTATGTCCTCTTTCAATATTCCAATGAAAGACGAACATAAAGAGTTACCATATTTGTACTGGATACCTAAACTTCACAAAAATCCGTACAAAGAAAAGTATATAGCTGGATCTTCATCATGTTCAACTACAGAGCTGTCCGTTCATTTAACTAAAATCTTGTCTGCTGTCAAAGAAGGTCAACAAGCATACTGCGACACTATTTATAATCGTAGTGGAATTAACCATATGTGGATTTTGAAAAACTCAAAAGATTTGTTAGATCATTTTAAATCTAGATCATTTTCTGAGGTTCACTCTTTGAAAACGTTCGATTTTTCAACTTTATACACTACCTTGCCACACGAAAAACTAAAATGTCGCCTGAAAAAACTTCTCGAAAAAGCCTTTTAAAACTCAAGGAATTTTGTTGTTTTGGGTTATTATTCTACATTCTTTTCCAAAACATCTTTCAAAGATAAAATTTGTTACACACTGGAACAAGTTTGCAGTATGCTTGATTTCCTCATTGACAACATATTTGTCACCTTCGGAGGAGAGATTTTTCAACAACAAATCGGCAATCCAATGGGCACAAACTGTGCTTCTCTCCTCGCCGATTTGTTTTTATACTCTTACGAGACTGAATTTCTTCAGGGACTCGTAAAGAACAAGAAGATGAAAGAGGCAAGGTCATTTCATCTTACATTCAGATATATTGATGATGTCCTTTCTGTCAATAACACTTCATTTGGTAATTGGATTCCTTCAATATATCCTCCGGAATTGGAGATTAAAGAGACCACCGAATCTAATTGCTTCACGTCTTTCTTGGATTTGCACCTCGAATTTGACCCAGGTGGTCATCTCAGTACAAAAATTTACGATAAACGAGACGATTTTAATTTTCAAATTATTAATTTTCCTAATCTACAGAGCAATATACCTACTTCTCCTGCATACGGTGTTTATATTTCTCAACTTATTCGATATGCCAGAGCTTGCACACATTTCACATATTTTTTTATCAGACACCGGTTTCTTCGTGACCGACTTTTGAAGCAGGGCTATAAGAAAATACGTCTCATACGATCACTAAAAAAATTCTTTCTTCGTTATCAGCCACTAGTAGAAAAGTTCAAAATTAAGTTAAAAGATATGATAGTTAATTGTTTTAATTAGTGTTTGACTGGTCTGCTGTACTGAGATGATCACCTCAATATCCCTATTGTGTCTCACAACTATAGACGATATTGAGATGTGGAATTAGTGTACGCGACACAACAAACATAAACAACAGCAATTCAGAAAATCACAACGGAAAACAGTAAGTAGTCTTCAACATGACCATAGGTCACTGCTTACCGTCTTGCATTGGCCCAAGACTTATAATACAATACAAAAGTATGTTGTGTTCTATGGTCATTACCGGATCCTAAGATCGCAATGGAAGAGGGAGGTTTGGCGCCATAAAACCTGGTTTAACCCACCATTTCGTTTGAAATGCCTGTACCAAGTCAGGACCATTGCGATCCACCAGTTCTCTGGTGTGACTGATTCGTTTTTGTCATTTTCTCTGGACTATGAGATTGATCATTCAAGTTCGGTAGTTTTGTTATTACCTTTATTGGTTCCCCATTTCGGTATTTTGGGTTTCATTGTTCTATGCTCTTCATAATCATATGTTTTTGTTTTTTTCAATATTTTTGGTAAAGCGCCTCTGATGAATCTTGAATAGACGAAACGCGCGTCAGGCGTAGCAAAATTTAATATCTGGAACTTTGTTGTCATTTGAATTTTGAACACTACAGATTCTAAGAGGTCTGCTTCATATTTGGATTTATTTCCTTTAATTGACACACTAGGAAGGCTTTGTACAAAGCTCTATAACAAACGTGATGACTTCAACTTTCCATTAGTCAACTTTCCCTTTCGGTGTAGCAACATTCTGTCCGCTCCATGAGCACAAATGTTGATTTGACATAGAGTTTTGTAATGTCATCCTTTCTGGATTTGACCAACACTAAATCGGTTTTTGGCAACGTGACGGGTGTGCTGTAGCAAGCAGGAACTGCTTACTTGTCCGGAGCACCTGAATTCACTCTCGTTTCGACTTGAGTTCACCATGCTGAATGTGGTTTTGTTGTTATGTGAATGTTTTTTTGATGTTTTTTTTGTTGTTGCTGTGTGATTTGTTTCGTCGTGATGTTTTTTATCTACCGATTTTGTCATTTTCTTTTCGGTATAATGATATTTGATTAACCCTTTGGTACACTTTTGCTTCTTTCGTGTTTTTTAACCAGGGTCTGCAGTCGATGAAGATCCAGAGGCTGAAAGGTAAGTTAAATTCAGTATAAAAGAAGACTAGTGACAAACCTCAACAACAGAA
This sequence comes from Arcuatula senhousia, assembly GCA_963971305.1. Taxonomy (NCBI): domain Eukaryota; kingdom Metazoa; phylum Mollusca; class Bivalvia; order Mytilida; family Mytilidae; genus Arcuatula; species Arcuatula senhousia. Next base: position 8,618,081 of record OZ020306.1, read on the forward strand.
ATGAACATCACTCTCTAAATGCAGTCAAATGTTTTGGATGATAAATTTTCGCCATAAAACCTGGTCTAACCCTCCATTTTTATAAATGCCTGTACCAAGTAAGGGCTATTGCGGTCTTCAACTTTTCCGGTACAAAGTTCGGTAATTTTGTTTTTACCTAATTTCATAATTCTGATTTTAATAAAATACAGACCCGACAAAAAGGTGGTCTGTATCTTAAGAATTAAAAATTCAAGAGTTAATTTTATTCTACTTTTTCGTGTGCATCAATGTATGTACAAATACCAAATACAGGTATTAAAACGGTTAATTTGGTTATGCCTTATATGTAGAATGGAAATAGTAACCTCTCAACATCAACATTTGAATCAAAGCATTGAAAGATCAAAAACTTAAAGTATTGAACGAAAAGTATTCAAAACCAAAAATGTTCGAACAGGAAAGCCAAAGTCAGCACCGATGATATCGGGCATGTGCAGAGTGCAGTTCAAGGACAGAAAACTGGTGTTTTTAACAATTTTGAATTTCACAATCGGAAATTTTAACCACAAAAAAGTATTAAGATGTATGTTCAACTCGTGTCAGACGAGTTTGACGACCAGTTTTCTAAATTACTGTGTCTCAACTACTCCGGTAAAAAAATGTTTCGTCTCAAGGTCGTCTAATTTCGATCGAGTAAATTACGGAAATACGAAAAGGGGCATAGAATTCCAATTTAATTTCGAGTTTAGAGCAGCTAGAATATAATGACATTATTAAATATCTCACCGAAAATAGTAAAATTTCGTGCGATAATCAAGGAATTAATTTTTTAGCAATTACCCGGTTTCGTTTGTTCACCTTTTTTTTATCTCACGAAACCGGGTCTTTCCTAAATTTTCTTTGTCTTATATTCAAGCTTATATTGAGAGTTAGTGCACAGTTTTTGATGAACAGATTCACAATATTATCTTAACAAATAATTTCATCTAATTTTAGTACACTAAGGAGGAAAAGTCACATTCCGTATGCCCGTGAATATTCTGTTTTTAGATTGACTCGAGACGAAACATTTTTGCCGGGGTAGCAGAGACACAGTGTAAAACCAATGCCTTTTAGCATTTTTTGTGCTTTGTATAAGTATACTTATTGTATTGTATAAGTATACAATGTCAATGCTATTAAAACCAAGACAGTGTGGGTTTGTAAAACATATTCCTAGGAAAGCTTTTTCACAATTTTGGTTGTACTGAATTAATTTTACAGAAAATATACAGAATTAAAGACAACACAAGCTGACTATATAGAAGGAGCCTATAGTGAGCTAAAAGTAAAAAACAATGGTGAGCATATATATTATTATTTTTATGTGTAACTACTATGATTTTTCCTGAATAAAAGGCCTATAATATGAATGTTATTGGTGCATGTATAATGTAACATATGATGTAATACATCGCTGTACGGTTTAACTCTTGTCCGTTAGCCCGTCTGTTCACACGTACCATAAATGTTCCTCACAGTTTTCTCAGCAATAACAGTATTAAAGCGGTTATACACTCATGTCTGTTCAACGAAAACTTAGGTTTCTACACACAGTAACGAAACATGCAGATTTCAGTCATTTTTCACAGCAATAACATGCAACTGAAGCCTACTGTTTTGGTTGGCTTTATCTTATTGACTTTATTGTATATACTAGTAGTGATTTCATTCCTCAAGACGATTATCACACGTTCTTTTCGTAGATTCGTTTATATTTCAATTTATATTGTTGCATAATTCGCGACAAAGAATAATGTCCACAGATCCAAAAAGCATTATCAAACTTGAAACTAATGTAAAAAAGATAAATAAATGGATGGTGAAGCCACATTTAAAAGGTAAAAACCAAATAAGGTTTTTAAATGTGGCTTCACCATCCATTTATTTATCTTTTTTATTTATACACAAGCCACAGTGCAACATATTTTATTTCTTTGAAACTAATGTACAATGTGATTTTATCTTAAATATTTAAAGATGTCCTTTCGGTTTGTCTCTGTTGTGATTTTATTTTTACCGCTTACGGATATGATTTAAATTTTGTATTTGTAGCTCTTTCCGTTCCAGAAAAAACCATATGCTAACTTTAAGGTTCCAAATCATTCAAAAGAGAAAGAAGCCCTCCGACCTCCAAACATGATCAAAAGTAAGAGTAGCAATGAAGCTGTTGTCAGCCCAGCTACAAAACCGACAAATAAAACAAAAGAAATGAAGCAACAACCTGGAAAGTTACCACCAAAACCTAAATGCAACAAACAAGAAGAAAAAGGCGCAACTGTGCAAAACTTAATCAAAACGATGGAAAATGGAGGGAATGTAATGGCGTTTCCCGCAATGACTGCTGGTAAAGGGAATGTCAAGATCCCATTAAAGCCACCAACATCACCGAAAGTAAAGGACATTGTTGAAACTAGTAACCATAACATGCAGCAAGTAGTTACATGTCCCGGGGAGAAGAAGGCACTCAAACCTCCAAAATTGAACAAATATAACTGTTAATCATTTTTTGTTAATATAAATAATAATGATGTAGAGAAAACATATTTCAAAAAAAGAAAATCAACACCGTATAGCAGGTGGAATTATATAAATTATATGTTTTTTTTCTAACTTTAAACTTATTTCAATATATAAATATAATTTCTTTTCTGATTAGGCTCATTATTGTTCTTGTTCTAAAAGGTGTTGAAAAGTCGAATATCGCGTCAGACACTGTTGATAGTTGGTTTGATTACAGAAACCAGATATACAAAACACTATTTAAAGAAAAACAGATACATGTCTGACCCAGCATTAATAAGTGCTTTTGCCAAACATTCCAAAGGATCTGGTCCACTACGTATTATATTAATTATAAATTATTATATTTAATAAATATATTATTTATATTTTATTATATTTAAAGTATTCATTTCCTTTTTGAGTTTTTATTTTAGATCTAAATTTCGATATAGCCACTCAAGGAAGATCTATTAAAATGACAAGGGTCCTACAAACATATATCAAAATGTATTCTTTTTAAGGTCAAAAATAGAAAATCTTAAAGCAAATATGAATCTACAGCCGGCTTGTTGGAACTACAAAATTGGATGTTAACTTTTGTCACATGTTATTTTACTGTAAAGTCGTCAATTGCTTATAATATGTAATCAAAGAAAGTACAAAAATCATGATTGTCGACACGATGTCCTATAAACAAGTTTAAAGATTTCTTCGTACATGCATCAAGTTAAAAAATGGAAATTTGAATCAAATATGAATTTAGCAGGAACTGCTAACTTTTCCAGAGCACCTTAGTTCACTTTCTATACGAACTGAGTTGAACTTTGTTCTTGATTGCTATTCAGCTGTTTGGTATTTTTATGTTGTACGTTTCTCCTCGTTTGTTTTTACTGGTTTTGTCTTTTTGTGAGCTAAAAAGAAACCAAGCATACTGCAAAACTGATACCTTGTGTCATAAATCTTATCTTCATACGACATTTTAGGTCAAAATTTAAACAACAAAAGTCCTATAAATTTGATCAAAATAAAACATTTTGTAAAACAGAAGCTGTAAATCAATTTGTATCTTATATGTAAAGCATAAGCTTCATTGCTTTTTATAAATAAAACACAATTTGTAAGAAAACAAGCAAGTATATCGCATCGTTAGTATACCTGCTAATGCTAACAAGAGGCTCCCAGGAGCCTGAATCGCTCACCTGACATATGTGCCTGAAGTAAAGGTTCTTAGGCCAAATCTATTTTACATTGAAAGGGCCATAAGTTTAATAAGGGGGTCATCTGACAATATGGTGGATCTTAAGGTGCTATTCACTTTTGTTCTCAATCAAAATTCAAAAATCTGTCACCCTTTTGAGTTATTTGCAAAAAAATGTAGTTTAACCCAATGTTCTATTTTTAACCACAGTGGCCATGTTTTACAACCAATCAAAAATTCTATACATCTAATGCTAATGAGCAACAATACAAAGTTTGTTTCCAATTGGACTTAAAGTGTCAGAGGAGTTAACGTTTTCAATGAAATGAGGAAATGCTTTTTGAATGCTCAATTTTGACGTTCTAAGGGCAATAACTCCTCAAAGGAAATGTCCTACAACGATGACCCAATAACATATTTTGTAGATCTTGATATGCTTAACAATATGCAATCTAAATTTCTCAAATATCTTGTACAGTTTTCAAGATATTGAGCTAAATAGGTGCAAAATATGCAAAAAAATCCACCAAAAAGGGCAATAACTCCTACATGAGTTGTTGGAATTTCTTCAAAATTTCAGAGCTGGTAGATCTTGCAGTGATGATCACTTTTGTTCCCAACCAAAATTTTAAATCTGTCACCCTTTTGAGTTATTTACAAAAAAACTGCCATTTACCCCTATGTTCTTTTTTTAGCCACAGCCGTTTTACGGCCAATCAAAAATCCCCACATCAGTTCTACACACCTAATGCTAATAAACATTAATATCAAATTTGGTTCCAATTGGACTCAAAGTGTCAGAGGAGTTAACGTTTTCAATGTAATGAGGAAATCCTGTTAAAATGTTTAATTTTGACGTTCTAAGGGCAATAACTCGTAAAAGGAAAGGTCCTACAACGTTGACTCTATTACATATTTTGTAGATCTTGATGTGCTTAACAATATACAATTTAAATTTCTCAAATATCTTACATAGTTTTCAAGATATTGAGCTAAACAGGTGCAAAATTTGCAAAAAATCATCAAAAAGGGAAATAACTCCTACATGGGTTGTTGGATTTTCTTCAAAATTTCAGGGTAGGTGGATCTTGCCGTGCTGATTACTTTTGTTCCCAATCAAAATTTTTTAAATCTGTCACCGTTTTTGAGAATTTATTTACAAAAAAACTGCCATTTACCCCTAAGTTCTATTTTTAGCCACAGCCGCCATGTTTTACGACGAATCAAAAATCCTCACATCAGTTCGTTACACCTTGGTTCCAATTGGACTCAAAGTGTCAGAGGAGTTAACGTTTTCATTGTAATGAGGAAATGCTGTTAAAATGCTCAATTTTGACGTTCTAAGGGCAATAACTCCTAAAAGGAACGACCCTACAGCGTTGACCCTGTTACAGATTTTGTAGATCTTGATGTGCTTAACAATATGCAATTTAAATTTCTCAAATATCTTGTATAGTTTTCAAGATATTGAGCTAAACAGGTGCAAAATTTGCAAAAATAGTGCCAAGTGATGACAATAGCTAACCTGACCCTTCGGGTCAGCTGAGCTAAAAAGGGAAACAACTTTGGAAATGGAAAATAACTCTTTTAAAGGAAAAATAAGGAACAGAATGTGTTAATATGTACGTTGTATATAAATAGACGGAATAGCAAGCGTAAATATGCACGCTGTATACATAAATAAAATAGGCTTTTAAACACTACTTTTTATATAAAAATATACATATAAGTTATATTTTTCTTCACATTTGACAAACATTTGTACTCGTTCATAATATATTTTTTTTCAAATCTTACATATTTACCTCTGTTCTATCCGTCCTTTCACTAATTTTCTTTCACAAATTTGATTCAATCTGTTCGTTTTACCTTTGTTTTTGGAGTTCTTGGGATTGCAATTGTTTCAAGGATTATTCTTGTAGCTTTGGCTTCCAGGCTTCGGATCGTTCATTTAACCTGTCTTTCAATAGTACATTTAATTGTTTGTAAGTTCCGGCTTTAGACGTTTGTTCCTTTTTAGTTTGTACGTTTGTTCCTGTCCTTTGTGTGGACTTATTGACTTCAGATTCGTTTATTGTTGAATTCTTTGTCCACTGGCTTTAGCTTTACATTGATGCATTGTTCCGCTTCTAGATATGATATAGATCGACATTCCTTGCACTTCGGACTTCACTGTTTTATTGGCTGTTTGTTTCGATCACGTCTTGACATTATATGATATCATGTAAACGTCAAATTAGGTGAGTCAGTTGTATAAGTTTGAACATGACACCTTTTATGTTCCTTGTGTCCTCTCCATTAGTTTTTTTTTTACCTGAAGGTGTTTTAGAGCCAGTTTACTAGTATATGAGCACTCTATATATGCTGACAATTTAAAACGTATTTTGAATAAACTTGAGAGATTCATATTGTGTTGTATCAAATTCTAACGCTCTAAAATATTCATCTCTGGTTCGATTGAATATCAACTCATCCATACATTGTAGGGCAAAAGGCTGATAGTCTATGTAAAATTTATTAGCAAAAAGTTCTTGTCTCGTTGATAACTCCGGAAGATCTCCTATGCCGAAAATACAGAGATGACGGACTCGTTTACCAAGACATGGACGAGGGGTTCGTATTGTATCCCAGTTCTTAAACCTGGCCATGAAAGGTTTATTGTTACAGTCGAGAGAGGAATCTGGGTCTCCTGGAAGAAGAAAATCAACGTTACTATATAGATTGATGTTGTTTTGAATTGTACACACATTTAGCTGAGTAGCATTTGTTTCGGTTACATCAATTGTTTTGTCAATAATTTTTATTGAAATTTGACAGTTTAATATGCTATCATATTTTCCGTTTCCACAAAATTACATAATTACATCAACAATTAAAAAAAACCACAATATAATAGTGCAAAATTATACAGAACATTACTAATTTGAAGCAAATCCGGTCACTTCGAAAACTAGTAATCAAGTAATCAAAAAGTCCTTAAGACATGTAAGAGTTTTGAAGCAAAAAGTCACAAAAAAAACTCTTGTAATCAAGTAATCAAGATTTCGTAGTAATCTATCTATCAATCTAAAACCTTTGTAATTTATTATGCCTTCACGTAACACTTTATCTGTCTTCGCTTCCTATTCATATTACGTTTTGCTTTTTAAACCTTTTGGCTAGAACGCAGAATGGACGAAACTCGTAACTTTATTGCCTGAAACTTTGTAGCATCCGAATAAACAAATATGTCTAGTTTTACATGGTAAAATGGGAGCTTTTGTCCAAATGCAATCTTTTTACAACTCGGTTTTCAAAGGGTACGATATCTGAAGATTATAGAAAAGGAATGAAACCTTTGAACGACCCTGGAACCTCTAAATGAGGGTTATGATTAAGTGTGGCAAACAGCGTCTCATCTGGAATCTCTGTTCTTCGTACATAGAACATTAATTCTCGTGCTGTCTCATTGTGCAGCAAGTAATCTATGTAACCTCTACTGGCTGCGATGTGAACAGACCCCTTCACCAGCCGAATACCTCTAGGAGGTTTATTCCTCAATTTCCAACGTGACTTGTCAGCCCTGCAATGATAAATCAAACTGCTATCATTTTTATAGTTTGAAATTATTATTGACCATAGGCTACAAAAATACAAAGTGATAATAGTACATAATAAAGTACGTTTATTTACAATGCGTATGTCTTTCTTTTCGGGTCAGTAGTCTTTAGGTTAAAGGATTGAAAGGTGCCATAATATATTATTGAGAGGTATAGAAACAAAAATAAAAAAAGAACCAACAAACACGCAAAAGAAAAAAAACAACAACTTTTTTAAAAAGTTTTCAAAAGAACACACAAAGATTGCAGATTGTGGAGACATAAACATTTGAACACATCATGGGTCTCAAACAAACATCTCACCATTTAATTGTCCCTCCAATGTCATTTGAACCATTGTAGGCTTTTAAAATTTTCACAATTTCTAAATTTGTTCTTAAAGGAAATTCTTGTCCTGTCAGATTTATAAAATATTTCCATTGTTTGAATGCCCAAAGGTCTCTCATACACGCAATCTCTGCCGAAACCACGGACATCATTCCCCAAAATACTTTTACAGAGGTGGAGGATAAAAACACATTGTCAAAACACTTAGCAATACTTCGTAAAGCTTTCCGGAAATCTGTCTTTGACTTTCCATCAACGTGTATACAGTAAATATTTTGTGGGCGATAGATCGAACGGAGCAACGTCTCTACCTGCTGGACATCTTTGTAAACCAGTATACTGTAAGCTATTGGAAAGCTTTCTTCTTCTTCTGACAGAGAGGATGTTATATAGCCTGAAGTACGTATGTATGTCTTACAGTCTTTTGTCCGTATAGGATAGATGGAAGGCGGCGTCAAACTAACCCTTTTTTGATTCATTAACAAGTTTGTACTATTCATCTCCTCAGTATTGTTTTCAAACAATAACTTGCAGTTTACGTTCTTAACAACCCTGTTTTGATCAAATAATTTCCAATCTGGGTAATGTTCTAAGTCTGATCCTGGATCCCTGGTGGATTTGTAAGATACAAAGCTTGGACAACTTGTTACGTTTGGAATCACATTTGGTTTTATCCATATTTTCCTTTTCTTTTGTTTCGGAAATCTTTTGAATGTGTCTGACAAGCGAATTGTTCTATTTTGTTTAAAATCTATGTTAGTTTTGGCGCCGATTAATGGTGACCTGTTTTTCTTTTCCCATTTTCTGAACAAATGTTTGTGCTCTCTCGGTTTTCGCTCATCATCGACTTTGTACTTGTGCTCTTCGTTAAATGTAGCCTTTGAACGATTCTCATTTATTGGGCTTTTCTTGTTAAGTTGTTTGCTAAATGGGTTTGATGTAGATTTTTCGTTTGTGGAGCTTTGGGGTTTTGTTGTGACGACTCTGTAGCGTGTGGTTTCATTTGCTGATGAAACCAATATTGGAAGAAGGAAGTTCCGTGTTTGATACGAGTGATTGTAGAGACAAAGGTACACCGTACAAACACCTAAAGTCATAAGTAAGTAGATCTTCTTGGTCCTCATTATTCTCATTATGTATGTCTAGGGCGTCTTATTCCGTCTTGTTATCTAAAAAAGTCATTCAATTGTAACTTTATTTTGTTCTAATCATTTATACATATGTTTGATACTATCAATAAAATATGTTTAAAATAATTGTAACATCATAAAGCATCGTGCAAAAAGTGACTCCCAAAATATCTCCCCCTATAACTATTTCATATTAATTCATTTGTTCTGAAAAAAATGTACTAGATGGCTTCTAAACTATTTTTCTAATGGAGAAGACACAAAGAATTTTAAGGAGTCATCTGGCAAATTTAACCTAATGACGGGCTGTTGAGCTTTTGATGCTGAAGATAGATTTTCTCTTTCTCTTATATTTTTGATTTGCAAGCCAAAAACAGTAGTCTGGCCTCCCGGTCCATTTTAGCAAGGACGGTCATGTTTTTTGACAGATAAAAATCGAAACAAAGCTGCGTTTCAGATGAGCTATCTTTTTATAAAAAGAAAAAAAAAACCTTTGCAAATAGATTAACACATCTAGCATTCTCTTTGGTTACTTTCTTTGCTTATTGAAAAATCTCATAATTTATCCCTTTCAATATCTTTTTATATAGTTTAGGCATTTTCTTTAAATTTTGTAAAAAAACTCCAGGCATTTTGTTAAATGCCTTAATATCTTCAGGCATTTTATAAAATGCCGATAGGATTTAGTCAGTTTATGGAATGCCTGATTTAAGAAAATGAATGTAACATATATACTAGTAGATGGCAATATTGTATACGAAATGTTTTTAACTATAGAATAAAAAAAATATGTATAATTTTTCTATAATTCAACCAAACATTTATCGTAAAAATCTGTGTTCTTGTAGTACTTTCAAAATAATAAAGAAGTTTGTTATATGTCCAAATAAACAAATACGTCTATAAAAATCGGTTGAAGAACAGTGTGGTAATAAATTTTTAAAGTGATTATTTTGGACATGTCGGAAATTATTTTAGGATTTGGCAAGGTACTGTTAATTGATTTCGTGTTCCTGACAGTTTTATCCTTGGTCAAGCTTTTTTTCTACTACGCTTTTTACAAGCCTAGTTCAACTGTACATCAAGGAAAAGAGATTTGTCAGAAACCATAATACAATTTCAATCATTGTTTGTATGGACAATCTTTCAGCATGCAACATTTTTGAATTCATGTGAAATGGTTTAGAGAATGATTGTGTATGGTTTACAAATAACATCAACCAACTTGCTATTTGAAGATTTTCTAGATTTTTTTTTGGAATTAGAATCGAACCAATGTGCTATTTAATAAGCTTGAAAAAAAATAACTAGCTCGCTTATTCCACTGTTACACTGGGACGAAGACTACCAAGATTATAGAATGTTCTTTGAACACACTGCTAATGGGATAAAAAGTACTGCCTTTAGATTTTGACTTCGATTTCTCGGCGTTCCAACTACGATCTTGTTACGACTGTAGCTGTGATCGGGCGGTTTTAAGTAGCTCTATAGCTAGTTCACAATAGACAGTCCCCAAAACAAAGAAAACAAGACCGCTTCAGCACACAAGGAAGATAGCCGAATTAAATCAATTTCTAGTTCTTCAGACTTCTCAAAAACTGACGTTATGTATTTACCACACTGTAAATAACTTATATTATACAAACTAATTTAACGTGCAGTGAAAAATGCATAAATTTTGTTATTCGTGTTTTTTGTGTGTGCGGGTGTTACGCTCAAACCTAAATCGCAACGAAAAGGGGTAGTTTAATGTTAACTCGGGCTTGAACTGCCTGTACCAAGTCACGACCATTGCGAACTTCAACTCTCATGAGTGCCTTTGTCTTGTTTTTTTCGCTTCTTCTTAGACATTTGAGATTGATCATTCCGGTTGGTAATTAACTTTATTAGTTGACCGTTCTTCTACAGTAAAATTTACGGTGAAGAAAATCAAGCTCTTTTGCGTTTTAAGTTTTTTTTTTATACAATGTAACTCTTCGAATAAAAAAGCGGGTGGTGAATTGGCCCAACGGTGCGCTTAGCTTGTCGGTAGAAGTCCACTATAGACCGCTCATGAACCTGACATCGGGTCAGGCCGCTTTCCCCACAAAGGACCCAAAGTTTCTATTTGGGAACCCCTTTCATAATGGATGCTGGGGTCGTCAGGCTATATATAATTCGGTAAATTGTAACGCAAACCAAAGGGGTGCACCGTGTTGGGAAACATGTCACGTTCCTCGCACCTTAAATAACCCTGGTGCAGGTCTCGATAAGAGTATGGGACACTTGGGATCCCCATGTCGGACTCTTACCCAGCCCTTCTTTTTATAGTGGCAGTCAAAACTCTCACCACCGATTGTTTTCTCATTTCCTCCACTTCATTAACATGTCATGTTCATTTTTCCACTCCTGTCATCTTCATCTCCTTGATAAGGCAATGCACAATGAACAATGCATTGAATTTAAAATTTAAAATGATAACATAAATGATAATAAAAATAATAATAAAATTTAAAATTAAAAACTGTTAAAAACTTACATACTTGCTTTTCAAGACTTTCACACCGCGCGCGAGTACATCTTCTTCCAGATTTTATAAATCATATGTGCATCAAAAATACTCCATACATGTATGTATTTGCGGTTACCAATTTATTAGCAATATATTATTTTAAATGAAAAATCTAAAAAAAAATAATTACATGTCAAAACTCTTTATTTGAGTCAAAGATTTGTTTTGTTGCATGGTCAAAGATCGGTTCGACTCATAATTTATCCAATGAAAAGGAACTCTCATTGAATATTAAGAGGGGTTGCTATGGGTAAATTTGACATTAAATTTTTATCTGGACAGGGTTACATCCCCCCCAAAAAAAATCTGGAGGAAAATAAACCATAAAACAAAGACCGAGCAAGAAAATATCCGTATCCGGCCACCTGGACCAAAAAAATCATTTGGTTGTCCCCTTAGAACGTGTATTTTAGTGCTTAAATAAGAGTTCAATTATCAGATTGCATCACCAACCCGAGTAAGATAAGTTTATGCGAAAATGGTGTTTGTAAATATTTGTATTTTAGTCACATAATTGGAAAACTTGAATTCGGTTTTGTATTTGGTTTTCCAATTATGTGACTAAAAGTTTTGATTCAAAACTTGTTAATTATGTTTCTTCAGTGGACAAAACATGTTCTATACATGTATAATGCCTTACCAAAACCAATATTACATAAATTTTGGAACGTTTGTTCATCTCTTGTAAACTCCTTTGGTTGAGGTTTACTAGGTATGATCAAATATCATTCGTGGGTGTAGATATAACAGAATCTACATAGGTATTACGTGGGTCTCGACATTTTGGCAGTATTTTTGTCGGTACTGACATAATTTCAAAGTCCAATATCAATTTAAAGAGGAATCTTGCCTTTCATAAAATATAGAATAATGGAATCTTTTTTCGAACGAGCAAGCGCAGTTGATTTATTTGAATGCATGTCAAAACATTATGTACAAAAGCATGTGAACTGTCAGAAATCCTACTACAAAAGGGGCTAAAACCACTAGGACGTAAAATCTATGTAATAGAAATTGTACGGACGCATTGGAAACTTCATCATGGTCCAGCTACAAACTTGATAGAAAAATACAATTATGAAATGGTAGTGAAAACGTACGATAATCATTATGCAAAATTAAGGACAAAGTAATAGCAGAGCACGAACGGCACAAAATATCATACCGCCAGTGCCGATTTAATTCATGGAAGTTTGCGACACGTTCCTTCCACGTTTCTGCTACGATCTCGCCCCGATGACTTTTACATGTCCTCACTTCGTTAGGTTTGAACATGTTCAAAATAATACCACGTCCCTTAATCCACTGCCGTGTAACGGGGGCATTTTTTGAATAAATGTATTTTTAATACTAATAGAATGAAATATTTCCTAGTTTTGCGCAATTTTCAAGTTTTCCAGAAAAACCTATACAAATAAGTCATTCCCAGAAGATTCATTTTTTTTATTTCAGTATAGTTTGCTCTAGTTGTAAATCTTAATTAATCAAAAACTGATATTTTAGTGTCATTTTTTTACAATTCTGCACGATTTTTAAACTTTGTGCGAGCTATACTAAGAAATGCAATTCACTCCATAAAGAGAAATAGTACTGTATTGTAGCTCCTCCAATTTTTTTTTTTAAATGTCATTTGAGCTGTACTTTTGTAAACTCGCCCTGTATACCAAGCGTCATTTTTCAATCCGAAACCGATTATGAAATGTACAATTTGAATATATTTTAGCTATAAGAAAGAACTCATTCAAAATAATGAGAATTGCAAGGAAATATTAATAATGGAAATTTCAACTTTTCGCAGTTGAATAATCTAAGTTTACATCATGTTTGATATACCTTAAAATTATAGTTTTTGTTTTAGTTGTTCATGTTTTTATTCCCTCTCTCAATACGCGAGGTCTTACCACCTTTCTTAAATAATTAAGTTGTGTAAATAATTAAGTTGTGGCTTCACTTACGCAGATCGATCACAAGAAACACGAATGGTTGAAACCAAACAGGATCTTCTTGTCTCCACGAAGTACCTGAGCTCAAGCGTATATTCCCAAGAGTTTGCAATATAAGTTTTTTTTTTGCCATATACCGGTATTCGATTGTGTGTGTTATTTTGAATGAAGCAAAGAAATGTATCTCAAAGTCCTTTAAAACTATACAGCACACAAACACACACAGCTTTCTGCAATAAGCAACGTAAAGAATTAATCTAGTATATTGAAGTTTGTCGCGTGTGTCCGTTTGTCCCGTTGCAAAATTTATCAAAAATTTCCTCTTTTTTCACTAAATATGTTTATATATACCGGAGATGAAAGCTTTAGGTACTATAAAATTAACATCTGAAGAGCAAATTAAGGTATTCATAATACAATTCAAACAATGCTAGGCACCAGTACGGAAACTGTTTTGTCAATTGAAGATTTAAAAATCCTGAAATTTTGGACCTATGACCTGTGCTATTAAAGGAACATGCTCGAGTTATGTGTTGAATGTATCTGCTCGCTGTTTCCCTCTGATTTGTGGAGGTTTGTTTTTTCGCCTAACCTTAAATGTTATATATATCCATCACTTCATGAGACTTCAAATTAATGTGCAGTTTTTTAACTAAGTAGGAACGAAAAAATATTATATATATATATTATAAAATATTTATATGAATGAAGGAAAGTGAAAATGTAGTCAGCTAAGAGGACAATCAACCCCAGAAGAAGGCATTCCTGCCGAAACGTCGGGACTTAATTAGCCGATATTTAATAAATATGAAAAAATATTATACGTGACATTTAAATAGTATCTTTAATAAATGGAAGAGATTCATAATGTTTAGTGTCGAACGCAAGAGACTGGAAGTATTCATCTCTGGTCCTATTAAATATCAGTTCGTCCATGCACTGTAAAGCATAGGTCTGATAATGTAGATAAAACTTGTTCGCAAACAGTTCTTGTCGTGATGACAACAATGGCAGATCACCAACACCAAACACACAGACTAGACGGACACGAGTTCCATGACACGGCCAGTTATAGATAAAATTGCCCCAGTTTTTAAATCTTGCCAGAAAAGGTTTGGTATCGCAGTCTGTTTCGGGTACACCTGGAAAAGAAACAAAACTGAGAGTGCTTCGATCGAGAGTTTTGAAACACTAGTATGGTGCTTTTTAGGTACTTTTAGTATGCTTGTCTCTACTTTTGACTGAGTTGACATAAAAAAAAAGATTGGAAAAACTAATTTATTGGTATATAACATGTATAACAGAGTAGTAACCTAATGAACATCATCAAAGAATATTGAAGTTATATAAAAATATTTAAAAAAAATATTTCAATGTTAGCAAGCTGTAGCTTTTATATACAATACAGACATCCAAACACATGCTTTCAATTTTTGTGACACAGGTTAAAAAGTCCAAATTCTTATGAAACAAAATTCACCCCCTATTTTTAACATATGAGTACGTTACCCTTATAAGCCCCCTTGATATTCAGATGAGGGTTGTGATTTAGCGAAGAAAAGAATGTTTCATCTGGTATTAGGGTGTTTCTTGTCCAGTTTAGAAAGTCCTTGGTGATATTGTTATGGAGTATATAATCAACATATCCTCGGTTGACTACGATATGGACGGATCCTTTCACGGGTTGAATGCCATGGGGTGGAACTCCAGCTTTTTCCCAACGTTGTTTGTTGGCCCTAAAGTTAGACAATGTTAAAAGTTAAATGATCACATGTTTGTTACACTAATTGTTAATGACATCAAACTATACATTGGCTTGCAATGTAGACTTACCATCCATTTTAAATTCTTGCTCGTTATTAAATGATTAATCTGCTGCGTACTACATTTTTTTTTAAAGATAAACGTCTTTTACCATTGCCAACCCTTTTTCCGGCCACGGTTCTATCAATCTTTTTATATTGCCTACTTGTATATGAACACATTTGTGCACATGATCTGACAATTTATTTTTACACACACACAAATAAAAAATTATACTTTTAATATGATATATTTAAGGTATGCTGCGAAAGATTTGGGTGAAATTATTATCCGTCTTTCCCTGTACACAATGTATCGAATTCACTTTATTGAAAAATAGCTCTAATAGAGTCTAGAGTCTTGATAATATGATGTTTTGTGCGACAAAGAACAGTACTAAGTACTATATTAGACATAAGTTTGTCTCCGAGAAAAGGCAAGACAAGGCCAGATCTCTCCGGGTCATTCAAGGGGCATCAACATTTTCTAAGCTCTCAAACAGAGTATATACTTGCCGTTTTACTGTTCCCTCTAAATCATTTGCACCATTGTAAGCCTTTAAAATCTTCACTAATTCTAAATTCGTCCTCAGAGGAAACTCCTGGCCAGTCAGGTTAATAAAATATTTCCATTTTTTATGCTTCCATAATTGGCTCATGCATTCTATTTCTGGTAAAATTACACCGATAGAACCCCATACAACACTGAAAGACGTTGAGCTAATAAATACATTTTCAAAGCACCGAGCTATGCTATGAATTGCATCTCTGAAATCGTCCTCTGACTTTTTGTCAACATGTATACAGTAAACGTTCTGTGGACGATATATTGCACGAAGAAGACGTTCCACTTGCTGAACGCCTTTGAACACAAGTAAACTGTAAGCTATGGGGAATTGTTCCTCTTCATCCGTTAAAGGAGATGTTATATATCCAGTTTGACGTATGTAAGTGGCACAGTCTTTAGTTCTGTTAATGAACTCAGAAGGTGGCACCTCGGCAAATGGCGCCTTGTTTAAAATGTTTAACGTTCTGTTGATTTCATGAGTATTATTTTCAAAAATTAGTTTACAATTGACAGCTTTAACGACTCTGTTTTGTTCAAAAAGTTTCCAGTCTGGAAAGCTTTCCTTATGGGTATGTTGGTTGATATACTTGTATGAATTAAACCCCCGACAGCTGGTAATCTTTTTCGACATGGGGGCTAAGGTCTTTTCCTTTCTTGTATCTTCGGTATATCTTTGCATGTGCTGAAGAGATTTTCGTCTGAACCATTTTGTAATATTTTTAACCATCAAGGTTTCAATGTTTCCGAAGTGTTCGTCTTCAAAATATCCTTTCACTATAAAAGTACCATTTTCCTCTGTATAGTTCGTTGATGTAAACACCAATGATTTATGTTCGGTAACCCTCAGATGATAGCCGTTATTTTTCGGCTGATAAAGGTAGAGAAGCAGATAGCAAAGAAAAAGTAGGAGGAGGACGTTTCGTAATGTATGTCGGAAAAGTTTTCTCTTTAACGACATATTGTCAGTAGTAAAGGCATCGCTTTTTCTAGAAGTTTCGCTAAAACAGCATTCTTTTATTCTTTTCTACAATAAAAACAATAATTTTGTCATGTACTACATATTTTAATTTGCCATATCGGTCAGTGTTTAAAGAAAGTTCTTTTATATTTTAAATATTAAGTCTTACTAATAGCTCGAGTTCTTAATGTCGCAGTGTATTTTTTAGGAACTACTTCAGCCTATCATCTGAAAATATATTTAATCATGCAGTTATGATATATCTTAACTCCACTCCATGATTTAATTGCAAAAAGTCTACAAATATTCAGGTAACACAACTGCCTGAAATATAGATAATATAGTGACGGAGTTTCATAACTACCTTCATGATAATATTCTTTAAATAAAGGTATCAAAACATGAGACTTGAAATAAACTTTAATATAAATTATAGCCAAAAGAAAAGAAACCATCCACATTGTTACAAGTCTTACAATTAACCTTGATTCCACAATTGAAAATAAAATTGACAACATTGAGACGTAATAGACTGTCTTAGTATTGAAAGAAGGACTTATTTCTTTATAGAACATAAATCACATAAAAAATAGGGCCATTACATTACGATTGCAAACTGGTGATCTTTAGTGGGTTGTGTACATTCACAAGGAAACGAATAAATAGACACGAATACAATAGCTGGAACTAGTACTAACATATAACGACCACCCTCCCCCACCCCCGACACCCCCCCCCCCCCCCAAACAAAATAAAAATGTATCAATGAAATATAAGGTCCACATTTTGGCATAAAGAAATACATCAAGGATAAATTTACAAATATAGAAATGACCCCAACAATTACAAATATTAAATATATTTTCTGTTGTCATCTTACCTCTTAATACGTCATTTGGTATTGTATGATTGTCACACATTTAAACCGACACAAAACTGACCGTGGAGAAAAACTAAACCAAATATTGTGAAAGCACTCAGGTAGGAATTTTGTTAACTTAAACCTTTAAACAAATTATATAAGAAAAATTGACAATTATTCATTTTAATAGAATGATTAACCCCGGTTTTAAAAGACCCATTAAAATCCAATTTTTCCAAAAAGACCTTAAGACAAGTAAGAGGCTGGTATTAACAGTATGGTAACGTATTGTTACACAGAAGCCTATGGTAACGTATGTTTCTTCTTAATTAATTTTTCATGTCCAGTTTGCACTGAGGGATCATAGTTCAATAGAATAATTGTAGGTTTAAAATTCTAAATTCTGTCCAAATCATATTGATAATTCGTAAAAATTTCCAGAAATCAATGACTTAGAATCTTCACAGTGTTAGGAAGACAGCAAGATTAACCATTCTAATGAATGACTTTTACCGATTTTAAATCTATTTTTGAATCAGATGTCTTATTTCCTTAAAGTGTCGGTACAGCGACATATGAAATGTATTTCGTCTTCACTTTTAATCTTTATCAGGCCACTAATATTTCAATATGTGCCCCCAAAACACACACGTTAAAAAAACAAGAATAAAAAGGGTGAAAACAAGAACGAAAAAATATTTTTGTTTTGTTTTTATAAGCTGCTTAAATAGATCCATAAATCGTTTTTTTACAAATAAAAATGTTAAAATGCGCTCTAGAAAGAGGTAGTGAAAACGGCAAAGGAAAGTGTCGAAGACTATTTTTTTAATGGTGAAAATAACATGTTAATTAAAGTACTAGTTATAAATGTGCATAATAATATTTACCATTTAGAACAATAAATCTCCGGTCCAGTTTATTCTTTTAAAGACGTGTTGTGATAAAATATGTGAACACAAAACCGGTAAATTGGATCAAAGGCGTTTCTCTGCTGAATCTTCCTAACTTTCAAAATATCCGACCAAAATTTTAAGATCTACGCCCTCACAAGATTTTTGAGTAAATAAACAAATTATCAAATTTGATAAACTAACTGCCATTTAAGGTAACATTTTATCTTCTTACTTTGGAAGGTAAATCTTAAACAGATTTGTCAATCCAGAAATCATCATTAATACGTAGATAAATGGAGAAAAAATAAGGAAAGTGTCAATGTCGCTGCAGACCTTATTCTAAAATATTAAACTCCCCAGTAAGAAAAGTGTCACACTTTCTATGTCAATCGACACTTGCACCTTTTAGGAAATCATTTTAGTTGATAAGAGTTGCAGATAAGGACAATACAGAACTTCTGTATATACCTTAAGAAATCTTATCTTAATTGGTTGTTTTTCGAATAAATAACCCGATCTCAACACCATAGTACTCTTCTTACTATTCAACGAAATTTCTAGTCTGTTATCTTAGCAGGAATTCTGAAAAAAGTTCTTGATTGTCTCGGTAATTTATAAAGAAATCAAAAAATGAATAAATAAACAACTAAATATTGACCTCAAACAAAATTTGTTTAAAGAAAAGGCACTTTAGAAACTTTAGAGAAACTTTTTAGACATATTAGGCCACGCCAAATTGATTCGTATAGTTCATCGGTCAATGCATGAAAAAATAAGGTGCGAGCGGGCGATTTTTTTTATATTTCAAAATGTTGAAAGAAGAAGAGAATGCATGCGACGGGTAACAGTTTTTAAAAGTAAAAAAAAATATATTATTAATGTTGACAATTCTTCAAAAAAAGCTCTTTACACACTTACAAACTGTTTTATGGAGACTTAAAAAAAATTCTGAGACTTAAACGTATGTGCAGCAATGAGGATGATTTTAAAGTTCAATGCAGCACTATGAAATCATTCTTTGTCAAAAGGGAATATCCTAACAACATCCTGGATAAAGCTATCGACTCAGTTTCCCGGGTGACACGATCCAAGGATTTGGAGCCCAGGTCAAGACGCAAGAATGACCGTATACCCTTGGTTCTTACATACCACCCTCATTACATCGTTAAACGAGACATTATGTTGCGCAATTTTTAAGTCCATCGTCTTGAAGGACGAACACATGTCGACAGTGTTCGACTCACTACCCCTGACTGCTTTTCGCAAAGGTAAGAGTTTGAGGAAACATCTTGTCTCCAGTTCATTTGACAAATCCAAGAGACGTACTTGCTCTGACTTTTCAGGCACCGGGGGTTGTGGTCGATCCGTCTGTGTCACATGTGCCTTTACCTGGGAGACTGAGGAGATATGTAGGAGAAACCTATCGTCGACTGGGTGACAGATTTGCTGAACACAGGAGAAGTGTTCTCAAATGCCGCGGACGATTGCCCAGTCGGCCAGCACTTTTCATTGCCAAACCAGGATATGCAGGTAACCGTTCTTCTTGAAACATGCACCGGCGAAAAAAGCAAAGACAGTTTCTTGAGCAAAGAATAATTAATTTTTAGGCACTTTTCAACCCTTTGATATAAATAGACAGACATTTTCTTAATATCTATAAATTAGTCATCAAGTTCAGGATTAAGATACCACGTGATGTTCTTCGAGTCAGTCGATGTGTAAACATCTTTTACTCTTTAGCCCCTGAAGAAGGACTTTATGTCCGAAAATTTGGGCAATCTTGTTTTAGTTGTTTTAAAGGTTTTATTTGTTTATATTTCTTATTTAGTTTTTACCTTTTAAATGTGGCTTCACCATCCATTTATTTTTCTGTTTTATGGAGAATAGATCGATTTTTGCATTATAGAATAACATTTTCATGAAACACTTTGTAATAACAAACTTCTTAAGTAAGAGAATACATTATAATGGTGGTAGTTTTAAATAAATTACCTTTCTCATTTTTAAAATAGAAAACTATGGACATTAAAGTAATGATAATGTAAGCATATACTTTTGAAAGTGAGTTGAATTAAGTTCAAAGGTAAGTTCATGCGACATCTGCGAATTCTTTAATATCACCTTATCCTTTACAAGCAAAAAAAATAGTTTAAATAAGCTAAGGTTTTGTGTTTTAATTTGAAAAGAGCAAAATGTCGTGTATGAAACGTAGCCCATTTTTTTGTTCGAAAATATTGCAAATGTTGATTTTTTTTTATGAGATCGTATTACACAAGTCCACATTGA
This sequence comes from Arcuatula senhousia, assembly GCA_963971305.1. Lineage (NCBI taxonomy): Eukaryota > Metazoa > Mollusca > Bivalvia > Mytilida > Mytilidae > Arcuatula > Arcuatula senhousia. Next base: position 8,638,724 of record OZ020306.1, read on the forward strand.
TCTCAAGACTTTCCATTAAAGTCATCAGATCACGAAACAACAAAACATTTTTTTTTGGAAAGTATATGCAAAAGATATAATGAAGCAGAGGTACCAATGGGGTATCCGAATGTCAAAAGTCCGAAAGGGCAGAGACTAAACCAGTAAACACAAACAAGAACGGGACAAAAAAAACAAAAAAAAAACAGACAACACGTAAAACATGGAAACACGAAACAACTGAATATCAATCAACAACGCGAACTCCAGTCGAAACAAGAGTGAACTCAGGTGCTCCGGAAGAGTAAGCAGTTCCTGCTTGCTATAGCACACCCGTCGCGTTGCCAATAGTCCATTCAGTGCGTCAAATCCAGTAAAGGAAGACAAAACAACACCCTAATAATAGACTGGAAGATAGGCAGAAGGGATTCCTCGAAGACTTATTTTTGTACAATATTGATATCCTAAAATATTAGGAATTTCCTAAGTCACCTGATTTATCTTCCTAAATTCAGGATTATTTTTAGGAAATTTGCATTAAGACAGGTACACAAATTTGACTTAGGACTAAGATGTAGTTTAGGAGGCTGCTTAGCTGTCACTTAGTCCTAAGAAAGGTTTGAAAGTAAGGCCCCAGGCCCGTATTTATAAAACTACTTAAGATAAGGTTTCCTTAAGGAAACACTAAAGTTAAGGAAACTTCCGCCCATTTTTTCTCAGTAGTGTTCATAAACATCTTTAACTTAGAATTTTCTAGGGAAAACCTTAGTTTTAGGAAACTCCGCCCACAAACAAGACTTAAGTGGTATTTATATGCAAGCGTAGCGAGCTCCTCAATGTAGAAAGTCTGTCAAATTGCACGAGACTCAAAGTACTATGGAAGAAAATCGTTCTGCTCGGTAACATTCGGATTTCTGGGGATGTTTTTTGAAAATGCCTGCACGTGCAGAAAAACGCGAGCAATAGTAACACATCGTCCAAATTTATCTCGTCCATTGATCCAAATTATCAATAAAAACGATTTTATTTTTGTATCAACGAGAGCTTTAAAGGCAATGTCGTTCTCATATTAAAACTAAAGCTCATTTTAAATCTTTTGATTTAAGACAATTCTATATTTAGCTAGTGCAATTCTCGAAAGAATTAAAAAAAAAAAACACCATTAGAAAACAGTTAAATTCAAATCTATATAGTTTACAATGAACAAACAAAGGCGATTTCCATAATTCGAATACTTTTATTAATTCCTTAGTCAAAGAGAAATTTAAGTATTTTTTTATGAATAACGCTTTGATTTTGTCCTAAACTAAGGAAATCCTTAGGAAAAGTTTTATGAATACTGACCCTGCTCATTTCGATATAAGTATCTGAATAAAGTTTCTTTCAATTTTAGTTAATTGATAAAAAATCGGTGGTTATTTGATATATGCGAGACAGGACTTTTTGAACTTTTCGAAAGTTTCAAGGGTTTTCCCCAATTCTGTTCAAAACTTTTGTCAAAAGTTGACCTTAATTTCTTCAATGTGGACATGGAAACACGTTTTGATATAACAATGATTAAGACATTGATTGGGTAATTATAGTAAGCATAAAAGAAATATCTGGCTATGAGACCTCCAGTGTTATAATCTATTTTCTGTTTCTTTACACAAGGAATATTGATAATGGTATACCTAATTTCCATTGCTTTCATGCCATTTTTTTGCATGACAGTGATAGAATATATCGGTTTTGTGTTAAGATTCCACATTAAATCATAATTATAAATGTCATCTTAATACAATTAGGTTTGTCAGTTACCTGCCCAAGGTCGGTGGTTTTTTCCCGGATACTCCGGTTTCCTCCACCATTAAAACTGACCGCCCGACATGGCCCAGGTGCGTCGATAAAGGGCGTTTAACACCAAACACACACACACACAAACGCATACGCAAGCACGCACATACACACACACGCAAACATCTTAATACAACGCTTAGTTGTTTAATTGTTAAAAAGTTGTGAACCTTCAATAAATATACTTCAAAACTTAAAAATCTGGAATAAATATATGGATCGTTTGTATTTTGGGTAGTATAGCAGGGTTCCTTAGCTTAAAAGTCAAATTGACTGGCCTACTTTTTCTGTGCACTTGATTTTTATCAAATATACCAATACACTGATAGGTTATTTCCATTTAAATGGATTATAGATATAAAATAAAACCATCTTGCTGACGTCACGGTCATGAAACCTGATGATTTCACAGGAGAAATCACATTTCTTCCGGCAGGGGGTGGGGCTCGCCACCTGATCCCCCCACCAGCGGACGCTGGTACCCCCGGTATCCTTGCCTTGGTAGATTTTAATAATATACTATTTGTAGTTGGGATACAAAGAAAGTATTGGAATTTCTATATATACTTCGCATGGAATATAGAATAACCAAGGAAAAAAGATTTCAACTTTTTTTTTCTACTAATTTGTAAGCAGCATGGTTTTAAGTTGTATTCTAAAAGGGATCAGGCAGTGGGCTGCTCATCTAAATATTTGGTTTTAGCTTTTCTTTTGTCTCAGATGCATTCATTTTTTTTTCTAAAAACGATTCCAGCTGGATTTTGCATTCGAATAATTTTTTATTTTCCCTGATAATTTTCTATATAATTTGTAACTGTTTATGTAAAGAAAAAAATAGGCATGAAGAAAATTCCTACATCTTTTCGACTACAATTCAACTAAATTTCAAATTATCACATCTTATAAAAAGACAATATCATTAAGACTTTTAATAAATCAATCAAAATTATTTATCTCAATGGTGAAAAATGAGTTTTCCCTTCATATGCCACCACATCTGTGGACTTTGTCCGATTTTTACGTAGACTGATACTTTACATACATGTACACTGGTACTATCATTTTTCATCAATATTGCATGTGGTATATAACAAAGTTAAATGCACATGAATTTATTAACATCGTAGACATTGTAACATAGTTTGTTTTAAGCAAACACTGTCATATAAACCAGGATGTCTAAGAATTGCATATCGGATAGAAAATGAAAACAAAAATAAAGGTGTTCCTATGTCAATTTAATGTATGTTCTTCAACGAACTTTATCTGGGTTTAAGGACTATTTTACAAAGAAAGAAATGTGGTCGTTTGTTGCCAAGCTTTGTTCTTTCGTACTTCATGGTGTCATTGATAAGTTATGTTCATATCTCATCTCATTTCTTTTGCCCTTCAAGTTCTATCAATAACATTTTTAGTACAAAATGTTACTCTCATTTTGTATTTCCGTCTTATTATACTAAAGAGGTTTAAAGCTATTTTGTGCCCGTAACCCTCTGTTTATATTTACTTAGATTTTTAAAAAAAGTTCAAACTGCTGTTGAATCTTGAAAGTAGAAACAATTCGCCTGTCACTCAATACACAAAGAAGAGGGGTGCATAGCTTAAAAGGAAGATTGGAGAAGAGGGAATGGGAGATGAAAGAAAAGGGATTGAGGTGAGAGAAATGGGAGTGGGGTGGGAGAGAAGAATGAATGAGAGGTGGTGATGGTACCCCTGTCCGCCCCTAAAAGAATGGTCCAGACGTTCGTGACGAGTTGCAGTATGCTAAAATTTGCACGTACAACATGTACAAAAGGGACCTCATTGTAAACTATATATAGGTTTGGTTTCACTCAGTTTACATTTATAAATATATACTTTTTGGCTAAATTACAGGTAAGTTAACTAACAGGAGTTCTTTTATTAAGCCCAGAAATATTTTCTCGAACAGACACAATAAAGTCGGACAAGTATGGTTATTGGACGGAGGGGTAACCTTAGAGACGTAACTTAGACCCACTAAGTACGTATTAAGGACATAATGATCGTACCAAGAACGTGTGTATGAAGGTTGCACGTCTGTAGTCCGACAGCCCAATAGTCCGACAACCCAATAGTCCGACAACCCAATGGTCCGACAGCCCAATAGTCCGACAATCCATTGGTCTGACAACCCAATAGTCCGACAACATACAAGAATCAAGTTGGTCGGACCGATATCGAATATAAAAAAAAATTAAAAAAATGTGAGCAGCTGTTCACAAATGAAAACCCCCACATGCCCACAATCAATCAGAAGAAATTTTTAAATAAGTGGTGCAGATCTACATTATATAACGAAAATTGTGTGAAAGTTTTTTGAAAATCTATTGAAGGGTTTAGGACAAGTAGCGTTTAAGAGATGGGTACCCCTTGGCGTCAAATGACGAAGCTCGTGTTTTGCTGCGGGAAAACCTTAAAATTATTTTGATCAAATTTTAGAATAGATGCACATCGATCATGTCTTTATTATACTTCAAACATCATTGTATGAAAGTTTCATGAAAATTCATTGAGGAGTTTAGGACCAGTTTGGGATAAGGGATGGGTAACCTCTGGTAGTACTAGTCGAATGGCTCAGGCCATATATTGCTAGGGAAACCCAAAAATCATTTTGATCAAATTTTTAAATAAAAGGTGCACATCTACATTATGTAATAAAGATTGTGTGAAAGTTTTATGAACATCCATCAAGGGGTTAAAGAGGATTTGGGATAAGAGATGGTTATCCTTAGGTGCAACAGAAGGAAGGACGGACGGACACCCCTACCTCTATATCCCCCCCACTTTTCAATCGGGGGTATAATTATGCCTCGTCTTCTAATGTGAATATAGCATTTGTAACTGGGACTGTACGCCCGTGCGTAGGTAGGTTTGTTCGTCCCACATAAGATTAACTTTCAGGTTTAAGTGACTTTTCAATTAAGGGTAACATTATATGTTACATACGGGCGAAGAACATGAAATGGTTAATAAAATGATCATGAAATAAAGAGAAATATGAGTCCGATGGGAAATAATGAAACAGTAAATTTTGAAAGCCACTAGAAAATTGAGAAGTAATAAATTGGGTGGAAAATTGTGCAAATGTGCACTCGAAACGGGCATTATACCATCGCTCTCTTAACACAGGCTTTCAGTGTTTTGACCTGACAACCCCTGAACACATGAGCCAACCTATTCAGCCACCAAGGTACAAAACCTGATCGCTCTGTGGGAAGAACACTGACCCATCGTCACAGAATACCAATAATTCGACTAGCTGGGCTCTGTTTAGTACACCGGGACCCGCATAATTAGTGAATGACATTGTTCATGAAACTTTATAGAAAAAGGCATATGTATACTTTTAAGAAATAACAAAACAAAATACCATTAAATTCTATATGTACCCGTCCTTTTAACTACATGACGATGGCAAACGGTGGTGAAGTTGTTAATGTGCAGTGCTACGAACACCATGGGTCGTGGTTCGTACTAACACCATGGGTCTTGGTTCGATCCTGGTCAGGATTGAAAATTTCACAAACCAAGTTGTCCGACTCTTTCTTCATAACATTTGCGAAGATGATCAAGAATAAATGCTTGTTATTTGGAAGCGACGAAAAATTTGATACACATTAGGCTCAATGGGGAACGCTAAAAAAAGAGTGTTTGTTTCCCAATAATGATAAAAATCGAGTTAAAATTAACTACATGATAGGAAAAAGCAGCTTATTGAGTCCATCTCTTCCAATCACAATTACAGTCAGTGTGTAACCAATATAAAATTGCTTTAAATCATGCAGCCTCCTGACATACGGTATTTCATTGTCAGGAATGAAGTTGGGGCTGTAATTTACCCAGACTTGGGAGTTTAATAAAATGAAGCTAAATGCCAGGTATGCTTTTGTATGTACTTGCCAGGAAAAACTGTCGCGAAAAGGTAATCAAGTTAATTATTATCATTAAATTAAAGTTTGTTTTTCCCCGTCCCCCTAAAGTTCTAAGTTTAAAGGTCAATAACTCCCACAAAAATTTGAGGATAAAAATTTCCTTGCATAATATGCACGACTACATATGGTGTCCTTCCTACATATACCAAATTTCATTTTATTCGGTTCAGTAGTTTCAGAGGAGTTGCGCTAGTTGACAGGATGATAAATGAGGATTTAAGCAAATTTCTAAGTTCAAAGGGCCATAACTTCTACAAAATTTGAGGATCAAAATTTCCCGGTTATAACTGCATATGGTGTTCTTCTTGTATACAACTTTTCGCTGATATTCGGTTCAGTAGTTCCAGAGGAGTTGCACTGACAATTGTGACGGGCGGACGAAAAGAAATGTATCTTATCAAAATTTATTAAATATAATAAGGCCTTAGATTAATTTATTTTCAAAATATAGTTTTTGATTTTGAATTTAAGACAATGTACTTTAAAGAATTCAAACAATTCTTTTAATTTCAAAATATAACTTTTCAATGTTCAGTCAGTGGGATCCGGACCCTCCTAGGGATATCTCAATTTCTCTGGGAACAAATTTGAATTCTGATTAGCACTGGTTTAAATCCAGAGCAAATCAGAATTCCAATTTGTCCTAGGAGAAATCGGAATTCAAATATGCCCTCGGAGGATTCCTGATCTCCCTTGAGATCAATTTACCCTGTAACATACATATATATTTTGCTTTTTATTTCTCTTTAAGCTCACCTGGACCAAAGGTCGAAGGCCCAGGTGAGCTATTGCCATCACTTGGCGTCCGTCGTCGTCTGTCGTCGTCTGTAGTTGTCTATTAACAATTGTTCTAAAATCTTCTCCTCTGAAACTACTGATCAGAATAATACGAAACTTGGTATGAATGATCTTTAGGGTGTCCTGCACCAAACTTGTGTTTCGATTTTTTGATTCGTAAAAAAACATGGCTACCCACTAAAAATATACCAGGGGGTCAGACTACTGTCTTTGGCCTGTTAATCAAAAAGTATAAGAGATAAATGAAATCTGATGTCCCCCTACTGCTTCAGCATCATAAGTTCTACTAAAGTCTCTATTTGGTCACAGTTGTCAGATGATACCTTATACGGGTTACAGCCACTTAAAGGTGAAAAACAGCGTTTTTTTTCATGTTTTTTGCCTACAAAATGAAAACTATTGCTGAAAGAGAAAAGCTATTGCTTGCTTAAATGTTCAGCTTATTTGGCTCTACAAAAGTTTCCAATTGGTCAAAGTTGTCAGATGACCCCTAATGAGGGTTTCGCCCCTTAAATGTGAAAAATAATGTTTTTGGTCTATAGAATGTAAACTTTTGCAGACAAAGAAAAGCTGTTGCTTGCTGAAACATTAAGTTCATTAAGCTCTACAAAAGTCTTTATGACCCTTTAAAGGTGAAAAATTGAGTATTTTGCTTATAGAATGAAAACTATTGCAGATAGAGAAAAAACTTTTTCTTGCTTAAACATTCAGCTCATTTAGCTATACAAAAGTCTCCATATAGGGTTTACATCATGACCAGGTGAGCGATTAAGGCTCCTGCGAGCCTCTTGTTTAAATAGAGAATGATTCATAAGATAAGTACGTTAAATATTGATTGAAGGCATGATTTCTTCAGTTAATATCTTAATTAAAGTTAGTGATAAGTAAATGAAATCATTGTCAATATTCATATAATTTAATTTCTATAAAGCATCCATTTGAAGTCAAGATTGTATGCTTAGAGTTTTTTTTTATTTGGTTGTGCTTAAAGTTTTATTAAACATTAAATACATGTATATTAGCATTGTCGGACTATCGGGTTTTCGGACTATTGGGTTGTCGGACCAATGGGCTGTCGGATCAATGGGTTGTCGGACTACCGGGATGAACGTGTCACGCAAGAAGTTTATGAACTTTACGCAGACGGCATATGATATGTTTGTAGTCACTACGATTTTAAGGTTTGCACTACGATCGTCGTACGCTTTCACGACGATTTCATACCGCGGTGTTTTTCTATCAAGTTTGTAGCACGACCATAATGAAGTCTCTCCAACGTCTTCAGCACGTTCGTGTTACGCGGTTGACAGTACGTCCTATAGCTGCTTGAGCAACGTTTGTAGTAGGATTTTGACAGCTCACATGATTTTTACAACAGGTTTTGACATGTTTTCGAAAAAATCGCAAATATGGATCTTTTCACCAATAAAAACATATCCCACGGCACAAACAAAATTGAAACGACGATTAATTGTTGGCTATACCATGGCAATATGGGGACTTAATATACTGGGTATGCAAAGACATTGTGTTACAGAAATTTTCTGTTGGTCAGTTATGGATATACCTCTTCAAACTATGTTTAAATAGGTGCATGTAAAGAAATTGCAAACCTTGACCACTATATATGTAGACGGGTAGTGTATAAACTATTTCCAACTACATTGAGAGAGATAAGTTGACTTTTTTTCAAGTTACCATATCATATACAAGACCTACTTACCTTTGAATGAGACAGCCCACTGTGCTACTTCTATCATTCTGTCCTTCATCGAAACATAAATAAATACCGTGTCGTGTTCTACATTTATTCACGGATGTAGATTTCAATTTTATCGTATTAAGAGCCCATGTTAACCGTAAGACAAATCTAATCCATGATAAATAGCCGGAACTTATTTTATAATCGAGTTTGGATAAATAAAATTTGACACTATTTTTACAAAGTTCCAAAGCTGGCAGTTTCCCTCCGGGTGGTGGGGGTTACTTTCTTATTTTTAGTTCGGGGCGCAATAGTTGCCAAATTTATATGAAAATGGTACCATAATAAATACTAAGACTCACGTGACTTTGATTCCCAAATAAATAGTATGAATGATAATACTACCCACAAAAATACAGGAGATTATCACAGCAGGGTGTTAAAATGCATTTAATATGTTAAGTGCCATGTTTAGTGTCTGATTGGAATTATGCAGAGAAACGAACGATCCTGCAAATTGACATTTCATGCATGTGTCAAATTATTAAATAGTCAAGGCCAGTTTTTAGGAAACCGGAATTAATATTAATACTTTATGAAGAATTACTATCATATGTAAAATTTAAAGTTAACTAGATATCAGGGAGATGGCAGCCTATCTAAGGGCCCCCTAGTTGAACCTTGTACTTCATGGACCAATATGGACCCGGTATTTTACTTATAAGTTTCATAGAAATCGGTTCTGTAGTTTCAGAATAGTTGCGCTGACAAGATGATAAATTGAGGATTTCAGCAAATTCCTAAGCTCAAAGGGCCATAACTCCCACAAAATTTGAGAATCAAAATTTCCTGACTATATGCACATCTTCATATGGTGTTCATTAGTTTCAGAGGAGTTGCGCTGACAAGATGATAAATGAGGCTTTTAAGCAATTTTCTAAGTTCAAAGGGCCATAACTCCCACAAAAATTTGAGGATCCAAATGTAATGGTAATATGCACATCTACATATGGTGTACAGATCATTGAATTAGGTTCGGTAGGAGTTGCACTGACAAGATGATAAATAAGGATTTTCAGCAAATTTCTAGGTTCAAAGGGCCATAACTCCCACAAAAATTTGAGGATAAAAATTTCCTGGTAACGTGAACATCTACATATGGTGTACTTCTTATATACCAAGTTTTATAGAATTGGGTTTTGTAGTTTCAGAGAAGTTGCACTGACAAACTTTGTGACAGGACAAAAACAATATGTCTCCCCACAAAAAGGGGGGAGACATAATTATTTAGTAGTTGTGATATAAGTACAGAAATCATCACAGACAGACGATTACTATTACAGCTCATTATTGACTGTACCAGATTCACATTCCTAAAACCAGAAATAACAAGGGGTTGCACTAGGTCGTGCTAAGCATACCCCCACTCGACCATTAAGAAAACAGGAAGTAGATGACCAAATGACCACGGAACAACTCATCATGTTAAAGCTGTATTCCAAATTTGAAATCAATCCCTTCAGTAGAAGCCGAGAAATCTATTACGAAAAATTGTCTATTTTTGACCCATAAAAAGTCTAAGTCGGCTCTGAAAACAGGAAGCATATGATGGACTGACCTAGAAAGGAGATGCACGGTATAACTAATCATGCTGAAGCTGTGTACCAAATTTGAAACCAATCTATCCAGCAGAAGCCGAGAAATCTGTTACAAAAAAATCACATTTCAAGTTTTTTACCCTAAAAAGTTTAAGTAGGCTCGGAAAACAGGAAGTAGATGATGGACTGACCTGAAAAGGGGAGGCACGGTATAGCTCATCATGTTGAAGCTGTGTACCAAATTTGAAACCAATCCATCCAGTAGAAGCCGAAAATCTGTTACGAAAAATTTCACATTTCAAATTTTTCACCCTGAAAGGTCTAAGTCGGCTCGGAAAACAGGAAGTAGATGATGGACTGATCTGGAAAAGGGCACGGTATATCTCATCATGTTGAAGCTGTGTACCAAATTTGAAACCGATCCATCCAGTAGAAGCCGAGAAATCTGTTACGAAAAATTTCACTTTTCAAATGTTTTACCTTAAAAAGTCTTAGTCGGCTTGGAAAACAGGATGTAGATGATGGACTGATCTGGAAAGGGAAGGCATGGTATAACATGCTGAAGATGTGTACCAAATTTGAAACCAAGCCATCCAGTAGAAGCAGAGAAATTGAACCTGACGGACAGGGTGATTGCAATATAGCACCCTCTTACGAGTGGGGGTATAACATCAAAACTTAAGCCAATCTCCAGAGCTATGTGTTACCGTCTACACATAAAGAGATCATCGCTACTTCAATGATGAAGCCAGGCTTGTAACAATTGAATGAAGTATTATGGACATTTTGTGTTTACTTGTATATAAACCAACCTCTTACTTGGGAGGTCATGTACATTGGCATGAGTTTCTACTTTTACCATTTCAGTCTTTTAAATTTTATACTGTGCTACATTCATGATATAACAAGGGATTTACACTGAAGAAATTCAGTTGTGCGCCTCACAAAGCTGGAATTTACAGAGAAGTCTGTTCCTTGTTTAAGAAGATATGTTCATACCAAGTTTTATCAACTTTGGACTTATAGTTCTTGAAATATAGAGGAGTTCATAAAACTTATTAACATTGAATTTTATTTTCAGTTCTAGACTTTTTTTAAAGAATATGTCTGTAAGACATCATGCCCCATTTCGCAGCACATTTAAAGACGGATAGACGGCCGAACAGACCTGAACACTAATGACCCCTACTTTGGTAGATGAGGCATAAAAAGTGTAGGGTCAGGGGAGGATTTATCGATTTCGAGACGCATCACTGTCACTAAGCGGGAATTGACTTTACTTTACAAAATTTTAAGTGCTCACCCATGCAAAAAGAGGTCACAGACAGCTTCTTGCTAAGCATCTCTAGGTGCACCTACCATACCATTTAAGATGTGACACTTGTCAGTAAGCAAGAATGGATTTCAACCATTCTTCTGTAAGTGGTCATCCGTGCGGAAATATAGGACAAACATGCATTGTGCTAAACATCACTAGGTGCACCTACCATACCAATATCATTGATATGGCAGAAAGTGGGAATGGACTTGAACCATCCATCTGTAAGTGGTCATCAATGCGGAAAATATAGGTCACAGTCAGCATCCAAGCATTGTGCTTAGCATCCATAGGTGCACCTACCATACCAATATCATTAATGTGGCACTTTTCAGTAAACAGGAATTGACTTTAACCATGCTTCTGTATGTGGTCATCCATGCGGAAAATATAAGTCACAGCCAGCATATAAAGCATCCATTATGCTTAGCATCACAAGGTGCACTTTCCATACCAATATGATTCATGTGGCACTTGTCAGTAAGCCTGTATGGATCTTAACCATTCTTCTGTAAGTGGGTGTGGACACCGAGGCCAAGGGTATCAGATGAGCCCCACCCCCACTTTTGTGAGGCGAGCTAAAAACAAAGGGTTGCACCTAGATGTGCAACTGACCTGGAAAGGGGAGGAACAATACAACTCATCATCCTAAATCTGTATACCAAATTTGAAATCAATCCCTTCTTACTGTAAAAGCCGATAAATCTGTTACGAAAAATTGTATATTTTTGACCCTTAAAAAAATCGGCTCAGAAAACAGGAAGTAGATGCGCCACTGACCTGGAAAGGGGAGGCATGGTACAACTCATCATGCTAAAGCTGTATACCAAATTTGAAATCAATCTCTTCAGTAGAAGCTGAGAAATCTGTTACGAAAGTTTGTTATGGACGGACAGATGGACAAGGTGATTGCAATATAGCCTCTCTTACGAGTGGGGGCATAATATAATTATGGAAATTTATTTACCAATGCTTTTTGCATGTCATTGGTCGGAGGACTATGCAAATACCACAGACTGTCATATATACTGCCAATGTGAATAGGTTTATCTTCTAATTCATTAGACAATAGATTGCCAATACTTTCATTAACCATTTCCTTTCTGAAAAATATATTCTCTAATTTTCATCCGATTTATCAACCTCTCAACCAGTTGTGAAAAAATATTTCTCACCTCTAGAGAGAAATTTGTTCTCAGCGTAATTGCACATGCAATTGATGAGCGACCTTTTGCAATTTCTTACCTGTAAACATTAGAGAAAAACCTTCTACAACTTAATTCTCGATGATTATGGAATTTCTAACATCTCGAGAAATAAATTTGATATTTTAATTGCTCGGCAAGCCTCGCCATTAAAATAATCAAATTTATTTCTCTTGATGTTAGAAATTCCATAATCAACTCAATCGCGTTGTAGAAGCTATATTTCTGGAACAAAATCCGCCCAGCAGAAAAAAATATATCAGGAAATCAGGCCTAAAATGGTTAAGAAAACATATTACAAGAATATTATACAGATTTTTAATATTCTTAAAAGAAAAGAATCAATAACAAACAAGCGGTTGCACTTAGTCGTGCTAAGCATACCCCCACTCGGCCATTCAGAAAACAGGAAGTAGAAGACCGACTGATCTGGAAAGGGGAGGCACGCTACAACTCATCATGCTAAAGCTGTATACCAAATTTGAAATCAATCCCTTCTCTAGAAGCCGAGAAATCCGTTACGAAAAATTGTCTATTTTTGACCCATAAAAAGTCTAAGTAAGCTCGGAAAACAGGAAGTAGATGATGGACTGACCTGGAAAGGGGAGGCACAGTATAACTTATCATGCTGAAGCTGTGTACCAAATTTGAAACCAATCCATCCAGTAGAAGCCGAGAAATCTGTTACGAAAAATTTCACTTTTCAAATTTTTTACCCTTAAAAGTCTAAGTCAGCTGGAAAAACAGGAAGTAGATGATGGACTGACCTGGAATGGGGAGGCACGGTATAACTCATCATGCTGAAGCTGTGAACCAAATTTGAAACCAATCCATCCAGTAGAAGCCGAGAAATCTGTTACGAAAAATTTCACATTTCAATTTTTTTTTTCCCTAAAAAAGTCTAAGTCGGCTTGGAAAACAGGAAGTAGACAATGGACTGACTTGGAAAGGGTACGCATAGTATAACTCATCATGCTGAAGCTGTGTACCAAATTTGAAACCAATCCATCCAGTAGAAGCAGAGAAATTGAACCGGACGGACAGACGGACGGACAAGGTGATTGCAATATAGCCCCCTCTCTTACGAATGGGGGTATAATGAAAAAGCATATTACATAGTCTAAACAATGGAAAACCATGTATCAATCACATGTTTATATTAGAATATGAATCCAAAGCCCTTCTCTGTTCAACTCATTTCATGATGGGATATTTACAATGATGAAACTGTTAGCAGCTGTCTACTTTACAGAATGAAATTTGATAAAATGAAAGGAGCCATCAAAAAGGACATTATATGATTGGTAAATACTTAAAAAATTTCTGGAAATCAAAACTTTACTTTTTATTGTACAAAACAACTGACAAGGCAATTCCAAAAAAAAAACATTAGTACACAGGTTGTTGCATAGTACCTTGCCAATTTGTCTTGAGGGATTCCTAATAATGGTTCCTTTTCATCAGTTATATTCATTAAATGTGAATTTCATAGATATGATTTTATTCACTGACTGACTTTAAATACCGGAAAAACAAATGATAATCTTCTCTTTTTGTCCTTATAAGTATCATTCAAATTAAGCATGACAATCTATCATTATAATCAAAACTTATACAAGATTTTAAAAAATGTCAAATTCTCAAATCACTGTAGAGTGTAAATCACCATTTGTATTTAAAAAACATTATTGCACAGACACTTTTTCTTGTATTTGTAATCAATCTGACATATAGCCAGACTTGACTGAAAAGTAATTAGTATTTACAGGGTCACATTGATGGTCTTGTAATAATGTTTATCATAGACAGGAGGTTTAATACAATATCCTCCCATAGATCTTCTTCATACAAATCATAGATCTTTTGATATCTCTTCACTCACTTCTTTGGAGGTGCTCTGAAAAGAAAATGCAAAACATGTTATTTCTTGCATAAAATTGTAACAGGTACAAAGTTTTAGGAGACAACTAGGATGCATCTGAAAAACTAGGTCAAAGTATTTCTACTGAGTGTCAGAAGCATAGAAATTTCTTATTGGTTTATCTATATGATGTACAAAATTTGCATCATGTAAATTCATACTATTCAAACAGGCAGTTTAAGAGGAGATATTATCCCTTATTTTTTACTACTTGGGAAGAAGAAATGAGATTTTTTTCGTAAGGATATTGGTTGAATTTTTATATTACATTTCATCCTTTGCTTATTGACTTTTGTGGCAGATTTCCATCAGTCTCATTAAATCAGTATAGTTTGCCCTCATGACTATAGTCAGGCAGATGTTGTTAACATCATTGGAAATCTTTAACTTTTATTTACTTTTATACGAAATTTGCTCATAATCTACATATATATGCCTTCCAACTGTCCAACATAATTAGACTTGAAAAGTAGCATTCTTAAATGGTGGCTATATCATAAGCTGATGGGTGGGTAACTCATAGTAAACAAACACATCTTCAGCTTCTTCTGTGTCAAAAACTTATAATATAAAAACAAATCTTTTTGCTTTTAGAAACTCTTATCTTGAATACAAATCATTTTAAAATAAGATAGCCTAAAGCAACAGCTATGATTCTAGCAATAACTCCTCTTTGTGTTTTTTATTCAAAAATATAATTCAATAATACCAAATTGCATTGCAGACTGTCTTAACTAACAACATGCAGATGAATGAGATGATTGAGCTGTTTTAGGGAATTACAAAGTGGGACTGAACCTATCAACTGAAGTGGTAAATAATAAATGATTGATCATATTAAAACCAGCATCTTAGACCACTGTCCACTAGGCCCTACTTTTCCCAATGTCTTTATGACAACACACGCTATAAAAATAATGTTACCTGTAACATCCCACCACAACTGCATGATCTCTCTCATATGGCTCTAACGTAAGTTGTTCCTGTGGTTTTATTTTCTCTTGTTTGAGTTTGTTTATCTCCCCTGCAAAAACTGCTTCAGGCTCTGCTGTAGAATCTATACAGTTAGCCTAGAAATCAGGAATGTTATCAAAGTATAAATATCTATCAACAATGTACACATGAACTTAAACAGTGTAAAAGGAAAATTAATTTTGTTAAGAGATTTTAATAAAGAAAGGTCTTTGAAACCTTTTATCATAAATATTATTACCACCAGCAGACCAATAAGTTAATAAAACTACAAATATACATGGTAATATCCAATTGTAATTCTGAACACAAGCTTCAAATATAATTTCCTGTCAAGATCTATTCCATTCTATTTGAAACTTTTTAGATTTCCATCAGTCTCATTAAATCAGTATAGTTTGCCCTCATGGTTTTGATCAGGCAGTAACAGTTAACATCATGGGAAATCATGACCACCCTGAACCTTAGACCAGAATTTTTTTTATAGCATTGTCAGAATTTTGAAAATTTATAAAGTGGCAAATTATATATATAGATAATTTGTGGAAAATTGAACTTGACCTTTACTTTATTGTATTTTTTGTATTTAAAAAGCTGTGCAAAATATCATTCAAATTCCTAGATAAAGTTTTCAAATTATCATCTGGAAACCTTTTGGGACAAACACCTAACAAATCAGAGGGCATAACATAATGTCTCGCTACTTCCTGTGGCAAGGTATAAAAACTGCATTGAGTTTGTTTTTATGGTAAAATGAATGCCTCTATACCCCAAAATCTTAAATTGGAAATTATGTATGTACCACCCCCTGCCGTATCCTTCCTAGTTCTTAACGTTGTAAAATTCCTTACCAAAAAACTGTTTTCCTAAACAATACTATTAAATATATACCTACCACTGTTTAACAGTAAACTGCTCATACATTCACCATGGACTCCAATTGTTACATTTTATTATTTTAATTTTAATACAATGAATGTATTTTATATTTATATATTATACTATTTGTTGACCATCAGTTTTTGTCAGCAAATCAAATCAATGTCTGCTCTCATTAGTAATAATGAATGAGCTATGATTTATTGTGTTATGCATCACACCAAAAACTGAGGTGAAGGAATGCTGAAATAGAACAAGCTACTAAAATTAAACATTTTAAATTTCATATAAAGTATTTAAAAAAAGGTAGTGTTGAAAAATACAGTCTTTCACATAAAGCTGAATAATAACTTCTTAAGCACAAGTTTTTTTCTAAATTATCTACTCATTTTAGAAGCTTTTTCAATTGTTCTCGTATATACATTTAATCTTTTCAAGGATGGCCACTCTTTCCTTTTTTCATATGAAGATTTTATGAATTTTATGAATCAAATGACAAAAGAAAAACATATGTGCACATGACCTCAAAAATTTGGCTGGAACTTTTTTCATTTCTTTAACATTTTGATGTTTTTCACCTTATAAGTCATATAAATTTGCATAATGATTAAAAAAATTGTGTTTTAAGCGCTGTGCCTTTAAGTCAATGTTATAAAAAGTAGGGGTAAGTCTGCAGTATTCAAATATCAAATCTCGAAGAGCTCAAAAATCTTAAAATCTAAAGAATGACCATCCTTCAATTCTGAAACTTTGGCTATTTCTACAGACACTTTAACCCCAATTGCCTACCTTGATAGATATAACTATATGGCCGGTGTTTTTCAGGAAGTTATGTGCATTAATGGCTACAATTCTGGCCTGATCTGGCTGGGCTACATCAGCAAATATTGTGTCTACCATACCTAAAATGACAAGTTACATGCACATGTAAAATATTGTGCCTACCAAACAAGAGACATGAGCATATTCAAGAATGTGTTCCTTTCTTTTGGATAATCATAGAAAATGCATGACATTTGTATTTATTTCATATCTCAATATTACTAACATGGACAGGATTAATAAACTTTTTTGACAAGGACTCGAACCATTATAGATCTTATGAATTTATATCAACGCATGCAGTGTCCTGTATATAAACATAACAAAAGATCATTTAATATGTAAATAGATGTATCACAGAAACCATTCTGTGTTCATATCGGTTTGTGTGATTGTGATCATGGAAAAACTCCTGATTGACTGGTTGAACATAAATTGTAATTTTGACTAACTAGATAGTCCTGCAGCAAATTTGTAAACATTTTGTCAGTCATGTCCTTAAGTTCCCTATTTTTTAAGGAATTCTTGTAATATAGATAACCCATTGATTTACATTTTGACATTCTATAATTGACTCACCAACAAGCATCCTGTATTTATGTGGATGTCTAGCATCTTCTATGATGGGGATAATATTTGTTCTTTTCTTGGCAACATTAATCAGATCACGACCACTTCTGTGTGAAAATTCCACTGCATACACTAACCCATCCTAAAAACAAATACAAAATACTCAATGAAAAATATATCTGTTTTTCTAAACTTAAAAATGATCATAATTTCAAGAAAGTGTGCTTGGCAAGCATTTAACATATCACAACTTTTAAAAAAAATGTGGGTAATCTCAAACTGACACAATTATTAAGTACAAATTTCATCTAAATAACAAGTCTCACATTCATGACAGTAAAAAATAAACAGATGAAGTTTCCTCAGTCTCATTAAATCAGTAATTTTTGCCCTCACAGATATCAGGCAATGAGAAGTATCATCATAGGAAACTTCAGTCTCTACATATAACATGCGTAAAGTTTTTTATATAGAGATTTAATAAATGTCAAAATTCATGTTATGTGACATATAATCCTGAAATAACAATATCAGCACACAGAATGATGTTTCAGTCTTTACACCTTTGTTTAATATAAATAACTTACTGGCCCCACATTATCTTGTCGTCCCTGAAGCAGCCACCTGATACATGATTTTAGTCCCTCAGTGAATTGATGTAATAACTTTGGACCAACAATATCTGTGACATCATCACATGATTGACTGTGGTCCCAAGATATTACTTTAGATCCTCATGTGAAAAAAATAACTTACTGGGCCAACAACATTTCAGACATGATTGACTGTGGTCCCCGAGGCAGCTCAAAGACAGGACTTTAGACTGTGGTCTAATATAAATAACTTACTGGGCCAACAATATCTGAGACATGACTGACTGTGGTCCCTGAGGCAGCCCCCAGATACAAGACTTTAGACCCTGGTCTAATATAAATAACTTACTGGGCCAACATTATCTGAGACATGACTGACTGTGGTCCTTGAGGCAGCCCCCAGATACAAGACTTTAGACCCTGGTCTAATATAAATAACTTACTGGGCCAACAATATCTGAGACATGACTGACTGTGGTCCCTGATGCAGCCCCCAGATACAAGACTTTGGACCCTGGTCTAATATAAATAACTTACTGGGCCAACATTATCTGAGACATGACTGACTGTGGTCCCTGAGGCAGCCCCCAGATACAAGACTTTAGACCCTGGTCTAATATAAATAACTTACTGGGCCAACAATATCTGAGACATAACTGACTGTGGTCCCTGAGGGGGCTCCCAGGTACAAGACTTTGGACCCTGGTCTAATATAAATAACTTACTGGGCCAACAATATCTGAGACATGACTGACTGTGGTCCCTGAGGCAGCCCCCAGATACAAGACTTTGGACCCTGGTTTAATGTGTATATGGTCTACACCACCAAGGATGGCTGCAGCTAACTTTGACCTGAATGGATTCCATGCTCTGTACTCTATCTTCTTCTCTCCTTCCTACATTAATAAACAGATTTCTTGTCATGTAACAAATTCATTAACATTGTTATATATTCAGAGAACTTTCTTCATCAAAGGCAGATGATGAAAACACTATTCAAGCAGAAAGGTATTATTGTACATGTACAATTAATGAATATTTAAAGAGTGTCTGGTGTAAAGTGTTTACAAGATTCAAGCTCTGACAACAAAATTCTAAAAATTTATTCTGAGTATTTCAAGATTTATTGATGTAGAAAATTTCATGAATACAAGTTCTGAGCCTTTAAGGTAAGTCTACATTAGAGAAGGTAAACCCTTTAACAACCTAGAATGGTGGTCTTCCATAGAAGATGTTTGTCACCTGCGTCTTAAAATATTCTGTAAACAGGAAATAGATGAGTTTAGGGTATAAAATCGCTTATCATCCATAAAGTACCATAGGATAAATCTACATACCAAAGATCAAGGTTGCGACATGTAGCTGCCCAGAAAACTGCGGCGGAAATTTTTGTGATGCCACAGGATGACCACGCATGGTGCCAAAGTAACCCCTGTATGTCGCTTCTGCAAGACGTTGCAGGCGAATATAAAAACATGTTAGAACAACAGTGTCAGACAATAAGATTAGAGTTGATTTCATTTGAAAGTCAACATTTTTCTAACACAGCTAACTATATCAGAAACAAACAATTACCTCAACAGAGATCTTTTTCTCTCCATAAACTGTATCCCCTGGTACAAGGTTTAATGTCACCAATGAGTCCTCTTTTCCTCTGGCAATGAATACACCTAAATAACAAAATATTTATATATTGATCATCAAATAATTCAGGTTACAAATTAAAATTGATTCATTCTTAACCTTGCAATATGAACTTGAATCACTGGATTTATTCAACTATTTTACTTGGAAACCTAATTGTATAAATGTTAAAAAAGTTTTCAAAAATACTGTTACTATCAATATAGAACCTTTGTTATCCAGAGCACATGATCTTTCACCAAGTCAAGACTGACCTGCAAGTTTCACTAGTGCTACTACTACAAAATCTTTTGAATTGAAATATCAGTGCTATGGTATGCACATCTACATGTGACAAGTTAACAGAGCATTCTACCAAATACTAAATTAATCTATACAGCAGTTTTAGAGAGATTCATTGCTTTTACAAAACAAAGATGTCTGACCACTTAAAAAAAACCCTGCACTGTAATAGTCTATACAAGTAGAATTTTAGTATAATAACACCTTGATTCTTACCTTCGTGTCTATGAGGTTCTACAACAACCTTTTTACCTCCAGCAAACCCCCCTCTACCACCTCTTCCTCCTG
Source organism: Arcuatula senhousia (assembly GCA_963971305.1). NCBI lineage: Eukaryota > Metazoa > Mollusca > Bivalvia > Mytilida > Mytilidae > Arcuatula > Arcuatula senhousia. Next base: position 8,659,084 of record OZ020306.1, read on the forward strand.
TATAAAAAATTCAAAATTTCTTAAGGAAGAAAAAATAACACACGGTGTAACCAAGAATTATAAAAAATGAATGATGTAATTTCTTTTGCAAAATTAACAAAAAGTGTCCTCCATACTTTTATTTCTGGAATGACCCTTTAAAGTCGTAGTTATAATTTTATTTTTATGGGTTTATAGTCAAAACTTAGCATCTGCAATGAAAACCATCAATGAAAATGTTTGAAACCTACATACTCTGAAAATGAAAATGTCAACTATAGAAGAACTCAGTATTATTTTGTATTGATGTTAACTTGACTGTAATAATGGCCCTCATGTTGCATTGGTGTATAGTGTACTTATTATTGATGATTTCAACTTCTATCTATAGCATACCTCTGCCTCCTCTGCCTAAAAAAGAAAATAAACAATTAACATATTTTCAATCATTTATCTTGAACTATTCAAAACCCCCAACCCAAGAAAATTATAAACATAGAAAACTGCCACACACTGTGCCAATTAGTTCCCTTTTAATACTTCACTTTAAGAAGAAAGTAAACCTTTTATACTAGTTGATTTTATGTTGTTGACAAGTAAATGTGTATGACAGAATTTTACATTGTACAAAATGTATTTTGTTAAATAATAAATTTTACCTCCTGGTCCTCCTCTTCCTCCGCGGCCACCCCTGCCACCACGATCCCCAAAGCCTCCTCTTCCACGGCCACCACCACGACCCCCTCTATCACCACCCCCACGGCCTCCTCTAAACCCTCCTCGTCCACCTCGATCACCCCCTCTTCCTCTTCCACCGCCTCTGGGAGAAAAAGCTACAATATAAAACAGCAGATAAAATATGTTCCATTGCAACTGTATTATTTCCCTCCTGATTCAAATAATTTACTTTTTAGCATTTTAAACATTAAATCATTTTCTACAATTTCTAGTGGTGATGAACATGAATTAGACTAACCAAAGTATAACATTGAAAGTGATCGGAGTCTCCCAGAACTACTGCATACATGTGATTCTCCCGCCAGCAGTCAGAGATCTCACTTGTACAAGTAAACAGATTTTAACTTCTATAGGTAAACTTTAAAGAGTTAAAATTGTCTCCCTTTATTTGACTTTCACTAATTTAATTGTACAAGTAAAATGATAGAAAATCATTCTTTTCTTAATTATCTTTATCTAGCCATGAAATTTACTTTCATTCATGATTATTTATATGGCTAATTGTATCAGCAACCTTTACCAGACTGGGATTATCTGTTATCTTCAGTTAATAGACCATTTGCCAATTAATATCGGATTTTTATTCCGTGATCGATTTAATTTTACCGTTTACAATGCCGTTATGAAAAATCCCGTAGGTTTCCAAATGGATAGAAGTAGGAAAAGCCTCAGATTTTATCGTGTACGTCTTGGATAATTCACGTGAAAAATTTAAACAACTTAAAGAGATTTAAATGTTTTGACACCATATTCTAATAATATATACCACATCATTTCATACTACGATATCAAAATCATTCAAATATGCTTTGATTAGTGTATTCAAAATATCGGAATTGCATTGAGAGCAAGCGATGGTCTATTTCTTGTCCGGTGGCTGGTTACCGACAGTAACAGTAAAATCCGGTAATATATGACTAAGTACCCAAAATAATCAAAGTGAACAACAATTGGCAAATGTACTATTGAGAAATAACCAACATTTATTGACCCAAGGGGCAATTTTCAAAGGCCATGTGCACCATGAAGACAGCCATGCACATCAGAAATTTTTAAAGGACCATAGGGCAGATGATGTAAACATTTAAAGAAAATTATCTGTTAGATTGTAAAAATATTGTGGAACAAGTAAAATGAGCTCAAAGTTTTTCAAATTTACTTGTATAGGTAAATTTTTGCTCAGAGAAAAATACTTTAATCATGTTAATTTTTACAAGTAATTTTTTGGTTTATTTAAAGAAGTAAAATTCTGTTTACATGTTTAAGTGGGATCTCTGACTGGCCAGGGGTCAAAATCTTCGGAATTTTTTAATCATCTCCCATTCTCAGGATTTTTTATGTACTGGGTACATGTTTGTAATCTCCCACTATTCAAATTAAGCCTTGACAGAATTTTAATGTTAGACATTTTCAGACTTAAATTTCAAAGGTAACCATGGTAACAGTGTTAATTGAATTTCAATTTTAATTCATTTACATGTATTTGTACTAACACATTATGACACAACTAAAGAATTAATAACATTGAAGGTTGTCCTAATTGACCTGCTGAATGTGTGAACATTCTGGGATTAATCAGCGTCAGAAGCAATGTATTTAAGGCACACACTCATTATCCTTTACATGCTTACATATAGTTACCATAGATATGCAAATTTGAAGAACTCTGAAAATCTCCAGCATAAAAAAAATCAAAATCCAGCTTTGTCAAGAAGGATCTGTCACAGTCTAAGAAATTAGGATTTGAGATTCACCTGCCAATATCCTTGATTTTAAGTTTTTGTTCTATTTATCCAATATATCCAGACTCACAGTCTTCGAAATTGGCCACAGGCCACAAGCCATGGCTAGTGAAAATGCTTGAGGGCCTGTAGAAATGGCAACAACAAGCCAATGTTGTCTATACAAATTTTTTCAATAATAAGTTGTTGGGCCTGTGGACCAAAATTTATAGGGGGAAGACTGGACTCAGCTTTTTCCGAAAATAAAAAAGCAGACATAGGCCCCCCCTCCCATAAAAATCAAATGGTCAGTCTTTTGAAATTTGTCGGACCTGCCAGACCGGCCGGCAAAAATATGCAAGGACCAACAGAAAATACCCAAAAGTCAGTCCAACGTCCGCCTAAAAAACATTTTTGCGTTTGCATTTTACCGGAAATAGGTTGCGAGAAAATAAAATTTTAATCGCAAACTGTCAAAATTTTCCGTAAAATTCTGTCTTTGTTTCTATTTGGAATCCCCTTTCCTTTCCTGGTTATCAACATGATAGCCGGATTGAAGTATTTCAATGGGACAAAGCCTGGGAAAATTACGATTAGAAAACAAACTAAAAAAGAGTCTAAAGTTCAAATTAAACTTGTTTGCAAGTGTTTTTTGTACTTTTTTATATTCTTTAGTCAATAAGGAAAGATTTTCAGGGTTCAGTAAGATTTTGGTAGTTCAGGACCTATGTCATGTATGTCCAGTAGCTTAGAATTTTTTTTCAAAAAGTCTGAATGGTTGGTCCCTAATGAATAACAAATAAAAAGGTCCCAGTTTAATCAATGGACTGTGACCTCAGACCTTACATGAAATAATAATTGAGCTGCACAGGCAGTGTCCACCATGTCCACGTGGTGTGGCCTGCTATGTTAAATTTTTCAAATTACTTGATCATTTTTTAATACAAAGAAACCAGATTCATATCTATGAGGAAATTGCATAAAAGCGAGTGAATATTTTAAAGGAGGCAATCTTTATACCTGGAAAACCCATGATTAAATTGCTGAGCGTGTATTAAATCGTTGCACGTGGTCGTGTTTTTCTTAATTTTTTCCCAGAGTCCTTCTTTAAAAGTTCCGGTAAACCTAAAACCCCAATCTTTAACCACGGCAATTATTATGAAAACAAAATTATTTGATTTTATTTTATTAATCTAAAAATGCTTTTATGACTGAATCTTAATTAATATATATATAATATTAAAAACGAAAGAATATGGAATATGTGCCAGAAAGACACAATCCACATATTGAAATGATTTTGATAAATGTACAATGCAAAATTTCACTGCGTGTAAAGCGCTTTTGACTGTCATCGATAAATATTGATAAAAGGACCCCATCCAGTAGTTTGCCGAACATGGGTTGTCTGTTCCCGATGCATGTAACTCTGTTTTTACCTTTTATCTTTATAACGGAAAAGATGCCTCACAAATTGACTAAGTCCTACAGTCCGCAGAAATGATAGACACATATATACTACATTTGATAGAGAGCCATTGAACTCTTCAACACATAATCCGATTCTTGTAACAACATCCTGCAAATTTTAAAATGGTTTAAATGACAACTCTATTAAGGGGTAAACACCTAGAATAAAATGGGACAGTATTGATAAAATTAAATACCAGGAAAATGTTGAACACGCCATTGAAAGTTCCAATCTCTGTTCCGCTTTTCTAAACAGTAATAATATAGCAGAGCAAATAACTAGTATATGTGACATCTTGTCCGATGCAACTGCAGATTTTAGTCGAAACAGATGTAGCACTAAACCAAAACATCCAAAACGTAAGAAAACCCCATGGACACCCGAAATCGCAGAGGCCGTTACAAAAAGCAAAGAAGCACATGTCATTTGGAGAGAGGCAGGGAAGCCAAAAGACAGTGACCTATATTTACAAAAAATTAAAGCGAACAAATACTTGAGGGCACTACAACGCCAACTTGAGGCCACAAAAAGAAATGAACAGTTCTCTCGAATTATGGAGTTACACGAATCCGATGACAAAGAATTCTTCAGTCTTGTTCGTAATCAAAATACCAACAGAGACATCTCAAACATCTACGATCATGCCAATGAAACTCTTTCTAATACCATACCAATATTCTCAGTAAACGATGTCCGCAAAACCGTTCAATCCTTCAAAAAGAACAAGTCGCCAGATGAATTGACAATTTCTGCTGAGCACCTTAAATATGCCGGGGATAAACTCATGTTGTTATTAACTGACACTGTCAACTATATTTTCCAACATATTGACATACCAGATTTTTTGAAGACAGGAATTGCTCATCCTATACACAGGCACTTGTATACAGGATAACCCTTATGGTGCCCCACCCCCCCTTTTTTCAAAACCGATTATTATTTTCATTTTTTCTGTTACATTTCTCATTTTCACTCATACATATGTCAAATATATGTAAATCTTCCATCAAACAGTATCTACTATCCATATGGGGTTACTGATATATTATATATCAGTAACCCCATATGGATAGTAGATACTGTTTGATGGAAGATTTACATATATTTGACATATGTATGAGTGAAAATGAGAAATGTAACAGAAAAAATGAAAATAATAATCGGTTTTGAAAAAAGGGGGGTGGGGCACCATAAGGGTTATCCTGTATACAAGTGCCTGTGATCCTATACTGAAAAAAGGAAAGCCCAAATCTGATCCAAACTCATACCGCAAAATAACTGTCACCAACTTTATTGGGAAAATAGTGGAAAAACTTCACCTACAATACAATGAACAGCGAGTAAAATGTCAACAATCAAAACTTCAAAAAGGGTTTACGAAAGGACAAATTACACTCATAGCTGCCCTAATATTAACCGAACTTATTACTAAAGCGAATAGAACTAAGTCTCCGGAACAATGGATGCTCGTAAGGCTTTTGATATCCTCTGGCACTCAGGACTCTTACGTCAAATGTTTAACTTTGGAATCAAGGGAAACAACTGGCTCTTTTTTCACCAATGGTATACAAATGTGACCTCCAAAATTGTATGGAACGGCCCTCTTTCGACCAATTCAGGAACTGCAGGGTGTACGTCAGGGTGGTGTTTGGTCGCCCACAGCTTATAAGATATTTATAAACAATCTACTACAAACGTTCGAGAAAACCCATCTTGGCGCTTATATAGGACCAATTTATTGTGGTACCCCGACTGTAGCTGACGATGTGACCTTAATTGCCACCAGTCCGCACGAACTTCAGACTATGCTTGATGTACAAGCTGCGTTTGCAAACAAGCAAAGGTACCTCATAAATGAACAAAAATCAACTGTCCTCGTATTCAATGACAAAGACAAGAACAGCTGGACACTGAATGGAAAACCCTTAAATGTATCAAACTCATCCGTACATCTCGGTATCACACGAGACACTTCTTCCAGGACTGGAAACAAAGAGACTTCAGGAGACCGTATTATAACAGTTAGAAATAGGCAGAGTTAGAAAAACAGTTTACGCTTTGATGGGTGCCGGGCTACATGGCCTTAATGGGATAAATCCAGCAGTCTAATCGCACTTAATCAGAGTCTATGTTATACCTCGTCTTCTGTATGGCTAGATGTTATTCGTCTATCTTGCTCAGATTTAAAAAAAATGGACTCTTTTTATATTAAACTCTTAAAACAGATACAACATTTGCCTTTCAGGACTGCAAACTCTGCTTCTTTATTACTTCTGGGAAGAATTCCAATATCTGCAGAAATAGACAAAAAGATACTGAAAACGTTTGGCACTATCATTCGTAATGAAGAGTCAGTTGAAAAGGAAATAGCCTTCAGGCAGCTAGCAATGACTTCAAATACCCAAGACAGCCGTGTCCGCAGGAAATTTTGTCTTGTCCTCATCCTAAGAACTCTTGGAACTCCTTAGTTAACAAAACTGTCGACAGTTTCCTCATCAACAACCTACAAAAGGAATCTGATGATAAATCTACATTAAAATTCCTTAACTTGAGCGACACTGTACCTTATCAACCTCACATCATTTGGAGAAGTTGTGGAACTCAACCATTTGCAGTCACTATGGCCTCAATGAAAGTAAAAATTGCTGTTGGGACTCTATTACTCCAATCACATAGAGCAAAATTTTCTAAATCATCCTGTGATTCAACCTGCAAACTCTGTCTGAAAGATCCTGAAGATATTTTGCACTTTTTAGTCACCTGCAGTTCGTTAGATGAAATCCGTAATAACTACATAAATGAAATCAAAACTTATTTACACACTGATAGAAACTTCTCTCAAACAGTGATAAAACATCTTTTCTCGGATGTTACTAGAATCGCAACTCTGATTGTTGATTGTACGGCTTCCATATCTTCAACAGTGATGAAATAACTAGAATAGAGACAATAACAAGAGGACTCTGTTACAGCTTAGTCCAACGACGTACAAAAATTCTGATGGCAACTTGATCTGTTGAACGTTATATATGAACAGGAGTGTGTTGTAGATTAAACAGTGATTTATAGATGGATAGTATAAGACTTTGAACTTTCTATATAAACAGTCCTAATTGTAAATATGGTGGAGGAAAATGCATGCCGATGGATATTATTATTATGACATGTTTGAGTGCTTAATTAAATACACTACGCCATTTCTACAGAAGGGGGATTCCAGCTGCACTTTACAGAAAATCTACATAGAAAAACACAATTTTTTTAGGAAAAGGTGGGCAGGTACTTCCAATAGCCTTCATAGATCCGCCACTGACTAGACTGGAGAAGTTAAGCCGAAAAGTTGAAAGTATGAATATATATTGTAACAGTGGATGTGGCCATGTGTCTGACTTATCAAAAAAGATGTAAGCAGATGTTAGCAGATGTCTTTTCTAATTTAGCAATTAGCTATTTAGCAGCAACAGAGAAACTGAACCATTCTTTGTGAACATAATACTTGTATCAAGGGCAAAACAAAGCTGAATGAAAATTTACTGCAGTTAAATACATTTTTACATTTTATTTTTGTATTGTAAGAAATTTAAAGTGTTCATGATATTATGCTTTGAAAATTACAAAAAATTACAAAATCTTTTTAACATTTCTTTAATTGCTTTATGGCCAACAATTTTTTATGCAGAGTGTCAGAATTTTTATTGAAAGACAATAAATAGTTACGGATCCATAGCTCGTCAGGTGTCACTAATGTTTGATAAAGACAGTACCTCAACTCTTTTTAAGACTATAAATTAATAAACACCTTAGCTAGATCTGGCTTGACTGGACGTGTATCAGCTCACAACTTGTTTCAGTTTGACTAGTGTTATGCTAGTTAGAAAATAAAAAAACATTCATGCACATTGTGCAAATTACGCTGTGTGTCTCACACAGCGTAACTTTGAGTGCCACAAGGATTTTGCATCAATCAATCATTCTGAATTTTAATTAACACAGTGTTTTATAAAATTACCATAGAGTCGAAAACTCGACCCTTCTCTGATGATAATGCCACTACTGAAAACAACTTTTTCTTAATCAAATCTAAGCAAAAATCATTATAGATATAGCCGATGGCATGTTACTGATCCTGGGACAGAGGGTAGTAACCCGTTCATTCTCTCGTCTGTCCTTCAACTTCCGGTTTTTGACAGTTTTGAGATCAAACACACCATTTTCACACTCATTTTGTCAACATAATTTCCAAAGTAATGTTACAACAAAGAATCAAGGTTGTAAAGCTTTAAGTTTCTGCTGAGCTGTGAATTTTCCCTACCTTCTGTAGTCTAAAATCACTTCGAAATTGTACTTAATTTAAACTTGTCTTTAATGCCATGTGAACATTTCCCCGTATTTTAGATCGATGTATTTTTCTTAGTTATGCATGTTGTACTTGTACACGAGATTAGCTTTGATTATAACTATTATCTTTATTTATACAAATTCTTAAAACATTTGGGTTAATGAACTTCCTCCATCGTAGTTTGTCCTTAGATATTACTGGTTACTGGGATATCATTTATTTTTATGCATTTTCAACACTTTTTTTTTAATTGTGGATGTCCTATGTTTGGATTTTAGTGCTGCTGATGTGGAATAAAATTCCGAAATTGCCCTACAGCTAATAAAAATCAATTGTAGTTGGAGTTAACATATGTGTCTCATGTTCATTTACTCCATATCTTTTCATAAAATATATCATTTCACTTTTATGTTTGCGCCCGTCAAAGAAGGAGATGTACTAGCTCGATGTACCAACGGGGCATCCGAATTTCAAAAGTCCGAGAGGGCAGAGAGAAAACCATTGAACATCCAGAACAGGACAAAAAAAAAAAACAGACAACACAAAAAACAACTAAATAGCAATCAACAACCCGAACTCAAGTCGTAAGGAGAAAGACATCAGGTGCTCTGGAAGAGTAAGCAGTTCCTGCTTGCTAAAGCACACCCGTCGCGCTGCAAACCGTCAATTCAGTAAGTCAAATCCGGTAAAGGAAGAAAAAACAAAACACTTAGACAAAACAACATCTGAAATCATATGAAAAATTGAAATCCCATACTAGTAATTGTTTTTGAGCGCCCGATGTCGTCCTTGTGAAGTGAAGACAGCAACCGAGGAGCAACATATCCCTGTGTTTAAAGCAATTTTCGAGTCAGACGTGACACTCTACTAAGGAAATCGATGTAAGTCCCGCAAGCTCTGGAATAACGATTCAATTGTGATACTTTAACGCCATAAGCTGGAGCGGACGGAATGCTGCTACACAAGAAAGGAAAGTTAAATTCATCTCGTTTGTCATAGAGCTTTGTTGAAAGTTTTCCTTGAAAGGTTTGAATCTAAATGTGAAACAGACTTACTAAAATCCGTAGTGTCCCTATTTCAATTTCCTGCATGAGGATATATGAGATGGAGAAAGTCACCAAATCGAGCATTGTTTAGTGAAAGGACTTCATCAATATAACGGAAAGTGGGATTAAAAAAGAGGGCTAGTGTACGATCGTTCTTGTCTAGAAGTGATTATAAGATGTCTGCTTCAAATGAATAATGAAACAAATCAGCAACCAAAGGTGCACAATTAGTGCCCATAGAAATCCTTATTGTTTGCTAAAAAACGCGTTCACTAAACTGATCAAATATGTTGTAAATGAGAAAGTTGAGCATGTCGATTATTTGGTCTACTGTCTACTCTGATAGAGTAAATCTTACTGTAATAAACTACCCAATATTTGTACCTGCATTTTCTTTTTTTGTAAACTGCGTTGTTCCAATCGTGAGTTTAGTTGTTCTTGTGGATTAGAAGTGTACAGTGTGGAGAAATCGAAAGTTTTGATGATGTTACAAGAGGAAACTGATTTAGAGATTCCTTCGATTTCTTCAGGATCCACATTGGATTGACACCATTTCTAGAATAACAACAATCGTAATATTTCTGGAAGCCGGATTTTATTGCCGTAAGTATTGAAGTCAACAGAACTGAAAGAGGTTTAGTGGTACATTTGGATGACCCTTCAATGAAGCGCTGTTTGTATGGATTTTTATGTAATTTAAGAATCAAATTAATACAAGGATGGAATGTCATCCTTATTGGCACCAACAATAAGGCCGAAGAAAGAAATGACGGATTTGTGATTGTCAATAATGTCCTCCTTAGACAGTGTAATAGCTGCTGTATATGTGGAGCTATTTTGCTGGTACAACCAATACCTAATTCAGCTGTCAAACAGTCAATATAGTGTTTCTTGCACACAAAAAATGATGATATTTGATGCTTTGTCAGCAGGTACAACAGCACATTTTTCATGTAAGGTGGACATTGTTTTGACAACATCAGCGTTGCTGAAAATGGATGTTGCCTTAGTGATTATTGAGCCTTTCAAATAATTGATTCTTTACAAAACCAATGACCGCACAGCTTTAACCCGTTCTGACAAAACGTAACTTTCTTTCTTCTGTTCTTTCTAGGCCCTTTACTGGTATAGTCTCACGATATAAAGGTCCTTTAGCTAAATCATCGCGAAGTAAGTCATTTTCCACGATGTTTTAGTCACCAGTGTAAACGTTGCAAGAGGAATTATTATTGAATGGGAATTTTTCACAGGAACAATCTGGTGGTTTTGCTTTGAGGTCATTGGAGAAACGTGCACTAACAGACGTTCTTGTAAAACCGGCGATGATCTTTAATTCTAGAAAGAATTCCTGTGGTCTTTTGGCTTGCCCGCTGCGCTCAACTCGCTAAAAGACTGACGATTCTATCACTTGCGAAAGATCATCCGGTCCTTTTCCAAGAACTTATGTAAGAATCTATAAATCTTTGTTCTTTTGGTTGTCATCCTTGTTCTCTCCTCGTTCCAAGTGCATGCCATCATATTTGTTTGAAAACAAAATAAACTAAACTTTGCCTGTCCCTTTACAGTGTCAACCACCCAGGTGATTACAAATTACTACAAAGTTCCAGTAATTGTCTTACACGCGACAGGTATATAAATGATTCTTGATTTGCTTTTATTAATTAAAAGTTGTAATATTAAAGTATAAAACAGACCGGCGCAAATACAAAATAGAGGTTAGCAATGTCTGGGAATAGATCTTAAACTTAAAGGGGGCCTGGGGTTCTCCTACAAATATTTTGAATCTGATTTTTATGGTAGCAGAGGTTCAGAATCATAAAAAAAATGTTTTAATGAAGGAATTCTGCTTTAAAACAATCTGATTAAAATCAGATCTACCAATTGTTCCCTTCTGTAACTTCATGGTAGATCCTACAGGGATCAATTGAGAGATCTGATTTTAATCAGATTGATGTATAATAAAAAAAAAATGCTAATAAAAAAAAAATATTTTGTTGTTAAGCCATTCAAAACATTTCTGACCAGAACAAAACCCCAAAGCAGATTAGAACAAAAACCCAACGCAGATCAGATTGTTAAAGCCCTTTGTCCAATACATGAAGTTGAAAAATGCCAAAAACTGCATGTAGAGTATGGCTTGTGAAAATCAATCAGTTTTGTTTCTGTATATTTTCAAAAGTCTGAAATGTCTGTCAGAAAAAGACTATTTTAGTTAGGCATCATTTTTGTCAAGAGTTCAATCCATGTCTGACCTTCAGTTCGTAAGGAAATAGATATGGTCACTCTGTGACTTAATCAAGATAAATATGACTATAATCTCTGTTTACGGATTGATTTTCTGCCTATCATGTCAGAGCTAAAACAATCATACACTATAACAAGATGCATGGACCATTGCCGGGGACGTACAGACACATTTGTCTTGTTTATAGTAACGGCCCAACATAAGGTCGCCATCAATCTGACAATGTTTTCATTTGATTTTTCCCCGTGTGAATAAACAAGCAGATATAGGGTCTTGTGTAATAACAAGAGTTTTATATGAATCTATTAAGAATAAAAGTGTTCCGCATATCTCAATTTATTGTAGGTTTGTATGAGAAATAGAGTACATGTATAAAGATTTTTGTCTTTCAAATTTTTTTTTTAATCTAAACATATAAAAAAAGAACCAAAAACACACAAAACCTTGTCGATTTTGATGAACATTATTAGTTTTCTACAGTTCACTTGAATTGATGGCTAAAGGTCTGGTTTGATCCACATTTTGAAATATTTATTAAAATTTTCATCTTTAGCATTCTGACTAAATAAACAAACACGTTAATGACCAGCTTATTAAAGAAAGTTATAGCAGTTATTGGAACAAAAGTGTTGTGTTTTGTATATCATTTAATGATATCAAAAAGTAATTCCACCCTTTATAATGTAACCATTGAGGCGTCGTGGTAAATATTGGCAAAGAAAATTTGATTTTGTTTTCAATCTTGGGTTTGTAATTATATTTTGAAGACAATTTCCGTGGAAAATGAAATTGTAAAGGACGCAATCTAACGTTCATTATAAATGGATGTTCGATTTGAACTTGGCTTTATTTTCTTGATTTCATTGATGTTATAAATAACTTTGAGATAAGGTTATGCATTTCAATATCTCTTGCTATTCAATTGAGTTTTGCCAGGAAATGGATTCTTTACTGCCAATATGGAAACTCTTAAGGCTTTTGATCTCGGTAGCAAATCACACGAAACACTCTTTCCAGTTGACTACAGAACCAACTTCTATTGTGAAGGATTTAATATAAGGTCATTTGTGTGTTTAACTTAGCTTTCTGTTTTCTATCAAGATTTTTTGAAATCTTTTTTTTTTTCGAAAAGTCGTTTATTTGCATAATGAGAACAAAGAATGTTACTAGTGTGTATGGATTCCATGTTATTCATTAGAATGAATTTAATTTTCGTTTTTTTTCACGATGCAGCTCATATGTAGGATTATTTGGAAAAGCTATATCAGCTTAACAAGTATACAATAGTATCATTAAGGAGCTCTGGCGTCAGTCACAGTGTCATCAACATATATTGTATTCTAATGGGCTGCTTTTATATTGTTATTAGTCTGTTGATAGCCTGGATTGAACACTTGTCGACTTATTATGTTCCTGATTAAGCTTGCTGGAGTAGTCGTTGAAAAAGATAACATGAAAATTCCAGGGAATAATTCTTCTTTTACAATCAATATTAGTAATAAAGAGAAGGCTCTTCAAAACCTAATAACTAGGGTATGATGAAATTTGATTAGGTCTGATCGTTTGAAGTGAACTCTTTAATATGTAAGCTTTATATCGGTTAGTAAGAATTCTGACATTCTGATAATACTTTTGTTAAATCTTTAGAACTCCTTGTCTTCGTTTCATTCCCTGTGTTCGTTGCAGTTGGAATTTCTGTTACAACACAGTTATTGTTTGATGCAAATAGAATATCATATAAATCTATATTTATCATTTTAGAAAATATATGAATAAGGTTAATGAACAGAACAGATGAATTTTTCGACCGTTGTTTTCAGTGACTCCTAGCAATCAATGTTTTAGATTTTACGGACTGGTATATATTTGTTCCTTTTAAAGAGAAGCTCCTTAACACACATAACCTTCGTGTAAGATTAAAAGAGCAGAAGCTAGATCTAACACGTCATAATCTTAGATTAAACCCCTGTAAGATATTAATATTATGTTCTTGGTTAATGATCTTTCGTCGGTTTATAATATATTATATATGTATTAAATATTAATGGCTTGGATGAGGATTAAAAAACAAAGCACCTGTCCGCTGTCAAATTACTACCATATTAAGTTACAATAAACCGTTTTAAATCCTACGTAAGCAGTAAGGTTAGCATGGCATTTATACTCATTTCATTCATAAATTCAAATCCTCTCACGGAAAATTTGGGTATACACGAGGATATGTTTGGGTAAAAAGAATAGATAGTGACTGCCAAAAAAATATACAGAATCTGATAGAGAACGTTTTCCCGACAAATATAAGGAATTAAACAGAAATAACGACCCAAAATTAACAGATTGTAGAAAAAATTGCAAAAACTTAAAGAACACAGAATTGAAGGACTTTACATTCATACTCCAATACATATGCATTTCTATAAGTTTTGCATTGCCATGCTACTGCCATTTTCTTTTCGCTTTCTTTTGTCTATTTGAAATTCGAAATAACTTTATCAGGAACAGACAAATAAAGCAATCTATCAATAACGCTTCCATTGCATGTACATATCGCATCTCATTCGTGTAAAAGAAGTCTACATGCATTGCTTAATTATCTGATCAATGTATTTATTCCAAGCTGTATAAATAATATATTGAATCTGTTTAAGTCTATGAATCGAAAGATTGATTTTTAAATACAAGAATCTCTTTCAGCAAGAAAAGTACGAGGTCACGGCAACTCAGAAAAAAATGTCTTGAATTTAATTTTAATGTATAATGAATGATGACAGCGTATAACACAATAAGCTGTACTTTACAGTGAAAGCAATTCTGAACTTGTGCCTAGGACTTCGTAAAGTCTTGGCTTTTAAAATCATTTTGAATATAAATTGATAATTTGCTTCTGATAGAAAACCATATTGTTCTCGGGTACGTCTAAACACCACACAGGACTCCTTAGTGCACTAAGGACCCCAAATGTGCACTAAGGACATGATGCTTTTATTTTATGTCATTATAAATGATGTAAATAGTTTCAGAATGTTAGCAATACCATATTATGATTTTTTTGTAAAAATATTCCAAGCCGTTTTGGAATTATAGTGATTTTTAATCAAAATCCTTTGATATGCCGCCGGTACATCCTGCTGGGACCGTCTAGTCATGCATGGAAATATTAAAAAAAACCATAGAAATAACAACAAATTAACATTTATAAATACAGGTATATATGGGTATAGTTTGACAATTTCTAAGTTGAGACAATTTCAGGTTTTTTCAGCTAGATGTAAGCATAAATTTGAAAAATATGTTTTAATGAAAAATGTGTTTTTATAACTCGTTACAGGAATGTCCAAAACAAGTTTTATTTAATCCCTGCTCGTTAGTATTTAGTTAGAACTTTCTCTCATAAACATACTCTATGGACCTTATTTTCGAATCTTTCCTAGGAAATTCCTCAGATATGTCTCAGCAACTAACATCTCAGTAGTCGTGCCGAAGCTTTCTTAGACGTTCCATGGCTAGGAATTCTTATCTCTGTTAAGGCAAACTTCGATCTTAAGTAAGAAAATACATTTTATGAATGTACAATGTAACTTATACAAATTCTATAACCATCCCCTATTTTGCAAAAAGATTGATGTTTAAAATCGCCAAGTTTAAATTAGCGTAAAAAGGGGAATTTTTACTTTGATTTTGCTAAATTAAAGTAACGAAATGGAAATATTTTTCCACATTTTTTTTAAGATTTCTAAAAACAAATGTAGGGGAAAGTATATGCAGATACATGGGTAAATTTTGGCGGATCACAGACCACAAGATATTTACCGAAAAGCCGTATTTTATAAACAACTGTGATTCTTAAAAATCTTAGAAGAGTCTTAGAATATAATAACAAAATTGTCTCAGTTAAAAATTAAGAAATTCCTAAGTCCTTTAGGAAATTGATGATGAAACGCGTACGATTATTTGACTTAAAACTATAAGATGTAGTTTGGGAGGCTGCTTAGCCGTCTTTTTGTCCTATACGATAGCTTCGAAAATAAGGCCCCCGATCTAAATAAATTTATTTAGCCATTTTCATGACTATTTTCATGCCGTCTATGACCTTTTTAGCGGTTTTATTTCTTCATTTATGTAGTGACAAAAATTAAAAAGATTTTTTTTGTTTGTTCAATCAGACTGATTCAGAGAATTTCAGTGACTCGATCAATGAGCACAGCTTCGGTTTATGAATTAAGCATTGGAAGAGGTCACTCCGAACAACCAATTCATTAAATGATAAACATGAAAGATTGTGGACGTTAGTCAGATTAAACAACACCAAGGTTGCCATTGGTGTAGCATACTTTCCTAATGATGGAATTGATAAGCCTAAAACTGACGAATTATTGTTTGAACTGCTTGAAAACACAACTGCATTTCAAAGTCTTGGATATGAGACTATATTAATGGGGGATTTTAATGGTAAATGTATTATTAAATGTCCTCTTTCTGAGTGCAATGTAACATCAAATAATATAGCTTCATACAATGGAAAAAGACTTTGTCAATTTATTGAAGCTTCTGAGCTAAAATTTGTTAACACTCTACCGTGTTGTAAAGGTTTATACACTAGAATCATGAATTCTCAAAGATCCACCATCGATTATATTTTAATGTCTAATAACCTCATAGATAATGTTATATCAGCCTATGTAGACGAAGAAGGTGTCTTTAACCTTAACAGCGATCACGTTATTTTTACTTTAAAGTTGAAGAGCTTTAATAAACTAAAAGTAAGGTCGAGACCACAATTCACATGGAAAATAAAGGAAGATACAGATTGGGACTCCTTCCGGTCTTTTTTAAGTAATGAACTTAGAGATTGGAAGGTGTCCTACTTCAATGGTGACGTAGAACAGATTTGGAATAGCTGGAAAAATAAGGTTTGCGGGGCCGCTGAAATTTCAATCGGTAAGAGTAAAAAACCAGCTAACTTCCGTTCTTTTTGGGATAAGGATATAGACTTACTTATTAAATCTCGACAAAGTGTCAACCGATTGAAACGTATTCACGACAAATCGCGACCCCATGACTCTGAAACCGGAAAATTTTTATCAGAATCGTATCAGAGACGCAAACGTTTGGTACAGGATGCTATTAAAAAGAAAGAACAGAACGATAAGATTCGTCTATTTAATAGTAAATGCGCATCCGCGAAGCAAAAATCTAAAGGGTTTTGGGACTTTCTTAAAGTCAGCCCAGATCGCGACCTCCCTTCTTATATCTTAAACCCAGATGATGCATCCGAAATCTTGACAGAGGAGTGCGAGATAGGTGCCTCTTTAGAAAAACATTTTAGCGGCATAGGTAAACCTGACACTTTAACTCCAGGCTTTAAAGAAATGATAAGTGGATATGTATTTAAGCTTGATTCTGGGGATATTGAAAATGATCAGTCATTCTCCCTTCATATATCTAAGGATCAAATTCACAATATTCTCAAGTCACTAAAATCAGGTAAAGCGATGGGTTATGACGAAATACCAAATGAATTTTTAAAATTCGGGGGTGATTCCCTACTTAATTCACTAGTCGATATGTTCACTGTGATTGCCGATATGGAGGTAATTCCCTCAGATTGGCTTAAGGGTATCATAAAACCCATTCTAAAATCAGGATCGGCTTTCGACCTCGATAACTATAGGGGAATCACTTTATCATCTAATGTGTACAAAATATTTTCAGAAGTTATAGAAGAAAATGTTGTTTCGTTCCTCGATGAAAATAACGTGCTTGGTGAATGTCAAGGGGCATTTCGTAAACAAAGAAGGCTTGAAGACAACATATTTACTCTCCAAGGTGTCTCCGCTATTCAGAAAAGTAAGAAAAAACAAACCTATATTGCTTTTTTAGACCTGTCATAAGCCTTTGATAGGGTTTGGCGAGACGGTCTTTTTTATATACTATATGGCAAAGTGGCGTACAAGGAAAGCACTGGCGTTTGCTTCGTTCCCTATACAGCAAAGTCGACAATAAAGTTGTGTTTGGGGACGCCGAAAGCGATTGGTTCGAACAAGAGTATGGTGTTAAACAAGGTTGTGTTTTGTCCCCTACACTCTTTTCGATCCTGATGAATGACTTGGTCGGTATGTTAAAGGAAGCCGGTGTTGGCATTCAGATCTCCAACCATCTCATCAATGTGTTGTTGTTTGCTGATGACATTACCTTGATAGCGGGTTCGGAATCTGAGCTAAACACACTTCTTGATATATCTGCTAAATTTGCTAGTAAATGGAATCTGAAATTTAATGCTAGCAAATCGAAAGTGATGATCATTGGGAAACGAATTGATAAGAGCAAAAAATGGTCCCTAGGTGATCAATTCATATATGAAACGAACGAGTATAAATATCTTGGAGTATACTTGTCACGGACGTTTAAACCACATTTTCACATAAACTCGTACATTAAAGAGAACATCGATAAGAAATTAAATTACATGACCCGTATTTTGGGGATGCACGGAAACTTTAACCGTATTAACTTTGGGGACGCCCTATGGAATAGCGTTTTAAGGCCCTCTATATCGCATGCCTGTGGTTCATGGATGACCTTCTCCCAAAGTGACAGGGATACTTTGAGTGGGGCTCAGTACAAAGCGGCCAAGTTAATATTGAAGACTAAGGTAAATGTACCCAAGTCTTCGGTATTGGCCGAATTGGGCTGGGAACCGATTAATGATTTCCTCGACAGACAACGAGTCTCTTATTTTAAATATATCTGTGAACTGCCAGAGACAAGACTTTGTAAAGTTATATTTTGTGAGTTAGAAAAGGTTGCCTCTAATGATTGGTCCTACTTCACGTACATTAAATCTATCTTCCAAGATGTTGGTCTCGACTTTATGTTTACTGATAAGGCCTTTAATGCAGGAAAATTTAACCTTTTTATGGGACAATATTCAGCTTCAAAACTCACAGTAGATATTTTGTCAAAATCTTCTCTCGCTAATTATGTTTACTTTTACCGACGAAGAGGAAGACAGAAATATCTAGATGCTCAATCAGATTTTGAAGGGGCTAGACTAAAATTTCTTTGCAGAACAAACACTTTATGTCTTTATGAAAATCTGCAAAGATTTCGCCTTAGTGACTCTTCAACTTGCAAGATATGTGCTGAAAATGTAAGTGAAAATATTAATCACTTTTTATTGGAATGTCATGCCTTAGCTGAAATTCGTAAAGACACCTTCGAAAATATTGATTCAAATGTCCCAGACCTCAATTTTAATTTTCTGCATCCTGATGACAAGATAAAGCTTTTAATCGGGGACTGGGGCTATTTCATTAATGAGGAAATTGGATCATATTTTGATACCGTAGGTGTATTCTTTATCAAGAATCTTTTCAAAAAAAGGTCCAAAATCTTAAATGATATTATTATGTAAAATAAACTGTCCATGTTTTATGTTTTAAATATTGCCTACTTATATGTACTATATCGTTACTTTTATGTGAGATTCGTATTTTTACTGAATTCCAGTTTGATTAACTTTATCTGATCTGACTTTATGGAAAACAGACTGTTTTATTGCGAAATACGATTTTACTTTTTGTATATAGACTAGTGCATTATGTATCTTAACTGTTTGAATGACTTTTTACCTGAATGATTCATTTGTACAGTTTGTTATTTTGCTTGTACATGTATCAATTGTGTTTTATCATGCTTGTATGTGGACGCAACCACCATTACCCCGATGGTGGTTGCCCCCGTTGTAAAGGGGTAGTTATCCAAATAAACATATATATATATAATAAATATTACTTGAAAAATGACAGAAATAATCAAAAACCCGATTTCAAACTTCCTCGGTTGCTGTCTTCACTCAAGAAATTTTACGGAAGACAGCATGCACTTATAGACAAATATGGGATTTCGATCTCTCAGATGAGTGCAGATGTTGGTTTGTCATAGGGTGTTGTTTTGTCTTCCTTTACCGGATTTGATACGCTGAATGGACTATTGGCAACGCGTTGTTGATTGATATTAAGTTTTGTGTTTCCATGTTTTACATGTTGTCTGTTTTTGTCCAGTTGATTCTTGTTGGTGTTAACTGGTTTTGTCTCTGCCCTTTCGGACTTTTGACATTCGGATACCCCATTGGTACATCTGCTTCTTTCAAAAGTTGGCAGCCCTGCAAATATACCACAGCCTCTTTTCCGTGATTTTTTCCGTACATTTTTTTTTTCTCGGTTTGTTTTGTATTTAATTCTTGAAATTCCTTGCTAACAACCTTTTGCGCTATTATTAGGAGAGGTACCAATTGCGCTATATGTTTTAGTTTGATATGCGTCAGTTTTCGGGACTTATTTGCGCATATTTACCTGAACATCTACATATAGATATCAAGGGTATTACATGTATATAGGTTGAAAAAAGTATTTTGTGAGGAACCCCTTTTTCAAAATGAATTCTTACTAAATGAAACAAATTGAAACTTAAAACTGATTTATTTATTTATTTATTTATTTATTTATTTATTTATTTATTTATTTATTTATTTATTTATTTATTTATTTATTTATTTATTTATTTATTTATTTATTTATTTATTTATTCATCTTTATTTTGTTTGTTTGACTGCCTTGCTATGTTGAGCCTTACATACATAAAAAAAATCAGAAATTTCAAGAAATTTACAAACACAATATTTCATTTTTTTTCATTTGAAAATCTTCTCATAGTTTTGCTTTTACTTTGAAAACTTTGAGTTTCCAAGTAATTTTTTTTAGCATTTTTTTTTCTATTTTGATCCTTAAATCTTGCAACACATTTTATTTCATTATTTTTTTACATCTATGCCTTCAATGATGCGTGACTTTGTTTATTGACTTTGAAATTCGTCGAAATTCGTGTATCTGTTTATTGCCAATCAATTTAGAGCGGTAAGTCCGTGGCACATCAAAGGATTTTTTTTAAATGCACTATAACTCAAAAACCATTAAAGATACCTTTACAAAACTTTCAGAAAATGTTATTTTTAACATTCTTAAACCTTTAACATAATTTTGAATGGCCTAAAACATCAGTATCATGTCCTTAGTGCACTAAGGAGTCCTGTGTGGTGTTTAGACGTACCGATTGTTCTCTGCCATCAGAATGAATGTCTTGTCATGATATTATTTTTTGTCTACAATATAATTTGAATTGAATTGAATTGTAAAAGAATTAGAAGCGCTGAAAGGAAAGCGGTTAGTTTGTCTTTTAATTTCTCTAATTTGATTGCCATTCCTGATGGGTATTCCTTGTTCTGTTTTAGTTTAACATACAAAAAGGCAGGAAAGAACTGATGTATCCGAGATTCATATATTGAGATTGACGACCGAAATTTCAAACTAAATACATTGTTAGATGTGTATTGTACATGCTTTATATAATTTCGTGTCACAAAAACCACCAAATACAAGACATAATATCGGGAATAATATCCTATAACGGAAACAGAAACTCGGCTTTAACATATATGTTTTACATAAAAACAAACGATTAATGTTTAATGAAGTACATTAAGAGTGAAAGTAGCTATTCTTTAATTAATTGTTCCCAATGGAGATGACTTTTGTGGTAAGGACAACCGACTCTAACTAGACCTCCCGCGCGGTTTAGTTCCTCGTTCTGTATTCTGTTCTTATAATGATGGTAATACATATTTTATTAATACATGGGACTGAAAACTCTCCCAAGGACAAATTGACTGAATGCAATTATTATGTTTTTGTCCATCAAGTTGAATATCTCTAATTGCAGTAAAACAATTGCTACTTGTCTGAAAACCAATATCTACTAAGCACAACAGACATTAATGATAGACTCTATAGAATTTGCACCATTGAATGCATTAAAAAGAATAAATTATAAATAAAAGAAGGCGTTGTCATGAGTTTGTCCTTGTTCTATGCGTAATGTCGTTTAGCTAGACTAGATTTGAAAGTTACATCTCAGGTGGAAGCAATAAGCTGTATAATGCTGTTTATGATGTCAATAAAAAAAAAACATTGGGCTTGATGAACCGAATTATAAATACTTAAAAGAATCATTAAAACGCTTAGGTTTCTTTTCTCTAGTGCACATGGTCGGTACCCCGACTGGGATTTACTTCCGATTTCGAAGTTATAGTTTGTATGGGCTTCTCTTCTATGAACAAGGTAGCAAATGATAAAGTTGTTCCTCGGGATGTCTTTTCTCTCAGACATTTGATATTGATAACGACATGACTGTAAACAAATAATGTTTTTGTCCATCAATAGAAGAAAAGGAGATTTGGCATAAATAAGCGGCATTTAAAACACTCAATGATAAATAGTCAGTAGCTTTCTCAACCTGCGATTTCTCAAAGGTCAAAATACATGCATACAATACAAATCAAGTCCAGGCCCCAGTTTCCCCAACTGAGATTTCTTGCAATTTCATTGGTCAAAATTTGAGTTGAGGACAGATTTGAGGAAATCTCAAATTTGAGATGTTTTATGAAACTGAGGCCTGAAGTAGTTAAAGCAAGACACCCTTCATGAACAAGAAATAAAACAAACCCATAGAAACGACAAGTACGAACAAAAGCTTTGCCAAAGATTCTTGGCTTAGGACAGGCATATATCAAATGTGGCAGGGGTACTAATAAATGTTAGATATCTCTTTAATTGCAACAAAGCAACACGCTATTTGTCTTATTACAAATATTCAGAATAAAGCACAATAGACTATGATGATAGATCCTAAAGAAATAATAAATCAAGAAAGACGTTGTATTTGTCTGTCCTGAGTTTGTCCTAGCATGATGTGTAATGTCGTTATGCTATAGACTGCGATTTGAAAGTTTCATCTCATATGGAAGACTTTTTTAACTGTTTATGAATTGCAAACGTCTTGATGTCAATCAAAAAGTATATAGTGGTAAATCATGCTTGATGGATCAAATACTTAATAATATAAATAAAAAATGCTTAGGTCCACAGTGCACTGCATATAATCGGTACTCATGTCTTGAATTAACGTTCCCTAATTGCGAAGTCGTGGCTTGTGTGTGCTTCTCATCCTGGCTTGTTTTTCATCTTTTATTTGTTTGAAGCAAATCCTTCTGGCGAGGTTTTAATTTATAATAATTGAAAAAACAAAATTGAGTTTTGCCGTGTGTCTGAAACGCCCACCTTATGTTTTTAATTGTCATTTTATGGTTTCGATGTCTATTTGTTCATTAAATTTATTGCTGTTGTTCATTTACAAAAATGAACATCATTTCATTATTACCCCTGTATAAAGATTGATGCAACCATTCTTTGGGCTGCAGTATCAATGCCATTATACGCCTACCATATATAGTAGACCCATAGTTGTTCAAGGAAGATAGTTTGTATTAATGAATAAACTATGGTAATTAGGTCGTGTATTCATAATCACCAATGTAATTGAAAACATATTTTATGTCCTTTTTATGATGAATGTTTGTTATGGTCGTGTTTTAGCATCTCTTTATATTGTACATTATTGTATTAATGTATTGTCTAGCTGGTAACTAAAATGTTCCAGCTTGATTTCATCAAATTAAGAACAAAATATATTTCTGACTACCCAAAACTCACCGACAATGCTCTACATGTATAGTTTTTTTTCTATTTATTTGTTATGCATCCCAAATGAAAAAAACATGACTTTGAGTAAATATTCATAACACAATTCACGTGGCGGTTGTAGACGTTGTGGGAAAGCAGCTTTTATTACTGTTCTTCTTCCTTAAGTCATAGTAAGGCCAACAAGCTAAACTTGTTGCTTTACGTACATGACGTAGTAGTCATTTTGATAAAACAACAAGCGTATTGTATAATCTTTTATTTTCTGAATAACAAAATAGGTTCATTTAAACAAGGACAACAAAAATACAACAATCTACACTGTTCAATTGTGAAAGATAAAAGTGACGTAGCACTTAGAATGCTTGAATAGTTGTTTTAACTTAAAATAATGAAATATATACATTAAGTTTAAATTTCAAGGTTAGAAAAGTTTTAAATTTTACAATTTAAGACACAATTAAGTATATAAATATTGAGTTACAGATTTTATATAAATAGATTTTTTTCGATTATGTATAATTCCTGATCTTACAGTAATAAATAGTATACACATTAAAAGTATGAAAGACTACTACGATTGAAAAAATAAATATTGTCAGAAAAAAATCAAAAAATCTAAATGCGTCACTTGGAGCTTACCATCAGCATGTCCGAATAAAGCACAAAAATAAAAGCTAACTAATACTGATTATGGTACATATAAAAATAAACATTAATATATAACATTCAACTTTTCTTCGCCATCAATGATATGTTTAAATAACAGATCGACGGAACCAACATCGCTTTGCATTTTCATACAAAGACTTGTTATAATGATTCACCATTAACAAAACAATACAATTGCACCATCATAAAACACAATTAACAGCAGTATAGAAGACACAGGGAATTATAATCCATACTTATTATTGACCCAAGGCTTTTACATTTTGTCTTTTGTTCAGTATTTAAATCATAGTATATGTCAATGCCGCGGCACGTACCTTAAATTTAACTTATAATACAGTGTAAATAGGATAAAAGCCTGATAATTGACTATATATGACATATGTAATTATTGCTTACAAGTCTTGATTAGTTACAGCACATATAGGCGGCTATAGGTCTAATGCTTCGTAACACTATCTATAATATAATACTAACTTTTTACAAAAGCATTTTGTTGTTTTAGATCACATTTTGAAGCGAGGGATAAATGTCATGAATGTTGTTATTAGATATTTCGATAGTTCTGCCAAGCTGACATCAACGTAAGTCTCAGGGCACCAAAACATATTACAATATTGTAAGCACGATGTCTATAGAACGAAATGTCAAAGGAAATTACCCATTTCATCTTTTGATTGGTTTTTATTCATGATAAAAGCAGAGTTGTGAGTGATGCTATGCTGACATGGTAACTGGGGATACTCACAGACACACGAATTCCCATTGTCACAGTGCACAGTTTGGTCTTTATTGATGTTCTGTATATAGAACCTGTGGAGGTCTGGCTTCCATACGTTATTGCTGTACCCATACTTCGGCTTGATGGTATCCGTCGGGTGAATTTGGAACCTTTCAATTATTTTCTTATCAACATCGTCAGTGCTAATTGATATTCTGTCTGGTCGCGACCAGTTGTTACATATTTCATTGCACTGATGATCCCGGAAGAAGTCCTTAATGCCCTTTGAACCTTGGTCCGTCGACCCGTAATTTCGGTCTTTAGAATGAATGATGGGAACGGTGAAATCAAATTGATTCAACTTCCTGACACCTTTTAAGTTTGTAATAATGGATTCTCCATTGCTGTCAAACCAACTGAAATGTGTAAATGCCTCACAGAGAGTAGTTTCCAGCGATCGATTTTGGTCCGATTTAAACACTTTGAAATCGTTTTCATAGAACGGTTCCACGGAAACAACTTCCAGTTCCTTCATTTTCTTGTGCGGTTTTCCAACCATTACAGAAACACACATGTAATTTGAGACCTCGTCGATTTCGACCATCAATGGAATGGTAAAATGCATCTTAACGGCTTTACCTTGTGTTTCGAGTTCCTTTTGGAATCTTTTAGCGATTTGGTTAGCATAATGAGACCTTTCCCGTTCAGCTAACCAATCTTCATACGTACCACATCCATTACGGAACGCCTTTACCATGCATTTCTCTCCTTTGCGTGGTCCTTCTCCGTTCAATACACCGAGATAAGTCAGCTTTCTCCTGCCTACTTTGTGAGGGTATGGCTCAAAGCTACACCAATATAAACTAGTCCTGTCGGTGTCCCGGGTTGTCAGGGTTTCTACACTGACCTGTTGACCCATCTGTCACATTGAGCTGAAATTTAAAAAAAATGTATAATTTATAACATTTGAAACCTAATAAAAATATACAAATAAGTGAAGATGTGAAATATACATAAGTTAACATCTTTGCTTCATACTTGCGAACGGCACCATGGTTCATGTGAGGGTTAACATGTGGCAAATCAAGAAATTTGGAAACAGGGGTCGCGTCCCGGGACCTCTTATAGTGAATATGACATCACTAATGAGCTAGGCGAACACTGCTACCATAATTTTCTGTCAAATGGGAAAGTGCGAACTTGGTGCATCACTCCTCAATCCGCATTTGATATCGAATCCATGAGAATTATAATTTAAGAAGAGCAACGTATAACCACGAATACAAATTCCAGAAGTTTAAATAATTCCATTTCTAGACCACAGCATCAATATCTATACCTTAGAAAAAATTCCAGAAAAACTCATTTGATCAAGAGACCGTTCGATCAACAGTAAAACAGATGACTATAAAAATGTGGCCCGTACCACACTCTGAAGGGCTGGCACTGTGTCAAAGACGACTCGGTATAAATGTGGCCCGTACCACACTCTGAAGGGTTGGCACTGTGTCAAAGACGACTCGGCAAATACATAAAATAATCTTTTTGAAATATTTGAAGTTTAAAAACAAGAATGAATCGTATTTAAACTGAAGTAGTTTTTCTTACAATGCCTATTTATTAAAGTGATTTTCTAGTTCTCTACCATAATAATAACACCTATTCTTACTTGTCTACCGTTAGAAAAACAAAGTTTGGAAGGTCAGTCGTGAAATTAAAATTTTTAACGTCTATGTTTGATCCTTAACCGTGCTCATATTTATGAGATATTTTTCAAAGTTGCATTGTTAATATTGAGAGACGATATGTATTTAATGTAAAGACGTATATTAAATGCATAGTTTAAATCAATTTAGGACTTAATAAACAAGATGAGAGAGGAACGGTTTGAAGATATGAGTTTAATGTCTGAGGAAAAAATACTAACCGGATAATTTGGATCTAAAATCAGAAAATCAACAAAAGGAGAGCCATTTGACTTTATTGGGAGGGGATAATTTACATTTATTTCGTCCTTCCTTTTTTATCGAAAAAAAAAATGGAGTCTAGATACTTTTTGTGCGTTTTTAATTCATTTTTTTATTTTGCAGTCCAGAACACCATAATGCCCTTTTTGATCCTGCTTTTTCATTTTCTGATTTATTTTGTAGCATACTGCCTATTTATTTCAAATTTCTTAAAAATCAAACAAAGGTTCCTCAGCTCAAAGCTGTTATATGATGTTTTCAGGGAAATGTTTCATAAAACATCTCAAATTTGATGATTTCCTCAACTCATAATCTCTTTCAACAATAAAAACTTGATGAAATTCTCAAATTTGAAAAGTGAAGAAGTTTTGTGAAACCCAGGACAGATGGCGGAAATGTGCACATCACAGAGTTTCGGATAGGGACGGAGCCTAACTTTGTCGGTTCATATCCACACTAATACTCCTGATTTTATCCGAAGTCGAGTTTTTTAATTGTTAGACATTTTTCTTTTTCTGATTCTGACTAATATACATTTGACTGACAAAAAAAACCAGAACAAATTAAACGAAACAAAAACAAAATTAATCTAAAAGGGCCGACAGTACATAAGTTAGATCAAGTATATATCCATATACAGTTTCCAGGTTGAAATGTTCAATGTACTTCCCCAGACTAAATGCTTGTAGTCAGGTATTTCGTATCATACCAAGATAGACTTACTATACATTAAAGGTTATAACCGTTAGAAAAACGATACAGTCAATCATTTCTGTATTAGATTTAAATGTAATTTTAATCTATCTATTTTATGTTTTAAAGTTTTATATCTATTCAAAAAAGAATCCTCTTCACCAACGGAATTAACGTTTCTTTTTTCCCATTAAAATTCTTCATCGTCGAAAACTTAAAAAAATATCCATAATTTATAAGTCACATCGATAGTACAGACAATAGTGGTTGAGTTCAGCTGCTTATCAGCCTTCTACAGGTCTATCTCTCAGACAATGGCCAGGATTGATAAAATGCGAAGGCTTACCATCATTAATGCAGATAGTTCTATAGAAACTCAGTGCAAGGTACACAGTTCAATGGCTTGAATTTAAAGTAGACCAAAGAGTAATTTGATTTTTGATTTTTACCTTAGTTCTGAATTAAAATTTCATTGCTAAGACAAAACATTAGTGGTCCTAGTAACTTTAGAAACACTAGTCCCATGAGTTAAATAATCACATGTATCATTAGGATATATTTTAAGTCATTGATAAGAGGCTCTGTTGAGGAAGAGATTTCAAAAACAGCACTTATAGATATGTCTTTTTGTACAGAAAAAGAACATATACGTGTTAAAAAATGCATTTTGTATTGCAACCTTGCAATGCTAAATATCATTTTCACGTTATCAACGAATATTTTATTTATAGCGTCGTGTATAATCAAATTTTCTTATCGATCATCGGCAATTTCAAAAGAAAAACCGTTTTCTCAGACATTGAATTTTCTATTTTCAGCTACACATAATTTTACTCGAAACGATAACAGTCAGAAAAGAAAAAAAACATGATATATCTTATAACTACTTGTACTTTCACCATTTTATTTTTTGAAGGGGGCACTATTGTCTTTTTGTTGACTAAATACTCTCACTGTTTGAGTGTTCTAGTGCGACAATTAAGGACAGCAGATAAGTCATAACGAAATGGAATACAGCTTTCATAGTGCTTTCATTAAAACTTACTTTAAATAACCTTTTTTTAATCCAGTAAAAAAAAACCTATGTATTGTATAATAATTACATTCTATTTTATAACGACAATTTCGATTGGTTAATAATGCAGTTTTATTTCTCGATAAAACTCACTAGCACGTGCCACCTTAACAACGATTTGCGCGGAGTAATTTAAAAAAAGAAAAACCATGCATTTCGTGCAATTTTCTGTGCAAACATTTAATATATTTTATCGGAATGTAATTATATACATTGAATGCAATATTTTTGAGTTTTATTGGTGTGTAAAAGCGTGGACCTTTGCGCACAGCGCTTCATTAAAAATGTGCTTAGGTCCACGCTTTTACACACCAATAAAACTCAAAAATATTGCATTCAATGTATAAATACACAGTTCGTATAAGAACTTACAATATATATACATATATATATATATATATTTATTTAGAAACTACCCCTTTACATCGGGGGCACATAGCTGCAACCAGGGTAGAAGTAGCGGTGCGTCTAGTTAAAACATTTAAAAATATTTACAGATAATATTTACATACATACATGTATCATATCCATTTAAAATTCACATAGTCATAAAATGTATTTACTGACGTAAAAAGACATAAAATCTGGAGACAAAAAATTAAATATTAAAAACAAATACTGACATTGACATCTTGAAACATACATCATTAATTAAAATAGGTTAAATCAAGTTAAAAAATCGAGATGACATGAGAGGATTTGAAACCACACATAAAGAAACCATATGTTTGTTATGTTCTTAAATTCTTCAAATTCGTCTGCAACAAACTGCACAATTATCTGATAATATTGCCTTGTTTTAATGCAAAAACTACCGGTATAAAAACACAGTGCAACTGAGAAGGACATTCATCATTAAGCATGTTTCTTCTATTGTACAATTGTTGGGCAAGCACAGCGAAGCCTTATGGAGTCTCTAGAGTAGTGATGATTTTCGCGTTTTTTTCAGTCTAGACGGAGTGATCTTCCTGCATCCAGGAAAAAAATGCTTGAGTTTCTATATTACTTTTCAATGAAGCAAAGATGAAGCTAAGGGGTAATCAGTATCTTAAAACCGTAAAGACGAAGACAAAACCGGTAGATAAAAAATCATCATAACAAAACAAACCACATAACAACATAAAACTCACAGACACATACAAAACAAAACCGCATTCAGCAACGTGAACTGAAGTCGAAACGAGAGTGAACTCGGGTGCTCCGGAAGAATAAGCAGTTCCTGCTTGCAATAGCACACCGTCACGTTGCCAAAGTGTCGATTTAGTGTTGGTCAAATTCGGAAAGGATGACATTACAAAACTCTATGTCAAACCAACATCTGTGCTCATCTGAGAGATAGAAATCCCGTATTTGTATACAAGCACATGATGTCTTCCGTAAAATTTCTTGAGTGATGACAACAATCTGGGAGCAACGTACCCCTGTGTTAACAATTTGCGTGTCAGCCGTGTAGCTCTATCAAGGAAGTCATTGTACTCCACACATGCTCTGGAATAACGAATCAATTGTGATACGTAAACTCCATATGCTGGAGCGGACGGAATGTTTGTAAACATGATACACACTTTTATAAATCTCCATTTTTATTTGCATTTTATATGACCGGCACAAGTTTTATTTATTCCTTTGCATTTTACAAGACGAACTATTTTAGTTAAAGGCGATAGAATATACATTAAGTATTTATCTATTACTTGCTTGGTTCGTAAAAAACATTTCTCTTATTTGATTGGTCAATGCAAGGATTCTATCTTCTCCATTCATAAATTCAGTATTGGGAAGATTGAATTTTAATCGAAGGGGTGTTTTGATCGATACTGTTTGCACACGATACCTGTCTTGTGCGTGCAATTATGTTCATTTATTACTTTGAGAGCATCTGCACTATGGCGATTCTTTCTTTGCTCACCAAAATTATTTCGCAAACATATGGGACTATATACTTTAACAAAAATAAATCTATGATATTACTTATATATTTTGCTTGCCCTTAAACGCTTTGGCGCTTTGATTTTATGGTATAACCATTTGACATTCTCCACCGACGGCCGTGAAATAAATCACATACATTACATAACCATATCTGCATTGTTCGATGTTTATGAAAATTGAATTTTGGTGTTGTGACAGACTTATCTAAATTATGATTTCTGCCTTCAGCCAGAAAGATCAATCGTTTCTAAAGTAACAGTCTGGTGTTTTACCATATAAACTGATTTGTCGCCGGCATGTTTATTGGTTCGCTTTGTCTCAATTATAACCAAGAACAAAGTCAAGCCAATACCATATCTAATATGCCATCTTCTATTCTGCTTCGTATATTGTGTTAAGATTCCATAGCCATTACCGAGGCCGTTCCTATATTATCTTAAGCAAATTATCGTGATAAAACTGTTTAAATGGCATTGAAATTTCTACAATAATTAGTATTTGCATTGAATAACGATATATTTGGAAACTGTTTCCGTTGTAACGAAATGCGAAGTTGTTTTCAGCGAGATAATTGTCGACTCTCAGTCTAGAATTCAAAGTTTGAATGATTGTTGAGGTTTTGCTAAATTGACGCATATATTCTAAAGCTGATTAAAAATGTAAATTTCAGAACCACTTCAGCTGAACAAACACCATATTAGAGTCTAAAAGAAGATGATATAGATTTTTTTCAAGACGTTTGATATATTCCCCAATCTTCTGCTTAAAAAGATTTTTAATTATAGTTTTGAAATGAATGTCAAAATTGGATAGACTAATTAAAACGATTTGTGATGAATGAGAAGAAGATGAAGTACATAAAAAAAATTGATAAGTTCAGACACACAGAAAAAACAATGCTGAACTTGAAAATAAAATGTCTGAGTGTTCAAGGGCTGATTTCATGACGACTATTCCTATAAGGTTAAGAATAAATAAAATTCTGCTGGCTTCAGGTTACTTTTTACAACTATCTCATGTAACTTGGTAGAAGAAACAAATGAGTTCCAATGTTGGTAGTATGGATGGATAAAGACAAAATTAGCTTTCAAAGTGGTCAAAAACACACGATATTTATTACCCATATGCACAAAACAAGTGAGTTGCAATCAGCAACTCGAACGAATGAATAAGTGAGTGGTAGAAGAAATAAATGAGTACCAATGTTGTAGTATGGATGGATAAAGACAAAATCAGCTTTCAAAGTGGTCAAAAACACACGATATTTATTACCCATATGCACAAAACAAGTAAGTTGCAATCAGCAACTCGAACGAATGAGTTAGTGAGTTGGTGTTTTACGCACTTGTAACACTATGTAGGCTATATGAAGGCGATGAACATAAAGACCACAGAAAAGAGGAGAGGCGAATAGGAGCGGGGAATTAAAAAAAAAAAAAAAAAAAAAAAAAAAAAAAAAATGGCGTCTGAGCAATTGGTCACGTTAATGTCCAGCTCCGAGATATTGTGCCAAATTAGCTTATTCTCATGTAATTTTGGGATTTAATTTATAGTTTTTGGATTTATTTGATTCTTATGATGTTAATGGAATATAAGTTTATGTGAGTTTCTACCACTTAGATACTTTTTTGAAGAGACAAACAAAAACTTTGTTACAATCACAACCTTTGAAAAGTACTCACATCTCGTATATGAAAGTTAAATCGCTTTCGTATTAACGGTATGCCGTTTGATCGATCGAAGTTGGACTTTGGACTCTGATTAACGGTAGCAAGTATCTACAGTGCAGTCATCGCGATTTCATCATGGATTTCGGTGAATACGGTCTACTTGGCAGTTGTTGAAATATGACTTTATATAGCAGTCCGTTGTGTGTCATAACGCATATCATAAATTGAGTTGATTTAAACCCTACTATGGGCGAACATGTAAACATTGACAATCCGTTATCCAGATCGTTTGAAAGCGACTTATTTGATAATCAAAACATGGCTAATAGTCAAAGTCCACAAACACAACAAGATGAAGTATCCGACAGTCAGTTTAACGATGATGATATGCTTCAGCTTATCCAATCTAATTTTGGTCAGCTGGATCGCAAATCTTTCAAACAAGAACTTATCAAAAGTACAGATGTCCATGATATGAAACCAATACGAAAATCTCTTTTTGACTTAGTTCGCAAACGGGACGAAACATTTCAAGAAAACAAATTAATCGAAAGAACAAGTGCGGGTGGTGCATCTATTAAAGATAAACTTGCTGATGATATTTACGTCATATACCAGTACTTAGAAGGTGCCAGTAACCTACCAGAACTTAAGCTATGCTTATCAAAGAGTAGAAGAGCTACAGCTTCTAATGAGGAGGAAGATTCCTCAATTAATGAAATATGCACAAAACTGACCAACAAATATAACATAAAGAATGCAGACAATTCAGTTATTCTTAGTGTAATTCTTGAGATGAAACAGACTCTAACAGAATCAACAAAAGAGACAAACGACAAGATAGAAAAATTGACCAAAAGATTCGATGATGAAATAAAATTCCTTAAAGATAAACTGAAACATAAAGAGACTGAAAATAAGAACTTAAAAGATCAACTAGAGAGTCTACGTGATCATAATACAAGATTACAGACAGAAATGAGGCTTCAATCCCAAGAGATTAAAAACACACAGGACGCTCAAATTTGTTTTGATCAGTACCACAGAGATTTAAACAAGATCAACTCAAGGCTAGATTCGATTGACGGAAAATGCTCTGAACTAACAAAGACAGGGAAACTACAATTTTCAGAAATTGTCAAGAACATGGAACTGTCAAACGTTAAAAAGAACGAGAAACAAATCAACGATTCAGAAGCAGGAAATGTGAGAAATGAACATACTAAAGAAACAAATGATGATTCTTTTAATGCAACAGAATGTGCGGAGGCAAATCAAAATCACAAGAATGCGGAACCGATAAAGGACTATACAAGTCATCATCAACTCAAAAACTCTAACCTTATTCACTTAACAGGATATGATGACTATGATTATGAACATATAGACAACCAAGCATCTAAAGATTCCGAAATCTTCACAGGTGTTGTCAGAAGAAGAACAAGAAGGATTGTCCTGTATAACGTTAAAGGTGACAACCCGTATGATCTCGTGAGTTCGGCCGTCAAAACTTACGCAGAGAAGAAAGGAGTAAAAGTTACTTTCACAAAACTGTTAAGAAAACGTGAAAATAGAGGATATAATACGTACACAATGCGTGTTAACATTTCAGAAACAGATTTCAGTACTGTAGAAAATGATGAAACATTCTGGCCAAAAGGTGTTTATTGGCGAGATTATGTTCCCTATAACAAAAACAATAGTGAACAATCATGGGGATAAAAACGATGTTAAAAAATCTTAGTATTTTCAACATATTTTTGTTTGCTATGTTAAATTTTTTATGTTGGAACATGAGAGGTGCCATGTATGGCACAACATATTTACAAACTTTACTAAAGAATACTGATGTAGCTTTTTGTACTGAGCATTGGTTAAATGAGAAAAATATATGTTTTTTAAATGATGTTGCAAAAGATTTTCATATTATTTACAGTATAAGTAAGAACAATGACAACTGTAATCGAGGTTCTGGTGGAACAGCATTATTGATAAGAAGGTCACACAGTATAACAGTTAAAAATTTGTATCTTGAAAATGATAGAATGTGTGGTGCAATTTTGAGTTCAGAGTTTTATAAAGATATCTGTTTAATATGTACTTTATTGCCATCCACAAATTGTACTAAAAATGACTATTTGAAATATCTTGATGTATTATCTACCTATTATGATATTATGAATGAAGACTATATTACAATTATAGGAGGTGATTTTAATGTAGATATCTCCACAACGAACAATTCTGAAAAATGTAAATCCTTGTCAACTTTTTTAGATGCTAGAAATCTAAAGCCAGCCCCATTATTATGTAATAGAATTGGTCCTGACTATACATACAGAAACAAAGACAAAAGTCATAGATCTCTAATTGATTATATATGTATACCAGATTTCTTAGTAAATTGTGTATTGCATCTTGAAATATATGGTGATTGTCCTTATGAATACTCTGACCATTTTCCTGTTTTTATGAGTTTAAATACAGACCTAATATGTGACATATCCGTCGGTTCCAAGCCGTCTAGAAATGTATTGAAATGGTCAGATGCTGATGATATCGAAATTCGTATGTATCAGACTGAGATAGACAAACTACTTAATTTCAAAGCTCCGAATATAGAATGTGGTACAACTGTCGATATTGAACTGTATAGTGACATGATGACGAACGCTATACATATGTGTGCAAATTCATATATACCATACGGAACATTCCGCAGTTATCTAAAACCGTACTGGAAAAAGAACAATTTAGATACATTCCACTTTAAGCAACGAGAAGCACGACGTAAATGGAAATCACAAGATCAACCGAGAGACAAAACTAACAAACTGTACAAAGAATACAAAGAAGCAAAACGTGAATTTAGAAAGCGCAAGCGTCAAGCCGAAAATAATTGGAATAACGAAAAGTATGAAGACTTTAAATACGCCGCCGAAACAGACATAGGTGAATTCTACAAAGTTGTCCGGAAGTCGAAAAATCAAGGGCCCCAATGCAATAAACTTGTTTTCGATGGAATGGAAGCCTCTCTACCTGTTGAAGTGTGTGAGTTATGGGGAAAATACTTCGAACAGTTGTACTCCGAGAACAAAAATGATCATGTTGATACAAACTTTTCCACGTATGTGTCAAATACAGTTGAAGATACATTTACTAGTGTGGCAGGTAATATCGCCGACATCTCGCCTGTTGATATGACTGAAATAGAAAATCATGTGCGAACTTTAAAACCACGAAAATCACCAGGACAAGACTACATTACAAATGAACATTTAATTTATGGTGGGAAGTCCTTGTGGAAGCACATATGCACATTGTATAATTTGATACTGAGACATAAATACCTACCTACTTCATTTCGACATGGCATTATTATACCGCTTTACAAAGGGAACAATAAAGATCGTACAAGTCCGAATAGTTACCGTGCGGTTACACTTACCTCTGCAATGGGAAAGCTTTTTGAAAAAGTGATACTCACCCGGATACAGGACTCATTGACTTCTATGAATACTAGTATTGTCATGCCACATCCGTTACAATTTGGCTTCATAAAAGATCATGGTGCAATTCCGGCTATATACACATTAAAAGAGACAATATTGTATTATCTTGAACGAAATTCGTCAGTGTACGCTATATTTCTCGATAATGAAAAAGCTTTCGATCGTGTATGGCAGGATGGCATGTTGTATAAACTTAAACAAACAGGTATCAACAAACTGATTTGGAACATTATTTATATATCATATAAAACTGCAACAGCACACGTGCAGTTTAATGGTGTCACTAGTGAAGTCTTTCGAATCAACCGAGGGGTTGGCCAAGGTCGTGTGCTCTCAGCCTGGCTATTCTCATTGTACATTAACGACTTGATCAATGAACTGTTGGCAACTAAATGCGGACTTATCGTTGGTTCCTGTGAAATACCGACAATCCTGTTAGCTGATGATACGACGCTTCTGAGTTCAACCATTAATGGGAGCCAAAAACTGTTAAATGTAATACATAACTATGCTCAAAAATGGAACTTAAGATACAATGCAACAAAAAGTAGTGCTCTGATTTTTAATCCATTAAACAAACAAAACAACAATCAGCACGAGGATAACCTTAAACTTGGTGACATGAAAATTGAATGGAAAAGCAAAATAACTTATGCGGGCACAGAAATCGATGCCAGCGGCAAAACGTGTGATAGAACTATTAATGCCTCCAAAAAGTTGAAACAGAAACTACATTCGCTGTATTCAATCGGACTAAATCCGCGAGGTATGAGTGCGCTTTCTAATTCCTTGATATGGAAAAGAGTTATCCTACCGACAGGTCTTTTTGCCTGTGAAACTTGGGGCCCTATTTCACGCCGAGAAATAGAAACACTTGAAACTACGCAACGTTACTTCGTGCGCTTTGTGCTACGTTTCTTCAGACGAAGTCCGACTGATTCCTGTACCAGTAACCTAGGTCTGTGGTCAATAAACGCCTTTATAGACAAAATGAAACTTTTAATGTTTGGACGATTGTGCAGGGCGACATCACGCTGCATGCATAAACAGCTATTCAACTTACGATTCAGTCAAATACTTACAAAAGAATGTGGAAAAACCTCAATAACTTCTGAATTTATTGAACTTTTAGTAAAATATGATTTGACAATGTTTCTTGACGGATACTTGTCTGAAAACTATTTCCCAAATAAACTTTTATGGAAGAAAATAGTGTGTCAAACTTTAGAAATTTATGAGGAAAATCGATGGCGAAATGCAGTTGAGCACAGAAAAGATCTTGAACGCTACGCTAAAATTCACCTGAAGCTCACCGAACATAGACTTTTGAGACTAGCGGTACAATATCCGTATTTGAATGAAAAACTTATGCTACTTGTAAAATTAGGATCATTGCCTATTAAAGACGGACTTTGCTCATTGTGTAAACGTTATTCGAACGATGTACTTCAACACTATACATTGAGTTGCAATGACTTACTTCAAATCCGTAGTGACATGTTTTATAAAATTGTTGATATGTTACCAGTACAGGAATCAATTGCTTTCTTCGACCAAGACGATAACGAACTTATGATCTCGTTGCTTGGTGGTATGACCGAGTCAATACAGTCCTTGGCTTCAGATTTGTGGGCCCGATTGATATGTCACATAGCAGAGTATATGTTTTTGCTACATGATCAATTTAAGTGTGATCTCTATTGTAATATCTACAACTTTTCGTAGATTGTTCTCCCTTTAATATTATAGACACATGTTTCTGCATATATATATATGATTACTATGTTATGATCTTTTTGTATATCTTTTGTAAGTATTGTGTTTTCCCTTTTTTGTCTTCTTCTTCTTAGAATGATGTATATACGTTGATTAACTCATTTTGTAATTCTATGATATGTTTATTGCAATATGTAACTCTTCATTTATGGAGGAAATAAAGAGAATCAATCAATCAATCAATCAATCAATCAATGCAATGTCGTAAATCCAAAAAGACCAAACACATGATAAAACAATTATCAAAAATATTGTTTAAATCCTTATGGGACTACTAGATAAGTCCATATATCATGTAAATGAAGAAGGGCAAATACATATATAACATGAAAGTGTAAATTAAGACACTTATAATCAGACGAAAATATCAGGCACCAAAAGCAAGAGCTCCAAATCGCATAAAACAAGACTGCCCTGTTTGTCAAGTTTTTATGGTCAGATTAGTTTGATTACAAGTGAATATGACAAAAGTGACATTTTACCTCTGATCAGAATGAATACTAGTTTTAAAACAACAGGAAACAGATACAGACTTTCTTTGCTCAAGGTTCCAATACTTGGACATGCGGTATACAAGGTCTTAATTTAAATTCTTGTCAATAAAGCCATTTACAATTACCCAGTTTTGATGTAAAATCGTGACTTTCATTTCCAATATGTAATGGTTACTTCTGATCATACGTTTGATTCGTGTCTGTAGATCATTTGTTTTCTAAGAGTTTCACAGTGGTTCTGGTTTACAATTTCCTTCGTACAGACAGCATGTGAGATCTACAGTATCGGAGCTATATTAACTCCGTAATGAACCTCGTGGTATGAAACATTTAATAACATTCGATTATTTGTTATATTATGTCATCATGACTACGTAATGTCAGGCATTTTTATGGCATTTACGATTTATGTTTTATAACTCGCTGTAGGAAAATCAAAGGTCTTCCGCTTACGACATTCTAAGACTTTTTTTTTAATTTCCGTCATTCATTTGCCTTGTACTCCTTTGTGGTTTTGAGAGTTTTTTTTTGCGTTAATGACAATTATTTTTCTTTCATTTTAAAGTTAAATATTTTAACCTTTTTAATGATCTATTTATTGCCATAATAGAAGAATAAGTGTACGCGACACAACCTACAATATAAACAACAATTTAAAAAATCCACAACATCCTTCAATGTGGCCAGCGGTCGGTGCTCGCTATTTTACAATTGGGTTGAAAATAAATTGCATATCCTAAAGTGCCAATGAAAGACCCTCTTCTTGACAAAAAAAAAACAAACAATATCATTATTTCGACGAATACAAACATCAGCTTTGATAAAAATTCCTAGCTTAGCTAGGACGGGCACATTTAAAATATGGCGGGATCAAACTAGTTTTTTGGGCCCAAAACTTCCCTTATTAATAATCATTAACAAAGCACAAACTATCACACAGTAAAAAAAATCAAATCGGTAGAAGTTCAACTTACTAGAGAGAACCTGAGACAAAAGGACAACAAGAAAATAACGGGACCTAGAGATAATCTCTTTCACAAGAACATTCGGAAGTCACTGACAGCTAGCTAAGAAGCATGTAAATAAATCAAGTATGTCGATTTTAAATCCAACACAACACGTGAAACAATAGCTTTTGGTGATGTATCATCATGTATCATCACACAAAACTGACACATTTGACCGCTGTAATGCTAAAAAATGACATATATATAGAGGTATAAAAAGGCAATTAACATTTTAAATTAAGTATCAAATCATCAATATTTTTACACTGAAAAAAAG
Source organism: Arcuatula senhousia (assembly GCA_963971305.1). NCBI lineage: Eukaryota > Metazoa > Mollusca > Bivalvia > Mytilida > Mytilidae > Arcuatula > Arcuatula senhousia. The sequence continues at coordinate 8,698,013 of OZ020306.1, forward strand.
AGACTCAATTCAAAGATTTCAAATTTCCATTTCATAACATAAAGTTTTAAACCAGCTTTTCATTCCAAAAAGATTTTTTTTTAATATTTGCTTTATAAGCAACATTACCGTAGAAATCGGGATCGGATATTCCCTTTACAATCAAAATTCGACGTGCACAGTTAAATTTTCAATAAGATAATGATGTTTATGATAAAACTTAGTAAACGATTTTGCTAATTTGGGGTAACGATATCCTTGTTTTAGCATTTTTTTTTGTAATAAACCGCTTTTTACCCATTATAATCAGACACAAATAAGACTCGTCACCATATTTTTAGTTTGTTTCAAGGTTTTGCGTGTTTTGACTCGGCTATCTAAAAAGTGTCCAGGCTAATTCTGCATAAATACCAAGGCGTACATAAAAGATGCATTTTCTGATCGCATATTCATATTGACTTTTGGTGTAAAGGTGTCTTGATTTCCGGGTTTTGTGCATTCTTTTTCTCTGTCTCTCTTTCGGTGAGTGAGTGAGTTGGTGTTTTACGCCCGTGCAACGCTATAAAGGTAATTTACAGGCGATGAACATGAAAAAGGATGATAAAATGAACATGAAATGATGATGATAAATGAAATATGGGAGTGGGGTGGGAAACAAAGGGAACAGCAAATTTTGAGAACCACAGGAAAAGGAGGTGGGTATGAGCGGAAAAATTAGCCTATGTGATGCACTACTTGGCGGTCCACCAAAGGGTCTTTTACGTGCATGAAGCGTCACCGTGGCATTCTCCACACTCGTTGACCCACTATAGTCAGCGATCAGGGTTTCCGTATTATAGACCTGACAACCCACGCGGACGAGGGCCACCCTATTCAGCCACCTAGGGTACACACTTGGTCGCTCTGTGGGCACTGACCCGACGTTAGAATCCCAAGACCCTTAGTCGCCTCTTACGACAAGCTAGGCTCTGCTGCGGGCCTATTCGCCACCCGGGTCCCGCACGGGACTCTCTCTTTCGGAAGAGAGATTCTGATAGTTTGAAATTCCCATTCTATGCATTTTAAGTGATTTTTTACAAGTTTTATTGCCTGCCATTTTCTGCTGTCATGTTAAATATCAAGAAAAAAACAGTTATAGAACATATTCAATAAGTCAAACAAAACTACTACTAAAGACTTTACTATACAATTGTCTCACTCCGATCCGTCTGTTAAGCCACATATTATGATTAACGTGAAGTCCTGTCACTGGAAGAACCTGTTTACATAGATATCTTACACCATCCTTCCCTAATGGAATCCTTCTTCCTGTCATTATAACGACAGACACACAATTAGATAGACAACCCAAGCATAATATTTCCTAAATTACGACTATTTTTTTAACACTTTCACTATTGATAACCATCTACCACAATTAAGTGCATGAATTCCGACTATTTGTCTTACTAATAATTGAAAATTGTTTAGTTCTAACATTGGCTCCAGTATCGACCAGTTGTCTACAATTTTGAAGAGTTTGTAAAATATCAAATTTATATATCTAGTTGCTGGAGTTTGGTACAATCGAAATAAACTCATAAATTGGCTAGAGTTTTCCCTCGTTCTTTAAGATTAAACGTATAGGCACGTGGACTGGCTATCTGTCGTGAATTCCTCGGGTTTGTCAGAAAGTCATAGAAGTGCTGGCCGTATGAACACTTATTTGTAAAAGAAGAGAAATGTAGGCTCGCCAACTGAAGACCATTTTCCAGATTTCCTTATCATTCACTACATAACACATTTATGGGTCAATGTAGAAATTCTATTATAATTTACTTTGCTGTCTGTAGACAGGTCATCTGAAGCCCAATGCCAAGATTCCGTATGTGGTTGTTTATATAGCAAGAATACGAGCAATTCCAGAAGATATACGATATTGAGATGTGGAATAACTGTACGCGACACAACAAACATAAACAAACAGCAATTCAAAAAATCACAACGGAAAACAGCAAGCAGTCTTCAACATGACCATAGATCACTGCTTACCGTCTTGCATTGGCCCAAGACTTATAATCCAATACAAAAGTATCAAAACCAATCCCTAAATCAGTAAGATTTCATTTGATAGAACAAAATTTCAAAAGAAAAAAAAATTCACGCAAGGAATTTAAATAATAACATGCGTCTGGCGCTTGCTTGGTTTATCATATTATCAAAACCCTTTAAAAGAAAATAAATTAATTTGAAGACAAAACCATGCAGTAGACATCAAAGACAAACAGCTCAAAAAACCGGAACAACATAAAAACACAATAAACTAAAGTGCAACCAACAACGCGAACTCGGTTAATTCGAAAAGAAAGTGAACTCGTATAACAGAAAACAAAATATTCAAAAACACCATATACACGAGAAATGAGGAATTTTATGCTTTATATTGTGTTTTGTGCTTAATCAGGTTGTAATAAAATGTAACAAGAAAATTATACACAATATTTTAGTCTAGAACCATTCATTAAAAACTTTGCCCTTGTCATTTTTTATTTTTTTTTAAATAAAAAAACAGCAAGAACCATGACACAGACAATCAACAATTAGATTTCTGAATTTTATAGACTCAGAGTCAGCTTACAAAATATCTATTTAATGATTTCTGGCAAGTAAAAGTTAATAGGTTTGATAAATATTTAACGACCCACAAACTATACGGTTATTTAAAATAAATTTCTGCTGCATATGATTAAAGCATGACAAATGAATAACCGCATATATTTCATATTTTGGGGAAAAAAATGTAAAGATGGAACACAGTTTTTGATTAATGTCAGTTTAAGATAAACATAAGCAAAAGGACCTTAAAGAGCTACTGAACCACATACAGCAACAATACAGATGAACATATCTTAAAGGCGGAATAAAAAGCAAATGAAAAATTGATGATCGGCTAAAAGATATGCTTACCTTCCTTCTCACAGGCCTACCTTGTGGTTCAATGAATGGAATGAATAATGAGTATTAGGTGGACTTGAGCTAATTATGAATTAATGATTTCATGATCACAATTGGGCTTCAGAGGTTGACACCCCGTGACTTTGTATTGACCAGTTTACTGGATAACTAATAATTAATAAGTAATCGGAACATCTTAATGGACAGTTATCCGATTTCTACCACCTTTTACTTGATTTGCCTTTTCATTGTTTGTCCATTATTCTATTAAATATTTATAATGATTATTGCACTGTCAATGATCCAAAGCATAGTTACAATGTTAACACTACTTAGGAAGCTGGTACAAGTAGTATACATGATAATCACACTGCCAAGGAAGCAAAAGAACCATATGAGACTGCAAGAGAATATTTGAAGCAAATGACGACAAAAAAACATACATGGCATACAGTCACGTAAATAATTCTGGTTTTGGCATGTTTTTAAGTGTCATCTTTGTCACTAAGATTTGAGATCTGCATGGTTTTCTTTTGCTTCTTTTTTAAAATTAAACTGGTATAAACTTAAACCTTCCGGTATTTATTAGTTCTATTTAAGATGAGACATTAATAACGTGAACGTATTTTCTTTTTGAAACAGAATTGTATAAAGAATATAATATTAACACTATTTCTTATGATAAATATAGGAAAGCAACTTTTTTTGTGTGTGTTGGTTATTAATGATGTAATTAAAACATATAAGAAAAAATCTGACCGAAATGAATAAATTTTAAATATAATGAAACCATTTTAGAAGGTTGACACAAATTGCATTTATGTGTAAAGCAATGACTATAAAAGAAAAACTACAAAGTAGCTATACCCGAATAATTTTTGAATACAGTATGCGCCGATTATGACCAATCAAAAGTTAAAACTCATAAAAAAAAATAATTTAAAAAGGACAGATTTATTTAAACAATAATAAAAGAAATTAAATTTGTATTTGCTGAAATTTCTTCAACACAATGTTTGTAGTGGCATGTGAAAACCGTGGTAAAGTAACTAATATCTATGATGATATTTAACAATATATACAATTGGAAGGGAAAGAAAACAGAACAGAACAGTTAACACTTATACTCAAAACAAACAAACAACTATTTTGATTCTTTATAGACTAAGATTAAAGAGAAACGATATGAATAAATAAACTGTAATTTATTGAAAATAAAAATAAAAAATAGATGAAAAAGGATAAAGAAATAAATCAAAAGCTTTACTAATTATTAATTTATACTATCAAAGTATAGAAATAAGAAAAAGTAATAAAAGTAACAAGTCTTGCCTCTTAAAAATACAGGCTATCCAATTAATATTAATCAAAGATTTCTTTGAGATAGTCTTTATAATAGTGTTAAGACATATTTACCTTTAAAGTCGTTACTTCGACACTAATTCCTTCAAAGACCTAAAGCAGTGGTGACAGTACTTCTTTATTGGCTAAACTTGTTTTCATCTGACGTTAAAAGAGCCAGCTCGGGTTCATTTAAAATGACGGGTGCCTCGAGGGAGCCAATAACTCATCACTTTGACCGCTGCAGGTTCGTGCAGGCCCAGGGAGGATAGTAAGAATAATTCACTCTGCCATTCAATCAACAAGACGTAATTAAATCCCCACGATAGGCAGCAACGATGAAATTGGTTTCAGGTAGTTCGTAAAACCATATCGATCTGTTATTCAAATGATTCCATAGCTTAAATTAAAAGAGCTACCACAGTAGAAAGTCAAGACAAATTTCTCAAATGTTTTATTAGATATATACATAAAGTCTTATTACAGCCTTTCTTCTGCAAACATGCCTGATGCACGGAATTTCAAATGAAAGAAACAATAAACTATGCTTTATTGCTGTAGTTTCTCAAAACAAATTACAAAGATTTCGAGTTTGAATTAGCTTTAACACAACTCTACCAGAAATCCAAAGGAAATGAAAACTGTTGAACGAAATATACATAAAACTGCAGTGAAAAGAAACAAAATTTATTGCTTAAACATTGGTGTATTTATAATAACAACAAAAGGTTGTATTTCGTTTTATATCTTCTACTTTTAAAAGCATTCAAGTACGATGATATGTCAAGGAAATACGGTTATAGATATCTGTTATTTTAGGAGCAATATTGTAATGTGCATTATTATTTTTCTAACAAAAATGCAACCAAATGAGCCTTTCTCGCCTTTTTTGTACATTTATTTAGAGACGTAAACAGCAACAAAAAGCTTATCAGATAGTATTTGAAGGTCCTGGAAAGCAAATTCCAGATCAGAGACCCATACTGTAGAAGATTGCATGCAATTAGAAAAAAATGGTCGAAGGATATACAGTTGTTTTGAATTATTTTGGGTTGTGTTGCATTGAAACCAATGATCAACTCGAAACAAAGAATACATAGCGGTATCCGAATCTTAATCGACGTAAATAGAAGAACATCAGCATTTACTACAGAAAACACATCAGGAACAAACACGCAACACAGCTGGAATACACAACAACAAACATATGCACATTCGACTACCGAAACTATATTTTGTCAACCAGCATATATAAGATTTGGAGATCCCTCATAAAATAAAGAGTGAAACAACAACAATACAGCTACATTACTCTGTGTTTGCAACTCGGCGTTCTATGGCAAGAAATCACGGGCGTTTTTATTGCCGCTAAACCAGTTTTGGTTTTGATTTGGTTTTACAAACTTTTTATTTATTTAGCAAACCGGTTTGAAACTGGTTTAAAACTGAAACTAGTTTTTCAGTTTATTGATTGAAAACCAAAACCAGTTCCACAAACTGAACAAACCACCTCCGAGTGCGGTTTGGATGGTTTCGTCCTCTAATCAAAATGGCGACGCAGGTGTTGGAATTTTTTTTTTGTGCAAAATTATTTTACATTGAATAAATGGGGAAGCAACCTCAACTTTAACGGTGCTTGTTCCAAAATGCCAAAAAATTTGGTAGGTAGGGAAGCAAAATATTCATGTACAAAATAAGCACAAGTCTTTGTCTATAACAACAATAAGTCTTCAATTTGACACTATTGTTATAGTGTAGTAACAAAATGAAAAAAAACATGTGTACCAAACTATCAATCTTCCCATTTTGGTGAACTCTAGTGTGTCTGATGAAGGTTTATCCAGAAAAGCGCTTCACATGCAGTGAAATTCATTTCGACCTTTTTTCAATATCATGTCTATGTGGGTCGTGTCTTTCTGGCATATATTCCACATTCCTTCGTTCTAATTGTACATGTATGATACAGTATAAAAACGTTTATTTAGTTTTGCTGTATATCAATATTTCATGGAGTAAACGAATCATTCACATTGACCATGTTGACAGGTCAAAAGCCAAATGCATTGATCGAAAACAACTTAGAATACAAAAAGTTCAAATAGGGAAGCCATTTTCAGTACTGGGGATATCGACCATGTAAGCTTTCATCATCAGCAGTAGGGTCAAAACATTTGGAAGGCCTAAACTATTGAAAATGAAAAGTATTAAAACCTAACATTTTGAACAGAGAAGCCAAATCCAGCTCAAGTTAAAATTCATGTGAGAAATCATTAGTGAAATTCAACAGCTCGACAAAAGTCTCAAAGTTGTTAGACTCCTTTTACAAGCAGTATGCTATTACAGCTCAGATAAAAATACTTGTATTTCAATATATGTACCTTGATTAGATCTTCAAAAATATATATTTTGGTCATAGTTTTAGGGTATTTGTAGGATTTTCTCTTTCCTATTGAAAATCAATTATTTGACATGTTTATATACATGTATATAGGTTTGTACAGAATGTGAGATGGTCTTCATACATGCATAGGTTGAGTTCTAGGATGCAAGTTATTGCCGAGCAGCACTGATATTGTAGGTCCCCTAGTTAGTCCTATGGCATAAGCCACAATGTCTGCATGTTTGGATTTCATAAGAGTTTTAAGAAAGGAAACCCTATAAGCCTTGGCATCAGCCCGGTTTTACGTCTTTCCACTTACCGATAATGAAGGTATATATACACGAACAATATAGGTATGATAGGTAAAAAAGTTGTAACATTTCAATAAATGCTTGATGCTGGTGTGCCCTATCTTTTGTCTTGCCTGCGAAACAGAGCGGGACATCAGTGTTACTTTACTGGCGGCGTTAACTTTTATGTTAAGATTTCATGAGCAGCTCCATATCTCAAGAACTATAAGTCCTACATTAATGAAACTTGGTATGCATATGCCCCAGTAGTAGCTTAGCACATTTGCATCCTCATCTTTTGACCTTGATTTTCCGGTTGAGTGACTGACAATTTTAATGAATATAATAGCAATGTTAAATATAGTGGAAATAACCAAAGAACTTTTGTTTCCGATGGTGCCAACAGGCTAGACATACTTCCGTGTTAACTCGTAGACGATATTGAGATGTGGAATAAGTGTACGCGACATAACAAACATAAACAGCAATTCAAAAAATCACAACGGAAATCAGCAAGCAGTCTATAACATGACCAGAGGTCACTGCTTGCCGTCTTGCATTGGTCCAAGACTTACAATATAATACAAAAGTATCAAAAGCAATCCCTGAATCATTAACGAAAGACCCAATTCTAGACGTAAAACAGTTAACACAGAATGACAAGGACAAACAAAGGCTTTGGCAAAGTGTCATGGCTTAGGACAGGCACATATAAAATGTGGCGGGGTTAAACTAGTTTTTTTTTTATCCAACCTTCCCCCCTATTGATAAGCTCACACAAAGCATACATGTATATAAAACACTGTAAAACTCAATCGACAAAAGTTCAATTCAACAAGAGAGAACCTAAGACACAATACTGTACGAAAACAACAAGACATGGAGAAACTCTCTTGAGAACACTCGAAGTTACTGACAACTAGCTAAGAAACATTTATCGATTGATGTAAAAGAATGAAATACATCAATTCTAAATCCGACACCCCACGTCAAAACAATGAATGATATAGAGTGATTTTTTATTTAGAATGATCTTGTATGCATGAATGCCCATTTACATAAGAATGGTTTCAGTCTTTTCCTGCTAGTTGACAAGTGCCACAACCATGTTGGTGTGGTAGGTCACTTAGGTGTACCTAGAGATGCTACGCATGATGCATGTTTTCAGATGCTGGCTGTGATAGAAATACCAAAACAGGTATAAACGGTTAATTTGGATATCGATATTTCAAGGAGTAACCATGGTGACCTATATATTCTTCGTGAATGAGCACCTATACAGAAAAATGGTTTAAGACCAATTCTAACTGACAAGTGTCAAATACTGGTGTCTATTATTAGTATATTGATAACAGTACTAGTAGTATGGTAGTTGCCTCAAATGACGCTAAGTCCTAAGATGCTGGTTGCGACCTATATTTTCTGCATGAATGACCATTTACAGAAAAATTGTTCAAGTCTAAGTCTAACTGACAAGTGACAAATCACCTTATTGATTGGTATGGTAAGTGAACCCAGAGATGATAAATCCTAGAAGCAAAATGTATAATTCGAATGTTGGTCAGAGTCTTCCTGCTTTCCTTCCTGCTTAAAAAATGTGCCACATTAACTACTTTGGTTTGATATGTTCACCCAGGGATGTTATATTTTGTATGCATTGACCACCACAATCTATAGTTTGAAAGGGTAAATACATTACTAGTGACAATACTGGGCAATATTTGTGTTTTCAAGTGCCATACCAAGTGTTGTATTGTATTTGCCCCTCGAAGGGCCCATGATTGGCCAATAAATAATTCAGATTGATTGATTGATTGATTGATTGATTGATTGTTTGTAGAACATCTTATAAATTGTTTTTATTATAGTGAAATTCAATCAGGGAAAAGGTGAGGCTGAGTAAATACTGTTCCTAGTTTTGTCTGTTTTGAAGCAAGTTACTGATGTTCTCTTTCTTTTGTTGAGCGGCCTGGTCATTTCCCATTATGTTCATAAAATTATTCACCTCCCCATCATCATTCATGCCTTCTCGGATAAATTCATCACTGTCATCGCCTGTCTGTAAACATAATTCGTGCAGAGTACAACAACTGAGAGTAAGTTTTACAATTCTTTCCATATCTATAAATTTCAGGCGCCTAAATCGACCTTTTAGAGATCCAAATGTTCTTTCTCAAATGTTCTTTCTATCACCATTCTCATTGAGCTATGTATAAAGTTGTATCTCTTTTTGGGCTTCATTCAAATTGCCGGAGTCCTTAAATGGTGTAATTAAGTAATCAATCAAGAAGTGGATAAGCGGCATCACCATGCAAGTAAGTGGAGATTTCCAGGGAACATAGTATTAGTGTTAGTGGCAAGCCAATATAGACTAGAGTTCTTTAAACACGTGAATCATGTACAGATCCTGGCCATCCACAGAAAACATCAATTATGTGCATATTAGGATCACATGCTGACTGTAGAACCTTTTCTATTTATGTAGTTTCCCGGGTGGTCTTTAGGCGCTCTGATTGGAATATGGCTACCATTAATGGCACCAATGACACCAGGAAATGTTGTACGTTCTTCAAAGTCACAAGTATTTTGCTGTATCTTATTGCCTGTGGGCCATTTAATTAGTTGTGGCATCAGTTCCAGGGGCGTAGCTTGCCTGTTATAGTTAGTGAGGCAATTCGCCGAGCGAAGCGAGGCGAAAATTTTTTTTGGGGGGTCTGTGGGGGTTTGCCCCCTCCAGAATTTTTTTTTCTATTAGAACGCCAGAGACGCGTTTTCCTGGCTTTAATTTAAGAAAATGATGAAGTAAATCTTTTGAAAAAAATGGTATTTATATGATCCGCTTGGCATTTTTTAAATTTTTTATTGCAATATTTCAATGGACTTGCATAAAAGCTGTTTATACAAATCTTCAAATGACAGTGAGTGAATGACCGTGTAAAATTTCATCTCTGCACTTCTTTTCTAACTTTTGTGTTTGTATTGACAGACAGACGGACAAAATCATGAGACGTGTAAAATTTCATCTCTGCACTTCTTTTCTAACTTTTTTGTTTGTGTTGACAGACAGACGGACAAAATCAAGAGACGTGTAAAATTTCATCTCTGCACTTCTTTTCTAACTTTTGTGTTTGTGTTGACAGACAGACGGACAAAATCAAGAGAATGCTAATATATTCACTTTATTTACAAGTAATATTTTCTAAAAGTTTAGTACTGTACGTTGTGACCATGACTTTCAAACTTTGTAACCATGTATAAAACAGAAGAAGTGAAGAGGCCCAGCCTACGTTTCTTGGCGCTGTCATGTTTTTTCAAAACGTTCTCTTTTGGAAATGGAAATATCCCGGTGTATGTATAAGCAGGCTAGACCTGCGAGCCTGTCGTCTTTCATGAAGGAACGGCTCCAGTGTTTAAGTCGTCTTATTGCCGAAAACGACCTCTCGCTTAGGACAGACCCTACTGGCATCGTTAGCAAAAGTCGAAAAATTACATATACATTTGGGTAATAATCTGTGGAGTGAACCTGGGACAAAGACAACAAGAAAACAAACGAGACATAGAGGGACTCTCTTGAGTCAATTTTAGACCACTGTAAAACTGTAAGCGAAATTGGCCGTATGGGAGATAAAAATAACAAACTCTATGCGGACAAAGTCAGAATGTTCCCGTTTGTGAAAAATTTAAGTTTATACATGTATATGTTCTTAACGGAAGTGTAAAATATGCTGTACGAATCTTCAAATTAATGGTATTGAGTTTTTAGTTTTAGTGTTCACACGAAATTGTGGTCCTGGACGGACAGGCAGACGCAAACCGACAAGGCAATCCCTACTTCATATAATTTATGTTAGTTTTAGTGTTTACCTGGACGGACAAACAGACAAACTGACGAAGGCAATCCCTTCTTCATATAGTTTTTTTTTTGTTTAATTGTTCACACGAAATTGCGGTTTTGGACGGACAGACAGACAAACCGAAAAGGCGAAAGAATTTATGAGAAAAGAGTTACAAAAACATGTTACGGATCAACAACCGAAAAGAAGGGGAATTATTTCAATGGGAAGACGGGAAATTTGCTTTTTTTTCATTTTTGTATTATAAATACAGGATGAGACCCCGTTCTAACGATATCCGTCAGCCAAAACGTGAAAGGAGTAGAGCCACGAAGGCCCTAAATTGGCCCGGTATTTTCACTATTTTTTCAACTACTATAACTTGTCAAAAATTTAACTAAAATATGTTAAGGTATGAACAAACTTTTCATATCTGTAAGATTAAGCAAAATATGTACACCACAGGTTTATCTTTGGGACTTTAAACATTCCATAAATTTGGAAAATCCTCATTTTTCACACATTTTCACTGGTTTCTCTGCATATTTCGTCAAAATTAGTATTGGCCACATTCCTCGACCATCGTATTTTTTTTATAATTAATTTATAATATCATAATACACATTTCTATCACAAAATAATTTTGGTCGACAGGTGTGGCCCATTTCATATTCATCGATTGATACATATAGAATATTATGTACTTTCCTTTTTGATACTATCTATATCTAGGTGAGTATCAGACGAGTCCGGTAGGACGAGTCTGATACGAGACTAGATGTAGATAGTATCAAAAAGGAAAGTATATAATATTCTTTTTATCGGTAATGACGTCACAGTTATCAAGGCTCCCACCTGATATTTTCTTGTATCACGGACTGTCCATGATACTAAAAAATATCAGGCAGATGAGATCAAAGGAAAAAGCCGCTTATTACCGATAAATGAAAATCAAGGAAAACTGTCACAAATTGTTATTTTTCACAAAATAGTCTATTTTTTACCTCACTTCTCTCCTTATTGATAAATAATTGAAGGACAAATTATTGCAATTCATGAAATATAAAGACTAATGAACATTAATGCAGCAACTACAAGCAGATATATCAAAGTTGAATTTTTGGGCCATTTTGGGGTCTTCGTGGCTCTACTCCTTTACCTTCAGTGGCATTGGCTTCCCCCGTCGATTCAATAGTTGCGGCCTTGGACTCTGACGGAGATTTTGAAGTGTGACTGTCTTTTAGGGGGACTACCTGTTGTACCCCTGAGCATTGTAGTTAACTTTAGTTGGCCTTTATCAAACTTTGGGTTTTTTTCCACGTTTCAAACTTTTCTTACGCTTTTATATCCTAGGGACGACGGTCACGATACGTGAGATTCTCCGGTAAACTGCAATGTTCGCCAACCCGCATTGATTATTTTTGTGTGTCTCTTTTTCTCTCTCTCTCTCTCTCTCTCTCTCGCCCTCTTTTTTTCTCACATTTTTATTTTTTTTTAAATTTTCATTTAGTGAGGCATTTGCCTCATTGCCTCAATGGAAGCTACGCTACTGAGTTCTGAGCATATAACGGTGGTAATACGTTTAACAAGATTGTGAACTGTTGCCTCGCATACGCCAAATAAATCAGCAATGGATTGGATTGTCTGTTGTGATGATGCATATTTTATGTATATCAAAACTTGTTTCTCGACGGGAATTTTCATGAAGCCATCCTTGACTCCCAATATCAAGATAGGTGTTAACTCTTCAGTTAATCTATTGAAAGTGTCCCTGTGAATTCTGAATCTCTGTCTGAAGTCATCTACATGATATAAAGGCAAAACTGTTTCCACATAATTTTCAACTCTTGCTTTTCTTCTCCTTTTGTTTTTTGACTGAGAGAGAATTAATGACTCCAGCCTTGATTTACCTTGATTTATGCAAAGAATGGTGACACTATTATCTTGATTCAGTTGTTTCAAGTAATAAGTCTGCTATAATAAACAATTTAGCCATTTTTTAAACAACAAACCACGCATTTACTGAAACGACTCAAGTTTTTAAAAACTTTACAAACCAGTTTCAAACCAGTTTCCAAACCGTAAAACCAAACCAGAACGGGTTTCCTTCCAATAAAAACGCCCCACGATATATCTTAATATTACATATGGTTTATCATTCTTACATTTTCATTGGATTATTTGGTCATGTGATTTTAGTGATATTTAGTGTATTTCTTTGCTTTGGAAATAAAAACGATGCATTTTTGGTATATTGACGCTATGTTTCTATTTTTAGGCAGAGCCTTATAGCGTCATAAAGCTATCTGATTTTCGCGTTTTTTTTCCGTCTAGACAGGGTAAATCGGTCAGTCAATATTGCTACCAGAGGATCTATTACAGAACATTGTTCGTGTATTGTATTTTAAATGTTATACGTATTGTCTAAAATAGGAGGTACATATTTATATCCCCAGCATAAATGCGATATAAATGTGGACTACATATCGTGTATTAATACTCGTCGACACTTAAGCATTTTTGACCTTTGACCTTTGATCAAGTGGGCGGAGCTTAATTACAGATTTCTTAACAAATGTGTAAGTGTGCGGAGAAAACAAACAAAACTGATGTGCTATGTTTCAAGTTTATGAAACACAGATCGTTCTTTATATTTAGTGCTTAGCTAAATTTAGCTCTGCCTTTAAACGCTTTAGCGCTTTGATTACCTATATTGACGCTATGTTACTAAATTTAGATCCGGATATTCGTCCGTTCTTGACATATTTTATACACATCTGTGTGACGTAATTTAGAAGTCCTAAATATTGACATAGCTTGCAACGGAGCCTTCACTTTCTAACGGTGTGGGAAAAGATGTTTAAAATGTTCAGAATTTAATAAATTACATTTGATTTTTCGGTTAGTACGTGAATTATCTGTAAATGCAGAAATTGGGTTACCGCCATGACCGCCAAGACAAAAGAATGCAGTGAAGAAGGGTATGTTTGTCAGCATTTTACAAAGACGCAATAAACTTACTGCCCAAAAATTTAGGCTAGAAATAATAACAATTCAGGTGTGGAAGATTTCCTAGGTAAATTAGTTAGTTTTTGTTTTGATATTGCAAGTAAAAAGTTATGACATCGAAAAACGTAAAAAAAAATTTGAATTACATGATGTTTAAACAGCAACTCATTTTACTCTAATTAAAAAAAACTACATATGTAATATAACAATGATGGACTTTTGACTCTGTCAATACATTATATATGGACCTGTTAGGAATATATTGACCTCGGACTTCGTCCTCGTTCAATATATGCCTAACAGGTCCATATATAATGTATTGACCTCGTTAAAAGTCCATAATTGATAAATATTTGCATTTCAACGTGTAGCCACACCGGAGCGACGCAATGTTGCCTCCAAGATCATAACAAATTAATCATGATACCTTTTGTCATAGTCAAAGAGCATTCAATTTGCAAAAAGCCGTCATTGGGTGTAAACCAAAATATATGCAGAACTCTTAAACTATGTTTTAAGTCGAAGTTGGAATATAAACGACACGGAGAAAGTAACCATATCGAAGATGGTCGAGTGAATAAACATCATTCACTAGTAAACATAAGAATTAGAGGTAATTTTAGAACTGAGCGAATCTGTGGTACTTTTTGTCTAAAAATTCAATGAAAGTTCAATAGTTCTGGTCATTGGTCAATAAGGAAATTTTTGGACAGTCAGGTTGAAAATGCAACCTAATCTTGAAAGAGGAAAGAGTGGCCTATAAAAAAAATCATTCAAAGACATCTCAGTTGATAACTAGCAAAACCATATGCAACATGACGATATTTGCTTTTGAGGAGAAATGACGAAAACTAACCTTCGGTCAGAAGCCTTTGTTACGAATCGATGGACAAATCAGCAAGCAATGAACCCGACTAGTAAAATTATTGGAAGCTCGATCTGGAATATCGAACCAATTCCAACACGTTAATATGCTCGAACGAACGGAATGTTATTGTCCATAGAAAAATGGAATGTAGTAGAAAGTTGAAGTCGGTCGCCATGCTTGTCACACAGCTTTGTACAAAATCTTTTTTTGTGTGTCGACCTCAAGATGTGTTCATAGGGCTGACGATTGTCTGTTGAAACAGGTCCACCTAGCTGTAGAAAGATATTTTCTATCAAAACGTGGAGCATTTCGATTATTTGCACAGTCGTTAATTTGTCCATTTTTACTGACTCGTGAATGACAACATTAGTCTTAACAAAATTCAGTACCAGATATTTGCACAGGTCTACTGAAAGAGGCGTTTTCCATTCTTTGTAAGCAAATTTCTGTGTAGCTCATGGTATGTTTTATTCACTGTATCATTATAATCGAGTTGTTAGAGTTGTGCGTGTCAATACAACACATACAATTTGTAAAAATCAAACGTATTTAAAAGAGGAAATGACTTGGGTGAGAAATTCCATTTATTCTTCTGAATTTTTGAGAATCAACATTTCAATATGTGGATCGTGTCTTTTTGGCACATATTCCATATTCTTTCGTTTTAAATATTATTTCAGAGTTTGGCTTTAGTGCCATGTGGAGGTCGTAGAAAGCTTCCCCGTGCTTCAGTTGTATGCTCTTATATATTTTATGTGTTGGAAAGACACAGTTTACATATTTCCAAAATTTGACAACGTTTGGCTGTTTCTTTAATAATTGATAAATTTATCTGTTTGGTCATTGTTGTAATATTTTTTTTGCATTTTTTTTTTAATCAAATTTAATATTCTACAGGTTTTCCAAGTTTTCTACTCCTAGCGTGTCTGATGAAGGTTAATCGAGAAAAGCACTTCATACGCAGTGAAATTTTGCTTTTGTACATTTATTAAAATCATTTCAATATGTGGATCGTGTCTTTTTGGCACATATTCCATATTCTTTCGTTTTTAATATTATTTCAGAGTTTGGCTTTAGTGCCGTGTGGAGGTCGTAGAAAGCTTCCCCGTGCTTCAGTTGTATGCTCTTATATATTTTCGAGTACTGGAATATGTGTTGGAAAGACACAGTTTACATATTTCCAAAATTTGACAACGTTTGGCTGTTTCTTTAATAATTGATAAATTTATCTGTTTGGTCATTGTTGTAATATTTTTTTGGCATTTTTTTTTTTTAATCAAATTTAATATTCTACAGGTTTTCCAAGTTTTCTACTCCTAGCGTGTCTGATGAAGGTTAATCCAGAAAAGCACTTCACACGCAGTGAAATTTTGCTTTTGTACATTTATTAAAATCATTTCAATATGTGGATCGTGTCTTTTTGGCACATATTCCATATTCTTTCGTTTTTGATATTATTTCAGAGTTTGGCTTTAGTGCCGTGTGGAGGTCGTAGAAAGCTTCCCCGTGCTTCAGTTGTATGCTCTTATATATTTTCGAGTACTGGAATATGTGTTGGAAAGACACAGTTTACATATTTCCAAAATTTGACAACGTTTGGCTGTTTCTTTAATAATTGATAAATTAATCTGTTTGGTCATTGTTGTAATATTTTTTTGGCATTTTTTTTTTAATCAAATTTAATATTCTACAGGTTTTCCAAGTTTTCTACTCCTAGCGTGTCTGATGAAGGTTAATCCAGAAAAGCACTTCACACGCAGTGAAATTTTGCTTTTGTACATTTATTAAAATCATTTCAATATGTGGATCGTGTCTTTTTGGCACATATTCCATATTCTTTCGTTTTTAATTTGATTGAAATGATTTCTAAAGTAACAATAATCTAAGCATTTTTAATGAAATTTATTGCCGTCAATACTGAAGTTATAAATAAGTTTAGATGTCAATTTTAGTTACCCAGCAATATGGAGTTGCTTGTATTGGTTTTTATGTATTTTTAAAAATCCAATACAAGGATGGAGTGTCATCATTTTTTTTTACAACAAAGTCCGAAGTAAGAATGGACAGGTCCTCTATAGATAGTGTTGTTGCTGTATGGCGGTACTTTTCGCTGGTACAACCGATAGTAATTCAGTTGTCAAATAGTCAACATAATGTTTTTGTTGTTGTTGTTTTTTTTACAAATATGATTTGTTTTTATCTGCAGACAAAACAACATATTTGTCATATACGGTTGACAATGTCTTGACACATCAGGGTTGTTGAAAAACAAATTTCCAAAATCACTGAATACCTCACAGAATTACCCAATTACGTATAAACTGTCTTTTCTTGTTTGTTTTTTTACACATTTTCTGGTATATGTGTCTATACTGAATCCATAGATTTATTTCATCAAAGAGAATCACGTTCTGAGTAAAATTACAGGTTCAAGGCTATGATTGTCAACGTCTTGTTCTTAAACCTCTGTATTTCAAGTTTCATTAAATATGAATCAATCCAACATTTATACTGATCTGAGATGATAATCCTGTAATAACGCATATGATGTCTTGCGTCAAATTTCTTTAGTAACAACCTGGAACAAATGACAAACTCGGTGAGTTCCAGGAACTGGAGCGGACGGGGCGTTGCAATATAAAAAGGGGAAGTTATGGGAAAGTTGAAGTCACCACGTATAGTCATAGAGCTTTTTACAAAGTCTTCCCTTGGCGAAGAAGATTTTTAAAAAATCAATTAAAATTGATGGAAAAAAAAACACCAAAATTCCATACAATAATTTTGCTACGCCTGACGCGCGTTTCGTCTATTCAAGACTCATCAGAGGCTCTCCACCGAAAATATTAATAACAGTTAAGGGCAATGACTGTAAATGGGTTGACACAACAATTTGGGCTCTGTACATATCAGAGGGTCGGTAGGACCTTTTGCGGGACAGCGGGAAAGCCCATTTATTTCAACGGGAATTCGGGAAAACCCTTAACGGGAACGGGATTTAGCCATTTTCATTTTTCGGGATGCGGGAATCACACATTTATTTTCGCGGGAATCCGGGATTTCTTGTTTTATTTGCCGGGACTTCGGGATCATACCCCCTCCTACCCCCCATATCATACCGGGAATTATTTTCCGTCCTTCAGGACAACCTTTTTCAAATGTATAGGGTAGGGGGGCTGTCTCTGTCAGTAACCTTAACCAATAGAGTAGGTCTAGTATTATAGCGAGCATAGCTCGCAAGCGGAGAGCTCTACGGTATGTGTTCCCGCGAAAAATTTGCCTAATGCTGATATTGATTTTTCATGGTCCGGAAAGGCTCTCAAATTTTTACAGGAACGGAGTGAATTTGAAAATAATAACCCATTTTGCTAGTCGCATTCCAAAAATTATCTATTTAAATAATGTAAAAAGAGAAAAATATTCTGATGACGACGAGTTGCTACATTTTTTGTAGTAACCAAATTTTAATCGATTTTTCTTACCTTTCTATTTAACGTTCAATCGCCCCTAGGATCTCGTCCCAAATTGAACGTTCTAGAAAATTAACCAAAACAAAAATAACTACGATGGTTTCAGATCTTATTTGACTGCATCGATTCGGAATCATTTTTTTATTGAACAGAATTATGCTGTGCTCGCATTTAGGCAAAGCCTATTTCATATTACATCTCATGCACTGTACACTATATACATTTGTTGGGCTTGTTTTTTTCACAGTCAATATGAACACTTTAAAGCTGATTCATTTACGAAGCGTTGACATAGTTCACAGAATCTATGCGATATATTAGGAGGTACAGTCCACTACAACTTTTGTTTGTTGTTCGACTCACAACAAAACAAATATTCCACATGACGCTTTATTGAATAGACACTCTATTTCTTTCATGTACGGTGAACGGGATTGACTGCATACAGCTGCATCATAAAGAAGTGATTTACAATGTTTTTTTTCCTTCAAATTCTATTTATTCTCTCAT
The DNA here is from genome assembly GCA_963971305.1 of Arcuatula senhousia. Lineage (NCBI taxonomy): Eukaryota > Metazoa > Mollusca > Bivalvia > Mytilida > Mytilidae > Arcuatula > Arcuatula senhousia. The sequence goes on from OZ020306.1 coordinate 8,716,624, forward strand.
AATGTCATTGGTTTCAACAGCTAAATATAGTGCTAATACTATTTCTTTGAAAAAGTCAGGGGAAACCTTTTCCCGCCAAAATTTTACGTCAGTTATATTGAAAACGAGGTCACGAACCTATCACATTTTTTTGCTATTTTTTTTTTATCTTTACCTATTATCTTTTCATTTAAAACATCAAATATGAAACCTATTTATTTTTAATAATAGCGAACATCCTTAACAATTGTGCAACGCTAAGTTTTTCCCTAGCACTTGCACTGAGAAAATTAAAACAAAACTAAATTTAGCTTAATAATCTCAGACTTGTGGTTTTCAAGATAAAGCTCAAAAACTGCAAAAATGTCAAATTTAACGATTAAGGGGAAAATACTCCTCTAAGGATTCGTTCCATAACTTCGACTGACACTCAACGAAGAGTTTTACAGAGCTTTTGGTGCTGAAAGGGTAGATTGCTTCAGATTTTCTATTAACTCTTATACCTTTCGAGCTATAAGCCAAAAACTATGGTCTGACCCTCTCCCCTGATCTATTTTAGTAACGTCTGCTATGTTTGTTGGTCAGAGTGCATAAATTCCACAAAAACTTGGTATCGGACACTCTATAGACGAGTCTTCAACGTTTGAAAGCAGTCCCTTCAGTGGTTTCAGAGAAGACAATATTTGAAGAAAAGTTAACGGACGACGGACGCCTAGTGATGATAATAGCTCACTTGACCCTTTGGGTCAGGTAGGCTAAATAACAAATCAACATATACAGAATATATATAGTGATGCATAATAAGAGTCCATTGAGATGCTGCTTGTTCGCTGAACTTGACACACCTACACCAAATAGTACAAACATGCTTTCAATGAGAAAGATTGGGATTTCTTCTATTTTCTTTTTGTTCATTTTACTTTACTCATGAACGAACGACAAAATATATATGTCTGAACATAATTGAGACCCAATACTTAAAAGTATGTACAAATGGTTTGTACTTCCTCAGTACTTCAAGGGAACCTTATATATACTGAGTAAAATTATATCTTAGGGTCTCTAGTTATATGACCCGACCACGTATGTATACCCTTGTTCGTCCGCAACACTTTGGTTAAAGAAGCAGAGGTACCAATGGGGTATCCGAATGTCAAAAGTACGAAAGGGCAGAGACTAAACCAGTAAACACAAACAAGAACGGGACAAAAACAGACAACACGTAAAACATGGAAACACAAAACAAGTTCTTAATTAAGTTCTTAATTGGCTTAGGTCAACAACTCGGATAATAAGTGTTGTGGGTCAAGGATATTTTACCACTAAATGTGTCTTAGGAAAGAAGTAAAGGTGTACCAAAGGGGTAATCAACATCATAAAACCGAAAAGACAAAGACAAAATCGGTACACAAAAAATAATCATATATATATAACAAAACAAACCATACAACAACAAACACACACACTCATAACAACAAAACCGCATTCAGCAACGTGAACTCAAGTCAAAACGAGAGTGAACTGAGGTGCTCCGGAAGAGTAAGCAGTTCTTGCTTGCTATAGCACACATGTCACGTTGCCAAATATCGATTTAGTGGTGGTCAAATCTAGAAAGAACTAATAAGATGCAATCTCTGCCAAGTATGGTTCCACACACGCTGCGTTGGAGACGATTGCAATAGTGAGACCGGGTTTTGGGTATGCTCGGACTGTAGACAGATCTCATCACGTTTGAAGAATATCGAGACAGTTCTTTCTAACTTTATAATTAAGTACGAACAAGTTGAGTCTAAACTCTCAGAAAAAACAGCCGAGTTGGTTCATCTTAAAGAAGAAAACGGTAGACTGCGTGACCGACTTCTAACATGTACCGTGTCGCCATCAGGTCATTCAGAAAGTGTCACCGACAGCCTTGAGCAACCACCACTCAATATTAATTCAAAAGAAAAAGAACGAAAAGGTACATTGTTAGCCGGAAGTTCTATAATCACTCCACCGACGTACAACTGTGATGTTAGTCCGATCTGCGTCAGAGGCGGAAAAATTTGTGATATAACCGCAAAACTTCTGGACATTCCTGAGAATGATTCTTTTGAGAATATAATCCTCCAAGTGGGCAGCAATGACTGTACAAGTGATCGTTTCGACACCGAAACCTTTACAGAAGACTACAACCTTCTTGTGTCTACGGCGAAGTCAAAGTGCGACAATGTGGTTGTATCATCTATTTGTCCTCGTTTAGATGACAGGCATGGAAACATTACTAAAGGTAACAGTGTTCTTAGTCAAATTGCCAATGATGAGAATTGTTTATTTTTAGACAATGAAGATAGTTTCCGGCTGAAAAGTGGTGCTGTGAACTTTGAACTTTATAATAAAGACGGGATACACTTGAATGGTAAAGGGACAGTCAAATTAGCTGAAAACTTAGGTATAAAATGTACTATTAAATTTCAGCAAAATGTAACTGGTGTAAATGGTCATGAAGGTACCAGACCGTCAAACAGACATTTCGGACGGGGAAATAGACAGAAAAATCGGGAATCGCGGGCCAAAAGAAATGACCGTCATGACCATTCCCACCAGAGGGTAAGAGGGAATGCGAAGAATGAGAGGAAGGTACGATCTGGTGGCAAGAAAGGGTATTACAATAGAGGCGATAGTGATAGTAAGGGGGTGCATGGATATACTGAGAGGAGGAACGAAAGTAGTTATGATACTATTAGAAGATTGGATAGAAGTGTTAGAGCTGATGATAGCGATGAGAAAGTTGGTTGTTGGTTCTGTGGTGAACATAATCATGTAACTCGTAATTGTCGCCACGGCGATTATTTAATGTGTCATAGATGTAAAGAACTTGGCCACAAAGAACGCTATTGTAATTTTTAGGTAGTTGGCTAAGATGATTGTGCCGATTTAGGCAACAGTTCTGTCCCACCTTTCCCAAGTGACTCGTCACCTAGCAAACAATATACGCGTCGCCACCGAAGGGGTGGCATAAAAAAGAATAAGCATAAAACCGCCACCGAAGGGGTGGCATAAAAAAGAATAAGCATAAAAATGGTCTTATTAATGTTAACTTTTTAAATGTAAGAGGTATGCGTAGTAAGATACATGAATTAAACAAGCATCTCGAGGACAATTCTCCTGAAATTTTCTGTATAGCAGAAACATTCCTCAAGACTAATGATAAACCTAACCATCTACATAAGTCCTATAATTGGGTTGGAAAATGTAGAAAGCTTAATAAAGGCAAAGGCGGCATTGGTATTTGTATTAAATCAGATTTCCCAATAATTGATGAAAACCTAAACGGGAGTAAGGAGGATAAATTTGAGCGTCTCTGGGTCTTAGGTCGAATAAATGGGGTAAAGACTGCGATAGGCGTAGCTTACTTCCCTAATGATGGTACTGATAAGAATATGACTGATAGTCTGTTCTATGAGTTATTAGAGAATTGTGCCTCTTTTTCCTCCCAAGGATATGAAATATGCCTTTCGGGTGATTTTAATGGCCGTTGTCTTAAACAGTGCGACATTTCTCGTAAGACTATTATCTTTGATAATAACCATAGTTATAACGGTCACCGATTAAAGCAATTTACCGAAGCTGCCGATTTGACTATCGCTAACGCTGTAGATTCATGTGAAGGTTTTCATACGAGAATTTTAAACAACCAACGATCGGCAATTGATTACATTTTATTATCAAACAAACTTGCTGAAATTATCAGGCAAGTGTATATCGACGAAGAAGGCCAATACGACTTGCATAGCGATCATGTTATCCTAAGCGTCTCCTTGACTCAATCCAAATTGAAAAAGCGAACAAAAGTTCGGGTTGAGAATGATATTTCCTTCTGGAAAATCAATGATAGCACAAACTGGGACTCTTTCCAACAGTTGCTGGTCTCAGCTTTTCCTGACTCTTGGATCCAATCTTCTAATGATATAAATGAAGTTTGGAACATCTGGAAAGGAAAAGTAAACAAGGCCGCAGAACAAACGATACCAAAAGCGTCAAGGGTTAAAAATTATCGTAACTTCTGGGACAAAGATCTGGCTAATATGTTGAAAGCGCGTCAAGACGCAAATAAGTTGCAACGCAGACATAACAAAAAACACCCATCTGACAGCGAATTGGGTAAATCTATATCCTCCTTGTACCGTAAGCGTAAGGAAACTCTACATAACGCTATCAAACAAAAAGAAATACAGGGTAAGATAAAGTTTTTCGAGAAAAATAAAGGTTCCCAGAAAAATAGCAAGGCCTTCTGGAATCTCCTTAAAGGCCCTAGGGAAAAGCGAACTGTTAGTCAAATTATTGACCCTATGCGTAACAATAACCTGGTCGAAGATGAAGATGAGTTAAGTGAATGTCTTATCAAACACTTCGACTCTATTGGTAAAGACACAACAATCACTACCGAATATAGAGAAAAAGTCTGTAATTTTATAAGCGAAAAACAGCATGCGCATTTTCCCGATGAAAATACTATGTCATTGCTGTTCACTAAAGAGTCCATTCTAAATTCCATCAAGAAACTTAAATCTGGGAAGGCGCCTGGTATAGACGGTATACCAAACGAGTTTTTGGAATATGGGGGCGAGGCCATTACACGAACTTTGGTAGATATGTTTACTCTAATGACGGACCTAGAGGTAATTCCCGACGAATGGCATAAAGGTTTTATAAAACCCCTTCATAAATTGGGCTCGGTGTACAACCTAAATAATTATAGAGGAATAACGTTATCCTCGAATGTCTATAAGCTCTTTTCAAGAACGATTGAAAGTAAAATCGTTGAACACCTCGAGAATTCAAATATGTTAGGTGAATCCCAAGGGGCTTTCAGGAAAGATCGCAGAATCGAGGACCACATATTTACTTTACAGGGTATTTGCTCCCTTGCCAAATCATCTAAGAAACCCCTTTATATTGCATTCTTAGACCTGTCTAAAGCATTCGACAGAGTCTGGCGTGAAGGACTTTTATTTAAACTGTGGGAAAGTGGAATCCAGGGTAAAACCTGGCGTTTGATAAAAGAGATCTATAGAAATGTTCAAAATAAGGTTCTATTTGGCGATATTGAGTCTGATTTTTTCGAGCAAGAATATGGGGTCAAGCAGGGTTGCATTTTATCCCCTACGCTTTTTTCTGTTCTTATGAATGATCTTGTTCAGATGTTGAACGAGAGCAATATCGGCGTAAACTTAGCATCTCAAGTGATTAATTGTCTTCTGTTTGCTGATGACGTGGTTCTATTTTCTAAATCACCTAAAGAGTTGCAAACACTATTACAAATCTCCCACGAGTTTTCTAAAAAATGGAACTTAAAATTCAATGCAAGCAAATCTAAGGTGATGGCAATCGGTAAAAGAATAAACCCGAACGCAAACTGGAAACTGGGTGATGAGTCTCTTGAAGAAGTAACTGAGTATAAATATCTTGGTTACTATTTCAATAATTCCCTACGTTCAAATTATCATGTTAACAAATACCTCCAGGAAAAGGGTGAAAACCAGATAAATTATATGATTCGTGTCCTTGAAGAGCATGGTGATTTTAACCGTTTTAATTTTGGCGATGCCTTATGGAATTCTGTCGTGATGCCCTCGCTTACGCACGCATCTGCAGTTTGGATGCCTTTGTCTAACTCGAGTAAAGATATATTAGAACGACTACAGTATAAAGCTGCTAAAGTTATCATACGAACCAAACTAAATGTACCCAAGGTAGCTATCTTACTTGAGTTGGGATGGGAACCTATAACAGCTTTTATAGATCGACAAAGGGTCACCTACTTTAAGCGCTTTTTAGAACTTCCAGATCACCGATTATGTAAAATGGTATTTAATGAAATGAATGAATCGAATGAATCTTTTTGGGGATATGACAGTAAGATCTTGCAAACTATTTCCAATGACGTCGCGCACGATATTGGTACCACTTTCCGTAACGTCGTCAAATTGACGTTGTACAAACAAATGATCATTGTGCTCATATAAATCCGTTTTGCTTCTTCCGATATTACATGATATTAAAGGTGTGACTTTTTTCCATTCAAAACGTTTTAGAATATTTTTTAGAATTCAGTTTTATTTTATATTTTGCTTCTCGTGTCAAGTTTGTCTATTTCTTGTTTTATTATATAATACTAGTAATAACGTATTTATTTTTATAAGTTTTCCTTGCTTATACTTTGCATATATTTAACTTTTATAAACACACACCAGTATGTCCACATCAAAGGGGAATGAGCCTTCCCTAAAATAAAGATAAAAGGATGAAAAAAATAAAAAACCAAACGCAGACAGTTTGTTTAACGTGTATTATTACGTCGTTATGAATATTGAAAAACGTCAAAAATGAGCAAGCGTGACATTCAAGTGCGAAATTGTAAAAATCCGATGGTTTTGATAATTTTTATCATGAAATTCCGAAGCTAGTTCTACAACAAGTTGACCAAATGCACATTTTTAAAATGATTTCAAAGTTTTAATCCAGAACTGTAAAACAAGAGATACATTGTCTCAAATACTGAAGCAAACGTAAAAATAGTAGTATTTTGTCTTGCTTTTCGGACGTGTGACATTTGTGTGAGAAATCGAAAAAATGTAAGTGCGTTTAAATATGAAGAAGTATATTTTCAAATTTTAGGATACATCTTCTTGAATAAATGCACATTCGAAAAATATAAGCAAAAATTTGTTTTAATTGTTCGTCTTTTTATTGGAGTTATGGGATTTTGGACAAAAAAGATTTCCGACGCCAAAAACGGCCATTTTTACGTCGTGTGACATTTGACTTGCTTGTACTAAAACTAAGATCTTTACAAGAAGGAACCCTTAAGATGATTTCAAATTTCTTATCTGCAAAGGAATACGCTTGCAGAAAAACATATCTTAAATGCGAAAATAATAACATTCGACTTCACCTGATAAATCTATATAGTTCATGGACTAAAAAACATGAAAACGTTGTTTTTCGTTTTTGTGACATTTTCGTATTACTTTGTTTTCCGCGCCTGTTCAAGAAAATTCACACATGAAAAGTCCAAAAATAGTCTAAGTATCGAGAAAAATGTCTAAACGTTTTGTACATTTGAGATCAGAACTATTGTCGTTGGTTTAATATGTTATTTAAGTGAAATCGCTTGTCGAAAAATAATTTTGTGGGTCAATTTTCGCAGCCTCTACATACTTTTTTCAAGAGGAAAATGGCGATCAAAACAAAATTGCGCTGTATTTTGATTATTCTCAGCCAAAAATATTTTTAGTTGGTCGACAGGTCTCTGTTTGTAAAATATGACATAAATAACTCAATTTTTAAAAAAGTTACACCAGAAATACAAAAATGTTTTGGTTGATTATGTTACACGTCTACAGCACGAAAATGACGTATGTTCAATCTTCCCAAAGCGCCCCTGTTTTTCTGCGTAAAATGATATTAAAAAGATTTTTCAAAAAAAAAATTCTACAGAATCTACACTTTAATTTGATATCAGCTTCTTATTTGTTATGTTTCCGGCAATTTTTAAAAAGTAATTTTCTTTAAACTTGGTTGACGCTTTTGACGATGGTATGAACATTGTGCGCGACGTCAATGTAAATAACACCAATGTCCCTATTGAAAGCCTAAATAAGAGGCACCTTACTGGTCTCATTGGATCTTATACCAGGGAAAAACTCTTTGAAGAAGTACAATCTAACAGTAGTCTAGATAACTATAGACAGTTCCATATTATAAAAGGAAGACAAGCGTATTTAAATGAAGGGAATTTCCGCGAATCTCGCCTTAAACTTCTTGCGCGAACGAAAACGCTGCCTATAAATGAATATCTCCATAGGATGAATATGTCACAGCATAATACTTGCGATTTATGTACTGAAAACGTAAGCGAGGACCTCTCACATGTTTTATTTGATTGTCCAATCTATGACTATATTCGTAATGAATACTCAGAACTTTTAGAATCCAATATTGACTTCCCATTTCATACTGGAGAAAACTCAACTGTCTATTTCACAGAACTGTTGCCTAATACAAAGTTACAATTTTTAATTGGTGATATTGGATATGTTTTTAGCAATGATGTAGGACAATTTTATGATTGTTTAGGTAGAATGTTTTAATTTAAGGTCCACGCTTTTACAGGAAAACTGAATAGACTTTTAATTGAAAGACATTTTATCTTTGTCAATATCATATTTTAAAATTTCAATATTGTTTTTGTTGTTGTTTTATAGGCTGAAAGAATGCATTTTATGTTTATAGTGGATATTTATACCCTGGAAGTAGGCGCCCCCGCTGTAAAGGGGTAGATCTAAATAAAATATATATATATATATATATAAATCCGTGAAGGATGACATTACCAAACTCTATGTCATCTGAGAGAAAGAAATCCCGTATTTAATTGTATACAAGTACATGATGTCTTCCATAACATTGTTTAAGTGATAACAACAACATGGGAGCAACGTACCCCTGTGTTAACAGTTTGCTTGTCAGTCGTGTAGCTCTATCGAGGAAGTCGTTATAATCCCCACATGCTCTGAAATAACGAATCAATTTTGATACGTGAACTCCATATGCTGGGGCGGACCGAATGTTGCTACACAGAAAGGGGAAGTTGACTATTGGAAAGTTGAAGTCATTACGTTTGTCATAGAGCTTAGTACAAAGTCTTCCTAGTGTGTCAATTTCGAGAAATAGATCCAAATATGAAGCGGACCCCCTAGAATCTATAGTGTCCTTTATCTCAAGTTCCCTCGGATACACGGGATGTAAATAGTCACCAAATCGAGGATTGTTTAGTGAAAGGACATCATGAATATAATGAGATGCGAGATTGAAATATAAAGCAAGTCTGCGGTCATTTTTGTCTAGAAGTGATTGTCAGAAGTCCGCTTCATATGAATGAAGAAACAAATAGGAAGTTTTATACCAACCACTAGAAATAAGGTCACCGCAACTTACATGTACATGTATATCCTACGAATGAACGACTTTGGTTTAAGCTCTTGGTTAAGGTACAGATGATCTCATATACCGGTATTTCTCCACTAGACGCGTCTTAGGTAGCCCATGACCATCCACTAGAAATTGAGCACCCGTTTAGTTTTCTTTTGTGCGTTGGGTCCAAAAAATTAGTTTAACCCCACCACATTTTATATGTGCCTGTCCTAAGCCAGGAATCTTTGACAAAGCTTTTGTTTGTACTTGATGTTGTCTGTTCCATGTTTGAGAAGGGGAACGGATTGACTACATATATGCAGCTGCATGTTGTCCTTGGATGTCTATCTGTGACTATTTCAGGACAGGATTTGAATCATATGCATTTTATTTTGACCATAAACGCTTATAGATAATAAACTGATTTTTCGGTATGTGAGTTTATCATGATGAGTTACAGATTAAGTTTGAGTTTTGTGCTGGTCCACAAATTTTAATGGGAGTTGTGGCCTTTTGAAGTTTGAAAATCCATTGCAATTTTATTTTGTACACCTTTTTATTGTTCCTTGTAGATGATAAACTGGTCACGTTTAGGTATTGTTTGACAAATTGTTACCAGTGACTGAAATATGAGGCCGGTAGGGGACTATGTATTGTTTGTGGGTATAACCCCCCCCCCCTTTTAGTACTCGATACTTTGGGGTTTTTAAGGCAGTACTCGGTACTCGGAGGCTAGAGTACCGTACTCGAAAGACATAATTAATAGTACTTGGTACTCAGATTTTGTATTATTCGGTACTCCGAGCAAAATTAAAGCAGTACTCGGTACTTGATGCTAAAATTTGAGAGTACTCAGTACTTAAAGGGGGAGGGGGTTATACCCCCATGTATTGTTTTGCAATTCTCTCAGAATGCTTGTTTTCTATTGGAATAATTTTCTTGGTTTAGGTCAATGAAGCCAATACATTTTGGAGCCAAATGATATTTCAAGAACGGGAGGGCCATCTGTGCCTCATAGACACATTTACTAGTTTTTGAGATATGGAGGCAGCAAAAAACGCCTAAAGCCCTTTGAGTATTATATTAAGTTTATCACTCCTGCTACATGGTGTGAAATGATGAGGATAAATTTCTAAGGATTCTGTATATATTGTTTCATTCGCAAAAACATTTGCTCTTGGGATATAAGGAGAAATATTCGGTCTTGTATTGTATTGTATTGTTGCTTAGTTGAAGTCTTCAGCTTCTTGATCTGCTTAGCGGCCCATTTTTGTTTCTATTTCTCATCTTGTTTGCTATGAGACCAACCTTGGTGTCATGGATTTTGTTAATCTTAGTTTTAAGTATTTGATTAGTAAAGCATGACATAGAAGTTTAATATGTGTGAGTACAATGATGGAACAAAGTGAAGGCTTACATGATGTCTACACCACGACTTCTATGGGTAGCTCTCAATAAGATATCCCCCCTTCATATTGAACTCTTCTTGCAAAAAAATGTATCCCCAATTATCTCTCCTATCTGAAAGCTGTGTTATTTCCATCTTGTATTTCCTTCATGTTAAGTTTCACAGAATTCTGTAAAGGGGTTTAAGAGGTGTTGCACAGACACAGTGATTCCTACATGTATATACCCCATACTTTTATTGTAGGAAGTATAATAATGAGATCATTACTCATTTTTAAGGTTTATAATACAAACGTATACCCTTGCATACATATTATCATCAATGCTTAAAAGAATTTAAGAATCTTCACAGAGCCATTCAGTCTTCTTTCCAGTTTACAACAGGCAGAAAGTTTAAATGAGCTGAACAATAATAAAAACATTTTATTATAAATTTATAAATTTTGGCTAAAAAAAAAAACTTGAAAAATCAACAACTGAACATGATTAAATAAACAAAAAAAAAGCAAAAGTTTAAACATTATGTTGTATAACAACTTCATAAAATTATTAATAGAATACAGTCATGAAAATCTTCACAGTATTTATTCATAAACCTTGAGACTTGACAAAAGTTTTTTTTCTAATTATAGAAATTAAACCGAACAACTTGTTAAAAAATCTAAATATAAAGTAAAACACCAATTTTTATCATCTAGAGTCTGAATCACCATTGCTGTATTTTACTCTAGAAAAGTAGAAATCAAACAAAAATGATATAAAACTATCAAACGTCACTCGGAACTTAGTTGGTAGATAGTAAAAATTAATAAACTGAGCTGGGGGCCATATTGCTATTTCTGCTATCAACAGTCTAAGACTTTTCACTTCAAATTCCTTTTGAATTTCTTTCCTAGTCTTATTTTCCATGTATGATGTTATACCTAAATATAAAGCTATAAGAACAGGGGAGCACACTAGTTGATCAACAAAAAGCTTCTTTGCTATGATTCTAAATGTTTTTCCTGGTAACCATCGATCAAGAAAGAGGTACCAGTAATGACAGAAGACCCCTGTGACAGACCCAGCCAGGGCCACATCTCTAGTCCTCTTCACTTGGAAAGTCTTCAAGTCGTTTTGCCTGATCTGTAACTTTTGGTTAATTAAGTCTGTAGATGTTGCTGTGACAATAGAGAGAGTTGTGTTTGTGTACAGTAAGAACTGACTAGAAAAGAGAACATTCCCTTTGAGTTTTAAAGTCTTGATGACAACAGGGACAGTTTTCTGGATGGATCTTCGTATCATGAAAGCACTTTATTATCTCATCAATGGACCCAACATCATAATAACCAATGCCAGGTTCTCAGGAACCAGGTCCAACCTAAAATAAATATTAAGCTGTATTAGAAAAGATATAAGTACAAATGTATTTAACTATGACATGTAAGTGAAGTAGAAGATGAGCAACATTTTCTATTTACATGTCCTAAATTACGCACGTCAGGCGTAGCAAAATTTATTGTCTGGAACTTTGTTGTCATTTGTATTTCGAACACACGTGAAGGTTAGCACTGCTGGTGGAGTTTAAATTCCCCGAGGTTAGCCCGCTCCGGCACCAACACTTTTGAGTTGGAGAATACATCAAAGCTTTAAATTATCCGTCTAAATTTCAAAGTTTTCTAAACCCTAAGGTTCTTCCTACCCCAGACATAGGTTGAATATCTTAGTAATAATTTGGTTCCCCAGTTTGGTATTTTTGGTTATACTGTTCTATGCTCTTCATATTCATACAGTGTTTGGCATTTTCAATATTTTTGGTAGAGCGCCTCTGATGAGTCTTGAATAGACGAAACGCGCGTCAGGCGTAGCAAAATTTATTGTCTGGAACTTTGTTGTCATTTGTATTTAGACGCTGTCAGACAGAACAGATTAAATCAGATACAAAACAAGTTTCAAATCTAAAACATAAAATCACTTGATACGGGTGCCAAATTCTTATTGCTTTTTTCTGCAGATGACGAATTTGTAATTGATAAACTATATTTAATTAATACTTTAAGACAAGAAATTCTAACTGGCAGTACAAATAGCAATTCTTGATACTTTATCATATTTGAAGAATGTTCAATAGTATGAATTCTAAAAAATATATAAATAAATAATGAAAAAACCTTAGTGAGCACACTCACATACCCCACCCGTCCACATTATGGCCAGAGATGATCTATTTACCCTGAAAAATTAGTGAAAAAATCTAAGTCGTCTCCTTTAGCAGGAAGTAGTTGATCAACAGATTTAAAAACATATCCCACAATATGGGACCCCTACCTGAAGCTATACATACCAAATATCAAAAGCCTACAATTAATAGATGCTGAGAAATCTGTGACGAAATTTTTCTACCTGAAAAATTAGTAAAAAAGTCCAAGTCAGCTCGTTAAACAGGAAGTAGATGATTGACAGACCTGAAAACGTATCCCACTATATGGGACCCCCACCTAACGCTACATACCAAATATCAAAAGCCTACAATTAATGATAGAACCTAAGTGAGCACGCTCACATACCCCACACATCAACATTATGGACAGAGATTATCTATTTCCAGTTAGGAATATAAAAGTCAGAGTCTTTCCAAGTGACAGACCTAAAAATGTATCCCACCATATGGGACTCCTAAAGCTACATACAAAATATCAAAATACTATGATTAATAGTTGCTGAGAAATCTGTGACAAAATTTTCAACCCTGAAAATGTTGTGAAAAAAATCTAAGTCAGTTCGTTAAACAAGAAGTAGATGATAGACAGACCTGAAAACAAATCCCACCATATGGGACCCCTACCTGAAGCTACATACCATACAATTAATAATAGCTGAGATATCTGTTACAAAAATTTTAATCACGGACAGACTGACGGACGGACCAGTCAAAAACATTATACCCTTTGCAACTTTGTTGCGTGGACTGGGGTATAATAATAGCTGAGATATCTGTTATGAAAAATTTTGATCACGGACAGACTGACAGACGGACCAGTCAAAAACATTATACCCTTCGCAACTTCGTTGGGTGGCAGGGTTTTCCTTATATTTTGAAGTAGAAGGCTAAAATTGTGAAGTAAAAGGTTGATTTTAATAACATTTCCTTTGTTTTTGGCAAAAGTAGCAGGTCACAGAGTTAAAGTAGAAGGCTTTTAAGCCTTCTACCGCCTTCAAAGGAAACCACTGGGTGGGGTATAATAACAATTATTAATTTTCCAAGTCCTGTATCCTGTGCTTGTTAGCTAGATCTACATACATTTTTGTAAATACAAACATAATTTTGTCTGTTTGAGTGACTTTGAGTTCATATTTTCATGTACATAATATCGTTGTTTATCAACTTATTTTTCCAATCATTTCAATCAATGTAATCAATGTATAAAATTAATGTTAATTTTTCTGCCTTAACGGGCGTCTTTGATTGACAATAAAATATTTTGTTTGTCTTGTTTGTTTGTTTGAAAGGTCGTTTTTGGATATGTTGTAAATTATTGAATGTATGGTAACAAACTAACATTTATTAATAATCCTGTTTGCAAAAAACATGAACATTACAGGTTACTTCATTAATTAAGCTGTAATTCATGAAGTAATAGTGCATGTATGATGTACAGTAGTTACAAGGTACAAAACAGCCAATGTCAAATAATATGTAAATTTGTATGGTAAGGCCAAATAAAATTCCCCGCCTTGATTTTTTTATATTCAAAAATTTGAAAATTCTGGATTTTCTACATCTGTGTTTCCAGATTTGGGTAAAATTAGGCATTGGCATGATTTGTATCAAGTTTCCTGTTCGAGAAAACTTTCAAAACAAAGATAGTTTTTTTTTTATTTCCCACATAATTCAGGGTGCAAACGAAAGAAACAAGACACTCCCAGGAGGCTGAATCACTTATCTGACTTTAATTACTCAATTTACTGATGGAATTAAAATATATTTGGGCAACTGAGTCGAAACACTTCATTTATATAGCTGAACATTAAAGCAAACAAAAGCTTTTCTTTTATGTTTATATAATCTGCAAGACGAAAAACCCAAAACTTGACAATTAGGGGCCATAACTATGATAACTTTTAGGAGCCATCTGCCAGCTTCAGCCTTATGGATATTTTGAAGAGCTTAATAAACTTGGGGGTTTCAGAAGGCAACAGCTTTTCTTTATCTGCTATGGTTTTCATTTTATAGGCAAGAAACAGAAATCACCTTTAAAGGGCATTAACCCCTATTAACTCCCACCAAATGGACACTTTTGTAGAGCTCAATGAGCTGAAGGTTTCAGCAAGCAACAGCTTGTCTCTATAAGCAACAGTTATTGTTCTATAGGCCAAAAACATAGAAAAATGCTATTTTATACACTGTAAAGGGTCATTACCCCTATATGGATTCATCTGACAACTTCTGACTCAATTGACACTTTGATAGATCTAGAGCTTTTCATGCTGAACAAGATGTTGCTTCAAATTGTCTTTATCTATTATACTTTTTGATTTATAAGCCAAAAACCAGAGTCTAACCCCCCTTTTCTATTTTTAGCTGCAGCAGCCATGTTTTTTGGTTGACAGTCACCAATTTTGCACTTTTGGTCTCTAGGACATCCTAGAGAGATGATGTGTACAAAGTTTCAAAGCAATCCCTTCATACATGTAAGTTTCTAAGGAGAAGATTTTAGAAGAAATGTTAACTACAGGTACAACGACAGAAGCCAAGTGATGGCAATTGCTCACATGACCCTTCGGGTTAAGTGAGCTAAAAATTGAATGGTTCACAGTTGATGATACCAAAACAGTGCTGGAGGTTTACCAAATGTTTACAATGACTTTGTTAGTGGTGTATTAATAGACTGAAACCTCCCATTACCAGACTTGCAAAAAGCAAGGATAACAGTTGAAAATAAAAAATAAAAACCTTTCGACCGCCCCACTTATTTCCTATTTCAGATGAAAATCCACTTGTCCCAGGGAGGGGAGGGGGTACTCCATAAATCATCCTACAAACACTGACATACATTGTAGGCTAGAACTATTTTTTTTAAATAAAATTTTCAAATTTGATATTTTTTTTTTTTTGGGGGGGGGAGTTTTTTTTTTACAAGACATTTATATGAGGTGTAAAAACTTGAGTAACTTGTTTTGTTATCTAAATACATGTACATGAAATATGGGTGGTATATTGAAATATCAGATAATGCCATTATGGATTGAATATGCAAATGACATGAATGATATCTTTTATTATCTGTTATTACATGTCATGCATGTAGACCATACTCATTTTGGCTCATTGATAAATGCAATATGCATTGATTTACATGATTTACAACATGCACTACTTATATTAATACATATACCTGTAAATAAACAGTCAGAGATCTAACTCTATAGAGTTATTTTTGAAAATAACTAGCACATGTTATTAAAGGAAACTCTGTGGGTATGACACGAGTTGTCTGCTCCTAGCATATCTTAATTTGATAACACATGCCTGTTATTTTAATTCTGTAATAACTTACATGTGTTATTTCAAGTACTTTTTCAATCAAAAATATGATTTTTCAATGTTTTGACTTATATTATCTAATTATGGTACAAATTGGATGAAGGATAAGAAAAAGACCCACATTTTCCTGCATAGCTTATCTGTTTTGTTTCATTAAGTAATGAATGGCGGGCATTTTTCTGACCAAAAATGTCTTTTTTTCACCAAGTTCAAGTTCATTTTTCATCCCATGCGCACAGGATTTGGTTCCTGTGCACACTAGAATTAGATAGATACACCTTTATAGAATGTAGATCAGTTAAAATACTGTCTGAGCAAGCATGGGAAATCTCTGCGCAAAGCCTCTGAAGTAGAGATGGTGTTAGTCTGTAATAACAGCATATTGTTATTACAGAACAACATCTAGATGTCATAACACACACTTGTTATGCCTTATTATATGGATGTTAGCAATGCAAATTATACATACTTCATTAAATAAATAATGTAACTGATATAAGAAATTTTAAGACATGTATGAAACAAAATCTCAACTATTTGTGTTACACAAAACAAAAATAACAACCAAATGTTAAAAAACTTTTATTGTGATTTCTTCTGTAATAACATATGATAGTTATTTTCAAAAATAACTCTATAGAGTTAGATCCTTGACTGATAAAGGTCTATGGTTTAAATCAAGAGCATTTTTTATTAAAGTATATTTTGGGGGCGAAATTGACAGCCAGGTAATTTTTGGGGTATGATGTGAAAACTTGGTATTTTTGAGGGTGTTTGAAATATTTCTCTACCCAGCCTGTGTACAGGTTATATTTGAAAGTAACCCCTCCCCCCATTTCAGGCTACTAATTAAGTTTACTGAACCTTAACTGAATAACATGGTAAAAAAATGAGGTGGGACAACATCATGAAGGGGTTCAGATTGAGAATTTAGACTGTAGGCCATCAATGAAAATATGACGCTAATAAATGGGAGCAAGAACAAGGGAGCTAGATTTAAACTAAGTGTAACTGGAGACCATGACTTACTTCACAAAATCGACATGTCCTGACCGGGAGTCGAATCCGGGAGGGACCTCAAGGTTCGTAGTCAGACACTCTACCTCTGAGCTAAAGAAGTATTTCCCTAGCTCAACAGTATATGCTGGCTATTAAACCTTCTAATAAATTAATGTACGAAGGGGAGCAACCCTGTTACACTTCCCCCTCCTCAAGAGTTATCATACCTCAATGTATGACTCTTAACGCAACACAACCCTGGCTAGGAATCCTTCTAACCACCATGGGTATTTTAGTTGGGCGCCAATGTAACTGGAGAGCATGAACATGATGAATTACTTCACAAAATCTACATGTCCTGACGAGGACTCGAAACCCCGGACCTCAAGTTTCGTAGTCAGATGCTATATACCACCCTTCCCTAGCGCAACAGTAAATGCTGGCTATAAAACCTACTTAATACGCTCCCGAAGGAAGCGATAATGGTAGAAATGTCAATATTCTAGTTGTACTATGGGCTCAATTTTCCTTCAACGTCCGGTAAATCACGCGCAGTTTCCCGGACTTCCTGCGTCTTTTTAACGCTTTTTTCTTTGAAAATTCCTGACGTAATTAAGCGCACACAGGACCCACAAGAAAAGCTACTTTGTTTTTATTTTCGAATAAGATTTTGTTTCAATTATTTAATTAATTTAATTGCCTAATAAACATTTGAAAACTCATTTTAGCTTGTAAAATATTTAAATATACGTTCAAACTTCGGGAGCGTCACAGGTTTTACCTGCATCATATGGGACGCAGTCCCACATATGTAGAAACTTCCAAAAGTTAATGGTTTGGTTTTTCTTCCAAACCGGATGTACCGAGTGCGCGCAAGCGCACTAGGCACGAATTTCTATGGGGCCAGAAATTCGATGCTTTTTTTTAAATCAATTTTAAATCTGACAGATCTAATAACCACAGTTTAATTTCTTTTTAAAATATACAGGAGACTACGGATGGAAAGTCAAAACTAAACTCTCTAAATATATTTTTCAAGGAAACTCTCGTTGTCAAAGAGATGAAATGATCACGCCAAGTTCTCGCGAGAATGGTCATTGTAAACAGGTGCGTTAGGAACAATCGTGATTAGTGATTGTTTACTAATAATTCACCAAATTTATGGCGATGTTTAAGCGGGTGTTTTAAACAATAACAATAAAAGCAACACTGAATAGAAATAAAGATGGTCTTACCTTAGGCTTAGCTGATCATGGAGATTTTTTAATCAATCCTGTGCATGTGCATGTTCCAGTGATTTTTTTCCAAAATCCTGATTGAAACAAGTCGTCATTTTCTGCCAGGTTTTTATATCAATTTTCTCCACCCAATACTTCTAAAAAGATATATTGGTCTACAGAAAATCACCCAAAACCTGGCAGAAAAAAGGTTGCTTTGTTTACTTCTGCTGGAGCGCGAAATACTCTGACCGGGAAATGACGTCATTGATAACGTAACACCAAAAGAAGGTTATTTCGTCCCGTCAACGTCATCCTACTATTTTAGAATGTTATGTACAAATATTTGTAATTTGCACAAATAATTCGATATTTGTAATTATTAGTTATTGATCAATGACATTTTTGACAACTATTTTCTAAAGCTGCGTCCCATTTTAGGTTGCACCTATTATCATATTATTATTAATGTACGAAGGGGAGCAACCCAGTTACATAAGACTGTAAGAAACTTTGACCTCTGACTTTGTGTTGTTTATTAATCATTTGTTAAATAATTGAAATAATCAAAAACGGTAAATCAAAGTGTACAAATACTGCATTATCAGAATATACCTAACCTTTTCAACTGGCGAAGGATTATTGTTCAATTTTGGAAAGAAAAGTCAGAGTATCATATGGTGGTTCATTAAAATTTTAGATTTTAATTCGAAACGAACAACGACACTGTTCAAAAACCACAGGCTTTATTCTAAAGGTTTTGAAAAATTGATTGAAAGGAAAAAAAATTAAATTCTTAAAAAATCAACATCATTACATTTTTTTACCTACAAAGTCATCGATATTAAAAAAAAAAATAGAAAATTCGTTTTGTAGGAAATTTCTTTTTTAACTTTCACCTGCGCAGGAGGATCTTAGGTTCAATTACAGTGAGTCCTGGTCACCATGAAATAGTTCCGTCTCGCGTAGGAAAAAGGAAGTGGCTCCGAAAACACGCGTATACCTGTAACATGTAGACTCCAAAATTAATACACGATTGTACCCATAGCCTGTAGGCTACCCGGGGTAGGCTACAGGTGTACCGTTAGCTAAAACATGGTTTTTGGCAATTATCAAGGCTTGAAATAAAACAAAAACCAATAAGTATAACTTGTATTGGCCGAAAATTATATCAATATATAACAAATTATATAAAATCAAAATTCATACATTACAAAATATAAAGATAATATAATAATTCTATTCTAATTCATATCTAGAAAAATAAACACAAATTTCAAAAATAAGAAGCAATTTTTTGGCTACAAAGTCCGCTTATTGGTAATAACACAAAAAAAAAAACCCCAAATATATCTGAATAAGAGGTGGGTGGGAGGGTAAATCAAACGAGCCCTTAGACAAATATCCAAATAATATCAAAGAAATATCAACTTAACTAATAAAGAACATCAAACAAAGAAATAAACTTGCTGTCAGTAACTTCGAGTGTTCTCAAGAGAGTATCTTTACGTCCCGTTAATTACCTGTTGTCCTTTTGTCTCAGATACTCTCTTGTTGAATTGAACTTCTATCGATTTGATTTTTACTGTGTGTTAGTTTGTGCTTTGTTATTGATTATCATTAGGGGGAAGGTTGGCGCCAAAAAACTAGTTTAACCCCGCCACATTTTAATGTGCCTGTCCTAAGCCAGGAATCTTTATCAAAGCTTATGTTTGTATTTAGTCGAATTTTTGTTAATTGTTTTTTTGTCAAGAAGAGGGTCTTTCAATGCACTTTGGGATTGGGCTTGAATCATATGTATTTTATTTTCAATCCAGGGGCCAATTGAAAGACAGCGAGCAGCGACCGCTGGTCACATTGAAGGCTGCTGGCTGTTTTCCATTGTGGATATTTAAAATATACGTTTATTATGTAGGTTGTGTCGCGTACACTTATTCCACATCTCATTTTCTTCTATTCTGACCAATGAAATTTTATAAGTGAGTAGATCTAAGTCATACTTCTCTGACTTAGATCTAGTTAGAACTAGTAAATCCAATCAATCGTAAAAGGGCAGATCTCAATTCTTGCTAATTAACTAATTTTAACATATTAAAATTACCCCAATTATCAAGGCTTGAAATAAAACAAAAACCAATAAGTATAACTTGTATTGGCCGAAAATTATATCAATATATAACATATTATATAAAATCAAAATTCATACAAAAATATAAAGATAATATAATAATTCTAATTCATATCTAAAAAAATAAACACAAATTTCAAAAATAAGAAGCAATTTTTTTGGCTACAAAGTCCGCCACGCCTAAAAGGCCGCCAAAAAATAGAACAAATAACATAAAAAGTCTGTGCAAATACCATTTTATTTCTCCTGCTCTTCTCGAAACGACCCCCTTTCCAAAATGCGTAAAGATAATGGAAGGAAGGGACAAACCACTCAGAATGTATCCAGAAACTGAGTAGCTGGAACACTGGAAATAACATCGTATTCTGGATGTCACTTCCTGAAAAGAGAAAGAAAAATAAAGGTATTAACACAAATCATAATAAAAATTAGTATAAGCTTAAATGTCTAATAATATTGATAACTTTCTTTCTCAATAAATCAGTACCAGCAAAATTCAAATGAAGACCATCACTAGGTGCATATAAACTAGGATCGGGTTTGTTATTATGTAAAAAACTACGATACAAATTACAAAATAAAATTTGTCTCCTCTTACATAATGTCTTTAACTCAGCATTAACTTTAGTAACTTTGTTTTGAGTAAATTTATGATCAATAAGCCTAGGTAAAATAGAAGTAAAAATCAATTAAGCATTAGTATTACTCTGTAATTTAAAAATAAGATCACCAAAGTATGATAAAATGGTATCAACAGACTGTGAGGATGAGATATTATTTGTTCCCACATGTACAATAACAAAATCTACAGAACTTAAATTTACTCTCCTAGATGATACCAAATCAGCAAGTCTGGCAATAGTGGCACCAGGAAAAGCTTGAACAGAGCACCTATGTATCCTATTAACATATTTAGGTATGGAAGCTGATAATAAAGTAGCCCTTTTCTCAGTAAAAATTCCTGAAAATTAAAGTCTAAGTAAATAAATCTAAAATATGCTTATTCATCTTCTGAGCTACTGAAATCTTATCCTCTAAATCAAATTTCAAATATCTTTTATAACATTCACTCTTCCAATCACCATACAACTGTATCAAATCAGTGGGTACCTCGGAGGAAAAAGCCCAACTACAACCACCCCTTCTGAAGCTATGGGAAGAATAATCACCAGCAAGTTTACCAACAGACACTACCATGTATTTTATAACCGATTGAAATTGCCTATACGTAACAGGAAGGATAATATTACCCTTCTTAATGCAAAAAGCGGGACTACTCTCTGAAGCAACAGTACCTGATATCATATGTAAATAAGCTTTAACAGGACATAACGGTGATCCAGGAATAGGCACTAACGGAACAACCAACTCTCTTTCACCAAATTGAATCGTCTTCGACCACTTAACATTAACTAATAAAAAACCATTCTCTTTATCAAAATAATAATTCCCCCTGCATAACTGTTTATCACTATCAAAAGATCGAACAGCTAGAATCAGGAACTAAATTAGATTTCCTGAACATGAGGAAAAAAGCATGGAGAAATAAACACCACATAGTGGCATCATAAGGATTGTCTAAATCAAAAAATGAAAACATGTCAAATAACATCTTAGGTGTGATAGGCTGTGCCTGCTTGGGACAACGGGGATTTAATCTAGATAACCCTTTCAAGACTAATTTTAAGTGAAACGAATCAAATTGAGGGTAATCTAAATCTAAAAATAAATGCAACAATTTAACACCTAATAGAATCGACAGATTTAAAACTCCGACTAAGAAATTGAGCGTACAAACTCAAAATCTGAACTGTAGTCGGTAAAGGTCTAATATCAAAATATATACAAAACATAAAATATGATTCCCACTGTGTCTTTATATTCTTATTAGTACTGACTGCATAAGTCAAATAACATCTTAGGTGTGATAGGCTGTGCCTGCTTGGGACAACGGGGATTTAATCTAGATAACCCTTTCAAGACTAATTTTAAGTGAAACGAATCAAATTGAGGGTAATCTAAATCTAAAAATAAATGCAACAATTTAACACCACTAATGTAATTCTTAATAGAATCGACAGATTTAAAACTCCGACTAAGAAATTGAGCGTACAAACTCAAAATCTGAACTGTAGTCGGTAAAGGTCTAAAATCAAAATATATACAAAACATAAAATATGATTCCCACTGTGTCTTTATATTCTTATTAGTACTGACTGCATAAGCATGTCTCGCCGACATCCTACACTGATCCTTCAGAACATCCAACTCTGGAATAATTAAAATTACCAATCATTCAGAAAACAAAAAAACTGAAGGTTGAATAAAAACTTCCTGATAATCCCTAACATCAACTGAGTCTAAAAATGCGTCTCTGTATCGACTATCAATATGCCACCTTGACAAATAATCCGGAAGTCTGTTCTCATCCGTACCAATATGCCTCGCTCTTACCTCAAATTCGTGCATCGCCGTAACATAGCATACTTCACGCAGACATTTCTGCATAAACTCATCTCTAGTCTTACCTGAATTTATAACTGTAACTGAAGCCTCATTATCACAAATGACCATCAATCTCTTCCCCTTAAATCTTTTAGCCCACAATTTCACTGCAATAACAACAACCAGAAGTTCAAGACAATTAATATGCAAATGTTCATTTGTGATAAAAGAGGGAAACTCCGAATGGAAAAACTGCTTACCACAAAGGGCACCAAAACCGTCTAAACAAGAATCACACGACAGAAATTCATCTGGCGCCGACCATTCCTCTAAAAACATAATGGAAACGCCGTTATAACGACGAAGGAATTTGTACCACCATTCCAAATCTTTGTGGACAAATAGAGGAATGGTTCTGAACGTTCTATGGCCAGAACCAACATGATCAGATGGAAAAGCTTGACGCAACCAGTTTAGCAATCTACTTACGAAAATTATTCCTGGTCTCACACAAGTAGCAATAAAGTGTAACTTACCTAATAAAGACTGTAACTCTTTGAGCGAATCTTTTTTCTTTCTGAGCCAAGCTTCGACCAAAAGAGAGATCTCCTCAACTCTCTCTGGTGTAACTTCTAAAGTCATCTTTATAGTATCAATAGTGACACCCAAAAATTCCATACGACTTGTAGGTTCTACGCTCTTCTCGTGAGACTCTTCCAAACCACAGTCAACTAACAACTTACCCAAAGCATCAAAAGCAACAGCTGCTTTATCAGGGGTTTCAGCACCCCCAAAATCATCAAGGTAGTTCACAGCCATATATCCCATCTTAAAATACATAAAACTTACCGCAGTAGTTACACGTTGACAAATCTGAGAACTAGATCTTAAACCCATTGGTAAAATACGATCTGCAAACAACTTACCATTCCACTGAAACCCCACTAAATGCAAATCGCCAGGATCTAACGGAAGCTGTCGATATGCACGTTTCAAATCTTTCTTGAAAACAAGACAATTCGGTCCCTTATCCTTAATAATACTAACCAAATCATCAACTTTAGGGTAACTTAACATAATCCTATCTCCAAGATAAAAATCCTTAGATATAAAGTCATTAACCGAATTCCCGACGGGAAAACTCAAATCTAAAATGACTCTTCTCTCCGAAGTACCCTTTTTTGAAACTGTGTTTAAAGGTGAAATCTTAAAATCGCATGAAAAAGGATTATCTTCAAATGGTCCGATAATGGCTCCATAAGAAGCTTCCTTATATAAATACTTCCAAACACCTTCCTCAAAATCAGAAGCCCCTTTATGGTTCTCAACAGATAAAGCACTGTTCTCTAAAAATTCACCCTCAAATCCAATAGGGGCACCAAATTCTAAAAGATCAACGATTCTTATATCGTCATAATCTAACAAATTATCCCTTAAAAAAGAAACATTAATTCCTGATTTAACGGGAATACGACAACCTAAATAATTAGGAAGTCCAGAATTCAAAATTCTAAATCAAACGAGCCCTTAGACAAATATCCAAATAATAAATCAAAGAAATATCAACTTAACTAATAGATTTCAGATTTTATTCAATACACTCAGACATATATAAATATGTAACATGAGGTCAAGCAAAATATACAAATACAAGGAAATTAAGCACATAAACATCAGATACAAATTAGGGGCTCCAGAATATAAACATTCACAGTAAATGGTAACTATATAAATAATCTTACAAAGATGAGATTTTCTTAACAAATACCGATAGTTTTTTTAATACAGGAATATTGCAAAGAGATAACAGTCCGCTCATTTTACTACTATTTGGATGCTCATAATAATATTTTGCCAAGAATTTTTGGCGCAGATTTTTAATAATTACATTGTCACACACAAACAGTACATGGAACTCATCACCTACAGAGTTATCACAAAAAGAGCAAATTCTTTCATGCCTTGGGATGTTATGCCATCTCCCCGTTTCAATAGGCAAATGAACATTTGACGTGCGTAGTTTAGTAATCCAAATGCGGTTAAACTCTGGGAGTTTAACTAAATAGTTTTCGAGGCCAAAAGATGACTTGCAAAGAGAATAAAACTCGCCTCTTGAGGAGCTGGCAATATCGCCATACCAAGATTGAATAAACTGGTCATGTAGAATTTGCTTAATATAATTAATATTAAGAGCAGAACACTGATTCATAAACCACTCACTTTTACCAATTTCATTAAAATATTTTTCATACAATTAATCCACTTGAATGTCTTGATGTCATTCAATTTAAGCATCAAACGATACAGTGAGTTACATAATTTGCCCTCGTTTTGAACTAGTCTACCCCAAAAAGAAATCATTCTCACTTTGACACTTATTTTGAGCGGAAATCTCCCAAGTTCTCCGTACACCATGTAATTTGGTGTAGTATTTCTGACACCAAGTATTCTTTTACAAAACTTCAATTGTATTTGCTCGATGGCATTAATATTTTCAAATCCCCAGACTTCAGAGCCGTACAATAATATAGGTTCAATCATACAATCAAACATTTTCAATTGAAGGTCTATAGGGATATTCTCGTTATTTATCAGTTTATAAATACTAAATAAAGCTTTTTGAGCTTGTTCTACTCTTTTCTTTCGAGTTTCAATAAAACATCCATTGTATTTAAAAATAACTCCTAAATATGTATATGAATCAACAATTTCAAGTTTTTCTCCGTTCAGATAAAATTCTACTTCTTGTCTGGTTTTACGTTTACAAAAAATAATAACTTTCGTTTTGTTAACATTTACTTCAAGCTTCCACAAATCACAGTATCTTTTAAATATATCTAAAGAATTTTGCATATTATCTGGACTTTCAGCTAAAATAATTGTATCATCTGCATACAATATCACAAAAAATTTAAAATAAATATGAATTTCATCCATCATCTTCTTTTCAATAGTTTCAAGAGATAGTCCGTCAAGCTGGGCAAAAAATGTTTCTAAATCGTTTAGAAAAATGGAAAATAAGAAGGGAGACAAGTTCTCTCCCTGTCTGACTCCAGTAAGGCAAGGAAAGAATTCCGTCTGTCCTCCACTACATTGCACACATGATTTGATTCCATCGTACATGTTGTATATAACTTTAAAAATCTTCCCCTTTATCTCGCTTTTTAGTAATTTTGTCCATAACCCTTCCCTCCAGACTGTGTCGAAAGCTTTACGGAAATCAACGAAAGTGGAGTATAGTTTTTTTCCATACGCAAAGTAAAATTCTATAAGAGCATGTAAAGTAAATATATTATCGAGAGTCGAATATCCTTTTCTGAAACCCGCTTGGCTTTCGGACTAATAAAGAACATCAAACAAAGAAATAAACTTCTGACCAATGAAATTTTATAAGTGAGTAGATCTAAGTCATACTTCTCTGACTTAGATCTAGTTAGAACTAGTAAATCCAATCAATCGTAAAAGGGCAGATCTCAATTCTTGCTAATTAACTAATTTTAACATATTAAAATTACCCCCATAAGTACACTTAGTTATAGTATTACTTTAATAATATGGAAAATATAAACTTTTTAGAAAACTTTTGGCTATTTCCAAATTGTAAAATAATTCCTTGGCAAACTTCAATTTATTCGTCACTGGATATAGTTACCTGGAAAAGTAACGATAAGAAAAAAAAAATATTGTTACCTGACACCGGAAGGACGGACTAACAGAAAACCGTGTAAAGGCCGCGGACCTGCTTTATGATAGGCGATCAACAACAGGTGGTTCAGTTAACTTTAATGGAAGTAACAATAAGTATTTTTCTTATTGTTTCTTGGCGATATTGTTACCAGATTATATGAATTTGAAATTAAGAATATTATTAACAATATGTATATTTCTTTATACATAATGTTTTTGTAATTGAAATAAAATATAATTTATTTTTACCTTTATTTTTCCTAATAAAACCACCGGTGACTCGAATTGTGATCATGAAAATACATATAATGCAACACTGTCTTTGCTATAATACCACCCCAAGTTAATACATCTGGTCTGTTTTGCATTCGGCCCTAGGTAAAAAAAAACTTACAACTTATCAAAATGGCTTCCGAGATGCCGGTGGTAAATAAAATTCAATTTACAGTTTAATACCGAATTTGAAAAACAGTTAAATTCGTATTAAGATACCATTGTAAAACTATATAAAAGAATCTTGAGCAATGTTTGCGATGGATGTCTGGAATGGTATCATCTTTCATATGTCGGACTCAAATATCCATCAAAGGCAACTTACTGGATGTGTATGTAGCCGGGTGTCGATAGGGCCAAAGCAAATATCAACTCCGTCTAGAGTTCGTTAATTTATTATTGATAAACATCTGACATCTCTATAAATATAGAAAACATATAATTAAAACAAGATATAAATACACGTATAGTTCAATATTAATCTATATGCGGTTATTCCATGTGAACTAACCAATGTATAATAAAGTTATTTAATAAAATAAAAACTTAGCAATTCACCAAGTCAACAATGACAATAACGTACATTTAAATCAACAGTAGTTTTGTTATTATCCTAAGATCAAACTGTGGTCATTGATAATCAGACTGGGTGAATATCTATAATTAGAACATTTAAAAGTACAATAGACAGGTAAACTCGACAAGACATAAACTGATCGATAACTAAAGAAAATAATAGACGATACAGACATCACAAGAAATAAACATACATTCAATACACAAATCTTACCATGTATATGGTACAAGAGATCACGAATCCCAATTACTTCGTGGAGCAAGTATTTCACATCATGAAATATGGATCTGTACAAAATATAAATATTACCTTCATAAATAATAGTCAATAATACAAGTTTGAAGGTATTGAATCTACTAACTGTAATACTTTATAAAAATATTATATAAGCAAATCTCTGTACCAATAAGTACTATTGAAAATATTAACTGTCTTAATCAAATCGGCACTCAAACTTTGGAAGAAAGCGTTCAACCTGATGCATACCAAAAATACATTTACTCACAGATTCATTCAAATGAAATGTTAAATAAATGTTAGATATAAGTTAATCACTGACCTGTTAAATGTAATATGCGTGCACAAAGGAATTAAATATAAATCCAAAAGTAAGAGACAACAATAACGTCTAAACCGCCATAGAATTTCAAAGTCAAGTAGGTGAATAATATAAGAACCAATCAGAACACAGAAATAAAACATGTGAATAAAGTAACCAATAAGAAGATAGAAAGACGAGTAAGGTAAATACAGTACAGAACAGATGTAACCTATCAAATATAAAACAATAAATACAGAGACGTGGATATGGTAAAATACAGTACAAAACATACACAACTACACTCTATAACATACTCCCCCTCCAGGAAAAAATGTCGTCCTCGACATCTAAGCTAAAGGTAAAGCTATAAATGATAACAAATATGTATAAATCTATATGAAAATCATGGTATATATATCTGCACTGTCTATCACTGCATAATAACCATGAGCAAAAATGTACAAAGATATCATCTACAAATCTAAAAGAGTAAAATATAAAATAAACTGTAATCATAAGTACTCTCAATGATCTGAGGTCAAGATGGAAAGCAATGCTTTCCCTGCCTCAGCCTCAATACCACTGAATAAACCTCTATCTGCAAAAGAAGATAAAACATCTGCCTTCTGCTTCCACTGAGCATCAGGTGGAATAACAGAAGTAGCAACTGTATCAACTGCAGACTTGGTGACATAATCACCAGACGTCAACCACTGCGGCTGTCTCCTCGCACGACCTGATCGACGAGGCACAACAGGAGGAATCTCTGTCTCATCAATAGGCATATCTGCCGTCTCTGAATCCCTATCAGATGTGGCATCAACGTCTAATCTATCTTCATCTACGGTTGAAGCGCTTCCTAAACCTTCTGAATGGGCGTCCCCATCAGGTTCATCATGTGAATGTCCATCAACTGCATCAACTACACTGTCTGTAGTGTGGTCTGCACGTAATCTCGGAACAATCCATATGGGCATCTCATCATACTCATCCTCATCATCGTCATCATCCTCCTCAATGGTCGAGTCCAAAATAACTTCAGGTTTTCTTACTTCAGGTGTTCTCTTCACTTTAGTTCTCGGTTTCGGTACTGGTCGTTTATCCTCAGTAGTTTCTTCCCAGAGATATCCGACTGGCAACAATAAATTCCTATGCAACGTCCTAATCCTTCCTTCGCCATTTTCCTTCCTCACTTCGTAGACTGGTATGGTGTCATTCGGTTGCTCTAGTACTATGTAAATATCCTCCTCCCATTTGTCGGCAATCTTGTGTTTTCCATCGAACGCTACTCGTTTCACCAAAACTCTATCTCCTTTCTCTATTACTGCACCTCTGGTCTTAAGATCGTAATTCGCTTTCTGTTTCTCCTTTGCCTTCTTCGATGACTCTGTTGCTAGGTTGTATGCATGTACAAGTCTATCCTTCATCTCCTTCACATAAACTGTCTGTGGTTTCTTGCTCTTGTCATTCAGAAGTCCAAACGCTAAATCAATGGGCAAGCGTGGATGGCGACCAAACATCAGAAAATACGGAGAATATCCAGTGGCATCATGGCGGGTACAGTTATATGAGTGTACAAGTGGTGACACATGAGCCTTCCAGTTAGTCTTCTGTTTGGGATGTAGAGTACCAAGCATAGAAATCAATGTTCTGTTGAACCTCTCTGTAGTTCCATTGCCCATCGGATGGTATGGGGTTGTTCTTGACTTCTTTATTCCGACTAGCTGACATAGTTCTTGTATCAGGTGACTTTCAAATGATGGCCCTTGATCTGAGTGAATTCTCGCTGGGAAACCATAGTGGACAATAAAGTTGTTGAATAAAGCTTCTGCTGTTGTTCTTGCAGTTTGGTTTCGAGTCGGAATTGCTTGAGCGTAACGGGTAAAGTGGTCCGTGATGACTAAAATATCCTGGATGTTTCCTTTTGATGGTTCCAAGGTCAGGTAATCGATGCATACTAACTCCATGGGCTGAGTAGTCGTGATGTTAACGAGTGGAGCCTTCTCTGGTGTTGATTTCCTCATGGTGCATCTCTGACACTTCTGAATCCATTCTGCAATATCTTTACACATTCCTGGCCAGTAAAATCGCTCTCGTATCAGACTGGTGGTTCTGTCTTTTCCAGGATGGCCCATCTCATCATGTAAAGCTTCAAGTACGGTGTTGATGTACGCCGAAGGTAATACAAGCTGGTGTTGTTGCTGTTCGTCTACTTCTATCTTCCTGTATAGTATATGGTCTATCAGGCACAGATGACTAAACTGTTTCAACAATGGCGATGTTGCTTGACCTTTCTTCGGAGACTGTCCTTCAATCATCATGTCTATGCAAGACTTCAGTGCTGGGTCCTTACTCTGTTCCTCCGACCAGTTAATGTCCTTCACAATGTCAATGTGCATATCCAAACCGTTGATATCTAAGGTATCCGGAGTAATGGCATACGCTTCGACAAGAGATGTCTGTACTGATCCACAGATGGCCTTGATGGACTCACTGTTAATAGTAGTCGACGGCAATCTGGACAAACTGTCTGCATCCATGTTGGTTTTCCCTGGACGGTACTCAATCTCAAAGTCGTATGACGATAATGCCGCTAGCCAACGATGTCCTGTGGCGTCTAATCGTGCGGTGGTCAGCACATAGGTAAGCGGGTTGTTGTCGGTCAGGACTCTGAACTTGTTCCCATACAGATAATCATGGAATTTGTCAGTGATTGACCACTTCAATGCCAAAAACTCCAACTTGTGAACAGGGTAGTTCTGTTCTGCCTTTGTCAGTCCTCTACTAGCATAGGCTATCACTCTTAGTAGTCCTCCTTGTTCTTGGTATAGAATGGCTCCAAGACCTTGACCGCTTGCATCTGTATGAAGCTCGAAAGGTTTGGTGTAGTCTGGGTACGCTAAGATGGGTGCAGATACCAACAGTTCTTTCATGGTATTAAAGGCCTTCTCCTGCTTCTCTGTCCATTGCCAAGGTTGTTGTTCAGATTTCCTTTTCTTCTTTCCCTTCTTCGTAACTGGTGATGGCATAATTGATGTCAGTGGCTTAGCTACCTGGCTGAAGTTCCTAATAAATCTTCGATAATATCCAACAAAGCCAATGAATCGTCTAACATCTTCTGGTGACTGTGGTGTAGGCCAGTTAACTACTTTATCTACCTTCTCTGGGTCGGTCTCTACTCCATATTCTGACACAATATGGCCAACATACTTCACTTTTGGCTTGAAGAAAGAACACTTGGATGGAGAAAGCTTTAAGTTCGCCTGGCGGATCTTCTCAAAAACAAGATGAAGTCTCTCTAGGTGTTCCTCAAATGTCGTTGAAAATATGATGATATCGTCTATGAATACGCAGCATATCTTCATATGGAGATCTCCTAGACAGTCCTGCATCAGTCTTTGGTAAGTAGCTGGAGCACAGGCTAAACCAAAAGGCATCCGGTTGTACTCAAACAGTCCAAGTGGTCCGACTGTAAAAGCTGTCCTCTCCTTATGCGGCTCATGGATCTCCACCTGGTGGTATCCAGACTTCATGTCTACTGTAGAAAAGTATCTATTCCCAGCCATACAATCTATCATGTCTTCTACTCGTGGCAACGCATATGCATCCTTCTTAGTCTTAAGGTTGAGCTGTCTATAATCAACACATATCCTAAGGGCTCCTGATTTCTTCTTAACTAAAACGACATTGGAGGCATACGGACTATGTGACTTCCTGATAATGCCTGCCCTGAGCATCTGATGTAGGTGACTTTTAACATCTTCATACATGGATGGTGGTATGTGTCGGTAACGTTGCTTGAAAGGTGTTTCATCCTCCAACTCAATCTTGTGTTTCACCATGTTGGTATCTCCAAGGTCATAATCATCTGCCGAAAATATGTCTTGAAATGATGTTATAAATTCCTGTCCCTGGTGTAGTTGGGTTTCGGATATGTTGCCAGCGGATATCTCTACTTGTTCCAGTAATGGCGGTGAAAATTCTCTCTTCTTTTCTTGGACGTGATCTTGAATCTTGACTGGTTGCAGTTCACAGATGATAGCATTAGGCTGGATTGTTACGGTTCTTGTAGTGATGTTGTGGATCTTGACCTTTAGTAAAACGTTGTTCTGATATCTGTAATCCACTAACGATGGTTCAATGTCAATGTCTGTCGGTAATGTAGATGTACTTGTGGGTTGAGTAATAGCAGAGGTGGCATGGTATGGTAACTCTTTAGTAGTGATCGCTGTTATGATGGTACTAGTGTTTGGTGGGATGGTCACTCGATCAAACTCTGCAGATTTAACCATTGCAAGTATGTCGTTGTTCCTTTTAAGTTCCTTCTCTCTCAGAAGTATGCAACGAAAAGATGAGTACCAGGGAGTAGTGATCTTTGCTATTTGTAGAAAACGATTTCCATGCTTATCCTTCAGATGTTCCATAATAGGTGTTAACACGTTAGTTCCTAGTAGGACTGGTACTCTGCTGTTGTAATCACTGTCAGGGATAACCAAAAATATGGATGGAAATTCCTTACTGGTAGTCATATCAGGTATGGTGATAGCTGTATCGATAAAGCCATGGTATTTCAATGGGTTTCCGTCTGCACATTCAATGTTGATAATGTTCTCTAAAGGTTGAAGTTGAAGATGTGAAAGATGCTGCTGGTAAAACTGGTGTGAAATAGAAGAAACTGTAGATCCTGTGTCTAAAAGTGCAGTTGACTGAATTCCATCAATGAAAACTGTAGACTCCGTAGGTTCTCCACAAAGTCCTGGCGGAAGCTTGGTAACAGAAGTTGTAATAGGGCTATCAATTTGCATGTCAATCGGCTGCCCTCCGTCGATGACATTCTTCAGTTTAAAGGTTTCCCATCTACATCTGTGTTGTTCCTACATCCTCTTGCAATGTGTCCTGGTCTTTTACACCTATGGCATGTCATATCTGGGTAAGTGGTGTTAGTCCCTGATGCCTGGTTACCTTGTCCTCTGAATCCTCTACCTCTTCGACCTCCAAAATACCGACCTCTTCCTCTACCTCTATAGTTGTTGTATCTCGGTGGGTATTGCTGGTATTGTTCATAATGCTGATAAGGCTGTTGTTGCAGTGATTCTGTGGGTTGTTGCCTCTGACACTGCTGATCTATCGGTTGTTGTTGCTGCTCTAGCTTATCCAATCTACTGGTAATCTGCTTAAGTGCACCTAAGACCTCTGATTCCGGTTCTGTATTTACTGCTTGCTTTGATGTTCCTTTTACTTTAGGTGGGTGGTCCTGTTCGTGTTCCTTCTCTATGCGTCTTAATACTGCCCTAAGTTCATCAAAGGTGGTGCATTTTTCTTTCTCATAGCGAGTTATATCCTTCAGTCCTGACTTAAGTCCCTTCCAGACCATATCATGAAGCATCTCGTTAGCCTTCCTTCTGGTTATCTTCCTAGCAACAAGGGCTCGGTCTAATATCCCTTCTAAACGACAACTCCAAGCTGAGACATCTTCATCCTCCATCTGTCTTGCGTTGTAGAAATCACTCATGATGGTTTCGGTATCATCCACATTTCCAAATACACTGTCCATCTTATCCATAATCTCGTCTAATGATGCTTCTGGTCCAAGTCTCATAGCAACAAGTCCTGCTTCTCCACGGACTGAACGTCTAATGGCTTGTACAATGGCTTCTTCTGAATGAGTCCTGTCTGTTCTAAGTCCCATAACCTCATATCGCCAAAGATCATATGACACATCACCTTTCTTATCCTTGCTCCCTGTAAACGTGTTAAGTCTAGGAGGTTGGTTGTTTTGTGATGAACCTGGTTCCAACTTTATATTGGTATACTTCTGCTTCACATAGGCATCCACCCATTCTTCAAATTGCTCTGGAGTTGTAACTTTCGGTGCAATATTCATCTTTTGTAAAGTAGCGAGGAAATCCTTATAATCCTCTGGAACATCAGCCATGATGATAAATAATAAAGCTCAAGTAAGCAAAGCAAATAAATCAGATGGATTCTATCCACTTTAAAGTCAAGGTAAGTAGAGAAATAAATAAAGTACAACTAAGTACAAAAGAAAACAAAATAATAATCTACAAAAAAAAAACAAAGAGATAAGCTACAAAAGAAAAAAAAATATCCTACAATAAAAAAATAAAGTAAACCTAAAAAAAAACCCTACAAGAAATGCAAATGACCTACAATAAATACAAATGACCTACAAGAAAAACAAATGACCTACAAGAAATACAAATGACCTACAAGAAATACAAATGACCTACAAGCTACAATAAATACAAATGACCTACAAGAAATATAAATGACCTACAATAAATATAAATGACCTACAAGAAATAAAAAAAAAATAATAATTATCTGTAAAAGAGAAAAAAAAAATACAAGTAAAAAAATAATCTACAATAAATAGAAACAATCTACAAAAGAGAAGAAAAAAAAATCTAAAAGAGAAAAAAATAATAATAAACCTAGAAAAAAAATATATGTATATACATACAATCCTCACCTACAATAGAATAAAGAAAGAAATCTGAAGAAGAAAAAAAAATCAAATCAATCAATATAGAATCCGAAAAATCAATCAATCAAAATCAAAATCTGAAAATGTACAAACTAAGTCTGAAATGAATAGAAACTCAAATGAATTAGAGTTATCTCCCTGAAACTAAATACAAGTACACATGAACTCAATAAACGAAAAAAAAAATCAAAATATGAACAAAGTGCAAATGTACCAAACAATCAACACAATGGAAATGTACTAATCAATCAATGAATGCAATACAAATAACAATCACTGAAAATAAAGGTCAATACAAAAGAATATACAAATAAAACACACAATGAAAACTAAGTCACAAAGAAAGAAAGAAAAATAAGTACAAGAAAAGTAAAGTATAAGTAACAACTACAGAACAGCAGTGACAACTACAACATAAAAGAATCTCACAACACAACCATGCAGTGCCTAAGTGTATGCAGTGATTTTTTATATGTATGCAAAGGCTTGTATACCTGTTCCTAAGTCTCTTCTGTAAATCTGGAACTCTACTGCACAATGTGAGTTCACTCAATATCAATATAACCTAAGTTCACTCTGTATAACACCTGAGTTCACAATAAGTTAATCAAACGATGTCTAAATGCACCTGTATTTAACTATCAGTTCACTCTATACACTTGATAAATTAACTCAAATTCTATCCTATTGTCTAATTTTTATGCTTTGTTTACTAAAAAAAAAAAATGCTATAACCATTCACCATAGTGCTGTAGAAGGAAATGTGTAAGGGTATTAAAACTTTATTAAATATACAAGGGTAGGTAACTCTCACACACAAACAAACACAAAGACATACACAAACATGTAGACACAAACAGATACAATGCAGAAAATAATCACACACAAATAAAGATAAGTATCAATACCCTGTATATGCTTTGTAAATAATATGTACCCTTATATCAATATGACTTGAAAACAATTAAGTCATACATGTAGCAAATGTAAAAAAAAATGATGTCTAAATCAAAGCAACTAAATGTAAATAAAATAAAATACACTACAAAGCAACTCAAAATATATACCACTCTTATGTGAACAACACTGCAGTATAATACTCTTTTAATAATAACAATCTATACCAGCTGGACTTAGAAAACAAAAACTTTTATAAATTCAACTTCAGTTTCTATGAAACACAAAATATGGTCATATGAAAAAAAAAAATCTAAGTTCAATTTACAATAAATCTTATAATAAATAAATTGACTTTTCTCACCACAACGAATATTTATCCACCACAAGAATCACAATCTGTATCTTTATCTT
Source organism: Arcuatula senhousia (assembly GCA_963971305.1). Taxonomy (NCBI): domain Eukaryota; kingdom Metazoa; phylum Mollusca; class Bivalvia; order Mytilida; family Mytilidae; genus Arcuatula; species Arcuatula senhousia. The sequence goes on from OZ020306.1 coordinate 8,752,178, forward strand.
TAGTCTTTACTGTTTTCCTAAACGAATGTCAACACGTGTTTCGGTTTGTTTACAGTTTGTGCACAACGTCCTAAATAATAAACTTCGGAAATCTCCGGCTCCGTACGGAATCAGGAATCGTGTAGAAGAATCTAGATGAATCAAATCTACGTGGGCGCCATTTGTAGCCGGGTGTCGATAGGGCCAAAGCAAATATCAACTCCGTCTAGAGTTCGTTAATTTATTATTGATAAACATCTGACATCTCTATAAATATAGAAAACATATAATTAAAACAAGATATAAATACACGTATAGTTCAATATTAATCTATATGCGGTTATTCCATGTGGACTAACCAATGTATAATAAAGTTATTTAATAAAATAAAAACTTAGCAATTCACCAAGTCAACAATGACAATAACGTACATTTAAATCAACAGTAGTTTTGTTATTATCCTAAGATCAAACTGTGGTCATTGATAATCAGACTGGGTGAATATCTATAATTAGAACATTTAAAAGTACAATAGACAGGTAAACTCGACAAGACATAAACTGATCGATAACTAAAGAAAATAATAGACGATACAGACATCACAAGAAATAAACATACATTCAATACACAAATCTTACCATGTATATGGTACAAGAGATCACGAATCCCAATTACTTCGTGGAGCAAGTATTTCACATCATGAAATATGGATCTGTACAAAATATAAATATTACCTTCATAAATAATAGTCAATAATACAAGTTTGAAGGTATTGAATCTACTAACTGTAATACTTTATAAAAATATTATATAAGCAAATCTCTGTACCAATAAGTACTATTGAAAATATTAACTGTCTTAATCAAATCGGCACTCAAACTTTGGAAGAAAGCGTTCAACCTGATGCATACCAAAAATACATTTACTCACAGATTCATTCAAATGAAATGTTAAATAAATGTTAGATATAAGTTAATCACTGACCTGTTAAATGTAATATGCGTGCACAAAGGAATTAAATATAAATCCAAAAGTAAGAGACAACAATAACGTCTAAACCGCCATAGAATTTCAAAGTCAAGTAGGTGAATAATATAAGAACCAATCAGAACACAGAAATAAAACATGTGAATAAAGTAACCAATAAGAAGATAGAAAGACGAGTAAGGTAAATACAGTACAGAACAGATGTAACCTATCAAATATAAAACAATAAATACAGAGACGTGGATATGGTAAAATACAGTACAAAACATACACAACTACACTCTATAACATGTAGGAATTCGCAGCAACCAAAAATGAAATACCTTCCATTTAAATTAATCACAATTCAAATTTTATTATTGTTATCATGTCACTGTATTTTATATCATGTGTATTATAATAGCCTTATGAATGATTAATAAAATCATTGTAAAGGTAACAATAACAAGCGGTAATAATAAGAAAAAATCTTATTGTTACTTTCATAAAAACAGGTCCGCATCCATGGACCGGTTAATATTTTACTTTGACTTCCGGCGTCAGGTAACAATTAATAATTATTTTCTTATTGTTACTTTTTCAGGTAAAGCCAGGTAAGCGTAGCCAGTTTGTATTAATTTGTCTTATTGATAGGGTCTAGATAATGTACGCAACATTACCAATTGATGTTGAATAATTTAAAGATTATAGATATTTTGGACATTCGTATGTCCTTCATCAGTATTTTTTAAAGGAGACTGGACACGATTTTTCACTTTTTTGTATTATGATTAATATCTATCAAAAAATGTGATTAAATGTATCTTTCAACATTGTTTTGTTGATTTACGCCTTCTAATACCACTTTTTAGGTAATTATTTATGGCTTCTGAAATATGCAAAAAATTATCGGCAATTCTTCTTCTTCTGCCAATATAGAGTCGACTCTTTCTAGAGTGTTAAAAGACTCTTGCTCGAACATACAGGAGGCCCTTCCAATGATGTATCCAAAAAGAAAACGGTATTAGCTTTGTACAGGTTAAAACTATATACATGGTCAAGTCCGGGTTATTAGATGTGGCTGGCTCCTGTCAAGGCTGCTGGCAGGATGGTAATTGCAGCCTTGAAGTCTTCCAGTGAAGCAGCTGAGGTGGTGGTGTCAGGTAGGATGTTCCATTCCCTGGTGGATCTCGGGAAGAAAGAGTACCGGTATTGGTCTTTCAGGGTACGCTGCTGTCTTAGACGTTGCCCCCCTCTGGTTCGGGTATCTCCAGGTGTATATTAGCTGGTTGGTTCGATGTCCACAAGTCTATGCTGGATCTTATAGGCCATTTGTAGTCGGTTCTTGGTCCGTCTATGTTTGAGTGGCTCCCATTCTAGTTGATCCAACAGATTTGTGACACATTCTGGAGACACGTCCTGGTATTGGTTGAAAACGAATCTGGCTGCTCGTCTCTGGACCTGTTCTATGTCTTTGTCCAGGCTGTTCTGATAGGGGTCCCATACTGTAGAGGCATACTCTAAGGATGGTCTAACCATGGAGCAGTATGCATTGGCTTTGACTTTGGGTGTGCAGCGCCCGAGGTTTCGTCTGAGGAATCCCAGTGTCCTTGATGCCTTGCTTACTGTCTGGTTGATATGGGTTTTCCACTGTAAGTCATCAGCTATAGTGACTCCGAGGTATTTCCCTTCATTGACGACTTCAAGGGTGTGTCCATGGAGAGTATAGTTGGTAATTATTGGTCTTTTCTTGTTTGTGATTCTGATGGTGGTACACTTCTCAGGGTTGAAGTTCATCTGCCATTTCGTTTCCCATTGTTGCAACTTGTCGAGATCGTCCTGTAGTTTCTGGGTGTCCTGCCTATTTCTGATCTTCTTGAATAACAGGCAGTCATTGGCAAATAGTCTTGTCGCTGATGATGTTGATTCAGGCAGATCATTGATGTAGGATAAGAAAAGCAAGGGCCCGATTACTGTCCCCTGGGAAACTCCTGAGATGACATCTAGTGGGTCAGATTGATGGCCTTCCAGTAGTACAGACTGTGTTCTATTGGTCAGGAAATCTTCGATCCACTTCAGGGTTGTCCCGCGTATGCCATAATGGTGCATCTTGTGAAGAAGTCTCTTGTGGGGCACTTTGTGAAATGCTTTTGAAAAGTCGAGCAAGATGAAATCAGTTTGCTCTCCCTGGTCCATATTTTTTCCTATCTCGTCTAGTGTGATGAGGAGCTGTGTTTCGCATGACCGCCTAGATCTGAACCCATGTTGTTGGTCGCATAGTATACAGTGTTGGTCAAAGTGATCCATGATGGTGCTGTGTACTACATGCTCTAGGAGGTTACACGAGATGAAGGTTAGCGAGACTGGTCTGTAGTTGGAGGCTTTGTGCTTTTCTCCCTTCTTAAATACTGGTACTATGTTTGCTTGTTGCCAATCGTCAAGGATAGCTCCTGTGTCCAATGATGTCTGGTACAGTAGTGTTAGATATGGTGCTAAGGAGGAGGCAGCTTCTTTCAGTATATAAGCAGGAATTTCATCAGGACCAGTAGCTTTAAATGGTCGTAGGCCTTTGAGTAGTTTGTAAATACCTGCTTCGTTGACTTGTATCTTGTCCATGGATGGGTAGTGGCTGGAGCCCATGTCAGGTTTGTTGCTGGTATCTTCCCTGGTATATACAGATTGGAATTGGTGATTCAGAATGGTAGCCAATTGAATCCAAAACGAGGCTTGACGTCACAAGGGCCAATGGTCTATCATTGATATAGTAAATCAGTAGCACAATGAGTGCAGTTTATCGAAAGAGCGACAATAAATCGTATGACAAACTTTCGAATGACCGGTTTTTTTTAACAACACGCCTCATTATTACATGTATTATGTCATAACCTTACTTAAAGCAGGTCATTCTAAACAAACTGGTCAAATCGGGTCATGCTGAAATATACCTGACAGGTAACTGAACATTAGAATAAGAACATATGTACATTGCAAATAAATAGTGAGTGAGTCGGTGTCCAACGGCCGTGAATCGCCACACAGACCACCCACAGGCGACGAACACGAAAAGGACAACAAAATGAACACGAAATGATGATTACAAATGAAATATAGGGTGGGGTGAGAAAAAAAAACCGGTAAATTTAGATGATGTTTTAGTTCCAATTCTAAAGTAAAAAAAGGTGACCTCCGTGACAGACATATTGCTATCATATCTATTCTATCGAATGTTATGGAAAATCGTCTACTTAATTGCATTTAAGGTAGCACCATACAAAGGTTGTTTTAGTCCGAGCATCACACTTTAAACTTGCATAACTTTCTTATTATTTAACCAATTTTAATAAATGAGACATCATTAGAAAGAGGAAATGTAACCCTTTATGATGATACCTACAAAAAATAAATATAATGTATAACAGATGGAATTACTGTTCAAAATAAAAAATTTCAACACAACTGACTCAAATGAAATTAGCTCTCCTAGCATTACAAATATCTCTTTAACATTGATTTAATCTGAATCAACACATCATGACCTTCAAAAACGTGTCTCAGAATTTTCCTATCACATTCCATTCTCCAATAAAGCAATATTTTGTGTACAAGGCTTTATTGCATAAGGGGTCACTCTATTCAATGTGCCATAAAATATTTTCTGAAGCTTTAATCTAAAATCTGAGACACGGTTTTGTTGATAATAGACCTTGGAATAACATATCCAAATACAAGCCACATTGGGGTACTCATGTGGGAGCTAAATTCAATCAAACTTTACTTTTCTCTTGAAAAATGAAAGTGGAAAAACCCCAAAAATATCAATTTCCTACTTTGAGCCCCATTTACTAGATCATATGGCATGATTCTACCATGGGAGCACTGTAGGATTCTTAGATCATCATAAATCAACATTTATTTGACCTATAAACCTTAGTTTCATCCACACAAACATTAAATATAGCCCGAAATGCACAACCCCCTACACTTAATTCAGAATTTGCGGGAAATATTACATCAAATTGACCTTATCTCAGGTCAGTTGTTAACTGTAAAGGGCAAGACTCCTCCTTCACTGACCAGATGTTTCCACTGTTGATTGTCCATCTTATTCATTTAACTTATTTCACTTCAAATGACTGGTCAAAAGTCATAAAACTTTCCAGCTGTTATAGATAAGACCAACCTCCATGGTTAATTGACAGCTTAAATTACATGTGCATTTGTTTTGATTTTTTAATCATCACCATAGCTCATTAATTATTAGGTGTACTGAAAATATTTTTGCACCATTAGATAAAGGACATTTTATAGTATTGAAAAAGTTATAAATTAAAATTTTGATAAAATTTTAGCACTTTTGTATGGTGCTACCTTAAGAAGAAAATATTTCTATCTGATCATCAATTTGGTTTTAAGAAAGAACACTCTACTGACATGTGTTTATTTGTTTTTGTAGAGGTATCTTTTAATTTAATGCATTGGTTTAACATATAGGTATATTGTATTAAATGGATTCAATATATGTCGACTGAATTTAATTTAAGTAATGGTGTTCCCGAGGGAGAAATTTTGTACCCTATTTTTTAAGCTTTTATATTAATGACTTAGATTTGTAGCTGATGTCAACTTCAGCTATGCTGATGACATGTGTGCTCTAAGTCCATCTGTTGCTAGAAAATCTTATCAATATGTGATGACTGTACCATTTAACATGAACTAACTATGAAAATGTATTAATTAGTTTTATTAATATTGTGCACCATTGCTTGCCGATTTGTTTCTTCATTCATATGAAGCAGACTTCTTACAATCACTTCTAGACAAAAAGGACCGCAAACTTGCTTTATCCTTCAATCTCACATTTCGTTATATTGATGATGTCCTTTCACTAAACCATCCTCGATTTGGTAACTATTTACATCTAATATATCCGAAGGAACTTGAGATAAAGGACACTACAGATTCTAGGAGGTCTGCTTCATATTTGGATCTATTTCTCGAAATTGACACACAAGGAAGGCTTTGTACAAGGCTTTATGACAAACGTGATGACTTCAACTTTCCAATAGTTAATTTTCCCTTTCTGTGTAGCAACATTCCGTCCGCTCCAGCGTACGGAGTTTACGTATCACAATTGATTCGTTATTCCAGAGCACGTGGGGAGTACAACGACTTCCTTGATAGAGCTACACGGCTGACAAGCAAATTGTTAACACAGGGGTACGTTGCTCCCAGGTTGTTGTCATCACTCAAGAAATTTTACGGACGACATCATGTGCTTGTTTACAAATACGGGATTTCTATCTCTCAGATGAGCACAGATGTTGGTTTGACATAGAGTTTAGTAATGTCATCCTTTCCGGATTTGACCAACACTTAATCGATCTTTGGCAACGTGACGGGTGTGCTTTAGCAAGCAGGAACTGCTTACTCTTCCGGAGCACCTGAGTTCACTCTCGTTTCGACATGGGTTCACGTTGCTGAATGCGGTTATGTTGTTATGTGTATGTTATGTTGTTATGTGGTTTGTATTGTTGTGATGAGTTTTTGTCTGCCGGTTTTGTCTTTGTCTTTACGGTTTTATGATATTGATTACCCCTTTGGTACACCTTTGCTTCTTTTATTTGAATGGAAATGTTAAACTGAATTTGTTGATGAGTTTAGATATTTAGGGCATAGTTTGTAGTGATTTAAATTATGATTGTGACATTAAAAGGCTATGTAATACCAAAGTATAGGTCATTATATGCAGAAAGGTTGACATGTTGAAACGAAATTTTTACAAATGTTCATTTCGTGTTAAAAATCAGCTTTTCAGCTATACTTCATGGATGTTTATTGTCATTTGTGTTTCATGAAATGGTCTACTCACCTTGTCTCTTCATTGAAAAAAGAAGCAAGTTATGCATAATAATGCTTTTTAGAATGATCATGGGCTATTAATGCAGTTGCAGTGCTACTAGTATGTTTGTTACAAATAGGGTCTTATCTTTTTAAGAAATCTAAACAAAATGGAGGAATTTGCGTTCCTGATATAATCCCAAAAATATTTTTCTAAGGAACAGAGTGTTTTTGTATATTTTTGGTCCTTTTAATTATGTTAAGATGGCTATTTTAAATAAAAATCTAACAAGGAAACCTTGATAACTTAGATCCGAATTCGTCAAATTACTTTGAAAGGTCACCAACCCCTCCCCCTCCCCCCCAAACCCCCCCCCCCCAAAAAAAAAAAAACTGCTTGTTGCAAAATCAAAATCAAAATCAAAATCTCAACTTTATGTATTTTCTTATACCTGATAAAATGCTTTTCAATAACATTTCTTTAAACAAAACTGTAAATATTAATTACTTCAACAGACAAAGTCAGTTTTAGAACCCATTTCTCTTAAACAAAAAGTTTGAGCTTTTAGAAAGTCAGTTTCAAATTCAATGTCAGTGATGTTACCGTCATAATTTTCAAACTCTAAAAGTGGGATCTTAATACATTTTTGAAAAATAAAGCTACCTTTTTTTAAAGCTGGGTATGATATTTTTAAAAACTGTGAAAATAACATGATTCGATGACAATTCTAGGAATGTGTAGCAGACCATATGCATACTTTTTTTTGGTCAGTGATGTTACTCACAACTCACAAAGAAAGCATGAAACACACACTATTGAACTACCATGACTTTTAGTGATTCTTCTGTAGGTTGATATCTTTAATCATTTTGACATCACGGTTAGTGATGTTACTGTCAGTGATGTTACCAACGACATTTTCTAGAACCATCACTGACACATTTACATCTTTTGCGCCTTCCTCAAATAACTTAATATATTGCAATGTGCTATAGTCTGTTACAATATTATATCTTTAGCTAGATTCTGCTTAATACTTAAAACAATGTTGGTAACATCACTGACAATTGAATGTAACACCACTGACAAAATGTCAGTGATGTTACCAACCAAAATTTGAATAGCTTTTTATGCTCTTTTTGCACAATAAAGATGTTTTCTCTTCTTTTCTAACCTTTACAATTTCTTAATTATAATAAACATAAATAGTTTGCTTAAAAGGTTGAAATGATCTGATAATAGTTAAGTTATTGGCTATAGTGATTTATTGTTTAACTCAAAAATTGAAAATTATTCGCAAAGCTGATATACTGAATTATATATGTTAATCTATAATTTGTGTTTCATTTTTTTTGTAAAATTGATATCAAATAAAAATATAAAGATAGATATACGAAACGAAATATTTATTGAAAGAAAGCTCATAAATGAACATGTATATAAAAGTTACAAAGATAGGGACAACAATATAAGAAACAAGATATATGTTGTGTATATATATGGGCCTATTTTTAAATTTATGTCTGAAATAAACTGAGATATTTATCTATTAGTATTACTTATCATATTATATTACATTCTTTTGCTAAATACTAAATCAACTACTTCAACTGATTATGATTATGTGACAGTCTAATTAATATACTCTCATCCAAAATGAGATACGATACACTATATTTGTGCACTATATTTTACCGCGTAGAAATAAAGCTTAATGACTTCTTAACACCTTTTACCGGACTAATGATCCTTCAGCTTCGCTTGCCGGAAGTACGCCATTTTTCATGTTCAATTTAAAAAAAAAGAGAGAGAAAGAAAACATGTGCTTTTAAACCTTTTATTGAAAAAAAGACCATATAGTAATGATTGCAAAGTTCCAAACTTTATATTTGTATTGCATTTGTATTTATTGTATCAACTTGTAATCGTCCATTTAAATTCTCTTGTCCTTTCATAGGGATCATGGGATCCACAGCCATGATCTTTTATCATCATCATCATCTTCCTGATACGGGAGTAGACTCCGTGTGGAGTGTGGAACTTCCCGGAGTGTGTTACTTTATATCAGTGTGAATAAATAAATAATTAATATCATGATTATTTAGAATTGGCATATATTAATAAGAATCATAAGTTTGCTCTTTCATAATAAGAAACGTCATAAGTTTGCTCTGATATGCTTATTGGCTACAATAAGGTAGCTACAATAATGTTGCTCCTTTGATATCTTTGATTAGGCGGAGCTACAATGCGGTCCCATTACTCGTAATGGAGCAAATCGAATTTCTTTCTCCAACTCAAAGGAAGCTTTAAAATGGTTCGAAAATACCAATAATACTCTGAATAACATTGAGTTAATATAAAATTTTGGCCAAGAGTCATAGATAAATATTAATTTGTTAGAAATCCAACATTTTCAAAATTCTGATCCTGAACTTCATTATAAAGTTCAGGATCAAGATCCTTCAAAAATTGATATTTTTTCTAAAATCTTTTAAACAGTGCTAAATGTCGGAAAATTTAAAACTGAATTCGTCATTAAAAAACTATAAGCGATATTTTAATACCAAATTTGACGTCTAATTGATTGAATTGCACCCGGTGTGATTTCGCTTTCGGCGTTGCTCCGTTACGAAGAATGGGACCGCATTGTAGCTCTGCCTAATCAAAGATGTCAAAGGAGCTACATTATTGTAGCTTACAATAAGGTAGCTCATAGATTATTTGACATCTTTGAATACACGCGTTGCGCATTTGCGGGATCGGTCACTAATTTAGCCAAAAGAGGAGGAACTGGTAAAAAAACTAGTTCCAACATTCTAATGGACGTAGAAAGTAATTTCTTTATTTCCCTTCAAGATTGAATTTTTATTGGTTAGAAATTTTGATGGTTGGTTTCTTTGTCAGTTGCAAATGATTTTTACCCTATATGTTCAATAATTACAGAAGAATCGTTGATAGAAAATGCTGTTCCCTTTGTCCCATGTTGAATGACATTGATTTTTCTCCCCGTGACTCCTGATGACCTAGTCTAAATGATGAGTCAAATTTGGAACGGATATATTGTGCAACCCTAGTATTTGGGCGAGCTACATTGCGTTCACATTACTCGTAATGGAGCAAATCTAATTTCTTTTTCCAACTCAACGAAAGATTCAAGATGGTTCATCATTACTAGAAAACTCAGAATAATAGTGAGCAGTGGCAGATTAAAGGGGGGTGGGGGGTGGGAGCATATGTAAAGCAAAATAGTGTCCTATGAAATTTTGTCCACCCTGCCATACTTACATGTAACACTGAAAAATCTAGAGGACAAAATTTCATATCTCTTAAGCGTTGTATTCCGTCCTTGGACTTCATCATAGGAATGAATGCCACTCAAGACAATATTTCACAGCGGACACTATTTTATGTTACACATACACTCTCCTTTAATTGAGAAATATAAATTTTTTCACTATATTATTGACCAAGCCACTTCAAATTTTCATCAAAATCTGACATTTTTAGCAATTTTGCCCCCCCTTTCACGGACCTCTGGATCGGCCCCTGTTGAGTCAATAAAAATTTTGGACAAAAGTCACAGGTAACTAATAATTTGTTGAAAAAAAAACACATTTTCAAAATTCTGATCCTGAACTTCATTAATATGAGGCAGTTTTTTAACCTGTGACGCTCCCGAAGTTAAAACGTATCTAAAATTATTTTATAAGCATAAATAATTGTTAAAAATGTTTATAATGCGATATCTACATTCTAAAAAATATGTTTGAAAATAAGAACAAACTAGCTTTTCTCGTGGATTACATATGCGTTTGATGACGTTCTAAATTTTCAAAGCAAAAAGTGTTACAATGACACTGAAAGTTCGGGAAAACAAGCGTGATTTACTGGATGTTGAAGGAAAATTCAGCCCATAGAACAACTAAAATATTGACATTTCTACCATTAGCACTCCCTTCTGGAGAGTATAAAGTTCAGGATCAAGAGACTTTAAAATTGAGTTTTTCAAGAAAGTCTTTAAAAAAATCAGGGCAAAATGTCAGAAAATTTTTACTGAATTCGTCATTAAAATACTAAAAGCGCTATCTTAATACCAAATTGTGTCTAATGAATTGAATTGTGCCCAGTGTGATTTCGCTTTCGGCATTGCTCTGTTACAAGCAATGGGACCGCATTGTAGCTCCGCCCAATCAAGGAGGTCAAAGGAGCTACATTATTGTAGCTAATATGCTTATGACCCACTAAATCAGTTGGACTGCACGTTGTTCTGTTCAGCTAAAAAAAATAGGTTTGAGCAAATGCCTGAAATCAGGTAGACTGTCATCCCTGGGTATAACAAGCTTTGAATCAATTTTTCTGACTTCAATAAAGTAAAGGCATTTTTTAAATATATCATTCAGAAGAAGGGATATCATAGCTATATGTTTAGGCATCTTTCAAATTAATATGATGTCTTGTTAAATGCCTCTGCAGTGACAAAGCTTTTTTAGCTCACCTGGACCGAAGGTCCATGTGAGCTATTACCATCACTTGGCGTCAGTCGTCGTCTGTCGTCTGTCGTCTGTCCTCTGTTAACAATTTTTCAAAAATCTTCTCCTCTGAAACTACCAAACAGAATTAAATGAAACTTGGTATGAATGATCCTTAGGGTGTCCTGCACCAAACTTGTGTTTTGATTTTTGATCCGTTAAAAAACATGGCCGCCGTTACTAAAAATAGACTAGGGGGGTCAGACTACTGTTTTTGGCTTATAAATCAAAAAGTATAAGAGATAAAGGAAATCTGAGGCCACGCTACTGATTCAGCATCAAAAGCTCTACAAAAGTCTTCATTTGGTCAAAGTTGTCAGATGACCCCTGATAGGGTTTACGGCCCCTTAAAGGTGAAAAATAGCATTTTTTCATGTTTTTGGCCTACAGAATGAAAACTATTGCAGATAGAGATTAGCTGTTGCTTGCTTAAATGTTCAGCTCATTTAACTCTACAAAAGTCTCCATAGGGTCGAAGTTGTCAGATGACCCCTTATAGGGGTTACGGCCCCTTAAAGGTGAAAAATAGCCATTTTTCATGTTTTTGGCCTACAGAATGAAAACTATTGCAAATAGAGATTAGCTGTTGCTTGCTTAAATGTTCAGCTCATTTAGCTCTACGAAAGTCTCCATAGGGTCGAAGTTGTCAGACAACCCCTTATAGGGGTTACGGCCCCTGAAAAATAGCGTTTTTTCATGTTTTTGTCCTACAGAATGAAAACTATTGCACATAGAGATTAGCTGTTGCTTGCTTAAATGTTCAGCTCATTTAGCTCTACAAAGTTCTCCATAGGGTCGAAGTTGTCAGATGACCCCTTATAGGGGTTACAGCCCCTGAAAAATTAAGATTTTTCATGTTTTTGGCCTACAGAATGAAAACTATTGCAGATAGAGATTAGCTGTTGCTTGCTTAAATGTTCAGCTCATTTAGCTCTACGAAAGTCTCCATAGGGTCGAAGTTGTCAGAAAACCCCTTATAGGGGTTACAGCCCCTGAAAAATAGCGTTTTTTCATGTTTTTGGCCTACAGAATGAAAACTATTGCAGATAAAGATTAGCTGTTGCTTGCTTAAATGTTCAGCTCATTTAGCTCTACAAAATTCTCCATAGGGTTGAAGTTGTCAGATGACCCCTTATAGGGGTTACGGCCCCTGAAAAATAGTGATTTTTCATGTTTTTGGCCTACAGAATGAAAACTATTGCAGATAGAGATTGGCTGTTGCTTGCTTAAATGTTCAGCTCATTTAGCTCTACAAAATTCTCCATAGGGTCGAAGTTGTCAGATGACCCCTTATAGGGGTTACGGCCACTGAAAAATAGCGATTTTTCATGTTTTTGGCCTACAGAATGAAAATTATTGCAGATAGAGATTGGCTGTTGCTTGCTTAAATGTTCAGCTCATTTAGCTCTACAAAATTCTCCATAGGGTCGAAGTTGTCAGATGACCCCTTATAGGGGTTACGGCCCCTGAAAAATAAAGATTTTTCATGTATTTGGCCTACGGAATGAAAACTATTGCACAAAGAGATTAGCATTTGCTTGCTTAAATGTTCAGCTCATTTAGCTCTACAAAATTCTCCATAGGGTCGAAGTTATCAGATGACTCCTTATAGGGGTTACGGCCCCTGAAAAATAGCGATTTTTCATGTTTTTGGCCTACAGAATGAAAACTATTGCAGATAGAGATTGGCTGTTGCTTGCTTAAATGTTCAGCTCATTTAGCTCTACAAAATTCTCCATAGGGTCGAAGTTGTCAGATGACCCCTTATAGGGGTTACGGCCCCTGAAAAAAGCGATTTTTCATGTTATTGGCCTTCAGAATGAAAACTATTGCAGGTAGAGAAAAGCTGTTGCTTGCTTAAATGTTCAGCTCATTTAGCTCTACAAAAGTATAGGGTCAACATCAAGACCAGGTGAGCGATTCAGGCTCCTGGGAGCCTCTTGTCTATTGTATTACCTGACCTTTAATACAATACAATACAATACAATATTTATTTGTTTAAACACATTTACAATAAATGGTTATAACACAAGTTTATAACAAACGAAAAGTCAAATCAATGTACAATACTGTTAATAATAACAAATTCACAAATAGTAGATTGAAACTTATTGCAGTGATTTTTCTAGCGCTCGTCACTTTCGTCATTGGCGAAAAGATATTTTATTTGACGAAAAATTTTCAAACCAATTTCGCCACTTTAATTTTCAAAAATGTAGAAAGTTTTCGTCCTTTTTTACGATAATCAGTTAAATCTTTCGTCATTTTCGTGTAATTCAAATTGACAACAGATTTTACTATGAAGCCCTATTGATTTATGGCCCAAGCTGTCTGCATAAACACCTGGAGGCCGGATATGTTTTTACAGTTAATTAATTATAACCGTTAATTGTTTAAATGAGTCATAATAACAGGTGCTCGACCATCGCTGATTGAATGAATGAAATATACTTGACCAATCAGGAGAAAGTTTATTTTTATATCAGCTGAAAAATATTGATTTGTTTGTCAACCCACGTGCTCTGACCATGTTGACCAAATGACAGTTCTTGTGTAAATATCACAAAAACTTAGAATTAATATAGATGAAAGGATTTACCTTCATGAAACTATTTTATTAAGAACATCCTTTAATCCAAAAACATCCTTTTTCGTGCATTAAAAGGAGCAGATGAAAAGAACTTTGTTTACATTTTTACGATCTCATAATGTAATTAAATTATGAAATCTTCTTCCTTTTATTACCCTCCTTGGATAGGAGCACCTCCATTTCAGCTGAGGTGTAGTGGAGTTCCAATGATTTTGAGTTAAGAGATTGTTTTGTTTTGTTTAATAACCTCGAGCCACCTTAACACTAAACTTAATTTGTAGAGCTCCTTTATAGGACATGAAGGATGTACTGTATTGTTGTCTGTATATTCTTCCTTTTAGGGACCACCAGTCACTTATCATTACCATTATGAAAATGGTAAAACAAAAACAAAACTGCTTCTTCAAATGAGAAAAAAGAGAGACTTTATGTGTGCTTTTAGCTTTCTATGAGCATGTAAAACTTGATGAGTAATACAAATTCATCCTTAATTTGTAAAAAAGGGTGGTGGGGGTGTTATCATTTTGTTTTGCCTCAAATATTAAAGGCAGAGAATCTGCAGTACATTAAGTATGATTAAAAGGGGAAAAATCAATTCAACAAATGTTTAGATATATTTTATTGAACATGATAACTGTTGTAATCTGTGTCCTGTCCATGGTACTGAAATTATAATATACATAGCTGCACATATAGAAAGTCAAGTATTGGTATTTTTGCTTCAACCAGACTGCCAGAAGCAAACATGGTTATGGATTATTAGGTCGCACATTTTGGTCGACCGCTAAAGTGACTAAAGCCCTCAAAATCCTGGAAAAAACCCTGTTATTGTTTCAGGTTTCTGGAGTGCTGGTGACATTTGAAACAACTTGACATTTATTAATATATTCAATTAGAGATTTAAGTAAAATCAGAGATTTACTATTAAAAACCAAAAACAAGTTGTTTTTAGTTATAGATGTGATGTTTTTATTCAGTTGGTTTTTAATTTTAAGGAGAAATTCTTGTCTAAAGTTTATAAAGGATGGACAATTTATAAAAAAGTGCTCCTCATTCTCAATTTCAGAATTTGTACATTTAAGGCAAATTCTGTTATTTTTTGGAATATTTTTGTACCGCCCTCTTTCGATTAACAGAGAGTGGGCACTGATCCTTTAATTGAATGGCCCTGAGGCCGGAGGGGGTGATCTTACTACTGACACACCAAGTCTGAAATGAATGAAATAACTATTTTACATCCCAGCGAGCCTTCAAAATATTCATGTAAAATTTAAATACAAACTTAAGAATACATTCTGTACATTTAGAATCTAATAGAAAACAATTTTATTATATATGATATAGAGTATCCTTATTGGGCCCCTTCATTATTCTTTATGTGCAATTTTTTAGTGTAGAGTTTCCATTGGTTTCGTGGTATAGGTGATATGAACGTAGAATTGGAACAACGAGAACCCTTGTCCAAACCCCAGTGGGAACTATGTTATTTTTCAATCTTCAAAAAAACTTTGTTCTTGATTTTATAATTTTCCTTTGTTCAACTTAAACATGTTAAAGAACATTTCCCAAAACACATGCTTTGAAAAACAAAAGAAAAGGAACAATTAGAGTTGAAAAAGTAGAACAGGGTATTCCGAGGGATGATCCGGCTCAGATTACCCCTGTTAGAACAAAGGAGCTGGGATGTAAGAGGCAGGTTTAACCTGTGATGCTCCCGAAGTTAAAACATACCTTTAAATATCTTTCATGCTATAAAAATTTTAGATGTTGATAATGTTATGAATTGAAACAATTTGTATTTGAAAATAAAAACTTACTAGCCTTTCTTCCCCCACTTCTGGGTCCTGCGTGTGCTTAATGACGTTTGACATTTGCTCCAACCTGATATTGATAAAAATTATTCAAAACCTTATTTTTTTTTACACCAAAACCTGTTTGAAGTACAAAAATGTACATGTATGTTGATTTGAAGTTAAAAATCAATAACATTTGTGACTCAATTTTGTGTAAAACACCTATATATGAGAAGATGGGCATTCCAATAACCAAAATAGGACTCAAAACCCTTTTTCAAATGTATATACCACTTGTGTCTTGTCACAGTTTTTCAGGCAACTAGATGCGAGTTTTTAATATTAAGAATAGTCAATACAAATACCACAATGCCGGGTATAAAAACAGTTAATTTGGTTATGCTGTTTATCAATATTTCGAGGAGTAACGTCTCATCAGCAGCATTTGAATCAAAACATATATAAAAGATAAAAGATACTAGGGGTGTAACGATACCACTTCCCCACGATCCGATACAGATCACTATACCTGGATCACGATCCGATTCGTATCACGAATCTTTTACTTCCATTACTTACAAAAGACCTGCTTGTCATATCATTGTAAATCGATGTTAATGTTAAATAAGTATTATTTCATGTGTTAAATAGACAGTAAACTGAAGTATTGTCAAGCAAAGGATTTATTTCAGTCGGACAGGCAATGATTTGTTCCATTGTTGACACCGGAAGCACACTTTTTTATCTTCTTGCAAAAGACAGATAGGACATTTTTTGGATCGGATCGGAATCGCGAAGTCAAACACGGTATCGATTCCCGGATCATCGGATAAAATATCATGATGCACCGGTGAATGATTATACCCTTAAAAGATACAGATATTTGATTTGTATCGTTTATCTTAATGTGCTTTTTTGTTAGACATGATGCAATGCTTCCACTTGTGGATAATGGACAAAATCCTGGTTATTGTACATGTACTAAATGTAGTTTTCATTTTTTTTAAGTTTAGATTTTAAAGATGATGCCAAGAATGAGAATGCCAGGGCGGCCAATGGGACCAAGAGGAATGAGACCAAGGGGTCCAGTTCCACCTCCTGGTGTCAGGCCAATGCGTCATGGTGCACCACCTCTACGTCCAAGATTACACGCTCCCCCTCCACACGCTCCACAACCTGTTCCAGCACCCTCTGCCACAGGAAATGCCACAAATGACCCATCCACAGCTAACAAGAGGGTATTTGTAGGGAACCTGAACACCATTGCCATATCTAAGGAAGAAGTGGAGAGGATCTTCAGTGTCTATGGTATCATAACTGGTATCTCCATGCATAAGGGATATGCCTTTGTACAGTTTGCTTATGAGCATGAAGCTAGAGTTGCATGCGGTTCTGAAGATAGCAAAACATACGCAGGTCAAAAATTAGGTATGTGTTCATTTTTAGTTAAAATACATTCTGACAGGACATTATTTGAAAAAAGAAATGTTTTTCGCAGACAAGTACAAAACATTAATTAATTTTAAATTGCTTCAATTCATGCAGTATTATCCCCAGAAATTTTATGATCAAATAGCAACCTGGTATTTGCAATTTTCAAAATAGCATCACATTCCCTATGGAATACATTAAAGAAGATTTCAGATAGTATCACATTCGAACCAGATAGCATCACATTGCCTGTATGCTATTAGGACCTAGAGAGAATACTGTTAACATGATGTACAGAACAATATTGTTCCTAAAAGTTGAAAAGATTTTGAAGCATTTGTATTGGGTTTTATCCTGACAATTTGACTGTGACACAAAACCTTCTAGAATTATAAAACATAACATTAAACAGATAATTATATTTTCTCAGGTGTTTTTTCATACAAATATTTAATTTGCAATTGACATGTTCATCATCCTTACCACCTTCTTATAAGAAGAAAAATCAACTGTTAAATTATTTCAGATTGCAATATAGCATCAGAGCCAAAAGGTAAAAAGGTAGCAGCCCCAACACAGATGACCACTATTGGGATCAAAAGGTAAACTAACCAACTACATTCAGTGAATCTATATGTAAGATTTTAAAAAAGCACATGGATTTATTAAAAAGATATACATGAAAAAACATCTGACATGTTCCTGTCACTACTGTAAACCGGGAAATTTTCGCGGCAGTTTTATTTTCGCGATGATGTTGCTAGTGGGAAAATTAAACAGCGCGAATAAACTTGTGTTCTGTTGTAGTCTATGGACAATAACATTTCAGCGCGAATTTAAAACTTCGTGGACTAAAATTCAGTCATCATAGCGCGAAAATAAGACGGCGCGAAAATTTCCCGGTTTACAGTATTATTTAAAGAAATTTCAGAACTTTCCTGCACAATATTATTTGTGTTTGTTCAGTCATTTCAGAGCATATATACATGTACTTCTCATTGAAAATTTTGAAAATCAATGTAACCAAAGATTGAGTGAAATAGAAAGATTAATGGTGAAAGTAAACTTAGAAAAGTCACAATGCAAGTTTAAAGTAATGAAATGTTGAATAAATGTACATGACATAACACTCATAAATTAAACAACAGAAATGTAAAATCCAATGATGTTACATGCTTCAGAAACACTTTAGATACCCAAGCAACATAAGATTTTAATGATTTATATTTTGCAGACCAGCAGCAGCTTTACAGCCTGTTAAGACAGCATCTGTTATGGGAGCACCAGTAGCTAAAAAACTTCGTCAGGATTCTGTCCCCACCATTAAAAGGACACTAGTGGACCTGACTGGAAACAATGCAACTACAGCACAGAAAGTCACATCAACAGTTACTAATGCAGCTGGGATTAAAAAAGGTGTGTAATAATAGGGTTTTACTGATAAAGAAATTGATAAAACTACAGAAACTTATCATATTTATTCGTTTACATGTAAATTGTTATATTCAGTTGTGGAACACATGATTTTCTGTAGTCAGGTCTACATGTAAATTTGTATAAGAATAATGATAAATTGAGCCATGTCATTTTCAAAGGATTTGCATGGGAATTTATCAGCAATGTGCCAAAGATGCTTTCTTCCTTTTAAACTTGTGGTAATACAAAAAAACAGGTCACTTTTAAGAAGGCTTGTGATGTTCAAGCTTGCAATACTGGGCTCACATGATACTTGCCATGATCAAATTAATCTTAGAAAACAAAATGTGATGTATTATTATAAGACAATCATACTGGAACATAGGGCTTAAGTTTGTGGTCAGTGTGAGTTGGGAGCAACAATGTTGTAAGAGAAATCTTTTTGTGTCCCATCTATGAAAGTAGGGGAGCATATAGTGTTCAGGACTCTTTGTCTGTCCGTCCAAAATGCTGAGAGATTGGGCATTATGTCTTTTTGACATATTCTTGTTTAAATATTTTTTAGAGAATCTTATTAGCATGTAAGAAGTGACTTGATATGTATTCTTATAAATGACTTCCATTACTTGGCAAAATAGATTTTGAATCTGTCTGACCAAGTTGCAGTAATGAGATGTTGAACTACAATTTCCCAAATTTTTCTGTCTTTATATAATATCTATGTCAACTTAAAATGTGTTTCTTTTACTATTGTAGTTGCAGCTAGAGATGTGTTGATCTGTGGAAATTGTAAGACAAGTTTTCAGAGTCTTCATAGTCTAGCACAACATAAAAAAGTACCTTGTAAACTGAGATTCACATGTAAATGTGAAAATAATCCTCCTCCAGAAGGTAAGAATGAAGGTGGATTCAAATTATTATACCCTGTCTTATAAAGTACATGTGTAGTCACCAGTGGCATAATGCTGTTTAAGTTACTCTCCCATGAAATAAGTATAGTCTTTTTTTATTGTTTTATCTTTGCATCTCAATGTATGTTTTAACTTGGTGTTTTAGCTAGTTTCTCTCATACTGTTAAGGAAGTTTTGTTTACCAATTTAACATAACAAGGAAAATACTTGAATCAAAATGAATGCACTTCTAACATACATGTGTTAAGTAGGCCTTCACAGTGTCTGAAGAGACTCATGTTGATATAGACATTATTCCATATATTTGACAGAATCAACAGACCCCACTTCTCTGCAGTGTGGAACATGTAATGCAGAGTTTTCTGGGGCATGGGCACTAGTACAACACTGTCAAGAAGAGCACAAGATGAATATCATTAAAACGGTTTGTACCATTTATATATGTTTCTAAAAGTACCTAAATAATACAATCAGAATAATTTCAAATTCTTTAGAAAATAAAGGCCTTGACCTTAATTTTCCAGTTAAGTGACTGACAATTTTCAATTCATGTACCGGTAATAGCAATGTCACCTCCATATCTCAAGAACTATAAGTCCTAGATTGATGAAATTTGGTACTTAAGTGTTAACTCTTTTTACCTGTATAGCCCTTAGCCATGTTAGCACAGAGGAAAGTACTTGAAATTATGTCTCCCCCCACTTTTGTGGGGAGACATATTGTTTTTGTCGTGTCCGTCCCTCCGTCCGTCTGTCCGTCACAAAGTTTGTCAGCGCAACTGCTCTGAAACTACTGAACCGAATTCAACGAAACTTGGTATATAGAAAGGACATCATATGTAGTTGTGCATATTTCCAGGAAATTTTGATCCTCAAATTAATGTGGGAGTTATGGCCATTTGAACTTAGAAATTTGCTGAAAATCCTCAATTATCATCTTGTCAGCACAACTCCTCTAAAACCACTGAACCAAATTCAATGAAACTTGGTATATAGGAAGGACATCATATGTAGTTGTGTATATTTCCAGGAAATTTTGATCCTCAAATTAATGTGGGAGTTATGGCCATTTGAACTTACAAATTTGCTGAAAATCCTCAATTATCGTCTTGTCAGTGCAACTCCTCTAAAACATCTGAACCAAATTTAAAGAAACTTGGTATATAGGAAGGACACCATATGTAATTGTGCATATTACCAGGAAAATTTGATCATCAAATTTTTGTGGAAGTAAGGGCCTTTTGAACTTAGAACTTTTTGGGGAAACGGGGGGAGACATTGTTTTTGTAGGCAAAAACAAACTTTAATTTTAAAATGGAAATTAAGGCCTTGAAAGTATTTGAAATTCAATTGAAGTCCTTGAAACTCCTTGAAAAGCTATGTTTTTTTAAGAATCAAAATGATTGGCTAAATATTCTGACATATAAATGTATTTAACCCTTGGTCTTGCCTTTATCAGTATTTTTGTCAAGAATTTATATAAGTTTCACATATTTTCCTTTTCTAGAAATAGCTATTTTTCTGTTATTCAAACATGATGCATTCATGAAATACCATGAAATATTATGTTCTGTACTATTTTTGCTGTTAGTTTTTACTATATTTACATAAGACAGATTTACTGTTTTACATTTTAAATGGTTAATTATCAAAATTCTTCTAACTTTAGGTTTTAAAATTTGCCCTGTAGCCCAATGAAGTATTGGGCAGCAACAAAGGTACACTACTTCTGTCTTCCATAAGCCTTCTTCTGTAAATATAAGACTTAGGAGTTTAACAAATTACAAAAAAATTGATAATGACCAGGAACATTATTGAAATGAATATCTATGTAACAGGAAGGACAACCTCTAGTAGAAGTAACTTTACATTTCAGAACAGGGAGTACAGCATACAATGGCATAGAGATCTCAATGTGTTACAGGACTTTTTCAGACATACATATTTATCTTTATTACAGGAGGGTCAGGCACCAACAGAAGTAACTACAGTTGAAGAAGTGGTCGAGGTAATAGAAGTAGAATAACGGTGAGACTAATCACTTGATATAAGAATCTTCAATGAACATACCAAACTTTTAACTAGTACTGGTCATCCCAAACTTGATTAGCATCATTAAATGGTTAAAAATGATTAAAATTTTCTTAAGGCCCCCCCTTGAAAAATTACAACTTAAGGTAGATGGGTTGTCTAAGACTGAGCACCTTTTCGCACATCTATCAATATTTAGAAAAAAATATGTTTAGTATTATAAGATGATTTGTATTTGACTACGAAGATGTCATATTAACAAAAAATGGAAATTAACATCTCTTATTTTTTTAATTTTGATATTTTCCCTATTGTTGTAAAAATGGGATTTTTTTATTATTTGATATTAGGTTAACTTTATTTTTCTTAAAGTATACTTAAAAGTCTAAGAAAATAAAACATTTTCACAATTTTTAAAAGAAATCTATTTAGTAGATTTTTTTAGATGTATGAAATTTTGAATTTCCCCTATTGATTTCTTAGTAAAATACTAAAAATGTGCATTTTCAAAACCCATTTACCAAAACATTCTGATTGTGACCCTTGAGTTTATTTTGCTTAAATATAAAGTACTCTATATGTACCTACTGACACCAAAATTTAAGAAAAATCTGTGGACAAAATTTTAGACTCCCCTTTACCTGCTAGAGAAAAGCTAGATAAGGTAGGCTGGGATTGTTTTTTTATGTTCATTTCCTAAACACACTTTTTTAGGCCTCTAACAAGTAAATAGTATACAATTTTTTTTTTCGTTTGCCAACCTCCATCCAAATTTCATAGAAGGTTCTTATGTCTATATATATATACCCCTTAACAAACCTGAACATTGAAGGTAAGTGCTGATACATGACTCTGCTGTGATTTATTGGAAAGTTTTGATAGGGAAATTTAAACAAAATTCTCTTTGTTGCAAATTTGACCCCATTTTTCTACAAGTTTTCTACACTTCAAGATTTTTTATGCATTTTTGTTTTCATATTTTCACAATCATTTTTCATCACATGTAAATGATCATCAAGTCATCATTTTCATCATTTTTACACAATTATGTGAATTTATTATATTAAGTTAAAATTTGTGCAATAAACCATGTAAGATTTGATCAATATGATCAAATACCCTTGACGACCAATACATGTTTAATAGTATTGGTATTATATCTGATGCACACTCAATATTTTTTATGCATGGCTAGAGAAACTAAGTGCTTAAAAAAGTACATATTTTTGCCCATTTTTTGGTGTTGAAATTTTTATCCCTGGACATATATTTAGTACAATTGTTATTTTTCTCCTTTTACTATGTGAATATTTTGTGTATTTTTGATAATTTTTGTACACTGTTTCTTTTTATACAAACAGGAAGTTGTTGTTATCCAGACTGATGGGGAGAATGGTCAATAGATGATGTACACTTTTTTTGTACACACATCATATTTTACTCAACATTTTTGGACAACCCTGGTAAAAGTTTTTTGGAACATTTTTTTTGTTCCTCCTGTACATATTACACAAACAGAGGCCATCCATATTTTTGTGGTGAGGATTTTTGAAGACCAATTGAAGACTTGTGCTATTTTTTTGTTAATTCATGTAATTATGACATTGCTATTATTTTATCTTCATATTTACATTCAAATGTTTATAAAAATGTTGAATAAATGAACAGATTATTAACATCAAGTTAATTAAACTAGGTAAAGGGTATTATTGATACATAGATTTGCTACATTTGAGAGTAATTCATAAAGTAAATTTCAGAATCATTGGTGTATAAATAAATTTATTCTTTGACATAATAAGATCACCTTTTCATGTTTATTCTGTTGAAGTTTGAACACATTTACATTAAATATGAGTTGAAAACAGACGATTGGAAAATAAATTACATGCAACTAAATTGGCTACCAAATATTGAAATTCATTTTCAACATGAAAGTGTGTAAAAATGCACTTATTCACTTGGGCTTGATACCAAGGATTTAATAATACACATTGTTCATCAAAAATATTTTACAGGCATCATGCTGAGTTTTTAAATCATCATATGTTTAAATAAATCATGTTTGTTCAATTTCATTCATTAATTGTAATTTTTGTAATAATTGTTGTCCAATAAATTAATCAATTTAACTGCATTTTTATATTATCATTTTACAATATTCTTTTTGCCCAATTTTACATTGTTATACTATGTTGCTATAGTGTCAACATTTTGGTCATTTAAAGTTGCAGACATTGGTTTTTATAGAATTTCTGAGTTAAATAGTGCCCATAATGGCATTAGACTGGAAAGGGTTGTCACATTATTGATTTTCAAAGGCTTGGAAGATTTTGTAGGTAGTCCATTTTTGCCCTCAGGTTCCTTGCAATTTTGGTGAACATTTACTTTTGTTTTTGGAGCAAACAAATGTTTCTCCACCTAGAAAACCAAATATTTTTTTCACTTTGCCCCACATATTATTTATGTTCTGTTTATTTCTACGTAAGCATTGATTGATTAGGTTAATTCACATGTTAAAAAACAAGTTTCTTGAAGGTATATTGTTTACAAAAAAAAAGTTTTTGTTTGTACAAAAAAGGACAACAAACAATTTGTTTTGTGTATTTTTAAATATATAAACAAAAAAGATGTAGTTTGGGTGCCCCATTAAGCTAACAATGGAAAAACAATTAGCACTTAATAATATTTGTAACGCTTTGCAGAATTACATATTCATGAGGTCTAATCCAGCCTTAAGCAGGCTCTCTATATTGAATTTTGCTTATAAACTTTACTGGCTGTAATTCGAGGTTTAAACCTGTGTTGAAATCTACATGGGAAGATAAACAGCAAAGCTTCCAAACAAAGAAAAGGCCAATAGTGTTTTGTATATTTGTATTAAATGAAGATTTAGATAGTTGACATTGAATTTGTTTAATTTGTCACCATATCTTAGTCTTACATGGGATATCTCGATTGATTGTCATATTAATATGACTAAAAATAAACAGATGGTAAACAAATAATCTGTCAACATGGTCAAATAATTTTAGCAAAATAAACCAAGTTTAAGGTCAATTTGGTATAAAATGTGTGTTCCCAGTTTACTTTTACTATATTTAGTTCTGAAACCCTAAAAAAAATAGAGAGGAAAAAAATGTGATTTTGGTAGACAGTTTGCCTTTAAGTGTAAACAAATTTCTTTACTGAAACTTTAATAATGCTTCCCAAGTCCCAGGATGTTCTTAAAACATATGAACAAATCCATGTCCATGTTCGTGGTGTTAGGGTTTATATGAATTTGTTTTTCACTGGAGTTTCCTCTAATTAGCAGCTTGCAAAAAACCATGGAAGATAGTCATGATAGAAAACCAAAGGTTTTGTTTGAAAGTAACTTAATATATACTTTTTCCATGAAATTCGACTGCATTTGAATAATTATTTAAAAATGTTGAATAATGTTTACTTTGTCAGCATACTTTTAGCTAATTTGACTTGTGTTTCTAAATAGAGACTTGTGGTTTAAATGTGCATGATGCAGATTAACATGATTAATGAAATATAATATCTACATTTTTTAAGTCACAAATAAAAATTAAATTTGTTTATACTTCTTTTGAACACAAATGACTTTTTTATTTTGTTTACACAGGTAATATAAAGGTTGCAAAAAAGTTTCCATGATTTCATTTTTTGAACTAAAATGATTCTATAATGAGTTTTGTGGGCACACAGTTAAGTGTTTTTTGTTGGCTTTAATTAGCAAAATGTTAATAAACAAAATGCATGCAAACCAATACCATCTGCTGCTCAAAATTTAATAAGATAAGTTTTGGTTGGTGGTCCATAAATTTTGATTTCTTCTATTTAATGAAGAAATGGTAATGACAGTCTTCATAGTATCTGCCAAACCATTGGTCCAGACAAGCAAATTTTCAATTGGTCAGTCTGTGAATTTAGCATCAGGACATTTTTGACAAATAAAAAAGAACTTAGCTTTTCATTGGTCAGGGAAAACCTTTTCAGCTTTCTGACTGAGGGACAGGCAGAAATTTTCAAGAGACTTGAACAGTTTTCAAACTTGATTCTATAAACAACTTTTTTATTTGTGTTATTATAGCAATTGTTGGTACTAACAAAAAGATCCAACACACAAGTTGGTTAAAATATGTGCACTTTTACTGGAGTAACCTCTAATTACCATCTTTAAAAAAAAATATGGAAGATAGAAAAAAACCAGCAGCTTTTTTCATTTTTGGCATGCCATTTTAAATAGAGACATGTGGTTTAAATGTGCACGATTCATAAATTCGAAATGTTAAATCTATTTTTGTACTTCACAAATAAAATAATAAATATGTTTTGTATTTTATGCACAAAATATTTGTATGACATATTAATCAGTGTGATGATAAATATTGTTTAGTGTTTGTCAGGTAACACAAAGGGAAGAATAGGTTTCCATGATTTTATTCTATAAACAGAATGATTTTTTGATGAGTTTTGGTGGAGCATAATAATATGTCCATTCTGGTTTTTGTCTCGCCTGCGAAGCAGAGCGGGACATAGGTGTTACTTTACCGGCGGCGGCGGCAGCGGTGGTGGCGACGGCGGCGTTAACTTTTAAGAAAAGTTTTATGAGCACCTCCATATCTCAACAACTATAGGTCCTGGGTTGATGAAACTTGGTATGCATATGCCCCAGTAGTAGCTGAGCACAGTTGCATCCCCATCTTTTGACCTTGACCTTGATTTTCCGGTTGAGTGACTTTGACAATTTTCAACATATAATAGCAATGGAAAAGTTTTGCGAGCACCTCCATATCTCAAGAACTATAGGTCCTAGGTTTATGAAACTTGGTATGCATATGCCCCAGTAGTAGCTTAGCACAGTTGCATCCCCATCTTTTGACCTTGACCTTGACCTTGATTTTCCGGTTGAGTGACTTTGACAATTTTCAACATAATAATAGCAATGGAAAAGTTTTGCGAGCACCTCCATATCTCAAGAACTATAGGTCCTAGGTTTATGAAACTTGGTATGCATATGCCCCAGTAGTAGCTTAGCACAGTTGCATCCCCATCTTTTGACCTTGACCTTGATTTTCCGGTTGAGTGACTTTGACAATTTTCAATACATATAATAGCAATGGAAAAGTTTTGCGAGCACCTCCATATCTCAAGAACTATAGGTCCTAGGTTAATGAAACTTGGTATGCATATGCCCCAGTAGTAGCTTAGCACAGTTGCATCCCCATCTTTTGACCTTGACCTTGATTTTCCGGTTGAGTGACTTTGATTATTTTTATTGCATATATTTGCTATGTTTAAGTCTTAAATATCTTTTGATCTCAGAAACTGAAAATCAATGTAAATTCAAAATATAGTTGAAGTAAGAAAGAATAATTTTTTATGATGGTGCCGGCAGGCAAGACATACTTTAGTGTTAACTCTTGTTAATTTGAAAAAACACAGAAACAAACTTTACGTAATTCAATGCCATCTTGAAACTTTTTTATGGTTTTACCAACTAGGTAGTGACCTCCACATTTTTATTCATCCCTATTGGATTTAGAAATGATTATGACATGGCAATAATAAACATGTGTTCAAATTTTATTCTATGAATAAACTTTTTACCTAGATATATATGGTTATAAACAAATACTAACAAAAACAGGACAAAAGATACAATACTTAAATTTGGTAAAAAAATTACACTTTTATTAATTTAAGTGAAGTTACAGCAAAGACTTAGAAATTGGGTAAAAATTCAGATTTGGTAAAGTTCTTTGAAATATATATATATTTTTTACCATTTGAATATTGCTGTGTTGAAGTATAAAGAACAAATATTTTTTATGATGAAAACCAGAAACATTTGTTTGCCAGGTTTCATAAGGTTGGAACCCATGCTATTATATGGTAAATGGCTGACGAGGATTTTTTATACGAACGCAAAAAAATTGCGGACGTATAATTGTATGATGCTGTCGTCGTCGTTGTCTGGGGACATTTGGTTTCCGTGCGATAACTTGAGTAAATATTGACCAATTATTACGTCATTTTTATATGATGTTTGAAACCACTAGAGGAAGGTTCCTATTGTATTTGGGGTTGGTGGCCCCTACCGTTTCAGAAAAAAGAGCCAAAAGGGGCTAATACGGGTGTATTGACAAAACTGTTGTAGAATGTTTATTATTCATTCAATTTTGAAAATTCTTTTTTTATTGAATTCCTTATTAAATTCTGTCAACAAAATGTCTAAATGGTTTTGATGTATATTGAACCCTTACATCGCTACAGGGGGCCAAAAATGGGCCACACCCAAAAAATCAACTTTTTTATTTGTGGTCCGATTTTCAAAATCTTTTTTTCATTGGAATCCTTGTGAAAATCCCTGCCTGCATTTTTCAATCAGATTTGAAATATCTCTTTCTGTTTTTGAGATATAAGGGGTCGAAGGGGCAAAAAACACCATTTTTAAAAGTTGGTCAAGGCAAATGAAATTTAGCTGTAGTGGGCCAGCCAATTGTTAAGAAGTTTAAATATGATGATTATATACACTGGAGGAAGCTTTTTATTGCATTTTGTGGTCCTAACCTTTTTTTAAAAAAGGGCCAAAAGGGGCTTAATCATGTCAAAAATGTCAATGAATATAGAAATAATTCTTTTTCTATTAAATGTTATTGTAAATATATATGTGTCAAATATGCATTTTAAAGTCCACCATAGGTTGCATGTGTAAAACAGCTTTGTAAGTCCACCATGGGCTGCATGTGACCAAAGCAATAGACTATCCATATTGGGCCTCCGATGTACAGGGTTCAAGTTGTTGCGGTTGTATCATGCTGCGCTCGGCGTAGCTTTTTATTTTATTAGCAGTTGCCTCCATCAGCAATTTCAAATAACAGTCCTTTTTATATTTTGTTTGTAACATTAATATGTCGTCTCTTTCATCAGGTCTGCCTTTCATCTTCTTCCTGTTTGACTTCTATTCAATTTAAGATATGTGCTTCTTGCCCTTTCGGTGTATTTGCAAAACTGCTGTAGAACAATTTATTTTCTGTCTGATAAAAAGAAATGTTTACCTATCCTTTTTTTGTACTCTCAACTAAAGGTTTTAAGACTTCATCCATCTTGTCTACAATACTGTAGGATTTTTAACAGTAAAACATACCTTAAAATAAAAAAAGCTGGTTCATTTTTTTTTATATGAAACAGATTTATTGTAAACTATCGTGTTTTTCAAGTGGACCTGCAATGCAATATCTGTTACTTATAGAATTAGAAAACAAGGATTGATAGGGCGAAAAATATAGATTGTGTTTCTTATTCATATTGAATTGTTGCTATAAGTAATATGCTTTGTTAGCCACAATGAGATGCATGCTCAAATTAAACATGCTGTGTTTGGGATAGCTCATTTTGTATTTCATTCTCTATTAAGAATAGTTGGGTAAATGTATTATATTATATTTAAAATACCATTTGTAGATTTAACTCTAATGGCAAGCTAGTACATTATTAACAGAATTAGGATTTTCAGTTTCCAATGTGAAGTATGTTTGTACATGTTTTGTAAAATGGAGTATCAAGGTTATGTTATAAAAAAACTTTATATATTGTGCTTAAAGCAGCTGGAGATATCATCAAAGAAAGAGAAGACATGGATAATTTATACCAGCTTTAACTATCAATTAATTTCAAATCATACAAAAAAATGGAGAGATTGAGTACAAGAAATTATATGACATTCGTTTTATATAAATGATTATGAAATATAATGATTCTAATTTGATAGCAGCAAACCAAATTTTCATTCAATTAAAAATCTTTTGCTGGTTTTGCCTGTATAGGTACAGTTTTTCTTAAGGTAGGAAAAATAATTGGTACCAGTATTTTTTGCATAAAACATTGACCTAATTTTTCATCCAAGTAAAACATGTTTATTTCATTGATCCACAATATGCAGTATTTTTTTCTTAATCAAGCCTTTTTAATTGGTCTAAAATTATAAGCAATAAACGATGTTGACTGTGTAGAATAAGTCTACTGTAATAATAAACGCACACCAATACCATTATTTAGTGGATAAAATGACGATAGATTTTAGAATATGTATTTCTTAATTTTCAAGCCTTTTAAAAGTGGTTCGTTAATATTTTTACTGTCCCCTCTGCAAAGCGACAGAGGGACCTAGTAATGGTCTTCGTGCGTCCGTCCGTCACACTTTTGTGGCCACAACTCCTCTGAGACCGCTCAATGGATTTGGATGAAATTTTGTAGGATTGTTTGTCATGATATATAGTTGAACATATCTAAACACCATTTTAATTCGACAAATTTTATAGATGTTATGGGACTTTATCCACTTTGTTCATTTGAGGTCATATGAACACATTTGGCACAACTCCTCGGAGATTACTCAACAGATTTGGATGATTTTTTGCAAGATTGTTTGTCATGGTATTTTGTTTGTTATATTGCAACACCATTTTGATTTTGGTAAATTTTCAACTTTAATGCAGCTGAGGTGGGGACATTGGCTAAGTGTAGCAATCCTGTCTTAACTAGCTTTAGGGGAAAATCTGATATTACTAAAGATAAAATAAGTCTAGAATTCAAAAGTTATAAGATCCATGTTGAATGCTAATCATGTATTAGGACTGTCAAAGTGAACTTCTCTCCTGGGTTACCGCTCTTTGAACTTGTTTAGCCTTCTTTTAAACTGAATAAGATGTAAGAAGATTGAAATGATTTAGAATAAAACAAACATACAATCAATCATTTAGAGTGGAAAGTTCTATTAATCTTCCCATTAAAAGTATCAGTCTGATAATTAAACCAATTCTTAACTTATTGCTTTACTTTGGACATATAGCCCATAATAATCACAGGAAATTGCAACTGACCCAAACCATTACATAAACTCATGAACGCACACTTAAAGGCAACATACCATCACCAGTTTCTATGAAGAAGAAGGGCATATTGCTTAATAAGCAAGTATACGATATCAATTAAATAATTGACCAAAATAACATACATGAATTTTTAAATATTTATTAATTGGCACAAAATACGAAAGAGAAAACAACGAGAAGAAACAAACTTAAATGTTACAAGGAAAACAATTCTATAACAATGAGCAAATATCACTGATTATTTGGGAATGCTACAGAAAGTAGCTTTCACCATAGAGTGGCATATTTCATTTCACCCATATGTTTTTAATCAACATTATTTAACCGTTTTTTACTAACAGTATTTTATTCCTTATAGTTACCGTTTCGTTTTTAATGTATGTCGTATAAGATATTTATCACGTCTCTTGCGATAAGTATGGTCTCATCATCCGTCATATTACCCCGTCATCGATACAAAATATCAATGGAAGTTTGCTTAAGCAAGTCCACCATATTTTTACCGACTACTTTTTAATTCACTTAATGGTCAAGTAGAAAATAATGAGATGTGGAATAAGTGTACGCGACACAGCCCACAATCAAGCAGCAATTCAGAAAAAACACAACGAACAATCGCCAGCAGCCTTCAACTAGGCCAGTAGGCGCTGCTCGCGATTCTGCAATTAGCTCAAGGTCCAAATAAAATGCATATGATTTAAATCCAGTCATGAAATAGTCACTGATAGACCCCCTTCTTAAACAAGGAACAGAAAACACAAAAAAGACACACCTAGCCGTTTGTAATACCATAGACTTGTATATTTAATATACAGGTCTATGGTAATACCAAAAGCAAATGCAACTGAATCATCACGTAATGAAATCTTTATTAAATAAAGAAATGGAGCGGTCGCACACGACAGCTAATCTCCTCGCCAGTTACATTAAATGTAGATCAAGGTGTCCTAAATCTGGAGCAGATCTAAATTACTATCTAAGATATACCCATTTACCCAATATCATTCATCTACCACTTGCAGTTGCAGAGATATGGACCTTAACCAAAACTTGAGACTGAGTCATTCATGCAGAAAATGTAGGCCAAGGTGACCCTATTTTGTTACGGATGCTGCTAACTACGCAATATGTATCTATCGAACCAATATCATCTCTTGTAGTTGCTGAGAAACAGGCCTTAACCAAAATTTTAACCAAAGTCATTAATGGCCATTAATGTGGAAAATGTTTGTCAAGATAACCTAATTTTGGTAAAGATGCGGGTTACTTTTTCCCAGTACAGTACCCACTGACCCAACGACATCTATATCACTTGCAGTTGCCGAAATATGGATCTAAACCATAACTTTGACCAAAGTCATTCATGTGGCAAATTTAGGTCAAGGAGACCTAATTTCTGTATGGATGCTGGTAATTATCCCAGATGTATTCATTGACCCAATATCATCTCTTTATCACTTGCAGTTGCTGAGATATGGACCTAAACCAAATCTTTAACTCTAGTCATTCGTGCGGAAAAGGAGGGACAAGGTAACCTTGTTTTGCTGCAGGTGCTGGTTACTAATCAAGGTGTGTCCACTGACCCAATATTATCTCTTTATCACCTGCAGTTGCCGAGATAAAGACCTTAACCAAAACCTGAGTCATTCATGCGGAAAAATATTGGACAAGGTAACTTCATTTTGGTACAGATGCTGGTTACTATCCAAGATATACTTAATGACCCCATTTCATCTCACTATCACTTGCAGTTGCTGAGATATGGACCTTAACCAAAACTTTAACCTGAGTCTTTCATGCGAAAATGTTGCCATTGAAAGAAGCTTCCTGATGCATTTGAGTTTTCTGACCCCTTTCGTAATTAGCTCACCTAACCTCCTACTGTTATTAGCTCACTTGATCTTAAGGGTCATGTGAGCTATTGCCATCATCTGGCGTCGTCGTCGTGAACTTTTCCTATAACCTTCTCCTCTGAAACTACTGAAGGGATTGCTTTGAAACTCTGCACACATCATTTATTTGCAAAAATGGTGACTGCCGACCAAAAAACATGGCCATCGTTGCTAGAAATAGAACTGGGGTCAGACCCTGGTTGTGTTGCATGCGAAGCAGAGCAGGATAAATCCGATATAGGTGTTGCTTAATCGGCGGCGGCGGCGGCGTTATCTTTTGTATTACGGTTTTATGAGCACCTTCATATCTCAAGAACCAAAAGTCCTATGTTTATCTAACTTGTTATGCATATGCCCCAGTAGTGTCCTTGATTTTGCAGTTGAATGACTTAGACAATTTTCAATTCATGTTGCAGCAGTGTTGAAGGGTTTAATTGGCACCTCCATATCTCAAGAGTTTATGCAACCTAGTATGCCCCAGTAGTAGCTTAGTACAGCTGCATCCCCATCTTTTGACCTTGACCTCGATTTTCAGGTTGAGTGACTTTGTATGTTGTTGATGTAACTTGGTATGCATATGCCCCAGTAATAGCTTAGCACAGTTGCATCCCCATCGTTTGACCTTGACCTTGATTTTCTGGTTGAGGGCCTTTTTTGTTACATATATTAGCAATGTTTAAAGGTTATTAACACCTTTTGAGAAACTGAACATCCTTATACATTTATGAAATTATAAAGGAAGTTAGAAAGAATTATTGTATCTGATGTTGACGACAGGCGAGACATATTAAAGTGTCAACTCTTGTTTTGGCTTATAAAAGAGAAAATCTGAAGCAACCTTCCTCCTTCAGCACGAAAAGCAATCTATCACAAGAGGGAGCGTCTATCAACACGAAGTTAGTGTTGATAGACGCGACCTCTAGTGATAGATTGGCATGAAAAGCTCTACTAAACAGATGTCAAATGACGCCTTACAATGGAAATTGCCTTTTAATGGTGGAAAATAGCATGTTTTTCATGTTTTTAACCTATAAAATTAAAACTTTTGGAGATCGATAAAATCTTCTGCTTGCTTAAACCTTCAGCTCATTGAGCCCTACAAAAATGGCTCCGTAATGGCCATCAGAAGGTGAAAATTTTCGTTTTTATGTGTTTTTATTTGCCTATAGAATGCAAACTATTGCAGACAGAAAAAAGTTGGAATTTGCTTAAACCTTCAGCTCATTGAGCTCTACAAAAGTGTTCATTGGGTCGAAGTTTTCAGATGACCCCTTATAGGGGTAATGGCCATTTAAGGTGACAAATATCATTTGTTCATGTTTTGCTATAGACGATAGCAAAAGCTGTTGTTTGCTTAAACCCTCGGTTTATTCTGCTCTACAAAAATATCCATTATTAAATTAAAGGCCCTAATTGTCAAGTATTTGGTTCTGTTGTCTTTCAGATTAAACTTATAAAAGATAAAGGAAAGCTTTTTTTTTGCTTTAATGTTTAAATGCTTAGAAATGAAGTTTATTTCGCCCACGATGTCCAAAAATAATTTCATTTCATCAGTCCTTGAAGTCAGGTGAGCTATTCAGACTCCTGGGAGCATCTTGTAGATAAATGGACCAAATGGGGCATAAATGGATGATTTGTCAAAGCTGCTATAGATTATGAATTTTTTAGTCGATCTTTTTTATTTTATTTTCATTGTGTTCCCCAATGTTTTTTTTTTATTTCCACTGTGGGGGGGGGGGGGGGGGGGGAGAAAATGGATGGGAGAAGAAAAAAGTCAATTTGAAGCGTTGATACAAATATATATATAAGAGGGGGCAAGATCTTTTCTGTTAACGTGTTTTGGGCATTGTTTTTTCCATTTTGTTAACCGGTTTTTAAAAAAATAAAAGCCTGTTATCTGTTTTTGAACCCTTTCCTGTTATCATAAAAATAATTTTGTTGTTGACTGTTATGAGCATCCTGAAAATGCTGTTATCTGTTATTTTTATAATGCTGTTAACTGTTTATGAGGTACTTTTTTTAATACAAGTAGCTCTGTATTTTTTGCCTCGCTTCGCTCGGCAACTCCACACAAATATACTTATTACTACAGGTATGTACCACCACAATGGCCAAATACATACATGTAAATCACAATCATTAAATAGCTAGTATTTTAGTGGACGCAGGAAAACAAGTTCAATTAAACTTTTATTCCATGCAGCATTGTAATAAAATTTTGAGGTGGTATGGTTTGCGCTAGCTAGAGTTCCTTTTTGACCTCACCTAAAAATACAACTTTGAAAAACTGAAATCTGTATTACACAGGCAAAATGTTGACTGCGTTTAACGTGCGTCTGGCATACGTTAAACGCATGTCATCTGACGCACATTAAATTGGCGTTTCTAACCGCGTACGTCTGACGCACGTTGAAAATTTATCTTGGCAATATTTTTATTTCATAATAAAACACACTAAATAAATAACTTACTTACTTCATACATTTTAGGAAACTATATGTCTGATGTATGGTAAACGTACGTTTACCGCACGTTTAAAAAACGTATGTCTGACATATGTTTTTACAAAAATTTGACGAACGTTTACCGTACAGCGGTTAGAAACGTATGTTTAACGTACGTTTATGCACTACGTCAGACGCACGTTTTTATTAGCTCACCTAATAC
This sequence comes from Arcuatula senhousia, assembly GCA_963971305.1. Classification (NCBI taxonomy): domain Eukaryota; kingdom Metazoa; phylum Mollusca; class Bivalvia; order Mytilida; family Mytilidae; genus Arcuatula; species Arcuatula senhousia. The sequence continues at coordinate 8,787,133 of OZ020306.1, forward strand.
GAAGGGTCAAGTGAGCTATTGTCATCGCCATGCGTCCGTCGTCCGTCGTCTGTCGTCCGTCGTCCGTCCGTTACTTTTTCAAAAATCTTCTCCTCTGAAACCACTGAATGGAATTTTTCAAAACTTGGTCCAAGTATTAATCAGGGCATGATGTTTAAAAATTGTGTTCGGCTTTATGATTTGTTAACAAACATGGCCGCTGTTACTAAATATAGAACATAGGGTAATATCACATTCAAAGACTTATAACTTGAAAACTAGAACAGATAGAAAAAATCTGAAGGATCTTAGGCTCTTCAGAATCAAAAGCTCTACAAAAGTCTTCATTGGGTCCAAGTCGTCAGATGACCCCTAATAGGGGTTATGGCCCTTTTAAGGTCAAAAATAGCGTTTTTGTCTCGCCTGCGACGAATAGTCGCGGAAGGCGAGACATAGGTATTACTTTCCGGCGGCGGCGGCGGCGACGGCGGCGGCGGCGTCGTAAACTTTTTGTAAGACTTTTGTGGACAATGAATTGCTTGAAAAGTATAATAGCTAGGCATCTGATATTTGGTATACAGACAGTTCAGGTTATGGTCTACGCAACTGTCACCATGCCGTTTGACCCTGACCCCATTTTCACGCTCCAGTGACTCTGTGAACTTAGGTCTTTTTTCAGGCCGTAAACTTTTTTGTAAGACTTTTGTGGACGATGAATTGCTTGAAAAGTATAATAGCTAGGCATCTGATATTTGGTATACAGACAGTTCAGGTTATGGTCTACGCAAGTGTCACCATGCCGTTTGACCCTGACCCCATTTTCACGCTCCAGTGACTCTGTGAACTTAGGTCTTTTTTCAGGCCGTAAACTTTTTTGTAAGACTTTTGTGGACGATGAATTGCTTGAAAAGTATAATAGCTAGGCATCTGATATTTCGAATACAGACAGTTCAGGTTATGGTCTACGCAACTGTCCCCATGCCGTTTGACCCTGACCCCATTTTCACGCTCCAGTGACTCTGTGAACTTAGGTCTTTTTTCAGGCCGTAAACTTTTTTGTAAGACTTTTGTGGACGATGAATTGCTTGAAAAGTATAATAGCTAGGCATCTGATCTTTAGTATACAGACAGTTTAGGTTATGGTCCAAGCAACTGTCACCATGCCGTGTGACCCTGACCCCATTTTCACGCTCCAGTGACTCTGTGAACTTAGGTCTTTTTCAGGCCGAAAAACTTTTTTGTAAGACTTTTATGGAAGATGAATTGCTGGAAAGTTATAATAGCTAGGCATCTGATATTGGGTAAACAGACAGTTGTGGTTATGGACAACGCAACTGTCACCATGCCATGTGACCATGACCCCATTTTTACGCTCCAGTGACTCTGTGAACTTAGGTCTTTTTTTAGACAGAAAACTTTTTGTAATACTTGTGTGGACAATGGATTGCTTGAATAGTATAATAACTAGGCATCTGTTATTAGGTATACTGACACTTTTTGTGTTTATATCAAGAAATGAAAGCTTAGGTAGTTGATTTTAGCGATGGTGCCGGCAGGCGAGACATACTTTTAGTGGCCACACTTGTTTCATGTTTTTATACGACCGCAAATTTTTGCGATCGTATAATGTTATGGCGATGTCGTCGTCGTCGTCGTCGTCTGGGGACATTTGGTTTCCATGCGATAACTTAAGTAAATATTGACCAATTGTTATGAAATTTTAATATGATGTTTGTAACCACTAGAGGAAGGTTCCTATTGTATTTGGGGTTGGTGGCCCTTACCGTTTTGGAAAAAAGGGCCAAAAGGGGCTAAAACGGGTGTATTGACAAAACTGTTGTAGAATGTTTATTATTCAATAGATTTTGAAAATTCTTTTTTTATTGAATTCCTCATTAAATTCTGTCAACAAAATGTGTCAATGGTTTTGATGTATATTGAACCGTTACATTGCTACAGGGTGTCGAAAAGGGGCCACACCCAAAAAAATGACTTTTTTATTTGTGGTCCGATTTTCAAAATCTTTTTTTCATTGGAATCCTTGTGAAAATCCCTGCCTGCATTTTTCAATCAGATTTGCAATATCTCTTACGGTTTTCGAGAAATTAGGGGTCAAAGGGGCCAAAAACACCATTTTTAAAAGTTTGTCAAGGCAAATAATTTTATACCAAAAAATTAGTTGTACTGGGTCAGCCAATTGTTATGAAGTTTTGATAAGATGTTTGTAACCACTAGAGGAAGGTTCCTATTGTATTTGGGGTTGGTAGCCCTTACCGTTTTGAAAAAAAAGGGCCAAAAGGGGCTAAAACGGGTGTGTTGACAAAACTGTTGTAGAATGTTTATTATTCAATAGATTTCGAAAATTCTTTTTTTATTGAATTCCTCATTAAATTCTGTCAACAAAATGTGTCAATGGTTTTGATGTTTATTGAACCGTTACATTGCTACAGGGGGCCAAAGACGGGCCACACCCAAAAATTCAACTTTTTTATTTGTGGTCCGATTTTCAAAATCTTTTTTTCATTGGAATCCTTGTGAAAATCCCTGCTTGTATTTTTCAATCAGATTTGCAATATCTCTTACTGTTTTTGAGATATAAGGGGTCGAAAAGTTGGTCAAGGCAAATGGTTTTACACAAGAAATTTAGCTGTAGTGGGCCAGCCAATTGTTATGAAGTTTAAATATGATGATTATATACACTGAAGGAAGCTTTTTATTTCATTTGGGGTTTGTGGTCCTAACCTTTTAAAAAAAAAGGGCCAAAAGGGGCTAAATTGTGTCAAAAATGTCAATGAATTTAGAAATAAGATTTTTTTTCTATTAATGTTATTGTAAATATATATGTGTCAAATATGCATTTTAAAGTCCACCATAGGATGCATGTGTAAAAAAGCTTTGTTAGTCCACCATGGGCTGCATGTGACCAAAGCAATAGACTATCCATATTGGGCCTCCAATGTACAGGGTTCATCTTGTTGCGGTCGTATCATGCTGCGCTCGGCGTAGCTTTTTATTGCCCTATAAAATGAAAACTATTGCAGATAGAGAAAAGCTGTTGCTTGCTAAAATGTTTAGCTCATTAAGCTCTACAAAAGTCTCCATTGGGTCGTAGTTGTCAGATGACCCCTAATAGGGGTAATGGCCCTTTTAAGGCCAAAAACAGCGTTTTTTCATGTTTTTGCCCTATAGAATGAAAACTATTGCAGATAGAGAAAAGCTGTTGCTTGCTTAAATGTTCAGCTCATTAAGCTCTACAAAAGTCTCCATTGGGTTGAAAGTGTCAGATGACCCTTGATAGGGGTTATGGCCCTTTAAAGGTCAAAAATGGCGTTTTTTCATGTATTTGCCCTATAGAATGAAAACTATTGCAGATAGAGAAAAGCTGTTCTTGCTTAAATGTTCAGCTCATTAAGCTCTACAAAAGTCTCCATAAGGTCGAAGTTGTCAGATGACCCCTTATAGGGGTTACAGCCCCTTAAAGACCAAAAATAGTGTTTTGTCCTATAGAATGAAAACTATTGCAGATAAAGAAAAGCTGTTGCTTGCTTAAATGTTCAGCTCATTTAGCTCTACAAAAGTCTCCATAGGGTCGAAGTTGTCAGATGACCCCATATAGGGGTAACAGCCCCTAAAAGGTAAAAAAATATTGTTTTTGGACAATAGAATGAAAACTATTGCAGATAAAGAAAATCTGTTGCTTGCTGAAATGTTCAGCTTATTTAGCTCTACAAAAGTCTCCATAAGGTCAAAGTTGTCAGATGACCACTTATAGGGGTTACAGCCCCCTTAAAGGCGAAAAATAGTGTTTTTGGCCTATAGAATGAAGACTTTTGAAGATAGAGAAAAGCTGTTGCTTGCTTAAATGTTCAGCTTATTAAGCTTTACTCAGGTGAGCGATTCAGGCTCCTGGGAATCTCTTGAAAACATACGTCAGATGTATGTCTAAATTTTGCCTGTGTAGAAGGAAAACCTTGGGCAATGGGCAATATTACGCATTTCTAATGCAGAAGCTTCTAACCATTTGTCCCCCAAAAATATTTTGCTTGCTTTCCATTTCTTTCAACAAATATTTTCATAACAAACAAACAAAAAGCATAACTGTGGGACAAAGAGATAAAAAAGAATTGTATTGCCCCCCCTTTTGGGTCAATGTCTCATGGCACATTCCGTGTTTCCTTCTTTATGCTATTAACAATTTCTGTTTAAATTTTTGTCAATATAGAATTATTATTAGATATTTCCCCATATTTGGGATATGCAAAGTCTAGTAGTTTCAACTGTACTATGTTAATATTTTGTATCTGAGTGTAAAATATTGAATCAGGATCAATTAAAAATTTTCATTTTTGATAATAGTATTACGGGCCAAATACGAACATTATTTTTACCATTTAATATGATATATGTTTAAAAGTTATATTTTCTAAGGAAGCATAATTATCTTTCTTGTCAGAAGCCCTTGTCCTACCCTAATTTTTGCTGATTATAGTTATAAACCACACTCACACCTTAGCTTATATCCAATCAATCTATATGTTCCAATTTTGGGACATTGTTCCTCCGACCCAGGTTCTGGAAAGGGTGCATATAATGACGAAAACGTTTTTAATTATTTTATTTTTCAAGTTGTCATGCATATCAATTCTACAATGAATTTATTAGTTCTAGCTTAAAATTTTCTAAATATTGTCAAAAATGTTGAAAATCTACAAAATCGTGTTCGTAAAAAAAATCTCAGTTTTCCTAAAAATATGGGATTGATTGACAAAAATATTGGATATAAAAACATGCTTTTGAATAATAATGTAAAATGTCAGCCTCTGCTCCATTTAGTTTTGAGTTTAGTATACTTATTATGGTAAAAAAAAAACATTTTTTTTCAGCCTCGCTACGCTCGGCACCTATAAAAAATGTAACAAAAAATGAACACATGCATACATCAAAACCATAAAAAACTGGGTATTAAACAGGCGGCCGCGTTTGGAAACAGCTAGAATGTCAAACTTTGCAACAATTACCTCAACCGCTTAATTCTGGAAAATGGAATGGGCCCACTATATTTTAATGACATTATTATACGACTTTGCTTACCGGGTCAATTGTCTACCCATATATGATATACTTTAACATTTTAAATGAATGAACTCAATAAATTGTGGTAAAAGAGAAACTAGAATTCACAATATTCAGAATCCTCATTTCTCTTTTTCATATTTTTGAAAAATTAAACCTTGTAATTCTTACTCTAATTAAAGTAAACTGTTCCAAAAAGCCGGGGCAATCTTACCTGCTTTTCTTTTATTTTGGCTGTTAACTGTTTTCGCCATTTTTATCATTCTGTTAACTGTTTTGGGGAAATTTGCAAAATGTTAACCTTTTAACTGACCCCCTCTTGCCCTCCCCCCAATCATATAAAAGTCCATTGAAATTTCCTATCAGGTAAGCAAATCTTACCACCTTGAGAAAATAAGGATGAAAGGGACCAAAAAGACGCAAGTTATAAGAGTTTGCCTTGCGTTGATATAAATATTTTAAATATGCATTTTACAGTGAAAGTCCACTATTGTTAAGTTGTAAAGATATGTTTTTGGTGAACGTTGTTTTTTGTGGTAAAACTGATTTTGTTTGTCTTTCCTGATGTAGGACTCCAAAATCTTCTACCTGCATTTTTTAATGATATATCATTACAAAAAAAAATCCGCCTTTTTGTGTTGATTCAATTTTGATTTGAATTACTTGTTCAACGGATGTATCATTAAGAAATAACTCTATGATTGTACATTCGCCTACGAAGAAATTGTTTTCATAATGACACCACATGGAACATTAAGAATATAAAATAAACTTTTAAGATAAAAAGATAAAAAAAATTAAAAATCATTTATTTTCACAATGTTTGCATGAAAAGCTATAAATTGTTACAATACTTTGTGTTAATTTCAAAGTATTTAAAGGTCCTTAGGTTGATCTAAATCATAATTTGGACTCCAGCTTGGCATGTTTTCGTTTGTTTATTCTTTGCTGCTCTTATTCATGTAGTATTTGGCTTTTTTTGTCCCCCGGCGCAACGCGGAGTGTGGAAATAGAAACGCCTACAATTCTGAACGGATGTTTGTGCAATTTATACATAATGTTTATATCGCTTATAGCTAGGAAAAGTTCGATTTGGTACCGTGCAACTATTTTTGTGTAAGTGAAAATGAGGTCCATGTATCGTTACACTTTTGTATGCAGTATCACGCGTACAATTCTCAAGGGATGTGATGCATGAAATATTTCAATGTTGAGTTCTCTAGGACTCTTTTTGTGAGTTTGATGCAAGATTTCGTATGAATATATTTAACGGGCAATATTTTGTCCAATATTAAGCTGCTTGAATATGTTATGTATTATTGTAAAAAACGCTTGTTTCATCTGGGCATAATGTACATTTTTAAATCACTTTGGTTTGAAAAACACCAATCTTATGTTTTCAGTAAATCGCGCTTTTTAATGTTTTATAAACGTTTTTTTGTTAAGTTGGATGATCTCTCAGCGACGACAGAATGTTTTTGATAATAGACCTTTAGATCAAAATGGAAGAGGTCGGTAAAGCCTGGTTAGTAGCAAATGTATGTAAAATGTAAGAAACATTTCGATCTTCACATGTCTTTTAAAGAAACTCTGAAGAATCATTTCATTTTTAGCTCACCTCACGAAAATGGGAGGTTTATGTGATACCGTGAGCTTCGGCGTCCTTTCCCACTTACAGAAGAATGATTTACCTCCATACCCAATTACTGCCACATTAACAATTTTGGTTTAGCGGTGCACCTAATGATGCTAAGCACAATGCATGCTTCAAATGCTCTCTGTGACCTGTATTACCTTAATTGATGACCACTTACAGAACATTGGTTAAAATCTATCCCCACTGACTGACAAGTACCGGTATCACATCAATCGCATTGGTCTGGTAGGTGCACCTATTGACGTTAAGCACAATGCATGCTTTCCAGTGTTGGCTGTGGTATATTTTTCCTCATAAATGACCAATCTCAGAAGAATGATTTAAGTCCATTCCCGCGAACAGACAAACACCACATCAACCAAAGTGGTACATAGTAGATGCACCTCGTGATGCTAAGTACAAATAAACGCTCCAGATGAATGACCACTCACAGAAGAATGGTCAAGGTCCATTTCTGCTAACAGACAAGTACTGTACCACAGCAAACAAAGTGGTATGGTCATACTACAACTTTCGCTTTGTACTTTGTGCTTTTTTTTTATCAGGAAACCACATTTAAGTCATACAGATACACTCGAAGCAATAGTTGTTATTTGCACAGTAATGTAGCTTTAGTATATACATGAGAATTGTACATTTTTGCATTCAAATGTCAACAACAAAAACTTTTTTATCACCAATACGAAATTGTTTTGTTTAAATGCATACATGTAGCATTTCTAATGTCAACTTTTTAGTATAAATGAACTCTTTTCATCAACTGTACACAAAAGTCATCAAATTGAAAGTACATTTCTTTGTCTTTGAAACTCCAATTTTACTCTACTGCAGGCAAAGATTTTAATACTAGTAGTTGATTTTCTAGAGCCATGATTTCTTCTTATTTTTCTGTCGTTAAGAGTTTTTCTGTTGATAAAATATTGTTTATTGAAGATAATGCCTGGTGTAAAATGTCAGGTATGTACACATTGATTGTTAATATGTTGATAGTTGTTTGTTAAACAAAAATATAAATTCAAAAATGTTATAAAAGAATTTTATGTTCTCATTTTGAAGGATTTTTTTTCTGAATCTATTTAGTAGAATGAGGACCAATGAGGATAGCTTAGTTAGTACTCTTTGTTATTTTAATTTCAGATCATTACTAAATGAAATTCTGAAACAAGAAATCTGATGTCCACTCGATGAAATGAAAATACACAGACCGAAGACCACCTTAATTGTAAGAATATATTGCTCTGTACTTATAATAAGTTAACAAAATGATTTGGCTCCTGAACTCGGAAGAACATTCAGTGCTTTCGGCAACAGCAAAATTTATTTCGAAAAAAAATGAATTAACTTGTATGGCTTCTTTAAGACTTAAGATCATATTCCTCATTTGTTTTTCAGCATTGGACACGAGGAGGATGTGAGATACATATACTATCCACATACCTTAAGCATCGTCCCTTGGTGCCCTCTGCTGAAAAACAAAACTATTATTTTATTCATCATATTATTAACTTGAAAGATGCATGAAAAATGTATCCGTATTGATCATGCACTTTTTTCACAGCTTGTTCTTCTGCAACAGGCACGAGGAGGATGTGAATTTTTTCACATACCTTAAGCATCGTCCCTTGGTGCCTGCTGCAGTCTGACAATCTGGTGAATTGAATATATATTTTTTTAAATCATACAGTTCATGTTAAAGTCTTTCATTTCGTTGGCCGGATTTGCGAGTGCTGGTTCTCTCATCTGCACTATCAATACTTAAAAAAAAATATATTTACATTTCAATTTTATTCATTACATTATTGAGTATACATGTACTTGTTTATGTACTGTAATGTTAACATTGTTTCAATCATGACTGTTATATGTAATTGCCCTAATGGGGACCTAATTTGGAAAAAATAAAAATATTGGTATTGGTATTGGTAATGGTCATGATATAATTATTGTTACTGGAACAGTCACCATCTAAATCCTAAAAACTTAACTTTATTAATATTCACTTCTTCAACTAACCTCATCACAAAACATTATTTTTATGCACATATTGGGTATCAAATTAGAAAACAAACGATCAAATCCTATTTATGATAGTTCCGAACCTGAAGTCATGAAAAACGAAAGAATCTGCTTTTATATCATTTTAAAACACTTTTTGGGGAAAAAAATGTATTTTTAGGTTGCTTATGGTAATGTACAAAAGTATGTATATACTTTTCATTTTAACATGGTTTAGCCCACTCTTTTAAAATTCTTAGACTATTCTTTCTCGAAACTGTAGGCACTGTTATTTCTGCACTTTTAGGTTTTGTTAGCTTTAGCATTAATAGTCAGTACATATAATTGTGTAATTAACCTCTGGAACTGAGATATTAATATTTTATTTTTAGTGATGCAAATTAATTAGGAGGCTGAAGTTCCGATCTGATCAATTTTAATACACTACGTCAATGGTTATAAGGTAAGTACCAATAAAAGTATAAAGAAAATGTCTATATTATTATAACTTTTTAATATTGGGATAAGATAATGCTAATATGAGTCTGTATCAGTGTTAAGGGCTGTTCAACACTCCCAAATAATCAGATCCAGATTTTTCAAATGGCAGGCATACACATATTCAATCAGAACAAAACGATTTTATATATCTGATCTAAAATAAATGAATATTTAAGCTTCACGATTTTTATACCCCATAGACTAAAAGGGGTAATTAACATGGATGGTAAAATAGATAAAGGTAATAACAAAACTACCGAACTTGAATGATCAATGTCATAGTCCAGAGTAAAAGGCAAAAAACGAATCAGTCATACTGGAGAATTGGTGGATTGCAATGGTCCTGACTTGGTACAGGCATTTCAAACGAAATGGTGGGTTAAACCAGGTTTTATGACGCCAAACCTCCCTCTTCCATTGCGATCTACTGTAAAATGTTTTACCCTTGATCTGATTTTATTAGTAAAACATCATTGTATTTCTCAATAAATTCTCTCAACTTAAATTGTCAATGTTTTTTATTTTCTTGCAGCATGACATGGTTATGAGGTATCAAATTTGGGCCACGCCCAAATAATCAACATTTTTATTAGCTCACCTTGCTGAAGGCAATGTGAGCTTTTGCAATCACTTGGCGTCCGGCGTCCGTCGTCCGTCGTCCGTCGTCTGTCGTCCGTCGTTCAACTTTTCAAAAATCTTCTTCTCTGAAACCGCTTGGCCAAATGTATTGAAACTTAGTAGGGTTGTTCTGTAGTATATCCTCTACAAATTTATCGTTCGAAATTTTGATTCGACAAAAAACATGGCTGCCATGGCTAAAAATAGAACATAGGGGTAAATTGCAGTTTTTTGCAAATAACTCAAAAACCGTAACAAATATCAAAATTCTGGCTTGGGTAAAAGTGATCAGCACCTCAAGATCTACCTGCCCAGAAATTTTCAAGAAGATCCAACAACCGATGTAGGAGTTATTGCCCTTTTTCTGGATTTAAAAAAAAAAAAATTACTTATTTAGCCCCATATCTTGAAAACTATACAAGATATTTCAAAAATTTAGATTTCATATGAATAAGCACATCAAGATCTACAAAAGTTGTAACAGAGTCAAAGTTGTAGGATCGTTCCTTTAGGAGTTATATCCCTTGGATTGTAAAAATTGACCATTTTCACAGTTTTTTGTTCAACATTTCAAAAATCTTCTTCTCTGAAACTGCTTAGTCAAATGAAATGAAACTTAGTAGGGTTGTTAAGTAGTATGAAGTCTACAAAATTATTGTTCGAAATTTCGATTCGACAAAAAACATGGCTGCCATGGCTAAAAATAGAACATAAGGGTAAATTGCAGTTTTTTGCAAATTACTCAAAAATGGTAACAGATATTAAAATTCTATTTGGGTAATAATGATCAGCACATAAAGATCTACCTGCCCTGAAGTTTTGAAGAAGGTATGACAATAGTTATAGGAGTTATTGCCCTTTTTCTTTTTCTTTTTTCAAATTTTGCTCTTTTAAGACTTATATCTTGAAAACAATACAAGATATTTGAAAATTTTAATTGCATATGGTTAAGCACATAAAGATATAAAAATTATGTAATGGGGTCAAAGTTGTAAGACCTTTCTTGATAGAAGTTGTTTCCCTTAGAACATTAAAATTGATAATATCACAGAGAAGCAGTCCTTTGTTATATCCAGCATATAAGTATCATCGAATACAAGGTGAGCGATTCAGGCTCCTGGGAGCCTCTAGTTTGTGATCCGATTTTTAGGCAAGCACCAGCAAACCTTATATAGTTGATAGATTTTTGATAGCATGGGTAATACGTTTAGACCGTCTGTTTTTTTCTGGCAATATTCTTTACGTTGTGAATTACTTTTTGTCTCGCCTGCGAAGCAGAGCGGGACAAAGGTGTTACTTTACCGGCGATAACGGCGGCGGCGGCGGCGTTAACTTTTTGGAAAAGTTTTATGAGCACCTCCATATCTCAACAACTATAGGTCCTGGGTTGATGAAACTTGATATGCATATGCCATAGTAGTAGCTTAGCACAGTTGCATCCCCATCTTTTGACCTTGACCTTGATTTTTCGGTTGAGTGACTTCGACAATTTTCAATACATATAATAGCAATGGAAAAGTTTTGCGAGCACCTCCATATCTCAAGAACTATAGGTCTTAGGTTGATGAAACTTGGTAAGCATTTGCCCCAGTAGTAGCTTACTCATCTCTTGACCTTGATCTTGATTTTCCAGTTGAGTGACTTTGACAATTTTCAATACATATGATAGCAATGGTAAAAGTTTTGTGAGCACCTCCATATCTCAAGAACTATAAGTCCTAGGTTGATGAAACTTGGTATGCATATGCCCCAGTAATAGCTTAGCACAGTTACATCCCCATCTTTTGACCTTGACCTTGATTTTCCGGTTGAGTGACTTTGCCAACTTCAATGCATAAACATGTAATACCAATGTTAAGGTTTTGCAAACAACTCCATATCTCAAGTATTATTTGTCCTGATGGATGAAACTTGGTATGCATATGCCCTAGTAATAGCTTAGCACAGTTGCATCCCCATCTTTTGACCTTGACCTTGATTTTCTGGTTGAGTGACTTTGATTATTTTTATTGCATATATTAGCAATGTTTAAGTTCTATAAACATCTTTTGATCCCAGAAACTGAAAATCCATGTAAATTCAAAATATAGTGGAAGTAAGAAAGAATAATTGTTCCTGATGTTGCTTGCAGGCATGACATACTTAAGTGTTAACTCTTGTGAATAAATGTTTGTTAACATAATGCACACTTTTATATGTCTCCATTTTCATAGGCATTTCATATTATGACCGACACAAGTTATATTCTAATACACAATATAATATCATATTTTAAAGCAATATAATTTTATAGTTAAATACCCAGAACTGAGTATATTTTTTTATTTAAGCTCGTGGGTCACAGAAGATGTTAAAACAATTGTGTCAACATCATGAAAAATGCAGACTTGAATAGAATGCTTTGTATGTACAGCACGTTTTATTTTTGTAAGAAGCGAAATCTGGTCTATGAGTACGATCACCACCTTAGAAGTGATCATGTTGAAGACTTTCAGTAATTATGGACACAACAATATACACCATCCTTTAGATTATTTTTTTTAACAAAAATAAAAATTTTATGAATTTGTTTTTGTTTAGTGTGCATTTGCTAGCAGCGAGCAAGACATGGGGATAACTTTTACAGTCGGCATATTTACAAGTTTTACCACATAGTTATTTCATCCTTTACCCCATAATTGTTATGTAGGCACATAATGACAAGTAAGACCCCTATTCTTAAAGTAGCGCTTCGATGTTGAATGATAATACAATACTGACAGGAGCTATTTCTTCGAAAAATATATATAAAGCATAACTTGCTTTTACATTTTACTATAACATGCTTTGTATGCATTTGCCAATAAATAATAGAACTAAAACTAAAACAAAACTAAAATCTAGGTTATAAAACAATTAGATGACATTAGAATTAGAAAAAGTCACTAAAAATAAAGGTAATAACAAAACTACCGTACTTGAATGATCAATCTCATAGTCCAGAGAAAATGACAAAAACGAATCAGTCATACCGGAGAATTGGTGGATCGCAGTGGTCCTGGCTTGGTACAGGCATTTAAACGAAATGGTGGGTTAAACCAGGTTTTATGGCGCCAAACCTCCCTCTTCCATTGCGATCTTAAGATCCGGTAATGACCATAGAACACAACATAGTTGTGAGACACAATAGGGATATTGAGGTGATCATCTCAGTACAGCAGACCAGTCAAACACTAACTAAAACAATTAATCACCATGTCTTTTAACTCAATTTTGAACTTTTCTACTAGTGGCTGATAACGAAGAAAGTTTTTTTTAGGGATCGTATGAGAAGTATTTTCTTATAGCCCTGCTCCAAAAGTCGGTCACGTTCTTCGGTGTCTGATAAAAAAAATCTGTGAAATGTGTGCAAGCTAAATGATAATATGAATTAAAAAGTTCAAACTAGGAAACAAAAACCAGCACCAATGGTATCGACCATGTGCATACAAAGAAAAGAAACCTGGTGTTTTGAACAATATTGGATTTAAACAAACGGATCTTATAAAAATATGTTTGGTAAAATTCTATCAGAGAGGTCTGACGACGGGCTTGTGATTAACCTAGCGAACCTCTGGTCCACCAGCCGAAATTATCCACAAAGTGGTTCCAACATACAAAGTTTATCATGATCAGTGTCAATAAAACGAATGCTGAAATTCAACTTACAAAGAGTGGCCCCTCATTAACAATAAATAATGTCTTGACTAACATTTTTTTAAACTATCTTACTAAAAAAAAAGTAGAACATGATATTCCATTTGGAACAAAGCAGCTGGAATTTTATTATTTAATTATCTCATTACCACACGATTCTGCACTGATTATTTTTAAGCTAAAGTCACGAAAAGAAAAATGCAGATACACTGCTTACACCAGAAATAATCCGGTTAAGGGACCATGTGTGATAATCAAAACCATATTAATTATCATTTCTCTGCATAACAGACTTATGTAAGTACTGAAGGATCGTCGCAACGAAAAAGAGCTGTCTGACCTTCAAACAACTGAAACTGATTTTTTAAACAAATCAGGGAAAAGGGGGCATACTAGCGTTTTAAAGAAGTTATGCACTTATAGACAAATAAGGGATTTCGATCTCTCAGATGAGTGCAGATGTTGGTTTGTCATAGGGTTTTGTTTTGTCTTCCTTTACCGGATTGGACACGCTGAATGGACTATTGGCAACGCGACGGGTTTGCTATAGCAAGCAGGAACTGCTTACTCTTCCGGAGCACCTGAGTTCACTCTTGTTTCGACTGCAGTTCGCGTTGTTGATTGATATTCAGTTATTTTGTGTTTCCATGTTCTACATGTTGTCTGTTTTTGTCCCGTTCTTGTTGGTGTTTACTGGTTTTGTCTCTGCCCTTTCGGACTTTTGAAATTTGGATACCCCATTGGTACCTCTGCTTCTTTCATGTTTTTTTGAAGGATCATTCGACTCAGATCACATCTGATAGAACAAAGAAGTTGGATTAATTAAAGATTACCATCCCACTATAGGTCTACCTACTCTAAAATCTTGATGAAGATATAACAATCCATTTAAGAGTCATTGGCTTTTGACGAATTTTCTTGCCCTTTGTGGTGGTTACAGATTTTAAAAACCCATCTGAAACAATCAGACAATCTGCACAAACATGATTTGGGACTTTAAATCCGTCTAAATAAACAAAAACATGGCCATGGTTACAAAAAAATAGATAAATTGGGTTTCAACGGAATCACTGTTTTCGCCAATATAATAATAATGAAAGCTACATAGAGAAAAAATCTTGCTTTCTTAATGTTCAGAATAAATGTTTATCTCTATAGTATATAATAAATCAAAATTGTCAGATAATCTTTTTTTGGTCAAAATTCCTAAGAAAAAAGAAGAGCGCTTGCATAAAGTTAAAGTCCTAAGAAGATTTTATCGGATCTTCCATAAAAGGGTTCTGGTTATGTGAAGGGGAAAAAAGATGTTTCATGGTTCGTCATATAAAAGGAAAACTATTGCAAATTGAGCGAAGCTGTTTTTTGTGTAAATGTTTTCTATCAATGAACTGCTTTCGTCTATCCAGCCACCTCTTGTGATTCATCATATCCGCACTTATAATTGTTTCTTAACTTGACACATTGTACAAAGATTATCTCGAAAATCCAGTGACTATTTCCAAACCCCAACCTTTATCGACGTGCAGCAATTGTTTTTATACGACCGCAAAAAATTTGCGGACTTATTATTATGCTACTTTTATGGTTGTTGCAACGATAACTTTAGTTCTAGTTATCTTTTGCTTTGTAATTTGGCAGTAATGTTCCTTACCATAAAAGGATGCATGGGATTGATTTTGGGGGTCCCCCCTTTTTATGGCCCGACAACGTATGTGGATCGGACATATAGTTTTACCCTTGTCCGTCCGTCCGTCCGTCCGTACGTCCGTCCGTAACACTTTGGTTAAGTTCTTGGTTAAGGTCCATTACTCGGATACTAGATGTTGGGGGTCAATGATATTTCACCACCAGATGGGTCTAGGGTAGGGCTACACCACCCACTAGAAATTAGGTCACTGTGACCTATATTTTATGCATGAACGACTTCGGTTAAGTTCTTGGTTAAGGTCAATACTTAAATACTAGATGTTAGGGGTCAATGATATTTCACTACTAGATGTGTCTTAGGTAAGGTGACACCACCCACTAGAAATTAGGTCATTGTGACCTATTTTTTACGCATGAATGACTTTGGTTAAGTTCTTGGTTAAGGTCCATTACTCGGATACTAGATGTTGGGGGTCAATGATATTTCACCACCAGATGGGTCTTTGGTAGGGCTACACCACCCACTAGAAATTAGGTCACTGCGATCTATATTCTATGCATGAACGACTTCAGTTAAGTTCTTGGTTAAGGTCCATAACTTGGATACTAGATGTTGGGGGTCAATGATATTTCACCACTAGATGTGTCTTGGGTAAGGTGACACCATCCACTAGAAATGAGGTCACTGTGCCGTATATTTTTCGCATGAATGACTTTGGTTAAGTTCTTGGTTAAGGTCCATATCTTGAATACTACATGTTAGGGGTCAATAATATTTCACTACTCGATGAATCTTGGTAACATGGCACCACCCACCAGAAATAAGGTCACAGCGACCTACATTTTACACATGAACACTTTTGATCAATTTTTTGGTAAAGGTCCATATCCCAGGTAATACACATTGAGGGTCAATGATATTTCAAGAACGGGAGGGCCATCCTGTGGCTCATAGACACATTTTCTAGTTTTGTTTTGAAATTAGGGGCCCAAAAGGGGTAAAAAATTCAAATATTTTATTTGTTTCCCCTTTGTTTGCGCCCCCTTTTTCCCTGTTATGAAATTAGGGGCCAAAGGGGGCCAAAATTGAAACTTTTTTTATCTGTGGTCCGATTTTGAATATTTTTTTTTTGCATGTTTGTTCTTGTCAAATAGCAGATGCAAAGTTTAGAATTAATTTTTGCAACCCCCCCCAGGCCCCTTTTCCCCCTGTTACGTAATAAGGGGCCAAAATCGAACCTTTTTTATCTTTGGTCCGATTTTGATTTTTTTTTTTTGCAAGTTCTTGTCAAATAGCGGAAACAAAATTGAGAATTAATTTTTGCGATCCCCTTTTCCCTTTATTACCTAATTAGGGGCCAAACAGAACCAAAATCAAAACTTTTTTTCTTGTGATCTGATTTTGAATTTTTTTTTTGCACATTTGTTCTTGTCAAATAACGGATATAAAATTGAAAATTAATTTTTGCAACCCCTTTTTCCCCCTATTACGTCATTTGAAAGACGAAGAAGCAGAGGTACCAATGGGGCATCTGAATGTAAAAAGTCCGAAAGGGCAGAGACAAAACCAGTAAACACCAACGAAAACAAGACGGCAAAAAAACAGACAAAATATAAAACACGGAAACACAAACTACTGAATATCAATAAACAACGCGAACTCTAGTCATGACAGGAGGGAACTCAGCAGCTCCAGAAGATTAAGCAGTTCCTGCTGGCTAAAGTACACCCGTCTCGCTGCCAACGGTTATTTCAGTGTGTCAAATCTGGCAAAGAAAGAAAACAAGAGTTAACACTATATAAAGTATTATTTATCTTATCAATTGTGATAAGCTTGAGCGGAGGCAAGGTTGTTACACAAGAAGGGAAAGTTGACGATTGCGAAGTTGAAGTCATCACGTTTGTCATAGAGATTAGTTTAAAGCTTCAAAAATAGATAGAAACACTTCGTTGATATGCCTTCAACTCATGGCAAGATAAAATTTTTAAATAACATTTTAGAAAGTAAGGTAATCTGCAATGTTTTACTGACTGGATTTTATTGATCTGAGCCAGCACTTCCAGTTTTCAGTACAACCTTTCAGAAATCACGAATTCGAGATCAACGAGACACACCATTGATGCAAGAGGGAAAAATTTTCATGAACCAATTTTCCGACTCTCTCTTGACATCATTTGCGAGGATGGTATCAAGGAACGATGCTAGTCCTTAAAAAGGGACGAAAAAAGGTTGTCCCGTGTATGCGGAGAGCAATACCCCATGCACGTTAAAGACCCCTTTGTAGATTTCGATAAGAGTAGGCTCAATGGGGGCCGCTACAAAGGTCATACTCGCAATCTGCTAGCTGGAGAGGGATTTATATAAGCATCAAGCTTGTTTCCCAATCCAGGATAAATAAATATGTTTAAACTAAGAGGGAAAAAAATGTTTCAGATCTTTTTATTAAAGGTAAAGTGAACTGCGCAGAAATTTGTGCATGAATTCCGGGAATTACACAAAACACAACACGCTGTGCGTAACAATTAGGTGTTGATCATATCAGAACAACTGTCAGCTAATAAATAAATTACGAATTACATCCTTCAAATTAATTTTGATTTTTTTTACCAATAGCTGATATCGATGCATTTTCATCAGGCTTAAGTGGAGAATTTTGATCAAAATGCCGGTAATTGATACATTGGTGTCAAACCAAAAATCAGAAAATTTGGTACATACTTTGACACATTGCACGGGATGCAATGATTTTTGTACACCCCTCAACACGGCCACCAGACGGTCAAACGAGCGAAAGTCTGTTAATTTACCTGTAGCATGGAGATAAATGCGCCAGAAGTCTGTTACTCGAGTCGGTTCTATGACTGTTAAGAGTAAATATTAGTTTTAAAAGTCATTTATGTACAAAATCATTACTTTTTTGAAATAATGATTTGTTTTTGGCCAAAACAAAAACTGTCTGACAAAATGATTATCATTAGCGGATTGAATGAACGCAAAAAGTAAAAACCTTGTCAACGGAGTTATAAGTAAAATGAAAAGGCGATATGAGAGGTAGAAGAAAAAAACATGTTCAAAGACAAAATTTCTGAGTTTTTCAAATCTATTTACTCAGAGAAATGGAAATATCAGTATCATAACTGTCAATCTTGCACCCCATAATAATACTGGATACATTTGGAGATATTTGTATCATTCTGTCTTTTTTAAAACAGGATTTTGAGTAAACTCTAAAGATAATGTCGGTTAAAGAGTAAGTCAAAGTAAAAACTGTCTGTTAGGAGTTTAATTATCCCAATTCGTTTATTAAAATATAATGCGTATGTATCTATGCATACAGTGCTTTATATATGCAAGTAATTTATCAGATTTCTTCATCATGTTAGAACGAAAATGGGACTTGTTTTCCTTATACCTTAGAGCGTTTGTAATTGGATGCCAATATTTTAGGCCAAACAAAAACATGTGTTTCTTGTTTCCCTACCTACCCTATTTTTTCATGCCTAACCTAACATTTTCAATGTCATATTTTGCTTAAGTACCGTTTGACTTTTATTATACTCTTCATTTACTCAAGGTAGAAACAAAAATGTAAAAAATAATGTCTACCTACCTTCTCACATGTTTTCACACATGTAACAGGAAACACGGAGATTTTAATGTTTGGCCTTACATGACAATAGTGTCACTGCTTAAATCTTGACTTGTAAAAGTACATGTATTCACCATACATTGGTATTCTACTTTCAGGATTATAAATTTTGTTCTGTCATAAGGGTTTTCAGAGCATTTCTTTGATTATACGTGTAAAGCAAAATAAGTAAGATTTTAAAACAGTTTTATTGCTTACCCTCTTTGTTATGTCGGATATCTATAACTTTGTGTCTATAAGACAATTTCGTTTTCAATACTTTTTCAGAACAGATTCACAATCCGTTTTACACATGTTTTGAAATATAACCCATTCTCTTTCAAAAACTCACACATTTTGGTGTATACATACAATCCAGACCTGTTTAATTATAAGACGTTGATTAAGTAATTGAGGACACCATGCAATGCCTAAGAAGAAGTAGAAACAGTTGAAATTATGTTTCGAATATGCTTATTTAGAAAAAAAATTATATTTGTGAGCTAAAATATATGTTTACGCACGTTTCAAAAGTTTGGTTTGCATAAAAACATTAATTATTTGGTAAACAGAGAGAAACAGGCTGAAAGCATGAAATTACTAAGACCTTTTTATACCAAAGGGATAAAGAAATATGCATTATCAGCCTTTCATATCGTGAAGCTGCTGAAAAAAGCAGAGGGAACACAATGGGGCATTACAATGTCAATTTTATGAAAGGGCAAAGAGAAAATCAGTTAACACAAATGAGAACTGCACGAAGAAACAGACATCACAAAAGCAATTGAATAGTAATCAACAACACGAAATCAAGTCATACCGACTGAGAGTAAACTCAAGTGTTCTGGATAACCTGCGTCCTGGTCCATATCCTAAGCGGCATTGGCTTCCGGCCGACGTACATAGATGTTTAATATGAAGCTGTGAAAATTTTTACCCAGGACCCCAGGTTATCTGGAAGGGCAAGCAGTGCATGCTTATTGCAACACAACAGCCACTGAGTGAGAAACTGTTGAATAACTGTTGCAGTTGTGCCCCTAATAATTAGTTTTAGTAAATAGAAAATAGATATAAAGTTAGATAATATTATATCGTGAGGTGAATGGAAGTGTATGTAATATGAGTATAATATTAACCAACTATAATACTGAGTAACACATTTATTGTTTATCAAAACTGATAGATTCTTTAAACTAACAACTAACTACATGTATTTACTACAACAATATATACATATATATATATATGACATACAGCATTATCAAATGAAAAATATAGATTCATAATAATGATAATTCAAAACTACAAAAATACATGTATATCAAGTTAAAATGTGTTAGTAAATAAATAAAAATACTGATTTTCATTTCAATTTGATGGTTTTCTTGTATTTCCTGTATTGGTATAATACATAATGGCATCATACAAAAAACATATAATAGCTGAGCCAATGCAAAAATATCCCATAAAATATATATAGCATATTACTTCTGTAAAACATTTTGAAAAATAACAATAAATCATTATTTCATCCTGAAGATTGTTAATAATTCAAAATATACATAACAAACAAAAATATTGATCGCCGATTAGCCCTACGTGTAGAGTGAATGTTTACCTGTTGAAGAAACACCGCAACAGAACGTATATAAATAAGGAAAACCAACAAAAAGGTAAGTAAGCTCAACCAATTTTAGTATTTTTTTTATATAATTTGTATCTGAAAGTGACGTTGACATTCTTAAAAATCTATATAGATTTGAAACAAATAATTTGAAGGAATATAACATTCGAGTATTCCACAACATTACACTCACTGTATAAAAGTGTGATAGTCGATGAATTAACTTTTTATTCAATACTAAAGAAATAAGTATGTTTCTAGTGTATGAATATTAAATGACCAATTTATGTACTGTAAATTCAGAATAAAAGACTGACGTATGGTTATGTAATTATTTATATATTCAGCATGCCCACGTTTACATGTGACCAATGTGGAAAAAGCTTCCTAAGGAGATGGAACCTCATGAGACATCTACGTATACATCAAGAAGAACCGGTTACTGACGGGGCAAATAAACAATCCAAGATGTTTACATGTGACCACGATGGATGTCTAGAA
Organism: Arcuatula senhousia; assembly: GCA_963971305.1. Taxonomy (NCBI): domain Eukaryota; kingdom Metazoa; phylum Mollusca; class Bivalvia; order Mytilida; family Mytilidae; genus Arcuatula; species Arcuatula senhousia. The sequence goes on from OZ020306.1 coordinate 8,808,032, forward strand.
AGTTTCTCTTCAAGTACTGGCTTATGGCAACATAAGCGAAGAAACCACCTAAAAAATGTGCAAGATGGCAAAAATAAAGTAAGTGTGTGTAGAACTTAACACAAGAAATATGACTGATTCGTTTTTGTCATTTTCTCTGGACTATGAGATTGATAATTCAAGTTCGGTAGTTTTGTTATTACCTTTATTTACAATAACATACATAATCAAAATGTGGCTGTGTAAAATAAAATAATAAAAAATACCGAAGTAAGTATAAAAACAAACTTTGTTATGCTCTATATAAAATGCATGTTAAAAGTACTTATCAGCATCATTAAAAACAAAACATTGTAGTTTTCATAAATTCCTCTGATACAAACTTGTTCTCTTACTCAATATTTTATACAATAAAACAAAAAATGAAACTATACTTGTTACAAAATATATCCATAGAAAACACACGAAGATTTCAGTCATTTTTTTACAGTGTCCAATTTGTGACAAAGTCTTCGGATTAAACATACACTTGAAGGCTCATCTGGATTGCCATTCCTTAGAGAAAAACTTTCAATGCACAAAGTGCATGAAGAAAATGAAGCATAAGAGAAGCTTGGATAGGCATATGACCAAATGCCAAGGTATACTTTTTAGAATTAAATTAAATAACTTAGAAGATTTTTTTATGAATCAGGATAAGTATTAGCAATAATTGAAATTCGCCTATAGGTGGAAGACATCACTCCCTTTCTTTTACAGAAAAAACTTAGTTCTTGTTGAACTGTTATTGGTTTCTAAACAATCATGACGACCTTTAACAATCAAATGCATATCATTTTCCAGGTCAATAAAATGTTGAACCATGCAAAGATATTCCAGATGAAATGCAAGAAAGATAAGGACTTTCCAAAGAAAGATACTACCATTCACAACACTAATAACATCTAGATAATACACACTCGACTGATATAAAACAACATATATATTATAGCATACAGCATTATCAAATAAAAAATATTAATTCATAATAATGATTAATTCCAAACTACATACATGAATATATCAAGTACTGTATTGTACAATTTCAGGTGACCTACAACAAAATCAAAGAAGATGCAGTATCTGTAGTAAGGTGTTCTCTTGCAAACAATACCTTAAGCAACACACAAAAGCAGTCCATGAAAAAGCAAGACATCAGTGTGATACATGTGGCCAGGTTTTCAAATGGCAATCCAGTCTTTGTAGACATGCTAGCCGATGTCCTGAGCAAAAAGACAAATGAGATATATCTTTATATTGTTAACATTTGTTATGTTATGTTTTGTTGTTGATTTCAGAATTTATTCATTAAAAATAAAATTATTGTTGGAATAGATATGTTGTTCAAACTAAATATATTTTTCTTCTTCACAGCTCATTTCTTAATCTTGAGAACTTTTCAGAAATTATCCCTCTTGCAAACCATTTTCCCATTTTTACTTTAGGTAATTGATTTCTTACAATATAAACATATTACCTCTAAGTTAACACCAAGTCTCCTTGATTGCAGAATTTTCGTTTCATCTACTTTATAATGTACTCTAACTGGTTGAGCTCCACGTGCTGGTTCGTCAGGACTAGAAATTTTTGGGACTTTTGACTTGTCTTTGTGCTTTTTTCTGGTAGATGTTTGATCGAAAAAATGATCACTGAAATAAAAGGTTAAATGTGTAATAAAAAGTACGTACATAACAAGTATACAAAAATACAGCATCAAGAAAAATATAGGTACGCCATCTTGTAGGAAATAGATATAATGAAGCAATCATATTTGAGTGTCCTGAACAATAATTTGTCTTTTCGTCTCTAAAAATGGTTTTAAGATCAAATACCTCTTTACATAAAAAGGTATATTAGACAAACTCTAACCTTGGTAAAACCCTGGAGATTACTTCTGTACTTGGGTCTTGCATTCGGTAATCAATATTTCCTCGTTCGAAAGAGCTTGGACGATATACAGGCGCTGCTGCTATTCTCATATGAAATGATCTGAAAGGTGATATTAAAATATAGAAAGAAGCAAAGATGTGCCAATGGGGCATTCAAAAGGATAGACAAACCAGTAAACAAAAACAAAAACAGCAAAGAATTAAACATACAACATTAAAAAAACACATAAGCGAACTCAAGTCCGAACTCAAGAGTGAACTCAAGACCCCAAGAGGGAAAGCAGTTCCTCCTTGTTGCAACACTAAAAGATGAACAAAATAAAACCTTTTGACAAACATACATCTCTTAATACATGTATAATCCATCATCAAGCTCCAAAACGCATATTTGTTCTTTGTATATTAAACAAATTGAATACGACTTTTGATATAAAATAAATCAAGAGTGGTTTCTTGACATACTAAATGAACTTATTATTCTTTTAATAAAAAATGTTAACCTTGAAATTTAATGATAAATCATACCTGTAAGGGTCATGCTGGATAGAATGAAGGGCACAAACAGTCTTCATGTGCATCCTGGCCCCATGTGCAGTCAAAACTCCATTTCTTGCCCAGTTATCACAGTAGTCTATATCAGACATAAATGTTTCTGCAACAAGTGTTGAAATGGACCTCCAATTGTAAGTTCTACTGAGTGTTAGTTGGTAAAGGTAGACGTGGGCATCAATACTGCAAACAATGGATTCAAATGTTACTCTTGGAATTCCCTTGATGTACTGATTACTTGGTGGAAACGATCTAAAATCAACATCTTTTAACAGCCAGTTTCTCAGTGATAAAGAATATTTCAGCCTCTCTGCTGATGGTAATCCTGGTTCGTCTTCAGCTCTGATCCAATTCCGCATAAGACTGCAAAATAATGCTTCACCTTTATACATAGTATTTCCAGCATCGTCTTTGAAGGTCAACATCAGTTCTTGAACTTCCTCAGTAAACAAAGATCTACTGTACGCCTCATTCTGCTGATCAAGAACCTTGCAATCTGCTTGAACTTCCAACAGGGAAATGTTTAATCTAGACTTTTTGACGTTGGCAACTTTCATCCATGCCTCTTTCCTTATTCCAACGATCTTATCTTTGCAGAGGGCCACTCTTAAATTGTTTCGTATATGAGTACCATCGACAACCTTTACTTCTAATTGATTTCTCCTCTTTGAGAGCTCTGGCTGATAATATGGTGATATAGTTCCAACATTCTCAATATGAAGTGGGTCGGATACTTTTCCATTGTTTCTCCAAACATCTAAACGCGAAGGATAAATATACCCAGCATATGAAGCTGCTAATGATTCTTTTGGATACGTTTTTTTCGTCAGTTCTTTGACACATAAATCTTTCAGTGTTTTGACGTTCTTCTTTCTAGATGTTTTGACAATATAGACTGTGTCACTATTATCTAAGAAATCCTTCAACTGTTTTATTTTCTGCTCCTTTGATGTACTCACGTGAAACACTCGTTTTTTGTTTCCGTTCCTCTTCTCAAGAAAATGCATTAGTGCTTTAAGTTCATAATCTCTGAGGTGTGAAAGTCTCTCTGGCATTTTAAACAATTCCTCGATGTACTTAGACGATTGATTTTTCCAAAAGTCGTACCTCTTAACGTTTGTAGATGCTAATGTTTGACGAATGTTTTCGTAGTCTACCTCCTGCAAATTTATGCCAATACCCTCATCCTGTCTTTCACTACTCTGGGTTTGAATGTCATTTTCGTTGTCAGTGTTTCTTTCATGTCCAGTACTATTTTCTTCATTTACAATCAACCTATCAGCAGAGTTGTCATTAATTATGTTTGGTGTATCGTTGATGTCATCTGTCATAACTGTATCCAGTACATCCCCTACTACTAAGTCCACATCGTCCATGCTATCGTTTTGCCCTATGTTTTCCTTTAGGATAGTTAGGTTAGTCGAAGGAAGGTTTCTGTTACCGTTTATTACAAAGGGCTCTCCTTGGTTTCTATAAATTACATCTTCTGCGCTATTAAGCTTTCTGAACTCCTTAATAATATCTGCTTTCGTCATTCGCTTTGCTTCCTTCCATACATCTGATTGTAATTGCAGCCTAGTCAAAGGATTGCCACAATTATCTCGGACTACTAAGTTAATCCACTGACCGTCAAATGTTTGTACGGGTATGTGAATGCCATGGTTATGACATGCCTGCATGAAATCGTCAGCTATTCGTCTCATGATGTCGGTTGAAAGACTGTATCCTCTAAGGATATATCCAATAGGTAGAGCATGGCCGGTTTCCGGGTTGGAAAATCTATCAACTGTTGAAAGCAATATTGGAATGATCTCTGAAGCTTTTCTTCTTTTCAGTTGAAACGCTTCTTTTAAGATTTTAGATGCCGATACCAGTGAATCAATCACTTCGTTTGCTTGTAATCCTTGGGTATTGGAACCTGAGCCGTTACCAAAATGATACGGAGAATCATTATCAACTACTGTTTCGTCCTCGCTTTCAACATGACCAAAAACGGAAGGAAACTCTCCAATAAATTCAGACTGTTCTGATATTTCAGAGCAAATTTCTTTCATTTCTTTTGCCCTCCATGAAAGTTGCGGTGGATTGCAAATCTTTTGTTCATCACTGTAAAAAACATCAACTGTTTCGTTCAGTATTAATCCTATAAGTCTTTGATTCAACCTAATCCTGAATACAGTGGTACTCTCGGCAGTCCAGCATAGGAATAAACATTCTTCACATCCCATGGATCGCATTTCCAGCATTGTTTGGCAAATATATCTTGTTGGAACCTGATAGTAAACTGGTGTTACAAACTTGGAAGCTGTAAACGGACATTTGACTTCGACAGCATACGAAACACTTTGTTGCGCTGATGACCTAAGACTTCCGTCGGGAGATACAGCTATAATAGTGCGACTTCCTTGTTTAATTAAATGTACACCTTCTTCAAAGAACATTAGGTCAGGAAAAAGGGATGGAATAACTTTTGAATGTAATGTTGCCAATGCATTTATTTCGTTTTCAGTACCATGCTGCATAGCTAATAACTGTTGAGCAGATGGTGTATTGTCTTTTGGATTCCGCATGGCATTTATGGCTTCTTTTTGTAATTTTAGCCCATTTACTCCTATCCTTGTTTGTGCTGTGCTACCTGTATAGAAATATAAAGCTTTGTTTGAATACTTTCACGATTATTGCAACAAAACTATATCATGTGTGTTACCATGATTATGAAGTAATTGAGAGTTGAGAGCATAAAGTGTCATGAACCAACAGAAGTTGTTTTTTTATGTAACGAAAAACACATTTGCCAATGAAAATTTGATTAAAGGGTATAAAAATCACAATATGATAATATTTTCAATTTAAAACAAAAAAAATGTCACCAGCCTCTTTTTCCCTCAATATTAATGGGTTCATAATATTACAAAAGTATATATATGAGGCAAAACCATCAGCATAAAATCTTAACTATACTGATGAAATTCGTTTTCATTTCATTAAAAGTAAATTGAACATAAATTCCAATCTATAACACAAATGTTTGTAATCTTGAGGCATTTTTCATGCGAATTTTCTCCCTTGTTTAATTCGACAATCTTCATCTACGTTTTTGTTAAGAATTGTTGATGCAATTGGCCAAACGTTAAGAAGTTTGATTTACTTATTAATAACCAGTTCAAATTTGATATATCCATTGAGACATGTTTACACATTTTCTGCATTTCATGAATCAAATTGTACATTGTGGGCCATCCCAGTTCTATTATCACACATGTGCGATTTCTTGTTCAAATTTTGTTTCTTTTAATAATGATGAAACCGATTTTTTTTCAATTGATATTCAGTTCCATTTTATAAATGTGTGGAGTATATATAACATTTTTTTTAATTTCTTATTCAAAGTCCCGAGATTCTTCTCACCTCTACCTCTTCATTTTCTTTAATAGATCTTTTCATTAGTTACCTGTTATTTTCACAGTCTTTCTAATGATTTCCCACTCTTCGGTTCTTTGTTTTGTTTGACACGCTGGTACACTTTCACCATCCAGCAGACCCAATGCAGCCCTGACTTGTTGAGGAGACTTGAGACGAAAAAACGACTTTGAATTATTCAAGGTAACTTTTTGTCCATATTGATATTCCGATGACCCCTTCAATTCCGCCATGTATCTATAAAGGGTGTTGTTAACAGTAAGAGCTTCCTTTATAGTTGATCTAGCTCTATAAATAGCGGTTTTGATACTGTCTATAACATAGGAATAGTTTTTGCCAGTTTCAGTTTTACTTTTCGTTTCAAATTTGTCCAATGCATACGACTGTTTTACTAATAATTGTCGTAATTCACGAATAGTGTTGCTAACTGTCTTAGCTACCTCCTTTACCGATGTATACAAAGACTGGGAACGAACAGCTGTACCTTTCAGACACTCAATTAATTTTGCTATCAAGGACTGTGACATGTCATGAGTACGCTTTTCCTTTTCAACTGGTTGGTCCTCGTATCCAAGTAGGTCAATATCACCACAATTTTCTGTTAAACCAGGTGACAGTTTTTTTCCATCAAAAGAAAGAATATACGAGGTTGTTTTCCTAGATGATATAATGTTGATCATCTCTTCAAATATCCCCGGTCCTTTTATTTCGGGTATTCGAGGCAAAGTTGAATTTGTCATAGAAATGTTGCTTGGAACAGCAAAATTTACTTTGGCATTTGACGGGTGTAAAAAGCCAGAATGTTCGACTTGACCACAGTGTTTATATCCGGACATAAACCTTTGGAATCGTCCGTGGAACAATGTCTTTCCTAACCACCAGAATTGCTGGGTTTCTTTAAATGGATACCTCATCATTGTAGTTGAGTCGGTGGACCAAAAACGTAGTAAGTCACAAAAAAGCAAAAAGCAGATGTTTGAAAATTGAAATGTCCCTGAACAGACCAAGGTAAAGAAAAGTAAGAGATAACTCAGTAATCCATTACGCTCGAATTGCTCAACAACAGTTGGTAGCATTAAAGATAACTTTGACATTGCATCTTTTTCTGACGGTTCTGCTTCTCCGTTTGATTGGCTCACAGCTTCTTCATTTTCTGTCCCACCAGATTTATGTGTGCTTTCATTCTGTGTTTTTCTTTTTTTCCATAGGAACTTTCTGTTTCCATAGTTTGAATTTCTTTTTCTTTTCATTTTCTATTCTGGAAAAATAAAATAAAAACAAATGCATTTTTAGAATTTCATTTTGATGAATAAGACAGAGAACAGAAAGCAAATAAAGGAAATATGTTTCTGACCATCACAAAAAGTATCGAGAAGTGGAAATGGAGAACATGGTAATGTGGAATGGAATAAAGTTAGGAACACTAAGATTTTTGTAAACCTTCAAGATCAGATCGCTAGCTGCAATAATCTATATTTTGATTTACTCGTAACCGACCTATTAACAGACCAAAATTCAATTGACATGACTCATTAACCGACTGAATTTTTAATAACAATCAATATCTTCATTTATAAGACACGAAAACATACAATATTTTTAGGTTAGAATCTTATGAGATCATTTCACACATCACAAACGATAACACAATCATTTAGTGTAAAATTACTGAAAAAACAACAAAAAAATGACAAAATTGTTATGTCGAAATATTGTGTACACATATATAAATTCGGTTGAGTCAGACGCCTTCTTAAATTTCTCCTTTCCTTTAAATCCAATCAAAACGCAATTTTGCTTATCAATGCAAAACGACCAACCATTTTGTCAGACATAATTTGTTTTACAAATAAGATTCTATAAAGATGATAATAATAAAAATTGCAACTTACCTGTGTGTATTTTCTCGATAACATTTTATTAACAGTCTTTGACCTACTCGAGTAACAGACTTCTGGCGCATTTATCTCCATGCTACAGGTAAATTAACAGACTTTCGCTCGTTTGACCGTCTGGTGGCCGTGCTCAAGCCCAGGGATAGCGTTAAGGTAAAAAATAAATTAATATAACTCCCATTGTAGGGGCGGACAATTTAGCCTATGTGTTGCACTAATTGGCGGTCCACAAAGAGGTATTTTACGTGCATGAAGCGTGGCACTCTCCACACACGTTGGCCCACCATGATTAGCGGTTAGGGTTTCCGTGTTTTAGACCTGACAACCCCCGCGGACGAGGGCCACCCTATTCAGCCACCTAGGGTACAAACTTGGTCGCTCTGTGGGCTGAGCACTGACCCGACGTCAGAATCCCAAGACCCGCAGACGCCTCCTACGACAAGATAGGCTCTTTTGCAGGCCTATTCGCCACCCGGGCCCCGCACGGGACTTTTATTGCTGAAGAAGGAAGATTGCACAGAACTTCTTTATCGCCTATACTTTTTGATTTCGATTTATAAGTCAATAAAAAGCTTCGCCGAACGCAGCAAGATACGACCCCAACATGTTGAACCCTGTACGTTTTAGGCCCAATATGGATTGTCAATTACTCTGGACACATGCAGCCCATGGTGGACTGACAAAGGTTTTTGACACATGCAGCTTTTGGTGGACTTTCCACTTGCATTTTAAAAGGAATTATTTTTTTTCCAAAGGAGATCAAAATTAGACCACAAATTTTCCATTTTGGTCCCAAATTACATGATAGGGTGAAAAGGGGGGGGGTTGCAGTTTTCAGTACAACCTTTCCGAAATCACGAAATCGAGATCAACGATCGAGACACACCACTGATGCAAGAGGGAAAAAATTTCATGAACCAATTTTCCGACTCTCTCTTGACACCATTTGCGAGGATGGTATCAAAGAACGATGCTAGTCCTTCGGAAGGGACGAAAAAAGGTTGTCCCGTGTATGCGGAGAGCAATACCCCATGCACGTTAAAGACCCCTTTGTAGATTTCGATAAGAGTAGGCTCAATGGGGGCCGCTACAAAGGCCATACTCGCAATCTGCTAGCTGGAGAGGGATTTATATAAGCATCAAGCTTGTTTCCCAATACTGGATAAATAAATATGTTTAAACTAAGAGGGAAAAATGTTTCAGATCTTCTTATTAAACGTAAAGTGAACTGCGCAGAAATTTGTGCATGAATTCCGGGAATTACACAAAACACAACACGCTGTGCGTAACAATTAGGTGTTGATCATATCAGAACAACTGTCAGCTAATAAATAAATTACGAATTACATCCTTCAAATTAATTTTGATTTTTTTTACCAATAGCTGATATCGATGCATTTTCATCGAGCTTAAGTGAAGAATTTTGATCGAAATGCCGGTAATTGAGACATTGGTGTCAAACCAAAAATCAGAAAATTTGGTACATACTTTGACACATTGCACGGGATGCAAAATTACAAATACCAAAACGCGAGTATAAACGGTTAATTTGGATATGCTATATATCGATATTTCAAGGAGTAACCTCTCATCAGTAGCATTCGATACAAAGCATTGGAAGGTCATATTCCAAAACTCTTGAAAACGAAAAGTACTCAAACCCAAAACACCAAATCCAGCACCGAGGATATCGACCATGTGCATTACAAGGAAAGAAACCTGGTGTTTTTTAACAATTTTGAAAATCGGAAGAAATTTCTGCGACAAATATATTAGAAATTTTATGGTAAATCGTGTCAGACAAGTCTGACGACCAGGCTTTTGATTACCCTCGGGGACCTCTGGTCCACCAGCAGCGGTTATCGCCCAGTGGTTTCAAAATTACAAATTATAAACGATTATTTGGATATGCTATATATCGATATTTCAAGGAGTAACCTCTCATCAGTAGCATTTGATACAAAACATTGGAAAACACGCACACTTACCATATCCAGACGATGTACTTTGTTACAAACCAAAGCAGGAGAGTTAACAATCGTCCCCCAAATTTAAAGGATCACCAACCGAGTCAATTCTAGATGCAATTCAGGAAAATGTACGCAGGCTAAACCAAAAAATATGCTATCTCTAAAAGAACAGAATTTAATTTAGCCAAGGGATCGTAATTGGGAGAAAGGGAGTTGTAAATTTAAGGGTCTTGTCAGTTTTATGCATATAGTTTTCGGGTCCGTTCGTCTGTCCGTCCCAAAAGTTGTGAGATTGGGCATCATATGTTTTTAATAGGACATATTCGTTTTTAATTACTTGTGTGTAAAAGTTGTGCGCAACATATTTTTTAAGAAGATAAACAAAGGATACAAGTACCAGTGATAAAACCTGTTAATGCCTATAAAGTAGGATTCATTGAGTAATACAAATACTATAAGAATCTTTATTGAATAATACCAATATAATTAGTGTTTATCTTATTTAACGTTATTTTTGGTACTCGTGCAGCAATGTAAAACCCCAATATCATCTTTTAAAGTCTGTAATATTATATTATTAATATTTTGATGTGTTAAGTATAATCTCAGGAGTGGCAAGCGATTCTAGTTTTGCTTCATAAACGGACCAATCAATTGCAACAATCTGTAACATTCAAACGCTGTTAAAATTCAAAAACTTGAGTTTTGAATGTGCATGCAAAATTTAAATCTATACAATAGAGTACAATATACCAGTATACAACAAGTTTGATAAATTCTAAAAACTAGAATATTTGTTAAGAATTTAGGACCCCGTGTGACGTAAAGTCCTGCTTCAGTGGCAAGCTTGTCGGTACAATGGTGACTAGTCGGGGTCCATATCCCACTTATACAGAAAACCATTTTACAACCCACAGGGATGCGCCTTAAAGGGAAAATAAACTTGTTTATAGCAGGTTAACACTACATGTTGCAAGTTTTGATAAGATTAGGACGCGTAGTATCCTCTGCAGTAGTATACAATTGTTTACTGGTCATAAGGGAAACAGTACATTTGTTTCAGAGGTACTTACGATTTCACGAGGCGCGTAGCATGGGTGTTTATAGTCGTGACTATTGGCTATAAAGCCTCTACAGCGACTATTAAGACTCGCTGTGTGCCATGGGTTGTCCAGCCCATGACACAAGCTGTTCCAGGTACATTCGCCCTGCAGACAGGGTCCGTCTCCCACCGCGTGGAGGTTCTGGTCGGGATTTCGGAAGACTTGACCAATAAACAATTGTTTTAGTATACTGAATCGGTAAACAGCTTAACTAAAGCCACACCTACTGCTCGCTCTTTACTTTGTAAACAGTGTACTCTAGTTACATACAAAAACCCCGCGAAATAGTATTACGGTACTATTATCCTTGGAAAATAGTTTTTATACGACCGCAAAAAATTTGCGGACGTATTATGGTATGATGCTGTCGTCGTCGTCGTCGTCGTCGTCGTCGTCGTCGTTGTCTGTTAACTTTTAGTGTTTCCACAATAACTTTAGTTCCAGTTATCCGATTGCTATGAAACTTTACAATGATGTTCCTTACCATAAAAGGATGCATGGGATTGATTTTGGGGGTCCCCCATGTTTCGTTAAGAAATAAGGGGCCAAAAAAGGGCCAAAAATACTACTTTTTTGTTTGTTTCCACAATAACTTTAGTTCTAGTTATCCAATTGCTATGAAATTTGACAGTGATGTTCCTTACCATACAAGGATGAATGGGATTGATTTTGGGGGTCCCCCCTTTTTAGCTCACCTGACCCGAAGGGTCATGTGAGCTATTGCCATCACTTGGCGTCCTTCGTCCGTCCGTCCGTCGTCCGTCGTCCGTCGTCCGTTAACTTTTTCAATCGTTAACTCCTCTGACACCATAAGTCCAATTGCAGCCAAACTTGGTACAGTTGTTAATTGGCATGGGTGCTTCAAAACTGTCGTTTGGATTTTTGATTCATAAAAAAACATGGCCGCTGTAGCTAAAAATAGAACATAGGGGTAAATTGCAGTTTTTTGCAAATAACTCAAAAACGGTGACAGATATCAAAATTCTGGCGTAGGGTAAAAGTGATCAGCACCTCAAGATCTACATGCCCTGAAATTTTTAAGAAGATCCAACAACTGATGTAGGAGTTATTGCCCTTTTTCTGGAATTTTTCAAAATTTTTCACCTATTTAGCCCTATATCTTAAAAACTATACAAGATATTTCAAAAATTTAAAATGCATATGATTAAGCACATCAAGATCTACATTTCATGTAATTAGGTCAAAGCTGTCGGATCATGTCTTTTAAGAGTTATGGCCCTTAAAGCGTCAAAATTTACAGTTTTTCATTAGTTTTCCCCTAAATTTCAAAGATTAACTTGTCTGACACCATAAGACCAACTGCATCTAAACTTGGCACACATATTCAATAGCATATCTGCTACAATTCTATCGTTTGGATTTTTGATTCGTCTGAAAATAAGGCTGCCATGGCTAAAAATAGAACATAGGTGAAATTGCAGTTTTTTGCTAATAACTCAAAAATGGTTACAGATATCAAAATTATGACAAGGGTAAAGTAATCAGCACCTCAAGATCTACCTGCCCTGAAATTTTCAAGAAGATTCAACAATTGATGTAGGAGTTATTGCCCTTTTCCTGGATTTTTTTCCAATTTTTTTCAATTATTTAGCCCTATATCTTGAAAACTATACAAGATATTTCAAAAATTTAAATTGCATATGATTAAGCACATCAAGATCTACATATCATGTAATTAAGTCAAAGATGTAGGACCATGTCTTTTAGGAGTTATTGCCCTTTAAGTGACAATATTTACCATTTATCATTACTTTCCCCCTGAATTTCAAAGATAACCTTGTCTGACACCATAAGACCAACTGCATCTTAACTTGGCACACATACTCAATAGCATATATGCTACAATTCTATTGTTTGGATTTTTGATTCGTCAAAAAATATGGCTGCCATGGCTAAAAATAGAACATAGGGGTTAAATTGCAGTTTTTTTGCTAATTACTCAAAAATGGTTTCAGATATCATAATTTTGTAAGAATCAAAAGTGATCAGCATATTAAGACCAACCTGTCCTGAAATTTTGAAAAAAGATCCTACTGCTGATGTGGAAGTTATTGCCCTTTTTCGTAATTTTTGCCAAATTTTGCACTTATTAAGCCCTTTATCATGTTTATCTCAAAAACTTAATAAGATAATTCAGAAATCTAAATCGCATATGGCTAAACACAATAATATCTACAGAATATGTGTATCTGTGTATTTCAGGTGAGCGATTCCTAGGAGCCTCTTGTTTTGTTTCGAAATTAGGGGCCCAAAAGGGGAAAAATATTCAAATATTTTACTTGTTTCCACCATAACTTTGGTCCTAGTTGGCCTATTGCTGTAAAATTTGTCAAGAATGTTTCTTACAATAAAAGAATGAACCTGATGAATTTTTGCGCCCCCCCTTTTTCTCCGTTGTGTAATTAGGGGCCAAAAGGGGCCAAAATAAAAACTTTTTTATTTGTGGTCCGATTTTGAAATTTTTTTTTTACATGTTTGTTCTTGTCAAATAGCGGATACAAAATTAAGAATTAATTTTTGCGACCCCCCCCCCTTTTCCCCCTATTACGTAATTAGGGGCCAAACGGGGCCAAAATCGAAACTTTTTTATTTGTGGTCCGATTTTGAAATTTTTTTTTTTGCAAGTTTATTTTTGTCAAGTAGCGAATCCAAATTTGAGAATTTATTTTTGCGACCCCCACCCCTTTTTCACCTGTTACGTAATAAGGGGCCAAAAGGGGCCGAAATTGAAACTTTTTTATTTCTGGTCCGATTTTGAAAATTTTTTTTGCGTGTTTGTTCTTGTCAAATAGCGGATACAAAATTAAGAATTAATTTTTGCGACCCCCCCTTTTTCCCCTTATTACGTAATTAGGGGCCAAATGGGGCCGAAATTGAAACTTTTATATTTCTGGTCCGATTTTGAAAAATTTGTTTGCATGTTTGTTCTTTTCAAATAGCGAATACAAAATTAGGAATTAATTTTTGCAACCCCCCCTTTTCCCCCTATTACGTAATTAGGGGCCAAATGGGGCTCTTTTATTTGTGGTCCGATTTTGAAAATTTTTTTTGCAAATTTATTCTTGTCAGGTAGCGAATTTCTGCGAATGCCATTTTTGGATGCCTCTATCTTGAAAATTATGACCGCTAACATACTTTAAAACACTATTTCTAAGAGACAAAAGAGCATTCTTTTGGATCAATAATCAGAACTTTTGACTGGATTTATCATGGGTCTGCCTTCATCATCTAAATTTGACAATATCTTCAATTTATCAATTATTCTTAAAAAATAAACCAATTTGACTCTTGAATTGCACTTATTCCGCAACTCGAAGACAGTTACATTAATTTTTATTGTAACAACATATCTGTTCACTTATTAAAAATGCACTTTGTTTGAAATTGAACACAAGCTCGTTTTTACAAATGTTGTCAAAAAATAGGAAATTATCTACCAAAATGTGAGATTGACCCACTTCTCTGACTTGTAGCGATGTCATAAAGCATGAGCCGAGCTCTATCTTTTAATACAATTGACATTAAAGCCTTTTGTTAAAGTATATGGGAGTCAATTTGATTTAAAGAGTCTGCCTTAGACATAAAACAATGCTAAAATTCAAGTATTTTGATGTTTTTTTACAATTTGGAAAATTGTGACCATGTCACCCTCTAGGGACGCTGGGTAATGGTTATTAAGATTTTTTAAATTTTCATCTATTTTGAAGGCAAAGGTATTACCCTTTAAATATTTACTGTTCAATTTTTGATAATTTGAAAATAAATGGACCAAAAGAAAGTTTGAAATACATGAGGTTTTGTAATTATTCAAGCTGAATTTGTTAAGAAACCCAGGAATACTGATGAACCCTGTAGGTCGGCCATCTTGAATTTCCCGGAAAAAATATTTTACCAAAATAAGTCTTTCATGAAGGTCTTTTTGTTAAACCATCCCTTAAGTTGATATAAAAATATTGGTTTGGAACAAAATTGCATGGTTTTCTCACAGATTGGCTTTTAAAAGAAGCAAATACCATCAGAAAACATAAATTGGCACATTGCATAGGATGCGAAACACACACCTACCATTACCAGACGATCTAGGTACTTTGTTACAACCCAAAACAGGAAAGTGAATCGTCCCTTTATCTTTAAAAAAATAATCATGTGTTTAAAACTGTTCAAAAATATATTGTTCAGAGCAAACGCTTCTGTCAAACTGCATTTCAACAATTATTTCTTTCTCCTCCAATACCTTGTTTACCAATATACGTCACCTGCATACGGTGTCTATATTTCACAACTAATTCGATATGCCAGGGCTTGTACACATTTTTCAGATTTTTTTATCCGACACCGGTTATCTCCGTAACCGACTATTAGAAAATACGTCTCATACGATCTTTGAAAAAAAATCTTTCTTCGTTATCAGCCACTGGTAGAAAAAATCAATATCATGTGAAACCAAATTGTTAGTTCTTGCTTTGATTAGTGTTTGGCTAGTAGATGTACCGAGATTATCACCCTACCATCCCTGAAATGTCATCACAAACCTGTTATGTTTTGTGTAACTACCGGACCCAACCACCGCAATGGAAGAGGGAGGTCTGGCGCGCCTTAAAACCTGGTTTAACCCACCATTTCTTTTGAAATGCCTGTACCAAGTCAGGACATTTGAGATTGATTCTCAAAGTTTGGTAATTTGTTATTACCTTTATTTGTATCTTTTTCTATCTTATAATATTGTCATATTTAATTCTATTTAGTTACTTTACGAATTTAGTTGATTTATAATCTTCACATATATTTTGATGATTAAAAGAATGTTATTGTTATTTATAAGCATGCATTATGTATGTTAAATGTTTAAATTGTTTGTATTATCAGGGAGACGGATTAATATAAGCTGATGCCTGTTTCCGAATCCTATTGTTGTATTCTGTTGTAATAATTGTACATATGTTTGATACTATCAATAAAATATGTTTAAACTAATCGTCCCCCTGAAGTAACAAGATCGCCAACTGAGTCAATTCGAGGTACAATGCAAGAAGGATGTATGCAGGCTAAACCAGAAACTCTGTATTCTCTGAAGGACAAATCTAACCAATGGCGCATAATGGGCAGAGATGGTAAATTTAATGGTCTTGCCCAATCATCTAAAAAGAGTGGCACAATTTTTGCTCACTGGAAAGCGAACTTGTTGAAAGGAATGAGTGATTGAAATCCTGTTTG
Organism: Arcuatula senhousia; assembly: GCA_963971305.1. Taxonomy (NCBI): domain Eukaryota; kingdom Metazoa; phylum Mollusca; class Bivalvia; order Mytilida; family Mytilidae; genus Arcuatula; species Arcuatula senhousia. The sequence continues at coordinate 8,824,111 of OZ020306.1, forward strand.
TTCATATTCCGCACACAGACACACAAAAATATTACAGTTTCCGAGACTTAAAGACAATTTTTGACACTTCGTCACAAACAAAAACAGCCCGAAAAATCTAAAACGAGCAAAGAGTCACCATTGGGGCATTCGAATGTCAAAAGTCCGAAAGGGCATGCAACGACAAACCAGACAGCAGGAATGAGAACAGCATGAAGAAACACAAAACATGAAAAAAAATACAACATTTGGGGGTATCGACCTTCCCACAGTGTCAAGAAGTATTAGAAGTATGTTAGCTCACCTTGACCGAGAGCTATTACCATCACTTTGCTTCTGTCGTCGTCGTCGTCGGCTGCTTTCAAAATATTTTCCTCGGAAACTACTGATCGGAATCGAATGAAACTTGGTTTGATTGATTCTCATGGTGTCCTGCACAAAAGTTGTGTTTCGATTTTTTGAACCGTCCAAAAATGCCGCCGTCGCCATAAATAGACAAGGGGGTCAGACTGTTTTTTACTTACAAATCGAAAGGAATAGGAGATAAAGAAATTCTGGTGCAACCTTCCTTCTTAAGAATCAAAAGCTCTACTACAGTCTCCATTGCGTCGTAGTTGTCAGATGATTCCTTGTCGGGGTTATGATCCTTTTAAGGTAAAAAAATTGTGTTTTTTTCATGTATATTGCCTATAGAATGAAAAGTATTGCAGATACAGAAATGCTGTTGCTTGCTTAAACCTTCAGCTCATCGAGCTGTACAAACGTCTCAATTGTGTCGAAGTCGTCGGATGATGTAGGGATAATGGTCCTTTATAGGTCAATAGTGTTTTTTCATGTTTTTGCCCTATAAAATAAAAAAAAATATTGCAGTTAGAGAAAAGCTGTTGCTAGCTAAAATATTTAGCCCATTGAGCTCTACAATAGAAAAGTTGTCAGATGATCCCTTGTACAGCTATTGGCTAATAGAAGAGATTTTTATAGCTTTAAGACCGGGTGAGCGATTCAGGCTCCCGGGGGCCTCTTGTGTTAAAAGATGGAGCTTTAATTATATGTGTTTTGTACATTTGTCACTGACACTACAAAAAAATGTATCAGCTTTTTTTAAATTGACATTATTCACTTGGAAAGGGAAAATTCTGTAAAAAAGTATCTGATAATTTTTATGCACCATCTACGAAAGTAGGGAGCATATAGCGCTCGGTTCCGTACGTCCATCCGTCCGACCTAAATGTTGCAAGATGTAGTATTATGTCCTTTGGACATATTCTTGTTTTTGATAATGTAAATATTAAAATTTTTGCGCAACATCATTATGTATACAAAACAGGACCAATGATAGAGTCTGTGAATGTATATAAAGTAGGATTCATCGAGTAATACAAATACTGTAAGAATCTTTATTGAATAATGAGTATTTATCTTAGATAATGTTATTTTTAGTAATCATGCAGCAAAAAAAATACCAAGAATCATCTTTTTAAGTCTGTAATATTATAAATAATAATTTGATCTATTAAGTATTATCTTAGGAGTGGTTGTTGTCTCTCTGATCGTGAGTCTAATATTGCTTCATGTATTGACCAATCTATTGCAACAATCTGTAACATTCAAACCCTATTAAAAATTTCAAAACAAGTTTCATTTAATCCGACTGCTTACAAAAATCCTTGTGTGCGTAAAAGCGATAAAGGAGATCGAAAAGTACAATCATAAGAATTAGTAAAATGTAGTCTTCTGATATTTGGGTTTCCGTGTTATAGCTTTAGTTGTAGTTAGATAATGGATATGGTAGGGTGCAGCTGCAAACTGGAACGTATGTTATGTTTGACAGTATATCTACAAGTCTTTGTACTGCAAATAACATTGGAAAATCCAACAGGGTGTGAGCTGGATTCGAACCCATACCTCTGCAGCACCTGCCGCCTAGCAGTCTCCAGTCCGTCGAGGATTCCAAACGACCACGGACACCGTTAAAAAATAGGTGTTGGTAAATCGGTATCATTCCTCGGCGGACTCGAAGATACACAAGGTATGGTGGTTGCCATGGTAGTGCATATGGTATATGTATGATATATACATACATGGGAAATAGATAATGGATATGGTAGGGTACAGCTGCAAACTGGAACGTATGTTATGTTTTACAGTATGACTACAAGTCTTTGTACTGCAAATAACATTGGAAAATCCAATGCTGTGTGCCATTCTATTATCTCTTTAGTTGTAGTTGACCAAATGTTGTACAAATTATGCAGTAATTTTTCATATGGTGTTTTAAATAATAAGGAAGGGTTCTTATCGTATTTATTGTTTAGTTTTCTGGAAAAAAATATCAAAGAGGATATGAACAAATATTATGGGTTGTTTACCTTTCATCTGATATTAATAATTCTTTTTATTGGACTTCAAATTAATTACTGGTGGTTTGTGTTTTTACAAATTTGATGTTTTTACCAATTCAAATGGAAAAAAATGGTCAAAGTTTAAATTATTAAAATAAAGAAAAATTATTAAAACAAGGTTATTGATACCACAAATTAGTAAAATCTTTTTCTAAATTCTTCCACAAGTATCGATCTCTTATTGAAAAATTTAATTCAGTACACGTCGTTTTCTTATAGTGAAAGGAATATCACATCCTGAATTTTAAGGCAATGTTTTTTATAAAGCTCACAAATTTACAAGCAATCCATTAGAAATGAAAAATTGGCTTCAAAATTTATTACGGAAAGGATATGAATTGAATATTTTGGTTAAATCTTTAAATTTAGTGTTTTTGGCAGAAATATTGATAACTTGATACTTGCTTTAAAACTTCCATAAACGTTTTTACTATTGTCATTTTTAAGCATTATAGCAATCAAGCATGTCGGTTTTGTGTGATGACACTTCACTAAATCATTATTGTTTGAAGTGTTAAGTCGGATTTAAAATCGATACGTTTGATTTTTTTACATCAGTCGATTGATGATTCTCAGATAGCTGTCAGTAACAGCGAGTGTTCTATGGAGAGTTCCTTTACCGTCCTTTTGTTTGGTCTTGTTTTTTGTCTTCGGTGTCTCTAGTGGAATTGGAGTTTGATCGATTTGATTTTAATTGTGTGTTTAGTTTTTATGCTTTGTCTAGGAATATTGATAGGGGGAAGGTTGGGCCCAAAAAACTAGTTTAACCCCGCCACATATTACATGTGCCCGTCCTAAGCCAGGAATCTTTGACAAAACTTTCGTTTGTACTTGTCTATTTGATGTTTTCTGTTCCTTGTATAAGAAGGGGGTCTATCCGTGACTATTTCAGGGCTGGATTTGAATTATATGCATTTTATTTAGACCATGGGCCAATTGCAGAAATGCGAGCAGTGCCAAATGGCCTCGTTGAAGGCTGCTGGCGGTTGTCCATTGTGGTTTTACTCAATTTCCGTTTAAATGTGGGCTGTGTCGCGTACACTTATTCCACATCTCATTATTTTCTATTATATAATAATGTTAAAGAAATATAATGCCACGAACATTTTTCCAATTTTTTTTCTTCTTCAATATAAGTTTTACTTTTACTTGTAATAGAGATCCAAAATTTGGCAGAAATGATGTCCATGTGTAAAGTCTATGTTAAGGGGGTTTGCTCCTCTATCCTTAAAAAAATAAAAATGAATAAAGTTGCATCTGTTTTAAAGAATATGGACAAATGATGAAAATAAGCAACAACAAAAATTAGGTCCATGTGCTTGTTTTTTATAATTTTGACGGGAAATATGTTCTCTTTAGATTTTTCATTACTTTTGCATTACCGCAGATTGACATCTTTATACCTTTTAAAATTTATGAATAAATAAAATTTCATAAAAATTGTGAACTTCAAAAAATTTCAAGCACAATAGATAGACCAACTCCGAGGATCTCAAAAATCTGACAAAAATCCCAAAATATGAGAAGCAAACCTCCTTAAGTAAGATCACAGTTAAAAAATATATCAAGGTTACGCATGAACAAATCAAATGAAAGTGAAAAAGTATATGCATTTGTCTGGAAACAACAAAAGGTAATTTAAAGTAATTTATTGCAGCTCTTGTTCAAATTCTGGCTGCAGACTAGAATAATAAGTTTTAAAATGATGCACACATGTACACATGCATGCAGTATCCCACAAGCCTTACATGTTTTGTTTTTTTTTATAATTAATACTAAGGAAAACAAAGAGTTAACTATTGATAACCGTGTATATGATATATCCACACACTATTTTGGTCTCAGGTTAAGATTTATACAGAATCCATCAGCGAAAAAAAGGGTAACACCGAAATTTCTATAAAAACAAGGTTTCTCCAACATTTTACCTTTCAGCAGAAAACACATGTTAATATCGTAAATATAGACCTTTATAAAATCTTATAGGTTTTGCAAAACGTTTTTTGGAGATTCACCGAACATCAATATATGCTCTCTTATATTCTTCTTTTCGTTTCAAACCAATAAGGACAAAACATATCAAGTAATTTTACATTTTTTAACTCCTAAGATGATTTTACCTACAGTCATGTTTGTATGGCCTTATATAGGGTTTTTATTTTTGCATCCTCTTCGATTGATTGATTGATTGTTGTTTGCTTAGTGTCCCGTCGGCGATATTTCTCCCATAATTGGGACACCATTCTCTTCGATAGCACTAAACGGCTACATGTATACATATATTTACCTGAATCTTTAAAAAAAAAATTGGCGTCTTCCGCCGAAGGTTACAAACTCGCACAAAATTAGTCTTAGATAGACTTCTCAAATAAATTAGAAGAAAGGTTTCCTAGAACAATTTCTTTTGGTACATGTATGACAAAATAAATGCCCGTATTACATGTATTAATTAAGTATTAGGATTTGCGTGTTAGATTTGGTATTCTAATTGTTGAAATTGCGATAGGTAATCTGAATTATACCCCTTTTACCATTTTAACGAGCTATTTAACTCGCAAACTAAACTATAACCACATATAGTGTATTGGTTAATTTTAAATATTCAACTGAAAAAAAAACCCAAAAGAGTCAAAATGAAAGACATCTAAGGCAATGCTATCTTATAGAGTTTCTTGTGTGCTCGTGGACTAGAATGCGTTTTCTATCTTACAGATGAGTACAGAGGTTGGTTTGTCACATGTTTTGTTTTTTTCATGCCCGTCTTCACCGAATTCGACACAATGAATTGATTTTGAACAATGCAATAGGTGTGTTGTTGAAAGTTTTCCTTGAGAGTCTCTTTGAAGATTAAGATCTAAATATGAAGCAGACTTCCTAGAATCTGCAGTGTCCTTAATCTCAATTTCTGATGATATGTAAGATTGAGAACGTCAGCAAATCGAGAAACAAAAATTCAAGCAAAGGTGCACAATTAGTGCCCACGGGATTCCCCATTGTTTGCTGAAAATAATGTCCACAAAACTGAACAAATATGTTGTCAATGAGAAAGTTGAGCATGTCGATTATTTGGTCTTCTTTAAAATTGTTCTTTTTCTTAGACTCATTGATGACATAGTAAGTCTTAGTATAAATGATTACCAGATATTTGTACCTGCGTTTTCCATTCTTTCTTGAAAAGCTGCGTTGAATCAGTTGTGCCAATCATGTTCATGTGGAATAGAAGTGTAAAGAAGCAAAGAGGCACCAATGGGACATTCAAGTGTCAAAAGTCCGAAAGGGCAACCACGAAATCGGTAGACGCGAACAAAAACAGAACGTCGAAGAAACAGAAAACACAAAATCAACCGAACGGAAATCAACAACGCGAACTCAAGTCGTGACAAGTGTGAACTCAGGTGCTCCGGAAAAGTAAGCGGTTCCTGTCTGCTATAGCACACCCGTCGTGTTGCCAATTTCCAATTCAGTGTGTCAAATCTGGTAAAGGAAGACAAACCAAAGTTCTACAACAAACCAACATCTGCACTCATTTGAGAGATAGAAATCCCATATTTGTGTACGAGTGCACAGTGTCTACCGTTAAATTTCCTGAGTGAAGACAACAACCGTGGAGCATCATAACCCTGTGTCAACAATTTCTGTGTCAAACGTGATGCTCTTCCAAGGACATCGATGTAATTCCTGCAAGCTCTGGAGTAGCAAATCAACTGTGACACGAAGGCTCTATTAGCAAGAGCGGACGGAATGTTGTTACAAAAAAAGGGGAAGTTGACGGTTGGAAAGTTGAAGTTATCACGTTTTTCAAAGAGCTTTGTTGAAAGTCTTCCTTGAGAGTCAATTTCGAGATGTAGATACCTGAATATGAAGCAGACTTCCTATAATCCGTTGTGTCCCTTATCTCAAGCTCCTGGGGATGTATGAGATGGAAAAAGTCACCTAATCGAGAATTGTTTAGTGAAAAAAATCGTCAATATAACGGAACGTGAGGTTGAAAGAGAGAGCAAGTCTACGATCTTTTTTTGTCTAGAAGAGACGGTAAGAAGTCTGCTTTATATGAATGTAGAAACAAATCAGCAAGCAAAGGTGCACAATTAGTGTCCATTGGAATCTCTATTGTTTGCTGAAAAACGCGTCCACCAAACTTAACAAATATGTTGTCGATAAGAAAATTGAGCATGTCGATTATTTGGTCTTCTGTACATTTGTTCTTTTTCTTAGGCTGATTGATCGCAAAGTAAGTCTTATTGTAATCGACTACCAAATATTTGCACCTGCATTTTCCATTCTTTAATCAACTGTGCCAATCGTGATTTGAGTTGTTCATGCGGAATAGAAGTGTAAAGAGTGGAGAAATAGAAAGTTTTGATTCTGTTGCAAGATGAAACTGATTTCGAGTTAAGAATCTCCATTAGTTCTTTCGAATTCTACAGGATTCACATTGGAATGACACCATTTCTAGAATAACAACAATCGTAATATTTCTGGAGGCCGGATTTTATAGCCGTAAGTAAGTGTGGAGAAATCTAAAGTTTTGGTGCTGTTACAAGATGAAACTGATTTAGAGTTAGGAATCTCATCAGTTCTTTCGAAATCTACAGGATCCACATTGGGTGAGTGAGTTGGTGTTTAACGCCCGTGCAACGCTATATAGGTTATTTACAGGCGATGAACATGAAAAGTATGATAAAATGAACATGAAATGATGATGAAACATGGGGATGGGGTGGAAAACATAGGACCGGTTAATTTTGAAGAACCACAGGAAAAGGGAAGAGGTGGGTAGGGGTGGAAAATTTAGCCTATGTGGTACACTACTTGGCGGTCCACAAATGGGTCTTTTACGTGCATGAAGCGTGGCTCTCTTCACACACGTTGGCCCACTATGTTCGGCGGTCAGGGTTTCCGTATTATAGACCTGACAATCCCCGCGGACGAGGGCTACCCTATTCAGCCACCTAGGGTACACACTTGGTCACTCTGTGGGCTGAGCACTGACCCGATGTCAGAATCCCAAGACCCTTAGTCGCCTCTTACAGCAAGCTAGGCTCTGCTGCTGGCCTATTCGCCACCGGGCCCGCACATGACGGATCCACATTGGAATGACACCATTTCTAGAATAACAGCAATCGTAATATTTCTAGAGGCCGGATTTTATTGCCATAAGTAAGTGTGGAGAAATCTAAAGTTTTTATGCTGTTAAAAGATGAAACTATTTTAGACATAGAAATCTCATCAGTTCTTTCGAATTCTACATGATCCACATGGGAATGACACCATTTCTAGAATAACAACAATCGTAATATTTCCGGATTTTATTGCCGTAAGTATTGAAGTCAACCGAACTAAAACAGGTTTAGTGGTACATTTGGATGACCCTGCAATAAAGCACTGTTTGTTTGGATTTTATTGTAAACTAGAATACTGACAAAGTCAGAAAGGGCCCCGCGGCAAAAAATCTTAGTGTTTTCAAAATCATACGAACTTTGATTAGTACCACTAAGGCATGTTTATTGTTGAAAAGTTTCAATTCTCAAAATCTGTGATTTTCCATCAAAAATGAAGTTTTTACCAAAAAACATTTCACATTTTTGCATGAAATTTAAATATGCAAATAATGACATGCTACTAAGTAGCTGTACATAATTTCAAACTGTGTTGTTAATAGTTATTGAGTTTTAGTGTTCACAAGAATTGTGGGCAGACAGACAGACGGACAAAGTGAAAACTATAGCGCGTCCGCATCTTCGATGCGGGGCCCTTATTAGGAATCAAATACAGGAATGGAATGTAATCAATATTTTGGCATCAACAGAAAGGTCGAAGGAGGAAATGACAGATTGGTGACAGAGTGTTGTAGCTGTGCTTGCACACAAAAAGGATGTACACATGTTGTTATTTGTTGCTGAAAATAAATGTTACTTAGTGTTCATGGAGCCTTTCAAAGAATTGATTCATTTCAAAACCAATGACCTCAAAGCTTTAACCCATTCTGACAAAACGTCACTCTTTCTTGGTCTTAGTTATGTGTGTACTTAATAGTAATTGCTGTAATCTTGATTATCATTGTGCGTATTATTATTGTTTTCAAAGGGCCCTGCAAGTTGTTATAACTTGTGCCCAATCCTTTTGTATATGTTTAACAGTAAAAATATGTTTAAACTTAAACTTGGTCAATTTTCTGGCATAGTCTTCAACTGAATCCGTAATCATGATAATTGTTTAAAAAAATATGGATCAAGTTGATTCGTCTAAGCTCTCGACATTTATGTCCTTTAGCTAAAGCATCGCCAAGTTAGTCATTTTCCACGATTCTAAGGTCACTAGTGATATTAAACATGGCAAGAGGACCTATAAATGAATGGGGAATTTTTCACAGGAACAGTCTGGTGGTTTTGTTTTGAGGTCATTGTTTTTGGAAAATCCGCAACACTTGTTTTAAGTTGAAGACCTTAGGTGCAATGGAAGAAACATAGGAATGAGAGAAAACGGGAATAATACAGTACTTTTAATTTTGAGTAATTTATAAAAGGATATGGAGTAAATAAACATTAGACCACAACACATATGTTAACTCCTACTGCAATTAATTTTTATGAGCTGTATGGCCATTTCGGAAAATTATTCCTCATCAGCAGCACTGAATCCAAACAGAGAAAATCCACAATCCAAAGATCTTCAAAATACATAAAACCAAACGAAATCCAAATACATATAACTAAGGGCAAAACGACGATAGAGGGTTTTACAATTAACATAAATGTAGATATTGTTTAAAAACAAAGTGTACACTTGAGAAGTAATCTTTTGTACAAGTACACCATATCTCAAAGAATAAAGAGCATACATCTTAAACACGGGAAAATGTTCTACTAACTCCACACGGCATAAACGACAAGCTCTATAATAAATAATTTATGAAAGGATGTGGAGTAAATGAACATGAGACCATGTTGTAACCGATATAAGAATGATAGCAAAGAGTCTATAAATGTTAGACTTTGGGTCAGTGACCGGATTTTCTAGACATTCTTCGTACAAAATATTGAGTTTAGAAAGGGTAATATAATACAGTTTAGTTCGAATGTGATGAATCCCTATAGGTTTTTGGACAAACGGAAACAATCCATTAATTGATACAGTGAAAAGCTTAAATTGGTGCATTCTTTTTACAATGTCCACGACTGCTGTTCCGTCTCTCCATCTTTTCAAAGAGATTTGTTTGAATTGTTGAATTGTTGAATTGTTGAATTGAACTTCTATCGATTAGATTTTTACTGTGTGTTAGTTTGTGCTTTGTTATTGATTATCATTAGGGGGAAGGTTGGCGCCAAAAAACTAGTTTAACCCCGCCACATTTTAATGTGCCTGTCCTAAGCCAGGAATCTTTATCAAAGCTTATGTTTGTATTTAGTCGAATTTTTGTTAATTGTTTTTTGTCAAGAAGAGGGTCTTTCAATGCACTTTGGGATTGGGCTTGAATCATATGTATTTTATTTTCAATCCAGGGGCCAATTGAAAGACAGCGAGCAGCGACCGCTGGTCACATTGAGGGTTGCTGGCTGTTTTCCATTGTGGATATTTTAAATATACGTTTATAATGTAGGTTGGGTCGCGTACACTTATTCCACATCTCATTTTCTTCTATTAGTTTAAACATATTTATTTATCTTGGATTGGGAAACAAACTAATGCTTGTATAAATCACTATCCAGTTTGCAGTTTGCGAGTGTGGCCTTTGTAGCGGCCCCTATCAAGCCTACTTTATCGAACTCTACAAAGGAGTCTGTATTGCTCTCCCCATACACGGGACAACCTTTTTCGTCCCTTCCGAAGGACTAGCATCGCTTCTTGAGACCATCCTCGCAAATGGTGTCAAGAGAGAGTCGGCAAATCGGTACATGAAATTCTCACCCCTGACGAGGATCGAACCACGAACCTCGGTCTTAGTAGCCCGACGCGTTAACCACTACACCACCGGCTCTCTTTGCATTGGTCAAATTCAAAGAGATTTATCACATTCACACCACTGCATCAAGGGTTGGATAAATTCCTAATACTTCCAATGTCGTCATTGCAGGCCTAAGGAATGCGGTTTCCAGTCGTCGAATCATCCAGAATTCTTCTTTCTTATTGCAATAAGGGTGTACTTAAAGTGGAATTGTTTGAGGGGCGGTGAATTTTTCCAAAATGTGGACTTTAAAAGACAAAATGGAATGATTAGGTTGGTTAAAATGCTGGTAAACAAAACAAAAACTGTCGTTGTTGATTTCCGATCTATGGCCCCAAATAACCTTCCTTTTGTCACACAATGAGTAAATAAGATTGGCAGATGTACAATTCAAATTATCCCAACTGTTGATGTTATATGACCGATGCTCTTAATTTGATTGTCAATAATCAATATCTTACAAGTATCACAATTTCTTATTCTTCATTTATTGACAAAGCAATGAGATTGCACATTTTTAAAACCCCAAACGTCTCTCAAAAGTACAGAGCATGGTCGAATAGAATACAAGTTTTTATATTAGAACGATTTTGGATTCTCAGACTGGATATATGATGTCTTTGGAAACCTGCACTACGAAATTACCGATTGGCCCATTTAAATTAGGTGTTAGTAGCAGAGCGCTAAAACACATAGACCTGCTGCACACATGATATTTCGTGCAAAATTACTACAAAACTGCTAAGCAAATAAACATTTTTGAATAGAAAATAGTGAGATGTTGAATAACTGTACTCGACACAGCCCACATAACAAGCGACAATTTAGAAAACAATTATGGACACCGCCAGCAGCCTCCAAAGGCCAGTAGGCATGCATGATCTCTTGACTATTTTCAATGACGAGCTTCACTTCTGATTAAACAAAAGTATGTTTAATACGATAGCTACAGGGCACCGAATGGGACTGTTGTGATTTTGTACACAAAATATAATTTTGTCATAACAAAATCAATTTTGTCTTACAAAACTATGTTATCTAATGAGAACTTCAATTTTGTATTGACAAAATTTGTTTATGTAGACATAATTCATTTTTGTAAACAAAACTCATTTTTGTCATGACAAAATTGAATTTTGTCAAATAGGCATGCAAATATAAACTTATTTGCATACAAAATTTACTTTTGTTACCCAATATGTAAATTAAATAACAAAAGTCAATTTTGTAGCAAACACAAAAGTCAATTTTGTAGAAAACACAAAAGTCAATTTGGTATGCAAATTAGTTTACATATCGTATCACGTTTTTGTAAGAAGGCATTTCATTGGACATAGTAACCGCGGGTATTTATTCGAATAGATGATTGGCCATAAGGCTTACTAATGAAGTATATATGTGTGTCAAATCTATAGGATATTTCGTACTATACTTGTCTTGTTTTAACTTTTACTTAAATTAATTTACAGACTGTAAAGTGTTAAATTTCAAGATACGGAAAAAATGTCGGATTTTCAATCATAACCTTTCCGTCATTGACTTTAAAATATACATTTTCGTTCTAGAAATTGACATCATATTTTTCGTCTGCTATTTTTTTTTACGATGGCCTCCATCATCAGCATGCCCGAGGAAGATATTGATATAGACCGGCTACAAAAGTTGTTAGATGAAGATATGTCAATCACACAGATTGCAGAAGTCTTCAATGTTTGCATAAAAACAATCTACAGAAGAATGAAGAGTTTTGGACTAACGAGAATACCATTCTCTGATATCAGTGATGATTTTGTTTTATCTCCATCACAATGTCTACCAGCCCGTCATCACTGATATCAGACTGAGAGAATGGTTTTCTCGTTAGTCCAAAACTCTTCATTCTTCTGGGGTTTTTTTGCAAACATTGAAGACTTGTGCAATCTGTGTGATTGGCATATCTTCATTGTGTTCTTTGATTTACATATTGGGTACAAAAGTCAATTTTGTATGCAAATAAGTTTATATTGGCATGCCTATCGGACAAAATTCAATTTTGTCTACAGAAAAAATTTTGTCAATACAAAATTGAAGTTCTCATTAGATAACATAGTTTTGTACGACAAAATTGATTTCGTTATGACAAAATTATATTTTGTGTACAAAATCACAACAGTCCCATTCCGTAATAGCACACTGAAACTTAAATCTGATCTTTTTATGTTGAAAATGAAATACATGTAAGAATATATGGCAAAGGGTTGTTAACACATTACCAGATTGGCAGAAAATTGACCATCAAAATTTGAATTATGCAGAATAATTACATTTACCGTGCATATAATTAAAATGCAGTAATTCTATTGGTTAATTGACACCTTGAATCGTCTTTCATACCTCGATGAAATGTCACTTGAATCACGTGGCTGTAGCCGGGTCATGACCTTACTATATATATATATATATGCAATGCACAACTAAAATTTGTTCGTATCCAGGTAAATTCTAATAACAACAACTTGAATTCGCATTTGGATATTAACGCACAAATAAAAAATACACGAATATACACCACACCATCCCCCCCGAAAAATCAGTATCAAATTAAAAAAATTAAAATGTAATTATAAGAATTGAATGTTTGTATTTTGATGTTTTATTCATAGGGTTGTAAAACCGTTGACCGGTCGCACATTTTTAACATAAAGCGCTAGCGCGCTTCATTCAAAATGTGCTACAGTCAACCGTTTGACACGCCAATGAAATATCAAAATGCAAACATTCAATTCTGAAATAAATGAAGAAAGGAGAGACGAATTTAAACAGTCAATCTGACTTGTAAATTCAAAATCAAGTGGTAGTTTCATACTTGTTAACATTTTCGACCTTATTTTCCGATTAGCAGCGTTACATTCTGTGCATTTAAAAAAAATGAAGATTGAAAAAAAAAATTAAAATCGTAATTCTGCTACAAAAGGGTGTCATGATTCATTTCTTTTTTAGGTTTATACTTCTGTACCTCGGGTATATTAAGATGTACTTTTATAGCGCTCTATTTCAGGCTCATTAATCATTTTTATATAATCATTTTAAATTAGCATAATTTTGTAAACCTATTTAAATTTTAATGCTATTCAGGTTGAAAAAATAAATATCATCTATAAAAGCGATAGAGATTTCTTAACTGAATGACATTGATTTTATGTATATTTTACACTCAATAACACATGACTTATTGCAAATCATAGTTTTTTTTGTAGGTTTTCATCACGTTCTAGCGTTTTGTGCATTAGTTTGTTTCTATCGTGTGAAATTCTCGAAGTGTACGTACATTTTTTTTATTTTTCATAAACAAATGCTTTCTAACATATTAAATGTTTGAGATATTCAGCTTGTCTTCTCTTACATCTAGTGCCTGAAAGTGCAGTTATGGCCCGCTGCTACCAGGAATTTCCACACAACTAACTTTTGCATTTTATACATTTTAGGTATAACTTGCTAGTTATAGTTCTGCGGCAGATCTGTGTCGGTATTTCAATTGGTAATAGTTCTGCGGTAGATCTGTGTCGGTCTTTAAATTTGTAATAGTTCTGCGGCAGATTTTTGTCGGTCTTTCAATTGGTACTAGTTCTGTGGCAGATATGTGTCGGTCTTTCAATTGGTAATAGTTCTGTTGCAGATTTGTTTTGGTCTTTCAACTAGTTATAGTTCTGCGGCAGATCTGTGTCGGTATTTCAATTGGTAATAGTTCTGCGGTAGATCTGTGTCGGTCTTTAAATTTGTAATAGTTCTGCGGCAGATTTTTGTCGGTCTTTCAATTGGTACTAGTTCTGTGGCAGATATGTGTCGGTCTTTCAATTGGTAATAGTTCTGTTGCAGATTTGTTTTGGTCTTTCAACTAGTTATAGTTCTGTGGCATATCTGTATCGGTCATTTAATTGGTAATAGTTATGTTGCAGAATTGTTTTGGTCTTTCAACTGGTTATAGTTCTGTGGCATATCTGTATCGGTTATTCAATGTTTCGATTGCCATCTGATGGTGTCCATTGTTGCAGTGCCCATTGGCGTAGTGATTGTGTCACTTCTTGAAATGTTCAAACCATTAAAAATCTTCTATGGAGTACATCTATTTGTTTTTTTGGTGCTTGACCATTTTTGTTTCCATAAAGCACCGCTTTTTTCTGAAACAGTTAATCCTTCAAAGCTTTTTCAGACATTTAGTGTGAAATCCATAGAATCTCAAGCTATCTGTTGAAATCACGCAATCACAGCTTGAAATACATATTTCTAAAAAAACAATATTTCATTCTTTGGTTACTATTCTTAAATTCAATGAGGTGAATATAAAAGTATTGATGAAATGAACATTAAATGAAAAGTGGTAACGTTGCTACAGACATCAACTTCCCAGTCAGTGAGGTGCAATGGGAACACCAGAAAGGTTAACGAGTTAAGAATGTTACTGGAAAATTGACGGATGGTGAAGATAAGGTTTTTAGCTTACTACAGGGAAACTACCCTCACCGAAACCTGCAGCAATGTCTTTTTAATGTGCGGGCAATATGGTTGAACCACGATGGCTTTCTGTGTAATGCCATACCAGATGACAGCTAGGGTTAGCACACTCTGACGGTTCCTCTGGGGTCGTAGTATTAGACTATCAACGACAAGCTTAGTGTTCCTGTGAATCTGGAACCCACCTGGGACCCACACGGATCTCTGCTTAAGATACGTAAAACAAATTATTGACGATACAAATATCAACACTTTGGTTGGTTTATTCGTCAATATATGGCATATATTTAATCGTCAAATATAAACCTGTTTAAAAAAAAATGCATATCATTATAGAGATTTAATTTCCATCCTACTCGCAGTTCATTCGTGCCTATGCACCTAATTGTGAACACTTTATGTGTTTTCTCAAAAATATAGATAAACACAAATGATAAAAATAAAAAAGAAATATTATGCATTTATATTAAGAATAATTGTAAAATATAAGATATCTGGCGACAAACTCTTTTTAAAGATTGCATTAATTTACATTATTTTATTGAAATTTATTTATATAAAGTTTTCCTATTGTTGAGTTCATTAGATTAATAAAACTTCATCCAAACTTATCATTGATGCACTTGGTTGACTTTTAACCTGAAAATCTTTATTACCATCCATCAAATTTGATTACCAAGGACCATCATGCATACCTGATGAAGTTACGTAGAGGTAGTCCATATATCAAGATAAACCGCATCAAATGACAGCAGACCTGTGGGTACAATGAAAAAACTTGATACTAAATTAATTCTACCCGTGTCTCCGATTATCTACCCTGACATGATAAACATCTTCCCTAATTTACGACCGTGGTATAATTTATCAAGCATGGGTATACTAATGTAAACTATGAATGTGTTTGCATTTTTTATATTTCTCGTTTTTATTTCATTTATCGAATATTGCTGTGTCACTGACAATAAACATAAACAAGGTCATTATATCGGAGCCGTAGTCTTTACAGTACACCAATACTAGGTTTATTGCAATCAATTCCATTGACGTTTTTATATTATAAAAATTTAATACATTTCTCATTTCTATGGCATCTTTAACAGTTTTTTCTTCGAGTTATGTACAATATGGAGCAATTTTTAAAATATTTTAGGTTAATTACATGTATATTGAGGAATTTTTATTATGTATTAATTTAGTATCGTCCATCGTAGAATAAATGCATCTTTTATTATGCGGGGGGGGGCAATGTTCATGCGATACTGACTCTTTTATTTTATAGCAGACACCAACAGTTATATATATTACTATATAGTACTAGTGCAATTTATGAAAATACTTTGCTTGCAAACGTCCGATTGCCTTTTGTGAGAAAGTGAGAGAGTGAGTGAGTTGGTGTTTTACGCCCTTGAAATGATATATTGGTGAACATGAAAGGATGATAAAATGTACATGAAATAATGATGAGAAATGAAATATAGAGTTGGGGTGGGAAGGGGGAAACTATAAAATTTATCATTAATATCATTAATTGAAAGATGTTATTAGATTGCTGAAGAAACCAAACGACAACAAACCGCTGAACGATTGAACCCAAAGCTTTCATAGTAACGACTGTCAAATAAAAGATGGAGTATGATAAATGATCGGGTAGGGGTTTAATGCAGTCGTTTTCTATGTCAACCTTAAAAATGAACATAAAACAGTAGGGGATGTATCGCATGTGACAACAATTTGTATTGGGTCTAAAGAACTGGTATTAATTAGAATATGGATACCCTTCTAGTTTATTTTTTATTTTTATTACCAAGAACGTTTCTGAATAACTGAGTGATTAAGTTAAAATAGGATTTCAGTGACATGCAGATATCATTTGCATGCATAATGAGGTATTTTTGCAGGTAGTCAACAGATCGTGTTGTGATTGCTGCTTTGTGGGTAATGTTGCGTTCAGAATGAACTCGGGAACAATAAACTTGATATAAAAGTGCGATACCCGGGATGACAGTTACTACTACATAATTAAACTAAAAGCTACTAAAATAAACATTTAATCGGGTAATAAAATTATACTTATTTGAGGGTACTGAGTTCAGAGAGCTTTCAAATTTAATGATAAAATAGTATTTAGAGAGGTTAGTTTGTGTTAAATCAATAAATGAAAGATAGCAACTCTAACTTTGTCCTTTTTGAGTTGTTAGACCACTTGTAGCATATTAAAGTATTGTTAAAATTTCATCTTTCAAATAAGGTATTTGGTATGAAATCTGTTACCGAAAAAAATCGTTTTGACGTCGTAAATAATGTATAAACGTGATGACTTTTCTTTCCCAATTGTAAACTTTCCTTTTCTTGAAGGTGATGTACCTCTAGCTCCATCTTACGGAGTGTACATTTCACAGTTAGTCAGATATGCTCGAATTTGCAGTGGTGTTTCTGATTTTAATGACAAAAACCGTTTCATTACAGAAAAATTGCTAAAACAAGGTTATCGATACCAAAAATTAGTCCATTTGGCTTAAAAACTTATTAAAGAAAGGATACAAGTTGGAAGTTATAGTAAAATCTTTAAAGGAGTTGGTTCGGTATGACCCGTTTTTGGCCCCAAAAATTGAGGAAATTTCAAATATTGATATAACATACCCTTAGTCATCAGAACAAAAGTACAAATGTTGTTTTATAAAAATTCGGTTATATTTTTACATTTGAGCACGCATGCGCTAATTGCTGACGTCACAAACACGAGCTTAATTCCAAAAATATTGAAAATTAAACTATTTTGGTGAAATTTTATATGGTTTTCGGTAAAATAAGTAATGGCCACATTCGTGTTTAGACAAAATATTTATATATGTGATGTAACTAACAAATATACACAACATATTAAAAAATTTAGTTTAAACACGGATGTGGCCACTGTTAACGGAACCAAAAACCGGGTAAAATAATGCGATTTTCGTCAAATTTGTTGAAATTCACGGTTTTAGGCTGGGTTTGAGCAGCTGCAGGATTCTAATAGGAATATGTTTTGACAAAAAATCGACTGAATCAATAAAATATGACATTATACTTTGTAAAAAGAGTGATTTATCTGAGCTCACGTGTTGATAAATTTTGGGGCCAAAAATGGGCCTTACCGAACCTACTCCTTTGGTATTTTTTGGTAGAAATATTGATACTAAATTCGTTCATAAATATGGGTATCTTATTGAAAAAATTTACTGTACACGTCGTATTTTGATTGTAAAAGGAATATCACATCCCGAATTCTATGGAAATGTAGTTTAAAAATTCAAAACCAATCCTCTTGACATGGTAATTTGGCTTAAAAACTTATTAAAGAAAGGATACAAGTTGGAAGTTATAGTTATAGAAATATTGATAATTTGATAGTAACTCTAAAACATTAATCTTTTACTTTTTGACTATTGTATTGTTTCTAAGCATTACAGCGATCAAATATGTCGGTTTTGTATAATGATATAATACTAAATCATTAGTTGTTAAAATCGATATGTTTGATTTTTTTTTACATCAGTCGATAAATGCTTCTTAACTAGCTGTCAGTAACTGCGAGTGTTCTCAAGGGAGTTCCTTTACGTTTCGTTGTTCTCGTATAGTACTCTTGTCTCAGGTTCTCTCTTGGTAAACTTTTATCGATTTGATTTTTTTAAATATGTTATTTTTTGTGCTTTGTACAAGATAAAGAATAGGGGGAAGGTTGGGCCCAAAAAAACTAGTTTAACCCCGCAACATTTTATATGTTCCTGTCCTAAGCCAGGAATCCTTGTCAAAGCTTTTGTTTGTCCTTGTCTACTATCTGGGTTTTTTTTATGTCCAGAAATGGGTCTTTCTTTGATGTTCTAGGGATTTGTTTGAATCTTATGTATTGTATTTTTAGTCTTGGGCCAATGCAAGACGGTGAGCAGTGACCTCTGGTCATGTTGAAGACTGCTGGCTGTTTTCCATTGTGATTTTTTAAATTGCCGTTTCTTTAATGTTGGTTGTGTCGCGTACACTTATTGCACATCTCTTTATCGTCTATTATATTTGATTTGACAAAGATTACAAACTATTAGCAAAATAATTCTATCATCACATGACCGACTCTTAGACAATATGTAAAAGGAAAGGTTGATCTCGGCTTGTTTTGACTTCACCTATATTTATGTTCAGAATTATTATTTTCAAACATATTAAAGAAATGGCTCAAGTGAAAAAAAAACTTTCATGAAAGACTTCTTATGGCACAATATTTAATATTAACAAATTTACTTTTAAAATTGAAAAAAAACGTTATGTCCTTTAAATTTGTTGCTTTCGTTTTGATTAGCACGGACCTATGCTTTATTTTCGGGATGTTCAAATTGTCACTATTCAGGGGTACCGACATTTCTAAGAGATGTTTTTTAAACATTTTGTTTGTTTCAAAGGAGAATACCAAGAGTTTAAGCAAACTATACATATTAAATAAGGTTACTTATAACAAAACTACGGAACTTTGAGAATCATGCCTACAATTATGTAGCTCCTTTGACATCTTTGATTGGGTGGAGATACAATGCGTTCCCTTAACTCGTAATGTAGCAAATCGAATTTATTTCTCTAATTCCAACAAAGCTTCAAGATTGTTCGAAATTACCAATAACACTCTCAATAATATTGGATCCATACAAAATTTGGTTAAAAGCCATAGGTAACTATTAATTTGTTAGATAAAACCACATTTTCAATATTCTGACCCTGAACTTCATTATAAATAGACTTTAAAAAAATAACGTTTTCACGGAAATCTTTTAAATTTCGCAAAATGTCCGAAAATTTTAACTGGATTCGTCATTAAAATACTAAAGGCAATATTTTAGTACCAAATTTGACGTATTTAGGATTGAATTGCGACTGGTGTGGTTCGCTCTCGGCGCTGCTCCGTTACGCCGGAGCAATCAGTGCGAGCAATGGGACCACATTGGAGCTCCGCTAAATCAAAGATGTCAAAGGAGCTACATTATTGTAGTTAGGACGATCAATCTCATAAATATGATGACCCATAAGGTGTCTGAGATAAATTTTTTAAATATAAAATTTTCTAAAGACCTCTGGATTTTTTTATTTATTTTCTATCTCTTGAATTTTTAGCTTAAGTTTGGCACCTAATTTCCTTTTGTTATACGCGTTTAATGCAATATGAATTTGTTAGCCTTTAGTAGTACTTTGAAACTGTAGTATATTATGCAAAAGATAAACTTATTCTAATAGATTTTTCACTCACTGATCGCGAAATTTAATTCCTCTTTTTTTGGGGGGGACGGGGGGGTTCCTTTTATAACTATGCCGATTAACCGAAAAAAGGAGTTTTTTTTATTTAAAAAGATAGCGCGTCAATGATAAAAACCTGCAGTGTTGTTAAATTGGATCTTCTGTGTAATGAAGGTTTTTTTTTTAATTAGTGAAAATGACATATCAGTATTGTAGCTTAATTCGGGTAAAACAAGTTTATTATTATTCAAACGTGCCTTTCTATGTTTTACTGTTGCAGCTGTTTGAAATTGTAGACATGGACTGGGGTATTAAATTGGAAAGCAGGTGATAATTTTTTCTCCAAATCCACGTGTTAATGTTTTCAACGTGTTAATAAAAAGTAAAATACCAAAGCAAGAACTAAACTACTTCCATTTATTCTCAGAAAAGTAGGATTATAGAATAATAATAAAAAACAGCTATCACCGTGAACCAAGGTGCAAAGTAAATAAGCAAGAAAAACTTATTTTCACATCATTCAACACAAGCTTTAGCAGCTGTTAACCGAATATTTTTTTTAAATACGTCAAATATTAAAAAAAAAAAAAAAACAGTTAAAAAATTAGAAAAACAAATAGACTTCAAATTTGCTATACTTGTAAAACTATTTCATTCTTAAGTGATTTGGGAGGCTGTTATATTAAGTAAAGGCAGACAATTTTAAAGATTTTTTACATAATTTTTCAATAATTTTGGTAGAGCGCCTCTGATGAGTCTTGAATAGACGAAACGCGCGTCAGGCGTAGCAAAATTTATTGTCTGGAACTTTGTTGTCATTTGTATTTCGAACACACGTGAAGGCTAGCACTGCTGGTGGAGTTTAAATTCCCCGAGGTTAGCCCGCTCCGGCACCAACACTTTTGAGTTGGAGAATACATCAAAGCTTTAAATTATCCGTCTAAATTTCAAAATTGTCTAAACCCTAAGGTTCTTCCTACCCCAGACATAGGTTGAATATCTTAGTAATAATTTGGTTCCCCAGTTTGGTATTTTTGGTTATACTGTTCTATGCTCTTCATATTCATACAGTGTTTGGCATTTTCAATAATTTTGGTAGAGCGCCTCTGATGAGTCTTGAATAGACGAAACGCGCGTCAGGCGTAGCAAAATATTGTCTGGAACTTTGTTGTCATTTGTATTTAATACTAAAAGAATATGTGGACACCTTAGCTTACTGAAGAAGGTAAATTGAAAGTTTCAGGAGTCATTGTCTATATCCGTCTAATCTACAGAGAAGAAACCTTTACTGTTTGAAGAAAGTAGATTGAAAGTTTCAGGAGTCATTGTCAATATCCGTCTTATCTACAGAGAAGACACCTTAGCTATTTGAAGAAAGTATATTGACAGTTTCACGAGTCATTGTCTATACCTGTCTAATCTGCAGAGAAGACACCTTAGCTGTTTGAAGAAGTATATTGAAAGTTTCAGGAGTCATTGTCCATGTCCGTCTCATCTACAGAGAAGACACCTTAGCTGTTTGAAGAAGGTATATTGAAAGTTTCAGGAGTCATTGTCTATATCAGTCTAATCTACATAGAAGACACCTTAGCTGTTTGAAGAAGGGTATCATAGGTACTGTGAAAATTATTATGAACAAAATGAATTACTCTTTCCTGCACATTTTCATTTTTTTTCTGTACGGAATTGCCACGGCAAAGGACAGAAATTAATTAAAGTAACCTACAATTAAAGTATGACATATAGTAAGTTTACTTAGTATGTCCTAAAGAGAACGCAGCCGTTTTTGAAACTCTAGTTGCTGTGAGGTTTTCTGCAGATTGAATTGATATGAGAATCAAAATTAAGCTGATAATTAAATTCAATTCCTAACAATTTAACAGTATATACACAAGTAAGATAATAATTTTGATTATTAAAAAAGGGATTTTTATCATAAGTCTTTTTGCTAATTGCTAACACTTGAAACGTATCTGGATTTTCTTGCATCTTGGTGAAACGAAACATTTCAGACTCAGATTCCAAAGTTGAAACAAGCAAATCCTTATCAGGACTACAAAAAGACAACATGGACAAAGTATGACCGACATTTTAATTGACTATCATTTTCTTTTTGTAAACTGACAAATGTCATTGATAGATACATTAAACAACAAAGGCCAAAGTAATACCTTGTTGGATGTGAGCTAAACCACTGAGAATGTTATTGATTTTATTTGTTGCTAGCGATTTGTTAAATAAGATCTCAAAAAGAGCAACCTAACCTGAAGATACCCTATATTCAGATAATTTATCTAACAAATGTAATTGGGGTTGCAATCAATTACAGCCTTCGACGGAACCATCAGAATTACTGCAATATCAAGCTACTCTCATGAGTTTACCTACAGTCTCCGTAACGTGATCTGAAATACGTGACCACGCCTGACAACACTTAACATAAGTCTAAACGATATAAGTCATGTTAGAACGATGAACATGAAAATGGTGATAAAATGAGCTGAAGAGAAATATTGGGTGGGATGAGAAACAAAGGAACAGTAGATTTTGAGTTGGGAAGTGACGTAAAATTAACGTGGTGAAACAAAAAACCTTTTACGTGCATGAAGCGTGTCACTCCTTACACTCAGGTTTTCAATATTGGAATCTTTAAAAAAAAAGACGCATGGAGACTCCCCTATTCAGACACCGATGATACACACCTTCATCGCTATGTTGACCGAGTACTAACCCATCGTAAGTTCCTAAAGACCCTTTGTCGCCTTTTACAACAAGCTGGTCTCTGTTGCGGACATATTTGCCGACCGATACCTGCACAGGGGCAAACATGAAAGAGGTTATACAATGAACATAATGAAGATGGATGGGATCACAAGATAGACTGCCACTAAAGGGGTGGATATTTTAAAGTGATAGCATACAGCAGGGTATCCTTCTCGTATCAAATTCTGCAGCAGTATTCTTTAGCGTGCGAGGAACGATGCACTTTCCCACAAACGGTGAATGGCTATATGGTTTGCAGTACGGTTTAAAACATTATGGCATGACTTTAGTTGGTTGATCTACATTTGCCAGGACACTTAATAACCTATTACGACAAGCTGTGTTCTGCTGTTGTCCCATTCTCCACCCGGAAATTCCAACAGGGTGCCTTTCTATAATGACGAGAACCTATCAATGGCATTTGGAAGAATCTAAACGCTTTGACTTAAAGACCAATGATCACCGATGTATGTATGTACTAAGTATACGTAGCTAACCACCGTCAACTACCTAGGTGACAACAAAGATCCAATGTATAGTTTTAAACTTAGCTGATGCATTTTTATTTCTATAAAGATCAGTAAATGTTTCTCAGTAAAAAAAATATCGACTCCCATTCTACCAATAATTTCATATACATATTTTAGCACTAAATAAATTCCACGATATAAGTTGGGTAACTAGTACATATAAACGTGAGGTTATTTGGTATATTAGCACCCATGCCAAGAAGGTCATTATCTACTAGTACTTATAAAATGCATTGATTTCAAATATTTGACCTTCATCTAGTAATACAAGTAGATAGAATGATGTTTATAACGATCTATAGTTATGTAAAAGGCAACCTTGGCGTGTTGTCATACCCAATCTTACATTATCTCTACCTAGTTGGACACCTTCCAACGCTGATGTATTTTGAATGAAAATTAAGTATCAATAATAACTCCTAAGTATTCATTTACTGAAAGGTTTAATAAATAAAACATTACATTAATTACAATGACGTTTTTCTTTTCATGTTGTGAAATAAGAGAAAGTCGATTTAAACATAACTTTTAGTGCGTATCAAATAATTAATGTGTTAAATGGGGTTGGAATTTGCACTTTAGAATTATGATTTGATTTGCTATGCTATGCAAAAAACTCAATTTGTACAATATGCATCTTTTTACTTGTTTTCGAAGTGCTAATTCCACTCAGCTGGCACAAGGCAATAACAATCTGAACTAATTCATCCAAATTATACCCTGGTATTCGCGTAAAGAGGCAATAATTTATCACCTAGTCTTAGGAATTCAATAAACAAGTACATTTGTACTCGTTGACTGTTATTTCTGTCCTGGTATCTTTGGAACATCTATATCATCCAATATTTACCAGCTTCTATCGATGTCATTTCAATAACATCTTTCAGCTTTGTTATTTTGCTGAAGTACCTACTCGTCTGGAACACCAGAGTTCAATCTCGTCTTGCGTGAGTTTGCGTAGCTGCTTTCAGTAAGTTGCATTTCGGTGTCTACGGATTTTCCGAAATTGGAATTTCCAATTGTTAATTTTATTTTTCCTTGTTATATTTAAGACACATTTCCATGCTTTTGTTTTTGTACTTTACTCTTTAATTGTAAGCTTATCCTGTATTGACGATACGTGCACGAGACACGATTTAATTTGCAATTAGATAAAGATAAAGATAATTTTATTATGTTTAGAACTCTTCCTTCAAGTAATTGTTTGGTTGCTTATTGGTTAACAACCAAGCAAAGCAAATACGCCTAGTCAAAGAGATGTATATGCGTGGAATAAGTATTAAATGATCATGAAATGATGAAAATGAGTAGTGGGATGAACACGCACGACCATAAGGATACACGAGTTTCGACTGCCACTAGAAAATAGAGAGATGCCACTGCAGTAGGCCACTCATGTGGGTTCCGGTTGGCGTATAGGCCCGCAGCAGCGCTAAGCTTGTCGGTAAAAGTCCATTAAAGAGCGCTCAGAAACCATGACATCGGGTCGGCTGCTTTGCCAACAAAGCGAATGGTTAAATGGGACAACCCTGTCATAATGAATGCCGGGGTCGTCAGGCTATAATGCGGAAAACTTGAGTTAGTTAGTTAGTTTTGCTTTACTCCCAAGCAGCGCGATTTCGGCTATATCCGGGAGATGAACATGAAAGTGGTGATACAATGAACATGAAATGATGATGAAGTGGAGGAAATGGGGACACAAGGCCAATCGGGTAGGAGAGTTTTGACTGCCACTGGAAAAAGGAGCGATGGGTAGGGACGGGAAAGGATGGGTTGCGATAAGGCCCTATTTTGGCCCATCTGTAGGCGAAAAATAAAAAGTATTTCATAGCCTCTTACTTTTTACCTTATTTTGTAGCAAAATGATTGTACTGTTGTGAAAGACTACTTTTAAATCCTTTTGCATTAACACGGCTTGGAAAATCGTGTTCAAAATTGACCCATTTTGAATGAAAATTTCATCTTGATTGAAAAGAAATTTCAAGGTAGGGCTTCAATAAAGTGAAATTTTGTGCTTATATAGTTGAAGCCAGTGTTAACAATTCTATAAAAGGTTCATCATACATATACATCACTTTTAAGAGCAATTTTGAATTTGAAATGAACGCTTATCTCAAGAAAAACGAGGAAAACGGAGAGATTTCGCACAATTTTTAACTACTGACAACAAATTCAAAAATTATAGTCTTTTTAAATTTTCAGTATGTCTTGCACGCGGAACCAGCTTGAAACTTTCACAAAAGATGTGTTTAAGTAAAACAAGTTTTTGAATAAAATATGGAGCTGGTTCCGCGTGCAAGGCTATACTTTCGGGAAGGATATATATCATTCATTTGCGCCACTTTCCCATAGGCTCAATGTTAAAATCATTTGTGGTGGTTCATTTCAAGCACCATTTACTAAAAAATAAAAAAAGCTTTTAAACTACAGACGTTTATTTTAAAAAAAAATACAAATATTAACCTTTCCAACAAGACATTTTATGAAAGAATTTAGTAAATTTTATTTTTGACTTTCGCGGTGGGCTGAAAATGGGTCTTATCGCAACCCATCCTTTTGCCTCCTGCATGGGGATCCTACGGGTCCTACTCTTACCGAGACTTGCAGCAGGGTTCTTTAACGTGCGAGGAACGTGACATTTTTCCCAACACGGTTCACCACTATGGTTTGCGGTCAGGTTTTCCGCATTATCGCCTGACGACCCCGCATCTCTCGATGTCAGGGCTGCCCCATTCAACCACCTGGGGCACACATCCCAGTCGCTTTGTGGGCAAAGCGGTCTGACCCCGATGTCAGGTTTCTGAGCGCTCTTTAGTGGACTTTTACCGACAAGCTTAGCGCTGCTGCGGGCCTATTCGCCTCCCGGGCCCCGCACGGGACGCAGAAAACTTGACCACAAACCATAGTGGTGCATTTGTTGGCAAAAATGTTACGTTCCTCGCACGTAAAAGAACCCTGCTTCAGGTCTCGGTAAGAGTAGGACCTGTTCGATCCTCATGCAGGAGGCAAAATTGTTCGTCCCTACCCAACACTCCTTTTTCCATTGGCAGTCATGGTGACTATTTACATCTAATATATCCGAAGGAACTTGAGATAAAGGACACTACAGATTCTAGGAGGTCTGCTTCATATTTGGATCTATTTCTCGAAATCGACACACAAGGAAGGCTTTGTACAAGGCTTTATGACAAACGTGATGACTTTAACTTTCCAATAGTTAACTTTCCCTTTCTGTGTAGCAACATTCCGTCCGCTCCAGCATATGGAGTTTACGTATCACAATTGATTCGTTATTCCAGAGCATCTGGGGAGTACAACGACTTCCTTGATAGAGCTACACGGATGAAAAGCAAATTGTTAACACAGGGGTACGTTGCTCCCAGGTTGTTGTCATCACTCAAGAAATTTTACAGACGACATCATGTGCTTGTTTACAAATACGGGATTTCTATCTCTCAGATGAGCACAGATGTTGGTTTTACATAGAGTTTTGTAATGTCATCCTTTCCGGATTTAACCAACACTTAATCGATCTTTGGCAACGTGACGGGTGTGCTATAGCAAGCAGGAACTGGTTACTCTTCCGGAGCACCTGAGTTCACTCTCGTTTCGACTTGAGTTCACGTTGCTGAATGCGGTTTTGTTGTTATGTGTGTGTGTGTTTTATGTTGTTATGTGGTTTGTTTTGTTGTGATGAGTTTTTTCTGCCGGTTTTGTCTTTGTCTTTGCGGTGTTATGATACTGATTACCCCTTTGGAACACCTTTGCTTCTCTCATGTAAATAAAAGATCCCTTGTGGACCACCAAGTAGTGCACCACATTGGTTATTTTTTTTTGCCACTATATATCTTTCCTCTTTTCCAGGTCCCGTTCGTAGCCCGGAAGGAACTTTTTCGAATCATTGAATTTGTCTTTCTTTTAAAAGGTCAAATACGACGTACAGTTTCTTGTATTTAATTGCATGACTTTTCTGATATTCTATTTCAGTGTTTCCTTGTTCCGTCATATAGTCCATACATCATCATAGATACTGAAACAGCCAATTACTAGATATTGTATCTAAAGGCTTCCTTTAGTGATGTATTCACCATGCTTAAAACGACATCGTAACAGGATTCCAGGTTCAATGTAGTGTAATTCAGATTAACCAGGAGCGAGGCCAGGGGTGGATAAAATGATTTCTACACTCAAACTATATACTAGCTTCTTAAAGACTTTAATACATTGTTTTGTGTGAATTATCTTATTGGTCATTTAATTATCGATTGAGCCATCAGATAAAGATGTAAGACGCTTTTACTCTAATTTTAAAAAAAGTGATGTATTTTAAATAACTTTAACTTTTTCCAAACTCTATTCGATACCATGTGGTGTGTATTGCAATTGATAAAAGCATAATTGCAATAATCTTAAATAGCATGCACAAATTCAATTTCATCGGAACAGATTTCGTATAGCTATCACAAACTCTTACATGCCTTTGCTCCGTTAGGCTTAAAAACCACGCCTACCTCTTTAATTGGCCAGTCACATTCTGAGAACTTATAGTAATCTATAGAGAGTCTTGAAGCAATTGAATAATCGGATGAAAATTAGAGGCGATATTGTTAAAATAAAAACAAAAATAAAGATCGAGATTGGAGAAATAAATTAATCATTGAATTTCTCTGAAGGTCAACTTGTTTTCGAAATTTAACTTCCGCCTGTTGATTTAATTTGCACGTGCAATTTTAACCACTTGGATACCTTTATTTTCTCTCGGATATTTGAGATTGATCCTCCAAATTCGGTAGTTTTCTTAATATATTGACAGATTCACCATATTTGGTATAAAACGTTTTTAATGAGAGAGTTGAAATTTTGTTATTATCAACAGTTAATTATTATGATTCTTTTCGTTTTTTTACTCTTAATGCTTATGGCGTTAGCGTACTAGCAAACAACAAAGCAAATCCAGCTGCACAAAACTTGCGTCTGCACCAACAAGTTTCAAGAATCATTATTAATTCTTGCATTCAGATGCTTACAATGTAACCATCTTTGTTTATAGAATCATAGAATTTAATTGCCAAAAAAAATAACGTTGTCTTCTCTTGACTCTTTTGTTGTTCTATCAATGTATGGAAGGTGCGCTGCGTAAAAACGATTGAGAAGTACACCCGCTATAATTGATTAGTGCTTTAATGATGACTTGTGGGTAAATCAGACGAAAAACATATCCGAAATAGGTAATTTACACCCAAAAGGTAAGAAACAATACTTTTAGCAATGTGTTTTTAAATGAAAATCTTTATACAGACATTTTTAAAATTGTTGACGCTAATTTTATCTTTCAAAATACAAATGGAATACTTATACACACAGTATTCCGAAAAACACAATTCCAAAACAGTATCAGTTTTCAAAACCTATTTTTTTATCCTGAAGATATTTCCTCTAAATATCAATGTATTTTATAATAAGAATTTGTTATATCGTGTTTGTTAATGGTAGAACACAGCATCGGTGCACAAGTTGTGAAGTACATATGCGATAGATTTTTAGTACATCCGCAATAGTTGAATAGTACACGTTTAAATGACAGGCGATAGTTGAGATGTGCAAATGCGATAGTTGAGAAGTACAACTGCTGTAGTTGAGATGTACAATTGCTATAGTTGAGAGTACAATGACGATTTAACACATAGAAAGTAAATAAAATTAAAATTATAGCTGCTACTGTATGTATATATAGGTGTGATTGTGTGCGTGTGTGTGAGGGTGTGTGATTGTGTGCGTGTGCAATATCAATATGCAAATGCACTTTCATATATTTTCAGAATGAAATGGAAAACAACTTCAAGTGTGGTTACTGTAAATTATCATTTAATTCGTTTATTATTTAAATGTTTTTAAGTTTGGTTTGTCTACATTCCATGATTGTTATTTAAATGTTGATTATTTCTTAGATTTTTGAAAGAAAAAACAATCACATCTGGAAAACTTATGGAAAAGCAGATAAATTTCATTTCCCATTGAAGCTTTTATATAAGCCCCGGATTTGACTTGTTTCACCAACCATTCTTGTATTTGCCACAGGCGCCTGGGTCCAGGATTTTGTTTTAATTGTTATTAATGCGCATATAAACAATTTTTACATCCCTCTTTATTTAAGAATTAAATGTTTGTATTTTGATGTTTCATTGGCGTTATCCATAGCAGATTTTAAATGAAGCAGCCGGTCAACGGTTTTACATTTGGACATTTGGTTTCGTAATGCCCCATTTGCCCCATCAAAATACAAACATTTAATTCTTATAATTACATGTGTATCGTTTTTGTTTTACTTTGTTTTGTTCACTTTTGCGGTTGTTTTTATTTGCGCATTAATATATATTTGTGAGCTCGTGACCCAATCACGGTCATGTGACACAAGCTGCATTTGATAATATGCATGGTAAATGTAATTATAGGGATATAAAAATTGATTGCATACTAGAGGGATATAAAAATTGTTTATATATGACTTTTTTTGCAAAACATAAAACCCTTACGGGTTCCGCAAATACAAAACAAACACAAACATCATATACAAATAACATATACAGAAATAAATGGTTTTACATACATTTTGTAATTATGTGATATGAAAATTACTTGACCAGTATAGACCTCATTTTCGCAACTCTAAAGATTGCTTTATGAAATCAATGATAATGGGCAATATATCCATATCATAATTTAAAATAAATAAAAGTTTATTGGTAGAATTAAGCTGGTTAAAATGTGGGTATTTAATACATATCATGTTAAAGAATTTATTTCGTATATTATTATTTATTTGGCAGTCCAAAAAGAAATGTTTCTCGTCATCTAAGACCTTGCATATTTTGCAAAGTCTTTGTTCACAAGGGTATTTTTGTATCTCCCAATTTCAATTTCCAAATTATGGTCACTGATGCGGAATTTTGTAAGGATTTTTCTATTATTTATATTTGGGTTTTTTAAATAATCTTCAGGTTTGATGTTAGATTTTAACTTGCTTTAAAGAAATAATTTAGAAGAGTTTTATCCATGAAAACTTCATTGTACTCTTTTCAATATCAATTTAAAAACACAATCCTGGACCCAAGCCCTGTGGTATTTGCTTAGAAATCGGACAAATGATCAGCTGAGGTTACTAAATAAACAATATTAATTTTTACAATTATAAAAGATCATATTTTCTTATGTTCCGTGAGTTACAGATTGTAACAATTCTTATCTTTGTGTTCCTTTTGCAACTCTCATTTTTACATTTAACTTTTTAAATGTACTGACAAACTGTGGCTTATGTACTATTCAACTTGTGCTTATGTACTATTCAACCAGTGCACCGTCTAAAAAGCTGTCCTAAACAACTATAACATAAAATATTTTACATACATTGAAAGATCGTGCCGTAGCATTGCTAAATGATTAAGTTTCATGTATTTGATAATATGATGATTTAGAAAATGATTAAAAGTATACATTAAAAACGTTTCTTACCTCGTTTCTTTGTTCACTTTCGCACAACTGCTACTTTAATCCAAAAAAAGAGTGAAATGTTCGATTATTTAAAGATTACGCGACTACCATGGATTTAAAATTAAAACGAAGGTCATTTAATAGAACCACGTAAAGTTAGGGAAGAAGTAGTTACCATCTTATTTAGATAAATGATTGTTTGAAAGTCCTTTTTTGGAAAAAGCCAAAAAATAAGCAGACGGTTTTCTGGATTGCACTAGTCAACTATGACGTATGTACTTCTCAATCGTTTTTACGCAGCGCGCCTTCCATACATTGTCTATGCTCATTGTGTTTTCATTTTCAATTGTTTTGTGCAGAGCGCCTCTGATAAGTCTCGAATATACGAAACGCGCGTAAAAATCTTTTGCCTGCAACTTTGTTGTAATTTTCATTTCTACAATAATTTTAGTTTACTCCATTTTCTATGAACTTAGACGGGTTTTAAGGGCTTGTAAGCACATTTGCCAGAACAGAGCGGTTAGTTGTAATAAAAGATAAGATAATTACAGAGTTCATCTACGAGACGTATAGTGCTCTTGTCTCAGGCTCTTTCTTTTATCGATTTTATTTTTAGAGTGTGTTTTTGTTAGTTCTTTGTTCAAGATAAGCAATAGGGCGAAGGTTGGGCCCAACCACGTGAGCCCAACAAAACTAGTTAAACTACGCAATATTTTATATGTGCCTGTCTCCTAATCCAGGAATCCTTTTCAAAGCTTTTGTTTGTCCTTGTCATCTATCTGTTTTTGTTCTATGTCCAGAAATGGGTCTTTGATTATTTAGGGATTGGGTTTGAATCTTATGTATTGTATTTGTATTTCTAGGTCAATGCAAGACGGCAAGCAGCGACCTCTGGTCATAATGTAGACTGCAGGCTGTTTTCCCATGGGATTTTTAATTGCCGTTTCTTTATGTTGGTTGTGTCGCGTACACTTTTTCCGCATTTTTGATCGTCTGCAAGATAAAAGAAATGAACGCACTGAATAACATTTTAGCATCACTTTTTCGTATTATTTTTATAGAGTTTGTAGCTAATTTAATAAATTAAATTTTTCGTTAGTATCAGATTCAATTTATCATTCATATTTTACGAAATGAACTCCAAATTCATTTATATTAAGTTCAGTTCCGTGTGTCATAAAGTATTAGTAAATCCCAAAATTTGATGTATCTCTTTGAAACATTTTGATTATACGATTAACTATATTAAAATTCAGTTGAAAACTTTATCAAGAATTTGTGTTGTTATTTTTGGTACAGTTTGTCAGTGCACAGCATTAGTCAGATAAAATTTTTGAATCACTTCTTATTTTTAAAATATATAAATAGGTTACCGGGCGCTGCATGATCCGTGAGATGACTTTCGAATGGTTTACGGTTTATAAAGAAAAGGGAAAATGAAATGACATAATATCATTTAATTGTACGATTAATCACCTGTTCAACCACATATCTTTGAAATGAAAATCATGCCGTATTTTGTCACTCTTACACTGACGTAAGATTTACATTTCTCAATTCGCAGGGGGTTCCATCTGCATGGATTAAACTCAGATCTTTGGAATAAGAAGTCATCAATGAAATAGCAGGATGATCGGCTGTAGGTGGATTGTCAGTGGCATTTTTCAGAAGATCCTTTTAACAAATTAAGCCTGACGTACTTAATAATAGGTACTTCAAGTGCATAACATAACATTCCTGGATGCATATTAATACTATATAAATTATAAATAAAATAAAACCTGGAATATTTTAGAATAATTCAATTATTTTACTTGTTAGCCAAAGTTTTTTTTTCTAGAGGTAAATATGCGTTCATCTAGCTTTGGAAGACAGGGACACTTAGCATATCACCATGGCCCCCCGATTAAAAAGATTTAAACTTCCAAAACAAAGTCCTGCAGTCGTGTTACAGATGAGAACAATACCCAATCTAACAGAATAGGTTAGGCGGTAACATTGGCGTTGCATCTATAAAACTGTTCCTTTGACGAAAAACGCATCAAGTCGTTATATTAGAGTCCCATTACTCCTATATATGTAGAAATGGATTGAGTCAAAATGGCTTTACCATAATTCTTCTCTAGTAGAAGCAACAAAGTTACATGATGAAATCATATGAATAAGTGGATCTCTGTAGAAAAATCCGCATTTCTGACATAAAAGTTCGGGGTTTGTTTGACAAGGATGAACAAGAGCACACACTGAGACTACGAATTTACATTGTTGGCTTAGATGTCTATACTTACGTGCAATCAACCATGCTTTAGGAACTGTCAATGTACTATGGATTTGACGAAAGAAAATAAAGTCTGAATCATTTATTGTCCTTTCTTGGAGACGTAGTTCCTATATCCTTGCTATCTGTGTCCTTACATTATGTTTCCATCGTTTTGTTGAGGGAAATTCACTTTTCTTTAGCAAATCCTCAATATAGTTCATTAAATTATAGGTTTTCATGATTGTTACTATGTCATATATAAAACTACACTTTGAAGTCTCACACTCATTTAGAAATAGTAGTAAACGAGTTAACAGAACTTGTCTTGGTAGACTTCTGATTGGAAGACTGCAAATTCTCCCAAAGAATAGCAACTTTTTGCAGTCAATAATATACTTAATTGATGTCCATCCTAGCATAGAAGTACATTTATCTGTGCATGGAAGTATTATAGTCTATATTACTTCCATGATCTGTGCGTGTCCGCAAGGGAAGACCTTGTATGTATATGCATACGTATCTATACGCACGTTCAAGGAGTAATATAGTTCTTTGCCATAGTTCACACCCCTACAAAGCTTTGGAGTACCTTGGGCAGGTAACTGACAAACCAAATCACATGCTTGTTTAATACTTATAGTTTTAAAGAAACAAATGCATCACTAAAGTTTATTTCTTATAGAGACCCGTATCCTCTAAACGTTCTGTATAAATATATGAGCGCCGTCGGATAGAAATCGACCTTATGTTTTTGACGTCGTTTTCCGTAATTTGACGTCCGAATAAATGACGTTAAAAACCCAAAGAAAATCGATTTTCTGTTGTGTACGCGTAGCTACGTGTGAATAACCAGTGTTGTTTATCGGGTGTTGTTTTTGTCAATAATTAATTACTATGTAAATAAACATTTTAATCGTCTGCTGTTTTGTCATTTATTGCATCATTGATGCATGTACTGATACTCAGTTCACAAAAGTAGAATTAATCAACAAACATCGTAAGCCATTTGTTTCCCGTTTCGGTAAGTTCCCTTTTATAGTTCAAGATATGTGCCGAAATACATAAATCTATTTATAAATAACAGTGAAAGTGAAAGTACAAATTTAATTTTCAAAAAATACAAGAAAAAGCAAACTTTGCAAAATTAAAAGAGAACAGAACAATGAAGAAAGGAAAGTCCAATTGCAACTACGATAAAGATGTATTTGTTGGTTTTTTTAGCTTCTATTGTATACCCGCCGGCGTTGCCCCCTCTTTACCTAAATCCTTTTTTAAATAATAATATAAAACAAATCAATTTAAGAAATTAAATACTAGTATAACACAACATCATTTAACCTATTCAAATGCTTTTCGCTTTTAAAATAGGAAAAAAAAGAAGAAGAAATTACAAAGAAAAAAATGCCGCGAGATATGGTTTTACCGTATCATGTGTTGTAAATTTTAAAAATTCATTTTGACATTTAGCATTGCATCTTGTGCTTTTTACACTAGTCGAAACATGTATTATTTAGGCCCCCTTTTATAAGGTTGGTTTATGTGTATTCGTGAAACAGCGAACACTCCCCCTTTTTTCTTTTCGTGTTCAAAGATACAAAACTACACTACTTAGCAATTAGCTTTCCGTATTAGGTCTTAAAAAATATTTTAATAGGACAGAAAAAAAACAGTACATACAATTATTAAAATTTTCTTTGGTTTCAGTGAGTTTTATATACTATCATGGATTGGTTTGATAACATCGGGGATGTTGAATTAGAAAGTGAAGTTGTCGGCTATTTTAACGAGTATATTGTCGCTTCTTCAAACAGTATGCCTGTAACTCAAACTGAAACTGAAAGCTCAGATTCGGAAGGCTCAGATCTTGATGCAGAATGTGATCGAATACAAGAAAGAGCTCGTTTATTTTATTCAACATCCATTTCTCCCGAATCTACCAACCGGACTTCCGCAACACCCAGGGATACTGAACCCGAAGACACGCATAAAAGTTATGTTGAAGATTTGTTTCAAACTGGTTGCAGTTGTACTAAAAAATGCTTTACCAACCTTGCTTCTTACAAAAATCAAATTTACGATACAATTCTTTCTCTAAATGAATTTTCAAAAGCCGAAAGAGACATTTATTTATTGTCAAAATTAGAAAACTTTGAAATTAGCGGCGAGGTTTGCAGAGGAGGCAAAAGAGAACGACAAAGTTTTAGTTATTCTTTTCAGGGTGTTGAAATTTGTGAATTAACTTGGAGAAATATATTTCAAATTGGTAGGAGTGAATTTAAAAGTCTGAAAAAACACTTCCGTGAAAACGGTGTTACTCCGAGAATACATGGCTTGAAGGGTAAAAAATCAAACCATAGCTTTCCTTTTGAGGTTATTGAAAATGCAGTAACTTTTATTAAAAATTATGCTTCTGAGTACGGACTTCCACTTCCGGCTGCTCCACATGCAAGTGACAATACTCCTCCCGTTCTTCTGCCTTGTAGTGAAAGCAAGCAGTACGTTCATTCTAAGTATGTTGAATCATGCAGAGAGTCCGACAGAGTTTATGTTAAGCTTACAGTTTTTAAAGAAGCATGGAGCTCATGCGTCCCTCACATTCAAAGAAGCAGAGGTACCAATGGGGTATCCGAATGTCAAAAGTCCGAAAGGGCAGAGACTAAACCAGTAAACACAAACAAGAACGGGACATAACAGACAACACGTAAAACATGGAAACACAAAACAACTGAATATCAATCAACAACGCGAACTCCAGTCGAAACAAGAGTGAACTCAGGTGCTCCGGAAGAGTAATTTATGAAACCCAAAACCGATCTATGTAAAACATGCTATCAGCTCCGCGAAAATATATCAAGTGCAATTACTGAAGACCAAAAGCTTGAACATACCGGTAAACTGACTTCTCACATTGAACTTGCTCGTCAAGAACGGGAATTTTATAAAAACTGTACATTGAAGGCTAGGGAAGAATTACATAATGTCGAAAACCCCGTCAGGAAATGTAAAATGCCTTGTTCGTCTAATTTTGAAAATGTTCATTATACTTTTGATTTTTCTCAATATGTAACTATTCCACATTCGTCTCAACAAGTTGGAGCATTGTTCTTTTTAAATCCTAGAAAGGTACAGATATTTGGCGTTTGTGATGAAAATTTTCCGTTGCAAACAAACTACCTCATTGATGAATCTGAAACTATCGGGCCTGACGGGAGTAAAACTCATGGGCCAAATGCAGTATTAAGTATGGTACATCACTATTTGTCAACAAGTAGCTACGGCGAGAAATCTTGTCATTTTCATGCTGACAATTGCGTAGGACAAAACAAAAACAAAACTACATTAAATTATATGTTATGGAGATGTGCTACTAGGTTGCATAAACATATTAGTTTACATTTCATGATTGCTGGTCATACCAAATGTCTATGTGATGGATGCTTCGGGATGCTGAAGAAAAGGTATCGGAAATCGGAAGTATATTCTATCAAACAGCTAGCAGATGTTGTTGAAAATTCAGCCAAATGTAACACAGCGCACACTTTCGATCAAACTAATAATCAGAATGAAATTAAACTGAAGTGGTTTCGTTGGGATGCACATTTCATGAAGTACTTAAAGGGTCTGCGGGGAATTGCAAAATTTCACCATTTTCGATTTACAAGCGAGGAGCTAGGAGTAGTCTATGCGAAGGAAGAACTAGACAAACCCGAAATTAGAATTTCACTTTTAAAAGAGAATATCGATATGCAAAGCCTGTTAACCGGACATCCTGAAGAAATCGAACCAGCCAGACTCTCAGTACAGCGACAAAACTATCTGCAAAGTGAAATCTTGCCCTTTGTTCCAACAAAGTATCGTGACGATTTCAATGCAAACATTTCCGAAGAATAAACAATCGTCCGAAAAATTCTTGTGCAAAAAAAACCCCAATAAGATGAATAAAGGTAACAACTGAACTTAAACTTAAATTTATTAAATTGTAGACATAAGACTTTACAAACAACGACCCCTTATGCATATATGTTTCTTTGTCCTGTTCACGTTAGTGTTTAATGGTTTTGTCTCGGTCCTTTCGAACTTTTGACATTCGAATGCCCCATTGGTACCTCTGCTTTTTTCTTAAGTGTAACATCAATGCTTTCATTAAACCTTAAAAAAATTATTATTTTTGTGTCATGTACATTTATATGTAACATATCCCTTCTCTTTCATTTTCACGGACAAAACAGTTTTTCGAAGGGAAGATCGAAGTTTAGATATATATCCCGGATTCAATGGTCTTTGTCGTGACAATTACAATTTCTTATTTCTGCCATTTCTATGGTTTCTACAGTTTTGCCATAATCTTTTTCTGTGCATAAAATGTGAACCAATTATTTAAAGCTATACTAAGTATCTCATCATAAATTATTATAGAATAAGTGGTTTTTGGGAGATATGTACATCTTGTACTTTACGACGTTAAAAAATACGTTCATCTAAACGTCATTTACAAAATTGGGAGCAATTGTGCTCTATGTTCGGATATCGATAGCTTTTTAAAAAATAAAGATATTTTCACGCGGTTTGCTGCACTGTAAAGCCTATAGCGTTTTCTTTACCTAAAATTCGACAAAAATCACATAAGGTCGATTTTTATCCGACGGCGCTCATAATTATATGTATTACTTTTTTCTTTTAGAAAATAAGGTTAAAAAGTAATAACATGTGTATATTAATGTCATTTAAAGAAAATAAGACGAAGATTGGCTAATATTAGTTTCCAACTGGGTCATTTAACTAAATAAATAACATCCCGGGTACCCTAAGTTTACCCTTGTCATTCTGACAGCAATAGTCGTATCATGTTTCTCCGTATAAGGTGTAAGCTTTCATTACCACAATACGATGACACCGAACGTGTAAATACGTGGCTGATACTCTCAATCTCTCTGATATTTAGTGTCAACAAAATTGACTGTTCACAAATATGTAAGTCGGTGTAAATCCTTATCATTTCTTTCATTAAAATTGCATTTAGTTTGTTGACCTTTAAAGGTAACGCGGTGCTCGGTGTATCTCTCTACCCCATCTTTAAACGCAAGTGAGTGAGTGAATTGGTGTTTTGCGCCCGTGCGACATAATATAGGTTATTTACAGGCGACAAACATGAAAAAGATATTAAAATGAACATGAAATGATGATGATAAATGAAATATGGTGATGGGGTGGGAAACAAAGGAACGGTAAATTTTGAAGAACCACAGGAAAAGGGGAGAGTTGGGTAGGGGCGAAAAATTTAGCCTATGTGTGCACTACTAGGTGGTGCACAAAGGGGTCTTTAACGTGCACGAAGCGTGGCACTCTCCACACACGTTGGCCCACTATGGTCAGCGGTCAGGGGTTCCGTATTATAGACCTGACAACCCCTGCGGATCGGACGAGGACCACCCTATTCAGCCACGTACGGTACACACTTGGTCGATCTATGGGATGAGCACTGATCCGACATCAGAATCCCAAGACCCTTAGTCGCCTCTAATGACAAGCTAGGCTCTGATAGACGATCTTCCAAAAGTGCCATTCCGGAACGTTCCGGATCTTAGAATAGGGGTCACGAGAGGTCAATGGGGGTAAAATGGCGGCTTTTTCAGAAGAGAGCACAGGGACATAATTATTTATCAATCTATTACATGTGTTATCTAATGGAAAACAATCAAACATGAAATGAATTAATTTGTTTCACTGGGAGGGTCCTTTCAAACCAATTCATTTACATTTAAATAATGAAATTTAAAAATTCCCTTTTACGGGCAATTGACGTCGGCAACCAGTTATCCAGTAATTTGAGGTAAGATTTCGACAATTACCAAAAAATTTGAAATTGGAAGATCGTCTATACGGGCCTATTCGCCACCTGGGCCCTGCACGGGAATCTTTAAACGTAAGACACGGAGGCTAGTCTATTTATCGGATATAACCAAAAAATGATACGTAAACCTTAATTAAGTAGAGTTACAACTACCGACATTCGTAGGACTCCCTGCAGTATATAAAGTAAATTGCCCGAACTCGCCAATTCCTTTCTTTTCTAGTTGCAGTATAAACAAAACAATTGCTTCATCTCTTGAAAATCATGCCTGAGAAAAAAAGGCTGATTGCGCTTTGGACACAAAATAATCGTTTGAATTAATCTATCATTTTAAGAAGTCAAGACTCAAAGATAAGCATGCAATTTCCAAATAATTATCCAGAGGCAAGGATTTCATATCTTAAAAGGGATAATGCAACTGAGGTGATTTTCATATTTGTGGTCGTATGTCAGATCTTTTGAAGTTAGACCGAAGGGGAATAACTCCAACGCCAGATCAACTGGTTTACATTTCAGTTGGAGAATTATTTGTGTTGTCCTATTAATGAGCATAATTGCATTTATGTTCATATTTTTTTTCTATACTCCTGTGGGACAGCGGACTTAGGAATTAAAGGAGTTATTCCCTATTTGACTAAAGTAGAAAATAATGAGATGTGGAATAAGTATACGCGACACAGCTCACATACTAAGCGTTGATTTAAAAACCACCGGTACGAAAGTGGTCTACTGAGCCACTCAGCATAATATTTTCCGGAAAAGTCAAGATATATAGATTCTAATATACCTTCATCTCTTTGCAAAATCAGCTTCACTTAATACAGAACTTAAGCTTTTTGCCCCGTTTATCTTCCAATAATCAAACTTTGAACACATAAGTTTTCAAATGATCAAACAAACAGCTTTCACTTGCCACAAAAATTTTGACGATTATAATTTCCATTACCGAAACATTGGTAAAAAAATATTCATTAATATCATATTGCTTGATTTTTTATTCTTATTTCTGTCTAAATGTTCTTTTGAATCTAAATAATTTCGAACAAGGAAACACTTTAATCCTTAGATACAGACATAACGAAAACAAGCCAATGGTAAATGAGTTCTGACATCGCTTTTGGTAGACAAATACATTTTGAACCTATTTAAAATTAACAATTTTAGTAAACACAAGCTTATGTTCAATTTCATACAAGATGCATTTTAACAACTGACTCATGATAGTTTATCATAAATTAAAAAAATAAAAAAATAAGAAAATTTTCAAATTAAGACTCAAAATGTGTCATTTTAAGAATAATTGGGGAAAAAAGAATTCTCAGATTTTGATGAATTACAGCACGGACAAGAAGAATCATATTTGTGTCTCTGAATGATGCTAAACAATATAATCGTTCACAAA
Organism: Arcuatula senhousia; assembly: GCA_963971305.1. Classification (NCBI taxonomy): domain Eukaryota; kingdom Metazoa; phylum Mollusca; class Bivalvia; order Mytilida; family Mytilidae; genus Arcuatula; species Arcuatula senhousia. The sequence continues at coordinate 8,864,478 of OZ020306.1, forward strand.
TTATTGCGCTGTATAAATACAGTTTAAATGGTTGAAGTTAACCACAACCAAAAGTTTTAAGGATATGAATGACACAAACCTTAATTAATTTTAATCAATTATCCATATATTACGGTGATTTGACTATACTGAAAGATGAAATAAATTTTATATTCATTTGACATTCTTAACTGTTTATTTCTATATTATCTTGAAATTTTAATCAAAACTTAAATGACGAAATTTCCTTTGTTTATGGATTCCGTTGTCTGTCAAATGCTGTGCGTTGATCTTACTGACATTTCAATAATTCCTATTCATCTGATAGCTTATGCTGGTTTATCAGCAGGATAATTGTCCAAATCTGTTGTAGCTAACATTAATAATATTTATAAGACAAATGACATATTTCTTATACTTGTATTTTTAAAGTTGATTCAATTATTCTGCCATTTCCTGTTTTCTTGATTAGATATTAATTTTTATCTCTCATCCTACAAGATCACCGTGAGGTGAAAGAAGGACCATAGAGGCAGCATTGGCGCCCAAAATCCTGGTTAAACTATTTTCTTTTGAAAACCTGTACCAAGAAAGGTTTTCAATTTCTTGTTTATATTTTTCCTTACATGTATTTTCTTATTTGACATTTGAAATTGATCACCCCTTATATCTTTTATCTCTAATATCGTATTATAACAATTTTCTACAAGTTCCAGTAAACGCGTATACAAGTATATGTACAATGATCAAACTTTAAGATTTAGACCAAAAATTGTGAAAAAGTGACCACAAGATATAAAGACAAAACATAAATTGGCAGGTCGCGTCCATAAAACGAGAGAAAAAAAATTAAAAACCAATTTCACTCGAAGCCTGAAAAAAAAATCGGTTTCCTATAGGTGCAAGCAGTCCATATATGTGGTGGTTTATTTAGTTAATGTTCTTATAATTCATGTGTCTGTTACTTACTAGTGACACAAAATATTAAAGCTTAGGAGAAAGCCGTTATCTTGAAAATTTTCAAGCATTGACCACTAATGTAAAAAAATTATGAATTCGGCACACATGCAACATACATGTACTTATCATCGGTATAATCGCGATCAAGAAATGTTTATATATATCAAATTCCAACTCGTTGCCGATAAAACCTAAGACAGTTATGTTACAGACACTACATGCCTGAAAAAAAAACAAAACCAAAAGTTTAAATGATATAATTTATTTAAACATATTTGTTTATCCTGGATTGGGAAACAAGCTTAATGCTTATGTAAATCCCTCTCCAGCTAGCAGTTTGATAGTGTGGTCTTTGCAGCGGCCCCAATTGAGCCTACTCTTATCGAACTCTACATAGGGGTCTTTAACGTGCATGGGGTATTGCTCGCCACATACATGGGACAACCTTTTGTCGTCCCTACCGAAGGACTAGCATCGTTCCTTGAGACCATCCTCGCAAATGGTGTCAAGAGAGAGTCGGAAAATTTGTTCATGAAATTTTCACCCCGGACGAAGATCGAACCACGAACCTTGGTGTTAGTAGCGATATGGATGATATAAACCTAAATTAATTCTAATTAATTACCTTAATATTATGGTGATTTGACTATACTGAAAGATGAAATAAATTGGACTAATATCAATAAATGTCTCCAGAAGACCTTTGAGATATATGAAGTTACAAACTTTTGAACTCTAATTACTGCTTGGGGTGTTCTGATTACTCCCATGCATTCTGTTGGCAAAGTGGTCTGACCGACCTAATGCCAGGTTTTGTATGCTTTTATTAAAAAGGAATTCATTATGACAGGGCTTCCTCATTCAACCACCTTGGGGCATATACATCCCAATCATTCTGTAGTCAAAGCGGCCTGACTGACCCAATGCCAGGTTCTGTGTGCTTTAAAGTGGAATTTACCGACTAGCTAAGCGTTCAGCAATGCGAGCCTATATTCAGCACCTGTAACTCGCACGGTAATACCCGCTCCTTTTGAGCGGGGAGAAAACAGCAAGGTGTAGAGTAACCATTAAATCCACGCTTTTTTCTTAAGGAGAACGCAATTTTATACAAAACGTATAAAATTGGGATGTCTTGAAAAACGTACGTGAAAATGGGGCTTCCACCTGCTGGAGCAAATCTCAACTCGATGACCGTTGTAATGAATGAATAATTTTTGTTTGATGCTCTTTCAACAAAAGATATATTATAAACATTTTGTATAAAGTAACCTTTGAAGGCCAGGTGAGCAATTCTTGCTCAAGGAAGTAATTAAAGCCGAAGTTTACTAAAGATTTATCAAAACATTACTTTTCCGTCACTACTAGCAGTAATTAGAGTTCAAAAGTTTGTAACTGAGCCACGTTTTAGCAGTGAATATTTGTCATTTACCTTCAAGGTCTTCTTGAGACATTTATTAATATTAAGCCCAATATGTTCTTGGTTTTCAAAACAAGTTGAGTGCAATTTCCGACACATTATTTTAATATTTCTTGTAATTTAAGGTTTTGCTTCAAATTTAATGCTTTACTTCAAAAGACAATATCACATTTCTGAGCAGCCTGTTTAGTGAAATGATTTCATTTATTGTAAACTGAATGACTTTGTGATGCAACCTGTTCTCCGACTGGTAGAGTTCAGTTCATGCACTGACTAGATTTAGCTAGAAGCAAATATAGAATTGTCAACTAGATAGGTTTTCAATATTTTTGTTGTTCATATCTCAACATTAAAGTCATTGTATTACATCCGAATCAAAGACATCAGCTTCTTGGCGCCTGGCCGACATTTTTCTGTAAAAAAAGACAAGTTTTCCAAAATAGACAGGTTTAAGGTTTAAACTGCATCGAAACGCAACTGCATCTTAAGGATGTTAGGGCATCTGATATTTGGTATACAGACTCTTTTTGTGTTTATATCAAGAAATGAAAGCTAAGGTAGTTGACTTTTAGTGATGGCACCGGCAGGTGAAACATACTTTTAGTGGCCACACTTGATTTTTTTTAGTTCTATATGATTCTTTTCTGTTCAATGAATCGTGCGGGATCCGGGTGGCGAAAAGCTATACAGCAGCGCTATGTTTGTAAATTCCACTAAAGAACACTTGGCAAACCTGACATCAAGTCAGGCCACTTTGCCAATAAGGCGGTTGGAATGTGTGTCCCAGGTGGTTGAATAGACCAGCTCTGTCACAATTAATGCCGGGTCGTCAGGCTATCGTACGGAAAATCTGACCAAAAACCATGATTGTTCACCGTGTTGGAAAAGTGTCACATTCTTTTTACGTTCAAGAACCCTGCAGCAGATCTAGATAAGAGTAGGACCCGTAGGATTTCCGTGCAGGAGGATAAATTGTGTAATCCTACTCATCCCCCTTTATCTACACAGGAAAAATAATAACACACGTTTTTCGCATGTTTGAAAAAACATCCGTTTTTATATGTTTTTCAGGTGTTTTACATGTGTTTTGACAAACGCATGAAAAACGCCTGTTGAAAAAAATGTGTTTTTCGTATGTTTTGTAACACATGTCAAACATGTGTTTAACACATGTTTTTCAGATCCAAAACTTATGAGCAAGGACCAAATTGGTTTGGACATGACATAATGATAAAATAATTTGATTTTTAGAAGTATGAAAGGTTCAAGATGGTTGTACACTTTTTCAAAGGATGATAGCCGTATAAGTTAAATGACATCTGATATAAATATCTTTAATTTCTAATTAACCATATGTTTTTCATGCGTGGTACTATTTCTATGTTTTCCATGTTTTATGATCGTATATTTTACATATGTTTTTCATGCGTGAAACATGCTTTACGATTCTTCCTTTGTAGTGGCAGTCAAACTCTTATCCCGAATGGCATTGCGTCCCCATTCCTCAACTTCATCATCATTTTATGTTCATTTCATAACCCCTCTCATGTTTATCTCCCTGATATAGCAAAGACCATGCGTCTTGAGAGTAAAGAAATAACTTACTAACTAACTAAGTAACAAAATTTCGTATTGACATGTAGGCTAAGTATACTGTGGAATTACTTCCTTACAAGATTTAAAAAAAACGCTAACAGTTTCTACCGATAAATAGTGGAGTTAAATACACAGGCGCTGGGGTCTATAGGATTTTATTTATTTATTTTGTTTCAATAAAAAAACATTCTGACCCTCGCTATATGACTTTTTATGGAAATAGTGTATATAGCGAGTGTCAGAATTTTTCATATACGCACAATAAATTAGAAGTAAAATCCTAGGCCCAAACGCCTGTGGTTAAATACTTGTAGCGCAGATGTAATTGTCAAGATTGTATAAAAATACATAAAAAAGTTTATCCTTAAGTTTTTGTCTGAGAGCTCTTTTTTTGTCCAAAAATAAATTCAAGACATGTCCATAACCATATATTTGGTCACCTTTTTTTCGGGAAAACCTGTAGGATCCCATTCTCGAGGCTAAATTGTCCGGTCCAGTCCAAGCATCCCTTCTATTTCATGTTCATATAATCACTCCTTTCATGTACATCTCCTTGACTTTCCCGAATTCGTGCTGCTTGGGATTAAAGCAATAATTAACAAACTAACTAACTAGTAGCTAACTGTCTGTCTATGTCAAGTCGATGTAATATATAGGTCATAGTTTGGAATAGAACAATGCAAATAACAAATTTGATGGGACAGACAAAACCGGAGGAGATTTAAAATGTCACGGAAAGGTTTGATTTGAGTGGGAAAAAAAATATAATTTTACACTTTTATCGGCTCTAATTGCCTTTTTATATTTTAAAATTGCATTTATAGCGTGTGCTTTTTTTCAAACATGTACACACAATTGTTTAAATACCTTATCATAACCTATATTTCCGAGTGGCGATAGGTCAGAATTAAGTCCACATAAGAGCTCATAGTACCATGACGCTGGGTTACTTTGTCCATAGAAGACTGGGATGTGTGTTTAGGGTGGTTGAATTGAGTAACTGTTATCTTGCCATGCATAAGTTTTCAGGCCATTACGCACACAAAACAAGAGGCTCCCAGGAGCCTGAATCGCTCACCTGACTTCAATGACTCATAAAATAAAAATATTTTGGTGCATCTGAGGCCAAAAACTCCAACAAAGAAACATCATACAGCCAAAAACTTAAGCAAACAAAAGATTTTCTTAATCTCTGCGAGTCAAAAACCAAAATTTTGACAATTAAGGGTCATAACTTTAATAAAGAGTCATCTGCCAGCTACAGCCTAATAGATGTTTTTGAAGAGGTTAATGATCTAAAGGTTTAAGCAATCAACAGCGTTTCACTATTCTGCAACAGTTTTCATTCTTTGAGCAAACAAAACAAAAACAAAATGTTATTTTTCACTTCAAAAGGCTAGGTGAATCATAAGCTTATGATCAATTTTTCAATCCACCAGAATGCTACATCTGTGACTGTTTAAGAGTTATTTGCAAAAAGCGCCAATTTTACCATATGTTCTTTTTTTCTGCAAAACGTGTTAATATTTATGACCAATTAAAATTCCCAAGGTCAGTCAACACACCATACCAAGTTAGGTTGCATTTAAATTAATGACATCTGAGCAGTATAATGTAAGAAAAGGCTGTGCAAATGGTCAAATTTCACATTCTTGGGGGAATAACTCCTAAAAGAAATGATCCTTTGACTATGTTACATCATGTAGATTTCAATGTTTTAAGATCTCTATTATCTTGAAAAGTTTTCTTTGGATTAAAAATTGCCAAATTTTGGCAAAAATCAAGAAAAAGGGCGGTTTTTCAATTTTTCTTTTAATTTCAGAGCAGATAGATATAGGAGTGCTAATCACTTTCTGATGTAATTAACAAGTTTGGTTCTAATTTGGTCTTCAGAGGATGTAACATTTGCAAAAGCTAAAAGAAAACAGACCGACCAACGCCAAGTGATTCATACCTGACAAAATCAAGAAGCGCCCACCACAAAAATATATATAATTCTTCACTCCCTACTTTAGACCAAGTTTACCTTTAATGATATGTATCCTACTAAAATCGTGGTAAACAAATATTAAAATCATGCTAAACAAAGTGTTATGCTCAATCTACACCCCAATAATGAACCATTACTATATAAACCAGGTTTTTTTTTAGACTGGGTCTTATGGCATTTGCATACCCTTCTTATGGGAAACCGAGTTAAGAACTTTTAACCTTTGAAGTTTCAATGAACAGTAAAGAACGCTTTAGGTGTTTAAATATTTATACTGAGATAATTGACTATACATCCCTTCTTTTCCATTCAGTAAGTTTAACCTTTCGTTTTAAACCAAGTTTTAGTTCCAAACATCTCCGAAATAAAAATTGATCACACAGTTATAGAAAAACACCAATTATGAACACAGCTCTAGAAAGCTGGCAAAGGCAACAACCAAAGACAAGGCCAAAATCAACTGTGAAGTATCAGTTTAAGGGAAGGGACCAAGACAGACTGTGAAAAATATTCCCCTTGCATTTCCAAAGTACATCCACATCCAGAAAACAAACTAAGTCAAGAAAAAAAAATGTGTCCACACATTATGAAACATATTCATAAGGAGAGTTTATGGGAGTCACCGCAACTTTCCCAGGAAAAAATTGTGAAATTATTCTACTTGTTTTTTTCTGAACTACATACCAAATGAGAAAACAAACTTAATCAACAACATACAAAAAAACCAGGACTAGCCTCCACACACTGTAAACAAAATCTAAGAGGGAAAGTTTACGCAAAGTAGGGGGGGAACCTTCCTAAGACAAAATTGTGAACAATATTTATTACGAACGTTTTTTATCCTCAAGTGATAGTGTGAAACAAATTGTGATAAATATTCAACAGCTATAAAACTTCCCCTTTGCAAACTAAGAAAACAAACTGTAAGAAGCCGCAAACAATTGTGAAAATTTCTCAGGAGAGACGAACCTTTATACTATAAACAGCCTAAGTCATTTAACTTTATCTTAATTGTTGTTGCAGAACTTTATAGATAGGGATCAGCCGAGACAAATTGTGAAAAAAATATTCCACTTGCATTGTCAAAATACTGACCCACATCCAGCAAACAAACTAAGTCAGCAATAACAACACTAGAGGCTTCCAGGAGCCTGAATTGCTCACCTGCTCTTTTATACTAAAGCCTCTTGATTAGTGTGCAACATGGTCTACATGTGCTTGGTAAGTAACATTAAAGAAACTAGTTAGGATAGAAAACACTTTTAAGACCACAAAGCTTTCCATTTAAAAAAAACCAAAACAAGTTAAAACTGATTTAAAACACTTAAAGGGGGATAACTCTTCAAAGGATGATCTGACAATTTTGACCCTGAAATCATTTTAGTAGATCTTAATGAGCTGAACAATTTTGCAATGCTAACTATTCCTCTAGCTCTTATGGCTTTTAAGATAAAGTCCAAAAACTATAAAAATGGTCAATTTTGACGATTTAGGGGAAATTACTCCTATAAGGAGTCATCCCACAACTTTGACGTTAATGAGAGTTTTGTAGAGCTTTTGATGCTGAAGATGGAAGGTTGCTTCGGATTTTCTCTATCTCTTATACTTTTTAAGCTATAAGCTAAAAACTATGGTCTGACCCCCCTGATCTATTTTTAGTAATGGCGGCCATGTTGGTTGGTCGACGTTCACAAATTTCACAAACTTGGTAGAGTACATCCTAAAGATCAAGTGTACAAAGTTTCAAAGCAATCCGATCAGTGATTTCAGAGAAGATGTTTGATCAAAAGTTAACGGACGGACGACGGACGCTTACCGATGACAATAGCTCACCTGATCCTTCGGGTCAGCTGAGCTAAAAAACGGAACTCAACTAAAATGCTGTACCATTTGGAGAAATAACATTTTTTTTCGCTCGTGAATGAACACTGCTGCGTTTTAAATATGAACATGCCCCTCGGATGCCCTGTAGAAGGGTCTCTTTTTGCCTCGGATCTGCATTCTAACTTTATTTTCTTTTCATCATGCTCATTCTATCACCAGTTTAATGTCGATGTTCCTGATATAAGCGAAATCATTCTGCTTAAATATTTTAACAACACCTAAAATTTGTTATAAATAGTCTTTGGTTGAAATACCCTCTCCCATTTATTTAGGTAGCGCCTTTAGTAGGTGGAATTACTGTTGTCTATACACAACTATTAATTGAGGTAGCACCTTCAGTTGGTGGTATAACTATTGTCTATACACAACTATTAATTTTGGTAGTGCCTTCAGTTGGCGGTATTACTATCGGCTTTAGACAACTATTAATATAGGTAGCGCCTTCAGTTGGTGGTATTACTGTCGGCTTTAGATAACCGTTTATTAAGGTAGCGCCTCCAGTTGGTGGTACAAAGCGACTGGGATGTGTGCCCCAGGTGGTTGAATGGGGCAGCCCTGACATCGAGAGATGCGGGGTCGTCAGGCGATAATGCGGAAATCCTGACCGCAAACCATAGTGGTGCACCGTGTTGGGGAAATGCCACGTCCCTTGCACGTTAAAGAACCCTGCTGTAGGTCTCGGTAAGAGGAGGACCCGTAGGACCCCTTGCAGGAGGCTAAATTGCCCGACATCAAACCTCTTTTCTTGTGGCAGTCAAAACTCCCAACCCCGATTGGCCTTGTGTCCCTATTTCATCCACTTCATCATCATTTCATGTTCATTGTGTCATCCCATTCATGTTCATCTCCCGGAAATAGCCGAAATCGCGCTGCCTGGGAGTAAAGCCCTAACTAACTAACTAACTAACCAGTTGGTGGTATTACTATCGACTTTAAAAAACAACTATTAATTTAGGTAGCGCCTTCAGTAGGTGGAATTACTATTGTATATACACAACTATATTAATTTTGGTAGCGCCTTCAGGTGGTGGAATTACTATCGTCTATACACAACTATATTAATTTTGGTAGCGCCTTCAGGTGGTGGTATTTCTATTGTCTATACACAACTATTAATTTAGGTAGCGCCTTCAGTTGGTGGTATTATTATTGGCTTTAAACATTATTTATTGAAGTAGCGCCTTCAGTTGGTGGTATTACTATCGACTTTAGACAACTATTAATTTAGGTAGCGCCTTCAGTAGGTGGAATTACTATTGTCTATACACAACTATTAATTTAGGTAGCGCCTTCAGTTGGTGGTATTACTGTTGGCTTTAAACATTATTTATTGAGGTAGCGCCTTCAGTTGGTGGTATTACTACTGTCTATATATACTATACACAACTATTAATTTAGGTAGCGCCTTCAGTTGGTGGTATTACTATTGTCTATACACAACTATTAATTTAGGTCGCCTTCAGTCGGTGGTATTACTATTGTCTATACACAACTATTAATTTAGGTAGCGCCTTCAGTCGGTGGTATTACTTCTGTCTATACACAACTATTAATTTAGGTAGCGCCTTCAGTCGGTGGTATTACTATTGTCTATACACAACTATTAATTTAGGAAGCGCCCTCAGTTGTTTGTATTACTATTGGCTTTAAACACTAATTAATTTAGATAGCGCCTTCAGTTGGTGGTAATACTATCGGCTTTAGTCAACCGTTAATTTAGGTAGCGCCTTCAGTTGATGATGGTATTACTATCGGCTTAAGACAACCAATAATTTAGTGAGCAAGAAGTTAGTAAGTTAAAGTTAGTGAATTGTTTATATAGTGATATTACTAATAAACTAGTCACCGTTCCATGTTTGAATTGGTAGATCCACCAAATGATTTAAGAGGTCACAAAAATGTTGATTATTGAGAAATTTGATGTGTTGTTGAATTGGGGGGCGTCAGGGTACAGTGGAAAACCTGACCGCTAACATTTGTGCACCGTTTTGGGAATAATTGTCCCTCGCACTTAAGAACCTTGCTCTATGTCTTGGCAAGAGAGGGAACTGTACTACCTCTGCATGAGGCTAAATTGCACTATCCAAACATCTCTCCTTTTTCGATTAGCAGTAAAAAAACTTTCATCCTAGTTGGCCTCGTGTCCTCATTTCCTTCACTTCAACATCATGAAATTATTATTTATTTTATAACCCCTTTCAAGTTCTTTCCCCGAATCGTTCTGCTTTGTAGTAAAGTGATAACTAACTCACTAACTTTAATCCTGAGCTGAGATACTACTTTTTTGTAAATGATTGGCTTCAAGAATTTAAAAATGAGCTTTTCCTGATAATATCTAATTGGGAATATTGAAAATTTGAAAACCAACGTGATTTAAGCTACTTTAACTGGAGCTAAGTGAGCCCCCCCCCTGAAAATTAAATGGTCGGTACCTTATTTCAAATTTCATTCTAGAACATATTCACTTTCTCAAGCAGTAAACGAACTATACAAACTCATGAAAGGCAAACCAACAACGTTCAAAAGGGGAGCCAAGACCAAGAAAGAGGGGGACGGGGATACGGGGGATGAGGGGGCGGGGAGCGGATGTAGAAGGGAAGGGGAGCGGGGGTAGAGGGCCGGGGAGCGGGGGTGGAAGGGGCGGGGAGGGGTCGGATAGGAGGGACGGGGGTATTGGGGTTGGCGGGGGTGGAAGGAACGGGGACCGGAGGTTATGGGGGCGGGAAGCGGGGGTTGAAGGGGCGGGGAGCGAAGGAAGAGAACCCCACTGTCCACCCCAAAGGAAAAACGATGAAACACAGACAATTATCAGGCTTCAGACATATTCTGGAAATGTATCCAGAATATTTATAGAATACTATACAAAAAATGCAGCATGCATCTGAACATTTTGTATCAGTAGGTGCATTAGTTTTATTAGTGCCTGGCCACGTGGAGCTAATCAAAGAAAGTGACATGTTAATTTGGTTCATTCAGTTATATTATACACAAATAACACAATGTTGATGTTTAGGGGGAGTTTTTTGACAAGTCATTGTACTTATTGTCAGAATTGACCATGTTAATATAATTTGTTGTCCATTGAAGAATAATTAACATAATATATACAAGTTATTGGGTACATGATATTAAATGGAATGTTGATTTAAGTACGAATTGTCAAATAAATATTCGATTTCACTAACTTTTGTAAGTTCACATTTTATTATCGTGAATAGGTAGAATTTCTATTGTCAATGAGTGTAATTTGCAATTTCATCTGATATTATTTAGATTTTAAACCACGACAAAACAACTGAAGACTAAATATCAGAACTACACTGAAACCTGTTTAAAACTAGTTTAAACCATAGTCTTTGTCTCGCCTGCGACAAATAGTCGCGAATTGCGATACATAGGTATTTCTTTCCGTCGGTGGCGTAAACTTTTTTGTAAGACTTTTGTGGACAACGAATCGCTTGAAAAGTATTGTGTATACAGACAGTTCAGTATCACCCGGGTTAACCCGTGATCGTGAAGTCGGTGGTTATCGTGAACTCGGTTAGGCAAAATGTAAACAAACCGGAATTGACCAATGGGAAAAGAGAAATTTCGACTAAAATGTAGTCGTTAACGCGGTTAATGTTATCGTTCAAATCGGTTTGTTTCTTTTTACTGTTATCGTGAACTGCGAATTTTTATAATGTAATATGTACCTAAAGCTACTTTCTCTTATCAAATAGTGTTAGTTCAGATGTTTGAAGCCTTTGTTAGTGTAACAAACTAATTTTTGGTCTTTACAATTGAGGAAAGAAACCAAAAAGGATAAATATAGTTAATAACATATAATATATATAACAAGGTTATCAACCATATGCAATTTACCACTAATTAATTACAGCCGGTGTTTGGGAAACTTGGGGTTTATACATGCGTCCGATTATTTATTTCTGACCCTGTTAAAGTACTTTATAAAAAATTATATATATTTTTTTTAATTTACTTTTCCATAACAACTGGGTTTAATTGTTTTGGTCGTGGTCCAAAATCTTGGAACTGTATATAAACGGTATGGCAAATTGCAACTTCGAATTCGGGTTAAATTTAAAAGCAAAAAGGGTCAACAAAATCCTTTGACGGACAGACACACGGACACGAATAGATATCATTAACAAAATAATCCGACCGCTTATTCAATATTGGCACCTACCAATTATTTTTTTTTTATATAAAAAAAATTAACCATGTCAAGACAAAATGACCGTCTTTTTCTTATACAAGAAGTAGATCGAGAGCTAAAGACCAATTCCAACGCTATGGGACTGCATACTTATGCTGCATACCAAATACCAAAAGGCTGCGATACGTAGTTGTTAAGATAATTGTTACGATTTTTTCCCCTGTCATTTTATAAACCGGAATTTTTACTTCGTGGAATCCAGCAAAAAGAGGGACATTTGCGACCCTTAATCATATTATTGACCTTTATACTTAATAATCAATCTTATGCCAGTTATGTTCAAAATCATGAAAGAGGGCTTCACTTGGTTCCGAACCCGTGTGGTGCACGGGTGGCGAATAGGCCCACAAAGGCACTAAGCTTATTCGAAGATGTCCACTTATGAGCGCTCAGAAACGCCTGACATTGGATCCGTTCGCTAAGCCCATAAAATGACTGGGGTATGTGCTTAAGGTGGTTGAATGGGACATCCCTGTCATAATGAATACAGGAGTCATCATGCTGTAATTCGGAAAACCTTACCGCAAACCATAGTGGGTCAAGGTGAGTGGATAGGGCCTGTGACTGATCCAGAAATTTTGAAAGAGGAGGGCGCAAAATTATAAAAAGGTTTTGCGACTTCTTATTTAATACAGTTCCTTACCAAATTTTCCTGTCAAACGGGAGGGCGCGCGCCCGGCACGCCGGTCCTTAACCCACAGGATCGCCAAGTAGTCCATCACATATAGGCTAAATTTTCCGCCCCTACCCACCTTGCCCTTTTTCCTGTGTACTTTAAAATTTTCAGTTCTTTTGTTGCCCACCCCAACCCCTTTTTTTCTCGTTCAGTGTGTGTAGGTTCAACCAGGATTCAGTATTGTATTTTCGACAGATAAGGGTTGCCTATGTGAACCTGGTAAAGGGTTGGCTATATCCCACACTGTTAAGTGTTCCAACTAGTATATGACCTCATTTCAGGTAAGGGTTCTTCATTGTAAGTCACCATAGGTAAAAGTTCCAGATAATGCAATTTTTTTTGGGGGAAGGGTTTCGTTAGTTTCTGTGTATATTGATCTATGGTGCATTGGAGTACATTAGCCTGTCTTGTGAGTTGGTTCGTTTTCCTTCTCGTTTATGGACGTACATTAGCCCTTTTTGCATGGCATACATGAAGCTGTGCTATGGATGCTGTGTCTTGAGTCACAATTCAATTCGTTGTTTCAATTAGTTCTTGTCCTGATTATGATTGAAATATTGTTGACTGGACATAAAACTAATATCAAACAAACAACCTTTGCTCCGTGCGAAATAAAACATTTTACAGGCATACATGACCAAATATTTCTATTGAAAGCCTTCAAGATTCTTTATATTGCAGAAATCCTTTTCAATGTTTTTTTTCTAAACCTGTGCTGTCAAAACATATTTTTAATAAAAAAACAGATTAATCATGTTTTTGGTTTTTGTTTTGTTTTTTTGAAAATGGTTGGTCACTTAAATTCTGTGCAAAAGTATGCTGTTAAAATCGTATAAAATAAATTGTGATTTTAAATTCTTTTTTTTTTGTCACAACAATTTGTGTATTGTATGAATCTGCATACTCCGTTTATTTGTTATGGGGTGTTAAAAATTATTAAGGAAATATCTTTTTATATATATTTTTTTTAATGGTCATAGAGCAAATGCTTCATAAATCGTTACTGCGCAAATCTAGGAAGAAGCAAAGGTGTACCAAAGGGGTAATCAGTATCATAAAACCGTAAAGACAAAGACAAAACCGGCAGACAAAAATCAACACAACAAAACAAACCACATAACAACATAAAACACAAACACACATAACAACAAAACCGCATTCAGCAACGCGAACTCAAGTCGAAACGAGAGTGAACTCAGGTGCTCCGGAAGAGTAAGCAGTTCCTGCTTGCTATAGCACACCCGTCACGTTGCCAAAGATCGATTAAGTGTTGGTCAAATCCGGAAAGGATGACATTACAAAACTCTATGTCAATTCTGTTCCAAAACGTTCATTGTAAACCTTTTGTTTTAGTATATCTCAACAGAATGGTGTCATTAAAACATATGCAGTATGTTTTAAAATTAGAAGTTACCGTTGAAGGCATATGTAACCATGTAGTGTTGACAGTTAAACGATAACAATTTTGATTTTCAACTGCGTTAATGACTACATTTTAGTCAAAATTTCTCTTACATTTTGCCTAACCGAGTTCACGATAACCACCGACTTCACGATCACGGGTTAACCCGGGTGAGTATATGGTCGACTACACCACTGTCACCATGCCCTGTGACCCTGACCCCTTTTCATGCTACAGCGACTCTGTGAACTTAGGTCTTTTATCAGGCCGTAAACTTTTATGTAAGACTCTTGTGGAGAATGAATTACTTAAACAGTATATTAGCTAGGCATCTGATATTGGGTATACAGACAGTTAAGGTTATGGTTTACGCACTCTTATCATGCCGTGTGGCCAAGACCCCATTTTTACGCTCCATGCAGTGACTCTGTGAACTTAGGTCTTATTCTGGGCCGTTAACCTTTTTGTAAGACTTTTGTAAATAATGAATTGCTTGAAAATTTTAATAGGTAGGCGTCTGATATTTGGAATACATACAGTTGAAGTTATTGTCTACGCAACTGTCACCAAGCCGCGTGACCATGATCCCATTTTGACACTTCACTGACTCTTTGAACTTTGGTCTTTTTTCAGGTCGAAAAATTTTTGTAATACTTTTGTGGGAAATGAATTGCTTGAACAGTTTAATAGGTATAGGCATCTGATATTGGATATACAGACACTTTTTGTGTTTATATCAAGAAATGAAAGCTAAGGTGGTTGATTTTCGTGATTGTGCCGGCGGGTGAGCATACTTTCAGTGGCCACACTTGTTATGTACTAGTCTACTAATTAAAAATACTACACAAAAGGGAAATGCCACATATCGCCCCTTGTGTTGCCAGAAATGCGTTTAGATTGGATATCTGTATTTGTTCGTTTCATTATTATGTAAACACAAAATTGTATGAGAACGTATTGTTGTTGCTACGTTATTACTTATTTCTTATTTTTCAACTAACCATCTCACCAGTTCTTTGTAATGTGCATTTCTGGAAAGTACTTTATGAATTAAGATGAAACGTGAGAAGAAGTGTTATTAGGAAAGATCTTCCCGATTTTCAAAAAGGATGAGTGGCAATAAGACCAATTTTTGGCCCAATATTTAGCAAGAAATTAAAACTGAGCATACAGATGCCTTGAGATGCTGAAACAGTGATAAGTTATTAGGCTAAAAGAAAATTATAAGCTTATGCCATATCAGTTAAGCTTTCATGCCAATCAGTTAACTCAAAAAGCTGTATATTTATGAAATCATCCTAATTTCATTGATTTTTGCTGATTTTCACACACTTTTTGGTGTGAAAGAAGATGGGCGCATCAAAACAACAACTTCATACTTGGCAAAAATGTGTAAAATGATGAAATCCATCATTTCGGAAAGTTTGGAGTTGTTGTTTTCATGCGCCCAATGTTTTTTTAAGGAAAATATGCACTGAAACCTTTCAAAATTGCAGATTTTCTTCATTTTGTTCAATAAGACCACTGAATATGATGTCATAATTACGTCACAAGGAACCAAATTTGCCTTATTTGATGTCTTTTCTTTGTAACCACATATAAGCTTATATTTCTTATAAATATCATAACATTTGAACCAACTTCATTTTCTTGGGCCAATTATGGGTCTTAGTGCCACTCATCCTTTCAATCTGGCAACCATCTTGAAATGGTGATAATCTTTGTTTTTCCCACAAATTTCGAAAACGACAGAATTAAACGAAATTAAGTTTCAATATGATTATGAAAATGTTCTGAATTCATTTCTTGGACCAAACTTGTAGAAAAAAGGAAGGGATTTACGTACAACGCTCAGACCAAAACTTTAGGCCAACTTTTATGTAGACACAATTATCATGATTATGACATTTACATCTACACTAACTGTTTTTAAATCAACTATTTGAAAATACTTTCTTACAAAGTATCCGTGAAAAACTGTAAGCGTTTTTTTTTTAATCTTGGAAGGGAATGATTCCACAATATTCTAAAGATGTAACCTCTTAGAACATGCGAAATTCATTTAATAAGTTAGTTAATGCTTTACTCCAAAGCAGCTATATAACAGAGAGATGAACATGAAAGGGGTGTTAAATCAACATGAAATGGTGATGAAGTTGAGGAAATAGGGACACAATGCCAATTGGGAATTTTTGACTGTCATTGGAAATGGGGTGAGTAGGATCGGACAATTTATCATCCTGTTTAGGACCCTTCGGGTCCAACTTTATCGAGACCTGAAGCAGTGTTCTTTAACGTGCAAGAAACATGACATTTTTCCAAACACGACGCACGACTTTGGTTTGCCAACAGGCTTCTGCATTATAACGCCTGAAGACCCCGGCATTCATAATGACAAGGCTGTCCCATTCAACACCCTTCACACATACTAGACCTTTGTGAGCAAATCAGCCGGACTTGATGCCAGGTTTTTGAGCGCTCTTCAGTTAACTTCAGCTTAGCGTTCTGTTCGCCACACGGATCCCGAAAGCGTGCGAATTCTGCTAAATAAGGAAGATGGAAATGAAAGATAGGGTGAGGTGAGAACATAAGATCAAAAGGGAAAACGAATTTAGATTGTAATTGGAAAAAAGTGGCATGAATAACTTCGGAAATATTTAGATTGAATGAATTAGGTGACACATTATAATGTTTAATTAGAAAATGATATATTTTCATGACTTGTCATATTCAGTATCGCTATTCAAATCAGCGTAAACATTATATCTTAAGACTGTAATAGTTTACTGAGTAAACTAGCCTGCATATTAACTTGGTTTAATTATTTTATTCTATTGTTTCAACTCAGTCAGAAAAGTGAATGAGTTCTTATGCTTGTCGTCTTATCTGATTGTGAAAACGTAAAATGTGATCAATAGTTTTAATGAATGACATTTTCCCGTCCTTCGTTTATAATCTTGCCAAAACTTATTCTGTGGAACATTTCACTCATTTTTTACAATGATTTTCGATTATTGTTTATAACCAATTAATAAACTGTATACGTATTATAATGACTCGACATAATATAGATGGCCCCGTGTACTAATTGAACTAAACAAACTGAAATGCTATATCTAGAACACAAAGTTTGTAAGCCAAACTATCAAAGATCTTGTGCTAACACTGTGTGTATGTAAGGGTGACTGTCGTAATTGTATTCGACAGAATGGTACCGTAGAATTTACGAATTTTGCATAAAACGACATTTATCAATTACTTTTCATTACTGTTGTAAAAAGGCGCTGCTTACATCTACTTTCATACTTTAATATATAGTATAACTCAGATATACTCAGAAAGACGCCTCCCAAATGCAAATGAGTTGTGCCCTAAGGCTTGTGACCTTGGGACTCTCCTGGTAAGTTTATGAACATCGATGTAATCTGTAGGGTTTTTTGTTTGTTTGTATGGGTTTTTTTCGGGGGGGGGGGGGGGTCAGAAAAGAAAAATAAGCCGCACTTGTAAGAAAGAGCCACCATTTTATCTTGAAGAAAACAAAGACTAAAGAGGCATTGAATAAAACACATGTAAAACTATGAGACACTGAGGACAACAGCTCTACGATAACGCATAACAACTAAACGTGTAACCAAACTGCATATAGCAACGTTAACGTCAATAATAGAAATACGTACTCGGGGACTTGTACATGATTTTGTTCATAATAGGTAAGGATGTAAATGCGATGAATGAAATGATGATGAAGTGATAAGTAGGATGATGCAAATAAGGTAGATGAGCGTTGGCTGCCACGAAATGAAAAGATTGTTAAGGTTAAGATCATGACGACCTGGCATGCAGGACGACAGGTTATACGCCTTTCAAGCATCTGGGGAACATATTATAACCGCTTTGTGAGAAAAGAGCTTCGACTCAACACCATGGTACGGAGACCTGCTATGGGTCTGTTTTTAGATCAGGAGACCCGCACGAGTGATTTGAATTTGATGGAGATTCAACTTACTAATAGGCAGTTTGTACGAAATTATCACCAGTATACACTTGTTACAAAAATTGAAGCTGACAGCAGAATGAAATTTTTCAAAACCCTTTCTTAAGAAAAAGTACTTATTTGTTGGAGCTAAATTTATCTATTAAATGAAATTATTTTCAATTCAGTTTTTACTTTTGATGAAACAAAAGATGTTCAGATGGTAAAAACTTCTGGATAAATTCTGGATTCTTAAAACCCACACAAACCTTATGAATTATTTCGACAATTCTCACATCTGCTTATAGCTCGACATTTTGTATTCTAAAGAATGAAGGAATTCTTCTATTTTCAGGAAAGAAATGTCACTATTTGCTTAAGGCAGTACTGTCAATATTGAATGGTTTAGTAGGGATGGTAAATTGTTCCAAAAGAGAACTAATTAGTACAGATTTAGATGCAGTGGGATGTTTGTTAGTGGCATCAGGTCGATGGTTAAACTAATACGAACAGTTCAACGATTTCAACAAGTCCGTAAAGAAACTAGAGTTATTTTTTGTAGTCAAATATAAACTATATCACCTTTAATGTGTTAGACCTTGACTCCAGCAAGTACTAAATATTCCTAGGGTGACATTTATTGTATTGTCTTGAAACACATTGTTTATGCTTGTGATAAAAGTACCTAGATAACACCAATAAGTTTTAATTTATTTAGTATTTTCATTTCTTCTGCACTTTCATTGAATCAAAAATCGGTTAAAGCAATATTCTGTATTTGTTTTCATTTACATTCACGCCAATCTTAATATATGATATGGTTTCTTGGTGACATATTAATAATACGGCATCAGAAAAAAACACAATGAAAATCAATGGTTTGGAAAATAAGCCCCCATTTGTATTCGCGGAGAAAGTCGTTGATTTCAGATAATGTACTGCCAACAATGTTATCGATAATGTCAACACCCTGTAAATAATGATAATTAACGAATTTTTTCCTGACTCTATAGTTATCTTACAATCGTGTCCTATATATTACTGACAGTGCAGTAAAGGATTTCTTATTGCGGGAGATTGACGATATAACCCATGTTATTATTTAATGTTATTTTTTAAATGCTGATTTTTAAGTCCCTATTTGGTGCACTGGATATTTAAAAAATAATTTATTAATGAAATTTTAATTGTTTTTTATTTGTTTTGAAAAACAAACTTCCTTTGCCTAAAATTCCAAGTTGTAGCAGTTTGTTGCTTGATACTTAGTTCTTTTTTCTCGGTTCAAGAAAAGGTGACGTATGTTATCTTTGTGGCTATGGGTGTTTTCGTTTTAGCTCGCCTTGATGAGATATCGCCAACAATTTAGGCTCGTTGTCGTTGTTAACTTTTCTTCAAAATTCTTCTCTGAAACAACTCAAATTTTAATATAAGTTAGCTACTTGCTTTACTCCTAAGCAGCACGAATTCGGCTTAAACAGGGAGATAAACATGAAAGGTGTTCAAATGATGATTATGAATTGGAAGAAACGGGTACACAAGGCCATTACAGGATGATTTAAGACTGCACTGAAAAAAGGTAGGATAAATTTAGCATTCTGCTATAGATTCTACGGTACCTATCGTAGTGTTCTTCATCTTGCAAGGAATGTGACATGTTTACCTTAAACGGTGAAACACTACGACTTTAAGTCAGGTTTTCAAACTGACGATCATGGCGTGCAAGATAACAGGTCTATCCCTTTTCAGTTCAAAAAATGAAAAAAAAAATAACCATTTGGTCAAAGATGACCTCATACAGGAGTGTTGTCCCTAATTTTCAAATTTAGTTGATATTGCATCATAGAATAAAAACCGTAAGAGGTAGAGAAAATATTTTGATTGGCATTTTTGATTATCAAATAAGATCTAAAAAAACCTCTTTTTTTGTGTTTAAATTATTAGATAACCCCTTCAAGGAGTTAAAGCCCTTACATTTTTGTAAATATAGCTTTTGCCTTATAAATTGAAAGGTTTTTGATGGCTCAAACGTTATCTACGTGCAAGTGAGCGGTACAAAATTCTGTTTGTTAACCACTTAAAAAGATCGTACTCAAACGTCAAAAACGGGTCAATAACTAATTTAATTTTAATTAGTCATTCAGGACAGGTTGATCATTAAGGCTCCTATTCTACTTTCTTATCTCTTATCAATGTTTAGTTGTCAAAAGTAAAAAGAAGAGTAACTTTCACATCAAATATTAGTCAACTATATATTTGATAACTCTTCTTGAATATTTTTGATAAATTAATACATTGTTGTATCAAAGCGCCTTCAATGGTTCAAGGATAATTCTACATTTTATTGAATGACTAAGTATACATGTTTTGTATACAAAATACTACTAAATACTATTAGAATTCCAGCGAACCAGGTATGCGTCATATGAACTCCATTGACAATGTTATAATTACAAATTCAAAAGTTGTAATCCTAATTAATATTGATTACTCCTGCTAAACGACATAGTATCTGATAAATGTAAAGTAACGTAACGTAAATTTGAAAATAACCACAGATATCCACAAACTACATGGGCTTGAATTTTGGTCAAAGAAAATAGACCCCACTACTTTATAAAACTCACACAAACTTTTAAAAAAATATACCATCTACTCTAAAAATTCACGTTTCCTGTGCGGGGCCCGGGTGGCGAATAGGTCCGCAACAGAGCCTATCTTGTCGTAAGAGGCGACTAAGGGTCTTTTGATTCTGACCTGCTCAACCCATAGAGCGACCAAGTGTGTACACTAGGTGGCTGAATAGGGTAACCGTCGTCCGCAGGGGTTGTCAGGTCTATAATACGGAAACACTGACCATAGTTGGCCAACGTGTGTGGAGAGCACCAGGCTTCATGCATGTAAAAGACCCCTTTGTGGACCGACAAGGGCTAAATTTTTTTCCCCTACCCACCTCTCCCTTTTTTCTGTGGTTCTTCAAAATTTACCGTTCCTTTGTTTCCCACCAAACCCCCATATTTCATCATCAGTTCACGGTCATTTTATAATTCTTTTCATGTTCATCGCCTGTAGATAACCTATATAGCGTTGCACGGGCGTAAAACACCAACTCACTCACTAAAAATCAACCTAAAAAAATCAACCCCTACTCTAAACGACACACGTAAATGACTAGGGGTCGATTTTTCTTAAAGTTGATATAAATAACCAAAATCATAGCCTCTGTGGCATAAACTACAAACACAAAATATTGCACATATGGGCAATACGGATAGAAAGATGAAAGAAATAATACATGTAATGATTATTTTGTCAAGCGTAAGCATCGCAAAATCGGCAATGTCCGGAAGTTGAACACGAAAAGGGATTTTTTGAAATAAATTGTAAAAGATATAGAAATGGGAAGTGTGGGGGAAAAGCATGATTAATAAACGTACACGAGTGCACTGGAAAACGGGTGAGTGAGATGAACTACATTGCTTATATAAGGCCGATAAACATGAAGAGGATGATAAAATGAACATGAAAAGATGATGAAAAATATATGGGTGAGGATGGAAACAAAAAAATTGGAAGAAGCAGAGGTACCAAAGAGGTATCCGAATGTCAAAAGTCCGAAAGGGCAGAGACAAAACCAGTAAACACCAACATGAACGGGATAAAAACAGACAACATGTAAAACATGGAAACACAAAATAACTGAATATCAAATGAACAACGCGAACTCCAGTGGAAACAAGAGTGAACTCAGGTGCTCCGGAAGAGTAAGCAGTTCCTGCTTGCTATAACACACCCGTCGCGTTGCCAACATTCAATTCAGCGTGTCAAATCCGGTAAAGGAAGACAAAACAAAACTCTATGACAAACTAACATCTGCACTCATCTGAGAGATCAAAATCCCATATTTGTCTAGAAGTGCATGATGTCTTCCGTAAATTTTCTTGAGTGAATACAGCAACCGAGGAGCAACATAACCCTGTGTGAGCAATTTTAGCGTCAGACGTGACGCTCTGCTAAGGAAATCGATGTAAGTCCCGCACGCTCTGGAGTAACGAATCAATTGAGATACGTAAACTCCATAAGGTGGAGCGGACGGAATGTTGCTACACAAGAAGGTGATTGTTTTCCTTGAGAGTCAATTTCGAGATGCAGATCTAAATATGAAGCAGGCTTCCTAGAACCCGTTGTGTCCTTCATCTCAAGCTCCTGGGGATTTATGAGATGGAGAAAGTTACCAAATCGAGAATCGTTTAGTGAAAGGACATCATCATTATAACGGAACGTGAGGTTGAAAGAGAGAGCTAGTCTACGATCTTTTTTGTCTAGAAGAGATTGTAAGAAGTCTGCTTCATATGAATGATGAAAACATATCAGCAAGCAAAGGTGCACAATTAGTGCCCATTGGAATCCCTATTGTTTGCTGAAAAACAAGTCCACCAAACTGAACAAATATGTTGTCAATGAGAAAGTTGTGCATGTCGATTAATTTCAAATGGAAAAAGTGAGAAGAGGGTAAGAGGCAGAAAATTTAGCACACGTGGTGCACTGCTTAGCGATCCATAAAGATATATTTTACTTGCATCATCACACACGTTGACACATAGTCCGAGATTGCTCTGACGTCCTCGGCATTTTTCCAGCAAGCTGGTCCCACGGCAGCAGCTTGCTGTAAAAATGCCGAGGACGTCAGAGCAATCTCGGACTAGTTGACACAGTATGGTCAGTGGTCAGGCTTTTCGTATTTTATACTTGACATACCCTTATTTTGGTGATAATCACCTTATTTTAGTCCTGAGGGTGACCTAATCAAGCGGACAGAATAGGGTTCTTTCATTTCAAAACCTAACTCTGATGAGTGAGTGAGTTATTGTTTGACTCCATAGCAACACAATAAAGGGTCTATAACGATACAAAGGACAAGTAATTTTTTTAGAATGAAGATTGACCATCCGCGCAAGTTGGTCAACAGTCAGATTTTATGTATTACCTAACAATCAATTTGGCCATAGAGGGTTCACATCATGGTTGATCTGGGACTAAGCACGTGGGTTTACCCCAGCACGTTGGTGAGTTGTTTTTTTTTTTTTACGCCCTTGCAACGCTATATATGAGTTAAATAAAGGCGATGAACAATATAACAGGATGATAAAATGAACATAAAATGATGATGAAAAATGTGGGGTGGAAAAAAAGGAATAAAAACTCTTGAAAACCACAGAAAAAGGCCTGAGTGGGTAGGGGCAGAAAATTTAGCCTATGCGGTGCACTACTTGGCGATCCACAAAGGGATATTTTCCTTGCATGAACGTGGCAATCTCCACACACGTTGAACAGCGGTCGACTTTCCGAATTATAGACCTGACAACCCCTGCGGTCGAGGGCTACCCTATACAGCCACCAAGGGTACACACTTGGTCGCTCTGTGGGCTGAGCAGCGACTCAATTTCAGAATCATAAGACCCTAAGTCGTTCTTACGACAAACTAGGCTACGCTGTTGACCTATTCGCAGCCCGGGCCCGGTAGATGATGGGACGGGAAACGCACTGGCCCGACAAGCCGGGATTTAGAAACTCAGGATCCTAAGTCGCATTTTACTACAACTTTGGTTTTGCTGTGGTTCTATTCGCCACTTTGGCCACGCATGCCGGTGCTCATTTTTTCTCTTATATCAATTGCAAAACAGCGAGAAGCTACTATATTAGCTACAGGCTGTATTGAAAAGGCCCAATTAAGTTTTTGTTGATGTTTCGTCATGTTTTAGTCTTTGAAAAACTTGTAAGCCTCTAGAGAAGGAGGGTTTGAATGTGGAAGGTGTGTGTATCACTTCCTTACTATGTTAAGTCAGCAATAAATCATACTTATCACTATCGACTCCGAAGACGACTGGCGACTCTAATGTAACTAAATAAAATAAAATTTAGTTTTAAATGCAACACCCCGTTTAAAGAAACGCTTTACAACATTTATGAAAGTAAATAGTATATGCTCAAAATGTTATTCCTTTTCTTTCTTTCGAAGGTGAGAACTATACTGTTATTAAAGACACTGAAGTCAACTCCTGGCGTCAGTTTAAAAATGTTTGTGCTGTCTTCTCAAACGCTTAAACAATCAAATGGGTTAGCTCAAATCGATATAGATATTTACTGAAGCCAAGTGCAGTTATGTCGAATCAGTATTGAGTGATAGTACATTTACGAAGTGAATCCTTATATATACACTTTATTCGTGTTATTCAGTGCATTATAAGCGAATTTAGTATTTAAGCCAACCGTTTAACGTAGATTTAGTATGTTTACTTGATACCGTTTTATGCCATATATTTAACAAGTGATTATATTGTACGTAGATACTCTGTTATAAAGTAAGTTAAAGCGCCCCACATATAGACTAAATTATTCGTTTCATTTTCCAGTGGTCTTCAAAGTGCCACACATATAGACTAATTTTTTTGTTTCATTTTCCAGTGGTCTTCAAAGTGCCACACATATGGACTAAATTTTCGTTTTATTTTCCAGTGGTCTTCAAAGTGCCACAAATATAGACTAAATTTGTCGTTTCATTTTCCAGTGGTCTTCAAAGTGCCACACATATAGACTAAATTTTCGTTTCATTTTCCAGTGGTCTTCAAAGTGCCACAAATATAGACTAAATTTGTCGTTCCATTTTCCAGTGGTCTTCAAAGTGCCACACATATAGACTAAATTTTTCAGGTCTTCAAGATTAACTGTTCTTTTGTATCCTACCCCAAACCTATATTCCTAATCGTCATTCCATGTTTATTTTGTCACTATTTTCTTGAACATCGCTTCTATAGTTGCCAACTCACTCATCACTCGAATGTCATTACCAAAGTAACCATGTTTAAAAAATCTATGGTAACAAGGTATAGCTATTCGTCGTTTTGCCATTGACCTCATAAAATATTAAAATGCAAGTATTTTGTATACTCGGGGACTTTACGAGAAGACATCATTGCAAGAAGATAAATGCGAGATCTCTATTTTGTAGAAGAGGTACAGTGATTGCCCTTTCATAGTGCCTTGGCCCTACCATATAAGTACTATAGGAGTCTATATAACTTCCATGGTCCTATAACATATATTATTTTTTCATGCGCCTCGACGTCTAATGCCTGGAAACCATTTTGATTTTAGGAGATGAACATGCATGAAACTTTGATGAAGTGAAAAATGAAAACTTCAGATCTGATCAAAGAGGATATCAGACACTGTGCACAAGAAGGATGAACATAAATATTATACCTAATAATTGGATTTAAAAGGAATGACGTGTTTGAACAGAAAATCCGAGAATTATTGTGGATTGGAAAATGGAGTATAGTGTTGCTGATATTCCTTTTAGATTGGTAGTTTAAATTTATGCTTGAAAATTTTTAATGGTCCTTCGTTTTCCACCCCTTCCCTATACTAGTATTTTATTCCTCATCATCATTTCATGTTCATTTCATCATCTCCTCGACTTACAATAAAATAGATGGCGTTGCAAGGGCGTAAAACACAAGTATACCCGCTCACTCGCTCACTCATTTTACTTAGAAGGGTGACTTAACTTTAAAAAAGATATATACTGATACAATTTCAGATATAAAAATGAGTGAAACGTCTCTGAAGGAGAGTTTTTGTTCATTACAATGTGATTTATGATAGTTTTTTTTAACTTTTTCTATGTTATATTTTAAGTTGGCATCATTGTTTATCTTTATATTCTGGTTTATTTTATAATTATGTCTCCCCTTCCCAGAAGGAGGATACATATTGGTTTTTGTGTCAGTTCTTCTTCTTCTTATTCTTCTTCTTCTTCTTCTTCTCATACAAAGCGTGTCCGGGCCATAACTTTTTTATCCTTTGAGATAGGCCTTTGATATTTGGCATGTGGATGTATCACCATGAGACGATGTGTTGCGTACCAGAATGACCTTCCTATGACCTTGACCTTTGACCTCAAGGTCAAATTAATGCTAATTTTACATCCAAAGTGTTCCAGGCCATAACTTTTTTGTTCTTTGACAAAGGACTTTGATATTTGACATGTGGATGTATCACCATGAGACGATGTGTCGCATACCAGAATGACCTTCATATGACCTTGACATTTTACCTCAAGGTCAAATTAATGCTAATTTTACATCCAAGGTGTTCCAGGCCATAACTTTTTTGTTCTTTGACAAAGGACTTTGATATTTGGCATGTGGATGTATCACCATGAGACAATGTGTTGCCTACCAGAATGACCCTCGTATGACCTTGACCTTTGACCTTAAGGTCAAATTAATGCTAATTTTACATCCAAAGTGTTCCAGGCCATAACTTTTTTGTTCTTTAACAAAGGACATCGATATTTGACATGTGGATGTATCACCATGAGACGATGTGTCGCATACCAGAATGACCTTCATATGACCTTGACATTTTACCTCAAGGTCAAATTAATGCTAATTTTACATCCAAGTGTTCCGGGCCATAACTTTTTTGTTCGTTGACAAAGGACATTGATATTTGGCATGTTGATGTATCACCATGAGACGATGTGTTGCCTACCAGAATGACCTTCGTTTGACCTTGACCTTTGACCTAAAGGTCAAATTAATGCTAATTTTACATCCAAAGTGTTCCAGGCCATAACTTTTTTGTTCTTTGACAAAGGACTTTGATATTTGACATGTGGATGTATCACCATGAGACGATGTGTCGTATACCAGAATGACCTTTATATGACCTTGACATTTTACCTCAAGGTCAAATTAATGCTAATTTTACATCCAAGTGTTCCGGGCCATAACATTTTTGGTTCTTTGACAAAGGACTTTGATATTTGGCATGTGGATGTATCACCATGAGACAATGTGTTGCCTACCGTGTCGCGTACCAGAATGACCTTCGTACGACCTTGACCTTTGACCTAAAGGTTAAATTAATGCTAATTTTACAGGGAAAGTGTGTCTGTGCCATAACTTGACATAGGGCTATAATATTTGACATGTGAATGTATCACCATGAGACGATGTGTTGCATACCAGAATGACCTTCATATGACCTTGACCTCAAGATCAAATTAATACTTATTTTATACCAAAGTGTTCCGGGTCATAACTTTTTTGTTCTTTGACATAGGGCTTTTATATTTTGCATGTGTATGTATCCCCATTGGACGATGTTGTGTGAACCTGTGTGTGAACCTGAATGACCTTCATATGACCTTGACCTTAAGGTTGAATTAATGCTAATTTTACATGGAAAGTGTGTCTGTGTCTGTGTCATAACTTTTTTGTTCTTTGACATAGGTCTATAATATTTGACATGTGCATGTATCACCATGAGATGATGGGTCGCCTACCAGAATGACCTTCATATGACGTTGACCTTTGACTTCAAGATAAAATTAATGCTATTTTTACACGTTAAACATGTCTGGGCCATATATATTTTAATCCTTTAAACAAAAAGCTTTGATTTTTGACATGATAATGTCTCATCATTGGAACAATGTGTCACTAACGTAAGTGACCTTGACCTGTGACTACAATGTCAAATAAATGCTAATTTGGCATGCAAAGCTTTCCATGCCATAATTTTTTTATCCTTTGACATTGGGCTTTAGAATGTAGATGTATAATTATTAAACAATTTGTTGTACAATGTATATCATTGTGACTTTGACCTTTTGACCTCAAGGTTGAACTTGTGTTATTTAAGGAAGGGGAGACATCAGTTTTAGTGCGCTAAAACAGTTTTTCCTAGTTAAAGAATTTTGCTTCTTGTTTTTACTGTATCTTTTAGTTGTTTTGGTGGGTTTTAACCACCATAAACAATTAACAATTTAATAATCCATGATAGGACTTCAATATGACCAGTTGTTTGCTGCTCGTTGTCTTTAATCTGTGTTTTTGTTCTATTTTATTTTAGAATAAAGTTCAATGACATCTTTGTGACGTTATCCTACATTCCTTTCTAAGGCTTCGATGTAAAGTTATGGTATCTAGATGTATACAAGAGGAAACTAACACCATTGAATTGAACACGTACTAAATAGGACATCTATGTCAGGTCAGTAATGACAAGGTTTTTTTTCATTTAAAATATTTATTTAACAACATACAACTGTTCAACATTTCCTGGTGTCACGTGATTCAAACTATAGATGAATGAAGTAATAATTTATGATAAATAACAATAAAATAAACAAATAACTACATTAACAACAGATAATAATAATAAAATCTCATAACATAATCTGGGGTGCAAATTGCACTTTAAAAAATATGGCCGGAAGAGAAAAACATTTTTTCATAATTAAACTAAGTAAATATTTCATCCAATAAATTAGGTTGTTTCCAAAGAGTCCTATTTCCAGGGAGATGAAAAAATACAGGCTGTTTATTATGCTAGTTCATTAAAAATATATGTCAACAAAGCTAATTTTTTTGAAAATTTAGCTGCTCTTTGAAAACAAAATCTAAATGACAAAGTCATGAGTCGTTCTAATTATTATACAGACATAAGGCACAAATATGAAGGTCCTAATTGCATTGTTAAATGATAAATAATGTCATCAATGTAATGAAAATACCCGTTATAAAATCGTCCGTTGTTTTCTATGAGAAACATGAACACATTCAAATAAATGCTCTTATTAAGGAGAGGTACATATAGAGGCCTGGGATTTCATGGCTCACAACAATAAGGCAATTGTCTAGTGTTTTATACCCGTTTTTCCAAACGAAACAATTTCTGTTTCCTTTTGATCTGAAAATCATTGCAAGTTGCCCGAAAAATGTTCTCACTGTTTGTGTTTATCTATCGATGAACTGGATAGGGAGTTCATCAAATGTAAGAACTGTTCTTAGAGTTGGACTGACTTCTTTCTGAGGCACCAACCAAAATCGTTGAGCAAACTACAAAAGAAGACAATAATCAATGTAAGTTAATGAAATCTAATTTACTGAATTATTCCTATATGAAAGAGTCTGGTCTAAAAAGGAGGATAGTGCTACAGTTTCTGAAAAAGAATAAATAATTTCAAAAATAAATTTGCTTGATGGTTACAAACAAAAGAAGAAACATATGTAAATATAGGTTAGAACAAAAACACCAAATTTGGACGACCAATCTCAAATGCCCAAGAAAAAATCAAAACCAGAGAAATTGAAGTTTGCAATGGACCTGTCTTAATGGTAGTTATACAATATAGATTCTCGGAATTTTCTAATTTGATAGAATTTCTTCTACAATATTTGAATAAAAATGACATCTGATTATTTTTTAATTTGAATTTTCTAGATGTTTGAAAATATCGAGAGAAAAAAATCCCAAAGGTACATGAAGTGCGAAACCGGGAATTTAAAGAAATGCATTTAAGTAACTTCAGTTTAAAGAGTTGAATAATAAATTGAACAATACATTTTTGTGAATCAATATTTTGGTAATGGGCCAATCTTTATTCAGGTTAATGTGTACCTACCTTTATAATAGTCAAATACAACTCGGTTTCTGCAATTCTTCGACCTGGAAATGTAAATATATTGACAATTATTTTTTTAAACATCAATATCTCTTACTATCTTAACTTTTACATGTAGGCATTTAATGAATATAAAAAAGTAATATAGTTTTCCCTACATCATTAATTTTAGTTTATACAAAAATATTATAAACAGTTTTTAGAACATCTTTCTGGAATGTTTTGTATGTACAGATCATACACCTTAAATTGAGCATAAACGAGAAATAACACCTACCAACGCAACTTCTAGCACCAAATCCAAACGGTAGATTACTGAATGGGTTCCATTGGTTGGTCTCGCGTTCCCATCTTTCAGGGATAAATTCGTCTGGATTTACAAAATAGTTTGCATCTCTAGACATAGTAAATGTGTTCAACAAGATGCAAGTCTGAAATGAAAGTTTAAAGAAATAAGCTCAACGCTGCCATACAATTACATTTGACTCAATAATGAAATGGATAAAATTTGGCTTAATGCAATGTAAAAAGTGGTAAAGAACATCACCAAGAGTGCTTAAAAAATAAGTGTTATTTATTTTAATGTTAACAAATAAATTGTAATAAATAGATAACAAGTACAAGTATTTCATTTCCGTGTGAATTTTTCTGAAGCAAAATCCATGAATTTAAAACAATGATACTAGGAAATGAACTGTGAACTTACTCCTTTAGGGATGAGGTAACCACCAATAACTGTGTCTTCTGTCATTACCCGAGCATTAATTGGTATAACAGGGTACAATCTGTTAAAAAGGAAATTACTGTAATTATCCAGATAAATGAAAGATTTGCCATGTATTCGTGCATGGTCTTCGTTCAAAAAATAATTGCAAGTAGGAATAGCTAAAATCCTGCATGTATATGCTTTAATGTTTGTTGATAAATACTTTATTATTTTCTATCATAAATGTACATTTCAGATGTGATCAACAATATTGTATCTCCATGGTTATACTTTGTGATTTGCTTTACGTTAATATATCGTCATATTTTACCTTAAGGCCTCTTTAAGGACTGCTTTGGTGTACTTCATGTTGGGCAAATCTTCTGCTGTACATGTTCTGTTTTGTAGAACTGTGTCGACCTCATTTAATAGTTTTTCCTGAACTCTTGGGTTCTTTGACAAAAGGTATGATACTAAGGCCATAGCGTTTGATGACTAAAAGAAATAAAAGAAAATCTTAGAGCAAGCTCTTACTTCAAAGCGTAAGTCAAATTCAGGGGTATTGTATTGTTTGCAACGTGAAACAAATAAAGCTTATTTGACAACTTAAACACATTTTTTGTTGCACTTTAAACTATACACATGAATGTAACATATTTTATCAGTAAACAATTGTCATCAGTTTCAAAAGAACATTTAAAAGATAAAGTAACAATTTGCGCAAAAGCATGAAGTTAGCGGTAGGTGAACCATGCTTATTATTGTAACATAAACCTATGGGGGACTTCAACAACGAAGATAGCATAACTATAGAACAATTTGTTCTTTATGATCATGAATTATCATTTGAATCAAACCCAACAGACCACCACTTACAAAAAAACCGCAGCATTTCTTATACTCTAACACTCTACCACAATAAAATGTCATGTCGTAACGTTTATTACAAAAACCACTCGTGAAATATGATATCCCCATAAACTACCAAGGCACGAGGACTGTGATATCTAGCGGTTTAAACAAAATTTATTTAAGACCCTTAATTCAGCAGTGAATGCATTTATGCCAATTTTATGCGTTCAAAAAGCCACTCAAAAATTAAAAAGTCACAATTCCGGGTGTTTTAGAGAATATATAATACGCTTTCAAAATAAATATACATAAAATTATCAAAACATCAAATTAAGAAAAGACCATCAGCTTTTCCGTGTGTATAAAATTTGAACATTCTTTTGGAGGCATAAAATACAATTTGAGAGGAAAGGACATTAAAACTGTAATAAAACCGATGGTTAAAGGTTTTAGAATGGTATTCATATCACATTTAACATCGACATCAAAGCCTGGAGAGTACTTCATCTTTTGACCTTAATATCGATGTTTACATAAACGAAATGGACATCTTATAATAAAAGAGCCGACCAATTCTACCTCCAACTGTCTATGGATTAAAGATTATAAACAGCAATAACTGTCCAGAGGTATTTTTGATGGATTTTTTTATACTCATGTTGGTCAAAGAAAAACAACGAATTAAAAATAAACAGCAAAAAATAACACTTAACTTAGTACATGTATTGGTTTTGGAGAGAAGAAGTTAAAACAAAATCTTTACCTGCAAATGGAAACACAGAAGAAAAATGTTTGTCACCTATTACGAATAACATATTCAACTCGAAATTATTTCGGAAAATATTGAATGAAATATGATAGACTACGTACTGTATCTAATCCAGATAGGATTAGCTCTGTTGTATTGGAATACACAGAATCCAGAGGCAAGTTTTCTCGCGAAAGCAAATGTTCCAGGAACGAAGCTCTTTCCTCTGAACTTTCAGTTCCTGTCTGTTGTAGTCTTTCGTACTTTGCAGATATGTCTTCCATTTTCACATTGATGTATTTTTCACCTAAAATATTCGTAATTAATTAGGATTTAAAAAGGAACAAAAAATGACATTGATATCAGAAAAAAATAGAAACTCAATGAAATAACAAAGATATCAACCAAAACTACATGTGCTTTTGGATACAGAAAGTAAACCCTAGGACAGATAACAGAGCTAATGGTGAGGCTCAGTTTACACTTGCTTCCTTTGTAAAAGTTGAAAATTTAATTTTTAAATGTGAAAAGTAATATGACGACCTACCAACTCTGTATATAGTATCCCATGCATTAACATGAGTCTTCCAAACTTTGGTCCCAAGTTTTTTGTGGACATCACAGAAGACCATTAATTGATGACCCGTACGAAACATGTCTGCTACAGCATCAATAAAAGATTGAACTTCTTCTGTTACGTTTTCATCCAGACATCCAAGTCTTGACTCAAGCAACACATGGGTGATAGCTAAAATAAAAATTGATTTTAAGTTCAAAATGTCTTTATAGGTCCACTTTTTTATAAGTGACACCAATAACTATCAAGCGACCGAAGTATGGAAAGTCGTTCTAAAGCTGGTATTGATAATATAAAAGATGAAATTAACAAACCCGTTTAAAACTTAGAAAACAAACAATGAGCATGTGTGCATCTCAAATCTTAATATTTTACATTGATTGAGGTGGTATCATTGAACTCTACGACAGACAAGACATTTTGAGCAATTGTTAAATTCCATACTCGTTCAACCTGACAAGTCAATGAAGTCAATAGATATTTAAAACCCTAGGCCTATAGTGTTTGATTAGGGAGGCCCTCCAGGGTCCTTTCTTCTCCAAACGGAAAACGATTTGT
This sequence comes from Arcuatula senhousia, assembly GCA_963971305.1. Lineage (NCBI taxonomy): Eukaryota > Metazoa > Mollusca > Bivalvia > Mytilida > Mytilidae > Arcuatula > Arcuatula senhousia. The sequence continues at coordinate 8,897,491 of OZ020306.1, forward strand.
AGGAAACTGTCAAGGAATTCGTATAAAATGGTGAAATATGATACAGAAGGGGACTCTTATCAAGAAGAAATGTACAAATTATCAAAGACGTCAAATTCCTCCTACAAAATAGACTTATAGATTAATTCTCTGTAGGAGAGCTTCATTGTCTCTGTGATCCCTGACAAGACTAATTCATTCATACTCCAACCATCCATTCATTTCATCAGTACTCTCAATTCATTTCCTTATTTATATGGAAATTTCTAACACATAGAAATGTTAATTCAATACCAAACACGTATTGGGTGCAATATGTATAGGCATTAACTTATTTTAAATTGGACGACTTTTTTGATAGAATCGAAAATTTATAATGTATAATACTCGCATTTAGACTTTCTATGGCAAAAGGAATCACGTATACAAAAAAAACAAATAGTTCATAGATGTTGTTGGAAATATGTAGAGAATCATTTACACTACAAGAAAATGAAGCAAAAACAAGAAGGAACCAAACAAAATTATAAGGTCAACACAACATGACTGCTACTTACATTCTATTGCCCATTTAGATAGCTCATTTCTGAGGTTTGGTACAACTTTGGTCTCTTTATCTCTGATATTCCCCAGTCTGTCTACGAAGTCTGTCACGACCTCATTCATCCCTTCCACGTACTGTAGAACCGTTTTTGGTCGTAGTATATGTTTACTAATGGCCGTCCGACATTTTGCCCAATCTTCACCATTAGTTCTGTAAGCAAATGTTGATTCTTTTATTTATGAATCATTCAAATGATCCATTCATTGACTGTTATCTAAAATATTATATTTATATAAATGTCTTTATTAAAATCTATCAATTACCTTACAATATACATTTCAAATTTTTAGATGATTCTTGTGAATAAAGACTTACGCTGTCATGAGTCCGTCTGCCTGTTTTCTCATCTTTTTGTACATGGTCCACGAGGCATAAGGGGGTCTGAGTGGGAATTTTCCTTCGGCTCGGACTACTTCTTCCATTAGGTCTGGGTCTGCTAAGGAGATGTTAGTAACAGGACCAAGGCGCTCTTTAAACATTGACCCGTACTTTTCATGGAACCGCCGCTGAAAAATAAGTGCAAGTTCTGCTATTAAACCACCATATGTACTTTACCAGATGCCAGAGATTTAAGTTAACCCCGATAAGTGAACCCTTGACAGCTTGTAAATAAATTCTTTATGGAAGAATTCTTAAGATAAGTAAGTTACGTTGATGGACTCGAAATTAAAACCAATTTCTCTTGTTTGATGTGGTAAACATCGTCGTTTTCTCAATCATCGCTATTTATTAACGATAGGTTCTGATTTACGTTTTGTGATGATAGCGAATTCCAATACACATTAACTTTATCTATTGAGATAATCTATGCTTTACGATTTGACAGTTGTGGTGATATAGGAAATATTCATTAATTAATTTCCTTAAATCGGTAGCGATGATTTATTTTAGCTTTTACTGCATTGCAATACATATTATTTTGAATGGAAAGAATCTGTTACAAGAAACTAATTTATTATCATGAAAGAAAAAAACTAGTTTTGGGTAAGAACATGTATACAGCTATGTCATGAGGTGCCAAGATTTTAAAGTAGTATTTATAGCCGTAATGATAACGCCTTGCAGTGATTTGATAAATGGAAACGAACTCAATGTACGGTGATACAAGCCATATCGCTGTAGCTAAATCCGGAAAAATCTCAGAAATTCTTACAAGTGCAGAAACACCAGATAATGCCGTCATATTTTCTTCAAGATCAATTAACTGAGCCAAATAATATAAATGTCACAGTGTTATATATTTATCATTTCTGAACATTTGTTGATTATTTATGAATGAGAATCCATGTTGAGGTCAACTTGTAAAGGACTTGGTTTAGAGTTTTATAAGGCATCTTGATTAACAATTACATGCTTCATTACAATTTTATAAATATGTATCAAGATAGGATTAAGATTAATGACATACTGAAAACTAATTCTACGATACGGAATCTACAGGTGGTGCTTGCTTTTTTCTTTAACCTTTTGCCAAAAAATCAGGTCGCAGATGTAATGGATGCAAGCTAAAATCGCCCCCTAAATTTGCTACACTAATTTTATGCCTACCACCTTATCTAAAGTTTTTAAAATATAAAATACGCTTTTAAAAGGGTCATACTTTTTGTTGGTATGCGAGACATCTTTCTCCTTATAGTATCAATAAATATATTTACTACTTTGTAGATAAAGATGTCAATCTCTGGAGAGCCATTGATTTGTACTTAGTGAACGGTGCGACATATTTCTTTACACAATATACACGGAACGAACTTTTACTATCTTTAACACTTGACAACTTAAAAAAAGATCATATATTTACGCTAAACTATATTGTATGAAAAGTGTACAAAGTTCGTATACGGTAAACTTTTAAATCATATATAAAAAAAAGAAATGAAGTCCTACCTGCACTTTATGCATCTGTCCCTTATTTTCTCCTCTGAAGTACTCCGGAGCGGTTCCCACTAATGGGTACCCGGTGGGTCCCGGTAGATCGGCCATTGTTTTTACCATAGGTATGTCGTTTATAGTGGACACTGTCGATGAAATCTTAGCAGGAGCACTCGCCGTGTCGTGAGTTAAAAGTCTTTTTGATGATTTACTCGCTATATTTGTTGCTGTTGAAATAACTCGTTTTACAACTTTGTCGGCCATTTTTTCTTCTTCTCAAATTTAAATATGAATGAAATACTCGTTCCTTTATCAAGTTGTTTAGTTTAGCATTTCTACAATAAAAAATAATAAATATAACTGATATTATTCCTTTGATTTCTGTTCTTCCTGTGTACCACTAAATAGTCTTCGAAAGTTTATATAGTTAGAGAAGATCCCTTTTCATGATATTAACAACCGCGCCTTGCCAAGCTAAAATAGTACTGCATGGTTAGTGTAAGTCCTAATGGTTATATCAATACCTGGGTCAACAAGTGCTCTGCTCAACTTAAACACTGTTTGTACTATCTCAATCATTCACTATACAACAGACAAAAGATGTTTAAGCGTTTAAAATATGACAAGTTCCAATAATCAATTACAAAGATAGTTCTTCAGAATGAAGTTAAAGCATTTATGTACCTAGTAATCCGTTATTTGTGCCATATGTTTAAATAAACACGGCAAGTTAGTATTATAAAAAAATCAGCTTGAAAAATAGTCACTTCATTTTAAACGTCGCATGAAATTGATATAGATGTTGGTTTTTTATAGCAGATACATCTGTCGTGATCGGCAGCTTGAACCGAACTTGATCTAGATTACTATTGGTCATTTATTTTACTTTATTGTTAAATAAACCCTATATTTACATGCAGGATATTGCTTTTTGACATTGAATGTTATGTAGTTTTAACCTGTTCAAATAACAATGTTAAAGTCTGTTCCTTACACATTCCAATAAAATAAAAGGGTCAAGCTAAGATCAATGGTAAACGTGTACTTTTACAAGGCCCCAATCACTACAGGTTCACTAACCTACATCCCTTAATTTCTTCAAAAACACGTCACGTTTAATTTTGCAGAAACTATGGGTTTTTATTTATGCTACTTCACAATTACAGATAAAAAGTCACGACTATGGACATGTTTTAGGTATACATACACTATACTTTAAAGTTCATAAAGTGACATATTAAAATATATGATTTGGTCGGCTGCCAGAGATTACACAGTAAAATTTAAATTCCTGTTATTTTATCATTCAACTTATGTAACATATACATTGGAGCTCAGGCAGCGATGAAATAGCACTTCTCGTAATGACCGTTTTTATCTCCACCAATGATGCAAAATATTTATATTTTGGGGGTTTCCTATTGAAATTGAGATTCTATCACATGGACGATAATAGCGCTAAGAACATGCAAAATACGAAAAAAAAATAATAATAGCATATGATTTTCAGAAAAAGAAAAACAATTTTGCAAATTTATTGTTGTTTTAGAACAGAAGTACGCATCTAGTACAAGAACAAAATTATACTTGTACTGCCTAAATGAACTAAATGAAAATCGGTGAAAGATTTTTTTGAAAGAATCAAATTTGAAGGTAAGTAAAACAAAATGCACCCAAGTTTGTTATCGGTAAACAGAGCCGCAAAATTATTCTAATAATTCATATGTTTACATATTTTCAAAAGACGTTATATCTGGTGTCAATATAATATAAACAGTTTTGTTAATTAGTTTTTCACTATCAGGGCTGCAATCTTCTGCTGTAAAACGGTTGTAAACATTATTTGATTGTTTCGTGCAACATTATCAACTCTTGAGAAGCATTTAGGTCGTAAATAAACACTATAAATGATTTCCTACGTGCATCTTTAATTAAGCCAAAGAGTGTAAGAAAATATTGATAATAAAGCTACTGGCAACTTGTTGCTTACATTATTGATGCACGAAGGATATAGAGGGAAATGACTTATATGACAAATACAAAGTGCACTACTGAATTTGTATTTTCCTTAATATAAACTATTCAAGAAAAATTGTTTAAGCATTTTCAATTTATATGCAATTAATTGTAAAATGCAAAATAAAAATTATTGAAAACTACATATTTAAATTTTGAAAAAGATAACTTACCAATCAAGAAAAAATAATTATCGATGGTCATTAGAAAAATAATAACTATCTTATAATCCAAACATATTAAACACGATTGATTGTATGTTTTAAATACTTGAGCTCAGCCTATATATAGTATAGAAGGCGGCATTTGTACTTCAGATCTCATTCAGTAGCTTAGTATAAAGGGGCGGGGTCACAGATCAAGGAATATTGTTGATTGGTTAAACAAGGAGTACTGAATTAACCTTTAATGTTTTAACGCCTTTTCTTCTAGTTATCTAATATATGATTGATGGCCTTCCTTTCATTCCAGTCATTTTTCTGGTTAAATGGTATACCAAGTGCATTACTAAACAGCTAACACTCGTCTTAATCTGTTTTCTCTCATTATCCCTTTAATTATAAGGTGAATTATCCGTGAATATTTAAATTTTTCAGTAACAAGGTAAATTTTCGTTATTTACTGATCTTCCTGTACAGGCATATGTGAAAAAGCATTTACATATATATAAATTTAGCATATTACAAAATGATCATCATTAATTGAATATTCTGTTGGTTATAAAATACCTTTCATAACAACTTATATTGAGAATTGAGAAACAGGTTCATGTCAGCTAATGCTTAATTCTACTTGATTTTTTTTCTTATGTGATGTAAATGTGTTTTTGAAACTGTTTATATGTTGTACGTTTGTTACTATATGTATTGCTTGACCCTTATGGGTGTAATTTTGCAATAAAGAATTATTATTATATTTCATCAATAACTAAGAAAAAACTTACATACAACTTAATATTTTGTAATAAGCACTGTTCACTAATGCACTCTCTCTCTCAATGGTCTTAAAATTTTGCATCTGCAGGAGATGATGGATTGTTGCATGTTTCGTCCGGGTGTTTCGTGTACATTTATAATGATATTTCATTCATAAGGGTAGAGCTGTAGAAAAAGGAAACACATCTTCAGAAACGCACGCGCATGTTCAGATGGTACCATGATACAAATGTACATATACACGATAATTGTTGCACTTAATGGAAAAACAATATGAAATAAATATATACAATTGATACTCAATAAGGTGTGAAAGGCAAATGAACTTGAAACACGCAGAAGCGTTTTTTTATTTTATTTATGGATACCAATATTACAATAATTCTGAAAATACTGAATAGATAATTTGTAATTCAATGTTTTTGCAATTTTAATCACTTCCTAAAATATACTGACGAACTCGATAAAAAAATACTAATTTATTATTGCTCCTGTTTGGTGTTTTTTTTTTTTTAATAAATTGTAAATACTTCAGTCATCATAAGGTCAAAAAGAAATGGTTATAAAAAAATACCGATCTTGAAGGAGCAATTTCAAATGTCCATGAGAAAAGACAAAACAAGGAAACATACCGGAAAAAAATGAGACAGTAAGGGATTGAATAGGGTGGCTAATTTTTGACTGTCGATAGAAAAGCAGGGGTATCTAGCAATCTGTAGCGACCTCGTGGAGCTTCCGCTTCCTTAATGTAATTCTTTTTTTTTAATTAGGGGATCATTAACATTAACTTAGCGTTTACCTGATGTTCTTACAAAGCCCGACTACAAAGCTTTCTACAATGTTAATGTACCGGAGGGTTCCCCTTTAAGATATGCAGGTTTACCATCAAGTATTACTGAACTGATTGCGACGGTCTACCTATCTGTCCAAAATGTCAAAAGTTGTAAGTTTTTCTTCAGGCTTTGTAAGAATATGGAAAAGATTTACTCTTCATATATTAACATAGCCATGTAAATTTAAACTTACATTATGTTACATTACAAAATTTACATGGTTATGTCTTTTTTCCACTTGTGTATTCTATAGTTTTTTTACCATTGAAATTTGAAACCCTCTAAATCAGTAAAATAACAATTATTATGTCAAACGACTGAAACATTTATGAGTTCAGCACATTAATGCAATAAGTAAGTTAGTAAGTTAGTTATTGCTTTACTCCCAAGAAGCGCGATTTCGGCTATATCCGAGAGATGAACATGAAATGCTGATGATGATGAAGTGGAGGAAAGGGGGACACAAGGCGTTTTGACTGCCACTGGGAAAAGGAAAGATGGGTAGGGAACGGATATTCCTGCATGGGGATCCTACGGGTCCTAGTCTTACCGAGACCTGCAGCAGGAAACGAACGTGACATTTTTTCCAACATGGTGCACCACTATGGTTTGCGGTCAGGTTAGTTGCATTGGAGCCTGACGACCCCGACATTCATTATGGCAGGACTGTCCCATTCAACCACCTGAGGCACACATCCCTGAGTCGATGTCAGTTAAAATATTAATTACACATTTACCAATGTGGCATATAAGTACCGTATTATAAAGATTTTATTTGTCTAAAAATTCGAAAAGAAGATGAATAATTAAATCAATCAATGAAAATACTGTTACTGATAAAAAGAATTACACCAAGTTCAGGATTAGCGTCTCCACTGTGACAATTGCATGAATTCATAGAACAGACAACTCGTGTTGAAGAATTCCAGTGCGTGTTAATCAATAAAGCCCGAATGAACCCCTACGCACCAACCAGTTGCATTGTACCATAACTATAAATAGAATAAGAGAATATAGTGGACTAATGGTCACGTTCATGAAACATGGCTATGTCTCCCGCTGTACTGAATGTACCATAGTATTGCAGATGGGAACAATTCATGCACAATTTTCAAAATGTTAAGCAGTTTCAGGGGAGGTACATCCACAAAATGACCTTTGACCGAAAATCTACTAAGTCAATAAAGTTTCATAACTCGTTTAAAATTTAATAAATCGAATAGCATTGTGATATGATAAATAAAGGTAATAACAAAACTACCGAACTTGAATGATCAATTTCATAGTCCAGAGAAAATGACAAAAACGAATCAGTCATACCGGAGAACTGGTGGATCGCAATGGTTTTGACTTGGTACAGGCATTTCAAACGAAATGGTGGGTTAAACCAGGTTTTATGGCGCCAAACCTCCCTCTTCCATTGCGATCTCAAGTTCATAATATACATAGTTACATAGAATAGTGCGACACTGTAAAATTTTCTTTGAATTAGGTTTTATAAGTCGAACAAAATAAGACATGTAGGATATGAAAATTATCATGAAAAAATACAGAAGCTTTTGTCTGGAACTTGGTTGTAATTTTTATTTGAGAGTGTCGTGCTGGCAATGATGTCAACACGAAATACATATAAATATAACAATAATAGAATAGTAAAGGAATACCTTAAATCACAATAGGCGGTAAAGTTGTCAGGATATCCAACAATACAGCTTCAGCAACACATGGGAAAAAAGTTAACAGCCTCGTTCTGGGAATACAAACACTGTAGTGACCAAGATCCATTGGGGAGCTCTACTAGAGGGGACAGTAAAAAGGGGGCACCTGCACCACATCCGCCCCATCTTTGTAGCGAAAAGACATGTCTCCAAACACTGACTGCGACAAGGTGACGAGCAGTAAAACTATGAAAACGTTCACTTAACAAAAAATACATGTTGAATGGAAATCTCCCTAACTCCATTACTTTATTACAGTTATAGTAAACAGGAACTGAACATATTTACAATCTGTACAGTATAAAGATTCTGCAATCTCTGATTCAAGGGTTTGAGCCTAGGGCCCCAAACCAGAGCGGTCACCTGTCCTAGGTAGGCCGTAAAATTCCATGGCATTTCCATTCACAATCCACATCAGAATAGAAAGTGGCACGTTCCTGATTTGGCTAATGGCCTGGGAAACATCCCACAAATTCCATGAATGGTTAACAGGACAGCATGAAAATGGTGATAAGAAAGGAGCATCAGATTCAAGCACCAGCTGATGAGCTGCAATTCGGGGTATAATACGTGCTGCATTTGGGCTTTTCCTCATGAAAGCCCCTGTTATGCCAAAAACTATTTTGGGCACAGCCTGCCACTCCTGTAGCTCTGCAAGTTCGCCTGTAAAACAATGACGGTGATACCTGAGATCCAGGAAGCCTTCTTGGATGATGGATAGCGCTCTACGTGCCGCTTCTCCTGTCTCAGAATCTCTACAATGCAGAATGACGGGGAGTCTACGCTCTCGGGCTAGTTCTAGAGTGGCCAGGAACACTTCCTCTTGGTTCATTATCATTCTGTTTCGGTACTGGGAAGGAGTGGAACAGGGGTGGCAATCACATCTGGTGGTGAAATCGAATCCTGTTTCGCCCAAAGCGACACATCTAGGATCTAACGACAAGAGTCGTAACTCACTCCACTTAGTTGCACTTATGCCACAGGCAGCTACATGTGGGTGTATACCAAAAGATACGTATAACCTTTCTGTGTCTCCGACTTGAACCTTCCATCTGTTCCAGTGTGTAGGAATGGAAATGGAAACATGGATCACTATGGGGGTATACGACAGATTCCAATTGTTGAAAGGAGTCCATCCTGGTTCTTTGTAGTACAAGGTCAAGGTGAAAATGACTGTCCACAAACAAAAACGTAGAATGGGTGGCTTGAAGTGGAGCGGTCACTTGACTTCCCTCAAATGTTAAGCACTGTCTGTGCTCCCTGAATTCTTGGTGGTAGTCAGGACCCAACCTCCGCAACAACGTGGCAACAATCTGTCAATGTGTAACACAAACAACATGACTTGGCGGGTCCAAACTCAGCTCGGCAGGGGAAGACGGACTGTAATTTTCAGTATAGAAAAACAAGAGTTGCATCTCTAACTGTGAAAAACCCCCTCTTACACCATAGTACAGCTGCCTGTCTATTACATACTGGAGTAGCTCTTCCAGTCCTTCACATCCGAACCATCTAGCAAGCAAATGCAGACTCCCGTTGATTAGCTGGCACCACAAATGCATATTTGTCTCATCAAACACACTGCCCATCAAGTGGCCTTCGGTATGTCGTACTGCCAACGAGGAAGCTTGTGTCTCCTGTACTTGACATTGCCAACATGCGGTTGTTCCGGCCCAAAACCATAGCAGGTGGTCCCGGAGAACATGCCGTCGGATCCTGCCTCTGGTTGAACTGTTGCATACAGGGCATATGCGATTTGCACGTGCCGAGACTGGGTTGGAGCCATGGGCCCCAGAAACCAGGACAACACGTCTATCAGGACAGTCACGCTCAGGTGAGGGGGAGTCTAGGTCTTCTGTTACAAGCACAACCCGCCTACCAGTAGAAGCACTGGCGATTGGAATGTTTTGCTCTGAGTCCGACACACCAATTTCATCAACCAACTGGTATTCAATCTGTATCTCCAGGTCCTGCTGTATTTCATCTTCCCAGTCTGGAGCACAAATGGAAAGGACATCATCGTCGTCCATGGCTAAAAATAAAAAGTCATATAAAACATAGCAAATAACTCTAAAACAATTGGATAACTAACTTATCTACATTTGGTACAAAAAACTTTTATTACTGTACTAACTAACTATTCATCCAGCTTGGCTGGGCGTTTAATTTTTCGCCCATACCTAGAGTACTGAATGTCATGCGAAGCCACGGGCCTCATTTTATCACCCATATCACCCCAAGAATCAGAAAATTGCGCGTGGTCATCAGTTTGCTCTACCGTAGCAGAAACGTCAACCCGAGGTGAAAAGGCCTGGGGCCTCTCTAAAACAACCGGTTTATGCTCCGTTTTTACAAACCCGAAGCCCTCGACAGTATCGACTTTAACATCCGCAGTTTTACTGTAATCACGACCGTTTTCCGAAATATCAGGGTATTGTACACCTAACGGAAACTCAACATCCTCCTCCTCATAAGGCAAAGTATCATCTTCTGTAACAACCGGACTGTCTACTTCACATTCATATTGGAAAAAATCATGGCGCAGACGGCGTAGCCACGTGGGGATGTGCCTATCATCACAGCGCTTCAGTCTGTCATGGTGAACTATGGACTCATTTTTTCGTCCTTTGATCTTGTATAACGGTGGCAAACTCTGTATCACTAAATAGGGGCCACACCAAGGGGAGCGAAGTTTCCTGCTCTGGCCAATCTTTGCAGACATATCGGACTTATACACCAAATCACCGGGATGATACTTATGCTCGTCAATGCGTAAATCATAATCTCTTTTCTGTCGAGCCTGTGTTGTACGCAAATTTTGGCGTGCCACATCATGAACATCCTGCATTCTTTTCACCAAATCATTGACCCATTCATTTGGTGTCTTTTGCTCCAGTTGAGGGTGTGGCATTCCTAACAACAGATGGATTGGCTGAATTGTTTCCCGTCCAAGCATGAGTTGATTAGGAGTGAACCCGGTCTGTCTGTTCACCATGGAATGAAGTGCCATTGATAAAAGAGGAAGATCCTTGTCCCAGGTACGGTTCTTGTTTTCAATATAACATCGTATCATACCAAGCACAATGGTATTGAAGCGCTCAACTTGCCCATTGGAGGAAGGGTGGTACGGTGTTGTGCGTGTCTTTGCAATGTCTAACGCTGAACAAAGAGCCCTGAAAAGGTCACTGTCAAAATTCCGCCCCTGATCAGTGTGAATCTCGAGCAGGCAACCAAATGTCACTATGAAATGTACAATGAACTTCTCGGCAACAGACTGGGCCGATTGGGTAGGCAAGGCGGCCATTTCCACCCACTTAGTAAACTGGTCCACCATCATAAGGACGTAATTATTTCCACTTTCACTGGTATTGAATGGACCGAGGATATCCAAGTGGACCCGCTCCATTGGGTATCCAGCATGAAATTGACCTAAGGGTGCTCGTGGTCTTACATTGATCTTCTTGTTTTGATTACAAGCCGAGCAGGATCGGACATACTCCTCACAATCCTTACGCATGTTATACCACAGGAAAGACCGCTTCACTCTCTCAAGGGTTTTCTTTTGTCCCAGATGCCCTGCAGACTTTACATCATGACAGTTTTGTAACACTTCCACCTTAAGCGCTTCCGGAACAACTAGGCATAACTTTCTCTCTGGACAGTTCACAAACTCGTAATACAACACGCCTTTTATCAGCCGAAAGTAAGCCCGGCACAGCCATAATGCCCTGGTACCTGGTCCCTGAAGGCGAAGCTCAGATTCCTTTGGTTCACGATTTTCTTCAATCCATGTCAGGATAGGAGCAATATCCGAGTCAGCTCTCTGTAATAGGCACAACTGATCAGGACAGTATGTGGGCGTCCAGTTACTACCATCTGCCTCTTCTGCATATGGCAAGGTGGCATCTAGGTCGCTGCTGAAGGCCGAGGGCCTTACATTCATTTTTCCATGGTTACTGACAGGCACAGAATCGGACATCTTTGTGGTAATGGTTGCAACTCGAACTGATGGTATTGCTGCCTTAATGGCTAAAGGAACTACATCATCTACATCTGTGTCAAAGCGAGACCACTGATTATGGGCCCTCACGCAATAGCTGCAACCCTGACAGGGTAACTTGGCTGGATCTGAACCTGCCACATAACAGTCACATTCAGGAACAGTGTCGGGGATCCTACTTAACCCATCGGCATTCTGGTGTTTCCTCCCTGGCCTATGCAATATCTGCATGTCATAGGTAGAGAGTTCTTCTAGCCATCGGGCCAGCTGACCCTCTATATGCTTAAAACGCATAAGCCAGACAAGACTATTGTGGTCTGTGCGAAGGAGGCATCGTCTTCCCAACAGATAATGCCTAGTGTCTACAGAATTTTACGACAGCCAACAGTTCCTTGCGTGTAGTGCAGTAGCGCCTTTGGGGCTTTTGCAGAACATGACTTGCATAACAAATGACGATCTCCTTTCCATTCTGTAGTTGGGACAACACTGCACCTATTGAAGTTGCAGAGGCATCGGTGTCCAAAATAAATTGATCGTCTGGATTAGGATATGCCAAACAGGGAGCAGTGGTCCGAGCCTTCTTGGCAGCTAGGAAAGCGGTGTCATGGTCTGATGTCCACTTGACTTCTCCCTTTTGATGTGCCAGATCATACAAGCAACAAGTCAAGTTAGCAAAGTTTTCAATATGATCCCTGTGATAATTTAGGAATCCAAGGAACGCCATCAAATCCTTTTGTGTCTTTGGTTGTGGCCACTTTCGGACGGCTTTAATCTTTGAGGGGGCTACACTGACTCCATCAGCACTGACTAGTTTGCCTAGGAACTCAACTTCAGGCTGAAACAAGAGCGACCAAGTGTGTACCCTAGGTGGCTGAATAGGGTGGCCCTCGTCCGCGGGGGTTGTCAGGTCTATAATACGGAAACCCTGACCGCCGACCATAGTGGGCCAACGTGTGTGGAGAGTGCCACGCTTCATGCACGTAAAAGATCCCTTTGTGGACCGCCCAGTAGTGCACCACATAGGCTAAATTTTCCGCCCCTACCCACCTCTCCCCTTTTCCTGTGGTTCTTCAAAATTTGCCGGTCCTTGGTGTCCCACCCCATCCCCATATTTCATTTATCATCATCATTTCCTGTTCATTTTATCATCCTTTTCATGTTCATCGCCTGTAAATAACCTATATAGCGTTGCACGGGCGTAAAACACCAACTCACTCACTCACTCAGGCTGAAACAACTGACATTTCTTTGGCTTTAATTTCAGTGAGTACTGACGAAAACGTTCCAATGTGGCTCTTAGGTTGGCTTAGCCATCTTCGAAGTCTTTTCCCAACACTACCACATCGTCTAAGTACACCAGTACCTGCGACCAAGTTAGACCCCGAAGCACTAATTGCATCGCCCTTTGGAAGGTAGCAGGGGCATTGCAGAGGCCCATACCCATTCTGGTGTGCTCAAATAAACCATAACGGGTTATGAATGCTGTTTTCTTTCTGTCAGATGGTTCAAGCTCACTTTGATAGTACCCACTGGCCAAATCCAGGGTACAAAATGTTGTGGTTCCTTGCAAGGTATCAAGACAGTCCTCTATGATAGGCAAGGGAAAACAATCCTTGACTGTTTTGTCATTGACCGCTCGATAATCGATGCACCAACGAACGGACCCATCTTTTTTGCGTACGAGCACTGGGGCGGAGGCCCAGTCTGAGGTAGAGGGTTGAATTACCTTTGCATCGAGCAACTTGTTAAGATGTTGTTGTTCCAATTCTTGGAATCCCAAGGGAGTTCTCCGCATTCGCTGTTTAACAGGAGCAGAGCTTCCGGTGTCAATTTTGTGCTTTACTTCAGTAAGGCAACCTAAATCCAGATCATGCTTTGCAAAGACATCTTGGTATTCTACAAGGAGTTGTTTTAACTTTCCTTGTTGTTCTATGTTAAGGTGAGCTATTGAACGCTGATACAAATCTGTTAGGTGTTCTGGTAAAGCTGGAGCCTGGGGCCCCTGTTCTTGTACTTGTGCCACACGGACAGATGGATCTGGAGCCTGAGGCCCCTGGTCTTGTACTTTGGCCACACGAACAGATGTTTTCTTTTTCTTCTCTTCGGACAGTTGTTCGCAAGGATAAACCTGACCTAGGCATATGCCTTTCCTTAACTTGATAAACTTATTACTGTCATTTATCAGGCTTACCGCACATGTTTCACCAGACCCAAAAGAATCGGACACTAGGACCCCCTTTGAGTTGACAGTGGGTTCGATGATATATCCTTCTTGGGGAGGTTTATCAACCTTAACTGGCAGAGTTGTTACAGAATTTGGCGGTAGTGTCATTGATCGACGAATGAAGACTTGCTCTTCTCCTTCGAAGCTAGGACCCTGCACATTTAGGATTGGAATTTCATAACCCCCAAGGCTTAATGTCTTCTGTCTGATATCTATGACAGCAGCAAACTCATCAAGCACATCTAGACCGAGGATAACTTCATCGTTCATGGTCACCATACACACATCCCATTCAATATCCAATGGTCCTACTGATAATGCTACTTTTGGGATGATCTTTCCCTCTACTGGGTGTGGTCCTATACCATGAAGCGTCACCGTTTCAACAACTTCTGACATATCTAGCTGTAGCTTGTCACTGACCAGTGTTATCATTGCCGCAGTGTCCACTGTGAGACTAACTGGCCGGTGGTTGATGGTTCCTGCTACTACAAGGCTCCTACCAATGGTTCTACGAATCAACAGGTTTTGAGAGGCCTTGGGCCTCACCTTGGGCTCACCATTTAGGCCATCTGAGGAACGGGTCAAGTCTAGGCCTTGGGACTTGACCCTTTGAAGTTTAAATCTGATCTATCTGTGGAACTTTCACGGTTTTTCTCAGGTGATCTAGGAAACCTATTGTCATGCCTGCTGCCAAACTGCCTATTATAGGGAGATGGCGACCTTGAAGACATTGGGCGTTGTTGGAACCTAGGAGGTGTAGGAGACCTATGCCTTACCCCCTGATCATTTCCTTCACTTTATCCGGGCTTGGTAGTTTCCTTGGAAAGCATTACTGTAGCCAGCTGTGACATTAATTTGGTTAAGTTTTTTAGCTCCTCTTGCAAGGGATTGGTTGTCACTGTTGCGCCTTTACTGGGAGATTGTTCTCTCTGATCTGAAAAGGACACCTGACGATGTGCATAATTTGCAGTTCTTGAGCCATAAATAGCCTTATGATTAGCTATAGATGCTTTCATGAGTTTCAGTGCTTTGTTTATTGACTCAGGATCTCTCTCAATCACATGCCTGGCTGCTTCCTTGTCCTTACACCCTCTCAGAAAAGCTTCGGTTCCAATCTGATCTATGACACCATTCTCACATT
Organism: Arcuatula senhousia; assembly: GCA_963971305.1. Lineage (NCBI taxonomy): Eukaryota > Metazoa > Mollusca > Bivalvia > Mytilida > Mytilidae > Arcuatula > Arcuatula senhousia. The sequence continues at coordinate 8,912,813 of OZ020306.1, forward strand.
TGTCATATCCGTCCATGACAACAAAATGTACCCTCTCTGCAAATTCTTCTAGAGTCTCTGCCTCTTGCTGTCGCATGTACTGCAGCTGTCTTCTTGCAGCGACAGGCTCTTCTTTCTTACTAAACCGCTGCTTTAATGACCGCCGCAAGTCCCTATAATTGTCGCCCGTACTTATTTTTCTGGCATACTCCAGGGCCACCTCTGTCAAACAGTCAAGCAGCCTGCAAACCTTTTTTCTATCTTCCCAGCCTCGACGTGCAGCAGTCCTTTCAAACTGGTATATGAAAGCTTCCCACGTCAAGGTACCTCTTCCACTAAAGACAGGCATCTTTGGTAATTGGGGACTTTTGCTTCTATCTCGGTTCCCTGTGGCATCGTGCCACCTTGTATATTCACGATCCATAGAAGAATCAGAAGACAAACTATCGGGTCTGTGACGTGCAGGTCTTCGTCTAGCTCTTGATCGTTCTGCTGGGGCAGGGTGCTCCCTTAAGTTATCATCAGTCATATGGATGTCCGTGGGAACCGGCAAGTTGTTATTTGTGTCTGGAGATGTAAATCCAGCCGAGGGCTGAGACATGCTCCCTGGATATGGAATCGGAGCAGGAGGCATGAGGGGAAGCTGTCCATTTAATACACTTGGCAGCCCTGGTGTTGAAATGTGTGCAGGGGGTGGAGGTACCCACCATGGAAAAGCAAGATTAGAGGGTCCACTGTAATTATTAATTGTGGGTGTATCCCTGTCTTGCACTGGGGTAGTTGATAACGGTATCGCTGGTTTATCAACAACGGTGTACTCTGTCGTTTTTGGACGTACATCCCTGTCTACCATTTGGACAGAAGGGCCATGGGCCCCCTGAGTTTCCTGATTTGTGATAGTTCTATCTAAGGAGTCATCATTGTCTGTTTCACGAGATTTTACTGGGGACAAGCCTGGATGAGGTAAATTCATATCTGGCATGTTCGAAGCCAAGGTAGGCGTGCTTGACTTTTGTTGAATAGCTCCTTCCTTGCTCGACCTTGACCGCATAGGAGTTTCAAACCTCACCTCCTTGTTGCGTTGCTCAACTAAGCTGGAAACAGTCGATGCCATTTTTTCGAATTGTGATGGTTGGTCACATGCACTTTTAAATTGTACTGTGCTAGCATCTTCACTTACAGTAAGTTTATCCAATTTCCTGACTATATCCTGTGTCATGTGAGTTATTCGGTCAGTACATTCTGAAATTCTGTCTTCCACCTCTTGTCGCATCTTCTGGAGCTGGCATTCAACATTGTCTCTATGACGGTTACTATCTTCCACCATATTTTCAAATTATCTTGTTCCCGTCGAGATTCCTCTATGAGCTGCATTATCTGATCCACCTTGGCATCACGGAGTGACAATTCATGGTAAATTTGTTCGTCTCTTTGTTTTGACTCTTCTTTAATTTGAACTTCAAGGAACTGAACATCAGTCAACTCTTCAGGTGGGGCTACTGGGGCCCCCTGTTTATTCCCAAAATCTTCCCACTTTGAGTCATGGACTTTAGTCATATTGGCGAGTGTTGTCATTGTTATCTCTTTTTGTTGTCTGTATTCAATCAATGTGTCTGTAATTTCTTCTGAAATTCCAGTTGCGTCCATGATTTCTTTCTTTGTTGACTTGTTTATATCAATTTTAACCATGTTTGTTTTGTCAAAGTTCCAAAAAAAATTACAAGTGTAAAAACGGGCACAAAATGATGTTAAAAACTTTATTTATTGTGCCTTACAACTATTTATGTTTCAAAAATACATAAACAAACAAGAAGATTTTATTTATTTAACTTTTCAATAACACTTCCGTGTTTTGACACCAAAAATCAGATTGTTTACAAAAAATTCCGTTTCCGGTTTGCACATGCGCACGTCAACAAAAAAATTCCGACTTCCGTAACGAAGGCTGTAATGGCTAGGACCGGAAGTAGCGCATGGGCCACCTGATATTTGAAATCGAATTTCTTCTAATTGTACGTCTCCGATCGCGAGAAAATTATTCCCCTTTTTATTCAATTGCAAAGGAAAATACGATCATGTAAGAAAATGTCATAAAAATACTTCAGATTCAATCAATAACTATGATTCAACGCCCACGCAAAGATGTTACGTAGACGATGCAGACGAATTTTAATTTTGTACAAAGTTAGTGTCGACGACGCCACTGTCGTGCTGGCAATGATGTTAACACGAAATACATATAAATATAACAATAATAGAATAGTAAAGGAATACCTTAAATCACAATAGGCGGTAAAGTTGTCAGGATATCCAACAATACAGCTTCAGCAACACATGGGAAAAAAGTTAACAGCCTCGTTCTGGGAATACAAACACTGTAGTGACCAAGATCCATTGGGGAGCTCTACTAGAGGGGACAGTAAAAAGGGGGCACCTGCACCACAAGAGAAACACGAAACCAGAAGAAATTAAGATCGCAATGGTCCTGACTTGGTACAGGCACTTCCAAAGAAGTGGTGGGTTAAACCAGGTTTTATGGCGCCAAACCTCCCTCTTCCATTGCAATCTTAGGATCCGGTAATGACCATAGACCACAACATAGTTGTGAGACACAATAGGGATATTGAGGTGATCATCTCAGTACAGCAGACCAGTCAAACACTAATTAAAACAATTAACTATCATATCTTTTAACTCAATTTTGAACTTTTCTACTAGTGGCCGATAACGAAGAAAGAATTTTTTTAGTGATCGTATTAGACGTATTTTCTTATAGCCCTGCTTCAAAAGTCGGTCACGAAGAAACCGCTGTCTGATCAAAAATTCTGTGAAATGTGTGCAAGCTCTGGCATATCGAATAAGTTGAGAAATATAAACACCGTATGCAGGAGAAGTGGGCATATTGCTCTGTAGATTAGGAAAATTAATAATTTGAAAATTAAAATCGTCTCGTTTATCGTAAATTTTTGTACTGAGATGACCACCTGGGTCAAATTCGAGGTGCAAATCCAAGAAAGACGTGAAGCAATTAGATTCGGTGGTCTCTTTAATCTCCAATTCCGGAGGATATATTGAAGGAATCCAACTACCAAATGAAGTGTTATTGACAGAAAGGACATCATCAATATATCTGAATGTAAGATTAAATGACCTTGCCTCTTTCATCTTCTTGTTCTTTACGAGTCCCTGAAGAAATTCAGTCTGGTAAGAGTATAAAAACAAATCGGCGAGGAGAGGAGCACAGTTTGTGCCCATTGGAATGCCGATAAACTAGATATGGTAAAAACAATCATACGATTGAAAGTCGAAGTTCAGCGAAATCCGTTCAGCGGTCTTAGATGAATTGTACCCACTAAATGCTCCTATGACCATAAAAGAAGTCCCAAAAATCAAAATGTCGCCGATATTGTCAACTTGATAGGGTGACTAATTTCAAGCAAAATTTCAGCAAATTTCCATTTAGAAGTCTTAAAGGAGCTGTGCACTTAAAGTATTCCGTTAGTTTAAAATGCACAAAAATAGTAAAGTTCCATAACTCCAATAAAATATATCGAATCTAATTGACACTGCGATATGACCAACTAACAATCCCACAACGTAAGGGAGAATATGTTCTGACTTAGCACAGGCATGTTAAAAGAATAGTTTGTCAAACAATGTTTTATTTTGCCTAACCTACCTCTTCCATTGCGATCTTAGGTTCCGGTACTTAGCTAGTTACTAGTATTGCTTTACTCACAATCAGCGAGATTTCGGCTACATCCGGGAGATGATACAATGAACATGAAATGATGATTAAGTGGAGGAAATGGGGAAACCAGGCTAATCAGATAGTATTGAATGCCACTGGTAAAAGGGGTGATGGGTATAGGGACGGGAAAGTTAGCCTCATGTTTGAGGATCCTACGGATCCTACTCTTACAAAGGCCTGCAGCAGAGTTCTTTAACGTGCGAGGAACGTAACATTTTTCCAAACACGATGCACGTCTATATTGTTTGATGTTCTGCAATGTATACCTCCATTCATTATGACAGGACTGTCCATTCAACCACCGTTGGAACAATCGCTATGTGACTTCCAGATTTCATGTGTCTTAAGTGGACAATCTCGGTGCTGTTGTGGGCCTATTCGCCACCCGGAACCCACACAGTTTGTGAAAAGCAATAAGTATAGCGAGGTGATCATATTTATACAATAAACATTAAATTCCTTAATCTAATAAAAACAAATCTAAAATATAAGGCAATTATTTTAGTAGCCTCCATGCAGCCTGTTTTAAGTATCTTACAGACTACACAACCTTAATAGAAGCATCTTCTGGGTCGCCACTTGCAACTTGCATATGTTTTAGTCGCAAATCACTCTTTGAGATTAAAAATTATGTACCGATTCCAATTCAGAAATAATTCACGAGGACCACATAAGAATATGACTGCAGAAGACATGTGATCTTTATCATACATTCAGTCAAGTCCAAAAGGTCATACAACAAAATTTAACATTTGCCCTTGAAAGAAAAGTTACAAGGCACTAATTTAAGAACTGCACCAGACATGTAATCTTGTTCATACACTTATCTATAGCTCGTCATGTAAGTTTCAAAACTCGACACAATTGTAGTTTAACCTTTATAATTTAAATTTAGATTTCATGGCACTGTCTGTAAATGAAAGAATGATCAAATACAAACTTAAGATAGCATTAATAAGGTGAAAAGAAGATAGATGCGACCAGACAAGAAAAATATATGGGAAACAATAGTTTTCGCTGACAATGGATGAAGCAAATTAGAATCAAGAATACTAAATCAGGGGATACCGAAAACAAACAAAAAAACGATGAAACAACCACAATGCCAACAGCAACACGGTAGGTAAACAGTCCTATTTGTTGCAACACCCTCGTTGCGGTGTTGTGATCGTCAAACAAAACAAGTTCTTTTTCTCGAATGGATGCAGGCGTAGCTTGTTGGGTTTCATCTGTCGTCAAACATCAGATGAAACCCAACAAGCTACGCCTGCATCCATTCGAGAAAAAGAACTTGTTTTCAAATCGTGATGTCTTTGTTACAATTCTCGAGTAAAGAAAAAAAAAACCTGGTGGTTGCAAAACAACCCTTTCTCAGCACTCATTTGTGCTATAAGGAAACGATTTTATATAAATACATGTATACAATACCCGTGCTGGTTCCGGGTGGCGAATAGGCCCGCAGCAGCGCTTAGCTTGTCGGTAAAAGTCCACTGAAGAGCGCTCAGAAACCTGACATCGGGTCAGGCCGCTTTGCCCACAAAGCGACTGGGATGTGTGCCCCTGGTGGTTGAATGGGACAGCCCTGTCATCGAGAGATGCGGGGTCGTCAGGCGATAATGCGGAAAATCTGACCGCAAACCATAGTGGTGCACCGTGTTAAGAAAAATGTCACGTTCCTCGCACGTTAAAGAACCCTGCTGCAGGTTTCGGTAAAAGTAGGTCCCATAGGATCCCCATGCAGGAGGCTAAATTTCCCGTCCCTACCCATCACTTCTTTTTCCAGTGGCAGTCAAAACTCTCCTACCCGATTGGCCTTGTGTCCCTATTTCCTCCACTTCCTCATCATTTCATGTTCATGGTATCGCTACTTTCATGTTCATCTCCCGGATATAGCCGAAATCGTGCTGCTTGGGAGTAAAGCAATAACTAACTAACTAACTATAAATATACAAGCTCTGGAATTATCTATAAGACCTATAAGGTTATGAAAGAAAGAGCTGAATATGACGCTAATACTGCAGTTCTCTTACGGTCATATTTATATACACTGACCAGCATAAGCTGCATGCTTATTGGACGGTTTTAACTAGAGCTGAAAGGTGAGTGTATATAAGTTCCTTCAAATATATTCCGATCTGTTTCTAAAATTAGACAATTAGATATTCGACCACCCTTTTGAAAAGTTTAATATATTTTGATCTTCAATTTCCTTTCTTTCTTAACCTTATTCTAAGCTTGTTAGGATTTAATGATTTCCTAAATAAACAAAAGCAAAAACTCATCTTGCATGTTGAATTCTCAAGGTAACGACTGTAGAACCCTCAAAGTGGTACACCGTTTGGAGAAAAATATATATAAGGTTCGTAAAGAACATTTCTTGTGTTTTCATTTCCGCCTCATCATTACCATTTCATGACCATTTCATCACCCCTTTCATGTTCATCTGTTTCTACAGGATTCGGCATGAGCAAATCTTGTGTAGTGGGCTGGATTGCTCTAGCTTACCCATTCAGTCTCCACTTACCAATGGCAGTCAAAAATGGTTTACACAATTGGCCCCTTATTTCTAATAAAGAGTCCTTATTGTAATTATTTCCATGTTTTCTCCATCATCTGTTTTATGTTTATCTTCCTGATATAGCCGAACTTTCACTGCTTTGGAGTACAGCAGTTTAAAACTAGCGATTACGCTGATGGCGCCATAGGCTAAATTTTCTGCCCCTACCCACCTCTCCCCTTTTTCTGTTGTTCTTAAAAATTTACCAAGATACAAAATACAAGATATTTTTTTACCAATTAAAAGCGCCCAGTACTGAGCTACAAAATTACAAAGTTATGATTTGTGATAATTATATATATGATTTATCATTACAATATATCACCATTCCTTTGTTTCCCACCCCACCCCCCCACCCCCATATTTCATTTATCATCATCGTTTCATGTTCATTTTATCATCTTTTTCATGTTCATCGCCTGTAAATAACCTACAAAGCGTTGCACGGGCGTCAAACACCAACTCATTCACTCACTCACTGCTGGCGTAGGATGTTTTAAGAAGAGGCTTAATGTATGAAGACAAATACGATGGTGCTTAGAATTATGACAATCTGTAAACATGCTTCACTCTAAACAAAGAGCTCACAAATGAGTTTAAACATAAAAAGAAAATAATATCAAAAAGGCACCCAATCTTGAAGAAAATGTTATAAACTTGAATCCTACTAAATTAAAATCAACATATATTTTATAATTTTCAAAATCCCCATGATGTGACTTTATTTCCTTTAAATGTAAGGTAGAACGTACTTAATAACCTTTTAGTCTCATGATTTTTTTTCTAATATTTTTAATTTTATGAAAGGTAAATGGCTTACTTAAACTAGTTCAATAGCCTTTTAAACCTAGAATAAGGTATAACGAATTATGTTTGGTCAGTTGATACGATGCTTTTTGTCCGACATTTTCTTTTTGTCCGACGGTGCTTTTTGTCCGATATTTTTGCTTTTTGTCCGAACTTTTGCTTTTTGTCCGACAACTTTTTGTCCGACGTTGCTTTTTGTCCGATATTTTTGCTTTTTGTCCGAACTTTTGCTTTTTGTCCGACAACTTTTTATCCGATTAGCTTTTTGTCCGATATTTTTGCTTTTTGTCCGATATTTTGCTTTTTATCCGAAATTTTGTGTCCGATTAGCTTTTTGTCCGATTGCTTTGCTTTTTGTCCGAAATAAGTAATATCATTACTTGCCGAATTTATTTTTATGTGAAAGAAAGAAAGAAAAGGCCTAGCATTATTGGGCCTGTTTTCCACAGGAATGGGCCAAGTCCAAAATTGTGTGTGTGGTTTAGGCCTGTGACCCCTAATTTTAAGGTATTTTTTCAATATTCATTTATGAAATTTCATTCTGATTTTTTTAAACAGAATTTTTTTAAGCAGATGGAATTTGCTTATACACTCGAACCACCTAGCTAAAATGCGCTGTGGTACCAAATACAAAATGGAATATACAAATCAATGAAATTTATTGAAATTTGGCACTGAACCTTAAGATAATTCTTTGGAATTTGATATTTGACATTGTTTGTTGGTGTCTTCATTGATTTTTTAAATTATACCGTGTTATGCTTGCGCTTTGTTGTGGATTATTAAAAGTTTCAGGTTGGGTAAAAAAAAAAAAAAAAACTAGTGTAACCCGCCACATTTTATATTTGCTTGGCCTTAACCAGGGATCTTTCTGCAAAGCTATTGTTTGTACATTTTGCCCCGGGGACGCAGGGGAGTTGAATTCATATAAATACTGGTACAGACGTGAGGGTGGAGTCTCGGGAAAGAATAAAATTTTAAAGTATAATGTCAATACTTAAACTGAATAAATGACTGTTAGTATGCGTACATAGTCAAGGCAGATCGACACCAGTATCAATTCTGTGGAAATGTACCTATGCAAATACAGTACTGTAATTTTTAATTGTCTGCCTTAAAATATACCTGAACCACAAAAAGTATACCCACTCATATACTCTCAGGTCCTAAAAAGAAGGGAAATTCCAGCCGCTAGTACATACCAATATATCGGTAGTTACACAACCCTGGATCATTTGGTATCTGTTTTTTCATGTTAAATGTTCTGTGTAAAGCAATGGATCATCGTTTGACAAATTTTGAATAGGATTTGATACTTTGTACCAGGCCCAATAGCAAGACAGCAAGTAGCCCGCTGTCTCTGTAATTTCATTGTTTATATGGGTTAAGTCGAGAACATTTTTTTCATACTCCTGTTTGATAATATCATCTATAATATAGCACATAATCATAAGCTTGGTGACAATTACATAGGCTGCTTTGAAATTGTAATTTCATTGTATGTCGGATACGTTTATTCACGTTCTCATGCATTTCCTTCTTTTATACCAGAATCTTTTTTTCAGTCTTTGTGATAAAGGCAATATGAATGCTAAATGATGGGGATAAAATTAAAGATGATACAGTACTTAAACTGTTGATATATTCCAATCAATAAAAAATTTAAAAAAACATCAAAGTATGCCTTACAAAATATGGGATTTCGATCTCTCAGATGAGTGCAGTTGTTGGTTTGTCATACTAGAGTTTTGTTTTGTCTTCCTTTACCGGATTTGACACGCTGAATGGACTATTGGCAACGCCACGGGTGTGCTATAGCAAGCAGGAACTGCTTACTCTTTTGGAGCACTTGAGTTCACTCTTGTTTCGTCTGGAATTCGCGTTGTTGATTAATATTCAGTTATTTTGTGTTTCCATGTTTTACATGCTGTCTGTTTTGGCCCGTTCTTGTTGGTGTTAACTGGTTTTGTCTCTGCCCTTTCGGACTTTTGACATTCGGATACCCCATAGGTACCTCTGCTTCTTTCTAAATTCAACCATATTCAATTTATTTTTTTCAAATACTGTATCTTGTATATTTTCAAGATATTTGGCTAAAAGTGCAAAATTTTGGAAAAAATGAAGGAAAAGGGCAATAACTCCGACAATGTTCAAAATTTCAGAACAGGTAGATTTGATGTGCTGACCATTTTAACAACGTGCAGGATTTTAATAGCTGTACCGCTTTTGAGTTATGTGCAAATAATTGTAAATAATCCCTTTGTGTTCTATTTTTAACCATTGCAGTCATGCTTTTCGTTGATGATCCGAACGACGATTTTATAACAGACATAAGTATGAAACAAGCCTACCAAGTTATGTTACAATGGACTAAGCGGTTTTAGAAAAGAGGATTTTTGAAAAGTTGGACAACGGACGCCGAATGATGACAGAAGGCCATGTGGGCAAAAACGGACTATATAAACAATAAATATCTACCATGTATATATAGACGAGTCTAGAAACCTATCATATCATTATACATTTACACAAAAATACTGAGTCATATCTCTGCCACAATCAACTCCACGGTTGGACAAGCAATATTAAATGCGTCTTAAAAAATGGTATTCAGAATTAAAACGATTTGTCCACCTGATATTATTGATTTCAAACCATCTATTGTCAACCTCATCTAAAAACATCTAAAAACAATCCATGACGAGTCGGTTATTATTTCTCTAAGTGCTACAACTAGCCCACTATTCCTTCCTGCAACTCTGACTAGTCTTCTTACACTAATCAGTGTTGGTACTGGCGAGGTGAAAAGTGATACTGTTAAATAAATTCTTGGAGTTGGAACTTGGTGTATTACTTGTCTAAAGAAAGAGTTGACCTGTCGCAAAATGTATCGGGAGGACGGATTCTGCCGCAAAGCCAAGTGGATTATCAAATACTGTATTTCCCTTGGCAAGGCCTCACCTTCAGGCGTCGGACAATTTCGACGATTCCGCCTTCTCATAACTTCCACCTGGTTTCGTAGTTCGATTACATCTTCATTCTGTTTTCTTCTCTCTTCCGACCGTTCACTTTCATTCCCACTTTCTCTCGTTTCTTCAGTTTCATTCCTTCTTAATCTCGACTCTTCGCTTTCATTCCTTCTTAATCTCGACTCTTCGCTTTCATTACAACTTTCTTTCGACTCTTCGCTTACATTCCCATTTTTTCTCGACTCTTCACTTTCTTTCCAACTCTCTCCTGACTCTTCGCTTTCGCTTTCATTCCAACTTTTTCTCGACTCACCTCTTTCATTCTCACTTTCTCTCGGCTCTTCACTTTCACTCCCTCTTATTCTCGACCTTTCACTTCCATTCCAACTCTCTCGCGACTCTTCGCTTTCATTCCAACTTTTTCTCGACTCTTCACTTTCATTCCCACTTTCTCTCGACTTTTCACTTCCATTCCAACTCTTTCGCGATTCTTGGCTTTCATTCCAACTTTTTCTCGACTCTTCACTTCCATTCCAACTCTCTCTCAACTCTTCACTTTCATTCCAACTTTCTCTCTGCTCTTCGCTTTCACTCCCTCTTATTCTCGACTCTTCGCGTTCATTCCAACTCTCTCTCGACTCTTTGCTTTCATTCCAACTTTTTCTCGGACCTTCACTTTCATTCCAACTTTCTCTTGGCTCTTCGCTTTCACTCCCTCTTATTCTCGACTCTTCACTTTCATTCCCACTTTCTATCGACTCATCGCTTTCATTACCACTTTCTCTTGGTTCATTTCCAGAAGTCGTCATATCATCGTCATCGTTATTTATCTCATCTTCCTCCAATTCTTCTTCGATGTCTGCATCTTTCTGCTGGCCACTGTCACCAGTATGATCATGCTCTGATTGGTTAAAATGGCATCGCTTATTTGATTCATCGAATTTGTTATCGTTATTCCTGGGATATTCCTGAAAAGGTGCAATATTATCCAACAAAATATAGTGAACTTCGAATTCATGTCCCAAATAAATTGTCCTGTCATTAAAGTCTTGTTCGTTGTTGTTGTTTCTTTGTGGGGTAATCTCCAGAATGCGGGAATCCTGACTTGATATTATCATTATGCGTATATCAAATACTGACGAAGCAGCAAATATCGCAATATGATCACCCCACTCGTCCCCTTTTACACCGTCCAGATACTCTCCCCAATTTCTGTTAAGGACAAAGTCTTCTAGGGAGTCCCCGTTTGGTAAATAAGGGTTCTGTCTTAAGAAGTTTGCTACTGTTCTTTTAACATCTTCTTGGTTATATTCCCGACGGTCTATTCGAGTAAGAGCGGATACTATAGAATGAAAAAGGCAATTCCCGTCCTTTGGAATTTCAGTTGCTGATGGCACAAGATTATACATTAAAGCGTTTCTGGTTAATTCATCGCTTGCCCTTTGTTTGTTTTTTATAAACATTCTTTGTATCCTAGTCAAACCCTCAAGTACATGGGACCATTTTCCGTAGTTTTGTCCTAAAATAAATTCTTCAATATCTATTATATTGTGAGAAGGAATTCGACATCTATTTTCTTTGTCCTTTCTGCAACATACTTTGTTCATACCGAAGCTGCAGCCTGGGGATGGCATTTTACTGCAAGTGGATTCTATACAATTACATATTGGTTTAAACATGTTTGTTCTTATTGGTATTTTTGCACGTTTTTCCAGATCAGCTTGTCTGCTCAATGCAGCAATATCAGTAACCGGAAACCATTTAATACTACCATCTTCAGTTTTTATTTTATATGTGTGTAGTTTCAAATTTCTCTTGATAACTGTGCCTGTACTGGTTGTAGATATTTGTTTTCGTTTGATGGCCCCACGTATGTTTGAATGCTTCACCAAAACTTTTTCTCCAATTTCATAGATACTTGGTGGTCTTGTTCTAATGTTTTTTTCTATGATCCTATCCGCAGCCCTGTCGGATTGTTTTTTAGCCCGTTTTCGAATAGATTCTTGTTCATTAAGATGGCATCTTATTGTCTTGCTTTTTTCTGTGGCTGACTTCTTCACACAAAATCCTAGACTGTGTGACTTTCGTCCATGGTACACTTCAAATGGTGACATACCAAGAGAGTCGTGATGTTCTTCATTTCTTATCCGACAGTATTTCTGCAAGGATTCAGCCCAGTTGGTATTTTCCTGCTTTCTCATGTCGTAATATATCTTTTTTAAATATATAATGCATACACCTAGTCTATAGAGGTACACAGGCTAAAAGCTGGTCTGGTCTCATTGGTCTGGTCTGGTCATGAATTTGATCTTATAAGGACTAAAACATGGTCTAGTCTGGAAATTGGTTTTAGTCATTTTAAGACCAATACCAGCTGTCAAGACCAGACCATTTTTTCGTCATTTAAGATCAAATTCAAGACCAGGCCAATTTCCAGCCCAGACTAATGAGACCAGACCAGCTTTTAGTGCATGCCGTCTATTGATGCTAGATTTGTTATCTGCTGGTTATAAATCTATCAGCACCCATTTGAGTTCCCTGACCACAATTATTTTGCATAAATCATGTTACAAAATTTTCTTCACAAAAATGAAAGTGTTTTACACTGATTTGTAATTGATACTGTACAATGTAATTAAAACCAATCTTGTTTTTAAATTTTACTGTCTTTAATAAATATCTTTATTGACAATAAACCCTGTCGGATTAGGCAAATACATATAAACAAGACAGCAGAAAACTGCACAGACAAAGTACAAAAGACATATACACTTAATCAATTATAACATGATAACCAAAATATAATGATCTTGACTAATGTGATTCTCATTTTCACAGTTCTAAAGTCTGCTTTTAGAATTATAAAATCTACAACTATGCACAAAATAGAATTATCTGGATTTAAAAAAAGCTTAGTTTATCAAGTGGTTCAATTCGTTTACTAAAAGATTGTTTCCTTGGATCCTTATTTAATGAACATTCAAGTATAAAATGATATTCATTATCTTATACTTTACATTTTAAACATACCCGATGTTCGCAGGCTATTGTCTTATAACGCCCAAGTTCTACTTCTAGATTATGATCACTTATTCGTAATTTTGTTAGTATCCTTCGACTATTTGAGTTTGTTAATTTCAAATAATCTGCAGGATGTAATCCAGTTTTCAGTTTACTATATAAATGAAGCTTTGATGAATTGTCATTTTTTTTTCAATAATTAGTGTATTGTAAAATTTTTAATATTGCCATCATGCTAAGAGGTGGGGATTTACGTGATAAAGATTGAGATATAGAACTTCAATCTGCTGGGTCATTGTCACGTTTAACTTTAATTTTCATTCTACATGTTCTATATATGTCTATAGATACATAAAACATACGCATGTTGCAAAGCACTCCGCACTTTTATGATGAGTAGATAATTTAATCGAATCTTTGTGAATTTGCATAATTTCTTTCTTTCTTTCACTTAAAAATAAATTTGGCAAAAGAAAATCTGACAAATGAAATTACTTTTTTCGGACAAAAAGCAAAACAATCGGACAAGAAGCTAATCGGACACACAATTTCGGACAAAAAGCAAAATTATCGGACAAAAAGCAAATCGGACAAAAAGTTGTCGGACAAAAAGCAAAAGTTCGGACAAAAAGCAAAAATATCGGACAAAAAGCAAATCGGACAAAAAGTTGTCGGACAAAAAGCAAAAGTTCGGACAAAAAGCAAAAAGATCGGACAAAAAGCAACGTCGGACAAAAAGAAAATGTCGGACAAAAAGCATCGTATCAGTCAGTGATTGTTAAGTTATACAATATTTTCGTTCTAAAAACGTTATCACACCCTCTGATTAATAAACTAAATTTTTAAACTAGTTTTAATTTTCTCAGTCACAACCAGGGCTTTTTGGAAATATTGTGAGTTCCTTGATCATCACGTCAGACAGGCAATTGATCAACACTAGATTATTCGTTGATATATTTGGATTTGTGCATTTTATTTATGCTGTCTTTTAGCTGTGGTCTATCCGTGGCAAATTTTAAAATAAGCAATATACATAAAAAAAAATTAAAAAAAATGTACAACAGAACCAGTGTATTAGCCTGAAGGACATATGAATCAAGACTACTTTAAAACCTTGAGAAATTATTCTCTGTTTCTGTTCCTTCGTGGTCAACCGTGAGTGCACCAAATTAGCTATTTTTTCGCCACTACCCACAGTGACCTTATTCCACCCATATATCTCATTAGAATCATCGTGTAATAATAACCTTTATACTGTTGTAAGAACGCAAACAACAAGTATCTCACTCATGAAATCATGCCGATTTCACATAAAATAAATAATAATCGATCGAAACAGGGGTATTACTTGAAGCTTCTACAGATGCTAAATTTGTCTTGTCTTACAATTTAGCGTCCGTACATTTATTTGATTAAATCACAGGGTCGGTGTACACACAGGTACTTGTTTCATAAAAAAATAATCTCACAAACTAACCAGTGGTATAGTTAATATATAAGGGTTTTTTTTTCTACAAACAAGTGCCTTTGGGTTTACATTAAAACAAAATCGCCCACTATCCCCTGATATACAAGCCCCTGTGATTACACGGCCTATATTTTGTGACGGTCTGTATTGTGCCAATCATTAGATAAATATAGAAAAGGAGAATAAAATCACGGTTTGCAGTGAAAGAAAAAACGGATAATCTGAAAAGACTTTTTTCTTCTCTATTTTAAATCTTTGCAAATTGGGGTTTGTCATGTTCGGAGCTTGGCAGTCCCAACACCTAATGGCACACTAGTTCCCTCTAGCCAAGTGTTATTGCAAAAGTATATGTACATGTTTACAGATGCTTCAAAATTCGTCTTGGCAGTATTACGAAAGAGATAAATTAACGTCATCAAACCCGTATTCATATATAGAGATAGATTAACGTCATCAAACCCGTTTTCAAATATTCCTGATTTTTTTATTTATTGGATTCTTATTTATTTGTTTTTCTTCAAAATTTAAACAAGGGTTTAATTTCATAAGAGATTCGGAAAAATTCAGCCTTTTAGCTGTCACGATTTACATGAGAAAGGAATGCTTTTTATGACAAAATAGCATGAAATAGTTCTAAAATAAAGTAGAAAAAGTAAAAAGGGTCTTTTGTAACATGATATTCTCCTATTATCTGCATGTTAAACCATGAATTATTTCTATATTTTCGTAGTTAATTCCTCGTAAATACGTATCGTACGTATAATGTCTTTCTTTAATATTATCCCGGTAATTTTGTTGTAACATTTATTTCTGAATTATAAAATCAAAACAAACCTATTCAAAAAGTGTTTCGAAATATGTCTCATAGTGAAGCCGTAAGATTTCTCTTATAAATGTAAGAATTTTTCTGAATACCAGTATGTAAATATCAGTTGTAGCGTATTATCTTAAGTAATAAATTTGCAACAACCATGCTGGTCACTGGTGGTGAAAAGGCCCGCAGTTTATTGTATTCCCATGCTGGTAACTGGTGGTGAAAAGGCCTGCAGTAGATTGTACGGGGCCATGCTGGTCATTGGTGGTGAAAATGCCCGCAGTAGATAGTATACCCATGCTGGTCACTGGTATTGAAAAGGCCCGCAGTAGATAGTATACCCATGCTGGTCACTGGTATTGAAAAGGCCCACAGTAGATAGTATACCCATGCTGGTCACTGGTATTGAAAAGGCCCGCAGTAGATAGTATACCCGTGCTGGTCACTGGTATTGAAAAGGCCCACAGTAGATAGTATACCCATGCTGGTCACTGGTATTGAAAAGGCCCGCAGTAGATAGTATACCCATGCTGGTCACTGGTATTGAAAAGGCCCGCAGTAGATAGTATACCCATGTTGGTCACTGGTATTGAAAAGGCCCGCAGTAGATAGTATACCCATGCTGGTCACTGGTGGTGAAAAGGCCCGCAGTAGATAGTATACCCATGCACGTCACTGGTGGTGAAAAGGCCCGCAGTAGACTGTAGTTCGAAGTCCATTAAAAGCCCCCTCCCCCCGATTACTTGATATCGATTCAAAGTTTCTTTGTCCACAGCGGCACAGTAGGACTGGAATGCGTGCCCTTTGTGGTCGAATCGGACAACCCTGTAATCTTGCAATACAGGATCATCTGTCTATGACCTGATCTGACCGCCAACCATAGTGGGGCACCTTGTGAGGAACTTTCACCGAACGTTTAAAAAAACACTGCTGCAGCGTTTACTAAGAGAAGGGCCCGTATTATTCCACGCAATAGGCTATATTGCCCTTCCTTACCCATGCCTCTTTTTTCCAATTACACACTAAACTCATTACCCCGATTTGCCATGCGTCCACATTTCTACCGCTTCATCAATCGTTGCTGATTATAATCCAAAGTTGGATTTTAAATCAATAAAATATTTGAATTTGAATTTGAATTTCAATTGATAATCATTTTACAATGATTTATCAATACCCCCTTTTCATTTTTATCTTCTTGGTAAAGCCTTGTTTGCACTGCTTTGGAGTAAAACAATAATTGCATGCCCCAAGATTTTTTTTAAAATGTATACATATATAAAAAATAGGAAAATGTTCCCACATATATAGTATCAATAAACAAAACTTGGATCGTGATTACAATTGTCACGTCTCATTATCATATTAATTTGATATTCTTGTGTTTACATTTGATTGTGTTATTACTTCCTCTAGCACTAAGCACCAGGAAATGAACCGAGCACATGAAAAATAAAATCAGAAATACAAATGACAACAAAGTTCCAGACAATAAATTTTGCTACGTCTGAAGCGCGTTTCGTCCAACTGAACTTGGAATGTCACTTCAATGTACGGAAATGGTAAATGGTAGAAAGTACACTATGGAGGACAAAAGAAAAATAAATGTACTATTATTTCGACTTAGCTTGCATTGTTGTTATGCATTGATAAAATAAAATAAAGGTAATAACAAAACTACCGAACTTGAATGATCAATCTCATAGTCCAGAGAAAATGACAACAACGAATCAGTCATACCGGAGAATTGGTTGATCGCAGTGGTCCTGACTTGGTACAGGCATTTCAAACGAAATGGTGGGTTAAACCAGGTTTAATGGCGCCAAACCTCCCTCTTCCATTGCGATCTTCAAGTCCATAAAATATATAGTTACATAGAATAGTGTGACGTTGTAAAATTTGCTTAACCCATAATACATAGTTACGTAAAAAAGTATGACACTGTAAAATTTTCTTGGAATTAGGTTTTATAAGTCGAAAATAATAGGACTGTTTGATATGAAAATTATCACGAACAAAATGCAGAAGCTTTTGTCTGGAACTTTGTTGCAATTTTTATTTGAGAGAAACACAAAACCAGAAGAATTAAAGATCGCAATGGTCCTGACTTGGTACAGGCACTTCCAAAGAAGTGGTGGATTTAACCAGGTTTTATGGCGCAAAACCTCCCTCTTCCATTGCGATCTTAGGATCCGGTAATGACCATAGAACACAACATAGTTGTGAGACACAATAGGGATATTGAAGTGATCATCTCAGTACAAAAGACCAGTCAAACATTAATTAAAACAATTAACTACCATATCTTTTAACTCAATTTTGAACTTTTCTACTAGTGGCTGATAACGAAGAAAGATTTTTTTAGTGATCGTACGAGACGTATTTTCTGATAGCCCTGCTCCAAAAGTCGGTCACGAAGAAATCGGTGTCTGATCAAAAAATCTGTGAAATGTGTGCAAGCTCTGGCATATCGAATAAGTTGTGAAATATAAACACCGTATGAAGGAGAAGTAGGTATATTGCTCTGTAGATTAGGAAAATTAATAATTTGAAAATTAAGATCGTCTCGTTTATCGAAATTTTTTGTACTGAGATGACCACCTGGGTCAAATTCGAGGTGCAAATCCAAGAAAGACGTGAAGCAATTAAAAGTTAATGTCTTTTTTAATCAGGAAAAAAATCGAACACTTTAATTTTTGTTTTCACTTAGAGGTACCATTGCATTACCATTTGTCAATCAAAAAGGTTGATTTTATTCGTATAAAATTTGGCTTTTTTCGTTTTTTGAATAGACAAAATGCTCGTCAGGCGTAGCAAAATGTATTTTCTGAAACCCTTTTTGTAATTTGATAAATGACTTTGTGCCTCGTGTATTAAATGAATTTGTTGTTTCTAGACAATACCAAAAAATAACAATAAAGCAAAAATAGTCTTGATATCTAATGCATGTCTTAACACGTGCAATGATCGTGCCATTGTTTTTACCCACTAAATGCATCACATTAGTTTGCTCTCTGTCTTCTTAATGTCGACTCCGGCATGCAAAATGAAAAGACACACATTCCATTCGCTTTATACATGACCAGTGCGACCTGACACTAACATCAGGTTACTTAGCGCCCTTTGGTGGACTTTAACAGACAAGATATAAGCGCTGTTTTGGGTAATACTCCGACCGGAGTGCTATTGGAAAATCAGAAGCGGTGGTTGCAAGTGACAAATGGTAACTGTCGGACTTGATAATAGAGTGCATTTCAAACTTTCAGTTATTCCCCGTACTGAAACTACGCTGGAGTTTTTTTCCTTGGTGCCTTCCCTCTCTGCCACATCGTTATTGGCCAATAAAATTGTTGACACCATCTGGCTAGGCACTTATAATAGCAAAATACCAAAATGAACCAAAGAAAAGGGGAATCATACGAACCAAATAAAGATATGAACATGCAGTTTTAGAAGGAAGGAATGTCACATAGTAAAACTTTAACGGCGCTCAAATCAAAATTAAATTAGATACTGAAATAAAATAAACAATTGTTTAAGTGTCACGATCTAATTAAGAAATCTTTAATTGACAGAAACTACTACAGAACTATATCGGTAATAAACCAAAGTCTAGTGGTTTTGTTTGCACTTAACAACTTCGTCTTATATCAATATTTAAAATATATACGTCATAAATTGTGGTACGTCATAGAAACATTTTAAACAAGACACATATTACAAATTATTTTTAATTATGATATGTTATATCTTTATCATGCATTAAATAACAATTTTTGGAAAAATCATTAGAATTTTTTAGGATAGACACTTAGGAATAATTGTTATCAGATACCTAAACCATTCTGTTAAACTGAGATTGTCTTAGTAATTTTATGTTGTGCTTAAAAACCAACCCGAACTGAATAGGGTAGCCCTCGTCCGCGGGGGTTGTCAGGTCTATAATACGGAAACCCTGACCGCCGACCATAGTGGGCCAACGTGTGTGGAGAGTGCCATGCTTCATGCACGTAAAAGACCCCTTTGTGGACCGCCAAGTAGTGCACCACATAGGCTAAAGTTTCCGCCCATACCCACAACTCCCCTTTTCCTGTGATTCATCAAAATTTACCGGTCCTTTGTGTCCCACCCTACCCCATATTTCATTTTTCATCATCATTTTATGTTCATTTTATCATCCTTTTCATGTTCATGATCGCCTGTAAATAACCTATATAGCGCTGCACGGGCGTAAAACACCAACTCACTCACTCACTCACTCACTCACGAACACTATTAGTAAATACCGAATAGAATTAAAATTATAATTTTGTTCAAGCTTTTTGTTGAACAAGTAGTTCTGAATGATGAATACCTTGTTTTCATTAGTGCACTTTTCAAGACGTCTACCGGAAAACGAATACTTATTCAATGGATGTCGTGGTGCGCTTTGGGATGATTTTTTTTTTCGAATTGATAAATATACAAAGAAATCATGTGACTTCCATCTATAGACTGGCCATGGTTCGTGAATGATTTGCCTTTGGTGCTTTTCGTGGCAGTCGAAACTATAGGCTTATTTGCAACAAGAAGACGTGCTAGATGCATCCTGGCTGACCATTAGGTAGTATTCTACATAAGGGTCAAGGAGTGGGCGGCTCATGACTAAAGAAATTATAATATCTTAAAAAATGCAAAATAATTCAGAACATAATATTATGTTTGATAGTTTTATAAAACTTCCATGATATAACCATTGCAGTTTTTTTTATTGGCCACCACATCTATGCATTTTGCTCGTTTTTATGTGATTGATACTTAAGTGCGATCTGCGAGAAAACCATGCAATTTGGTTTCAAACCTATTAAAGCGGTTGTTTTAAAATATTTGCATTTTTTCAATTCATTGGTCACCACATCTTTGCATTTTGCTTGTTGTTATGTGATTGATACTTAAGTGCGATCTGCGAGAAAACCATGCAATTTGGTTTCAAACCTATTAAAGCGGTTGGACAAGTGAAAGACCTTTATGGGAGTCCTTCTAAGCCCTTTTGATAGCTCAGTATTTGACAAGAGTTTTTTTTAATTTTAACTATTTTAAGGACAAGGTATTCCCCTTTGAAGATTTCCTGTTCAACTTATAATAATTTGAAGATAAATGGGACAAATGAAACCTTGAATACCTTACTTTTGTGCTCAGTAAAGCTGATTTTGTTAAGAAACGCAGTAATACTAGTAAGCCCCGTAGGTCAACCATGCATCTTGTTTCCGGGAAAAATATTTGCCACAATTGTCTTTCATGATGGTCTTTCCCTTAAACCACCTCTTCAAAAGTATGAACATATTGATTTGGATGGTTTTCTGGTAAATTGGCCGTTATAAACAAACTACAAAAGCGAGTATATAAAACGGTTAATTTTGTTATGGTGTATATGCAAATTTTAGTATTTACCTTTTATTAGCGGCATTTAGATAGTTATTGCTTTACTCTCTGCAGTGCGATTTCGGCTATTTCCGGGGAAAAACATGAAGGGGTGATACTATAAACGAAAATCAAAAGTACAAGGATATTAACTGGTGTTAAAATATAAAATTTTGAATATATTCAATCGGAAATTTCAGTATAAATACTTGTATAGGTATTTGATTGCGTCCTCTAAATGCAATCCTTATGTCTAATGAAGTCAGCTTATGAAGAAACAAAAAATGAACAACGAAGAGCTTGTCTATATTTATACCATTAGTTGTTACTGTTTGTAACCTACTACTGTTGACTATTTCATTGCTTCTTCAGTTTTTAAATCGCCCCGCTTCTCCTACACCGAAGTCTGTAGACATCATTTGACTTATCAGTTAGATTTGTCAATAGCACAATGCTGGAATAAGCACTTGAGTGGTTTGTAATTATCTATCATGTTCCTAGATCCTCATTATTAACAAGTTAAAGTATCTGTTGACGTAACAAATAACTCCTACGACATTACCTCTTAACAATTACTGTTTTGTGTTTATTGAGTTAACACTAGTGGGGATATCGAGGGGTAAATCTTTACTAAGTTGATGTTGATTTCTTCATTTTTTATTTTTTTGTGTGAACTAATTTTAAACAATTTATACCAAAGTGTTCCAAAATGTATCGGTCACCATCAAAGTCCCTCATATTGACAACGTTCGTTGAACCCTTTGTCCCATGTTTTTATAATGCTTTACCGATATGTCCTAGTCCTGCATGCGGCACGGGGGGCTAATAGGCCCAAAGCAGAGCCTTTCTTTTCGTATAAGGCGACAAAGGGTCTTGGTATTATGACATCGGGTTAGTGCTCAGCTCACAAAGCGACTAATTGTGTGGCTAAATAGTGTGTTTCGTGTCCGCAGGGTTGTCAGGTCTATAATACAGAAAGCCTGACCACTGATCACGTGTGAGGAGAGTGTCAGGCTAGATTCATACCGCCAAGTAGTGCACCACATAGGCTTTTTCCACCCCTTCCCACCTCAACCCTTTTCCAGCAGTCTTCAAAATATACTTTTTCTTTATTTTCCATCCCACCCCATATATTTATCATCATCATTTCATGTTATTTTTATCAATCTTGTCATGTTCATTCACTCACAATAATGTTGCATGTGTTTAATTTAAATTTTGTTGGTGAGACGGTGTGTAAAATGTGAAGGAATATGACTGCAATTTTTTTTTAAAGTATTAACAGAACAATTCCAGTTTAAAATACAAAAATAAACATTTTTTTTTACTTTTACACTGGATTAAAATCTGTTCTAATAAGCGCGCGAAACAAACAGTGAGTAAATCAGAGTGGAGCAAATCTGCACTCACTTGCTATATAGTTGCCTATAACATGATATATACCTACATTTGATTAACCTACCTCTTATGAAGCCATGTCTATATCAATTTGCATTATACAAGAAAAATCTTATGGATCATTTCCAAAAATGCTTAACTATTTTTTGTATATTTTGAAATGATTTGAACTCCCACGGTAAGGTTACATTCTGCCAATCTGCTGTCATATGCTTCACAAAAATATGATATATTACACTTCTAGTATCTCAACTAAATCTTTTTCCAGATAAAATGCAGAAACATACATACAATCAACGTATTATCGCATGCAAAATTATAACACATAAAATTTAGAGGGTTATAATGTTGATTTATTTTCACATTTCGAAAAAAAACTATCCACGACATGATGAAATCTAGTTAAAAAAAATTGAGCAGGCCTTTAAGTGCGGCTGCAGAATACAAGCATTTAAGACCTCAAATTGCTGTACATTTTGCATTTTCATACTGTTTGTACCATTGTTTAATCAACTGTAATAACTCATCAATTCCTAGCTTGATTATTATATACGGTATCCAATTTTATAACTTATTATGGCTTTATGCATCTACAAAATGTTATAACGATGAAAGACGGAATGTCCACCTTAGAACATAAACACACAGATAAATTTGATAGAATAAATCATCTACTCAAAATACTAATGAAATACTATTAAGTACTTTGATAACATTAATAGCAATTTAATGAAAACGACCTAAATCGTATTTCTCATCTCCACAAATCAGCAGGGTGGTGTTATTTTTGAAGTAGAGGTAAAAAATATTTTCATCTTTGAGAATTATCATAATGATCGCACTGTTGCCGAGCCAGGTTTATCATTGCCAACAAGATAGGAAAGAAGATATTTTATTCTGGTTTGTATTATTTATTGGCATACCTGTCAAATATGCCAAGCTTTCAGTCGTTTTTTACTACCCGATACCTTTTGCCTTGACATGTGTTTTAGAATAGTAACCAAATTGTTTGCTGCATTTGCTTTTTGCAGTTGTTAACATTGCATGACAAAATAGTAATATATAAGTCATTACACTTTACTTCTGTACTGATAGTTAAAATAATTGGTAATTCTGACAAACATAAAGATGAAGTTTTGATAGTGCTTACATTGGTTGTATAATTTATTTTCTAGTTTAAGCAATTGCAAAAAGGACTGTGAATTTCACAAAAAACAATGTGATGGGAATAGTCTACTTTCCATATAACATCCTAACTACACAAAATACCCCTTGGTTTAGTTTAATACACTGTTGTACTTTTTGTTCTTGTATGAATGTTTTGCTTGTCTTACTTAAAGTCTTTGTATGTGTTTTAGGGTGTATAGCGTAGGTTTATTCTGCCAAGGTACGTTGTTCGTACAAAGTCAGTGGTATATTTGGACGCGGAGATATTTTATGATTGTGTACGTGGTTACATAAAGTAGCTTCTACTCGTTTACAATTTTTAAAAACCGTCGTTTATCAAAATTCATAATTTATTCATTTTAAATCAAAATTCATAATATCACATATACAAAACAATGTTACAAGTATTTTTATCTGCAAATATTAGCAACAAGCTATATTTTGGAATATACAATCGTGTTACAATCGAGAACTGAAGTTTCGGTGTTTGTTTATTTGTTGTTTTTTCTATCTTTTAATTGTTCATTTGTTTTGTTTTGTACACAACAGACTTTGAGGCTGATAGGAAAAAAAATTTTGTATACAATTTTGGATTAAGAGCTGCAAAATGTAATGCAGTAACTGTCATCTACACTTAGACGACCGCAATTTTTAACCAATTCATCTACGAATAATATGTGTTAGAGTAGTTGTAAAATCCCGAGCGTTTAACTCAGCCAACCTTTAACTATATATACTGGCAGTTTTTACATTTTTACAACTTATTATGGCTTTACAATGAGGTGACATATGCTTTATTATGATTTTGTACCAACCGAACCAGCCATTTATAGTGTAACTCTGTACGCAGAAATTGATCGACAAATCCATGTCATCTGTGAAATTGTGAAAAGTACGTGAAGATGTTTGTTGTGTTGATATAAATATTAAGATACGGCATGCTGATCGTTTTAATGCTGTACTCCCTGTTTATTAGTGATTCCTAGCTTGTTTTTATCTAATTCCTGCTTAGGTCATACTAACATTTATTTCAAGTGCACCATTAAACTTAGCCCTAAATTTTATTCTTTGAAATTTAAATTCGCAAAAATCCTACATTATAGAGGTAAAGTTACGTATGCATATACTTTTTGTAAAATTGATTTATTTAAAGTGTTTCACCTAATAAATTTTTAAATGTTTAATTAAGACATGTTTATTTTTTTCTGAGATTGAATAAAAAAACATTTAGTAATTTTATAAATGTTGCAAGTATCTTAATTTAAATAAAATATAATGTTATATGAAAAACGATTTTAAATAGATCGTACAATAAAATATACTCAACACAATTTTTTTTATCAGGATCAGCTACAAATGCAACCATTTCAGTCCAAAGGGACGAGAATTTTACTAAAAGGGGTGGGCCTCCGTTTTTTTTTTTTTTTTTTTTTTGCTCAGAAAGTATGGCGCAGAGCGCGGAAAAAAATATAATTAAACGCACCAAGATAGAATTTTTTACAATGTAAGCATTATTTTTTATAGCAGAAATCCTTCTTCAGAATATTTTTTCTTGACATCTGCTGCCAGAATATTTTTTTTTCGTCAAAATTCACATTCCAAACATTTTTTTAAACCAAGGGTTTATATTATAGAATGGCCATTCTACGAAAGACTGGTAGTGCCATTGGTTGTATCACATTTCTCGATTGATGCTAGAATTTTCTCATTTCCAAGTTGAAATTTCTCAAATGCCAATTTGGAACTGAGAGACGTCAACTTGGAAGTGCGAAATGTTAACTTGGAACTGAGAAATGTCAACTTGGAACTGAGAAATGTCAACTTGGAAGTGCGAAATGTCAAGTTGGAAATGAAAAATGTCTCGCATCAATCGAAAAATGCGACAGAACCGATGGCACTACCAGTCTTTCGTACCATTCTGAGAACTAAGACAAATAAAAATATTCTTTCTGCACCGATGTTGTCATCAACATGCATGTCAGTGCAAATCATTTATGAAAGTGCTTTCAATTGAGTGAAAAGAAGTAGTGCAAAGCAATACTAGCAAAAGAACAATTTTGAAAACATAAAACAGTATATTAGGCAATAGCATAGAATTAGAGACTTGTACTATCTGCTAACATATTGATTCTGTAGATACAAGTATACGTTTCTTCTTCGAAGCGGGTGTATAAATACTGAATATTTTTGCCTTTGGAAAAATATTTTTGGTGGTTGGGGAGGTGGAGGCCCGGGGGTTGGGGTCATGACCATAAAAATTATCAACATCTCTTTTTACAAATGCTTTTATTAATTTGACAGATCTTTCATTATGACATTCAAATACATGTAAGTTCACTTAACAATGCTTGCTGTAGCTCAATACTAATTTCTCAAGGATAATATTGACAAGTCCAGTAACGGTTAACGAGGGGTATGTGAGCGTGCTCACTAGGGCTCTTTCACTGTATTATCAATATGTTACAATCGTTATCTTTGCTTTTTCCATATCATTTTCATTTTGAGAGTTGAATGCAAGATAAAAGGTTCAAACCGTAACTTTTTATGCTTTTTCAGCAGTGGACATTTTCAAATACCATTACATAATTAAATTATTGTTAACTGAGTGTTTAACTGGCACGAAACACATTCAACAGTAATCACTTTGAAACGGCACGCTCGTCCAAATTGCACTCTACGTATTAAAAATAAGTATAATTCCGACCACCCACCTTTATAAAATATTTAGATAATCATACCTCTAAATAAGATTTTCAGCTTAAATGTAATAACCTATCCCAGTCGATAACATAACTCCTAAACCAACCTATACTTATGGTGCTAAACAGGTTTTAATTAAAGTGATACTCTTATGCAATTGTGGTCTACATAATATTTATACGTCTATTTACAAACTAACCCTACTACAATACCAAAACAGTAGAAATATCCAAATGATTAAAAATAGGTAAAACTGACCATACCTATGTGCATTTTAAGCTTTCGTGTTGTTCATTACTGTTCGGTTGATTTTTTGTTTTGTGTTTTTTGCGTGCTGTTCTCGTTCGTGTTTACTTGTTTTACATTGCCCTTTCGGAGAGTCTTTTTCGAGATGTAGATCTAAACGAAACAGCCTTCAAATTGATTACCTCTTGGGTATGTCTTTGTTTCAGAAGTAAAAGTCAAAGTGTACACATTTGTATAAATATGTGTCCACATGCTGTAGCGAAATAGTTCTTTTTCCAGTGACTGTCAACGCTTGTTGTGGATCCCCTTCTTACATTTCTCACCTCATCGTCATTTCATTTCATTTGATCTTCATCAGTAAGGCAATACCTAGTTTACAAATTACAGTACCCCATGCATGTTAAAAACCCCTTTGTAGAGGCTCAATGGGGGTTGCTACAAAGGCCACACTCGCAATCTGCTAGCTGGAGAGGGATTAGCACTAAGCTTGTTTCCCAATCCAGGAAAAATAGATATGTTTAAACTAAACTAACAAACAACAGCAGGTGTTATGAAAGATCTTAACACTAGAGCGTCAAACTTATAAACTAAATAAAGAATAAGGTGTTAAACTTAACACTTCTTGATTGACCACAGTCGTTTCTATTAGTTTTAACATTTGTTATGTATGTTTAGGGCAGTTAGATCACGGACGTTCACTTTACTATATTGTTGTTTTTGTATTGTTCAAAAGTCCAATCTTTTTCTCCTGTGTGAGTTCTATCTTATTGTATTTCCTTACTTGCGGTTTTTGTCTTGTCAAATTTATATGTTTATAGTTTAAAACGATCGGGAGAGAAAAGCTGTGTTTAAATTATATACCTATTACATGGCTGATTTACAATTATTTATGCTTTTTATTACAGGTTAATAATTTATACAATTCCAATGCCAATAAATAAACGATTAAGCCGTACGTTAGGAGTGAAAGTTATTGGTCTAGGGGTGGCCAGATTTATAGGGATAATAGTTTTCTAATGGCCCATATTATGGAAGGTCACATATGTTAACTACTAATATTTGTTCTGTATATATATGTATGCATTTTAAAAGGAGAAGTCATTATAAAAGATGACGAAGAAGCTCACCATTGGTTATTATGATGACCTCTGTCTACCTTATAGTTCAACATGAAAGAAAAACAAATTAAATTGAAGGAAGCAAAAAATATACCAAACAAACAAAGTGGCACTCTTTTGTTCCTTTGTTATCTCTCCCATTCCCATATTTTCATTATAATTTCACGGTCATTTTATCAACAGGACGTAACACAATTTCACTCGCTCACCTATAGCCTCATCTTCTAAAGGTATACGAGATGAAGAATTGTTCAACAGGGCTAAAACTATATAACGAAATATTAAGTATAAATATGCAACACATATATGTTCAGTCATAGACCACTCAAGCGCTTTTCATTCACATATATGTTCAGTCAGAGACCACTCTGGTGCTTTTCTGCCACATATATGTTCAGTCAGAGACCACTCTGGTGCTTTTCTATCACATATATGTTCAGTGATAGACCACTCTGATGCTTTTCTATCACATATATGTTCAGTCAGAGACTACTCTGGAGCTTTTCTACCACATAAATGATCAGTCAGAGACCACTCATGTGCTTTTTTACCACATCTATGTTCAGTGAGTGAGTGAGTTGGTGTTTTACGCCCGTGCAACGCTATATAGGTTATTTACAGGCATTGAGTCCCGTGCGGGGCCCGGGAAGCGAATAGGCCCGCAGCAGAGCCTAGCTTGTCGTAAGAGGCGACTAAGGGTCTTGGGATTCTGACGTCGGGTCAGTGCTCAGCCCACAGAGCGACCAAGTGTGTACCCTAGGTGGCTGAATAGGGTAGCCCTCGTCCGCGGGGGTTGTCAGGTCTATAATACGGAAACCCTGACCGCCGACCATAGTGGGCCAACGTGTGTGGAGAATGCCACGCTTCATGCACGTAAAAGACCCCTTTGTGGACCGCCTAGTAGTGCACCACATAGGCTAAATTTTCCGCCCCTACCCACCTCTCCCTTTTTCCTGTGGTTCTTCAAAATTTACCGTCCCTGTGTTTCCCACCCCATCCCATATTTCATACATCATCATCATTTCATGTTCATTGTGTCATCCTTTTCATGTTCATCGCCTGTAGATAACCTATATAGCGTTGCACGGGCGTTAAACACCAACTCACTCACTCACTCACTACAGGCATTGAACATGAAAAGGATGATAAAATGAACATGAAATGATGATGATAAATGAAATATGGGGGTGGGTGGGACACAAAGGAACAGTAAATTTTGAAGAACCACAGGAAAAGAGGAGAGGTGGGTAGGGGCGGAAAATTAAGCCTATGTGGTGCATTACTTGGCGGTCCACAAAGGGGTCTTTTACGTGCATGAAGCGTGACACTCTCCACACACGTTGGCCCACTATGGTCGGCGGTCAGGGTCTCCGTATTATAGACCTGACAACCCCCGCGGACGAGGGCCACCCTATTAAGCCACCTAGGGTACACAGAATCCCAAGACCCTTAGTCGCCTCTTACGACAAGCTAGGCTCTGCTGCGGGCCTATTCGCCACCCGGGCCCCGCACGGGACCATATATGTTCAGTCATAGACTACTCTGGTGCTTTTTTATCACATATATGTTCAGTCAGAGACCACTCATGTGCTTTTTTACCATATATATGTTCAGTCAGAGACCACTCTGGAGCTTTCGACCACATAAATGATCAGTCATAGACCACTCTGGTGGTTTTCTATCACATATATGTTCAGTCAGAGATCACTCTGGTGCTTGTCCTTTACATATATGTTCAGTCATAGACCACTCTGGTGGTTTTCTATCACATATATGTTCAGTCAGAGATCACTCTGGTGCTTTTCTGCCACATAAATGTTCAGTCAGAGACCACTCTGATGCTTTTCTATCACATGTATGTTCAGTCATAGACCACTCTGATGGTTTTCTATCACATATTTGTTCAGTCAGAGATCACTCTGGTGCTTGTCTTTCACATATATGTTCAGTCATAGACCACGCTGATGATTTTCTATCACATATATGTTCAGTCAGAGACCTCTCTGGTGCTATCTATCAGATGTATGTTCAGTCATAGACCTCTCTGGTGCTTTTCTGCCACATAAATGTTCAGTCAGAGACCACACTGGTGCTTTTCTGCCACATAAATGTTCAGTTAGAGACCACTCTGGTGCTTTTCTATCACATATACTAGTATGTTCAGTCATGGACCACTCTGGTGCTTTTTTATCACACATACTAGTATGTTCAGTCAGAGACTACTCTGGTGCTTGTCTTTTACATATATCTTCAGTCGTAGACCTCTCTGGTGCCTTTCTACCACACATACTAGTATGTTCAGTCATGGACCACTCTGGTGCTTTTCTTTCACATATATGATCAGTCAGAGACCACTCTGGAGTTTTCTACCACAAATATGTTCAATAATAGACCACTCTGATGCTTTTCTACCACATATATGTTCAGTCATAGACCACCCTTTGGTTTTTTTTCTACATATATGTTCAGTCACAGACCACACTGGTGCTATCTATCACATATATGTTCAGTCAGAGAAAACTCTGGAGCTTTTCTATTACATATGTGTTCAGTCATGGACTACTCTGGTGTTTTCTACTACATATATGTCCAGTCATAGACCACTCTGGTGCCTTTCTATTAAATAAATGTTCAGTCAGAGATACCCCTGGAGCTTTTCAATCACATGTGTTCAGTCATGGACTACTCTGGTGTTTTCTACCACATATATGTTAAGTCATGGACCACTCTGGTTGTTTTTTTTCACATATATGTTCAGACATAGACTACTCTGGTGTTTTCTACCACATAAATGATCAGTCATAAACCACTCTGGTGCTTTTCTATCGCATATATGTTCAGTGATAGACCACTCTGATGCTTTTCGATCACATGTATGTTCAGTCATTGACTACTCTGGTGTTTTCTTACCAAACATATAACTAGTATGTTCAGTCATGGACCACTCTGGTGTTTTCTTACCAAACATATTACTTGTATGTTCAGTCATGGACCACTCTTGTACTTTCTTTCCAAACATATTACTAGTATGTTAAGTCTTGGACCACTCTTGTGCTTTCTACCAAATATTTGTTCAGTCATAGATTGCTCTAGTGCTTTTCATTCACATATATGTTCAGTCAGAGACCACTCTGGTGCTTGTCGTTCACATATGTGTTCAGTCATGGACTACTCTGGTGTTTTCTACCACATATATGTTCAGCCATAGACCACTCTGGTGTTTTCTATCACATATATGTTCAGTCAGAGATCACTCTAGTGTTTTTCTATCACATATATGTTCAGTCAGAGATAACTCTGGAGTTTTTCAATCACATATGTGTTCAGTCATGGACTACTCTGGTGTTTTCTACCAAATATTTGTTCAGTCATAGATTGCTCTAGTGCTTTTCTACCACATATATGTTCAGTCAGAGACCACTATTGTGCTTTTCATTCACATATTCGTTCAGTCAGAAACCACTCTGGTGCTTTTCTGCCACATATATGTTCAGAGATCACTCTGGTGCTTGCCGTTTACATATATGTTCAGTCAGAGACCATTCTGGTGCTTTTTTATCACGTATATCTTCAGTCATAGACCTCTCTGGTGCTTTTCTACCACACACACTAGCATGTTCAGTCATGGACCACTCTGGTGCTTTTCTATCACATATATGTTCAGACAGAGATTACTCTGGTGCTTTTCTATCACATATATGTTCAGACAGAGATTACTCTGGTGGTTTTCTATCACATATATGTTCAGTCAGAGACCACTCTGGAGCTTTTCTACCACATATATGTTCAGTGATAGACCACTCTGGTTCTTTTCTATCACATGTATGTTCAGTGATAGACCACTCTGGTACTTTTCTACCACATATATGTTCAGTGATAGACCACTCTGATGCTTTTCTATCACATGTATGTTCAGACACAGATCAGCCTATTTCTATCATATATATGTTCAGTAATCTTGGCAATTCTTATTCGGCAATACCAGGAAAATGAACATAAAATGGCAATGAGGTAGGAGAAATGGAGACACAAGGTCAATTAGGGAGACGGGTTTTGACTACCACTGAAAAAAAATGATAGATAATTTAGCAATTTAGTCAGTTAGTTAGTTATTGCTTTACTCCCAAGCAGCACGATTTCGGCTATATCCGGGAGATGAACATGAAAAGTGGTGATACAATGAACATGAAATGATGATGAATGGGAAATGGGGACACAAGGCCAATCGGGTAGGAGAGTTTTGACTGCCACTAAAATAAAGGAGTGATGGGTAGGGACGGGAAATTTAGACTCCTGCATGGGGATCCTACGGGTCCTACTCTTTAACGTGCGAGGAACGTGACATTTTTCCCAACACGATGCACCACTATGGTTTGCGGTCAGGTTTTCCGCATTATCGCCTGACGACCCCGCATCTCTAGATGTCAGGGCTGCCCCATTATCGTTTTCCGCATTATCGCCTGACGACCCCGCATCTCTAGATGTCAGGGCTGCCCCATTCAACCACCTGGGGCACACATCCCAGTCGCTTTGTGGGCAAAGCGGCCTGACCCGATGTCAGTTTTCTGAGCACTCTTTATTGGACTTTTACCGACAAGCTTAGCCTATTCGCCTACCCGCACGGGTTGATAATTTAGCAAACTAAAGGTTGTCTTACTGTTACCTACAGCGGGGATCTTAAAACTTGAACGTGACATCTTACCAGACATTGTGTATCAATATGGTTTGCGGTAAGGTTTAAGCCTAACGACCCAGGCATGCAAGGTGAAAGTACGTGCTACCCAATTTCAACCAACAAGGGCACAAATGCCAGTTGCTCTATGGGCATAGTGGCCACACCCGACGCCAGGTTCTTGATGCTCATTGGTGGACTTAAATCGACAAGCTTAATGCTGCGAGCCTATTCACCACCCGAGACCCGCTCACGGTGTGATTTCATAAGGCATGTCTTAGCAAAGTCAGTGTGCTTTTGTCTTGGCAGTCTACATTATAGGCAACTTTGTAAACCAAACTGTTGACATTCAAAGAAAATCGGTTGTAGAAGGAAAATAAATAAAAAGATTATAATGTATAAAGCTACAATCGCAAAAAAACAATAAAATTTCGAACTAAATATTTTAGCTATTCGATCTTTTATTATTATTTTGAAAATAGATTTAATTGAATGCAGTAAATTTACAACTTCTGAGAATTATGTTCATATCATCCGTCATCCTCTAATTTCACGTATTAAAGCTACAAATCTCGGTTAATATTTACAGAACGTGTTAATGTTAAGAATTTTTTCTAAAAAATAGTACTTAACGAGAAACAAACTCCATATTCCGATAAAGGTAAACCGGGTTCAATTAGTGCGGTGTTTCTATTTTCATTAAAACATGTCTTTATGTCAATACCATCTCATCCCCTCAAGGTGAGGTCAACGAGTTCTTTCTGGACATTAACGGGTCCGTCTTCTCAGTGCATTGGGACAAATCAATTAGTACTGCACTTAAAACCAAGGGATGCGACCTTGTTATATTCAATGTAAAGTAGTTTGTTTTATTTTGATAACAAAACGAATCTGGTACAAGGCTTTGTTCCTGAAAGTGCTGAATAAAACATGACAGAAATCGAACAAGAAAGAATTGAATTTATTTGATACCGATGAAATAGCCAGTATCCACGACCTTGCTGCTATAAACTAATATTATTCTTTAATTACCTGGCAGTCAGCGGCCAGGTGTCAAAGAAGGGGGTTAGGTACAAACCTATAAAATGTGCCATTAAACCCCTCAAATTACAACTGATCCTGAAACGTGTTGAAATATCTTCTTTATTCCTGATTTTGTCCAGTAAATTTCAAAGGGTCAATGAGGTTGGATCGTGCTTAATTATTCATATTATTAGCATGTTAGGATAATGAGGAAGTAAAACAATCTGTTACAATAAAAGTTTCGGGATTGTTTTTGTTTTTTATAAATTGTTTTTTTTCTTTTTTTTTATTTCTTTTTTTCTTTTTGTTTTCAGTAACAATAAAAAATTTGTTTGAGAGTTTTTCTGTTTGTTTTTGTGTTTCATTCACTGTTTATTATAAGAAAAAAATATATGATAATGAGATGTGTTATAACTGTACATGATACTAAAAATTAGACATGAAAATCTGGATACATGGATAAGTTCAATATAATGTTCGCTCTCAGATCAATTTCTGTAAATATTGAAATATAGTTTTCTTATAAGCTTTAAAAAAATACTAAATTTTGCTCCTAGAATTCGGATAGTCGAGAAAGATTTGAGAATTGAGAATACTTAGCCACGCTGTAACATACAAGAGGTCGATATTGGCTCAAAAGTCCTATCATGAATGAAATAAATAACCTGTAATAGCGAACATTTGTAAACATAGAAGTCAATGATAAGGAATAATAGATCCATCTGACTTCTTTGTATGTACTTATGTGATAAATGTTTTATTGGAAGGCTCGTTTTGGGATAACAACACTATCAACTTTTCTGTGAATTAAGCAGATACCATTTATGGAACAATAAATTGTCAACTAAAAACGAGGAGAATTTTTTCCCAGCAAAGACATAACGATTTAAAATTATGCTTAGGGAACTTGTAAATGCTTTTAGTTTGTTTTATGGTCAAATGAATGCATCTCTACCCAAAACCTAAATTTGAAACTGTTGGTTTGGTATCCACTAGTACTGCCATTATTTGAACCCGCCACGAAACTTCGGTATACATGCATCTCGCATCTCTGTCTAGCTGTTTCTATGACTCGACCGATTTAATTATATATTTTTAACGCAAATGCTCGTCACATTTTGTTTCTTTATATAATAATATTACAATGATATCAAATATATTGATGTAGAAAAGGGTGGTAATATTTTATGTTTTCATTGTTTGATAAATATTTTTGTCTCATATTTAAATGTCGTAATAATTTAATTTTATTTTTAAGTCAGTGTCTTCTTTTGACAAAAATTAAAAAGGTAATTTGCTTTGAATGATTTAAGATATTGGCATTCAAACTGTTTTGCACTTGAAGTAATACTAAATACTGAAAAATATTGGACTTTTCATTCTCCAAATTAATTACTGAGATAAGCCTAATCTTAATTTGTACGGAATAAACAATGCAGAACCATTTCTCTAAAGACTAATGAGTGTTAACTTGTCTAATTATGATTTTGTACCTTAAACTCTCAATATAAAACTGTTCTATCATATGAATAAACTTATTTGCCTTGCTAATAATTGCATTTACTTTCATTTTGATAAAGGTTAACACTATTGCTTTCAGGATCAAAATCATGAAGCAAAGAAAACAAACAATTTGGCTTTGAATCGAATGGCAGTGCCAAGGATCAGAGGAAAGGAAGATATGACCGATAGAAGATAAAAGGGATTTGGTGAATAGCCATGGGTTAAATAGTACAGCACATCAAGCTAGACAAATTGCCAGTATCTGAAAGCTTTAAGTACAACCTGGGTGGCTTCTAAATTCAAAACGAGAAAAGCAGAACATTTAACAAGGTAGGACATTCCGCACTGAACAAGGTTCATGTGAAGTACCTGGTTGATCCAGTACTTAAAATAAACTATGTCACTATAATAGTATCTTAATAAAGGTAATAACAAAACTACCGAACTTGAATGATCAATCTCATAGTCCAGAGAAAATGACAAAAACGAATCAGTCATACCGGAGAACTGGTGGATCGCAATGGTCCTGACTTGGTACAGGCATTTCAAACGAAATGGTGGGTTAAACCAGGTTTTATGGCGCCAAACCTCCCTCTTCCATTGCGATCTTAGGATCCGGTAATGACCATAGAACACAACATAGTTGTGAGACACAATAGGGATATTGAGGTGATCATCTCAGTACAGCAGACCAGTCAAACACTAATTAAAACAATTAACTATCATATCTTTTAACTCAATTTTGAACTTTTCTATTAGTGGCTGATAACGAAGAAAGAATTTTTTTAGTGATCGTATGAGACGTATTTTCTTATAGCCCTGCTTCAAAAGTCGGTCACGAAGAAACTGGTGTCTGATCAAAAAATCTGTGAAATGTGTGCAAGCTCTGGCATATCGAATAAGTTGAGAAATATAAACACCGTATGCAGGAGAAGTAGGTATATTGCTCTGTAGATTAGGAAAATTAATAATTTGAAAATTAAAATCGTCTCGTTTATCGTAAATTTTTGTACTGAGATGACCACCTGGGTCAAATTCGAGGTGCAAATCCAAGAAAGACGTGAAGCAATTAGATTCGGTGGTCTCTTTAATCTCCAATTCCGGAGGATATATTGAAGGAATCCAACTACCAAATGAAGTGTTATTGACAGAAAGGACATCATCAATATATCTGAATGTAAGATTAAATGACCTTGCCTCTTTCATCTTCTTGTTCTTTACGAGTCCCTGAAGAAATTCAGTCTCGTAAGAGTATAAAAACAAATCGGCGAGGAGAGGAGCACAGTTTGTGCCCATTGGAATGCCGATTTGTTGTTGAAAAATCTCTCCTCCGAAGGTGACAAATATGTTGTCAATGAGGAAATCAAGCATACTGCAAACTTGTTCCAGTGTGTAACAAATTTTATCTTTGAAAGATGTTTTGGAAAAGAATGTAGAATTATAACCCAAAACAACAAAATTCCTTGAGTTTGAAAAGGCTTTTTCGAGAAGTTTTTTCAGGCGACATTTTAGTTTTTCGTGTGGCAAGGTAGTGTATAAAGTTGAAAAATCGAACGTTTTCAAAGAGTGAACCTCAGAAAATGATCTAGATTTAAAATGATCTAACAAATCTTTTGAGTTTTTCAAAATCCACATATGGTTAATTCCACTACGATTATAAATAGTGTCGCAGTATGCTTGTTGACCTTCTTTGACAGCAGACAAGATTTTAGTTAAATGAACGGACAGCTCTGTAGTTGAACATGATGAAGATCCAGCTATATACCTTTCTTTGTACGGATTTTTGTGAAGTTTAGGTATACAGAACTTGGGTACATTCTGTGGTTTTTGGCTTTTATTCTGATAGCATTGGTAAAATAGCATATGGAGCAGATTTAGGAAACACAGCACCTTTGCAAAAATGATCTCAGGTCCAAGATTAAATAAAGCAGGCTTGTTTATTATATAAGATTAAACCAAAAGAACTTTGAGGTACATCTGCAATGTATACTTAGTATGGGTGAATTTTTTGGCAGGGAATAGATATAGTATAAGAATGTGAAAGTTGAGCACATGTTAATATATATATTAAAAGGTATTTAAAAGATTTGATATGTTACCAAATGTTTTCTTATTCTGACCGAGTTTTATTAACATTTTAATAAAGACATTTATAGTTATATTGTTACTTGTATCTATTTGTCATGAGTGTTGTAGCAAGATTGTTGTACAAAGTATTTGTTCATGATTCGAACAAAGGTACAAGCTTCATTAGGGCTTCGGCAGCGAAAAGAATACATCCGCAGTAGTGATATAAGCTTTTAATAGTCGACGTAAGAGGACCTTATTCATTTACCGTGGCATCAAAGAATCCCATTTTATTGAATGGAATAACACTGTAATGTCGCATGCCAGGAGCGTCGGGCTATAATACGTTTTTTTGGCACATGCATAAAAAACATTGCTGCGGGTTTCGATTTGATTAGCAGCTTCGATTCCTCCGTGGAAATTACAATAGTCTGAAATCTTAAATCCTTACTCTATGCTCGAATTCTATATTCATCTCTTATTCTCATTTTATCATAATAACGATTCATTTTTATTTTAAATTTACATGACAATTGTCCAAACTTTTCACTGCCTATGAGTAATGCAATATCTATCTATCCAATTTGTCAACTTTTTTATCTAAATTAAAAAAAAAAATCTGGAAGAAAAAATTCCGGCAGTCATCAATTTAACCTATTGTATATGTGTTTGCTGTAAAGATATTATGTTGACCACGAATTTCAGGTCTTTATCTGTCTGCCTAAATGTTGGGATTGATAGTTATTTTTTATTTTAAAATACCTTCCAGCATTTTCTATCTTGGTGTTCATAATATTCAACCGATCGCAAAAATGACAGCTTGACACCTTTTAAAAATAACACCCGCTCCCCGCAACAAAGCTGCTTGAGTCTTTGTATGAAGGGCAGTAATGTTCTTGTTGACCCAGTGGTGTTAACAGTTAGGACAATACCAATGCTGTTTAAGTGTCAATGAACATTTTCATTTCGCTTCATAACCGAGTAATCATATTTTAATTCCAATTTAACACAAATTATCTTCAAAGGTTAACACCTATGGAATAGTGACCATAATTTATTTGCACTGTGTTGGCTGCTCAGGTGGCCGCGGTCATTTCTACTCATTTCTCTTCTTACATTTAATTTTAGGGGTCGAATAAAACGTTTGATTAAAGTTTAAAACAAATTACATTGAAGTAAGATGCCAAAATAATGCTTGCTTATAAAGGTGAAAGGGTACTATATTTAACTATAAAGTTCCAGTATATTGTGATTCTGTAAAAATGAATTGCCAAGTAAATGCAATAGCTGTTTAGTCATGGTTAACTAACGCAAGAAAAACAAGAATATGTCTAACGGACTATAAGAATCTAACACCGGTGTTAGGGCAAGATAAGGAAATCTCCGACACCCCGAGGGTAAGATTTCAAGTCTGCAACGAGGCTCTGCCGAGTTGCAGATGTAAAGAAATCTTACCCAAGGGTGTCGGAGATTTCCTTATCTTGCCCTAATCATCGGTGTTTGATTATTTTTCTCACTAAACCCGTAAATTGTACAACGTGGATTTGTTTACAAAACATAGCGTGACGTAAACAATAGACTTACATCCCTTGGAAACTTTCGTTTCTTCAGACGAAGTCCGACTGATTCCTGCACCAGTAACCTAGGTCTGTGGTCAATAAACGCCTTTATAGACAAAACGAAACTTTTAATGTTTGGACGATTGTGCAGGGCGACATCACACTGCACGCATAAACAGCTATTCAACCTACGATTCAGTCAAATACTTACAAAAGAATGTGGAAAAACCTCAATAACTTCTGAATTTATTGAACTTTTAGTAAAGTATGATTTGACAATGTTTCTTGACGGATACTTGTCTGAAAACTATTTCCCAAATAAACTTTTATGGAAGAAAATAGTGTGTCAAACTTTAGAAATTTATGAGGAAAATCGATGGCGAAATGCAGTTGAGCACAGAAAAGATCTTGAACGCTATGCTAAAATTCACCTGAAGCTCACCGAACATAGACTTTTGAGACTAGCGGTACAATATCCGTATTTGAATGAAAAACTTATGCTACTTGTAAAATTAGGATCATTGCCTATTAAAGACGGACTTTGCTCATTGTGTAAACGTTATTCGAACGATGTACTTCAACACTATACACTGAGTTGCAATGACTTACTTCAAATACGTAGTGACATGTTTTATAAAATTGTTGATATGTTACCAATACAGGAATCAATTGCTTTCTTCGACCAAGACGATAGCGAACTTATGATCTCGTTGCTTGGTGGTATGACCGAGTCAATACAGTCTTTGGCTTCAGATTTATGGGCCCGATTGATATGTCACATAGCAGAGTATATGTTTTTGCTACATGATCAATTTAAGTGTGATCTCTATTGTAATATCTACAACATTTCGTAGATTTTTCCCCCTTTAATATTATAGACACATGTATCTGCATATATATATGATTACTATGTCATGATCTTTTTGTATATCTTTTGTAAGCATTGTGTTTTCCCTTTTTTGTCTTCTTTTTCTTAAAATGATGTATATACGTTGACGTACTCATTTTGTAATTCTATGATATGTTTATTGCAATATGTAACTCTTCATTTATGGAGGAAATAAAGAGAATCAATCAATCAATCAATCAATCAATCAATGAGACAGAAAAATCTCACACCCCTAAAAATAGGAACTGTCCTGTCCAAAAAGTGAGAATATAAGAATCTAACACCGGTGTTAGGGCAAGATAAGGAAATCTCCGACACCCCGAGGGTAAGATTTCAAATCTGCAACGAGGCTCTGCCGAGTTGCAGATGTAAAGAAAT
Source organism: Arcuatula senhousia (assembly GCA_963971305.1). NCBI lineage: Eukaryota > Metazoa > Mollusca > Bivalvia > Mytilida > Mytilidae > Arcuatula > Arcuatula senhousia. The sequence goes on from OZ020306.1 coordinate 8,952,299, forward strand.
CTTACCCAAGGGTGTCGGAGATTTCCATATCTTGCCCTAATCATCGGTGTTTGATTATTTTTCTCACTAAACCCGTAAATTGTACAACGTGGATTTGTTTACAAAACATAGCGAATGAAGATGTTTGTGACGTCACAATACCAAACCAAACTGCACGAGGCTATCTCACATGGGGTGGTGTGAGACAGAAAAATCTCACACCGCTAAAAATAGGAACTGTCCTGTCCAAAAAGTGAGAAATAATGCCCCACCTCGCAACATTTCGGACGGGTGTACGAACGGAACCGAACACTATATGCCCTCCTACTTTCGTAGATGGGGCATAAAAACCTATAAAAATGTGTTTGTCAAATTGTCAAAATAAGCTATCATTATCTGGTGTCTGACAGATTACACAAGTTAGAAACAATATTGAGGTATACTATGTCGCGTACACTTATTCCACATCTCATTATTTTCTATTATAAGAACGCCACTCTGTCACATTTATTAATATTTCCTGAGTGAGTTGAGTGAGCGAGCTGGTGTTTTACGCCTTTGCAACACCAACTCACTCGAGAACATATACACCAGATTAATAACTTTTAAAAGGGATAAACGGCACTGACGGAGTATGTCCTGGAAGAAAAACAACCCTTCGCACTGAAGCTATATACATTCTGTAAAATTTTCATGGCACTGAAGGGTTCAAATATTATATGCATATACTTCAAATTTTCATAATTTCTAACTTGTGAATGTGTCAGACACCAAATAAACGCTCTTGTTATTAGAAACAGTTATTAATGACAACAACTCGTTATACTCGTGTCGGCAGGTGTGGTTGATTTTCCTAAAAATTCTCATCTTTCCAAAGTGCACGAAAGAAAAATTTGGAAAGCTGTGAAAAGAATCAAATACTAGTAATACATGCATTTGTAACGATCCAGATACATGACGTGCTGTATCGAGTTCATTAGTTTTTACGAACTCCGATGTATTTTCTTCTTATCATTTGTACCAGACAGAAATCAGCGGTGTCTCTTTTCGAAAATTGAATATGAAAAGACCTGAATAAGTATAAGTAAACATGTTGGACTCCATTCGCCTATTACATAGCAGTGTCTGAGAGCTGGCAAAATTTTGTTCTGGGGGTTATACAAGGGGGCGTAAATAGCACAATCATGACTAGCATGACTGTCACATCATCAAGATTATTAACAATGAAACCAAGTTAAGACTAGATTCTGAATGTTTTTTGTGATTAAGATTCCAATTCGATTTAATGAAAAGGCAATTAAATCAAATTAAAGACTTGCGACAAATTTAGACAATAATTTAAACAAAAACAATAAGTTATTCGTACAGAATACAAAAAAACACACAAAAATCCTTTTAGTATAATATACTTGTTACATGTAATTCTTTCATAGTAACCCTGAAATAGTTGAATTTATTTAAAACACCAGGATTCTTTCCTTGTACTGCACATGGTCGATATCTTCGGTGATGGATTTGGCTTCCCTGTTGGAAAGTTTTGGTTTTGAGTACTCTTCGTTTAATACTTATGGTTTTTTATCTTCCAATGTTGTGATTCAAATGCCACTGATGAGAGTTTTACTCCTTGAAATATCGATTAAACCATATTAGCCATTTTATATCTGTTTTTGGTATTTGTATGTGTATTTTGGATTAAACTTTAGCACTTTTTAACTATCTAACTTGTCCTTTCATACTCAATATTAATATTTTCCCGCGTTTCGTCTAGTATAGCGGGCAAATGTTGTTTTGTCGGTATGCATAATATTAATATTCGGGTACCAAAGGATGTTATTAGCCAATAAGGTTTTGAAACGTAATTTTCCGGTATTTTACGTGGGGTGTGTTCGAGTAGTGAGTTTTTGTAGTGAGTTCACTTTCTAGCCGTCGTTTAACCAAGTAAACTTTATTTTTTAATAAATTGTTATTTTGATAAACTATATATATTTTTTTGTAAATGATGAGGTCCGACATCATTATCCTGAGATATGCTTGCGCATAGATTCCGGATACAGGTTTCCATGGACTCCGTGGTTTTTCCTGGGCGGCCCTGGCTATCGTGGAGGATAATTTTTGATTAGCTATTTGTAACAGTAGTAGTTTTTGCTTTGCTTTTTAGTCATAATGACACTATTAGATTGAGCTTGTAGAGCCGAAACTATTTGTACTTGATTATTTTCATTTTTACTTAAGACCATAATATTATACTGAATTGTATGTGTACTTGTATTGAAGAACATTATTATATAAAGAATATTTGGAATAATATATCCGTCGTCCATCATGCACGGCGGGCTGTCGGCAACTGAAGTTAAGTGTTTGTGTTTTATTTATATGGTCAATGTGGGCATTATGAAGCGCATCAGTTAGCGTCTGTCGTAATTAATAAGGGTTGAGATAATTCTCAGTACTATTTGCACTCACAGATTTATTTCAGGATTAGTATTGAATCTTATATATATATCCCGATTGGCAAGTGACGGGTATTTCGTGGTAGTGGTGTCTGTCCGTCCTCCTGTTACATCTTAGGGTATCCATCTCTTATCTGCAACTTCTCCTGCCCCCCTAAATGCATTTTCGTGAAACTTTCATAAAATCTCTCTGATATAATGTAGATGTACACCTTTTGTTTTAAATTTGACCTGATTGATTTTAATGGGCAGGGGTATTTATTTGAGAGTAGCTGCTCACAGTTTTTCTAGTTTAAATCTAGGGTCAATATTGCAGGAGGGAGAGTAGCGACCACTTATTTTTGTTTCTATGGAAGACTGCCAGCCAGAAGCCTTCAATGACCAGTGTTCTCGTGTTCTCTGATCGCCGTTACAACCCCCCTTACAAGTTAAATGGTCCGTTCCTTATGTAAGCTGCCGCGTTCACTTATTCCGCTAGTTCTAACAATAAAGTACTACGGAAGCCTATATCGGCCACTGATTTTTTTATTATCTTGAAAATTCAAGATAATAACTTGAAAATTCAAGATAATAACTTGAAAATTCAAGATAATAACTTGAAAATTCAAGATACATTTGTAATAACTTGAAAATTCGAGATAATAACTTGAAAATTCAAGATACATTTGTAATAACTTGAAAATTCAAGATACTAAGTTGAAAATTCGAGATGCTATGTTGATAATTCAAGATACTAACTTGAAAATTCGAGATACTATGATGAATTTTCAAGATACTAACTTGAAAATTCGAGATACTATGATGAAAATTCAAGATACTAACTTGAAAATTCAAGATACTAACTTGAATATTCAAGATACTGACTTAATTCATGATAGTAACTTGAAATTTCAAGATACTATGTTGGAAATTCAAGATAATGTATTGCTAATACTATATAGATGAGTTATATGAATCATTTAATACCTTCTCTGTAAGCAATGAAATGGAGAATACTCAGTGTTTTAATAATGCTATTGAAACTTATTTCAATCTCGGCAGTGTTTAATGTTTGTGCTATGTTTAGGAATATATATATATGGGGAATGTTGGGCCCAAAAAACTAGTTTAACCCCTCCACATATCAGGTATATGTGCTTGTCCTAAACCAGGAATCTTTAACAAAGCTTTCGTTTGTACTTGTCTTTTTGATGTTTTCTGTTCCTTGTTTAAGAAGGGGGTCTATCTGTGACTATTTCAGGACTGGATTTGAATTATATGCATTTTATTTAGACCATGGGCCAATTGCAGAACCGCGAACAGCGCCTACTGGACTCGTTGAAGGCTGCTTGCGGTTTTCCATTGTGGTTTTTCTGAATTGCCGCTTGATTGTTGGCTGTGTCGCGTACACTTATTCTACGTCTCGTTATATTCTCTTGACTTACAAAGAAATACTTAATTTTTTGGCACATGATCACGGGACAATTATAATTGAACGGACCTTGAGAAGAAGACTTTCATTATTTTCTATTTCTAAACTTGATTTGTTTAGAAGAAATGGCACGTATAATATACTTGAGGTAGCCTTGTTCATTATCATCTTGAATTTTCAAGTAATTATCTAGAATTTTCAAGTTATTATCTTGAATTTTCAAGTTAGAATCTTGAATTTCAACATAGTATCTCGAATTTTCAAGTTATTATCTTGAATTTTCAAGTTATTATCTTGAATTTTCAAGTAAGTATCTTGAATTTTCAAGTTATTATCTTGAATTTTCAAGTTATTATCTTGAATTTTCAACATAGTTTCTCGAATTTTCAAGTTATTATCTTGAATTTTCAAGTTATTATCTTGAATTTTCAAGTTAGAATCTTGAATTTCAACATAGTATCTCGAATTTTCAAGTTATTATCTTGAATTTTCAAGTTATTATCTTGAATTTTCAAGTAAGTATCTTGAATTTTCAAGTTAGTATCTTGAATTTTCAAGTTATTATCTTGAATTTTCAAGTTATTATCTTGAATTTTCAACATAGTTTCTCGAATTTTCAAGTTATTATCTTGAATTTTCAAGTTATTATCTTGAATTTTCAACATAGTTTCTCGAATTTTCAAGTTATTATCTCGAATTTTCAAGTTCTTATCTTGAATTTTCAACATAGTTTCTCGAATTTTCAAGTTATTATCTCGAATTTTCAAGTTCTTATCTTGAATTATCAAGTTAGTATCTTGAATTTTCAAGTTAGTATCTTGAATTTTCAAGTTATTATCTTGAATTTGCAAGTTTGTAGCTTGAATTTTCAAGTTATTATCTTGAATTTTCAAGTTAGTTTTTCGAATTTTCAAGTTATTATCTCGAATTTTCAAGTTATTATCTTGAATTTTCAACTTGAGTTATTATCTTGAATTTTCAAGTAAGTATCTTGAATTTTCAAAGTTATTTTCTTGAATTTTCAAAGTTATTTTCTTGAATTTTCAAGTTAGTATCTTGAATTTTCAAGTTAGTATCTTGAATTTTCAACATAGTATCTCGAATTTTCAAGTTATTATCTTAAATTTTTAACTTAGTATCTTTAAATTTCAAGTTTTATCTTGAATTTTCAAGTTTTATCTTGAATTTTCAAGATAATATATAAAAAAATTTGGTGACCGAAAATCACTCTAATAATCGCTTACTCGCAATGATAAAACTCTCTAATACTCGCAATAATAAAATACTCTAATACTCGCTTACTTGCGAGGGTTTTAATGGAGTCCCGAAATTTACGCGCAAATTTAAGTGAGTTTTAGTGCGATTTACCAGTTGCTGTGGATATTTTGTTAATACTTGCATGGTAAATTCGTGATATTCCTTAAAAATCACAAAATCCTATCTTATATAATTTTGATCTTGAACTTCATAGTAAAGTTCAGGATCAACATCATATCGAGAAATTTTATGCATTTTTTGAATTTGCATATTTTGATATCAAGAACGGTTCAGGTCCAACATTTTTTATAGAGGAACAATAGCAACTTATGAAATTTCCAAAAATTATCAATAAATATGTGTTACACACACGATACGCATAATGAATTTCAATCAACACGCAAGTTTCAACAATTTGAGACCCCTCCTAACAATGTCGGCTAAAATTTCAAGGTTCCCTGTACATTTAAAATTTCTAAGCGTAGCACTCTTCACAAAGCAGTATAAAGTCTCTGGAAAAAATGGCTGATATTATAGAAAGTCCAACATTTTTGTTAAAATAGTTTAAGTTGGCAGATCAATTACGGTTTAACAAGGCACAATAAGGTTTTACAGTCTGTGTTTTATCAGTAGTTCTAGTTCATATTTTTGTTTTGATTTGTGTATCTTGTTTATATCTACCTTTCTAGATTTCGTTTTCTTTAAATAGTTATTTACATCAAGCTTTAAATTGTTTTGACTGGGTTGGATCATCCTTAGTTCTAATAGTAAAACCCCTCTTGCGAGGGGGGATCCATCCTAGCCACATGACCCTTGTATTAAAAATGTTATATCTCCCGTGAGGCAACACATTAGTTTTTTGATTTCCAACTTTTACTTTTTCAAATAAATATTTCATATTTTAATAGTTTAAATAATTTTAATTAAAACTTATAGAATTTTATGCTTGTAATATTCTTGCATGAACGCGTATCATTTTTAAAATCAAAGTTGAACTCTCTGTTTACTATATGTAGCCACCCATGCCAACTTAGTTCACGTAGAAAGGCATTTGATAAAATTCAACCGATTATCTTATAATGAATTACATATATAATTTATAAAAAAAAAATATTTATGCCTTTGCAAGAATATTTTTACGGGTATGTCATTAAAAATGGCTGGGGTGTAAAATGGATGTCGCATTGCAGGGTATTGATGTTCCATTACAAGCCCCCACGAGCTTCAAAGTGGCACTGGAACATTAATACATGTCATACTACATACATTTATATCTACAAATGCATTAATTTGGAAAAGCATTACTAAAAAATATTTGTTACTGTTGCCTATGTTATAGCTATTTTAATCCACTTTTAACCCTCTAGGTTACCTAATTGAGCTAACAATCGACTAAACTCCGATAAGTTTAGGTAACGTTACATATAATCCGTTCGAGAACACGTAGGTGGCAAGTTTAGATTATATTGAATTAAAAAATAGCATGCCCATGGCAACGCGGCCAGGCGCGATTGTCGTCCTTCGAAAAACTATCCAGTTTGACAGAAAAGTTGTTCAGTACATATATTTTTGTCTGTTTTAACCTCTCTGACCTCGACCTAATAACATTAAAGGAATTTATTGATCTATTTAAAGAAAACTGCATATGTTTTACCATGTGTCTTAAGATAAAACATGACACTAAAAGCAAACAAGTGGTTATCTTAAAATCAGAAAACAAACAGACCTTGATGTGATAATGCTTGAGTCGAGTGCACCGCTTGACCTTCGGGGTTACAATCCTTGCACTTTTAGATAAATATTAGAATGTAACACTCTTAGATATTTACGTGTAATTAAAAAGGAAATAGCTTTCTCATGCTCTAGAAAAGATAAGAAATTTTCAGTGAATCCATTCATGCTGCTAAATTATTTGTCTAGGTTTATAGGTGTAGGTACTCCAATTTATTGACCAAAAATTCAAAACGTTTGTCACTTTAAGAAAAGAATGACAGCGAAACAGTTTTTCGCCTCACGTTCCGTTATATTGATGATGTCCTCTCACTGAACAATTCTCGATTTGGTGACTTTCTCCATCTCATATATCCTCATAATTAGATCTTCATCTCGAAATTGACTCTCAAGGACTCTCAACAAAGCTCTATGACAAACGTGATGACTTCAACTTTCTAATCGTCAACTTTCCCTTTTTGTGTAGCAATATTCCGTCCGCTCCTACTTATGGGGTTTACGTATCACAGTCGATTCGTTACTCCAGAGCTTGCGGGAATTACATCGATTTCATTGGCAGAGCGTCACGTTTGGAAAATGCTAACACAGGGTTATGTTGCTCCACGGTTGCTGTCTTCACTAAGAAATTTTACGGTAGTCACCGTGCACTCGTAGACACATATGGGATTTCTATCTCCCAAATGAGTGCAGATTTTGGTTTGTTGTAGAATTTTGTTTTGTCTTCCTTTACCGGATTTGGCACACTGAATTGGAAATTAGCAACACGCAGGCTTACTCTTCCGGAGCACATAAGTTCACTCTTGTTACGACTTGAGTTCGCTTTGTTGATTTCCGTTCGGTTGATTTTGTGTTTTATGTTTCTTTGTGCTGTTCTTGTTCATGTGCCTCTTTAATTCTTTCTGATTTTTTTTATTTTAAAGTATTTTTTTCAAGATGTACTGAACAGTTCAGTTGCAACTGCATTTTAGGTTTCAAAAGTTTTAATACAATGTTTATTAATGTTAAGCTTAAGCTGCAGACCCACTTGGGTATAAAACATGACGTATAAACTTCCTTCATTTGTGATGAAATCATAAAAGTCACCACGCAAAATGTTGGAGGTTCATCAAAAAGCTATTATAATATTCCTAAGATATTGTATAGGATTTTTGAATTGTCTAAGAACAACATACCAGACTACTTAATCCGTGCGTTAAAGAAATAATTGCCATAAACATGATAATCACAATGATATTTATGCTGAGTAATTTCTGTTTTATTCGTTTAAAAAATAGCAGTTTTTTTGCATAAAAAGTTTAAATGGGTCATCTTTTAACAACATCGTAGGCATCGTCTCATAAAAATGATTTAATCGGAAAAGATCATTCGAGATAGGTTGTTTTAGATCCAATTGAAGGAATACATATATGATCTTACATAACATATTAAAATTTTAACCAGAAGGCTTATTATAAAAATAATCAAGTCTAAACGACAAAACAGAAAGTAAGTTTAATGAGAAAAAGAAATTGATATTCATTCATATTTAGCCATATTTAGAAATAAAATCAAAGAACATTTGTACGAGGCTTGTTCATGTTTAATGGTTATTGCTTTACTCCCAAGGAGTGCAAATACATGCTTGATAAAATGGACATGAACTGATGAAGTGAAAAGTAGGATCGGGTTATACGAGGCTAGTCAGGGAACAAGTTTTGACTGCCCTTGGAAAAGGGTCGCCGAATTAGTCAGCTGCAGGGATCCTACGGGTCATACTCTTACCAAAATCTTATTCAATATTCTTAAATGTACAATGAACGTGTCGATGGTTTATTATGGTTTGCGATCGATTTTTGGAATGTGACATAGCGATACAAGATGACAGTGTTACTCCCATTCAACCAGATGGAGCACACATTTCAGTCGCTCTGTCTGTAATCAACGCGCACGGCTTGTCATTCAATATTCCGGTGTGTTTTCCATGATTTGTCTTTTCTCTTGGACATTGAGATTGATCCTCCAAGTTCGGTAATTTTGTTGTTACCTTTATTGAGTACTGGAAGCTTTTAATTGACTTAACCGACAAGCTTTTTTTGCTGTTGCGAGCCTATTTGTTAACCGTTCCACACGAATAGACGGGAGTGTCAAGTCTTCCTCGTAACTTGTGTGACAAAGTGATTCTGGCACACGTGTCTTGTGGTGTTTTTTTGTATTAACTTTAAAAACATAACGCAGTTCCTTTGGTTCTTTGATTTTTTTTTACAAAAGAGAACTACTGAGACACTACCATTTGTTCGGTGTTCAAATATCAATGAGGCATATAGAGCATGGTAATAATCTTTAGAATACTGTATCGGTTTTATTTTTTCAATTTTAGTGTGTGTAGATACAAAAACACTTGAGCAAGACATCTATGTACATAAAGTTTAATGTATTTAAATTGTGAAAGTTTTCTTTGAATTTGAATGCGTCCTTTTGCCGTCAGAGTTATCCAGATTATAATGCATACATTATGTGTCCTTGTTGAATGGATAATAACAGCATTTTACCTTACTCAAACCAAGAAACTTGACTTGTCTTGTAATTTAAAGCTTAATCTTCTCAGTTCTGAACAAGTAACTTAAGTTTTAAGTTTTGAATATTTACAGAAAACAAATAAACTGTTGTTGTTTTATTGTGGTTATTGTTTATTGATTTGTGGCAAAAAAGTCGACATCGAAACTCGATGAACTGAACATCAAACACCAAACGTGTGAAAAAAAGAAAAAGCTTTTCACATTAACCAACATATAAAAGCGGTCAGGTTTAGGACGATGCAAGGTCGTCTCGAGCACTTAAAATATTATAATGATCATGTAAGTTTGGAATGGCGATGTCAATTCCATTCGTAATCCATGAGTCGTTACAAAAGTTACATTTGTACATCGAAATATGCGAATTAAGCAAACACTATGAATTATGATTGCTTCGCTTTTTTGTAATATTTTTTAGTTCATAGATGTTTCCAAGTTAGCAGTCAAAAACAGTTAGTTAACTTATTAAAAAATGCTCTTAATCGTGAAAAATCTCGTAACCTCTTTTTTTTTGTGCGCCATATTTATGCCTTGGCAAATGTCTCCAACCCTGCCAACCCGTGCGGGTTCCGGGTGGCGAATAGGCCCGCAGCAGCGCTAAGCTTGTCGGTAAAATTTCACTTAAGAGCGCTCAGAAACCTGACATCGGGTCAGGCCGCTTTGCCCACAAAGTGACTGGGATGTTTGCCCAAGGTGGTTGAATGGGGCAGCCCTGACATCGTGAGATGCGAGGTCGTCAGGCGATAATGCGGAAAACCTGACCGCAAACCATAGTGGTGCACCGTGTTGGAAAATATGTCCCGTTCCTCGCACGTTAAAGAACCCTGCTGGTAGGAGTAGGAGCCGTAGGATCCCCATGCAGGAGGCTAAATTTCCCGTCCCTACCCATCACTCATTTTTCCAGTGGCAGTCAAAACTCTCCTACCCGATTGGCCTTGTGTCCCCATTTCCTCCACTTCATCATCATTTCATGTTCATATCATCACCATTTTCATGTTCATCTCCCGGATATAGCCGAAATCGTGCTGCTTGGGAGTAAAGCAACAACTAACTAACTAACTCCAACCCTGCCATTTAAAACAATAATGTTACTTCATCCGTCAAGTATATATATTTTATGAACCAGGACACTTTTGTTCTTGAAATTTTCGTGCCAATGTCTATTGTTTCATCACCAAAAAATTAAAACTACTGTTTTATTGAGTCTAATTTAGGTCTTTTCTTTAGGACCCATGTTATCTTTTTTATCAAATGATAAGAAAAAAATGAAAAAGAAAACATGTATAATATAGTTGACAACTAGAAAGGATGAAAATATTAGGTGTTAGTTTTATTTTAATTGATTCTAGTTTTACCTGAAGTTTTCTTGGTTAGTTTTATTAGAGATGGTAAAATTATTGTTAGAACATAGAGGGCTTACATCAAATCAAACGACTATAAAATGCCACATTAACTACTTTCTTCCTAAGTATTAAATAACTTTCGTTTAATATCGAATGCATTGTCCTGATTCTAGATCAGATAAAATAGGTTCATAAGATGTGTACTGTACTTGTTCAACTTCAACCTTGAGCAAATGGATCAGGGATATTATTATTTCATTATCATATGTAAATATTTACCATGCCACTTTGTATAAACAGCGGGAGTTACTAAAAATATGCCCCAAAAGACATATGTGATTGAAGAAGCTTTTAAAATCAGATCTTTCCCTGTCATTTTAAGCAAACATCTTAAGGTCTTCATCTAAAAAGAGCAGCTAAATAAGTATTTGCTCGATTTTTCTTTTTATTTGGTGAGCAAGTTCATTTCGAAATTTTGAAACCTTTTACTTATATACTTTTACATGACCAGTGACTATGTACATAACGATAGAAATTATCAATCCGCAAAATTCAGGAAGACAAAAATCACATTGTGTTAAACAATGTTTCGCCTAAAACATGTTTAAAATAAGCAAGATGGGGAAACCTATAATAAAGCTTAAATTTTAGGGGAACTTTTCACAGTTAGGCATCAGGTGACTGGTCCATGGTGTAGAAAGAAGTTTTCGAGAAAGCTTGTGTCTTTCTGTGGTCATGCAGGACAATGTGTCCTATTACTGTATAACCGGATGTACCTTATTTGTATATCCCAACTGAAACGCTTGTTCAGCACAATGAAAGTTTGACCCTTATATACTCAATATCAATAAAATAAAAGCAATGTATGCCCGCTTTTTAAACCATATGAAAAAAAAACCACATGTTTTTTTTGGACTCAAGTCTGTCAAGAATTGGTGTGTCCATAAATGCACCCAATTCTTCTAAAGGTTATTAAAACAAGAAAGAAAAGGACGGAAAAACATGCATACGTGGGAAGGCTAAAATATGGTTCAGCATACTAGAATGGGACATGAGTATTGTGGAAGACAGAATTAGCTAGCGCAAGTTATTTCAACAGGCAACTGCAGACATCGAAGAAGGAGGCCCATTGAAACTGTTGAAGCTGGAATTATTCATGAACTTTTATTTTCATATTGCTGAATCTATTATAGTTAAATAAAGGTAAAAGCAAAAACCTAAAAAGTTTTTTTTTATTGTCGGCATACTTAGAAATTCGGTGTGAAAACTGTTCTTTACAATTTCTAAAGACACGTTCGATTTCCTTTAGTGAACTAAATAACCTGAACTGAATAACAAACACAAAATGTGCTGACAGTTAAGTATCATCTTTAGTTAAAAGTCAACAAATTGTCTTCAGAAGTGTATTTACATGGCAATTTAAAGATTGACTCGCTTAAGCATTGCATTGGTATCCTGCAGTAATTGAATTACCTCCTAGACGGCTAATTGTAGAGAATATTGGGTTATTAAAACAGTCAACATACATTATATCTCACCTATTTAGCCATAACTAAGTAACCAGGTATTGTCATCGATCAACCAATTATCAATTTTCACGCTTTAATCTTATTTCACGTTACCTTTATAATTATAAATTTTTGGAACAAATTGTGAAATCTAGATTTTTAAGGTTTTGTGTATTGGATTTTAAATAAAACGCCCGTTCATGAACCCAGTAAAATTGATTAAAATACTCGCGGAATGTACCGCCGGGTCGCGATACTGATCTTAACCTATAGATCTTCTATAAAAAACTTAATAAAATATTTCATAAAACTGAATGTGAAACGAGTGCAAACAATAAATTTTACATTTATTAACGACGAAGCTAGTTAATTCTTGGATTAATCGGAGGCGACTTAAGTTCATCGGCATTAATAGGGTGCACAGCCTCGCAAATTAAATGAGAATTTCTTTGAACGTGTACCGATCGCTCTCGTGCTGAATATAAACAAAAATGTTTTGAGTAAAGTACATGTTTAAGAGTATTAGAATAATTAAGATATTCAAAAGTAATTTGAATATTGAAAACGAGTACGAAGCAATCCAGAATAGACTGTCAGAAAATATCAGATTTAAGAAGATTTGAAAAATATTTTAATGCATGATAAATATAGTTTGACGTCATTATAAGCTCATGTTAAAACTTTCCTTCTATATTTATATATATATATAAAAAAAACATCTGTTGCTTAAAAACATACGTAGATGTTTAGGTTTAATATGTCATTTTCAGGAAGGAATTGTAATACAATCGTGTGACAGACATCCTTACATCAATATTAAACGAGTTGAAATAAACTCTTGCAGCAAGCTTGTAGGACAAGGATAACAATTTGTGACCAAAACCTTAAATCTTTCAAAAGAATGTGCCGTTTGTCTTGTCCCTTTGTCCCATTGAGTTCATGTGTATATATGGGACGATTGCATATACCCACCATTTCTGATGAAATACTTCTTAACGAAAAATCAGCGAATTTGATACATGTATTAACAGATGAAGATCTTCCGAATTTTTAATTCTAAATTACAATAATACAATAAAATCTTTATGTGTATAAGTTTATATAAAATTTATATAAAATACAGTTTTTAGTTAAAAACACGACGGGTGTGCTATAGCAGGTAGGAACCGCTTACTCTTCTGGAGCACCTGGGTTCACTCTTGTTACGACTTGAGTTCGTATAGTTGATTTCCGTTCGGTTGGTTTTGTGTTTTGTGTTTCTTCGTGCTGTTCTTGTTCGTGTTTGCTGGTTTCGTCGTTGCATTTTTGAACTTTTGACACTCGAATGCCCCATTGGGGCCTCTTTGCTTCTTTATAACATTCTTGTGCAGGTCTTAGTAAAAATAGCATTTGTTTTTACTATATGTCCATTTAAATGTTTATTTTTTAACTGGAAGGGCAAGTCAGTAAAATTAATTTTTTGCAGCTCTGCGACAAGTAAAACTTAATTCTAGTTCAGTGAAGCTGTGTTTATTTTGATAAACACTGAAAACCCTCAACAACGAAACAAGCGATATGCATGAAGTCTTTACTAGGACACACAAAGCAACAAGATACGGAAATAAGTTACCTATGACAGAATAATTTTTAGCTTTACGTACTTAAACGATATATATAAAAGTAAACAATTAATTTTATTGAAAGGAGAGGCACCATGAACTTTTTTATACGGACATATATTGTCAAGCATAAAAGCTAGATTCTAAATATCTAAATAAAAATGGAGGTAAAATAAGTATAGAATCTATAGGAAATTCCGTAAAATACGTTCATTGTCAGACAAAATAATATTAAAAAAAACGAATTCCTCAACATGATTTTTTAGCATGAAGCTATGATTTTGAGCTTTACAACCATTTATAGAAAAATATGGGTCACCGATTTCGTATTGTCTTTATTTTCGTCCGAGTGTGACATAATGTTGAAAAATACAACCTTTTCTATACGACGTCTTGGTCGACGTCGAAGTTAAACACTTTTCGAGAATGTGCAGTTTAAGCTGTCTATTTTATTTTTATTTATACAAATGCGACCTTGATACGTACATGATTCTGCTTTAGTATTGTTATTGGTACGATCGTATAAGTCGTACTGTAATCGTGGTATGATCGTGACGAGAGCGCAGCGCCAGCGTAGTGGGATCGGCTGTCAATTAAGGTACGTCCTTACCACGATTGTCCCACGACATTACTACGACTGAAGCCGACTGCTCTATGGTCCTCTTACGATCTCAGTACGCTGTTAGTACGCTCTATTTTCACCACGACTGCACTACTAATGTTTTGAACATGTTCAAAATTTACGTAGTGCAGTCGTAGTCACCCACCATCGTCGCTGGACGGGGGTTCGTAAAATTTCCGCACAACTGACGAAAGCGTGACAACTCGGAAATATTAGGTCGAAGCGTAAGCCGAGACCTACTATGGGAGTCTCGGAATGATATGGGACTTGATATGGAAAACCCTGTTTAATAATCTATATATTTTGTCCGCCGTCAATATTAAATACACACATACATGACATAGATTGAAATTGCTTGGTTGATGAATACATTTGAACGCAGTGATAGATTTGACCTTAATGCATGTTTTTGCCCCAAGCAGCAGCTCCACATGCAAAAAGGCCAAAAAGATGTTTACCGAATGTGTTTTGACAAACTTGATTCCTGTTGCAAGTGTTTTTCTTTAATTTTCCTGAATTGACGTCAATGTAATCTACCTCGATCTTCGGAAATCACTTTTTTTTCAGTATTATTACTTCATGTGACAAATTGAAAGGTCAGACATCAGCTAAGTCTAAGGGTTTTTTGTTGTTTTTTTTTTGTTATTTGCGTCAGGTTTCTTTTCTTTTGACGCACATGGTCGATGGGTACCCAGAATGGATCGAGTACTGTTCTATTGAAATCTTTTGTTTTCAATTATTAAAAGTTTCTAGAAGTAAGTTTTTGCTTATAGATCTGCCGCGGATTCATTTTCCACCCGAGAATACTATATATACCCATGCTTCAATTACTTAGGTTCAAATGCTGCTGACTTGCTGACTAATGGATCGTGAATAAACGATGCTTATCAATATTGGGTCTTAAACAAAATGTACGCAACATTACCAACGTTGTTAAAGATAAAGGTATTTGAACATTCATCATACATACATACATACATGAAAACAATATATGCATATATTGTCCACTGTCAATATTAATACACACATTCTTTTTAGATTGAAATTGCTAATTTTACATAACTTCATGCATTTGCCCCAAGCATGAGCGTAATATGCAAAAAGACTATAAAATAGTTTATTGAATGTGTTTTGACAAACTTGATTCCTGTTTCAAGTGCTATTCTGTAAATTTTCTGAATTGACGTCAATGTGATCTACCTCGATCCTCGGAAATCAGTTATCTTCAGTATTAATATTTTCATGTGACAAATTGAAAGGTCAAACACCAGCTAGGTCTAAGTTTTTGTTTTTGTTTTTTATCAGTAATTCGCGTCAAGTTTCTTTTCTTTTGACGGACCTAGTTGATTGTTTTTCCGGAATGGTGCGAGTACTGTTCTTTTGATATCTTTTGTTTTCAATTATTTTAAGTTTCTAGAAGTAAGTTTTTGCTTATAGATCTGCCGCGGATTCATTTTCCACCCGAGAATACTATATATACCCATGCTTCAATTACTTAGGTTCAAATGCTGCTGACTTGCGCCCTTAGTGGAGAAAAGGCCGATAGCAGAACCCAGCTTCTTGTAAGAGGTGTTGACGGCAGGTCAGTGCTCAGCCCACAGAACGATCAAATTGTGTGCTATATATAGGTGGCTGAATAGGATAACTTTCGCGTGCGGTGGTCATCATGGCATAATACAAAGAGTCTGACCGCTGGCTGCTCCACATTTTTTCTGCCACTTCCCTCCTTCCCTTTTTCAATGGCCTTCAAAATTGCTGCTCCTTTCTATCTATAGTGACGCTAAATTATTTGCCGAGAGAATAATCATCGGAATATGCGTATAATCACAAATTAAACCTTTAACTTATGCCAGCTTTGGCAATCTGACTATTTTGATTGGGGCTAATTATTGCTCTATAGTTTTGTTATTAAGTACTTCCTTTAGGTACAAGTACATGTAAAATTCTGTCTGGGTTAACAACATGTAGGAGCATAGACATTCTAAAATCCCAGATATACCACAAAGATTCAGGTTAGAAACCTTAAACGAAATTGTTTATCTGTGTTTTCTTCGATAAGTTTAAGTATTCAACCACAAATAACTCAACAAGCACTGATATGGATAGACTGAATATGTCTTTGTTGGTTAGTATATTAGGGACCGACCATTTAACTTGAAAGGGGGGCCTTGGTTTTTTCCTAAAAAAAAATATTCTGAAAATTATTTTTGATGAAAAAAATATTTTGACAGCTGAGGGTAAGAAACAAAAAATATTCTGAAGAAGGATTTCTGCCGTATAAAATAATGAGAATAAAGAAAAAAAAAATTCTGTCGTGACACCTTCAAAAAATAAATATTTTTTCTGCGCTCTGCGCGAAAAAAAAATCTGACCAAAACAAAAAACCAAGCCCCCCCTTTCAAGTTGAATGGTCTGTCCCTTAGTGATGGAATAAAGCTAGCATAATCTGATTCTTTGCAAGTTAAAAGATATTTATGAACATGTATATGAAACGACCTGAAAAAATAGTCAATACTTCTTCCAAAAAAAAAAAACGGTAATGGATCGTGAATAAACGATGCTTATCAATATTGGGTCTTAAACAAAATGTACGCAACATTACCAACGTTGTTAAAGATAAAGGTATTTGAACATTCATCATACATACATACATACATACATGAAAACAATTTATGCATATATTGTCCACTGTCAATATTAATACACACATTCTTTTTAGATTGAAATTGCTAATTTTACATAACTTCATGCATTTGCCCCAAGCATGAGCGTAATATGCAAAAAGACTATAAAATAGTTTATTGAATGTGTTTTGACAAACTTGATTCCTGTTTCAAGTGCTATTCTGTAAATTTTCTGAATTGACGTCAATGTGATCTACCTCGATCCTCGGAAATCAGTTATTTTCAGTATTAATATTTTCATGTGACAAATTGAAAGGTCAAACACCAGCTAGGTCTAAGTTTTTGTTTTTGTTTTTTATCAGTAATTCGCGTCAAGTTTCTTTTCTTTTGACGGACCTAGTCGATTGGTTTTCCGGAATGGTGCGAGTACTGTTCTTTTGATATCTTTTGTTTTCAATTATTTTAAGTTTCTAGAAGTAAGTTTTTGCTAATAGATCTGCCGCGGATTTATTTTCCACCCGAGAATACTATATATACCCATGCTTCAATTACTTAGGTTCAAATGCTGCTGACTTGCGCCCTTAGTGGAGAAAAGGCCGACAGCAGAACCCAGCTTCTTGTAAGAGGTGTTGACGACAGGTCAGTGCTCAGCCCACAAAACGATCAAATTGTGTGCTATATAAAGGTGGCTGAATATGATAACTTTCGCGTGCGGTGGTCGTCAGGGCATAATACAAAGAGTCTGACCGCTGGCTATAGTGAGTCAACTTGCATGGAGAGTGAGAGTTCCATCCTTTATGCATTTGAAAGACCCCTTTGAAAACCGCAATGATGCTCCACAATTTTTCTGCCACTTCCCTACTTTCACAATGATGCTCCACAATTTTTCTGCCACTTCCTTTCTTTCCCATTTTCAATGGCCTTCAAAATTGCTGTTCCTTTCTATTTAGTAAAACTCGATCATTTGCCGAGAGATTAATTATCGAAATATGCGTATAATCACAAATTAAACCTTAAACTTACGCCAGCTTTGATACAGATTCGCATAAACATTTATAAAATCCCAGATATACCACAAAGTTTCAGGTTAGAAACCTTAAAATCGAACTTGTTTATCTGTGTTTTCATCGATATATAGTTTACGTATTGAACCACAACCTCCCTTGACCATACTTTAGCTAAGAATTTATATTACTTTGAGAATACAAATTTTAATCATATTAATAAAATGTGCCTAAACTAGGTATGATTTAGTGAATACAAATTTTAATCATATTAATAAAATGTGCCTAAACTAGGTATTATTTAGTGAAACTCGATCATCTGCCGATAGATTTATTGTCGAAATATGCGTATAATCACAAATAAGGTTGAGAAGGACAGAAGTCATGCATGTGACTTGTCCAAAATAAAATTAAATTTGAAAAAATGTTTTGAGATTCTTGTGTTTTTTAGAATCTTTATACTTAGTTTAGGCACATTTTATCAATATGATTAAAATTTGTATTCTAAAAGTAATATAAATTCTTAGCTAAAGAATGGGCAAGGAAAGTAATTTGGCAAAAATCATGAAAAATCATCATATTTTGCTCCTATCTTTGCTTGTTCGTAAAAATCAAGGGAAGAAACCCCACTTTTAAAAATAAATTGATTTTAAATGATTAATTATTGCAAAATAGAGGGAAATCTATTGACAGGAAAAAATGTAATGGAGCATTTTTTGTGTGTGTTTTTATGACTTTTCCTATATAATTCATAGTAAAATATTGATACTTTAACTTGATATGACTCGAAAAGTAGGGAAGAAACCCATAAATTTTTAATCAAATTATGAAAGAGTACATCATTTTGAACATTTATGCCAATTTTGAAGAAAATCTATTGACAAATTAATGTTGGACCCGAGTGCCACGAAAGCGACTAATTTGCGGGCATGTAGGCATGCAGGCATGCGGGCATGTGGGCATGCGGGTCTGCGGGCATGCGGGCATGCGTAAATATGTTAATAAAATTAAATAAAATGAATGACATTATTTGAATTCTGAAAAAAATTATCAGCCTACACGTGTCAGGAACTTATATTATTTTTATACTGCCACAGATTTCACTGGTTTAACTGTCCGGTTGTCTACTTAATTCTCAGCAAATACTTTTCACAGCCACATGATATCCTTAAGTGCTTTTTGTCTCTGTTGAACAGTTATGTCTTCTTTGAATCAAATTTCTCAGAATTTATCTGAGAAACTAAGTTTCTGATATTCTTTCTCACATGATTTTTTTGAGGTATATGGGTTGTCTTTCACTAAACATCTTTTTATACCACCCGCTCGAAAAGTGTGGGGGGGGGGTATATAATGATGAAGGTGTCCGTCCGTCCTTCCGTTACACCAATCTCTTATTCGCAACTCCTCCTAAACACCTTGATGGATTTTCATGAAACTTTCACACAATCTTTGTGACATGATGTAGATGTGCACCTTCCATTTTAAACAATTCTTGGGGCGGGGGGTATTGATTCGTGAGCTCCCGCTCACAGTTTTTCTAGTTGTATCTGTCACAATTTTTATGCCCCATCGCCCCATATAGTGTTCGAAACGTTCGTCCGTCTGTCCGTCCGTCCCAAATCCTCATATTTCCAAATTTCCACTTACTGACAAATGCCAAATCAATTATATTGGCATAGTAGGTGCATCTAGAGATGAATGCATGCTTCGGATGCTGGATGTGACCTATATTTTCCGCATGAATGACCACTTACAGAAAAATGGTTAAAGTCCATTCCCACTTACAGACAAGTTCTACATCAACCATATTGGTAAGGTAGGTGCATCTAGTGATGCTCAGCACAATGCATGGTTCGGATGCTGGATGTGAACTATATTTTTCGCATGGATGACCTCTTACAGAAGAATGGTTAAAGTCTATTCCCACGTACTGACAATTGCCACAACAACCATATTGGTGTGGTAGGTGCACCTCGTGATGCTTTAGTGATAGCTGAATAAAAAAATAAATGTTGCGAGATGTGGCATTATGTCTTTTGGACATATTCTTGTTTATTTTATCATGTTTGGTTTGCTATTTTTAGGGATGTCTATTGGATTTATTAAATAGCAAAAATGGTATATATCACAAAACAGTTAGAAATAATAGACAATATTGACATGTGGAATAAGTGTAACATAATCAAACATGCATGAAACTCTAAAAATATATGTGAACATGAATGGTGACAAGAATGGAATTCCAGGGTCCCTCGCCCATCAAACAATGCTGATTTTCGAACTAGACCAAGGTATTAGTTGTATAAACATTTGATGTAAATTCCATAAATTTAAAATCTGTCAACATCTGTAGGGATGAGAGCGTTTACAAGGTAAATTTTGAAGAAGAAAAACACAGTCATTTTTATGGTCAAAGTCCCATATAACTCCTACAAAATAAACTACCGAACTTAAAGAACACACAAGATATGACAAGGACAAAGTAATGTCTCGGCAAAGATTCCTGGTTTAAGACAGACACATATAAAATGTGGCGAGGTTAAACTAGTTTAAGTTTTAAACTAGATCTAACCTTCCCATATTGATAAGCTACAACACAAAGTACACATATAAAACACACTGTAAATCACAATAGACTAAAGTTCAATTAAATAAGAGAGTAACTGACACAAAAACAGCAAGAAAGGTATTGGTTCCGTCAGGTGGAATTTACATTTTGGTCTGTCAGACATCCTCTTCCTGTTTTACGACTTATTTATTGTTTCTCCCATAGGGTCAGTGTTAAAATTTGTGTAACAAAACAAATATACATGTATATATATTAGTAGGTTTTTCATTATTTATACACAGTAGATATTGTGAAACTCGTGGTAATTATTTCCAGATGTGAATCATTTGATACTTGTGCAAGGTTATTAAAAGCAATTACTTTAATTATTATAAGATCAGCATGACATTCCCAAATTCTATAAAAACGAAATAATGCCCGTCAGTACTGTTAAAGCATTTTCATTTTAAAACTTGGAAAGTAGATTATATAATTATAATAAACAAAATTGAATGGAGATGATGTAAACACAATTTATGTTGATCAATGCGTTTTGTTTCTGAGGATCAATAATCAATTGGGCAAACTAAAGCCTTATAATAATAATAATATATTAATCATATCCGTTTTTCATATAGCCACATGCCCGCATGCCTGCATGCCCGCATACCTGCATGCCCGCATACCCGCATGCACAAATGCCCGCAAAATAGCTACTCTGGAGTGCCACGCTCAACCTTAAGTTTTAAGCTATGTAGTACTTCATTACGCTACAAGTACATGTAAAATTTCATGGGGGTTAACATCACGTAAGAGCATAGACATTCTAAAATCCCAGATTCAGGGTAGAAACCTTAAAATCGATTTATATTAAATGTGTAACATGGTAACTGTAATTTCATTGATAAGTTTACGTATTAAACCACAATATTTCTACAAAGAGAGAAAATAAATCTGGAAAGATCGTATAAGTATCAACCTACAATGGGCGACTGTATGAAATCTTCAAACTACTTTTTAAAAAGCTATTTAGTTTCCTTTGAATGATTTAATCCCATTAAATTCCTATCATTGAGAACTGGATACTGTTATAAGGTCGACCACTTTACCAGAGATAAAAGACAACGAGACTAACCACAGAATATATATCATTGTTAAAGTACAGAGTTTAACACCTGTTTAAAGATATTATTATGATAAAATATAAGGTTACAATTTGATAATTTTTACACGATTTCTACTCATGCAAATCTATAACTCCTTTTACACAACCGACCCATTGAATTAAGAACAGTGTCAACGAGCCAACTGTCAAATAATAAGTCTATTAATGCATTGGATTCGTACTCGACTTAACAGAAACAAACTTGATCAATAATTAACGTTTGGCAGGTTTTTTCTCCACCCTTTTCAATAATGCTTTCTATTAAGGTGACTGACCTTGTGCACCTAATTTCTTGACAGATTCACAGTAAATTTGGGTGAAATACTGGAGTACCACCCATCCCAGACACAACGTACCACTTGATGGTATTACACTGGTGTTGTACGTATTACTTTATTTGAATGACAAAAAGATTGTCTCAATTAAATTTCTCCCCTCGCTGTCTATTGACCTTAACAGGGTTTCAATCGTCTCTATAACATGACATGCTTATTATTAAATGCTCAATTTACACTGTTCTGTCTCTGTCTCATTATTTATCAGAGAGTAGTGTATTTCAGTAATGAAAACAAATGAACATGAACAAAAAATTAAAACTATAACATATTTATGAAAATATTGTTTTAAAATTGAATACATGTACTCGTTTACGGTAATATTGTTAAACAATTGTTCACAACTAGCTCATAAAAGGGGGTCCCTAAACCACGTTCCAAGTTCCAAGTTCCAAATTTTAAAATCATTGATTTTTAATGATTTATTTAAATAATATATAAATTGGTTTTGCTTGAATCATCAAATTGTTTAATCCGAAGATGACGGATAAAGAGTGATGAAGTAAAAGGCAATCAAATTCTGGTGTTTGAATATGCTCTTTCTAACACTGCTTTAAATTTATTTAAATATGAGGTTATCAGCATTCATGACAGCAGCCGAAATTCGAGAGAGGTAATAAAAATTTTGACATTTAAAAAGTCAAATGTCTGTAAACAAAGTGTCTAAAACAATGAAATAATGCCCTGTTGTCAGTATAGAACACACATGCTGTATGAAGCCAAAACTAAATAACTGGGTAACATTGTTTTAGACAATTTTTTTTTTTGGGGGGGGGGGGTTAAATAAGTACAGTATATAAAGAACTATTTCAAATAGTGTTTTGTCACAATTAACATCAAAATGTTGATTAAATGTGCAAAAACAGGACTCCTAAACAAACAAATATATTTGCTTGGCCATGGTTAAGTTTTGTTTTGCAACCAACGCTGAAGTGAAAGGAATTGGTTTAATAATAATAACCAATTCTTTATTTAAAGAGGGTTACAGAACTCATCTTCCCTGAGACCCTCATGGATTGATATTATAACAAGAGGCTCCTAGGAGCCTGAATCGCTCACCTGAACTACACAGAAACAAATATTCTGTAGATATTATTGTGCTTAACCATATGGGATTTAAATTTCTGAATTATCTTCTAAAGTTTTCGAGACAAAGGGCTTAATAAATGCAAAATTTGGCAAACATTACGAAAAAGGGCAATAACTTCCACATCAGCAGTAGGATCTTTTTCAAAATTTCAGAACAGGTTGATCTTCATATGCTGATCACTTTTGATTCTTACACAATTTTGATACCTGAAACCATTTTTGAGTAATTAGCAAAAAACTGCAATTTACCCCCTATGTTCTTTTTTTAGCCATGGCAGCCATATTTTGCTACAAATCGAAATTCCAAACGATAGAATTGTAGCAGATATGCTATTGAATATGTGTGCCAAGTTTTGATGCAGTTGGTCTTATGGTGTCAGACAAGTTAATCTTTGAAATTCAGGGGAAAAGTAATGAAAAATGGTAAATTTTGACGCTTTAAGGGCCATAACTCCTAAAAGACATGATCCTACAGCTTTGACCTAATTACATGAAATGTAGATCTTGATGTGCTTAATCATATGCAATTTAAATTTTTGAAATATCTTGTATAGTTTTTAAGATATAGGGCTAAATAGGTGAAAAATTTTGAAAAAATACAGAAAAAGGGCAATATCTCCTACATCAGTTGTTGGATCTTCTTGAAAATTTCAGAGCAGGTAGATCTTGAGGTGCTGATCACTTAAAATCTAGCAAAATTTTGATATCTGTAACCATTTTTGAGTTATTAGCAAAAAACTGCAATTTACCCCTATGTTCTATTTTTAGCCATGGCAGCCATATTTTTTGACGAATCGAAAATCCAAACGATAGAATTGTAGCAGATATGCTATTGAATATGTGTGCCAAGTTTAGATGCAGTTGGTCTTATGGTGTCAGACAAGTTAATCTTTGAAATTCAGGGGAAAAGTAATGAAAAATGGTAAATTTTGACGCTTTAAGGGCCATAACTCCTAAAAGACATGATCCTACAGCTTTGACCTAATTACATGAAATGTAGATCTTGATGTGTTTAATCATATTCAATTTAAATTTTTGAAATATCTTGTATAGTTTTTAAGATATAGGGCTAAATAGGTGAAAAAATTTGAAAAAATACAGAAAAAGGGCAATAACTCCTACATCAGTTGTTGGATCTTCTTGAAAATTTCAGGGCAGGTAGGTCTTGAGGTGCTGATCACTTAAAATCTGGCAAAATTTTGATATCTGTAACCATTTTTGAGTTATTAGCAAAAAACTGCAATTTACCCCTATGTTCTATTTTTAGCCATGGCAGCCATATTTTTTGACGAATTGAAAATCCAAACGATAAAATTGTAGCAGATATGCTATTGAATATGTGTGCCAAGTTTAGATGCAGTTGGTCTTATGGTGTCAGACAAGTTAATCTTTGAAATTCAGGGGAAAAGTAATGAAAAATGGTAAATTTTGACGCTTTAAGGGCCATAACTCCTAAAAGACATGATCCTACAGCTTTGACCTAATTACATGAAATGTAGATCTTGATGTGCTTAATCATATGCAATTTAAATTTTTGAAATATCTTGTATAGTTTTTAAGATATAGGGCTAAATAGGTGAAAAATTTTGAAAAAATACAGAAAAAGGGCAATAACTCCTACATCAGTTGTTGGATCTTCTTGAAAATTTCAGGGCAGGTAGATCTTGAGGTGCTGATCACATTTACCCTATGCCAAAATTTTGATATCTGTCACCGTTTTTGAGTTATTTGCAAAAAACTGCAATTTACCCCTATGTTCTATTTTTAGCTACAGCGGCCATGTTTTTTTATGAATCAAAAATCCAAACGATAGTTTTGAAGCACCCATGCCAATTAACAAGTGTACCAAGTTTGGTTGCAATTGGACTTATGGTGTCAGAGGAGTTAACGATTGAAAAAGTTAACGGACGACGGACGACGGACGGACGGACGACGGACGCCAAGTGATGGCAATAGCTCACATGACCCTTCGGGTCAGGTGAGCTAAAAAACAATTGAAATAAAATCGATACATAATAACCAAAAAAAATCTTAGTTTGCAAAATATGGCAAATATGTGAAAAGTAAGGCAATATACCCTCAAAATGACAATTTTAGCTACTTCAAGGTACTCATATCGAGTGAGTGAGTTGCATTGGTGTTTTGCGCCCGTGCAACGCTATATAGATTATTTACAGGCGATGAACATGAAATTATGATAAATGAAATATGGAGGTGGGGTGGGAAATAAAGGAACGGTAAATTTTGAAGAACCACCGGAAAAGGACCGGAGAGGTGGGAAGGGGCAGAAAATTTAGCCTATGTGGTGCAGTACTTGGCGGTCTACAAAGGAGTCTACTCTTATCGAGTCCTGCAGCAAGGTTCTTTTACGCACAAGAAACGTGACAAGTTTTCCCATTACGATGCACAACTATGCATTGCATTCAGATTTTCCGCATTGAAGGCTGTCGATCCGGCATTAATTATGACAACGCTGCCCCATTCAGCCACCTGGGGCAAACATCCCAGTCGCTTTGTCGGCAAAGTAGCCTGACCCAATGTAAGGTTCCTCATATATATTAATGTCAAACCTTACATTAATTTTAATTGCAAAGAAAAATAAAACCACAACAGTCAAAAGAAATCCAGATTATTGTCGAACTTCAGCTTTCAATGTCTATGGTAGGAAGAGCCTTAGGATTTTGAAATTTACACAAATAATCTTTTCCTTTTCCCATGCACGAATTGACTGGTATGTATGTCCCTGCTGATTCAATAGGGTTCTCCTTGGTCATCTTGCGTGTGGTTCACCAGGCCATAATATTGTAAACCTTGCCACAAATTATAGTGGTGAAATGTGGGGGAACATGCAACGTTCCCGCACGTTAAAGAGCACTGCTGCAAGTTTCGGTATGAGAAGGATCCATCTTCATTGCCCAATTCGTATTGACGTTGTGGGGTCTCAAATCCGCTTTTTTATTATCATCATCGTCATCAACAACATTTTCTTTTCATCACATCCTTTACGATCATTTCCTTACTTTGGAGTAAGCAATAACTAACCTGTCCTTAAATCCTATGCCCAAGCAAAACCACAAGACCGAGGTCACCAGTGATAACGTGGCCAGAGGGACTATAATTGAATGGGGACTTTTCGCAAGAACAGTTTGGTGGACGTGTTTTTTTTTAGAAAACAATAGGGATTCCAATGGGCACTAACTGTGCACCTTTGCTTGCTGATTTGTTTCTTCATTCATGTGAAGCAGACTTCTTACAATCTGTTCTAGACAAAAAAGATCATAGACTGGCTATCTCTTTTAACCTCACTTTCCGTTATATTGATGATGTCCTTTCACAGAATAATTCTCGATTTGGTGACTATCTTCATCTCATATATCCTCAGAAACTTGAGATAAAAGACACAACAGATTCTAGAAAGTCTGCTTTATATTTAGATGTACATCTCGAGATAGACTCTCAAGGAAAACTTTCAACAAAACTCTATGACAAACGTGATGATACCAACTTTCCAATTGTCATCTTTCCTTTCTTGTGTAGCAATATTCCATCCGCTCAAGCTTATGGAGTTTACGTATCACAACTCATTCGTTACTCCAGAGCTTGTGGTAATTACACCGATTTCCTTGGAAGAGTGAAAGTTTGACACAAAAATTGTTATTAAAAGGTTATGTTGCTCCTCCGTTGCTGTCATCGCTCAAGAAATTTTACTGTAGACATCATGCACTCATAGAAAAATATGGGATTTCCATCTCTCAGGTGAGTGCAGATGTTGGTTTTTCATAGGGGTTTGTTTTGTCTTCCTTTACCAGATTTGACCCACCGAACAGGGAATTGTCGGGTGTGCTAAAGCAGACAGGAACCGCTTACTCTTCCGAAGCACCTGAGTTCACTCTCATTGCGGCTAGAGTTCGCGTTGTTTATTGATATTCAGTAACTTTTGCGTTTCCGTGTTATATATGTTGCCTGTTTATTCGTCCTGTCCTTTTTTGTGCTTACTGGTTTTGTCTCTGCCCTTTCGGACTTTCCATAACCTATACACATGGATATAAAACCTTTTGTGTACTTCTGTTTTTCAAAGTTCTAGAAGTGAAGTCATGGTAAAACAGTCATTATTCTAGTCGATGGCATTGGCTTGTACTTTCATTAATTTGTATACGTGTATGTCAAAAATAATATTCATATCTATTCCCTGAGGTCGTTATAGGTGTTATCCTCTAGTTGTGATGGGTGAACTCCCGGTTCAAACTGGTTAATATAAAGGAAAATATAACCATTGACTAAAAAAAAAGGTACCATTTGATAGTAGTACAGTGGTGCTGTACGTATATACTGTAAATGAATAAAAAAGATTGTCTTAATTAATATACAATTAATGACTTTTGGTGAGGTTGACATGAGGATTTATCAATCCCAAGTCGTGAATATAACCACTTGGGGTTGATAAATCTCATGTCAACTGAAACCTAAAGTCATCAATTGTTTTATTAAATGACTGTTATGCATTTTCAGATATAAATTTGACAAATTTAACAACTTT
Source organism: Arcuatula senhousia (assembly GCA_963971305.1). Taxonomy (NCBI): domain Eukaryota; kingdom Metazoa; phylum Mollusca; class Bivalvia; order Mytilida; family Mytilidae; genus Arcuatula; species Arcuatula senhousia. The sequence continues at coordinate 8,980,052 of OZ020306.1, forward strand.
AATTTCAAAATGTTGAAAATATCACATTTTTATAACGATATACTAGTTTCCTAGAAATCGGTTTATTCCATGTCGAAGTCAAATAATACTAGACTTGTTGTATATTTCTCCATTCTTGGTACGAACATCTGTATGAGATTTTGACAAAATACCGGTAACATCAAGTTCACTGTTTGGAAGCGTTTCAAATTCTTCCGGTAGATTTTTCTCTCGTAGATATGCACGAAAAGTACGCTCAGCTGTTCCGTGGCCCTTCTGGTCATTTTAGCATCTTTTTCGTAAAGAATCTTGTCCAAAGCTTCGGTGTCAATAGTTGCAAAGCGTTTACTAGGGGGCCTAACATTTTCAACGTCGTCTGACACAATGTTTAAAGATCATTTATAAGACACGCTATGATTGGTCGTTACAAATATTTTTATCCAATGAAAATAAGCCTTTAATTTTCCATTTTGTGGGCGGTGCTAAATCTATTTTTGGGTACACGCTAACACGACATAATATTTATTCCCCTCGCGTGCATAATTGCGCGGTGGACATAATGTTCTATTTCAGAAAGTTTAATATACTCTAAACCAATGAAAATAAAGACATTTTCTAGTCATTTAATAATTAAATATCTCACCTCGCTGTCTATAGTACTGAACAGTGTTTCGACCGTCTCAATAACATGACATGCTGAAATATGAAAATATACTGCTCTGTCTCAATCGATATGAGAAAGATAAATGTTTATATTTCACTAATAAGAACACGTAAATAAAGGTAACAACAAAACTACCGAACTGGGGTGATCAATCTCATATATCCAAGAGGCAAAGACAAAACCAGACAAAGACATACTAGAGAAATTGAAGATCGCAATGGTCCTGACTTGGTACAAGCATTTAAAAAGAAATGGTGGGCTGAACAAGTTTTTATGGCGCCAAAACTTCCTCTTCCACTGCGATCTAAGGGTCTAGTAACACAAAACACAACATAATCATCTCAGTATACAATAAACGGTCACAAGCCAATTGAAAACAATCACGGAATACAATACCCAAAAAACGGGTATAAAAACGGTTAATTTGGTTATGCTGTATATCGAAATTTCAAGGAGTAACCTCTCATCAGCAGCATTTGAATAAAAACATTGGAAGGTGAATCATTTCATCTGACATAGTTTCGAGTTATGCTACCAATGGCTGATATCGAAAGAAAAACTTTTAAAGAGACAGGATGAGACGTATTTTCTTATATTCTTGGCCCAAAACCGATCACGGAGACAACAAAGTCCGTGATATTCGTGAGTGAGTGAGTGAGTTGGTGTTTTACGCCCGTGCAACGCTATATAGGTTATTTACAGGCGATGAACATGAAAAGGATGATAAAATGAACATGAAATGATGATGATAAATGAAATATGGAGATGGGGTGGGAAACAAAGGACCGGTAAATTTTGAAGAACCACAGGAAAAAGGGGAGAGGTGGGTAGGGGCAGAAAATTTAGCCTATGTGGTGCACTACTGGGCGGTCCACAAAGGGGTCTTTTACGTGCATGAAGCGTTGCACTCTCCACACACGTTGGCCCACTATGGCCGGCGGTCAGGGTTTCCGTATTATAGACCTGACAACCCCCGCGGACGAGGGCTACCCTATTCAGCCACCTAGGGTACACACTTGGTCGCTCTGTGGGCTGAGCACTGACCCGACGTCAGAATCCCAAGACCCTTAGTCGCCTCTTACGACAAGCTAGGCTCTGCTGCGGGCCTATTCGCCACCCGGGCCCCGCACGGGACCCGTGATATTCGAGATGCAAATCAATCCAAGGAAGACATGAAGCAAGTAGATTCGCTGAGAAAGAACATGAGCATTAAAGTCTTTTAAATTAACTATACCATATTTATGAAATAAAAGTAACAACAAAACTAACTAGCTTGGATGATCAAATCTCAAATGTCCAAGAGAAAAGACAAACAAGGAATACATACCTTAGAAATTGGAGATTGCAATGGTCCTGACTTTGTACAGTCATTTTAAGGGAATGGTGGTTAAAATATGTGTTATGGTGCCAAACCTCAATCTTCCATTGCGATTCTAGGGTCCACTTGCAACTCAAACCACAAAACGGCTGTAAGACATAATTGAGGTGATCGTCTTAGTACAACAACCAGACAAGCACTGGCCAAAACAGTCACTAACATAGTATGAATTTTTCCACAAGTGGTTGATAACGAAGAAGCATTTTGGTATGCATCGTATTAGATGTCTATTTTCTTTGCATTATCGTCGGTAATAGGGACAGCGGTGTCCGATCAAAATACCTGAAAACTTTGTACAAGCCCTGGCCTATCGATACAAACAGAGAATGCAGGTTAAGTAGGTATATTACTTTCCAGGTTAATAAAATAAATAATTTGAAAATTAGAAGTCGTGTTTTTTTATCGTAAATTTTGGCACTGAGATAACCACCTGGGTCAAATTCGAGATGGGCATGACCAATTCACATGTATATATAAAAGCTTTTGTGTACTTTTGTTATTCAAATCCGGCTCAGATTTCATACCCATCATTTATTTTCATACATCATAAAGTAAAATAATCGCCGAGCACCTTCGAGTGAAGCAAATACTAACCTTACCTACAAACTTATGCCATGAATGTTAACGCTTTTGTGTACTTATGTAATAGTTCCAGAAGTTCAAAAATACCCAGATCATTGGCTTGTAATTTAATTATTTATTCGTATATATTTTAGTACATTATATGTAATGAGTGGAAATGATGTTGTAATGACGTGCGACGTTCCGTCAAATATGATTAAAATATTAAAAAAGCATCATCAAATTGACACTGTCCACTCAATTAAAATGACAAGAATTGGTCAGTGTAGTTAATTCTGCTTATAAATAAATGAATTCTTTGGGATGGTTGAAAGACCAGTGGTTAAATCTCCGCCAACGTCTGGCCTTATGTACCTTAATTTATTCACAGTCTCTTAAATTGTATCTATGCCTCTCCAGCATTCCCCTGGGGTTGTCTAACAGGTAATATCCCGGTTCAAACTGGGCAATACAATGAAAAATATTATAAAATACAAAATCGAATCGAGATTGCTTTGCCCTATAAACGGAAAAAAATAATCGGTGGCTATCACAAAAGAGGCGCTACAGAGTCGAAGTGAAGGACAAAATTTTGCTCACTTTTTCTTTGTGAGCCTAAACTCTTCATAGGTTTAAATTAAGTGAGTGAACGATTGTTGGTGTTTGACTTCACCAACTAATTAGGTTATATATACATATATAAAGGCGATTGTCTAAAAAGGTCCACAGCAGCGATAAGCTTGTTGGTAAAATCCACTAAAGAGCGCTCAGAAATCTGACATTGGGTCAGGCGGTTTTACTCACTAAGCGACTTTGGTGTTTGTCCGAAATGGTAGAATTGGGCAGCCCTGTCTTAATAGATGCCGGGGACGTCAGGTTAAAATGCTGAAAACCTGACCTAGTGCACCGTGTTGGGAAAAATGGCACGTTCCCCGCATGTTCAAAAACCCTGCTGCAAGGTCTCTGTAAGAGTAGGATCCAAATGCAGGAGGCTAAATTTCCCGTCCTTACTCATCACTCCTTTTTCCAGTTGCAGTCAAAATTCTCCTCCCCGATTGGCTTTGTTTTGCCCTTTTCTCCTCTTCATCATCATTTCATATCATTTAATCACCCATTTCATGTTGATATAGCCGAAATCGCGCTGTTTGGAAGTTTGGGAGTAATGTAAGGCAATAACTAACTAACTGTCATCTGACAACTTTGACACAATGTACACTGTCTCTATCTCAGTCTGATTAAAATCAGATGTTAGTTTGGCTCCGTACGAAAAAATCAGATGTTAGTTTGGCTCCGTTAACTTCATACGGAGCCAAACTAACATCTGATTTTAATCAGATTGTCTTTATCTGCAATAATTTTCATCTTTTATGGGCAAATACTTGAAAGAATATGAAATCCGTATATTTGATTTAAACTATTTTAAGATTTCTTATTATCAATACCATGGGCATTTTTGGTGAGCATTTGCTGGTTAAGTTAAAGCTATGTAAGGGGGTTACTAAATGTTACTAATTTGAAAAGTTACCAATGAATTATAACAACTTAGACATTCACTGAAATGTTTTTTTTTAACTTTAAAGGGCCATAACTCCAATAAGAGGCCATCTGAAAACTTTGACCCTTTGTATTGTTTTCTTTGTTTAGAACGCTTTAAATGTAAGTGAAAAAGCAAGTTTTTATGTATTGATGGATAATTATACTTTTCAATTAAGTGCAAGTTTTAAATTTTGATTACTTAAGGATGGTCACTCTTCATAAATCAGAATCTCAGTCTAATATTTGGTTCCCCAGTTTGGTATTTTTGACTATACTGTTCTATGCTCTTTATGTTCATACAGTGTTTGGCATTTTCAATATTTTTGGTAGAGCGCCTCTGATGAGTCTTGAATAGACGAAACGCGCGTCAGGCGTAGCAAAATTTATTGTGTGGAATTTTGTTGTCATTTGTATTTCGCAACCCCTCTAGACTTTACCTTTAAAATTATTAAAGAATTGTTTTGCACACTGTGACCCTTTCTATTTATGACAATTTCTGAATAAATAGATCTTAAATCTCAACTTAATAAAATTCTTGATACAACTTCATGGTTTTTAAGGCCAAAAACGTAATAATGGTAATTCAAATCTAGAGGCGTCTGATTTCCCGCCAAATTTTTAACGTCATATATCTCAGAAACGAGCACACTGACCTATAATAGTTTTCTTTTTGCCATCATTTATCAATAATTTCCATAACAAATCATGAAATCTTTGATACAGAAAAGTTCAGGAGTGACCATCATTAAGTAATAAATAAATGAAAAAAAAATGCGGTTGCTAATTTTCGCGGATTCATTTCAAATGGCTTTTTTGAGTGGGTTGATTTTTCAACTTTTCAAGTACTGTGGTTTCATTATTATTCATGGTTAATCAATTTCCGTGGTTTTCGTGGATCACCTTGACCAAAGAATTTTGATACGCCACGAAAAGGAAGTTTAACATTGATCTGTATTCTGTAAATTTATGAATCCACGAAATGATCCGTTTTCACCAAACAACGAAAATTGGTATCCACGAAAATAAAGGAATGCACAGTATTATACTTTGATCAATATATGTAAGTTCTCATATAGTTAGGAGTGGATCAACTCATATCTCCTCTCAGAAATAACGTCCAAAAGCGTATATATCCAGAAATAATGCCTAGCAATGACGCAATATGGTGTCATTGTCCACATTTTCCACAAAGCGGTCCCTTAAAAAACGTGACTTATACACATTTCTGTGTAATAGTACTTTACATTGTCAACGCTCTAGAAACGTGGTAGGTGGGTGTGTACGTCAATAACACAAATATCATACCTTCAATACAACACCTAGCAATTACTAAATGTTTCTTTAATATATCCGTACATTTGATTTAAACTATTTCAAGGGAGCAACCATTTGATTTTTAGGGGGGCTATGGAGATTTTTTTCGTCCTGCCTTTTTACTTTCGGAAAAAGCCGAGACTGGATTTTTTTTTCACGCTAGAGTGCGCATTTTTTTAAAAATTTTTAAAGCTACTATAAATTTTTCAACTAAAGATACCATCCTGTCTTTCTTTTCATTCAAAGCACTGTCCTGCCTTTTTATTTCTGGATTTTTGCCATCCTGCCTTTTAATTTCAAATTTCAACATAGCCTACCCATAAAAATAAAATGGTCGCTACTTAAGTTTTCTTATCAATACAATGGGTATTTCTTGTAAGGAATTGCTGGTTTAGTTAAGACTATGTAAAGGGGTTCACGTTACTAATTTGGCAGTTACCAATGTATTATAACAACTTAGACATTCACTGAAAAGCAGCAATCAGTTCGAATGTCTTAAGTCTGAAAAGGGAAAGATAATTGTAAAATAAGTAAATATAAAATAAAATAATAAAAAACAACAAACAGAAACGCATACAATCTGATTTAAATCAGATCTATCAATTGTTCCCTACATCCCATTCTGATGACCTTTTTCGGAATCCTCTGGATTTATCATAATAAGTAATGCTTCCAAAATCTTGGGGTGAGTGAGTTGGTGTTTTACGCCCTTTCAATTTAAAGGCGATGAACATGAAATGGATTATAAAATGAATATGAAATGATGACGATAAATGAAATGTTGGGGTGGGATCGTAAACAAATAAACTTTAAATTTTGAAGAACAACAGGAAAAGGGGAGAGGTGGGTAGGGGCAGAAAATTTAGCCTATTTCAGTACTTGGCTGTCCACAAAGGGATCTTTTACGTGCATAAAGCGTGGCATATCCACACACGTTGGTCAGGGTTTCCGTATAATAGACCTGACATACCCCGCGGACGAGGGCCTCCCTATACAGCCAACTAGGGTACACAGTTGGTTGCTCTGTGGGCTAAGCATTGACCCGACGTCAGAATCCCAGGACCCTTAGTCGCCTCTTACGACAAGCTAGGCTCTGCTGCAGGCATATTCGCCATACGTACCCTGCACGGGACTCCAAATATATTGAAAGCTGCAATCTGATTGGTCAGTTCAAACGGTCATCAGAACAGGAAGTAGAATTGGGTGTCTTCAGATCTACCATGCAGTGATAGTAAGGAACAATTTAATCAGATTGAAAGACATATAACACTGACCCAAACCGCAACGTGAACTCAAGTCAAAACGAGAGTGAACACCCAAACATAAGAAATCCACAATTTAAAAAAAGTGTTAAAAATGCATAAAACAAAATGAAATCCGAATAATCATGCAGTAATATCAGATTTTTATATCTAAGGACAAACTGCGATGGATGGAGCTAACCTTAGGTTTTAGAATTTACATCAATAAAGATAATTGTAATAAGCAAAGTTTACACATGAGAAATAATCTTATGTACAAGTACACTTTATCTTAAAACAAGAGGCTCCCAGGAGCCTGAATCGCTCACCTGGCATTGATGTCAACCCTATGAAGACTTTTGTATAGCTAAATGAGCTGAATGTTTAAGCATAAAAAGCTTTTCTCTATCTGCAATAGTTTTCATTCGTAATAATCAAAAAACACTATTATTCAACTTTTAAGGGGCTGTAACCCCTATAAGGGGTTATCAGACAACTTCAACCCTATAAAGACTTTTGTAGAGCTAAATGAGCTGAACATTTAAGCAAACAACAGCTTTTCTCTATCTGCAATAGTTTCATTCTTTAGGCCAAAAACACTATTTTTGCCTTTAAGGGGCTGTTACCCCTATAAGGGGTCATCTGACAACTTTGACCCTATGAAGACTTTTGTAGAGCTAAATGAGCTGAACATTTAAGCAAGCAACAGCTTTTCTCTATCTGCAATAGTTTTCATTCTATAGGCCAAAAACACTATTTTTTGCCTTTAAGGGGCTTTAACCCCTATAAAGGGTCATATGACAACTTCGACCCCATGGAGACTTTTGTAGAGCTAAATAAGCTGAAAATTTTAGCAAGCAACAGCTTTTCTCTATCTGCAATAGTTTTCATTCTATAGGCCGAAAACACTATTTTTCGCCTTTAAGGAACTGTAACCCCTATAAGGGGTCATCTGACAACTTTGACCCTGTGGAGACTTTTGTAGAGCTAAATGAGCTGAACATTTAAGCAAGCAACAGCTTTTCTCTCTCTACAATAGTTTTCATTCTGTAGGCCAAAGCCATGCAAAAACGCTATTTTTCACCTTTAAGGGACTGTAACCCCTATAAGGGGTCATCTGACAACTTTGACCCAATGGAGACTTTTGTAGAGCTAATTGAGCTGAACATTTTAGCAAGCATCAGCTTTTCTCTATCTGCAATAGTTTTCATTTAGGCCAAAAACACTATTTTTCACCTATAAGGGGTTATGTTTCACCTTTAAGGGGCTGTAACCCCTATAAGGGGTCATCTGACAACTTCCACCCTATGGAGACTTTTGTAGAGCTAAATGAGCTGAACATTTAAGCAAGCAACAGCTTTTCTCTATTTACAATAGTTTTCATTCTATAGGCCAAAAACAAGCAAAAATGCTATTTTTCACCTCTAAGGGGCTGTAACCCCTATAAGGGATCATCTGACAACTTCGACCAAATGGAGACTTTTGTAGAACTTTTCATGCTGAAGCAGTAGGCTGGCATCAGATTTCATCTATCTCTTATACTTTTTTATTTACAAGCCAAAAACAGTAGTCTGACCTCCTGATTTATTTTTATTTTAGTAACGGTGGCCATGTTTTTTGACGGATCAAAAATTGAAACACAAGTTTGGTGCAGGACAACCTAAGGATCATTTATACCAAGTTTCATTAAATTCTGTTCAGTAGTTTCAGAGGAGACGATTTTTGAAAAATTGTTAACAGACGACGACGGACGCCAAGTGATGGTAATAGCTCACCTGGACCTTCGGTCCAGGTGAGCTAATAATAATGAACATACATCTGAAACATGGGGCATTGTTCTACTAACTCCTAGACAGAAAATCGGTCAGCCAATATTCCTACTAGAAAATCGATAAAACATTTATCCTGTGTATTTTCATTTGTTTCAATGTTTCAATATAATACAAATTGTCTAAACTAATAGGTATATCTCTATACCCCTTTATAAATGCGATATAAATGTGCACTACATTTCATGTATCAGTACGCCAGTTGATGTATGATTAAGCATTGTTGACCTTTTACCCTTTACACACTTTTCTCAACAAATATTCAGGTGGTTGGAGCCAAATTACAGCTTTCGTAACAAATGTTAAAGTTGGCGGAGCCAAATATTAACTGTAACAACTTTCTTAACAAATGCTAAAGGTGTACATGTAAAAATGGTCCCGAACTCAAACTCAGCCTAAAGTCACGACTATAAAAAAACCTATCAGTCAGAAAGTTAATATGATCATTTTATAGTGTTATTTTACCAGTTTGTGAAAAAACTAGTCGTTTAGAACGGAATCTCTGCATTGCAAACGTGTTCTGCTCGTTGAGTTCTACAAAATATCAGTCATAATTGTCTGAAGTTCAGTTTTGAAATTATGTCCCCTTATTAGGCTTAACTTATAGATTTTAACCCGTGCGGGTTCCGGGTGGCGAATAGGCCCACAGCAGCGCAGTTTGTCGGTAAAAGTCCACCAAAGAGCGCCCAGAAACCTGACATCGGGGCAGGCCGCTTTGCCCACAAAGCGACTGGGATGTGTGCCCCAGGTGGTTGAATGGGTCAGCCCTGACATCGAGAGATGCGGGGTCGTCAGGCGATAATGCGGAAAACCTGACCGCAAACCATAGTGGTGCACCGTGTTGGGGAAAATGTCACGTTCCTCGCGCGTTAAAGAACCATGCTGCAGGTCTCGGTAAGAGTAGGACCCGTAGGATCCCCATGCAGAAGGCTAAATTTCCCGTCCCTACCCATCACTCTTTTTCCAGTGGCACTAAAAACTCTCCTACCCGATTGGCCTTGTGTCCCCATTTCCTCCACTTCATCATCATTTCATGTTCATTGTATCACCACTTTCATGTTCATCTCCCGGATATAGCCGAAATCGTGCTGCTTGGGAGTAAAGCAATAACTAACTAACTAACTTATAGATTTTGAATTTGTATTACATTTGCATCAATTCTATTTAGGAGCTCCTATGCCAGGCTTGTGCTAATCAATGCACCATGTCAGTCGTGTAATTGGGCAGTTATTTAGGGTCGACTACTGAGTAAAGAAGAGCACCTACCAATGACTCTGTCTCGAGTCTGAGAAATAGTGTAATTACCATATATTGTCGTTTTTTAACGTTGGCTCCAGTATTTTCATCTCGTCTTCTGTCGTCTTCTGCTTCTCCCATTTCTTTACATCCGTTCGATGTCTGTCTTCCATTCTGTGACACATACTACGATGAAATCCGAGATATCCCAATGGCATCTCGGTACAGCCTTGTACCAAGAGGGAAAATTTAAGTACACTCTCTTCCTCTCCACAAAGAATATGGGCTAGTCCCAGATGAAGAACGACTGGCTTTAACCTTGGCGTTGAGTAAATTTTCGTCTTTATCTATGGTCAAATACACGGGTTGCGCATTTGCGGGATAGGTCACTATTTTAGCAAAACGAGGAGGAACTGGTAAAAAAAAACTGGTTCCAACATGCTAATGGACGAAGAAAGCAATTTCTTTATTTCCGTTCAAGATTGATTTTTTATAGGTTGGAAATGTTGATTGTTGTTTTTTTTTGTCAGTTGCAAATGATTTTTACCCTATATGTTGAATAATTACAGAAGAATCGTTGATAGAGAATGCCGTTCTCTTTGTCCCATGTTTGAAGACGTCGTTTTTCCTCCCCGTGACCCCTGATGACCTCGTCTAAATGCCGAGTCAAATCCGGAACGGATATTTTGTGCAACCCTAGTATTCATTTATACAAAACTTCGCATATAACTGCAAGCTAGAAACATCAGCAAAAAATCTGTATCTTGAAATGTCTTCCTGATCACTTCAACCACAATAACGACTATTTACATCTATACAATAACATCTAACTCGTTACTAGTATTTACTGTCCAAAGACAGTGGTGGTGTTGATGGTTGTTCAATTAGCTCTTTTAGTATCTTGTCTATGTTCACGGCCACTTCACAGATTGGGCAGTTAGTCTTCCAACTCTATGATTTTATGTAGGGCGAATCAGTTTCAATCCTAGATTGGGCAGTTAGTTTTCAAACCCAATGATTTTATGCAGGGCGAATCAGTTACAATCAGGATTTTCTACTTTGGAATACTAGTACTCCTCATTGCCCTTTCTGTGTCTCATCGAAGTAGGTGACAACGTAGGTAAAGCCTAAATAAATATTTTTAAAACTGCTGAGACAGGCGTCAACAATGTCGGGTGACTCTGTGAAACAATATGCAGAACATGTTTTTGAGCTTTAGATAATCTTGTTGCCAGAAGTTGGAGAATCAAATATAAGAAACTGCTGCATTTGTCTGTAAACATAGAACAAACACGAACAATAATAGGCTTCTTAGGCAAAATCTTTTTTAGAAGGGTGACCTGCTGATCCAAAAATCTAGACAGGATGGTATGGTCCTGTCTAATCCGATTTCACCTATGGCAGTTATCATCGATAATTCGATGATCTCACCAGCTCTAGGAAGTGGTGTCCCGTGCGGGGCCCGGGAGGCGAATAGGCCCGCAGCAGCGCTAAGCTTGTCGGTAAAAGTCCACTAAAGAGCGCTCAGAAACCTGACATCGGGGTCAGGCCGCTTTGCCCACAAAGCGACTGGGATGTGTGCCCCAGGTGGTTGAATGGGGCAGCCCTGACATCGAGAGATTCGGGGTCGTCAGGCGATAATGCGGAAAACCTGACCGCAAACCATAGTGGTGCACCGTGTTGGGAAAAATGTCACGTTCCTCGCACGTTAAAGAACCATGCTGCAGGTCTCGGTAAGAGTAGGACCCGTAGGATCCCCATGCAGGAGGCAAAATTTCCCGTCCCTACCCATCACTCCTTTTTCCAGTGGCAGTCAAAACTCTCCTACCCGATTGGCCTTGTGTCCCCATTTCCTCCACTTCATCATCATTTCATGTTCATTGTATCACCACTTTCATGTTCATCTCCCGGATATAGCCGAAATCGCGCTGCTTGGGAGTAAAGCAATAACTAACTTACTAACTAATCTAGGAAGTGGTCAACCTCATGGCTGATAGATATTGTCATTCTATAAAGGCATCCCATTGGATACACTCCACGTGTCGGCTAGTGGCACTGTGGAGGGACAGGTTTCTGGGTCACAGTATACAATCATGCCTCCCACCACATATACTGGAATCGCCGGCGGTCTGTCCATTGGTTTCTCAGGTCTACATCGTCAGGAAATGATTCCCGACAAGCCTTTGGATGATCTATCCAGGTGAAAGTGACTGTCATAATCAGTTTAAGCTTCTTTAAACTCTATGGATTTTTCTAGGTTGTGTTTGGGCACCACCACTTTTGAAGAAATTCTATGATGACTTCCCTCAATGTTTAATGAATTTCCTTTAAAGACCAAGCTGTAGTTATGACTACCAATCTTCACCACTCTGCTGGATTCTTTTACTTCTTCTGGTAGGCTAGGTGGCAACTCTACCGCATCAGTGTCTCCACATTCATCAAAAGTATTATTCGTCGGTCGTCTTAATGCTCTAGAACCTCATCCCATTCAGGCTCCTCACTCTTTTCAGCTAACAGTACCTTAGCAACAATAGACTTGGGTCGGCTTGCAGGCTGCACAAAGTGTCTCGAGTCGTTCATTATTTAAAACTGTAAACTAAATTGGATATAGGTGGTGATATCCGGCCCTCAGCTGCCTGGTACCTCTGAGGACACTTGCATGATTCGGAGGGTTGAGGTAATACCTACTATAAGCTGGTTGACACCAACCCATAGTAGCGGACAACCTTCCTAAAAGTCTCGACCTTTTAGTTATCAGGGATCTGCTATTGCTCCATCGCAGAATATCAAAAAGTGATGACGATCTTACCAAAACTTGAGCAAAAACCACCAAAACTTCATTCTGGATCCTATTAAACTGGTCATAATGGTCTGGATTCATTGATAGTACGTGATTATCCTATATGACCTAGAACAAATGCAATACATTAACATTGTTCCTAAGCTTCTGTGATTCATCGACTAAACACTGTACTGCATCCATCAACGTTTTGTTTTAGCGTACGACTTGACCGAAGATCGATAAGGCATAATCATGTGAACTCGCAACAGCTCGCATATAGCCTTGAACAACTTACTCCTTCCTTAATTCGTTAATTTAATTTAAACATATTTTAATGTCAAAGACAAAGGAATATGACACAACTTAGAACGTCTTCTACTATAACCGCTGCATTGGCTGTTATCTCTACCGATTGGGAAGGGAGGGGTATTTACACCATTTAATTGTGAACTGATCCACCATGACGAGTATGCTAGTATTGGAAATGCCTCGCGCTGTCTCTTACAGTGGTCCTGGTAAGTCGAAATGCATTCGTTCCATTGGAGCTCGAGTGTGATACTTGATTAGAGGTGTCTTGGTCCTTCGTGCTGGTTACTTTGTAACATAGTCTCGGATATATTGAGTCATGCAAATCCATTAAAACTTCGTTATAATTCTCTCACTTGTCCGCTGGACTCTCTGGTGTCCTGTTCATACAAAGTCATCGTTTAACCGAGTGACATCTTAATCATATTTCACTAGAATCAAAAACCGATGGGTACCTTTCTTTGCAACATTATACAGAAAACCATCAGCATATAGGTAAAAAGATTCCATGTTTACCGGGTATTTCTTGGCTGTTGGACTACTAAATGCAAAAGTATACTCCGGTTGGTCTCGCTTTTCTGACAAGTAGTACATAAATCAATGTCAGATTCTCATCATTCTGTTTGGCCAAGAGCAGTTCTGAGTTCGTATATTGGGGTACGAACGTCGGCTCAATTAGGTTTACTTCCTTGGGTAAATTCTGTTCCGATGACTGGTATGGTTTCTTGGAAATGTTTGATCTTGCATGATTAGGGTGGTCACTATTCTGACAGTCTTTCCGTTACATATCTCAATGTACCTATACAGGTTTTTTTGTTGACCAAACTATTCAATGTTAAACAATTGATTCAAAGCGTCTGGATCCCATACAGGTGGTTTACTGACATCTTGTGTATTTCTTCACTGTTGGAATATCAGCTGTCCCCTTAATGGGCAAAAGTGAACAACTGTAATTTTTACACCGTGATTTCTTCATGTCCAGTGCCAATATGTTTTGGACTTCTCTTCATTAGTTATCCCGTGCGGGGCCCGGTTGGCGAAATGGCCCACAGCAGAGCCTAGCCTGTCGTAAGAGGCGACTAAGGGTCTTGGGATTCTGACGTCGACTTAGTGCTTAGCCCACAGAGCGACCAAGTCATTGAAGTGTGTACCCTAGGTGGCTGAAAAGGGTGGCCCTTGTCCGCGGGGTTGTCAGGTCTATAATGCAGAAACCCTGACCGTTAATTGACCATAGTGGGCCAACGTGTGTGGAGAGTGCCACGCTTCATGCTCGTAAAAGACCCCTTTGCGGACCGCCAAGTAGTGCACCACATAGGCCAAATTTCCTGCCTCAACCTACTTCTCCCCTTTTCCTATGGTTCTTCAAAAAAGCAGAGGTACCAATGGTGTGTCCAAAGTCCGAACGGACAGAGACAAAACCAGTAAATATCAACAAGAACGGGACAAAACAGACATGTTAAACATGGAAACACAAAATAACTAAATATCAATCAACAACGCGAACTCCAGTCGAAACAAGAGTGAACTCATGTGCTCCGGAAGAGTAAGCAGTTCCTGCTTGCTATAGCACACCCGTCGCGTTGCCAACAGTCAATTCAGCGTGTCAAATCCGGTAATGGAAGACCCAACAAAACTCTATGTGAAAACCAACATCTGCACTCATATGAGAGATCGAAATCCCATGTTTGTCTATAAGTGCATGATGTCTTCCGTGCTTTCTTGAGTGAAGACAGCAACCGAGGAGCAACATAACCCTGTGTGAGCAATTTTTGTGTCAGACGTGACGCTCTGCTAAGGAAATCGATGCTAGTCCCGCACGCTCTAGAGTAACGAATCAATTGAGATACGTAAACTCCATAAGCTGGAGCGGACGGAATGTTGCTTCACAAGAAGGGATAGTTGACAATTGGAAAGTTGAAGTCAGCAAAATTAACCGATCCTTTGTTTCCAACCCCATCCCCATATTTCATTTATCATCATCATTCATGTTCATTTTATCATCCTTTTCATGTTCATCGCGTGTAAATACCCTATATAGCGTTGCATGATCGTTAAACACCAACTCACTCACTCGGGATCTCCAGTCATCCGGCTAGCTAGTCTTTAACGTCCTGATATAATCCTCTGATTTCCCCTTTATATTCTGGGCCTCTGGTATTGTAGTATTTCGCCCCTTTCTTGATGGTTTATGTCAATGCCTGGAAATGTGACCTTTGAACCCACGGTTGAATCATTTAAAGTCTTCTTTCTTTTCAGTAGCGTTTTTCATTGTTCCTAGCTTTTTGTTCTCCAGCTAATCAATCTTTTTCCCCAATTGTAAAATTTCGCTACAGTTGACTGTTGTAACAGTGTCATTTGCTTCATGGGCTCAGAGAGTTGATCTCTACTAGACTCAGAGACAGTGTTTTCAGTGGTGGTCCGAACCGTTTGCCATGATGGTTCATGATAATGGATCTCTGCCCAGAGGATGTTCTTTTTGTCTTGAATTAACCCCTTATATTGATGCTTCTTGGTTGGTTTTCGGCTTTAACATTGAAGCCGCCTTTCCCGCTGCACTGCTTTATCTATGGACGCCCGAAGAAACATGGTGATTATTTGGTTTGGACATAAGGTTCAGGAACATCTTTGAATGCTTTGTCCGCCAAACAAGATAACCTGTCAGCCAACTCCTCTGTAGATTTTTCTGGGCTCTGGCGGGCGTTATGAAACTGTACTTGTAACGTCTTGGTTTCATTTTCATGATTGAAACGCTGTTCCATCTTGGTAGCCAGCTCATCATAGGTGACATTTATGTTATGTCGAAAAAGGTTGATACCATGCCGACTTGCCGCATCCTCTAAACACCAGCACAACTTATTTCTATTTTCCAAGTCTGTGCATCTAGAGGCTTTCTTAAAAATGTCAAATTTTACTAAAAATGCTGGACAGTCTTCATCATGATCGGTTCCCGCAAACTTAAATAATTTCAGCATAGTAGACTGTGTGATGGAACGACTTATGGTCTTTGATCATGTTGGTATTGAGGTCTAGTGGAAGTCAGGGGTGTGCTAAGTGGCTGCTGAAAGGTTTCATATGTATTCATGACCCTATGCCTATCCTCCGTACCATAGTTGTGGCCATAAATACTGCTAGGTTAAGGTCCTACATCGGTAGATTTCCAAGGTGCTTGAATGGGACACTGTCAGCAGTTAATGGTGAAATAAATGGACTGCGGTCAATGTTCAAGGAAGAACTGAGTTGCTCATCAAGCGTCGCTTCCCGGATATGCATGCCCATACTGTGGCAACACAGTTATATTAATTGTTGTCTGTGGGAAATTTATCGTTTGGTTTGGACTGTGGGGTGGGTCTGATCCCTTTGTAGACATGTGTTATCGGAGTTATTTGAGTGATTGAGTAACTACGATGTGATAACCCTTTTCTCCGTGAAACAGGTGGTTGGTTTTACAGCACTGCACTGGTGTTTACCTTTCCTCCTTGATATGCTGTTTGGCTATCTCCTTAGTTGGTTAGACATGTTGGGGTCCGCTGTCTCTGTGTTGTGTTCTCTGCGATGAAACACCAGGATGACCTGTCGGCCGTTGTTGCACTCTGTTTCTGTGATGGTGGGGCAGGAAAACCAGCTGAATACCCCATAAAAACCTCCCGCTTATTGTTCAGTAAGAACTTTAAAAGGGGTCTGTCTTTGACTTTTTCAGGACTGGATTTGAATGATATGCATTTTTAGACCTTGGGTCGATTGAAGAACGGCGAGCAGCGCCCAATGGCCTTGGACGGTGAAAGCTGCTGGCGGTTTTCCATTCTATTCAATACAACAATTAAAACGTTTTACATATGAATATTCTAAAAATTAGCAAAAGTTTTCTACAGAAGTATTGTTACACATGACTATCGCGAATTTTCTGTATTATTCAAATGTGTACCATTTATTCACCAAGTGCACGTATTCGACTTCCTAAAATACTGCTCAATTTAGACGACAAGTAGCTAGAACTTACTGACCTGCAATTGACGTTCAACAATATTTTAAAACGAGATTGTTCATGTTGTTGGGTCACTCATACGGCAGGCTATACATGTCCTCTGATATTCGTGGAACAGTGGAATATAAAAAATTCGCATTGCAGTGCACCTCTATGGTTTATACTGAGGTTTTCCTACGACTCAGGTATGCAAGATGACAGAGGTACCCCCAAATAACCCATAGGGACACGCACCTTACTCTGTAAGCAAAGTGGTCTGCTCAGATTTCAGGAAAACGGATGCTCTTAAGTGGACATTTACTGACAAAATTAAGACTGCTGCATGCCTAATCTTCACGTGTGGAGAAATCTTATAGTGAATTCAGTGCATTTTAATGAATTGTTGTTATTTTTTATCAAAACCTTACTTGCGTATAATGTTTGCTGACGTAGCGTATTTTGCATTAATATGAAAATATTTGATATGGTCCAAAGTTAATCTGTTAATCTTAATCGGTTCCATTCATAAAAGTTCTTTTATTATCCCCTCCCCTTGGTGTTACGTGTAATAATAAATTATGCTTAACCTTTATTCTGAAGGAAATATGAAAAGTACGAAGGCCTTAATTTTATAGTAAACATTTACTTAAAGGGTTTACGAGAGTACATATTATCACAAGATATACAGCTAAACAGGATTTGTAGTGGCTTATGATTGACATAAATTGTTGTAATTAGACTAAAGTTTATCCGATTTAAAAGAAAGGATAAATTAAGGAGATGTATTAAAATCTACAAATGAAAATAAATTTTAAGTTAACAATGGATAAATAAATTATGTTAAAATTTATATAATGACCTCTATGAAGATATGTTAAAAACAACAGAACTTATTATGTCCCCGACCACGAAGTGTCGTCGGGGACATATTGTTTTTACTCCGTTTCTTATTTTTCTTATTATTATTATTATTATTATACTTTTTTCTTTTTCTTCCGTCAACCTGATGCACGAACTTGTCCGGATATCTCCTCGGAAACGGGTTGACCGATCGATATGAAACTTGGAGGGGTGATAGGTCCCAAGGTCCTACGGTGTTTTTTGCGGTTTATAATTTCAAAATGGCCGCCATTTCCAAGATGGCCGCCAAAAACGCCGAAATGTGTTAGCATTGTCCGATTTCAACGAAACTTGGTATACAGGGTATATGGGTGGTGGCGACTCACGGCGCTTTGTCGGAATTTCCGTATTGGTCGCCATTTTCAAGATGGCCGCCTAAAATGGCGAAAAATGATAACATTGTCTGATTTCAACGAAACTTGGTATACAGGGTATATGGGTTATGGCGACTCATGGGGCATTGTCGTAATTTCTGTAATGGCCGCCGTTTTCAAGATGGCCGCCGAAAATCGTGAAAAATGTAAACATTGTCCGATTTCAACGAAACTTGGTATACAGGGTATAAGGGTGATGGCAACTGACGGCGCATTGTCGGAATTTCTGTAATGGCCGCCATTTTCAAGATGGCCGCCGAAAATTGTGAAAAATGTAAACATTGTCCGATTTCAACGAAACTTGGTATACAGGATATATGGGTGGTGGCAACTCACAGCGCATTGTCAGAATTTCCGTAATGGCTGCAATTTTCAAGATGGCCGCTGAAAATCACGAAAAATGTAAACATTGTCCAATTTTAACGAAACTTGGTACACAGGGTATATGGGTGATGGCGACTCACGGCACATTGTCGGAATTTCTGTTGAAAAGAACAGACATTAAATGAGAACGGGAGGGGACATCCCACGTTTCGGGAAACGTAAATTTTAATTGACATTGTTTTTTAAAAAAATTTGTTACGAACTAAGGAGAAATAAATTTATTTTTGTATAAGTTTCATGAATGCGTGAGGGATTTGTATATGTTGAATAGGTTTGCCGTACAATCTAGGAGGAGTTCGGTTGAATAGGTTTGCCGTACAATCTAGGAGGAAAATCCTTACCACAAACTGAAGTCATGCGCTGTTTTGGGGAAAATATCACAATGAAGGACACTGCAACAGGTTGCCATACTTTAATTATCCCTCCATTCTGCGTTTGAAACAATTTGGGCATTTATTCCATAACTTCATAGTCATGTTCATTTAATCATCCCTTCTTTTATAGTTAGCCGAACTCGCACTAGGGCTTAGGTGTTTTATAGTTAGCCGAACTCGCACTGGGGCTTAGGTGTTTTATAGTTAGCCGAACTCGCACTGGGGCTTAGGTGTTTTATAGTTAGCCAAACTCGCACTGGGGCTTAGGTGTAAAGCATTAACTAACAAACTAAAGGGACAACCCCAGCAGCATTATATAAACTGTATATTATCTGAGCTAGGTATTACAAAAAAAATTAAAAAATATAGAAAGAAAAATTTATTTGAATATGTTCAAGTGACAGAATTTACTGTCATGGATCTTTGGGACAAGTAAACTGAATTAATTTTTTTTTCAAGTATTTATTCTTTGAAGACGAATATCACTCAATAATTACGACCGTAACAACCCTGAATCGGTTCGGCTTAACCCGATTGCTTAGTCGTAAGGATGTAAATTATTGTCAATTATTCATCAATATCCTTTGAATAGTTGCGAATGAAAGAAATTGCAAACAACAAGTAACACTTTAATTACCTAAAGGTTAATTAGAGCAAGAATTTGATGTTTATGTTCTAAGGTTATCGGTGGTTTATACGAAATTTGATTTATTTTCCCTCGGCCCGGTTCATAGCATCTTCGCTAGCCTTGGCTAGCGAAGATGGGTTCATAGGGACTTAGTAATGGACTGTGTATGTTCGCCTGCCACATTCTCCATGCGGGGCCCGGGTTACGAAAAGGCCCACAGCAGAGCCTATAGCTTGTCCTAAGAGGCGGATAAGGGTCTTGAGATTCTTACATCGGGTTAGTGCTCAGCCCACAAAGCGACCAAGTGTGTAGCCTATAGGTGGATTAATTAGTTGGCCCTCGTCCGCGGCGGTTGTCATAATACGGAAAACCCTTACTGTTGATTTTTTTATAGGATTGTTTGTCATCATAATATGTAGTTGTTCATTTGCTTCAACAAATTTTAATAAAGTTTGACTTTATTAATTTTGTGCATTTTAGGTCATGCAACTTGTCTGCTGAACGGATTTGCTGAAATTAATTTGTGACTATATACATGCACAGTCACACAAAAAACGACACCAACGTTTTAGTACCTACTAAATCCTGGATTGTAGTCCCAGAAAACATTGTTTTGAGACACGAAAAACTGGTTATCACTGTATTTAGATAACCTTCCTGACAAAGCTGTAACATTAAAAGTCACTTTTACGGAATGAATGTATACTTTATACTCTTCTTCTTCTATGTTTAATTTTAATATCTATGGTTTACAACTCCGCTGTCTGAGTGAATTAGACAATAATCATTTTTTAAAACTAATGGTATTGTATATTTTATTTCTTATTTCTAATTTCATTGAAATACAAAACCACTAATCGTTAGTCTCACATTTATGAATGTTAAATATATATATTAAATTGTTAAATATAACTTATTGTTCCAGCAGAAACAACCAAGTCAAATTGTTAACACATGGGTACGTTGCTGCCAGGTTGTTGTCATCACTCAAGAAATTCCGCGGAAGACATTGTAGAAATACAAGATTTCTATCTCTCAGATGAGCACAGATGTTGGTTTGACATAGAGTTTAATAATGTCATTCTTTCCGGATTTGACCAACACTAAAACGATTCTTACCAACGTGACAAGTGTACAAGCAAGCAGGAACTGCTTGAACCCAGGAAATAAATGTTTTAACGCTCTTCATAATATTAAACTATCATCTCATAATGACAAAGTATCATCACATAATGAAGAAGTACCATCACATAATGCCAATGTATCATCACATAATGAAGAAACATCATCACATAAAGAAGAAGTACCATCACATAATGACAAAGTATAATCTCATAATGTCAAAGTACCATCACATAATGACAAAGTATCATCACATAAAGAAGCAGTATCATCACATAATGAAGAAGTATCAATACATAATGGCAAAGTACCATCACATAATGACAAAGTATCATCACATAATGACAAAGTATCATCACATAATGACAAAGTATCATCACATAATGAAGAAGTACCATCATATAATGGCAATGTATCAATACATAATGAAGAAGTACCATCACATAATGGCAATGTATCAATACATATTGTGGATCGTGTCTTTTTGGTACATATTCCATATTATTTCGTTTTTAATATCATTTCAGAGTTTGGCTTAAGTTCCGTGTGGAGGTCGTAGAAAGCTTTCCTGTGCTTCAGTTGTATGCTCTTATATATTTTCGAGTATGTGTTGGAAAGACACAGTTTACATATTTCCAAAATTTGACAACGTTTGGCTATTTCTTTAAAATTTGTTAAATTTATCTGTTTGGTCATTGTTGTAATATTTTTGGCTTTTGTTTATGTTTAATCAGATCTAACTAATATTTTACCGGATTTCCAAGTTTTCTACTCCTAGCGTGTCTGATGAAGTTTAATCCAGAAAAGCGCTTCACACGCAGTGAAATTTTGCTGTTGTACATTTATCAAAACCATTTCAATGTGTGGATCGTGTCTTTCTGGCACATATTCCATATTCTTTCGTTTTGAATATAATGATAAAGTTTCATCACATAATGAAGAAGTATCATCACATATTTACAAAGTATCATAAGACAGCTATGGCGTTCAGTTTACTTGTCACTTGATTGGCCTTATGTAGTCAGTTGACTTGTCACTTGATTGGCCTTATGTAGCCAGTTGACTTGTCACTTGATTGGCCTTATGTAGCCAGTTTACTTGTCACTTGATTGGCCTTATGTAGCCAGTTTACTTGTCACTTGATTGGCCTTATGTAGACAGTTTACTTGTCACTTGATTGGCCTTATGTAGACAGTTTACTTGTCACTTGATTGGCCTTATGTAGCCAGTTTACTTGTCACTTGATTGGCCTTATGTAGCCAGTTTACTTGTCACTTGATTGGCCTTATGTAGCCAGTTTACTTGTCACTTGATTGGCCTTATGTAGACAGTTTACTTGTCACTTGATTGGCCTTATGTAGCCAGTTTACTTGTCACTTGATTGGCCTTGTGTAGACAGTTTACTTGTCACTTGATTGGCCTTGTGTAGCCAGTTTCCTTGTCACTTGATTGGCCTTATGTAGCCAGTTTACTTGTCACTTGATTGGCCTTATGTAGCCAGTTTACTTGTCACTTGATTGGCCTTATGTAGCCAGTTTACTTGTCACTTGATTGGCCTTGTGTAGCCAGTTTACTTGTCACTTGATTGGCCTTATGTAGCTAGTTTACTTGTCACTTGATTGGCCTTGTGTAGCCAGTTTACTTGTCACTTGATTGGCCTTATGTAGACAGTTTACTTGTCACTTGATTGGCCTTATGTAGCCAGTTTACTTGTCACTTGATTGGCCTTATGTAGACAGTTTACTTGTCACTTGATTGGCCTTGTGTAGCCAGTTTCCTTGTCACTTGATTGGCCTTATGTAGCCAGTTTACTTGTCACTTGATTGGTCTTATGTAGCCAGTTTACTTGTCACTTGATTGGCCTTATGTAGCCAGTTTACTTGTCACTTGATTGGCCTTATGTAGCCAGTTTACTTGTCACTTGATTGGCCTTGTGTAGCCAGTTTCCTTGTCACTTGATTGGCCTTATGTAGCCAGTTTACTTGTCACTTGATTGGTCTTATGTAGCCAGTTTACTTGTCACTTGATTGGCCTTATGTAGCCAGTTTACTTGTCACTTGATTGGCCTTGTGTAGCCAGTTTACTTGTCACTTGATTGGCCTTATGTAGCCAGTTTACTTGTCACTTGATTGGCCTTGTGTAGCCAGTTTACTTGTCACTTGATTGGCCTTATGTAGACAGTTTACTTGTCACTTGATTGGCCTTATGTAGCCAGTTTACTTGTCACTTGATTGGCCTTATGTAGACAGTTTACTTGTCACTTGATTGGCCTTGTGTAGCCAGTTTCCTTGTCACTTGATTGGTCTTATGTAGCCAGTTTCCTTGTCACTTGATTGGTCTTATGTAGCCAGTTTACTTGTCACTTGATTGGCCTTATGTAGCCAGTTTACTTGTCACTTGATTGGCCTTATGTAGTCAGTTGACTTGTCACTTGATTGGCCTTATGTAGCCAGTTGACTTGTCACTTGATTGGCCTTATGTAGACAGTTTACTTGTCACTTGATTGGCCTTATGTAGTCAGTTGACTTGTCACTTGATTGGCCTTATGTAGCCAGTTGACTTGTCACTTGATTGGCCTTATGTAGCCAGTTTACTTGTCACTTGATTGGCCTTATGTAGACAGTTTACTTGTCACTTGATTGGCCTTATGTAGACAGTTTACTTGTCACTTGATTGGCCTTATGTAGCCAGTTTACTTGTCACTTGATTGGCCTTATGTAGCCAGTTTACTTGTCACTTGATTGGCCTTATGTAGCCAGTTTACTTGTCACTTGATTGGCCTTATGTAGCCATTTTACTTGTCACTTGATTGGCCTTATGTAGCCAGTTTACTTGTCACTTGATTGGCCTTATGTAGCCAGTTTACTTGTCACTTGATTGGCCTTATGTAGTCAGTTGACTTGTCACTTGATTGGCCTTATGTAGACAGTTTACTTGTCACTTGATTGGCCTTATGTAGCCAGTTAACTTGTCACTTGATTGGCCTTATGTAGCCAGTTTACTTGTCACTTGATTGGCCTTATGTAGCCAGTTTACTTGTCACTTGATTGGCCTTATGTAGCCAGTTTACTTGTCACTTGATTGGCTTTATGTAGACAGTTTACTTGTCACTTGATTGGCCTTATGTAGCCAGTTTACTTGTCACTTGATTGGCCTTATGTAGCCAGTTTACTTGTCACTTGATTGGCCTTATGTAGCCAGTTTACTTGTCACTTGATTGGCCTTATGTAGCCAGTTTACTTGTCACTTGATTGGCCTTATGTAGACAGTTTACTTGTCACTTGATTGGCCTTATGTAGCCAGTTTACTTGTCACTTGATTGGCCTTATGTAGCCAGTTTACTTGTCACTTGATTGGCCTTGTGTAGACAGTTTACTTGTCACTTGATTGGCCTTATGTAGCCAGTTTACTTGTCACTTGATTGGTCTTATGTAGCCAGTTTACTTGTCACTTGATTGGCCTTATGTAGCCAGTTTACTTGTCACTTGATTGGCCTTGTGTAGCCAGTTTACTTGTCACTTGATTGGCCTTATGTAGCCAGTTTACTTGTCACTTGATTGGCCTTGTGTAGCCAGTTTACTTGTCACTTGATTGGCCTTATGTAGACAGTTTACTTGTCACTTGATTGGCCTTATGTAGCCAGTTTACTTGTCACTTGATTGGCCTTATGTAGACAGTTTACTTGTCACTTGATTGGCCTTGTGTAGCCAGTTTCCTTGTCACTTGATTGGCCTTATGTAGCCAGTTTACTTGTCACTTGATTGGTCTTATGTAGCCAGTTTACTTGTCACTTGATGTTCATTTGATCACCCCGTTTTATGTGCATTGCTCTGTGCTCCTCTCCTCGCCGATTTGTTTTTATACTCTTACGAGACTGAATTTCTTCAGGGACTCGTAAAGAACAAGAAGATGAAAGAGGCAAGGTCATTTAATCTTACATTCAGATATATTGATGATGTCCTTTCTGTCAATAACACTTCATTTGGTAGATGGATTCCTTCAATATATCCTCCGGAATTGGAGATTAAAGAGACCACCGAATCAAATTGCTTCACGTCTTTCTTGGATTTGCACCTCGAATTTGACCCAGGTGGTCATCTCAGTACAAAAATTTACGATAAACGAGACGATTTTAATTTTCAAATTATTAATTTTCCTAATCTACAGAACAATATACCTACTTCTCCTGCATACGGTGTTTATATTTCACAACTTATTCGATATGCCAGAGCTTGCACACATTGCAAAGATTTTTCGATCAGACACCGATTTCTTCGTGACCGACTTTTGGAGCAGGGCTATAAGAAAATACGTCTCATACGATCACTAAAAAAAATCTTTCTTCGTTATCAGCCACTAGTAGAAAAGTTCATTTCAAAATTGAGTTAAAAGATATGATAGTTAATTGTTTTAATTAGTGTTTGACTGGTCTTTTGTACTGAGATGATCACCTCAATATCCCTATTGTGTCTCACAACTATGTTGTGCTCTATGGCCATTACCGGATCCTAAGATCGCAATGGAAGAGGGAGGTTTGGCGCCATAAAACCTGATTTAACCCACCATTTCGTTTGAAATGCCTGTACCAAGTCGGGACCATTGCGATCCACCAATTCTCCGGTATGACTGATTCGTTTTTGTCATTTTCTCTGGACTATGAGATTGATCATTCAAGTTCGGTAGTTTTGTTATTACCTTTATTTGCTCTGTTAAAGCCGATACTTGAGAGTAGGCAACAACTAAATAACAAATTTTAGTAATGACAGAAGTGGACTTTTGTTCCAATATGAGTTTTATGGTGTTTTAATTTAATCAAAATTTGTATTTAAGAAAACTCATTTGCCTATTATCATAGAATATTTGAATGCATCTTTACTCATTAACTTCTTGTGACCTACTTGAGTAGTCCTTGAATTTCCCTGCTAAGGCCACTGTACGAAAAATAGTTGATGGTGGTGTCAGTTTGTCCCCTGTCGTGTTTTTTTCCTTATTTAGAAGAAGATGTATTATATATAGATTGTGTTTATAACTATATCATTTGAGAAATTATTTTGAACAGGTGGGTAAAACCGTGAACAAAAATACATCTCTTGTCGATCTGTACCGAGAATCATAGTGGTGCACTTTGTTGGAAAAATTGTTATGTTCCCCGAACGTCAAAGAACCCTGCTGAAGGTTTTTCTTAGAGTAGAGTACTAACTATGTTATACTTGTGTCCAACTCAATTTGCATGTTTTAATAAATAAAATTGTTTAAACATTAAACTGTAAAAAAAGTTAGTTATAATATACAAATACTAAAACGGGTGTGAACACGGGTAATTTGGTTATGCTGTATATGCATATTTCAAAGAGTTACCTATCAATAGCAGCATTTAATTAATTTTATTTAAATAAGAACACAAATGTACAAACCTCTTCTCATCCTACTTCAATTCTTCATATACCTATTGACTT
Source organism: Arcuatula senhousia (assembly GCA_963971305.1). Classification (NCBI taxonomy): domain Eukaryota; kingdom Metazoa; phylum Mollusca; class Bivalvia; order Mytilida; family Mytilidae; genus Arcuatula; species Arcuatula senhousia. Next base: position 9,006,077 of record OZ020306.1, read on the forward strand.
CTTGTTCCCAGCCTGATAAAGTCTGAATATTAGTATTAGTATTATCTGCTAATACCACCTCGAAGAACATAGTGTCAACCAAGGTGTAAGTTTGTCTCCTGTCATGTTTTGCTTACTTTATTTAGACGTTATTCGTTTTAAGGTGGTAGGATTTATATAGTCTTTAGAACCAATGTGAACAGGTGGCTTTACTCATTTCAGATATAACTGTTGGTAAAATTGCCAGCTCCATCCTATGTCGGAATAAAACCAAACTAAATCGATCGCTGGCAATGTGACGATTTGCTGTAACAAGCAAGAATAGACTCGTGTTACCGCCCCTGATTTTCCCGTGCACGTCCAAATCTTCGAAAAGTATTGCAGTTGAGGCCGCAAATGCCAGCCTACAAGCAAGAACTGCTTGCTCTTCCGGAGCACCTCCACTTACTTGTTTCTGTTTGTGGTTTGGTTATGATATTGAGTATGCTTTTTTGTTTGTTTTGTTTATGGTTTTTTGTGTGTGGTATTTGTTATGTATGATATTATGAAAGAAGATAAGAGCTCCGGGTAGTGGAGAAGCCCACAGAAGCGCTAAACCTGTCTGTTAATATCCAATTAAGAAACTTGACATTAAATAAGAAAGCGACTGGGATGTGAGCCTAAGGTTGTTGAATAGGGCAGCCCTGTCAAAATAAATGCCGGGATCGTCAAGCTGTTATGTGGAAAACCTGGCTAAAACCATAGTGGTGTATTATGTAATGTTGGGGGAAATGTCACGTTCTTCGCACGCGTAAGAACCATATGCAGGTCTCCGTAAATGAAGGGCCCGTAGAATGCCCTGCAGGCAGCGCCAGTAAAATTGCTCGTTTCTATACCCATCGATCACTCCTTTTTCAAGTGGCAGTCAAAACTCATTTCCGATTGGTATTGTGCCCCCTTTTCCTAAACATCATCACCATTTCATGTTCATTGTTACACCCTTTTCATATTCAGCCAGCCAAAAGCGTGCTGCTTGGGAATATTAAGCTATAACTAACTAATTGACTAACTAAGTAACCAATGGGGCAGTCGAATGGCAAAACTCCGACAGGGCACCAGTAAACACGAACGACAACAGCACGAAGAAATATAAAAGCACAAAAACAACTGAATAGCAATCAATCACAACTTTACCCATCAAGTTCGACTAAGTACTTGATTATTAGTATATCTGCTGATGCCACCTTGAGATCATAGTGTCAAACATAGGTGTAAGTTTGTCTCCTTTTATTTGTTTGCTTCCTTTTTAGGCTTTATTTACTTTAGGGTGGTAGGATTGTGATAAACATGGGTGAGATAGATAATAATTAAATTCTAATTCAGAGACAATGTGTCCTAAGTATCGATTATGATGAGTTTCTTTTCTAAATAGTACGTACTATGTAATTTATACCAATGGCTGCATGTCATATTTGTCAGTCTCCTGCATACGATCGGTGGCTTTGAGCGCCTTATAAACGTCATACGTTTACTGTGTCTTGCTCAGTTATATTATTCTGTCTGCATTAAGTATCGCTTCCCCGTCATGTCCCGTCATGAATGCTGTTTGATTACTTAACTGACCATTATTGCTATATTTTATTTGGGGAGTACCTTTAACCTTCTACTATTTCTTAGGGGATTTTTTTGTAGCTCCAAAAATTAAAAAAAAAGTTATTAATAAGACAGTATCGACGTTTCATATCGAATGGATATTCTAATCCTTACAAAAAAATACAAAGAATATAGTGTTAGAAGTTTGAAAGCATGCAGCTGCAAGGGCTAACCACCGTCAACCAACATCTTAAAGTCCGTTTGGTACTCTGTATGAGGTCCATATAAACAATATGAGAGAGTACAGAATCATAAAAGGCCAAAAAATTGTAAAATATAAATTAGTTAACTCATTACTGTTGAAATTTAGTTTCAGAAAAAAAAATATAATCTAGTATGTTACGAGTGCTTTTTCATTATCAAGGAATTCTTAACGTGAATCTAGAGTGTCACGGGTGTTTGTTTTTTTTTTAATTATAATCAGACAAATTAAAGTTCAATCGCGAAATCTATAATTTCAAGAATGTTTTATATATAGACAATAGTGCTACCGTGAAATCTAGAATGTAACGAGTGTTTTAGTACCATACAATTGTTCTAGCGTAAAATCTAGAAAAAGACCAGTGTTTTTATGATCAGACAGTAGTTTTGTCGTGATATCTAAAGTGTCATGGCCGTTCTTAGGATCAAACAATAGCTCTTCCGTGAAATCTAGAGTGTCACGAGTGTTTTTGTATGATCAAACAAAAGTTCTGCAGTGAAATCCAGGATGTCACGGGTTTACATGATAAGAAAGAGCTTTACCGTGCAATCTAGTGGTCTCAGTCTTGTAAAAGATTTTCCATTGACAATAATGTTAAACAGGGTTGGAATAAAAAATTCTAAAAATTCTCAAAATGATTCGATCAAAGTTTCAAGCATATGCTGTACTTAAGGAAAGATGAAAAAATCATTTCATGCCAAAAAAACCATATGAAGCCACGAAGTTTTTCAAGATAACTAACCTCAAAGTGAAAGTCGCATGTTTTCCACTTTCATTTCACTGTTTATCCTTAGCCGCACCACCCATAGTAAACAGCATATCCCTACATTTTCCCTTTTCTCAAATGCTACCAAATTTTTTTTTCAACTAAAATAAATGTATATCTTTAAAAATCAATGTCAAAAATTGTACTTTTTCAAATATGGGGTGCGGAGAAAAAAAGAGAAAAATAGGAACTATATTATTGGTGTCCATGTTTTGACGTGCACCCAGGAAGTAAAAATCTTTTACAAGACTGGTACCTATTACTGCCATACATGTTTGAATTTTTATTAAAACTGTTGTTTTTCTGTATCTTTATTCATTTTGCAATAAAATTCTGAAAAATTCATATCCCAACTGCCAACAAATATTTTTTTATTACATATCTAAAATGGGTACCGTCATAACATATTTGCTAGTTTTCTCATTTTTGACTTAAAGGTTCTGTTCCAGTCTAGTCATTCTCAGATAAAATATCTTAGTTGATTTGATGTGAGCAATACCCAAGGCAAGATATAAGAGCAAAAAAGGGTTTTCAAGATGGTTTTGAGTTCTTAAAGAAGAAAAAAACTATGTGCGGACCCCCCTTTTTCACCTATGTAGACAACCGGGAGCCTCTTGTTTATCCAAAAATCAAAACAAGGCCCATCAAGTCTTTTGAGGTAACAAAAATGGCAAGACATATATGAGAAAAAGAATAAATGTGAAATAAACAACATCATAAGAAAGAAAATTAGACTTTATTGACCAATTTATGAGCTTTTCAAGCAAAATTAGTGCCCTGGGCAGATATAAATGGCCCTCCATTGGTTAGAATTTATACATTAGGCTTATGAAACTGAACAAGTTGCTTAGAAAGAAGGTATACAAGGCAAAAATCACCAAAATATTGTATGACTTGATCAAATATATTGAGAAAATGGCTTTTCTTACTGTAAAACAGCAATTTTAAATTTCCCGCACATAGAAAACACATAATATGCACATCACAGAAGACCACTAAGAAAAAAATACTGAATTAATTTAGGTTTTTTGGGCTGAAATCAGTCATAAAATCTACCTGGAACATTTTTAAACCATTTTTATTGTTAAGGAGTCACCATTTCAATATTTATCACAGTTGCCATATGTGTGGAAAGGTAATGAAAGCTGACATTTCTTACATTAGACTTGACATATGGAAAGCGCAAAAAAGTTAAACCGTATAAAATAATGCAACTTTAAATGAAAAAACTCACTACTATGAGTCTATTCTTACTAAATATAAAAACTGTGTGCATTTAAATATATTGGTCCCGATGAAAAAGACAATATTTATTCTAATGCCCTAATATGGTCAAACCCTACCATTAGAGCAAAAAATGAAGGATGGCAGTAAAACCTTTTCTTAAAATTAAAAAATATCACCTTAAAGTATCATACAATATGACTTTCTTTCCTTTAAACCTGATTTTTAACATTTATTTGATATTCAGCTTTACTGTGAAAACTGTCTACCAGGTCTCAGTCTTGTAAAAGATTTTCCATTGACAATAATGTTAAACAGGGTTGGAATAAAAAATTCTAAAAATTCTCAAAATGATTCGATCAAAGTTTCAAGCATATGCTGTACTTAAGGAAAGATGAAAAAATCATTTCATGCCAAAAAAAACCATATGAAGCCACGAAGTTTTTCAAGATAACTAACCTCAAAGTGAAAGTCGCATGTTTTCCACTTTCATTTCACTGTTTATCCTTAGCCGCACCACCCATAGTAAACAGCATATCCCTACATTTTCCCTTTTCTCAAATCCCGTGCGGGGCCCGGGTGGCGAATAGGCCCGCAGCAGAGCCTAGCTTGTCGTAAGAGGCGACTAAGGGTCTTGGGATTCCGACGTCGGGTCGGTGCTCAGCCCACAGAGCGACCAAGTGTGTACCCTAGGTGGCTGAATAGGGTAGCCCTCGTCCGCGGGGGTTGTCAGGTCTATAATACGGAAACCCTGACCGCCGACCATAGTGGGCCAACGTGTGTGGAGAGTGCCACGCTTCATGCACGTAAAAGACCCCTTTGTGGACCGCCCAGTAGTGCACCACATAGGCTAAATTTTCCGACCCTACCCACCTCTCCCCTTTTTCCTGTGGTTCTTCAAAATTTACCGGTCCTTTGTTTCCCACCCCATCCCCATATTTCATTTATCATCATCATTTCATGTTCATTTTATCATTCTTTTCATGTTCATCGCCTGTAAATAACCTATATAGCGTTGCACGGGCGTAAAACACCAACTCACTCACTCACTCACTCCCTTTTCTCAAATGCTACCAAATTTTTTTTTCAACTAAAATAAATGTATATCTTTAAAAATCAATGTCAAAAATTGTACTTTTTCAAATATGGGGTGCGGAGAAAAAAAGAGAAAAATAGGAACTATATTATTGGTGTCCATGTTTTGACGTGCACCCAGGAAGTAAAAATCTTTTACAAGACTGGTACCTAGTGAGTGGTTGTGTTGGTGTTTTGCGCCGGATGATAAAATGAACATATGAAATGATTATGATAAATGAAATATGAGGATGGGATGGGAAACAAAGGAACAATTAATTTTGAAGAACCACAGGAAAAGGAGAGAAATGGGTAGGGGCGGAAAATTTAGCCTATGTGGTGCATGCACTACTTGGCGGTCCACTAAGGGGGCTTTTACGTGCATGTAGCATGGCACTCCCAACACGTTGACCCACTATGGTCGGCGGTCAGGGTTTCCTAACTGCAATATTGTAGCTCCTTCGACATCTTTATGATTAGGCATCGCGAATATAAGAGGGTTTTATTATTAGAACTAAGGGTTTCCGTATTATAGACCTGACAACCCCCGCGGACGAGGGCAACACGGCCTGTATAGCCACCTATGATACACACTTGGTCGCTCTGTGGTCTGAGCACTGACCCAATGTCGGAATCCTAAAACCACTAGTTGCCTCTTACGAGGTGTAAAACAACTAATTCGGGATCCAGTCGGTGCACATATAAGAAAGTAGTACATATAGGAGACAAAGTAGTCCATATAAGGTACTGTATCTTTAGAATGACATGTCCTACACCAATAAATTTGGTATTTTCTAAAAGCTTAAAGACTTCAGAACATTTTGAGCCCATGAAACAGTCAATATTATGATGTTTAGAAAACAAGTGAGTAGTAATTTATGGGCATGTGATTTGGCAGCATGTGCTGCTTTTATGTTTGCCATAGTTGTTATGCTTATGCTTTTTACCTGCATGATTTGTGTGCTTTATTTGCTTGTATGTCTTTTAGTATAATATTAGTGTTTGTATTGTATGCATGTCCATGTTATGTTTTATGTATGTCTATGTCTTTATGTAAGTCGATCAAAAGCTCACCAGAGCTTATGTTATTTGTATATTGCTAATCGACTATAAATAAAGCTTATTTGATTTGATTTGATTTGGTTAGAATGTTTACATTGGTTCCCGTTTTCTGTCACATGCCACTTCCGGTAAACCGTTCTCTCCCAGATGCCGAGGAACCTTATATGAGATTTACATGAAAGGTACTGTTATGTGTCTACTTTAAGGCACAAGTACTGTCACACCCAAAAAAATTCATTTCTGAGTTTGACAGTGACCCCCCTAAACCAGGTTTAACATAGAAAGTAATGGGAGCCTGAATTAGTTATTTTACACCTACGACAAGCTAGGCTTTGCTTCCGGTCTTATCACCGGGAAGCTTTCTACGACCTCCACACGGCACTAAAGCCAAACTCTGAAATAATATTAAAAACGAAAGAATATGGAATATGTGCCAAAAAGACACGATCCACATATTGAAATGATTTTAATAAATGTACAAAAGCAAAATTTCACTGCGTGTGAAGCGCTTTTCTGGATTAACCTTCATCAGACACGCTAGGAGTAGAAAACTTGGAAAACCGGTAAAATATTAGATTTGAGTTTAAAAAATGCCAAAAAAATATTACGACAATGACCAAACAGATAAATTTATCAATTTCTAAAGATTAGTTAGTTAGTTAGTTATTGCTTTACTCCCGAGCAGCACGATTTCGGCTATATCCGGGAGATGAACATGAAAGTGATGATACAATGAACATGAAATGATGATGAAGTGGAGGAAATGGGGACATAAGGCCAATCGGGTAGGTGAGTTTTGACTGTCACTGGAAAAAGGAGTGATGGGTAGGGGACGGGAAATTTAGCCTCCTGCATGGGGATCCTACGGGTCCTATTCTTACCGAGACCTGCAGCAGGGTTCTTTAACGTGCAAGGAACGTGACATTTTTCCCAACACGGCGCACCACTATGGTTTGCGGTCAGGTTTTCCGCATTATCACCTGACAACCCCGCATCTCTCCATGTCAGGGCTGCCCCATTCAACCACCTGGGGCACACATCCCAGTCGCTTTGTGGGCAAAGCTGCCTGACCCCGATGTCAGGTTTCTGGGCGCACTTTAGTGGACTTTTACCGACAAGCTTAGCGCTGCTGCGGGCCTATTCGCCACCCGGAACCCGCACGGGTTCAATTTCTAAAGAAACAGCCAAACGTTGTCAAATTTTGGAAATATGTAAACTGTGTCTTTCCAACACATATTCCAGTACTCGAAAATATATAAGAGCATACAACTGAAGCACGGGGAAGCTTTCTACGACCTCCACACGGCACTAAAGCCAAACTCTGAATTAATATAAAAAACGAAAGAATATGGAATATGTGCCAAAAAGACACGATCCACATATTGAAATGATTTTAATAAATGTACAAAAGCAAAATTTCACTGCATGTGTAGCGATTTACTGGATTAACCTTCATCAGACACGCTAGGAGTAGAAAACTTGGAAAACCGGTAAAATATTAGATTTGATTTAAAAAATGCCAAAAGAAATATTACAACAATGACCAAACAGATAAATTTATCAATTTCTAAAGAAACAGCCAAACGTTGTCAAATTTCGGATATATGTAAACTGTGTCTTTCCATTTGCATCTTGAAATCTAGAAATTACGTTATGGTTGTGGTTATAATCGCGCAACGGTCGTTCAGAAAATCTAGAATGTTATTTTGTTCTTTTTTTATTTTCATTTTTTTTTAAATATCATTCAGATGAAATGAAACATTATTTTGATTTCAAACTTTCCAAGTTTTTATGTGTGGGACAGGTTTGAGCAACTTTGTTCAGTACCAGAAATAAAATAATCAAACAAAACATGTTGGTTGTCTTATTTGTAGTTCATTCAATAGTTCACTGTCTTTTCAATATCTTAACAAACAACTGCTATAGTATATCTATTTTGAACTGAATGTATCTCAATTCAATGCTTTTCTCGAATTTAGGCGTGAAACGAAACAATTCTGTGTGACTGCATGATTAAAATCTGGTTCATTCTTTACAACAACCAATGTGTAGGTAATTAAAATTCCACGCCTTGCGTGTGTATTGTCTCTTCCAGCACAATCGGAGGCACTGTAGCCATAAGATGAATATGAAGAGCATAAGCCAAAACAATGCCGAATTGGAATTCAATTTTTTGTAATAAATTAGAATCCAAGAAAAAAATCAATTCTGTTTATTAGGTAGTAGTACTTACTTATTCTCATTAGTAAAGGGCAATGTAAGCTTGCGTGTCTGATGATAAAAAAATCGGAAATACACTACAAGTTTCGCCTATTTAAGTTTAAAACGTTTAGGCAGAAATAAAATTTTCTCAACTTTTGAAATGTTAAATTTATTTTCACTAATATATATATAAACAGTACTAAAATTCACTTCGTTTGATATTGTTTTGAATTATTGTTCGATTTTTTTTTAGTCAAAATTTGTAGAAAAAATCTTATTTTTTGGGTTATTAGAAAAACAACAAGAATGTACCCGTGTTACTTATTCACAGACATCCGTACTTTAATATCTCACCTGCCCAGTCATTGATCTAGTTTATCAGCATGTGGTCTATATATATACAATAATAAGAATATTGTGTCTTAATAAGGAAACAAATTAACACTTTAAGATAACACATGATGAAGGTACCAGTAAACAATACTTGTCTCATTATATGTCCTTTCTAAAGTCCACTGTTCTCTTCATCTGTAAGTAATTTGATCTTACTTGATTCTACCAGAAAGATCCAGTTTGGTGTATTTATATTTGTAAGTCCATTATACAGTACAGGTTCAATACAGTCATGCACTTCACTAACAACGACCTTGCTTTTTCTTGTTTGACTAAATAATAAATGGTTTTGGTTTTTCTTGTTAGATTCATTTTATTCTTTTTTTTTCGATTTCAAAAATTGGGCACGACAAAACAAATTGTAGTAAGAACATGCGTCTATACATGTATATGTTCTAGATGCCAAAAGAAAAACAGCGAGCGAGTTTCTCATATCTTTTCTTTACTATATATCTACCTATTTTGTCAAGGTTCATGTACATGTACCTCTATAACTCTATTCCTCGTACAAGTCTATAATAATAAGCAATATTACTATAGTCCAGTGTTCCTACCGTTCTCTTAATATATAAATGATTTGATCTTACTTGATTCTACCAGAAAGATCCAGTTTGGTGTATTCATATTTGTAAGTCCAATATACAGTACAGCGTCCATGCAGTCATGCACCTCACTAACAACGACCTTGCTTGTTCTTGTTTGACTAAATAATAAATGGTATGGTTTTTTTCTTGTTTGACTCATTTTCATTTCTTTCGATTTTAACCTTGTGCACGGGAAAACAAATTGTAGTATGTTCTAGATGCCCAAAACAGCAAGCGGGTTTTTCATATTTTTAAAAATACATGTATTTTGTCTAGTTGCATGTACCTCTGTTGCTGTTCCCAGTACAGGTCTATAATAACACTTTAGGCCTCTGGTACTGTACATTGTACGGTGTCATCGTCGGTAATATGGATGGATGAGAGTTGTACATAAAATTCTAATGTGCAAAAATCGTTCAAATATTTAACAAATTTTTCACCGGGAAACATAGATTTGAACGGTTGTTTAAATGATCAAAAGTAACTGTGCCGTTAAATCTTTGAATGTCACGGTTTTTGATGTAACAGTGTGTTCTTTCCACCAGTGTATTATTTCCTGAGGTTAAGTTACACTAGTGTAAAAGTTCCAATGGACTTTTTGCACTAGTTTATTTTTTCCATGCATAGTGTAGATTTTCCACAGTAAAATTTGTACCTTAAAATTTTGAAAAACACAATTAAGTGTAAAATTTGTATATGGCATGTAATAATATTTCCTACTCAATGATCTTTATTAAAGAATACAATATTTACAATGGAAAATCTACTGTGATTTTGAATGGAAAAAGTAAACTAGTGCAAAAAGTCCATAGTAAATTTTACACTAGTGTAAGTATTCCATAGGGAAAAAATTGTGTACACTGGACGTCAGGGACTGAAAAACTTAAAAAGTTAATTATCTCAGTCAGGGGTCACACTTGAATAATTTTGATTTCTTGAAATTCTTGTCATAATACAAATTACACTAGTGTAAAATGGCTGTATTTAACACATTTTGTATGTTTCTCCTAAAACATAGAATTTTTAAAATAAATTCAAGTAGTGTTTTATCATTACATTTTTTTTATTCAATAATCATTAACCATCTATACCCGGAATGTTAACATGATAACTATAATGTTTATATGAACAAATACATTACACTAGGTATATCCAGTGTATAAAACTATTTCATATATTCTTACCAGTACTAGGAATTTTAATTTACATGTTTGATATTGAAAATGCCCTTCAATAATCCAAGAACTATCCTATTATAAGTCAATACCTATTTAAGCCCATCATGTACTTTAAAAGTCTTTGACAGGTATTTATGAAAAGAATCTTTGTCATTTAAAACTAAAAAATAATCAATTAACTTACCTTGATTTAAACATACAGGTGACATCAATATAAACTTTTGATATTATTTGTCATGTGATGAAATCAAAAAATATAAACAAAATATCAGTTTTACACTATTTATGGAATACTGACACCAGAGTAAAATTTCCTAGTGGAAAAACTACACGCCGGAATAAAAGTACTCTTACATATACAGGAGATGTATCAGAAAATTTAGACTGTAACATTTGATTATATATCGTCACCTTGAAGTATAAGAGTGAACATTGCGGTTGTTTATCAATATTATACCAGGACAGTTGTTCAAATGATCAACGGTAACTAGTGTACCGTTAAATCTTTGAGTGTCACGGTTCTTGACTCGATCATGCATGTACAAGAATTTATACCGTTGGTATTTTGATGTATACAATTGTATAAGTATAAGTCTCGATCACCCAGACGATAGAGTCTGGGACAGTCGTTATGTGCATGTTCGGAGTACTTTCAGACTTTATCATAATGCTAGACGAAAATGATCAGAATTCTGTGCCTATGGTTCAGTGAATTTATGCAAATATAATAGCGAGAGATGTGAGTTGTTCTCTTATAACATAATATTTCTTAATTTCCTATTTTACATTTTTTAACACTAGTTGCTTTTAATTGTTAACAATAAACAAATTGTACTCACGGGCGTCTACCTGGCTTTGGAACTGATTATAAATGAAGTTGCTGGACCCTCGGATTATGGATAAGAGAATTTTTGAAAAGGCATCCACAAATATCTTTAAGAGCTCCCTATCCTATTGAAAAAGACCGTGTCTGCGTGACGGCAGAACAAATTGATGAATATTTTGAACTGTTACGAAAAACCGTAGATAATCTTGGGATTAAAGATAATCCAAGTCAAATATTCAATTTAGACGAGACGGGGTTTTCCGGAAAAGAGCGATCAAAGGAAAAAATCGTAGTTTCAAAGGGAACAAAACATTGTTACCAGCCCTTCGCGGGTGTAAGTGGACATGTGACTTTTAATATGGCTGTTTCGGCCGCCGGTAAAGTTGTTGCTCCCTTAGTCATATTTTCAAAATGCTTTCTGCGTGAGGATTACAAAGTCGGAATCTCCGAGGAATGGAGTTTTGAAAAATCAAAATCGGGGTATATTAACAATGACATCTTCTGTGAATGGTTCAGAGACCAGTTTATACCATAGTGTGGCAGGACGCGCCATATTCTTGTTATTATGGATAACCACACCAGCCACATTAACAAGACAATAATCGATTTGGCTAGTGAAAACGACATAACTTGTCTCATTCAACCCATTTGTTACAGCCACTTGATGTAGGAGTATATCACTTATTGAAACAAAGAGTTTCAAAAATCGGAACATCGCTTGGATATTGCGGATTAAAAAAGTGTCCCGAGGCACATTTTTCCAAAAGTCTTAGAGTTAGCGTGGGTAAACATTAGTAGCTCTGTTATTTCATCGTCTTTTTTAGCATGTGGAATTTTTCCCCTAGACCCCAATAAAATTGTCCGACCAGAAACCTCTAAGGAAATTATATGTGAGCGTGACAATCAAACTGCCATACCGACACAAGTACATCAGAAAATGTAAACGAACATTCCTGTACATGTCACGCAAGTCAAGGGGTTGCGGAACTGAACAAACTTGTTCAGCTGGGTATAATAACCGAGGAGCTTGGACACATATTAATAGAGCCTCCAAAAATCGTAAAAAAAGCCTCAAAACGGAAAACTTTAGAAAATACAAGACGTTAATATACCTCAAAAGTGTACGACTCCACGTACAGTCACTCTACCTTTCTTTTCTATTCTGATTGGTTATGTTTGATTTGGCAGGTTCTGTTTTTTTTTTCGGGCAAACCGGTTTGAGAATTTGAAAGCGACGGATCGTGTGTGTTTACTTCTTCACATTCTTTATTTTCTCTATCTATGAGGATTTGAATAGTTTTGGAAATGTAACTATATATTTGTTTCTGCATATTGAACATTTAAGACATTGAAGTTTTCATCTAAAACTGTATCGAAACTACTTGGACATATATTTCGACAGACATCATTAATATTATCCTGTGATAAGATGTAAAAAAAAAAAAAAAAAAAAAAAAAAAGATGTAAACCCATTCCAGGATCCCAAATATTTTCACCATTACGACTTGCTACAAGTGAGTCTACATATTTGGTAAATAAACTTATAGAACCCTATGAAGCGTTTCCTTTGGATTGATACCCCTGCAACACAAGAGATGTAACAGAAAATTTAGGCTGTCACATTTGTTTATATATCGTCACCTTGAAATATAAGAGTGAACATTGCGGTTGTTTATATATGGTGACTGTGAAATGTAAGAGTGTCGCGGTTGTTTATTGATGGTGACCATGAAATAATAGAGTGTCGCGGTTGTTTAATATGGTGACCGTGAAGTGTAAGAGTGTTGCGGTTGTTTATATATGGTGACCATGAAATGTATAATTGTTACGGCTGTTTATATATGGTGACCGTGAAATGTAAGTGTCGCGGTTGTTTAAATATGGTGACCGTGAAATCTAAGAGTGTTGTTGTTTATATATATCGTGGCCGTAAAATGTAAAATGTCGCGGTTGTTTATATATGGTGACCATGAAATGTAAGAGTAACGGCTGTTTATATATGGTGACCGTCATATGTAAGTGTCGCGGCCCGCAACAGCTTTAAGCTTGTCGGTAAAAGTGCACCAAAGAGCGCTCAGAAACCCGACAACGAATGTGATGCCAAAGGCGGTTGAATGTGGAAGCCCTGCCAGTAGTCGTCAGGCTGTAATGCGGCAATCCATAGTGGTGCACCGTGTTTGTGAACAAGATCACCTTTCTCGCACGTTAAAGAACCCTGCTGCAGATATCGGTAAGATGAGAACACGAGGGATATTCTATTCCATGAGTGCAGGAGGCTAAATTGTCCGATCCTGCCCACCCCCCCTTTTTCAGTGTTTGTCAAAACTCTCTTCACACTTTAGTCTAGTATCCCCATCTCCTTCACTTCATCATCATTTCATTTTTACTTTATCATCCACTTTATTTTTCATCTTCCTGATAAAGCTTAAATCGCGCTGCTAGGAAGTAAAACACAAACTAATACAGAAAGCTGCATCGGCGTTCTTGAACAAGTACCAGGAACGTTACATTATCCCCAACACAAGTTCATCACGTATGGTTTACGTCCGAGTTTCTTAATAGTATCATATAATGGCCTGAAGATCTCAGTTTCAAAATACCAGGGTTCCTCAATTCAAGCAATTAGGGCACATGCACATTCCAGTCGCTCTGTAAACAAAGCGACGAGCCGATATAATGGCGTAAATAAGTGGACTTTTACGATCTTTTACCGTCACGCTTAGAGATACGTCGGTCTAGTCTAAAACATATTTTTAAAATTCTCTTTTTATTTTTAGAATGCAACTTCTATAGACTTTGCAATTTTTATTTGATATTTCACTTCATTGGTCTGGTTTTTTTGTTTGTTTTTTTTTGTCTCGCCTGCGAAGCAGAGCGGGCCATAGGTGTTACTTTACAGGCGGCGGCGGCGTTAACTTTTTGGAAAAGTCTTATGAGCACCTCCATATCTCAAGAACTATAGGTCCTAGGTTGATGAAACTCGGTATGCATATGCACAGTTGCATCCTCATCTTTTGACCATGACCTTGATTTTCTGGTTGAGTGACTTTGACAATTTTATATACATATATAAGCAATGGAAAAGTTTTGCGAGCACCTCCATATCTCAAGAACTATAGGTCCTAGGTTGATGAAACTTGGTATGCTTTTGCCCCAGTAGTAGCTTAGTTTAGCTGCATCCCCAACTTTTGTCCTTGATCTTGATTTTCCGGTTGAGTTACTTTGACAATTTTCAATACATATAATAGCAATGGAAAAGTATTGCGAGCACCTCCATATCTCAAGAACTATAGGTCCTAGGTTGATGAAACTTGGTATGCATTTGCCCCGTAGTAGCTTAGCACAGTTACATCTCCATCTTTTGACCTTGACCTTGATTTTCCGGTTGATTGACTTTGACAATTTTCAATACATATACATGAAACAGCAATATTAAGGTTTTGCAAACACCTCCATATCTCAACTATTATTGGTCCTAGGTTGATGAAACTTTGTATGCATATTAGCTTAGCACAGTTTCATCCCCATCTTTTGACTTTGACCTTGATTTTCTGGTTGAGAGACTTTTATATTTTATTGCATATATTAGCAATGTTTAAGTTCTATAAACATGATAAACATCTTTTGATCTCAGAAACTGAAAATTAATCCATGTAAATTCAAAATATAGTGTAAGAAAGAATCATTGTTTCTGATGGTGCCGGCAGGCGAGACATACTATAGTGTTGACTCTTGTTTTGTTTGTTTGTTTTTTTGTGCCTTTAGTAATGTATCTTAGGCTTTTAGATGTCCGAAACCACAAACAAACGACCGATTTAGGAATCCATCATTTATATCAAGGTCGTGGTACCTCGACCTTGTAACCTCAAGTATGTAGACTAAAGTTTCCCATCCCCCAGATTGCAGCTGGAATATGTACAGACGATTTTACGCACTGGTGGAATCCAATACCACTCTACCACCCGAATATGTGTCAATACTATAAGGTTGTGCACAATTCCTTATGGTTGACAAAAACCATTGATAAAAATGTTTGATTTATTACTTTAAACGTCTTTTTAAGCTAGATAACTAATTATCTTTTTAAAAGATAGTAGAGAACATGGAGTCCTATTCTTTACTAGGATTATTTATCTCACCTTAAGATTTCAGCACGTATTATTTAGAGTTTTAATCACGTTTATGTAAGGATAGCACACTATAATTTTCCACCTATGGGTGTAAATGTATACACAGCAGGGAATCTCTTGGCACGCGAGTCAGAAAAGATAATGTATCAACAATGTCAACACATTACCAGTCCGTTACCGTATTTGGTTCAAAAATTTATGTTCTACTTAAAATTGTATAGAAGCAAATAAGTGCAGATGTCAGAAGTCAGAAAAGGCAAAAACAAATTAGTCGATCCATTAGAAAACAAAAACGTCCCGTGCGGGGCCCGGGAGGCGAATAGGCCCGCAGCAGCGCTAAGCTTGTCGGTAAAAGTCCACTAAAGAGCGCTCAGAAACCTGACATCGGGGTCAGGCCGCTTTGCCCACAAAGCGACTGGGATGTGTGTCCCAGGTGGTTGAATGGGGCAGCCCTGACATCAAGAGATGCGGGGTCGTCAGGCGATAATGCGGAAAACCTGACCGCAAACCATAGTGGTGCACCTTGTTGGGAAAATTGTCACGTTCCTCGCACGTTAAAGAACCCTGCTGCAGGTCTCGGTAAGAGTAGGACCCGTAGGATCCCCATGCTGGAGGCAAAATTTCCCGTCCCTACCCATCACTCCTTTTTCCAGTGGCAGTCAAACCTATCCTACCCGATTGGCCTTGTGTCCCCATTTCCTCCACTTCATCATCATTTCATGTTCATTGCATCACCACTTTCATGTTCATCTCCCGGATATAGCCGAAATCGTGCTGCTTGGGAGTAAAGCAATAACTAACTAACTAACTAACTAAAGAAAACAAAAACATAAGCCAAACACGAACTTTAAAGAGTTAACTATAGGGTGCACCGTAAGGGTAAGCAGCAAGTTCCCGATGATTTATTATATTTTAAAGCAATGTAAAAAGTAAACAATATTTAACTTGGAGGGGTTGGCCTTGTTTTTTTTTGTTCTGCTCTGAATTTTTTTCCGCGCAGAGCTCGGACAAGATATCTATTTTTTAAATGCACCAGAAATGAATATTTTTTTTCATTTATAGCATTATTGTTTACAGCAAAAATCCTTCTTCAGAATATTTTTTTCTTAACCTCTGCTGCCAGAATATTTTTTTCATCAAAAATCAAATTCAAAATATTTTTTAGGAAAAAAAACAAAGCAACCCCCTTCAAGTTAAATGGTCGGTCTCTAATTGTTCTATCTATTGAACCTTAGTGAACCAATGAAGGGATGTGACAATGAGATGATGATGCTTCTGCGCCCTAATCAGGAAGTAGGAATCTTGCAGGCCTGGCTAAGCTCAGGACATACAGTTTCTCATATCAAACCAACTTATTCAATCTTAGTTTATTCTCAATTTCTTGGTTGGCAAGACCAACACTGGTACTAACACAAGACCCCGGGGGATATAAAACATTGCATAGTAACATTGCAAAATCAAATGTCCAATCAACAGTTATTAAAGTTTCAAAACAATACGACAATAAATACCAAATCTCAAAAGGGTCGCAATCAAACTGTACAAATCCGGGTTATGCAATTGTTCTCTTAACAACTTTATTTGAGTATGTTCAGATAAAGTCAATTAGCATACAACATTTTGATACTTAATGCTTTAAAATCGAGCATTGGCAACGTGACGGGTGTCACTGAAACTGACTACTCTTCCGGAGCACCTGAGTTAACTCGCGTTTCGACTTGAGCTCACGTTGCTGATTGTGGTTTAGTTTTTTGTTTGTTTTGTGGTGATGATTTTATATCTACCGATTCTGTCTTTTTGGGGGGCTTTCATTGCCCCATTGGTTTACAGGTCTTTGCTTCTGTTAGAGTTAAAAATTGTATGATGTCCAGAGTCAAATGCTGAGGCTTGTATAGATAAATGGAAGTCTTCATTGGTAAACATATGGGTAATTCAGACAATATTTGGCCAACGTGCAAAATATCCAAACTCTTCCTCCCCTTCCTCCACCAAACAAATCAGACTATATCCTCATTTAAAAGTTACTATACGGCTTTGTCATATTCGGTGTTAGGATAAAGTCATTGAGCACCCCTAGAATAAGTAGAATGCATTGGTCGCAACCCTCTTTTACATTTATTTAAATCTTAGATAATTTGTATCCTATTGAGATTTGGTCCTTCCATACTTTAACTGATTGAAATAACAAACTTAACAAAAGAGAGACAATGGGTTAATTGGCATTGCATGACAATCACATTATTGATACTATTGAAAACTAAGTCTTATTCAAAATCTCATTCCCTTCTACCAAAGCAAAAATTTAAAGACGGTGGTTTCATTAGGTTTGAGTCATGCCTTATTGTAGGTTTAGGACGACCCCAAGCAAGGGACTTAGGTGAAATTCTTATTACCAGTCGGTTTCACCCGAGGTTGCTGCTTTCTCGAGTGCCTGGGTCTTATTGCTTTTGGAACTGGATAATCGTGTTTAATTTTGTGTAATGCTTTTATAATTATCTAACATCATATTAACATATAGTTTTTTAACGTTCGATTGCTATGATAACACTTGTACTTCGATGGGATTTTGATCGTCCTAGTAAAGAGACACATAATTAACAGAATGCACCTTAAATCCTTAGAATGCACATGATGCTATCGTATGAAGGGTGTTACATCCCTAAAATCTTCTTATCAAAGTCAAAATATACTAAAATAGTGAAATATATCAATATATGCAAACATTAAGAAGTAAGATTATAAGTGCACGAACTTGTTATCGCTGCCAGCAGTCAAAAATGTTTAGGTTTTAATAGAATGATCAACAATCTTTGATTATTTATTTTCCCTTTTTAACATTTTGGATGTATTTTGTTTCAGTTCAATGGGTATTAAGCACTGAAGAGCCTGGGTTCGCTCCAATACAATGACAATTCATATCAACTGAATTGCACAGCTGTGGGGAAAAGTTAAGATTCTGAGATTGGGGTGTTTAGAAAATGGATAGCTTAGATAGTGGCTTTGCAAAATAATTAACTGGTTAATAATAAACTTCAAAGACTGTGACTTTTAAAAATGAACTATATTCATACTGTATTAACCTCAGAATTTTTTTTTTGATTTTTGAAGCTAATAGCTTGTTTTAATGAGATGTGGAATAAATGTACGCGACCACAACCTACATAAACAAACGGCAATTTAAAAATCTGCGCAATGGCGGACAGTCAGCAGTCTTCAACATGATTATCGGTCGCTGATCGCCGTTCTGGCTCAAGACTAAAAATACAATACATTAGATTTACCGGATTTGACACACTGAAATGAAAATTAGCAGCATGACGAGTGTGCTATTGCAAGCAGGAACCGCTTTACTCTTCCGGAACACCCGAGTTCACTCTTGTTTCGAATAGAGTTCGCATTGTTGATTTCCGTTCGCTTGATTTTGTGTTTTGTGTTTCTTCATGCTGTTCTTTTTCGTGTTTTGAAACTCGAGTGCCCAATTGGTGCCTCTTTGCTTCCTTCATTCAATGTCTATACCAAAATTATCAGCAAATAAAGGTAAAAACAAAATTACCGAACTTGGAGGATCAATTTCAATGTCCAATAGAAAAGGCAAAACATGGAAGACAAACGGAACAATTAGATCGCAATGGTCCTGACTTGGTACAGGCATTTTAAATAAAATGGTGGGTACAACCAGGTTATATGGCTCGCCAAGCCTCTCTGAGAAGACCCATTTCTGAGCCCAACTTCCCACTAATAATCCAAAACAAGGCATAAAATAACACAGTAAAAATCAAATCGGTAAAAGTTCAGTTCGACAGTGTGTTATACAACCAACATAAACTTCAACTGACACTAGAAGTTGGCCCTTCCTCGGCACCAAATTCTACTAGAGTATTGTTTTGCATGCATTGACACTATTATAGGCCTATTCTTTGGCTTGTTCAATTTTTCTCTGATTTTTTGTATACTGAGATCTATATTGTTGGAATAACTATTTTACGCTATCGTAGCGGCTAAGACTATTTATCTTTAACATTTTTCCATTAACTACGGTAAACCTTCTGTATACATATTTAATTGAGTATAATATATTAACAGTTTAATGGCAAGATTATAATCTGTTTGAGGTTCATATAAGTACAGTAGAGAATAGATTTGACCAACTGGAAAATAGTTTATTGTGGTGGATGGCTGTTGGGTCTCGGGCTGGAGACGTTTGTACTCAGTTTAAATCTTTCTCATTAAGCTTAATTTATATAAGATGAAAAAGTAAACCAACTGCGGTGTAGATTTTAGATATGTGCTTGTATAATTTACTGTAAATGATTGGAATTTAATAGATAAAATGTGGAATTTGTGAATCAAATGTTACATTATGCCTGTTTTAATGCATTATAAATACATCAGAGATCATTGCGGACAAATTAAATTCTGTTTGATATCATTCATGATATGTCTTATTTAGGTGCCCTATTTCTGAAAGTAATTAGCAGTATCCTTGAATTAAAACACATTCACAGACATCTAAACGAAAGCACCCGTGTGTAAGGTGGATAATACGACAGTAACATAATAATCCAAGTTTATCACTGGTGTATTGGTTCACCCTTCGGGTTTACCATAAACCAGTGATAAACTCGATCTCAAGATTCAAAAGTCCTTTATTCTATGTTTACCTGCTGCACGCACCTTAAAAGCCTGTTTGATATTTTTGTTGCTTTTTTTTCTTGATTTAATTCTCTTAGCTGTTATATCATATTGGCCATTTTGCAAAATGTTTGCTCTAAGTATAAAAAAGGTTCAGTATTCAGTTCTTTTATTGATTTGGCTGATTTTATCTTGTCAGTATAGAACACATGACTTGCTTTATCTTATGTCCTTTCTACAAAGACTGGAAAAAATTTAAGAAGGTCTGAGAAGTTATTTACGTAGTGTGATCCACACAACGAGTACAACAGAACCCGACCGGGTTACGGGTGACGAAACGGCCCGCAGTAGCGATAAGCTTGTTAGTAAAGATCCACTTGAGAGCGCTCAGAACTTGACATCGGATCAGGCCGCTTCCGGGGGCCGCTTTGTCTAAAGAGCGATTGGGATGGTGGAATTGGAGTAGCCCTGTAATAATGAATGCAAGGGTCTTTTTTCTATAATGCGTAAAACATTACTGCTAACCATAGTGATGCACTGTGTTGCACGTTACAGAACACTGCAGGTCTTGATAAGAGTCGGTCCCATAGGATCCTTTGCAGGAGGCTAGATTGTCCGATCCTACCCATTTCTTATTTTTCTAGTGACAATCAAAATGTGTAAAGGTCTTATTCAACAGTTTTGTGGAGCTTTGAAGCGACAACCTGCGAAAGTCTTTTAAGACTTGAAGCATTATTTTTTTTAAAATCTTTAAATTGGCTTCTTGAGCTGAGAATTTAATCAAAGCATTTTTTCTAAATTTGCAATGGATTTCATTCTATTAGAAAGACATAAATTTTTGCCTTTAATATAAAGAGTTATTCAATAATATATAAAACATTTTGTATAAAAATGAAAATTTGAATAAAAAAGGAAATTCACTAAAAATAAAATGGATATTCATCGTGGGAAAATGCATGCGATTGTTATTTATAGAATCCCGGGTCAGATGAGTTACAAAATAACAAAACAAAACAAAAAACACAAAACAAAAATTTATTTTTTTCAAAAGTCTATAACTCCACACATTTACCTCATCAAAAGACAGTCGAGGTGAATAACAAAGAGTTTTTTTTTTTCAAAAGTCAATAACTCCACACATTTACCTCATCAAAAGACAGTAATTGTATATTAGGAGTAATGACTCGATCTTTAAAAGCCAATGGAGAGGAGTTTTTTACTGATTCCGGAGCTGAACATTTAATCAAGCAACATTTTTTTTATTTTAGCGATAAATTTCATTCTAATATTCAAACAGACATTTTTCTTGCGTTTTGGAGGGTCGGTTTCAGGTCCCTTTTTAAGGTCTAAAAGGGGTCATATGATAACTCAAACCCAAATGAATAATTTTGTATACAGATTCTGGAGCTGAACATTTAATCAAGCAACAGCTTTTCTCTATTTGAATAGAAAATAATGAGATGTGGAACAAGTGTACGCGATACAGCAAACATAACAAGCGGTAATTTAGAAAAACCTCAATGGACAACGGACGACAGCCTTCAACAAGCGCGGTTCGCCGTTTTGCAATTGGCCCATGGTCTAAATAAAATTCATATAATTCAAATCAAGTCCTGAAATAGTCACAGATAGAACCCCTACTTAAACATAAAACAGAAAAATCAAAAAGACAAGTAAAAATAAAGGAAAAGAAATAGGTTTCGTTCTCTGAAGCTAAGAAATACTAGTATACAGTTTTACCTTCAAAGGGATATATAAGCCCTAAAAGGGTTCGTCATCTTACAACTTTAACAACATGGTGACTTTTGAAAAGTTGAAAATCTATGCAAACAACAGATTTTCTCTACCTGCAAATGGTTTTATTCTACAATGCAAAAAAAAAGAGAAGATTTTTGCCTTATTATTCTGATAGGTGTTTTTTTTTTAAACAAAAGCTCTTAAAAGAATACCGGAAAACAACTATTTTCATTTTCATGCACTTTTAGCAGAATTTAGCGTGGTAAGAAAGTCAGGTAAAGAAACAAACATTTTTAATTTTAAGCAGATCCCCCCCCCCCCAAAAAAAAAAAAATCGTTTAAATTGGTTCGCATCATCTAATATTTTAATAAAATATAATAATAATAAATTAATAATAAAGTTTATTAATGCAAACATGTCCCAATTAGGGATAACAGCATACATTTACAATACAAACATGAATACAGAGTTGAAACATACAATGTACAACATGAACAACAACAGAAAATATAGTAAATTATCTATAGAGTATCCTCTCTCCCCAGTTCTAATGACTGTATAATAAAAGAATAAACTATGGAGATTTGATCCGGTGTTGATGGATTTAAGAGCCATTTCAATTTATTTATTTCATTTAAAGATTCAAAATTATAATCTATTTTTTTCAATTTTATAAGAAGATGCCATTTTTAAGTGGTAGTGTATAAATGTTATCTGTTCTCTCTCAAAAGTCTGTGAGTTCATTAGTTATTGCAGTACGAATTCGGCTATACCAGCGAGATGAGAAAATAAAATGTTGAAGTGAAGGACATGGGAACACAAAGCCAGTCCGGGATGCGTTTTGGCTGTCTTTGTAAAGGGAGTTGATGGGTAGTATTGGGAAAAGTTAGTTGCCTCTTGAAGGGGGTTCTTCCGTATGCTGGGGTCCTACTCTTATCGTCACCTAGCTGTAGCAGGGTTCTTGAAATCATCAATATAATGTGAGGAACGTGACATAAATTTCAAGACACAGTATACCACTATGGTTAGAGTTCAGTTTTCGCATAATCATGATGTAGCCTGACGACCCGGCGTTCATAATGTTAGGGCAAGGAATTACTATATAATTCCTTGGTTAGGGCAACACAATTCAACCTCCTGGGCACACTTTTATTCCCAGTCGCTCTGTGTATATCTTTGGTACTTATAGTTGATGGTCGTACCAGTGCATTTGGTGGTTATGTCAGATTTCTTTGCCGTATTATTCAAAATATGCTTACCTTTTGTCAGTATATTCATGCTTTCGATATTCAAACTTGATTTGTCTTTATTATTCACTTCCCATTTCAAAAACCTCTAAATGAAGTACAGATATTCTTTAAGTCTTCGTGCACATTTTTTAGTAAACTCGCTTTTTCCGTTCTTTTTTTTTTACTTTTCCTTGCCCGATGTGGAATTGTATCAAAAGAAAGATAACCCATATGACTTTGTGACTTTCCACAAAATAAATATAGAATATGTGTATGAGTCTATTTGTCTGTCTCATTTTGTATGCATGCTCATGCAATTGTTTCATGTCTTTTTGTTACTTTTTTTATAATATCAGTCGGTCAAGGAGCTCTTCAGAGCTCATGTTTCATGCTATTTTGTATATATTATTTCCGACTTTAAATAAAGTTTACTTTCCCTCAAAGAAAGACACTTTAATCGAGGAAATTATGAAAGCCTCAGAACCGGGCCTCAGAAAGCGACTCGAAAACCTTTCATAAACTCATAAGAAACCAACGCTCAAACAAGGCCATAGTCACAGACCATCTAGTCATAGATAACCAAGAATTCACAGGAGAAGAAATGATGGTAGCATGGAAAATGCATTTTGAAAGGCTAGCAACTCCTACATTGAAGGAAAATTTTGAAGATGAAAGACAGGTCCTATGTCAACTACAAAATCAGCTCCTAACAAGTACGACAGAAGACTCATTACCTATACCACCAACAAGTAACAGAGAAGTGATCAAAGCGATCGAAAAACTTAACACTGGAAAAGCAGCGGACAGCAATGGTATACAGGCTGAACACTACAGAAACGCCAAACACCAACTCGCTTCAACCATAAGCGACATCATTAACCAAATATTTAAAGAACTAGATGTCCCGGAAAGCATGAAAAGTGGCGTATTAACACCCATCTTAAAAAAAGGCAAAGATAAAACCATTCCAGGAAACTACCGAGGGATAGTGGTCACCAACACCTTCTCTAAAATACTTGAATCCATTCTGAAAGACCGTTTAGAAGACCAACTTCAAACGACGCAAAATCCACTCCAAAGAGGTTTCACAGAGAAGTCTTCAAGTAGATTTACGGTCTTTATCATGTGTGAAACCATATCTATATACAGAAACTATGGTAAAGACTTGGAAGTCCTTGCTTTAGACGCAGAGAAGGCCTTCGACACAGTCAACCACGACATCCTTCTGAATAAACTTTATCATGATGGCATTATGGGAGATATGTGGACCCTGATATCCAATATGTATAGGAACATGAACTTTAAGGTTAAATGGGAAGGCAATGTAACTGAAGACATCAATATCAATCAAGGAATTCGACAAGGAGCAAAATTATCCACTCTCCTTTACAAACGCTACAACAATACCATACTCAACAGTATAACGGCAAGCAACCTCGGAGCAAAAATAGGAGACATCAATGTAGCTTCACCCGCCTGCGCAGATGACATCGTCCTACTTGGGTCCAGCACAGAAATGCAAGCCATGATCGACCTGGTACAGTACAACACAACAAGGGATCTGGTAAAACTAAACCCATCCAAAACTGAAGTCATCCACATGTCGAGATCAAAACAAAGAAAAGAAACAGATTACTACTTAGAGGTGGCGTAGGGACACTTTGGACTAAAATTTAGGACTCTTTATATTATAGAAATTATTTTTATGAAATTGTATTTTGTTAGTTTTTATTATTGCTTATGGACATATTATATTCGGACTTTAATTTTGAAAAGATATTTTATGTTAACTGTTATTTCATTTTAACTAAATTCTTCTGCTCTTTATCTAATTAATGTTTGTGATCTTTGTTTCTAATTTATTATTATCTATTTAGAGCTTTAAGTGACATATTTATTTTCTTTGTGTTGAATTGTATAATTAATATGATGGTTATGTCAGGTTAATGAGATTAGGATTATAATTAATTGTATTGTCACTCAGTTTTGCTTTAATGTGAGTTAATGCCATTTGGTCACTTTGTCACTCATTAATTGAGATATTGATGTCATAGATATAAATGTAAGGGTTGCGAAGAATTGTCAGGCAGATAGTTTATAGTTAAAAAGTTAGTTAGTGAGTTTTATTGTTGGAATCAGTATATTGTTATTTTACTGTGTTACCACAATTAGAATCGTAATAATAAAGTATCAAAACCAGCTTCCGAGTTTCCATCGTCTACATTACCGGCACCTCTACCAGAGCTAGACACCCTCCCCATAACAGAGGGACAAGAAGTCAAAAAAGTCAAAACCCTTAAACACCTTGGTACGTATAACTCACCAGGAAAACAACAAAGTTAACATTGATGATAGAGTAAAGCTTGGACGAAAAACAATCTATGCACTACTGGGATCAGGACTCCATGCAAGATCAGGTCTTTCGCCAGTGGTACAACTAAAGATATGGAACACCTATGTAGTCCCAAGATTTATGTACGAAATTGAAGTCCAAACACCAACAAAAGCTGACCTAAATAAATTAGAAATAATGCAACGATCCATGTTTAAACACTTCCAATGCCTACCAGACCGTACAGCATCAATAGCAGTCTATACCCTTATAGGAGCTGAACCTATAGAAGCCACATACGACAAACTATGTATTAACCTACTAGTAGGAATAGCCAGGCTAGACACATCAGTAGAAAAACAAATACTTCTATGGGAAATGGAAAACAAAGAACAAGACAACCTTTTCATCAACACTGTTACTCAGGTGTTGAAGAAATACCAGCTACCAAACCCATGGGAGATCCTGCAAAACCCACCAAAGAAAAGTATATGGAAAACAACTGTTAAAAGAGCAATCAATAAGTACTGGTATGAAAAGTTTAGTCAAGAGAAAATGTCAAAATCATCTCTCCGTCACTTTGAAATTCAACAGGAACCCATAGGTACGCCACACAACATTTGGAAGGTGACAAAAGACCGCAAACACGAGATACAGATGGCAGAAGTAAAGGCCAGACTCGTAACAGACACCTACATGCTACAGTACCATTCTGACAAATTTAAACCAAACGGCAATGCAAGTCAATGTAAGATGTGCCAAGAAAATATAGAAGACATGAAGCACTTTATACTGGAATGCAAAGCATTGCATAGTAGTAGAGAACCAAATCTAAAGTCTTTCATAGAGGCAGTTGAAGGCATAAAGGGGGGTGGTGCAGAACTATTGCTAAGTAACAAAATGTTACTGCAAACAATCTTAGATTGTTCTGCAACCGCAGTAAAAACTCTGCTAAATTTAGATCAGAAAGCCCTAGTCGTTCTGGAAAGGTTGTCGCAAAAACTGTGTTTTGAACTGCATAGAAAACGCACCAACATCATGCTCAACCTACTTGAGCCACAATAAACACTTCTTCGTCATGTTGCGTTTTTAGATTTTATACTGTGTAGTGCGTTTTTTAGATTATAGACTGCTGTGTGCTTTTTAAACTATTAATGTACATAGGCATGATATGTACAAAGGATAATATTTGGAACTAAAATGTGGATAACCTATAACGTAATATTGTGCGTATAACACTAACCCGTAACACAAAACTGTTAAACTATAGATATTACTAAACGTTGAATATTCCGTTTTGGATTATACTAATAATGATGTTAGCACCATTTATGAGGGGGGGGGGGGGGGGGTAGGACCTTTTTCGGGACACCGGGATTGGCCATATTTAAGCTCGGGATTCCGGGATTCGGACAATTTAAGTTCGGGATTCCGGGATAGAATTATATCAACTTTACCGGGCTTTGGGATTTTCTCATTTTTAAGTCGGGATGGCGGGATTTTGTAAAAATTAGTTCGGGATTGCGGGATCAGACCCCCTCCTACCCCCCCCCTCCCCTCATTTATGAAATGACTTTTGAAACGTTATATATGTGATATATGTGTTTTTAACGGTCCATGCAACAATTAACTGATTTTAGATGAACACACCATGACTCCCTCATGGCGAATCCTAGTCACCTCGGTACCTGGTCACCTCGGTATCGATTAAATAAGACACTTCGGTACTCGGTACTAGTCACCTCGGTACTCGGTACTAGTCATTTCGGTACTTGAAAAATAAATTTTTTATTTCATTATTTTTTTTATAAATAAATGATATTTTCAGTCATAAAATTCAAAATAATAAGTTGATTGTCGGCTACTTTGATAATTGTAATTATTTTTGATGATTTTTAATTAGAACCAATACTGTTTTTATGGTATAACAATTAGTTTAATTATGAGTTTTAAATATATCTAACGAGTGATTTGATTATCTGTAATTAATTAAATAATCATATATTTTTCTTTTGATCATCAATCTTTTGTTGAGACTTCAAAGTACAGATCCCTGGCTTGCAAGCCTTCAATTTAGTTGAGAAATTGTTCCCAAGCTAGAAAGAGTATAAAGATGGGGGGCAATTTAACTTTTCTTATGTTTTTATTTAATAAAAAGTTGTTTAATAATTTAAAAGCTCTCTTGCTTCCGAAGCAAACTATAATTATTTTTTCAATATTTAGTCATATATGTTTTGTTTTGATTTTCTTATTCATCTTCTATTTGGTGCTTTATCTAAAATTTTGATCTATATTTTATGATTCATTACAAATTAAAATATAAGGTATTAAATTTATTATAATTCTTTCATGTACGGTGGCATTGTTTTATTATTGTTTCTGTGTATATTGTTTGTTGAAATAAATGTATGATAAAGATGTATAAAAATAAAATAGTTTACTTTCCTCAAGGAATTAGATTTAATCTATCTAATTCCTTGCTTTCCTTTATTCAGAAACAATCAATCAATTTCTGATTAGATCAAGTCCTTCAATCCAATTATGCAATTAATTACTCCCATTAAACACTTATAATTTTATTACTCAATTAGAAGCCATAAACATAAACATCATTTTATTCCAGATCAGAAGCCCACGAGGAGCAACAAGAGATTACAACAATAAGAGAAAGAACATAATTGATAGTTTAACAAATACAATCAACTTACACATATGATAGGGGTCACAATTAGCAGATCACAATTAGCAAAGCCATACAACCATTTAATCCAATTACAATAATAAAATGTTATCTGTTAAAAACAGATTTATGACATTTGAATCTCATTCAAATTATGCCAAAATGAACTAATTTTACGATGACAAAAAGAGATCTTCATGACTGAAAAGTAAAAAAGTGATATCCACCAATTAAATTATATTCATTTAGTAACCAGAATTTAAAAAAAAGATAAACGACCAACCATTAAAAAAACATTTACATGAGCAGATCTAGAAAATCTAGTTGAAAAACTAATTCTAGCTAACATAAATATTCACTTCCATCATAGTCATACATAATCATACTTCTTTGTGTACGTCGCTAGTTTTCAATTTACCATTCATTACCCTTAAAATACCAATAAAAATCGTAAAATTTAACACTTATTTTTATTAAATTACTATCCAATGTTGCAATATTAATTTTTTTTGGTCAGTACCGAACTGTCCAGTACCGAGTACCGAAATGTCTAAGCCAGTACCGAAGTGTCTAGGTACCGAGGTGACCAGGTACCGAAGTGTCCTGATACCCTCATGGCTACTGTACTTTTAGATTTTACAACCATATGACTTTTAACCGATCGACTATAGCTATTATGTGAAAATACTTTTAACAAAAGAAATGAATTTTAAACCGATCGTTTTAATCAATTCAAAACAACATCCTGGATGAAACTAATGTTAATGAAACTACTGTGTGTGTGCAAAGCATAACTTATATCCGCAACCGGAGTGCTCCGACAAACGGAGGAATCTACCTGAGAAACAGAAACAGAAACTAATTACTAACTAGATTATCCTGTGGGCGTGGATTAGATTTGCAATTTTATGGAAAAAAAATATATGCTTTGAGTTATCTTTGAAACACCAATCTCAGTATTAAAGTTAATATAAAAAAGGGCCACATTAATTTCCGGAATTGATTTTATTTTATAAATTCCAAGATGTCAGCCTCCATGAAAAATTTCACATGAAAAGAAATATTTTTGTATTTTCAAGTATTGCTGTTCTAAGAAAGAAAATGAGCACTTTTATATCAGATATCAACCCTATAACTGGGAAATCATCTTGGGTCGAAAAGGATGAAAGATATGACTATCACCAAGAGATAGCAAGGCAGGAAATTAAGTTTTGCTTCATTCCCTCAAGTGTAGACTTTATACTCCGAAAATTTAACATTTTTGGTGTGTTTTCACATTTTCTGAAAACTATGTATGACACTCTATCAGTGACATTTTATTGTCTTGGTAGTTCAACAATATAAATTAGTAAACTTAAACAGATTGGTACATACTTTTGTTCAACAACATGCATGTACATGTAAATTACCTGCACTAAGGTTTAATAAGAGTTATCCCCCTTTTACTGATTTTAGTCTACAAAGGGGTCTGGGTTCTCTATCCGAACACCCCCGCCAATTTTTTTTTCAAGTACCCCAAATTGACCAGCTCTTCTTTTTCAAATAAGGTAATTTTAGAAAGCTGTTTGTTCAGTTTGAATTAATATAAAGATTGAAACATTCAAATGTAATTTAGGATGTATTCATGAACAAATTCATAGCCTAAATCGTTTCTTTTTATGAATTTTTGTTACATTTTCTATGTATACATAGGAAGGGCAGATAATTTTAGTTTTCAATGCTCTCCCTTTGTTCTTTTGATTTTTTTGTTTACAATGGAGATCATATTTTAAATGTTCATAAAGGGTCTTCTTAGCCTGGGAGTAATAAATTTTTCAAGTCAGCAGCTATAATTGGTTTATATTTTGACTAATTTATGGTTCTCCTTTCACTAATTAACATCTTGACATGTGTTTTGATAACAGGACAGGTAAATCAAGGGACAGATTATTGATTTTTAATCAGCTGATTTGAGTAAATCACCTATGACCACCTGTTGAAAACTAAGTAATGAATAAGTTTTTGATAGAAAGATTCACAGTTGCTGGAGATCATGCGGGAGGGCTTCAAAAGTCGGGAGAATAGATTCTCCCGCACATGAGTAATTCGTTTCGCGGGAGATAGCTTAAATTTTCGGGAGGCTTCGCAGGATTCAGGAGGGTTAACACTTATGCTACCAAAGGCTTTATTAAATCAGAGATGTCAGATGTTTGTTTAAAGGGGGCCCATTGATTGTTAAAATCAGTGTTGTTTTACTAAAAATCATTAAAAAAAATTGAGAAAAAGTGGCATTTTTCATTCAGTTGGCTTTAGTTTAAACATATTTATTTACCCTGGATTGGGAAACAAGCTTAATGCTTATATTAATCCCTCTCCAGCTAGCAGATTGCGAGTGTGGCCTTTGTAGCGGCCCCCATTGAGCCTACTCTTATCGAACTCTACAAAGGGGTTTTTAACGTGCATGGGGTATTGCTCTCTCATACACGGGACAACCTTTTTTCGTCCCTTCCGAAGGACTAGCATCGTTTCTTGAGACCATCCTCGCAAATGGTGTCAAGAGAGAGTCAGAAAATTGGTTCATGAAATTTTCACCCCTGACGAGGATCGAACCACGAACCACGGTGTTAGTAGCCCGACGCGTTAACCACTACACCACCGGCTCTCAGTTGGCTTTAGAATTACGCAATGTTAATATATAATTTCAAGCCGTTGAAGGTTTTAGAAGAACAAGTTAATCATTGATATAAATTCTACTTCATCTGTTAGGGATAGCATGTAAGAAAAATATACAAAATAGATTAAAAGCTTTATAATATAATAAATAGAAGAAAATGAGATGTGGAATAAGTGTACGCTACATAACCTACAATATTGAATGATAAATGTAAATATAAAAAAATCTGCAATGGAAAACAGCCAGCAGCCTTCAATGTGACCAGCGGTTGCTGCTTGCTGTTTTCCAATTGGCCCTGGATTGAAAATAAACTACATATGATTCAAGCCCAATCCTAATTTCCTAAAGTGCAATGAAAGAATCTCTCTTGACAAAAAAACAATTAACATAAATTTGACTAAATACAAACATAAGCTTTAATAAAGATTCCTGGCTTAGGACAGGCACATTAAAAATGTGGCAGGGTTAAACTAGTTTTTGGCGCCAACCTTCCCCCCTGTTGATAAAAAAGCACAAACTAACACAGTAAAAATCTAATCGATAGAAGTTCAATACAACAAGAGAGTACCTGAGACAAAAGGACAACAAGTAATTAATGGGATGTAGAGATACTATCTTGAGAACACTCGAAGTTACTGACAGCTAGCTAAGAAGCATCTATCGACTGATGTAAAAAAATCAAGTATGCCGAATCAAAATCCGACACATACGTCAAACAATTAATGATTTGGTATATAAGTATATAAGTTTATATGTAGTATGTATAATTTTCAAGTGTTATATCTGGGTCTAAAGAAAACCAAGAAACTCTTGCTTGACTGTCAAGAATCAGACTGCATCTTAAAAGATGCAAAGTTATTTAAAAATCATGCAACAAGTTCTAAAAATAAACAGTTAGCCTTATTACCCTGACTCTATTAAATCATGTTACTATTAATATTAAGTTTTACACATGAATTGTCATTAATATAAATTTATCATTTAATATTAGATTGGCCATATATTTTCGATAATATAATTCTATCATTGTATATTTTAGGTCAGCCATATATGTTTGATGATAAAATTCTATCATTGAATATTCTAGGTCGGCTGTGTATGTTCAATAATATGATTATATCAATGTATTTTTTAGGTCGGCCATATATGTTCAATAATATAATTCTATTATTGTATGTTTTAGGTCGGCGTTGTATGTTCAATGTTGTATATTTTACATTGGCCATGTATGTTCAATAATATGATTCCTTTGTTGTATATTTAGGTCGGCCATGTGTTATTCTCCTGTTGTATATTTTAGGTTGGCCTATGCTGACATATCATATAATTCTCCTGTTGTATATTTAAGGTCGGCCTATGCTGACATGTCATATAATTCTATCATTGTATATTTTAGGTCGGCCTATGCTGACATGTCATATAATTCTCCTGTTGTATATTTTAGGTCGGCCTATGCTGACATGTCATATAATTCTCCTGTTGTATATTTTAGGTCGGCCTATGCTGACATGTCATATAATTCTCCTGTTGTATATTTTAGGTCGGCCTATGCTGACATGTCATATAATTCTCCTGTTGTATATTTAAGGTCGGCCTATGCTGACATGTTATATAATGCTATCATTGTATATTTTAGGTTGGCCTATGCTGACATGCCATATAATTCTATCATTGTATATTTTTAGGTCGGCCTATGCTGACATGTCATATAATTCTCCCGTTGTATATTTTAGGTCGAACTATGCTGACATGTTATATAATTCTCCCGTTGTATATTTTAGGGGGGCCTTTGATGAAATGTTATATAATTCTCCCTTTGTATATTTTAGGTCAGCCTATGCCGACATGCTACATGATACAGAACGAGTAAGTACTGTGCAGTTTTGTGACTATTGATATGTAAATGTAGTGAATCAAACAAGACAGAATAAAAAAAATTCACATCATGATAACACACAAAGATTTTAATTTTCTTACTTAAAAACTTCTGCAATATTTAACTTTTCCTAACTTCTGTACAATGCTAAATGTTTGTATTTGTTTGATTTACCATGCATTGATATGGTTTTATGTAATGGTATTTTCAAATTATCATATGCAATTAACCAAAGTAGTACTGCACACATAATTTTTGTAAAATCTTTTTTTTTTCACCGTAGTAAAATGTATAAGAAAAACTGAAATTGATATAATATTTAAATCTAGTTCCCTTACTTGGACAGTAAAAAAACAGAGTTGATGAGGGTTATCACTTTTTATAGCTCACAAAATCTGAAAATAACTGTAAATTTAACTATTGAGAAAACTATCTTACACAAATTTATTAATTAAAAATTGTTGAAATGAAAGACTTAAATGATAAGAACATTTGTATATTTTATGTTGCAACTCAATTATGTGTTTCAGAACAAGAAGTATTTCTTGGCCCTGGAGAGAGCCATTCAACTGAAGAGGAAGGCAGGGGAGAGGGTGAATGTCCTTGACATTGGTACTGGGACAGGATTGTTATCTATGATGGCTGCCTCTCTAGGAGCAGATACTATCACTGCTTGTGAGGTAAGCATTTGGTTTTATTGGAAGAGGCATACAGGGATATAGTGGTTGTGATAGAGGCTGTGACTTACATGTAACTGTACTTCAAAGAACATGAAGAAATTTTAGTTTGTTTTGTATCATTGTTCAATTTACAAAGTTTAACACCAGACAACCCACACTAAGTGAAAGTACATGTAGAAATTCTTTTTTTTGGTTCACAGTCTCTCAGTCTGTCCATTATTCCAACTAATCACACATATTTCTGAATGACAGCTCAGGGCTGTCAAGTTTTTATGAGCTGCATGCTTGAGATTCAACAAAAAATTGAAAGATCAAAGGAAAAATTAAAAGATCAAAGAAATTTGCTGCCAAATTGCTGACTAGATGCGTGAGTCTCACGCAAGTTGCATGACACTTGACATGTCTTGAAAGCTTTTTAAATTTAATTTAAAACCACTTACATACACACGGAATAGAGGCACTCTAAAAGAAAATGTTGAAAAGCTTTATAAAAAGGTTTGCAGAACACAATACGCAAGCAAGTTAAGCACATAGAAGAAGTTAATGTATATTAATTGTTTTGTATTAAAGGCTTTTAATCCCATGGCAGAATGTGCAAGAAAAATAATTGAGAAAAATGGTTTTTCCAAACATATCAAACTGGTACCTAAACGATCTACAGAGCTAAAAGTTGGACAAGGTGAGATAAACAAAAAAGGTTTATTTTGTTTGTCATCCTTTAAAATTTTCATTTTAGAAATTACAAAAAATGGCTGTTTTATGTTCAGAGGTGGTTTCTACTACAGATCATTCCTGTAAAGGTGTTAAATCATAACATTTTTTTGTCCCCTGTCTTTTTGAAAAAAAACAGAGGAGTATAGAATTTGGTTTCTTTCATTCCATCTGAACTGGTTACAGAGCATAACTTTAGAATGTCTTGATAGATTTGTAAGAATCTTACAGGCATTCAAGCTTTTTAGGTAAGAAAGAAGCCAATTAATTTTGAGGTCATCATTTTATCAGGTAGAGGATTCTGAGCCATGCTCTTGTTTTATTAGGAACAAATTGAAAAATTGGAGCAGCATCCTTTCAATTGGTACATGTGAAACTCAAAACTTGCTGTTGCTTTCGGGCTGTGCCATGCACAGTTATTCAACATTTCATTGTTATCTGTCCTAAAAAAAAAACCCATCCAATTTAAGATTTGATCAATGCTTTAGAGTTCTTCAGAATACATTTTTAGCTCACCTGGTGAAAGGCCATGTGAGCTTATGCCATCACAATGCTTCCGTCGTCATCTGTTGTCTGTCGTCTCTTAACAATTTCAAAAATCTTTTTCTCTGAAACCACTGAGCCAATTTAACTGAAACTTTGCAGGAATGACATATGACATGTTGGCAACTAACAATTCTCATTTTAAAATGATTCGATAAAAAACATGGCCACTGCTACTAAAAATAGAACATAGGGTAAAATCACTTAAAGGGGCTTATAACTCAGCAACCATAACAGATAGAAAAAATCCGAAGGATCTTAGGCTCTTCAGAATTAAAAGCTCTACAAAAGTCTCCATTGCGTCGAAGTTGACAGATGACCTGTAATAGGGGTTATAACCCTTTTACTTTAAGGTCAAAAATAGTGTTTTTTCCTGTTTTCCCCTATAGAATGAAAACTATTGGAGATAGAGAAAGGCTGTTGCTTGCTTAAATGTTCAGCTCATTAAGCTCTACAAAAGTCTCCATTGGGTCAAAGTTGTCAGATGACCCATATTAGGGGTTATGGCCCTTTGCAGGTCAAAAACAATGTTAACTCCCTATTGAATAAAAACTATTGCAGATAGAGAAATCTGTTGCTTGCTTTAAAGGTTCAGCTCATTAAGCTCCACAAAAGTCTCTTTTGGGTTGAAGTTGTCAGATGACCCCCTCATAGGGGTTATGACCCTTTACAGGTAAAAAATAGTGTTTTTTCCCTATAGAATGATATTTTATGCAGATAGAGAAAAGCTGTTGCTTGCTTTAACATGCAGCTCTTTACAAAAGATTCACAAAAGTCTGCATTGGGTCTCATTTGTCAAATGACCCCTTAAAGAAAACACCCTTATTGTTTAAGGACCAGGTGAGCAATTCAGGCCCCTGGGAGCCTCTTGTTTAACTTTCTTTCTATAGAAGGTGACATGCCAGTGAGAGCAAACATTCTAGTGACAGAGGTGTTTGATACAGAGCTGATTGGGGAAGGGGCTATCAGTACATATAGCCATGCACACAAAGAACTCTTAGAGGTAAAGATTATTAATATGGAGTAGGCATTGCCTAAATGCGAGCATAGCCTGAAAATATGTGAAAAAATAAAAATGTGTAAAATGACAAAATTCATAAGTTTATTTGGTAAAAAAGTTTTTCCATTTCTAACAATCTTTTTCATATATATTTTTAATATTAATTTGTTCTAAATGTCGACATTCAGGGCTATCGCTATCATTTAATTTCCAATATTTTCATTTGCTTATTTTGGGGCGAGATGGTATGGGGCGATTAAGCTTCGAGACACGTTAGTTTCGTACGTGCATATAACAAAGACGAAACGAGCAGCTTATGTGTATTTATTATTTCAAGAATATTATTTTCTTGTAAAAAGCGCAATTTATTATTTTTTTAAGCATTATTTCTTTTCTCATAAATTATTTTAGCATTCACTCCGGACCTGTAAAAACATAGAACATAGAAAATGCAGTTTTTTGCAAATAACTCAAAAACGGCTACAGATATCAAAATTCTGGCGGGGTAAAAGTGATCAGCACCTCAAGATGTACCTACCTTGAAATTTTGAAATAAATCCAACGACCAATGTAGGAGTTATTGCCCTTTTTGTGGATTTTTTGCAAATTTTGCACCTGTTTAGCTCAATATCTTGAAAACTATACTAGATATTTGAGAAATTTAAATTGCATATTGTTGAGCACATCAAGATCTACAAAATATGTTACAGGGTCAACATTGCAGGACCTTTCCTTTTAGGAGTTATTGCCCTTAGAACATCAAAATTTAGCATTTTAACAGCATTTCCTCATTACATTGAAAACGTTAACTCCTCTGACACTTTAAGTCCAAATGGAACCAAACTTGGTATAGTTGTTTATTAGCATTAGGTGTATAGAACTGATGTGGGGATTTTTGATTGGTTGTAAAACATGGCCGCTGTGGCTAAAAATAGAACATAGAGGTAAATGGCAGTTTTTTGCAAATAACTCTAAAACGATGACAGATTTCAAAATTTTGATTGGGAACAAAAGTGATCAGCACCTCAAGATCTACCAGCTCTGAAATTTTGAAGAAAATCCAACAACCCATGTAGGAGTTATTGCCCTTTTTGTGGATTTTTTGCAAATTTTGCACCTGTTTAGCTCAATATCTTGAAAACTATACTAGATATTTGAGAAATTTAAATTGCATATTGTTAAGCACATCAAGATCTACAAAATATGTAATAGGGTCAACGTTGTAGGACCTTTCCCTTTAGGAGTTATTGCTCTTAGAACGTCAAAATTTGAGCATTTTAACAGCATTTCCTCATTACATTGAAAACGTTAACTCCTCTGACACTTTAAGTCCAAATGGAACCAAACTTGGTATAGTTGTTTATTAGCATTAGGTGTATAGAACTGATGTGGGGATTTTTGATTGGTCTTAAAACATGGCCGCTGTGGCTAAAAATAGAACATAGGGGTAAATGGCAGTTTTTTGCAAATAACTCGAAAACGGTGACAGATTTCAAAATTTTGATTGGGAACAAAAGTGATCAGCACCTCAAGATCTACCAGCTCTGAAATTTTGAAGAAAATCCAACAACCCATGTAGGAGTTATTGCCCTTTTTGTGGATTTTTTGCAAATTTTGCACCTGTTTAGCTCAATATCTTGAAAACTATATTAGATATTTGAGAAATTTAAATTGCATATTGTTTAGCGCATCAAGATCTACAAAATTTGTAACAGGGTCAACGTTGTAGGACCTTTCCTTTGAGGAGTTATTGCCCTTGGAACGTCAAATTTGAGCATTTTAATTGCATTTCCTCTTATTGAAAATGTTAACTCCTCTGACACTTTAAGTCCAAATGGAACCAAACTTGGTATTATTGTTTATTGGCATTAGTTGTATAGAACTGTTGTGGGGATTTTTGATTGGTTGTAAAACATGGCCGGCCCGCTGTGGCTAAAAATAGAACATTAGGTTAAACTGCATTTTTTTGCAAATAACTCAAAAAGGGTGACAGATTTTTAGATTTTGATTGAGAACAAAAGTGATCAGCACCTTTAGATCCACCATATTGTCAGATGACCCCCTTATTAATCTTATGACCCTTTCAACGTTAAATAGATTTTGCCTTATAATCTTTACTTCAGGCACATATGTCAGGTGAGCGATTCAGGCTCCTGGGAGCCTCTTGTTTAAAATTATTTGATTTTAAAATCATAATTTTTGTCTCGCTTGCGACTTTAACCGCTGAAGGCAAGACATAGGTATTAATTTCCCGCAGCAGTGGCGGCGGCATAAACTTTTTTGTAAGACTTTTGTGGAAAATGAATTACAAGAAAAGCATAATAGCTAGGCATCTGATATTTGGTATACAGACAGTTGGGGTAATGGTCTACGCAATTGGCACCATGCTGTTTGACCCTGACCTCAATTTCATGGTTTAGCGACTCTGTGAACTTAGATGTTTTTTGGCCCAAAAGACCTCTTTGTAAGACTTTTGTGGAAAATGAATTAAGGAGGTTTGCTCTTCATATCTTGAGATTTTTGTCAGATTTTTGAGATCCTCGGGGTTTATCCATCTATTATGCTTGAAATTTTTTGCCCATAAACCCCCTATTTTCTTTTCCTTTTTCAAAAATATGTCCACCAAATATGCAGTTCACAATTTTTTATGAAATTTTGTTTACTCAGTCATACATTTTAAAGAGTCTGTGGCAATGCAAAAGTAATGAAAAATCTAGAGAGAACGTATTTCCCGCCAAAATTATAAACGCTTATAGCACAAAAACTAGCACATGGACCTACATTTTTTTCTTGATCATTTTGATCATTTTTCCATGTTCTATAAAAAAGATGCAATTTTATCCATTTTTGTCTTGCCTGTGAAGCAGAACGGGACATAGGTGTTACTTTACCAGCGGCGGCGGTGGCGGCGGCGTTAACTTTTTGGAAAAGTTTTATGAGCACCTCCATATCTCAAGAACTATAAGTCGTAGGTTGATGAAACTTGGTATGCATATGCCCCAGTATTAGCTTAGCACAGTTGCATCCCCATCTTTTGACCTTGACCTTGATTTTCCGGTTGAGTTACTTTGACAATTTTCAATTCATATAATGGCAATGGAAAAGTTTTGTGAGCACTTCCATATCTCAAGCACTATAGGTCCTAGGTTGATGAAACTTAGTATGCATATGCCCCAGTAGTAGCTTAGCACAGTTGCATACCTATCTTTTGACCTTGACCTTGATTTTCTGGTTGAGTGACTTTGATTAAAAAATGATTATTTTTATTGCATATATTTGCAATGTTTAAGTTCTATAAACATCTTTTGATCTTAGAAACTGAAAATCCATGTAAATTCAAAATATAGTGGAAGTAAGAAAGAATAATTGTTTGTGATGGTGCCGGCAGGCGAGACATACTTAAGTGTTAACTCTTGTTATTTACTTTAAGATACAGGAGCAAACCCCCTTAAGTAAAAAGTATAATAGCTAGGCATCTGATATTTGGTATACAGACAGCTGGGGTTATGGTCTACACAACTGGAACCATGCTGTTTGACACTGACCCCAATTTCATGGTTCAGCGACTCTGTTAATTTAGATGTGTTTTCGGGCCAACAAACCCCTTTGTAAGACTTTTTTGGAAAATGAATTTAGTGAAAAGTATAATAGCTAGGCAACTGACACCTGGTATACAGACACTTTGGGTTATGGTCTATGCAACTGGCCCCATGCCATTTGACCCTCACCCCATTTTCATGGTTCAGTGACTCTGTGGACTTAGATGATTTTTGGGACAATTAAAACTTTTGTGGAAAATAGATTAAGTTAAAAGTATAACAGCTAGGCATCTGATATTTGGTATACAGACATTTGGGGTTTTAGTCTACACATCTGACACCATGTTGTGTGACTCTGACCCCATTTTCTTAGTTCAGTGACTTTGTGAATTTAGATGATTTTTGGGTGGAAAATGAGTTAAGTGAAAATTATAATATTATACATGTAGCTAGGCATCTGATATTTGGGGATTATGGTATACACAACTGATGCCACCATGTAATGTGACCTTGACCCCATTTTCATGGTTGAATGACTTAGTGAATGTTGGTCTTTTTTCATTGTTTCTCAATAACTATGGTATCTAGAACACACTTCAGACATTTTTGTGATAGTTTAATGGAATTCTGTCATCTGTCACATGACCTTGACCTTAACTTTTCTGAAGGCCCAGCTAGACCTTCAATGAGTTCTGTGATGGTGCCCACAGGCAAGACATACTTTAGTGTCAACTCTTGTTATATTTATTCTTTTATGGCATAACTTTCAACTTGCCTCAAAGTCCATTTTGAAGTGTTACTAAAATACCTTGTTCATTGTAGCTGTTGATACAACTGTGAAAGAAGTTTATTATATGAATTTTAAAAGTTTTGTAAGTTGAAGATGGAACACAATTCCAGAAAACTGAATGGAATGCAGTAATGTGCAATTTCTTTAGGATAATTTATTCATATTTCAAGAGTTTTAAAATTGGTTTCCCCACTGTAAACAGACACTTAGGAAACTCAAAATTTTCCAAACTTTAGTTTTCATCTATAATTTATTGTTTGAAATTAATAATACACTGTACTGACTGATTTTTTTGCAGAAAGATTGTATAGTGGTACCAACATCATCAGACATGTATATTCAGGTTGTTTCCTCCAAATTAATCAAGAACTGGAAAGAAATCCAGCCAATCACAATCTCACCGTCTGATTCTGTAAATACTCCCCCAGAAATGAGGAGATGTAGCGGAGCCATTTCACTACATGATTTACAGTTACAACAATTACCCAGAAACCAGTTCACCTGTCTGTCACAGCCTATAAAGGTATTCCAGTAAGTATTTACCAGGTACCCAGAGACCAGTTCACATGTCTGTCACAGTCTATAAAGGTATTCCAGTAAGTATTCACCAGGTACTCAGTGACCAGTTCACATGTCTGTCACAGCCTATAAAGGTATTCCAGTAAGTATTCACCAGGTACCCAGAGTCCAGTTCACCTGTCTGTCACAGCCTGTAAAGGTATTCCAGTAAGTATTCACCAGGTACCCAGTGACCAGTTCACCTGTCTGTCACAGCCTATAAAGGTATTCCAGTAAGTATTCACCAGGTACCAGATGACCAGTTCACCTGTCTTTCACAGCCTATAAAGGTATTCCAGTAAGTATTCACCAGGTACTCAGAGACCAGTTCACCTGTCTATCACAGCCTATAAAGGTATTCCTGTAAGTATTCACCAGGTACTCAGAGACCAGTTCACCTGTCTGTCACAGCCTATAAAGGTATTCCAGTAAGTATTCACCAGGTACCCAGAAACCAGTTCACCTGTCTGTCACAGCCTATAAAGGTATTCCAGTAAGTATTCACCAGGTACTCAGAGACCAGTTCACTTGTCTGTCACAGCCTATAAAGGTATTCCAGTAAGTATTCACCAGGTACTCAGAGACCAGTTCACCTGTCTGTCACAGCCTATAAAGGTATTCCAGTAAGTATTCACCAGGTACTCAGAGACCAGTTCACTTGTCTATCACAGCCTATAAAGGTATTCCAGTAAGTATTCACCAGGTACTCAGTGACCAGTTCACCTGTCTATCACAGCCTATAAAGGTATTCCAGTAAGTATTCACCAGGTACTCAGAGACCAGTTCACCTGTCTGTCTTAGCCTATAAAGGTATTCCAGTAAGTATTCACCAGGTACCCAGAGACCAGTTCACCTGTCTGTCACAGCCTATAAAGGTATTCCAGTAAGTATTCACCAGGTACTCAGAGACCAGTTCACTTGTCTATCACAGCCTATAAAGGTATTCCAGTAAGTATTCACCAGGTACTCAGTGACCAGTTCACCTGTCTATCACAGCCTATAAAGGTATTCCAGTAAGTATTCACCAGGTACTCAGAGACCAGTTCACCTGTCTGTCTTAGCCTATAAAGGTATTCCAGTAAGTATTCACCAGGTACCCAGAGACCAGTTCACATGTCTGTCACAGCCAAAAAGGTATTCCATATACGATATTGAGATGTGGAATAAGTGTACGCGACACAACAAACATAAACAAACAGCAATTCAGTAATTCCAGTAAGTATTCACCAGGTACTCAGAGACCAGTTCACCTGTCTATCACAGCCTATAAAGGTATTTCAGTAAGTATTCACCAGGTACCCAGAGACCAGTTCACATGTCTGTCACAGCCAAAAAGGTATTCCATATGCGATATTGAGATGTGGAATAAGTGTACGCGACACAACAAACATAAACA
Organism: Arcuatula senhousia; assembly: GCA_963971305.1. NCBI lineage: Eukaryota > Metazoa > Mollusca > Bivalvia > Mytilida > Mytilidae > Arcuatula > Arcuatula senhousia. The sequence continues at coordinate 9,047,686 of OZ020306.1, forward strand.
AACAGCAATTCAGTTATTCCGGTAAGTATTCACCAGGTACTCAGAGACCAGTTCACCTGTCTATCACAGCCTATAAAGGTATTCCAGTAAGTATTCACCAGGTACCCAGAGACCAGTTCACCTGTCTATCACAGCCTATAAAGGTATTCCAGTAAGTATTCACCAGGTACCCAGAGACCAGTTCACCTGTCTATCACAGCCTATAAAGGTATTCCAGTAAGTATTCACCAGGTACCCAGAGACCAGTTCACCTGTCTATCACAGCCTATAAAGGTATTCCAGTAAGTATTCACCAGGTACCCAGAAACCAGTTCACCTGTCTGTCACAGCCTTTAAAGGTATTCCAGTAAGTATTCACCAGGTACTCAGAGACCAGTTCACCTGTCTGTCACAGCCTATAAAGGTATTCCAGTAAGTATTCACCAGGTACCCAGAGACCAGTTCACCTGTCTATCACAGCCTATAAAGGTATTACAGTAAGTATTCACAAGGTACTCAGAGTCCAGTTCACCTGTCTGTCACAGCCTATAAAGGTATTCCAGTAAGTATTCACAAGGTACCCAGAGACCAGTTCACCTGTCTGTCACAGTCTTTAAAGGTATTCCAGTAAGTATTCACAAGGTACTCAGTTCTGTCACAGCCTTTAAAGGTATTCCAGTAAGTATTTACCAGGTACTCAGAGACCAGTTCACATGTCTGTCACCGCCTATAAAGGTATTCCTGTAAGTATTCACCAGGTACTCAGTGACCAGTTCACCTGTCTGTCACAGCCTGTAAAGGTATTTCAGTAAGTATTCACCAGGTACCCAGAAACCAGTTCACCTGTCTATCACAGCCTATAAAGGTATTCCAGTAAGTATTCACCAGGTACCCAGAGGCCAGTTCACCTGTCTATCACAGCCTATAAAGGTATTCTAGTAAGTATTCACCAGGTACCAAAAGACCAGTTCACCTGTCTGTCACAGCCTTTAAAGGTATTCCAGTAAGTATTTACCAGGTACTCAGAGACCAGTTCACCTGTCTGTCACAGCCTATAAAGGTATTCCAGTAAGTATTCACCAGGTACCCAGAGACCAGTTCACCTGTCTATCACAGCCTATAAAGGTATTCCAGTAAGTATTCACCAGGTACTCAGAGACCAGTTCACCTGTCTGTCACAGCCTATAAAGGTATTCCAGTAAGTATTCACCAGGTACCCAGAGACCAGTTCACCTGTCTGTCACAGCCTATAAAGGTATTCCAGTAAGTATTCACCAGGTACCCAGAGACCAGTTCACCTGTCTGTCACAGCCTATAAAGGTATTCCAGTAAGTATTCAACAGGTACCCAGAGACCAGTTCACCTGTCTATCACCACCTATAAAGGTATTCCAGTAAGTATTCACCAGGTACACAGAGACCAGTTCAGCTGTCTGTCACAGCCTATAAAGGTATTCCAGTAAGTATTCACCAGGTACCCAGAAACCAGTTCACCTGTCTGTCACAGCCTTTAAAGGTATTCCAGTAAGTATTCACCAGGTACCCAGAGACCAGTTCACCTGTCTATCACAGCCTATAAAGGTATTCCAGTAAGTATTCACCAGGTACCCAGAGACCAGTTCACCTGTCTGTCACAACCTATAAAGGTATTCCAGTAAGTATTCACCAGGTACCCAGAGACCAGTTCACCTGTCTATCACAGCCTTTAAAGGTATTCCAGTAAGTATTCACCAGGTACCCAGTGACCAGTTCACCTGTCTGTCACAACCTATAAAGGTATTCCAGTAAGTATTCACCAGGTACCCAGAAACCAGTTCACCTGTCTGTCACAGCCTATAAAGGTATTCCAGTAAGTATTCACCAGGTACAAGGAGACAAATTCACATGTCTGTCACAGCCTTTAAAGGTATTCCAGTAAGTATTCACCAGGTACCCAGAGACCAGTTCACCTGTCTATCACAGCCTATAAAGGTATTCCAGTAAGTATTCACCAGGTACCCAGTGACCAGTTCACCTGTCTGTCACAGCCTATAAAGGTATTCCAGTAAGTATTCACCAGGTACTCAGTGACCAGTTCACCTGTCTGTCACAGCCTATAAAGGTATTCCAGTAAGTATTCACCAGGTACTCAGTGACCAGTTCACCTGTCTCTCTGGTCCAATAAAGGTTTTTTCAGTAAGTATTCACCAGGTACTCAGTGACCAGTTCACCTGTCTGTCACAGCCAATAAAGGTTTTTTCAGTAAGTATTCACCAATTACCCAGAGTCCAATTCACCTGCCTCTCACTTCCTATAAAGGTATTCCAGTAAGTATTCTGCATGTTTGTAATGAATTTTCTCACATACCTCTAAGTTATGATTTAGGACATTGATGGTTGTGTATAAAGGTGTGCCAGTAATTCTAAGTATGAAAACAACTGCAAAAACACTGTTAAATAGAAATAATCAAGAACGTTATGTTTCAGGGAAAAGTTTAAAAAACTGACATTTTATGTTTGATTATTGCAATAATGAATACAATCAATTAGTCTATAGTCACATGTTATGTGTGCATATCATAAAACATAACCTAAAAATATGACCTTTTTTGTAGTTTTGACTTTAGTGGAACGATACCTCTGGTGACAGACAGACAGACAGAGGAAACCTTCCAATCCTTAGCTGCTGGTCAGACTGATGGTATTCTAATGTGGTGGGACCTACAGATGGATACACAAGGAGAAATAGACCTGAGCTGTGCTCCTGATTGGGCTCACCCTAAGCCTCAAGAATTACAGGTACTATAATAGAGAAGAAGGTCTTAATTGTACTTTAGACTCTCTATGTTCTTACCCATCACCGGCTGTGTAAGCAGGTCTAGTATCCAGTCAACTACATGTATTAGTTAGTCAAATCTATTCGTTTGTCTGTCATGCAAAGTTTGTGAAGTATGTATATCAAAACTGTAGACACTAAAGCCTTTAATCTTTGCATGGTATTTAAATATGTCAAGTTAACACTTTACAGTAGAATTAAAATATTTTTTAAATTGTGGCATTTTAGCAAAAATTGATGAAAGTGACCTTTAGTTGGCCTTGTTGGTAGTATAAAGAATATATTGAAATGAATCTTTACTATTATGGACATATTTTTATACGACCGCAAAAAATTTGCGGACATCTATTGGTATGATGCTGTCGTCGTCTTCGTCTGGGGACATTTGGTTTCTGTGCAATAACTTGAGTAAATATTTACCAATTGTTATGAAATATTTATATGATCTTTGTAACCACTAGAGGAAGGTTCCTATTGTATTTGGGGTTGGTGGCCCTTACCGTTTTGGAAAAAAGGGCCAAAAGGGGCTAATACGGGTGTATTGACAAAACTGTTGTAGAATGTTTATTATTCATTTGATTTTGAAAATTCTTTTTTTATTGAATTCCTTATTAAATTCTGTCAACAAAATGTGTCAATGGTTTTCATGTATATTGAACCGTTACATTGCTACAGGGGGCCAAAGACGGGCCACACCCAAAAAATCAACTTTTTTATTTGTGGTCCGATTTTCAAAATCTTTTTTTCATTGGAATCCTTGTGAAAATCCCTACCTGCACTTTTCAATCAGATTTGAAATATCTCTTACTGTTTTTGAGATATAAGGGGTCGAAGGGGCAAAAAACACCATTTGTAAAAGTTGGTTTAGGCAAATGGTTTTACACAAGAAATTAAGCTGTAGTGGGCCAGCCAATTGTTATGAAGTTTAAATATGATGATTATATACACTGAAGGGAGCTTTTTATTGCATTTTGTGGTCCTACCTTTTTTTGAAAAAGGGCCAAAAGGGGCTTAATCGTGTCAAAAATGTCAATGAATATAGAATTTTTTTTTTCTATTAAATGTTCTATTAATATGTGTCAAATATGCATTTTAAAGTCCACCATAGGTTGCATGTGTAAAAAAGCTTTTTAAGTCCACCATGGGCTGCATGTGACCAAAGCAATAGACTATCCATATTGGGCCTCCAATGTACAGGGTTCAACTTGTTGCGGTCGTATCATGCTGCGCTCGGCGTAGCTTTTTATTTTAAATGTTTTTGGTTACGGTATATTGCAGTGGAGAGACCATTGGATGCAAGCTGTCTATTATCCAAGCACAGGGGTCAAAGTTGAGAAAGGTGAAGATGTCAAGGTCATCAGTAACCATAGTGAATATAATCTTTGGTTTGATGTCAGTAAAGATAAAATGTAAGCACTTGTATTATCAAACTTTTGTAAGAGGATATTGAAAAATGGTATACCTAATTTCTTCTTCCTTTTTACCATCCCACACAAAACAGAGTTTTGGCTGTATGTAACAATTACTCTACCCTGTCTGTCTGGACACACTCTTTGTAAATGAAACTCCTCTTAAACCAAACAAATTTTGCATGAAGATAGTACATTATATGGAGACGTTCATGAAGAAATTTAATTGTGTGGATATCAATCAGGAGGGGGGGCAAGAGGGGGTCCCATCCCGATTTCCCGGAGTTAATTTGAGAAAATCCCGAAATCCCGGACACATTTTGTTAGAAATCCCGATCTCGATAAATTTGTTTCCAAACTATAAAGTTTACAGTTTCAAAGTTACGATTGAAACGTCTCGGGTATGATTGAAAGTGACTAGTTAGCTCACCTGGACCAAAGGTCCATGTGAGCTATTGCCATCACTTGGCGTCCGTCGTCGTCGTCGTCGTCGTCGTCGTCCGTTAACAATTTTTCAAAATTCTTCTCCTCTGAAACTACTGAACAGAATTGAATGAAACTTGGTATGATTGATCCTTAGGGTGTCCTGCACCAAACTTGTGTTTCGATTTTTGATCTGTCAAAAAACATGGCCGCCATTACTAAAAATAGACTAGGGGGGTCAGACTACTGTTTTTGGCTTATAAATCAAAAAGTATAAGAGATAGAGGAAATCTGAGGCACGCTACTGATTCAGCATCAAAAGCTCTACAAAAGTCTCCATTTGGTCAAAGTTGTCAGATGACCCCTTATAGGGGTTACGGCCCCTTAAAGGTGAAAAATAGCATTTTTTCATGTTTTTGGCCTACAGAATGAAAACTATTGCAGATAGAGATTAGCTGTTGCTTGCTTAAATGTTAAGCTCATTTAGCTCTACGAAAGTCTCCATAGGGTCGAAGTTGTCAGATGACCCCTTATAGGGGTTATGGCCCCTTAAAGGTGAAAAATTGCCATTTTTCATGTTTTTGGCCTACAGAATGGAAACTATTGCACATAGAGATTAGCTGTTGCTTGCTTAAATGTTCAGCTCATTTAGCTCTACAAAATTCTCCATAGGGTCCAAGTTGTCAGATGACCCCTACGGCCCATGAAAAATAGCGATTTTTCATGGTTTTTGTCCTACAGAATGAAAACTATTGCAGATAGAGATTAGCTGTTGCTTGCTTAAATGTTCAGCTCATTTAGCTCTACAAAATTCTCCATAGGGTCGAAGTTGTCAGAAGACCCCTTATAGGGGTTACAGCCCCTGAAAAAAAGTTTTTTCATGTTTTTGGCCCACAGAATGAAAACTATTGCAGATAGAGATTAGCTGTTGCTTGCTTAAATGTTCAGCTCATTTAGCTCTACAAAAGTCTCCATAGGGTCGAAGTTGTCAGATGACTCCTTATAGGGGTTATGGCCCCTTATAGGTGAAAAATGGTGTTTTTGGCCTATAGAATGAAAACTATTGCAGGTAGAGAAAAGCTGTTGCTTGCTTAAATGTTCAGCTCATTTAGCTCTACAAAAGTATAGGGTCAACATCAAGACCAGGTGAGCGATTCAGGCTCCTGGGAGCCTCTTGTTTTTCAAGTATTATCAATATGACCGTGACGTAAATCAAGTCTTAACTAAAAGGGTTGTAAAGAGGTGTTTTGTACACGAACAAAAGCGAAATAAAATTACCATTTTACGATGAACGAAAAATTAAAAAAAAGGCTTGAACGTTGCCGTTTTTATTAATTTCACAGTGAAGCACGAACTTTTTTCAAGCAAGTTTGAACGAATAAAAACCATTACCACCATGCCAAGAAATCAAAGCCAAAAATTCCGGTAGACCCCTACCGCAGCCACACTCATTAGTAGTTTATGATTTGATTTTATTCAACAAATTTATTTATGACTTTTTTTTACGTGTCATGGTTTTTTTACCAAATGGTCAATATTAATCATAAAAATAATTTACTCTATTTATGATATTTGAAGAATTTCAACGGAGGGAATTTCTTTGCATGGGCTTAAGTTTTATATTTAGTTGGGACAGTTTTTAATTTATTTCAGGTCCCGCGTGTATTTCTTTAAAACCAATCATCGATTATTTCTTACAATGTACATTTTTTTTCAGCAGCAACATTTGTATTTTGATTTAGTGTAGACTTTTACTGAGATTTACGGACTTAGCAAGCGATTTTTGCGGCATTGAAATTTCTTTTCTTTACCAAAATTCTTGGGAGTTGGCTTCACACCGTTGTGATAATAAGATGCAATACTTGTATACCCTGGTGACTGCAAAGTTTTGGGCCGATTGGACATGTATTTTTCAGTCGGGGCAATGGAGATCAATGGACACAAGAACTTTGTCAATATTTTTCAACAATTAGCAAAAAAATCATTGTTGATCATTGTTTCTTCCATATGATATCAGATCCTTGTCTGGAAACACATTTAAGCGTTTAGTAATCGGAAGTAACATTTTTTATTTGGCCTGATAAGATTTGGATGCACGAGCTTGCGTGTACTCTGATCTGGATCTAGCGATTCCGGTAAATGGCGGTCACAAGTGGTCATGTGTTGGACTCAGGAGATAAATCAACCTACATCTTTGGCAAGCCGTGTCATCCATCTTCAGAAATTGCATTATTTGTTTGGATTTGACAATCCTTTGAAGTAATAGGCTTATTTTTCTCCTGTGTTCATATTTATGCCATTGACATGGAAGTCTGAGGGGCTGTTAGTCGACTTCTAATGAATACTATAGAAAGTCGAATAGACCGCTCATTAACATGATGTCTGTGGGTTTTGGTTGTCTTTTTTGGAGATCTGTTAATACAGATTTTCTGCTTTCCTCCACCATTCTTGAATTCGACTACGGGTAAGTGATGTGTCGGGCAGGATGTCGGTGAGGATAGATAAGTTGTCTTAACCAGTTCCCGCTCTTTATTTTGATATTTTGGTCTGTCTTTTGGTGTAAGTATGCAATTCTGGTGGCTTGTAAATAGCCCCAACAGTAACGGGTGAGCAACGGGAAAAGTAAACGGGAGGGAGGGTGGGTCCTGCTGCATGCCAGTAGTCCTTTTTCTTCACTTGGTTTGACGCGTCAGGTTAGGGAGCTAGTTTAAACATACAGAAATCCGTACCGATGCGCTGGGTCAGCGTTACGGAATGCTAGAACACATAAAAGGATGTAAAGATTGCATACAGATTCTGATTGAAGTATAATAAAAATGGCATTTTTATCTGTCTGATGTACAGTTTTATTTCAATCCCGTTATAATTCAACATAAAAATCCCGATTTCCCGCGGCCAAAATTGTGATATTCCCGTATCCCGATGTTTTTCTATCCCGAATTCCCGATCTTTAAACAAGGCAATCCCGAATTCCCGTTGCTAAAATCGGCCGATCCCGGCGTCCCGAAAATGGTCTCGCCCCCCCCCCCCCAATCAGGGGAGATCATTGTTGTTTTATTGCTATCATAGAATTCAATATGAAGTGGGAAATATCCTATGAGCTTGATCACAGTACTACTAGTTGTTTTTGTATTATCAAGAGATTTATGATAGGATTTTAACTTCAATAAAAATGTATGAATGGAATTTGAAAAAATCTACATTTTGTAGTTACAAATACTGCTAGTATACAAGTAAATGTTGGTAAAAAATACCAATATTTAACATTACATTAATCCTGTAAAAAATTCTGTTCTTTCTAAATAATAGGGAACATGATATGATATATGTTAATAATGTAATTCAAAAGTTGAAAATCATTTTGATTTTAGATAGTCACAATTTTCTCTAGTTATTTTTGTTTCCTTATCTCAAAATTTGAGAAAAAAATGTAAATTAGCAATATTTTTATATCACAAAATTTTTACTATACTTTGTTTATTTCCAGAGCTCCAGAGAGCAGTCCAGATTCTACGTGTGGTATATTTTTATTTCCAAAGCTCCAGAGAGAGCAGTCCAGATTGTACATGTGGTATATTTTTATTTCCAGAGCTCCAGAGAGAGCAGTCCAGATTGTACCTGTGGTATATTTTTATTTCCAGAGCTCCAGAGAGAGCAGTCCAGATTGTATGTGTGGTATATTTTTATTTCCAGAGCTCTAGAGAGCAGTCCAGATTGTATATGTGGTATATTTTAATTCCAGAGCTCCAGAGAGCAGTCCAGATTGTACATGTGGGAAATTTTAATTCCAGAGCTCCAGAGAGCAGTCCAGATTGTACATGTGGTATATTTTTATTTTAAGAGCTCTAGAGACCAGTCCAGGTTGTACATGTGGTATATTTTTATTTTAAGAGCTCCAGAGATCAGTCCAGATTGTACATGTGGTATATTTTTATTTCCAGAGCTCCAGAGAGCAGTCCAGATTGTACATGTGGAATTTTATTTTCAGAGCTCCAGACAGCAATCCAGATTGTACATGTGGTATATTTTTATTTCCAGAGCTCCAGAGAGCAGTCCAGATTGTACATGTGGTATTTTATTTTCAGAGCTCCAGACAGCAATCCTGATTGTACATGTGGTATATTTTTATTTCCAGAGCTCCAGAGAGCAGTCCAGATTGTATGTGTGGTATATTTTTATTTCCAGAGCTCCAGAGAGCAGTCCAGATTGTACATGTGGTATATTTTTATTTCCAGAGCTCCAGAGAGCAGTCCAGATTGTACATGTGGTATATTTTTATTTCCAGAGCTCCAGAGAGCAGTCCAGATTGTACATGTGGTATATTTTTATTTCCAGAGCTCCAGATATCAGTCCTCATTGTACATGTGGTATATTTTTATTTCAAGAGCTCCAGGAGCAGTCACAATTGTGCATGTGGTATATTTTTATTTCCAGAGCTCCAGAGAGCAGTCCAGATTGTACATGTGGTATATTTTTATTTCCAGAGCTCCAGAGAACAGTCCAGATTCTATGTGTGGTATATTTTTATTTTCAGAGCTCCAGAGATCAGTCCTCATTGTACATGTGGTATACTTTTATTTCCAGAGCTCCAGAGAGCAGTCCAGATTGTACATGTCCTATATTTTTATTTCCAGAGCTCCAGAGAGCAGTCCAGATTGAACATGTGGTATATTTTTATTTCCAGAGCTCCAGAGAGCAGTCCAGATTGTATGTGTGGTATATTTTTATTTCCAGAGCTCCAGAGAGCAGTGCTGATTGTACATGTGGTATTTTATTTTCAGAGCTCCAGACAGCAATCCTGATTGTTCATGTGGTATATTTTTATTTCCAGAGCTCCAGAGAGCAGTCCAGATTGTACATGTGGTATATTTTTATTTCCAGAGCTCCAGAGAGCAGTCCAGATTGTACATGTGGTATATTTTTATTTCCAGAGCTCCAGAGAGCAGTCCAGATTGTACATATGGTATATTTTTATTTCCAGAGCTCCAGATATCAGTCCTCATTGTACATGTGGTATATTTTTATTTCAAGAGCTCCAGGAGCAGTCACAATTGTGCATGTGGTATATTTTTATTTCCAGAGCTCCAGAGAACAGTCCAGATTCTATGTGTGGTTTATTTTTATTTTCAGAGCTCCAGAGATCAGTCCTCATTGTACATGTGGTATACTTTTATTTCCAGAGCTCCAGAGAGCAGTCCAGATTGTACATGTCCTATATTTTTATTTTTAGAGCTCCAGAGATCAGGCCTCATTGTCCATGTGGTATATTTTATTTTCAGAGCTCCAGAGATCAGTCCTCATTGTACATGTAGTATACTTTTATTTCCAGAGCTCCAGAGAGCAGTCCAGATTGTACATGTCCTATATTTTTATTTTCAGAGCTCCAGAGAACAGTCCAGATTCTATGTGTGGTATATTTTTATTTTCCAGAGCTCCAGAGAGCAGTCCAGATTGTACATGTGGTATATTTTTATTTCCAGAGCTCCAGAGAGCAGTCCAGATTGTACATGTGGAATTTTATTTTCAGAGCTCCAGACAGCAATCCAGATTGTACATGTGGTATATTTTTATTTCCAGAGCTCCAGACAGCAATCCAGATTGAACATGTGGTATATTTTTATTTCCAGAGCTCCAGAGAGCAGTCAAGATTGTATGTGTGGTATATTTTTATTTCCAGATTTCCAGAGAGCAGTGCTGATTGTACATGTGGTATTTTATTTCCAGAGCTCCAGACAGCAATCCAGATTGTACATGTGGTATATTTTTATTTCCAGAGCTCCAGAGAGCAGTCCAGATTGTACATGTGGTATATTTTTATTTCCAGAGCTCCAGAGAGGAGTCCAGATTGTATGTGTGGTATATTTTTATTTTTTGAGCTCCAGAGAGCAGTCCAGTTTGTACATGTGGTATATTTTTTTCTTTCCAGAGCTTCAGAGAGCAGTGCTGATTGTACGTGTGGTATATTTTTATTTTCAGAGTTCCAGAGATCAGTCCAGATTGTACATGTAGTATTTTTTATTTCCAGAGCTTTAGAAAGCAGTGCTGATTGTACATGTGGTATATTTTTATTTTCAGAGCTCCAGACAGCAATCCAGATTGTACATGTGGTATATTTTTATTTCCAGAGCTCCAGAGAGCAGTTCAGATTGTATGTGTGGTATATTTTTATTTTCAGAGCACTAGAGCAGTCTTCAACTTATAAATTTCACAGTACAAGCCACAAGGGCTTGTTCATTTTTCAAATCAGCAAGCCCTCAGAAAATATTAAAAAGCCTACAAAATAAATATATTAAATTTTTGAAAATTTTACAAGCCAGACGGGCATTCAATGACAAATATTTTACATGCCCCCAAAGCCTTTTAACAGCCATGGCTGTAGGGCTGGTGGCCAATTTAACAGACTGGAGCTCCAGAGAGCAGTCCTGAATGTACATGTGGTATATTTTTATTTCCAGAGCTCCAGAGAGCAGTCCTGAATGTACATGTGGTATATTTTTATTTCCAGAGCTCCAGAGAGCAGTCCAGATTGTACATGTGGTATACACACAGCCATCAGTAGGACTAGGATAGGCATGATGAATGATCCAATCAGAAGACCGATCTGGGTGGATGCACTGAGAAATGTAAATACCTATAGACGTATATATTGATAATTTATGCTGTGGTCAGTTATCATAATTTGTATTTTCTCTGTGTTTCTTATATACATAGTCCATTGTTGTCTAATCAATGAAACAAATGATTGAATTATCATTGTATGAAATTATGATGTCCCTTGTAGGACATTATCGTAATTGGAAGTCTGTGGATTCATTTATTTTAGTGGATATCAATTTTCATGGTTCCATGAAAAAGTACCAGTTTGTGGATTTTTTAATTTGTTGGTCTGAACACACCATACAGATCAATGTTAACTTATCAAACTTTCTTTTTGTTGGATATCAAGTTTTGGGGGTCAGGGTCAACCATGAAAATTGATACCAAACAAAAAATAATTAAACCACAGTACACAATCTTATTTCTTTTAAATCTATATAGATCCTGTGAAGTTTGTTTTTATACATACACCAACTTAATTTATTATTGTACAAAAACCAACTTTGTTTTGGGACATATTGGGTTTAAGCCTGTCTGTCACACAAAACTTGAGTACGCTTAACCTTAGGAGTTAGATTGACTATTCAAAACTTTCAATCAGGTTTTCATCAAACTTTGTATACTAATAGAAAATGACTGAAAATAAACACCTGTTAAGAGAAAAAAAGTTATATAATGAATATGGTCAACAAAATGAATTATTCTGAATATATGTATGAAAATTTTCAATGAGTGGCTAAACAACTGAAAATTCTCACATGAATTATGAAGGTTAGTCAGTTACAAGTTGAATTATTTCCATGTTTATAATTTTGAATTCGTTATACTATTTACTATATAGATGAATTGTGGCTTGATATAAGGTCATATTTTTATCAATTTGGATCAGATTGCTTTCATGCAAGTTTAATAAATTCTTATGTCTTATGATAACAAAGAACAGTCAATTAAATTTTTCTGTTTGTTATTTCACTGAATGTGATAAAAAGATTCACTAGTAAGTGTTGAATTTCACAACTGTCCATGTAGTAACAAGTTTTCGTGTAGCTTCTTTGTTTCAATGATGTATTTTATGTTTGTGTTGTAGAATATTACCCCAGAGTCTGTATGTCTGTGTATCAGTGATGGAAGCTTGTTACCTCTGGTTGCAGCTAAACTAGGATGTAAAAAGGTAGGTAACCCTGTGTCTGTAGAACATTACCCCAGAGTCTGTATGTCTGTGTGTCAGTGATGGAAGCTTGTTACTTTTGGTTGCAGCTAAACTAGGATGTAAAAAGGTAGATAACTCTGTGTCTATCATACCCATTTTGCCTCACTTTTGACTTAATAATAACAATTAAGAACAAACAAGAAATAGGCAAAAAAGCAAATAGATTAAGCTTTCAATAACAAATAGGAAGATTTTAATAATTTTCCCCAGATTTTTTCTTGTTTGGTCCCCATGCAGTTCCTTGCTGACAAACGTTGAAAGTTTTTTATCTGTCTTAATTTTGAAGAATTTAGGTGAGAATTCTCTGTTTAAAATATACTTGAGTTTATGTCTATGTACACAAAATATTTCTAAGCTTACTAAATTAAAACTTTAGTCCCCTTTACATTTGCCTGAAGGTTGTACAGTGGTTAAATACTTAGCATCTTTTCTGAGCATGTTATTATTGGTTTTAAGCAAAGACATTGATATAACTGTTAAACTGTTAAAGGTTGTTAAAGTGATGAATGATTAGGTAAAAAGTTAATTTGATATAAAACTGAACTGTAATATTCATTTTATTACAATTTCTGTAATTTTTTGAAGAGCGATAAATTGTTTAAAATGTGTAGGAAAAATTCAGTTTTTCCAATTTATTTTTAGAAAATGAACAGTGACCCCATGATTTTATAGTTTGATTTAAAAAAAGTAACAAAATGGAAGTTTTGACAAAATATAACAAAAATTCACCTAGTAAAGTTTTAGAAATTAAATAAAAACCATTTCCTTCTATATAATCTATAACAAAATAGCCAAATTTGACCCATTATTGAATAAGTCTTTATAAAAATTAAGCACAGTGTCCTATTCTTTTTTTTTATTTTTTCAAACATATGCACTTTATAGATACTTCTTTTGACAGAGTTGAAGAAAATTTTATCCTACTGATGTTTATAACTGTACCACCTTAACATAGACTTTTAGCATTTCAGCAAATATATATTTGTATAATCAAAACATATATTATATGATATAAAATTAGATTTTAGTATGTACATCTACTTTCTATTTATAATACAAACAAAATCATAACTAAATTGCCCTAAGGAAAAAAAACTGAAATTGTGTACTGAAATCTTATCAAAATGAGTTGACTTATTCATATTGCTATTCTCTTACCAATTTGAAATGTTATTAAGGAATTTTAAACTATATTTTGTGGAATTATTCAGGTTTTTGCCATTGAATCCAATCCCTTGTGTAGAAGAATCACAGAGAGTTTTATAAAAGAGAACAAATGTCAAGGTCAGGTGAAGGTCATTGATAAACATCCTGAGGAAGTGACTTGTGAGGACCTAGAAAACTTAAAGGTAACAGTTAATGAAAATGAATCTGTTCTTAGTATGACCCACCTACGAAAGGAAAGGGCATTTAATGTTTTGGTCAATCTATCTTTAATTAGGTTTACCTTCAGGTTGAAGTTACTTTCAACATTCTGTGGTGTGGCATCATGTCCTGTAGATATATTCTTGTTCGATTTGTTTCCCTTTACACAAACATGACATTTGAGTCTTCTGATACCCATATGTCCTCCTAACATGGTGAAGAGTATCTTCATTTCTTTAGAGTAAGTAAGGTTTTTTGACATTTGGTATGGTTTGTTGTATGTATGAAGTCAGAATGTATTATAAGAGCAATGTTTGTAAATATTTAACTTTCCTGTTGTAAGATTTTATGCTTGTGTTGTATTTTTTACAGGTAGACCTAGTGATTGGAGAACCATTTTTCCAGACTTCAGTCTTGCCCTGGCACCACTTCCAGTTCTGGTATTCTATCAACTGTATGTCCCAATTATTGACCCCTTCCCCTAAGGTCTTGCCTCATAGGATGACTATCTATGCCCTCGCAGTGGATTTTACAGATCTATGGAAGATCAGGGCACCTGTTGGAATCTGTGAGGGATTTGACTTAGATATATTTGATAAATTAATTGAGGTAAAGTATTATTAAATTTTCCTATTAATCTGAATACTTTCTCGGAAGAACCTTAAAGCTTATGATTTATGTTTTCTAGTCTTTTTGATGAAAAAACTCTTAAGATGTACTTTTACAATAGGAATTTGATTCAAATGATAAACACAATCATAAATTTGTCTTCTAGAAATTTTAAACAATAAAATTAGAATGACAATATTTGACAGATTTATTTTATTTGGGCAGTCGTTTCTTTTCCTTAGTTTTATTGACCTGTACCTGTATTGATATATGACAGTATTTTCTTTTGTAGAAGTCATCAGATATAGCTGATGAAGTGATAGAACCACACCCACTTTGGGAGTACCCCTGTACAGCATGTAGTGATGTCCAACAAGTGTATTCTTTCTGCTATACTGATATTGCAGCTGGGAAAGACTCTAATTATTGCTCAACTATAGAACTAGATATTGAAAGGTACATTTAGTCTTTAGATGGGTCTAGGTATTTTGTTAAGTGGATTATTTTCTACCTTAAGAATTATGAATGTCTTTAGTTAAAAAAACCTTGTGTGTTGTATTTTTGCAATAGAAAAATCTCTATTTTCAAATAGAGTTATCTCTCTTAGCACGAAAATACAAAAGTCTTGAAATTGTTTTTGCAAGATATTTACATACATGTGATTCTCCCGCCGGGAGACAAAATCTCCCGACTTTTTTATCCATCTCCCGTTCTCCCGACTTTTTTAGCTCACCTGACCCGAAGGGTCATGTGAGCTATTGTCATCGTTAAGCGTCCGTCGTCCGTCCGTCGTCCGTCGTCCGTCCGTTAACTTTTCTTCAAAGATCTTCTTCTCTGAAACCACTGAAGGGATTGCATTGATACTTGGTATACATGATCTTTAGGATGTCCTCTACCAAGTTTGTGAATTATATCCATGTCGACCAACCAAGATGGCCGCCGTTGCTAAAAATAGAACAGAGGGGTCAGACCATTGTTTTTGGCTTATAACTCAAAAAGTATAAGAGATAGAGAAAATCGGAAGCAACCTTCCTTATTCAGCATCAAAAGCTCTACGAATCTCTCCATTGAGTCGAAGTTGTGAAACGACTCCTTATAGGAGTTATTGCCCTTTAATCGTCAAATTTGACCATTTTTGCAGTTTTTGGACAATATCTTGAAAATCGTTAGAGCTAGAGGAAAAGTTAGCATTGCAGAATTGTTTAGCTCATTGAGATCTACAAAAATGATTTCAGGGTCTAAATTGTCAGATCAGCCGTTTAAGAGTTATTCCCCTTTAACTGTTTTTTCAATGAATTTACACTGATTTTCAAAAATCTTCTTCTCTAAAACTACAGAAGGGATTGCATTGATACTTGGTATACATGATCTTTAGGATGTCCTCTACCAAGTTTGTGAATTATATACATGTCAACCAACCAACATGGCTGCCGTTGCTAAAAATAGAATAGGGGGGTCAAACCATTGTTTTTGGCTTATAACTCAAAAAGTATAAAAGATAGAGAAAATCCGAAGCCACCTTCCTTGTTCAGCATCAAAAGCTCTACGAATCTCACCTTTGATTCGAAGTTGTGAAACAACTCCTTATAGGAGTTAATGCCCTTTAATCATCAAAATTGACCTTTTTTGCAGTTTTTGGACTATATCTTAAAAACCGTTAGAGCTAGAGGAAAAGTTAGCATTGCAGAATTGTTAAGCTCATTGAGATCTACAAAAATGATTTCAGGGTGTAAATTGTCAGATCAGCCGTTTAAGAGTTATTCCCCTTAAACTGTTTTTCCATGAATTTACACTGATTTTCAAAAATCTTCTTTTCTAAAATACTGAAGGGATTGCATTGATACTTGGTATACATGATCTTTAGGATGTCCTCTACCAAGTTTGTGAATTATATACATGTCGACTTACCAACATGGCCGCCGTTGCTAAAAATAGAACAGGGGGGTCAGACCATTGTTTTTGGCTTATAACTCAAAAAGTATAAGAGATAGAGAAAATCCGAAGCAACCTACCTTGTTCAGCATCAAAAGCTCTACGAATCTTTCCATTGAGTCGAAGTTGTGAAACGACTCCTTATAGGAGTTATTGCCCTTTACTCATCAAAATTGACCATTTTTGCAGTTTTTCGACAATATCTTGAAAACCGTTAGAGCTAGAAGAAAAGTAGCATTGCAGAATTGTTAAGCTCATTGAGATCTACAAAAATGATTTCAGGGTCTAAATTGTCAGATCAGCCGTTTAAGAGTTATTCCCCTTTAACTGTTTTTTTCCAATTAATTTACACTGATTTTCAAAAATCTTCTACTCTTAAACCACTGAAGGGATTATATTGATACTTGGTATAGGTGATCTTTTGGATGTCCTCTACCAAGTTTGTAAATTATAAACATGTCAACAACCAACATGGCCGCTGTTGCTAAAAATAGAACAGGGGGGTCAAACCATTGTTTTTGGCTTATAACTCAAAAAGTATAAGAGATAAAGAAAATCGGAAGCAAATTTTTTTGTTCAGCATCAAAAGGTCCTTACAGTAGTTATTGCCCTTTAACTGTTTTTTCTATTAATTTAAACTGATTTCCAAAAATCTTCTCTGAAACCACTGAAAGGATTGTTTTGCAACTTTGTATACTTGAAAGTTTGTGAAATTTATTCAAACTTTGGCATAAGAGATCAGGTGAGCGATTCAGGCTCCTGGAAGCCTCTAGTTTGTAATCTCCCGCTTTTTCATGACATGACAAAATTTTAGTTTTATAGACATTTTAATTGGTTAATCATAAAACATTTCCGGTGTTTTAGGGGTTTGTCAATTAGGTAGACGTTAATTTAATAGGTAAAGGTGTTAATTGAAGGTTTATTGCCATGATTGACCTGATAATTGTATAAACAGTTTGAGATTAATCAGTAAAGCCATGTATATTTCGCACACGGTAGTGCCTTCAATTGACATTGAAATGCAATTTTAATGAGCGTTGAAAATCTCCCGCTTTTTTGTCCAATCTCCAGCCAAAAAATTCAAAATCTCCAGCTTTGTCATAACGGATCCGTCACATGTATGTATTTAGCTTGAAACATTTTCCATTCAATATCATGCAATACCTCTAAGATACTTTTATGTGCATGACAAATAAAATGTAACACAGAATTTATTCCTATCGGTGAAAAAAGTCATGCTAGATCAAACTATGATAAACTCAATTTTAATACGACCACACACAAAATTGTGAAAGTATGTCATTTTCATCCTCAGTGTCCTAGTCTGTGTTTTTTAAGAAAATCGTATAATATTCTTAGATTGCAACAATGGACAATAATCAATCATTTTAATCATATCTTTTCAGCTTTGGTAGATGCAATGGTGTGGTTTTATGGGCGGACTATGACTTTGGTGATAATAAAGTGATATCTACTGGACCAAGGGAGAGAACTGTGATAGGACAGAAAGTAGAATGGGACTATTACGGTAGACAGGGTGTACATCTGCTAAAGGACCATATTCATCTAGACAAAAACCAAAAATGTGCAATAAAAGTGAAATGTCATTATGAACCTTTTAAATCAGATGATTTTATGTTCTCTTTTACCAAAGTGTTTCAATAAACTGCTTTTTTTATTTATAGAACTGTTTATTTTCATTTTGGTAAGTGTTAAGATTGCAAAAGAGTAGTGGTTGACTGTAAAAGAGGATCCTAAAAAAATTCTTTCTTCGTTATCAGCCACTAGTAGAAAAGTTCAAAATTGAGTTAAAAGATATGATTGTTAATTGTTTTAATGAGTGTTTGACTGGTCTGCTGTACTGAGATGATCACCTCAATATCCCTATTGTGTCTCACAACTATGTTGTGTTCTATGGTCATTACCGGATCCTAAGATCGCAACGGAAGAGGGAGGTTTGGCACCATAAAACCAGGTTTAACCCACCACTTCTTTGGAAGTGCCTGTACCAAGTCAGGACCATTGCGATCTTTAATTCTTCTGGTTTTGTGTTTCTCTCAAATAAAAATTACAACAAAGTTCCAGACAAAAGCCTCTGTATTTTGTTCATGATAATTTTCATATCCTACCTGTCCTATTATGTTCGACTTACTAAACCTAATTCCAAGAAAATTTTACAATGTCACACTATTTTACGTAACTATATATTATGGACTTGAAGATCGCAATGGAAGAGGGAGGTTTGGCGCCATAAAACCTGGTTTAACCCACCATTTCGTTTGAAATGCCTGTACCAAGTCAGGACCATTGCGATCCACCAGTTCTCCGGTATGACTGATTTGTTTTTGTCATTTTCTCTGGACTATGAGATTGACCATTCAAGTTTGGTAGTTTTGTTATTACCTTTATTTGCTATTTTTCATGCCCTTGCTGCAACAGTAGCAGGAAATAAAGTAAGTGTTTGTCTGTCCATTCTATCTAAATCAGATTTACTTTCAATTATAAGTTTTTAATGAAGAAAGTATGCTTGGAACTTATACACATATCCAATAGGGTACAACAATTATCAATACTATACCCCTTACATCTACTTCATGATTTAGTGAAACATGTCTTTTGGATACTGTAAACCAACAAACTTTCGCGGCTACAAACTTTCACGGTTTCATTACATTGGACGTTTTCACGAAGACAAACATTCGCAGTTTCGAGATTCGTTCAATGAATACAACTTCTCAGTGACTTTTTCGCGACTACAAACTTTCGCGGATGTAAAGTGCTCGCGAATCATGGAACGTTTATCGCACGCGAAAGTTAATTGGTTAACAGTATTTTCTCTTATCAAAATTCCAATGATGTGAATAATATGAAATCCTATGAGAAAAATTTGGATACAAATCCTGGATAAAAACCTTAGCACACAAGAAGTACCATTGCAATAACTTGTTATACTGTAAAATCCCAAAAGCTCGCTGTGAGCAGTGAATTATGTCTCCCCCCTCTTTTGTGGGGAGATATATTGTATTTGTCGTGTTGTCCATCCGTCTGTCCATCACAAAGTTTGTCCGCGCAACTCCTCTGAAACTACTGAACTGAATTCAACGAAACTTGGTATATAGGAAGGATACCATATGTAGTTGTGCATATTACCAGGTAATATTGATCCTCAAATTTTTGTGGTAGTTATAGCCCTTTGAACTTAGAGATTGGCTGAAAATCCTCATTTATCATCTTGTTAGCGCAACTCCTCTAAAACTACCGAACCAAATTCAAAGAAACTTGGTATATAGGAAGGACACCATATGTAGTTGTGCACATTACCAGGATTTTTTTTATTCTCAAATTTTTGTGGGAGTTATGGCCCTTTGAACTTAGAACTTTTTGGGGAAACAGGGGGAGACATCCTTTTTGCAGGCAAAAACAAACTTTAATTTTGATATACTCTATGTTTTACCTGTCAAAATGTTGCCTGGCTTTGTTTTAAGCTTTTTGAACCAGAGAAGTCAATAGATTATAAAACTAAATGTAAAAAATCGTTGAAACAGCCAAAACTAGACTCCTTTTAGCTGAAATTACTACAATGAAGGAATAGAAAAAAAAATGATAAGAATAAAATTTCAACATTACTGGCGAATGTAGCAGTAATTAGCTGTCTTGATAGTTAACCACCATGGTTTGCTGTATCTTGTCATGTATTCCAGATCAATTTATCAACATGCCATCAATTAAATGATCATCTTCCAACTGCAGATGCACCAAACAATCTATTGATAGATTTATATGGCATTCTGTAAAACATGGATTAGTGGAAAATAGGAATGGCTTTTGAATTTCAACATAAAAACAGACTGTTGGTTTTAAATGGGTCAGACATAATAGTTCTTAATTTTTATTCGAATCAGGTTAAGGCATTTAAAATCTTTTGAATTGCTTTCTAAGGATACCAAGCCCCCTCCTTTATAACAATTTAAAGGCCTTCAAAGTTATTTAACAAACAGTGGAATGCCATGCATGTCTTTTTCAGTAAATAATAAGAGATGGAATAGTGCATATGACACCACCTCCATAACCAATAAAGGGCCTGGATTTCTGAGTGGTCTTAGGAGCTGGTTTAAATACCACACTATTGATCACTAGTTATTTACCAATGGATGTTGTTGGATTGAATCCTGGTTTCTTCCACCTTAAAACTGACGGCCCTATATGGCCCAGGTGTGTCGAAAAGGGCATTAAACCCCAACACACACACACACACTATTACCTATAAAGAGAACACTCCACATTTCATAATATGCCACAAGAAACTGAAAGTATTTGAATTATTTAAGAAGATAATTTTAATGACATCAGCATGATCAGTAGATAATTCAGGTGTACAGTCTCCTGGTACATATAAATAAGTTATCAGTGCATGAGTACTAGTTTGATGGTTCGTACCTGGCTGCTCTGCTTTGATACCCAGCATGTCAGAGAAAACATCCCAGTGAAGTGGTATTGAATGATGGTTTAAGTACCTAAGTCTTATCAATACCTATTTAGATACAGAGAGATGAAAATAACTTCAATTCATAAATCAAATTTCTTTTTGGCAATATATCCAACTTTAATATGAAAGTCTTATTATATATATGGCTGCAAAAAAAAGGTTTATTACTAAATAAATAAG
Organism: Arcuatula senhousia; assembly: GCA_963971305.1. Taxonomy (NCBI): domain Eukaryota; kingdom Metazoa; phylum Mollusca; class Bivalvia; order Mytilida; family Mytilidae; genus Arcuatula; species Arcuatula senhousia. The sequence continues at coordinate 9,068,689 of OZ020306.1, forward strand.
TTTTATAATAGCAGCATTTTATTTGAAATAGAAGAGAGTGTGACATGGAAATGTGGCAATTTAAAAATCCAAAATGGAAAATAGTCCCCCCATTTTTATCTTCTAGCCTTTGGATGTAAGAACATGAAAATGTTATGGAGATTCGGTGTTTACTGCAAAGATATTCCATCTTTATATTTTGTGATAACAAGTTTTAAAATTTTGTGGTAGTTATGGCCCTTCGAACTGAAAACTTTTGCTAAAAATCTATTTTGTACTTTGCAAATTCACAATATGTAGTTGTTCATATGACCAAGCTTTTGTGGAAGTTACAAGCCTTTGAACTTGGATTTTACTGAAAATCCTCATTAATCTATAAAGTTGTTTCTGTGCCACTCAAGACTCTTCTGAAACTACTCAAGAGAACTTGATATCAACAACATTATACCTTAATCCAGGAAAATTAAATAAACATGCTTGTTTTAAAATGTTCCTGCTTAATCTTGGGACATGAAGGACACATCAATTTATTGTTATTTTTTCCTTGAAATATATTTGAGTCTTTGGTATTTCTTTTGCTTATTTTGGCAGGAATCTGTCCATGTGTGCATTTGTTACACTTTTTTTTGCCTCATAGTTTTTTCATATTTGGTTTGCAGCTTCTGGTAGGGATCTCATGTGGTTGGATGCATTTTCAGATCTGTCACGTATCTATTTCCTGTGTAACAAGCTGACTTTGAATCTTTTTTAGAGATAAAAAATTGAAAAATTTTCGTAACAGATTTCTCAACAACAACTATTTGTAGGCTTTCAATATTTTGTATGCAGCTTCTGGTAAGGGTCTCATATAGTAGGATGTGTTTTCAGGTCTGCAACTATCTACTTCCTGTTTAACAAGCTGACTGAGTTTGGGTTTTTTTAAGAGGCAAAAAATTTAAAATTTTACAGAACAGATTTCTCAAAAACTATTTGTAGGCTTTCAATATTTGGTATGCAGCTTCAGGTAAGGGTCTCATATGGTAGGATGTGTTTTCAGGTCTGTAACTATGTACTTCCCGTAAAACAACCCGACTTAGATGTTTTCTGGCCTGTCGGTTATCGATTTTTTTGGGGAACCTGTTCTGAACTCCTTAAAATTTCTGTCAAGCATTCCTCAGAACCCTTCATTAATATTGGAAATGTTAACTTGCATGGTTGCCTTTACATGTTGTTTTTCAATCCATTTTTTTAGCTCACCTGGACCGAAGGTCCATGTGAGCTATTGCCATCACTTGGCGTCCGTCGTCGTCGTCCGTCGTCGTCGTTAACTTTTCTTTGAAAATCTTCTCCTCTGAAACTACTGAAGGGATTGCTTTGAAACTTTGCACACTTCATCTATGGGATGTCCTCTACCAAGATTGCACAAATGGTGACCGCCGTCCAAACAACATGGCCGCCGTTACTAAAAATAGACTAGGGGGGGTCAGACTACTGTTTTTGGCTTGTAAATCAAAAAGTATAAGAGATAGATGAAATCTGATGCCACCCTACTGCTTCAGCATCAAAAGCTCTACTAAAGTCTACATTGAGTCGAAGTTGTCAGATGATCCCTTATAGGAGTTACGTCCCTTTAAAGGTGAAAAATAGCATTTTTTTCATGTTTTTGGCCTATAGAATGAAAACTATTACAGATAGAGAAAAGCTGTTGCTTGCTTAAATGTTCAGCTAATTTAGCTCTACAAAAGTCTTCATAGGGTCGAAGTTGTCAGATGAACCCTTATAGGGGTTTCGGCCCCTAAAATAACGTTTTTTCATATTTTTTGCCTATGGAATGAAAACTATAGCAGATAGAGAGAGGTTGTTGCTTGCTTAAATGTTCATCTCATCAAGCTCTACAAAAGTCTCCATAGGATCGAAGTTGTCAGATGACCCCTAATAGGGGTTACGCCCTGTTAAATGACGTTTTTCCATGTTTTTGGTCTTTTGAATGAAAACTAGAGCAGATAGAGAAAAGCTGTTGCTTGCTTAAATGTTCAGTTCATTTGGCTATACAGAAGTCTCCATAGGGTCAAAGTTGTCAGATGACCCCTTATAGGGGTTACGGCCCCTAAAATAATGTTTTTCCTTTTTTTTTGGCTTAGTGAATGAAAACTATAAGGGTCGAAGTTGTCAGATGAACCCTTATAGGGGTTTCGGCCCCTAAAATAACGTTTTTTCATATTTTTTGCCTATGGAATGAAAACTATAGCAGATAGAGAGAAGCTGTTGCTTGCTTAAATGTTCAGCTCATAAAGCTCTACAAAAGTCTCCATAGGATCAAAGTTGTCATATGACCCCTTATAGGGGTTACATCCCCTAAAATAATGTTTTTTCATGTTTTTGGCTTAGTGAATGAAAACTATAGCAGATAGAGAAAAGCTGTTGCTTGCTTAAATGTTCAGTTCATTTAGCTCTACAAAAGTCTCCATAGGATCAAAGTTGTCATATGACCCCTTATAGGGGTTACGTCCCCTAAAATAATGTTTTTTCATGTTTTTGGCTTAGTGAATGAAAACTATAGCAGATAGAGAAAAGCTGTTGCTTGCTTAAATGTTCAGTTCATTTAGCTCTACAAAAGCTTTCATTGAGTCAAAGTTGTCAGATGACCCTGTATAGGGGATATGGCCCCTAAAATAACGTTTTTTTTATGCATTTTGGCTTAGTGAATGAAAACTATAGCAGACAGAGAAAAGCTGTTGCTTGCTTAAGTGTTCAGCTCATTTAGCTCTAGATTAGTGTTTTAGGGTTGACTCAGACCAGGTGAGCGATTCAGGCTCCTGGGAGCCTCTTGTTTCAATGTCTTGCAATACATGTTTTTTTTTAGAAGATATTTTAATTTCTGGTGGCAATCAAGGGAATTGTGACAAGTTGATTATATTGTATAGGATTATGATGTCTTAACAGTTAAGATGAGTTCGAAAACCAAGCCTCTAAATGATATGGGAGAAAAATGAGAAAGATATCAATATTTCAATATAATTTAATTCTGTATGTATATATAGCAAACCAATTGACATAAATTAAGAAAAATCTGTAACAAATTAGTTTAAAGGCACTATTGCAGGTTGATTAATATTCAAATTTAATAAGACTTGTCTATCAAATATATATAAAGAAATAGGCATCAGAAATTTGAATCAAAAATTATTTTCCAAACAAGTATGAATAATCATTTTATCAAATTTGATTCATTAAGTAATCTTTAAAAAATCTCCAGAAAAAGAAGCATAAAATATCTAGTTGTTTTACATGCTTAGGTATAAAGATTTGAAATGTTTTGAATTAATAATTAACTTAAAAGAAACCACTTTAAGAGATATAGAATTAATATACATACAATAATCGATTCTCTAGCTGCAATCACAGCCAAGTCATAAATAAATAAGAATTTTTACATTCTTTATCTAAATAATACTTCTCTGATCAAAGAGAAATCTTCTAAAATCATTATTTCTCAGACAAGACTTAGACAGAGAAGTCAAGAAATCAAAATTAGTATAAACTCAAGGAAGATTGTCTCAAGTACCAAGAAAGGGGCTCCCGCAGGATGCCCCCTCAGGTCACTTTTAAAATGGGCCTGAGGTCGCAAGGTCGATTTTAAAAGACATATTTTGGCGTAGGTCGCAGGTCGTTTTTTTGCTAAGTTCAATTTATGAAGTGTAGGTCGGAAGTCGCCCTTAAAAAGCTCGCAGGTCGTTTTTAACCCTACGGGAGCCACAAGAAAATTATTGAAGTGATAAGATACTTTAAAAGAGATATATGGTTGTTTTTTGAGGAACCTTTATTGAGTAGAAATGATTTTGGAAGACACATATAGGCAAAAGTTTCAAAGAAATAAATAATTAGAAAATAGAGGAAACTTGGTGACTAATCAACAATACAACATGCACCAAAATATATAAGTTTCTATATGTTTACAGAAATCAAAACAATGCTTTAGAAGATTAAAACTTTAACCATCATATTGCTCTAGTTATATACAAATTATTTTCTAACAAAATATTCTATAACATATATATATATCATAATAGCACTTATAAGATGAATAATACAATTGTCAATCCTAACATTCTATAAACATTAAAATATTTCTGACAGAGGTTAAAAAATTATGATGGGTTTGGACGCAAAACTTTGCCTATGTATTTAATTATAATATTAATGTTTTTGGACCCAAAAAACAACATGTCTTGAATATATTTCATTTAAATAAGCTCTTGTTTGAGATAAAAAATCTGAAAAAGAGAAAAAATATAATTATATATCACTTTTGAAAACCAATTACGCTTATATTCTCAAACTTGTAAGATTTAAGTTAAAGAGTATTTCTTGAAACAACTACGAAAACTCAATTTGCACTGCCATTTGGACATTATATTTAACCAGTAATTAATCATTATACAAAATATCAAGTAAACTTGTCAGAAAATATATAACATTCCTAAGAATATAAAACTCACAAAATCAGAATGAGATCATTAAGTTATAATAAATGCCTTCAAAAACTACTACAATTTCTTCCTAAATAACTGTTCTTCACAGACATACTGTTTTCTTTTTCAATTTTGCTGATATAAATTTTTGATATGTTCAACTTTTTTTTAAAATGTCAAAAATGTCAAAAATATGTTTAAAGTAATTCGATTAATTTTCAAATACATTTCCATATGATATGAAGGAATTACAACCTTACAATGACATGGTGAATATCTCATCGTTCTAATTAAACTATTTAGGCATTTATCATTAAACTATGCAAGGCATAATCTATATTTAGCACTATAGGGCCGAAGCCTGTCCTATCACAAGTTTGAGTTCATATGCCGCATGCGACACATCCACGACTCGATCCACCATTTCCTGCACAGCAGGTACTGACGGGTATTGTAAGGCAGCAGTTTTTGTCGCAGACACTGTCAATTTCAGAATATCACATAGATGATTAGCACAATGCATTATTTTGTTTTTGACGTCTATATTCATCACGTTTTTGTGCAGCGTGTCACCAATATAGACAAGTTTGTGAGCTGACACTACAACAAATTTACTGTTGGATATAAATACTTTAGGTCCTTGTCCACACTCAATACACGAGAAGAATGCATCGACAGCATTAGTCAGTAATGTAGAGTGAGTTTCTAATTGTCCAGAGTAATAACACAGCACCTGTTTGTCGTTAGAGTCCAGTTTTATAGACAGAGGCAGAGCATCAGGATTTGTAAGTTTAAAGTTTCTATCTTTGGGGGTTTTAACAGTTAATTGCTCAGGTGTACTTTTGCTTGAGAGAATATCATCCATGCTACTGCACTTTTTGATCAGGTCTTTAAATGGTATCCTTTCTCGCACTGGTGAGCTTGATCGACTTTGACTTTTCCTTTGAGATAACTCTCTCATGGGTGATGTTTCCTTCACTGGTTTCTCATCCAAGTCTTGGTGTATATTTGGTTTAGTCACTTCTTGGAAATTCTTAGATTTCTCAGAATCGGGAGAATCCAAATGCACATAGTCATATTCTTCTATTGTTTCGTTCTCATTCTTAAGTTTGTCGTGAATTTTAGACGAATCTAACGATATTTGTTTGAATTCTTCAGACAGTCTCCTTAATTCTCCAGATTCTCGACTTATATCTTTAGCATCAAAGCTCATTGATTTCTTTTCAGTTGGTGTGGGTGGTAAGGGGCGAGGTGGCATGGGAAGAGGCCGTCCTTGCACACTTGAAACATTAGGTTTAGGTAAGGTGGCAGGTTTTTTACCAACAGGTGGTTTCTGGGGAGTGTTCTGTTCCCCCTCTTGAGCACGCTTAAATAACAATGTAGAGTTCCCATGAATCAAGGAAGCCATCTTTTTAACCTCAGTGTTCAGATCTTTTGATATTTTTGCTATTTTTCCCAAATCATCATCTTTGGTAGAATCCTTTGTAATCAAGAGAGATACCTGCCAGTTTGAAATGTCCAAATTCTTTAAACTGGCTTTTATTTGATCTAGGTTTTGTTCTAAGGGAGATAATTGTTTCAGTATTTTGTTGATTAGCTTCTTTTCTTGTAACTTAGCTGAGTTTGCCAAAGAGCCTTGAGAAAATTCTAGGAATTCTTCCAGGGTAGATCTGACTTTTACACAGGCAGATTTTATATGATACAAGTTGGGCTCTAATACTTCTTTCCTCCTCCAATTACTACTGATGAAGCTACAGAATTTAGTGGTGGCTTTCTGAACATCTTGTTGAAGTTTAACCATAAGGTCCATAGCGGCATCAAGTTCATAAGGCAGCTCAGCATAGTCTGGAATGTATGAGTCAGTACTACATGTAGACAATCGGTATCCCTCGTCAGTACTTTCAGAAGAGTCTGATTTAGTAGATAACATAGAGTCTCTCGTCACTTGAGGTGGAATATCATACACACCACCACATCGCTCGCCCCTGGTTAGAGTTCTTTCCCCTGATTTTTCCCTCTTTTTTGGCTTATCATTTTCAGTTGATAAGTTCTTCTCTGTCTTTCTCACTAATGTATTACTTTTTGGTACATCATATATATCATCAATGTCATGTTCAACAGAATCGTCAGCAGTATCGTAGGGATTCAATGATTCAGGGACTTCCATAGAGTCCATGTGAGATTTTGGGATATCATAATCAGTTTTAGGAACATCATAGTCCTCCATGCTTTCATTGATAGACTTCTGTTTCTGTGGCGAATCATACATATCCAAACCAGAATCAGCTGAAGGTTGTTTGTGATGGTTAAATTGCATGGGTTGTAATCGTGAAGGTGGCACATCGTAGAAATCGTGTGGAGATATATCCATACTAGAACGAGCCGAGTCAGTGAAGCTCTCTTGTGTGGATCCGTGAAATCGTCCACCACCACTGCTGCTTTTATTAGAGTTACTACTTGATGAGAATGATTCATTAGAGAGATGTGATAGGTGAGACAAGTTTGACATAAGGCTGGAACGGTTCGACAACGATTTGGTGGGAACATCGTAAAATTCTGTTGGAAATAAGTTTTGTTGAACAATTTGATTGTGTTCATGGTTGTGTTGGAAGCTTTTTTGTGATGGTGGCGTGTCATAGTCCAATTGTTCAAAACTATCATCCCTCTGCAGTTTTGGTGGTGTATCATAGTTTTCCTGTACATTGACCAGTCTTGGTTGTGGGGTGGGAACATCGTAATCTTGTGTTGGCATCTCTCCTTCTGGGTCAACAGATGATTGGTTGTTAGACTTGCTGGGCATCACCTGAAAGAATAAAGAACAATTTAATACTAAGTAAATCAACTTGTAGTGTTCAATTATTTAATTGTTTAAAAATATATACTGGAATCAGTATAAGAATAGAGCTATCTGTATTTTAAACAAGTAGTACCATACCAATGCATGCAGGATGTGCATTTGAAAGTGATGTCTTTGAAAATCTGCACCTGCTACATTTTTGTTTTGACTGAATTTCTAGATTTTTTTTTTTTTTTTAAATATTTCCATGCAGAAATTCAATTCGCTCAGAATTTATAAATTCTGAGCGATTTGAATTTCTGCATCGAAATATTATACCCTTATGTCAAAATTTTATAACTCTTACATGACAGAATTTTGCTGCAATAAGCAAAGTTTTATTAAGTAGGTCGCAAAAGAAATGTTTAAACAGACCCTCAGCAAAGAAAGTTACGTAATTTTAATAACTGGCTGGTTTACTGAGGATTAGCATGAACCATAATGTGGTTAGGTGCTACTGATCATGATAATATATCGCCATCAATCTTATACCTGGATGAGATTCAATATCAACAATCATAGGTCTACTAATTATAGCACAGAAATAACACATTTAAAACTCATACTGCCAACCCTAATACAAAGAACTGTTTGTCAACAGCTAAAGCTTTCTACATAATTACTATTTTATGCAAGGTTAAAGCCAATCATGAGGTTTTTGAAATTCCTCCATGTTTTAACTGATAAAGTCTGACAATTATTGGCACAATGTCTCATATAATTTTCAGTTTTTGGATAACATGGTTTTATTTAGAACTAAATCTGATAAAAATAACAACATGATATGTATCAGGCAGTCTAAAGTTATTATTCACTTTTCAAGTCATGCATAAAACTGGATATCATAACTGTAAATGTTCCATATCATATTAATTATTAATTTTTCATTTCTGACACACTGAACGTCTATAGGTTATGCGCAAATGCTAACAATGCATTTTTCCATAGGGGGTATCCTTGTATTGAAATTTTTTTAAAAATAGTTATTGACCGATTTTCACTTTCTATGGGTCAAAATTTTTCAGTTAACATCCAAACGTTTATTTTTAGCCAATAAAAATCCTATGTCTATGCGGCGTTAATGAACGTAATTTTTGGTTGAAAAAAGGGGGGTGATTTTTCGATTTTATTTTCAATACCCAAATTTTCAAAGATGCGAGCGCCCTGTAGACACATGATTAGCACCAGAATTTCTTTGTCAATATTTAACATAAGTTTATTCATTCGTCTATTTAAATATTATTTTATATCAACCAATCACATTGCTGTCTGTATTTTATTCCACGCTTTATCTTAGGGTAAAAAAAATACCGGTGGCAGAGGTTTGCATTTGCGCAGTTGTAACCATTAAGGAATAGGTTTTTTACTTTTTTGCCATAGTGTATAGTTAGAGTTATCCCCCTTCCTCCAATGACCAATATTAGACCATTGTTGATCAAAATCCAATTTATCATTCACACTTCATTTAACTTGTGTATTGATAAACAAAATGACTTATTGTGATACAAGTAAATAATGAAAACTGTGTAATTTGTACAATAAGTCTCCCAAACTTCATTTTGGACGACTTGATTAGATCATTTTTAAGTCCTATACATTCTTTCTTTATATATAAATTGTCATTTGCAGATGACCTTCTTATTATTTCTGAATCTAAAGAAGGTTTACAAAAAAGTCTAGACAATTTAAATATGTACTGTGAAAAATGGCAACTATCACTAAATGTAAAGAAGACCAAATCCATGATAGTTCAAAGTAAGAGTATTTTATCAGATGCATTTCTTAGTTATGGTGGTAATAGGATTCAAAATGTATGTGAATACAAGTTTTTAGGTTGTTTATTCAAGAACAATGGCAATCTGAAGCATTGCCTGGATGAACTTGCCAATAAGGCAAAAAAGGTGTTATTTGCTTTAAAACAAAAGTCTATTTCTTTCGGAAATTTTCCAGTTAGGGTTTTTAATAATTTATTTGACAAACTAGTCAGACCTATTTTAACCTATAACTCTGATATTTCATTCATGGATTATTATTTACCCTTCTATAGAGCCAAAAAGAGAGCTCTACAAACAAATAAAGAAATAGAAAACCTTTCTTTTATAGATAAAACTTCATTTGAGAAAGTGCATCTAAATTTTTGTAAATTTTTATTGGGAACAAAAAAATCCTCATCTAATATTGGTGTGCGGTCAGAGCTTGGAAGATATCCATTAGAAAATTTCATACATTCACAATCTATTGTATATCTGGCTCGACTTCATACTGATGATATAAATCCACTTCTAAAAGAGGCGTTTGAACTAACTAAGATCTTAGATTCAAACAGCATTTATTCTTGGTACACCTATGTAAAAGATATTTCTCCGAACCAAGAAATAGGAGAAAATATTATTAATTGTAAAACAATGAAAAATGTAAAAAGCTTAAAACATCTATTCTCTGATAAAATTCAGGGTTTTGATGAAAATAATAAGCTCTTTCTCTATAAAAAACTAAACCCTACCTTGGAAGGAGAGTATTATTTGTCAGAATCTTTATTTTATTTGAGACAACTCTTTACTAAACTTAGAATAAGTGATCATAATCTGGAAATTGAGAGGGGAAGATATTTCAAAATTCCCCGCCATGACAGATTATGTAAAACTTGTAATATTCTTGAAGATGAAATGCATTTTCTTTTAAATTGTAATATAAATAAAAAAATCAGAGAAAACCTTTTTTATTCAATAAGAACAGATGATTCAAATTTTATTAATATGTCAGATGAAAATAAAATGGTCTATTTGCTTAACCCAACAAATCATAATCATATAAGAATGTTTGGCTTCTATTTTAAACAGTCATTAGAACTGAGGGCAGAGGTCTCATAACTTACTATATGTTTATTTGTCTAAAATAATATTATCTTCATGTTTACATTTAAATATGATATGTATATGTTCTGTCACAAACTGTTTTTTGTATGTTTATATGACAATAAAATTATTATTATAAAACTTACATCATAAGAAATTTGAATGAGAACATTTAGTCATATGTACTTTCTATAATTAACAAGGGTGGTGGCAATGTAAACATTTGAGTACAAAGAAAAAGAAAACTGTGCAAAGCTTGTCTTATATCTTTTCATCCATCAGTAAAACTTTCTCATGAACATAAAAATACAGGACAAAACAGTTGACTGTTATCTTAATGTTTAAATACTGATAGGTGTTGCAACTAAACTGGTAACCTTAAAAAATTAACTTGTGCAAAACAAGTGATTAAAGTATTGATAGGTTTTGGAACTGAACAAAAAACAACTAATGCATAACAACTGACAGTTATCTGCAATTCAAATGAACTTATCAAACCAGTGGAAGAATTTTATCATGATTAAAGATCTAAAATTATTCCTTTGTTTAATTTAAAACAATACCCCCAGACGTCATTATGTATTTGTCGAGCATGACTTCATGTAAATGTTGTGAACAAGGGTGTTAAAAACCTACAACCCCTTTAAAGATTAACTTAATGCAGAATCATAACACTAGAAAATGGTGCATAAAAAATTCTCTCCTGTTATGAATTTGGCTATCCTTAAAAAAATATGTTTATGTGATTAGGAGTGCAAAAAAAAACCAAAAACACTTAAAACTATTCATAAAGATATAACTTTTAATTATTGCAATATGTCTAAAAGACAATGACATGGTCCACCTCACAACATGGACAAGTTACTTTAACCTGAAAAGTATTGGGTGGATAATATGGAGGGACAAACTGACCTGACACTATATACCCATCTACTTTCATATGAGGAGCATAAAAGTTTTACAAATAATTCTTTCATATATCTAACAACAATGAGTTGAACAATCTCCTCAGAACAGTTAAAATAGCACATTTTTAAAAGTAATTTCATCCAGATTTCACTCAATTAAAAAGTAACAAATACTTTAATAGGCATGACCTTGTCACTTTAAAATCACCTTAAACTTTCTAAATTACAGAGAAAATGTGAACATTAGGGAGAAATGGGTTTAATCATTATATAAATGTCTAATCTTCTGATCTCTGGTGCTCAAGTCATCATTGTATCATTACTTTATAACAATCAGACCTGACACAATTAATGAAGAGTAAACATTTGAGTGGGTCTTATTTCATCTTTAAAATTGTTCCTCTACTTAGTTGTGAAAAAAAAGTTCCAAGTTCTACAGAACTTTAATTTAACTAAACAATGGATGTATCTGATGGACCAAATGCAAGCCCTGATGCCTTGTTATATCAGCCTATAATTTCAGCTTAATCATACCCTGATAATGTTTACCAAGAGGACTTGGACAGGGATAAATTACAATTATAAGCAGAATATTTCTAATTTCTGTCCCACTTTAAGTTTGAGCAGGAAGTAATTTCTATTGTTTGGTAGGGTCCAGTAATTTGTATAATATCCTCTTTGATGTTATTACTGTACAGAGATCAAACAGGAGTAAAGTAGGGCTGTTATAGGGAAGGCTGTGTATCCTACCATCTGTCCATCAAGGTCTCAATCAATTGGTTCTGCCAAGAAATTAAAATATGACAAATCTGATAGCAATTGATTTTTTGATAACCATTTATGAGAGAAATCAAACGGATTGCAAAAATCAACATTAACAACAAAGCTAATGACAAAAAAAAAAGTATGTTTGCATAAAATTGCAAATTAAAGTAACTAAGTAACTTATAAGAATATCAAAATTTCTCGTTTAGTTTTCTGCATACAAAAAAAATATCCAATGAATCCCAGATAAATGGATTGTACAATACAGCATGCTGAGCTAAAAGCAGATAAAAAAGTTATGTTTGAATTACAGACATAGAGAAAACCCAGCTCAGGACTATCACAAGTAAAACTGTAAACCCCAGTCCCTTCTTCTGATCTCCAAAATAATTGTATAATAATTCATATTTAATATGTTTCACACTATAATGTACTAGGAGGTTGACTTTAAACGGTACCATAATATTTAATATTAGTCATTTTTGGACCTGTGACAAATATGTGACATAAAAATATGTAATCCCTACGTATCTATCTAATTAATATTTATTATTTACTATCTAGGTTTTGTAATCAGTAATTATTTCTACAACTGAAGACTAAGATAATCAGATAAATTAACAAATTTATTGTGTTATGTCTACAAGGCCAAGATTTAGTTGTCACATCATATTAATATTTCAGCTAAAAAAAACTTATTAATGAGATATGGTTTTCCTAGTCAGGATAAAATAAACTTTAAGTGGCTACAGCATAAACCCTCTTATGAAAAAAAGGAAATTATTGACAAACCCAGCACCCCTCTCTTTGATCAGTCAAAGGGTCTAATACTACAGTAAGGTCTGGAAATGCCACTACCAAAGGAATATACAAGGCTGCAAATATATAAAGGTCCAGCATTGGGATAGACAAAATTAAACTTGGTTAATACATGGCTACATGTTTATACTTAAAAATAAATGGAGTGGTAGGAAATTAAAATAAGAAAATCTCATTATAAGAAGGATGAATCATTTTCTTTCTAGACATGGAATATATATCTTTCTCTGCAGGAATTGATGTATCAAATCTATTTTCTCCATTACATTTTCTCTACTCTATTTCCTCTTATTATGTAATATAAAACAAGCACCTGCAGAAGCAGTTTGATAAATTTCTATTAACTGAACAGAGTTTAATTATCTTGAAACTTTCAAAAATAATTCTATATTACAAAAAATATTGCATCAAATAAGATAATACGTCAATGGCAGGAAGTATACAGCACATTTTTGTGTAACATTTTTGTGTAAGGTTTCGGCCAAACTCTGGTGTTCTGAGATAGATATAACCTGTTTAATAGCTAACCTGCTTTATCATCCCCACAGGCATCAGATTTATCCAAGAGATCAAAAATTTACTACAGCACATGCAACATGGAATCCACACATAAACATTTATCATAAACCACCTAACATTCAAATGATAAGAAAATCCTGATGTTATGAATGTATGATGGTCCAACTTTCTGAATTTAATGAGACAATAAAGAGTGGGTTGTTAACCTAATTTGAATTTAAATTGACAAATCTATCATCAAGTTGACATTTGTAAATGTCCTTTTGGCCACAACCTTTTTACATAAAATGACAAACATTTCCTCTAATACTAGGTGTAAAACATGTTAATATGTGGTTCCTAAATGCATGAATAAGATGGTTTTTTTTTTAATGTTTTCTTTAAAAATAAACAATATACTTCAGACCAAGTAGCATCTCCAGCTACATGTACTTCAGCCTTTTCAATGGAAAGAGAATTCTCTGGTTTTATAGCCTATAAGACCACTGCAAAGACTTTGTTGGGATCCTCAGACGTTTAGAACAAAGAAGCCAGACATCATGGACATCTTCAATCAATTCTGAGGTAGACCCTCCTTTTATAACTCTACACTCCACTTTTCACACCTTTGTTACTAAATACAACACATCTGTCATAATTTAAACATCTTCTTAATTACTCCACCAGCTTCATAATCATCATTTTTCATACAAAAACACAGGGATCTACACACTTCATAGAATGATGGAAGCAATATGTTGATGACAAATGAATGTTCAGGGTACAATAGTCCTTAATACAACGGGTAACTTAAGCTTTACAGCAATATTTGTTGAAAAAAAACTTCAACTGTCTGTCCGTGTTACCTTTAAAAGACTATTTACATTTGTACAGACAACAGAATACGTATTGTATACTCTAAGCATAATATCACCTTCATAAAATAAGAAACTTTCAATTTTCAACCTGTGTTTTTCATTTTCAGATCAAATTTTTAAAATAAATTGAAAGCAAGGTCAACAAAGCATTAAATTTTAACACAAATTACTTTTTAAGTTAAAGTTTTGTAAGTTAATAAAACTTTCACCAAAAATTCTTTGACAGCCATGAAATGCTGGTCCATTTGTTGTTTTTGTTTTTACTTGTAATTTATCATTGTAGCATAATGAAATATTGGTCCATTTTTGTATCCAGACTCTTTGAACAAGTATATATATAGTATCTGCATTAAGCTATCTATTTATTATAATCTTATACTTTATTCTATTCTCTGTTATAATGTAATCATTGTAATGATGCTGCCCTTTGAGGGACCATAATTGGAAAATAAATTATGTCTTATGTACTAAAACAGCATGAAATCATTCCAGAGCTGACAAAATGGCTGCAGGGTTGGGAAACCAAGTATTGTAATGTCAGAGTCCATCATAAAATGTAATTGGAGGCTTAATTTAACCTCAGCAAGGGCCCTAACAAATCTAATTAAAGTAAACTGGACCAATACAAAGTTAATGATAATATGTGACCTATATGTCTGATGAGTCTCTTAGCTGGACCATATTGGTATAAACTGAAATACTTATCCAGACAAATATTTCAAATCTAGGGTGGAGCATTTTTTTATCCTCAAAACACAAGCCACATTCCTACCTGTTTGATAAGAAGTTGCCAGCAGTAATAGGTGACAATGAGATTTGTCAAGTTGGTCTAAAAAACTAGATCATTATGTCTGAGCTTATCAGTCACAATATTACTCCTCTCCTCCAAAGGAACTTTAAAAAGGTGTCACAGGTTTATTTGTTGTATGGCATTTCTATACCTTAATGTGTTCTCCATATACCTCCTTTAGGCTACCGTCTATGCAGACTCAACTGAATGTGACAGATTTCTTTACACAAAAGTCAACATATTCTGTCTGACTTCTTGACTCATTCATTATAACATTAATCAATATTTTCAAGTTCTCTTTTTATAATAGAAATGTACTAATACGATTAGAAGACACATGTGTGGCAACAGAATTTGAGAAGTTGAAAAGTGTGAGAGATTTGTACAATTAAATCATCATTATATATATGGGGAATATATGTGCGTGAAACAATACCATAAAAGGATTACTAAAACTATCTGCTTTGTCATGCACAGATGCTGATATCTTACACATGTGGCTCCGTGTATTGTTCAGATAAAATATATCTCACAAAAAACACCACCTAGACATAATATGTTGAACATAATTACTTTTTATACACCTTTTCAATCAAAAGAGTAATATCTAATGAAAACTGCAGATGTTGGGAGTTATTTTGAAGTAAACTTTTTCTCCTGAGAGTCTATTAATATCAGAGAAACAGCCAAGTATTGTCTAACGATGACATAATGAACAAGTTTCCGTTTGAATGTCACAATTGTTTTCTTGATTGATCGTGTGTAAAAACAAGATTTCTCTGCATTCTTGGAATTACTGCATGCAAAATAAAAAGTTTGTACTTTGAAAAAAACTGTTTGCTGAGTAATCATTTCTGAATATCCGCACCATTGGGTTATACATCTATGCCCGTACCAAGGCTTTTTAAATACTTTGCCTAGAACCATTGGCTAGATTCATAGAAAATAGTTTTTGTTCATGAAAAGTGTTAGAGATGAAGGCTGATATTGGTTTCATTATAAAAACATTTAGAGACTATCTTTAAATGTTTTTTAACGGCCTATCAAAAGAAAAATATTGACCATTCAAACTCCTTGTCTTATTACAGAACATGAACTGCCTGGTTGGTGCATTTTAGAACTCCAATTCAATTCCGGGATGATGCACTAATACAGTATCACTGTGATTCAGAGTTTATTAGTCATAATTTTCTGGTTTTTGTATGGATTCAGATCAAACAATGCTATATACTTCTGTTATGATGGATGGCAGTTTTAACAACCTATTTCTACCACTGATCATTTCTCCTGGGATCTTTGTAAATCAGTTAGAACCTATTACCATTCATTGTATAACAATTATAGATCAATGGAACCAGTTCAGGTTTTTGTGTTGTATGGCTGTTAAAGGTTTTGGATTTTTCTTATGAGAAGGTTTACTAGGGATATCTGATACCAGTGAAACATTATATAACAATACAATATAAATTACGTCTTTTCTTTTTATCCTGTTTTTATGAGGTGACAAGAGTGTGATCTATTGCACTGAAATATGTGCAATCAATCCTTAAAAATTTGCAAATGTGCCAGTCTAGGAAACATGACCCAAATACAGGCAATTTATAACCTAAAGTAAGACATTCAAATATTCAAGAAACCTTTCAAATCAATTCATTTCAATTGATTAAAAATATCAAAAAACTTTGCAGAACTATGAAAATGAAGGAAGATATTTAGCAACCTTTTTTTACATCTAGCAACATATCAAACAACAAACTTAAATGCATTTAAAAAAAAATTCTTGACTGATCTTTGCGTAATAACTTTACAGGAGACAACCGAATGGCCCGCCATAAATTATCACAAAAGGGGATCATTGGACTATTAGTCTATTATCATTATTAGTCTTTCATTATTGTGACCAAGAAAAATGAGAGAACTGTTTTCTTAAGATCAAGTTTCTAAACTAAACCACAATTTCAACCTGTAAAAAGGGCTCTACACAATATTGTTTCAGTGGAACGTCTTGGCATTGTGAAAGTGACAAGATACTTAAGATCCATACGACACTCTATAAATATAAGTTAAAATATTTTGATATAAAATTTCAAATATGTGATTATAAACTGTGACGTAACATAAAACTTACACCCTCGAGCAATTAAAATTATAAATTTCAAAAGAGATCAGCTCGGAAGTATACAAATGTGGGGATTAAACCAATCCCTGTTTAATATGCATAAAAATGGTCAACGTTTTCACACATGAGAAATTATCATTCATAATCCAAATTCTTGAGAATGTTTGTATTTATACTTATTGAGTTATGCATAATTTCACACCTTGTTGAGATGACAGAGACAAGATCTTATTCTTCAGAACAATCCTACCATAGTTCACTGTCGTCATGTCTTAAAGAGGATCTAATTTATGACTTTTACATGTGGTTTAATGTTTTTCTTGAACTTTTAAAAGTTATTTCCTTTTTTGTACAAGTCACATTTGACAATTTTAAGTTTTTACATGTTAAACACATATTTATAACTTGTAAATATTATACAACACCAGCAAAAGTTGGATTGCAATTCATAAACAAAATCTTATGCAGATGATCTAGTGTTTCCAATGAAAATATTACTTTCATACTCCCTAAGACTTGTTGTTTTTATTTTTTCATGTTGCATCAAGACAAGTTGAAGGGTTCATTCATGTGCAAAATGAAGACCATGCGATGAATTCTCTAGTATGCATGTAACTTCCAGAACATATTATTTACCTAGTATATGGATGACAAATAGAGTGGTCTACTAAACTCTTCCTTAAATCTTGTCATTTGAGGACAACACTTGTAAATAATCTACCTCTAGATGTATGATGAAAGACTTAACAGGACATCCAGGACAAGATGTCCCATTTATAAATGGCAACAGAGTTTCAACCTATTTCAGAAGTAAATAAATAAGTGAACACAATCCAAGGGAAGCCATAAATCCCTAGAGAGGATCTGAACAAAATGAAAAGTTCAGCAACTGAGAAAGATTGAACTTAAGGAAAGATGAGGTGGTGATTGAAACTCCAGAAAGCTCTGAATCACAACCTTGCAGTTTAAAATTTAAAAGGTATTACTTCCGAATCAGACCTTACAGATTTTAAACCTACATGCATCAATATAATTGAATGATTAAAGCTCTGAATGGCCTTTCATACACTAACTTTCATCTTTTCATATCATATACAATGGACCAATGCTTAAGTTTTCCACCCTTTAAAGCCTGAATATGATTCTTTAGAATATCAACATCACTGGGGGTTCATAATTTCCATAGACAAAATAGGTGATAGTATACAGGATTAATAGATTTAATACATGATGTCTGACCTAGAAAGAATAGAATAAAGTATAAGATTTTCAAATAAAAACTTCAAATTTCCAACAAAAGAGAACATTAATTTAATAGATTTGTAGTTCAAAGTAAAAAGTGTTGAGAAACTTGTATTTATATCTTTTTTAGGCCAATAAATGTAATACAAGTAGGTACAAGTAGCAAAATTGAGAGAAACAGTGACTGTTCATAAAATGACAAATTATTTTGAGAGATGATCATCTCTTTATAGAAATCAATTTTTTACAGCCAAATGATTATTTCATTTGAATATCTAATGTATTTCCTTCCCATATCTAATGACCATTAGACCAGACCATTAACCATTTAAACAAAATGAGCAGAAGGCCTTTCAAATCAATCAAGAATAATTACCCATAATCCTGCTGTGAAAATGGCAGAACAATAAAGTATACCCCTATTGTTAGCTCTGATAAAACCATTAGCATGTTCTATGAGCAGGAAATCTGTGATAATTTACACAACAGCCCCCTCCAACAATAACTCTAATGGACAGACCTTATTTTCTTATAGATGGTAAAAACTATCAGAGAAAATCAATTAAACCTACTGTCAGGGAAGGCACTTCAACTCATCTTTAACATGGAAAACAGCTGCTCAATACAATTTTTTTTTCTTCAATCAAGAAGGCTTGGAATTTCACTTTCATTTTACTTGATTTTCTTGAAATTGATCTACAAATGTACAGTATAGCACTTTTGCACATTCACAGCTCTTGGTGTGTAAAATTACCACATCACTGTCCCATTCCGATTAACAATACATACTTTTAAAATATGCCCCATCTAGATTTTTTCATACAAATTTGGGAATCTTGTAAGCATTTCATTTGATTGAGCAGATGTTTCAGATTGTTGAACCAAAGATAATGAAGACCACATGAAACAACAAAACACCCCTAAGTTAGCTAACCTTAAACATCATTATGTAAATTATGCAATCAACTTCACTCACTTCATTAATAAATGTAACAAGAGAGGATATGGTTGTCACCATATCCAGTGATAACCCGATCAAGACCGTGAAGAATTTCCTAATGTATATTTGTGTTTCATATGTAGACCTGTTTATTAAATATTAATACTTGTCTTTGGTTTTATATATATAGTTTTAGTTATAAGTATTTGTTTGTATGGGGAACCTTTAATCCCAATTCTTCCAGATTTAGAAATGGTATAAACAATATGTGTTTGGATGAAATTTATTCAAAACAGAAAGCTGAAACACTCCATCAAAAGTTCTATAAATTTATTCTTGGGGTTCATAGAAAATCTACCAACTTTGCTGTCTTATCAGAACTTGGAAGATTCCCCCTACATTTTAATATAATAAAGGCCATGCTTAAGTATCATGACAGACTTGCTAAAGTTAAAGATTGCTTTCCCCTGCTGCATGCAGCATACAATGAATCTATTTTAATTGACTCAAAAAAGCACTTATCATGGTATTCATCTGTCAGAGTTATTATCAATAAGATAAAGACTTCCTTGAATGTGAATATGAAAATTACAAATAAAACTCTTTTGGAATTCTTTTTAAAAGAATGGAAACAAAGATTACATCAAGTTTCTGATGGTAAATTATGTACTTACTCAACTTCTAAAACAAATTTTGGATTGGAAAAATATCTTTTGACAATAAAAAACTTTGAACAGAGATGTAGATTAACCAAATTCAGAATCTCGGCTCATAAGCTTAATATACAGACAGGTAGATACAAGGGCATTCCCAGACACAATAGACTCTGTACAAGATGTGATTTAAATGTTGTGGAGGATGAGACTCATTTCTTGTGTGTGTGTCCTGGAGTGAACAATATTCGTCAAGAGCTTGAAACTACTGCTCATAGAAAATGTAAAAATTTTGCATCTCTAGAATCTAAGACAAAACTCATATGGTTATTGACTAATGAGGATTTAGAAATTCTTAATCTAATATGTTCATTCCTGGCACACATATAATGTTTGGTGTTTTTTTTTTAAATCCTCTATATTAAATAAATATCTGCTGGTCTGCCACATTGATGGTACATTCTTTGTTCTATTTAAGAGTTCTGAGAATATATTTATATATGACTAAAATGCACTACTGCAGTTCTTAAGCACCGCCCCCTGGTGACCACAGCATTCATAGAACATTAAACTTCTATGGGTGCTTTGATCACGGGGAGAACTGTACAGTATGTGTATAAATCAATGCTACAAGTAGTTATAAGTTTCGCAGTCCTAAAGCACCGTCCCCTGGTGACCATAGCATGCATATGACTATATCATTTTATAAATCTTGTATGTGTGATCTGAGCACGGGGAGGACTGCTATAACAAATGTTTTTTGTTGCTTTTGTTTTTACTTGTAATTTATCATTGTAGCATAATGAAATATTGGTCCATTTTTGTATCCAGACTCTTTGAACAAGTATATATATAGTATCTGCATTAAGCTATCTATTTATTATAATCTTATACTTTATTCTATTCTCTGTTATAATGTAATCATTGTAATGATGCTGCCCTTTGAGGGACCATAATTGGAAAATAAATTATGTCTTATGTCTTATGTTTTAGTAACAGGTTCCTTTGTTATGATTTAATTGATGAAAGGATACGGAGTAAATAAACATGAGACTATAACACATATGTCAGTTATATTGTCGACTTCAACTGCAATTAATTTTTATAAACTTTATGGATGTTATTCCTCATAAGCAGCACTAAAAGCATGCAAACATAGGAAAACCACAATTCCAAAAGACGTTTAAAAGTATAAACATGATAAAACCAAACGAAAATTTCAAAAGTGAGGCAACTGCCTCATTGCCTCAATGGAAACTACGCCACTGGAAATCCAAATCAATATAGCTAAGGGCAAAACTACGATGGAGGGAGTTAAGCCTTAGGTTTGAGATTTTACATAAATTTAGATAACAGATAAACAAATTGTGCACATGCCGAATATCTCAGTCAATGGTTCATTAAAAGACATTTATTGTGTCTGACAATGAAAAAAATGTCCAAAAAGTGTTGAACTAAGCTGCTCATCATGCTTATAAATAATTTCGCCATTCCCATTGTAAACATTATGCTATAAAACGGTATTTTTGTTAGGAATAAAACCATGACTCCCCCCCCCTTTTATCCCTTTATTTTAGATATAAATCCAAGTATTAAAATTTTGAATAAATAAAACATGTTGGCTGATTCTTCTCTATCCACTGTTTTCTGGAATCTCACGACTATCGCCAATAGGGGAAATCACACATGACGAACCATCGCTCATTTACTATATTTATATCCGGGATTTATATATAAATACTTCAAACAAGGAAGTAGATCGATACATTTTATCACAGAACAAAACAAACGATGCTATGTTTTATAGTCAATTTAAGTTGTTCAAAGTTCATAATCACTTCGTCATACTACATTTTGAACAGATAATTTCAAAAAATTAACAATTGAAAAGTAAAATCTTAAACTACATGTTGAAGAGGTAAATGAACAATGCAAAAAATTATCTCTTAAAAATGGCGACGTTCGAGTGAAGGTTCGTGGACTACTTTCAAGTATTACTACATTCGTAGCTTCAATGCACATAAATGTGTGATACTTTCTATAATACAAACTCATATTTGAATAAAATTAACAATTATATGAAAATCAATTTCCAGAATATTTTCATCTGTTCATTAGTTAACGTTTTGCAATGTCTTAGGCAGAAATATATTTTCACGCGCATTAATATTAACAAATATGTAATGCGAACCCAACGACAATTATAACCCCTATACTAAGTAGTTAGGCGTAGATTTCGGGTTATGAAAATTGTGCAATCATGCAGTAATAGTTTTTCTCTGAAGTTTTTCACATGTCTGCCTCAGGGAACTTGTACACTCAATGTAGATGTTGTGTTCTACTTGTTATTTGTGAAAAACATGTTAAGAAACCCAAATATTGATGTAATTCATTCCCTGTGTTTGTATAAAGTCTGTCTGTAAAAGGAAAATATTGTTGTGTTTTCTTCCAAGGACCTTTAAATTTAAACGTTAAAACCACAGAGAACAAACACTGTACTATGGGAAGAACCTTTTCTCTTTAGACCTGTTGATCTTGTTTTAATAGGATTTAAAAGTCAACAACAGTTTCACTTGTTTTTCTATGAAAATTTGCTCTTTTCACACACTAAACTCATTCATTTATTTTTTAAGGTACATTGAATTAAACTCATATAAATTGTGGTTAAGATGTCCAAGTCATCTTTTAAAGAAGTAAAGATTGTATGTTTTATATATAAGAAGGTCAACCCTGGACATATTATTCATCTATTGCAATATATTCTTTAATTCATATTATGCTCTTTATGTTCTAGCATGGCCATGTACTTATAGCTTTTAGTTAAAGCATCTCTGATGAAATCTTTAATAAACGAAATGCAAGTTCAACATGGTTTTAAATCATTGCCAGAAATCTTGCTGTCATTTTGTATTGATGCATAAATTAAGATACCTTATTAGGGGTGATGTCCCAGCTCCTTCTGTTGAGCTGTTTCTGTGGCGTCTGATAGTCTGTTTCCCCTGTCAGGAGCTTCAGTCTGTTTCCAGGTGCGATACCCTGTTTTCCACGGAAGGAACAAAGCCACCATCCCTCCAGTCCAGCAGTATCTTGTTCAAGGACAGACAGGACATCGCCTCGACGGAAGGCAAGCTCATCAGGGGTCTCGGCTGCATTGTCGTAAACAGCTTTGGCCAAGATGGTCTGAAAAGAGAAAAAATATTTATAATTTAACAATTGTACCATCTGTACTTGAACATTTATTGCACATAACATGGCCATCTTTAGACTATAAAATATAGCAAACTTTTATAGACTAAGAATTTTTTAACATAGATCAACAGTATGCTAAACAGATGGTAATATGTATATTCAATCTGTCAGACATCTGAAAAAATAAATTGTCAATTTACATATTACCAGTGTATCAATTTTATGGCTGACATGCAACAGAGACATATTTTATAACACATGATGACAATTCAAAATGATATGGTGTTTTAGAAGTACTTGTATTATTTAACATGGGACATCACAAAACTAAACTAAAATCTAAATTTACAAAAGTTTTTAAATATCTTCATGCTATACTGTGTTTGTTGTGCTCATCTTCATTTGCCATATGGTAAAGATTAAATGTTAATTGGAAAGCTACAACATCTTACAATTAACCAAATCTTTAATTCTGATGAGCTGGCAGATAAAAAATGTCCAATAATTGGGGAGATAGATGTGCTGTACTTTATATCAATTAAGACTGAAACGGCTGCCAATTTTAAGCCATAAAATATATAAGTAAAACTTAATTTATTTTTCTGCTCAATTTCTTATCTGACTAGGATCTTTAAATATCTAGACTATCTATTACATAGATCATGTCTCTCTTACATTTTAAGCATTTTATTTTTAAGTACTAATGTTTATTTGTTTTCAGATAAGGTTTTGTTTTGCAAGGTGTGTTCATCAATTCTCTATATGCAAACTTGATGAGCACTAAAGACTTTCATTTGAAGGTTTTATATCTTTGCATAACTGTAAGTAAAGATGGCCTAAATGATGTACATTGTACATGTATACTGATTTCATATACTGTTTTTTTTTTCATATGACACTTTCCATTAGTACAACCTGACATATCCATAAAGTATTAGGTTGTTTTTTAAGCAAAACATATACATGTATGTAGGGACATGTTATCTGTATATTTTGTTTCACAAAACATTGCCAAAGGTGGATTTAGGAACGGCATGCAAAGTGTGCACCCTCCCATTCCACAGGAAAATCTTGTTTAGAACTGTATGAAACAAGAGGCAATAGAAGATTATTTTCAATTGTAGGCCCTCCTGTTTGAAAATGTATAGATCTGCCACAGATAGCTCGATCAAGCCCAATAAAACCTTTCAATCTGATACTCTGTATCAGTATCAAAATAATATTCTTCCATATAATGAGTGAGACCACAATTCTGTCAAGATTACCTATAATCAAAGTTGTCCTATAAAATAGTTATTGTCCAGGTCAATAAACGATTTATTAACCTCTATCATTACACCAGAACATTTATGTCTTTACAAGGTATAATTACCATGAACCTATAGATGATGTATTGTATCTAATGGAGTCCTTGTTAAAATACAAGGCATAATTTCTGAATCAATTTTAGTGTGACAATTATTGATAGAAATTGTGAAAATTCAATACTATCAGCAACATCTTGAAGGGTTTTGCAAACTATACTACTTTTTTGAGTAATTGTTGGGTTTTCCATCACACTTATAAGTCGCCTGGGAGTTGTGTGTACATTTAGGACAAGGGCAAACAATTTGATATTTATACTATGAAGATATTTAAATTTAGGAAATCATTAAGCAAACAAAACTTGAACTAATGTGTGTGTCCTAGATAAGTCCTAGGTCTATGACCATGGTAGGTTGTCACATTAGGAAAACTTTGAATACTACTGATAAATATTCTCTAAATAGATTAAAGTAAAATGTTAACCTGTAAGAATAGTTCCTATTCATGTATGGTTGCTTTATGATTGAGATTGCAAGATCTAGCAAAGATACATCTTCATGCAGATTCTTGATTTTTGGATATGTCAAACTTGAAAGAAATGTTGGGTACAACCCATCGTTAAATTTATAAACTTGCACAAATACCTATACAAATTCATGCATAAAATGTTAATTAAAACATCGTAAAAGGCCTTCCCTATTTGTTTAAACATTTTGACATGAGCAGCTTTTAAACAACAACACAAAATGAGTAAATCATTAATGACCATATAAATACTGCACCTGCATAAGAACCATATTGTTCCTCCAGATACTACTACTCCATCAGAATGAACAGTAACCCTTCCCTACCATCAGCAGGTCAATATGACCCTGCAGGGATCAACCATATTATCTAACAACCTAGACTGATTGAACACCCCAGGGAGTCTTTACTGTGACCATTGGTACAAACAGGATTATATAGGGAATTAATTATTGGTATTGACCCTGCTGGGAGTCCATAATGAATGCTATTGACCTTGTTGAAAGTCCATAATGGACAAACTAGGAGATTATTCTGTTAATAATTGAAATAGTGCTGTTCTGTAATTCTCTTGAGTGTGTCATGACAAATCCTTGGAATGACATGCAACAAGTGACTGTCAACAACAGAACATTGATTGACCAAGTAAATGGTGATCTAATATCTTATACTAGGACATCAACTTCGGTCCGTTTAAACACCGCAAAGACCGTCTTTGTGCACTAAGAACACATAATATGCACTAAGACCATTTTATAGTGTATTATCACGATAAAAGAGTTTGTAAATGTTTTGTTTTATACTTAAATCTGAATTGCGAATGGTTTTATTATTTCAAAAATGTAAAAATAAAGAACTATATAGGTGTATAAAATTTGCCTTTGAAGTCCGCCGCACTGACAATTTCATCCACGGTCGGATTATCGATGTTATATACAGTCAAACCTGTCTATAGTGACCCTTCAAGGGACCTTGACAA
Organism: Arcuatula senhousia; assembly: GCA_963971305.1. Taxonomy (NCBI): domain Eukaryota; kingdom Metazoa; phylum Mollusca; class Bivalvia; order Mytilida; family Mytilidae; genus Arcuatula; species Arcuatula senhousia. Next base: position 9,094,420 of record OZ020306.1, read on the forward strand.
AAAGGTCACTACAGACAGGGGGTCTTTATATAGAGGTTGTCGAGATAAAAGTATAATGTTAGGTATGTGTATTGGTAGTAGCTGATGCACAGTTTCCATAGATCTATAGAAAGTACATGTATACTGATTTGTTCATGACCTTTTGAATCCAAACAATAGACTATTTAACTTGCAATATTTCGTGAATATTTTTGAACATTCTATGTCTTGAAAATTTATCTAAAACTTTGTTAAATACATTTTTGAATCTAGGTTTACAGTATCTTTTTTATATAATTATGTAGTTTTGAAATATATTTCTAAAAATCATTTTATCTTTTTATATCTTATTCATAAGTAAAGGGAATGTTGCTAAAAAAAATTCTCATATTAAAATCATAAAAAATATCTGCATTTGCTTACTATGATATTACATTTCATAAATCTAGAATTAACAACATTATTTCTTCCCAACTTTTTAAGACATAAAAGTTAAACTGACCCTGACACAAGTAATTAGTGATAATTACTTCTTATAACATCCTCAAATTTACCTAAATACTAATTACTAAAGATTAAAGAAAGGTGACGCTTCCTAATAAGCTTTGATCTGACAGCTAACCCAAGCCAATTAACAATCATTTGCACTAATTTAAGGTCCTTGTATACAGGTTTTGGCACTTCAAGGGGCGGTTTCTGATGGTCACTAGTCACGTTGGGCAGGTGGTCACTATATAGAGGTTAAATATATAGGAAAAAGTGTTGGGGGGACTGAAAATAGTCTTTATGGGCAGGAAGTCTTTATATGGAGGTGGTCACTAGTACAGGTTTTACTGTACATAGTTTTCCTGCTACTATAAAAAAATGTATTTACTTTTATGTTTAAGAGCTTTAGGTGTTGTCACTGGTGTCATATACATATCAAATATACAAATATTAGATTTGGCAATATGCACAGGTCTTAAATTATTTATTTCCTTTCGAAATTAAGTTTTTTCTTAAAAAAAATAGTGCTATTAACCATTTACACAAAAAATTAAGAAAAAAAAACGAAGCAAAGACAAGCACACGAAAAATTGTACAGGACACATAAACATAAATCAATCCCTTTGGTTTTTATTTGTTTTGTCATTTTCTGGTTAACTTCTGGTGGTATCCTGTTGCGCAGCGACATCACAGGAGGTGACACGTGAACGAAACAAAGTCTCACAGTTTCTTCTAAATTATAAATTGCAAAATATGTTTTTTAATGTATTTTTTGTCTGATGAAATGAAACATTCTATAAATCGAAATGAAAATTTCAGAATCCTTCATTTAAGTGGTCTTAGTGCATATTTTTGGTCTTTGTGCACTAAGACCAGTCTTTGTGGTGTTTAGACGGTCCCCATCAACTTTAGGAAAGCAATGTTTATAAACATGTAAAAAAAATGTTTTTACCAAAATTTGCTCTGCTCAACCATTAACTGTCCAATGGTGTATTAAAGGCCCACAATAAGACCGAAATGCAAGGTTACTGTCCTAGTGACATCTGAAAACTTAAATTCTGTCTACCAGAAATGAGTGTAAATGCTTGATCATTAATCAGAGATTTAATGAACTCATGGCCAATATGTTTTATTTACTCATTTCTGCACCTGTATAGGATAGGTAATGCAATGTTTGGCAACACATGTTGTTTATATTGACATTTCTACATAACCAAGTGCAGCTATGCATATAATTCTGGACATGCTTTTCTATGATTATCTTGGATGGCATGTTGCAGAAATAGCTTAAATAAACACTGGGTCAAAGGGTATAAAAACTTGAGCATGTAGTATTTGATAGAAACTGCTCAGACACATGAACAAATTAGCATAAATTTAAGATTACATATTCTGAACAAGACTTCAAATACATGTACATGTGTAATACAACTCAAAACTGAAGCTACAAATGTAACAAATATCCTCTTATACTGCTTCATTGTATCATAGCCTACCCTAACCTTCCAGAGGACGACCTAATCTACCTCATCATGTTGTATTTATTTACATTTTTTTATATCAACATCATCATTTTCCTAGAGATTTTATAGAGAACAGCTGACTCCCTGACAAGATACAGGAAACATCTGATGGCCATCATTCTTCTATCTACCCTCATAAAACAGCTGACTGATCAACATCAAAAGATAAATATTTATTTTTATATAATCATCTTCACTACATGTACTTCCTGTCTCTACTGGAACCGATCCATCAATGGTAAGAGCTTATAGATATAGTCTGGTTCCCTGCTTTTAGAAGTGGGGTTTATCAGCATCAGACTGCCAGGCTCTTATTCATGTTCTTTGTAAATCATAACAATATCTGATAAAGATAGATTCATTCATAACTTTTTATGAATCAAGTGGAATCATTTTACAGGAGTGGGTTGCTTTAACTTCAATGTTCCAGAATCTATACTGACATTATAGTTAAACTAACCATATACATGCCAGAATAAGGAAATATAGGTCAAATTTACGGCTCTTTGGCCTAAATAGCAATGAAGCCAAGATCTGTACATAATGTATGTACCTATATTAGCTAAAGCTGCACCAAGAACATGGAGTGTTTCAGATAAAGAAGTTTGCACCTTTACACTTATCTATTGGTAAAATATCAGCAAAAATTATCAAAGAAATTAATGTTATAGAACCACTTAGCATGACAGATAAAGATCACTTATCTAGTCCAACCACTTAATACAAAATCTTTAAAAATTCCTTAGAGATTAGCTTATCTCAGGGACTCAACAACTTGTAGTCAATACATCCATTTATGTCTTCATTGAAAAACATCTAACTCAATTTTTCAGGTCCATGGCAAAATTAATATACATTCTAACTATTAGAATCATCATGAAGAACTTTTTCAGGTTCAAGTTCAAATTTATGTAATTTATTAATATTTGATTAAGAACATGTATATCAATACATGTATGTGGTGCCTTGACATATGGTAACACCCTGCAGGTAGTATTAGAGAACACTATAGAGAGGTGTCAACATCTCAAGTCTAAATAATTCAATAAGGAAATACTCATATTGAACAGACAGATATAATTAAACAGATCTTCACACCTCTCAAGGATGTGTCCATGTGGTAATTCACTTAGATTGCATAATACATTTAAAGATTGTGGGAACAAGACTTCCTGAGATACATTTGCCTTTACATAGTACTGGATGAAGAAAAAATACAACTCCTTTAAGTAACAAAAAAGTTATAGATGTTAATTTCATTCCAAATTAAATGCAGGGGTTTTTTTTTGTTCTGAAAGCAACATATCTTGTTTTGAAATATTGTGAATTTTTTCAAGCAGAATAATTTGCAGATAAATGTTTCCAATCCCCAGTACAGCATATGTATACAGAGCAGTCTTGACATGAAGACTATTAATTTCCTCCATAATGCACAAAAATAAACGCTAATTGATTTAAATTTGTCTTGTTCAAGTGCCAGTTCCTGATTAGATAAGAACCTGATGGTATCTTTAAACTGAAATCAACCATTCAAACAGACACAAAGGTATGAAGCAATCAGATGTTTAACAAATCAAACGCACCATTTATAAATAAAGTATGCCAGAACCAACAGAAATGCAGAGCACAGGAGCAAATAAATTACTACTTAGTATAACATTGAATTGGAGAAAGTTTCTGGTCGTGTCCATCAAATCTAAGTAATATTGCTGCTTCAGCATATCAAGTTTAAAGATGAAGGTTTTGTCCATTAGATCAAAGTCTGCTGCTTAACTCAGTAATTTTTGTCTTGTCCATCATTTCATGAATTCGCAATTTGCTCATTCCCGAGTCCACTAAATTATAAATCTTGATACTGCCCATAAAAAAAGACCATGAACATAAACTATTCCATCAAAATTGACAAACAAGCTTAGTAATTAGATAAGTTATAGCAAAGGATCCCATCTATTTAAGGTCCTGAATGGTTGAAGATATAGAAAATGGACAAAAGCATGTTACAGCCTGTAATTAAATAAGATGGACTAATAGCTTGGCATTGCCAAAAGAATCCAAAATAGAATTTCACTTTGCATGCATGTTCCAAAATACATGTACAAATCAAACTTCGGTGTAAACTTTAAGAGACTCTAATACCCAAAATCAAATTATATTCAATTTAAAAGTACAATTTAAATTTTTCAAGTCATGGCTTTGGTCAAATTAATGCCATTTCAGTCTATTGAAATGTATTTTAAAAGAGCTCTGTTGCCATTAAACTATCAAGAAAACATTGACTGCACAATACAATATAGATCTTAAAATAAACAGCATTGATCAAAGGTACAGATATTCATCGCAATTGGGATCTTAGAAAAATTAAATGGGAAGTTCTTTGGTAAACTTTCAAACTTTTCATATAGACAACAACAGCTCCATTTAACTGATTCAATCTGATTAGTCAGTCTGTCTGTCTGTCTGTCTGTACATATATATCTGAAGCGTTTCATGTCAGAAAACTTGTAATTTTTTTGCAAATTATACAATAGAAGTTACATAGAGTAATTATTCTGTTCAGAATATCATGAAAAATAATCTGTTGAGATGACTTCTGTAGACAGAACATTTAGTAACACTTCTGTGAAGACTGTAAGTCTCAAATACTATGATTTTCTCTTTTTTTTATTTTTCTTTTTTTTTATAGACATGTTCATCTGTACCTCTATTTTAATGTTCAATGTTTAGACACCTCTGACATTTATAATATGACAGTGTAGACATAATGTATCTGACACAAAACTTGTTACTGTTACACAAAGACAAAGATGTACAGCTGTCCCCCTGGGGGTGTCTTAAGGACACTGACTCATAATCTACAGTACAAAACAATACATTTCAATAATATTCAGATTTCAATTTAAATTTCAAATGATTTATAGGGGACAATGACCGAGCATTTGATAAGGAGATCTTAGTGTAAGCTGTAAAAAGAAAACATAATATCTTCTTGTGTTAAATGTCTTAAGTGTAGATTGACCTTAAAAGAAAAGTTTGTACAGACAATACCAAATACACAGTTGATCTATTGAAACTATGATTGTTGATGCTTCATAGTAGACAATTTATAAAATAGTCTTAAAAAAATAGTCTTGTAGAAAAAAAATAAAGAAACTGATAAACCAAACATGAAAGTTTTACACTTTTGTCTCTGCTGTCCTTAAGCATTACTTTGTCCATGATGTTCTCTTGATTAACATCAAACCTTTAAAACTCAAGTATCCAGGCTTTAGCTTGATCAAAGTCCTATATAGTGTTTGCTTAATCGATATAGAACAAACACTTTGACAGAACAAACACTACATGTTAGGACCAGGGGACTATCAGCATAGCATTGGTCATTGGTCACTTCTTAGTACATGTAAACAAAAACACAGAATACCCAATAAATCAATAAAAATATCAATCACCTCAATTACCATAATCACAAAGTTAATGAGTCCAACATGTAAATATACATAGGTAAATATATTCAGGTGAGAACATAGGTAGTAAATACACACGACAATCTTGTCAATTGACGTAAAGTCTTGGTTTACGAGGGTACAAGTTGTGATGTTATTTACCCTGATAAGGTAAACCACTGACCCGACATCTACTCCTAACCCTGCACCATAATACCAGCTGTACCCAGAAACATAAAACTTTGCAGATGGGCGAGACTGTTTTAGGACAAATCTTTTTATAGACCTTCAACATAAATTTAATCTTTATGACATCTTATCGTTTGCGTTAAATTCAATGTGACATGATAGCATTACCTATCTAGATTACATTTTCTGCATCGGTAGATAGATTGCGTAAATCTTACACCTTCCCCTTTCGTGATAGACCACCGATGTTCTATACCGAGCTCATATTTAGTTGACTATTGCAGGTATTATTTACTTGTGTCAAGTATGTCCTTAAATGGATTTAATGTCAGACAACACAAAAGTTTGAACCCAAAATAATTTAAAAATTCAGTTTATTATTAATTCACCTAAGAACGGAAGGTAAAAACAAAATTACCAAACTTAGGGATGATCATGCAAAAAGACCAAGTAGAAAAGACACAACATTAGGCAAAGATAACCTGGAGAAATTGTAGAACCTTGATAAGTGATTAAACCATATAAAAGACCATCATAGGTACATTGTTTCATGAAACAAATTGTAATCTTTGTGGGTTGATTCTATTCAAAATTTAGTTATAAGATTATTAAACATCAAGAAGTTCGAACAACAATGATAAGTCATACACTGTATCACAGACCCAAACAAAACTCTGACCTCAAAGATTTCTAATACATGTACATGATATGACTTTAAAATAACCTTACACACTAAATAAGGACCACTAAGACTTATAACAATGGAAAATCACAGTGAAATGTTTGTGCTAAATCTCCACAGAGGGATTATCTAAGATTACTGGTCAAATTCTAAAAACATAATGATCATTATTGCCATATTAAAACTTAAAACATTTAATCCAAGGTCATGTGGAGTTTTTACACGGCATGGAAAACATAACAAACTCAATATTTTCCATATTTAAACTAGTTGTTTAAGTTCAAATAGCCAATGCATACATGAGACAATTACAACATAAGTATAATTTTGACTTAACACTTTCCAATTAAATGAAAGGGAAATTTGGATATTATATTACTGAAATACCCATAGGATATACTTTAACCATAAAAAGTAGGATAAATTAAAAGTCCCTAAACTAAAAGAAATAAAAATATCATTTAACAGAAAATTATCCAGTTTAAAACCACAAATATTTTTGTCTGATCATGACATTCTGTACTATGGCCTAAGGAGTCCCTTTAAAATACTATCACTGATATGTGCAGGTACATGTATGACATGGCATTTATTTTTTATTAATGTAAAAAGACCTTATGTTGTTTTCAAAGATGTCAAGAGAAACTTTATGAATGTTAGAAGTACACAAGTAAAAATTTTTTACAAATTTCATTCTAAATAAATTCAAAAAGAGGAAGGATAAACGCTTTAAGATAAGAATCCTTATTCAGAAAAAAATCACTATACAAGTATACATGTATTGTTATTTTGACTAACCTGTATTTGTGGTGAGTTTTCCTGACTAGGACTTTGAGATCGACATCTATCCTTCATTTTGTATTGTTTAACACACTGTCATTTTAAATATATCATATATATTTATTTAACTTAAACATAGGTCACAATCCAGGTAAAAAAAAGGTATACCACAGAAAATTCCTCAAATATATCAACTAAACTTCTCTAGATCTTCTTAAGTTCTGAATTCAGTTAGAAAATCATTAAATTTTGTTGTTTTATAATTAAATCCTTTGTTTGATAATTGGCAGTAAACGATCAGAGAGAATTGATGAGTGATCCTGTCTGTCTACCTTAGGTAAAGAACCAAGAAAACAATTTTACAATCCAGTGACTAACACTGACAACACCAGGCTATAAATAACTCGGCCTACACGCCAATCGGAAACAAGTATTACTTAAAATTCTCTACTAATGATTTTGTATAGAATTAAATACTATAAGTGGATATTTGGTATTTATTGATAAAATATTAAAGTTAAATGGTTAAATTATAACTTTAATTGTTACGAAATTTAATTTCTTTTTGTAAATAAGTTTTTTTTTTTCATTTTTGCTGAAGTGCATTATTTTGTACCCAAGAGCGAACAAGAACAAGGGAAATATAAATGTACAAATAAACAATTACATGTAGTAATTGCATCATTTTGTAATAATAAATGTATTATTGTTTAAGAAGAAGATTATGTTTATAAAAACCCACAAAACAAAACTAAAATTAAAAGACACCAAATTAAACAACAGACCTGTTGATTGTAATTACTTTAAAGAGAACTGTTCAAAAAGAACTAGCTGTTACATTATTTTGAAAAAAATAATAAAAAAAAATATTGTTGTTGTTCAAAAAGAGAAAGTTGTTTTAAAATTTATCTATATTTGTTAAAAAATCTCTCCATTTGACTCAGTCTTCAAATCAAAAAGGTGTTTTATATATCAAATCTTTAAGCATTGAGCAAATTAAACAGAGATTATAGGTTGGAAAGTCAAGTCAGAAAAAATAGTAAGCAAAAGATCCTGTTTTTGACAAACAAAAAATAAGGTAAAGGTGACTTCTATATGCTGACAATAACATGTACAAGTACTTGTAGTTTGGCAGTAAACAAATCAATTAGCTTAAACAGGCAAATTATCGGAAGTTATACAGCTATTATAAGTACTTATTGCACGCCAGGAAATCGTCACTTAGACTGCCGGGGAAAATGTTACTAGGACACTGTATACATGTATTTGTAAATAAACATGAATGAATAAGGGCAGCGTGGGAATACTTGAAGTTGTATGCCGAATCTCTTACATGTTGGTTGTATCCTGTGATTAAATGGATGACCACATGTATGTATGTAGGGTTAAGAATGTTTAGAATTTGAGGTTAAGTATCAGTGGTAAAGTGCAAACAATAAAGTTCATTAGGGTTAGCCAATACAGATCATGTACTAATAGGAAAGCTTAAAGCTGCCTTAAAAGGAGCAGATTTTAAGTTTCTAGTACACAACAAAAAAAAATGAAACAAAATTATTTTAATAATTACAAGCCTACAGATACTGATCTCAAGCCTGAATAAGTTAATCTATATTGCTGACATTGATATTTTTTATATTCAGATGTGCATGTATGATAATATGCATTATTTTTGTATAAATGATCAAGCATGTACATGTACATGAATTATACATGTTTGCATTTAGAGTTGATCTTGCATTTATTATGTTCCCTTAAGGATGAAGAGACATTTTAATTTCATCATGTCTTAGACAACTTGAGTTCTTGGTCAATTTCAAAATACAAGAACACATGATGAAGTTGAATAGACTAATGTCAAATTGAAATAAATGCGAAAAAAATTGCCATAAATTTAAGTGAAACTTTTATAGATGAGAGAGTTTGTTGAAATTGAACACCAGGCATAACAAGAATCTACAAGATTGGAAAGTCATTAAAAGATAACTTTTGGATCAAGTCACAAAAGAATTATAAATGATGGCCGCATAAATGACCATCTGTCATCAGGGGAAGATAGAATCTTAAATTAATCTTTTCTTGTCCATGGGCTATTTTTACCGCCAATCATCCATTAACTAGTCCTTCTATGGTCATTAATTTCCTAATACAATTTATTTAAATGAATCTCTTGTCTTCTCTAAACAAGGTCTAACTGAAAGAAGCGTAAAAAACATTTCAAGGGAGACAAAAATGCGTGAAACCAAAACTAATTTTCCTAATGACAATTTTTTCATTTGGATAATAAATTGTGTTTAGTCAAACACAAAAGGTGTTGGAATAAAGAAAGATGATGGTTTAACCCAGATTTTAATTGGTTTTCTCTCACTGTGAAAAATTATAACTCCTGTGAATTGTCAAAAGATTTCTAACAGAAAACACATAAAATACAATTATTTAAGGTTAGAAGAGCTGGCTAAGACCAAATTTATCCCATAATTTTTGTTCGAATAAACATATAGATGACATCCATATGCAAGACCTTGATGGTCAAACAGTGTAAATTATGAGTAATTAAGCAAAGCTTAAATACACATTGTACATATCATAAGTTGAACATTACATATTATAGTAATAATTATGCATATAAATTTTTTTAAATGGCATTTAAAGTTTGATATTGAAGTTATCATCATGTAGCTTACATAAAGTAAATTCTTCTTATTACATATCTATGCCTACCTTATAGAGTATAGAGTAAGCAAAAGCCATAGAAATTCTTCATATGACAAAATGTACTTTATCCCGAAGTTATCAGTGCACAATTTGCACATTCACATTTAAACAATTTGACATTTGAATAAAACAAAAACCATGTGCTTATGTATATGTTAGTTAAGCATTCTAGAATGTCAGATGAATTAGAGAATACCCTATATGGTCAATCTACTAAAACATAAACCTTAATGTCCAATTTGTTTGTTATTGACTTAGTCAAATGAAATTAATCAGATAAGTTTGTCAAACATAAAAGGGATCTTGAGAATCTGTGACGATCTTAGTGTAAGGAATGTGACAATCATAAGCAATACACAAAAACAAATGTATCGACTAGTCTTATTAAGGTATAAATCATAACTTATCAATACATCATACATATATGTATTCAATAGGATATATCATGCCTCTGCTCATTTCTGTGTTGAATTTGAGATCAATTTAACAAAAAATATGTAGATAAGGTTTAGTTAAACTGTAAAAGACGTGAACCTAAAACATACTGCCTTATATTCGGGTCTTATCTACCGTTTTAAGTTCGATCAAATAATACAGATTTTGGTAATGTGAGAACTTGACCTAAATCTTTCATTAACCTGGAACAATGCTTCAGTTTATGCAGACATATTAAAAGTAACTTAAGATGGGATCTTTCCCTTTATGTAATATTATTCTTTTCATAAAAATTGACAGGACAAGAAATTCACTTTGACATCACAGTAGAGATAGTACGCCACGCCTCCCGTTTTGACAAAGGGGTAATTTTCCGGTAGTCAGCAGTTTTTTGTTATCTTTGAACTATGAAAAACAGTGATTGAAATCGTTCAATAAGTAATGGTCCAAAGTTTCAATTTACTAAGTCATAAAATAACTTGGACTGAAAACTTACTTTCAGAAATTTGGCACTACTTTGTAGTTAAAGAAATATATATTGTTTATAGGTCTTCTTAATAATTACAAATTAGCTCAAGTTATACAACATAATCTGCTGTATTCAATTAACATTAACAAGTCCCATAACTCCTACAAATGTACATGTGATGAATTAAATGGTGCTGCCATACATTGTACTTGGTGCAGTCCATGTACATAGATGATGTAGTCTGTATCATATGTTAAAAGACAATAATCAAACAATTTCAAAGACCTGTGAAGCAGATGATTCAAGATTTAAATCAACAGCTAAATGAAAGTTCAGACAAAAAGGAAATATTTTACAGCCCATTTACACGAAGAACCACATTAGGAAGATATTGAACTTAAAATTAATGTATTTCTCTTATATCATTATTGATATACTGTAGTGTAGAAGCAGAAATATGTGTGGGGGATTAATTTTCATTTATTTCGTGGGTATGAAAAATCCACGAAATTAGATCCCCTTGAATTCAAATATTTAGTTAAAGAGTGTATATCAAAGTTAAAAATCCACGAAAATTTGTCCCCACCAATTCAGTTTTGTGCTCTAAACCACGAAATTTTATCCCCACGAAAATATATGATTATACAGTACTTGATCATAATTAAACCAACAAATCAAAACTGTAATCAACTTACTTTAAACTTCATTTTCCAATTCAATCAAACAATAAAATGCTTAATCATGGTATAATTTTACTAATCCTATAAATTAATCCTTTCTTGACTATCAACAAACTACATGTAACATGAGGTAACTAACTACATGTACATGTATGTAACACAGGACAAATGGCTGGACATAGGTTTTCTGAGATAAACATCTTGTCTAATTTGATCTTTATCTTTAAATGGGATTAAATTCATAAAAATCTAAATATCTATCAATCTAACCAACCTGTATATGTAGGGTGGACACTCAGATTGATCTATCAAACGTTTTATCATTTTTTATAACTGTTGACACATCCATTAAAATATTTAGATAAGATAAAGCCAGGGTGATAATTGTCATAAAATGAAGAGTTTTACTATCACGTCTATTAATTTATAGTTCAATCAGACACTGTTTCTTGGGGTTTTGGTAGAGTTTAATAAAGTTTAGACATATATGGTATTGTACAAGTTTCAATGCACTCAATTAAGGCCTCAACGTACATCTTCATGTAACATGCAGTTGATACAACAAACAAGTTTTATAAGATAAGTAACTAAATTATCACAAGGGTTAAAAAAAAAGAAGACATCAGAATACATGGTAAGGCCACAATAAATCATCAAGGGCACAAAGCAAGTGACTTGCAATAATGGCAGTATCAAAAGTTAGACTGACCAGTAATAAAAAGACTTTAGAAACTATAAAATAATATAAAAAAAAATTGTAATGCCAAATAATAGGCATGCTGCATGTAATTTGTTGATGTACAGATCATGGTTGAACTTTGCATTGTACTTGGTGATCTTGGCTGACAATAAAAACCACTGACCGGCCAAATCATTGGCTGATAAAGGAGCATCATGCAGTCATTTATAAGATGGGGGAAGACAGTTACAACTGCTTACAAGATAGACTTGTCAGGAGGCTGGCAACATGACTTCTTTATACCCATTGTATATGACGTTCCATGACAAATTAAGCTGAACTAAGGTTACATGTATATGCAATAGGTCATTTGGTACAGTAGGAGACTTGGACAATGCAAACCTTCAAATATACATGTATACATATGTAAAATGTTTTATCATTTATAAAGCTTTGTAACTAGAAACGATAAATGATTGTTTTATAGGCAGACAGCTTATGCCATAGACAAGCCTTATAAAGCAACAACCAGAGTTAAGTTACAGAAACTTATCCAAACAAGCAAGAAAACAATGTTCATTATATGTAAATATGAATTATCTGAGTCAATGATATCACGATGATTTCAAAATGGTACATGATTGCTTACGTTCAATGACCAGGATATTTCTACCATGCTATTTCTCAATCAATGATCTCATTGTTTTTGTTTTTACTTCTATCTGCCAATAAATCCATCAAAAGGCCATCATGAATCCTCCATATCATATCTATACTTTATGACATAGACTCAGTCACCACTTTCCTTTCTGAGGACAGTCAAAAGTAAATAATACAGATCTAAAATGAACAAATGAAATGAATCTACTTATAACTTTAAAGTTTACAAAAAAACGGATCTTTAGAAAGGAGTGTCCCTGCAACAAATCAAGCTTTTGTTGGTATCTTTTCATGTCCTTTTTGAAATAAGCATGTTTTCATGTATACTCGATTTCAAACTAATAAAGGAATGGAAAAGATGCAAAGGACAGCTAATCCCCTCGCCGGTTACATTGAGATGTAAGTCAAGGTGACTTTAAATCTGAAACAGATCTTAATTACTATCCAAGATCTACCCATTTACCCAATATCATACCACTTGTAGTTGCAAATATATGGTTCTTAACCAAAACTTTAACCCGAGTCATTGATGTAGAAAATGTAGGTCAAGGTAACCTTATTTGGTACAGATGCTGGTAACTATATACTGTATTCAAGATATATCCACTGACCCAATGTCATCTCTCTATCATTTGTAGTTGTTGAGATAAGGTTTTTAACCATAACTGTAACCCAAGTCATTCATGTGGAAAATGTAGGTCATTAACCTTATCTTGGTACAGATGCTGGTTACTATACAAGATGTACAAACATGTACCAACTAACCCAATGGCATCTCTCAATCATTTGCAGTTGCTGAGATATCAACCTTAACCATTACTTTAACCATAGTCTTTCATGCAGAAAATTGAGGTCAAGATGACCAAATTTTGGTACAGATACTATTTATTATCTAAGATGTATCCACTGACCCAATGTCATCTCTCTACCACTTGCAGTTTCTGAGATATGGACCTAAACCATAACTTTAAGCCAAGTCATTCATGCGGAAAATGTAGGTCAAGGTAGCCTAATTCTGGTACGGTTGCTGGTTACTATCCAAGATGTACTTATTGACCCAATATCAACTCTCTAATACTTGCAGTTGCTGAGATATGGACCTTAACCAAAACTTTAATCCGAGTCATTAATGGGGAAAATGTAGGTCAAGGTAATCTAATTTTGGATGCTGGTTAACCCACTGGCCAAATACTTGCAGTTGGTGATATATTGAACTTAACCAAAACTTATACCTGAGTCATTCATGCAGAAAATGTAGGTCAAGGTAACCTAATATTGATATAGATGCTGGCTACTATCCAAGATTTACCCACTGAATCAATACCATCTCTCTATTATTTGCAGTTGCTAAGATATGGACCTTAACCAAACCTTTAACTCAAGTCATTCATGCAGAAAATGTAGATCAATGTGACCTAATTTTGGTACTGATGATGACTATCGTCAGAGATGTATCCACTGACCAAATATGATCCTTCTATGATGTTTAGACAAAACAAAAACGATTATGTACAACACGCATGTACAATTTATGAACAAACCAAACCCTTTATCCCCTCCCCAACTCCATTGGGCTCTGGAATAATTATGCTGATTATATTATACAGTTGTGTAAGAGGAGACTTATCATTATGCCAAAAGCTAGCTATCTCAGATAAAAATTGAAGAAACCACAAGTTTTCTTGTTTAATACTGATCAATCAAATATCTGTTACAAATTCTAAAATATGTCATTAAAAAGCCAGAAATTACATAATTCAGGTCGTTAAAAACTCAGTAAAACACTATAAAATTTTACAACAATCCTTACAATTGAGACTTTCCCCAAAAATGACCAACATTTGCTTTATCTACCTATAAATTGATTCCTTTCATGTATTATAAACCAATTCTGTATTCTATCAATGAATACAGAACACAATTTCCTCTTATAATAGACTTAGCATTGTTATATTTCCCCCATTCAATATCAATTAAGGAGAAAAATCTATTTTAGTGAAAACATTACCACAAGAACATGTAGAGAATTAGCCTTAAACTGTTATATTGATTGTCTATCAAACAAATAACCATAAAATAAATAGATCTCTTTATCATATATGTTTATTATTTGGCCAATAATTTTCTCTTTTTTGTACCTCAGGGTTTGAAGTTATGGTGTCTTTATTGACTTTGTGAACTGGAAAAGACCTCAACAAGACTAAATATAACTAAAAAAAAGACTGGAAAAAATGCGAGTCCTTTAACAAGACTGTCAGAGGCCTTTGACATCTGTAGCAATTTTCAAAAAGAGAGGGGATCACATTGTTTAAATATTTCTGTAAAACTTTGTTTCATAGCATAGACATATAACCCATATATGGGTAAAGCCCCAGTCACACTGTCACGTTTCGGCTATCCCGTTTTACTACGTTTTAAAACGTCACGTTTCAATGTAATTTATTGTCATAGTTTTCGGTTTCTACGTTTCACACTTGTATATGCTACGTTTTGAAAGGTTTCCCCACGTTCTATTACGTTTTACTACGTTTAGCCAGGTTTAACAGAAGCCGTTTTGTTAGGTTTTACTACGTTTTGCTACGTATCAGGTACGCTTCATTGGGTATTACTAGGGTTTGTCAGGGATTACTAGGTTTACAGTACGTTTGATTACGTATTGATGCGGTTTTGTTGGGTTTGTGCTACGTTTAAATGCGTAGTACTACGTGTCACTACGTTGTAATTGATTCTTCGCGAAAACCGCGTCATTTTGAGTTTCTCATACTAGTATATCAAAAATTCTATCATTTCACTTTTAAACCAGGTATCCTCGAAAAAAAGGCAGTCTTGAATTTGAAGAAAAATGAATGTAAATTGTAACAGCATTCAGATTCTGAGAATCTAGTACATTTATATTGTGTATTAAAAATTTAAGACTATTCATGTATAAACATGTACCGTGCCAGGTGTATTTCAATAAGGCCAAAAGTAAGAAAAAAAATGTTTGTTTGTTTTTACTCACATAGAAAAATTGGTCCTACTATTTACCCCAAATTTTTTATCATGATATTTTACCAAAACTGTTTTTATTACTCGGATTTCACAATCTCAAGAGATGTTTTTCCATGTTCAAATTGTACAATCACAATATCAAAAGAAAACTTCAACAATGTGATATGATGAGTCTTGTATGACACAATTCTCTTTCCATTTTTTAGCAGTTGGTATGATTGCATATAAATTTTTGGCTTAAAATTCCCTATTAACCTAACACTAGAACCCTTGGACCGAAAACATCAAACGATCATTTTCTTTTGGGTGGCCTAACTATATTTTTTCGTCCTCCATTCGGATGGAAATCTTGTAGCCACATGCTTTCCGTCAACTCAAATAAGGGCATGGTGGAACTGCCAAATAGCGCTAAACTGCTGAGCTGCATTTATCCATCCATTTTCATATATGCATCTTCCGTGTATTCATAAATCATTGCCTCGCTCTCGTTTTCCAAGTACGACATTGGAAATTGTGTTGTATAGAGCCCCAAGTGGGTACATGTACATTACAGAGAATGGTACTAGTAATTGTACCCAGTAGTAATCAAACATAAAGTTCCATGCAGGCAATACATTTTGATACGCCTGGCATGCTTTTCGTCTATTCAAAACTCATCAGGAGGCGCTCTACTCAAATATTGAAAAAGTCAAACACTACATGAATATGAAGAGCATAGACTAAATAACAAAAATATGCCGAGCTGGAACAGTAATATTTTACTCTAACTGAGATCAACCTATATCTGAGGTAGAGAGAAGTTCGGAATTTTGACAATTATAAACATTACACTGATATGTTTTTAGCTTTTATATGATCTTAATTCAGCACATAAGTGTTGATAACGGAGCGGGTCAACCTCGGGGTATAATAACTCCAACAGCAGTGCTAACCATCATTTGTTAGAAATAAAAAAATAAAACAAAGTTCCAGCCAATAAATTTTGCCACGGCTGTCGCGCATTTCAACAGTTTTAGGCCAACTGGTAGTGCCTTTCCGAACCATGGGTTTTCTTATCAAGTCTTGATGTCCGTCTAGCCACAATCGCAGCAAACATATCCTGGTCAGCTCGCAAAAGGTATTTTAAAGAAACAATATCCTCACATCTCAGTTCATCATAAAGTTGTTCATATTTGCCGAATAAAGATAACAACATAACTACCGAATTTGAATGCTCCATTTCATATGGCAAGAAGAAAAGACAAAACATTGAAAATCCCAATACAAGAAGTTCAAAAAGATATGATGTGTTAAACCAGGTTTTATGGCACCAAACCTCCCTCTTCCATTGCGATCCAAGGAACTAGGGTCTTTTACTTATTTGATCTCTCAACCAAATTAAAAGCACTCTTCTTATCCCCTGCATGGTACCGGCTCTGGTTATACTGAAGCAACAACAGCCTCGTCTGCAAAAAGTGTTCGTGCAGTAATATTCAAACTCCATGATTATTCTTTAATAGAAGCAAAGGTGGACCAGAAGGGTAATCAGTATCATAAAACCGTAAAGACAAAGACAAAACCGGCAGACAAGAAATCATCACAACAAAACAAACCACATAACAACATAAAACACACACACACACATAACAACAAAACCGCATTCAGCAACGCGAACTCAAGTCGAAACGAGAGTGAACTCAGGTGCTCCGGAAGAGTAAGCAGTTCCTGCTTGCTATAGCACATGCTCTGGAATAACGAATCAATTGTGATATGTAAACTCCATATACTTGAGCGGACGGAATGTTGCTACACAGAAAGGAAAAGTTAACTATTGGAAAGTTGAAGTCATCACGTTTGTCATAGAGCTTTGTACAAAGCCTTCCTTGTGTGTCAGTTTCGAGAAATGGATCCTAGAATCTGTAGTGTCCTTTATCTCAAGTTCCTTCGGATATATGAGATGTAAATAGTCACCAAATCGAGGATTGTTTAGTGAAAGGACATTATCAATATAACGAAATGTGAGATTGAAGGATAAAGCAAGTTTGCGGTCCTTTTTGTCTTGAATAAAGGTAATAACAAAACTACCGAACTTGAATGATCAATCTCATAGTCCAGAGAAAATGACAAAAACGAATCAGTCATACCGGAGAACTGGTGGATCGCAATGGTCCTGACTTGGTACAGGCATTTCAAACGAAATGGTGGGTTAAACCAGGTTTTATGGCGCCAAACCTCCCTCTTCCATTGCGATCTTAGGATCCGGTAATGACCGGTAGTGATTGTAAGAAGTCTTCTTCATATGAATGAAGACACAAATCGGCAAGCAATGGTGCACAATTTGTGCCCATTGGGATACCTATTGTTTGCTGAAAAACACGTCCACCAAACTGTACAAATATGTTGTCGATTAGAAAGTTGAGCATTTCTATTATTTGATCTTCTGTAAATTTGTTTTTCTTGCTAGACTCTTGGATGACAAAGTAAGTCTTTTTATAACTGACTACCAAATACTTGTACCTGCGTTTTCCGTTCTTTTTGATAAAGCTACATTTAATCAGCTGTGCCAAACGAGATTTTAATTGTGAATGTGTAATTGAAGTAAATAATGTAGAGAAATCAAACGTTTTAATGCTATTACATGATGAAAATGACTTAGAATGGAGAGTTTCCATCAGTTCTTTAGAATTTTTGAGAATCCACATTTGGTTGACGCCATTTCTAGAGTAACAACAATCGAAATACTTTTGAAGGCTTGATTTTATTGCCGTCAATATTGATGTTAGCAAAACTGAAAGAGGCTTAGTTGTACATTTGGATGACCCAGCAATAAATCGTTGCTTGTGTGGAGTTTTATGTAACTTTGGAATCCAATACAAGGATGGAACGTCATCGTTCTTTTTGTCAACAGAAATGCAAAAGGAAGAAATGACAGAATTATGATTGTTAATTATTTCCTCCTTTGACAGCGTTGTTGCTGTATATGTGGTGTTTTTGCTAGTACAACCAACCCCTAATTCAGCTGTTAAACAATTAATATAGTGTCTTTTGCATACGAAAATGATGTTGTTAGGCGCTTTATCAGCAGGTACGACAACATATTTGTCATGTAAGGTGGACAATGTCTTCGCAACATCAGGGTTGTTGAAAATAGATGTTGCCTTGGTGCTCATCGAGCCTTTCAAGGAGTTAATCCTTTTCAAAACCAACAACCTCACAGACTTTACCCACTCAGAAAGAACGTCGCTTTCTTTTTCATGTTCTTTTTTGGTCAATTTTCTGGCATAGTCTTCAACTGAATAATATTATATGCAAAAATAGGTGAAAAGTGGCAGTAAGCGTAGTAATGCGTAGTAAAACGTCATGATGCCTAATAAAACGCGAGAAAACGTGATAAAACCTACCAATACGTAACATTAAACGTAATGAATCGTACTAAAACCCATTGAAACCTCGTGAAACGCAACAAATACCTAGGGAACTGTAGTAAAACCTGCTGGTTGGCATTCGCTACGTTTTACTAGGTTTCCATTACGCTTTTACTAGGTTTTGATACGTTTTAACAACGTTTTAATACGTTTTAGTACGTATTTGCTACGTATATTTTTTTAGCCACGTTTGTGTTGTGCAAACAATACAAACGGGACATGCCACGTTTCTGTCCAGGTAAGTCTACGTATATAGTCGGTTTCAACTACGTGTCGGTACGGTTCGTTACGTTTATAGCCGTTTCACTACGCTTTAGAAACGTAGTAAAACGGGATGCCGAAACGTGACAGTGTGACTGGGGCTTTATATGTCTATGTTCATACATTTCCTTACCATTTTTTTTTCAAAATGGACATGTATGCTAGTCTCCAACAAAGAAAACCCTGACTGTTTCTTATTGATATAAATAAAGATTTTTTCACGCGAATCTGTTGTGGGTTATTTTTGTTTCTTTCAATTCTGATGATAATCAATTGTTTACACACATAATTTTTTAATCTAAAAAAATCTTTTTCAAATGAGTTATCTCCTTTCAATGCTTTTATGAGCAATGAACATTTCCACTTCAAAGTCTAAAAAGTATAGTGTAGACATTGCAACAATTTATAAGACTTAATTGTTTAACCATGCAGCTTCATGTACAAAAGAAGATGTACAAAATGTACATGGTCGCTGTAAGATTATTAAAATATTCGTCCTTTTTATACATGGTCGCTGTAAGATTATTAAAATATTCGTCCTTTTTATTTAAAGTCCTGTTCAAAACTAAAAACATCTTTTATAAAGGGGAAAAAATATGTTATCACCTGAGGAGATCAGTGATGTATTAATATGACATCTAGTTAATGTGCTGTAATTTTTCATTTTAGAAATCAAAATCAGGGGAGATGTAAATAAATCTGAGTTAATTGATGACACTAATATGTATAATAGTTATAGTTTAAAGGGGTTATAATACAATAAAATACAACAATGATTCATCTCTAACACAGCAATATAATAGATTGGTTGACTTATTACACTTTACAATAATTAAACACAATTCCATAAAAAAGATAAATAACTGAAATTTAAATAAGTGTTTTCCAAAAAAAAATTCTTTGACTAATACAATCTCTTTTAAAAATTCCAATTGTCCCCCCTGAATGACATTTGAGAGCATTGATGCTTCTTCATCATAAATTAAATCTTTTTGACCACAGTGTTTTTTAAAAAGGTTCCCAAAATTTTCAAGGCAAATTTTGCATTTTTGCATTGAACTAAACCCCTTATAACTTTCAACCCTGTATCCAACCTTTATTTCTCATTGAACAAGTAGCACAAGACGCTTATCTATTAGCAGGAACATCAGAATTTGTCAGAACTACATGTACATGCATGATGCAAGATTAGTTTAATGGTTTTGGGGGTATTTATACACTTTTTAAACACAAATGGGTTACATTACATGAATAAGTCTGTTTCAGGTTAGTGCGGAATGGCTAGGGAATCTAGAAAAATTTCTTTTATTATAATTTTTCTAGGCATGACGACTTCTGACTTCCAGTGCAATAAAGAGCAATAGATCAAAATAAACATTGCTTTGTTTATTAAAGATAGAATTTTCGATTTGGTAACATTTATACACATGTACAATATTTTTGTAAGAATATTTCATCATTCACATGAAGTATTTACTGTTGATAGACATACATGTAATATTGTTTCATGATCCCACAATTGCTTTTGAATGAGTCTATGGGGCAGCAACCAGAAAAGCAATGAACTGGAAAATCATGTATTGTTGGTAGACATTTGAATGGGCATAAAAATATGTGTATAAAAGAGTGCTTTGAGGAAACCAATTTCTAACCTTGTATCATTATTTAAAGGTTCCAGTGTGTTTTATAAGCATGAAATTTGATAAACCTATCTTAAAAATGCATGCATGATTGCAACAGCAGACAGTTGTTTGGACAGCAGTCAACACTTGATCACACTTTTGTTATCTTGGTAGAAGACATCCTAACAATGAAGTGTGCAAAGTTTCAAAGCAATGCCATAAGTGGTTTCAAAGAAGAAGATTTTGAAATATAATTTAACAATAATTATAATATTAATGACAGAATGCCAACTGATGGGATAGCTCACATGATCATTCAAGAAATGTGAACTTAATAGTCACAGGGATCACCATCCTTCCAAATCCAAGGTTGGCGCCAGTCTGACAATGATCCCCAAGCTTTTCCTTACTCATAAAAAAATTACAGTGACATTTATCTTTTCATAAAAGTGTTATCAGTCTTTGTTTTCCCACTTGTGTTTTTCCTACCAGTCATAAAGTTCATGTATTTCCCATTTAAGAACTTCATTGTTCTACATGTTCTAGGAATAAATGGGGATCAGAATTTGTCATAACTACATGTACTTGTATGATGCAAGGTTAGTTTAATGGTTTTGGGGGTATTTATGTACTTTTTAAACACAAATGGGTTATGTTGCAAGAACATGGAGGAGCACCACTATTAAATAGCCTGTGGTGAACCCTGAGTCAATGGGTGACCATTAGTTAACTGTCATGCATTGTTGCCTGATGATCTTACAAAGAAGTGTAGTCATGTTAAAAAGGGAATGCAGCAAAAGAGTAGGGTTGTAATGATACATCGCGATGTATCAGAATCATGATATTTTGTTCCACGATACTGGTATCGGATTGTCATCAACTTGATGATTCCGATGCGATTCTTAATTTTAGTGTGCCATTCCCCCTAAGTTTATCTTTTTTTGCCTTACATCAACAAATTTTGTGACTGAAACCCTTTTATTCAGGAATAGAACTGAGTTAAACATCAAAATGATACTAATCATTAATATTTACAATAGCTTTCCACTGCTTTAATTGGTAGAACATGGCATTTCTAAATTGAAATTAGCCAAGCTCAGTATCGTGATATGGATCTGATCGTAGGTCAAGTATCGTGATGTGTATCGGATCGTGAGAAAGTGGTATCGTTACACCCCTACGAAAGAGCAGGTATAGAAATCATTGATGAGAGGGCGGACAGGGGTACAGCGATTGAGGAGGCGGGGAGCAGGGGTAGAAGAGGCAGGGAACGGTATGGAAGGGGCGGGGAGCGGGGGGTTCAGGCAGACAAGGGTATGGGGTTGAGGTGGCATGGAATGGGGGTGGAGTGGGCGGGGAGCGGGGGTGAACGGGGCGGGGAACGGGGGAAGAGTACCCCCCTGTCCACCCTCCCATTGATGTGCATAGATCTAAATGATTAGAAATGTGAAATGAAAATGAGTTTTATCTAATATTCAAAATGCTATTCATTAATTTCGTTAGGTTTTACCTTTCTATACAGATATACTGTCATTCCACACAGTGAATGCATGCTCATCGAGTTGCTGAGATTCGAACTTTCATGTTTTCATCTGAAAGTTGCCATTTTCAATTACATGTGAAAGTAAAAACATTTGATAGAACAGGAAATTTACATTGTCAATGTACATGTAAGGGATACCCGTTTTGTAAACACTCTGAATTAGCTTAATGTTTGATTACTCCATGGTTTGTTTGACACCTTGCAGGTAAAAATAATAATTTCCAGATCGTTTACGGAGAAATTTCCGGATTTTTTATGTTTTTTGTTTTTTGCCTTTTGTTTATTTATATTTGATTTAATTTGTTTTAAATCGATAAAAGCTGAAATATTTATTATATTGGATTATGAAAATTGAAATAAACCTATTTGGAGCAGCCGTCAATATAACCTCGGATAGTATGAATGCGTTTGCCCAACGTTGTTGGTCAACGTTGTCGACACCACTATAGTAAGATTGATTGATTGATTGATTGATTGATTGATTGATTGTTTGATTGATTGATTGATTGATTGATTGATTGATTGATTGATTGATTGATTGATTGATTGATTGATTGATTGATTGATTGATATAGCCCCTTTAGTTATTGATAGAACAAAGTACCTATGCCAGGAATAGCTGGGCAAACCTGGTCGTCGAGCGAAGCAAAATTTTTGACAGGGTGTCTGGGGGCCCGCTTGAAGCTCAAAGAAGCTCTTAGTTACTGAATGATGCAAAATCCTGCATTCTGTTGGGAATTTCCTGAGAGTTCATATTTAAAAAAATATATAAAATGACGTATAAACTCTTGAAATTATTTAACATATCTTCCAAAATTCTCTCACCCATTTAAAAACTATTTACCACAACAAAGTTTAAAAAGGATAACATTAGTTATAAATAAAATAGAGAAAAAAGGGTGTTTCAATGAATATCCCAGTCCTAACGAAACTAGAAGCTAAAGTTTGGAACCCATATTTAAAGGAAAAGACTTAAGTGACATTTAAACTTACAGACATTTCATGAAAGTATGTTTAGCTCTTTAGAAATGAAGAGAAGAACATCGGAATGAACATATGTAAGCTTATTGAAAAAAAACCTTGAAAATGTTAAATCATAAACAAGCCTTGCACTGGTTTAGCTAATCTCATTATCTCAGCCTATGACAAAACAAAATTTAAAAATAGAAAGAAAGGGTCCTTCCTCAGATGCTGAGATCAGAGATGTATCCTTGGAAGTTTTCAATCCTGTGTGATATCCTCAAACCTTCATGCCGTTATTTTCCGCCAGGTTGCTAAATCGATCGTCTGATGTCAATACGACCGAGAATTAAATACTGACACCGAAAATCTTCAAAACCTGGCTGAATGTTGGAGTCAGGGCTACTTCCGGTCGAAGGAACAAGTTGGAACTTTTGATGGGCTCCAAAAAGATAATTTTTTGGGAAAGACAATTCATCAATCCCTAACAGAATATATTCCAAGTGTAGATATATGATTCATCTTATCAATTTAAGACTTTACAAATGATTATTCTGTGATTATGATGTCGGATGGCTACGGATTGTAAGTCAACCTAACATTAACTGTAAACAGTCGCCATTTTGAAAAGTGAAAAATTTGTAAACAAAATGTCCAGCTCAAAACAAGGTAAGAACACAACATCAAGAAAAGCAAGAACAAGATCTGAATCCAAAAATAAAAACAATGAAACCAATAAAGAATCATGGCTTTGCAAAATCTGTGTCAAAGAATTTTCAGATGACAATGATCAAATCATTCAATGTGAATACTGCAAATACTTTTTCTGTGCCGGATGTCTTAACATATCGGAATCAGACTATGAAAGCTATCAAAACCCCGACCTACATTGGTTCTGCCCAAATTGTAATGATAAAGTACTACATAACCTCAAATTAGAACGTGAAATAGAGGAACGATGTGAGGCGTTCATGAACAAAATGGAAAACCGAGTCAAAATGCTTGAAACTGAAATGAAAAAGAAAGTAGATGACAAACAATTTCAAAAACTTGAAAATGAAATCAAGAACAAGGTTGATGATAAACAATTACAAAAGCTTGAAAACGAAATCAAAAACAAGGTAGATGAAAATCAAGTAGCAGACATAGTTAAAAACATGATGAATGTCAACACCCAAAATACTGCAAGTGTAAAAGAGTCGATCATTGATTTAAGCGAAATCCAAAAAACTGTTGATGAAAAGGTATCTGAAATAAGAGAAAGTGCAATTAGAGAGAGAAATATTATTGTACATGGTCTAGCCGAATGCTCAGATGAGTCGCCTTCAATACGTAAAAATTATGATGTAACTATGATGAATAATCTGATTGAATTCTTAGGTACAGAAAGTGATGGCTATGACAGTGTGGTACGTCTTGGAAAGAAAGGGAACCAAACAGAGAAACCAAGGCCTATGAAGGTAGTTTTTAAGAACATAGACAATAAAAAGTCGATGATGAAAAACTTAAATAAACTAAAAAACCTAGAAACTGAAAGCCCATTTTGCGAGGTTAGTGTGGCGCACGATATGACCAAGTCAGAAAGAGAAAACAACAAAAAACTTGTTGGGCAGGCCAAAGCTAAAAATGACAGTGACCCTTTAGGGAAGTTTTACTACCTGGTTCGAGGCCCTCCACAAACAAGGAGGCTCGTCAAGGTACCAAAACAAGACTAGATCAATCTAGAAAACCTGTTTTTAACCATGTAAATTCGTTGAATTCTGTTAATTCAAATGGTGATGTGGATTTTAACCGTAAAAATATGAACACTAAACTGAAATTTATGTACACTAATGCAGATTGTCTTATGAACAAAGTTGATGAATTAAAATCTAGAGTTTCGAATGAAAAGCCAGATATTATTATGATCACAGAGGTACTACCAAAGAAATACCGTTATAAAATAACAAAATGTGAACTAACACTTGAGGGATATGATATTTTTCCTGAAAATTTTCCAATTGAAAATTCGAGAGGCCTATTAATATACGTTAGAAAAGATCTAAAAGCAGTAGAAGTGAACGTTGATAATAACTTTCTTGAATATGCTTGTGTAAAGATCAACTTGATTGGAAATGATAAGCTATTAGCTGCTTGTATTTACAGAAGTCCATCTTCAGAACATGATAACTATGAACGATTGAACAATCTATTACTTCAGATAAGCAAATTGGAAGCAGAATCCTTTTCACACGTTCTGATCAGCGGAGACTTCAACTTCCCGGACATTAACTGGGAGAAAGGTGAGACAACCAACTCTGAAAGCGAAAACTTCATTGAGAGTATACGAGATTGTTTTTATGAACAGATAATTGACAAGCCAACTAGATATCGCAAAGGACAAGAGCCATCAACACTAGACCTGATACTAACAAATGATATAAACAATGTTCAGAACCTTGAATACCAAGACCCGCTTGGTAAGAGTGATCATGTAGTATTGACTCTGGACTATGTATGCTATACACAGTGCGAGGAATCTGGAACTGTCAAATTTAGATATAACAAAGCTGACTTTGAAAAACTGAAAAATGGTATGTCTCTAAACTGGGAAGAAATACTAAAGGACAAAGACACAAATGAAATGATAGATATATTTATGACTCAACTAAATGAACAAATGAATGAACATATTCCGAAGAAAGTGTTTACTGCAAAGCGTAATAATGCCCCTCTCAGCGAAGATACGAGGAAAGTTATTAGACAAAAACATAGAGCATGGGAGAAATACATAAACAATAGAACAGATGACAACTACAGACTGTACTCAAGAGCTAGAAACAAAGCTAAAGCCACCGTACTGAAGGAACGTAAAGACAAAGAAAAGGAAATAGCTGAGGAAGCGAAAACAAACTGCAAGAAATTCTGGTCTTATATAAACTCCAAGCGCAAAACACGTAGTGGTATATCAGAACTGCACGAGACCATAGAGGGGAACACAGTTATTGCAACTAGAGATGAAGAAAAAGCTGAGGTGTTAGCAAAATTTTTTACTAGTGTTTTTACTATTGAAAACAACGATGATGCCCCAAGACTGGATCCTATAGACTTTAACCATTTATCAAGTGATGCAGAATTTAAACCAGAAGAAATAAACAAACTTTTAAAAGAACTAAACACAACAAAATCACCTGGACCTGACCAAGTTCATCCTCTCGTCCTCTCGAAACTAGCAGATGTAATAGACAAACCACTATTTTGTATTTTCAACAGTTCATTTGAATCCGGAACTGTACCAAGTGAGTGGAAAGTCGGACAGATCTCGGCGCTCTTCAAAAAAGGGGATAAGAAACTAGCCTCCAACTATAGACCGGTGAGCCTTACAAGCGTAATTTGTAAAATCATGGAAAAACTGATCCGTAAACGAATAGTAGAGCATATGGACACTAACAATCTTTTTAGTGATAGACAATTCGGATTTATTGGGGGCCGATCAACAAACTTACAACTACTGAGAGTCTTAGACCACTGGACCAAAATACTAGATCAAGGAGGAGAAATCGATTCAATATATACAGATTTTATGAAGGCTTTCGACAAGGTGCCTCATAAACGCCTCGTCGATAAGCTCATAGTGTATGGTATAAGCCCGCAGACATGTACATGGGTTAAGAACTTCTTATCTGACCGTAAACAACGAGTCCATATAAACGGAAAGTACTCACAATGGCACCAGGTAACTAGCGGCATACCCCAGGGCTCGGTGCTAGGGCCGATACTCTTCGTCATCTTCATAAATGACTTGCCGAAATGTGTAGATTCAGATGTATTTATGTTCGCTGATGACACCAAATTATACAGAGAAACCTCCAAAGTTAGTGAACAAACGATAGTCCAAAACGATATCAATAAACTTTTTGAGTGGAGTCAGAAATGGCTGCTTAGATTCCACCCTGACAAATGCAAGGTGCTATCAGTATCGACTATAAGACCAGTCAAGAAAGTCTACACCATGCCGACGTACGAAGGGGGCCAAGTTGAACTTGAATCAGTAACAAGCGAAAAAGATGTAGGCGTTACGATCGATAACAACTTAAACTTTGATATACACATACAAAACCAAGTTGCTAAGGCAAACCAGATGATGGGACTGATAAGACGATCTTTTAAATATTTAGACTATAGAAGCTTCAGATTACTATTCAAAGCAATTGTTAGACCGCACTTGGAATATGCGAGTAGTGTATGGAATCCAACAAAGAAAAAGAACATAGAAAGTATTGAAAACGTCCAACGTCGTGCCACCAAAATGCTACCCAAACTGCATGATGTGCCCTACGAAGAGAGACTCAAAAGAATCAAATTACCAACTCTGAAATTCCGCCGACTAAGGGGCGACATGATAGAAGTCTACAAAATCTTAAACGGTGTCTATGACCAACAAACAACTACTAACATGTTCACAGTCAACAAGAACAACACCAGAGGCCATCCTTTGAAATTAGAAAAAAGCAGATGCAGACTTGATATTCGTAAAAACTATTTTACCAACAGAATAGTCCAAGTGTGGAATAGCTTACCTTGTTCTGTTGTCACAGCCAAAAACACTGACACTTTCAAGAGAAGAATTGATAAATTTTGGAAAGACCACCCAATGGTGTATGACTACACTGCTGATTACAATGTGAGAATAACCGGAAGTAGCACAGATGGTTATATCAGTGATGAAAACATAGAGGCCACTACAGAGGTTCCTGAACCTTCGGTGGTAAACCACCTAAGGTAAACCTAAGGTGAATGAATGTTGACATGTTTGTTGTCTACTGAAGCGCGAAATTCTCTGACAGGGAAATGACGTCATGAAGAAGTTAATTGAACGTCCCCGCTTATTGTGTCCACAAATATTTGGATGGTATTTGCAATTTTTAAGTTTGCATAATTACTGATCCAAGGTGTATTCTTACAAGAATGCAAATGCCATTATTGTCAGGAGTGATTAAAGTCTTAGACTAAAATAAAGGGGGCTTTTAATCATTGACAAAATAATTATTCAAATTTTATTTTTATTATTTCTATTATTTTTTACTTCGTCCGATTTTAGGCTAATGCCTACGCCATATTATATCTTTTATTGAAGACAATAGCATTTGTTCATATTTTTCACTGTTCACTACATTTCACTTTTTATGATTTCTTTATACAACATACATACACTGTAAAATCTGGTTAATCCAAATCACATACCTGTATTTAATGTACAGGTCTATGCCCAAATACTACATCAGAATTCAAAAAAAAAATTAAAAATATTATTATCGATAAACAATCCAAATCCCCTATCTTTAAACCATTTTCAAGCAACCAACTTAACACAAATCTGTCTTTAAGAACAGGAGTGTAAGTTAAAAACAAAAGTTTGTTGTTTTGGTTTTGGGGTTGTTTTTTGTTGTTGGTTTTTTTTTGTGTGTGTGGGGAGGGTTCCTTTTTTTCTCCTGTTGTTGCTGTAGTAGTAGTTATAGTTGTTGTTTTCAATATCTTATATAAAGTAAACAATCATATTGTTGAAATATTTTATTTACTACATCTAAATGTTTATTAAATGGCTCGTGTTATCTGGGATGTTTTTTTTTTTTTAATAATCAAAGAGAGATAACTCTGATGGTTCAAAATTTCCACGTGACTTTATGGATTTGTCACATGACATCTAAAAGAGACCAGCTTATGTTGATAAACTGACCAATGTATTGGATAGGGCCATGATTTGCAGACTTAGGACAAGCTCTCATCAGTTAATGATTGAAAAAGGGAGACATCTTCAAATACCTTTAGAACAAAGAATATGTCCAATATGTAATATCTCTGTTGAAGATGAATTTCATTTTCTTTTTTATTGCAATTTTTATAAGACACAGAGAGATGATTTTAGTAACAAAATAAGTTCCATATACAAACAATACAAATTTATGAGCAACAATGAAAAAGTAAAACTTCTACTCAATAACAAGTTTTCATTTGTATTGAAGATGTCTTCCAACTTTATAACAAACTGTTTAGAAATAAGAAACCACAAATTAATATAAAACCAATATATATTTACATTGTAAATTGTCTAAATTTCATCATCATTGTGTTTATTATACTTTATTATATATATACTTCTATTATCCATTGTGCCTAAACCAATTATTGTAATTGAGTTCGAGCAATAAATAAATTGAATTGAATTGAATCTAAATGGCGGCTTACATGAAAATGATTTCTTTTATTTTGTTGTTCGCTTTGCTGTTTGTTTCTTCATCTGGAAAGCCAAACTTCGTCATATTATTAATGGATGACGTATGTAATAATGAATAACTTAAGTAAAGTTCAATTTGGACTTTGAGTTGAAGTCCAGCGAATGAGGTAAAGAGGAAATCTGGGTGACAGGGACTTGTTAGTTGTTACGAAAAAAGTTAAATATCTCTCTGGTTTTAAGCTCACCTGACCCAAAGGGTCATGTGAGCTATTGTCATCCTTAAGCGTCCCTCATCCGTCCGTCCGTTAACTTTTCTTCAAACATCTTCTTCTCTGAAACCACTGATGGGATTGCTTTGTACACTTGATCTTTAGGATGTCCTCTACCAAGTTTGTGAAATTTGTGAACGTTGACCAACCAACATGGCCGCCGGTACTTAAAATAGAACAGGGGGATCAGACCATAGTTTTTAGCTTATAGCTTAAAAAGTATAAGAGATAAAGAAAATTCGAAGCAACCTCCCTTCTTCACATCCAAAGCTCTACAAAACTCTTTATTGAGTCAACGTTGTGGGATGACTCCTTATAGGTGTTATTTCCCCTTAATCGTCAAAATTGACCATTTTCACAGTTTTTGGACTTTATCTTGAAAGAGGAAAAGTTAGCGTTGCAAAATTGTTCAGCTCATTGAGATCTACAAAAATGATTTCAGGGTCAAAATTGTCAGATCAATTGTTTAAGAGTTATCCCCCTTTAACTGATTTTTCTATCAATTTTAACTGATTTTTAAAAATCTTCTTCTCTGAAACCACAAATGGGATTGCTTTGAAACTTTGTACATTTGATCTTTAGGATGTCCTCTACCAAGTTTGTGAAATTAGTGAACGTTGACCCAGCAACATGGCTGCCGTTACTAAAAATAGAACAGGGGGGTCAGACCATAGTTTTTAGTTTAAAGCTCAAAAGGTATAAGAGATAGAGAAAATCCGAAGCAACCTACCATCTTCATCATCAAAAGCTCTACTAAACTCTCTATTGAGTCAAAGTTGTGGGACGACTCCTTATAGGAGTTATTTCCCCTTAATCGTCAAAATTGACCATTTTCACAGTTTTTGGACTTTATCTTGAAAACTGTAAGTGCTAGAGGAAAAGTTAGCATTTCAAAATTGTTCAGCTCAATTAGATCTACTATAAAGATTACAGGGTCAAAATTGTCAGATCATCCTTTTAAGTGTTTTCAATCAATTTTAACTTGTTTGGGTTTTTTTCTTTCAAATGGAAAGCTTTGTAACTTTGTATTCTTGATCTTAAAAGTGTTTTCTATCCTAACTAGTTTCTTTAATGTTACATACAAAGTACATGTAGACCATGTTGCACACTAGGTAAGAGGCTTGAGCATAAGAGATCAGGTGAGAGATTCAGGCTCCTGTGAGCCTCTAGTTATTTTAATATAGAGATTTTTTTTTTTTTCATAACAAGTCCCAGTGATCATGACATTCCTTTCATGGATTGCCGTGGTGTCCATATTAGTCAAACACCCCCCCCCCCCTGGTCCTAGTGTCAGGTCAGTCTCACAGCTACAAATTGAAATTTATTTAATGTCGATGAGTACACATCAATGATGTGTACACAAGTCAAACAATTTACATAAGGTATGAAGAGCTTTTGACCGATGGCAAGATTAACAACTGTTTGGCTAATATGAGGCCCTTGCATGGTTGCCAGGCTTGTGGCAACAACATAGCCAATATGAAGGAGAGACTCAACTGACATGTATAATGGCAAAGACATGCAGGTACTACATTTGTACTAACAAGTGCAGGAAATATGTACAAAGGGAAAAGGACATGGGAATAAATCAACACAAGTGCCAAGAGCAAGGCAGACAAAAAAAGGCTCCATAGTGGGGAATACTGACATGGACAACTAGCTATCCAGTTGAGTAGACCCAGACACCCAACTGTATTAATATGGAGGAAAGCCAAAAGTCCTATAAAAAAGATCTCAGAAAAAACCATCAGACTATCAGGGGAACAGTCAAAACCCACTGTTTTTTAGCTCACCTGACCCGAAGGGTCATGTGAGCTTTTGTCATCGTTAGGTGTCCGGCGTTAACTTTTCTTCAAAGATCTTTTTCTCTGAAACCACTGATGGGATTGCTTTGAAACTTTGTACACTTGATCTTTAGGATGTCCTCTACCAAGTTTGTGAAATTTGTGAACATCGACCAACCAACATGGCTGCTGTTACTAAAAATAGAACAGGGGGGTCAGACCATAGTTTTTAGCTTATAGCTATAAAAAAGTATAAGAGATAGAGAAAATTCGAAGCAACCTCCCTTCTTCAGCATCAAAAGCTCTACAAAACTCTTCATTGAGTCAAAGTTGTGGGATGCCTCCTTATAGGAGTTATTTCCCCTTAATTGTCAAAATTGACCATTTTCACAGTTTTTGGCCTTTATCTTGAAAACTGTAAGTGCTAGACCAGAACAGAACAGAGCAGAACAGAATTTATTTGGTCTTAAATCCAAATACAGGATTGTTACCAATACAATTACAATTATATACACATACAAACATACAAACTAGTGATTTAGACACATGCCTCATTATTATCTGTATAACAAAAGATATATATATAATTTACCAGGTTTGATTAGAGAGTTTGTATATTAATATTTAACGTATATATCTATATTGTAAAATTAACTAGGGTCTAAAGAAAACCAGAAAACTCTTACTAAACCGTCGAGAAGCAGACTGGATCGAAAACGATGCAAAGTTATTAAAAAACTGGTACAGTAAAATCGGAGAATAACAAAACAGTCGGGCGATAAGGTGTTAATGCTGGGAGAATCTTTCCACAAAGGAATTTTCAAGCACTTTAGGAGGGCGTACATCTTTGAAATATATAAAGTAAAACAAGGCCGGAGATGAACACGGCGGGCCTGATAAAATGAATATGAAATGATGTGAAGGAAAAAAAATACATACAGGTTTTACTATATAAATCATTCAATTTACTTATTATATATTATCAAATATAGAAGTCAAAAGTCGAAAGCGAAAGCAAAGCAAAGTAAGAGTTAGGAGCTACGGCAATTCAGATGCTCCCATATGGCCATTTCGAGAATTTATCTCATCTTCAGTGAAGCTTAAAGATCTAAAGTGTTGGAAGTCCAAATTGAATTTTGAATGACAAATCAATGACGTATATTGTTTAATTGATATGCTAGAAGAAAAGTTAACATTGCAAAATTGTTCAGCTTATTAAGATCTACAAAAATGATATCAGGGTCAAAATTGTCAGATCAACCGTTTAAGAGTTATTCCCCTTTAACTGATTTTTCTATCATTTTTAACTGATTTTTAAAAATCTTTTTCTCTGAAACCATTGATGGGATGGCTTTGAAACATTGTACACTTGATCTTTAGGATGTCCTCTACCAAGTTTGTGAAATTTGTGAACGTCGACCAACCAACATGGCTGCCGTTACTAAAAATAGAACAGGGAGGTCAGACCATAGTTTTTAGCTTATAGCTCAAAAGGTATAATAGATAGAGAAAATCCGAAGCAACAGTCCTTCTTCAGCATCAAAAGCTCTTCTAAACTCTCCATTGAGTCAAAGTTGTGGGATGACTCCTTATGGAAGTTATTTCCCCTTAATCATCAAAATTGACTGTTTTCACAGTTTTTGGACTTAATCTTAAATGCCATAAGAGCTAGAGGAATAGTTGGCATTGCAAAATTTTTCAGCTCATTAAGATCTTCAAAAATGATATCAGGGTCAAAATTGTCAGATCAACCTTTTAAGAGTTATCCCCCTTTAAGTGTTTTCAATCAATTTGAACTTGTTTTTTTTTTCAAATGGAAAGCTTTGGAAACTTTGTATTCTTGATCTTAAAAGTGTTTTCTATCTTAATTAGTTTCTTTAATGTTACTTACCAAGTACATGTAGACTAAGTTGCACACTATGTAAGAGGCTTTACCATAAGAGATCAGGTGAGCGATTCAGGCTCCTGGGAGCCTCTACTTTTATACTGCCGTATACAGTATATTTGTTGCCTGCATAAAGTGTCTAATCGTTAAATCTACTCAAATTGTAAATAGACCATATCCAAAATGTCACTTCTTGATGAGTAAAAAGAACATAGAACATATTTTATTGTCCAATCAAGGGGCCCATAAGGGCAGCATGAGCAACAAATAAACAGATATAAGAGAAAAGATAATAATTGAGTTACATGTAATACATATAGATATCTTACAGACATTACAGAATATAAAACAGAACAATGTAGTGCACAATGACTCAAGTTTCAAAATACTGTCCCAAATTTAATACACTAATATAATTACATGAATTTTTCTATTTAAGATTTTTTATACCCCAGCTTTGAAGAAGAGGGATGTACTATGTCTTTGACTGTAATTCTTTGAAACTTTAAAAAAATTTGTATGTTTTAAGCAAGAGTAAGAATATTATTCCGACTTGACTTCCACTCCCTCCTCTCTCTTCAAATTCAAATAATTCATTATCTATAACACTACTTAAGTTGAATGGCTGGACAGGGTCTTAAATTCTCATATACATACTTTGGACTCCAACCTCACCCCCTTTATTCTAACTTCCTCCCCTCTCTTAGCAGGTTATGTCCCTCTTGGTCCCAGCTCCTGTTACTTTTACTTCCCTGTCCACTATCTCTTAATGCTCCACCCATAATATCCAGCTATCTAGTTCACAGTTACAATGTAAATCTTTAGATGTTACAGCAGGGTACTAGCATACCACAAATGACAAAAATAGCTGACATACTATTATCATTATACTAAGTAAATGAGGAGGTGTGGAACACTTTTAAAAATGCGTGACAGGGGTGGAAGGGGTCCGTGAGAGGATAGAGAGCAGCCAATGGAAATGAAGGAAAGATATACAGTCAAGGACCAACCAGTGGTTTGCTGTAAATTTATTTATTGTCTATAAATTGTTTTTGTTTAATAATTTTGTCAGACCATTGGACTGACGGACTACTAGATTGTCGGACTATGGGACTGTTGGATAATAGGTCTGACTCTGATTATTAGCACCATGCTAATATGGGACATATTGATGCCCTAACCTTATGCCACTTCCATAATAATTACAAATATATTTTTAGAATTCTTAGTAGACTTATAAATATTCTGATATTTTTATAGATGGGTTGGGGAGATCTTGGTGTATATGGTGAACCCAATAAAGAAACACCATACCTAGATAAGATGGCTGCTGAAGGAATGCTTTTTCCAGATTTTTATTCTGCTAATCCTCTTTGTTCTCCATGTAAGTAAAAATAGTCTACAACATTAGGGAACAACCTTTAACAGTGCTAAAATTGATGGTTTATTAATGCAAAAGAACTGTCAGATCTTGTAAATTATAACACATTTGTATGTTGTATAATGTATATGTACATGTAGTTTACAGTAATGTGTTATTATGCTTTATTTAGTATTGTTTTAAATGCATATCACTGCATGTACTGCATGTAACCCAAATGCTTTATGTGCAGCTGAATACTTTTTAAAATGATTTTTATTAACCTACATGACCTAGTCAGATTGTAAATTTTACAGATTATATATATACACATGCACAGACAAAAAATAAGCATTAACAAAAACTGAATCTTATAGTTACTCATAACTGGGTTACTGAAATTTTATTATTTTAACAGCAAGAGCAGCATTGATGTCTGGAAGATTACCTATCAGAAATGGATTTTACACAACCAATGCTCATGCAAGAAATGGTAAGATATACGTCAGATACAACTTTGTCTGCAAGAAATGATAAGATATAAGCCAAGATACAATTTTGTCTGCAAGAAATGGTAAGATATAAGCCAGGATACAATTTTGTCTACAACAAATGGTAAGATATAAGCCAAGATACAATTTTGTCTACAACAAAGGGTAAGATATACGTCAGATACAATTTTGTCTGCAAGAAATGGTAAGATACATGCCAAGATACAATTTGTCTGCAAGAAATGGTAAGATATAAGCCAAGACGCAATTTTGTCTGCAAGAAATTGTAAGATATAAGCCAAATTACAATTTTGTCTGCAAGAAATGGTAAGATATAAGATATAAGCCAAGATACAATTTTGTCTGCAAGAAATTGTAAGATATAAGCCAAGATACCATTTTTGTCTGTAAGAAAAGGTAAGATATAAGCCAAGATACAATTTTGTCTACAACAAATGGTAAGATATAAGCCAAGATACAATTTTTGTCTACAACAAAGGGTAAGATATAAGCCAAGATACAATTTTGTCTGCAAGAAATGGTAAGATACATGCCAAGATACAATTTGTCTGCAAGAAATGGTAAGATATAAGCCAAGACGCAATTTTGTCTGCAAGAAATTGTAAGATATAAGCCAAATTACAATTTTGTCTGCAAGAAATGGTAAGATATAAGATATAAGCCAAGATACAATTTTGTCTGCAAGAAATTGTAAGATATAAGCCAAGATACCATTTTTGTCTGTAAGAAAAGGTAAGATATAAGCCAAGATACAATTTTGTCTACAACAAATGGTAAGATATAAGCCAAGATACAATTTTTGTCTACAACAAAGGGTAAGATATAAGCCAAGATACAATTTTGTCTGCAAGAAATGGTAAGATATAAGCCAAGATACAATTTTGTCTGCAAGAAATTGCAAGATATAAGCAAAGATACAATTTTGTCTGTAAGAAATAGTAAGATATAAGCCAAGATACAATTTTGTCTACAACAAATGGTAAGATATAAGCCAAGATACAATTTTGTCTACAACAAAGGGTAAGATATAAGCCAAGATACAGTTTTGTCTGCAAGAAATGGTAAGATAAAAAACAAGATATTGTTTTGTCTGCAAGAAGTGATAAGATATAAGACAAGATATAGTTTTGTCTACACCTGTACATGTATTAAACAAAAATCTGACACTTGAATGTTCACCAGTGAAATAAAAGAATAAAAATATTCTCACAAAACTCAAACAATGTTCTCTGGTGCAGAAAATGATTAGCCTTTTATACAAATCATTGACTTAGAGCGTGTGATTTTAAACACATTTATCATTTATTTTCATTTATATTTTAGCCTATACTCCACAAATAATAACTGGGGGAATCCCAGACTCTGAAATTTTACTACCAGAGGTACTGAAGAAACTTGGATATAGAAATAAAATAGTAGGTAAATGGTAGGTATGCCTAGGTATTTTTATAAAGGGACTTTTATAGTTTACAAGTGAGTGGTACACATTAAAAAAAGCACACATGAGAAAGCAATTCTAAAAACTGCAGTTATTTAGATAAAGGTAATAACAAATCTACCAACCTGGGATGATCAATCTCAAATGTCCAAGATAAGGCAAAGATACACTGATACATCAAAACCCAATATATATGGTCAAAACTCATCTGTTCTCATTTAAATGACAGAAGTAAATGATACTTAAACACCCGTTGTATAATCCAGCCAGTTCCAATGTATCAATTTCTTTTGTAATTAAAATGAGAATAGATAGGTCTTGACCTTAACATGTTTTGTTATAATATGGCACTAATACACTAAAACATTTAACTTTTATATTATCAGGCATCTAGGTCACAGACCAGAGTACCACCCTCTGAGGCATGGCTTTGATGAATGGTTTGGTGCTCCTAACTGTCACTTTGGACCTTACAATGATAAAGATACACCTAACATCCCAGTATATAGAGATCAAGAGATGGCTGGAAGGTAAAAATTACATATTTATAGAGATCAAGATATGACTGGAAGGTAAAAATTACATAGTTATAGAGATCAAGAAATGGCTGGAAGGTAAAAATTACATAGTTATAGAGATCAAGAAATGACTGGAAGGTAAAAATTACATAGTTATAGAGATCAAGAAATGGCTGGAAGGTAAAAATTACATAGTTATAGAGATCAAGCGATGGCTGGAAGGTAAAAATTACATAGTTATAGAGATCAAGAAATGGCTGGAAGGTAAAAATTACATAGTTATAGAGATCAAGAGATGGCT
Organism: Arcuatula senhousia; assembly: GCA_963971305.1. NCBI lineage: Eukaryota > Metazoa > Mollusca > Bivalvia > Mytilida > Mytilidae > Arcuatula > Arcuatula senhousia. The sequence continues at coordinate 9,132,196 of OZ020306.1, forward strand.
GGAAGGTAAAAATTACATAGTTATAGAGATTTGGAGATGGCTGGAAGGTAAAAATTACATAGTTATAGAGATCAAGAAATGGCTGGAAGGTAAAAATTACATAGTTATAGAGATCAAGAAATGGCTGGAAGGTAAAAATTACATAGTTATAGAGATCAAGAGATGACTGGAAGGTAAAAATTACATAGTTATAGAGATCAAGAAATGACTGGAAGGTAAAAATTACATAGTTATAGAGATCAAGCGATGGCTGGAAGGTAAAAATAACATAGTTATAGAGATCAAGAGATGGCTGGAAGGTAAAAATTACATAGTTATAGAGATCAAGAGATGGCTGGAAGGTAAAAATAACATAGTTATAGAGATCAAGAGATGGCTGGAAGGTAAAAATTACATAATTATAGAGATCAAGAGATGGCTGGAAGGTAAAAATTACATAGTTATAGAGATCAAGAGATGGCTGGAAGGTAAAAATAACATAGTTATAGAGATCAAGAAATGGCTGGAAGGTAAAAATTACATAGTTATAGAGATCAAGAAATGGCTGGAAGGTAAAAATTACATAGTTATAGAGATCAAGAGATGACTGGAAGGTAAAAATTACATAGTTATAGAGATCAAGAAATGGCTGGAAGGGTAAAAATTACATAATTATAGAGATTTAGAGATGGCTGGAAGGTAAAAATTACATAATTATAGAGATTTAGAGATGGCTGGAAGGTAAAAATTACATAGTTATGATGCATGAGTTAATGACCAAGACACACAATCAACACATTTCTGTTAAATATATCTAAAATTAGGTATAGAATAAATGAACCTAACAGAACATTTAAAAAAATATTTTTTATAGTGAATAAAATGATTAATTACCTCAAGCTGAACAGGGACTCATCAAGGTACTTTGGAGTACCCGTGCTTAATCATCCTATTGAATGTGTTACAATGGAAGTTAATTTCTTTGATCAGTTTAAACTTATATCTATAGAGAGGAGATTATCTTGTTGTATGAAGGAAAAACTTTCCTAGTATAAAAGATTTACCTGTTGAAAATTTCACATTGAAAAAATAGCTCAAAAAGGGTATTTGTAGTAAAGAAAAATGTGAAAGATAAATGTCAAAGAGTTGTTTAAAGCATTAAATTCATAAAAAAATATTATTTTGTTGCAACAATCATAGATATAAGCAATTATCTTTCAGAGATAGGAGTTTTTTTTCCTTCAGGTAAAAACCATCTACCTATGAGTAGTTTTCATTTTCAATGGATGTGTGAGTTTAACTGATCAAAAAGATTAACTTCTATTATTACAACATTCTATAGATAGATTAAGCACGAGTACTCCAAAGTACTTTGATGAACTCCTGTTCAGCTTGGGGGAATGGAACATTTGATTAGCTATAAATCCACAATAAAAAAAAACCAAGAGCCTTCAAAATAGACCATCTGTTGCTGCAGTATTATGGAAGTGAAGAGCCATGGTGTAGGTAAGATTAGGTGTATGTACATGACATGGCATCCATTTAAAAAATCTAAAATGTGAATCAGTTAGTAACATAAATTAGTGATTGTTGTATTAAGATTTAAGGGCTTTTTCATTAATAAATGGATGGGGGGTTGGAAGGCACTTCATGACTTTTAAGATGGGTCATGGGTTAATTATGTTGCCCTCTATTATTCCTTATTATAAATTTGATATAAATTTGCATGGGTTGGGTCTGAAAAAAAAGTGCCTTTCAACCTCCCCCCCCCCATCTCTTCATTTATGGAATAGCCCTCATAGATTTGTATCTCCAGCAATTTTCTGAAATAAGTTAACAGCAAACTGTGTTACTTCATTTATTACAGATTTGTTATTCAGTTTTGAAAGTAATATATATGCGTGCTAACTATCATCTTTACACAGATACAACATCAGGTGGCATATAATTCCTAGACCCCATTTATGGCCATGACTGTTTTCTGGGCTTAACATGGTAGTTTTAGAATTGTATGGGACCTGGCTCATAGGAACACTTGTGTAATAATCTATATGCAGTGTCAATATTGCTCTATATAAGACTGTGTTTTACTCAAAAGGTTTAACAAATTTGAACTTAGGAAAAACTCTTAATATATACAGTTGTACAAGTAATAACTTGTACGGATATTTTTGAAGAAAAAATAATAACTTGTACAACTGTTCAATGATTTTATTTGTGTAGGTCTGTTTGATTTAGTTTACTCTATTTCCAAAGACTTTTTTAGGTTTAATTTGGTATTTTTATCATGGATTTTTAAATTGTGCCGCATAAACATATTCCTCATCTCATTTTTTTTCTATTTTGTAAAGAGGTGTCTCCCTTTTCAGTTGATATCTTATCAAATAGCTATAGCCTGATTAATTCTTATGTTATGTATTTTGTCAGAAAATTTGCTATATTCAAGCCAAAAAGATATAGAATTTTGGAACAAATTCGTGAAAAATTCATTTTTTTATCAATTCATCCATAATAGCTATACTAAGATGCCTTCTGAAATGCGAGCAAACTCCTAAGAGAAATAAAAAATGACTAAGCTGCAACATGTGTACAGTCATAGAACAACATGATTATTTGAAGATGTATTGTCCGTCAGCAGTTTTTCTATTTCAGTTTTAAATTGATCTTCGCTGTTTGCCATTTTGTCAACTTCTATGAATAGTGCCTGAAATTTTTGAGTACTTTTAAGTAAATGGTGTACCTTTTTACAGTGGGTTAACAGTTTTTAAAATAAATGGACTTCAAATATGTTTTTCTTTTTTTTCAGACTTAAAATAACTCAAGATTGAACTTTGTACTTAACACTAAATATTTATTCACAATAGCTGATTTATTGTCTCGCCTGCGAAGCAGAGCGGGACATAGGTGTTACTTTACCGGCGGCGGCGGCGGCGACGGCGGCGTTAACTTTTTGGAAAAGTTTTATGAGCACCTCCATATCTCAAGAACTAAAGGTCCTGGGTTGATGAAACTTGGTATACATATGCCCCAGTAGTAGCTTAGCACAGTTGCATCCCCATCTTTTGACCTTGACCTTGATTTTCCGGTTGAGTGACTTTGACAATTTTCAATACATATAATAGGAATGGAAAAGTTTTGCGAGCACCTCCATATCTCAAGAACTATAAGTCCTAGGTTGATGAAACTTGGTATGCATATGCCCCAGTAGTAGCTTAGCTTAGTTGCATCCCCATCTTTTGACCTTGACCTTGATTTTTCGGTTGAGTGACTTTTTGACAATTTTCAATACATATAATAGCAATGGAAAAGTTTTGCGAGCAACTCCATATCTCAAGAACTATAGGTCCTTGGTTGATGAAACTTGGTATGGGTATGCCCCAGTAGTAGCTCAGCACAGTTGCATCCCCATCTGTTGACCTTGACCTTGATTTTTCGGTTGAGTGACTTTGACAATTTTCAAAATGGAAAAGTTTTGCGAGCACCTCCATATCTCAAGAACTATAAGTCCTAGGTTGATGAAACTTGGTATGCATATGTCCCAGTAGTAGCTTAGCACAGTTACATCCTCATCTTTTGACCTTGACCTTGATTTTCTGGTTGAGTGACTTTGATTATTTTTATTGCATATATTTGCAATGTTTAGGTTCTATAAACATATTTTGATCTCAGAAACTGAAAATCCAGGTAAATTCAAAATATAGTGGAAGTAAGAAAGAATAATTGTTTCTGATGGTGCCGGCAGGCGAGACATACTTTAGTGTTAACTCTTGTTCTCATTGCCAAGTTAACCTTTTAATCTGTAAACTGTTCTTAAAAAATAACTGTTTATTTCCAACAGTTTATTTAAATACAGTTAGACCATATTGTAAGGTTGCTTCCTAGCTTTGAACATATTTTTTATATTATTTTACAGTTAAGCCCTTGTACAAGTTATTATTTTTTCATGAAAAATTTCCGTACAAGTTGTTACTTGTACAACTGTGCTTGTACAGGTTATAACTTGTATGATGGCATCGTACAAGTAATTACTTGTACGATTTTTTCATACAAGTTATAACTTGTACAAAATAATAACATGTACACGACATATACAAGAATGTCTTTTTTTCAACAAGAAGTTTGGGAATTTTTCTTTTCATATCTGGCAGGCAAGTGCTGTCAGCACTAGAACTTTGGGGGGGGGGGGGGGGGGGGTGGGGGTGGAAATGACAAATTTCACAGAGAAAAATTAAGTGAAAAAATTAAATGAATCATCATCTGTTTTTGATCAGTTAAAATCAAGAATTTGTAAAGGTTTTAAACACAAAATCATCATTTTCAGTTTCAGTTTTGATAGAATTCTCATAGATTCTCACCTTCATTATTTTTCTGATGTAATGGAGAAAGAGTGGCTTTAGGCTCATGACTTCTCCTTTTTATGCCCCATCTACTATAGTAGAGGGACATATAGTGTTTGGGTTCGTTCGTCCGTCTCTGTTTGTCCGTCCCAAATCCCCATATTTCTAAATTCCCACTTACTTACAAATGCCACATCAATAATATTGGTATGGTAGGTGCACCTAATGATGCTAAGCATAATGCATGCTTCGGATGCTGGCTGTGACCTATATTTTGTGCATGGATGAACTCTTTCAGGATCATGGATAAAGTCCACTTTAGACGATAAAGAGATGTGGAATAAGTGTTCGCGACACAACCAACATTAAAGAAACGGCAATTTAAAAAATCACAATGGAAAACAGCCAGCAGTCTTCAACATGACCAGAGGTCACTGCTTGCTGTCTTGCGTTGGCCCAAGACTAAAAATACAATACATAAGATTCAAACAAATCCCTACATTATCAACGAAAGATCCTTTAATGACATGTGCCACATCAACTATATTGGTATGGTAGGTGCTCCTAGTGATACTAAGCAGAATGCATGCTTCAGATGCTGGCTGTGACCTATATTTCCGCATGAATGACCACTTAGAAAAGAATTGTTTAAGTCCATAAAATTATACTCTTGGAACAACATCATGATTTACTTATTGCGGAAAAAAAATAAATGTTGCGAGATGGGGCATTATGTCTGCTGGACATATTCGTGTTTATCCAATCTTTTGCAGCACCATTATCCATAAAAAACCTAATTGTTTTTTTATTTTATTGAAGGTACTATGAAGAATTTGCCATTGACAGAAAGACTGGGGAATCAAATCTGACCAAATTATACCTAGATGTAAGAATATCATTTAATTTTTTTCAACTCATGTAGAAAAGTACTGGAAAAGTTGATTCTGTTTCCATGTGATCGACTATAAGGATATGTGGAATAAGTGTATGCAACACAATCAACATAAAAATAACCTGCAAATTAAAAAAATCACAATAGAAAACAACCAGCAGTCATCAACATGACCAGAGATTTCTGCTTTACAAAGATTCCTTTAAGTGATTTTCATTGTGCCAGTTTGTTATTTTATAGTTCAACATTATTCAAGAGCAAATTTATACCGTAAGTAAAGTTTTTTATAGCTTCATGATTTGTTCCTAAAGACCTGAATATTTGTAGGAAGCTATCAGTTTTATTGAGAAGCAAGCTAAGTCTTCAGAGCCATTCTTCTTGTACTGGGCTGCTGATGCCACACATGAGCCACTGTATGCCTCATCTCAGTTCTTAGGAACCAGTAGAAGGGGGAGGTAACTCTTAATGTCTCCTGCAGAGGTCACTTTGGCACAATTAAACATACTGCATGTTGTGTCTTCCTATAGTTTTATAACAATTTTTTTTTTGGCAACCACATGTAATGCTCTATTATTTAGCATGAGGCACTCATCCTATAATTCTATTCATAAACAATTCTGTACCCAGAACTCATCTACATTTTGTTTATCAAATACTTAAAGATAGTGGGACATGCCTGCCATGGAAGACCATGATTCATATTGAAGAATTAAAAAAAAGATACATCTTTTAGTACATGTAAATAAAATTTAAAAAGTGTTCTCCATTTGTGCTGAAAAAAATTGCCTTATCTCATTTCTTTTGCTTAAACTATTGTTTCCTTTAGAAAAATGGCATTCAAGAATAGTAAATAATCTTGCTCATACTCATTTTATTTTTCCTTGAATGAATTTTGTTTTCCCAAATGATAAATACTGAAAAAATATCATGCTTTAAAATGTAAACTAATATCTTTAAGATATGGTGATGCTGTAAGAGAACTTGACTACTCCATAGGGCAGATTGTACAGACACTACAGAAACATGGGATAGATAGAAACACACTAGTGTTCTTCTCCTCTGACAATGGGGCTGCTACGTATGCTAAAGTAGATGGTAGGTTTACTCAGAAAATGTAGTACATGTAATTTCTGTTTTATGCTGATTTAACACAGCTTTGAAAAGCTTTATTTAAAATTTTCCCATTCATTACAACAGTATCCAAGTGGTTAAAATTGTATGTATAATTTAATCACTGGGCAGTAGATAAATTTCATTGTGAGTTTTACAATCATTTTAAATATAGATGTTTTCTCAAAACTTTCATGAGAGAAACAGGTTCTTCAGAAAAAGTTGTACATTAAATGATTCTGTTACCCTTGAAAGTTTTTAATATAGGAATCACCCTGTCTGTCTGTCCCTCGGCCTGTCCACTTATCTTGTAAGCAAAACTCCTAAACAGCTTGATGGATTTTGATGAAACTTCACACAAAGGAAGTACATTATATGGAAATGTGCATGATGAAATTTTATTGCTTTGATGTCACTAAGGGGAGATAAATATACATGAGTTTTTTAATATAGTTTTCAATGATAGACCTCATACACAACTCCTCCTACTCGCTTTATGGATTTTGATAAACTTCAGATGGAGAAAGTACTTCATATGGAGATGTGTATGAAGAAATTTTGCTGCTCTCGAAAGTCATTAAGGGGAAATAATTGGACTTAATTTTTTGTAATATAGAGTCCAATATAAAGCAGGGGTTTTCTTGATTTTATTTTAACAAGCTTGCCAAGGATTGCATGTTAAATTTTTTTTTTTTAAATCTAACTTTGGGCGGAGAAATCCTTTTATCCACTCCTTGCTCATGGGATACCAATATATAAATGCTTTTCTGTTTTACACTGTCCTAAAAGAATGATACATCTTGTGAAAAAGCTTAACTTCTTAATGCTTTTGTTAAAATTACAACTGCAGCTAAAAATTTTTATCTCCTGTATTTAATCAAATTTATAAATGTATTTGTTTAATTTCAAAAGGCATGTTTAAGAAACCAGTCTATTGGTGGTTTGTCACAGTTATATTTTTCAGTTCAAGTCCAACCTAGTTTTCAAGAATGCATATGTATTTCAAAACTGCATTAAACAACAAACTTTTGAGTTGATATATACATGAAAGCTCCAAAGCTAAATGACAAAAGCGAAGGTTAAAAATTGTCATTTATGTACAATCTCTCATCTCCAAAAATACTGCCATACCTGTATTTTTTAATATTCAGGCATAAATTGCATTTCAAACTTGGTGTTATTAGTGCACATCTGTTTCTTTGTTGTTTTTTTTTATATTGAACAATATGATAAATTTTGATGGCTTTTAGATAATATTCTGCCTGACAGCAGTAAGTTCATATTAAAGTATTTGATGAACATAAATATTGAAAAAAATTGATTTGCCGACACAATATAAGATATAAAACAATATAAAAGGCTTATACAGGAAAATAGCTCTTAACTAAGATAACTGTCTTACCATTTATATGAAGGTGGTAGTAATGGTCCATTTCTTTGTGGCAAACAAACAACATTTGAAGGTGGCATGAGAGAGCCCACTATAGCTTGGTGGCCTGATGTCATTGCACCTGGGCAGGTAAATAGGACTTCAAATGAGGCATGCTAACAACCTAAACATAGTTTTCTGCTTATCATGTAGGGCTGATGGCTATTCCAGTAAAAAAAATATCCCACTACAAGACTAAAAATCAAGAAGGGATTATGGTATACCTCAGCTAAAATGCAAAAATATAAGCTAACTGTGAAAACTCAAGATTTTTTATGTTGAGTAATTGGTCAGTGGAAAATAATGTAGGATAAGGAAAATAAGATGTCCCCCCCCAAAGCATCTTTGACAACTGATCCAAATGAAAACTTTTAATTTCTTTTTTAGTTATTATTGGATTTACAACAGTTAATACTTATATGCTGCATGAAAAAGCTGGGGTCTTGATGTGGGGTATGATTTTTTACTGGAATAGTTTTAAGAAAATAACATTAAACGACTAACATTTTGCTTGTTCCTATATTAGTAGATATCTATTTTTCTTGCATGTATTTCTATAAGGTGGAAGTAACGGCCCATTTCTGTGTGGTAAAGAGACAACATTTGAAGGTGGCATGAGAGAGCCCACTATAGCTTGGTGGCCAGGGACTATACCATCAGGTCAGGTCTGTTTTGTTGTTAACTCCCAAGGTTTTCTAGAAGGGGTAGATTCTTAGTGGACCTGAAGTATCTTGTACATGTAGTCTTTTCTGTTGTGCTACTGCACATATTTTTCTTTTTATTCTGTTTATTGCTTGTTGTAAAGGAGGTGCACAGCATGGATTTGTAGAACTTCACTTCTTTGATGTAGAAAGTATTGCTTTTAATTACACATCTTTTAATTGCTTATTTTAGAAATCTGTCTTTCTTGCCTATCAAATTTCATACGGTGTGTTCAGAAAAGGACGAAACCCAATTTTTCAAACTTGAGACAGCTACAAATAATTCTTCTTGGCAGTTCTTAAGACCTTAAATATGCCTCATGAATTGCAATAAATTGTGCATGAATTGTCTGCATTTGGGAACAGCATAAACCTTTAAAGTTGATGAACTCATAAAGGGCTATAGATATTTGGTATTTCAAGCCAATTTTCTTTCCACTTAAGAATGATATATGATTTTAGCTTCTCACTCTGAGAAAGAAAGAAAAAAGTAAATTATTTGCATTCAAGTGAAGAATGAAAATAAACAACCGTATGAGTTGTTTTTTTCGCTGGAGCTAAATTTTGCGGATTTCTATCAAAATGAGATCTTTTTTTCGAGCTATTCAATATTCAGGATTGTCTCAGAAGAGTATTAAATGTACATATAATATATATATAAAATATACGAGAATTTATTTTCGCAAATAGCCAACTACTGCAAATAAAGTGAAAATTAGATACCCGCGAAAAAAACAACTTTTATGGTAAAAACTTTGTTGGTCTGAGGATGTGGCAACATTTAATTTTGACAATACTGGTAGAAAGGGTGTAAAAATCAACAACGCAGCAGATTTTCTCTATTTTCCACATATTTAGGGCATGGTTTATGGAGCAGCACACTATAAGGAAAAAAAATTTTGTATATGTTAATGTTAGGTATATATATGTGAGTTATCTTAATCGCATTCATGGGATATGAAAAATTAGCCCAATAGCAGGTTCAATGTTTGGTCTTTTTAACCTACACCGTAAAAAAAACCTGGTTAAGAGTGATCATTGTTTAAGAGTGATTGCCTGTAAGAATAAGACACTGGTATATGATGGGAAATGGTATGTCATAGTTTTGATAATTTTTACTGAATATAATCATGATAATAGCATAAATAACCTTAGTCCACTTTTACTGGTCACCATGGCAGCTATTCTTAGCTTAGTGAAATAGGTTCTTATTAATGTATGTATTCTATTTCTATGTATTCAACTAGGTTGCACATCAAGTAGGATCATTAATGGATTTTTACACGACCTTCATTGACCTGGCTGGAGGTTCTATACCTACTGATAGGATAATAGATGGAATAAGTCTGAAAAGTACGCTGCTGAATAATACAGAGAAAGAAAGGTGGGAAATTCCAGTTTACTATAAAAGGGATGGGGGGATTTAATTGATCTAGCAGTATATGGTTTTCAAATAAGCAGAAGTTTAATATAGTCTCATAAAACTTTGATATTGTAAAAACAGATCAAGCCAAACATTAACATTAAGAGTTGAATTTAAATTTAAGTTCCTTTGAAATCTGCTTAGAAAGCTCATATAAGGTGAAAATCTGAGTTTAGATATACGGTATAGCGGGTTATTTTTCACGGTGGTTTAATTTTCGCTTATTTTCGCGGGTTGACGGAAACCATGAAAATAAATCCCTCGAAAATATCCATCTAATGCAAATCATATACCAACACATTGAGAAATCCCAAAAAATAAAACCAGCAAAATTTTTTCACATACCTTATAACACAAAAAAACGTGAAAATTTACCCCCGCGAAAATAACCCACTATACGGTAATACGACTAAGACTTAATATTTGAGGCATTTATATGCTTTTTTCCAGGCCTTTATATTACTACCGTGGTAATGAATTAATGGCTATTCGTGTTGGAGCATATAAAGTACATTTATGGACCTGGACTAATTCCATACAAGAATTTAAAAAGGTAGGGTTAAAATATAAAGATTTTTTCCCTCTCCTCTAGAAATTCAAATATTTTATAACTTTTTTACCTGCATTACCAATGGTCAAGGCAGGTTTAGTAACAAAGTTTGTATAATCTATTACTCATAAAAGTCACAGCTTTTAAAGTTTGCACAGCAGATTACATACATGTTGAAGATATGGGCCATTTATTTTTTTAAGAATTTGAAAAATATTTACTGATACTACAAAAAGTGCATAATCAATGAAGTTAGCTTTTCTTAGTACAAATGTGAAAATTGTGATGCAGGTTGAGGCATGTAATTGGTCTTGTTTCTAATAAGACAGGACTAGGAGAGATATCAAAGAGGTAACCATTACTATGCAAGATATAGATAAACTAGAAAAGGTAATGCCCGTACTGCCCAGTATGCAATGTTTACAGTAAGAGACTTATTCATCGCCATCATAAAACTACAGGTAGCTAAAGTGTTGCCACTGCCATGTATGGAGAATTGATTCAAAATTGTAGAAAAAAGTCCAGAAAAGTGTCCTGTCATATTCATAAAAATTTCTAAATCCACAGACCATAATTTGGTAAAAATCTACAGACCTGAGTAAAATGCATACTTGATCTGTAACTTATTATGATATAAATTAATGAGCCTAATATCTGCAAGCATGTGGAAAAAGAAGACATGAAAAGTCCAAGGGCCATACTTTCGTTAAAAATCAAACAGACCTTAACAAGATGCAAACTTGATTTGTAACTTATCATGATAGACTCACATACCAAAAAAAAACCTCTATATCTGCAAGCATGTGGAAAAAAAGTCTGACATACAAAAAAAAAAAACCCCTCAATATCTGCAAGCATGTGGAAAAAAAGTCTGGAAAACTTGCAGGTGGACAGATGGACGGACAAGGGTAAAACAATATGCCCCCAAACTATAGTTGCCGGGGCATAAAAAAGCTGTTTAGATGACATAGCATTGTTTAAATACTGAAATTTTCCATTTGATACTACTAAATTTGTGATTAAAAAATTATCTTTGTTTTATGTTTGAATTAATCATTTCTTTGAGGTAATTTCATTATAGGGTATAGATTTCTGCCCAGGAGAGGACATAGAAAATGTCACGACACATAAACAGATGAATTATACCCAACAACCATTGTTATTTCACTTAGGGAGAGACCCTGGGGAAAAATATATGATAAGGTTTGTAGTATCTAGCAAACACATGATATACTAAGACAAATTTATGAGCATGGCTCTCTTAACAATCTTTTGCCAGTCATAATCTATAAATTTTGACCCAAAACTTGTTTCAATCGGTCACCTATTTTCAAGAGATATCTGAAATTTCTTTCAATTGATTGTTTTTCATAAATGTCTTATTACTTTTCATGTGAATTCTAAAACAATGCTGCATAAAATAAGAAATTAGTATTATCTGAAAGTCCACTATAGGGACATTTTTACATTATTCATATATAGAGCTGTAACCATTTTAACTTCCAACAAACAATTTCCTTCGAACTTGAATGACCATTGAATGAAAATTGTATTTGTTAAATAATCATAAGCCAACTCCTTGTGAAACTGTGTACACCAAACAAATGACAAGAACAGTTGTTTTGCCTATTAAATATGTTCCTAAATTCAGATTAAAATCTGATCAAAATATTTCAAAACCCTTTTAAATTTCAAGTTTAATGATTAATACTTCTTATTTAGTATTCTTATCTTGTAGACCAACATCATTTGAATACAGGTCTGTGGTACCACTAATAATGTCTTATGTCACAGAACACAAGAAAACCCTTGTACCTGGAAAACCACAGCTTAATATATGTGACAACTCAGTTATGGTAAATTCTTATATATACTAGGGTTAATACCAAGTAATAAACGTCTTCACATCCTCATCAACAACTTTAATTTTTCACAAGGAAAAATGGGACAGGCAAGATATTGGAAACCTTTATTGTTGGTCTTAAATTTTTAAGACTGTAAAATATTTGCCATTGTATTATGCACTGGTGATCATGTCATCATCATCTGTGGACACTTTGTTTCATCTAATCTTATTTATTGTGATAGAAAAAAAATTTAGGTCCAGATGAGCTATTGTCATCGCTTGGCGTCTGTCCGTCATCTGTCAGTTCAACTTTTCAAAAATCTTCTTCTCTTAAACCGCCGGATCAAATGGAACAGATCACGGTCACAGATATCAAAATTCTGGCATGGATAAAAATGATCAGCACCTCAAGATCTACCTGCCCTGAAATTTTCAAGAAGATCCGAAAACCAATGTAGGAGTTATTGCCCCTTTTCTGATTTTTTTTCTAAATTTTGCACTTATTTAACCCTCTATCTTGAAAACAATACAAGATATCTGAAAATTTAAAATTGCATATGATTAAGCACATCAACATCTACAAATGGTATAATGAGGTCAAAGTCCTAGGACCATTCCTTATAGGAGTTTTTCCCCTTATACTGTCAAAATTGACCATTTTCAGTGTTTTTCATCCTATTTTCAAACGTTAACTTCTCTAACACCATAAGTCTCACAATTACTAAACTTGATGTGGTAGTTCTTTGAAGTATGGTTTACAACACTGTTGTTTGGATTTTTGATTCATGGAAAAACATGGCCGCCATGGCTAAAAATAGAACATATGGGGAAATAGCAGGTTTTTTTTTTGCAAATAACTCAAAAACGGTAACAGATATCAAAATTGTGGCAAGGGTAAAAGTGATCAGCAAGATCTACAAATGATATAATGGGGTCAAAGTCCTAGGACCATTCATTATAGGAGTTTTTTCCCTTAGACTGTCAAAATTAATCATTTTCAGTGTTTTTTATCCTATTTTCAAACGTTAACTTCTCTAACAGCATAAGTCTCACAATTACTAAACTTTGTGTGGTAGTTCTTTGAGGTATGGTTTACAAAACTGTCGTTTGGATTTTGAAAAGTCTCTATAGGGTCGAAGTTGTCAGATGTCCCCTTATAGGGATTACGGCCCCTAAAATAACGTTTTTTCATGTTTTTGGCCTATAGAATGAAAACTACCGTATAGCGGGTAATTTTCGCGGCCTGCAAATTTTGCGATTTCATACCAAATGACCTAGTTTTTATTTACGCGGACATTTATTGTCGCGATTTCATTATATTCTCAATACAAATTAATATTTATTCTATATTACGCGGTTTCAATATTTCGCGATAGAATAATGGTAGCGAATATAGCGAAAATTAGAACCTCGCGAAAATTTCCCGCTATACGGTATAGCAGATAGAGAAAAGCTGTTGCTGGCTTAAAGGTTCAGTTCATTTAGCTCTACAAAAGTCTTCATAGGACCGAAGTTGTCAGATGACCCCTAATAGGGGTTACAGCCCCTTACAGGTGAAAAAAAGTGTTTTTTGTTTATAGGATGAAAACTATTGCAAATAGAGAAAAGCTGTTGCTTGCTTAAACATTCAGCTCATTTAGCTCTACAAAAGTTTTCATAGGGTGGAAGTTGTCAGATGACCCCTTATAGGGGTTATGGCCCCTAAAATAACTTTTTCACAATTTGGGCCTATACGGCTTCAGAATGAAAACTACAGTAGATAGAGAAAAGCTGTTACTTGCTTAAATGTTCAGCTCATTTAGCTCTGCAAAAGTCTTTATAGGGTCGACATCAAGACTAGGTGAGCGATTCAGGCTCCTGGGAGCCTCTTGTCTTGTATTGGTATTGCTATTGAAACCACTTAATAAACTTTTGGAATGAGCGACAAACTGATGATGAAACACATGACTGGAGCATTTTGTGTCTTATGAAAATCTCATGCTTCTATTGTTCTATATGAAATTACACATAATTAATTTTAAGATTTTAAAATGGTTTTGTCTTATACTTTCAGAATTGGTCTCCACCAGGTTGTGAAAAGTTTAAATGCCTCCAGGGACCACCTCCTAAACCTTTTCAGTGTGCCTGGCCTCATTAGCAGACAGATCAGTAACATTATGGGACCAATATTCTAAGCCATTCCAATATGAAGGTCTTCATTTATAGATCTGACGATGCGTTATTAACTCATGTGCAATATACAATAACTGTGATATCTCATTGTATGATCAGCTTATTATAATTAAATATTTAACACCAAGCTTTTTTTGGGTTAATATTAAATAATGAGATGTGGAATATGCATACACAACTCTTCCTACTAACATGCAAATCAGCATCAATTTATAAATCCACAATGGAAAACAGCCTCCATTGTGACCAGTGAAAAGACCCTCTTCTGGACACAGAACAACTAGCATGAAGATGTCAAGTAAAACCAAATGCATTAACGAAGATTCCTGGCTTAGGACAAGTCGGTGACAAGTCACATGCAGAAAGTTAATTAATCTAGGACATAGCTGTTTGGTTATTATGTTATTGCATCATTTGAAATTTTGTTCAGCTTTCATTTATAGGTGTCATTACTTTGGTATAATAAAAAACAAAAGAAGGAATGTGTCCATGGGACACGAATGCCCATGCTAGGCCCCAAACAGGAGTAGATGTCCCTGAAAGTTGCTGAGGACGTACAGTTTGTCATACTGAACCATCCTACCAAGTTTCAAATTATTCCCATGTACACTTTCTGAGTAAAATTTTCAAGTTGATTTTGAAATCGCCCAATGTATCAATTGTTGCGTCTTCTATTGTAACGTCATATTATCCACATAAACATGCTGATAAAGGCCAGTAGCCCGGTCGAAAGCTCCAAGCAGTTTTAGCGTTTGTATTGTCTCGCCTGCGTCTTTAGTCGCTGAAGGTGAGACATAGGTATTACTTTCCGGCCGCAGCGACGGCGTAAACTTTTTTGTAAGACTTTTGTGGAAAATGAATTACAAGAAAAGTATAATAGCTAGGCATCTGATATATGGTATACAGACAGTTGGGGTTATGGTCTACGCAACTGGCACCATGCCGTTTGACCCTGACCCCAATTTCATGGTTCAGCGACTCTGCAAACTTAGATGTTTTTTCAGGCCAAAAGACCCCTTTGTAAGACTTTTGTGGAAAATGAATTACAAGAAAAGCATAATAGCTAGGCATCTAATATTTGATATACAGACAGTTGGGGTTATGGTCTTAGCAACTGGTACCATGCCATTTGATCCTGACCCCAATTTCATGGTTCAGCGACTCTGTGAACTTAGATGTTTTTTTCAGGCCAAAAGACCCCTTTGTAAGACTTATGTGGAAAATGAATTACAAGAAAAGTATAATAGCTAGGCATCTGATATTTGGTATACAGACACTTCGAGTTATGGTCTATGCAACTGGCCCCATGCCATTTGACCCTGATCCTAATTTCATGGTTAAGTGACTCTGCAAACTTAGATGTTTTTTCAGGCCAAAAGACCCCTTTGTAAGACTTTTGTGGAAAATGAATTACAAGAAAAGCATAATAGCTAGGCATCTAATATTTGATATACAGACAGTTGGGGTTATGGTCTTAGCAACTGGTACCATGCCATTTGATCCTGACCCCAATTTCATGGTTCAGCGACTCTGTGAACTTAGATGTTTTTTTCAGGCCAAAAGACCCCTTTGTAAGACTTATGTGGAAAATGAATTACAAGAAAAGTATAATAGCTAGGCATCTGATATTTGGTATACAGACACTTCGAGTTATGGTCTATGCAACTGGCCCCATGCCATTTGACCCTGATCCTAATTTCATGGTTAAGTGACTCTGTGGACTTAGATGATTTTTGGGACAATTTAAACTTTTTTGGAAAATAAATTAAGTTAAAAGTATAATAGCTAGACATGTGATATTTGGTATACAGACATTTGGGGTTTCGGTCTACACAACTGACACCATGTTGTTTGACCCTGACCCCATTGTCATGGTTCAGTGACTTTGTGATGATTTTTAGGTGGAAAATGAGTTAAGTGAAAAGTATATTATAGCTAGGCATCTGCTATTTGGGGATTATGGTATACACAACTGACGTCACCATGTAATGTGACCTTGACCCAATTTTCATGGTTGAATGACTCAGTGAATGTTTTTTTTTTTCATTTTTTCTAAATAACTTTGGTATCTAGAACACACTTCAGACATTTTTGTGATGGTTAAATGGAATTCTGTCATTTGTCACATGACCTTGACCTTAACTTTTCTGAAGGCCCAGCTAGACCTTCAATGAGTTCTGTGATGGTGCCGACAGGCGAGACATGCTTTAGTGTCAACTCTTGTTATATATGTATATATATATATATTTGTGTTGTTTTGACCCAATTATACATGTTAAATCATTGTATTAAATTATTATGCCCCTTGATTAAACAATCTTATCTATTATTTATCTATAGTTTGTCATACTGAACCATCCTACCAAGTTTCAAATCATTCTCATGTACGGTTCCTGAGAAAAGCTTTACACAAAATTTGTACGGATGTATGTACGTACGGATGGACATGAGTAAAACTTAATGCCCCCCAACATGTCGTCGCGGGGACATAATAAGAGTAGAATACAGTATGGCAACTTTGCATGTATAGTTAAATGCCATCAAAGAAGTGCCTTTCTTTTGTACTTTGTTTTAAGAGTTCAAAGACTTAAATATAAAATTTAGGAAGTTGTGCTAAATAGAGCTGTGGTTTCATTTATTTTCTTAGGTATCTATTTTTGTGGTTTGATGATAAAGGATCAGTTCGCGGATTCTTAAATTTGTGGCTCTGAAGTCTTCAGCATACAGATCAATGCTAAATTTCTCTTTCATGGGATATAAATTTTTGTGGGTCAAGGGCACCCACAAAAACCACGAAAATTGATACCCCATTAATAACAAGTAATACTGTGGGTGAGCTCACAAAAGGATACCCCGGCTTCATATTGGACTTTGTACTGTAAAAAAGAATCTCAAGTCCAGTTATCTCCCCTCGATGATAACTGAGAGCAATACAAATTCTTCATGCACATCTACACATGATGCACTTCCTTCATGTAAAGTTTCATAAAAATCCTTCAAGCAGTTATGGAGGAGTTGCGCTTACAAGGTCTCCGGTTGAATAATGTATCTAAAAAGTCTAAGTCCAATTATCTCCCCTGAATGATATCAAAGTGCGATGAAAATTCTTCATGCACATCTACCTATGATGTTCTTCCTTCATGTTAAGTTTCAGCAAAATATTTCAAGCCGTTTAGGAGGAGAAGTGCTTATGAGTTATGTGGACAGACGGAGAGACAGGGTGTTTCCTATATACCCACCAAACTTTGTTTGCGGGGGTATAATAATGAACCATAGTATTTCCTTCCATTCCAAAGGTCCATGTCAGCTATTGCCATTGCTTGGTGTTCGTCATCGTAAACTTTTCTTCAAACTTCTTCTTTGAAACGGCTGCACAGATTCAAACCAAATTTGGTCTGATGGTACTTTAGAGTATCCCCCACAGATCTGATGTTGGGATTTTTGATTTGTCCTAAAACATGGCCGCCTTGGCTAAAAATAGAACATAGGGGGTAAAATGCAGTTTTTTGCAAATAACTCAAAACAGCTACAGATATCAAAATTCGACTTAACTTGACTTAATCCACTTCGTCCCATGGGGGACATAGGGCGACCACTGCTGCTTTCCATTTCTTCCTGTCTTTAGCTGTTGTTTTTGCCTCTCTCCATGTTTTACCAATCTTCTGAAGGTCTGATGTTAGATCCCTCCGCCAGGTGTTCTTTGGTCTTCCTCTTTTACGATGTCCTTGGGGGTTCCATTCTAGTGCTTGTTTGGTCACGTTGTTGTTGTTTTTTCTCAGTGTGTGACCAATCCATTTCCACCGTCTTTCTGTTATTGTTCTTTCAATTGGGTCTTGTTTTGTTTGCTTCCAAAGATCTTCATTTCTGATTTTATTTGGCCACTTTATTCCAATGATGTTTCGGAGACACCTGTTTAAAAAGACCTGTAGTGTCTTTTTAGTGGTTGCATTTAGTCTCCAAGTTTCTGACCCATAGAGTAGGATGGACTTCACATTTGTATTAAAGATTCTCAATTTTGTGCATGTTCTTAAGGCTTTGCTTTTCCAAATTGGTCTCAGTATAGCAAAAGCCTGTTGTGCTTTCTTTTTTCTTGCTACAATATCTTCATCAGTGCCACCTGTTGTACTGATGACACTTCCAAGGTAGGTGAATTCCTGGATGTCGTCGATTTCTGCGCCTCTAACTTTTGTTTTGTTTTGTTGATGTGCATTTATTCTCATGGATTTTGTTTTAGCAGGGTTGATGTAGAGTCCTACTTGTTTCGCAGCTGACTCAAGGTTGGAAGCTTGATTTTGTGAGTCTCGATGGCGATGAGATAGCTGACAAATATCATCTGCAAAGTCTAAGTCTTCAAGGCATGCCTGTAATGTCCATTTGATTCCCATTGGGGTATTGTATGCTTTTCGGCTCACCCAGTCAATTACAATAAGAAAGAGAAGAGGAGAGAGTAAGCAACCTTGTCTGACGCCAGTTGACACAGGAAAAGGTTCTGTAAGGTTTCCTGCATGGATGACTTGACAGGTAAATCCATTATAAAGTTGTTGGATAATTGATACAATCTTCTCTGGTATTCCATAGTTTCTAAGGATGTTCCACAGTACTTGATGGTCAATACTGTCAAATGCCTTCTCAAAATCTATGAAGGTCAGGTAAAGAGAGGTCTGCCATTCAATGCTCTGTTCAATTATTATTCTTAGAGTGGCGATTTGGTCAATGCATGATCTTTCTTGCCGAAAACCAGCTTGCTCATCTCTTAGCATTTTGTCCACTTCTTTTTTCATTCTCTGAAGGATGATATGGCATAATACTTTGCTTGGTATGGAAAGCAAAGTTATTCCTCTCCAGTTGTTGCACACTGACTTGTCTCCCTTTTTTGGTAGTTTTACCAATATTCCCTTACTCCAGTCTGCTGGTAAACATTCATTTTCCCATATTTTATTTAAAAGATTTTTGAATTTTTCAATGCAAATGTTATTCATTGCCTTCATAGCTTCTGGTGGGATGTTGTCAATTCCTCCAGCTTTTCCATTTTTAAGATGTTTAATTGCTGCAGTTACTTCAGATTTTGTAATTTTCCCGGTGTTTATGTTTATCTCATCTCTCTTTTCTATGTTAGGAGGGTTTGTAGGAGGAGGCCGATTTAACACCTCTTGAAAATGTTCTTGCCATCTTTTCAATTCAAAATTCGGGCAGCAGGTAAAAGTGATCAGCACCTTAATATCAACCTACCCAGAAATTTTGAAGAAAATTCAACATTCCATGTAGGAGTTATTGCCCTTTTTGTGGATTTTTTGCAAATTTTGCACCTGTTTAGCTCAATAACTTCAAAACTATACAAGATATTTGAGAATTTTAAATTGCATATTGTTAAGCACATCATAATCTACAAAATATGTAATAAGGTCAACATTGTAATGAACCCCTGTTCATTTTCATTCCTCTAAGAATGTTTAAAGAAGAAAATAAAGGTTATTACTCTGCACAATCACTGCTACAGTAAGTTAAACCATATTGTCAGATTATTAAACTTATTACCCTTTCAATGTCAAATAGATTTTGCCTAATAGCCTATACTTCAGGCACATAAGTCAGGTGAGCGAATCAGGCTCCTGGGAGCCTCTTGTTTACAACAACATTTAATATATAACAAATTTATTATACTGAAAACAACATTTTATAATAAATTATATCACAGTAAGAGAAAGTATTCTGGTAAAGCACATGTAAAAGGTATCTGATCATTAACAACAATTTCATTCATGATCTTCATATATACACGTGTAACAAGAACAAATACATAATAGTAAATAAAATATGTCAAATAATAAGTTAAGTTTGGTGGGATAAGGGAATTTATACATCTGAAGAATCATATATATTAATGGAAAACAAAAATACATTAGGAACAGTGGAAACATGCCGTTTTGTTAATGTTTATGTGTCATTTTCTTGAGCACTGCAGACTTGACTTTGTGTGGCAATCCGAGGTCTTCACATGTCTGGAAAAAAACAAGTTCAATAAAAGAACAATTGTGTGCATTATTCCGTATTAGTAGAATTGACTGTGTATGTGCCCTATAACATTTGTGTGTCTGTTAATAATGTGTTATAATTAATGCTAACCTTGTCTGATGAACCCTTGCAGCTGTTTTATTTTAGACAAAGATTACAATCCAAACAAAAATCGAAGGATTCAGAATTAAAATGACATCAAAGTTCAAGACATTAAATTTTGCTATGCCTGACACATGATTCCTCTATTCAAGATTCATCAGAGGCGCTCTGCCAAAAATATTGAAAAAGCCATAACCTATATGATTATGAAGAGCATAGAACAATGAAACCAAAAATACCGAAATGATGAACCAAATTATAACTAAGATGATCAACCTATGTCTGGGGTAGGAAGAACTAAGGGTTTAGACAATTTTGAAATTTAAACGGATAATTTAAAGCTTTGATGTGTTCCACAACACAACAGTGTTGGTGCCAGAGCAGGTTAACCTTGGTTAACAAAAACACCTTGCTCTAATACCCATAAAACTTGATACACTTTTACATCATGTTATTAACTACCATGTCACATTAAAGGGGTGCTACAATGTGTCATTATTTTATGTTATATTTAAGGTTTATCTTTGCATTTAAGCTACAAACCCCAAAATCTTTAAAAACTTTACATAGTTATAAATCATAATAAATACTACCAACCATGTGAGATTTACCTGTTCAAATGTTTGCTTATCCCCATTTCCACCAAGAAAACCGTTCAATTTTGCTGCTACAGGGGAGGTAATCAGCTCTTCATCTGATAGCTTCAAAGCTTCTAATATGTCGGGGTGACGCCTCAGGATATACTTTTGGTGGTAGCTACAATATAGGTTAACATTACAACAAGTACCGGTATTAGCAATGCCACAACTTGGGAATCAAGAAACAAAACTTATACATCTTGTAAGAACAACAACTCCTACACTGCTTTGATTTTGATGAAAATTTTCATGAAAGTAGTGCACTATAGAGAGATGTGCCTGAAACATTTTAACTAATCTTTGATAATGTTAGGGGGAGACAATTGGCAAAACAATGATTAAGTTGAAAAACATTAATAACTGTAAACATATTTTTCATTTTAAGAACAACCAAAAAATACCAGGCATACTCGCCATTCACATTATTGTCCCCCGCCGCAACGCGTCGGAGGGACTTAGTAATGGTCTCCGTCCATCGGTCCGTCGGTCACATTTTTTGTGGGTGCAACTCCTCGGACACTACTGAACAGATGTTGCTGAAACTTTACACACTGATAGGGTACAATTAGTAGATGATCATCCCATATTTGAAATTTTCAAAATGGCCGCCGTTTCCATGGAAATGGAAGGTCAAAATATAGGACATTCAATATCTTGGTTACCTAGGTGCACAGGGTTCTGAAATTTTGTAGGCTGATAGGGCAAAAGGTACTGTGTAATAATACGAAAAAAATTTTGAAGCGATATTTACCGTTTTCGAGTTATTTACGAATTTGTGATTTTTCAGTCTGAAAAATGGGACTTTGTCAAACGTTTTTGTGGGTGCAACTCCTCGGACACTATTGAACAGATGTTGCTGAAACATTACACACTGATAGGGTACAATTAGTAGATGATCATCCCATAATTGAAATTTTCAAAATGGCCGCCGTTTCCATGGAAACAGGGAAGAAAGGTCAAAATATAGGACATCCAATAACTCCTTTACCTAGGTGCACAGGGTTCTGAAATTTTGTAGGCTGATAGAGCAAAAGGTACTCTATAATAATACGTAAAACATTTTGAAACAATATTTCCAGTTTTCCAGTTATTTACGAATTTGTGATTTTTTGGTCCAAAAAATGGGACTTTGTCATGTCAAACATTTTTTTGGGTGCAACTCCTCGGATATTATTAAACGGATGTTGCTGGAACTTTACACACTAATAGGGTACTGATAGTAGGTGATCATCCCATATTTTGACAACCAATTTCAATCGTTTCTCAGAAAATATATCTCTTGAATTGACATACCACACAACTTTTATGCGGCGGCGGGGGACACATGGCTACGCGTAGCAATCTTGTTTTTCAATACAATACATAAGAGGCATTTTAGTGTATGCAAATAAGAAGTATTTTACAGAATAACTTACTCCTCTGCATCATAGAACTCCCCAGCCTTCAATATTTCTGTAGCTAAAGGTTGAACATGTTCCTTCTGTTTCTCCTGCCTTGTTTCCTCGGCTTCTAGTTTCTGTTTGGTACTATGATAGAAGATAGCACATTTATACTGGCCTTTCCTGGGTATGGTGGGATTATGGGAAGACCAGAACTTCCTCAGCAGATCTCCATAACTGATCTTATCTGGATCAAACTCGAGGCTCACAGACTCAGTGTGATCTCCACTGTAAAAATATACAACAATAGGATATTGTATTCTTTCAATGTAATAAAAATGCAAAGTAAAGTGCTCTGACATATATATTGTGACATGTGGCATTCTTGGTGTATACTTGTGACATGTGGCATTCTTGGTGTATACTTGTGACATGTGGCATTCTTAATTGGATGATACTTACATGTTGTGATACGTGGCATTTTTGGTGGATCCACCGGTATACCCAACCTTAGTGGTTACAACACCAGGGAGAACACCAAGCTGGGCCTCTGGAAACCAGAATCAGCTCAAGGCAAAGGTTGCCCTACACACTCCTCTAACTGGCATTTCTAAAACAAAGGAAAGTTCATCAATGGAATAGAAGGTGAGGATACAGACAAAATGAAGTGGGCATTGGTATGCATGACATTTTATCTTAAAGTTACTGTACAAGCAGTTTTTTTCATGTGAAAGGAAGAACAAAGCAGCATGCAAACAATGGTTCCCAATGAGTGCCCATTGGAATACCAATTGAAAAATAAGAAGCTACGCCGAGCACAGCATGATACGACCGCAACATGTTGAACCCTGTACGTTTTAGGCCCAATATGGATAGTCAATTGTTCTGGACACATGCAGCCCATGGTGGACTGACAAAGGTTTTTGACACATGCAGCTTTTAGTGGACTTTCCACTCAAATATCAAAAGCCTATTGTGGATTGATGAGCAAAAGAAATTTTCAAAATCAGACCACAAATAAAAAAGTATCAATTTTGGCCCCTAATTACGTAATAGTGGAAAAAGGGGGGGGGGGGGGGCGCAAAAATTAATTCTCAATTTTGCATTTGCTATTCGACAAGAACAAACATGCAAAAAATGTTCAAAATCGTACCACAAATAAAAAAGTTTCGACTTTGGCCCCTAATTATAGAATAAGGGGAAAAAGGGGGGGGTCGCAAAAATTAATTCTTAATTTTGTATCCGCTATTTGACAAGAACAAACATGCAAAAAAAAATTTCGAAATCGGACCACAAATTAAAAAGTTTTGATTTTGGCCCCTTTTGACCCCAAATTACATAACGGGTAAAAGGGGGGCACGAAAATTCATCATTCAATCTTTTATTGTAAGAAACATTCTTGACAAATTTCACAGTAATAGGCCAACTAGGATTAAAGTTATAGTGGAAACAAATATAATATTTGATTTTTTTCCCCTTTGCGCCCCTAATTTCGAAAGGAAACAAGGAGGGACCCCCAAAATGGATCCCATTCATCCTTTTATGGTAAGGAACATTATTGCCAAATAACAAAGCAATGGGATAACTAGAACGAAAGTTATCGTGCGAACAAACATAAAAGTAGCTTTTTGGCCCCTAATTTTGAAACGAAAAATGGGGGGACCGCCAAAATCAATCCCATACATCCATTTATGGTAAGGAACATCATTGTCAAATTTCATAGCAATGGGATAACTAGAACTTAAGTTATCGTGTATACACTAAAGTTAACAGACGCCGTGGACGATGACAACGACGACAGCATCATACCATTATACGTCCGCAATTTTTTTGCGGTCGTATAAAAACCTTTTCAGCTATTAATGTAGCTAAGAAGCTGTCAACAAGAGGTCCCACAAAATATTTAACATAATTGGGGGTGTCACAGCCTCCGCCCCCGGAATACCGAATACCGTTTTAAAAAGGACATAATACCGTTAAAAAGACTTGAATACCGAATACTCTAAAGATCACGGCGTACGCATACCAAAATCCTAAAAATTCGGAACATCGCGTACCGCGTACCACACCTTGGCGTACCGAATACCTTTTAAAAAGCACGGAATACCGCGTACCAAAAGGGCTGTGACACCCTCTTAATTCAACTAAAAACTTTTTCATCTGCCACACACCAAGCACTAGTGTTAAATGTAGATCCTTTGATTGGGTAGATATACAAACTTGACAATGTCTATCATGTCTATATATTAATGATAAAAAAATGTTGCTTTCTTGTTTGTATTGACTACATTTCAGTAGGAAGTGAATCTCATCTTCTACTTCCGACTTACATATAGTGCAGATACAATCGTTTACCTGTTGACCTATATGTAGTGACCCTTTTCAATTTGAAGAGGATGGTCACCGATTCTTAATTTTACCAATGTTTATCTTTGTTCAGTGCTCCCGACTAAGAGATACATGTATGCTTCAAACTTAAAATTTGTTTTAAATTTTCCATATTGCCTTAATTTATTTCCATTATGGGGATTTTTCCTAGCATTATCATAGACCTGTATCACAGGAGCTTGGTACAATTTTTTTTATATATTTACTTCTATAACCCTTGAAGGGTTATAGAAGTAAATATATAAAAAAAAATTGTACCAAGCCCCTTTATTTATATATTTACTTTATTTATATATTTACTTCTATAACCATTGAAGGGTTATAGAAGTAAATATATAAAAAAAATTGTACCAAGCCCCTGTGGGTTATAGAAGTAAATATATAAAAAACTAGATAATGTGTCTATGAGCCACAGGATGGCCCTCCCGTTCTTGAAATATCATTGACCCTAAATGTGTATTACCTGGGATATGGACATTTACCAAGAAATTGATCATAAGTGTTCATGTGTAAAATATAGGTCGCTGTGACCTTATTTCTGGTGGGTGGTGCCATGTACCAAGACTCATTGAGTAGTGAAATATTATTGACCCCTAACATGTAGTATTCAAGATATGGACCTTAACCAAGAACTTAACCAAAGTCATTCATGCGTAAAATATGGGTCACAGTGACCTCATTTCTAATGGATGGTGTCACCTTACCCAAGACACATCTAGTGGTGAAATATCATTGACCCCCAACATCTAGTATCCAAGTTATGGACCCTAACCAAGAACTTAACCGAAGTCATTCATGCATAAAATATAGATCACAGTGACCTTATTTTTATTGGGTGGTGTCATGTTACCCAAGATACATCTAGTGGTGAAATACCATTGACCACCAACATGTAGTATCTGAGATATGGACCTTAACCAAGAACTAAACCAAAGTCATTCATGCGTAAAATATAGGTCACAGTGACCTATTTTCTAGTGGGTGGTGTCACATGACCTAAGACACATCTAGTAGTGAAATATCATTGACCCCCAACATCTAGTATCCAAGTTATGGACCTTAACCAAGAACTTAACCAAAGTTGTTCATGCATAAAATATAGGTCACAGTGACCTAATTTCTAGTGGGTGGTATCACCTGACCTAAGACGCATCTAGTAGTGAAATATCATTGACCCCCAACATCTAGTATCCAAGTTATGGACCTTAACCAAGAACTTAACCGAAGTCGTTCATGCATAAAATATAGGTCACAGTGACCTAATTTCTAGTGGGTGGTGTAGCCCTACCCAAGACCCATCTGGTGGTGAAATATCATTGACCCACAACATCTAGTATCCGAGTAATGGACCTTAACCAAGAACTTAACCAAAGTGTTACGGACGGACGGACGGACAAGGGTAAAACTATATGTCCGATCCACATACGTGGTCGGGCCATAAAAATTGTACCAAGCCCCTGTGCCTGTATATTAAATATGGCAGTGGCTATTTTGCCGGCTCCGGCAAAATAGCCTCCTTGGGTCTATTTTGCCGGCTCCGGCATAATAGCGATTTGTATGGCATTTAGCTATTTTGTCGGTTCTGTTTTGTTTTCTGTTTTTGTGTTTTTCTTTATCTTTTCTCTTAATCTCTGATCCTATGTTATGTAAATCTTTCAAAAGAACCTTTTTCCCAGTTTTCTGCATAACATAATTCTGCAACATTTTTTTGTTAGCATCCACTTTCAGCATGTTTTCTACGTCTTTTTTTTTCTCTTCTACAGACAAGTGTCTTTGTCTTGGTAAATAGCTAAACAAAGTTTCGTTTATTTCATGATTATGCTCATTGTTTATATTTGATATTAGAAGTTGTTGCCCATCGGGGGTTGTGCATAAATGAACCGAAATAGGACAGCTCTTCTTTAATGTGGCCTGGTTAGGACGTTGACCTGTAAAAAGAAAAGTCAGTCGGTAGGCAGACAATAAGACATATATGTCTGATATGTTATGTTCATTAGCGATACACCGCTCCCAAACTTACCCCTTGCATAAAAGTTTTCATCAAACATATGTAACGGGGTTGCCCCCTTCGTACATTAATTGGTAGATTTAAATAGCCAGCCTTTATCCCTGAACAAGGGAAGTACTTCTTTAATTCAGAGGTAGAGCGCCTGACTGTAAACCTCAGGACATGTCGATTATGTAAGGTATTTCATGCTCTCCGGTTACATTGGTACCCAACTAATAAACCCACGATGGTTAGAACAGGAAAACTAGCCAGGGTTAGTTTTGTTAAGAGTCAAACATGAAGGTATGATGACTCTTGAGGAGGGAGAAGTGTAACGGGGTTGCCCCCTTCCGGTACATTAATTAGTAGATTTAAATAGCCAGCCTTTATCCCTGAACAAGGGAAGTACTTCTTTGGTTCAGAGGTAGAGCGCCTGACTGTAAACCTAGAGGTCTCGGATTCGATTCCCGGTCAGGACATGTCGATTTTGTGAAGTAATTCATGCTCTCCGGTTTCACATGAAATAAATGACATACTAGTATATGATAGTGTTGGATAAAACATTAAGCCGTATAGAAAAGTATCGGACCTACATCTAATGCAGTTGGTATGCTTAAAAAAACTGTTATGGAAGCTTTGCATGTAGGCTCATTGTGTAAAGCTTGCAATGGAATTTAGCGTGTATCATTTCTAATGTTCAATATACATGTACATGTATTATAGAACCTAATAATTCGGTAAACAAGAGTAAAATGAGTAGCAATAAGAAGTACAATGTATACTGAACACATGTGGTACATGTATATTTTATGATAAATATATTGTTGCGCTATTTTGGTAATAAAGTATATTTAAACCCTTTTATGTTGTTTAATTGTTCATTCATTATACAGTGTAGCTTATTTTTCTGTGTTGAGTATATTTGATCAGCTGATTGATTTGGAAGATTTGATTGGTTTGAATTTGATCTTTGATGACAATTTGAAATACCTTTGAAAGATGAAAATGGAAGCTTTTTGACCATTTGAAATATTTGACTTTGAAGATGCATATTTGAAGTTGAAACACTTATGATACCTATATATTGACTGGAATTAATACAAACCTTTTGGATTTATTCAGAAGCTTCATTCTTGGTTTATTCTACTTTATTTTGATAGGTAAGTTTATATTTTTGTACTTCATTGTTTATATTTTTTTATAGCGTACCTCTGATATTTATTGTAATGTTTTTGATAAGTAGAAGGCTTTTCGATTTGTATATAGTTTTCTTTAGTAATCAATGTTTTGTGTATTGAATACATGAATATTGTATTGATTTTGCCTATCTCTAAATGTCGCTCATATCGATTGATAGTGTTATTATCACTTAGGTGAATTCGTTTGTAAAGCATTGATATTTTAGAGTTTAAAGTTCACCTGTACTTTTCATTCTTGAATGAACAGTTTAGCTTACGGTAGTTTGTTTACATTATGTTTTATACTCTTTATTATTATTATGAGCTAAGCATTGTTAGTTAATGCTGTATTTTGCTTGCAGGATCTGTATGCTAAGAGTGATTGTATAGACTGTGCCTAACAGTAACGCCCTGCTCCACAAGTTGGTAAGCGATAGTATTTTAATATGGTTAATTTGTTATTATATTTTCATGACACTTGCATACACATATATTAATGGAATAGATATGCATGAGAATAATATATAGATGTTATTCCGGGCTATGCTTTCACGTTCGTAGCATAATTTGAGTGTGATGTATTTACTAGATGTTTAGTAAGAATTTGTACAACTATATTTATTGGTATCCGTATAGTGTACTAGAAATATGATTATAATTATTGTATGTTATATAGTACTAGATTTATTTTTATACAGATATAATTATGTTGTGATTTTATTATTCTATTCTATTGATATCTTTATATGTAATTGATATTAAATAATTGTGATAATTGTATTATTTTAGTTTAAACATATTTATTTATCCTGGATTGGGAAACAAGCTTGATGCTTATATAAATCCCTCTCCAGCTAGCAGATTGCGAGTGTGGCCTTTGTAGCGGCCCCCATTGAGCCTACTCTTATCGAAATCTACAAAGGGGTCTTTAACGTGCATGGGGTATTGCTCTCCACATACACGGGACAACCTTTTTTCGTCCCTTCCGAAGGACTAGCATCGTTCCTTGAGACCATCCTCGCAAATGGTGTCAAGAGAGAGTCGGAAAATTGGTTCATGAAATTTTCACCCCGGACGAGGATCGAACCACGAACCTCGGTGTTAGTAGCCCGACGCGTTAACCACTACACCACCGGCTCTCTTTATTATTTTATTGTTACAGGGTTTAATGATGTTACTGTTATAAATAAATCCTGAACCCTAGACTTTGGTTTTCTTGCGCCCAAGACGACCATTTTACAACTGGCGCCCACGTATATTGGTGTATTGGCACAGCTATGGAGTAGTGGCTCACAGATTTGTTGATGTCTATCGGTACCACGTGATGTCTACGCTGAGTCGACCAATAAGGACCGAGGATATACCTACCATGTAATGTTTGTTTACCCGAAGCACATGTTGACTTTATTGACATTGGCCACGTGTTGATGTTTACAGATTGAAGAATGGTTAAGACTTTTCTTGGATGACAGCAAAGATATTGGTAGTGTGGTTACAGATCAGCATTTATATTGTATAAAATTTGTGTATTTGAACTGATACTTTATTCATTTTTCACAGGTCTTGTGCAATTTTTGACTTTGTAATTTTTACTTTGTATTTTTACATATTGTGCACAATTCAAAAATATTGTTTTTGTGTGGGTTATTTGTGCTATTATGTTTTAAAGCACATATGGTATCTGTGTTGTTTAGTTATTAGAACTTGACTACAATGGTTTACCC
Source organism: Arcuatula senhousia (assembly GCA_963971305.1). Lineage (NCBI taxonomy): Eukaryota > Metazoa > Mollusca > Bivalvia > Mytilida > Mytilidae > Arcuatula > Arcuatula senhousia. The sequence continues at coordinate 9,162,043 of OZ020306.1, forward strand.
AAAATACATAGTATGATTTGATATTGGAAAGTGATTGAACATATTGACTATTGATAGATTGTAGTGAATTGAAGTAACAAGTTGACTTAGAATATTTTTGCTATAGAATAATAGTTGACACATTCATTGATATTGAAGATTTGTGATAGTGATACGTGATTAGTTCATCAGTGATGACTTAGTTAAACCTAGTATATATATTGGTAATACTCCTACCCCCCCCCCTCATATACCTTTACCTTACCCTATACTCTACCCAGCATTGTACATTACGACATCCGCATTCGGGTTTACGTCATTTAGTTACTACATTCCTCACGGTTCGCGTGTTTACCGGACTTCGCTTTTGTGTAGTTTGATTACTTTACTTTACTTTGCTTGAGAGTAACTTTACTCTTTGGTATTTACTTTATTGTTTTCAGTATATATTAATAATTAATTACATATTTACTTAAATATTATCTGAACATCACTTATAAATTTTATATACAGGTACAGCTAGACAGATTTTGTAGACGTAAAAGCTCTGCAAAATATTTCTCATCAGCAGTTTGTATCCAGATTACGCATCTATACCGAATAAGGTACGTCACTTTATTGACATGAAACTGATCATGCTTAATTTACTTTAGTGCTTTATACACATAGCACTTTGCTGTTTTACTGGCATACTTACTTGAAACTTAGTGAACTTATAAGCTTTTGCTTTATTACTGGAATTTAACCTGTGAATACAGGATCCAGACTTACTTTATTATTCTTTGTTACTTTTTAATTCAAGACTTTATTAACCTGTGAATACAGGAGTCAACTTCTATTATTATCTTCATTATATACTACATACATCATGAGTCTCAAAGATGAACTTCTTAGATTAGAACAGTTCTTAGATAGATATGAACAAGACATGTTTGGTCAACAAGCTCAACCACAACGTCGTAGACGACGACGTAGAAAGAAAAGACCATATTGGTATGAAGATAATAATGTACAAATGGAACAACCCGTTCAAAAAGAAGAATCATTACCAAAGAAGCCTATTATATGTTATAGATGTGGAAATGAAGGACATATTGCTCTTGGTTGTCGCGTTCGACTGGATCATTCTAGGCAGGCATATAACTTTCAACAGATTAATGCGGAAGATAGAACATATGCAGTTCACCAAACTACAAAAGGTAATCAGGATATAACAGGATTACTAGGTAGCCCTAATGAAGCATCAGTAAGGATAAATGATATCTCAGCAACTGCATTGCTTGATACTGGATCAACTGTCAGCACTGTTAGTGAGTCTTTTCATAAACAACATTTATATGATCAGCATATACAGAAACTAGATACCATCTTGAAGATTGAGTGTGCTGATGGTCAAGATATGCCATACTTGGGATATGTAACAGCAGATTTAGAAGTACCTGGAGCAGGTTCATCTGACAGGAAACATGCTTGTCTATTACTTGTAGTTCCGGATAGCACATACAATAAGCAGGTACCTTTGTTGTTAGGAACCAATATTTTGAACATCATAATGGAAGATGTTAGACTTTGTTCAGGTGAAAGATTTTTACAGACTGCTAATCTTCACACCAACTGGTACATGGCATTTAAATGTTTATTATTTAGAGAAAAGGAACTTAAAAAGCGTTCAAACAGACTTGGAATTGTAAAGTCAGCTGAAAGGAAAAGTATACAGATACCACCGAACAGAGATATTATAGTGCAAGGTTATACCGATCATGAGATGCCTTACCATCAGGTTTGTGCTATACTTCAAACCACAGAGAAAGCTGCAATACCATCAGATTTAGATATTGCACCTACATTGGTTTCATACAACTATAAGAAGAACAGAACTATACCAGTACATATAAGCAACGTAACGACGAGAACAGTCACCATTGCACCGAATGCTATCCTATGTGAGTTGCAACCCGTGTCAGTAGCAGACTTAGCTCCAGATGAAGATGCTCCATATGACCCACTGAAAGATGTGAATTTACCTACAACGCTGACAGAGAAACAACTGAATAAAGGCAAGAAACTTTTACAGCAGTTTGGAGATGTATTCAGTAAAAGTGACACAGACATAGGCCATACATCGGCCGTTCGACACCGCATTGATCTTATGGATGAGACACCTTTTAAACAAAGAAATCGTCGTATTCCACCTTCGATGTTCAATGAAGTTAGAGATCATCTACAACAGTTGTTGGCAGCTGGAATTATTCGAAAGTCGCATTCACCTTGGTCTTCGAATATTGTAATTTGTAGGAAAAAGGACGGAAAACTCCGTATGTGTATAGATTACCGGCAATTGAACAACCGTACTTATAAGGACAACTATGCTTTACCAAGAAGCGAGGAAATACTAGACGCACTTGGAGGAAACAACTACTATACTGTACTTGATATGAAAAGTGGATATCATCAGGTTGAGTTAGAGGAAGAACATAAACAGAGAACAGCATTCACTGTAGGTCCGCTTGGGTTTTATGAATTTAACCGGTTACCTTTCGGATTAGTTAATAGCCCAGCCACTTATCAGCGTCTAATGGAGGAAATACTTGGAGATTTACATCTTAATATTTGTTTTATATATTTAGATGATTTGATTATATTTTCAGATACCTATGAAGAGCACTTAGACAGATTAAACAGGGTTTTACAACGTCTACGAGAAAGCGGATTAAAACTCTCTCCAAAGAAATGTTCATTCTTCCAAGAAAAGGTTAAGTATATTGGTCATATAGTGTCGAAAGATGGAATCTCACCAGACCCAAGTAAGATCGAGAAAGTAGAAAAATGGCCAACACCACAGAATCCAGATGAAGTAAGACAATTTCTAGGTTTCATTGGATACTACAGGAAATTTATTAAAGATTTTGCGAAGATTGCCCGTCCGCTAACAGATCTTATGCCAGCACCCACCAAGTCAAAGAAACGTAGAACTAAGAGTCAACCAGTACCATCGTCGTGGATTTGGGGAAAACCGCAAGAAGATGCTTTTCAAGAATTGAAGTCAAGATTAACTAGCCATCCCATACTTGGTTATCCATCTTACTCCGAGCCATTTGAGTTACACACTGATGCATCGATGTTAGGACTTGGAGCTGTATTGTACCAACAGAGAGATAAGAGGAAAGTTGTAATTGCATATGCAAGCCGAGGGTTATCAAAAGCTGAAAGAAATTATCCAGTTCATAAATTAGAATTCTTAGCGTTGAAATGGGCAGTAACAGAAAAATTTCATGACTATTTGTATGGAAACACATTCACAGTACTAACCGACAATAACCCGTTAACGTATGTATTAACATCCGCTAAACTTGACGCTACTGGTCATCGTTGGTTGGCAGCCCTTTCATCTTACAATTTTGATATTGTTTACCGACCTGGATCACACAACGCCGACGCAGATGGACTTTCAAGATTACCTGGTTTAACTAAAGACAAGAAGATAAACCTCACCACAGAATCAGTAAAGGCCATATGCAGTTTACAGTTTGCTCAACCGTTTGTTCAAAGTTTGTCAATGTCTCACCAATCAGTTGATGAAACAGATATGCCTATTCAACCATCAGTGAACATTAAGATGGAACAGAAGAACGATCCAGTTATTCGTGAGTGGATTTATTGGGTACAGGAACATAAGAAGCCTAGTAAAGAACAACTGGAAAAAGCTCCTCACAACACCTGGTTTTTAAGTAACTATGAGAAGTTAAAGATGATAAATGGTATACTTTACAGAGAAGTAATGGTGGAACAGGAACCTATAAGACAAGTAGTATTACCAGAGAAGTGTATTCAACAGGTACTAGAATCACTACATGATGGAATGGGTCATCAAGGAAAAGAGAAGACGTTATCTTTAGTTCGTGATCGCTTCATCTGGTACGGGATAACAAGAGATGTAGAAAACTGGATCGATCAATGTGACAGATGTATAAGAAGGAAGAAACAACCTAAAGACAAGGCCCCACTCATCAGCATTGAAACATATCAACCGTTAGAACTGGTCTGCATGGACTTTCTCTCCCTTGAAAGATCAAAAGGTGGATATGAGAATATATTGGTGATAACAGACCACTTTACCCGTTATGCTTTGGCAGTTCCTACGAAGAATCAAACGGCGAGAACCACAGCGGAAGCGTTCTTTAATCACTTCGTGGTACACTATGGTTTGCCTAGACGAATCCACTCTGACCAAGGTGCAAACTTCCAGAGTAAGATTATCAAGGAACTGTGTAGCATTACTGGAATGGAAAAATCCCGAACAACACCATATCATCCTATGGGAAATGGACTTCCGGAGAGATTCAATAGGACTCTGTTAGACATGCTGGGTACGTTGAAGACTACGCAAAAGAAGGATTGGAAAGCTCACGTAGCCGGACTTGTTCATGCGTACAACTGTACCAGACAGACTACTACTGGATTCTCGCCGTATTTTCTTATGTTCGGTCGACACCCTAACTTACCAGTTGATTTAGCTTTTGGACTTGAAGAGACCAACACAAAACAACCATCAACCAAGTATGTAGATGAGATGCAAGAACGTTTGAGGAAGGCTTATGACTTAGCAGCTAGAACAACACAGACAGCACAAGGACGACAGAAAGGAAGTTATGATAGACGAGTCAGAGGAGCAGTTCTGCAACCCGGAGATCGTGTACTTGTAAAAGTTGTAGCGTTTGAAGGGAAGCATAAAATAGCAGATAAATGGGAAGGGGACACGTACAGAGTTGTTAGACAGCCTAACAGCGGGATACCTGTCTACGTGGTCCAGAAAGAGAATGGTGATGATAAAAGAAGGACTCTACATAGAAACTTGCTTTTACCTATTGGACATCTGCCTGTAAGTGATGATAAAGAGAAACCTGCACCAAGGAGACGCCAACCCAGGAAGAACCTTGAAGATAAAGTGATGAAGTCTGACAGTTCCAAGGAAGAAACTGAAGATGAGACAGACGAGGAATCTGAGCAGGGATATTATTTCATGTTGCCAAGGCAAGACCAACAGAGCAGCACGGATGGTGATGCAACAACTGTAGTAGAGCGGCAACAAGGTACCATTGGCATGGATGGTGACGACCAGACCCATGTTGATGGAGGTCAAGGGATAAGTTCTGAAGAGGACGCTTTTCCACCAGGAGAGGACGCTGGTGAGCAGCTTACCCTTGAGGCTGATGTGATAACTGAAGAAGAAGTGACTGACCAGATTATGAATGCAGAAGGAAACCCTTTTGATGAAGATGATGTTGATGAAGCTGGCAGTACGCTCCCCGACACATCAGGTGATACAGGTGCAGATGACTTGGTCCCATTAGCTCCTAGGACACCACAGCAACAGCGACGAAGAAGGATTTTACCGACACCACCTAGTGATTTACCAGCCAAACGAGTTCGGAGACCACCCGCATATTTGAGCGACTATGTGACGAAACAAGCTATTGGTAAACCATCATGGCTTCAGAAAGTGGAATGGTTAACTTCACAATTACAGAATGGTGTGTTCAAAGGAATGGAGATGCAGATTTCCTCAACCATTATGAAGATTGTGGAAAAATGTGATTAATTCAGATTGTGAATGTCGAGGACGCCATTGAATTCTCAGGAGGGGAGGAATATAAAGTGTTAATGACGTGGAAGTCATTTTTCCAACAAGGAGGAGAATGTGGTACATGTATATTTTATGATAAATATATTGTTGCGCTATTTTGGTAATAAAGTATATTTAAACCCTTTTATGTTGTTTAATTGTTCATTCATTATACAGTGTAGCTTATTTTTCTGTGTTGAGTATATTTGATCAGCTGATTGATTTGGAAGATTTGATTGGTTTGAATTTGATCTTTGATGACAATTTGAAATACCTTTGAAAGATGAAAATGGAAGCTTTTTGACCATTTGAAATATTTGACTTTGAAGATGCATATTTGAAGTTGAAACACTTATGATACCTATATATTGACTGGAATTAATACAAACCTTTTGGATTTATTCAGAAGCTTCATTCTTGGTTTATTCTACTTTATTTTGATAGGTAAGTTTATATTTTTGTACTTCATTGTTTATATTTTTTATAGCGTACCTCTGATATTTATGTCCCCGAACACGAAGTGTCGGGGACATATTGTTTTTGCTCGGTTTCTTATTATTATTATGTCCCCGAACACGAAGTGTCGGGGACATATTGTTTTTGCTCGGTTTCTTATTATTATTATTATTATTATTATTATTATTTTTCTCGGTATTCTGGATCGTGAACTTGTCCACCTCATTTTTTCGACATCTTTGAAGGTAGGAAGCTGAAAATTCATAAATCAAGAGTATGGAATGGGAGATTGTGCTTTTTGTATTTTTCACCGAAATCGAACGACCCCATATAGGTAAAAAAAGGGCCTCAAAATGGCTCCTCGAAACCGAAGTTGAATTTTTCCTGGCATTTCTGATCCGGCAGGGGTAGGAAAAATTCCCTTATAGGTTAAGTGCGGATATACAATACCTTTCATTTAAAAAAAAAATTTTGAAAATCGGACTTACCGTTTTCAAAATTTTGCAAAAAATCGAAAATTATTTTTTTTGTAAGATTGAGTTATCTTTCTTTGTACCATATATTTTGTGATATTAATGAAAAAAATTCTCAACTTTGTTATTTCTTAATGAAAATTGGTTTACAAGGTAATAGTGGTATGCCAAGTTCAATTTTGGAATCGAAATTTTTTTTGGGGCGGCCATTTTAAAAATGGCCGCCATTTCCCGCCAAAATTAAAATTACTCCGATTTTAATGAAAATTGTTATATAAGGTAATTGTGGTATGGCGAGTTGATTTTTGACATCAAAATTTTTTTATCGTCGGCCATTTTCAAAATGGCCGCCGTTTCCCGCCAAAATTAAAGTTATTCTGATTTTGATGAAAATTGGTTTACAAGGTAATAGTGGTTTGCCGAGTTCAATTTTGGAATCGAAATTTTTTTTGGGCCGCCATTTTCAAAATGGCCGCCATTTCCCGCCAAAATTAAATTTACTCCGATTTTAATGAAAATTGGTATATAAGGTAATAGTGGTATGGCAAGTTGATTTTTGACATCAAAATTTTTTTTATCGTCGGCCATTTTCAAAATGGCCGCCGTTTCCCGCCAAAATTAAATTTACTCAGATTTTAACGAAAATTGGTATATAAGGTAATATATGTATTGTGAGTTGATTTTTGACATCGAAATATTTTTATTGTCGGCCATTTTAAAAATGGCCGCCGTTTCCCGCCAAAATTAAACTTACTCCTATTTTGATGAAAATTGGATAAATTAAGTTATCTCAAATGCCAAGAGACATTGACAAAGAGGGGTACGTGAGGGGACATTTTTGTGACTCGCTTGCGATCACAATTAGAACTAGTTATTATTATTATTATTATTATTATTATTATTATTTTTCTCGGTATTCTGGACCGTGAACTTGTCCACCTCATTTTTTCGACATCTTTTAAGGTAGGAAGCTGAAACTTCATAAATCAAGAGTATGGAATGGGAAATTGTGCTTTATGTATTTTTCGTCGAAATCGAACGACCCCTTATAGGTCAAAAAAGGGCCTCAAAATGGCTCCTCGAAACCGAAGTTGAATTTTTCCTGGCATTTCTGATCCGGCAGGGGTAGGAAAAATTCCTTTCTAAGTTAAGTGCGGATATTTAATACCTTTCATTTAAAAAAAAAATTTTGAAAATCGGACTTACCGTTTTCAAAATTTTGCAAAAAATCGAAAATTATTTTTTTATAAGATTGAGTTATCTTTCTTTGTACCTTGTATATTGTAATAGTAATGTTAAAATGGTCAACTTTGTTATTTCTTAATAAAAATTGGGTTACAAGGTAATAGTGGTATGCCAAGTTCATTTTTGGAATTGAAAAAAAAATTTTGGCGGCCATTTTCAAAATGGCGGCTAAATGGCCGCCAATTTCCCGCCAAAATTAAAGTTACTCAGAATTTGATGAAAATTGGTATATAAGGTAATGAAAGTATGGCGAATTGATTTTTGACATTAAAAAATTTTCATCGTCGGCCATTTTCAAAATGGCCGCTGTTTCCCGCCAAAATTAAAGTTACTCCGATTTTGACGAAGACTGGTATGTAAGGTAATAGTTGTATGAGGAGTTTATTTTTGACATCGAAATTTTTTTATTGTCGGCCATTTTCAAAAAGGCTGCCATTTCCCGCCAAAATTAGACTTGCTCCGATTTTAATGAAAGTTAATATACAGGGTAATTGTGGTATGGGGATTTCATTTTTAGCATCAAATTTTGTTTCTTGTCTGATGCAACAGCTTTTGGATGTGACTGTGTGACTCTTCTCGACCATATGAGATTAAGGGAGAATAATATCTTATATGGATGTCAACCAAAAGCTTCTCCGTAACGTTCTTACCATTTCATTGAAGAGTGGCTCCATTGTTGAGGACGAGAGCGGTAGTTATGCTCGCTAGTCACCACAATAGTTTACAAGTACGCTACCAATGCTTGTAAAAAGGATGCTTCAATGGAATGATAAGGGTGTCATTGCTTAAACAGGGTTCCAACAAAAGCCAGAAATATTGTCAAAGAGGGGTACGTGAGGGGACATGTATGTGACTCGCTTGCGATCACAATTAGAACTAGTTATTGTAATGTTTTTGATAAGTAGAAGGCTTTTCGATTTGTATATAGTTTTCTTTAGTAATCAATGTTTTGTGTATTGAATACATGAATATTGTATTGATTTTGCCTATCTCTAAATGTCGCTCATATCGATTGATAGTGTTATTATCACTTAGGTGAATTCGTTTGTAAAGCATTGATATTTTAGAGTTTAAAGTTCACCTGTACTTTTCATTCTTGAATGAACAGTTTAGCTTACGGTAGTTTGTTTACATTATGTTTTATACTCTTTATTATTATTATGAGCTAAGCATTGTTAGTTAATGCTGTATTTTGCTTGCAGGATCTGTATGCTAAGAGTGATTGTATAGACTGTGCCTAACAGTAACGCCCTGCTCCACAAGTTGGTAAGCGATAGTATTTTAATATGGTTAATTTGTTATTATATTTTCATGACACTTGCATACACATATATTAATGGAATAGATATGCATGAGAATAATATATAGATGTTATTCCGGGCTATGCTTTCACGTTCGTAGCATAATTTGAGTGTGATGTATTTACTAGATGTTTAGTAAGAATTTGTACAACTATATTTATTGGTATCCGTATAGTGTACTAGAAATATGATTATAATTATTGTATGTTATATAGTACTAGATTTATTTTTATACAGATATAATTATGTTGTGATTTTATTATTCTATTCTATTGATATCTTTATATGTAATTGATATTAAATAATTGTGATAATTGTATTATTTTATTGTTACAGGGTTTAATGATGTTACTGTTATAAATAAATCCTGAACCCTAGACTTTGGTTTTCTTGCGCCCAAGACGACCATTTTACACATAGAAGCAAACAACATGTACACAAACCAGCAGATAATAAAAGCGACTGACTTAACAGTGCACGAAGTCATTATATCTTTTCCATCATGGACACAACAAAACTTGATTGAACCATACACTAGATTTTCGTTGTAGTTTTTGTTTGGAGCTCTTGTTTTCATGCATTTTATTGTCCTTTCAAGTCTCGTTTCCACAATTGTACAAAGTGTTCTTTTTGAAACTGTTCTACAGACTGTTGAAGCTCTTTATACGAATTGAATTTTGCATTCAGTTCAAGTTTGATTATGGTCGAAATAGGTTCCTCCATGATAGCTTCATCACATTAATATATTGAAAGAACTGGAATGGTATATGCGCGAACAATGTTCATAGATCTACAGGTCCACAGAATTCTATGCCATAGGCTATGATAGTTTTAATGCGACGACCAGAGTGATACATGGCTCAAAGGCAATACTACTCAAATTCAGTCTTTTTACTATCAATCAGTAAAAAATATTTAATTCTCTTTTTATACATGTAAGATTTATTTAACATATTACATTTGAAGACCGGTATGTCTCTCTTCAATAAATACCTTTGTTAAATTAATAAAGTTAGTAATTTTGTACTAATTTTAAGTTTTTACGGTATATATTTATTCAATCAAATAATTCAACAATTAATATATAACAGCCGGCAAAATAGCTAAATGCCATACAAATCGCTATTATGCCGGAGCCGGCAAAATAGACCCAAGGAGGCTATTTTGCCGGAGCCGGCAAAATAGTCCCTAAGAGGCTATTTTGCCAGAGCCGGCAAAATAGCCACTGCCATTAAATATACAAATCTATGGTATTATTATATAACAATTTCCCCAATAATTTTTATGAAAACATTTGATTGAAATTCTCATTTACTCTTGTTATTATAAATAAGTTTTAAAGAGAATGTTAAATCAACTTTTTATCAAATGTTTACCACAGTATTTTCTGGCTTTCAACTTTCAACAGTTCAATGGGGTGGAAAATTACAAAGTACATACTAAAACAAGGAGTTGTTTTATTCAATCTTTTGGTAAATTTGGCTTTATTTCAAAATAAAATTCTTAGTTTTTAAACAATCTTGATTACAGCCCATATTTTCTATTATACTAATATTTTTCTCCTTCATTTTTTAATTAGATATTAATGCTATAATTCCTGATATCGGGATAATATTATTTAATTTATACTTTCAAAATGGCGTCATCCATAAAAAGTTGAAAAGGGTATTTTTTTTAATTGAAAATGTCAAATATTCCAGAAATCATAGTTTTAAAGACTTAAAACGTATGCTAAAAAGGCCACTTTTTACAAACATATCTGCATATTTCGACAATTTAATATATAATTCACATTATATGACCTAAAAAGCATAATTTGGGACATCAAAAATGCTTCTGCCACAACTATATTTAGACTTAATAAGAGAAGGGCAAAGGGGGTCTCATCTCGAAATCTTGACGATATTCCTTGAAAATCCTGACATACTGGATTTTTTTTAAAACAATGGTTGAATTTTCAATTAATTCTCAATACTTGTCTGGTCTAATGGACTTCCTCAATCTCCAGTCTAATGACAGTAATTGTCTCAGGCGGTACCTTTCTCGCTTTACTGTCAACACGGTAATAACTCACGGTACTTCAGTTCAAATGCATCAAGATTTAGGATTGAGTATTAGCCGGATCCGTTGGTGGAAGGGATCCGTCTGTGTCCATTATGTATGAATAAAGCCTCTCTGTTGCTAGTATGAACTCGTCTACAATTGTCAGTCTATATTTGAGGTCCTCTATGTGCTCTGTCTCTTGTTGGGTTTGAATATTGGCTAGTTTTATGTCCTTATGCCACAGTCTGTGTCATGTGATCAATGATTCAATAAAAGAAAATCAAATTGAAGAAAAGGGGGTGGTGAAAATAGTATCTCCCTTGTGTTTTTTTCATACCACACATTGACTCTAAAAACATATTGATAGAGGGGAGCAAGTCACTGTGCTATATGCTCCTTTATGTCACTTACAACTTCGACATAGTTCATGGACGACCAGTTTAGTGAGACAATGCCGACTGTTGTTTGACTGTCAGATAGAATTTTCAGCTTGCTGCATGCCATACTCCTGTGATTTGCTTTAAGTCAAATATAATGTCCTGACTACAGGTGTGCTGCTCTTCTGTCCTTGACTTTGAGTTTCCTAACCTGCTCTAGTACAGGAGGTTGCGTTTTATCTTTGTTAAGCAACCAGGAGGGAAGGAGTACTTTGATTCTATCATCTTTATGTGGCTTTAAATATATCAATGGACTGATTTATGGCTTGCCCAAATGGTGAAAAGAGACTTTCGTGTCCAGTTCCTCTAGATTGATAGTTGTCAAGTTGTTGTTTAATTGGTTATTGGTTCAAGCATTTATTTTGATTGGATCTTTGCAATTTTTCTGATTGCGATTTCTTCTAATCTTAGATTAATTGGTAAGACGTTGGCTTCGACTTCCTTGGCTTCTCTGTTGGCCGTAGCTGGAAGGACAAGACAAAGGCTAAGTCGTAACATAACATAACCATGAACATAGAAATAACCCTGCAGAGATTTTAAAAAGTTGGTAGCCCAGTTCCTACTTTTTCAAGACTTGTGAAATTACTGTAAACCAACTTATTTTGGCGACTACTTTTTTGGCGTTTTGGGGTCAGAGGGCGAATTCGGGGCTATTTATTTTCATGATTTTTAGTTACAACAGTTATATTACTATGAAAATAAGTACATTTGCGATGATTTTTTTTTGTGAATTTTTGTTCCTCGCGAAACATGCAAAAATAAATTTGCGCGCGAAAATAAGTTGGTTTACAGTAGTCATTTTGATTAAGATATTTGTTCAGTCATAAAACATTTCCATGGTTTTTTATGTTTAGTCAATAAGGTAGGAAGTATTAAAATTTCTCAGTCATGACAGGTAAAAATGTTAATTAAAGTTTCATTGTCATACATGTTATTGACCTGTAGGTGTGTAATGACTTATCAAAAGTAAGTGATTAATCAGTGAGGCCAGGCTTCAATTTATATTACATTTAAACTATACTCATTCAAGTTGATAATACATGTGTATAAGAAATTTAATGAGAACACTTTTTGACTTTTGGTCTACTACCACTCAGTAAAATTGCAAGGTCATACATACATGTACATGTAGTCTTCAACGGATGTTTCTTTGCTTACATTTGATAAATGAATAAGTTTTATACAGGTCGAAGATTTTACCTTTTAAGGATAATGTTTTCGTCAAACTTTTAACCAATAGTTTTTAAGAGAGTAGAAATAAATATGAACGCCAACACATGGTTTTTATGAAATATTTAGATATAACATGACTCGCAAAACAAATCTTTAAAATGAGCGGTGAAAAAATTGGTTGTTGTATTTGTATAAATATCATATTAAAAATAAACATATTAAAGAAACACTTTTTCACCCAAACAGCTTTGACCAGTAGGGAGATTTTATGGCCATGTTTACCTTTTTGATTGTCCATTGACCAATACATTTAATAAAATAGAAGTCAATAAGTGGAACATAACATTACTTTATAAGGAGAATTTACCCATGTTAAACAAAATAAAGTTTAAAACCAATGATAATTGGTATTTGCGAAATATGAGCGAGGAAGTTAAAGAATACATGTTTATGTTAGGAACTTTTCTATCAAACCGACGAAAAAGTTGTACCATTTTTATACGACCGCACGTATAATGGTATGATGCTGTCGTCGTCGTCGTCTGGGGACATTTGGTTTCCGTGCGATAACTTGAGTAAATATTGACCGATTGTTATGAAATTTTTATATGATGTTTGTAACCACTAGAGGAAGGTTCCTATTGTATTTGGGGTTTGTGGCCCCTACCATTTCAGAAAAAAGGGCCAAAAGGGGCTAATACGGGTGTATTGACAAAACTGTTGTAGAATGTTTATTATTCATTTGATTTTGAAAATTCTTTTTTTATTGAATTCCTTATTAAATTCTGTCAACAAAATGTCTAATGGTTTTGATGTATATTGAACTGTTACATTGCTACAGGGGGCCAAAGACGGGCCACACCCAAAAAATCAACTTTTTTATTTGTGGTCCGATTTTCAAAATCTTTTTTTCATTGGAATCCTTGTGAAAATCCCTGCCTGCATTTTTCAATCAGATTTGAAATATCTCTTACTGTTTTTGAGATATAAGGGGTCTAAGGGGCAAAAAACGCCATTTTTAAAAGTTGGTCAAAGCAAATGGTTTTACACAAGAAATTTAGCTGTAGTGGGCCAGCCTATTGTTATGAAGTTTAAATATGATGATTATATACACTGAAGGAAGCTTTTTATTGCATTTTGTGGTCCTAACCTTTTTTAAAAAAGGGCCAAAAGGGGCTTAACCATGTAAAAAATGTCAATAAATATAGAAATAATTTTTTTTCTATTAAATGTTATTGTAAATATATATGTGTCAAATATGCATTTTAAAGTCCACCATAGGTTGCATGTGTAAAAAAGCTTTGTAAGTCAACCATGGGCTGCATGTGACCAAAGCAATAGACTATCCATATTGGGCCTCCAATGTACAGGGTTCAAATTGTTGCGGTCGTATCATGCTGCGCTTGGCGTAGCTTTTTATTCCCCATTTGAAAGGTCAATCTTTTACAATTTTGATTGATTAATAGGTCAAACAAAATCTAGAAAACCCGACCTGTTATACAGTTCTCTGAAAAATAAAACATGGAAGCCCCTCAAACTAAGTTTTCTTATTTTAATATGATCACCTTTTGTTGAAACTAATTAAAAATATTACAAATTATCTTTTTTTTATGAATTCAATACTTTTATAAGTTAATCAAGTAGATCAATTTTTTTCTCACAAATTTATAATTTTCAATTTTAGTTATGAAATGATATGATAAAATGACTTCAACAGAAAACAAAGATGAAGTTCAAGACGCAGGGGACGTCCCTCCACCTATCCCCACTGTGACAGAACCCCAGAAAGGGATAGCTGCTCAGGCATTGCAGGAGTTCGAGAAGAAAAATTATGGTGCTTGTTGTAATCAGATCCACAAGTTGTTTACAGAGAGACCAAACGATCCCAAAGTAGTCCATAACAAGGCCGTGGCTGAGTTCTATCAGAGTGGGTTTCTGACTACAGATGAGTTCAGGCAATGTCTTGACAAAGTCTGTCAAATGGTAATTGTTATGAAAATTCTCTTTTGTTTTAAAACAGCACATTAAATAACTATGTTCTAGACAAGTTCTGATGTTATACAAATGTATATTAGTTACACTTATATCATCATTAATAGAAAATAATGAGATGTGGAATAAGTGTACGCGACAAAACCCACAATTAAACGGAAATTTAGAAAAACCACAATGGACAACCGCCAGCAGCCTTCAACGAGGCCATTAAGTCTTAATCACCTGCAACATGTTGAAAAGTAACATTTGGGGTCAATATTGCAATTGTACATACAACCTCTCTTAAACTTTTAAAATTATAAGAACAGCAAAGACAGAAAGTAAGTTAAAATTTACTTGAGAGATTGTAAAGAAGTCCCATAATTTTCTCTATATATTTGTATTATAACTGCTTTTCAGGCTAGTATAAGCATGGATGCGACAGACAGTTTAGAAGATGTGGATCATAGTGTCCTGTACTTTAACCAAGCCGTCATTCTCTACCATCTTAGACAATATAAAGCAGCAGCTCGGGTCCTTGATAAACTTTTCCAGTTCATAGAACCTTTAGGTTAGTGGTACAGATTCATTGTAGTACACATGCAATCCTACTAAAAGTTTATTTACATGAGATTTTTTTAGTAGCTCAACTAACACTGAAACACTACATGTCAAATAAAATAAAAACTGTTTCAACCGAACTTGTTTTAATGACTTGTTTTTATATTAAACCCTCTTATTTATACTGTCAAAATAAATTCTTCAGTTCAACATGGATTTGGTGTTGACATGTTTCAATGAATCATTACATGTATATGAACACTTGTTTAATGTTTAAATTTTCAACTTCATTTCCATGTTAATTCTTGACATAATTAATGTGCATAATTTTTTTATGTTGCATCATTCCATGATTAATCATTTACTGGCATCCCTTTTTGATACAAGAAAAGTTCTTGAATAATCAACTCGAAAGTCTTGAAATAAAATAACCAACTTACTGTTGGAAAGAAAAGATTCTGTAAGTTTGGTGTATGTTATGAGTGGAGTCTGACACAAATTTCCTTGTTTGAATTACTGGTACATTATGATGTCACTACAGTTTATATACTTTTTTTTTCAGAGGAAAATTTGGCCAAGAAAGCCTTAATTTTATTAGTAGAGTTGTACTTGTGTACATTTCAAGTAAGTTCATAATAACTACATAGAAAAAATGATGTACCATATAAGTTGTTTTTTTTAGCGGGTATCTAATTTTCACATTTTTCGTGGAAGTTGGCAACTCATGAAAATTTAAATCCTTGGAAAAAAAATCTCATACAGAGTATATGTAAAGTATAAACTTGATAATATATATGAATGTCTAGAATATAATCAAACAATGTTACTGTAATTTCAACCCTGAAAATCATCTGACGAACCGATTTTGATTTTTTGAGTGCCCTCAGCGAGGATCGAACTCACAACATTTGGGACATCTACGGCGTATGCGCCTAGCTAACAGAACAGAGGTTGTAACCACTACGCCATCCTAGGCTCCTCAAAAAGAAGAGCTTTCGTTTGGGTAGTGTTACTTTTCCCTGCGAAGTACAATTACAACTTATTCTGCTAACACAATGCATGAAGCGTCGCAAGGTGTTTTAATTACAGAGCTATTGAATTGAATATACACACGGATTCATCAGAGTTTTTGATAAATTCCATAGCCTTGTGATATTTATGCATGGTCTATTTATAGCTATCTCTAACGTGTTTATGTTCATGCTCCATTGGATTCCACAGAAACTGCAGAATGCAAGATTATTCGAATTTGATAATATATATGAATGTCTAGAATATAATCAAACAATGTTACTGTAATTTCAACCCTGAAAATCATCTGACGAACCGATTTTGATTTTTTGAGTGCCCTCTTTAAAGTATAAACTTGTATATAAGTTATCCCTAAAAATCTCATGTTTTTAGAGAAATCCACGAAATCTAACTCCCACAAAAAAAAACCAACTTATACGGTTTATGTTCATGTAGTACGTACAAGTCTATATAGACAAGATCTGAACAAATTAAACATCATATAAATCTGTTTTACATTTTAGAATCATAGGTTTAATTGAAAAATTTTCATTTAAAAAATAGTTTTCCTACCTGTACAAACCCCAATGTTAAAGTTATCTAAAAAAACAACTGTCAACAATTTTGGAAAATCAGTTGAAACACTTGTACATTATCGTAATCATGGCACAACCCAAAAATTGGAAGGTTTGAACATGCTTTTAGATATAAGCAGAACATAACACACTTGTTCATTAATATATAACAAATTGTCATTTGCTTTTGCAAATATAAACCCATGGTACATTATTTAAAATTGTTAATGGTTGGAATATAATTGACATCTACAAATTAATTGTTATTCTTTTGATTTTTTTTCATATATTTTTTTTCAATAATAATCATACTTTAAGAATGTAATTAATTTTCCCTCCACTGATATTTATTTAGCCTGAAAAAGCTATGGGAATGTTGAGTTATGCTGAGAAGAATGTCTTTAACACCACTAAAGCTGACAAAGGTGACAGCAAAGACAAAGATGACAGCCTTGCTGATGAGCCATTAAAAACTAAACTAAGTCTGGTAGGTGTTTACTTTATCTGGAAAAATTGAACTTGGGTCACACAAAAACCATTTTATTTTAGGAGTTTGATCTATTGGTAAGAAATACATGTGTTGTCATTTTTAGGGTTATCGCTAAAATGTGTTTATCGAATAAGTTGAAATAACTGTTCTAATATAAACTCATATCAATTTGAAAACTAATCAGACAAATTACTAAAGTTTCATAAGAGAGATCAGGACTGTTAGGGAATCTTCTGTATGCATAGGGGTGTCACAGGGCACTTTAGTTAAGATTCTATGGATGGTGGTTTTCTCTGATGAATTTACCATTCAACATAAAAGTCAATCAATTAAAAGGGGAAAGGGGGTCTCATCTCGGAATCTTGACGATATTCCTTTTAAAAAAACTAAATCCTAATCCCCATTGGTGCCTCTTTGCTTCGTTCTGACCCGTCCATACAGTTGTCTAAAACAGCCCTTACAATTGATTACTATTTTGTACTACATTGTATTTTATTACAGTATAAAACAAGATGTCTGCTAATGATGAAGTCTATGAAGTCAAGTAAGAGGGAGATAAAGGCTCTGATGACAGCTCATCCAATGGTATGTGACCAAAAAATCCTCTAGAATACTGGGCACACTAACAAAATTTGCAAGACATAATAGTCTTGTCCAGGAATGATTTGAAATGTGCATAGTGGTTCATTATGACAAATTGTTAGTACTAAAGCAACTTTCATACCTGTCAGACACTTACTTCTTTTTTGGGTTGGGTTGTTTTGAAATTTCTCAGAATGATTCACGGGAATGATTTGAAATTTGGCAGGATGGTTCAGTATGACAAACTGTATTTCATAAGTGATGTTAATGCCTATCAGAACTACTTGATATTAATGAAAACACTTTGCAGCTACATTATGCAATTCCAACAAACATGTATAAAGCGTGCCATTAGTTGAAGATGATTCGATGTGGAATAAGTTACACAACACAACCTTCATAAACCAGCTGCAATTGTAAAATTCAGTTGAAAACAGCCAGCCTCCTTCAATGTCAGCAGTTGTCACTGCAGCTATCTTGTATTGGCCATACAGTAAAAATATAATGCATACAATACCAATCTGAAATTATTAACAAAAGATCCCTCTGGACATAAAACCAAAAATATAAAGATAACAAGTAAAAGACCAGGGATCGCTCTGGGCTTCGCCAATGTCGCAAATTGCGATATTTTTTTCTTGCTGGCGACAAAAAACGGCTGCTGGCGATTTTTCTGGCGCCTACGTAAGTTTTAACACTTTCGACCGGAAATTGAATACACATCGCCAGTATTGATCAATATCTCAACAGGTAAGTTATCGTGTGTGACCACGTGTCGCCACAGATGAGCAGGTAGATAATTGAATATCACAGCAGGTTGAAGAAAAGGATTAACGACTAATTAGAAATTAGGCTCACATCTTTTGATAATGCAATAAAGGTGTCAAAACAGTGATCAGAAACAAATTTCTTATGTACGCCTGAATGACTTTAATTGTCCAAGCCAATTTGACAAAGTATCGTGTGTTGATTGCACACATGGCCTCATGTCAGCCAAGGTTTCAAAACAAATAATTGCTGGTAAATCAAAATTATCTCCAGCTTGGGATGAGTTTTTATTCACAAAACAATGAGAGAATAGTAATCTGTACCTTATTAAGTTCCTAAAATAATCACAAGAAAGAAAGTACACATGTAAACAAACCATTTTATTTTTAGAACAATTTAAATGAGGTTACTGAGCTTACATTACACAATAATGATTTCAGAAAGCAAACAAAGAAAGGGAAGATAAATAAATCAAAATAAAACTAATTTTATTATTCTTATTTAAAAAAAAAAGAAACTGAAAAGAAGTTGTTTTTAGGAACAGAAATATTTTTAACAAACTATATTACCATCAGCTGTTTTTTTCAAAATGAAATAAATAAACAAACACATAACTGGAATAAGTTTTTATTTGAGAAAATCATGATAATTTTTATTAAAACATTCTAATAATGTACAGGATTCAATAGAAACCACATGAGTCATGATTGATGAATATTTATAATGTGTCCACAGTCTGTCAAACATTGATCTTTTGCAATCTCTGTTGGTCATGAAAATGTGATGGATTCTACAAAATTTTATCTTTGCTTTCCTAAATAATACTTTTTTCATAGTGCTCATTTAGCGCTTTCAGTGATCTTTATTCTCTAGGTTGAGTATTCATTCATATGGTGCTGGTTTTTTGTGTGTATTTTTATGTTTATTGTATTGTTATTATGGCCCTAAACATGATAAATAATTAAATAAATCATGGAATGTTTTATTTCAAAAAGATATCAAACAAGAAAGGCTCCACCTTCATCATTTATTATCTAAAAAGTCTTTCAATGAGAATAAACCATCCTTCAACATGCACCTGAAAAAAAGACTGAAAACAATATTTTTAACATATACATCTAAACATACATTACACAAGCATGACCCCTCAATGAAAACGGTACTGGCTACACTTTATAAAAACTGGTGACTTAATTTCAAATCTGGCGATTTTTCTGGCGACAAAAATTTTGAGTCCAGAGCAGCCCCTGGCAAATTCTAGACAAGAAGTAAGATGTAACATTTAAGCTCATTTACTTTCTATTTTAGCATGATTTCAGATTTGTCGTTTATTATACTGAACTGGATTTTATTCTTCAAATATTTTTGTTTGTGTGTGTAAAACTCCCATGGATAATCAAAAGTAAAGAGATCTCATTAGAAGGAGAATACCTAGGTATTAAACATTTTACCTTCTCTGTATTTTCTATGCATGTTTAATAGATGTTTGTGTTTTCATCGTTAAATTCTATACATATTGATATTTCCAGAACTTATCAGTGTTGTACCTGAAGGCAAACTTTGAGTACATGAGAGGGAATCACAAGAAAGCCATAAAGATGATGGGGCTCGCCCCCTCGTCATCGACACTGTTTACAGAGTCAGGAGAATGTTTGCCTGTCATGTACCATAACAATATGGGCTGTATACACTTCTATCTACGGAAGCATCATCTAGGAGCTTTCTACTTTAGGAAGGCCATCCAGGAAAATGAGAATGCTTTGAGGGATATTACAAGGGGTGCTGAACATAGTAAGTCTATACAAACATTTTGAAGTTTATTTAATTACTGAAAATGAAACAGTAGATAATTTGTGTTTGTGCTCCCAACAGAACTATATTTAAAAAAAAACCTTTTTGATGAGAAGATAAAACACGCTTTTGAATGGAATGTCTTTGAACTGAATGGAACTTTAAAAATATCAGAGTCCATTACAGCTTAGGAAATTTTTAACAATTGTGCTGATGTATTGCATAAAACAATATAAAAGACCAAGATTTAAAACTACAAAATAGTTCAATTGGACATCATCACAAGCTAAATAAATAACAACTGTGAATATTTGTTGGTTGCAACTCTGCTATTATTTAAAGAATATATTCATTTATAATCTTATTTCAGATAAGAATCTGTCTGGTAAACCATTACACAGTATTGGAATGAGTCGGCATTATGAACTACTATATAACATGGGGATTCAGATGTTGCATTGTGGGAAGCCTGTGGCTGCGTTTGATTGTCTGGTTGAGGCAGTCCAGGTGTTCAGAACTAACCCCAGATTATGGCTTAGATTAGCAGAATGTTGTATTATGACTAATAGAGAGGTAACTCAAGATTAAGTACATGTAGAAAACAAAAACAAAAGACGTTTTACCATGCAATAAGATCATGATTAAAAAAATATATATTATATTAATGTTGCAAGTGGGAAATACAAATTTCTTACACTTGAAAAAAGTGCATTAAACTCATCACTGGGAACACTTATACATGTCATATTGAGTGCAAAAATTTTTACTCCTGCTATAGATGGGGGTGTCACAGCCCCCGCCCCCGGAATACCGAATACCGTTTAAAAAAGGACAGAATACCGTTAAAAAGACTGGAATACCAAATACTCTAAAGATCACGGCGTACGCGTACCAAAAGCCTAAAAATTCGGAACATGGCGTACTGAATACCCTTTCAAAAGCATGGAATACCGCATACCTAAAGGGCTGTGACACCCTCATAGATAGCCGAATGAGTCTGAAATTTTTCTTATAAGGATTTTTCTTATTCAATTTATAATGGCTTCAGCCCTATTGTTTCATAATCAAAATTATCTTTAATACCTGATACATGTCTGCCTGGTTGAGATAATGCAGTTGATTAAATATCAAAACTAGTAAAAATGATTGAATTTGATATACATGTTCCTTACAGTGAAACCCCTTATGGTTATTTTCTTATTCATTAATATTTTATTAGAAATTTCATCTCTGATTTAAGATTAATGTAGAAAACAATATAACTTTGAGTATATATAGAAAAACGCTATTTTAAAACATGTCATCAGAATCATACATGACATTGTAAAACAACAGTGGTTCTAAAGATATAGTCCGCAGACAGCCAGTACAGCTAACATATCTTTTATTCATGCTGAAAAGGTACATGTATATTTTCGACAGAATAAATCATTGTACATGTATATGTCAAAGCTAAAGGCAGGATTAATTACTTTCAAAAAATTTGCATAAAATATATATTGGATTAACTTAATCATTAAAGATTTTTTGGTATGAAATAATATGAATTATTCATTTTAGGGCTGTTCCAGAATTAATTGTGTGGGGGGTCAGGAGGAATTTCTATTAGAAATATGGTGGTGGTGGGTGTTTTAAAAATATTTTGTGAAGAAACAGTGATAAAAATTAATTATTTTTATACGACCGCAAAAAATTTGCTGACGCATAATGGTATGATGCTGTCGTCGTTGTCCTTGTCATCGTTGTCTGTTAACTGTAGTGTATACAGGATAACTTTAAGTCTAATAATCCGAATGCAATGAAATTTCACAATGATATTCCTTACTATTAAGGATGGATGGGATTGATTGTGGGGGTCCCACCTGTTTTGGTTTCCAAATTATGTAATGAGGGGCCAAAAGGGACCAAAATTGAAACGTTTTTACTAATGTAATTAGGGCCAAAGTTGAAAATTTGTGGTCTAACTTTGATCACCTTTCGTAAAAAAAAATAATTCTTTTTAAATTGTAAGTGGAAAGTCCACCAAAAGCTGCATGTGTCAAAAACCTTTGTGAGTCCACCATGGGCTGCATGTGTCCAGAGCAATTGACTATCCATATTGGGCCTAAAACGTACAGGGTTCAACATGTTGCTGTCATATCATGCTGCGCTCAGCCAAGCTTTTTATTTTATGGGTGGTGGGGTAGAGAAAAAAGTGCCTCCTGACCCCCCACCCACACATTTAATTCTGGAACAGTCATTATATGTTTGTATTATAGAATAATGATGACGACAGGAAATTAGAAAAGAGATTAGAGGTCATCCAGGGGTCAGATGGGTCAGGCATACACAGGAAGTTAAGACTAGGCCCTGGACTAAGGACAGACAGAGTTAGGTATAAAGAAACTAAATCCTAGTTTTATTGTCACTTTTTAACGAAAAAAAAGGTGCTTTCCAACATAATGCGATAGATTTTCTATTAAGACAGTTCCTATTTACGTAGCCTCGAATTTAATATTCTGCTACATTTTCCAGCTTTGGAACATCAACTATTCTTGTTTCTGCATTTGTATTCCATTTGTATTTTGTATTTTCTGCTCTTTATTTAAGGAATGTCCTTCACGATGGTCATGTTTATCATTATATCTTTTTTAGCCCTGGAACGCCAGCTATCCCTGCCTCCACCTATGAATTTGCTGCTCTATGTCTGAGAAATGCCCTCATGTTACTGCCAGAAGACCCTCCTAAAACAGACAGCTCTAATAATGAAGATCAAGACAACATGTGAGCGTTATAAATACAAACGTATTCGTCGATTCAAAATAAAGTTTGTATATTTTTTATAAACCTTGTTAAATGATATTGACTGACAACAAAGTCGGTAGTCAATATTGATTTATAGGTCCATAGAATGTAGAATGGGTATTGATTCTCAAACACAATGACAAATTGCAATTTTTGTTCTTCAAATTTTCTATTTTAGTTGATCCAAATAAATAGTCAAAATTTTCATGCATATTTATCAAAAGCAGATAAAATGAAGTTAATTCTGTGTAAATTACAATTAATCGAGTTGACTATCAAGTGCCTGTGGATTTCCTCCAACTTAAAGGGGGGGGGGGGGGGGGGTAAATGTATTTGTTAGTCTAACTATTCAATTTTGTATACTATTTAACCATATAAACAAAATTGAAAAGATATGGAGTGAGTTTGCAAGACACACACAAAAAAAATTCAAATTAAAAACATCAAAGAAACTTGAGTTTACAGTATGGTCTATCTACCCAAAGTCACAAGGAGTGTAGCAACAAGGACACACATAGCTAAAATAATGATTTAATTTCAATAGATAATTTTCATGTCATCAAGTAATGTCTTAAGAACCACAATTTTTATATGAAGTAATTTTTTTTCTAATGTAGAAAGCCAAATCCTGAGTCATTACTGGTTCCTGCTCCACCTGGTAACCCGATGAAAAGTGGAGAAGTCGCTAATTTAAGGTAGAAAAAATTAACTGATAGTTTTTATAGTGGTTTATATTATTTTTAACCACTTTCCATTTAGAAATGAAGTACCCCTTTCAAACACTGTAAACATAGTACCGGAAGTTTTTGCTGTTAATTTGTTTTGGTTATCTTGCAGCCAATGAAAAGCTATGAAAAAATGTTCATGTAAATATACTACTGTGGATTCATTTATTTTCGTGGTTATCAATTTTCATGGTTTGATGAAAAAGGACCAGTTTGGATTGTTAAACGTGTTGTTCCTAAGTCTGCAGCATACAGATGAATGTTAAATTTCCTGTTGGTGAGGTATCAAATTTCATGGGTCAAAGCCACCAAGGAAAACCACAAAAATTGATACCCCGCAAATAATAATGAAACCACAGTATATTTATGCATTCAAAGTACAAAAGGTCAAAACTTCCCTTCAAATTAACAGACCAGAACAAAACTTGGTCTGCCATCACAGTAGACTCGCATACCCAAAATCATTTTATTATCTTCAAGTGTTAAGAGAAACAGTGTGAAAAACTGAGGTTTGACGCACAGACACATGGAATGAGTGCAATCATAGACTCCCCTTTAACGATCATCAGTAAGGGACTAGTAATAAAAAAAACCATGAAAATTAATAATCACAAAACAGTCATTAAGATTAAATGTGTGAAAACAGACAACCAAAGAAATTGATGCATTTCAGTAATAATTCAAGTTTTGCTTTTCCTGCAAAATGATGTCTCCCCCTCTTTCCCCCAAATTTCTAATTTCAAAAGGTCCATAAATCCCACAAAAATTTGAGGATCAAAATTTACTTTTATGTTATATCCACTACTACATATGATTCCCTTCCTACATACCGGTTCAGTAGTTTTTGGGCAGTTGTGCTAACAAGGTGATAAGACAGGATTTTCAGCAAATTTCTTAGCTCAAAGGGCCATCATACTACATTTGTACAAAAATTTGAGGATCAAAATTTTCGGTTAACATGCACAACTACATATGGTGTCCTTCCTACATACCAAGTTTCGTTGAAATTGGTTCAGTAGTTTCAGAAGCGTTGCGTTGACAAACTTTATGATGGACAGATGGAGAGACAGGACAAAAACAATATTTCACCCCACAAAAGTGGGGGAGACATAATTAATGAAATATATTTTGTTCAGTGCTATTACTTATAGCATATGTTGATAATATCCTTTTATATTTTCAAGTGTTCTATGCTGACTGCTTCTGACTATGTTGACAATGTCCTTTTAAAGGACAAGATATGATAAGAAACATGAAACGGCCCCCTTTTGCCATAAAAAATTAAAATCAATATACCTAACCAAACATATTTTTTTTCAAAAGCATAATATCTAATCTTTTCAGAATTGGCCAAAACTCGTAATTTAAACATGAAGAAAAAATATACTTTCCTGCTAAAAAGGGTCATTATCTACGAAATCGTTAAAAAACACGAGTTTCCAGATGAATACAACAGATGTTTACTATGAGCCACGCAGAGTACCACAAACATATTTGAAACCCAGACTACGATTATATATAAGATAGCCCTCACAAAGTATCTTAGTGGTACTCTGCGTGGCTCATACTTAATTTTTAACTTTTTTCACTCCAAAGTTGCGGTTTGTTTATGATATTTACTAATTCACGATCGGAGTCGGACCAACGACGTTTTTTTTGCGGATTTGATGGAAAACGAAGGATGTCACGAATCGTCTGAAAAAGTAATCAATTTTGGAGATGAGGTAAATTTACTGATAAAAAAGTATTAGATTAAATGAAAATACGAAAATTTGAAGTGCTTTTATGTATTCGGATTCTATATAAAACAAAAAATACTCTTTAAAATATGTTCCTGTGCAGACGACATGCATCAAATACTTGTAAAAATCCCACGAAAGTTTACATATGTTTGCATGGCGAAAATGGAAATTAAAATAAAAAACTATATTTTCCTTCTTGTTTCTCAGGAACCGTAGCGGTATTGGATATGTCGTCGTTGTCTAGTTAACTTCTCCTTTTTATAAATCGGCATCGGGTGTTCGAACCTCGGATTAACGTTGTATTTCCCCTTTCCTATTCCATTATTCAATTAATTTCTAATATTATTGTAAGTAGTGAAATAAAATGACATGAAATAAGTCACAGGTAACCTCAATTAATAATATATTTTTTTCCTCTTTAATACTTATCTCACATAGCTCAATCGGTTAAGGCGTTGCCTTCTAGTACGGAAGGAATCCATGCTTGAGTTCGAGCCTTGATCGGATAATTTTTTTAGGTGTGTGCTTTTATTGTTATAACTGTTGATTTTTTTGCTTTTATTGTTGGTTTTTGCATTTTTTCTTTCATCCAAATTGCTCAAAATTATTTATTGATACACGAAGAAAAAAACTTTTAAAATATGATACATTATGCAAGTGATTATTACAATACCTTTATTTATTTTAAATAATTCTGTAAAAATAAAGATAAATCAATCACATCTTACTTATATTGAGATACATATATTTTTTGGTTTTATAAGCTGATTTATATATATATTTTTTTTTATATTAACTGATTTATAACGTTCAAGTATTAGTTTTTAATGTCATATAGTAACGGTGTTGGTAGCGCAATCGGTCAGAGCGTTGCGTTTTGAACTAGCGAATTAAAAGTAAGTGGTTCGACACAAGACCATGCAAATTTTTTTTGTAATTTTAAATTTTTCCCCATTCTTGTCGTTACTAGGGGCATTTAGTTTTACTTATGTCCGTCCGTACTACCGTTCGTCTATCCGTTCATACTACGAATTTCCGTGGAAGCGTACATGTGAATGACTTGAAACTTGGTAAGATGGTTAAGTATGACGAACTGTATGTCCTAAGATACTTTCAGACCTGCCAGACTTCTACTTCCTAATTCATAAATTGGGGCCTTGCGGGGGATTCATGTTCCATTGATTCCTCGTTGCTCAAAAAGAAAAAAAAAACACATAACAATGTGTCGGGACTAAATCCATGACTTCAAAAACATTTAGGTTTTTTTTATTGTGATCGATATCTTTGTTTTAAAATAAAAACTACATTTTTATACATGTCATACTTATTATAACTACTGCTTTGATTAAGAATGAAATCTGGTGCTTTTGATGGGCTAGTCTTAGCATTTATTCTTATGAATTGCTTTGTCTTAAGTTTTAGATACCAAGATGCTACACGTATACGGGTATGAACCTACCATTAACTGACTGTGAAAAGAAACTTTTACTTTATTCAATGATGAAAGGTAAATAGTTTAGCACTAAAGGATACATGTATCTCTGAACATGACGGATTTTTCCTAAAAAGTAAATATCTGTTCTGAACAATTTACTTTGCATTTGTATTGTTGTAAATAGAAGGAAATGTATAAACAGAAGTAATCCTATTTTAACGAAAATAGGTAACCTTACACCTTGTTTAAGTTATTCTCGTTTGCTGTTATAGTATTTCGTTTGTATAGAAACATACAATACAACTCCAAAGCAATATATTTCGAATATATATCGTAGTCGTATCTTGATAAATCAAAAACCATAAGATAAAGATGGAAATATCTTGTATGCGCTTGAGTTTCAGTAACATATGCTCATAAGGCCGTTTTTATAAGAATTTAAACCTAAATGCTTCTCTTAGAATATTGTTATACGTAGTATGGATTCGTTTTGTTTTCTTTATAGATGCCTAAAGACTTCAAATGTTGCCTTTGCAAAAAAGTCCATCTAAAAGGAAAAGATAGGCGGCCAATCACAATATCTACATTTAAAAAGTACATTTCACATGCAATAGGACGGTCTGTAGAGAATGACGACATAGTTTGCGGCAAATGCCGAATAATTTACTACAAATCCTTGAAGAAAAATGCATGTAACTTAAACAATGACAGAGACAGTACCAATGGGGATGAAGATTTTATTCCATGCCAACCTTCTGCAAATAAAAATCCTATACAAAGTCCTAAAACAATCCAGCTTAATATACAATCAACCCATACATCCCACAAATATTGTGTCATTTGCAAGAAGCAAAGCAATCAGCTAGTTAAGCTGTGTACAGTGCCTCTTCAGGCTAGAACGCAGGCTTTTATACATTCTGCTGTTTTTATAGGATCTCAAGCCCGGTGCTGCTCTTCACATTTACAAGGCAGCTATTTTTCTCAAGGATCCATTGTTAATCTGACAGCAAAATACAATCATTCGTTTTTCAACAGGACTGAAATAACTGCCTTACTCGAAAATGTACGATTAACACTGTTAAAAACTTCGATTTTAGATTTTGACCACCCGTCAAAATTATCAGAAAATGACTATTTCAACCTTACGGGTCTGTCCAAATCTCAATTTGACGATTTATCGTCGCATGCAGTGTCACTGCGACCGTCAGGTGTTCGATCCGTAAGAACATGTGTAGCCGTCATGTTAACAAAACTTCGAACCGGTCTACCTAACCATATTCTAGGCACAATATTTTCTATGACAAAAGGTCAAATACAAAGATGCTTTCACAGTGCCCGGAGGTCCTTAGAATTATTTACGGAACGTAACGTAGGGTTTAACCATATATCTCGCGACGATTTTATTGCAAATCACACAAGCACAATTGCCAAGACGCTCTTCAGTGAGGATGATAATACAGCAATAGTTGTTATGGATGGCACCTATGTGTACATTCAAAAGAGCTCACACTATAAATTCCAAAGGCAATCGTTTAGCCTTCATAAAAACCGTCCTTTGGTTAAGCCTATGGTTGTGGTAGGTACCGACGGGTACATTCTCAGTGTCTTAGGGCCATATTTATCAAATGCGAAAAACAATGATGCGGCTATAACAAAACACATGATATACTCAAATGCGGAAGGTATTAATGAATGGCTGGAGGAGAAGGATCAGTGTATTGTTGACAGAGGTTTTCGAGATGTTGTAAGTTTTTTAGAAGAGCGTGGATTTGCTGTACAAATGCCGATATATTTAAAAAAGGGTGAAAAACAACACTCCACCGAAGACGCTAACACAAGCCGCTTGGTAACTAAAATAAGGTGGATCGTAGAAAGTGTAAATGGTAGACTAAAACAATGGCGATTTTTCAATCAAGTAGTTTGCAATCATTATATACCATTTATAGGTGACTTGCTTCGTTTTATAGCAGCAATCTGCAATAAGTACAGGCCAAACTTATTGAATACATCAGATGATGACATAAGGATCGCTCAGGAAATGTTACGGAAAAGTAAAGAACCAAATCACATAAAGGACTTAGTAGAAAGAGAAAATCTGTTGCGGAGGAAGTCAAAATATATTGAAATTGACGGGTCGTCCGACGAATTGAAAGAGTTCCCTGTCTTGTCAGAGGAAAAACTTCGCTCTATTACAATGGGTGTGTATCAGCTTAAACAGGCACCATTATATGCCAGAGAACATATTGGTGAAGATAAATCTTATAGTCTGTTTGTATCAAAAGTTCTTCCTAACTTACTGAAAGTAAAAATTCAATCCCGTCACAGGTCCAGCACGGCATACACTGTTTTTATACAGTACACACTTGATGGTGAGATAACAGGGTGGTACTGTACCTGTAAGGTTGGATCAAGAGTAGTGGGCTGTTGTGCCCACATTGCAAGCATTCTGTGGTATTTAGGGTTTCATAGATTACAAAATGACAGAGCATTTCCGAAAGACCGATTCTCTAGCTCTGTTATAGATGCTGACAATATCATACTGTCTGACTCTGATCCAGAGAGTGAATGTAGTTATGGGAAGAATGATACAGTGATCTTATCATGCTATTATGAAAGTTATTTACATTCCTAATTTTGTGGAATTGCAATTTTATCTATCTTTACTCATTTAAACTGTATGCTATATATAAGTCTTCTTCAACGTTGTAATTAAAGAAGTGTAGATTTTATAAAAAGATTATATGTGATTATTGATTGTTCCAATCGACATTTTTCTTAACCAATACATATTCATTAAAACAAGAACACAATTTCTAAGAAAATATAACTTAAAAAAAATAAATACATAAAACAAAGCAAACTGTAATTGCTTTAAACAGACTGGTTTTGTCTCGCCTGCGACGAATAGTCGCGGAAGGCGAGGCTCCGGTGGCGGCGTAGACTTTTGTGGACGATGATTTGCTGGAAAAGTATAATAGCTAGGCATCTTATATTGGGTATACAGACAGTTGATGGTATGGTCTATGCAACTGTAACCATGCCGTGTGACCCTGACCCCATTTTTACACTCCAATGATTCTATGAACTGTGGTCTTTTTTCAGGCTGTAAACTTTTTATAAGACTTTTGTGGACAATGAACTGTTTGAAAAGTGTAATAGCTAGGCATCTAGTATTTGGTATACAGAATATTGGGGTTATTGTCTAGTCAACAGTCGCCATTACATTGGACCTTGACCCCATTTTGACGCTTCAGTGACTTTGTGAACTTTGGTATTTTTTAGGCTGTAAACTTCTTTGTAAGACTTTTGTGGAAAATGAATTTCTTGAAAATATCTGATATTTAGGACATCGATGAATTAAATTAGGGTTTTTGTGTCTGCCACCATGTCATCTGACCCTGACCTTATTTCTACACTTAAGAGGGAGATTTGGCGCCATAAAACCTGATTTAACCCATCATTTCGTTTGAAATGCCTGTACCAAGTCAGGACCATTGCGATCCACCAATTCTCCGGTATGACTGATTCCTTTTTGTCATTTTCTCTGGACTATGAGATTGATCATTCAAGTTAGGTAGTTTTGTTATTACCTTGACTGTCAATATTGTTTTTGTGTGTTAAATCTTTTATGTTAACTTTGTTTCTCAATGACTATGATACCTAGAATCACTTAAGTGGGTCATCTGAAAAATGTTGAGAATTGGTGAATGAATAATTGAATTAAACAATTTATTCGGATGGTGCCAGCAGGCGAGACATACTTTAGTGTTAACTCTTGTTTTTAATTTATGTTACCATGATGGTTACAGGAACAAAATACTAATAGCAATATTAATGTACAATTGAATAGTATTTTCAAACTATTCAAAATGACTTTTATTTTTTTTACAATTCTTTCATTGGTTTGATGTTTTTCTTTACAAGAATGAAATTCCTAGGTCCCCGCCGATTGGCAAACATTATAAACAGGAAGCAGATAAGTGACAGACCTGAAAACGCTTTTCACCATATGAAACCTCTACCTGAAGCTGTACACCAGCTTGAAGGGTAAAAATTGTTCCATTTGTTTTTAACCTTAAAAAGTTCTAAGTCATCTCGTTAAACAGGAAGAAGGTAAGCGACAAACCTGGAAACGCATTTCACAATATGAGCCCTCTACCTGAGTCTGCACACTAAATATGGAAAACCTAGGATTGATAGTAGCTGAGAAATATATGTGCCGGACAGACACACACACACACACGCACGGACGGACGCCCAGGCATTTCAATGTCCACGCACCGTGTTGAGGCTGGGAACAATAAGATGTAAATGGAATACATTTCTGGTTTAGTACAAAACAAAACATGTTTTAAATGAATAACAAAACCTTGATAGCAGATTTTCTATTTAAAGAGAATTAGTTTATAAAACTCCTTAGAAACACCCGTTTTTTTTTCTTTACTTTTAATGGTGGGTTCAATTATAACCCCCCCCCCTTCCCGCAAACAAAGTTTGGGGTGTATAGTAATAATTCTGTCCGTCAGTCTGTCTGCCCACGTATATCGTAAGCGCAAGCCCTTCTTAACCGCTTGATAGATTGTAATAAAAACTTTAAATGAAGGAGATGAATCATATGGAAATATGCATGAAGAAAATGTCTTAAAGGGAGATAATTATCCTTTATATTTTTCTGATAATGAAGCAGGATATATTCTGTGAGGTCACTCACCGTATACCTAGTTTCTGACCATTCAAAATTATTTCCAACAATATTTAAAACACGTGACAGTGTTTATACACCAACAATCTTTACAAAACATGATAAATTGCCTTTCCTGAAAAATTGGTTGCTAACCCGATAATAAGGTCTGCGGTACCCCCCCCCCCCCCAGCCCCTCCGTCCCCTTCCCGCCCTGGTATGACTAGATGGCAACATGTATAGGTTACATTTAATGTATTTGTACTTGTGCTGAAGCAACAGGTCTTTTTCCATGAATATCTACATGTAAGTAGTTGTTATAATAGAAGCAAAGACGGAGTTCGCACCTAAAAAGGTAGGTGTTTTTTTTACCCTTAAAGAGCCTGATAATAGCATAAACAAGTTTTATCACATAAAAATAAAATTTTACCAATCATAATATGTTTATCCATTAATAAATATTTTTTTAGAAAGCTTTAAAAGGAAACCCTTAAAATTATAATCAAAAGATATACAAAAATCACATAAAAAATACGGTTTTCGACCACTTGTTTATCGGTTGCTAGGCAACGCACGTGTGCACTTAACATAAAATAATTGTTGTATCTTGATACTATACATTATGGACTAAGTCTAGTCAAAATATGGACATTTTCTGAAAGGGGGCCCAAAACGGCCCTTATCATATCTTGTCCTTTCAGGTGTTCTGTGCTGACTGCTTCTGCCTATGTTGACAATGTCCTTTTAAATTTCAGGTGTTCTGTGCTAGCAGCTGCTGCTTATGTTGCGATCTGTCTGAATGACTACATATTAGCTCTACAGCATTCTGAAAGTCTATTGAAGCAGCCAAGATTATCAGGTGCCCAAAGGTAACAGTTTAACTCATTTCTGCATTTACTATTTGAAAGTCTATTGAAGCAGCCAAGATTATCAGGTGCCCAAAGGTAACATTTTGACTCATTTCTGCATTTATGATGTAAACGGTATTTTTTAGATAACTCACTCATACATAGAAAGATTCCTCACTTCATGTGCAACATACACAAAAGAGTTGCTTATAAGATACACATATATTTGTTCTGTTATATAATGTCCTTGTGTCTCACTCATGCAATGAAATAGGGGAGATCACAAATACTGAACAAGTACAGAATTCTTGGGTTCCCAACAGAGTGACAGAAATTCTTAGTCAGCTTGTAAATCAGAAAGTAGATAAGGGACAGGCCTAAAAACACAAACCATCATAAGTTTCCTACCTGAAGCTACATACCAAATACATAGAAGGCCTAGCTGAGAAATCTGCTACAAAGGGTAAGAGGTGCACACACACGCATGCATATAAAGACACCCGGTATTTCTATGTCTCAGATCTGTGTTGCATTTGGGGACTACAAGTGGCTTGGACAATTTGTGACATATGTTACATAATTTAAACCACATTGGCAACATTGTAAAAATAACAAGACAAGAACCTAGAAAAACTTATTTATCAGTCATATACAGGTTTCACAACTACAACATGTATATGCAATGTGATACTGATTTTATCACATCAATTTCTGTTTAATTTATAGGTATTTAGGTCATTTATATATGGCAGAGGCATTAGTAGCATTAGACAGAATAGCAGATGGAATTCAACATCTAAATCCAGAACTGGTGACAGATATCAACACCCTTCCTCCTGAACAGAAAACAGATCAAGGTATTATTGTATCGTATATTTAAATCAAGAATGAGCGATAGACAATTGCAAAAGAAGTCAAAATAATCCTTAAAATTACTTAGATCCACATGAATCCAATAATAGCTTTCAAATTGAAGTTCTTTTAGGGGTGACTTCTGCCTTTCATTTGATTAGACACTTCCAATTTCATAAATATTAAAAACAGCCAGCATCAGGATTAAAACTAAATACAGACTATTAATGAAATTCTAATAGAATCAACTTTAAAAGTCAAATGAGAATATGCATGAAAACAGACCTATAAATGTTAAAAAGCATCCTTGGGACCTGAAGGAGAGCTCCACATTATAATAAGACAAGCTAGTTTATAAGTAGGGATATATTTTAGTGATTAAAGATAGACACATGTAGAAATAAAAAGGCAAAGAAATTTCAACAAATAAAAACAAATGATTCTTGCTGTTCCTGCAATATGTTTAAAAATTTGGTTACATTTCACAAAAACTTGTTATGTGATATTTTTTGTCTCTCAATAAGGAAAAAAATAAAACACTTTTTAATTTGTAGATAAGAATGATAAAAATGACAAGTCTGAGAAAGGAGATAAAGACCAGGAGACAGAAGTTAAAGGTTTGTGTTTATACTCTGTGATTACTCAAGCATTTGACTAAATCATCATTATATATTGGCTAGATTTCACGGAGTGAAAAATCCAGATTGTTAAATTGTGAATGTCAGACTGGGAAGAAATTTTTGTAACAGTTTTCTCAGCAACTAATTATCACAGCCACTATATATTTGGTACACAGCATCAGGGTGGGATACCAAAATGTGGGATTTAATTTAAGGTTTGTCGCTCACCTACTTCCTGTTTAACGAAATCTGGCCATTTTTACTTTGACAGATTTTTGGAGTATGTATCAGTTTTCATAGTACATGGTTCTAGCTGAAATGAATCAGCCTTTTTTAAATTTGAATCAACATGTTTATGTTTTATGGGATTTTTTTTTTTATTCATTTTAAAAATATTCTTGAAATATCCAGTTTTGTAACAATTTATGTAAATATGTAAGATTCATGCGAAGTCCAGATTTTGGTCTTACTGGCAACAAACTTAAAATTTTGTTGATCATAATGATGTCACACATAGAAAATCTGGGCTTTAACAAAACTTGATAATGAGCGAGGGGGGCTACACATTATTTTCACATTTAACAAACAAATGATATTCCAGGTAGTCATATTTTTTAATATAGACAGGTACTCAACTATTTGTAACACTAAGTATAGTAGTTTATTCAAAACTGAATGCTGTTTTCTACCATGTCAAATGTCTAGGAATCTTTGTCCCATAGAAAAAGTTTTAAAGGTAGGAAATGGACAGAACAGTATTGGTAATGGTCTATTTATTCTATGGTCATTAAAAGTCTAGTTTATATTTCAGGTTCATTTTATCCTTGGTCTCCCAGGGACCTTACAAGAGCTAAAGCTATCATGCAGTATAACCTAGCCACAGCCCATGCTGTTAGGGGGGAGTATGATAAAGCTATGGCCAACTTAGTTGAGGTAATGTTTTAGTCAGTAATAAGAGATATTAAATAAATGTAAACTATAACCACAGCTTATGCTGTAAAAGAATTTAATAACAGATAAAACCATCGTGAAATATTGCTGTCCAAAATGGATGCATAATAAACATTGTAATTGAATACAGAAATTTAAACAAAGTAAATATTGATATTATACCAATTTGTATTTTCTGGTTTCTAAACAGTTTGCTATTAGATTGGAAGAAATTTTCAGTACAATTGAAAACTTGTTATTGAATAGTACTTAAACTTTTTCACTGTTGACCATATATTGATATGATGCCTGCTACATGTTGCATAGCAACATTAATGAGTCATTTTGTCACTATCAATCAACTTGCGGTGTCTGTCATCCTGTGGCTTCACAAAAATGTCCATCCATTTCCATTTTCCCGAGAAACAATATCCCAGCCTCTTGATATTTGGCATGTACCTTCCTCCTGTAGAAACTATTGTAAAGCAATATTATCCCCTAGACTCATCTACTTCCTGTTTACCAAATCTTTTAAGATGCAGGTGACATACATCTTTCATCGAGGACTGCCATTTTAGTATAAAAATTATGACTAAATAATTTATACTATTTGGAATGTAATACTAGAGGTAAAGGAATATGAGTTCTCTTAAACTTAAAATATATATGCCTCAATATAGAAACCTCTTGCCTAACGAACATCTTTTATCTTTTTCAGAGTTCCAGCTATATGGGAACACCATTACCTGCCCAGATGTATTTCTTAAAGCTCTACTTAGATCTAATAGAAGGTAGAAATGAATTGATATGATCATTTGCTCTGAATAAAGTCATGCTTAAAAACATCCCAACTATACATGTCTAGCTATAATAGGAAAAACAAAACTGTGTTTGAGATGAGATGAAAATATCTGTATTTATTTATACCGTACAAAGAAAATACTGATTTGAAAATTATGTGAATGCTAAATCATGAAGTCAAAAATCATGTTGGATGTTGTTTGAAAAAATTGGAGGATCAAATTGTTTTATGCACTTCATATATCATTTGACCAAAATAGCATCAGTCAATTCATTGTTTTTAAAAAGTGTTAGATTTTCTAATAAAATCGTATCATATTTATAAGGGCCCCACATCCAAGATTTTCCATCAATATTGATGTTGTAGAAGAATCAAATTTAAGTGTGAAGTCATTCGTAACAAGTATTCAACCATTCATCATTCATAATTAAAGACATCAAATATTTTAAATAGTCTTCTAGCTTAAAAAGAAGAAAACCTGGAAAATATTTACATTTTTACTTTCAGGCAGAAGAAAGCTTGCACAGATTGTTATCAAGGATCATTTTGGTCATGTGACACCTAATCGTGAAAATAAACTATCCTACAAATCTGGTACCCCCAGACCAGATACCAGTGTACCATGATGTCATAGATCTGAATTAGACAATATAAAACATGTCATGTGATTAATGGTGCGACCTAGTGATTTTCTACAAGACAGATATAATTTTATGGTGTTATTGGGTGCAATATTTTCTATCATTATTGTGTTGCCTATGTTAAGATCAACATTTGAAGACCATAAACCTGATTTTATTTATGCAACATTGTTGTAATAAAGCCACAAGATAATATTGATATCAATTTCTTTGTTAGGGCCCCTCATCAATGAGGGTAAGGATGGGCTTTAACAGAATAAAGAATAAAGGCCAAAAAAGTTAACAGATAACAAATAATGATGAACAGAAAAAGAATAATGGCCCAAAAAACTAAAGAATAGAGAATAATAACACTTACAGAATAAAGAATAACCTGAAAAATGGCAAAAACCTTTACAGAATAGAGAATAAAGGGCAAAAAATTTACAGAATACAGAATTGAGGACACCCCTATCCACACCCTCATCAATGATGTAGAAACCATATAGTTTTCTCTTTGCTTGTCTGTGGACAACTTTTGGTTAACTCTAAAACTAAAAAAACTATAAGACAACAAAATTATAGTTTTACACAGTGATTAAATACCGTTTGAGGAATCCCACATTCAAATTTCATGAAAATCCATCACATATCTTTCCAAGTGAGATTTAAAATTTCCCAAGTTGTGATATTTTAGGTTCAAATATTGCTTTTTACCTTGCTATTAGATTTGTTTAATAGTTTGTTATTCACTCTTAAAATTATTCCATGTATCATCATGACTAACGGAAATCTGGAAGAAGATCCAGCAACTAAGTTAGATTTTTTGCCCCTTTTCTTGATTTTTCCACTTTTTGCAATTAGTAAGCTTCATATCTTAAAAACTATAGCAGATGTTTGAAAAATTTCAAATTGCATGTTGTTGAACTGATCAAAATTAACAAAATTTGTAACAGGATCAAAGTTGTCAGACCATTCTATTTAGGAGTAGTTATACCCTTTGGAACATCAAAACTTTTTCACAGCCTTTCTTCATAATCATGCGCTTCACATACAACTTTTCTATCACCATAAGTCAATAGGCAACCAAATGTGGTATAGCTGTTCACATCAAGAGTTGTATAGAACTAATGTGAGGACATTGAATGGTTGTAAAATATGGCTGCCATGGCTGAAAGCAGAGCATAGGGGTTTATTGCATTTTTTTTGCAAATAAATCAAAAATGGTCCCAAATATTTAATTCTGGCATTGTAAAATGTGATCAACA
This sequence comes from Arcuatula senhousia, assembly GCA_963971305.1. Taxonomy (NCBI): domain Eukaryota; kingdom Metazoa; phylum Mollusca; class Bivalvia; order Mytilida; family Mytilidae; genus Arcuatula; species Arcuatula senhousia. The sequence continues at coordinate 9,199,832 of OZ020306.1, forward strand.
CCTCAAGATTTACCTGCCTTGGAATTTAAAGAATAGCTGACAACCCATGCAGGAGTTATTGCCACTTTATTTCATTTTTTCACATTTTGCACTGATTTAGCTTTATATCTTTAGAACTAGAGTGGATTTTTGAAAAAAATACATATTGTTTTATAGCTGATCAAGATGTAACAAGGTCAAAGTTGTAGGGTCATTGTTTAGGAGTTATGACCCCTGGAATGTCAAAATGAACCATTTCACACCCTTTCCTCATTATAATGTACACTGAAAGTCAAAGAAAAACTTTATCACACCATTGTATAGTTTGTTGAGCTTTACACAGCAACTGCATTTGTCAAAGTTGTCAGATGTCACCCCTTATAGGTCTAGTGGTTCCTTAAACATAAAAAATAGATTTTGTTCAGCTAACTGAGGTCTTCACTGAACTTCTTTTAGTTACTGTTTATAAAACTCATGGCCCTTTGAAAGAAGTAGTAATTTAGCACAGTTGCATCCCTGCTTTTGACATTGACCTTGAATTTCTGGTTGAATGACGTAGACAATTTTCAATACATATATATACTAGCAGTGTTAATGAGCACCTCCTTATCTCAAGAAATATATGTCCTAGGTTAATGAAACTTGATTAGCATATATATGCCCCAGTAGTAGCTTAGCACAGTTGTACCCCACTCTGTTTTTTTTTTGCCTTTTAGCCTATAGCTGCAGGCATCAGATGCAGGTGAGAGTGATGCAGATTTCTACTATATGTTGTTTTTCCATTGATTTAATTGTCTCACCTGTGAAGCAGAGCGGGACATAGGTGTTACTTTACCAACGTGCATGTTAACTTTTGTGTTAAGGTTTTATAAGCACCTCCATATCTCGAGAATTATAAGTCTTAGGTTGATGAAACTTGGTATGCATATGCCCAAGTAGTGGCTTAGCACAGTTGCATCCCCTTCTTTTGAACTTGACCTTGATTTTCCGGCAATTGACAATGTGTGACTTTGACAATTTTCAATACATATGAGAGCAATGTTAAGGTTTTGCGAGCATCTCCATATCTCAAGAACTGTTAGTCCAAGGTTGATGAAACTTGGTATGCATATGCCTAAGTAGTAGCTTAGCAAAGTTGCATCCCCATCTTTTGACAATGACCTTGATTTTCTGGTTGAGGGACATTGACAATTTTCAATACATATAAAGGCAGTGTTAATGTTTTATGAGCATCTCCATATCTCAAGTGCTATACTGATAGGTCCTACGTTGATGAAAATTGGTGTGCATATGCCCTTATAATGGCTTAGGATAGTTGTAACCCCATCTTTTGACCTTGAACTTGATTTTCTGGTTGAATTACTTTGATCATTATACCCCCGCTTCGAAGAAGAAGGGGGTATACTGTTTTACCCTTGTCCGTCCGTCCGTCCGTTCGTCCGTAACAAAACTTCCGTCGCAGTTTTCTAAGTAACTACATGAGATAGAGATCTGATATTTTGTATACAGCTTTATCCTATAGTGCCATATGGTGTATACCGATTTAATGCTCCTAGGTAGTCTACTTCCTGTTTACCGAATACATAATGGACATAAATGCCAAATTTCCGTCAAAGTTTCCCAAGCAACTACACGAGATAAAGGTCTGATATTTTGTATACAGCTTTATCCTATAGTGCCATATGGTGTAAACTGATTTTATGCTCCTAGGTAGTCTGCTTCCTGTTTACCGAATACTTAGGTTTTTACACATAATGGACATCAATGCAAAATTTTCGTCAAAGTTTCCCAAGCAACTACATGAGATAAAGGTCTGATATTTTGTATACAGCTTTATCCTATAGTCCCATATAGTGTATAGCGATTTTATGTTCATAGGCCAACCACTTCCTGTTAACAAAGTATTTAGACTTGTATGCATGGCTTAGTTTGGGGAGCGGGGGTATCACTAGTGAGCATTAGCTCACATATTTACTTGTTTTAATTGCATATATTAGCAATGTTTAAGTTCTATAAACACCTTTTGATTTCAGAAACTGAAAATCTTTATATGTTTATGAAAATATAGTGGAAGTAAGAAAGAATTATTTTTTTCTGATGGTGCCAGCAGGCGAGGCATACTTTAGTGTTATAATCTCTTGTGATAAAAATAGTGATTTTAAGTAAATTTGAAAAAGTACTACTGTAACAGATAAAATATTTTCGTAGATGTTATTAATTGATGATAAAGAAAATTGGAATAAATGTTAAGGACAATTTTTGTGGATAGTCAGTGAGTTGATGTTTTATGTCCTAGCAAAACTTAGTGTTTGTGTCCACATTCAGAAGAAATTCACCATCCTTTAAAGAAGATTTAAGAGAACTCCATAAAGTTAATAAAAAGTGGTCAAGTGATAAAAACTAGATATTCTTATTGCCAGTCGCTTTCAAGTTTGGACGATCCTCAAGCACTCAGCTCCAAAAGAAATCACGGGTTTTGCATGCTATATCTATTAATTTAAGCAAGTATATATAGGCTTGATTACCCAATTGGATTGTACTGTAAATAGCTGCCAAATTCCTTCTTTAATCTAACTTTGATATCAGTTTAAGTAGCATTTTGGCTAAATTTGGCTACCTCATGTAGTTTTCTAGATCAAAATCTATGGTTGTGCCACTTACTGTGGTATTTCTTCTCTATATGGGATTTCGTTCTGGGGATGCTGATGTTAAATACTGTTTGTTCGTAAAGTCGTCTAATGCATCATGTCAAACTCCGAATAGTACTCTGTAATGATATAGCTTGACGGCTGATTATAAGTGTTGTTCAACTCAATGCACAACTAAGTGATGTTTCTCAAGGAAGTCGATTTTTATCTATGCAGCCTTTTTCTCTTTTGAAATCGGCTTGTATTCTCACTTTGTAGAAGACTTTGCTGGCGTCGACAGCTGTTTGAGAAGGCTAACAAGCTTTCGCAGACTTGGAGATGTCCTTTTACAATTACACCTTTCGTCCAGGTTTATCCTTTCTCCATATAAGTTGATTGTTGAACGGTTGTTGTATAATGGTCATATATCTCTGTTTTTCTTATTTATTTCTATTACACAACACAAAAAATGCAGGCACATTATGGAATGCTGACGTTGTCGGCGTTGTCGTTGTCTGTTATCTTTTGTGTTCCTTCAATAACTTTAGTTCTAGTTATCCAATATTGCTATGAAATTTGACAATGATATGTTCATTATCATAAAAGGATGGATGGGCTTGATTTTGAGGGTTCCCCTTTTGGTGGTAGAAATTAGGTGCCCAAAAGAGGAAAAAATGACACTTTTTTGTTGGTTCCCACAATGACTTTTGTTTCTGGTTGAGCAATTGAAATCGGTGTCTTCCTTGCCTTTCATGAAATGATGCTACAATTTAATAATACCCATTATCACTAAATTAAAGATGAATATGTGCAGTTTTCAGTGGAACATTTTTTAGAATTATATAACTTCTAATTCATTTTAAAGTCTTTTTTTTCTTTTCTTTTCTTTTTTTTCTTTTTTTTTCTTTAACTATTATAAGAATGTGGCTCAGAATTCTCCTTTTTGTAACTTACCTGCCATTAGTTTCTCGCTATGGCCTTGCTGATACTCTATATTTTCTGAGTCTCAGTTTGATGTGTATAACACCGCATGCTTCTTCTTTTCGTGTCGCATTCGCTAATTTATTCGGTATCTCAGAAAAAAATCATTTGAAATGATACTACCAAAATTCAGATTTAAAATTATTTCATTGACACATAATATCTAACTTATCGGATACTGACAATAATTCGATATAATTTTCTCAGTCGGATAGTACAGATTTATAAATAACAGTTACAGCTACATTGAAAAACATTTATTATGCATAGGCACTTGTTTCTATCAATAAGGGGAGTCGACTACAAATAAGAGAACCATAAGATAAAGTCGCCCCCCTTATTGATAGAAACTAGTGCCTGTGTTGTTACACATTATAATATATAAAAGCCGGGGTCTTTATACATTGCGGGTACCTACATGTATATATAATATCTTGTAACTACAAGTAACCTATACGAATATTTATTTCAATTCGGCACATATATATAACAATAAACACAAGCTCTGATGAGCTTTTTACTGAATACAAACATCAAAATTTCATGCATGCAAACAATACAATACAATGACATCACAAATACAGTAAAATAAATAATGTTAATAAAAGCACTACAGGGTCAAGCAGATTGAATTAGCAACATACATATAAAAGCAAGAACATATAAAGCACTAACATGCACAAGCAGCATATAGAGTAAGCATAGCTAAAAGAAACATAAGGTAAGCAGTTTAAAGCAGAAATAAAAGTTACAAGCAAGCGGATCAGTGACAAACAGATCCATCCCAGGACTGAATGAGGCTTTTGAAATGGGAAAAACTGCATTCAGTCCTAAAATGGTCTGGAATGTTGTTCCAAATTACAGCTGCAGCAAATTTAAAACTATTCTTACATAAAGCATAAAGCATAAAAGTTTTATTTAAAGTCGATGGCAGTAAATACATAACATAAGCTCTGTAGAGCTTTTTATCGACTGACTTAAATAAATAATAAACATGATAAACGCACATAAAACAACACAATGCATATCATGCAGACACAGGGACTTGCTCCCCTCTATCAATATTTTGTTAGAGTCAATGTGCGGTAGGAAAAAACACTTTTCCTACCGCACATTGACTCTAACAAAATATTGATAGAGGGGAGCAAGTCCCTGTGATGCAGACAAGACATATAAGCATTACTAACTTAAATCACACATAAAGCAGAGCACACAAGCTAAAACTAGAGTTATAACTAAAAGCACAAATAAAAGCACAAGCAAAGCATGAATTAGTAAAAGTAGCCGATGTTTTTACATGTGGTAATTAAATTAATTAATGATTCGATATGATTTTCTCAGAAGTAACATATATTCTATGGCAATGTATGGGGGTGTCACAGCCCCCGCCCCCGGAATACCGAATACCGTTAAAAAGACTGGAATACCGAATACTCTAAAGATCACGGCGTACGCGTACCTAAAGCCAAAAAAATCGGAACATCGCGTACCGCGTACCACACCTTGGCGTACCGAATACCCTTTAAAAGGCACGGAATACCGGTCGCCTACTAAAAGGGCTGTGACACCCTCATGTATTCTAAAAATTCAGGGGAATTTTTTTTTTTAATCTCAATTTCTTAATATATAGAAATATAGTTTATGAGAAAATATAAATTTCTAATCAATCATTTATGGCATACCAATGATATCTGATTGATTAAATATGAAAAGCTATCGATTAAGAAATTTTATCATTCTACGTTAATGTCACGGTGACCTATTTTTGTAGTTCATCGTACGGTTGTAAAACTATTTATGAATGAAATAGTTCCATACGCGTTGAATTTCTTTTCATTGGTCATCTATGGCACACTGACCGCAGAAAAATGCGATAAGCCACGCCCCCTATTGATGATCAGGAAAATGGCGTCTTACACAGGGCGAAGGATAACTTTACATGTAACGAACTTTTTGCGTCGGATTCAATAGTGAAGAAAACTGTAAGTTCCAAACATTACAAACAATTGACAAACAAACATTTTAAACATTATTAATGGGATTAAAAACACCAAGATGAATGGATGAGTAAAAAAGAACGGATTTGGAAGGTTACCAAGTGGGGATAGTCGACCTCGTTTTGTAAGCCAGATACAAAATCGCCATGTAGGATCACAACATCAAGGTTTATTTAAACCAATCTACCTCATGAACTACCTCGCCCATGGCCGCTTATTCCGAGTCTGTCGGGGAGCAGTTGGCTTGCCCTATATGCCTCAACCGTATTGACGATCCTCGTATTTTGCCCTGCCTTCATTCCTTCTGCAGGCGATGTTTGGAACAGGCAATCAGCCGAGATCCAGACCAGGAGAGGAGTATTCTCCACTGTCCCACTTGTCAGCAAAGTGTAGCACTGGGACCAGAAGGTATTCATAATCTCCCATCAAATTTGTTTGTCTCAAATTTATTTGAGGCAATGGTGCAACAGCATGAAGATTATGACAATGGTGAGAGGCCCATCACTGGGACTCGTTGGTGTAGTTCTTGTGACGAAGGAAGTAAAGCAACATCAGTTTGTAAAAATTGCAATGAATATCTTTGCGATAATTGCGTAATGGCACATCAACGGGTTAGACTAACGAAAGATCACTACATTGAACGTCTAATTATGAGTCGTAGTAGGCCTCAATTTAGCAGCATTGCAGCACCTTTAGGGTCTCCTTCACTTCCACCTTCTATCCATCTTCCTGACATGCAAGCAAATAACTGTCCTAAACATGAACATGAAATTCTACGTTACTTCTGTGATACTTGTTCCATGGCAATATGTCGAGAATGCACTATGGTTGACCATATAGGTCATAATCGTATCTACCTCCAAGAAGCAATTGAAAACTCTAAAACTACTACTTCAAGACTATTGACTGATGCAAAAATTAGTATTAAAGCTTTGGAAGAAGGAATTGAACACTCTCAAAATATGGCCGAGCATGTTGAAATGAGATCGCAAGTTGTTGCAAATGAAGTTCGAGCTACTACAAGACGCCATATGATAGCACTTGAGGAAAGGGAAAGAGAACTCTTGAGACGTGTTGAAAAGGTGAGACAAGTAAAAGGAAAATCTATACACATGCAAATAGATGATTTGAAACAAGGGCTTTCATCTCTTATGCAAACAGTTGATCATGTTGAAAACATTCTTAACACGGGTAACGATATTGACTCATTACGTGCAAGAGAAATAATAGTGACGGAAATGCAGAATGTACGTAAACTCAGAGGACATTTACAACCTCATGAAGATGAAAACATTATGTTTACACCACCTGATGCTGCTCTTTTCAATGCAATTAGTAAAATGGGAATAGTAAGCAGTAGTGCATTCGCCCCAAATTGTATTGCCACTGGGGATGGATTAAAGAAAGCATTAAAAGGGAAGGTAGCAATGTGTATGATACATTGTAAAGATCATCATGGAGAGCCAAGAATGATTGGAGGAGATCCAGTAGAGTGTATTATTCAAAGTCCAGAAGGAGCTCTATATAGAACTGATGTCCTTGATCGCCAGAATGGAACATACACCATATCATATCGCCCACAAATGGAAGGTAAACATATCATTTCAGTGACCATTCGCGGCAAACACATCTCAGAAAGTCCATTCAATGTGCAAGTTCGAAGTGGTCGTAACTATGCTACTGTAGGGCCAGTGCTACTTCAGTTTGGAAGTGAAGGAGAAGAAGATGGCCAGTTTTGTCGTCCTTGGGGAGTTTGTTGTCATAAGGATAATTACATCGTCATAGCAGATCGTAGTAACAACAGAATTCAGGTGTTTAACCCTGATGGAACTTTTCATCACAAATTTGGATCCTCAGGAACTCGTCCAGGACAATTTGATCGTCCAGCTGGAGTTGCATGTGAAGCCCAAGGAACTATCATAGTAGCTGACAAGGATAACCACAGAATTCAAAAATTCACTCTTGAAGGCAATTTTGTATTAAAATTTGGCGAAAAAGGAAATAAAAATGGTCAGTTTAATTATCCTTGGGATGTTGCTGTCAACTCAGAAGGCAAAATTCTTGTGTCTGACACAAGAAATCATCGAGTTCAACTATTCAGCGCAGAGGGACAGTTCTTGAACAAGTATGGATTTGAAGGTTCGCTGTGGAAGCATTTCGATTCTCCAAGAGGAGTGTGCTTTAACAATGAAGGACACATGGTTGTTACTGACTTTAACAACCATAGACTTTTAGTTATTCATCCTGATTTCCAGAATGCTAGATTTCTAGGTACTGAAGGGAGTGCCAATGGACAGTTTCTTCGTCCTCAGGGAGTTGTTGTTGATCAGGAAGGAAACATTATTGTTACAGATTCAAGGAATCATCGCATTCAGATTTTTCAGCCTAATGGCAATTTTCTATGTAAATTTGGCACCCCAGGTACAGGGCCGGGTCAAATGGACCGGCCGTCAGGTATTTGTTTGACCCCTGAGGGTCTAGTTGTTGTTATTGACTTTGGAAATAACCGTGTACAGCTTTTTTGAATTATTATCTTGCTTGCTTATTCCCTTTAAGGGTAGGCACCAGTCAATATTTGAGTCTTTTGACAATCAAGTTCATGGTTCTGCAATTTTAAAAATTGCATTTTTGAAAGTACAAATAATGTACATTCTAAGCTTTTAAGCTTCCATATTTTCAATAAATTAAAGTGTTACCTTGTTGTTCTCTCACAAGAAATGATCCAATCATGTAAAACCTTGTTTTTTTCTTTGCTGTAAGCATTTTTTGATGTTGTAGCTTTGCCTTGGACTTGATTGTTTGTACTCGGAGCCAAGCTTTTTTTTTCTTATTTTGTCAAACATTTATTTGTCGCTCTAAGTGATAGACTCAGGTTTATTTTCACATGCCAAAGGCACTAAGCTCAGGGACTTAGTTATGTTTTCAGCATTTATGTGTATGTTATTTTTATTGAGAGATTAATTATTGGCAAATAGATACATGTATTTAGATTTTCATTTATTGGCCCTCGTGTCTTTTTACAATAGACATTAAAAAGTAGCAATATTTTCAATCCCATTTTAGGTTATACACTTTCATTCTTATTAGATGTATAAAACCATATATGCTATTTAATTTTTTTTTAATTTGATAGTAAAAGTATTTGAAAAATCAACAAAACATGTAAAAAAAGTAAGACAACAGCATGTATGTTTTCATGTTCATCGATAAAAGTATTAAATCTTAATTGTGTGTTTATATTTGAAAATACTTTCCAATGGTTGCTAGGAGAATTCAATATAAGCAGTCAAATATTTACAGTTATATACACATGGTTTTGGTCAGTAAATAAAAATGATGTAAGCATGTTTAAGTAAGGTTAAGTATGGCATTTAAATATCTTATTGATTTCATTATATTTGATTCTAGTTAATGGAAACATGTATGACTTCACAACAACATATTAGAAACAAAAACAAAATTATCTTCCATGCATGTATACAGGTACTTTATGTATTTAAACATGCATCTTCATATTGACTCATTGACAAGTGATATTTTTGATAAAAATTCATATAAACACTGAAATGAAAAAAAAAGGTTTTAAAAGCATTTTTATATTTTTTTTTATATTTAGTTGATAATTAAGTATACTTTTTAACAGTGTAAAATAATAATTCCCCTTATAGTAACCCCCAGTTTGCATGGCATTACTCAACTTAACCCCTCACATTACCTCTTGACCAAGTCTTAATTAATTTAGCATGGTATGGGATGATATGGAAATTATCTCAGTTTCTGACATAACCTTTATGTGTTCAACCTCAGGCCAGATTGGACATGCATTAAATGTTAGTTGTTGATGGGTCATTTTGGGACTATGTTGTTATTCAGGGGTCATAAAATCACACAGGTGATGAGATCATCTAGGTCATTGGTCAGCTTGTTTACAACTTTGACTTCCAAACTTTAAAACCTGATAAAAATTACATAATCAAGATTTTTTTTCTTGTTTACAACCTAGGTGAATGTTCAGATAAACAGCCTTTCTTGCTGATATGTACTTATTTGTGTGCATACATTTTAAAAACAAAATAAGATGTTTTAGCAATTCAACATTTCTTCTGCTTTTATGAAATTTTAGAAAGGCTCTAGCTGCCTTTTTGTATGCAATGACTACATGTAAATGGTGTATATATTTTAAATTAGCTTTTAGAATAGTTTTACATGTTTGATTTTATTATTTTTTTCATGCTTTTTCCGGTGCTTGTTAATGATATATATGTTTGTGATTTGCCTATTTTTGTTGAACTTTTTTTTGAGTAGCACTTTGTGATTAGAAAGAATAAGAAGTTGATGAATATTTTATCAGGAGTATAAAATACTCTTTTTATCTTTCATATAACTTGTTACTCATTTTTTTTTGTGATTGAGTTTCAAAACTCTACAAAGTGTGTTACAAACTGAATGCCTGAAAGGAAATATATTCTACATGTATAATATACCAGAAAAATGTACAAAAAAATACACATTAACATTCTTGTGCCGTAGCTTTTTACCCATATGATGTGCTATATAACATGTTTGCTTTATGTGCATGTAAAACATAACAAAGTGCTCTGTCCCTTGTTTTTTTCGGTTAAATATTTTGGAATCAAGAATAATTCTAAATTCATTTTTTTGTGTTTATATACATCACATGTGCATGTATTTATCTTTCCATAGAATTCTTCTTTTTTTTTCATTTTTATTGCAACATTGAACATTTAAATGCTCTTTTTTAATTATTATTTTAAAAGGCTAAATATATTTTTCTAATTTTTTTCTTCCCAATTTTATGGTAGAAGTAAATTGAATACATAAAAATATAAATACAGTACTTTGATTTATTTATTGAAAATTTGAAATGAAATCAGAATAAGGTAAAGATGAATCATGTTAATGTTATTTCAATAAGAATAGATCATCATATCTGTAATGTGTGTGTTTGTGTTTTGTTTGTTTATTTTTGTCTCCAGTGTATGGATAAAACGGGTATTGTATAGCTTACTAGGCAGGTATGCTACTAAGCAGAAGGAACCATATTACCTCATTGCTAAATATATAGTCTGTATATAATATTATAGCCATTATTGTTTAAATATATAGCACTTTAATAGCCTATTTTAAATTAGCTTTCAGTCATACTATTTTCTCAGTTAAAATTGTTGGTATTTTTGCTTGTTTATTATTAGTGTTAAAATTGGAGGCTTGGAAGCCAATTTTGATAGGCTTTGTTTATTGTATGTGTATTGACCAAGCAAGTTTTATGTTTTCCATTTGTTTCTATACAGGCAGCTTGTCATATTCATAGATTTTGCCTAGCAAATACGTTTAAAAGGGGATGTCAATGGGATCTTGGTATTTAAAAAATACTTTCATTCATGTCAATAATTCTGAAACAATTTAAATTTATACAGTGGCGGGTCCTTTGGCCCCCACCTTTTATTCAAAATTATGCCATTTCATACAATTTTCTGGATAAAAATTGTATAAACCCTTTCCCTACCCCTTTCTTGAAAATCTTTGAATTTTCTAATTCAATTTTAATAAAGAAACTCTTTGCCAAAAATCATGATGATACCCCATTGAGATCCCTTTACGTTTCAATCCCTATATTGTATACAGTTACTGTTATACAGTCTCAGAGACTGGCTGGTTACATCGCTGTGAGCGATTGAGAGAATCTATGTTTTTGAATCAGCCATCTTGTTTTGTTGTATGTTGATTTTTTTAAGTTACACTGTACCTCGTATTAAATACCTCATGACAATAAGATGTAATACCTCATCAAATGTAGCCCTAATACATTACTTTATTGTAAGACTCAGTGTTGAATGTAGATCCCATACATGTAACTTTAATTCTTAATTGTTTTTCATTTTGTGCAAAATTTTCAACCATTTTTAATATCATATGCAAATTAATGAAGCATCCCTATTATCTCTCCTTATCTAATTTCAATTGCAGTTTCTTTCTTATTATATCCCTGGCTTGAAAAAAGGGGTGGGATGGGTATTTACTTGGTTTTCTAGTTATAAGATCAGTAATATAAACAAATGCATTCAACAGTCTTGTATAAGTTAACTCTTTTGGGATTTTTTGTGTGATTATTGACTGTTCTTTGGGATTTGGGGGAAATTTAAAAAATCATCAAGCTACCTTCATACAAATTGTTATAATTTTAACTCCCATCTTGCAAGGGAATCAGGAGCACTAATTTTTAGCTCACCTGGACCGAAGGTCCATGTGAGCTATTACCATCACTTGGCGTCCGTCGTCGTCGTCTGTCGTCGTCGTCTGTCGTCCGTTAACAATTTTTTAAAAATCTTCTCCTCTGAAACCACTGAACAGAATTTAATGAAACTTGGTATGAATGATCCTTAGGGTGTCCTGCACCAAACTTGTGTTTTGATTTTTGATCTGTCAAAAAACATGGCCACCGTTACTAAAAATAGACCAGGGGGGTCAAACTACTGTTTTTGGCTTATAAATCAAAAAGTATAAGAGATAGAGGAAATCTGAGGCCACGCTACTGATTCAGCATCAAAAGCTCTACAAAAGTCTCTATTTGGTCAAAGTTGTCAGATGACCCCTTATAGGGGTTACGGCCCTTTAAAGGTGAAAAATAGCATTTTTTCATGTTTTTGGCCTACAGAATGAAAACTATTGCAGATAGAGATTAGCTGTTGCTTGCTTAAATGTCCAGCTCATTTAACTCTACAAAAGTCTCCATAGGGTCGAAGTTGTCAGATTACCCCTTATAGGGGTTACGGCCCCTTAAAGGTGAAAAATAGCCATTTTTCATGTTTTTGGCCTACAGAATGAAAACTATTGCAGATAGAGATTAGCTGTTGCTTGCTTAAATGTTCAGCTCATTTAGCTCTACGAAATTCTCCATAGGGTCGAAGTTGTCAGATGACCCCTTATAGGGGTTACGGCCCCTGAAAAATAGCCATTTTTCATGTTTTTGGCCTACAGAATGAAAACTATTGCAGATAGAGATTAGCTGTTGCTTGCTTAAATGTTCAGCTCATTTAGCTCTACAAAATTCTCCACAGGGTCGAAGTTGTCAGATGACCCCTTAGGGGTTACGGCCCCTGAAAAAAGTGATTTTTCATGTTTTTGGCCTACAGAAAGAAAACTATTGCAGATAGAGATTAGCTGTTGCTTGCTTAAATGTTCAGCCCATTTAGCTCTACAAAATTCTTCATAGGGTCGAAGTTGTCAGATGACCCCTTATAGGGGTTACGGCCCCTGAAAAAAAGCCATTTTTCATGTTTTTGGCCTACAGAATGAAAACTATTGCAGATAGAGATTAGCTGTCGTCTGTCGTCGTCGTCTGTCGTCCGTTAACAATTTTTCAAAAATCTTCTCCTCTGAAACCACTGAACAGAATTTAATGAAACTTGGTATGAATGATCCTTAGGGTGTCCTGCACCAAACTTGTGTTTTGATTTTTGATCTGTCAAAAAACATGGCCACCGTTACTAAAAATAGACCAGGGGGGTCAAACTACTGTTTTTGGCTTATAAATCAAAAAGTATAAGAGATAGAGGAAATCTGAGGCCACGCTACTGATTCAGCATCAAAAGCTCTACAAAAGTCTCCATTTGGTCAAAGTTGTCAGATGACCCCTTATAGGGGTTACGGCCCTTTAAAGGTGAAAAATAGCATTTTTTCATGTTTTTGGCCTACAGAATGAAAACTATTGCAGATAGAGATTAGCTGTTGCTTGCTTAAATGTCCAGCTCATTTAACTCTACAAAAGTCTCCATAGGGTCGAAGTTGTCAGATTACCCCTTATAGGGGTTACGGCCCCTTAAAGGTGAAAAATAGCCATTTTTCATGTTTTTGGCCTACAGAATGAAAACTATTGCAGATAGAGATTAGCTGTTGCTTGCTTAAATGTTCAGCTCATTTAGCTCTACGAAATTCTCCATAGGGTCGAAGTTGTCAGATGACTCCTTAAAGGGGTTACGACCCCTGAAAAATAGCGATTTTTCATGTTTTTGGCCTACAGAATGAAAACTATTGCAGATAGAGATAAGTTGTTGCTTGCTTAAATGTTCAGCTCATTTAGCTTTACAAAATTCTCCATAGGGTCGAAGTTGTCAGATGACCCCTTATAGGGGTTACGGCCCCTGAAAAATAGCGATTTTTCATGTTTTTGTCCTACAGAATAAAAACTATTGCAGATAGAGATTAGCTGTTGCTTGCTTAAATGTTCAGCCCATTTAGCTCTACAAAATTCTTCATAGGGTCGAAGTTGTCAGATGACCCCTTATAGGGGTTACGGCCCCTGAAAAATAGCCATTTTTCATGTTTTTGGCCTACAGAATGAAAACTATTGCAGATAGAGATTAGCTGTTGCTTGCTTAAATGTTCAGCTCATTTAGCTCTACAAAATTCTCCACAGGGTCGAAGTTGTCAGATGACCCCTTATAGGGGTTACGGCCCCTGAAAAAAGTGATTTTTCATGTTTTTGGCCTACAGAAAGAAAACTATTGCAGATAGAGATTAGCTGTTGCTTGCTTAAATGTTCAGCCCATTTAGCTCTACAAAATTCTTCATAGGGTCGAAGTTGTCAGATGACCCCTTATAGGGGTTACGGCCCCTGAAAAATAGCCATTTTTCATGTTTTTGGCCTACAGAATGAAAACTATTGCAGATAGAGATTAGCTGTTGCTTGCTTAAATGTTCAGCTCATTTAGCTCTACAAAATTCTTCACAGGGTCGAAGTTGTCAGATGACCCCTTATAGGGGTTACGGCCCCTGAAAAAAGTGATTTTTCATGTTTTTGGTCTACAGAATGAAAACTATTGCAGATAGAGATTAGCTGTTGCTTGCTTAAATGTTCAGCTCATTTAGCTCTACAAAAGTATAGGGTCAACATCAAGACCAGGTGAGCGATTCAGGCTCCTGGGAGCCTCTTGTAATTTACCTTATTTCTCAGGTTCTCCAATTTCTCAGGAAACTGAACATTTTGCAATGACTTACTTGTCCTTTGATATTGCTTTACCTCAATTATTTTTTTTCCCTCAGGTTCATAAACCCCATTCAGAGTCAACTACAGAACCATATACATTATCTGCAAAAGAAAAAGAGAAATTAAAAACAGATATGGTCCAAATTCAGGTTTAAACTAATTTTCATGTCAAATTTTTGGTTTATTAAAATTTACATAATGTTACTAGTCATAATTTTTTTTGGTTTATTTTATTCACGGAGAAATTTAATCCTAAAAAATATCTTGTTAGAACTACTTAAATCCTAAAATGTTTGTGTAAACATATTTCATTAATAATTTGATTAACATTTTGTTGAACTAAATATACAAGCTAATAGAAGGATTCAGAAACAATACTTAAGTCTTATATAAATCCGTCTCCTAAAATGTTGCCAATGTTTGTGGTTGATTCAGGTTAATCTTTGTAAATGGCTGTTTCTTTACCATAGATTTTCACTATTTTCTGTGCTACTGTTTTAACCTTTTTGGTTTTTTTATACGACCGCAAATTTTTTGCGATCGTATAATGTTATGGCGATGTCGTCGTCGTTGTCGTCGTCGTCTGGGGACATTTGGTTTCCGTGCGATAACTTAAGTAAATATTGACCAATTGTTATGAAATTTTAATATGATGTTTGTAACCAGTAAAGGAAGGTTCCTATTGTATTTGGGGTTGGTGGCCCTTACCGTTTTGGAAAAAAGGGCCAAAAGGGGCAAAAACGGGTGTATTGACAAAACTGTTGTAGAATGTTTATTATTCAATAGATTTTGATAATTCTTTTTTTATTGAATTCCTCATTAAATTCTGTCAACAAAATGTGTCAATGGTTTTGATGTATATTGAACCGTTACATTGCTACAGGGGGTCGAAAAGGGGCCACACCCAAAAAAATGACTTTTTTGTTTGTGGTCCGATTTTCAAAATCTTTTTTTCATTGGAATCCTTGTGAAAATCCCTGCCTGCATTTTTCAATCAGATTTGCAATATCTCTTACGGTTTTTGAGAAATTAGGGGTCAAAGGGGCCAAAAACACCATTTTTAAAAGTTTGTCAAGGCAAATAATTTTATACCAAAAATTTAGTTGTACTGGGCCAGCCAATTGTTATGAAGTTTTGATATGATGTTTGTAACCACTAGAGGAAGGTTCCTATTGTATTTGGGGTTGGTGGCCCTTACCGTTTTGGAAAAAAGGGCCAAAAGGGGCTAAAACGGGTGTATTGACAAAACTGTTGTAGAATGTTTATTATTTTATAGATTTTGAAAATTCTATTTTTATTGAATTCCTCATTAAATTCTGTCAACAAAATGTGTCAATGGTTTTGATATATATTGAACCGTTACATTGCTACAGGGGGTCGAAAAGGGGCCACACCAAAAAAAATGACTTTTTTATTTGAGGTCCGATTTTCAAAATCTTTTTTTCATTGGAATCCTTGTGAAAATCCCTGCCTGCATTTATCAATCAGATTTGCAATATCTCTTACGGTTTTTGAGAAATTAGGGGTCAAAGGGGCAAAAAACGCCATTTTTTAAAGTTGGTCAAGGCAAATGGTTTTACACAAGAAATTTGGCTGTAGTGGGCCAGCCAATTGTTATGAAGTTTAAGTATGATGATTATATACACTGAAGGAAGCTTTTTATTGCATTTGGGGTTTGTGGTCCTAACCTTTTTTTTAAAAAGGGCCAAAAGGGGCTAAATTGTGTCAAAAAGTCAACGAATTTAGAAATAAGATTTTTTTTCTATTAAATGTTATTGTATATGTTATTGTATATATATGTGTCAAATATGCATTTTAAAGTCCACCACAGGATGCATGTGTAAAAAAGGCTTTGTAAGTCCACCATGGGCTGCATGTGACCAAAGCAATAGACTATCCATATTGGGCCTCCAATGTACAGGATTCATCTTGTTGCGGTCGTATCATGCTGCGCTCGGCGTAGCTTTTTATTTTGTACTGATTTAATATACATGTAATACAATTTTCAATGCATATAATGCAAAGAGAGGTGTTAACACAAATGGTTACCTTATGATAATACTGCAGGGAGTGGGAAGGAAATTTTAGCAAAGGGCCATAGCACCTTTTTCATGGAAATTCTAAATTTCTAAATTTCAAGGGGACATTTCTTAATATTCTATATAAATTTTTGAGATAAGAGGTCAGCCATTTTCATTTTTGATGTGCCAATAGCCCTTTGCCCCCTGCCTTCCCAATCCCTGATTCTATATATATTGTTTTCAGTCTTTTCCCTATTTTCAAAAGATTTTAAAATAAAATTTGTTGAAATATTCAAATTTAAGAATTGAAAAACCAAATATAAAAGGTTTAAGAATATCATTGTTTGGTTGAAAATAAGAGTTGCTAAAATTGTGTGAAATGGGCATTATTTTATATTTTCTTAGAGATATTGTTTTTGTTGTAACTCTTTTGATCTAATGAAAAGAAATTGTTTCAAAGCATAAGATGCTTTTAAAAGTTATAAGGTTATTGCCAAAACCCTTAGTTTTCTAATACAAAAAGCTAAGCAATCTTGCATGTGTTTAATTGATAAATAAAATATATCAATGCTTCAATTTAAGTTTTTGAAAAAAAGAAAAAAAGTTTGTGTTTTTAACAGAACTGAATGAAAAATAAGATACATTAATTTCCAAAGAAAAAAAATCTTTAAAAAAACTATATGTTTGTATTACTAGTATTTTTGTATCCAATACAATTTTAGTATAATATATACATGTATATGTCTTTTCAAACTTAAGTCTACCGAAAAAATGATAATGTGTTATTGAGATCTTCAGGATAAACTCTGCTTAATATGCTGTAACTAAGGGTATAACATTGTATAGAACTATGCTTATTTTTACACCATTTCTTTGTGCCAGTAACTGTATGTCTATACCAGTGCAATTGCCACAATAAAGATAGTAGTACTTTATACAATTTATTTATAATTGACTTGCTGGAGAGAATATAGAAATCCAACAGGGCTATTCAGGCTACAAAATATGATAAGGGGAAAAACCCCTCCCTACGTACACACTATGAATATCCCCTCCCTTTATGCACACTTTTCACTATGACCCCTATGTCAAAAACATTGACATTGACTTGAATAAAGAGAAAACTTGAGTTCTGGGAAAAACTTGTGTCTGGAAAAGTGTCTGATAATGATAATGTGATGTGGATTAAATGTATGCACACTACCTACATTTTTCATACAAAAAAACAAAGAAAAAAACAACCAGCGCCTAGTTATCATGGTGGTCACTGAATCTCGTCTGTCAGACTTTTAGGTTGCATTTAAACACCAAGACACAAATGTGTAACATGAGGAAGAAGAAAATTATTAAACCAATTATGAGAATGAAATGTGGAATAAGTGTACGCGACACAACCTACATACCACAGGTTAACCATAAACAAGGCCAAGTATGTGGATGGGCCATATAGTTTTACCCTTGCCCGTCTGTCCGTACACCCATACGCCCGTCGTAACACTTTGGTTAAGGTCCATTACTTGGATACTAGATGTTAGATGTAAATGATATTTCACAACTAGAATCGTCTTGGGTAAGGCTACACCATCCACTAGAAATTAGGTCACTGTGACCTATATTTTATGCATGTATGACTTTGGTTAAGTTCTTGGTTAAGATACTAGATGTTGTAGGTCAATGATATTTCACCACTAGATGGGTCCTGGGTAGGGCTACACCACCCACTAGAAATAAGGTCACTGTGACCTATATTTTATGAGTGAACGACTTTGGTTAAGGTCCATATAGGTAATACACATTGAGGGTCAATGATATTTCAAGAACGGGAGGGCCATTCTGTGGCTCATTGGCACATTTTCTAGTTTATTACACTTACCTGACAACCGCCTTCGATGTTGATGAATCAAGTAGTGCAGTTTGTCTCAGTTACCAAGTGATTGAACTCCAATGCACCCTTTATTCTGAAAAAAAAGTATCCGGTAAACAGCTATATTTACTATCAGTTAATATCCTGCATAATGAGGTCGCATTGATTAAATACGCTTTTGAAAATATACATTACATGTTAAAAAGCATGGTGAAACAAATTATAGTGTTGTAGAGCAAATAAAACCGACACAATGCATATGCATACAGACTGGTTATAATTAATACCAAAAAAAAAAATGTTCATACTAAAGTTATATATGCAAACAAATCATATAATAGATTTCTTAGGGCGATAACATCGGTATTGCTTTTCGGCGACGGCGGCGTAAACAATCAATGTTCAGTCACTTTATGAGCACCTTCAAATCTCAAGATTTGATGAAACCTGGTATGCTTATACCTCAGAAGTGGCTTAAGCAGTTTTTAGAAGGACATTTTGCATGCATGCAATGTTTGAGTTAAGTTGACTATGAAGCACCATAAGACATTTTCAATAACTGTCTACATCGAGATCGACATCTACGACTATGGTAAAATTTGAGGGGGAAGATTTCAGAACAATTTTGGATAACCTTTCGTTTACCTGAGAATTCTTAACCACGTGCATTTGATATTGAATTTTTATAAATTTCGATTATACATAATTGATCATTTTACTTGAAAAAAGGGCCGGGGGAGATAACAACTTATTTTAAGGAAGGAACTATGTGATATAGAATAGTTCTAATATCAAAAACATTTTTTTCTAGACACCATTTAAAATAAATAGTCTTTTAAATCTAATAAGAATAAAGGCCCACTCCCTTTTAAGTTAAATGGTCGGACCCTTATAGCTATATCTTCCACTTAAAAGTTAAGGTATATACACCTATAAAATGAAAGGATTCTGTCCGTCTGTCTTTCCGTTAAACCTATATTTTATCCGCTACTTCTCTTGATTAATTGGGGGGGGGGGGGGGGGTTGGTCCCATAGAAGATAACAAGGGCTAACCGATCTCTTATACAAAACCTCTAAGTTGATAACTTTTCATGAAACGTTCGCAAAATCTTTGTAAAATAATGTAGATGTGCACCTCTTATTTTAATATTTGATCAGAGGAATTTTGTAGGTTTCCATATAGCAAAACATAAATATAGACTATGTTAGACTACAAGGGGATACCCAGTGATCTCTTTATCTTTTACCTTTTCTTAAATCCCTTAGTAGAGATTTCTTGACTTGCTACGTATCAGGCCCGGTTGTTACGTATCGTAACCGTAAGACCTTTTCGGGAGAAATTATTGATGAACTAATGTTCATGTCTGTCGATAATTTGTTTTTATACTTTTATTTTACTATATATGCTACCCTGACTTATGAAATTTTAAACTTAAATTGTTTCATTAAAATTACAAAAAGGCGAACATTTTCAAATAAAGAAATAGATTTATTCTTGAAATAAACTCGTGACCTTATTTGTAAGTCAAGGGGTTAAGTATAATTGACTTCAGTCTCGTACAATTAATGTAATGTTTTAGTTATGTTTAATTCATGACGTAAACATATTCGAGAATAAAAAATCAAAGTATTAAGTGGTCAGATGAAAAAGAGAAGTGCACATATACAGTACATGAAAAAGATTGTATGAAAGAGTTACAATGTAATTACGAAAATTTGTTATAGGTTTTTTAACAGTTTTTGGTGTAATTGAAGGACAAACGAACACCCCTATAACAATATACCCCCTCCCAACTTTCAAAAAGGGCTATGATAATGTGTACGTTCGTTAACTGATTTAACATCGAATTTTTGATTTAGTAAATATTTGATTTGTATGCTGTGAAGCCTTGCTTGAAAGTCG
Organism: Arcuatula senhousia; assembly: GCA_963971305.1. NCBI lineage: Eukaryota > Metazoa > Mollusca > Bivalvia > Mytilida > Mytilidae > Arcuatula > Arcuatula senhousia. The sequence continues at coordinate 9,220,211 of OZ020306.1, forward strand.
TATTTGTTGTTGTTTTCTCTCTTTTTAGAAACTCTTATAAGAAAAATATCACAAAAGAAAAAAATATTGTTGTATCTCCACCCACTTTTAAAAGAAGGGAAACATTTTCTTATAACTTGTCTGTTCACCCGTTCGTCTGTCTCTCTATCTGTCTGTTCACAATTTTTGTAACTTATTTCTAGGGTTTATACTTTTTGGATTTATTTCCAATTTTAGTTTATGGCTCAACCCTTAGCAGATCAGATTAACCCTGCCTTTTCGTTTGATGCAAACGGATCTTCTGCTTCCTGTTTTCTGAGCCGACTAAGACTGTTTATGGACCAAAAGAGGATTTTTTTGCGTGTCAGATTTCTTTGCTTTCACAAAAGTTATCAATTTTAAATTTGGTTCTTTCATTTACAGATCAGTCGGCCATCTACATGAACTTTCTGATTTCAAAAATAGGGAAATAGTTAGCAGATTAAGTGCAACTTTTTTAATAAAACATCTTATTTCCTCTTAAAATATTACTATTATACTATAATATATTATTAAATATCATAAAATAGTCACAGATAGACCCCCCCTTCTTAAACAAGGAACAGAAAACATCAAAAAGACAAATACAAAAAAAGCTTTGTCAAAGATTCCTGGCTTTTTATAGCAGGGCATACTTGTTTCGGTCTAACCGTAAGGCGAGCCTTACACTTAGACAAGCATGAAACACCAGAGTACATATGTATAAGGGCATGAACTATTCTGAAAAGAAATGGAGATAGGTATAAGAAACTATAATTTATTTGTCTATATGTTGACAACTGTCAAAAAATGTTAAACAGTTCGGCGCAAACATTGTTCAACTTTATCATATTTAGAAGGGATTTTCTCAACAACAAAAAAAGAGATGCATTTGTTACTGATTTAAGTTGATATTAATTTAATAGTGCGGCCAACCAATTCACTCGAATAAGAGGGGCTATATAGTGTTAAACATTTTGAAAACCAGGAGTAAAGATAAAAAGATTGATGATCAGACCTCATCCACCCTCGCTAAACGCAAAAAAAAAATCTAAATCGGCTCGTTAAACGGGGAAAAATGGAGCAAACATTTGATTTTTAATGGGGGTCTATGGTGAAATTTGAAAAAAAGGTCATTGCAAAAAAAATCCCCCCCCACCCACCCAAAAAAGGCAGATGCAGTTTTGGCTGCGCTGTTAGCACATAAAAAATTTCGAAAAATGGCAGGATGAAACAAAATATTCACAGCTACCCATAAAAATCAAATGGTTTCTCCCTAAGCGAAAGATTTGAAAGAGCATCCCACCATATGAACACTACCTGAAAGTGTGTTTCAAATATCAAAAGCCTACAAATAATAGTTGCCGAGAAATTTAAAATAAGAAAATAAAAATTGGACGGACCGCGCATACGGACGAACAACAGGCGTTTCTGTTATTAATTTTTTTTTGCCAAAAAAAAAATAATTCTGACAAAAACCAATGCCCCCTTTCATAATGATTTTATTCTTAATGTGATATTTTACCTGGCCGCCAGGGGGTTTAAAGTTTAAAACAAGATTAATCCCTGAAGAGTGTTCACTTGTCACTGTGGTACGTAACACAACCGTTACTCGACGGTTACTTTCCAAGGAACGATTCGTTGGTTTAACTGAAGACCGAACGTGCGTTTGAGATCATTTTCTATCAAAATACACATTCTTGGCAAATATAAAAAAGAATTCAATTAAAAAACTAAAATATGCATTTGATTTTAACTTAACAAATGAAAAGCCGTGCCCATTAGGCTTGTTTTCATCCTGAATTAAATACATGACCAATAACTGCTCCCCTTTCGTTGTACGGTAGCAACCGTATGAAGTTGAGAAATCTCTAGTGGGAACTTAGTAGCCGTTTTCATGAAACTTTCACACAATCTTTGTGGCATAATTTAAATGTGCACGTTCTAAAGGGGGGGATTTCTTCGCAAAACATAGACTTAAACTAGCTTAAAAATGACAAAATCTTAGTAAGATAATGTGTATGTGCATCGTCTATATTAGGCTGTCCTCTGATTTTTTAGCTGAATGGGGTATTTTTAGCTACTGTTTGTGTTTTTTTATAGTTATAAATTTCGTTTATATCTTTTTTATACATAAGATTTATACAAATGTATCATCAATTTTCTGTTCAGTGAATATAAACTAGATAGTGGGTGGTGTAGGGCTTTACTTGTCCCTTTTGGAATTATTTTTTTAATAGATAAGAAATCGTCAAAAACGGGATCTGGGCACTTCCTTCGTCAGTCATCCTTTTTTTAAACCAAATGTCTGGAACAGTTAACGGACAGACAGTCTAAGGTATGGAGCGAGAGCAAAATAAAAAAAAAATTCATGCTACAAAAATACATCCCCTTTATTAGCGCGAGTGTTCAGTGACAGTTAGTTCCGTCTATCCGTGATACTTATTATGGCCCGCGACAAAATTTTTGTGGGGGATGTTAAGTACATGTATTATGCATGCATGGCGATGTAAGCGCGATGTTCGTCTGAACAAATTTTCGTCAAGCTTTATCTGAAACCGTACATGAGAATGATTTGGTAACGTGGATCAGTAAGAACTATACTATACATCCTAAGCGACTTTCAGTCTTTGTGGACTTCTACTTCCTGTTTGAGACTGGGTCGATATGAAAATTTACATGAAAGTCAAGCTTTTCAGAAATGATACATGAAAATTATATAAATATGCGCGTGCTTCTTTTCTAATTGTTTATTTTTTCCTTTTCTTTATCTTTTTGGGGTTGGGATATTTTGAGGGGGTGGGGCTGGTTCATAGTATTTATTTGATAATACAGCTCAGTTTTACTGATTTTCGAGGTGACTTTTACAATTAAAATTAATCTATCCTAACGAACCTATAATGTACTTCACCCTTATTAATAAAATTTTAAAATTGATTGGACGTGAAAACTTCTGTTTAAAAACATCTGCTGAGAAGATCCCTTACATTTAAACTGTCGATGTCGTTGTCGTTGTAGATATAGACGAGTTATTGAAAATGTCTAATAAGCATCCGTCGTCCGTCCGTCCGTTAACTTTTCTTAAAAAATCTTCTCTGAAACCACTGAAGGGATTGCTTTCAAACTTTGTACACTTGATCTTTAGGATGTCCTCTACCAAGTTTGTGAAATTTGTGCACGTGAACCAACCAACATGGCTGCAGTTGCTAAAAATAGAACAAGGGGGGTCAGACCATAGAATCAAGCTTATAACTCAAAAAGTATAAGAGATATAGAAAATCCTAAGCAACTTTCCATCTTCAGTATTAAAAGCTCTACAAAACTCTACATTGAGTCTAAGTTGTGGGACGACTCCTTATAGGAGTTATTTCCCCTTAATCGTCAAAATTGACCATTTTTGTACGACCGCAAAAAAATGCGGACGTATAATGGTATGATGCTGTCGTCGTCGTCTGCGTCGTCGTCTACGTTGTCTGTTAACTTTAGTGTTCCCACAATAACTTAAGTTCTAGTTATCCGATTGCTATGAAATTTGATAATGATGTTCCTTACCATAAAAGGACGGATGGGATTGATTTTTGGGGTCCCATCTTTTTTGGTTTACTAATGCTACTTTTTTGTTTGTTCCCACAATAACTTTTGTTCTGGTTAACCAAATGCTGTGAAATTTTACAATATTGTTTCATACCATAAAAGGATGAATGGGATTGATTTAGGGGGGGGGGGCTTTCCTTTATTTGTTTTTAAATTGGGGGCCCAAAACGCGGCAAAAAATCAAATTATTTATTTCTTCCCACAATAACTTTGGTTCTGGTTGGGCAATTATTATGAAATTTGACAATGATATGCCTTACCATTATTCCATACAAGGAATTAATTTTGGGGGATTCCTTTTTTTTTGCATTTAGATTTAAGGGGCCCAAAAGGCAAAAAATAGACTTTTTTTCTGGTCCTATTTTGAAGTTGTTTTTTTTTTGCAAGTTAAGTCTTGTCAAGTGGTGGACAGAAAATTGCTTTAGCCCCCCCCCCCTTAATTTTGGAAATAGGGGCAAAAGGGGCAAAAGTTGACACTTTTTTTATCTATTGTCCGATTTCAATTTTTTTTTTTTTTTAAAGAAATTCTTGTAGTGAATTTACCAAATGTGAATATTAATTTTGCAACACTTCTCTTCCCCTAATTGCTGCTAGGGGCCAAAAGTGAAAAGGGGTAATATTTTTGTTACTAATTTATTTTGGTCTGCTTTTGAAAAAAAGAATGAATTTCTTGTGAAATGTGGATGGGTAGTTCACCAAAGGCAGCGTGGGACAAAATACTTAGTCAGTCCACCATGGGCTGCATGTGTCCAAAGCAATTGACTATCCATATTGGGCCTAAAATGTACAGTGTTCAACATGTTGCGGTCGTATCATGGTGCGTTCGGCAAAGCTTTTTATTACCGTAATGGGATCTTGAAAACTAAGTGCTACAGGAAAAGTTAGCATTGGAAAATTGTTCAGCTCATTGAGATCTACAAAAATGATTTCAGGGTCAAAATTGTAAGATCAACCGTTTAAGAGTTATTCCCCTTTAACTGTTTTTTCTATCAATTTTAACTGATTAAAAACAAATCTTCTCTGAAACCACTGAAGGGATTGCTTTCAAACTTTGTACACTTGATCTTTAGGATGTCCTCTACCAAGTGAAATATGTGCACGCCGACCAACCAACATGGCCACCGTTACTAAAAACAGAACACGGGGTCAGACCCTTGTTTTTAGCTTATAGCTAAAAAAGAATAAGAGATCGAGAAAATCCGAAGCAACCTTCCCTCTTAAGCATTAAAAGATGTGCGAAACCCTTCATTGTGTCAAAATTGTGGGACAACTCTTGACCACTCTTTATTCTAGTAATATCCCTTAATCATTAAAATCATTAAAATTGACAATTTTAGCAGTTTTTGAACTTTATCTTAAAATTGAAAGAGCTAGAGGAAAAGTTGCATTGCAAAATTGTTCAGCTCATTGAGATCTACAAAAATAATTTCAGGGTCAAAATTGTCAGATAAACCTTTTAAGTGTTATCCCCCTTTAACCGTTTGAATCACTTTTAACTTGTTTGTTTTTATTTATTTATTTATTTTTTTCAAATGGAAAGCTTTGTTACTTTGTATTCTTTATCTGAAGAGTGTTATCTATCCTAACTCGTTTCTACCAATAACATGTAGACCATTTTGCACACTAGGTAAGAGGCTTTATCAAAAGAGATCAGGTGAGCGATTCAGGCTCCTGGGAGCCTATGAAGGTTAAGTGTTTGTGGAATAAGGACACACCGCAACGTACTTGTTAATATATTTAGGTCAAGTAAATTTTAGTCCCAACGTTTATAATGTTCACAGTTATGAAAATGAAGGTCAACTTCATGATACTTTTTGGACAATTCTAAAGATTTTTCGTACACAGTTCAAGATAATATTTTACATATCTAGGACAAAAAGCATCTATGAAACTCTTAAGAATTCAATCGGTTTTCGCTGGGAATACAATTTGGATCTAAAATTTGTTGACTCAGGTTTGCGGGACAAGTTTACGTCTTAAGATACATATTACAGAAAGTTTGCAGGTCTGGCATTTGTAAATTAATAAATAAATAGAAAAACTGTGAGCTACGGCTCACAAATAAAATACCGTTCGCCCCTCACCCCAAAAAATCAAGCAGATCAAATTTTAAATATAGGATTATGTCACAAAGATTGCATGTGTTAACAATGTACCTTTGGCATATACATCACATCATGATATTGCTTCCAAAATCTTTCCTAAAATCATTTTATTACGATTTTCCGCCCAAAGTCGTAACAGACCTGTCAAGTGTCACGCAACTCATGTGAGACTCGCTCATCAAGTCGGCAATTTGGCGGCAAATTTCTTTGATCTTTTATTGTTTTCCTTCCATCTTTCAATTTTTCGTCAAATCTAACCCGTGCAGCTAATAAAACTTGACAGCCCTGCGATAAGTGTACTCAAGGAGTAATACTTGAATTCATCATTATGAATATATGAATATGTCGATATTTATAGATATATTTTAAACGGGCACCCAAGAAAAATCTTGACGTATACAACTTGTCAAGATGCGCATGACATGGCGTAGGAATATATAACAAAGGCGAATCGCTTTCGTCCAGTTGCGTAATCTTGCTTGACTAAACCGCGCCTACATAATATTTGATTTAAAGACACGCCCCTTTCCTCCAAGTTAAGCCGATATAAAAAAAATATATACATGTATATATAGATTCTCGTTCTCTCCAGCAACAATTTTCTCAGCCTCCTCAAACAATTTAATTTGATTTTTTCGGCAAATCATGTCTGTTTTAGTCTTTTTTTTTCTTAAAAATGGCAGCATATTTGATCTATCAAAAATGGGATACAAAATTTTTAAAAAAATGCCTGCCCGCCTCATATTTTCAAGAAATTTGGATAAGAATAAATCTTAGAAATATTTTATTTTGGACTTTATCTGGGTCAGTTACCTTTTCTTTTATGGTAACGGAAATTTATTTGTGTTTTATCTATTACTTATGATACAAAATTACGTGTAAAGCACCTGTATAATATACAATTCGATGCCAAGATATTTTGCTGCTGATATTTGGTTATCTATGGGCAGCCATTCGGGCAAAAATTAACAAAAATTTAATAAACAGATAAGATTTCAAGTCTGTTTTTTGTATTTTTTTGTCTGTTTATTTTAAATTGGTGTCTGTTTTTGTGTTTTTGTGTCTGTTTAAAGTTCATTGTCTGTTTCTTAATTTTTTGTTAATTTTTGCCCGAATGGCTGCCCATAGTTATCCACTCATTTTTAACAAGCCTACTTGGAAAGACAACAACTCTGACTTTCATCATTCCCAACTTTAAATGTCCATAATGTGGACGCGTGGGGTATGTGAGGGTGCTCACTTAATATATTTCAACACTTTATTCAAAAATTTACATTGTCTTAATAAAATTATTCTACAAATTTACTGATTTCAAACCAGTAAATTTGTGACATATTTTTTTTTTTGTATTTTCTCTATATAGACAATGGCTATTAATGTAAAATTGCCACTATATTTGTAACAATGTAGATCTGTCACTTGTTATCATAATCATACTTGTTTATTGTAAATGCCCCCTGTGGGACCAAATTGGCTTAATAAAGAATTGAATTGAATAAAAACTTCATTAAAAATCAGTAATTATGTAAAATTAATGGTCAGGATTAGAAATTATGTATACTCCCTAAGCCATTTAGTAGTATACAGTTATTTAATGTGTAGCCAGGCAATGGATCAAAATATTTTCCCCGAGGTATCCAGATTAGCTTAATGTTCTATTGCACGAAGCCGTAGGCTGAGGGCAATAGAACATTGAGCTAATCTGGATACCAAGGGGAAAATATTCTGATCTATTGCCTTGCTACACATTCAATACCTGTTTTATTACCTAATATTTTTTTAATAAAATTATTAGTCGTATATTGTGTTGAAAGAAAATTTAGGTTATTTTTTTTCATATACTTTTGAAAAATAAAAATAAAAGATTGGGTTTAATGACCATTTGAACTACATCCTATTATGGAAGTATTGCCGGATAGAGCAGCCGGTTTAAACCAGAACACACACAAACAGACTTTGCAGTTGCACGGACTTCACGAATTAAAATGGCCCGGAATAGATAATAAATATTCATGTTTATAAATCGTCCAATCAAATTTGAGGTCAAAATGTCAACAGGCAATAGAACGTCACCGGGCAATAGAACACCTTTCTATTGCCCGGTAGAATGTGATAATGGTCAAAATTAAAATATAGTAAATAGAAAAGGAAATTTTATTATATTAGGTAATAATTATACATATTTACTGAAATTTCAGAAAGTAGAAATCACCCCATAGCCGTCTTAAGAGTCTGCCTGTCTCCGCTTGATGGATTTTGATGAAACTTTACAGCAGGAAGTTTTGATGAAACTTTACAACAGGAAGGAAGTACATTATATTGGTGTATGCACGAAGATCTTTGAAGATCTAAATTTTGTTGCGATTGAGATGAGAAAGACACTTTTAGACTAAAAATTGTTTTCCTGTGGACAAACGTTTATAATACTTGCATGTATAATTTCAAGGGTTCGAGGTTACTGACGTCGGGTTAGTGCTCTGTCCCGTGACAGAGCGACCAAGATTGTTGAAAAGAATGACCCTCCGGTCATCGAGGTCATAATAAGGAAAGCCTGACCGCTGACCATTGTAGTGAACCAACGTGTGTAGAATACCATGTGATCCTTTTGTTGACAGCCATATTGCGCACCACATACTAAGACTAAGTTTTCGTCCTTAACCAACTCTCCCCTTTTCCAGTGGCTCTTCAAAATATGCATTTCTTTGTTTCGCATCTCAATCCGAGCTTTTCGTCACAATTTCATGTTGCACTTGCAGCATGGATTTTATATATGACCCAGCCCGGCCCCTTTTTCCCCAATACCCCTTATATATTTTTTTTTAAATCGATAAAAATGATTTAATTAGTCTTTTCTTGTCATTTCTAAACATATTATGTCAAAATATTGCTGTTTTATACTATCCAAAATTTTTACCCACTGGTATGCATATTCAAACAAACTTGAAAGTGTTCAATTAGAAGCAGCTATAATCGTTACAGGTGTACCTATCTTTATTAACAAAGAACAGATTTATCGTGAAGTAGGTTGGGAAACCTTGAAAACTAGACGCGAACGTAGAAAATACCATGGTAAACAATCTTGCTCCCCCATTTCTTTGTAGACTGACTCCCCCTAGTATTGGTAGCTTATCAAACTTTCCGTTAAGAAATAGAGATGATCTTGTAATACCATTTTGTCGATTATAGAATCATTTGTCCCATCTTCGACCAGAGAATGGAACAAATTAGAACCCTCTATAAGAAATCTTCCCAATATTTCAAAATTCAAAATGGCTTTAAAAAACCAAAATTCTAGTCACTGCTCGTCTTTTCAGTTACGCTCTAGATCTTATGGGCCGAGAAAGTTAAATATCATATTAACACAAATCATGGAGATGTGGCGCCACCTTCCTTAATTATGATCTTAGCAGAGTAGGCATCGTGCAAGACCCTAGCTGCAGATGTGAATATCAGCAAGAAACTCTCACCCACTTCTTTTTTGAATGTCCTCAATATGCGATAATTAGACGTTTACTATTTGAAAATCTATCGTTCCTGTCCCCTAAAATTTCACGGAACTTATCTCTGTTTCTCACAGGCGATAACCATCTTTCCGAAATAGATAACCTGAAAGTGCTTGATTATGTATTTGAATTTATCTTACACTCGAAACGATTCCTAATCTAGTAAATTTTAGACAAACACAAAGACACACACAACGCATGTTTCATGTTTCATGACCTTTTTTTCCCTTTTCTTCCAATTTAATTCCTAATTCAGAATTGTATATTTACGTGCATGTCCATTGATGTTATTATTTTGTTAGTATTGTAATAGGGAGAGGACTTCATAAATACTATGTACTTGTGTCCAATTCCCATTTGAAATAGATTTCAAATAAAATATGTTTAAACTAAACCAGTGGGTAAAAACAGTAGGGTGTATCTCCAAACCAGCTGAAATAAACAGTCTTGTAAAATCCTTGAGATATTTTTTAACTTAAATTTTCTTGGATATGTGGTCCCTAAGTTGATAAATTATCTGTTGATTAAATTAACTCGTACAATTACAAGCGAACCTTATTTAGCTGCTGACCCTGTGAGCATTTTCTTTAATTGTTCTGTTTCACAATAAACATCCCGAGACGTCTACTGCTAGCACGTGCATACATATGACGTTTTTCTTCCGTATTCATAAAAACTGTGACGTCTTCTTAAGTTGAACTGATATTGTTTGCACGCAAGGTCTTGCCTTCGGCATTTAGGGCCAAGTAATAGTTATTACACGAGGACGCGGTGCGTCAGTAAAAGATCACCCAGACGACCGGAGGCCGGAGTGGGTGATCCACAGGGACTTGCTCCCCTCTATCAATATTTTGTAAGGGTCAATGTGCGGTTCGAAAAAAAAACAATTGTCATACCACACATTGACTCGAATAAAATATTGATAGAGGGGAGCAAGTCCCTGTGCTTTAATCTTTGGACATGAGGGACACTCCAATATATTGTGTGTTTTTTTGTATCGCACATTGACTCTAACAAAATATAGATAGAGGGAAGCAAGTCCCTGTGGATGACCTTAATTACTGACACACCAAGTCTGAATGTAATAACTATTTTACATCCCAGTCTTTAGAATATGTCATGTAAAATATAAATACAGTCTGTGCATTTAAAATCAAATAAAAAACATTTCTATACTATCTAATATAGAATATCCCTATCGGACCCCTACAATATTGTTTATGTACATTTTTTTACACAAAGTTTGCATCGGTTTCGTGGTCTAGTGGATATGAAGGTAGAATTGGATGGCTGAGGACCCTCGTTCAAATCCCAATGAGATCTATGTATTTTTCAATCTTTAAAAAAATGTGGCTGATAATGTTATTTTCCTATGTCCAACTTAGTGAACATTTCTAAAAAAAAACGTGCTTTGAAAAACAAAAGAAAAATAAAGTTGAAAAAGTAAAACAGGGTATTCCGAGGCCGATGATCCGGCTCAGATCACCTTCGTTCGAACAAAAGAGCTGGGATGTAAGAGTCAAAGTGCGACCAATTAGAAAAATCACTAGCTGGTCGCACTTTGATTCTTGACCCCAAATGCCAGGAGCAAGTCCATATAGTTTGCACGAGGTATTTTGTTTACTCCGAACAATCTAATCATATGCCAATGCTGAGTATCCGAAGCAGACAACACTTCAACTCTCCCAAACATATAGGGTCATATAGCCAGAAGACTTAATTATGTTTTCACGGGCGTTTGGATCTAGGTTTTTATTTTTTTATTGTGTGATTATAAAAAAATTCTTACCCTCGCTTGTGGAAATAGTAATAAAGCGATTGTCAGAATTATTTTGTACTGTCACAAATAATAAAAAATAAAATCCTAAACCCAAATGCCTCTGATTGTTTAGTTAGGTTGTCTGAATTTTAGCGTACCACTATATGGTACGCGTACTAGGAGAACACGGAAATTTCAACAGAATTGACTTCGGCAATGCGTTATGGAATTCCGTCGTACGTCCATCCATAACCCATGCGTGTTCTGTGTGGTTTCCTTTATCCAATGAAAGTAGACGTCTCTTAGAAAGCTGGCAATATCGTGCAGCAAGAATTATTATGCGCACAAAGCTTTCGATCCCTAAATCTGCTTTATTATTGGAATTAGGTTGGGAACCAGTCTGTGATTTTATCGATAGACAAAAAATTCAGTTTTATAATAGACTGAAATCTTTACCCGACACAAGACTTTGTAAGGTGGTTTACACGGAAATGCGTCTCCAAAATTAAACCTTCTGGGACTTTGAAAACGATGTCAACGAGACATGTAGGTTAATTACACGGTGTATCAGACGTTGACACATCGCGATTTAAACCGTTATTTGGGGCAAATGTAAGAGATAATCTTATTAGAAGTGTAGGCGAGAAATCTACTCTTGATTTTTATAGATCTTGTTTTTTATCAGACGGTATGCAACGGGAAAGACATTTTATCAGCACGCCTCAAGCTTTTAGCAAGAACAAAAACTATCCCCCTTCAAGCATATTTACAAAGGATGCAATTAGCAGATACCGAACTATGCCCCCTATGTAGAAATGCGACAGAAGATCTAACACATTTCTTACTAGAATGTCCTTTCTTAAGTGGGGTTCGAAACTACTTTTTTGATATGCTTACAAGCTTCACGACTCAAGATGATTTTTATATAAACTTTAATGAACTGTCGACTACCGCTAAACTTAAGTTTTTAATTGGCGATTTAGGCTATGCTTTTCGTGTTCAGATTGGTGATTTTTATGATATGTATGGAAAGCAATTTTTAAATATGTTACGAAATGAGAAGTGATTTTATCAATGGCTTATTATGTACCTTGTTTTATATCTATATAGTTTTACATAGACTGTGTTTTAACTTGCTTTTATGTAGATATTGTATATAATTGTGCTTAGACGCATCGCCACTTTCTACCCTGGTGGTCGGTGCCCCCGTTGTAAAGGGGTAGTTCTAAATAAAATATATATATATATATATTAGCTTATCTGGTCCGGCAAAGGCAATGCCTGCTGTTGTCATCACTATGAGTCCGTAGTCTGTACACAATTTCAAAATCTCTGAAACCACTAGTCAAATTGACTTGCAGAAATCATTTATGACATGTTGGCTAAAAACGATATTCATTTTGAAAAGATTTGAAAAAAAAAACATAGCCTTTATTACTAAAAATTGACAAATGGTAAAATTACTTCAAATGGCTTACAACACTGCAATTATAAGATATTTTAAAAAATCAGAATGATCTTGGGCTCTTCAGAATCAAAAACTCTACAAAAGTCTTCATCGGATTAAAGTTGTCAAAGTTGACCCCCCAGTTGACCCCTAATAGGGATTTTGCCCTTTAAAGATCAAAAATAGCGGTTTTTTTTTTCGTTTAATGCCCTACAGAATGAAAACTATTGCAGATAGAGGAAAAGCTGTTGCCTGCTTAAACTTTCATACAGCTCATTATGCTCTTCAAAAGTCTCCATTGATCCGAAGTTGTCAGATTACCCCTTATAGGGATTATAGCCCTTTAAAGGTCAAAATAGGGTTTTTTCATGTTCTTGTCTTAAAGAATGAAAACTATTTCTGATAGAGAAAAGATGTTGGGTTGAAGTTGTCAGACGATTTCTTTTAGAAGATTGTCTGATTCCTTATATAAGAGAGGATCCCAATAAGGTAAGGACCAGTGAGCAATTCAGGTTCCTTGGAGCCTCTTGTTTCTTTCTCACATCACAAAGCGAGTTTGTCATAGTCCCCTTTGAATGTGCCTAGGCCCTTACTAATTTTAAGTTTAATGGTGCCTTGAGGAGGAGCCCGAGTTCCTTTAAATTCTATCGTATTACCATTAAATAAGCTCAAAATGGGCCTATAGGCATGTGTATAATAGTAACATCTTAAAAACTTTTTGGAACAGGATCCACACCCATTAATCACATAACATTCGTACTTCTATTCCTTAGAAAATTAACTTATCATTTGTTTTTAATTGGGACTCATATAGGAGGGTACGCAACCCTCCTACCTAAAACCATGTATCATTCCCCTTGTGGACCCAGTTCTTTTTGTCAAGAATCATTCTTCTTTTGCTATACTAATTACGTAGACAACTACCGGTGTAAGTCGATTTTAGGTTTGTACTCTGTTCGTCGGTTCGTCTGTCTGTCACGCCTCAGTTTTCCTCACTTTTTTCCAATTTTCTGATTTTTTTTTGGTATGCTGAGTAAATCAGTTGCAGATCAAGTTTGGGTTCCAGTCTACAAATTTTAACGGGTGTTATGGCCCTTGGAACTTTGAAAAATTCACTGTTGCCATGCAACTGTTGATTTTACAAAACTTCTTGAACAGAGGCCGATACCGGTGTAAGATCTATAAACGGAGATAAATTTGTGATTTGGAAAGGAAAATCGTCCATGAAGCGAAATAAAATGGGAAAAGTATGAGTAAAAGGAAATCGAATTGAAGCGAAAGGGGGAATGGTAGTGAAAGTAGTATTTCCTTGTGTTTATTTTATCGTTTGGAACATTGATATCGGGGAGCAAGCTTCTATACTTACGAAGAAGAGTGGGGTTAATTGAAAGGTGTTACTTTACCGGCGGTGGTGTTAATTTTTTGTGATCTCAAGAACTACAAGTCGTTTATATGACCCAGTAGTAAAGTTGCAGCATCATCTTTTTACCTTGACCTTTATCATCTTTTTACCGGCTTAACCTTTATTTTCTTAGCGACAAAGACAGTTTTCAATACACATAATTTAGCAATGTCAAAGTTTTATGAGCACCGTTTTATCTCAAGAACGTTGATGAAAATCAGTGGTATGCATATGAATGATCCAGTAGTAGACTAATTATAAAGCACAGTTGCATACCAATTTTCTGACCTTGACCTTTCGGTAAAGTGACTTTGACAATTCTCAATACATATAATGGATAATAGCAATGTTAACGTTTTATGAGCACCTTCATCTCTAAAGCGCAGTGCATATAATAGCAATATTGAGGCCTTATGAGCAGAATTATAAGTCCTAGGTAGATTATAAAATTTAGTATGTATTTGTCAAAGTAGTAGCTAAGTACAGTTACATCCCAATCTTTAAACCTTTCTCTTGATTGATTTTTTTTTTTTTTTTGGCTGAGCGTTTTTGACAATTTTGAAATATCAAAGTGAAGGTTTTATTAGCAATTTCATATTTCAGAAGCTATAAGTTCACATGTGTCAATAAATCAATGATTTAGCCCCTTAATACTAAAAGAGTGAGCCAGAGCGTGTACCCTAGGTGGCTGAATAGGGTGGCCCTCTTCCGCGGGAGTTGTCAGGTCTATAATACGGAAACCCTGACCGCCGACCATAGTGGGCCAACGTGTGTGGCGAGTACCACGCTTCATGCACGTAAAAGACCCCTTTGTGGACCGCCAAGTGCACTCTCCGCCCCTACCCACCTCTCCCATTTTCCTATGGTCTTCAAAATTTACTGTTCCGTTTGTTTCCCATGCACCCACTCCCATCCTTTTCATGTTCATCGCCTCTAAATAACCTGTATGGCGTTGCAAGGGCATAAAACACCAACTCATTCTCTCACTCACTAAAAGAATAAGCAGTTCATTAAGGGGGCTATAGTATGCTGTTGCGTCAGATTTAAAATGTTACAGCTGAATCCTAATCTTTCTGTCTTTTGAACTAGACATTAGGTTTTCAGTTAAGCAACTCTAATTTCTTAGGTAATTCCAGAACTGTCATAGTTCAAGTAATATTATCATAACAGTTTATAAATTGATGAAAATATAGGGGAATTGAAAAGGAATTTATGTTTCTCTAATTTTCACCCAATGCTATAAAGTCTACTTTTAATTAAAATTCAAGATAAAAAGGCAACTTTTTTATTCACATGTTTGCTAAACAAAATACATATAGGATTTTTTTCGAATGAGTTTTATTTTATAAGTAATTTTAGGGGCCTTTACTTTTACGTTAGACAGTTAGAGAAAAGGGTTTCACAACTACAAGTGATGAGATACGGATTTTTATCACACTCGTTATATATTTGTCAAAGGAAACTCGCAAATGCTCGTTTCCTAATTTGACAAATATCTAACTCGATGTGATAATAAAAAGCTTCGCCGAGCGCAGCATGATACGACCGCAACACGTTGAACCCTGTACCTTTTAGGCCCAATATGGATAGTCAATTGCTCTAAACACATGCAGCACATGGTGGACTGACAAAGGTTTTTGACACATGCCTTCTTTGGTGGACTTTCCACCCACATTTTACAAGGAATTCATTAGATTTTAACTATTTTAAAAGCAAATGGAAAAAAAAATACTTGAAATATCATATTTATAACATTTCAATATCCCCGCTCAATTTTATATTAAGAAATAGACCCTATTCTTGGTTAATCTATTATCATTGATGTTTTTACGCAATAAAAAGGTTCCGATTCTGGCCCCTATTGGCCCTAATTACGTTATACGGGGAAAAAAGGGGGTCGCAAAAACGAATTCTCAATTTTCTTTCCCCTATTCGACAAGAACAAACATGCAATAAAATTTTCAAAATCGGATCACAAGTAAAAAAGTTTCGATTTTGGTCCCCTTTGACCCTAATTACATAACAGGGGGGAAAGGGCTGTCTCAAATTTGCATCTGCTATTTGACAAGAACAAACATGCAAAAAAAAATTTCAAAATTGTACCACAAATAAAAAAGTTTCGATTTTAGCCCCTTTTGGACCCTAATTACGTAATAGATGGAAAAGGGGGGGTCGCAAAATTTCATTCTTAATTTTGTATCCCCTATTTGATGAGAACAAACATGCAAAAAAAAATTCAAAATCGGACCACAAATAAAAAAATTCCGATTTTGGCCCCTTTTGGCCCCTAACTACAAAACGGGGGAAAAGGGGGCACGAAAATTCATCAGGTTCATTCTTTTATTGTAAGAAACATTGTTGACAAATTTTACAGCAATAGGCCAACTAAGACCAAAGTTATGGTGGAAACAAATAAAATATATGAATTTTTTGCCCCTTTTGGGCCCCTAATTTCGAAACGAAAAAAGGTGGGACCCCCAAAATCTATCCCATTCATCCTTTTATGGTAAAGAACATCACTGTCAAATGTCATAGCAATCAGGTAGCTAGAACTAAAGTTATTGTGGAAACAAACAAAAAAGTAGTATTTTTTGCCATTTTTTGGCCCCTAATTTCTAAACGAAAAAAGGGGGATCCAAAAATCAATCCCATTCATCCTTTTATGGTAAAGAACATTATTGTAAAATTTCATAGCAATCAGATAACTGGAAATACAAATGACAACAAAGTTCCAGACAATAAATTTTGCTACGCCTGACGCGCGTTTCGTCTATTCAAGACTCATCAGAGGCGCTCTACCAAAAATATTGAAAATGCCAAACACTATGAATATGAAGAGCATAGAACAGTATAACCAAAATACCAAACTGGGGAACCAAATTATTACTAAGATATTCAACCTATGGAACTTAAGTTATTGTGGAAACACTAAAAAGTTAACAGACAACGACGACGACAGCATCATACCCATAATACGTCCGCAATTTTTTTGCGGTCGTTTAAAAATCTATTGTCTCATCACTTATAGTTGTGAAACCTGTATTTCTCACCTCTAGAGAAAATTTTGTTTTCAGCGTAATTGCACGTACAATTGATGATTAACCTTTTGCAATTTTTTACCAGTAAACATTAGAGAACAAGTGTGGCCACTAAAAGTATGTCTCGCCTGCCCGTACAATCACTAAAATCAACCACATAAGCTTTCATTTCTTGATATAAACACAAATTGTGTCTGTATAACCAGTATCAGATGCCTGGCTATTATACTTTTCAAGCAATTCATTGTCCACACAAGTATTACATAAAAGTTTTCTGCCTGAAAAAAGACCTAAGTTCACAGAGTCACTGGACCCTAAAAATGGGGTCATGGTCACATGACATGGAGACAGCTACGTTAACCATAACTTTACTGTCTGTATACCCAATATCAGATGCCTAGTTATTATATTTTCAAGCAATTCATTGTCCACAAAAGTCTTACAAAAAAGTTTTCTACCTGATAAAGACCTAAGTTCAGAGTCACTGGAGCGTGAAAATGGGGTCAGGGTCACACGGCATGGTGACAGTTGCGTAGACCATAACCTGAACTGTCTGTATACCAAATATCAGATGCCTAGCTATTATACTTTTCAAGCAATTCATCGTCCACAAAAGTCTTACAAAAAAGTTTACAGCCTTAAAAAAGACCCAAGTTCACAGTCACTGGAGCGTGAAAATGGGGTCAGGGTCACACGGCAAGGTGACAGTTGCGTAGACCATAGCCTATACTGTCTGTATACCAAATATCAGATACCTAACTATTATACTTTTCAAGCAATTCATCGTCCACAAAAGTCTTACAAAAAAGGTTTACGGCCTTAAAACAGACCTAAGTTCACAGAGTCACTGGGGCGTGAAAATGGGATCAGGGTCACACAGCATGGTGACAGTTGCGTAGACCATAACCTGAACTGTCTGCATACCAAATATCAGATGCCTAGCTATTATACTTTTCAAGCAATTCATCGTCCACAAAAGTCTTACAAAAAAGTTTACAGCCTTAAAAAAGACCGAAGTTCACAGAGTCACTGGAGCGTGAAAATGGGGTCAGGGTCACACGGCAAGGTGACAGTTGCGTAGACCATAGCCTATACTGTCTGTATACCAAATATCAGATACCTAACTATTATACTTTTCAAGCAATTCATCGTCCACAAAAGTCTTACAAAAAAGGTTTACGGCCTTAAAACAGACCTAAGTTCACAGAGTCACTGGGGCGTGAAAATGGGATCAGGGTCACACGGCATGGTGACAGTTGCGTAGACCATAACCTGAACTGTCTGTATACCAAATATCAGATGCCTAGCTATTATACTTTTCAAGCAATTCATCGTCCACAAAAGTCTTACAAAAAAGTTTACAGCCTTAAAAAAGACCCAAGTTCACAGCCACTGGAGCGTGAAAATGGGGTCAGGGTCACACGGCAAGGTGACAGTTGCGTAGACCATAGCCTATACTGTCTGTATACCAAATATCAGATACCTAACTATTATACTTTTCAAGCAATTCATCGTCCACAAAAGTCTTACAAAAAAGGTTTACGGCCTTAAAACAGACCTAAGTTCACAGAGTCACTGGGGCGTGAAAATGGGATCAGGGTCACACAGCATGGTGACAGTTGCGTAGACCATAACCTGAACTGTCTGCATACCAAATATCAGATGCCTAGCTATTATACTTTTCAAGCAATTCATCGTCCACAAAAGTCTTACAAAAAAGTTTACAGCCTGAAAAAAGACCGAAGTTCACAGAGTCACTGGAGCGTGAAAATGGGGTCATGGTCACACGGCATGGTGACAGTTGCATAGACCATAACCTGAACTGTCTGTATACCAAAAATCAGAGGCCTAGCTATTATACTTTTCCAGCAATGCATCGTCCACAAAAGTCTTACAAAAATGTTTACAGCCTGAAAAAGACCTAAGTTCACAGAGTTTGCCTTCTCATGGGGTTTTTGATTACATGATTCCCAGGCCATTTTAAAGGTGATTACTCGATTACAAGAGAAAATATTTAATGATTATTTGATTACCAAGGTTTGAATTTTTGATTACTTGATTCCCATTGGGAAACCGTTTTTGATTACATTTCTTAAAAATTTATGATTATTTGATTACTTTGGCAAAAAAATGCTGATTACTCGATTCCTGGTATCCCCCCATGAGGAGCCCCCAGAGTCACTGGAGCGTGAAAATGGGGTCAAGGTCACACGGCATGGTGACAGTTGCGTAGACCATAACCTGAACTGTCTGTATAACAAATATCAGATGCCTAGCTATTAATTTATACTTTTCAAGCAATTCATCGTCCACAAAAGTCTTACAAAAACGTTTACGACGCCGCCGCCGCCGGAAAGTAATACTTATGTCTCGCCTTTCGCGACTTTTCGTCGCAGGCGAGACAAAAACCTTCTACAACTTAATTCTCGATGATTATGGAATTTCTAACATCACAGGAAATAAATTTGATCTTTTAATCTCTGGGCAAGCCTCGCCATAAAAATATTCAAATTTATTTCCCTTGACGTTAGACCAGGCAAGACATACTTTAGTGTCAACTCTTGATTTGTATTTTGAGTACTGTAATATTCCAATATTTTTCCCATATTTTGTTTAATTTGAGTAGTATTCCAAAGGAAATTTTTGACCATTATGATTTTTTCTGTGGTGTTATATTAAAATCAGTCAGTGTCATAGGTGTTAACCCTCCCGAATCCTGCGGGAGCCTCCCGAAAATTTAAGCTATCTCCCGAGAAATAAATTACTCCCGAGCGGGAGACACTTTACTCCCGACTTTTAATACCCTCCCGCATAATTTCCCGTAATTTTACATTTTTTGTCCCAAAATCATTCTTTCCTTTCCTTTTTATAAGTTTAAGAAACAACCAACGAATTTACTCAATCAGCTGATTAAAAATCGATAATCTGTCCTATATTGTTTACCCTGTCAGTGTTATCAAAACACACGAAATAGTGCTAATTAGTGAGTTGAGAACAATAAATGAGTTGAAATTTAATCCAATTATATCTGCTGGGTGACATATTTATTGCTTCCACACTTTGAATGAATACAGAGAGTGTTAAAAATTACGATCTCCATTGAAAAATTATAGATCGGGGGTAACATAGAAAGGGGGAGAGAAACTTGGAATAATGAAACAATTACCAAAATTACTTCCCTTTCTTTATGGAAACTATTTATCACTTTTAAGAAATGAAACAAAAGTGCACAAAAAGAAAGGATTTAGGCTATAAGTTTGATCATATGAACATTTTAAACACCTTTAAATTTGCTGTGCTTTATTTGAATTCAAATTTACCCAAAGACTTTGCCTTAAATACCTAATTTTTAGAAAAAGAAAAGCTTTCTCTGTTAAATACATTTATGTTATTTGGAGTTTGAAGCTGACTGAAATGAAATTGTAGAATTTAAATACAATCAAATTAAAGTATGATTCTCTGAACCAAAAGAAAATAATAATAGATATAAAATTAAAGTATGATTCTCTGAGCCAAAAGAAAATATAATAGATATATTTAATCTATTACCATGATTAGTACAGGTTATATTACACAATATCAGTGCCTGGGAATAAGCATGGTTTTATTCATATGCGCACAATTTTTAAGACAAAAATGTCGCTACGCAAAATCTCCCTGAAATTAAAACTGGTTTCAGGGAGATCTCCCTCATTGGAGTCCCAAAAGGTTAACACGTATGGTCAGTGTAGACACAAGTGCATTGAAAACAGGTATAGGTCAAAATACAACAAAATAAAAAAAATATTCAGAAAATTTCCTTTTAATATAAGAACAGTAACTGTAATAAAAATAAAATTACAACAAAAAACTAAACATTTGTGTCAGGTCAAGTACATATTGTTTACCTTAATTTTGCTTCAAATAACTAAAACAACACCACCATTTTTTTTCACAAATAATGAACAATTTTCAGAAAATAAACATCTTTATATTCTTTTTAAGTACTTTTATAATTAAATAAAAATATAATTTCATTCTCTAAAACCTCTCTCAAATTTTACGAATTTTTCAACTGATACATCATGTACATGTATGTAAAGCCGCTGACTTGGAAAAAAAACCACCAGCATAAGGATTTAACTTGTGATACCCTACGAAAAAATGCAAATATTGATGTCTATTCCATTTTTTAGAAGTATGAGCAAGAAATTGTTATAGGAAGCAAAATTAAGGCTTAAAACAGTGGTCATTTTTTGTGTGAATTGTTTAAATTAGCCATATCATTGTCATGAGTATACGATACGTCAGATCTACAAATAAACAGTTACACAATATAAAATAAATAAACAAATAAATAAGTACAAATCTACACTGATTGTATACATTGGTCACATTTATCAGATAATTAAATGATTAAGCCAATACATGTATTTCTAAACTTAATAAAATGATAAATAAAATAGTTTACAAACTTTTATCTTCAAATTCACCAAAAAAAGAAAATTTGAATGAACAATAAAGCAGTTATGATCATGAAAATTATCTGTCTGTTGAAAAATAAATAATTTCATCTTTTGTTAATTATAAGTATTAAAATCAACAGATGTAACCTAATGTTCAGTTTATATTTGAATTGGGGCTGTGTTTTTTTGTGATATTTTTCTTTACCAATAAATTGGGTGTTAGAAAAAAGCTATCAAAATATTTTTTTTTTAAATAGACACAAGATCTAGAAAAAATATTGTGAGTTGGAGTACATAGACTGAATAATTAACTTACAAATGACTAGACTCATAAATCAAGGGAGACTAGCTTAAATAGAAGTATATAGTATTATTGTCACACCCTCCATAATGATTATCTAATGCTGATATGTTTACTGTGAAGTTGTTAAAAAATGAAATCAAATGTGACATACAATCATACATGAACACTAAACAGATACATAGCACAGGCAGACCCAGGGGGGCTGGGGGGCCCGGGCCCCCCCTTTTGGCGTAAAAATTTGGTTGAATATATAGGAAATCATTGAAGTGTGACCAAAGAGGGCTCCCTCTTAGGCCAGTCAGTGGGGCGCCTCTTTTTTTAGAATCTCTGGATCCGCCTCTGCATGCATAGAGTTTTACATGTATAATATACCTGGACTGAAAGGGGGGGGGGTATGAACTTTGTACACTGCTTCCTCAAATTTTACCTGATTTTATTGACCTCTTCCATCCCTATTACTGAATACTTTCTTTGAAATTCTTTCCCTTCCCCCATGTTTTGGTCTTTCTGTCAAATCTTACATGTTCTTTAATGATGATAAAATCAAAAAGATGTATAACACATTGTTAATATCAGACAACTGGTTGTTTTGCCATTTGTAATTTTAACTGTGAGTATACTAATCCAAGTTATCCAACTTAAACCATTTATACATGCATTGGTCCTTTTTTGGTACTTAATAAAGATAAATAAATATCAAATACCCATTTTCAACAGTATGCTATAAATAAAATTGTGGAAAATTTACAAAAACAGAAAATAAAAAAATAATAGATAAATCCCCAAGAAATATCTTAAAGTTGACATGCATTTTCAAGTAAGTTTTTCATAAAACAATACAGTAGCTAATGATTTTTTAGAATGAAACATGCTTTACAAGAAATGCTATCAAATGGGGATTTCCCTCCATTGGATAAGATGTCTTTTTCTAGTAGAATTAAATATGACAAATAAAAATTTGTTGTCTCATGCTCCCTCTTTATTTCTTATATTGATCTATATCCCATAATTGGTCAGATTCAGTACAAGATGAAAATTTAAAGGTAATATTCTTTTAACCGCAAACCTTAGTTTAAAAGGCAGACTAATTAATAAAAAAAAATGTGTAATTAAATTGTTATGAAAAATAAATAAGAGGAAATAAATATAGTCTAATTTACAAAATGTATTCAAATAGAACTTTCATTTAATTTTTAGTAACTTCAATGCTATATCTTCAGACTTACAATAAATATTATTAATAAAACCTTATACTCATATATCTACATTGTAACATGTATAATAATTGCATGTACACATGTATTTTGTATACATGCACATGATTCACTTCCCCTTGACAATAAATTCTAAAATTTTAATTTCAAAATTCTTGACAATTTGGTTAATGTACATGTACATGCATACTTAAACATCCTAACTTACATGTATCTCAGACTTGTCTACAAAATGTATACATGACTTATATTTTTTAACATATATACAAATTACATTACTTATTATCAAAACTTTATTTTTTGCTTGAATTTGTTAATATACTTTTTCCTTCAGTAGAAGACAAGAAAGGATTAGGGTCAGGTTCTTCCTTCGGAATCTCTATTTTGATCCATTCTTTTGATTTGTTTGATTTCCTGATGGCATCAACTACTGTCTGTACATACAGTGAGTCCTCAAAGTTGGCTGCCACTTGTACAGGGTCCTGGCAATAGCTCTGTCTTTCCTCTTCTTTATCAAAAGCCTCTTTGACAGCTTCTATAAGTCTTATAGTACCTTTCAAATATGGTGTTGGAATTTCAGCTCTAGTTTTCTCAGATACCCCATAACGTTGTTCCTCTTTGAAGTTGACAGGATCGAAATGTAAAAGCTCTTCTTTTAATGTATCATTTTTCTGTCCATACAAATCAGCTCCTCTGATAACAAGTCTTCCTTTGTTTCCTATCAGCATTATTTCTTGAAAGAAAGGACCATGGATATGACCATTAATTGTCATTGTTACACAAGACCCATTTTCAAGTTCTAGTTGCGCTGAACAAAAGTCATCACTGGTGATTTCTCTTATGCCTTTGATCTTGTCCGTCTGTTTAGTGTATGTTTTCAGCATCCCATGAGCTCTCACTGCCTTATGTCCAGTTAAGTGGGTGACTAAATCAATGATGTTACTACCAACTGTGTTCAGAACTCCACCACCCATGGTTTCATCACAGCTCCAATCAAAATGCTCTTTTGGTCTCATTTCAAAATGAATTTTTACTTCACATATAGACAAATCTCCAATGTAATCTTTTTCTAAAAACTGTTTCATTTTGGATATAGTTGGTAAAAACCTAAGGCCAAATACCACAAGAGAGAGTAACTTTGGATAGTAGCTTGCTGCATTCACCATTTTCAAGGCATCAATTTGACTAGGTCCAGCAGGTGCTCCACAAAGTACATGCTTACCAATACCCAAGGCTTTGACTGTAATAGCGGATTGCTGGTGAGGGGGGCAGCTAACAACAACAACATCAACATTCCTGTTCAATAGCAGTTCGTCTACTTTGGTAGCATATGATGGTATTTCAAGTTCTGATGCAAGCTCTGTTGCTTCTTCTTTTGTTCTAGCCCATAATGATACGACTTGGAACCCACATGATTTCAACAAAGGAACATAAGCACGAATTGATGCTGGAGTTCCAATGACGCCTATGCCTGGTAGCATTTTCTTCATGTCTGGTTCATATTAAGAAGTTTTTAAACAACAAAATGTTAATTGTTGGATTTGCATAGGCGTTTTGTGGTTTCTGTAATCGTAGAGGAGTGACATTCAAAGGAAACATTCAATTGACTTTCTTCAGGAAATCCGTCAAAACATTTTAACGAAGTCATAAAATTTCTTAAATGTAAAGTATATTTTTGTCTGTTATCAAACGCACAAATGACTTTTAGTATAAATCTTAACATCCGAGCTAATTTCGGTACATATCCGGTTAAATATTTTTTGATAGGCACAGGATACGATTACGGCAAAACCGTAACAATAAGAAATTCTTATTGTTACGGCAAAGACGAAAATCGGGAACGGATGACGGGACGGACACTGAATCATTTATGACCGTAACAATAAGAATTTTCTTATTATTACGGCACTTATTCTTACGGCATAGACGATATGATTGGCATTAGAGATTTACCAAAGATAAGATATTTTATAGTTAACTTCTTTCGCTATTAATAATAATAATTTAATTTAGTAACAATAAAAGAATAAATTCATCTCATCTGTAGTTGGTATTGAAAAACATTCTCTGCGCTCCTCTCTTTGTTGAATAAAATATTTTGCCGTAGTGAGTGTCCCGGCTAAAGAGAACTCGATCTCCTCTGTATACATGGTATACACTACTATATGTTCTAAAGAATTATCTACCACTTCAGTTGTAAACAATGGACGGACCGGATCAAAATTTTTGTTTTGGGGTAAATTTTAAATCATAGACTGATCTTTGAAACTCACGAAAGAAGTAGACGTATAACTTGTTATAAATCGTTACCATCGTCTGTGATGGATGCTTTAAATGGTTTCGCCAGAAATGCACAGAATTAAAACAAAACACGAAAACCATTTATTGGTTGTGTCGCATGTGCAATAAGTTATCAAAATAACTTTGAGTTAAATTTAGATTTTTAGAATTTTTTGCCCGCTTGGATTGCATTAATAAATATAAAAAAATGCAACTCATTATTTCATATCATCAATATATGGACTTATATCTATTTGCCGTAATAATAAGTGCCGTAATAATAAGAAAATTCTTATTGTTACGGTCGTAAAAGATTCGGTCTCCGTCCCGTCATCTGTTCCCGATTTTCGTCTTTGCCGTAACAATAAGAATTTCTTATTGTTACGGTTTTGTCCAAATTTGCCGTAACCGTATCCTGTGCCTTTTTGATATTACAAGGGCTTGAATTTTGGTTATTCATTTCGATCACAAGGACTCCCCTCTGTGCGGTACGAAATTGTTTTTCTTCGTACCGTACATTGACTCTAACAAAATATTGATAGAGGGAGCAAGTCCCCGTGTTTCGACTTAAAAAATCGGCCCCTGATTTGGGTATGAATTTAGTCTGAGACTTCGATATGATTTTCTCAGATTTAGGAGGGGGTCGTTTTTAGCTCACCTGGACCGAAGGTCCAGGTGAGCTATTACCATCACTTGGCTTCCGTCGTCGTCGTCTCAGACTCTGTCGTCGTCGTCTGTCGTCGTCTGTTAACAATTTTTCAAAAATCTTCTCCTCTGAAACTACTGAACAGAATTTCATGAAACTTGGTATGAACAGGAATTAAATAAAACTGATGTTTTGGACATCCCTGGTATGAATTATCCTTAGGGTGTCCTGCACCAAACTTGTGTTTCAATGTTTGATCCATCAAAAAACATGGCCAACGTTACTAAAAATAGACCAGGGGGGTCAGACTACTGTTTTTGGCTTGTAAATCAAAAAGTATAAGAGATAGATGAAATCTGATGCCACCCTACTGCTTCAGCATCAAAAGTTCTACATTTGGTCGAAGTTGTCAGATGATCCCTTATAGGGGTTACAGCCCCTTAAAGGTGAAAATAGTGTTTTTTGTCTATAGAATGAAAACTATTGCAGATAGAGAAAAGCTGTTGCTTGCTAAAATGTTCAGCTCATTTAGCTCTACAAAAGTCTCAATAGGGTATAGAATGAAAACTATTGCAGATAGAGAAAAGCTGTTGCTTGCTAAAATGTTCAGCTCATTTAGCTCTACAAAAGTCACCATGGGGTCGAAGTTGTCAGATGACCCCTTATAGGGGTTACGGCCCCTTAAAGGCGAAAAATTGTGTTTTTGGCCTATAGAATGAAAACTATTGCAAATAGAGAAAAGCTGTTGCTTGCTTAAATGTTCAGCTCATTTAGCTCTACGAAAGTCTCCATAAGGTCAAAGTTGTCGTATGATCCTTTATAGGGGTTACAGCCCCTTAAAGGTGAAAAATATTGTTTTTGCATGTTTTTGGCCTATAGAATGAAAACTATTGCAGATAGAGAAAAGCTGTTGCTTGCTAAAATGTTTAGCTCATTTAGCTCTACAAAAGTCTCCATAGGGTCAAAGTTGTCAGATGACCCTTTATAGGTGTTACAGCCCCTTAAAGGCAAAAAATAGTGTTTTTGGCCTAAAGAATGAAAACTATTGCAGATAGAGAAAAGCTGTCGCTTGCTTAAATGTTCAGCTCATTTAGTTCTACAAAAGTCTTCATAGGGTCAAAGTTGTCAGATGACCCCTTATAGGGGTTACAGCCCCTTAAGGGCAAAAATAGTGTTTTTGGCTTATACTATTGCAGATAAAGAAAAGCTTAAACGTTCAGCTCATTTAGCTCTACAAAAGTCTTCATAGGGTTGAAGTTGTCTGATAACCCCTTATAGCGTATAACTGAAGAATAGTGTCTTTTGCTTATTTAAAATGAAAACTATTGCAGATGGAGAAAAGCTTTTTCATGCATAAACATTCAGCTCATTTAGCTATACAAAAGTCTTCATAGGGTTGACATCAAGACCAGGTGAGCGATTCAGGCTCCTGTGGGCCTCTTGTTTTAAGTCGATATAAACAGGGATTAAATAGAACTGATATCCCTGGATATAAATGACCAAAAATCAAGTCCTGTGGAATTTACGTGTCAAAAATACTGTTTCACAACTTGAAAGCATAGACCCGACCGATATACATGCAAAGTCTAACGTTATGCCAAAATTCTTTTCAAGTTTAAAAAGTGACAATTTAAGGAACTCAATTTCCTTGAAAGTGACAACACAAAACAATTTATGGTAAAATGCAATGTCAACGGTGTGGCCACGTCAATTTAACTCGTGAGCAACGGTTTCGCAACGCACGGACAACGAAAAATACAGTGTTTTGCATATGATCGTATAGGGTCAGTCTCTGTTTTGTGAATGGTTAATGCCGGTCAAATACAAAAATACCCACACGGAATGAAAGAGCTATTCAAATGTTTTTTACAAGCGTCGCTTTGAAAGGAATAAGATCCAGTACAGCTAGGGCAGTCAAGAGAAAATTAACGATGGTTCGGAGTGTCTTATAATTGTTTATGTAAATTATATAGAGTCCCTGACATTCGTATCTTTAAAATCTCCGGAATTTCTTTGCCTTGTTTAGTCTTTTCTGTGACATTGAGATTGATCATCCTAGATCGGTAATGACAAATACAGATACGATACGATATTGTAAAAGGAATTCCGTCTCAGTAGCAGATTTTGTTTTCTTTCTCCATAATTATCATATACTTTTATTCAATTCTTTCCCTTTGCCACGGTAAACATGACAAGAAAAAAACATTGGAAAAGTCCATAATCATATAATTTACATTGACCGACACAAGAAGCTAGCTATTCTTGTAAACCAAATCATTTAGATACTTTGCTAACCACCTGTTAAATTATGTTAAATTATTCGACGTGGAAATAGTATTATAGCGAGGGTCAGATTTGTTTATTTACACACAATAAAATTTAAAATAAAACCCTGGGCCAAAACGCCTGTACGTGGGATATGAGGGTCACGAAATGATAATAACGCGATATGGAAAATGCAATATAAAAACCTCTTAAATCCGTTTTTCTTTTGTCTGGAAACGGTACAATTGTTTTCAATTGCCTGTCCGCAAATTTTTACAGGAGTTATGGCCCTTCAGTTTACCGCACTTTTTATCTAAGCGCTTGTAGATAATGAACCGTGAGTCTACCACGATGAGTTGCAGATCAAGCTTAAATTTAGTCAGGGATTAAATAAAACTGATTGTTTTGGACATCCCTGATTTAGTGCCGGTCCACAAACTGTCATGGGAGTATTAAATGGCCCTTTGAACTTTGAAAATTCAGTTGTCCATACTTTTTTTCTGAACGATAATGAACTGATTTTTGCTATTTGAGTCTACCATGATGAGTTACAGATCAAGTTCAATCCGCAAATTTTTGCATGAGTCATGGCCCTTTGAAGTTTGAAAATCCACTGATTTTTTTTTTATTCATGATCTCTTGTAGATAATGAATTGCGCTTTATGTATAGCGTAAAACGACCCTACCCATTTTATATCCCTATAAAATAACCCAACGATTGAAATCATTCCTTATAATTTAATTTCGTAAGATTTATATTAACTATCGAATATTCAACAACAAAAAATCATAGGAACTATTTCGAAAATGCCGTCGCGGATGAAGATGTTAGTGAGGTCACAAGACCAAACCATATTATACAAAATAACATGGGTTGGTCCAACCAATCAAATTAATTGAGCGTTACATACCAAATTAAATCATTAAATATGTGTATACTGTATAATATCATTATTTTGCAATTCAGGGTTTTTACCTGCCAGACTGAAGAACCTCCCCGTCAATTTTCAGACCAGCAATCCCCCCTCCCCAACCCCAACCCCCGGAAACACATTATTACCTTTGGACTATACAATGTACCTGAATTACTTATGTAAACTTTTAATAATGACTTGAATGTGGCAGTGTTTCTTGGGAAAAAATCAAAGAAGAAGGACAAACTCATACAAAAATGTATATATATTCTTCCGTTGCATCTGCGATGTACGATCCTATCGTATCCATTGCCACATGCCCAATGAATGATACCCCATTGTTCTACTGGTTTTTGTAACAGAAAGTAACACAGTGTGTGTTCAAAAGTCATTTGGGATCTAAATATTTGCAATTTAAGTCATAAATGTATGTATTTGCAACGAAAAAAATAAATAAATAAATAGGAAAATCTTCGAATCCTTGGTTTTTTTTACTACTGCATTTTAATATCCCTTTCAAAACAATGCTTGTAATTTAACGACATTCGGAGTCGAATCTTGAATAGTTATTTCGTTTATAAATATCTTAAAATTAACAAACATGAGACTGACATTAGACGATCCAATACAATTAACTGTATTTTCAGTTTTCAGTGCGTTGCAAACCTTTGTCTGCGCATTTACACTGCTGCCAGTGTTTCATAGACCAGTGACACTGTGTAAATATAATATTACGATAACATGGATAAACTTAACCATACCATGTATTTCAGACCAAAAAGGTTTTAAGTGCTGTATTGTTTTGCCCGTAGATTCTACCAATGTGATATAAATTGTTTTTGCTCATGCATTTTAAGTCGCGGTATCAAGCGAATAATAGATCCAAGCATCCATGCATGTGTCAGATTTAGAATCAATTTATTTGACTTTTACATCAGTCGATAAATGCTTCTAAACTAGGTGTCAATAAGATAAGATAATTAAGATATGATAAGATTGTTTATTCCAATTAAGGTCCCTCAAGGGGCATAATAATTTAATACAATGATTTTACATGTATAATTGGGTCAATAAAAGCTAGCTAGTACGTGTTCTCTAGAAAGTTCCAATGGGCACAAATTGTTGATTTTATGGCCATTATTCTCTATTCTGTAAATGATGCTCGTAGTTGAGAGTTACACCAAATAACTAATTTAACTATAATTTCATATGTGCCTGTCCTAATCAAAGCTTATGTTTGAACCTGTCATTGTTCTTTTTCCGAATTTGGCTTTCTCTGATAATTTTAGAGTTGGTTTTGAATCATGTGCCGTGATTAATTATTTTTCTTGTTCATCGAATTTCGATAAGAACCTCTTCATGTTCATACAAAACGAAGTTCATTGTACCGGGTCCTCTGGCGACTCGGTATTGCTTGTTGTAAATAAAGTCGTAGCAGAGGGAGATTCCTAGTATATGCTAACAGTCTCGACTGAAAAGTGTCCATCATTACCCGAGAATTGCTTTTTAGTTTTGGGTCTCATCTACATAGCCTGGATATTTTTGAGTTTATGTCAGTTGGTGCTAACCATTGATTAATTAAATTAAAACTAGTTCTCTTATTTCCAGTGATAACACAATATTACAAATAAATATATCAATTATCACATGATTATAAATAGTCATATATCAGAATAAAAGTGATAACGGTTTTATGAACCGAATGAAAATATACCGTTTTGATATTTAGAATGGATGCTAATGAACCACCGCCTGCTTATGAAACAGTTACAGGTAAGACAGGTGTGTCGTATGGTCCGTCAAATCATATAAGAATACCAAGTTTATAGTAACTGTTATAACCGAAGGCTTGGTTATAGATCCACTCGGACCCACATCGATAATTTTGGTCTGGTTAACCATCATATTAGTTTCCGCGCCTTTTACATGTATTTAAGCTCAGCATGTACTATAGTCCACACCATTATCAGTGTGTTTCTCGCTCAATAATGTGTTTTAAAATGGGAACGATTCCTTTTGTGGACCTTCCTCGACCCATATATACACTATTAAAATCAAATTAATAAATGTTCAATTTACAAAGACTCTGCGAATAGATTCGGAGCCTCCGATGAACTCTCTCCAGTAACATAGCTCTGTTCATAACCACATGAATATACAATTATTTTGTGATATTTATCTCAATTAAGCTCTTTGAAGATTTTTTTTAGCTTATGGGGCTATACATATACATGATTCAGGTGGTGAAGCCCATGCATTGACTAAAGCATTAGCCACCTAATCTAGACTAATATACTTGAGTGGAAATACGTTATTTGGTCAATAAGTAGAGTCTAGAGATTTATTTAAGTACAAGTTTAAAATCTTTAATTTCAATTCATTCTATAAGTAATTTGATTTACATCTTTAAGAACAATTTTGTTTTTTTACGGCTTTGTTACGTATACTTTTCGCTTTAAATACGGGACTAACACCTGATATTCCTTTTAGGAATTGAATTTAAAATAGAATGAATGATCATTAATTATTTCAACCGTTGTCACACTTGAATGATAGACCTGTACATGTATATTATTCTAATATACAAGTCTATGCAGACGTTAACTAGAAACAGAAAGCTATTTTCTTTTCTTTTTTTTCAAAATTACTCTCTCAATCTTGCGTCTTGTTTCTTAATCTTGAACTTGAAGATTTTGTTCTTGGTGACCCACCCGCCTTCGAACCATCCCACCAAAAAGTACCATAATATATGAAGATTTTCATTTTCTAATATATTATTATTGCCTCGGAGAGACACTTTTTATGATAAGATTACTGTGTACAAAAATCTTAATAGCGAGCATCGCAGATGCGAGCCCTACGGCATTATGCATGTTTTGAGACGTTCCAGAAATATACTGACAAGAAAACCGGAACAGGTTTACTTTTACGGAATGAATAAAATAATAGGCACGGAGCAAGTAAAACAATCAACCCTCTGGGCTTATAGAAAATAAATCATAATCTGTTATGCAAAAATATAAAAATTGAAATTTAAAAACAGTGATAAAACCCTCATTCATCCACTTGTTTATTTTTACATGTTTTACACTCAGATTTTTATTTAAACACCATTCGGTCTTTTCCGCTGAAAAACGATTTTCCGGAAATTACCGAGCTAGCTTTTGGCAACATCGTCCCATTGACTAGTCATACCAAATGCATGATATTGACCAAGCTTTGTTAAATTCTAAGTAAGATAAAATAAGATAAAGAAATACATAAATTTACTGAATAAAACCTACTAAAAAAATAAATAAAAGGTTCTTACCTGAAAATGATAGAAGAGTCCCATCCTGTGGGGTTTCACTCACTTTCCTCAATCACCCGCATGATATTTTTACTTTACCGTTTTTTTTTCGCTAGGTTTCTTAATGTACCCTCTGTTACCAATGCTTCAAATAAAACACTGATACTCAGAAAATCTCACAAAACCTGACAGAATCTGAATGTTGTTTTGGTCTGCTGAAGAAGCGCGAAATACTCTGACAAAGAAGTGACGTCACGTAATCCATAAAATGGATAATTTCGTCCCCGCTTAAATGTCGTCCCAGAATGTTACAGGATTTATTCGTTGCACAAATAATTGAATCTTTAATAAGTTGTTATTGTTCCCAGATATTATAACAACAACTTTCTCAAGTGCATATGATTTGGGTTGGGTGGGGTCAGACTTTGCTACTATCTACTTCCTTTTTTAAAAGTTCCCTCTTTACGTTAAACTTAACCGGTCGAGCACATGGATTTATTTTTAAAAGGTATATAGATTTTCGATGCTCGCTAAAAGGCAGGGCCTTAATCATATTAAAATATTTAAAAAGCCGTTGAAACTTTTTGCTGAACAAAATTTATCATCATTTCATTGGGCGGAGCTTATTTTTCACTAAGCTGTCAGCTTGTCAAACATGAAATTTAACACAAACAACTGTATAAATCTCAATATATGGCCAAATCGTTCTGCTTGCATAGAAAATGTGGTTTCCCAATTTGTTTTCCGAACGCACCCATAAAATCACGTGATTGTTTCAATATTGTCACAAATCACATGACCAAATTACAAAATGGCAGAAAGTGTTAAGGAGAATACACCTCTCTTGAAAAACGAAATTCCCGCCGAACCACCGCCTGACTACAATGATGGTAATCATTATACATATTAAAAAAGCAGAGATTTTATATTTGTGGTTACCTTTCAAATCTTAAGAAGCTTGATCCAAAGCATTAATTGTTCAAGCCACAAAACTGTGAACCCTTAGGCTTAGTCTTACTTAGACTCTAGTTATTATCTACTTATTTTATATTTTATTTATCTTGACAATATATTTGAAAAGTCACCAGTTGGAATTATCCCCCCTCCCAATTTGAATTTTACAATATTACATGTATTTATCCATAAAGTGAAAACTGTCAAAAGTTGCAAACTTCAAAAAGGAAGTAAATTCTTTCAATAACTTTATTATTGGCTGCTTTACAAATCCTGGCAAAGCAATTTAAGCTCGGTGATTGGATAAAATGTGGCACATTGTCGACAACCTGTTTTGATTCAATTTTCAGTTAGGTTGCCAGCATACATACCAAAAATCTATATACATGCATAGGGACTTGCTCCCCTCTATCAATAGTTTGTTAGAGTCAATGTGGGGTAAGAAAAAAAACACAAGGGAGATACTACTTTGACCACCCCCCTTTTCTTCAATTCAATTATCATTGATCTCATACCTTTTCCTTTATCATTCGTTTCATTAATGATGTTCCTTTCCAAAACACCCAAATATATCTTCATTCATTGCATTTTGGCCTTAAAATCAGGCTTTGTTGGGCAATTTTGCTTAATTTTGGAATCCTGAAAAAGCAAGAAATAATTAGAATTTTGAGAACAAAAGAACATCCAAAAGTATCATATGTATTTTAATGTGAATTAATGATCCTATTAATTTCAGCTGTTACAGTGCCACCTATTGGAGTCAATGAATTGCCTCCCCCTTACACCCCACAGGGTGGTCTTCCCATGATCAACTGTAGAGTCTGTCAAGCATTGATCAATATTGAATCAAGAATAAACCAAAATGTCGTCAAATGCACTGTGTGTAATGAGGCCACGGTATGTTGTAAAAGAACTTTTATATGTTTTTTGATATGTTTGTAATTTATTATTTACCAAATGGTTAATGCAAAATAACTGTACCAGTGAAACCACTGCCTTGCATATACTGTAATGAACCTTTTGATTGAAGCAAAATGTGGTCTTAAAATGATATTTTCTCAGGCAGTTGAAGTTTCTTTGGACATAGGGGATTTTAACATTAACAAATGCATGTTAGATTTTATAGTTGAAGACAACAATGTTCGTAAGACTTTAAGAATTATCTTTTTACTTATATATGAATATTCAAAGAAATGTAATTGGCAAGTGGTAAAAACTTTTTTATAATTGAAAGCATTTACATGTTACAAGCACGGTTGAATTTTGTTTTAGCCAATTAAAGCTGCGCCACCTGGTAAACAGTATGTACGATGTCCATGTAATTGTTTACTGGTATGTAGAAGTGGTGCTGTCAAGATTGCTTGTCCTAGACAGAACTGGTAAGATACCAACAAACTTGTAGACACTAGAAAAAATTACAAAAATACAGAAATACTGCTTAATAAAAACTTGTAGACATTTGGAAAAATATTACAAAAATACAGAAATACTGCTTAATAAAAACTTGTAGACATTTGGAAAAATATTAGAAAAATACAGAAATACTGCTTGATTAAAACTTTTCGGCACTTGGAAAAATATTAGAAAAATACAGAAATACTGCTTGATTAAAACTTGTAGACTCTTGGAAAAATATTACATAAATACAGAAATACTGCTTAATAAAAAGTGCTTTACAGTTGTGTTATTTTTGGCTCTGAGTTATAAAATGGTGAATGTTGGTGGCCAGAGAAGAAATTTTCATAACATTTTTCTAAGCAACTACTAATCACAGCCACTTGATATTTGATTTACAGCATCAGGATGGGTCCCATAACGTGGGATTCTATTTCAGGTCTGTTGCTCATTCTATATGCTTTACGCAAGATTCAGACTTAGTCAGGATATTGTTCTCACTGGATTAAAGTTAAAAATTGTGCCACTAAAAGTAAAATCACATAAAAAAATATGTACTGAAACAAAAAATATTTGCTTCGATATTAATTTTTTTTTACATTAACAATGATTTCATTTTGCTGTTGAAAGCATTATTCAAATGTTCAAGTTTTCTGTTATACCATGAGAGTACTTAAATTTATAAGCCTAAGGATTATAAAGTGTATATCTTTCATTCATGTATTAACAAATCTTAGAGATAAATGCATTAATTTTATATATGGTGGGATTCAAATTACATGGTTTGTATGACCCACGAAAATCATGAAAAAAACACCCCATTATACATGATACATGTACATGTACTTGATTTTTCAACTCTTTATTTTAAACAAAATCATATAAATTGCTTTCTGTATTGTTTTGTAGCAAAAGAATCATCCATCTAGGACCAACTGTACCAATAGCTGTAGTAAGGTCCCCAGGGTCAGCAAGATTTGTCTGTGCTTATTGTAATCAAGTATTTGTGGTATGTTGAGATTTTAATGAACATTGACCTTTTAAAAATAACCAACAATATGCTACCATTGAACTTATCTACTTCTTTTTAACTGGTGACATACATCTTCCATGGAAGACCACAATTCTAGTTTCTATGATAAGTGTATATATTGGTACTTAGGTCTTTTATATTAGGCAGATCAGCTTTCCCTCACATTGTCCAAACCCCTGCTAAATTTGAGCATTATGTGAATTGTCTATGATGAATTAGAGTTTGGTTTTGTTCCATCAGCACGGAACCATCAAATATTTCCTTCAGTAGGAAAGTGTTTGTTGTTAAAAAGAATTGATACATGTATTTTAAGAATGCAAAGCATTTGAAATAGATGTATACAGGAGATAGTTGTGTCATTGATTTTAAGATATCTCTAACACACACACACTTTTGCTTGTTTAAGTGAGAGAAACAAAGGAGTACCAATACAAACACTCGATGACAAACCATCAACTGTACTCATCTCATTTACTCATGTACATTGTTCATATATATGAGTCTCAAGTTTCGGTGTCTGTAGTAACATATATTTTTTGTTATTTTCAGTTTAATGCAGGTTCTGCTTTGCTTGCTAGATGTCCATACTGCAGTCGAGTGTAAGTTCAAGTTTTTAAGTATAAAGATATTCCAGTTATCGATTATTCTTTAGTTGTTTTATTCGATATACAAATATTAATACAATTCAACTCAATGTCATAGTACTGCATATTTAAAAAGAAATTAAAAAGTTATTCTAAGTATTTGTAAACATGGTTGAAAAACAAAAATACATTTTATCTTCACGATACATCAAGTAATTAAAAAATAATTAGCCTGCCTGTCTGTCTTTTTGTTTGTCCCTCTATCCACCTATCTTGTAAGCACTTTGATGAAACTTTTCATGAAGGAAGTACATCATATGGAGATGTGCATGAAAGAATTTCATTGTGCTCAAATCTCATTTAGGAGACATAATTTGACTTCAGGTTTTTTTGGCAATATATAGTTCAATATCAAGTGATGTCTATCGTTTGTGAGCATGCTTACAGTTTTCCTTATTTTAATATTAGTTATCTTAAGCTAAGTTTTGATACGTATAAATCATGGTAAGTGATGATTCACAATGACATTAATGTTTGATTGCAGGTCAACAGCTGGGTCTACAGCAGCTCGTGTCAGAGCGTGGATCTATCTGATACTTGGGATCGTATTTCTAGGGGCAGGAATTGGTGTTACGGTAGGTTTACATACATTAAGCATGCATTGTTTATTTTAAGGGCTGTTCCAGAATTAAACGTGGTGGGGGTCGGGAGGAACTTCTATTACATATATGGTCGGTGGTGGGAGTTTTAGAAATATTTTGTGTAGAAACAATGATAAAAATAATTATTTTTTTATGGGTGGTAGGGTAAAGAAAAAGTCTTGCCCCCCCCCCCCTCCACACACACACACGCACACACATTTAATTCTGGAACAGCCCTAAGGCAAACTGGTGCAGAAGGACCTTACTTGTAATTTCCATGTTTAAGAATTTAGAATGAACTTTTTCTATTAGAGAAATTCTATAAGCTACAACTTTCACGATAATGTGATTCTTTCGTGATATTTTAAAGAGATTGTTGTATTCTTTATCTTTATGATATTTTGCATTACCATTTTGGGAAACCTCGGTTGACCAGTGGTCTGATGAGTTGGCTTTAAAGAAGCAGAGGTACCAATGGGCCATTTGAATTTCAAAATCCGAAAGGACAGAGACAAACCAGTAAATACAAACAAGGACAGGATGAAGAAACAGACAACATAAAAAACAAGGAAACACAAAAACTACTGAATATCAATTAACAACATGAACTCTAGTCGTAATTAGAGTGAACTCAGGTGCTCCGGAAGAGTAGGTGGTTCCTGTCTGCTACA
Source organism: Arcuatula senhousia (assembly GCA_963971305.1). Lineage (NCBI taxonomy): Eukaryota > Metazoa > Mollusca > Bivalvia > Mytilida > Mytilidae > Arcuatula > Arcuatula senhousia. The sequence goes on from OZ020306.1 coordinate 9,257,691, forward strand.
GCACACCTATTATCAATCACTATCACTTCAGGTGATTGTAAGATCATTCACCCATGTATTTGATAAAGTTTTTCAGTTACCTGCCCCTGGTTGATGGTTTACTCTAGGTACGGCAACTTCCCCTCCCATATAAACTGACTGCACTATATGAACCTTATGTGAGTTATTGTTAACAATGATCTCATCTATGTCAAATGAAGTCCAGGTGTTTGTAGCACTAGCCAATCAAGTACCATTTATCCTAAGGTAATAATTTCACAATATCCCCAAGGAAAGAATCATTTGTCAAAATTCCTGATGAAAAAGTAAAAATGTTCATCTATAATTTATATAGAAAATTATATTGAAGTTCATGTATAATAAATGGTATTACTCTAGATCACCATATATATGTTTTATAGGTTGGTACATATGAGATTGCTGCTGGGTCTGGTGGTATTTACACAGTCTGGATTGGTAAGTTTTACAGACTTATATCATGCCAGACTCCAATGAAATTCTGTCTGTGCAATTATCTTTCATTGGTATTAGCCATGTAAGAATTAGGCATGTTCCATAGATGTGGTGGCACAAGCTTTGACAAAACAATTTTTGGCCAGATTTCACGGAGTGAAAAATCCGTGTTATAAATTGGTGAATGTCTGGCGGTGGGCTGTGTGTGGGTGGGGAGATAACTTTTTGTAACAGTTTTCTCAGCAACTACTTATCACAGCCACTTTATGTTTGGTATACAGCATCTGGGTGGGGTCCCATAAAGTGGGATTCAATTTCAGGCCTGCTGCTCATCTACTAACAGTTCAACGAAATCTTGCCATGTCTGTCTTTGACCCATTTTTGGCGGGATTTCTCGGAATGAATAATCCGGGTTATAAAATGGTGAATGTCGGGCGGGCGGGCGACGGGCGGGGAAATATTTTTCGTAACAGTTTTCTCAGCAAATACTGATCACAGCCACTGGATATTTGGTATACAGCATCAGGGTGGGGTCCCATAACGTGGGATTCAATTTCAGGTCTGTTGCTCACCTACTTCCTGTTGAACGAAATCCGGCCATTTTTGGCTTTGACAGATTTTCTTATTATTTTTTGGGGGGCCCATACTTTATACTTAATAATATCATAGTATTCATTTGCATTTGAAGATTTCAAAATTTGAGAAATGAAGAAAAAAAATGTATTTATATATGTAGTAATGTAACACCCCATCTGAAAGAGTCACATTATATGAATTGCTGATATTAGATTTTTATAAATTGATTACAAAAAATAACATTAACCAGACAACTTCTGGACTTGAAACATTACTTATTTATTTGTTATATTGATATGAGCATTATTTGTTTCATTTTATATAAATATCTTTATTAATATTTTGCAGGTGCATTTGTTTTGGGGATTCTTTTTTTGATACGAGCTGGTTACCTGTTTTCTATCCGTGTCAGTCCCCTTGCTCCTCCACAGTAACTGGATAATGATGGTTTTATGTAAAGCCGTGTTGTACCGTTTAACTTTCATTGTATAGATTTCCTTGAATTTTCAATGTTCTTATTACATGAAAAATATATTGTATTAGCCAATAAGATCCATATAAGATGTGAGAGTTAGGCTTTTTATAACATGTATGAGGGTGGTTAAGGGGGATCCCAACATGAAAACGTGTGGTAAAAATATGCCAAAAACAAAGCACGAGTTATAAAAATCACAAAACATGACAATATGAATTTGAAAAATTGTGAAATTCAATCAAATTCTAATGATATTTTTAAAAGTTTTTGAGAATATAAACTGATTTCAACACATTCCAGATTTTCAAGCAAAAATGAAGATCACACCCAAGAAATTGGTTGTCCAACACGAAACACAGAGCTCAGATAAACAGGCCAAAGCAGAGCATGTACAACCATGTCCTCACAAAAACATGAGAAATAAAATCAAAATCATGAAAACACAGAAAATAAAAACATGGAAAATATTGCATGAAAATAACCCTTTACCGCCCTCATGTAGATGTTGTACAGTTGTACTAATAAATATGCTGGTTTTCAATTTTTTAAAATTCTTTGTAACTAATAGATTGTTGATTTTTCTGTTAGAAATTTAAATCTATAAAAAAGAATAAAAGGTTACAATGGTTGCATGTGGCCACAATATACAGTTTTGGTATATTTAATGCAACAATTTTTAGGTGTGATGCTCTGTTTACCGCGATCAATTTAAATCAAGCATAGATTAATGCCAAATTTATTATTCTAACATTATGAAAAGAATTTTGTTGGATTTATTTAAACTCCACACAAAGAATAGTATCTAGATTTCTGATCTTGATGACAACTTGTATGCATATTTGTACTGTACTAATTATCCTTCCTTTGTTACTTAAACTGTCTATTGTATAGTCCCCTAGAAGTATGAACCTGTGTAAACTCATTAGTCATTCAGAATGAACAATGTGATCAGTATAGACAGTTGTTTGTTTTATATAGGTTTAAAGTACATAGAACTATATGGTAGGGACTTCGTTTAAACAGGTTTTCTGTTTATTCAGGTTTAGATTTAGGCAGTTTTTTTTCTGTACTATGTACCTTGTTTGAAGTATGTTGTATTATAGATTGTATCAGTTTGTCATTTTTTACATTCCTAAGACTGTTTTTTGTACACATGCTAGTGTTTTTGCGAGCAATACAGCAGTTATCACTCAATTACATGTAGTCACTTTTTTTATGTGACACACAATTTTTTTATAAGGTATGATACAGTTTTACTTGCTTAACTCATTGTGTAAAAAAATTGTTATAAGGTCATAAAATGGTTTTATTTAATTTCAATAAAACTGCTAAAGTTTTTAATTGGGTAAAATAAGATAAGAAAAAATATTCCATTTCTTATTACAGCAATGGCATTTGAATACATAGTTTATATTATAAAAGTATTTTCAATTGGTATGATGCCTTGGAAGAACAAATTCTGGAATAAAATCCTTGAAAAAGTGGTCTAAAAGAGCTTAAAATTATCATATCTTGTCCTTTACTTTTGTCTTCATAATCAAACTCTCCAGTAAATGAATAGTAAAAACTTGTATTTTTTATGTGATATTTGTCATCTGTTTTGATTCTAATTTTCTTTATTATTTTTTATATTATATTTTCACTTCATGAGTTCATTTATTGCAATACTTAATTCTTTTCATTTACATGTATAACATGTTTAACAGGATTCATAGTTAACACTTTGAATAATATGGTTAAAATTTTACCTAAATCCCTAGTCCATGTACAGCTTAAATTATATATACCAATGAAAAATTAGGTAAAGTAGCAACTCGATATAAAATTCTCGGATCATTTTATCTTGCATGTCACAAAATGACTTTTTATTTTTTGCTATTCCCTTTCATTCTGTTTAAGTTTTGCCTTGAATACAGCATGAATTAGCTCTAAATAACATTCCAAATAAAAGTAAATGTGCATAGAGGCCAGATGAAAGGACATTGATGATAATTGGGTGATCATAAAATGGAATGAAAATGCATCAGAAAAACAGACCAAGTGTACACATGAAAAATACTAAAACTTTATGTAATTATTTTACACGACTCTGCGTTGACTTGTTAAGCAAATGAATGGGTAGTTTAGACTGCACACAGACTGAAAAAAGACAAGTTGATACAATTTCAACCATTTTATTTGAAGTGTTAAGATGAACCTTAAATCTAAAATTTATTTTATATAAAATAGCATAATTGTCTGCAATCTGTCAAATATAATTGTTATATTTACCCACCAATATTGATTCACAAGATTTTATATAATCAAAGAATTTCTATAAAATGAATCTTGAAAATTCTTGTTAATTTTGCACAATTTTGGTCGACATGATTTACATAATACATGTACATTGATGAGAAACAGAATTTAATTACAACCAGTTACATGTAGATTTTCCATATTAAATCAAAAATCAATTTCCGTTCTATTATAAATATTTGTTGTAAAACTAATTTGATTAAATCAAAGCCAATTATTGTTATTAATTTGCATATTTTATGTGATATTTACATTAATGCACAATAAATATCTATTAATGTTGCTGTTATTTTATCTTATGGACTAATCTTGGGAATTGTTGTTTTAAATTGATAACTATGAAATTTAGTCTGAAAAACTATTATGGCCTCGTAATGAAATGTTCCCATCGACAACATTAAGGGCATCTCTATGTACAACAGTTCTAAAATTTTTGTCAAGTTTTCTGGGAACCATGTTACAAATAACGGTGGATTATTTAATTTTCATGGGTATAAATTTCTTGATTTTGCCAAAAAAGACTTTACGTTTGATTCTTAATTTGTGGTTTTCTCATGTTACTAAATTCAATCAAGATAAAAATAACACTTTGTTGAATTCTTATTTTCGTTGTTAACAGACACCCATGAAAACCATTAAGATTGATACCCCACGAAAAATAATGAAACCACAGTAATGTGAAATTTGCGGGATGGTTGAGTATGTTTAAATAAACATGTTACCTGCCAGACTTCAACTTGGGACTCAGCCAATATAACAAGTAATACTGTGGGTGAGCTCACAAAAAGATACCCCCGCTTCATATTGGACTCTGTTCTGCCAAAAAACCTCAAGTCCAATTATCTCCCCATAATGATTTCTGAGAACAATGAAAATTTTTTAAGCACATCTACATGTGAAGTTTCATCAAAATCTGTCCAGTAGTTTTGGAGGAGTTGCACCTACATTTTACGTACTTCCTTCAAGTGAAGTTTTCATCAAAATCCTTTGAGCGGTTTAGGAGAAGAAGTGCTTATGTGGTATGTGGACAGAAGGACAGACAGGGTGATTCATATATACCCCTCCTAACTTTGTTAAACTGATAAAAATATCAGTGAAAATTTTCTTCAAGCTTTTCTCAGAAACCATACAAAATAATTTGAGAAATTTAGAAGGATGACAAACTGTAGATCCTTGGCAACTTTCAGACGGCAATTTTTTTGTTTTGGACTGGGCAGATATGAAAATTTCAAACAAATTTGGCAGAGTGGTTCAGTATGATAAACTGCATATTCCAAGTGCTCTTCAGACTTCAGACCTGTCTTACCGCTACTTCCTGTTAGGGTCTTGGATGATATGAAGCTTTTTCCTTGAATTACTAGTAAATGAAGTTTGGCAGGGTATCAATATGATAATCTGTATATCCCAAGCGATGTTCATTCTGTCAAGAGTCTTACTTTCTGTTTGGGTCCTATGCAGGGGCATAAATGTTCAATGGACACATTTTTTATGCATTTACCTATTGCCATTAGTTTTCCTTGGTTTAAAAAAGGTATCATCTGCTCATCTGTACTGAAGTTATTTTTAACAAGAATATGTCCAAAAGACATAATGCCCCATCTCACAACATTTATTTTTTTTCCACAATCACTAAAGCATCAACATGGTTGCTATTAAGGCACTTGTCAGTCAGAAGGAATGGACTATTCTTCTATTAGTGGTTATTCATGCGGAAAATATAGGTCACTGCCAGCATCCGAAGCATGCATTGTGCTCAGTATCACTAGGTGCACCTACCATGCCAATATAGTTGATGTAGCACATGTCAGTAAAAAAGGAATGGTCTTTATCCATACTTCTATAAGTGGTCATTCATGCGGAAAATATAGGTCACTGCCAGCATCCGAAGCATGCATTGTGCTAAGCATCACTAGTTGCGCCTATCATAACAATAGAGTAGATGTGACACATGTCAGTAAGTGGGAATGGACTTTAACCAGTCTTCTTTAAGAGGCCATCCATGTTGAAAATATAGGTCACATCCAGCATCCAAAGCATGCATTGTGCTAAGCATCACTAGGTGCACCTACCATACCTATTTGGTTGGTATGGCACTTGTCAGTAAACAAGAGGCTCCCAGGAGCCTGAATCGCTCACCTGGTCTTGATGTCAACCCTATTAAGGACATTGTAGAGCTAAATAAGCTGAACATTTGATCAAGCAACAGCTTTTCTCTTTTGGCAATAGTTTTCATTTCTTTATCTGCTATAGTTTTCATTATATCAGCCAAAAACATGAAACATGTTTATTTAGGGGCTGTAATCCCTATAAGGGGTCATCTGACAACTCCAACCCAATGAAGACTTTTGTAGAACTAATTGAGCTGAAAATTTAAGCAAGCAACAGCTTTTCTCTATCTGCAATAGTTTTCATTCTATAGGCCAAAACACTATTTTTGGCCTTTAAGGGGCTGCAACCCCTATAAGGGGTCATCTGACAACTTCGACCCTATGAAGACTTTTGTAGAGCTAAATAAGCTGAACATTTAAGCAAGCAACAGCTTTTCTCTATCTGCAAAATAGTTTTCATTCTTTAGGCCAAAAACACTATTTTTCACCTTTAAGGGGCTGTAACCCCTATAAAAGGTCATCTGACAACTTCGACCCTATGGAGACTTTTGTAGAGCTAAATGAGCTGAACATTTAAGCAAGCAACAGCTTTTCTCTATCTGCAATAGTTTTCATTCTATAGGCCAAAAACACTATTTTTGGCCTTTAAGGGGGTGTCATCTGACAACTTGGACCCTATGGAGACTTTTGTAGAGCTTAATGAGCTGAACATTTAGGCAAGCAATAGCTTTTCTCTATCTGCAATAGTTTTCATTCTATAAGCCAAAAACATGAAAAAACGCTATTTTTCACCTTTAAGGGGCTGTTACCCCTATATGGGATCATCTGACAACTTCGACCAAATGGAACTTTTGATGCTGAAGCAGTAGGGTGGCATCAGATTTGATCTATCTCTCATACTTTTTGATTTACAAGCCAAAAACAGTAGTCTGACCCCCCTGGTCTATTTTTAGTAACGGTGGCCATGTTTTTTGACAGATCAAAAATCGAAATACAGGTTTTGGGCAGGACACCCTAAGGATCATTCATACCAAGTTTCATTAAATTCTGTTTAGTAGTTTCAGAGGAGAAGATTCTTGTAAATTGTTAACAGACGACGACAGACGACGACGAACGCCAAGTTATGGCAAAAGCTCACATGGACCTTCGGTCCACCAGGTGAGCTAAAAAGGAATGGTCTTTATCCATACTTCTATAAGTGGTCATTCATTGGGAAAATATAGGTCACTGCCAGCATCCGAAGCATGCATTGTGCTAAGCATCACTAGGTGCACATACCATACCAATATGGTTGATGTAGCACTTGTCAGTTAGAGGGAATAGACTTTAACCATTTTTCTGTACATGATCATTTATGCAGAAAATATAGGTCACATCCAGCATCCGAAGCATGCAATGTTCTTATCATCACTAGATGCACCTACCATACCAATATGATTGATGTGGCATTTGTCAGCATATGCAAATTTTGAAATATGAGATTTGGGATGGACGGATGAACGAACGGACCCGAACACTATATGCCCCTCTACTTTCGTAGATGGGGCATAAAAACGTGGTATGATTGATGCCTTAATGTTGATTTCATTTCATAGTCCTTCTAAAAGGATATAAAAAGACTCTATATGCCCCATCTACAAAAGTAAAGGGCAGGGTAAAAAAAGTAAAAAGTAATGTTGATTTCATTTCATAGTCCTTCTAAAAAGATATAAAAAGACTCTTTACGCCCCATTTACAAAAGTAGAGGGGCATTTATTGTTTGGGTCTGTTCCTCCGTCTGTCCAGATTTACTTACAGGTTTAACCACGACATGAAGGAAGAATGATATCACCATGAAACTTTATAAATGTATACACAAGGGTATAAAAAAACAAAAAAAATCAACATAAAATTGTACCTGTCTCATCAACTTGATTGATCACAGGAAAAGGAGGTAAGTTTACCTACAGGTTGAAGTTATATTTCTATGAAGGAAGTATTACATCATGATGATATCAGGATATGAGCATACAAAAATCACAAAAAATATACTCCTGGCATCAACTTCTCAGTATAATGACCCCCCCCCCCCCCAAATGGATAAAAAAACGTTGTGAGACTCCTTTTGACATTCATGTTTTATATGAATGCATCACTGAAGTAAAGGCTTGTTTGAGCCTCTTGTTTTAACTAAAGCACAATTCCCAAACAACAAGACGTTTAACCTTCATTTAAACTTGCAACTGTTTTTGGTCAATTGTTACTAATGATGGTTTAAATTGCATCCTCAAAATAATATTTTTGGCTGTTCCTGAACTAAATGGACGGAAAGAGAGTTTGGGAATCTTTGTTAGTAACCCTCTCTTCCTTACAAAAGTAGAGGGCCATATACTGTTTGGGTCCGTTTGTTGGTACCATATCAGGTTTTCCTTCAGGTAAGTCGATTTTCCATGTTGCAATGTCTTATTTATCCCTTATTAGTATTTATTTATACCATTGTTAAAACACCCAATTTGCCAATTATACTGATTAAGCAACCTCTGTTAATTAAGCAGTTTCAAAGGAGGTACATGTAAGAATTGTGATTCAGTGATGGCCAACATGTAAATCTGTGATACCCCCAAACTTAAGTATTCAGCAAATAGGAAATAGAAGACTTGGGAGCATAAAATTGCTATACATCATGTGGTACTATAGGATATAGCTTTGTACAAAATATCAAACCTCTACCCCATTTAGTTCCTTAGAAAACTGTGACCGAAATTTTGCACCTATGTCCACTTTGTGTAAAAACCTAAGTTAAAAAATAGGGCATGTAATGGGACATTAAATGATACCCCGCCACGTTATAATATCAAAAGTTCATAAAATTTGATTTCAAAGTAGCCTATCTCGAAAACTGTTCTTCGGATCATGTTGGAAATTACACTTGACCTGTATTTTATTGTACTTATTAGCTGTGCAAAATATCATTCAAATCCTTTGACGCGTTTTCAAGTTATTGGTCCGAAACTCAAAATTTCATGAAATTTGATTTTTCAAAGTGGCCTATCTCGAAAACTATTTTTTGGATCATGCTGGAAATCGAACTTGACCTGTATTTTATTGTACTAAACAGCTGTGTAAAATATCATTCAAATCCTTTGACGCGTTTTCAAGTTATTGGTCGGAAACTAAAAATTTCATGAAATTTGATTTTTCAAAGTGGCCTATCTCGAAAACTATTTTTTGGATCATGCTGGAAATCGAACTTGACCTGTATTTTATTGTACTAAACAGCTGTGTAAAATATCATTCAAATCCTTTGACGCGTTTTCAAGTTATTGGTCGGAAACCTTCGGGGGACGGACAGACAGACGGACGGACAGACGGACGGACAGACGGACGGACGGACAGACACCGAAAAAAACTGAGGGTATAACATAATACCCTGCCACTTCGTGTGGCGGGGTATAAAAAGGAAGTAGATGACCTAGGATCATAAATTTCTATACACCATATGGCACTATGGATGAAGCTTTATGTTAAATATCAGACCTCTACATTATGTAGTTGCTTAGAAAACTTCTACCAAAATTTCGCATCTATGCCCACTGTCACTGTAGGTAAAAGCCAAGTATTTGGTAAACAGGAAGTAGATGACCTAGGGGCTTAAAACTGCTATACACCATATGGAACTATAGGATAAAGCTATATGCAAAATATCAACCTCTATGTCATGTAGTTCCTTAGAAAACTGTGACAGAAATATTATTACAGACAGGACTAATGAATTGGACAAAGGTAAAACGGTATACTCGCACTTCTTCGAAGTGAAAAGAAGTGGGGGTATAAAAATGAAGAGGGAAATGGAGTAAATGTGCATGACTAAAAATCACATTTGAAATATTGCAATTAAACATAGCAATGAAACATTGATTTTATTGCTTTTCTACATAATGAAGTCAATGGAATGCCATCAATATGGAGCAAACTTATTATGTTTGAGTGTAAAAGGACTCTTCATTTTATAATTAGTACAGTGAAATTAGGAACTAGATAACTAGATAAGATGCTTTGGCTGACATAAACACAAAGAATAAATTTGAAATATTTTTATTATTAGAATGGCAGATGTTATTCTAATTCAGACATACATTTTAGACTAGATAATATCATATAATTTCCAAGATTTCAATTGATCACCCAGTTGTAACAGTGCAAAGTTACAGTTTAATTTTTACTGACAAAAGTGTTGTGAAAATACTTCTGATTTTTACCACTGTAATTATAACTTTTGTCCTCCTTAATATAAAATGATACATGTAGTTGAAAAAATAAAGCGCCAATTCTTCATTCCTTTTTTCTAGTATTACATGAAGTATGTGGAAGATTATATGTTTTGGTGAAAATTGTAATATACAACATTGTGTATGTGATCACTTTGTCTACATTTTTATCAGATCTGCAATAAAAGTAATCAAAAGTACATTTACTAAAAAATAAAAACATCCTTTCAATCATTTGTCATGCTTACACAAAAATATACTATATATTTCTCTTAAAAAAACTGTCCTTGTTTATTATCTATCTCCAAATTAATTTTTTTAACTGTTTTTTGTACATATTTCATAAAAACAAATGTTTTTAAAAAGCAGATTACAAAAACATTTTTTCCATTAGCTATTTTGATCACCAATAAGCATTTGCAATTTTACATCAAAATGTGTGAACAAAAAGTTTGAAGGAAACTTAACTTGCTTAGCCCCCCAAAAAGTAAAAATGTACCTTAATCTAAATACATGTAAATGGAGGTTAGTTATAAGATATGTGAAAGATATGGCACAGTCTGTTTAAAAAAAAATCTTTTTTAATTATATTCCATACATTTTTTCAAATCTTTTTGCATAAAATTTTTTAACTGAAATATTCTCTACAAGAATTTTGATAAATTTCACATGGTTATAAAACATGGCAATATAAATGGTTACAGATTTGATGAATGTTTTGGTTGATCTCAAATCTGCATGATATGATGACAGGAATGTTTTACTATGATAAACCAAGTCAAACAATAAACAACTTGGTAACAAAAGTCTTAAGCACCATTATTCAACTAGTAATAACAAGTAAATCTGTGAGCTAATGCTCACTAGTGATACCCCCGCTCCCCAAACTAAGCCATGCATACAAGTTTAAATACTTGGTAAACAGGAAGTGGTTGACCTATGAACATAAAATCGCTATACACCATATGGGACTATAAGATAAAGCTGTATACAAAATATCAGACCTTAATTTCATGTAGTTGCTTGGTAAATTGTGACAGATATTTAACATTTATGTCCATTATGTGTAAATACCTAAGTATTCGGTAAACAGGAAGTAGATTACCTAGGAGCATAAAATCAGTATACACCATATGGCACTATAGGATAAAGCTTTATACAAAATATTAGACCTCTATCTCATGTAGTTGCTTGGGAAACTTTGACGGAAATTTTGCATTTATGTCCATTAAGTGTAAAAACCTAAGTATTCGGTAAACAGGAAGTAGACTACCTAGGAGCATAAAATGGGTATACACCATATGGCACTATAGGATAAAGCTGTATACAAAATATCAGACCTCTATCTCAAGTAGTTGCTTGGGAAACTTTGACGGAAATTTTGCATTTATGTCCATTATGTGTAAAAACCTAAGTATTCGGTAAACAGGAAGTAGACTACCTAGGAGCATAAAATTGGTATACACCATATGGCACTATAGGATAAAGCTGTTTACAAAATATCAGACCTCTATCTCATATAGTTTCATAGAAAACTGCGACGGAAGTTTTGTTACGGACGGACGAACAAACGGACGGACGGACAGACGGACAAGGGTAAAACAGTATACCCCCCTCTTCTTCGAAGCGGGGGTATAATAAAAATAATCAACTGAAAACTGTTGGTTTTAAACAATACCATTAAAAAAAATATGAACATGTGATAAAAATTAATGCAACTGAAAGACTTGCGTATTCTAAATTGTTTGGTGGATTTTTCTTCTACTCTACTTTAATAATTGATTAAAATGGTCAAATAATGAAAATAAGAATAAAATGCCAATTTAACAAATCAAGTAAAGAACTACTTTCTATGACCAAATTTCTGGTGGTATTTCTGTACAATGGATTTCCTTTGTCACATTGAGGTAGATCTGATATTCAAAGGAAATTACTATTAATAACAGATTACAAGGTCGAGGAATTCTATACATGTTTACACTTGTACACTTTTTAGCATAAAGGTGAAATAAAAGTTGAAAACTATATGGAAAGGTTCTCAAAATTCCTTATTCTACTAAACTTCAAGAAAAACAGTTTCAACTAAAGGCATTAAAAAGGGAACAAAACAAAAAGAAATAAAGAGTTTGAAATTCAATCTCAGAAATCAAGGAATAAAATAAATTGCCCTTTAAACCGAAAAAAAAAAGAAAAAAATTGAAGCACCACTATAAGTTTCTATTAACTTTATACATGTATATGTTTTGAGCTGAACACAACCAGCTGTAAAAAGTCAACATTCTCTCATAAAGCAGAGAGTCAATAACAGGAGTATTATAAACCATTCATAGACTAGATGAAGGTACCATTAACTATCAACACTATGGAACCTTATAACAGAACATTGGTAATATGTTTAACATTGTACTAGATCATGTAAATGCCATTTCTATACCCACCAACATATATGTGTGTGGTAACAGTTTATCTACACAAAACTTTTCTTTCATATAATATTTGTCTTTCATTCAATATCTACACTTAACACATTCACACAACTTTCCAACTTTTCAGATAATTTTTGACCTAGCATCCAATTTCACAACTTGCTCACACACAATGTTGTCTGTTTTCATGCATTCCCTTTTGTCTAATGAAACAAAAGTTTTAAAAGACAAGATATGTGAACAAAAAATCTACAGAAAACGGCTTTATAACACATATTCACCTTTCCACACATACACATAATTAAAACATAAAACTCAACCGTTGCCCTCAAAACAAGTGTGGCAGCACATGTAAAGCTCAGTTCAAATTGAGCAAAATAAGTGAAAAAATAACAACAGAAGCACTATGCATAAATGGAAAAAAATCAACAGTATTTTATTTTTTTTTTAAACTTGATACAAGTGAAATGTGATTAATAGATCAACATAAAAAGCTGACCTATATCCTGTAAATCATCTTAATTTTAAATGGATTTCTATCTACATTGAACTTAAAAGGAAAACTCAACTTCAAAAATTCTAAAGGTAAATGAATAGACAAACTTAATTCAGTCAATACCAAAATAAATTCCTAATAAGATTATTTCTTGAAGTAAGAGAAATTACACTTGTAAAAGAATTTGCACTATTCTAAATAGAATTTAACATTAAATGAGCACCATTGCTGTTTTATCTATAGTTTTGTAAGTATTAAATTTAAAAGGTATTAAGATTGTCATGATATGCCATTGTTTTTACAGATCACAACTATCATGGATGGTTCATTGCAGAGAGCTACTATGGATGTTTAGGAAGACCAATCTCATTTCCTTCCTGTGTTTTATTGCTTTGGGTATATCTTATTCTATCTAACTGTAACATTATTGGGTTTTCTAGAGTCTGTACATGTTAAAACCAAAACCCAGATATACCATCCGTATCATCTTCAGGGCAGCTGTTCTGGAACCCATTTCTTTTCTCATGTAAATCTCCAAATTGTTTCTGGTTTCCATTGTTATCCCCATCTCCTGAAAGTCTGTTAGAAATCATACCATTTGGAATACCAAATCCACTCTTAATTGTCTGGTGGTCTGTGTCACTGGAAGGAGAACTAATAGCTCTCTTAAAGTTTGGTGTGCCAAATCCACCTTTGGCTGTCTGACTGTCTGTATCTCCAGCAGGAGAACTAAATCCTCTCCTAAAACTTGGTTTACTGAATCCACTTTGACCATTCTGGCTGCCCATTTCTCCTGAGGGACAACTAAATCCTCTACTGTAGCCCTTATCATTTTGGCTGTCCACTTCCCCAGTGGGACAACTGAATCCCCTCCTGTAGCTTGGTTTATCACTGCTGACACTATCAGCATCACTGTCTCTATCTCTTTTGGATGGCCATCTGATGGGACAATCCCACAAATAGTCCTTGGAAGACAGATCTTCAATACGGAAGAATCTGTCAGTCTACAAATATAAAAAATATGAATAGCTAAGGATTATGAAATAAAACAGTACTAGTACAGTGTTTAATAGCGAGCACGAGTGCCCGCTCGAGCGGAGAGCTCTACGGTATTTGTTCCCGCGAGAAATTTGCCTAATGCTGATATTGATTTTTCATGGTCCGGAAAGGCTCTCAAATTTTACAGGTACGGAGTGAATTTGAAAATAATTACCCATTTTGCTAGTCGCATTCCAAAAATTATCTATGTAATAATGTATAAAGAGAAAAATATTCTGATGACAATGAGTTGCTACATTTTTTGTAGTAACCAAATTTAATCGATTTTTTCTTGCTTTTCTATTTAACGTTCAATCGCCCCAAGCATCTCGTCCCAAATTGAACGTTCTAGAAAATGAACCAAAGCAAAAATAACTACGATGATGACTGAAAATCTTTTTTATTCGTTCATTAAACAATGATAACAATGGCACTAAACATGTTAACATTACATTTATTTTACAGAATTATGCTGTGCTCGCATTTAGGCAATGCCTATTTCATATTAAGTTTAATTTTAAGGAATCAGGGTTTCTTAAAATAACTAGAATGGCATGGAAGATGTATGTTGCCTGTGTCTTAAAATATTGGGTAAACAGGAAGAAGATGAACTATGGGCATAAAATTGCTTTACACCATATAGTACTGTAGAAGGAAGCTACCTGCCAAATATCAAGAGGCTGTGACATGTAGTTGCCCGAAAAAATGTGACGTAAGTTTTTGTGATGCCGCAGGACGACACAAGATGATGTATAGTGTCAAAGTAACCCCTATATGTCGCTTTGCAACACCTTGCAGGGGACATAACAAGGTCCATAAGTATTAACAATTTGACATTCCACAGCTTTACATGTATATCAATCAATGATTCTGATGATTGTCCAACCAAATGAAATGTCGTGCAAAAATCGACCCAATCATTTAACAATAAAATTAATGTGATCTTTATGTAACATACACCTATTCCACATCTCATATTAATCTATTGGTTGAAAGTAATGTTGTAAAATTGCAAAAGAATCTAAAACATAGAATGACCCTGAGATAATACCAATAATATCCTGCAGCAATACACTTATCTTCTTAGACCTAGGTACATGTATATGGTTTGATTCTTTGCAGAAGTAAAAATTTCATAATTCAAACTTTCTGACTCCATCTTAACACCATATTAGGGGATATCAGCTTATTCAACCTGACTGTTGTCTTGTGTGTTGAAGAACACATCAAAGATATTCGATTAAATTACGAAATTGTCTAAATCCTAATGTTCTTCCTTCCCAAGACATAGGTTAATGAACTTAGCTATAATTTGGCTCCCCAGTTCAATATTTGTTGTTTAATTGTTTTATGCTAATGTTTGGCTTTTTCAATATTTTGGGTAGAAAGCCTCTGATGAGTCTTGAATAAATGAAAGGTGTGACAGGCATAGCAAAATTTATTGTCTGCAAACTTGTTTTCATTTTAATTTCTTTGCTTTTTCTCTTTTTTATATGTTGTCTTTTTCTTTTCCCCTCTCTTTAATTGAAAAAAAAATCTTTTTACATAAGATCTTTTTGCGGAGTTCTATAATACTACTTTTTTGTGTGGTTTAATTTGGCATTTTCTGTTTTGAAATATGTTAGTGTGATATATATGATCTTTTATTGGTTCTTAAAGGCATATTGTCTATAAAGCTATTATTTTTACTAACAGTAGGTGGGTAAATGGGAGAAGATACAAAGGCTTTGCACACTATACACGGGAGAGGTATTTCTTAACATTAGGTTTATCAAACATCTATATACCTGTAAAAAGCAGACATCAGGGAAGACTTTACTAAGATAAGATAACTCTGAAGGACAGTCCTTAGATAGCGGTGATCTAGATAGCTGCAATAATTCCTCCCTAGTGTAGGGTTTGGGTGACAAATGGATTTCTTCCTCATCTGTAAAGAAACATTTCATTGGAATACAGTAAGAATTTATCATAACTTACCACTTATCATGCTAATAGATTATATAATTCAGATAGCATTTTGTTTTAAATAATGCTGCCAGAATAACATTGTCTAAATTCACAAGGTGCTATTATAAATCTTTTTTTTAATATATTATATTTAATATTGAAAATTGGTGCTACATGCAGCATTGGCAATATATATTTACCATGTGTAAGTGTAAAAAAATCCATTTTTCAAGGATATGATAATCAAATACCTAAGACAGAGGGACCAACAGCTTCTCTGTAGAGCCGAAACATCTTCCTCCTTCCTTTAGCTGTGTTCCTACCACTGGGTAAGGATTTTTCTGCCTCTTTCATCAACTCTTCATTGGTTCCTGGGCCTAAGGGCTGTCTAATAACTGTGTTCTGAAAATTTTTTGATGGTCACATAAGGTATAAAGCAAATCAATAAAAAGTTGAAATCTTTAATAATTTTTACCAAAAAAATCAACAAAGCCTATTTAGTTTGTGGGATCACTGCCTTCAATCTCTTTGGTTGTACAGTGAAAAACAAAATTATGCAGGACACTTGGAACCAGATGTGAATCAAGAAGTGCCTTTTTGGTATCAAGAACATTTAATTTGTAGAGCTATGGTTGGGTGTGTATCTAATATATCCTGGTTGCTATTAACAGGTGGGAAAATTCTTTTGTTTATAGAAATATAAGAATTCCTTAAATTGGTTGGGAGTTTATTCAAAGAACCCTATTGCCTTTCTGTATTTAAGTAGTCCTGACCATGAGTTATATCATACCTTACAGTTCCCCACCCCAGTTTTGAGTGATTCTTTAGGTTTCTCCTCTTCCTTTCCTTTCTTGTCTTTTGCTAAATATTTCTGTAATAGTTCAGCAGCAGCCTGAAACAATCAAATCAAAAGGCTATTTCACTCATGTAACATTTTATCTTCCAGATGTAGGGTTTTAAGAGCGGATTGATTCAAGTCTAATTTAAAAATATGTGAGTGAGTGTTGGGAGTTTAGGTCCTTTTTGATACACATAAGCAACACTGGGCTGTCAGTTTTAATGGGCGAGGAAACCAGCATACCTAAATGGAACCACCTATCTTGGGCAGAAAGTCCCAATGCAGGTTTTAATGTATATGTATATATGAGTCTGAAAATCCACATAAACTTCTTATAAATACATAAGCTGCAAATTTGCAAATTTGCAGCTTATGTATACTGTGGATTCATTTATTTTCGTGGGTATCAATTTTCGTGGTTTGATTAAAAAGGACCTGTTCATGGATTCTAAATTTCGTGGTACACAGGGCTGCGGCATGCAGATCATTGTTACTTACATTTCCTTTTCCCTGGGTATCAAATTTCGTGGGTCGAGGCCACACACGAAAACAACTAAAATTGATTCCCCATGAATAATAATGAAACCACAGTATATAAAGAATTTGTGTGTATTTTCAGACTCATATATAATAATATTTGTCCACAGTTGCATTTTCTTACGGCTACGTGCAAAGGATATGATGGAGTTTCTACTTTGTTTAGATAAATATCAATGCTTATAGGTTCTCTTTAGTGGAATTTGACTTTGATCGATTTGATTTTTATTGTGTGTTTAGTTTTTGTGCTTTGCCTTGGAATATCGATAGGGGGTAGGTTGGGCCCAAAAAACTAGTTTAACCCCGCCACACATTACATGTGCCTGTCCTAAGCCAGGAATCTTTGACAAAGCTTTCGTTTGTTCTTGTCTTTTTGATGTGTTCTGTTCCTTGTTTAAGAAGGGGGTCTATTTGTGACTATTTCAGGGCTGGATTTGAATTATATGCATTTTATTTAGACCATGGGCCAATTGCAGAACCGCGAGCAGTGCCAAATGGCCTCGTTGAAGGCTGCTGACTGTTGTCCATTCACTCCATTGTGGTTTTTCTAAATTGCTGTTTAATTGTGGGTTGTGTTGCGTACACACTTATTCCACATCTCATTATTTTCTATAATCAATATACCTTAACCAAGGGTCTGGAAATTTTTTGAGCTGATTTCGGTCATTTTTGTCCGATTGTGCTGAATACATGAATGTTACAATGACCCCCCCCTGTTTTGCCTTATCCTCCTCTGAAATCCATCTTTTAATCCTAAAATGCAGTGTTTGTTTCTGTATAACATTTTTTAACATGCAACTTGATATCCAGATCACGTTTTTTATTTCAGGTAAGTCTCTTTAAAAGATAAAATTTCTATTGTTTTCATTGTAAACAAAACTAGTTTCATGTAACAAGAGGCTCCCAGGAGCCTGAATCGCTCACCTGAACTACACAGATACATATATTTTGTAGATATTATTGTGCTTAACCATATGCGATTTAAATTTCTGAAATAACTTGGTTAGTTTTCAAGTTATTGGGCTTAATAAGTGCAAAATTTAGCCAAAAGGGCAATTACTCCAACATCAGCAGTCAGATCTTTTCCGAAATTTCAGGACAGGTACTTAATATGCTGATCACTTTTGATTCTTGCACAATTTTGATATCTGAAACCATTTTTGAGGTATTAGCAAAAAATTGAAATTTACCCCCTATGTTCTATTTTTAGGTATGGCAGCCATGTTTTTTTACGAATAAAAAATATGAACAATAGAGTTGTAGCATATAAGCTATTAAACAAGTGTGCCAAGTTAAGATGCAGTTGGTCTTACGGTGTCAGACAAGTTAATCTTTGAAATTCAGGGGAAAAGTAATGAAAAATGGTAAATTTTGTTGCTTTAAGGACAATAACTCCTAATAGAAATGGTCCTACAGCTTTGACCTAAATACATGAAATGTAGATCTTGATGTGCTTGATCATATTCAATTTAAAGTTTTGAAATATCTTGTATAGTTTTCAAGATATATGGCTACATAAGTGAAAAAAAAAATTTAAAATCCAGAAAAAGGGCAATAACTCCTACATCAATTGTTGGATCTTCTTGAAACTTTCAGAGCAGGTAGATCTTAGGATGCTGATCACTATTGTCTCCAACCAGAATTTTGATATCTGTAACCATATTGAGTTATTAGCAAAAAAACTTCAATTTACCCCTATGTTCTATTTTTAACCATGGCGGCCATATTTTTTGACGAATCAAAAATCTGAACGATACACTTGTCGCATTTATGCTATTAAGCAACTGTGCCAAGTTTGGTTTAAGTTGGATGCATGGTGTCAGACAAATTAATCTTTGAAATTCAGGGAAAAAGTAATGCAAAATGGTAAATTTTGACACTTTAAGGGCCATAACTCCTAAAAGAAAAGGTTCCACAGCTTTGACCCAATTACATGAAATGTAGATCTGAATGTGCTTAATCATATGCAATTTGAATTTTTAAAATATCTTGTATAGTTTTTAAGATATAGGGCTAAATAAGTGCAAAATTTTGAAAAAATCCAGAAAAAGGGCAATAACTCCTACATCGGTTGTTGGATCTTCTTGAAAATTTCATGGCAGGTAGATCTTGAGGTGCTGATCACTTTAACCTTCTGCCAGAATTTTGATATCTGTCACCGTTTTTGAGTTATTTGCAAAAAACTGTATTTGACCCCCCTGTTCTATTTTTAGTAACAGCGGCCATGTTTTTGGACGTATCAAAAATCCCAACGCAAACTTTTTGCACAATACTCTAAGGAACAACCATATCAAGTTTGGCTGCATTTGGCCAAGCAGTTTCAGAGAAGAAGATGTTTGAAACAAGAGGCTCCCAGGAGCCTGAATCGCTCACCTGACATATGTGCCTGAAGTAAAGGTTATAAGGCAAAATCTATTTAACGTTGAAAGGGTCAAAGGATTAATAAGGGGGTCATCTGACAATATGGTGGATCTACAGGTGCTGATCACTTTTGTTGTCAGTCAAAATCTAAAAATCTGTCACCCTTTTTGAGTTATTTGCAAAAAAAATGCAGTTTAACCTAATGTTCTATTTTTAGCCACAGCGGCCATGTTTTACAACCAATCAAAAATCCCAACAACAGTTCTATACACCTAATAATAATAAACAATAATACCAAGTTTGGTTCCATTTGGACTTAAAGTGTCAGAAGAGTTAACATTTTCAATATAAGGAAATGCAGTTAAAATGCTCAATTTTGACCTTCCAAGGGCAATAACTCCTCAAAGGAAAGGTCCTACAACGTTGACCCTGTTACAAATTTTGTAGATATAGATGCGCTGAACAATATGCAATTTTAATTTCTCAAATATCTTGTATAGTTTTCAAGATATTGAGCTAAACAGGTGCAAAATTTGCAAAAAATCCACAAAAAGGGCAATAACTCCTACATGGGTGTTGGATTTTCTTCAAAATTGCAGAGCTGGTAGATCTTGAGGTGCTGATCACTTTTGTTCCCAATCAAAATTTTGAAAACTGTCACCGTATAAGAGTTATTTGCAAAAAACTGCCATTTACCCCTATGTTCTATTTTTAGCCACAGCGGCCATGTTTTATGACCAATCAAAAATCCCCACACCAGTTCTATTCACCTAATGCTAATAAACAACTATACCAAGTTTGGTTCCATTTGGACTTAAAGTGTCAGAGGAGTTAACGTTTTCAATGTAATGAGGAAATGCTGTTAAAATGCTAAATTTTGACGTTCTAAGGGCAATAACTCCTAAAAGGAAAGGTCCTACAACGTTGACACTGTTACATATTTTGTAGATCTTGATGTGCTTAACAATATGCAATTTAAATTTCTCAAATATCTAGTATAGTTTTCAAGATATTGAGCTAAACAGGTGCAAAATTTGCAAAAAATCCACAAAAAGGGCAATAACTCCTACATGGGTTGTTGGATTTTCTTCAAAATTGCAGAGCTGGTAGATCTTGAGGTGCTGATCACTTTTGTTCCCAATCAAAATTTTGAAAACTGTCACCGTATAAGAGTTATTTGCAAAAAACTGCCATTTACCCCTATGTTCTATTTTTAGCCACAGCGGCCATGTTTTATGACCAATCAAAAATCCCCACACCAGTTCTATTCACCTAATGCTAATAAACAACTATACCAAGTTTGGTTCCATTTGGA
Source organism: Arcuatula senhousia (assembly GCA_963971305.1). Classification (NCBI taxonomy): domain Eukaryota; kingdom Metazoa; phylum Mollusca; class Bivalvia; order Mytilida; family Mytilidae; genus Arcuatula; species Arcuatula senhousia. The sequence continues at coordinate 9,278,806 of OZ020306.1, forward strand.
CTTAAAGTGTCAGAGGAGTTAACGTTTTCAATGTAATGAGGAAATGCTGTTAAAATGCTAAATTTTGACGTTCTAAGGGCAATAACTCCTAAAAGGAAAGGTCCTACAACGTTGACACTGTTACATATTTTGTAGATCTTGATGTGCTTAACAATATGCAATTTAAATTTCTCAAATATCTAGTATAGTTTTCAAGATATTGAGCTAAACAGGTGCAAAATTTGCAAAAAATCCACAAAAAGGGCAATAACTCCTACATGGGTTGTTGGATTTTCTTCAAAATTTCAGAGCTGGTAGATCTTAAGGTGCTGATCACTTTTGTTCCCAATCAAAATTTTGAAATCTGTCACCGTTTTAGAGTAATTTGCAAAAAACTGCCATTTACCTCTATGTTCTATTTTTAGCCACAGCGGCCATGTTTTAAGACCAATCAAAAATCCCCACATCAGTTCTATTCACCTAATGCTAATAAACAACTATACCAAGTTTGGTTTCATTTGGACTTAAAGTGTCAGAGGAGTTAACGTTTTCAATGTAATGAGGAAATGCTGTTAAAATGCTAAATTTTGACGTTCTAAGGGCAATAACTCCTAAAAGGAAAGGTCCTACAACGTTGACCTTGTTACAAATTTTGTAGATCTTGATGTGCTTAACAATATGCAATTAAAAATTCTCAAATATCTAGTATAGTTTTCAAGATATTGAGTTAAACAGGTGCAAAATTTGCGAAAAATCCACAAAAAGGGCAATAACTCCTACATGGGTCGTTGGATTTTCTTCAAAATTTCAGGGTAGGTAGATCTTGAGGTGCTGATCACTTTTACCCTATGCCAGAATTTTGATATCTGTAGCCGTTTTTGAGTTATTTGCAAAAAACTGCATTTTACCCCTATGTTCTATTTTTAGCCACGGCGGCCATGTTTTACGACGAATCAAAAATCCCCACATCAGTTCTAAGCACCGAATGCTAATAAACAACCATACCAAGTTTGGTTGCAATTGGACTTATGGTGTCAGAGGAGTTAACGTTTTAAAAAGTTTACGGACGACGGACGACGGACGACGGACGGACGACGGACGACGGACGGACGACGGACGCCAAGTGATGACAATAGCTCACATGACCCTTCGGGTCAGGTGAGCTAAAAAGCTAACGGACGACGGACGACGGACGCAAAGTGATGGCAATAGCTCACATGACCCTTCGGGTCAGGTGAGCTAAAAAGTGAAAGTGAAAGTAGAATTGCCCGTATGTTGATAAATTGGGACAAGTCGTTCTGTTTATAAAATAAACATATCAAACGTCAAGAAAGACCGAGAAATACTCCTTTAAATGTGAAATTTGATTATTGTTTTTATTAGTATCAAAACAATCTGTATAGTGAATGAGTATTTACAAAATAAATATAACCACGCACATGCGTAATCAAACCAATTTGGTGTGCACATATTTTGATAAATATCAACATTTTGAGAAATTATTTCTTAATAAACAAAACAGGCATCTGAGGAAAGATTGATAACGTCAATTAATTCATTTAATTAAAACCATACAATGTAGGTAAATGCACAGTGGCCTTGATCAGACAGGTGTGACCGATTATGTAATTAGCGTCACCTGTGTTTGACACCTAGGTGTTAATTATGAGATTAATGACCACACGACCGGATGCTCAGGAAGATAATTAAACAATTATATGACCGATAAGTCAAATAATGCTTACAATAAAATTTTAAAATGTCCGATTGGGAGAATTTTTAGTCGGTCATTTAGGACAAAATTTCGGTCATGACCGGCAAATATGACCGTTTCCAGACCCTTGACCTTAACACAACATATTGACTTCTTGTTAAAACTTAAATTCACATATTTTAAATACAACTTCTTACAAATTTCAAACATTCCATTAACATAGATACACATGATTATGCCTAGCAAACAAACCTTGACAAATTCCTCATCTTCTCCAATAATCTTCAGTCCTTTAACAGCCTCAATAACACTCTGGGGACTTGGTGATCCTACAAAATAGTCAAATCACTGTTATTTAGTTCAAGAGTAAATATTTGTAGAAAATTAAGACCTAATTTTGGGGAATATCTAAATGTCTATTGATTTTAAAAGTTCTTATGTTAACTGGCCTAGGGTTTCATCAAACATCTTAACTGGAGTATGTTCTCAAATTTGAAAATTTCCTCAAAATTAATATAGGAATTCTATGTGAGAATTTCAATTGCGGAAATCATAAAATTTGAGATGTTAAATGAAACTGTGCATTGGACTTTATATTCCAACGCCACATTTCATGATTATCTTTTCAATTACAATTGATTAAACTTTGATAGCAAATTAATATATCAATAATCAAAAATAAAGTCCACTAGTTCATAAAGCTAGGTGGTTATAGCCTAGAGAGATTAGACAAATTTGGCTAAGCTAAGCCCAACATATTTTTTCCCATGGATGCTTGCATTTATAAATCTATCAACACTAGATCATCAACAGTTAATGAAATCATCAAACCTTAACATTTATAGTGCCACTTTGTTTGGGTCAACATCCATGAGAAACAGTAAAATCAATGCTATTGGTTGACTGGAGGAAAATAGAGTGCCCATAAAAGCACTAATCTTGGGTAGTTTTTAATATCTAGATAGTGGAATTGAAACTCTCTGTCAGACAGGCGAGTAAATATGCTTAAATAAGCCACTTAATATAGCTTTTCCAACAGGAACTTACTTTCTTTAGAAATTATTTCCCGAGTATATTTTGACCATCTGAAATAGAACACAAAGAAATGTTTTATTAACAGGGAATTCATGGTAATGAAATGCTATACATGTCCATATATTCTTTATTGATCAGTACACTTATTCACAAAAGTTTGTAAACGTAACTTTAGTCGTACCTCCCCATGTTGTCTATGTTAGTTACACCTGACTTTACGTCTATGAACTTTTGTAAATTAGCTGCCAGAGAAGGTAAGGTCTTTTATTTCAAATATGGCATAAGTGATTCAACCTCTATAAAACGATGGCAATGGAAAACAGCCAGTAGTCTTTTACATGCATCAATGGTTGATGCTTGTATTTGTGCAATTGGCCACCACTATACTTTTAGCTATTAAAGGTCAATATAATATGAACTAATTTTATCTGTGTTCACGCTTGTTACGACTTGAGTTCATGTTGTTGATTTCCGTTCATTTTATTTTGTGTTTCTTCGTGCTGTTATTGATCGTGTTTACTGGTTTCGTCATTGCCTTTTCAGACTTTTGACACTCAAATATTGGTGCCTCTTTACTTCTCTCTTATCATCAATACATAACACTTAAAGAATATTATTGTTTTTTTTTGTTTTTTAAGAACACAGCCTATCTGATCATGAAATCTGATATCAATTACATGTCTGTGGTGAGATCCTCTTCAAAAGATTCCTCAGTGGTCCACAGGACTTGGTCACCTAAATCTATGCCAGAATCAATGCTCTACAAATATATCAATTGTATCATTTTACAATCAAGCATTAATGTTCAACAAAAATAATTTAGAATTATTTAAAATCATAAATATAGATCAAACCATATTTGCATACAAGAAGGAATATCGTACAGACTCACTATATTATCAATTCTTCCTTATTGGATATCTCTTTTCTCTGATTACGTATGTAAAATTTCACTGAATTTTTTTTTAATATACATGTACTCTAAACTCCAAGTACTTTCATTTACAAGAAACAAATATTTTTCCAATACAAAATTAAGGATGTGCTGCTTCTCTGATGATTAATGTTTCTATATATATTTTTTTTTTTTTTTTTTTTTTTTTCTGTTTGAATTTCCATATTTTATCATCAAGTGTCCTAGTTGATAACATTAATTGCTTTTTATGTTTTGTTTAGATTTATTTCTGATTTCATTATATATGCTAGATGGTTGATAAAGATCTGACATGTTTATTTACCATAGACTGACTTGCAAGGTTCTCACCATGTTTATATACATTGTACATGCATGTGGTGTATATATATGTTACAGTCATTTTCTTAAATCAGGCATTTTGTAAAATGTCTGATATTTTAGGCATTTTATAAAATGACTAAGTCCTATCGGCATTATATAAAATGCCTGGAAATATTAAGGCATTTTACAAAATGCCTGGAATTTTTTAACCAAATTAAAGAAAATGCCTAAATTGTATAAAATAAGAATATTGTCGTATGGGTATTTGCAATCCCATACACATAACTTACAAGAGCGTTTAAACTTATTTTGTTCATTGAGAACATGTTCACAACTGGAGTTAAGATTTATTTCATTTGTAAAATCACTGCTTGACCATGGCAAATGCAGAATTTTCTTTAAACTCAGAACAAACTTTTAGAGATTTTGAAAAGGGATATTATATCAATCGATCAATCAACTTTTATTGTCATATAAATCTTAACAATAGGATCTGTGACCAAAAACAGAAAATTTTAACGACATTAAACATTGATGAATATAAGAACCTTAGTGAGCACATCGTCAGTTGTCTGTTAACAATTTTCTTCTCCTCTGATTCTACTGAACAGAATTTAGTGAAACTTTGTATGAATGATTCATCGGGGATGCAAAAGATTTGTTTAGATTTTTGATCCGTAAAAACACTTGAAAATCGTTATTGGTGGAAGTTTTCAGATGATCCCTTTATAGGAAAGAAAGGTACAAAGAAGCTTTATTCTTGTTTTTGCCCTATATAATGAAGGGTAGATAGAGAAAAGCTTAAGCCCTTCATCCCATTATGCTCTACAAAAGTCTCCTTAGGGTCAAAGTTGTCAGATGATCCCTTAAAGGCGTAATATCTCATATGAGAGACCCTTATAGCGTAAGGACAATTAAGATGAGGGATTCAGGGAAATTGGGGTTGCTATGGCTATTTTTCTAAACCTTATATTAGCAATACATTTTATAGCCAGATTTTTTTTTATTTTATGGAAACGGTTTTTTATTGAACATTCCACCTTAATTCATATTTAAAATGTCTTTCTTGGTATTAAGAAGTTGTTTGCTTATTTCAGGCATTTTATTAAAATTTTCAATATTTTTCCAGGCATTTTGTTAAATGACTGAAGATTTTAGTCATTTTATAGAATGCCTAAAATCGGTCGGTATTTTATAAAATGCCTAAAATTTTCAGTCATTTAACAAAATGCCTAAATTAAGAAAATGACTGTTACATATATATATATATGCTTATTATATGTATACTATTAATACTAATTTTTTTTACATATGTAATGCTTAATAACTATTCCTATTCATTTTTCCTATCTCAAAATTGGGTATATTTTTATATCTAGATCTTTCTAGATCAAAAGTAAATTTATCTTATTTTATTATTTATTAATACCATCCTTTTTGTTCATCTACCAAAAAAAACTTAGTCAAATTTGTAAAGTAAGAATAGCTAAAATTAACTGTTCTATTTCTAGTTTTTTGTTTTTCTGTTTCTTTTTTTTTTTTTTAATATTAATGTAGTCACCTGGCCCAAAGTAAATATAAATGCTCATATTTAGTTTTTTAGTATAACTTTGAAATTTTATTTGATAGTGTTTCATAAGCCTCTACAGGCTGGCTGTTTATACATACAAATATTTCAGAAATATACTATGTATTGATATTAAACTGTATTGTATAACAGGTTACACTTTAAATAAACATATCTATCTATCTATCTATCTATCTATCTATATTTAGTATACCTAGTAAAATATTTTGTGTGTATTGTTGAAGTATTAATCTGATTAAATATAAATGAATACTTTGATGAATTTAATTAGGGCTGTTCCATTTAAATTGATGTGGGGGGGGGGGACGCTCTTTGTTTAAGACCCACCACCCTCACCCCCCCCCCATATAAAAAAAATTATTACACATCCACCAAAAAAATGCATTTTAACCCTCACCAACAGTAAAATAAAAAAAAATGCATCCCCCCATCCCACATTTATTCAAATGGAACATCCCTTATATAATAAAGCTGAAGCATACAATTTTTTAATAGCAAACACTGCAAATATGAGCCCTATAGCATCATGCAAGGGGACGAGTAACATACTAACAATCATATTGGAAATATTTCACTCTAAAGGGTGATGCAAAATATACTTTTTTGTCAATTAGATAAATCTTTGAAAATAGAATTCAGAAGCCCCAAAATTTTGTTTTTTAATAATTTTTAATTTGCATCTCAAGATTTTACTAAAAACACATCCTCATGGCCGCCTTAACAGTAACATAAATGTACATTGAATACACACCATGAGCTAAACATAAAAGAATTTGAAAATCTGAAACTTTGAAGATTACTTTCACATACCTGTGTATTATACAAGGTCTATGGTGCTAGGCCAAAATTAAAATATTGTTTGTTTCCCCTTTTACAACCTACCCAGAAAAATCAGCCCTACTGGAATTATTTTTTGGACTTTTGAAATTCAGAAATATTTTTTATATCTTATTTGTGGAATATATGACTAAGTTCACTCATTCAATAAAGTTTTGACAATTTTTTTTATTATAATTTATTTATTATTCCAATAACCCTTTATATTCCAAAAAAAAATTCATTTTTAATGCTTCTTGGTTACTCAGCAGCTGTGTAGCTATATATAAAAAATTATGTAAGGGAAAAAAATATTTTACTTACATACCTACCCACCACCTGGGTCGTAAAAGGGGAAACAAACAATTTATTAACGTTGGGCCTGAATCATATCAGAATAGGTGCAAAATGTATAAGCCTCCATTTAACAGCCTTAACCATATAAAGTAGTATAATCATTACCATTGGTGTTTCTACAGGGGTAGTTAGATTATTATTCTGTATGCAGTCTGTATTTATCTCCTCTGCAATATCTTTCCAACTTATTGACTTTTTCTACAACATTATAGAACTCAACCCTTACTTGTTGATTTGTGAAGTAAACCAGGCAAGATGTAAATTATCAAATCAGGGGTATTCACAATCATTAGATGTATTTGCAATACATAAATACAATCTCTATAGGTGCTGTTCAGTAGAATGTAACACACTAGAACTGTTAATCACTTCAAAGTGCACAAGTGTTTAAACAATCAAAGCAAATAAGCACTACACAAGGTAAAAATGTATTATATAATATGATATAGAACATGCATGCTTTAATACACTGATTACAATGAAGCGATGACTACACTAAATATACTGGTTGTTTCCCCAGACTTACCCTTGTATTAGAGGGTCTAGGATAGGGCTGCCATTCTCTCTGACGTAACACCATCAGATCTCTCAAACTCACGAGTACAAACTTGTCTTGAGTTTTCTCTTCAAGAATTTCTTCAATCCCTTTGAAGCAGTTGTCTATATATTCTACAAAACAATCAATGAAAACATAGCCATTATAGTTAAAGTGACTTCTGAAACTCAACATATAAAGATAGAGAGAGAGAGTGAAATCTGGTGTTAGATTTATAGTCCTTTACCAGGCTTGCTCTTTGACAAAAATCTTTTCCAAAAGTGTGTTTTACTTCATTTCTTTATATAGAGTAATTTTTTGTTTTGCTGGTATTTTGATATTTTTCAGTCTTTATGGGAATTTTTTTCTTACCGTCAAAAAATGAGAATTGTCTAAACCCCACTAACAATACCTTTATTTATTCTTTCAAGGTTGGGACAATGAACAGCCAATAGATCCCTGAGTTCCAGACAGTCATTTTCTGACAGCTTTCCATGCTTAAGTTCATCTAACAATACACTAATCCTTGTTGTCACATCTGAAAATATAAAATGCATGCAGTATCACAAGCTTAACTTTTGTTTAAAATAATATCATAAAGCTGAGAAAATTTGTCAAACCTACAGGACCATCAAAGCCTGAGAAAATATCACACATATAAATAAGGATACATCATCTTTGTCAAATTATAGACCAGACAGAAGGTAAAAAGTCAAACACATAGACCCAAAGATCAACCATGTGCAAAAGTTCTACTTCAACTCTGTCATCAAAATACACGTTGTGTACATGTGTGTACAATATATAAGGGATTTCATCTTTTAGAATAAATAAAAACAGAATCAATGAACCATGGATGACACATGTAGCCTCTGTTTGGAATTATTAGTAAAACAGAAAGTAAAAAGTTATGCACGAGTTATCTGATGATCCATTGCAGGAGTTACATGTAGATTTTTTGAATCATGACATACCTGTTATATTGTCAGTGGTAGTTGTCTCTGCTTTGCTATCACTCTTATCATTTCCATTTTCATCAGTCGAGGAAGAAGATCTTAAAGGTCGTGGTTTGGTCAGCTTAGCCTTTCTTGGTGCTCTCATCATAGAAACATCAAAAACTGTCAAAACAATTATTACAATATTTGAGAAAGCATTCTTGCTGGTAAAGAACATACATGTTATTAAAACCAGATTTTTTTATAACAAATTAAAAAGTGTGTGTCATTGTGTTATCATTAGAAGAATAAAAAATATCTATAATCTGATAAAGATTGAATTAATCCGATTTCATTTGACTTTGCTTTAACTTTTCAGTTACCTACAATAACCAAATTATAAATTATATAAGGTGGCTAAAAATTCTCGTTTGATCAAAGCTTTAGTCTTTAAGTTTTTCATTTAACATTAATAGAAAATGACAAAACATGTATCACTCACCCCATACATTTATACACCACATGTCTAGATAATAAATTTTTACAAAAGTAATAAACTTTGACCAATCTTTTGATTATTAAGGCTAGTACACACAGTGAAATAAAATACATGCAACTTTTGTTGCATGAAACTTATTGTACACACAATGAAATTATTTTAATGATATGTTCATGTTACTCTATCTTTTTGACTTAATCAATTTACATATGACCTCTAAACACTTCATTTGATTGGCTACCATTAGAAAAGTTGCATGAAACTTTTTCCGGAATAGAGCAATGTTCTATTCAGTAAAAAGTTTCATGAAACTAAAAAATTCCATGTTTACACGATGAAATTTGTTGCATGAAACTAATTTCATGAAATTAATTTCATTGTGTGTACCAGGTTTAAGGTAAAAACATCTGATGATCACCTGTACTGTTACTTTCCGAGTTACTACAGACAGAGCTACAGGTAGAGTTCCTCCTTGACACAGAACTACAGTTCTCTGTGTTGTCATTCCTTTTGTCACATGTCAGATCTATGTAACTGCTGGTATCTGAGGAATAACTCTGGGTCTCGATAAAGTCTCCTCGCAAGTCAGCACTTTCATCTACTAGTGAAGAAGTTCTGATGGGAATCAATGGATGTGGTTTTTGGAGGATTTCTGGGATGTTATTCTGGTTAACATCTGTAAAATAAAAAGATCTATAGCTTGAACAGTCATGTCAGTACATGAAATTTTCAAATTTAATCGAAATAAATCAACAATTTTACAATTCAATGGTCCAAATGTATCTCATTTAATCTAAACACACACTCTTATCAATGAACTAAAAATATGTTCATTGAATGTACCATTTACAAAATCATTCAAATATGTACATGTATATTACTACTTGTTACTATACATGTACATTTATAGATGTTTGCATTGCCACATCAAGAAAATAATTTACGAATTTCTGTCCACCATTTACTAATTAATACATTAAGGTGCATTGTAAATATAACAGTTATAAAATAGCTTCAAAAAATAAGTGTATTGTTGATACAATGTACTTACATGACTTATCTAAATTCAAATACATTGACAATTAAATACAGAATAAAACATCATACCGGTAAAACTTATGTAAAATTGAACTTACCTTTTCTTGGTTTTGGCTTGGTCAATTTGACTTTTTTAGGAGCCTTTAATTTGGTTGTCTCCTCCATTTCTGTAATATAAAAATATATTATGTGTACAAGGGCATTATTTATAGACTACTACAATATGGCTACTTATGACAACAAAATATTTGAATTGTAATTAAACCAAGGAATTAGATAATTCCTTGATTAAACATACACAAAAATGTGTGACAAAAGTAGACAAACAACAAAATATTGATTTAATCTAAGAACAATAAGTTGTTACATACCAGCCTAGGGTTCCTCAAATAATATATTCCTAAAGCCTAATGCAGCATTTAGATGAAGTGAATCCAAAATTATGACACAGATTGAATATGTCTTAAATAATCCAGATGTCAAGGATTAACTATGTCTTTAGGTCCAATTACCTGTTCTGCAAATACTGTCAAGAATTGACAATAAAAACCCTTCTTAACAAAAATCCAGTGGCAATATACTGTACATGTAAATGTATTCCACTGTGTCAAGCCATGCAATACAAAGTACCCCCATTACATCATAGATTATCACCACTGTATTACTTCATTGTACACATGACTTCACAGGATTTTATGGTTTAATCTGATACTACAATCTGACATACATGTAGCTCACACAACATGGGGGAGGGTGTAATTAATTACAAAAACCTCTAAAGAGTTTCCTTTGATTAAATTTACTCAGTGGTTGTCATTAGATATCTTAGTAAAATAAACTAAATATAAACTCTAAACATAATTACATTATTAATTAATTTCATGAAAAATTGTTTTTAAAAAAAGTTGTTTTTAGAATACTTGAGGAATATTTTGAACTAACAAAAAAGTCATCATGGTCAAATTGGTAATCGGAAAGAAAGTCACAGGAAAAAAGGTCACAGTTTTGATAGGAAAAAAAGTCACAGGAAAAAAGGTCACAAGAAAAAAAGTCACAGGAAATAAAGTCACAATGTATTTTAAAGTCCATATTGAACTAAGTGTTATTATTTTTATGTTTAAACTATTCTTCTTTATCTTCTTTTTTTGTTGTTGCTATTTCATTTTTTCAACCAAAAAAAAAAATCTCGGAAAAAAGTGTAAGAAATGAATAAAAACTCATTTGATGTTATTGACCATAATAAAAATTACCAGTAATTTTACTTACAAATTACTCATTTCTATATTTATTAAAACATTTTTATCTATGTAGTTTTGTATTAAGTCTTGCTTACTTTCGCTTTTTAAAAACGTTGAATAGTATTTTTTTTCATTTAAAAGACAAACAGAAAATTCTAAATTGTTTGCTGGTGACTTTTGTATTCTTGTTATTTTTATTTTTCATGTATTATTAATTTACATTTTTTATTATTATCATATCTATGGCTATATCATTTATAATTATTAGAAATATACAGTATAAAAATACATAATTTTAATATCTTTTTTATTTAATCATTTTTTCTTAAATAACTTCTAAAATGGATTAAATGATTTCTCCACCACAAAACAGTTATTTTTATACACCTGACCATTTTTGAGATACCAATGGCAGGAAATATTTTCACATCGTCGCTAATTATCTTGTCCCATCAATCCATATTATCTTTTTCGTGGAATTGATTTTATTTTGTATCTACATGAGGTTTTATGTCATGTATGACAATGTAGTTCTCATATTATGTAAGACTATTATGTGAGCTTGTTGATATAGAAAATTTCCCAGATTGCAGGACACTCAAAATATGATGAAAGAAAATTCTTCCAGATGCCATTCAGGATTTTTTGGAACTTTCAAAATAAGTCTGAAGACGTCATCCTGAATTATTTTTATCAATTCGATCCAATTCCCTCATTCCATGAAATTCATATTTTTCTCTAATCACAGTCTACCAGAGGCAGATTGAGAAATTTAAAACTAGAGGCTTCCAGGAGCCTGAATCGCTCACCTTGTATTCAATGATACTTATAAGCTGGATATTTTAACAAAGAGGACTGCTACTCTGTGGAAATATCAATTTTAATATTCTAAGGGAAACAACTCTTATCAACAAAGGTCTTACAACTTTGACCCCATTACACAAATTTTAGATCTTTATGTGCTAAACCATATGCAATTTAAATTTTTCAAATATCTTGTATAGTTTTCAAGATATTAGTCTAAAAAGAGCAAAATTTGAAAAAAAAAAAACAAGAAAAGGGCAATAACTCCTACAACCATTGTCAGATCTTCTTCAAAACATCAAAGCAGGTAGATCTTGATGTGCTGATCATTATTACTTAAACAGAATTTTAATATCTGTTACCATTTTTGAGCAATTAACAAAAAAACTACCCTTATGTCCTATTTTTAGCCATGGCGGCCATGTTTTTATTCGAATCAAAATTTCGAACGATAGATTTGTAGACCACATATTACAGAACAACCCTACCAAGTTTCATTTCATTAGGCCAAGCGGTTTCAGAGAAGAAGATTTTTGAAAAGTTGAACAAAAAGCTGTGAAAATGGTCAATTTTTACAATCCAAGGGGTATAACTCCTAAAGGAACGATCCTACAACTTTGACTCTGTTACAACTTTTGTAGATCTTGATGTGCTTAGTCATATGCAATTTAGATTTTTGAAATATCTTGTATAGTTTTTAAGATATAGGGCTAAATAAGTAAAATTTTTGAAAAAATCAAGAAAAAGGGCAATAACTCCTACATCAGTTGTTGGATCTTCTTGAAAATTTCTGGGCAGGTAGATCTTGTGGTGCTGATCACTGTTATCCAGCCAGAATTTTGATATCTGTTATGGTTTTTGAGTAATTTGCAAAAAAAACTGCAATTTACCCCTATGTTCTATTTTTAGCCATGGCCGCCATGTTTTTCGTCCAATCAAAAATTTGAACAATAGTGTAGTAGAGGACATACTACAGAACAACCCTACCAAGTTTCATTACATTTGACTAAGCAGTTTCAGAGAAGAAGATTTTTGAAAAGTTGAACGATGGATGACAGACGACAGACGCCTTCGGCAAGGTGAGCTAAAAAGGAGGGCCCACTTTGATCATGCTTCTATGATTTTCTATATATATATGCAACCAAATTTATCCCCCAAAAGGGATAACCAGGGTGATTACTCATTAAAGTCTACACAAGCTTTTAACCCAGAGTGCCATTTTTGTATAAATTTGAGACTGGAACCATGCATGTCCAATATAATTAATGACATTACTGTTGTAAATTATATATTTAACTCCAACGATCAAATGCAAAACAGCAGAAGACATATATGCAGTGATTAAATTAAGCATCTACAGTTGCAAATGTGGGATTAATGTACAGATAAAATCATATGCATGGTATGTGATCAATCCATGTGCCAATCTAGACATTTGTTTTACTTTACCTCAGTCCTAAGCGGCTTAGAGATGAGAGAAGCAAAATACAATTTTGCAGTTGTTTGGTTTATAGACTCCACATTAATAAAATATGTAGCAAAGCTTCTATAAAGATTCAATGAAAGTTTCAGACTGCGAAAAGCGAGAAAATTTGCTGCTACCTCTGAGCTTCGAGCAAGGAATTACCTAATTACCAAAAGTAGAAACGAAAAACCAAAGCAGTATAACGCAATTTTGTGACTGGAACGAATGTGAACGCGTGTGAAAAAAAATCTGATTGTAATAATAAATAATAATAAAAAAACGAAGTTTACTGCTGAATATCAGGAAACGGATGGAAATCATCTAAATTTAAGGGACTAAAATAACCCCAAACTGGGAGAAGGGGTTGTCCTAAAATAAGTCAGTCTGATATTTGATGAAAAATGGTTTTGGCAACAGAGGTGAAGAACTCGCTAGATTACTTTTTACTTTACTTTACTTTTTACTTTACTTTACTTTACTTTACTTTACTTTACTTTACTTTACTTTACTTTACTTTACTTTACTTTACTTTACTTTACTTTACTTTACTTTACTTTACTTTACTTTACTTTACTTTACTTTACTTTTACTTTTACTTTACTTTTACTTTTACTTTTACTTTTACTTTACTTTACTTTACTTTACTTTACTTTACTTTACTTTACTTTACTTTACGGTAATGTTTTTATAAATCTCACTAGTGAAGATTGGAAATGAAAAATTGACTTCAAAATTTATTACGGAAAGGATATGGATTGAATATTTTGGTTAAATCTTTGAATTTAGTGTTTTTTGGTAACTCGAATAATTCAAGCCCTATCCTACTTCGGCAGAAAACGGCTTGAACTCTTCCAATGAAAATTCTCCGTCACGCACTATCCAGTTCAAACAGCCAATCACAATCTTATTTATGATGTTAATTAATTTGTTGATTAGATTAGTTTGATCTTTTCTAAAACAGATATGACAAAAATGTGTTAATTGGGGGTGGTAAAGGGGGGGTACGTGCACGGATGAACGGCCAATAAAAAATGACAATCACGATGAACGGCCAATAAAAAAATGATAATCACGATGAACGAAAAATGAAATAGAGAAACACGATGCACGATGAACCTCCATGCACGGCTGAACGGGAAATAAAAATTGCTCAACACGATGCACGAAAAAAACCCTTTACCACCCACTTAATTTAGTGATAATCAATAATAATTAATTTTATCCACACTGGTCCTATGAAATTGTGGTCAACACAGTATGCTCATCTGACAAATTTTGATGAATTATTATCGGATGAGCATTCAGGCGTTAATGTAACGACTGCAAAGAGCAAGTATTATTCGGGTTAGTTTTTTGGCAGAAATATTGATAACTTGATACTTACTTTAAACCTTCCTTAAGGAGGTACATTTTTTTGGAGTCATTTTAAACCATTTTTGGGTGTTTTATTATTGCAATGTTCATTGTTCTGTTCTGTTCTGTTCAGATATATAAAAACTTTGACATCCCTGCTCCAAGTGATATTTATATAGTTATTTTTTTTACTAGTTTAAATTTAGACTGAAGGCTGTGCTTTGCTTTTAATTAAATATTTGGTATTTAGTTAAAAAAAAAATGTTCTCTGGAATTTTCATTGGAAATTGTTTCCTCTAGATTTATCATGCATAAATGTAGAGATGTCACTGTATCTAAAAAGACGTCTTGCAAAAACGGTATCATTTTGTGACTTATATTTCGACCTGTGTGACTGATATTTCATAGAACTTTAATAGTTGGTTGACCATACTATAGCTTATGACTTGCTCCTAACATTTAGGCTCATTGCCATTGACATTGTAATGCCACTCACCCATTAGCATTCATTCATACATTGGTCAAAGCATATATGATATACATAGATAAAGCTCAAAGTTTGCCCCATGCAGTGCACCCCACAATTTCTCCTGATATATCAATGTGACCAGTTGACATCAAAGTCAAAGAGGTAACATAATGTCATAAGGCAATCTAGTGGCTCCCGCAGGGTTAAAAACGACCCGTGAACTGAGGGCTTTTTAAGGGTGACATCCGACCTACACTTCATAAAATGGACCTATGCCAAAAAAACGACCTGCGACCTCTGCCAAAATATGCCTTTTAGTCTGTAGTCTGTAGTCTGTACGTGTCATAAATTTAGGACACTGGATTTTCACTCCTGTAATTGTGGGTTATTGATTGACGCGCGTGTTTAATTAAAACTCTAGGTATATTTCACATATGTACTTTGATAGGTGGACGCTTAAAAAAAATTTAACGACGGGAAAAAAAGCAGACTCACCATGACATATAAGATGCAGAACAGATTAGTAGATGCCTTTTAAAAGCGACCTTGCGACCTCAGGCCCCTTTTAAAAGCGACCTTGAGACCTGAGGGGGGTACCCTGTGGGAGCCCCAATCTAGATTTAATTATATACTAGCCATATACCAGTCACAGAGTAGATCTCGCCAGCAAGTAATTCTCGCCACCTGATTTTTAAACATTTACTTAGAAATTGTCTGGACAGTTAGATAGAAAATATAACCTGATCTATTAAGAGCATAGAAATGCCTTTAAAATGAGCTACATGTATTCCATGACAACATCTGATGCTAGACTATTTGAAGATGACTGCCTCATTTACAGGAAAATAAACATGATAAAGAACCAATGAGATGCAGAACAACTACAGATTGATTTGACAGTACTAGAGAAATGGGAGAACCTTTGGCAAATGAAGTTCCATCTAGAAAAATATATAGTACTACACATCACCAACAAGCAAAATCCCATTATTATCCACAACTACCAACTCCATGAACACTCATTAGATGCACCAGCACAGAGCAAATATATTGCAGTAACCATCACACAAGACTAACACGGAAAACACACATCAAGGAGACAACAGCAAAGGCATCTAGAACCCTAGGCTTCTAAAGGTGGAATCTAGAACAATGTAAACCAAGTGTCAAGGCAAACGCCTAGTGTACCATCTTTAGACCAACCCTAGAATATGCATCCAATATCTGGGACCCATACCACAAAAACCAAGAACAAGAACTGGAAAGAGTACAGTGCAGATCTGCTAGATTTGTGCACAACAGCTACACAGACTTAACACCAGGCCATGTGACAAATCTAACCCAGCAGCTTAAATGGGAACTGCTTAAAACAAGACGCACCAAAAGCAGACTCACCATGACATATAAGATGCAGAACAGATTAGTAGATGTAGACACCAGCAAACATTATACTGGAGGAGACAACAGAACAAGAGGTGGAAATAGACTAAGGCAGATACGAACAACCAAGAACCAATACAGATACTGGTTCTTCCCCAGATCCACTAGGATCTACTGCCAGACTCCACAACCTCAGCCAGCACCACCATTGGAGGACTTCAAAGCCCTTATTACCACCTAACCTGGGGCCTTGAATGACTGCTCAATCTAGAACACCAACAAGATCCAGTTGTATATAGTTTTAATCATGTACATAGTTTATTTTACTTTTGGAACCTGTTTGGAAGGGGTTTTGTTGTGTTGAGCAAGAGTCAACATACACTCTAAAAAGAGTTCCACTCTGTCATGTTGTCTGTACTGTTTCTTTTTTATATATATATATATATACAGGTATCATTGGGATTCCTTCTATTTTGCAATTATTTTTAATGTGGTCATGGTGGTGATAAAAGTCGACAAATATTACCTGCCTTTATATACATGTATGTATATTATATCTGTGGTCATAGCGTAGTCTTACTCTGTTACTCTCCGTTTGGGTTATGATTCCCACTCTTTACTTTTATCCGAGCACAGCATAATCAATGGATGGCATACGTTTTCACATAAGAGACGACTTATGACCTTTCCTCTCTATTATTGCTTTATTGAGCCTAATAAAAAAATGTGTGTTTTTCAGTATCCCTATCTACCCTAGTTTAACATGTCCATCCTAGCCTTTTTTTTGCCAATTTTGCTTAAGCACCGTTAAACTTGATACAGAAATGTATATACTCAGGATTCACCACGGTCAAGGTAAAAAATTTGAATAAAAAAATTATAAAAAATGCCTACCCTCCTACCTACCTACCTACCTATTCAGGCATGAAACCAGAAACTCATATACCTTTTTTGTCCTTTTTACTAGTATCTTATTGCATGTTTTAATTGCAGGTATCCCCACTTGGAAAGTTCATCACAATTTAGTCAATTAGGCTAATCCATGTAATACCCCGATTGTGATACTTTAAAGTACATATCCCCAAATCAGGATGTATGACTGTTTTTGCAGTTTTAATTTAAAACTGTTGTCACACTGATGTAGACACCACTAATTTATATATTTTATCTATCCATATTCAACTGTTCAATATTCTGTTGTAATTGTAAACTTAGTGTAGACTGTTCCAAATCATACATGGATATGTACATTTTTGTCAATGCCCCTCGAGAATAAAGATATTGGTATTGGTATAGTTTAATAGATATTTTAATACCTTTTTTTGCAGATTGCAAGGTTGCTTAAGGTTGATTCTGAAATCTCATCTGTACATGCTGATTCACTTGAGAAGGCTTTAACCACTTGTATGAGACACAGGCTGATCACTAAAAAGTCAAGGTAATGTTTTGTTTTATTGGTTCAAAATATGATAATCACTTCAAACAGACTCGGTGCTTTCCTTTGAAAATTTTCATTAGAAAGTAGCTGAATTATAAATATTGTACAACAGTGAATTAGCTCAAACAATAGAAAGCTCACAGGTATTCACTAGCCCTAGTGATTTTAAGTAGCCCCGGGCTTCAGACTACCTGTTAATGATGAGCACAGCTTTCCCCAAATACAAGATCCCAAAAGGGATTAACATGAATGTACCTTTACAGAATCATTTGTTGTCTTAGAAACATCATTTTCTGTTTTGTTTTTACGTGAATCTGATTCTATTTTACTTCACTTTTGATTGTTTTATATTTCCTTTCATAAAATAATCTTTCATAAAATAATTTTTGAAATGCAAATGAAGTTTTAATCTTTTTATAACAGAAAGGTATTTATGATGTTTATGATCAATTGTCATGATATTATTGTAGTGTCAATGAACCACAGATCCACATAAGATTGGCAGATTTAAAGTCACATTTTCCTGATATCAGTTTTCATGATGTACAGAACCAATCTGAATTAAGGAAGGTAGTTCTTTTTAAAAGTTCTAGTAATTTTTATAAGACAGCAAAAAAATTGTGGACATATATTGGTATGATGCTGTTGTTGTCGTCTGCGTTGTCTGTTAACTTTAGTGTTCCCACAATAACTTTAGTTCTAGTTATTCGATTGCTATGAAATTTGACAATGATTTTCCTTACCTGAAAAGGATGGATGGGATTGATTTTGGGGTTCCCCCCTTTTTAGCTCACCTGACCCGAAGGGTCAGGTGAGCTATTGTCATCACTTGGCGTCCATCGTCCGTCTGTCGTCCGTAAACTTTTTAAAACTTAAACTCCTCTGACACCATAAGTCCAATTGCAACTAAACTTGGTATGGTTGTTCATTAGCATTCGGTGCTTAGAACTGATGTGGGGATTTTTGATTCGTCGTAAAACATGGCCGCCATGGCTAAAAATAGAACATAGGGGTAAAATGCAGTTTTTTGCAAATAATTCAAAAGCGGCTACAGATATAAAAATTCTGGCATGGGTCAGCACCTAAAGATCTACCTACCCTGAAATTTTGAAGAAAATCCAACAACCCATGTAGGAGTTATTGCCCTTTTTGTGGATTTTTTGCAAATTTTGCACCTGTTTAGCTCAATATCTTGAAAACTATACAAGATATTTGAGAAATTTAAATTGCATATTGTTAAGCACAATAAGATCTACAAAATATGTAATTGGGTCAACAGTGTAGGACCTTTCCTTTGAGGAGTTATTGCCCTTAGAACGTCAAAATTTAGCATTTTAACAGCATTTCCTCATTACATTGAAAACATTAACTCCTCTGACACTTTAAGTCCAATTGGAACCAAACTTGGTATTGTTGTTTATTAGCATTAGGTGTATAGAACTGATATGGGGATTTTTGATTGGTCGTAAAACACAGCCACTGTGGCTGAAAATAGAACATAGGGATAAATGGTAGTTTTTTGCAAATAACTCTAAAACGGTGACAGATTTCAAAATTTTGACAGGGAACAAAAGTGATCAGCACCTCTAGATCTACCAGCTCTGAAATTTTGAAGAAAATCCAACAACCCTTGTAGGAGTTATTGCCCTTTTTGTGGATTTTTTGCAAATTTTGCACCTGTTAAGCTCAATATCTTGAAAACTATACAAGATATTTGAGAAATTTAAATTGCATATTGTTAAGCACAATAAGATCTACAAAATATTTAATTGGGTCAACGGTGTAGGACCTTTCCTTTTAGGAGTTATTGCCCTTAGAACGTCAAAATTAAGCATTTTAACAGCATTTCCTCATTACATTGAAGACGTTAACTCCTCTGACACTTTAAGTTCAATTGGAACCAAACTTGGTATTGTTGTTTATTAGCATTAGGTGTATAGAACTGATGTGGGGATTTTTTATTGGTTATAAAACAAGGCTGCTGTGGCTAAAAATAGAAAACTAGGTTAAACTGCATTTATTTGCTAATAACTCTATAAGGGTGACATATTTTTAGATTTTGATTGAGAACAAAAGTGATCAGCACCTTAAGATCCACCATATTGTCAGATGACCCCCTAATTAATCTTATGACTCTTTCAACATCAAATAGATTTTTCCTAATAACCTTGACTTCAGGCACATATGTCAGGTGAGCGATTCAAGCTCCTGGGAGCCTTTTGTTTTGGTTCAGAAATTAGGGGCCAAAAACAGGGCAAAACATGCAACTTTTTTTTTTATTTAATTCAGTAAATTCCTACTGCATGTACAAGATTTTCATTTTTGATAATAATTCATAAATAACACAAACTAAGTGCCTTGAAAACAAATATTTTAACATGTCTTCCATGTCTTTAATCTATTTGACTTCCCAAAATACAATAATATGCTAAGAAAACATTTTAAAAAAAATATAGAATTTTAGAACACCCTAATTTGACTTAACTAATATAAGTAAATTAACACAAGCCGACAATCCATTGCACATGATTTTAATAGAAGGCATTTTCTAAACAATACATTCGCAAACATTTAATTATTTTTTCAAGGAAAATTTGGCCAACTTTGATAAGTCCTCATGAGGTATTTTCCTTTCAAAATGAGAACTATCATCTTCTCCAACATAGATGCCTTCTTATTGAGTTTTCTTATACATATAAAATACAATTACGGAATTCAGTTATTACTGTATATATTTAATGAGAATCACTAAACCTGCTTCTTTTCTTTGCAGGACTCTTTTATACAGAACATAGATGTGGACCAGAACAAGGTCAACATTACCTTAGAACCTTGCCAGCTGTGTAGTGTAAGTGTTGATAGATATATAGTAGTAGGTAAAATGTAGAATCTTAACCTTTCTGAAGATTATGACAGCCTTCCTTGTAAAGAAGTAATCAAGCAGTTGTGTGTGACAGTTATTTCAGAATATCCTGAAATCAGGAATTTTTAGAAAATATTATACATTTTATCGCTAATCATTACATTTTTCCTTTAATGTAGGCCAATGATAAACCACAGGCACTTGTTCCATTAAAAGAATATATCATATACTCTAATATACCACGTATGATATATATTTCAAATGAAACAAATGCCTCTGTGATAAACCCTGTATCATCACCCAATTTATCCAGTTAATACAGTGACATAGCACTTATATAATCAGTCTGCAAAAAAAACAATAGTTCCTATCAAAAAACATTAAAAAATAAAAATTAAAGACACTGTAGAACAAAAAATCAAAATTTTTTTGTTCCTTGATTACCGATAAAGAGAATATAGGACTTTTTTAATCTTGAGATCATGAACTCGATCTGAAGATTCAAAAGTCCTATATTCTTTATGTATTCCCTACTTGATGAAAACGGGTTAGTGAATTGGTTATTTTTGTTAAATTACAACATCTAACTATTTATAGTTAACATGACTAGACTGTATGATAAATAATGATTCAAGCAGCAGAAGTTTACAATTGTTTCTGGTTTTTTTTCAGAGTATATTGAAAAAAGTTTTATCAGAAAAAGATACATATGGTTACAACGGTGTTATTCCAGACTGTGATAGAAAGACAATAGTTGTTGAATATAGGTAAAAATGTGCCAAACTTCAGAATGTAATGTTAAGTTAGCACCGTTTTTCACCCATTCTTTGGAAAAAGATAAGTTCCAAGAAAATCATTAAAACATTTCAAGTTTTCAATTAGATGGCTAATCTATATGACTTTCATTTTCATTTGCAAGTATATACTGAATTGATTTCATGTAAGAACATAATGAGATGTGGAATAAGTTTGCAAGACATCACATATATCAGCAGTAATTTTAAAAATCCACAAGGGAAAACAGCCAGCAGCCTTCAATGTGATAAGTGGTTACTGATTGCTGTCTTGCATTAGTCATAGATAAAGAATACATGTATAATGCTTCAATACCGATTCTAATATTATCAACCACATAGAACTATTAGCTTAAAGACATCAGGTACAAAAACTAAAGACACAAAAATGTCAAACAATGTTTTAAGAAAGAAATATTAATTCATATTTTATCAAACTTGTAATGTTAATTTTCTATCTTCACTCTAATGTTTCTTTCCAGTTCACCAAACATAGCCAAGCCATTCCATGCCGGACATCTTAGATCAACAATCATAGGAAATTTTATATCTAATCTTTATGAAGCAGTGGGTCATAAGGTCATACGAATAAATTATCTTGGTGACTGGGGAACTCAGTTTGGTAAGAAAAACTAACATGGTTGATAAATAACAATCAGTTATGGAATAAATATATATTAAGTGTGTTCAGGGCTACATTGCTAGAAAAGTTAAGGTTTATAGGTAGCAAAATCCTTTAACTAATTTCCTTTACCATAAGGGAAGAGATTTCTTGACTCTGATAGTGCTTAATGAATTTACCTGAGTTTTTCTCATTGTATAACTTCAGACAAACATAAATAGATTTGTATGCCCAATCTACAAAAAAAGTGGAGCAAATAGTGTTGGGGTCTGTCCATTCATCTTATTTTTCATCTGTTTGTCATAAATGTTGCAAGATGGGGCTTTTTGGCGGGACATATTCATGTTTTGCCTTATATCAATATCAAGGAAAGACATCACCATTACAGTCACACAGGAGCTTTATGTAGTTTCTACTTGTACCAGATGCAAGCTTATTCTACTTAATACTGTTCTAAGAATAATAAATTGCAAGTGTTACACAGTAAATGTAAATAATCCAATAAAATGGTATAGCCATACACAAAGAGTGAATAGAATTAATTTAGTTGTATATAATTAAACAACACTCTAAAGACATTTATTATTTTACATTTTATTACAATATAAAATATATTTAAAGTGTATACAAAGTACACAAGCTATGTTTTCTTTGTCCTTCATAATAACATTTAGAATCCAACAATCATACAATATACATTGTAGCATGTGCTTGGTTTCTTATATTTTTATCTCCAAGTTAAATTTAGAAAATAAAATGCATAATAATGATAAATATTCTTCTTTCAGGCTTATTAGCACATGGTTATAAAAAGTATGGGTCTGACAAAGAATTAAGCAAAGATCCAATGAAACATTTGTTTGAGGTAATTTGATAGGTTAGGGAAGAAGCATACTAAGTTATATTTAACAGAAATTAATGTTTGTTTCTTGCTTTCAATGTTTAAGAAAGGATAGACAAGAGCCTGGTACAACATAATAAGAATAAGATTTTTTTTAAAGAATTTTTATTAGCTAATCAAGAACCCCCAAAGGGCATAATGTAACAAACAGTTATATTAGATATGTAAAATATGGAATCTCACTTTTGTTCTACCTCTTTTAAAAATTGCAAAGTTCAATTTTTTTTTTATTTTTCAAGGTATATGTGAACATCAACAAAGATCTTAGTGAAGAGAAAGACAATGATGGCAAGGGAGAAACTCATAGGAAAAGTCTAGAGATATTCAGAAATATGGAAACAGGTATTTAAAGCTTTTCATTGCTGTCGAATATTTCTTATTCAGGAAATAAGATGGTCACTTAATAGCATTTATAATGGTTGATCAGTTAAAATTGTTAAGGATGTCTTCTTCTGAGGGCTCAAAATTTTCCTTAATCAAGTTTTTTCCCAAACCAACATTTTAGCTCACCTGACCCGAAGGGTCAAGTGAGCTATTGTCATCGCCATGCGTCCGTTGTCCATCCGTTTCTTTTTCAAAAATCTTCTTCTCTGAAAATACTGAAGGGAATTTTTCAAAATTTGGTCAAAGTATTAAATAGGGCATGATGTTTAAATATTGAGTTCAGCATTATGATTTGTCAACAAACATGGCCGCTGTTTCTAAAAATAGAACATGGGGTAAAATCACATTCAAACATTCATGCTTATAACTTGAAAACTAAAACAGATAGAAAAAATCTAAAAAAAATCTAAAGGATCTTAGGCTTTTCAGAATCAAAAGCTCTACAAAAGTCTCCATTGGGTCGAAGTTGTCAGATGACCCCTTATAGGGATTTAGACCCTTTAAAGGTGAAAAATAGTGATTTTTCGTGTTTTTGGCCTATACATTGAAAATATTGCAGATAAAGAAAAGTTGTTGCTTGCTTAAACCTTCAGCTTTTTGAGCTCTACAAAAGTCTTCATTGGGTCGAAGTTGTCAGATGACCCCTTATAGGGATTAAGACCCTTTAAAGGTGAAAAATAGTGATTTTTCGTGTTTTTGGCCTATACATTGAAAACTATTGCAGATAAAGAAAAGTTGTTGCTTGTTTAAACCTTCAGCTTTTTGAGCTCTACAAAAGTCTTCATTGGGTCGATGTTGTCAGA
Source organism: Arcuatula senhousia (assembly GCA_963971305.1). Lineage (NCBI taxonomy): Eukaryota > Metazoa > Mollusca > Bivalvia > Mytilida > Mytilidae > Arcuatula > Arcuatula senhousia. The sequence continues at coordinate 9,303,053 of OZ020306.1, forward strand.
TGACCCCTTAGAGGGGTTATGGCCCTTTAAAGGTGAAAAATTGTGATTTTTTGTGGTTTTGGCCTGTAGACTGAAAACTATTTCAGTTAGGGAAAGGCTGTTGCTTGCTTAAACCTTCAGCTCATTAAGTTTACAAAAGTCTTTATAGGGCCGACATCAAGACCAGGTGAGCAATTCAGGCTCCTGGGAACCTCTTGTTAGAAATGCTTAGACCCTGGGAAACCATATTTAATAAGAAAACAATATGTCCGTGTTCATTTCAGTTCACTACAGCCATTTAAAAAGGTCCTACATTTACAAATTTTCCTAAATTTCATCATTTTTGGCCTTTTTTGAGGTAATTTTCTTTAAAATATCGAGTTTTACAATAAAATTTTCTCTCAAAGTTTCCACATTGATAGATGCCATGATTCTAAACAAATTTAACTTGTAAAAAGTATATGTCCGTGATGATATAAGAAAGTTAAGTCCTAAAAATGTGTCTTTTTAGGTCATTTTCAAGACATCATAAAACCGGTAAAAATCAAGATTTTTCAAAATTACTTTCATACCAAAACCTCAAAATCCCCTATTTTTGTTTAAAATAATAGGACAAATATATAATTTGAATTTAGAAAAAAAGTCATATAAATTGCATGCATATGTTGCTGGAAAAATGAATTTTACTACCCCTACCCTGAAATTTGCTAAATTCAGATTGTGATCAAGGGTCAAATTTGGTAAAAAATGTTTCATATCTCAAAAACTACTAGTCGTATCTTTCTGATTTTTTGACATAATTCAGATGGATCATCATTTGATAATATGCATCAAAAGTTTTCAATTATATGGCACGATTTAAAAATTATTCACAAACGAGATTTCATCGAAACTGAAACCTCAGAAGAATACATCCTTAAGGCCTTTTATTAAAAGTGTACAGTACAGTTTAAATTTCCAAGGCTTCTAATAAATTAAAGTGAATTTTAAAATGTCAAGATATATTGTTGGGTTACATTTATAAATTATTTTTTTTACTGAAAGCCTCACCTTCTCTGTTCACTGTTTGCAAACCTTGTTTTATGCACAGATTTGTCTTAATGTTTTGTTTCTATTGAATCAGGGGAAGGTTCAGAAGACATGAAACTCTGGAGAAAGTTTAGAGACCTAAGTATAGACAAGTATAAAGAAGTTTATGAGGTACACATAACTGTTTACATACAAACTAATGTGACATTTTAAGAAAAAAAGTAAAAAAAAACACATTTGGTTGGTTTAAGAAATTGAAGAAAGTGTACACATTAGACAAATCAGAATCTGAGATGTAAACAAATACATGTGTACAAACCAATCATTGGAGCATGAATACTAAGTAAATCTACTGAGACAAAACAATGTTCAAATTTTGGTTTTATTTAATATCCCCATGTTTTACAGTTAAATGTGGATGACAAACTTCCAAATTGTTTTTTTAAACAATCTACCAATTAGTGTTTTATAATAGACACAATGGCTAATTATTCACTTTGCTTACAAAGTACGGGTAAGGGGTGACAAATAGGCCTGAGGCAGCGCTAAGCTTGTCAGTACCATGCTGCTTGTGAGTAAAGTGATGACTTACCAACTAGAATATTTAATTACCATACTTGTTGTTTCCACAGCGTCTTAATATAAAGTTCACAGACTATGAGGGGGAATCCTTGTATTCTGATAAATCATTAGAGCTTATCAAACAACTCAGGGACAGAGATTTACTTCACATTGATGAGTAAGTACATGTTTTTATGTAGTATTCTAGATCAGAGTCAGATCAAAGTTTTTGATTTTAATTTTTTTTGGCTCAGATGCATTCATTTTGATACAAAATTAAATTTTACCACGATTTTACTTTTAAATACATGTATGTGTTAATTTTCTAGATAGTTTTTGACTGGTTATTATATAGCAAAGTAAATGGCAGGAAGATTTCATGAACTTTATCACTGTATAGTGCAACTTAATTTCTAATGATTTATCTTAAAAAGGCAAGATAACTCAGAACTTTAATAAATCAATGTGATGTTATTTTGGGTAGTTTTATCCAATTTCATGATCAAAATTTTGCGTTTTTTTCTTCATGTGCCACCCCATCTATGTAATTTGTCTGATTCTTACGTAGACTGATACTTATAACCTAATCTTTTACAGTTCATCTGTTCAAAAAATCTTATCAATGATATATTTCATCAGCTTTCATGAATATGTAGAAATCCTGTATGTAATGGTGCCTCTTTGTTATAATACATGCAATAAACACAAAATCTGGGCATATAAATGCAATACTTTATGCAGGTAAAGATGAAGGATATCCAGATATAACTCACCTTGAGGTGTGATAAAATTTTAAAGCAACAGCCTAATTGCATGATGATGGCCTGACCACATATGTGGATTGGCCATATAGCTTTACCCTTGTCCATCCTCCTGTCCGTATGACCATAACACTTTGATTAAGTTCTTGGTTAAGGTCCATTACTCAGATACAAGATGTTGGGGGTCAATGATATTTCACGACTTGATGGGTCTTGGGTTGGGGGGGCTACACCACCCACTAGAAATTAGGTCACTGTGACTTACATTTATGCATAAATGACTTGATTAAAATCTTAATTAAGGATACTAGATTTTGGGGGTTGTCATTCTTTGTCATCATGTCATCATGTTACCCAAGACACATTGAGTGGTGAAATATCATTATATTTCACCCTAGATGTGTCTTTGCTAACATGATGACAACCACTAGAAATTAGGTCACTGCAACCTCTATTTCTTGCTTGAACGACTTTGGTTAAGTTTTTGTTGAAGGTCCTTTTTTAAAACTATATGTTACTTGTTTCAATAATATTTCACTACTAGAAGAGTCTTGGTAACATGACACCACCCACTAGAATAAAGTCACTGCGACCTGTATTTTCACCTGAACACTTTTCATTAATTTCTTGGTAAAGGTCCATCCATATCCCAAGTAATATACATTGGGGGTGGGATGGTCAATAATATTTCAAAAACAGGAGAGCCATCCTGTGGCTCATAGACACAGTTGTGTAATAATATTTATTTTCTATTACAATTATAAGAAGTTACTGTACATAAAGGTCTGTTGAAGAATAATTAGGTCAAGGTTATTGATTTAATTACAGGTCAACAGGTCAAGGTTATGTAGATATCAGTGATTATCATGATCACCTTCAAAAAGCTGTCCTTCTGAAAAGTGATGGAACATCCCTGTATCTTAGCAGGTAAACTTATCTGACACTAAAATTGAACCAATAAATGCAAATCAAGATGTGTTTGGTATAAATTTGCTGCAAAAAGATAAAATTGTGTGCATGTTTGAATCAACAGAACTGATATCAATATTGCTTTTACTTATTTCTAAATTGCTTAGAAAAGCAGAAGGTACACTATCAGAGCAAAGATCTAATGGCTATTCCATTTATAATTGGATGTGGGGTTGGAGGGCACTTATTATTTTTTTAGAAAGGTCGTGGGGTAAATTATGTGGACTTCTATTATTCCTTATAATACATTTTCTTTAAATTCATGTGGGTGGTAGGGTTTCGAAAAAAAGTGCCTTCCTACCCCCATCTAATCATTTGTGGAATAGCCCTTAAGTAAATTTAACAATTTATTGTTGTAACTCTAGTTTGATACAGGTTGGTCAACATTTTTGTCATTAATCCACTAACTCGAAATTCTACTAAGTAATTAACTATTTAAACCACATAAATCTCTATATGAAGAAAGTATATGATATGGAAGTTTGCATGAAGGAATTCCATTGCTTTTGGTTATAATTCAGGGGAGACAATTATTTTTTTTACTCCATTTATTAAAAGAGTTCAATTAGAAGTGAAGGCAGAAAATTTTCAGCTTGTTTGCTCACAGTATTTCTAAGTGACAAATATTTTTACATATGTTTACACATAACTTGAAACATATGTTTTCTTTATCTCATTCAAGGGATGTAGCTGCAATACTAGATAGACATAAGAGATATCAGTTTGATGACATTCATTATGTAGTAAGTAGTCATTTGTATATTATAAACATAATATTGCATTTTTAGTCCTTTTTTTGTCCCATATCAGGTTTTTCTTCCGATAGAATTTGCTATTCCATTTTGCAAAGTGGGGCATATTGTAAAAATAGAAAAGAAACAATCTTATTTATATGATTTTTAAGGCCTTGTTGAAAGTATGTATTTGTAATTATCGATTAAACTATTGTATGTGTCATATTTCATAATGCATAGGTAAAACATAGAATACTTAGCTTGAATTTTTAATTAATTTTTAGGTAGAAAATGGTCAACATTTACATTTTGAAATGTTTATAGGAATATTACAGAAATTGAATGTACAGTGGATTAAAAGGTATTCATGTTATACAATTTAGGTATGGTCTTGGATGATCATGATTTATATAGTCAGTGTGTGATTTTCATGTTGCATTAGGCATACATACATTTTGCTTTTCTAATGTTTATTATGTAAGGAACTTTTTTTTATCTTTTGTTTTTCATTAGGGGCATTTTGTTTTGAACTTCCAAACAAACTGAGACTAAACATTGTTGTCAGAGCAATCATTTACATTTACTCATATCAAATGAGGTTGAACTCAGTTGCTGTTGAAGGTTTAGCAGTTTCTGCTCATTCAACACTCTTTTTATGTTGCCAAGCTTAAATACTGTTAACATTAATTTCTTAATAATCATTTTTAGCTCACCTGGCCAAAGGCCATGTGAGCTTATGCCATCACTATGTGTCCGTCGTCGTCCATCGTGTGTCGTCTGTCGTCAACTGTCGTCCATCGTCTGTTAACAATTTCAAAAATCTTCTTCTCTGAAACCACTAAACCAATTTTACTGAAACTTTGCAGGAATGATATATGACATGTTGGCAACAAACGATCCTCATCTTAAAATGATTGATAAAAAACATGGCAGCTGTTACTAAAAATAGAACATAGGGTAAAATCACTTAAAATGTCTTATAATTCAGCAACCATAACAGATAGAAAAAAATCAGAGGGATCTGAGGCTCTTCAGAATCAACAGCTCTACAAAAGTCTCCATTGGTTCGAAGTTGTAAGATGACCCTTGATAGGGGTTATGGCCCTTTAAAGGTCAAAAATAGCGTTTTATTCATGTTTTTGGCCTAAAGAATGAAAACTATTGCAGATAAAGAAAAGCTGTTGCTTGCTTAAATGTTCAGCTAATTTAGCTCTACAAAAGTCTCAATAGGGTGGAAGTTGTCAGGTTACCCCTTTTATAGGGGTTACAGCCCTTTAAAGGGATAAAATAGTGTTTTTGACCGATAGAATGAAATCTATTGCAGATAGAGAAAAGCTGTTGCTTGCTTAAATGTTCAGGTCATTTAGCTCTACAAAAGTCTTTACAGGGTCAAAGTTGTCAGATGACCCCTTACAGGGGTTACAGCCCCATAAAGGCGAAAAATAGTGTTTTTGGCCTATAGAATGAAAATAATTGCAAATAGAGAAAAGCTGTTGCTTGTTTAAAAATATTCAGCTCATTTAGCTCTACAAAAGTCTTAGTAAGGTCAAAGTTGTCAGATGACTCCTAAAAGGGGTAACAGCCCCCTTAAGGTGAACAATAGCGTTTTTTCATGTTTTTGGCCCATAAAATGAATACTATTGCAGATAGAGAAAAGCTGTTACTTGCTTAAATGTTCAGCTTATTTAGCTCTACAAAAGTCTCCGTAGGGTCGAAGTTGTCAGATAACCCCTTATAGAGGTTACAGCCCTTTAAAAGTTGAATAATAGTGTTTTTTGCCCATTTGAATGAAAACTATTGCAGATTATAGAGAAAAAGCTTTTTCATGCTTAAACATTCAGCTCATTTAGCTATACAAAAGTCTATATAGGGTTGACATCAAGACCAGGTGAGTGAGTCAGGCTCCTGGGAGCCTCTTGTTAAAGTATTAATTTTCACAAAAGTCTTAATTCATATATTTATTAATTTTAGCAGTCTTAATTCTTCACATTTTAGAATCTACATCGTGTAGAATATATAGTTTATGAAATTTAGCGATCTTTAATTTGAGCGATTCCTTGGACCTTGTGAATAAGTGAAGTCCAAGTAAGCAATGTTTGTTGTATAAGGTTCATTGGATGTGTATGACACTTTTAATGTTGCAGATGTAATAATTTCCATATAAAGTTTGGTAGAATATCTAACCTGAGTACTAGGAAAGGGCAGGCTGTGTTTTTGGAGGATATACTCAATGAAGCTAAGGACAGGATGGTCAAAACAATTCAGAGTAAAGAGAGTAAGTAAAAACATGGAGCTAAGGAGAGAATGGTCAAAACAGCCTATGTGAAATGTCATGGAGTCCTGATTTATACTGGTATGCAATACAGCAGAAAAACTTGATCCTAAAACTACAAGAATTCAGTCATCCAATAGATTTTGTTGCATGGGACTTAGATAATTGGGTCTTGGGAATTACCAAGGGGTTAATTGTATCCAAAACAACATCTTTAAAACTTGTTAAATTTATCTGTTGGTCATTGTTGTAATATTATTTGGCTTCTGTTTTTGTTTTATCAAATTTAATATTCTACCGGTTTTCCAAGTTTTCTACTCCTAGGGTGTCTGATGAAGGTTAATCCAGAAAAGCGCTTCACACGCAGTGAAATTTTGTTTATGTATATTTATCAAAATAATTTCAATATGTGGATCGTGTCTTTCTGGCACATATTCCATATTCTTTCGTTTTTAATATCATATAGTTATAGAACATCACTGATTGATTAATTATGTAATATCTTTCAGCATCAAAAGAAGTAGAAAGTTTAGACTTTGTAGCAGATACTTTAGGAGTGAGTTCTATAATAGTACAAGATCTGAAGGAGAAAAGATTAAATTCCTACAAGTTCAGCTGGGATAAAGTTCTTAGTTTTAAAGGCCAGTCAGGGGTAGTTCTACAGTATGCCCATGCTAGACTGTGTAGGTATGACCTATGACCTGTACATAAAATCAGAGGCGTACATTTATGATAACTGAACTAAAGGAACAACAAATGCATATTTTAAATTCAAATTTGAGACAACAAACCTACAAAACTGCAACATACAACACAATCTAGAGCTGCAACAAAATTAGAATGAAATTAAGTGCTCCTTGAAGGGTGAGCAGTTTCTTCTTGTTGCTTCTAATTTTTGGCAGTTGCAATGCCTTTTATTTGTATGAGATATATCAAATCCTGTATACAAATTTGTTCAGTTCATCCTCATCCATTCCCTTTACTGTTATTTGCAATTTAAAGTTAAGACGACCTATGTGAGATTCATATCTAATCACATCTTATACACAATGAAATCATCATGATCATATAGCTTGCTTTTTAGGGTATATAATTGATAATATGTGGATACATTGTAACAACCTCTACTGGTAGTTATCACATTAAAATTTCTATTAAACTGTAATCTTAATATGTTATTTAGGTTTTTTATGGGGTTCTTGATTACCTGATTACTGGGGCATCTTAAAGAAGTACTTAAATCCGTGGGTATCAATTTTGGTTGATTAGGAGTCGATTGCATATTTGTGGATTCATGAATTGGTGGTTTTAACAAATTCTCTATAAAAAAGTAATATTAAATTCTCTATTCGTTGGGAATGTAATTTCTTGGTTTGCCTGACCCATGAAAAACAGGAAAATTGGTTCCCCACGAATATTAATACTTTCACAGTATATGATTACAGGAGTCATTTTTGTCTCACCTGCGACAAGTAGTCACGGAAGCGAGACAGGTATTAATTTCAGCGACTGTGGCAGCAGCGTAAACTTTTTTGTAAGACTTTTTTGGAAAATAAATTACTTGAAAAGTATAATAGCTAGGCTTCTGATATTTGGTATACAGATAGTTCAGGTTATGGTCTATGCAACTGTCACCATGTTGTGTGACCCTGACCCCATTTTCACGCACCAGTGACTCTGTGAACTTAGATCTTTTTTCAGGCCAACAACTTCTCTGTAAGACTTTTGTGGAAAATGAATTTTTGAAAAGAATAATAGCTGGACATCTGATATTTAGGATATTGATGAATTAAATTAGGGTTTTTGTGATTGTCACAATGTCATCTGACCTTGACCTCATTTTTACACTAAATGACTTAATATTGTTTTTTGTGTGTTCAGTCTGTTTCTCAGTGACTATGATATCTAGAATCATTTTATTTGGACCACAGGAAAATATCAAGAATTAATGAATGTATAGTTGAATAACTAGGTATTCCGATGGTGCCAGCAGGTGAGACATACTTTAGTGTTAACTCTTGTTAAGTGATTATTGGATTCAAAAACCCTCTTTTTGATTACTTTATTACCACTTTAAAAAGATTCGATTTTATTACTTGATTACTTTTAAATAATTAATGATTACCATGTCCTTATTCTGCATTGAGTAAGCTTTAAGGTTTTACATTTTCCAGTTTAATAAGAGAATGTGGATATGAAACCAATGACACTGAAGTAAATGGTGAATTTCTGAGAGAACAAGAAGCTGTACAGCTGATAGAATGTATAGCAAGGTAAAATGTAAAAACAGCTGATAGAATGTATAGCAAAGTAAAATGTAAAAACAGCTGATAGAATGTATAGCAAGGTAAAATGTAAAAACAGCTGATAGAATGTATAGCAAGGTAAAATGTAAAAAACAGCTGATAGAATGTATAGCAAGGTAAAATGTAAAAACAGCTGTTAGAATGTATAGCAAGGTAAAATGTAAAAACAGCTGATAGAATGTATAGCAAGGTAAAATGTAAAAAACAGCTGATAGAATGTATAGCAAGGTAAAATGTAAAAAACAGCTGTTATAATGTATAGCAAGGTAAAATGTAAAAAACAGCTGATAGAATGTAAAGTAAGGTAAAATGTAAAAACAGCTGATAGAATGTATAGCAAGGTAAAATGTAAAAACAGCTGATAGAATGTATAGCAAGGTAAAATGTAAAAAACAGCTGATAGAATGTAAAGCAAGGTAAAATGTAAAAAACAGCTGATAGAATGTAAAGCAAGGTAAATGTAAAAACAGATGATAGAATGTATAGCAAGGTAAAATGTAAAAAAACAGCTGATAGAATGTATAGCAAGGTAAAATGTAAAAACAGCTGATAGAATGTAAAGCAAGGTAAATGTAAAAACAGCTAATAGAATGTATAGCAAGGTAAAATGTAAAAAAACAGCTGATAGAGTGTATAGCAAGGTAAAATGTAAAAAACAGATGATAGAATGTATAGCAAGGTAAAATGTAAAAACAGCTGATAGAATGTAAAGCAAGGTAAATGTAAAAACAGCTAATAGAATGTATAGCAAGGTAAAATGTAAAAAAACAGCTGATAGAATGTATAGCAAGGTAAAATGTAAAAACAGCTGATAGAATGTAAAGCAAGGTAAATGTAAAAACAGCTAATAGAATGTATAGCAAGGTAAAATGTAAAAAAACAGCTGATAGAGTGTATAGCAAGGTAAAATGTAAAAAAACAGCTGATAGAATGTATAGCAAGGTAAAATGTAAAAAACAGATGATAGAATGTATAGCAAGGTAAAATGTAAAAACAGATGATAGAATGTATAGCAAGGTAAAATGTAAAAACAGCTGATAGAATGTATAGCAAGGTAAAATGTAAAAAAACAGCTGATAGAGTGTATAGCAAGGTAAAATGTAAAAAACAGATGATAGAATGTATAGCAAGGTAAAATGTAAAAGCAGATGATAGAATGTATAGCAAGGTAAAATGTAAAAACAGATGATAGAATGTATAGCAAGGTAAAATGTAAAAACAGCTGATAGAATGTATAGCAAGGTAAAATGTAAAAACAGCTGATAGAATGTATAGCAAGGTAAAATGTAAAAACAGATGATAGAATGTATAGCAATGTAAAATGTAAAAACAGGTGATAGAATGTATAGCAAGGTAAAATGTAAAAACAGATGATAGAATGTATAGCAAGGTAAAATGTAAAAACAGCTGATAGAATGTATAGCAAGGTAAAATGTAAAAACAGCTGATAGAATGTATAGCAAGGTAAAATGTAAAAACAGATGATAGAATGTAAAGCAAGGTAAAATGTAAAAACAGCTGATAGAATGTATAGCAAGGTAAAATGTAAAAACAGCTGATAGAGTGTATAGCAAGGTAAAATGTAAAAACAGCTGATAGAGTGTATAGCAAGGTAAAATGTAAAAACAGCTGATAGAATGTATAGCAAGGTAAAATGTAAAAACAACTGATAGAATGTATAGCAATGTAAAATGTAAAAAACAGCTGATAGAATGTATAGCAAGGTAAAATGTAAAAACAGCTGATAGAATGTATAGCAAGGTAAAATGTAAAAACAGATGATAGAATGTATAGCAAGGTAAAATGTAAAAAACAGATGATAGAATGTATAGCAAGGTAAAATGTAAAAACAGCTGATAGAATGTATAGCAAGGTAAAATGTAAAAACAGATGATAGAATGTATAGCAAGGTAAAATGTAAAAACAGCTGATAGAATGTATAGCAAGGTAAAATGTAAAAACAGCTGATAGAATGTATAGCAAGGTAAAATGTAAAAAACAGTTGATAGAATGTATAGCAAGGTAAAATGTAAAAACAGATGATAGAATGTATAGCAAGGTAAAATGTAAAAACAGTTGATAGAATGTAAAGCAAGGTAAAATGTAAAAACAACTGATAGAATGTATAGTAAGGTAAAATGTAAAAACAGCTGATAGAATGTATAGCAAGGTAAAATGTAAAAACAACTGATAGAATGTATAGCAATGTAAAATGTAAAAACAATGTATAGCAAGGTAAAATGTAAAAACAGATGATAGAATGTATAGCAAGGTAAAATGTAAAAACAATGTATAGCAAGGTAAAATGTAAAAACAGATGATAGAATGTATAGCAAGGTAAAATGTAAAAACAGCTGATAGAATGTATAGCAAGGTAAAATGTAAAAACAGCTGATAGAGTGTATAGCAAGGTAAAATGTAAAAACAGCTGATAGAGTGTATAGCAAGGTAAAATGTAAAAACAGCTGATAGAATGTATAGCAAGGTAAAATGTAAAAACAACTGATAGAATGTATAGCAATGTAAAATGTAAAAAACAGCTGATAGAATGTATAGCAAGGTAAAATGTAAAAACAGCTGATAGAATGTATAGCAAGGTAAAATGTAAAAACAGATGATAGAATGTATAGCAAGGTAAAATGTAAAAACAGCTGATAGAATGTATAGCAAGGTAAAATGTAAAAACAGATGATAGAATGTATAGCAAGGTAAAATGTAAAAACAGGTGATAGAATGTATAGCAAGGTAAAATGTAAAAACAGCTGATAGAATGTATAGCAAGGTAAAATGTAAAAACAGCTGATAGAATGTATAGCAAGGTAAAATGTAAAAACAGCTGATAGAATGTATAGCAAGGTAAAAACAACTGATAGAATGTATAGCAAGGTAAAATGTAAAAACAGATGATAGAATGTATAGCAAGGTAAAATGTAAAAAACAGCTGATAGAATGTATAGCAAGGTAAAATGTAAAAACAATGTATAGCAAGGTAAAATGTAAAAACAGCTGATAGAATGTATAGCAAGGTAAAATGTAAAAAACAGTTGATAGAATGTATAGCAAGGTAAAATGTAAAAACAGCTGATAGAATGTATAGCAAGGTAAAATGTAAAAACAGATGATAGAATGTATAAAAAGCAAGGTTAAATGTTAAAACAGCTGATAGAATGTATAGCAAGGTAAAGTGTAAAAACAGCTGATAGAATGTATAGCAAGGTAAAATGTAAAAACAGCTGATAGAATGTATAAAAAGCAAGGTTAAATGTTAAAACAGCTGATAGAATGTATAGCAAGGTAAAATGTAAAAACAGCTGATAGAATGTATAGCAAGGTAAAATGTAAAAACAGCTGATAGAATGTATAGCAAGGTAAAATGTAAAAACAGCTGATAGAATGTATAGCAAGGTAAAATGTAAAAACAATGTATAGCAAGGTAAAATGTAAAAACAGCTGATAGAATGTATAGCAAGGTAAAATGTAAAAACAGCTGATAGAATGTATAGCAAGGTAAAATGTAAAAACAATGTATAGCAAGGTAAAATGTAAAAACAGCTGATAGAATGTATAGCAAGGTAAAATGTAAAAACAGCTGATAGAGTGTATAGCAAGGTAAAATGTAAAAAACAGCTGATAGAATGTATAGCAAGGTAAAATGTAAAAACAGCTGATAGAATGTATAGCAAGGTAAAATGTAAAAACAGATGATAGAATGTATAGCAAGGTAAAATGTAAAAACAGCTGATAGAATGTATAGCAAGGAAAAATGTAAAAACAGCTGATAGAATGTATAGCAAGGTAAAATGTAAAAACAGCTGATAGAATGTATAGCAAGGTAAAATGTAAAAACAGCTGATAGAATGTATAGCAAGGTAAAATGCAAAAACAGCTGATAGAATGTATAGCAAGGTAAAATGTAAAAACAGCTGATAGAATGTATAGCAAGGTAAAATGTAAAAACAGCTGATAGAATGTATAGCAAGGTAAAATGTAAAAGCAGCTGATAGAATGTATAGCAAGGTTAAATGTAAAAACAGCTGATAGAATGTATAGCAAGGTAAAATGTAAAAACAACTGATAGAATGTATAGCAAGGTAAAATGTAAAAACAGCTGATAGAATGTATAGCAAGGTATAATGTAAAAACAGCTGATAGAATGTATAGCAAGGTAAAATGTAAAAACAGATGATAGAATGTATAGCAAGGTAAAATGTAAAAACAGGTGATAGAATGTATAGCAAGGTAAAATGTAAAAACAGATGATAGAATGTATAGCAAGGTAAAATGTAAAAACAACTGATAGAGTGTATAGCAAGGTAAAATGTAAAAAACAGTTGATAGAATGTATAGCAAGGTAAAATGTAAAAACAGATGATAGAATGTATAGCAAGGTAAAATGTAAAAACAGCTGATAGAATGTATAGCAAGGTAAAATGTAAAAACAGTTGATAGAATGTATAGCAAGGTAAAATGTAAAAACAGTTGATAGAATGTAAAGCAAGGTAAAATGTAAAAACAGCTGATAGAATGTATAGCAAGGTAAAATGTAAAAACAGTTGATAGAATGTATAGCAAGGTAAAATGTAAAAACAGATGATAGAATGTATAGCAAGGTAAAATGTAAAAACAGATGATAGAATGTAAAGCAAGGTAAAATGTAAAAACAGCTGATAGAATGTATAGTAAGGTAAAATGTAAAAACAGCTGATAGAATGTATAGCAAGGTAAAATGTAAAAACAACTGATAGAATGTATAGTAAGGTAAAATGTAAAAACAGCTGATAGAATGTATAGCAATGTAAAATGTAAAAACAGCTCATAGAATGTATAGCAAGGTAAAATGTAAAAACAGCTGATAGAATGTATAGTAAGGTAAAATGTAAAAACAACTGATAGAATGTATAGCAAGGTAAAATGTAAAAACAGCTGATAGAATTATAGCATGGTAAAATGTAAAAACAGCTCATAGAATGTATAGCAAGGTAAAATGTAAAAACAGCTGATAGAATGTATAGCAAGGTAAAATGTAAAAACAGATGATAGAATGTATAGCAAGGTAAAATGTAAAAACAGCTGATAGAATGTATAGCAATGTAAAATGTAAAAACAGCTCATAGAATGTATAGCAAGGTAAAATGTAAAAACAGCTGATAGAATGTATAGTAAGGTAAAATGTAAAAACAACTGATAGAATGTATAGCAAGGTAAAATGTAAAAACAGCTGATAGAATTATAGCATGGTAAAATGTAAAAACAGCTCATAGAATGTATAGCAAGGTAAAATGTAAAAACAGCTGATAGAATGTATAGCAAGGTAAAATGTAAAAACAGCTGATAGAATGTATAGCAAGGTAAAATGTAAAAAAACAGCTGATAGAGTGTATAGCAAGGTAAAATGTAAAAACAGATGATAGAATGTATAGCAAGGTAAAATGTAAAAACAGCTGATAGAATGTATAGCAAGGAAAAATGTAAAAGCAGATGATAGAATGTATAGCAAGGTAAAATGTAAAAACAGTTGATAGAATGTATAGCAAGGTAAAATGTAAAAACAGTTGATAGAATGTAAAGCAAGGTAAAATGTAAAAACAGCTGATAGAATGTATAGCAAGGTAAAATGTAAAAACAACTGATAGAATGTATAGTAAGGTAAAATGTAAAAACAGCTGATAGAATGTATAGCAATGTAAAATGTAAAAACAGCTCATAGAATGTATAGTTAGGTAAAATGTAAAAACAGCTGATAGAATGTATAGTAAGGTAAAATGTAAAAACAACTGATAGAATGTATAGCAAGGTAAAATGTAAAAACAGCTGATAGAATTATAGCATGGTAAAATGTAAAAACAGCTCATAGAATGTATAGCAAGGTAAAATGTAAAAACAGCTGATAGAATGTATAGCAAGGTAAAATGTAAAAACAGCTGATAGAATGTATAGCAAGGTAAAATGTAAAAACAGATGATAGAATGTATAGCAAGGTAAAATGTAAAAACAGATGATAGAATGTATAGCAATGTAAAATGTAAAAACAGCTGATAGAATGTATAGCAAGGTAAAATGTAAAAACAGCTGATAGAATGTATAGCAAGGTAAAATGTAAAAACAGCTGATAGAATGTATAGCAAGGTAAAATGCAAAAACAGCTGATAGAATGTATAGCAAGGTAAAATGTAAAAACAGCTGATAGAATGTATAGCAAGGTATAATGTAAAAAAAAATGTAATAGTTTTAGCAACAACTAATAACAGACACTTAAAATTTGGTAAACAGCATGAGGGTGGGTCCCATAACATGGTATTCAATTTCAGGTTTGTCCCTCACCACCTTCTGGTTTCACGAAATCCGGCCATTTGGATACAAATGAAAACATTTTACAGTTGATTGAAAATAACATTTATTCTTTAATTTCTGTATTTTAACAGTTATGAAGATGCTGTTCACCATGCTCTTGAAAGTTTGGAAGCTCATCATATAGCTCATTATTTGTTCAATTTAGGGTAAGGTGTTAAAAATGTACTTTTAGTTGATTATCAGTAGGAGTTTCACAAGATATGAATGTTAAAACAATGTTTATAACAGTTATTTTTTTTTTGGTTTGATAAGCAAAATTACTTTCTCCTTTTACTGAAATCTTCTTTAGTTGAAGTGTTGAACTGTTCTCCTTGTCATTCAGTAAATTTTGTTTTGAATGTTTTCATCATGTTCATTTTATAAATTTGCATTTTTCAAGCAAGCAGTATTTATTCTTTGTAAAATTTTATTTTTCATTATATTGTTTTATTTGTAATTTTTGTCTCACCTGTGAAGCAGAGGGGGACATAGGTGTTACTTTTAATACCGGCAGTGGCGTTAACTTTTTGGAAAAGTTTTATGAGCACCTCCATATCTCAAGAACTATAGGTCCTTGGTTGATGAAACTTGGTATGCTTATGCCCCAGTAGTAGCTTAGCACAGTTGCATCCCCATCTTTTGACCTTGATTTTCCGGTTGAGTGACTTTGACAATTTTCAATACATATAATAGCAATGGAAAAGTTTTGCGAGTACCTCCATATCTCAAGAACTATAAGTCCTAGGTTGATGAAACTTAATACATATAATAGCAATGGAAAAGTTTTGTGAGCACCTCCATATCTCAAGAACTATAAGTCCTAGGTTGATGAAACTTGGTATGCATATGCCCCAGTAGTAGCTTAGCACAGTTGCATCCCCATCTTTTGACCTTGACCTTAATTTTCTTGTTGAAATTTTTTTCTGGTTTTTGTCTCGCCTGCGACGAAAAGTCGCGGAAGGCGAGACATAGGTATTACTTTCTGGCGGCGGTGGCGGCGTCGTAAACTTTTTTGTAAGACTTTTGTGGACAATGAATTGCTTGAAAAGTATAATAGTTAAGCATCTGATATTTGGTATACAGACAGTTCAGGTTATGGTCTGCGCAACTGTCACCATGCCGTGTGACCCTGACCCCATTTTCACGCTCCAGTGACTCTGTGAACTTAGGTCTTTTTTCAGGCCGTAAACTTTTTTGTAAGACTTTTGTGGACGATGAATTGCTGGAAAAGTATATAAGCTAGGCATCTGATATTTGGTATACAGACAGTTCAGGTAATGGTCTACGCAACTGTCACCATGCCGTGTGACCCTGACCCCATTTTCACGCTCCAGTGACTCTGTGAACTTAGGTCTTTTTCAGGCCGAAAAACTTTTTTTAAGACTTTTGTGGACGATGAATTGCTGGAAAATTATGATAGCTAGGCATCTGATATTGGGTAAACAGACAGTTGCGGTGTTGGACAACACAACTGTCACCATGCCATGTGACCATGATCCCATTTTTACACTCCAGTGGCTCTGTGAACTTAGGTCTTTTTTTCAGACAGAAAACTTTTTGTAATACTTGTGTGGACAATGGATTGCTTGAATAGAATAATAACTAGGCATCTGTTATTAGGTATACAGACACTTTTTGTTTTTATATCAAGAAATGAAAGCTAAGATAGTTGATTTTAGTGATGGTGCTGGCAGGCGAGACATACTTTTAGTGGCCACACTTGTATTGTTTCTGATGGTGCCGGCAGGCAAGACATTATACAATTGTTGACTGGTCATGAGGGAAACAGTACATTTGTTTCCACGAGGTACTTACTATTTCACGAGGCGCGTAGCGCCGAGGGAAATGGTAAGTACCGAGGGGAAACAAATGTACTGTTTTCCGAATGACCAGTAAACAATTGTTTTATTATACTGAATCGGTAAACAACTTAACTAAAGCCGCGCCTACTGCTCACTCTTTAACTTGTATACAGTATACTCTAGCCACACCTTCTGCCAATCATACAAAAAACCTGCGAAATAGTATTACGGTACTATTATCCTAGGGAAATAGTACTTTTACAAAATTCAAGATGTAATAGTTAAAATGTATACCTGTATTTTATATAGAAAAAATCTACTGAAGTATAATAAACTTTAGTGTTAACTCTTGTTTTTAAAAATCATGTGTTCAACCTACTTTCTAATGTAACTTGATTATTTTTAGAAATTTCATCAGTGCAGCTCATCGTAATTTAAGGGTTAAAGGTCAACAGGAAGAAATTGCAAAAGTAAGTCATCATTTAGTCACCTTTTAAATTTATAATATTGTGAACATGCCTTGGAAACTCGCAAGTCACAACCAAGTATTGTTACCTGGAAGTTTATTGATACTAAGTGAAAGAACACTTGTTGCAAGAATGAGAGAATGTCACTCCATGTGAAATTTGTCATAGATCTTAAATATACCAAAAATAAAAGTTAAGCATTTATTTTAAGCTGTAAATCATTTATATATTGTCAAGGCGATTCTATTAACCAGGACAAGTCTGGATTTAAGGAAAAGATATAACTTTACGTTATTAATCGAACAAAATAAACTGTTTTGCCTTTATTTACAATTATTCAACAAATATACATGGAGTGACATTCTTCGATTTCTCAAATTTATTTCATTAAATGTAAATCCCAAATTTGGTTGCGACTTTCGAGTTTCCAAGGCGTGGTAAAGATACTGAACAGAAACAGCAAAGATGGTTCACATGTCATATATTGTTTTGAAAGAGTTATGAAGTTTTAGATCTGACTTTGAGATATGACTTTGAAATAAACCATTTATCAACAAGAAATTTTCCTCAAGACCATAATAAAATATCTCCTGTATTCTCATCCAAATTTCTTGAAAATATGGGGCAAGCAAGTGAATTTCATTTTCTATTTTTTATCCATTTTGATCAAATTTTCTGCCATTTTAAAGGAAAAAATAGAAATGTGGATATTTTTTTTCAGGCCACATAAAAAAGGGGCAGTAGAGGATGAGAATCTAGGATATTTTATATTTTGGCCTAATTTTGGGTTGTGTACCAAATGTTCAAATTATGTTTTCTGTCTGATTTCAGGCCCGACTCCAGATGTTTATGTGTGCTAAGATCACCATGTCTAATGGAATGAAGCTGCTAGGAATGAGACCACTGGATAGGATGTAGTCAAAATAAAAATCATTTGATATTTAACAGACTGTTTATCATCAGGTTCTCTCTGCTACATTGTGGATGGGAATATTCATTTGTCTTATAGTTGTTTTATTATGGCCCGACCACGTATGTGGATCGGACATATAGTTTTACCCTTGTCCGTCCGTCCGTCCGTCCATACGTCCGTACGTCCGTCCGTAACACTTTGGTTAAGTTCTTGGTTAAGGTCCATTACTCGGATACTAGATGTTGGGGGTCAATGATATTTCACCACCAGATGGGTCTTGGGTAGGGCTACACCACCCACTAGAAATTAGGTCACTGTGACCTATATTTTATGCATGAACGACTTCGGTTAAGTTCTTGGTTAAGGTCCATAACTTGGATACTAGATGTTGGGGGTCAATGATATTTCATTACTAGATGTGTCTTAGGTAAGGTGGCACCACCCACTAGAAATTAGGTCACTGTGACCTATATTTTATGCATGAATGACTTTGGTTAAGTTCTTGGTTAAGGTCCATTACTCGGATACTAGATGTTGGGGGTCAATGATATTTCACCAGTAGATAGGTCTTGGGTAGGGCTACACCACCCACTAAAAATTAGGTCACTGTGACCTATATTTTATGCATGAACGACTTCGGTTAAGTTCTTGGTTAAGGTCCATATCTCAGAAACTACATGTTGATGGTCAATGATATTTCACCACTAGATGTGTCTTGGGTAAGGTGACACCATCCACTAGAAATAAGGTCACTGTGACCTATATTTTATGCATGAATGACTTTGGTTAAGTTCTTGGTTAAGGTCCATATCTCAGATACTACATGTTGATGGTCAATGATATTTCACCACTAGATGTGTCTTGGGTAAGGTGACACCATCCACTAGAAATGAGGTCACTGTGACGTATATTTTACGCATGAATGACTTTGGTAAAGTTCTTGGTTAAGGTCCATATCTTGAATACTACATGTTAGGGGTCAATAATAATTCACTACTCGATGAGTCTTGGTAACATGGCACCACCCACCAGGTCACAGCGACCTATATTTTACACATGAACACTTTTGAACAATTTCTTGGTAAAGGTCCATATCCCAGGTAATACACATTGAGGTTCAATGATATTTCAAGAACGGGAGGGCCATCCTGTGGCTCATAGACACATTTTCTAGTTTACAAGTGTCAATGCCTCTCCATTAATTTTATTATGTTTCATACCAGCATGCTCTGTGTCTTATCTGTGTTATCATTTCCTGAAATATTTTTAAAATTTACGATTTTAGTCCTTTTATAGATAAAATGCATTTTATTTGCAGAATGATATAAGATTAAATTAAAGATCCTGAAATGTTAAATAATAATTTGACATATATTTCTATTGGTTTTAAAGTCTTGACACAATTTAAATGATTAAAAGTTTTTTTACCCTATTTTTACCTGCTTCGCTGAAGGCAAAAGCAGGTGTAGTAGTCGGGTCACTCTGTCTGTCCGTCCGTCCGTCCGTCTTTCCCTCCGTCCTGCTATGGGGTGCCTGGCTTGTGTAATCTGAATCTCAAAAACCAAACACTAGATCTTTCTGAAATTTTAAATCAGTGGTTACAGATATATTGAAGATGTGCACCTCCCCTTATGGGGTCACTTTATAATTTCGTTCAGAAATTAGATGCCCAAAAGGGGCCAAAAAAGCAACTTTTAAATTTTTTCCACAATAACTTTTGTTCTGGTTGACCAAATGCTATGAAACTTTACAGTAATGTTACTTACCATAAAAGGAAGGATTGGGCTGATTTTGGGTGTCCCCTCTTTTTTCGTTTTGAAATAAGGGGCCCTAAAGGGACCAAAAAAGTGACTTTTTTATTTGTTTCCACAATAACTTTTGTTCTGGTTGACCAAATGCTAAGAAACTTTACAGTAATGTTACTTACCATAAAAGGAAGGGTTGGGCTGATTTTGGGTGTCCCCTCTTTTTTCTTTTAGAAATTAGAGGCCCAAAGGGGGCCAAAAAAGCGACTTTTTAAATTTTTTCCACAATAACTTTTGTTCTGGTTGACCAAATACTATGAAACTTTACAGTAATGTTACTTACCATAAAAGGAAGGGTTGGGCTGATTTTGGGTATCCCCTCTTTTTTTGTTTAGAAACTAAGGGGCCTAAAGGGACCAGAAAAGCAACTTTTTTATTTGTTTCCACAATAACTTGTTTTGGTTTAACAAATGCTATGAAACTTTACAGTAGTGTTACTCACCATAAATTAAAGGGTGGGGATGATTTTGGGTGTCCCCTCTCTTTTTGTTTAGGAACGAGGGGCCAAAAAGGGGCAATAATGTGACATTTTTTATTTATGGTCCGATTAAGAAATTTTTTTTACAAGTTAATTTTTGTCTTATATTGGATACGAAATGGAGGATACAATTTTTTCTTGACCCACCTTTTCTGTTTAGCAATAAGGGGACCAAAAGGGGAAAAAAATAGAAACTATTTTTTGTCTATTTTTACAATATTGGGTGGCATGTGACAAATATGCTTTGTAAGTCCACCATAGGATGCAAGTGTCAAAATATTTTGACTGTCCATATTGGGCCTAGAACGTACAGGGTTCAACGTTTTGCCATGCACCGCAGGGCCAGACATCGATTGGTCTTGTTCATATAAGCTGGGCACTAGAGCATTTAGCTGATCTACATTTAGTCTGTCTATCAAACCAAAATTGGTTTCCAGCATGTTTTGAAAGCCTTTATAGAATTACATAAAAATTACACATTTTGAACCTTATATGGCAGACACCTATTGGTTCAGAGGCCAATACATGTATAAATTAAAAGTAACAATCGCTTTTAAAATTTTTAAAATTACATGACAATAAAATTTATGAAAATGTTAACATATTGACTTCTGGATTAAGTCCATTCCTAGTTACTGACAAGTGCTGCATCAACCATATTGGTATGGTAGGTGCCTTTTAAGGTGCCTGTCCTAAGCCAGGAATCCTTATCAAAGCTTATGTTTGTATTTAGTCGAATTTATGTTAATTGTTTTTTTGTCAAGAAGATGGTCTTTCAATGCACTTTGGGATTTGGCTTGAATCATATGTATTTTATTTTTAATCCAGGGGCCAATTGAAAAACAGCGAGCAGCGACCGCTGGTCACATTGAAGGCTGCTGGCTGTTTTCCATTGTGGATATTTAAAATATACGTTTATAATGTAGGTTGTGTTGCGTACACTTATTCCACATCTCATTTTCTTCTATGGTAGGTGTATCTAAGAATAATATGGAATGCTGCTCTGCATCAACCATATTGGTATGGTAGGTGTATCTAAGGGTAATATGGAATGCTGCTCTGCATCAACCATATTGGTATGGTAGGTGTATCTAAGGATAATATGGAATGCTGCTCTGCATCAACCATATTGGTATGGTAGGTGTATCTAAGGATAATATAAAATGCCGCTCAGCATCAACCATATTGGTATGGTAGGTGCCTTTTAAGGTGCCTGTCCTAAGCCAGGAATCCTTATCAAAGCTTATGTTTGTATTTAGTCGAATTTATGTTAATTGTTTTTTTGTCAAGAAGATGGTCTTTCAATGCACTTTGGGATTTGGCTTGAATCATATGTATTTTATTTTTAATCCAGGGGCCAATTGAAAAACAGCGAGCAGCGACCGCTGGTCACATTGAAGGCTGCTGGCTGTTTTCCATTGTGGATATTTAAAATATACGTTTATAATGTAGGTTGTGTTGCGTACACTTATTCCACATCTCATTTTCTTCTATGGTAGGTGTATCTAAGAATAATATGGAATGCTGCTCTGCATCAACCATATTGGTATGGTAGGTGTATCTAAGGATAATATGGAATGCTGCTCTGCATCAACCATAATGGTATGGTAGGTGTATCTAAGGATAATATGGAATGCTGCTCTGCATCAACCATAATGGTATGGTAGGTGTATCTAAGAATAATATGGAATGCTGCTCATGACCTTATTTCTCATGGACATTGGTTTTGGTATAAATCTGTGCTGCCACAAAAACCAACTTGGAGAATCAATCTCAAGTGTGCATAAGACAAGACAAAACAAGGAAGACATATACGGTACTGGAAAAATTGCAGATCACAATGGTCCGGACTTGGTACAGGCATTACAAAAGAAATACATACGTACTGTTTGTTAGTACTTAGCTGTTTGCCTTTACATTTTAACTCAAAAGAATAATAATGACCTCTGGTGGTGATATGTAACTAAAACTATGTTTTATATTTTGTTTATTATATTATTGTATTGCTCGAATCTTATGGGTGTAACTTTGCAATATTAATACAGATTAGTTTACTATTAAGAAATTGCCATTGAAAACCAGGTGAGAAACTCTGCTTTTAAGAGCCTATTTTTAGTTCTCTTGACCATGCTTAAAGCAAAGCAATATATAAACAAAAAAATTATCTAGTCATAAAATTTCACCCTTGGATAGTTTGTTGGTGATAAAAAAGTCTGTTGAAATCAATATTGGTTTAAATGAAATATATTATACCCCCACTTGTAAGAGAGGGGGCTATATTGCAATCACCTTGTCCGTCCGTCTGTCCGTCCAGTTCAATTTCTCTGCTTCTACTGGATGGAATGGTGTCAAATTTGGTACACAGCTTCAGCATGATGAGTTACACCTTGCCTCCCCTTTCCAGGTCAGTCCATCTACTTCCTGATGTCCGAGCCGACTTAGACTTTTTTAGGGTAAAAAATTCGGACTGGCTACGAGTACCCTCAACGGGTAACAATTATTTTTTTTTATTGTTACCCCCTTCACTAAATTCGGAAACGGTTTACGGATACGGCACCTTTTTCGTCCGGAATTTGAAGAGTAACAATAAGAAAAAAAATAGGATTACCCCCCTTATTGTTACTCGCCAAATGGAGAAAAAAATATGTTGTTGTTTGTTTTTTGTTTTTGGTATGATGATGTATTTTAGACACATTATCATAAGTATCACAAAAAGAGATACCAAATTGACTTCCGAATATCAAATGTCCGAAATTTCTTAGACAACAAGAACACACAAAGAAACAAACAACATTAAATTACAAAAAACTTGAAAAAACTGAATGGAATTATATAAATATGACTGACCGAACCTTTTATCAATTATCCAAACAACAATTGCATTGCAATATTAAAAACGAAAGAATATGGAATATGTGCCAAAAAGACACGATCCACATATTGAAATGATTTTAATAAATGTGCAAAAGCACAAATTTCACTGCGTGTGAAGCGCTTTTCTGGATTAACCTTCATCAGACACGCTAGGAGTAGAAAACTTGGAAAACCGGTAGAATATTAGATTTGATTTTAAAAAAATGCCAAAAAATATTACAACAATGACCAAACAGATAAATTTATCAATTTCTAAAGAAACAGCCAAATGTTGTCAAATTTTGGAAATATGTAAACTGTGTCTTTCCAACACATATTCCAGTACTCGAAAATATATAAGAGCATACAACTGAAGCACGGGGAAGCTTTCTACGACCTCCACACGGCACTAAAGTCAAACTCTGAAATAATATTAAAAACGAAAGAATATGGAATATGTGCCAAAAAGACACGATCCACATATTGAAATGATTTTAATAAATTTGCAAAAGCACAAATTTCACTGCGTGTGAAGCGCTTTTCTGGATTAACCTTCATCAGACACGCTAGGAGTAGAAAACTTGGAAAACCGGTAGAATATTAGATTTGATTTTAAAAAAATGCCAAAAAATATTACAACAATGACCAAACAGATAAATTTATCAATTTCTAAAGAAACAGCCAAACGTTGTCAAATTTTGGAAATATGTAAACTGTGTCTTTCCAACACATATTCCAGTACTCGAAAATATATAAGAGCATACAACTGAAGCACGGGGAAGCTTTCTACGACCTCCACACGGCACTAAAGTCAAACTCTGAAATAATATTAAAAACGAAAGAATATGGAATATGTGCCAAAAAGACACGATCCACATATTGAAATGATTTTAATAAATTTGCAAAAGCACAAATTTCACTGCGTGTGAAGCGCTTTTCTGGATTAACCTTCATCAGACACGCTAGGAGTAGAAAACTTGGAAAACCGGTAGAATATTAGATTTGATTTTAAAAAAATGCCAAAAAATATTACAACAATGACCAAACAGATAAATTTATCAATTTCTAAAGAAACAGCCAAACGTTGTCAAATTTTGGAAATATGTAAACTGTGTCTTTCCAACACATATTCCAGTACTCGAAAATATATAAGAGCATACAACTGAAGCACGGGGAAGCTTTCTACGACCTCCACACGGCACTAAAGTCAAACTCTGAAATAATATTAAAAACGAAAGAATATGGAATATGTGCCAAAAAGACACGATCCACATATTGAAATGATTTTAATAAATGTGCAAAAGCACAAATTTCACTGCGTGTGAAGCGCTTTTCTGGATTAACCTTCATCAGACACGCTAGGAGTAGAAAACTTGGAAAACCGGTAGAATATTAGATTTGATTTTAAAAAAATGCCAAAAAATATTACAACAATGACCAAACAGATAAATTTATCAATTTCTAAAGAAACAGCCAAACGTTGTCAAATTTTGGAAATATGTAAACTGTGTCTTTCCAACACATATTCCAGTACTCGAAAATATATAAGAGCATACAACTGAAGCACGGGGAAGCTTTCTACGACCTCCACACGGCACTAAAGTCAAACTCTGAAATAATATTAAAAACGAAAGAATATGGAATATGTGCCAAAAAGACACGATCCACATATTGAAATGATTTTAATAAATGTGCAAAAGCACAAATTTCACTGCGTGTGAAGCGCTTTTCTGGATTAACCTTCATCAGACACGCTAGGAGTAGAAAACTTGGAAAACCGGTAGAATATTAGATTTGATTTTTAAAAAATGCCAAAAAATATTACAACAATGACCAAACAGATAAATTTATCAATTTCTAAAGAAACAGCCAAACGTTGTCAAATTTTGGAAATATGTAAACTGTGTCTTTCCAACACATATTCCAGTACTCGAAAATATATAAGAGCATACAACTGAAGCACGGGGAAGCTTTCTACGACCTCCACACGGCAGTTACAATGTCTTGTAACTTTATGCCGTGAGCTATAAGGTATATCAAATGTCGCGGATTAGTATCGGTTAGTATATTAAATGATCACTTTTTTTCACAAAAAGTCCATAAACTGATCGGAATGTCTGAAGAAACGGATCACAATTTCAAACCAGGAGAAGCATTCATATTTCGCAAAAACTTGAACAGTTTCAAAAAACACAACATGTACAGGTTTACAAAAGAAGCTCTACGAAAATCGAAAAGAGCAAAAAAGAAATAGAAAATAGTGATCTCGTTTACTGTAAATTGAAATACACTTGCATCCATGGAGGAAGGAATTTTTGTTCCAAGTCTGAAGGAGCACGGCCTAACCAAAGGTAAGTATTTGTTATATATGTACACAATTAAACTCTGCATTCTATTTTAAGCCAATTTGCAATATTATTAGTAAACTCAACATTCTAAACCAATATACACTATTACTTAGTAAAGTCATGAAAGCTTCTCGAGTCGAACCCCTAGGATAAAAAGGTACTTTATAAACAGCGCATGGCTAATTCTTAAAAAAAAGAATTACCGACAAAAAAAGAAGAAGGTGAATGGTTGTGCCAGAGGTGGTGTCAACGTGCATTTGTTCTCGGCTATTGTTTGCGACGGGTGCCTGGAATGGCACCATTTAAAGTGTCTTGGATTGATGGCACCACCAAAAACAACGTATTGACTGTGTCGCAAATGCCTCAAGTCATCATAAACAAAAATGAAAAATGTTTGTTATTCTGAATATAAACATAACTCAAAATAAAACAATTTCATTTTTGAGACATTTTTTTTCATTTGGCGAGTAACAAAAAGGGGGGTAATCCTATTTTTTTTTCTTATTGTTACTCTTCAAATTCCAGACGAAAAAGGTGCCGTATCCGGAAACCGTTTTACGATTTTAATGAAGGGGGTAACAATAATATTTTTTTTTATTGTTACCCGTAAGGGGTAATTGTAGCCGCGGTGAAATGTGAAATTTTTCGTAACAGATTTCTTGGCTTCTACTGGATGGATTGGTTTCAAATTTGGAACACAGCTTCAGCATGATGAGTTATACCGTGCCTCCCCTTTCCAGGTCAGTCCATCATTTACTTCCTGTTTTCCGAGCGGACTTAGACTTTTTAAGGGAAAAAAATTTGAAATGTGAAATTTTTCTTAACAGGTTTCTTGGCTTCTACTGGATGGATTGGTTTCAAATTCAGTACACAGCTTCAGCATGATTAGTTATACTGTGCCTCCCCTTTCCAGGTCAGTCCATCATCTACTTTTTGTTTATCGAGCCAACTTAGACTTTTAATGGGTCAAAAATAGACAATTTTCCCCGCTTCTACAGAAGGTATTGATTACAAATTTAGTATACAGCTTTAGCATGATGAGTTGTATCGTGACCCCCTTTCCAGGTCAGTCGGTCATCTACTTCCTGTTTTCTAAATGGTCGAGTGGGGGTATGCTTAGCACGACTTAGTGCAACCCCTTGTTTTGATCTACTGTACAAATGATTTCAGTCAAAAGAACTGAATGAAATTTTCCACTTCAAATCGTTTTCTTTTTTTCCAAGATGTTTTGTTACATTGGGTGGCCTGTGGTGCCTGTGGTAAAAAAGACATAGCGTATTTAACACCCTATAAAAGGTACATTGACAAAGTCTTGTGGAGTTGAATGAGCTTTTTTATGTCCCATCTACGAAAGTAGAGGGGCATATAGTGTTCGGGTCCGTCCCAAATTCCCACTTACTAACAAATGCCACACCAATCATATTGGTATGGTAGGTGCACCTAGTGATGCTAAGCGCAATGCATGCTTCGGATGCTGGATGTGACCTATATTTTCGGCATGAATGACCACTTTCAGAAGAATGGCTCAAGTCTATTCCCACTTACTGACAAGTGCCACATCAATCATATTTGTATGGAAGGTGCACCTAGTGATGCTTAGCACAATGCATGCTTCGGATGCCGGATTTGACCTATATTTTCCACATGAATGACCACTTTCAGAAGAATGGTTCAAGTCTGTTCCCACTTACTGACAAATGCCACATCAATCATATTTGTATGGAAGGTACACCTAGTGATGCTTAGCACAATGCATGCTTCGGATGCTGGATTTGACCTATATTTTCCGCATGGATGACCTCTTACAGAAGAATGGTCAAAGTCCATTCCCACTTCCTGACATGTGCCACATCAACTATATTGGTATGGTAGGTGCACATAGTGATGCTGGCTGTGACTTATATTTTCCGCATGAATGACCACTTATAGAAGAATAAACGTTCATAAAATTTTACTCTTGGAACAACTTCATGATTTAGTGATTGCGGAAAAAAATAAATGTTGCGAGATGGGGCGTTATTTCTGTTGGACATATTTTGTTCTATCTTCAATAATTTTCTTTTTTACATCACAAAAACACGAAAAAAACCTGATATTTTGACTCTTACAGTTCAAGGGTTATCTGAAAACCTGGACAAAATTTGGACTTGCGAAGAACCGTAGAAAAATCTAATTAGTAAAAACTAATTCGAAACCTGTTACTTAAGACCATGTGGGATTTAAAGTGTCACATCTGAGATAAAATTGCCTACACAGGACAGGAACATTTAAAACCAGTTTATTTTTAATTCCTTGACAGGGCTGTGTTGCTTATTGGTTGTTTTTAGCTCACCTGACCCGAAGGGTCATGTGAGCTATTGTCATCGTTAAGCGTCCGTCGTCCGTCGTCTGTCCGTCGTCCGTCCGTCCGTTAACTTTTCTTCAAAGATCTTCTTCTCTGAAACCACTGAAGGGATTGCATTGATACTTGGTATACATGATCTTTAGGATGTCCTCTACCAAGTTTGTGAATTATATACATGTCGACCAACCAACATGGCTGCCGTTGCTAAAAATAGAACAGGGGGGTCAGACCATTGTTTTTGGCTTATTACTCAAAAAGTATAAGAGATAGAGAAAATCCGAAGCAACCTACCTTGTTCAGCATCAAAAGCTCTACAAAACTCTCCATTGAGTCGAAGTTGTGAAACGACTTCTTATAGGAGTTATTGCCCTTTATTCATCAAATTTGACCATTTTTGCAGTTTTTGGACAATATCTTGAAAACCGTTAGAGCTAGAGGAATAGTTAGCATTGCAGAATTGTTTAGCTCATTGAGATCTACAAAAATGAATTCAGGGTCTAAATTGTTAGATCAGCGGTTTAAGAGTTATTCCCCTTTAACTGTTTTTTCCATTAATTTACACTGATTTTCAAAAATCTTCTACTCTAAAACCGCTGAAGGGATTGCATTGATACTTGGTATACATGATCTTTAGGATGTCCTCTACCAAGTTTGTGAATTATATACATGTCCACCAACCAACATGGCAGCCGTTGCTAAAAATAGAACAGGGGGGTCAAACCATTGTTTTTGGCTTATAACTCAAAAAGTAAAAGAGATAAAGAAAATTGGAAGCAAATTTTCTTGTTCAGCATCAAAAGGTCCTTACAGTAGTTATTGCCCTTTAACTGTTTTTTTCTATTAATTTAAACTGATTTCCAAAAATCTTCTCTGAGACCACTGAAAGGATTGTTTTGCAACTTTGTATACTTGAAAGTTAGTGAAATTTATTCAAACTTTGGCATAAGAGATCAGGTGAGCGATTCAGGCTCCTGTGAGCCTCTAGTTTCTTATTCTTGTAGTCAACTTATTTCTATAACTCATATCATGTGGATGATAGTTTAATTGTGGTAGGGTAAGTTTAGTGAAATTATAACATCCTTTTCATGTTCAGTAAACAAGTTTTTACATTTTTGTCAGTGTTTTTGGGAGAGTTTTGTGACAATAAAATTCAATAAGCATTCGTGTGTAAAGTGTCTCAAAACATGCAAAATATGACATGCTTGTTTTGGCAATTGTACTTTATTCTTACATCTCTCACTTCAGCCTTTTTTGGATTATTGACCTTTAACACAAACCTGCAACGCCCCCCAAGAAAAGAATTTCAAAAAGTAAATTCTTCCCCAAATTTGTTTTATTTTCATATTTCATTGGTTTATAAATTAATTTTTTTTTAAAACTGAATTTATTAACCTTTTATAAAAAGGCATACTGGCCTAGAATGCGCATCATACACCCAGAGCAAATAATGAAATGTTATTTTTCTGAGTGGCGAATAGGCTTACAGCAGTGCTAACCTTGTAGGTACAAGTCCACTAAAGAGCGTTCAGAAACCTGACATTGGGTCACAAAGGGATTTGGGATGTGTGCCCTATGTGGTTGAATGTGACAGTCCTGACATAATGAATGCCGAGGTCGTCGGGCTATAATGCAGAAAACCTGACTGCAAACCATAATGGTACACCGTGTTGGAAAAAATGTCACTTTCCTCGTACGTTAAAGAACCATGCTACAGGTCTCGGTAAGAGTAGGACCCATAGAAACCCATAGAAACCCAACACAGGAGGTTATATTGCCCGTCCCTAGCTACATATCATTCCTTTTTGCAATGGCAGCCAAATTCTTCTCCCCGATTGGCCTTGTGTCCCCTTTCATCAACTTTATCATAATTTCATGTTGATTGTATCACCCCTTTCATGTTCATCTCCCGGATTTAGGATATAGCCGAAATCGCTCTGGTAGGGAGAAAAGCAATAACTTACTTACTTACTTACTTACTTACTGAAAGGAGCAGAGCCAGTCATTTAAATGTATGTACCAAACTTTTGGAAGGGATCGCGGAAGCCTGATACCTTTCGAAAGCAGATATAGCATATATATAAGAGATTCCGTCCAGCGGCCCTAAATGTGGAGTTAATGGAAACTCACTAATCTATGGAGGAAACGGTAAATTCATACATAGAGTGGTTCAACTGATAGCAAAATATGCCATAGTTACGAAAGCGATGAAGGGGTTAAATCCAGCCATTGTCCAGATCGTTAAAAACGTCCGATTTAAAAGGTAAAAGCTGAAACAGACGAAACGACGCTAAGAATAACCAAAGATGCAAATCAAACTGATATTACCATATTGATTTAAATTCGACAGTCTTAAGAAAGAAAATTAAGCCCAAATAGCAACGACTTTAGATTCAAACATTGCAGAAATATAACAATTGTAATAAGTTTTGATCGTTTCAATTCTAGGACTTTTGTAGTGTTAGAAGTCACATTATTTAGGAATTAAGTATAAACCTTGTCTTAATGGTAACATTTTTTTTCTCGCTAGATGAGATGCACATCTTCTTAGGTAGGCACTGAGAAAACAAACAATTAACAACATATTTGACAAATTTAGTCGCCGTCAATATTGGCAATAGAAAGACCCACCGTCTAGGGTCATACTGGGACAACAATTAGTATTATTTGCAAAGGTCTTTGTATGCTCGCTCACCAAAGATAAGGGCAATCAAAATATTAAAGGTGACGTGGGCATAAATTAGATGTGGAAGGCATATGAGATTTACGGATTGAAGGAGTTTAATTTCCATTTTCTTTTCACGTGGTTGAAAATGTTCACCATTAAATTTTCTTGAATATTACAAAACTGATCCAAATTATGGTACAAAAAAACATATGAGTTTTACTTGTATGGAATTGGAAAAGAAGCTCGTGTATACATGTGCTAAACAAGAATTATCTGGAATTGGTAAACCATTTCAAGCTGAACTCGTCGAAGAAACGTCGAAGATCCAATTAGATTTATTCAATATTTAGGATCTCTTTTTTGCCAACATGTTATATGTCATTTCTGTATAGTTTGAGTCAAATTGGGACAGTGGCTTCATGGGATATTTATAAAGCATATCCAAATTAACCGTTTATATCCGCGTTTTGGTATTTGTAATTAAAAATTATTTATGGACGACGACAGACTCATTTGCATTGGTATTAGCTCACGCATGCCTTCTGCAAGCCGGTGAGCTATGTACAAAGTAGAACCACCAATGGAATACTATAAAACATACTACAAGGTCGGATTCTCGGTTGGGAAAAGGCCCACAGCCGCGCTATTTAAATCTTTTTTTTTTACAACAATATAAAACTTTTATTAACAATATGGCTTGTTACAACTATACCTCATTGCCCAAGCTTCAATAAGGTATCCCTGTGAAAACTTTCCGATTATCCAGGGTATAATCGGAGGTTAAACATCTTTTCATTTGAAACATAAATACAATTATATAACATGTGTATCAAACATTTTCTTGTATATAATTTTTAACATTCTTTAAAAATAGGCTATTTTCTGATAAATTGCATTCATTTAATGATCTTCTGATCTCAGCCAAAAATATCTTGAAAACATATACTTGTTTTTGTTTTTGTTCAGAAACATAATAAGATTTATATATACTAAAGGCTAATAAAGTCAAAAAGTAATTTAGATCATGATAACTATTGTCTGAAATTTTATACCCAAATACCAAATGTTTTAATGAAATTTTTAAGTTATATTTTACCCTTGTCAACATATGATATATCCTTTCCCAGAATGTTTTTAAAGAAGTACATGATATAAAGAAATGATCATAGTCCTCTTTAATATCACATACATTACATCTATCATTTGGACAGATTTTCCATTTGTATAAAAGGGCTTTAGTTGGAATGATGTAATTAATCAGTTTCCATCTAAACACCTTTAATTTGTTTTCTTTAATATTTTCAAAAATAAACAAAAAAACTTTTCTCATATTTGGAGCCTCATTTTCACTTAGCAGCCTTAACCAAGTATTGATACCAATAGGTTTAACGAATTTCCCAGCAATTAATAAATTATAAAATATTTTGTTGCTGAGTTCATCGTATAGATATAGTGAATTTCGCCATCGTATTTTAATTTTGTTAATGTTTACTTTACTTTTAACTGATTCTTCTCTGTTAAGGCTTATATACCATGCGGCTGGTATTGCGCATTGTAACATCTTAAACTCGGCAATCCAATTATTTTTATATTTTAACTTTCCAAAGATGAAAATTTCATTTAGTCGCACATCTTCATCTAAAATGTCATTTACATATATCAATCCGCTGTTTATCCAAGATTTAAAAAATAAACATTTATTTTTTAGTTTTATATATTTATTACCCCAGATTATCTGTTTTCTAATTTCTGAAAAATGTTTAGGTGGATTTGTTGTCCCACCGCCTGTTTGAATCCAACATTCCAAAACCTCTCTATAAAAAGCAGGCAACAT
This sequence comes from Arcuatula senhousia, assembly GCA_963971305.1. Lineage (NCBI taxonomy): Eukaryota > Metazoa > Mollusca > Bivalvia > Mytilida > Mytilidae > Arcuatula > Arcuatula senhousia. The sequence continues at coordinate 9,335,503 of OZ020306.1, forward strand.
ATCAATTTCTGGAATTGATTTGATGCTATCTAGATTCATATTAAATAAGAGTAAATCTCTACCAAACGCATTATAAAATTTTGTTGGAATAATTTTCCAGTATGCTTCATCGGGTGATAATAATTTTCTAACCCATGAGGCTTTTAATGACTTGAAGTAAATGTTAAAATCTACCATATTTAACCCCCCACATTCATATGTTCCTATCAAAGTTGATCTTTTTACCTTATCTACTTTCCCATTCCATAGATAGTTATAACAACAACTCTCAATCTCTTTGACATATTTTTCTGGTATGATAGCTGATGTTACTCCGAACGTAAATAAAGGCATAATTAATGATTTTATAATAAGTATCTTTCCCATCATAGTTAGATTACGCCTATCCCATTGTTTTATCATATTTTTCATTTTATTTATTTTACCTTCCCAGTTAAGTTTCTCACATTCTTTTTTGTTATGACCGAAATATATCCCCAATGCTTTAACTGGTTCGTTTGTCCATTTAATCCCTTCTATCTTATCTTTACAATGTTTCAATTTCCCAATCCAAAGACGACAGACTCATTTGCATTGGTGCCTTCTGCAAGCCGGTGAGCTATGTACAAAGTAGACCCGTTCAACCACCAATGGAATACTATAAAACATACTACACGGTCGGATTCTCGGTTGGGAAAAGGCCCACAGCCGCGCTATTTAAATCTTGTCTCCACTAAAGAGCTCCCAGAAACCTGACATCGGGTCAGGTCGCTTTGCCTAAAAAGTGTGTCCCTGGTGTTTGAATGAGACAGCCCTGGTAATGAGTGACGAGGTCGTTAAACCATAATGGTGCACCATGTTAGGAAAAATATCACGTTTCTCTCTCGATAAAGAACCGTATTGCAGGTATCGATATGAGTAGGAACCATAGGATCCCCATGTAAGAGGCTTAATTGTCTGATCTTAAAATTATCCATCCCTATACTTTTCATGTATATATAGTAGACCATAGTAACCCATCCCCGATTGGCCATGTGTTTCCATTTCCTCCACGTCATCATCATTTCATGGTCACATGTTCATCCCTTAGGATACATCCAATGCAGGAGGCTAACTTGTCTAATCCTATCCATCCCTCCCTTTTCAAGTGACGGTCAAAACTCCCATTTGTCACGTCATCATCATTTTATGGTCATTTTATCACCGTTAATACATGTTCATCGTCTAGGATACATCCCATGCAGGAGGCTAACTTGACTAATCCTATCCATCCCTCCTTTTCAGGTGACAGTCAGAACTCCCATTTGTGTCTCCATTTCCCCCACGTCATCATCATTTCTGTTCATGTTCATCTCCCTGATATATATCCGAACTCGTGCTGCTTGGGAGGAAACACAATGGGAGGAAAGAAACTAGCTTAATTAAAACAAGTATTAACTGTGATTGCAAGCAAGTCACAAAGTCCCCCAAACGACCTGTATTTGCCACTATTCTCTCCAGCATGTCAAAAAAAACCTAAATATCAATTTTCATGTAAATCGGAGCACTTTGAAAATTTCAACCCGATTATCTCCCTTGAGAAATCACATTTTTATTTATATCTCGAAAACCGTAAATATCGCTTCAATTTTTTTTTCATATTATTAAAGAGAATGTTTTGCTCTATCAACCTAAAAAATTTCAAAACCCTGCGCACCTAGGTTACCGAGATATTGCAATGGCCAATATTTAGTCCATTTTCCCGTTTCCATGGAAACGACGACCATTTTGAAAATTCCGATTGTCAACTAAGCTTCCTTTCTTTACAATCTATTATCCTGCCAAGTTTCAAACTCAAACTCGATCTGTAACTCAGCAGGGTTAGCTCACAAACCAAAAATCAGTTCATTATCTGTAAGCGTTTAGAAAAAAAAGTGCGGAAAACTAAAATTTTAGTTAATTTTCAAAGTTCAAAGGGCCATAACTCCCATTAAAATTTGTGGACCGGTACGAAACTCAAACTTGATCTGTAACTCATCATGGTTAAATCACATACCAAAAATCAGTTCATTATCTACAAGCGTTTAGAAAAAAGTGCGGAAAACTGATATTTTAGTAAATTTTCAAAGTTCAAAGGGCCATTACTCCCATAAAAAATTGTGGACCGGCACGAAACTCAAACTTGATCTGTAACTCATCATGGTTAACTCACATACCAAAAAATCAGTTCATTATCTATAAGCGTTTAAAAAAAAAGTGCGGAAAACTGAATTTTTAGTAAATTTTCAAAGTTCAAAGGGCCATAACTCCCATAAAATTTTGTGGACCGGTGTTACATACTAGTTTTTCCCCCATACTAGAATTACCCCCCGGGAAAATGAGTATATACTGAGCTTTCCCCCCGGAAGATTTAGTATATACTAGATTTTCACCCGGGGAAAAACTAGTTTTTCCCCCATACTAGAATTACCCCCCGGAAAAATGAGTATATACTGAGCTTTCCCCCCGGAAGATTTAGTATATACTAGATTTTCCCCCGGGGAAAAACTAGTATATACTACGTTTTCCCCCTGGGGAAAATCTGGTATGTGTAAACACATACTTATTTTTCCGCCATACTGATCTTTCCCCCATTCAAAACCGTTGCAATATTAATGACTTTGAAAGTAAAATGCGAGGTTTTCAATGTTTTAAAGATAATTGCTTTATTTTAATGAATTTTAATTTATGGGTGTATTCTTTTTTATTAGTAATATCTATAGTATATATATGAGATGTAGATATTTGTAAAGATTTATGAAGGGAAACCCATATTGTCTGTGTGCACGCATTTGCGAAGTGCCAATCGAATATTCTAGTATCTACACCGGAGACATAGTAATGCAAAGGCGTCTGTCCGTCTGTGCATCTGTCACAGTTTATGAATATCAGTTACTGCTATTTGTAGGCTTTCGATATCTGGTGTACAGCTTTGGGTAGGAATCTCTTATGGTAAAATTCGCTTTCGGGTCTATTGCTTATCTACATCTTCGATAGCCAAGGGTTATGATCCGCTATCTCTTATCCTCTGAAGAAAAGAGATAGCGGATCGTAACCCTTGGCTAGCGAAGATGGTTATCTAATACCCGACTTAGAATTATTTGCACTCGTGTCAGACCAAAGAATTATGTTCTTGTACTTTTATTTATGCTTGAAAACTGCACTTACAATATATGCTTTGAATATATTTTTAGAAATCTTTTAACTAATAAATAATTGTGCTTTTCTAACATGATGACCTTCGAGGGCTAAGTTCAATGCAACAAGACTATTTTAACGGTTTCTTATAGCAATGTATTGCATAAAATTTAATTTGATTTCAATTAGAAATATCTGTTGTTGCATTTCGAAATGTAGGAAAGTGTATCTTTATCACAAAAAAACAAAAACAAACAAACAAACAAACAAAAACAAATGCTTCGGGTGTTCTTTATATTTGCAAGTTCGGTTTATATTCTGAAATCTTATCTATTTCAAAATCTTTACATGTAATACCTTATAACATACTAGTTGGCTGTAATGCCAATAGTAAGTTATCAAATGAAGAGCACAGTATGAAGCAAAAACAAATTGAGACTAACCTTTGTCTTGGATAATTATAAAGCATAATCAAAACAATATGGACTTAAAACCCCCAAAAATAATTTTGATGGCAATTTTCACAAATAGATCAAGTAAAACTGTACGCATTACACTTAAACGTCATTGATGCAACATTGACAATTATCAAATTACAAGTAAGACTACACGGAGCCCATATTTGAAGGGGGAAACCTCATTATGGGTTTGCGAAAAGGGGAAAATCTAGTATATACACATTTTTCCTACCCGATTTTTAGGGGGGAAGAATCAGTATGTACTGATGTTTCCGGGGGGAAATCTCAGTATATACTAATTCTTCCGGGGGGAAAGATGAGTAGGGGGAAAAACTAGTATGTAACACCGGCACGAAACTCAATCTTGATCTGTAACTGATTACGGTAAACTCACATACTAAAAATCAGTTCATTATCTATAAGCGTTTAGAAAAAAGTGTGGAAAACTGAGGCGTGATTGACGGACAGACGGACAGAGCACAAAACCTATAGTCCCCTTCGGCTTTCGCCGGTAGGGGAATAAAACAGTGAAAGTTTACTAAAGATAGTTGTATGCCATACATGGAAAATGCTTCCTATTAATATGCCATTGACGTTATCATACGTGAGTCATAATATATCATCATGTACTACAGGTATACTCTTATTCATTTTACTACGAACTTTAAACTTTTCGTTCTAATTTATGAACTGAAATGGAGTTTACATCAAAGCATAATCACAATAAACTTCAACAAGAAATAAATATGCTATTTTTAAGGGTAAGTTCCTTTACATTGACTGTGCAAGTTTGTAATATATGGAAAAAGGCGGTATTTACTTAATTTATCATGGACTGGGAAACATGCTTGAGGCTTATCAGTTTCTAGTTTTCAATGGGTGATCTCTGTAGCGACCCCATTGAGCCCATGCACTTTGATTAATATACATGTATAACGAAAGGTTCTTTGATTGCTCTCTCCATACACAGGCCAACCTTATGGTCTGGATGTATTACAAAACACGCAACATAGATAGAAGTTAGTGCCAGACGTATCCTGTAGTCAATCCTAAGCGAGATTTAACGATTATGTAACTCCTGAAATAATCATAGGATGCCCCCTACCACCAACATAGTACTTGTAATCCTTGAAATAGCTCAGTGTATACAATTAATTTGAATGTATACGGGGATGGATACAAAAATTTTCAAAAAAGGGGGGGTGGTCCGCATATCGCGTCAGGAGGTTATAAATCAATTTTGCCGAAATTTTCACAAACTATTAACATTTTTGGTCGAAAGGGGGTTCTAACAACTGCAAGAGGCATAGGTATACCGATGGGACAACTGAATGTCGGAAGTCCAACAAGAGGCATAGGTATACCGATGGGACAACTGAATGTCGGAAGTCCAACAACAGGCATAGGTATACCAATGGGACAACTGAATATCGGAAGTCCAACAACAGGCATAGGTATACCGATGGGACAACTGAATGTCGGAATTAAGTCCAACAAGAGGCATAGGTATACCGATGGGACAACTGAATATCGGAAGTCCAACAACAGGCACAGGTATACCGATGGGACAACTGAATGTCGGAATTAAGTCCAACAAGAGGCATAGGTATACCGATGGGACAACTGAATGTCGGAAATTTAACAAGAGGCATAGGTATACCGATGGGACAACTGAATGTCGGAAGTCCAACAAGAGGCATAGGTATACCGATGGGACAACTGAATGTCGGAAGTCCAACAAGAGGCATAGGTATACCGATGGGACAACTGAATGTCGGAAGTCCAACAAGGGGCATAGGTATACCGATGGGACAACTGAATATCGGAATTAAGTCAAACAAGAGGCATAGGTATACCGATGGGACAACTGAATGTCCGAAGTCCAACAAGAGGCATAGGTATACCGATGGGACAACGGAATGTCGGAAGTCCAACAAGAGGCACAGGTATACCGATGGGACAACTGAATGTCGGAATAAAGTCCAACAAGAGGCTTAGGTATACAGATGGGACGACTGAATGTCGGAAGTCCAAAAAGAGGCCTAGGTATAACAATGGAACAACTGAATGTCGGAAGTCTAACAAGAGGCATAGGTATACCGATGGGACACAACTGAATGTCGAAAGTCCAACAAAAGGCATAGGTATACCGATGGAACAACTGAATGTCGGAAGTCCAATAAGAGGCATAGGTATTCCGATGGGACATCTGAATGTCGGAAGTCCAACAAGAGGCATTATTATACCGATGGGACAACTGAATGTCGGAAGTCCAACAAGAGGCATAGGTATAACAATGGAACAACTGAATGTCGGAAGTCCAACAAGAGGCATAGGTATACCGATGGGACACAACTGAATGTCGAAAGTCCAACAAAAGGCATAGGTATACCGATGGAACAACTGAATGTCGGAAGTCCAATAAGAGGCATAGGTATTCCGATGGGACATCTGAATGTCGGAAGTCCAACAAGAGGCATTATTATACCGATGGGACAACTGAATGTCGGAAGTCCAACAAGAGGCATAGGTATAACAATGGAACAACTGAATGTCGGAAGTCCAACAAGAGGCATAGGTATACCGATGGGACAACTGAATGTCGTAAGTCCAACAAGAGGCATAGGTATAACAATGGAACAACTGAATGTCGGAAGTCCAACAAGAGGCATAGGTTTACCGATGGGACAACTGAATGTCGGAAGTCCAACAAGAGGCATAGGTATACCGATGGGACAACTGAATGTCGGAAGTCCAACAAGAGGCATTATTATACCGATGGGACAACTGAATGTCGGAAGTCCAACAAGAGGCATAGGTATAACAATGGAACAACTGAATGTCGGAAGTCCAACAAGAGGCATAGGTATACCGATGGGACAACTGAATGTCGTAAGTCCAACAAGAGGCATAGGTATAACAATGGAACAACTGAATGTCGGAAGTCCAACAAGAGGCATAGGTATACCGATGGGACAACTGAATGTCGTAAGTCCAACAAGAGGCATAGGTATAACAATGGAACAACTGAATGTCGGAAGTCCAACAAGAGGCATAGGTATACCGATGGGACAACTGAATGTCGGAAGTCCAACAAGAGGCATAGGTATAACAATAGAACAACTGAATGTCGGAAGTCCAAGAAGAGGCATAGGTATACCGATGGGACAACTGAATGTCGAAAGTCCAAGAAGAGGCATAGGTATACCGATGGGACAACTGAATGTCCGACGTCCAACAAGGGGCATAGGTATACCGATGGGACACAGCTGCATGTCGGAAGTCCAACAAGAGGCTTAGGTATACCGATGGGACAACTGAATGTCGGAAGTCCAAGAAGAGGCATAGGTATACCGATAGGACACAACTGCATGTCGGAAGTCCAACAAAAGGCTTAGGTATACCGATGGGACACAACTGCATGTCGGAAGTCCAACAAAAGGCTTAGGTATACCGATGGACACAACTGCATGTCGGAAGTCCAACAAAAGGCTTAAGTATACCGATGGGACACAACTGCATGTCGGAAGTCCAACAAGAGGCATAGGTATACCGATGGGACACAACTGAATGTCGGAATTCCAACAAGAGGCATAGGTATACCGATGGGACACAACTGCATGTCGGAAATCCAACAAGAGGCATAGGTATACCGATGGGACAACTGAATGTCGGAAGTCCAACAAGAGGCATAGGTATACCGATGGGACAACTGAATGTCGGAAGTCCAACAAGAGGCATAGGTATACCGATGGGACAACTGAATGTCGGAAGTCCAACAAGAGGCATAGGTATAACAATGGAACAACTGAATGTCGGAAGTCCAACAAGAGGCATAGGTATACCGATGGGACACAACTGCATGTCGGAAGTCCAACAAAAGGCTTAGGTATACCGATGGGACACAACTGCATGTCGGAAGTCGAACAAAAGGCTTAGGTATACCGATGGACACAACTGCATGTCGGAAGTCCAACAAAAGGCTTAAGTATACCGATGGGACACAACTGCATGTCGGAAGTCCAACAAGAGGCATAGGTATAACAATGGAACAACTGAATGTCGGAAGTCCAACAAGAGGCATAGGTATACCGATGGGACAACTGAATGTCGGAAGTCCAACAAGAGGCATAGGTATACCGATGGGACAACTGAATGTCGGAAGTCCAACAAGAGGCATAGGTATACCGATGGGACAACTGAATGTCGGAAGTCCAACAAGAGGCATTATTATACCGATGGGACAACTGAATGTCGGAAGTCCAACAAGAGGCATAGGTATAACAATGGAACAACTGAATGTCGGAAGTCCAACAAGAGGCATAGGTATACCGATGGGACAACTGAATGTCGTAAGTCCAACAAGAGGCATAGGTATAACAATGGAACAACTGAATGTCGGAAGTCCAACAAGAGGCATAGGTATACCGATGGGAAAACTGAATGTCGTAAGTCCAACAAGAGGCATAGGTATAACAATGGAACAACTGAATGTCGGAAGTCCAAGAAGAGGCATAGGTATACCGATGGGACAACTGAATGTCGGAAGTCCAACAAGAGGCATAGGTATAACAATAGAACAACTGAATGTCGGAAGTCCAAGAAGAGGCATAGGTATACCGATGGGACAACTGAATGTCGAAAGTCCAAGAAGAGGCATAGGTATACCGATGGGACAACTGAATGTCCGACGTCCAACCAGGGGCATAGGTATACCGATGGGACACAGCTGCATGTCGGAAGTCCAACAAGAGGCTTAGGTATACCGATGGGACAACTGAATGTCGGAAGTCCAAGAAGAGGCATAGGTATACCGATGGGACACAACTGCATGTCGGAAGTCCAACAAAAGGCTTAGGTATACCGATGGGACACAACTGCATGTCGGAAGTCCAACAAAAGGCTTAGGTATACCGATGGACACAACTGCATGTCGGAAGTCCAACAAAAGGCTTAAGTATACCGATGGGACACAACTACATGTCGGAAGTCCGACCAGAGGCATAGGTATACCGATGGGACACAACTGAATGTCGGAAGTCCAACAAGAGGCATAGGTATACCGATGGGACACAACTGCATGTCGGAAATCCAACAAGAGGCATAGGTATACCGATGGGACAACTGAATGCCGGTGTTCTATTGTAGATTTTCCCCCATGCCAGTTTTTCCGGGGGGAAAATCTGGATCGATCCAGTTTTTCCCCCCGGAAGAATAGGATCGATCCAGTTTTTCCCCCGGGGGAAAAATAGGATCAGTCCAGTTTTTCCCCCTTTATAAGCAAAAAGCTCATTTTTCCCCCTTGCGATGTAACGTCATCGACGTCATGATGAAATAAAAAAATCGATATTTTCAAAGTTCAAGCGATTTAGGAGGGTGTGTGTGCTTTAATACGAGATAAATGGTTAGACACACAGTCTGTGTGACTACTATACTCCCAAACTTTGTTTGCATGGGTATAAAAATATGCAATGAAGAACAACCAGCAGTCCTCAATGTGACCAGTGTTTGATGCTCGCTGTTTTGCAATCAATATTATTGCAATATTATCATAACATTAGGGCTGTGAGAATCATACACAAAATTTTAACAGCAAGTATAAAATATATAGTTTATTGCATAATAAAACCTCAAAGAGGTTAAGCAGATACAAACATACATGTAAAAAAAAACCATACAAAAACAATGATCATGTAACTCTACATACAAAGACATTATCAATAGCCATATGAACCACAAAATTAAACATATCTTTATATGTCCCCTGTCTTTGGTGCTAATGACCGTTTTAATAGAAAATAAAGAGATGTGGAATAAGTGTACGCGACACAGCCCACAATTAAACGGCAATTTAGAAAAACCACAATGGACAACCACCAGCAGCCTTCAACGAGGCCATTTGGCACTGCTCGCGGTTCTGCAATTGGCCCATGGTCTAAATAAGATGCATATAATTCATATCCAGCCCTGAAATAGTCACAGATAGACCCCCTTCTTAAACAAGGAACAGAAAACATCAAAAAGACAAGTACAAACGAAAGCTTTGTCAAAAGATTCCTGGCTAAGGACAGGCACATGTAATATGTGGCGGGGTTAAACTAGTTTTTTTGGGCCCAACCTTCCCCCTATCAATATTCATAGACAAAGCACAAAAACTAAACACAATAAAAATCAAATCGATCAAAGTCCAATTCTACTAGAGAGAACCTAAGACAAAAAACAAGAACAAACAAAAGGACGGTAAAGGAACTCTCTATAGAACACTCGCTGTTACTGACAGCTAGCTGAGAATTATCAATCGACTGATGTAAAAAAATCAAACGTATCGATATTAAATCCGACACAACACTTCAAACAATAATGATTTAGTGAAGTGTCATCACACAAAACCGACACGCTTGATCGCTATAATGCTTAAAAATGACAATAGTAAAAACGTTTATGGAAGTTTTAAAGCAAGTATCAAGTTTTCAATATTTCTGCCAAAAAAACACTAAATTCAAAGATTTAACCAAGATATTCATTTCATATCCTTTCCGTAATAAATTTCGAAGCCAATTTTTCATTTCTATTGGATTGCTTTAAATTTGTGAGCTTTATAAAAAACATTACCATAAAATTCAGGATGTGATATTCCTTTCACTATAAGAAAGTGACGTGTACAATTAAATTATTCAATAAGAGATCGATACTTGTGGAAGAATTTAGAAAAATATTTTACTAATTTGTGGTATCGATAACCTTGTTTTAATAATTTTTCAGTAATAAAACGGTTTTTATTATTAAAATCAGAAACACAACTGCAGATCCGAGCATATCTTACTAACTGTGAAATGTAAACCCCGTATGACGGCGCTAGTGGAACATCTTCTTCAAGAAAAGGGAAATTTATAATAGGGAAGGTAAAGTCGTTTAAGTCGGAACTATTGTTTTTCTACTTGCCGAAAGATTGTCACTTTGGGACAGAGTGAACTTAATTTTACTTATTTCATTCAACATATCAAAATTTAAAAGATTTATTTTCTGTTTTTGCTTTTTCTATATATATTTTTTTCGTAATTATAAATTTCTATTACAATCAAGTAAAACATTATTTTCATCCTCGACCATATTACATATCGGACATAGACGGTTTTCCTTGGGAATTTCAAATATTTACTTTTTTTTTCTATTAGAAGGTGGATAATGCATAAGATTCTAAACTTATCATAAAATGTAACAAAGACCCCCTTCTTCATAAAGAACAAATATAGTACAAACATAATCTTTAATAAAGACTTCTGGAAGAATTAATCTATGGGACATGTATCAACACAGGACACCAAGCAGGAATCTTTAAAGGTCTATAGGGCTGAACATCTTCCTAGGGCATACATTTTGTCATACTAAACATCCTGCCAATTGTCAAATCATTCCCTGTGCGGTTCTCGTAGTAATTTTTGCATGGTCGGACTTAAATTTCTAAAATAAAAGACAACCAGAAGCACCCCCCCAAAAATTTAGTAAATATGAATACGAGTTAAATTGAACCATGCAGTAGACATGCAATGTTAATGTAAAATTTGTCCACCTCATATTGACACAAAGCCAAGTCATTGTCAATTTTACAATTACAAATTCGAAGGGATCTACTGTTTCTTATCTTTCATACAATAAAGCATGAACGACTTGGTATTTTAAAGATGAAACTATTTTTTTCAAAGATGGTAATGCTTTCAATACTGAATCCGTACATCAAATATTTCTAATCATACTGATGACCTCAAAATTGTAAGACCTGAATATAAATAAAACTTATTTATAAGATACTAGCTTTAAATATTTCATTTTCATAAGAAAAAGCGTATAAATCATATGACAGCTACAATTTCCATAAAAAAATCACAGACTGGTATGCATGTATCCACTGAAAAGCTAAAATATGCCAAACATCAAAGGGGGAAAAACTGGCATGGGGGAAAATCTACAATATGTATACGTATTGTCATGTTTCCTAGGGGGAAAAATGGCAATGATCCAGTTTTTCCCCCGGGGGGAAAAACTAGATCGATCCAGATTTTCCGGGGGGAAAAACTGGCATGGGGGAAAAATGGCAATATAACACCGGAATTTAGTCGAACAAGAGGCATAGGTATACCGATGGGACAACTGAATGTCGGAAGTCCAACAAGAGGCATAGGTAGTACTCCACAATTAGGATTTTTTCACAGTATTGTTTTCGTATGTGGCCCCTGTGAACTTTTTTGTTAAATGAAAATATTGATTCGTTTTGGTCTTAAAACAAGACAAATAAAAAATCTGGACCCGTTATATAAAAATTACGATCCACGGTTATTGTTTTAAAGAATAATTTCGAAAAAATCAATACCAATGATCATACAGCGTCGCTTCCGGGTGTGCATGGTCACCAGCGGATGGGCTTAAATTTAAATGTGCTATTTTTAGATTTTTAAGTTTGAACAATTTTAGCGGAAAAAAGAGCCGAAGTCGGATAGGTTTATTTGGTCTTAAAAGAAAGGATTGTTTTCGGGCTTTCATTTCATACATGTTACGTTTCACCTGAACCGAAAGCTCGACTACTGGCAACGTTCAAAAAAAGGACAAAACCCCGATTTTTGCGTATTTTTGTCCCCAAATTTTTGACAAATGTTAAGAGTTGCTAGGGGCAACGAGTACAACAAAGAAACCAAATACGGCACTAAACACGACTAAACATGCCCGGAGTTTGGAACACCACCTAGTTTAAAGTGCAAATAGCAGTTTAAGCGATTACAAGAACCCGGGACAAAATAGGCAACGTCGAGCACATGCAAAAATTAGCTAAATAAATTAATTGTGGAGTACTACCATAGGTATACCGATGGCCCGGGACAACTGAATGTCGGAAGTCCAACAAAAGGCATAGGTATACCGATGGCCCGAGACAACTGAATGTCGGAATTCCGAAAAGGCCAAGACAAACCTGTTTGACACACAACACGTGACGAAAAAACGCAAAACTTAACATATATTTATACAAGTAAACCACAATCAAAAACGCAATATCATACGTACGTGGAGCAAGTTTGTCTCTGTAAGGATGATCAGGACGGTGGTCAATGACATGTTGTCGATATGCTAAGACCGCTTTAAACAAGACGGAAATAATTCACAAATGACTCGATATTTAAAATTATGCTCTTATGAGGTGTATCCATTTAATTTTCATGCAGAATTTCATCTTGGAATTTTTAATCAGAGGATCTCTGAAGAAACTGATACAATCATGTCAGAAAGATAAGGAAGATTTTAAAAATGTATTTGTTTTATGTTACAACACTTACCCTTATGTTTGACAATCTTCTGTAAAATTAAAGTTTTGGTTTTGGCTTTTATTTATTGTGTTGGAGACTTAATAGTTGTTCAAGATTTGTCATCCATTTGTTTGCATGTTTTGTAGTGGAATAAGCAGTAACAGAGCTCTTGTAGACATGTTTTATGAGGTTATAAAAGATGCCATCGACGGTACAGTTGTTATTGTTCACGGGATTCCATTCGACTACAACGATTTAAGAGCAGGTTAATACATTTCTATTACATAAATGCTGACTAAAATGAAAAAGAATAATCACTAATTTTAAACATACATGTATTATCTACTTTTTCCTCTTGGATTTAGCATCTTTTAATTATGCCAACTTACTAAGGAACGCAATTTTATAGCATAATAGATTTTATATATGCTGAAACTGTTTATTTTAATATTTATTTTGAATTTCCATGACTTTTACAACTTTTTCTGGCAATCATTTACTTGTGCACTTCTTATTGAATAATTACCTTATCTTTTGAAATTTGTTTATTTATTATAAAAGGTCAGTGGTATCCAACAAACATATTGAACTTGATGGATATGGTTGGATTTCTTGGAGATACCACCAACAGATTTCTTGACGCTAAAAGACTAGTAAGGGACAACGTATTTTTTGTAAGGGTAAAGAATCATTTTAAGGCAAAACCGTCCGTATATAAATACAACTTTATGAAGGCAGCAGTGTTTAAGCTGGTTAGAAGGCTAGAAAATGTTGGAACAACGTCCTTTACTCAAAGAACAACGCTGGAAGACAAGGACGGAAATATACTGGCTGAAAGATTATTAAAGTTAGTGACACTTGATAGGAGAAATAGGAAACCAGTAAAACACCCAGAATGGTTATTCGAAGAGTTTGCTCCCTTGCAACATCTACAGAACTCTGTAGTTTCTGATGGGTTTGCCAGTAAACCTGAGATACCATCCGTTCCAAATGAATGCTACACACACAGAAATATCATACGTGTCAGTGACCAAGACTGGAACTTTCATACTAACCAATCTATCTATCTAAAGATGTGTCTGGATGCTGTGATGTTGGTGGTTTTAAACGGTAACTTATTACATCTAAAGAAATGCAAGGGTCTCCGCGCGGTGGTTGATTTAGAGTCTAATTTTCTTGGTGAAAGTTTTGTAGGAGATGAACTAACCACTAAATGCTGGCAGGATAGCGAGGATCAATGGATTGTAAGATGTGTCATAGAGAAAAAAGATAAAATAATTCACTACTCAATAATCACTTTCTCAAGAGAAAATGAGGTTCCTCTGTCTAGTTTATAAAATGTAATGAATACACATCATATAGATCAATCCGAAAAAGATTTTTTTCTGAAAAGTCTACCGTACAGGCAAGAGGTCACCGTATGTAAATAATTCACAAAATAGAAATGATAAAGCTGCAATATGTAAGAAGCAGAGGTACCAATGGGGTATCCGAATGTCAAAAGTCCGAAAGGGCAGAGACAAAATCAGTAAACACCAACAAGAACGGGACAAAAACAGACTACATGTAAAACATGGAAACACAAAATAACTGAATATGAATCAACAACGCGAACTCCAGTCGAAACGAGAGAGAACTCAATTGCTCCGGAAGAGTAAGCAGTTCCTGAGATACGATTAAGCTCTCATACATTAATGATTGAAAGAGGAAGACTCTCCAAATTCCAAAAAAATAAGAAATTGTAATATGTGTAATTCTGGTCTGATTGAAGATGAAAATCACTTTTAATTTATTGTTCAAAATATAAACAATTAAGAGAAAAAAAAATCATTATAAGGTATTAAATATTTTTAAGCTAAAAAAAACATATTTTTTTTCAAAAAGGTATATGACATTAACTTTCTGTTAAATTACAGTTCATATACAATACTAAAATTCACTTCCTCTTTCATATATCTGATTGATTTTAAATATAAGAAAAAGCTAAGTTAATTTTCATGTTTTATTCATATTATTATACTGTAACTGTTATAGCAAACATAATGCATGTCAAATCAATAAATATTATTTATGTTATCATACAAATATAACATATTTATAAATATATACATATTAAGCGTCAGTTCAATTATGTATTAATGATCTCACTTTATATATCTATTGTAGTTGAGTTTGAGCTAATAAAATTATTATGAATATTCATTATTATTTATTTATGTCCACAAGAAGAATGATGTCGATTGTATGTGGGGAGTAAAAGGCAAAATTAACATCACCTTGATTTGGAAAGATGTTTAAATTCTTAGCAAGGGTCATATTCAAAACCATTTAAACTTTACTTTTTTTGGTCGGATTTTCCGTTAAGTGAAATATATTATATCCAGCAGCGTATGGGTAAAATATTTTCATACCTCAGCGTTTTGGTTTTTGTTAGGGATTCTACGCTCACGTCTCGTGTACATAACGAAATTCGGCCAATCTAGTCTTCGACTGGGACTGCTATATTTGATCTTAAAATAACTATGGCAACATATTTATAGTCCTGTTTTGTTTTTGTTTCTATGCAAGTAAATACCTTCTCACTTTGTTTAAAATGAAATATGATTCTGATTTATAATAAAGGTAGTCGGATTTTTAATATTGTTTAAAGGAATATGACGTAAATGAAATGGAATAATTCAAACATTTATTTAGATGAAAATAATGAATTTGAACTTAATGAAACATTTTTTGATATACAAATCATGCAAATGATGACAAATAAAATTTGCATCCACAAATTGGAAGTAACTAATGAATGTAAACTCATTGGCATCCATCAATATATCACTTTAAATTAAAGGTATTCATGATTTCAGAAAAAAAATATCAAAATGGAAACTTCTCTGTGGTATTCATGTGGATGAATACCAAAACCAAACAGCAATTACCAGAGACCATTGCCATATGCTTTAGCAATATTTGAAACAATTTGCTGTCAGATGTGAAATTAGTTTTGAGTAATTAATTTTGAAAAAAAAATAACAGTTTGTGTCACACACAGCGTTTCAAGTTGAAATAGTCACAATTTATTTACAAAGTAATTTCACATCCAATTTAAATTCAGATATTGAAATTCCAAGTATCTAGTCAATATCTAAAAGAAATTATTAACACCATAAAATGGCGATCAGAAAACACGGGGTACTGGTTTAAAGGCCAGTTTACAAAGCATTTCTCGCGGCCAGTCGAGCAAACAAGTCTCTTATTGAGTGTTCTATAGCCCCCTGTCGGCCATGCGTCACGGCTGTACAAGTTTCCCCCGTGGCAGTATCGACCGCTATCCCAATGTATTTCCATTTAAATCCCATCACCTTTCCTTGGTACGATCACTTAACTATCTTTCCATTACCACGGTCAAACTGTAATAGAATTGGCATATTCAAATCAATTTTTGTTGAATCTAATTTTCGGGAACGTATCATTCTAGGTCACTTATATACAATACGGATTGCTGTTTTCTCTTGGTCTTGATTTTTTTTGTTTTGAACGTTCCAGTTTACTGCAGCGCTTGCACAGTGCATGGTTGTCAAATTATAGAAGAACATAATTTCCAATGATAAAAAACATGCATCACCGCATCTTCTCTTTCAGAAAGTTTCTCTTTAGAGCTTGTGTTACCGCTCGACTATATTACTGTTCTCATAAACATGATGATGACATCCCTAAAGTATGTCTTATTTTTTTCAAATTGGCATTGCATTTTGGCTTCCTATTAAATATCATATAGCTTTTACAACGTGATCGAGTTGATTATGGGATTTCTAACACCAAGAGAAATAAATTTGATTATTTTAATGGCGAGGCTTGCCGAGCGATTAAGATATCAAATTTATTTCCCGAGAATCCATTCCATAATCACCGAGAATTAAGTTGTAGAAGGTTTTTCTTCCGTAAATGACTCTTTTCAGTGTGAGATGACCAGGTTGAGATGCGAGCACGTGCAGCGATCTCACACTGGTCAATTATTTAACCAATAATAACCGCCGGTCGACCAATGAAATGCACTGTTATTTCTAACTTTCGGTTTTTAGAATGAAGTCCCCTAAGGTTTCAGAATATAAAATTTGATTTCTTACGGAAGAAATAGGTACTTACACGCGTTCTTGGAAAACCGGCAATGATCTTTCACTCGTGATAGAATTTTTTTGGTCTTTTGACTCGTTCCGCTGCTCTCCACTCGCAAAAAAACTGAAAAATTATATCACTCGTGAAAGATCAGCCAGTCTTTTCCAAGAACTTATGTAAGAACCTATAATTCTCTAATGTCTACAGGTTAAGAATTGCGAAAATGTTGATCATCGATTGCACGTGCAATTTATACGCTGAGAACAAAATTTTCTGTCGAGGTGAGAAATCATATATTTTTCCACAACTGCATGGTTGAGGGGTTGATAAATTGGATGAAAATTAGAGAAATTTATTTCGAAAACATTGGAACCAGCAAAATTAATTTAATTATTGAAAATAAATTCCAATATATTATAATGCTGAATATAACCATGGTACCAGCACGTACCATGTAGATATAGATAACATAAATCATGTGTATATTGTTCTGCTACATGTAATATCTCTGGTAATATCCCTACCTGTCCGGAACCGGAAGTCCCCAAAGAAGCAGCCAGTGATTCGGCGCCACTGATGAATCCGCCTAACTTCTCCATTTCACCTTTGAATCAAAGTATAATGTTGGTTATTTTCAGTTTAGTGTTAAAGGTAAAGAAAATAATATTAGAATTCAAAAATCTGCATTCAATTATTTATTTTAAATTTTGTTTTAATGGAGTTACGAAGTCCGACAACCCCCAGTTATAAATGACACAAAATATAGCATTTAATATCCACTAATTCTTCCTTACGGCGACCATGCGCAAATTTCGACATTTTTAAAGTTTATAAAATGTCGCTGTGGAAATTCCTGACACAGTTGATAAAGTTTTTTAAGAAACCGTTTGGAAAGGAGCAAATAATTAAATGGATATTTCTGACGTTTTAGCTGTAAAACGTAAACTCCTATCTTGGGCAGATGAATTGTTTCTACATATACAAAAAGGGAAAGCTGACAATTAGAAAGTTTTTGTCACCACGTTTGTCATAAAGCTGTGAAAAGGTGTTTTGAGTGTGAATTTCAAGATTTGAAGCAGACTTACTAGCAATATGTCGTGTCCTAAATATCAAGTTTCTGGGGGAATATATCCCCTTAATTTAGGATTTTTGAATACTTTTTTTAATTAAGGACATGCTGAATACAACAGGTCGTGAGATAAAAATACGGATTCTTTTGTGTAGAAGTGATTTTAAGATCGAAGCCTGCTTTCTACTAGCTCAATGGTAAAACCAGACGGTTCATAGAAGTCATTTTTTCCAAACCATATTAAGCTTTATGCTTGTGCATTTCTTAGGCAATCTTACCTTAATAACGCTTATGTTCTGAGCATAAAAACTTCAATAAATGTTGGTGTTTCTCCTATCGATGTATCTTTATATACCAATTTTCCAACATTTCTTTCTTTGTAGTATTTTTTTATATCCTTTGATTTTAGAAAAATCAAGTACGTACTCGGTAGTAAATTTCTTAAAGGATGGACGATTTGAAATATTTACCGCCTCTGATTTTAATTATTTGTAATCCAACTTATCATCTGTCTTTTTTGTCTAAAACTTTAAATATTGATTTATATATCATCATTTTAACTTTCAGAAAGTCAATAGGGAAAAAAGGGAAGTTTGCTTCACCTATCAAAGTACATGATGACATTTATCCGGTAACCTAAAGTACAAATAGGACACTGAAAACCACATCCTTATTTTTTCCTTGTTAAAAATCCGGAAGCTGGACAACGATTGGATATGTAACAGTTCTTCAGACTTAAATTTCTTTTAAGTACTTTAGAAACGACAAATCAAGTGTTTAAGCTTTAAAAGTTTTAGTTGGCTGAGGACAGCCACATAAAAATGTGTGGTTGAAATTTCCATATTGTGTCACATCACAAAGTTGTTTTTTTTTTGTCATTTTAGTGGTTCAGTTAAAAAAGATTTGCTCGAATCTCTCGTGACATCTTTAAATCAGTGCTCTAAAATTCTAAAAATAAGTCGTTTATTCGACAACAGCAAAAATCGCTTTGCTAACTCATAAAGTGTATTTTTATAGTTTTTCACTATTTACCTATTTTTTCTTTGACATTAATATGTGGCAGGTAAAACCTGTTACGCTCCCGAAGTTTCAATTAATTTGAATTTTTTTTGTCCGAAAATAAAAACAAACTAGCTTTTCTTGTGGGTTACGTGAGCGTTTAATGACGTCTATAATTTTCAAAGATAAAAACGTTAAAAAGACGCCGAAAGTTCGGGAAAACAAGCGCGTGCTAAAGCGGACGTTGAAGGAAAATTCAGCTCTTAGTACAACTAACATATTGACATTTCTACCATTATCGCTCCCTTCGGGAGCGTATGATTATATTTGTCTTTATATATTGCTCATGTTTGGTACATAGTATTCTTCTAATATGGAGTAGGCATTGCCTAAATGCGAGCATAGCTAAAAGGGACTACGTTTTGTTTATATAATGTATTTGGGGCGAGATGGTATGGGGCGATTAAGCTTCGAGACACGTTAGTTTCGTAGGTGCATATAACCAAGACGAAACGAGCAGCTTACGTGTATTTATTTTTTTAAGAATACTATTTTCTTGTAAAAAACGCAATTTATTATTTTTTTCAGCATTATTTCTTTTCTTATAAATTATTTTAACATTCACTCCGGTCCTGTAAAAATAAAAACCCTTTCCGGACCATAAAAAATCTAAATCAGCATTAGCAAATTTCTCGCGGAAACAAAAACCGTAGAGCTCTCCGCTCGAGCGGAGCACTTCGTGCCCGCTTGCGAGCTATGCTCGCTATAATATTTGCTATTTTTACTTGTCTCGCCTGCGACGACGAATAGTCGCGGAAGCGAGACATAGGTATTATTTTCCGGCGACGGCAACGGCGGCAGCGTAAACTTTTTTGTAAGACTTATGTGGAAAATGAATTACTTGATAAGTATAAAAGCTAGGCATCTGATATTTAGTATACAGACAGTTCAGGGTATGAAAAATTATTAAAACAAGGTTATCGATACCACAAATTAGTAAAATCTTTTTCTAAATTCTTCCACAAGTATCGATCTCTTATTGAAAAAAATAATTGTACAACTCGTTTTCTGATAGTGAAAGGAATATCACATCCTGAATTTTATGGTAATGTTTTTTTATAAAGCTCATTAAATTAGAAATGAAAAAAAATGACTTCAAAATTCATTACGGAAAGGATATGAATTGAATATTTTGGTTAAATCTTTGAATTTAGTGTTTTTTGGCAAAATTATTGATAACTTGATACTTACTTTAAAACTTCCATAAACGTTTTTACTATTGTCACTTTTAAGCATTATAGCGATCAAGCATGTCGGTTTTGTGTGATATGACTCTTCACTAAATCATTGTTGTTTGAAGTGTTGTGTCGGATTTAAAATCGATAAGTTTGATTTTTTTTACATCAGTCGATTGATGATTCTCAGCTAGCTGTCAGTAACAGCGAGTGTTCTATAGAGAGTTCCTTTACCGTCCCTTTGTTTGTTCTTGTTGTTTTTGTCTTAGGTTCTCTCTAGTGTAATTGGACTTTGATCGATTTGATTTTTATCGTGTGTTTAGTTTTTGTGCTTTGTCTAGGAATATCTATAGGGGGAAGGTTGGGCCCAAAAAACTAGTTTAACCCCGCCACATATTATATGTGCCTGTCCTAAGCCAGTAATCTTTGACAAAGCTTTCGTTTGTACTTGTCTTTTTGATGTTTTCTGTTCCTTGTTTAAGAAGGGGGTTTATCTGTGACTATTTCAGGACTGGATTTGAATTATATTCATTTTATTCAGACCATGGGCCAATTGCAGAACCGCGAGCAGTGCCAAATGGTCTCGTTGAAGGCTGCTAGCGGTTGTGCATTGTGGTTTTTGTCTCGCCTGCGACGAATAGTCGCGGAAGGCGAGACATAGGTATTACTTTCCGGCGACGGCGGCGGCGACGGCGGCGGCGTAAACTTTTTTGTAAGACTTTTGTGGACAATGAATTGCTTGAAAAGTATAATAGCTAGGCATCTGATATTTGGTATACAGACAGTTCAGGTTATGGTCTACGCAACTGTCACCATGCCGTTTGACCCTGACCCCATTTTCACGCTCCAGTGACTCTGTGAACTTAGGTTTTTTTTCAGGCCGTAAACTTTTTTGTAAGACTTTTGTGGACGATGAATTGCTTGAAAAGTATAATAGCTAGGCATCTGATATTTGGTATACAGACAGTTCAGGTTATGGTCTATGCAACTGTCACCATGCCGTTTGACCCTGACCCCATTTTCACGCTCCAGTGACTCTGTGAACTTAGGTCTTTTTTCAGGCCGTAAACTTTTTTGTAAGACTTTTGTGGACGATGAATTGCTTGAAAAGTATAATAGCTAGGCATCTGATATTTCGAATACAGACAGTTCAGGTTATGGTCTACGCAACTGTCCCCATGCCGTTTGACCCTGACCCCATTTTCACGCTCCAGTGACTCTGTGAACTTAGGTCTTTTTTCAGGCCATAAACTTTTTTGTAAGACTTTTGTGGACGATGAATTGCTTGAAAAGTATAATAGCTAGGCATCTGATATTTAGTATACAGACAGTTTAGGTTATGGTCCATGCAACTGTCACCATGCTGTGTGACCCTGACCCCATTTTCACGCTCCAGTGACTCTGTGAACTTAGGTGTTTTTCAGGCCAAAAAACTTTTTTGTAAGACTTTTATGGAAGATGAATTGCTTGAAAAGTATAATAGCTAGGCATCTGATATTGGGTAAACAGACAGTTGCAGTTAAGGACAACGCAACTGTCACCATGCCATGTGACCATGACCCCATTTTTATGCTCCAGTGACTCTGTGAACTTAGGTCTTTTTTCAGACAGAAAACTTTTTGTAATACTTGTGTGGATAATGGATTGCTTGAATAGTATAATAACTAGGCATCTGTTATTAGGTATACTGACACTTTTTGTGTTTATATCAAGAAATGAAAGCTTAGGTAGTTGATTTTAGTGATGGTGCCGGCAGGCGAGACATACTTTTAGTGGCCACACTTGTTCTAAATTGCCGCTTAATTGTGGGCTGTGTCGCGTACACTTATTCCACATCTCATTATTTGCTATGGTCTACACAACTGTCACCATGCCGTGTGACCCTGATCCCATTATCACACTCCAGTGACTCTGTGAAATTCGGGCTTTTTTTTCAGGCCGATAACTTCTTTGTAAGACTTTTGTGGAAAATCAATTTCTTGAAAAGTATCATAGCTAGGCATCTGATATATGGTATACAGACAGTTGAATGTATTGTCTACGCAACTGTCACCATGCTGTGTGACTTTGACGAATTTTAATGGTTCAGTGACTTTGTGAACTTAGGTCTTTTTTGAGGCCGTAAATGTCTTTGTAAGACTTTTGTGGTAAATGAAGTACTTAAAAAGTATCATAGCTAGGCATCTGATATATGGTATACAGACAGTTCAGGTTAATGTCTACACAACTGTTACCATGCTTTGTGACATTGACGCATTTTTACGCTTCAGTGACTTTGTGAACTTAGGTTTTTTTTAAGGCCGTAAATGTCTTTGCAAGACTTTTGTGGAAAATGAATTTCTTGAAAAGTATAATAGCTAGGCATCTGATATATGATATACAGACAGTTCAGGTTATGGTCTACGCAACTGTCCTTATGACCTGTGACCTTGACTCCATTTTCATAGCTAGGCATCTGATATATGGTATACAGACAGTTCAGGTTAATGTCTACACAACTGTTACCATGCTTTGTGACCTTGACGACATTTTTACGCTTCAGTGACTTTGTGAACTTAGGGTTATTTTTAGGCCGTAAATGTCTTTGCAAGACTTTTGTGGAAAATGAATTTCTTGAAAAGTATAATAGCTAGGCATCTGATATATGATATACAGACAGTTCAGGTTATGGTCTACGCAACTGTCCTCATGACCTGTGACCTTGACTCTATTTGCACGCTTCAGTGACTTTGTGAACTTAGGTATTTTTCAGACTGTAAACGTCTTTGTAAGACTTTTGTGGAAAGTGAATTTCTTGAAAAGTATAATAGCTATGCATCTGATCTTTAGAATATTGATGAATTAAATAAGGGTTATTGGGACTGTCACCATGTCATTTGACCTGGACTGCATTTCTTCAATAAATGACTGTTAATATTGTTTATTTGGTGTTTTTTATGTCCAGTCTTTTTATGTTAAGTCTGTTTCTCAATCACTACGATATCTATCCAATCATTTTAGTTGGTCCATAGGAAAATGTTGAGACTTTATGAATGAACAGTTGAATAACTTTGTATTCCGGTGGTGCGAGCAGGCGAGACATACTTTAGTGTTAACTATCATTAATTTCATTGTAATTTTATGTTTGAGGAAATGAAGAAATGATGATGGAAAACAAGTGAATAAAGCACGGCCACCAATCGTGCTCATGCATAACCGAATGTTATGCAAAGAAATCCGTGAGATCGACTTCCTGTTATGCAAAAGATCGACTAAAATCGACACCTTGTCACAAAAACTTATCAAAATATTAAAGCTGGAGAGATATTTTGACAATTCGGCGATGTGATGGACTCGAGAAGTCTTTTTCCTTTTCAGTCATCTGTCTTAAAACCTCTACATGTATCATAATTTTCCTGAAAAGCTTTTGTCATGGGACTTGAAACCTGATTTTTCTACAAATTGCATTAAAAGTTTTTAATTCTGTACTTTATAACCATGCCGATACTGTGATTTTCATCATCCATACACATGCCAAAAATCTAAAACAGTTTTATTTGTCAATCCACTAAGGTTTTGGCTCTGGCTTTTATAAAACAAAATCTTATGCATGAGATTCCATTTTTTTCATGTCATGCATGAGTTTTTGTGACAAGGTGTCGATTTTAGTCGATCTTTTGCATAATTATTTCAACTTGTTTATGTCCCGATGATGGCTGCAATATCGCCGACGGGACATTAAACAACTAACAATCAATCAATCAATCAAAGCATAACAGGAAGTCGATCTCACGGATTTCTTTGCATAACATTCGGTTATGCATGAGCACGATTGGTGGCCGACCGAACTTGGAGGATAATCTCAATGTCCAAGAGAAAAAACAAAACATGGAAGAAACACCGGAATAGTTATAGATCACAATGGTCCTGACTTGGTACAGGCATTTCAAATGAAATGGTTGGTTAAACCAGGTTTTATGGCGCGTCAAACCTCCCTCTTCCATTGCGAGTTTAGGGAGCATTGTTTTTTTAAGATAAAGTTATTGGTCTTATAAAATATAATTTTGTTCAACATTATACAAACTAGGCAAAAGGAAAATTGTTGTGCTCTCCAAAAATGCCCAGTATTTTAAGGTTATTAAGATTTGCCTATTTGTAGTTATTTGTTACTTCTATTCAGACGTATGATATATATATATATTTTTTTTCGTTTTAACACTTCCATTTGGAAGTAAGTACGCGCCACCTACATGTATGGGTCAAAATTAATGCCACGCATGTTAAAACAAAAATTTGATTCCAATTTAGCACACGCAAACCCGGTGTGCTTTGTCCACAGAGCGACTTGGAAGTGTCTAGTTTATAAACACAAAGAATACTCCGCTCAGCGCCTTCTGGCCTCGTTGAATGCTGCTGGCGGTTCTCCATTGAAGGTTTTTAAATTACCGCTTGTTATGTGAGCTGCGTCGCATACACTTATTATTTTCTATTGTGTGTCCCGCAAAAGTATATATGTATTGCAATTTGTCAAGGATATGCGGGAGTGATGTGGATTCTTACAAGAGATCAAATTTATAATCCTCAATACTTGGTATTACTGTTAGGGGGGATTATATTTGCAATTCGACTTACTTACTACCTGTTTTTCTGCATCCGGCCATATTCGTCTTTGACCCATTTTCAGGTCACCTAGACCGAAGGTCCAGGTGGGCTTTTAATTGTCATCATGTCAGTCGTCGTCTATCGTCTGTAAACAATTTTCGAAAATCTTCTTCTCTGACGCTTCTGAACAGAATCTAATGAAACTTGGTACCAAGTTGGTATGATTGAAGCTTTGCTCCGGTAAAAACATGGCCACTGTTACTAGAAATAGAACATATCGTTAAATTTCTTTGATCGGCTTATAACTCAGAAACTGTAACAGATAGGAAAAAATCTTAAGGATCTTACTAGGCTGTACAACGATTTTCATGTTTTTGCACTATAGGATGAAAACTATTGCAGATAGAGAAAAGCTGTTGGTCTACAAAAGTTTTCATCGCGTCAAAAATGTCAGAAGACCCCTTACAAGAGTAAAAGCTCATAGAAGAGACCATAACAGCCTAATAAAAGTGAGCGGTTCAGTCTAAATGGAGCCTCTTATCTTAATGACTACTTTTATCTGCTGTTAAAGAATATCAAGACATCCTGTCCCTTGGTTTTTGAAATCCTGTTTTTTTAAATCTTTATGAGTACATGGAGTACATTTAAAAAAAAAATATTGGAATAAATTACTATTCTGATTAAGAACAAACTATTTTTTATTACGTTGCTTTTTAAAACTGATTAATAGGCAGCAGTAATGAGCCAATAAAAGTGTACAAATGAAATGCAATTTACTACAATCATAGTTACTACTAAATGATATGATACAATTCATGCAAATGAAAATCAATAGTTTTTTTAAGCAATAAATGGCGCAAACTAATAAAAGTTTCATTATGAATATTAATGTATTCATGACTGCACAAAAGTATAAAAAAGTAACAGAATAAAGATTTTTTTGTGATATTCATAAGGTTCAGACTGAAACAGAGTCTGTGCTAGCATTTTTGTGTCGGATTTGAATTAAACTTTTTAATAAATAACAAACATATTAGAATATAATACTATAAAATGGTCAAATGTGATCAGAAACACGACACGAGATACCAGGTTAAAAGCCAGTTTACAAAGCATTTCTTGCTGCCAATCTAGCAAACAAGTCTCTAATTGAGTGTTCTATAGCCCCCTGTCGGCCCTGCGTCACGGCTGTACAAGTCTCTCCAGTGGCAGTATCGACCGCTATCCCGATGTACTTATATTCTATTCCCATCAGCTTTCCCTGGTACGACCACTTTACTATCTTTCCGTTACCTCGGTCAAACTGTAGTAGAAGTTTATAGATATTCAAATTAAAAATCTTATTTTACTTTCGGGAAGGTATACTAATACATGATTGTAAGATTATAAAAGAACAGAATTTCTTAGGATATAAAACATGTATATCACCCCGCATCTTCGCTTTTAGAAAGTTTCTCTTTACACCTTTTGTTACCTCTCAACGAAATTACTGTTCTCATAAACATCACTTAAAATATGTCCTAAATCTTTGCATTTTTGCTCCCTATTGAAAATCATGAGATTAATTACATTTAGTTCGACTAATTTTCCATCTTTTTAAAACTCTGAAAAACAATTAAATCAGCAGAATAAATGCGTTTTATGTTGTCTGTTTTTTTTTTTGTTTTTTTTTGTCCTGTTCTCGTTTGTGTTTACTGGTTATGTCTCTGACCTTTCAGACTTTTGACATTCGAATGCCCAATTGGTACCTCTGATTCCTTCACACAATAATAAAGGTAATAACAAAACTACCGAACTTGAATGATCAATCTCATTGTCCAGAGAAAATGACAAAAAACGAATCAGTCATACCGGAGAATTGGTGGATCGCAATGCGATGAGATTGCTGAATAATGCTGAATATAACACAAGTTTATTATGCTTTATATATAAATACACTGCTATATTTAATCTCCATACCTGTCCAGAACCGGATGTTCCTAAGGTAGCAGCCAGTGATTCGGCGCCACTGATGAATCCTCCCAACTTATCCATCTCACCTTTAAAACAAAGTCTAAATTAGATTTATAAGTAATAACAAAGCAACTCAAATCCAGTCGGAAGGAGAGTGAACCCAGGTGCTCCAGATGGGTAAATGGGTCTTGGTCTTTGAGTCACATCCGTCCAATTTCCTAAGATCATTTATAGATCAAAACTGATACGGACAACAATACACAAATTTGATGAAAAACCTACATTAGTAATCGATTTGGAGATATATATACTATTTTTGTCTACGAGCATATGAGGTTTTCCCGTTAAAAGTCTCTAGCATAACAAAAGCCCAGGAACATCATGATTGACCCTGTGTTATCGTGTTAGCAATCTGTCTGTCAGACATGACGCTCGATCAATAAATCATGACGGAGCCAACAAGCTCACGAATAACAAATCTGTAGCGATAGGTAAACCTTCAAGTGAAACGGTGGAATGTTGCTACACATGCAGTAAGAGTTGAAGAAGCCTTCACGTTTGTCTTAGATATTTGTAAAAGTCTTCCGCGAGAGTCACCATGCATGGGGAGGTTAATCCAAATATGAAGCAAAAAGACAGCTGCAAGCTTCCAAAAGTCTATATTGCGCTTGTTATTATATCAAACTTCTGTGGATTAATGCAATAGAAAAGTCATCAAATGTAGATTTTTTTTACATCACCAATAAATTGAATGTATACAGAGTTTACTTCATACGAATGACGAAATAAACCAGCAAGATCTCGAGCAAGATAGGCTGAACGTTTATAGTATATAGTATTTCCCTGTATCTATGTTATATTTGTTGATGAGAAAAAAAAAATATGTATGTATGAAATAAGTTAACTTAAATAAAACAACTATCATTAGAGTCTAACATTTTGTCCAAGATGCTTCGGGCTTCTGATGAATCTTACCTTAGAATGTTTGAGTGTCGATTCTTAGACCTGTAAACGTTAGTAATGCTTTATTTTCCTCTAACTCTCTCTGTTTATATACCACTTTTCCGTATTATTTCTTGATATTTTTGTATATCCTTATATTTTCGAAAAACTTTAGTACTTGAAAATCAAAATTCTTAAAAAGAGTTTCCGTTTTCTATAAGCGGAATTTAAAGCCTTATAAACAAATTACCTGTTGCTTGGTACATTTTGTTGTTCCTTGTGTTTGTGGCTAAAACTAAATCATATATTATCTATTTGTATACATTAACATTATCAATTTTTTAAGATATACTCTTGTTGATTTTCGCAGAGTCATACATTAATAAAGAAACAAACGGTCAAAACAAACACAAAGTTTGCGCCACCTTAGGGACCGATCATGGAGCCTTGGTTTATTTTGATCTGGCCAGACCCCCCCCCCCCCCCCCACACACACACACACACAAGGCGTGGATAGAATAATAATTAAAAAAAAATATCGGGACAGAATAAATTTTTTTTTTAATTATAAGCATTATTTTATGTAACAGAAATCCTTCTTCAGATTTTTTTTGCAAGCCCTTCTGCATGCCAAAATATTTCTTCATAGAAAATAAGATTCAAAATATTTTTAGAAAGAGATCGAGACCACTACCTAAAAGTCAATGGTCAGTCCCTAAAGTATGAATAGGCCAATCGTACTTCTTATAACAAACCACATCCTTATTGTTTCCTGGTTTGAAATCCGGAAGATGGACAGCGATTGGACATAAAACTGTTTTCCTGCTTGAAATTTCTGTATAGACGGACATCTGCTTCAAAGTGTTTTCTGGAAACAGTAAGATTTTTAACAATTTCATCAGATTTCAGTGTCATGGATAAACGGACGAAATCTTCTTAACGACATAAATGGTTCAGGATGACAACAGATTTAAGCATAAAAAGTTTTAGTTGGCTTAAGGCAGGCACATATGTGAAATGTGAGGTCTATTGTACATTCCCTTAATCACATCACAAAGTCGTGTTTCTTTCATTTAAAACTTTGGTTTAAACATATTTATTTATCCAGAAATTGAGAAACAAACTTAATGCCTATATAAATCCCTCTCCTGTTTGCAGTTTGCGAGTGTGGCCTTTGTAAACGGCCCCCATTGAGCGTACTCTTATCGAACTCTACAAAGGGGTCTTTAACGTGCACAGGGTATACATTGTTCTCATCATACACGGGACAACCTTTTATTCGTCTTTTCCGAAGTACTAGTATTGTTTCTTCAGACCATCCTCAAAAAAGGTGTCAAGAGAGAGTCGGCAAATCGGTACATGAAATTCTCACCCCTGACGAGTATCGAACCACGAACCTCGGTGTTAGTAGCCCGACGAGTTAACCACTACATCAGCGGCTTACAGATTTTATCAACATTGTTTGAATCTCTCTTTAACAAGTTTTTGCAGGATAAAAATATCAAAAATAAATAAATCAATCGAAGAAAAACTTTAAGACACAAATGACAAAAAGCTGGAGCCGTAACTGGATACCACTTTATGTTTATCCATGTAAATACACATCTCAGGCAGGTGACGTACTTAATTAGTGAAAGCCCAATTACCGGTACTATCCAAGGAATATTTGGTTGAACCAGGTTTCGTGCCGTAGCTCTTTTTCTACTTACAAGAAGCAGAGAAACCAATGGGGCCAACCGGCAAAGGAAAACCAATTAAAACCCTATGGCAAACCAACATTTGCACTCATCTGAGAGATTGAAATCCCATATTTGTCAATGAGCGCATGATGACTTCCGTAAAATGTCTTGAGTGAAGACAGCAACCGAAGAGAAACATAACCATGTGTAAGCATTTTTGTGTCAGACGTGACGCTCTGCCAACGAAATCGATGTAAGTCCCGCAAGCTCTGGAATAGCGAATCAATTGTGATACGTAAATTCCTTACACTGGAGCGGACGGAATGTTGCTACACAAGAAGGGAAAGTTGACGATTGGAAAGTTATATTTGTCATAGAGCTTTGTTGAGAGTTTTCCTCGAAAGTCTACTAGTATTTCGAGATGTAGATCTAAATATGAAGCAGACTTCCTATAATCCGTTGTGTCCTTTATCTCAGATTCTTTGGGATATACATGTATAAGATAGGGGAAGTCACAAAAACGACTATTGTTCAGTGAAAGGACAACATCAATTTTATGGAAAGTGAGGTTTAAGAGAGAGCTATTCTACGATTTTTTTACGTCCACCAAACTGAACAATTATGTTGTCTGTAAGAAAGTTGAGCAGGTAAATTATTTTGTCTTCTGTAAATTTGTTTTTTTCTCTAGAATAACAACAATCTTAATATTTCTGGAGGCCGTATTTTACTGCCGTCAGTATTGAAGTCCACCGACCTGAAAGAGGTTAAGTTGTACATTTGGAAGACCCCGCAATGAAGCGCTGTTTGTATTGATTTTTATGTAATTTAGGAATCCAATACAGGGATGGAATGTCATCATTACCGGCACCAACAGAAAGGCCGAAGGAGGAAATGACAGATTTGTTATTGTCAATTATTTCCTCCTTAGACAGTGCTGTTGCTGTATATGTGGTGCTATTGCTGGTACAACCAATTCCTAATTCAGCTGTCAAACAGTCAATGTAGTGTTTCTTGCACGCAAAAATGATGTTGTGTAGTGCTTTGTCTGCAGGTACAACAACATATTTGTCATGTAAGGTTGACAACGTTTTGGCATCCCCCCCCCGGATGCATATTTATACAGTAAAAGTTTGGATGGTGGTAATACGTACATGTACACATGGTATACATTTATTAAGAAATTATTAACATATTCAGATCTTCAACCTTGTACAAGTAATTTTAAGAAATACAAATTTGATAATTTATGAGGAAAACTGATCAAAAATAAGTAACGACTGAGAACTTAAAAAAAAATGTGCAACCTTTTTTTAAGATAAAGACCATTTTGGATTTGAAAATTATTTAATGAATATCATAGTCTTTGAACAAAGAAAAACTCTATGTAAACTAAGACTTTCGGCCAATAAGCTACAGGTTGAAATAGGGCGTTATTCAAAAACACATAGATCAGATAGATTTTGTAAAAAGTAATTGAGAGTGAAATTCATTTTTTATTCAAAATTAGAATCGAAAAGACAAGCTGTTCTTGGTCTGACAAGCAAGAAATCTCCAAATTTTTCTCATTTAAATAATGATTTTTAATTATTTTTTTTCTAAGCAATAAAGATGTCCAAGTTTTGACTGCCACTTCTAAGTTAATCATTGATAAAGATCTGTGTGTTGAAAACAACCTGTTTTTTTATTATTATTATCTTGCACTGTCTTCATAAACAACCAAATGTTTTGTATTGCATGTGTATCTATAATTGCATGTAGTATGTCTGCTAATTGTAATTCTATCAATCATGTTCTTTACTTCTCGATGTTTTTTTCTCTCTATTTGCTCCGTGTGGGCTTTTGTTTTAGCTTTTGTCTATACAGCATAACCAATTCAAATGAACAACTTTATTGACACCCGGTGAAGAACTTTGTATTTAAAACTCGTGTTTTTAATTACTTAAAACGCTTTAATGAGTAATAAGAGCAGTACTTATTCAGTATATTTCAGTAACTACGATCAAGTCCGATGTCTGATTTTTTGTCATCATGTGATTTAAATAAACTAAAATCAAAACAAGCAAAGGCACTTTAGTCAGTGCACATTTGATTTCAAATGCACATTGGTCTTAAATAAAACAAGTGGACACACAATTTTTTTGAAAAATAACTGACATTACTATTTGGAAAATACCTGCCCTTTTCAAAAATTTAGGTTACTGACTACCAAATCGACCAATCAGATTTGGAACGTATTTGAAAATAGTACAAAGATCTCAAATCTCAAATTTCAATATTTTTCTTGAAAATTAGAATTTGGGTAAAAACTGCATTTATTTGGTAATACTATATATGTGTAACACAGACATATCAAAATTGAATTTTGATACATGTTTGCTTGCTTCGACCTATACTTCTTACATAGGCTCTCCGGAAGATGTTCTATTTTTAACCTGCTCCCAAAAAAAATGACGTTTCTTTCCCGCAAGTCTTGTAACCTCATATGATATTTTCAGTTATGATTCCTTGTATGATGAAAAACCAGAGGATTCATACTCCCCAAGAGGTTAAAGATAAGGTAAATTGTGTGGTAGCCTCCAAACAATTTCAATTTGGTTGCATTAAGAGGGGCCTTGATTTGGTAGTTCCTTACCTAAAGGTAAGACTTTTAAACAAACATTGGGCAACAACCAATTTATTATCGAGGGGTGAGAGGCATTTACTCGAAAACAATTGAATATTGTACATGCATTTTAATTGGTGCTGGGATTAAAAGCTGTTTTTGAATCTCATCCCATCTGCACTTTCACGGCGTGTAGTGAGATGAGCATTATCCTGTTGAAGCAGAAAAATATTAGCAAATCAATGATGCAGACGCAGAATTCTAAATGGTGGGAAAGTAAACATAATAAAGTAAACTTTTATGTAAATGCATCTGTTAATTGGTTTACTTAAATTTGGATAGCATCGCACTTCCGGTTGAATGGGTTTAAATTATATATTTTTCTATTGCAACTTTGAATTTCAACAGCATTGTAGAAGCGCATCATATGAATTATTGACTGTTACCTAGCAAAGAATGAACAGTTTTATCGTTTACGGTTAAAATCTAAATCAATGCAATAACCAGATTTTATGATTTTAGACGAAAAAGAGATGTGGAATAAGTGTACGCGACACAACTAACATAAAGAAACGGCGATTTAAAAAAATCACAATGGAAAACAGACTGTTGTCTTCAACATGACCAGAGCCAAGACTAAAAAATACAATACATAAGATACAAACAAATCCCTTAATTATCAACGAAAGAGCCATTTCTGGACATAGAACAAAAAAAAAACCAGATAGTTGACAGGGACAAGACAAGGATGACTTAGGACAGGCACATAAAAAATGAGGCGGTGTTAAACTAGTTTTTTGGGACCCGTTTTAGTCATCCGAGTAACAATTAGAAAACGTTATTGTTACTAAAAATGACTAGTTGTAGCCATTCATCTTTTTAAAAAAAACAGTTGAAAGAAAAAATCAGATCTGCACGTTAGATTAGGGTATTCCTGAAACATTCATGTATATATATTCGCTCGTAGCAAAGCATATGGTTTCTACGATGGAAAACAGAATACAAAAGGTCTTCATAATTATGACACAGTCATTTTCTATTGGTGTAGGTCTTGATGTAAAATATGTGTATATCAGCCTTAACTTAGGAAAAAATATTTGACTTATATTTGTTTGTCGTTTCCCTACCTAAAATATTTATTGCTAATTTTTGTTTTATTCGGTATCATGCTTTTTAAGCAAACAATGCCAGATGGGAGAGGCGGTTTCTAACACCTCAGCAAAATATTCTAGACTAAATTGTCCCTAAATGCGATAAAAAACTGTATAGTGATTACATAGCTCAAGACAACAAACTATATTCTGTCAAAATTGGTTGGAACGCAATATTAATGTACAGTCTACTCCAAGGATACAAAAGTTTCCCTGAAAAGAAAAGATATTTAACCATCGCTTTATTTATATTACTTTGACCATTTTTTTTCGGGACACAAGGCTTGCCTTCCTGATTTCGATGCACATAAAGCATTGCAAGACCGCAAATTGTGTACTGCTTATGCATGATATCTCCCATACTTTTAATCTACTTAGATCATAAAAGCGTCCATGATCACAACATACACTCTGAATTAAAAAAAAATAAAATAACAGAAGATGGAGAAAGTGTGTCATGTTTGGATAAAAATCCTCATGTGCAGTTGTCACAAAGGTTTTCCAGTATGCGGGTATAGAATCTATCTGCAAGTCTGCAAGATGGTTTTCCTTATCATGTTTCCATTTCCAAAAATTTAGAAATCGAGCAAGTTTATCTTGAACGTCTCTTTTATCATGCTAATACTTATTTAAATCTCCTTCAAATAAATTGCATTTTATGGGTCTCTCTTTTTTTAGGAACCATATTTCGACATAAGATTTCACACCTTGTGTACAATGCATCGATCATAGAAGTAAAAGGTATTTAGAATAAAAACACAGCAAAATAAAATGTCCCCATGTCATCTGTCCAATGTTTCTCTACAGATTGATACCAACTATATTTCAGAGTAGATGAGTAGATGAGCCCTCTCAAATACGAAAATTTCATCGGATCCTGATTCTATTGTCTCACCAAACGCTACGACTATGTAACAATCAGCTTTTTGCAACGAAATTTGTAAATTTAGCCAATCAAACAGAGCTCAGCTTGTGTTGACAAAAATTGCTTTAAATTTCAAACTGATACATCAAAATCATATGAAACTGAAAATAGACCATATGTTAGAGAGTGAAAATTATTTTAAAAGCAAAAAAAAAAGAGTTGCCAAAATTTTTGATGAGGCAATGGCCTCACTTGACTCAATGAAAGATATATACGGCCATGCACAGTAAAATTTAATCGTTTTTCAATTCAACTAGTGAGAACCTGAGACATAAAGACATCAAAAATACGGGACGTATAAATTAGAAACTTTCTTGGAAACACTTGCAGTTACTTAAAGTGGACAAGTTCTGATTGAAAACCCATAAGAACTCACGCCTTTCATGTTCGACCAAGCATTCTAAAAATCAGCACAATTTGATTTTCATATCATTTATATTGATACCCTTTCTCGATAAGGACCAGACGATTTCTATTTAGTCACAGATTTTGCTGATTCTAATTTCATGAAAACGACTAGATTGAAGATACATTATGGCAAGACCTTCTATCCAATCGATGCACAGTAGTGAAGGAACATTAATATCAGTCATTTATGTTACATCACAGCAAATCGCTGCTTTGGATTTTAAAACTATATCATTGATTTAGATGATGAAATTGGAGAGGCATTTTTAAGTGATAAACGTTGCTTTTTGGGGACTCGAGGGAAAATGTGTATGGTATCTTCTATATTTCTTAAGGTAAGATAACTGATCTTATGATTTGGAAAAGTAAAGCTTTTAATATTTATGACAAATTTTGAATAAGTAAGTAGAATGTTTTCTAAGACTAGAGATCCCTTTTATTTTCATGCTATTATTGTTTGCTTTTTTTCTCCAAAATAAAGACAAAATATTTTTGTTTGTTTCATCAAATTATTAAAATTATCAGAGCTTTCGAACAGAAAGATATGCAACTAATATTCATTGTCTGACAAGACACAAAACATTACTACAATGTTTTCGTTCTAAGTGTGGGCAACACAGTCGTTCTCTTACGCCATTTACGATTTAAATATACGGAATAAAAATTATCTACGTGGGAGCTGTGTTCTAGTTGACAACAGAAGATGCCTTAAGGGCATCCCTGAATCTCTATATGGTTTTCGCCGAAGTTGCTGATGTTGGTAGCCGGTCCAAGTCCCTGATTGTCTTTGGGAAGAACGATTGTCATATTATTTTGCAGCTAATTCTCTTATGGAATTATTTATTAGCCCATCTTGTTCTTCTGTCGTTTGGTCTAAGGAACTGTTCCTTGTGGTTGTCTATCGATTCATTCTTGATATTGTATAGCATGCTAAGCCTGGCATGTTTACTTATTGTTTCTAGACTTTCCCATTCAATTCAATTTCATTTTTGTGACACAACCATGGATTCTGTCTGTGTAATTGTTGTTTACGAATTTTGCTGCTTTTTTTCTGTATTTGTTCTGTCAAAATATACTAAAATATACAGGTAACATAAATTATATGAATTTTCATTAAACTTTTATAAAAGTGGCGAAATTGGATTAATAAATTATTGGCACAAATAATATCGCCTGTTCAAAAATGATACACGGGTGCAAGTACATTGTGGTGAAGAAGAAAGAACACTAATTATTTTGGGGAAAATCCATTAAAGGATAAGGTCACAGTGGCAGAAAAACATTTTTAATTTTTTTTTTTAAATGATTCCGGACCAAAACTATTAAGGTTGTCAACGGATTTTAATGAAACTTTGGTATAAATTACATACCATAACGGGGGAATCCTAATGATTTTGGGGTAATTCAGTTCAAGGTCAAGGTCAATGCGGCAGACTGAAAACATTAGAAATTTTTTTTATAACAAAGTAATTTACAATGTTTTTCAGCCAATTCTTAATAAACTATGGAATATGTTTACATACCATATGGTCCATAAGTGAGTTTGGGGAATTTTCACTCAAGATGAAAAAAGTGAAAGTTAATTTCTCAAAAAGTTTCTTCCTGACAATAACAGATTTTTGCATTAAATTGTCATGTATTGCCTTTAACAGCTTATGCTCTAGTTTTGGTTAGTAAAATGCCGCAACTCGGCTTTTGCACTCCTTAACATATTGATTTTTTTATTTAATGTCTTGTTGACATCATCTAACGATTAATGAAATATTCTTGATCTATAGCAAAATAAAAATAAAAATAAAAACATGTTATTTTTCAGTACATTAGTAATTCGGTGTTATGGACGAGATTTCAATCTAGGAACTATTTTACATGTAAAACTCAAATGAACATTACCTTGCTAATTCTGATTAAACTAACAACAGATAAAGCATCGATGCAGAAAGTACAACCAATGCTGCATAAAAAAATACTCTTAAAAACCAATAAAACATAGGTTAAACTATTGTGCGTTTACTTAAAATCAAACTGAGAGCTAGTTAGGATGACAAACTCATTAAGACACTTCCGGGTGCGTATTTTAAATGGAATTTATGTTATTTTTACAGATGATGATATTTTCAGCATTGTCTACTGAAGCAAGCAGTAGCATATTGTATGACGTAAGTTAAAAACAGTATGTGATATTTTTTAGAATTGAGGAATATTCAAAATCTCATACAATGAATATCATATGGCTGCCATATGAGTTCAAAAATAGTACATTGTAAAAAAAATCCAAATAGCATTAAATCACACATTTAAAAATGTCAACCGCCTTTAATGAATCGTAACAGTTTAAAGGACAAGGTATGATAAAAGCCCAATTTTGCCCTCTAATTTTGGAATTTGAAAAAATGAGCTGGAAATATGCAATTTATACTTTAACTAGATCAGCATGATTTTGTTTAAAATCGTCCAATGTGATGAGTAAATAACTACCCAAAGTGGCTTCTAAATTTGGTGAAAAAAGTTAAAAAAAAGCATCGCGGCAAATTTTTAGTAATTTTCGGCATATTCAACTACGGTATGAGCCAAACAGAGACCACTAGGATAATTTATGAAAATACAGAAACTAACCACATAAATATATTTGTGGTATCCCGTGTGGCTCACAGTTAAATTTGCCAAAAACAACTCAATATTTGCATGATTATAACACTTTTTCACAAAAATGCCATATTCGCAAAAATTGTTTCTGACGGTACCGGCAAAACATCATACTTTAGTATGAGACATACTTTAGTGTTAACTCTTGTTTAAGCTCAAATTTCATTTTATACTGCAATTGTTCTAACGTTAACTTAGCAGTCAAATTGTACTGACCGCATATATTAGATATGTGATATACGGACAATGTCTGAGAGGGTCGCAGCAGAATATTTATTTTTATTTTTTAAATATATGCCATTTATTAATCGTGTCAAAATCTAAAAAAATATTGCAGTATTAATACAATACAAGTACCATGAGTCGGACTATAGATGAACAAATTCGGCCCGGAAGACCCTCGCGTTTTTTCTGTTTCTAAACGCCATCCATATGAAAATTTTTATTGTTGAGTCAATTTACCATTGTATCCTTTGCAATAAAAACCGAATCGGTTAACGGTTAAGCCCAACAAAAGCAAAGATGTGAGACTTAAACCATGACAATAAGACATTAATGATATTTGATGCTCCTGGAGTGCGATTCATCTTGGTATAATACAAACAAAGAGTCAGTTTTATCGAGCAAAAAAGTTAAGGTACATTTATAACGGGTATTATAAATTTAATTTATTTTTTAAAATAGAATTGTCTTTCTAACGTCGGAAGAGAGTTCTTGGTAATGATTCTAGATTGTGGAAGATACAACATTCCCTTGAAACTTCACATCGTGACACCAATAGAAAACAGCATTGTTAACGTTAACATAAGAACACCGTTAACAGACAGCTTAGATGTTAATGAAATCGTTACTTATGGATCTGAGACAACTGTTAACGTTCCCCTTGATGTTGTAACAGTAGGAACGACAAGAAGTAACCAAAGTATTCTTGTGACAGCTAATAACTTCATTGTTTTGTATGCGTCTAATATTCAATACAATACTGCTGAAAGTTTTATCATTCATCCTATAAGATCATTTGGAACCAGATACGTGTCAGCTAACCAAGGTACAAAGCCACCAGCAGTCTTAGAAAAAGTCATTACCGTAGCTTCAGTTACCGACAATACAATTGTTAACATCACTGTTCCGGATGGAATAGAATTCAAGTTTGAAGGCAAAAACTGTTCACACCATGAAATATGTACAGTTGCAATAAATCGGTATGAAGCATTTCAGATATCTATCTCTAACAATTTGGCGGGAACACTTATGTCATCAAGTCATCCGATAGCTGTTTTTAGTGGCAATGTTATGAATGTGCCTCAGATTGGTGATGATTCAACTTCTGATATGGAGTACGAAATGTTACTTCCGGTAAAATACTGGTCTATACTTTATTACGTCGTAACCAACCCTATCTTTGGTAGCAACGATGGAGAAATTGTCACTGTCTATTCTTACTATGACTCAACAAACATAATCATAAACATCATGGGGATTAAAACAACAGAGACTCTTTCCGGAGGGGCATACCATCGGTTTTCACTGTTTGAGAAACAATCAGGATACATCGTGTCTGACTACCCTGTACAAGTTACACAAGAACAATCAGCACGTCCATTATATTTCTCGTTATCAGGAGACGCATATCTACTTCTGACAACACCATTTAATTCGTGGATGAATGACTACAGCTTCACAACCCCTGGCAGATCTTTAAAAGGTTCTTTGTATCACGGCATGGTCATCCTTGCTCATGTATCAACCATTGATACAATACGGCTGGACAATGCAGCAATAAGCCCGACACGGCCCTGGAGAAATATCAGT
Source organism: Arcuatula senhousia (assembly GCA_963971305.1). Lineage (NCBI taxonomy): Eukaryota > Metazoa > Mollusca > Bivalvia > Mytilida > Mytilidae > Arcuatula > Arcuatula senhousia. The sequence goes on from OZ020306.1 coordinate 9,374,498, forward strand.
GATACTGACATTGTTTATACAAGCATCCGTTTAACTCGAGGATTTCACAGACTAACATGTATTGCTGGAAACTTTCGTTGCTGGGGTTACTTATTTGGATTTCAATCTATTGAGGGCTACGGGACTGCAGTGGGTCGGATTCTGCAAGAAAATCAACTAGATCAGGTTTTTGCATTAATCTGTATTATTTTTCAAATTTTCAAACTGCGTTAAACACATGTTTGAAATTACGTTGATCTGTTTTATAAGATAAACTTCTTTCTAAACCATTTGACAAAAGTTATAATATTACAAGACGTTTGTTTCCTAGCTATGTCTTCTTTCAGAAATAACACGAAATTCAAAGACATAATCAAGCCATAATAATGACAAATTTTCATATTTAATTCAATATAAAATCGTTTTCCTAGAAAAAATAATAATAAACAGTCAATATGATTACATTTTGCCTTTATGAACATGTATAATGGTAACACTGCTATTTATCGTTTCAGGATTCCTCGTTAGGAGGTATGTATTATCTGTGACATTTCACCATCCTGTCAAAGATTGCAAAATTTCAAAAGCTGTACATGTGCATTTCCTTTTTGATACATTTTCAAAATTTATTCATTTAAAATTTGTACCTGTCGTCTTCATCTCAGTTGTACTATTCCCAGAAGGGGGGTGGGTCTTCCGTTGATCATTTGAGGGTTAGATATGTTAATTGTATGCATTATGTTGTTGAACCTTTGCATAATGTTGTTGAACCTTTTACATTAAGGTAGCTGGGTGCTTACTAAGTCCTAACGACACTTAAAAAAATCATCTTCTATTACAACCCGCTTGAAAAATGGGGGTATAAAGCGGCTGGAGTGTCCTTCCGTCCATCCGTTGCGCCATTGGGTATCCGTCATTTATACAAAACTCTTTCTAAATCCCTTAAAGGATTTTTATAAATTTTCACATGTAATCATTATCATTACACATCTTTATTGGCACTATCATGTTAACCAAAGTGAGTATAAAAGGTGCTTAGTTTTTTTTCGTTATTCTTCTTAACAGAGAAACCAGTAAGCTTGTCGATGACCAAGAACAGTGTGTCCGGTAAACCGGTTACAGATCCCTTAATTTCGGAGGTCTCCGTGTCATTACTTGGGTGCTGTATGATGTGCGATTTGTATAAATGTCACGTGTTCGCTTATGACGTCTCAACAAAAACTTGCTCTTTGTATTCCTACGCTGGTGTGTGTGATACGATTCAGGAAACTAGCGACAGTTTGTATCTTTTGTCAAGATAAAAAAAAAAGACTAAAAACACATTGTCGTGGCCTAGCTATATTTGTGATTTTTTTAGGCCATCATTAAAAAGATATATCTATGTCACTGATTGATAAGTGACATAGGATTTAAATTTTTCATATAATATACATGTTATATCATTCTTTGATTTATTAGAAATCAGTAGCCGGACTACTGACTGATTCTTTCCGCCAAGTCAGCGAAAATCGGACAATTACTTTAAGGTGCAAAATTCTGTGTGGACAATTTCAGAGTGTAAAAACTAATTTGAAGCATGAATTATCAACATTTTATACTTCAAGTGTTATACTTAGATTCCTCGCGCACAACTGTTATGAAATAAAATATCTCTTCGAACATTTTGGTTTTTGAGAACATTTCATTCAATATTTTGGTTTTGATCTTCCAATGTTTTGATTCAAATGCTGATGATGAGAGGTTACTCCTTAAAATATCGATATACAGCATAACCAAATTACCCGTTTTTAGCTCACTTGAGCTATTGTCATCGTCCGTCATCCGTCGTTAACTTTTCGTCAAAGATCTTCTTCTCAGAAACCACTGAAAGGATTGCTTTGAAACTTTGTATACTTGATCTTTAGGATGTCCTTTACCAAGTTTGTGAAATTAATACACGCCGACCAACCAAGATGGCCGCCGTTACTAAAATAGAACAGGGGGTCAGAGCATAGTTTTTGGTTTATAGCTTACAAAGTATAAGAGATAGAGAAAATCCGAAGCAACGCTACTGTTTCAGCATCTAAAGCTCTACAAATCTCTCCATTGAGTCGAAGTTGTGGAACAACTCCTTATAGGAGTTATCCCCCCTTTACCGTTAAAATCGACCATTTTGTAATTTTTGGAATATATCTTGAAAACCATTAGTTTTAGAGGAAAAGTTAGCATTGGAAAAGTGTAAAGCTCATTGAGATCTACCAAAATGATTTCACGGTCAAAATTGTCAGATCATGGAAGTAATATAGACTATATTACTTCCATGGTCAGATCAACCGTTTAAGGGTTATTCCCCATTAACCCCATTAACTGTTTTTTCTATCAATTTTAAGTGATTTTAAAAAAATCTTCTTCTCTGAAACCACTGAAGGGATTGTTTTGAAACTTTGAACACTTGATCTTTAGGATGTCTTCTACCAAGTTTGTGAAATTAGTGCACGCAGACCAACCAAGATGGCCCCTGTTGCTAAAAATAGAACATGGGATCAGACCATTATTTTTGGCTTTTAGCTCACAAAGTATAAGAGATAGAGAAAATCTGACTGAGCAACCATATCACAGGCTCTACAAAATTCTCCATTGAATCAAAGTTGTGGGAGGGCTCCTTATTGGAGTTTTTTCCCCTTAATCGTCAAAATTGACCATTTTCGCTGTTTTTGAATTATCTTAAAAACCGTAAAAGTTAGAGGAAAAGTTAGCATTGCAAAATTGTTCAGCTTATTGCGATCTACAAAATGAATTCAGGGTCAAAATTATCAGATCGACCCTTTAATTATCCCCCTTTTAACTTGTTTGGTTTTTCAAATTGAAAGCTTTTTAACTTTGTATTCTTGATCTTGAGGGTGTTATCGTAACTTGTTTCTTAAATGATACTTACCAAGTATATGTAGACAATATTGCTCACTAAGTAAGAGGCTTTAGCACAAGAGATCATGTGAGCGATTCAGGCTCCTGGGAGCCTCTTGTTTGGTATTATATTTTGAAACTACTGGGTCGATAACCGCTGCTGGTGAACCAGAGGTCCCCGGGAGTAGTCACAGGCCTGGTCGTCAGACATGTCTGACACGATTTTACCAATAATTTCTAATATTTCTATCATTGAAATTTCCGCTTGTTAAATTCAAAGTTGTTTAAAACACCAGGTTTCTTTCCGTGTAATGTACATGGTCGATATCTTCGGTGCTGGATTTGGCTTTCCTGTTCGAACGTTTTGGTTTTTGAGAACTTTTCATTCAATATTTTGGGTTTTTTGACCTTCCAATGTTTTGATTCAAATGCTGCTGATGAGAGGTTACTTCTTAAAATACGATAGACAGCATCACAAAATTAACCGCTTTTTTAATTAAACCTGTTTAAGTTATTGTTTTTTTTTCAAACTACTGGGTCGATAACCGCTGCTGTTGGACAAGAGGTCACCGAGTAGAATCACAAGCCTGGTAGTCAGACTTGTCTGACACGATTTAACCAATAAATTTCTAATATTTTTGTCATTGAAATATCCGATTGTTAAATTCAAAGTTGTTTAAAACACCACGTTTCTTTCCGTGTAATGCACATGATCAATATCCTTGGTGCTGGATTTGGCTTTACTGTTCGATTTTTTTTGTTTTTGAGAACTTTTCGTTCAATATTTTGGTTTTTTTTATCTTCCAATGTTTTGATTAAAATGCTGCTAATAGAGATTTTTTGACTTGCTACGTATCAAGCACGGTTGCTACGTATTGTAACCGTAACACCTTTTCGGGAGAAATTATTGATGAACTAATATTCAATTCTGTCGATAACTCGTTTAATGCTTTCATTTAACTATATATTGATGCTAAATAGATTTTTTAACAGTTAACAATCATCAAATTGTCCTGAGAAAATAATATCGAATTGTCTCAGAATTGTCCAAGACAGTAAAAATTTAAAACTAAAAATGCTTTCATTAAAATAGCAAAAGTCGAGGAAATAGACTCGTGACGATTATGTCAAGGGTATAAGCATGGACTTATATGCTATATCTTATAAAATAACTCCGTGGTATACCTTTTTATCAAGTCAAATATATATAAATGTAATATTGTACATGTAGTTTAGTTTTTAATTTATGAAATAAATATTAGGGAATAAAAATTAAAAACTATAAAACGTTCAGATAAAAATAGAGAGGTGCACATATACAGTATGTCAAAAAGATTGTGTAATAGTGTGAAAATCTGTTAAAATAGTTCCCTGAGGTACATATAATGAATAGACTGACGAACACCAATTCGATCCTCAAAATACCCCCTGATTTTCAATCGGGGCTATATGATAATATGGCTTTTGGGGTTTATTGATTTACCATTTAATTTTTGACTTAGTAAATATCTGTTTTGTAGTTTTTTTCAGTCATCTTAAAAGTTGGCCTTTTTGTAGATTTTCTTTCCTCTTTAGCTACTCTTCTAAGAAATTTATTATAATAACTATCAAATCCACATCCACTTCTAAAATAATGGGAAATGTTTCTTATAACATGTGCGTTCGTTCGTCTGTCTCTCTATCTGTTCGTTCACAATTTTTGTAACTCATTTCCTGGGCTTCCACTGTATGGCTTTATTTCCGATTTGGTTTGTAGTTTTTTTCAGTCATCTTAAAAGTTGGCCTTTTTGTAGATTTTCTTTCCTCTTTAGCTACTCTTCTAAGAAATTTATTATAATAACTATCAAATCCACATCCACTTCTAAAATAATGGGAAATGTTTCTTATAACATGTGCGTTCGTTCGTCTGTCTCTCTATCTGTTCGTTCACAATTTTTGTAACTCATTTCCTGGGCTTCCACTGTATGGCTTTATTTCCGATTTGGTTTACAGAGTTGACGAAAAATATTGAAAGCCAGAAGGAAAGATAAAAAGATTTTAGCGGTTAGAGAGAAAACACATTCTGAAGAATTTCTGCTCACTGACCAAGAACACAATCCCTGGCGTCCTCCGCCGAGCACAAAAAGATCAAAGTCGGCTCATTAAAAATGGGAAGCCCATAAGCAACAGACCTGAAAATGCATCCCACCATACGAACCCTTACCAAATATTGAAAGCCTACAAATAATAGTAGCCGAGAAATCTGTTACAAAATAAAAGTTCGACAGAACACACTTACGGACGGACGCAACACATTTATAGTATTATCAATATTTTTTGGCGCGCTGCGCAAAAATAATTCCAACAAAAAAATCTATGCCCCCTCCCCCCTTAAAATTACATCTTACTTAATGATTTTATTTTTTCTTCTGTGGTATTTTACCTGGCCGCTAGGGGGATTATTTTTAAACAAAGATAATCCCCGAGAAGAGTTCACTTGTCACTGTGGTACGTAACACAACCGTAACTCAACGGTTACTTTCCTAAGAACGAATCGTTGATTTAACTAAAGACCGAACATGCGTTTGAGATCAGTTTCTATTAAAATACACATTTTTGGCAACGATTAAAAGAGAACTCCATTAAAAAACTAAAATACATATTTAATTTTAACTTTACAACTTGAAACTCGTGCAAAATAAGCTTGTTTTGGTCTTAAATTAACTACATGACCAATAACCGCTCCCCTTTCGTTGAACGGTAGCAACCGTATGAAGTTGAGAAACCTCTATTGAGAGGTAACTTCATGAAATATCGATATACAGCATAACCAAATTAACTGTTTATACCCGTTTTTGGTATTGCATTTTATTTATCAAAATCTCCAAATAAACAATGAATCTGTGAGCTACTGCTCACGCAGTATACCCCTGCTACCCCAAAAATTAACTTTGTAAGAAAACAGGAAGTTGATATTTGACATACCTTATTTCGATATCCGCAGTAAAGGACCTCATACTGAATTCATACACCAAATAATAAGTCAAATCTTGAAAATTGACTTAGTCGGTAAACAGGAAAAAGACATCTGACAGATTTAATTTCAGCATTAACAATCAAGAACCTCATACTGAAGCCATATATCAAATTTCAAGTCAGTATGATATGTAAATGCTGAGAAAAATGTAATGTAAATTTTCAACAATTGCCCAGTATTGTTCAAAAATGACTAAGTTGATAAACAGGAAGATATCCGACAGACCTACTTGCCATAAATGACCTCATATTGAAGCCAGATACCAAAGTTCAAGCCCCTGTGATATGTAGTTGCTAAGAAAAATGTTGCGGATGGACGGAAGGACGGATATAGGTAAATTAGTAACAAGCATTATTTTGAAATACACAACATAAAATGCCAAAAATTGTGGGTACCCGGAGTTTAATTTATTGGTAATTTTCAACCGCAAAATCTTCTTTGAAAAAAAAAACTTACACAAAAAAAAAACGAAACAAACAAACAAAAACAAATACAAAAAAAATCTAAAATTTTACATAATACAAGAAAATGTTCAAAAGTCATGATTACCCTCCTCACTACATGAAAAAAGTTACCTAAACCCGAATGTTAATATAGTTTGGGACGAACTGACCCGAACATCACATGCCCCACTTTCGTTCAGTTTAATGAAATGTAAATATTCAAACTCACTGGGTCAGATCGGGAAGTAAAGAGCTGGATGTATTAAGCTCAAATCTACGACTTTTAAGTTTAGTTGATGATACGCATGATTTTTTGCTATCTTTTACACGACAACTTTATTAAACCGTCAAAAACTCGCAAACGCTTAAACCTAACCAAATAGTATGCTGCCCATTCTAAGAAAGAAACGTTTATGTTCAATACATATAATTATTTGATTTTTTACCTCCTCTGGTAATTTGTTGATTCGCGTCAAAAGTTTCAACAACCGACAAAAAACGTTCAAAATCGTTCAAGTTAGCCTGTTTTCAGGCCTAAAGGGGTGTGCATATTTTCGTGATATCTTATAATATTCGTGATGTCGTTTGACTTATATATGCTTAACTTTATTTGTTCATTACAAGTAAAAAATGGGATAATTTAATAAAAACTTTCAATATTTTGATAAAAACACTTTTGTTGTATTTTGGATTTGCATGAAATGTTATGCTATATACATTGTATACCTAAAGGAAACAAGGCTTAAGATGAAGAACAACTCAGACAAATAATGCATGCGTGTATTTGTCCGTTACCTTAGGGTTCATGTCTCCAATCCATAACTCGTCTTAAATCTACATATTAAAAAAAATTCATTAAATTTTATTTTTAAGAAAAAACTAGTGTTCACTTACCCTTTGTGGACCGCCAAACAGTGCACCACATAGGCTAGATTTTCTGCCTTACCCATCTCACCCCTTTTTGTGGTTCTTCAAAATTAACCTTTCCTTAATGTCCCACCTCAGCCCATATTTCATTTATTATCATCATTTCATGTTCATTTTATCATCCTTTTCATGTTCATCGCCTGTAAAGAACCTATATCTTTAGGTTGCACGGGCGTAAAACACCAACCCACTCACTCTTATTTAAGAATTTGTTTTTTATTGCAATTATAGACTTACACCATGATGACAATGGGTACCCCCATCTTACCCACAACTCACAATCCCGATCAATGCATTTTCAGTGAGTGAGTGATATGGTGTTTTATGTCCTATCAACGCTATATAGGTTATTTAAAGGCGATGATTATGAAAGGTCATGAAATGATGATATAATGAACATGAAATGATGATGATAATTTAAGTAATATGGCAGGGAGTGGGGTGGGACACAAAGGACCATTAAATTTTGAAAAACCACTGAAAAAGGGAGATATGGGTAGGGGCAGAAAAATAAGCCTATGGGATGCACTTCGTGGCGGAGTCACAAAGGAGTCATTTACGTGCATGAAGCATGGTACCTACACACTCGTTGGCCCACTATGTACCACATGGGGTACACACTTGGTCGCTCTGTGGACTGAGCACTGACCCCACGTCAGAATCCCAAGACCCTTAATCGCCTCTTACGAAAAGCTAGGCTCTGCTGTGGGCCCATTCGCCATTCGGGCCCCGCACTGGATCAATTCATTTTCATGAAACTTATATATACTCTTTTTTTAAATTTGATTGGATTTTTTTTCCGCATCGCAAAACACTTTTTAAAACAAGAGGCTCCCAGGAGCCTGAATCGCTCACCTGACATATGTGCCTGAATAAAGGTTATTAGGCAAAATCTATTTGACGATGAAAGGGTCATAAGATTAATAAGGGGGTCATCTGACAATATGGTGGATCTTAAGGTGCTGATCACTGTGTTCTCAATCAAAATCTAAAAATCTGTCACCATCTTTGAGTTATTTGCAAAAAAAAATGCAGTTTAACCTAATGTTCGATTTTTAGCCACATCAGCCATGTTTTACAACCCATCCAAAACCCCCACATCAGTTCTATACAACTAATGCTAATAAAGAATAATACCAAGTTTGGTTCTAATTGGACTTAAAGTGTCAGAGGAGTTAACGTTTTCAATATAATGAGGAAATGCTTCTAAATGCTCAATTTTGACATTCTAATAACTCCTAAAAGGAAAGGTCCTACAACGTTGACCCTATTACATATTTTGTGTATCTTGATGCGCTTAACAATATGCAATTTAAATTTCTCAAATATCTTGTATAGTATTCAAGATATTGAGCTAAACAGGTGCAAAATTTGCAAAAAAATCCACAAAAAGGGCAATAACTCCAACATGGGTTTTGGATTTTCTTCAAAATTTCAGAGCTGGTAGATCTTGAGGTGCTGATCACTTTTGCTCCCAATCAAAATTTTAAAATCTGTCACCGTTTTTGAGTTATTTGCAAAAAACTGCCATTTACCCCTATGTTCTATTTTTAGCCACAGCGGCCATGTTTTACGACCAATCAAAAATCCCCACATCAGTTCTATACACCTAAGGCTAATAAACAACTATACCAAGTTTGGTTCCAATTGGACTTAAAGTGTCAGAGGAGTTAACGTTTTCAATATAATGAGGAAATGCTTTTTAAATGTTCAATTTTGACATTCTAAGGGCAATAACTCCTCAAAGGAAAGGTCCTACAACGTTGACCCTATTACATATTTTGTAGATCTTGATGTGCTTAACAATATGCAATTTAAATTTCTCAAATATCTGGTATACTTTTCAAGATATTGAGCTAATCAGGTGCAAAATTTGCAAAAAATCCACAAAAAGGGCAATAACTCCTACATGGGTGGTTGGATTTTCTTCAAAATTTCAGGGTAGGTAGATCTTGAGGTGCTGATCACTTTTATCCCGCCAAAATTTTGATATCTGTAGCCGTTTTTGAGTTATTTGCAAAAAACTGCATTTTACTCCTATGTTCAATTTTTAGCCATGGCGGCCATGTTTTTCGACGAATCAAAAATCCCCACATTAGTTCTAAGCACCGAATGCTAATAAACAACCATACCAAGTTTGGTTGCAATTGGACTTATGGTGTCAGAGGAGTTAACGTTTTAAAAAGTTTACGGACGACGGACGACGGACGGACGACGGACGCCAAGTGATGACAATAGCTCACATGACCCTTCGGGTCAGGTGAGCTTAAACGGTGTCAAATACTACAGGTTAATAACAATATTTGGTTAAATTTTGACATTTTTTGCATAATCAAAACATTTCTTAATAATTAGTCGACAGAAATCCCTAGTCTGTTTGATATCGGCATTTTTTATTCGTCAACGCGATAATGTTAACTCCATGTGATGTTTCTGTTGCAGCTGATTGCATATTCATGTACTAGCATACACCTCCCGTTGTTTTCTTTTGTCGAATACATGGTCCCCTGAAAAAAACAAACAATGCATATAGATATTATTGTTTTATCTGAAGTGATACCTCCGAACTTAGAACATATATTTACCTCTCGCTCTCATACAGAAGAGAATTTCTTGTGTAGCAACATTCCGTCCGCTCCAGCTTATGGAGTTTACGTATCTCAATTGATTCGTTACTCCAGAGCGTGCGGGACTTACATCGATTTCCTCAGCAGAGCGACACGTCTGACGCAAAAATTGCTCACACAGGGTTATGTTGCTCCTCGGTTGCTGTCTTCACTCAAGAAATTTTACGGAAGACATCATGCACTTATAGACAAATATGGGATTTCGATCTCTCAGATGAGTGCAGATGTTGGTTTGTCATAAGGTGTTGTTTTATCTTCCTTTACCGGATTTGACACGCTGAATGGACTATTGGCAACGCGACGGGTGTGCTATAGCAAGCAGTAACTGCTTACTCTTCCGGAGCACCCGAGTTCACTCTGGTTTCGACTAGAGTTCGCGATGTTGATTGATATTCAGTTGTTTTGTGTTTCCATGTTTTACATGTTGTCTGTTTTTGTCCCGTTCTTGTTGGTGTTTGCTGGTTTTGTCTCTGCCCTTTCGGACTTTTGATATTCGGATACCCCATTGGTACCTCTGCTTCTTTAAGCAAAGTAAAATCTTATAGCCCATTTAGGGAGCGACCGGGGGGCTATGGTGAAATTTGAAATAAAAATGCAGGATGGCAAAAATCCAGAAATAAAAAGGCAGGATAGTGTTTTGAATGAAACAAGAGGCTCCCAGGAGCCTGAATCGCTCACCTGACATATGTGCCTGAAGTAAAGGTTATTAGGCAAAATCCATTTAACGTTGAAAGGGTCATAAGATTAATAAGGGGGTCATCTGACAATATGGTGGATCTAAAGGTGCTGATCACTTTTGTTCTCAATCAAAATCTAAAAATCTGTTACCCTTTTTGAGTTATTTGCAAAAAAATGCAGTTTAACCTAATGTTCTATTTTAGCCACAGCGGCCATGTTTTACAGCCAATCAAAAATCCCCACAACAGTTCTATACACCTAATAATAATAATAAACAATAATACCAAGTTTGGTTCCATTTGGACTTAAAGTGTCAGAGGAGTTAACGTTTTCAATGTAATGAGGAAATGCTGTTAAAATGCTAAATTTTGACGTTCTAAGGGCAATAACTCCTAAAAGGAAAGGTCCTACAACGTTGACCCTATTACATATTTTGTAGATCTTGATGTGCTTAACAATATGCATTTTAAATTTCTCAAATATCTAGTATAGTTTTCAAGATATTGAGCTAAACAGGTGCAAAATTTGCAAAAAATCCACAAAAAGGGCAATAACTCCTACATGGGCTGTTGGATTTTCTTCAAAATTTCAGAACTGGTAGATCTTGAGGTGCTGATCACTTTTGTTCCCAAACAAAATTTTGTAATTTGTTACCGTTTTAGAGTTATTTGCAAAAAACTGCCATTTACCTCTATGTTCTATTTTTAGCCACAGTGGCCATGTTTTACGACCAATCAAAAATCCCCACATCAGTTCTATACAACTAATGCTAATATACAACTATACCAAGTTTGGTTCCATTTGGACTTAAAGTGTCAGAGGAGTTAACGTTTTCAATATAATGAGGAAATGCTGTTAAAATGCTAAATTTTGACGTTCTAAGGGCAATAACTCCTAAAAGGAAAGGTCCTACAACGTTGACCCTGTTACATATTTTGTAGATCTTGATGTGCTTAACAATATGCAATTTAAATTTCTCAAATATCTAGTATAGTTTTCAAGATATTGAGCTTAACAGGTGCAAAATTTGCAAAAAATCCACAAAAAGGGCAATAACTCCTACATGGGCTGTTGGATTTTCTTCATAATTTCAGGGTAGGTAGATCTTGAGGTGCTGATCAATTTTACCTAACCAGAATTTTGATATCTGAAGCCGTTTTTGAGTTATTTGCAAAAAAACTGTATTTTACCCCTATGTTCTATTTTTAGCCATGGCGGCCATGTTTTACGACGAATCAAAAATCCCCACATCTATTCTAAGCACCGAATGCTAATGAACAAGCATACCAAGTTTGGTTGCAATTGGACTTATGGTGTCAGAGGAGTTAACGTTTTAAAAAGTTTACGGACGACGGACGCCAAGTGATGACAATAGCTCACCTGAGCTAAAAAGGGCAGGATGCTATCTTTGGTTGAAAAATTTATAGTAGCTTTAAAAATAAAAAATAAATGCGCGCGCTTGCGCGAAAAAAAATCCAGGCTCTGCTTTTTCCGAAATAAAAAGGCAGGACGAAGAAAATCTCCATTGCCCCCCCCCCCATAAAAATCAAATGGTTGCTCCATTAATAGCTTAAGCACATTTTGAAGGTGCAAAGTGCCTGAAGTTCAAGCCCAAAAGTCACCAGTAGAATTCTGAAAAGGAAGACCATCTGAGTTCAAGTGCGATTCCTGTCATAACTCCTTTTCCAAGAAACACAACTTAATGCAACAAAAGTAATGAACACAGAGAGCCTAGATATATTTGCCAAGAATTTGAAAAAAAAGGTTTTTCTTCTGGTAAAAATCATTTTAGAAACACCACAAAAAGCTAACAACTCTTTAACACTTACTATGTTAGTCGAACAATTTGAACGAAAAGAAAAATGATACGATTACACATAATGATAACATTGTGTTGTCTTCCGTGTCCGCCAATCATTTTGGTCGTCTGTTACAAAACTTGTTAACTGTGGTACATGCATCAGTTATGCACTAGTTTTTATTTTGTAAATGTATTTTTATGAAACTTGTACACCACTTTGTGTGCTCCTGGTGGAAAATAGGCCAAAAGCAGCACAAAGCTTGTTGGTTAAATTCCACTAAAAAGCGCTCAGAAATCTGACATCAATTCAGACCGCTTTGCCCAAAATGCGACGAGGATGTGTACCCCACGTAGATGAATTGGGCAGTCCTGTCATGGTGAATGCCGGGGTCGTCATGTTATAATGCGGAAAACCTGACCGCAACCATAGTGGTGCAGCGTGTTGGGAAAAATGTCACGTTCCTTGCACGTTGAAGAACCTTGCTACAGGGGGTCGCTTGATTGTTCGTCCCTACTGATCAGTCCTTTTTCAGAGGCGGTAAAAAACCCACTCCCTGATTGGGCTTGTGTCCCCATTTTCTCATCAGCAATCAGATCTTTTTCAAAATTTCAGTACAGGTAGATCTTAATATGCTGGTCACCTTTGATTCATGCACGATTTTAATATCTGAAACCATTTTTGAGTTATTAGCAAAAAACTGTAATTTCCCCTTATGTTCTATTTTTAGCCATGGCAGCCATGTTTTTTTTACGAATCTAACCAAAAGAATTGTAGCATATATGCTATTAAACAAGTGTGTCAAGTTTAGACGCAGTTGGTCTTACAGTGTCAGGCAAGTTAATCTTTGAAATTCAGGGGAAAAGTAATGAAGAATGGTAAATTTTGTCGCTTTAAGGGCAATAACTCCTAAAAGAAGTGTTCCAACAGCTTTGACCTAGTTTTAGCTACAGTGGCCATGGTTTTTTACAAATCAAAAATTCGAACGCTAGTTGTGTACACAAAATGCCACTTAACAACAGTACCAAGTTTGGTTTCAATTTGGACTTATGGTGTTGGACAAGTTAACGTTTGAAAAATTGTTAACAGACGACGACAGACGACGACGACGACGACGACCATGGATGCCAAGTGATGATAAAAGCTCACATGGACCAGGAAAGCTAAAAACACTATTTTTCGCCTTTAAGGGGCTGTAACCCCTATAAGGGGTCATCTGACAACTTCGACCAAATGGAGACTTTTGTAGAGCTAAATGAGCTGAACATTTAAGCAAGCAACTGCTTTTCTATGTCTGCAATAGTTTTCATTATATCAGTCAAAAACATGAAAAAACGTTTTTTTTTTCACCTTTAGGGGACTCTAACCCCTATAAGGGATCATCTGACACCTTCGACCAAATGCAGACTATTGTAGAACTTTTGTTGCTGAAGCAGTAGGGGGCATCAGATTTCATCTATCTCTTTTACAGGCCAAAGACAGTAGTCTGACCCCCCTGGTCTATTTTTAGTAACGGCAGCCATGTTTTTTGACGAATCAAATATCGAAACACAAGTTTGGTGCAAGACACCATAAGGATCATTCATACCAAGTTTCAATAAATTCTGATCAGTAGCTTCAGAGGAGAAGAATTTTGAAAAATTGTTAACGGACGACAGACGACAGACGTCGACGACGGCGACGACGTATGCCAAGTGATGGTAAAAAAAGGGGTACTGGTACTTTGACAGGTTTCACTCATTATTCGTCATTTTCAGCATTAGAAGGGAAAGTCGTCTACTTTTCGGAAAATTTTTGTCTTAGAATGGCCATATCAGAACTTACCTTAAAGCCTTTGTGTTTCGTCAAGATGCAACTTTACCATCAACATCTTGCTTGTTTTTAAATTCAAGTACTTATTTCTGACCTTTTAATAAAAACGAAAGCATATGGAATATGTGCCATAAAGACATGATCCACATTTTGAAATGATTTTGATAAATGTACTAAAGCAAAATTTCACTGCGTGTGAAGCGCTTTTCTGGATTAACCTTCATCAGACACGCTAGGAGTAGAAAACTTGGAAAACCGGTAGAAGAATAGATTTGATAAAGCAAAAACAGAATCCAAAAATATCACAACAATGTAATAGCTGTTTTTACTCTTATAATTTAGCATAACACAACTTTGATACGCAAAAAAGAGCTTAATACAACAAGATCTTTCCTTTCCGAACTGACCCCGTGAGACTAGACTTAATTAAATTGCACATCAAATTTACTTAACAAAAATAAACAAAATTAAGACTGAGCCCAACTTTTATTTAAAAAACCCCAACTATATATTCATGTTTTCTACTGAAATAGAAATTGAAAAACTTATGAACTTCACGCATGCATATGGATCATTGAATATAGGTTAATTCGTTTCTATTATTAGTCTTTTTTTTTTTTTTAATCTTTCATCATAGTTATTTTTTTTGTCTTACAACATACATATAAATATTTTTCAATATCGATTGTTATCATTTTCCGAAAATGGTACCTGAAAATTTACAACTGAAACTACAACCGAAACTAATGCAATAACCTCTCGTTGGACTATTATTGGCAATAAGCAATCTTATCTTTTGTCTTTTCATTTTATATTGATATACGATGATGAATTATGGTGAGTCCAAAGATATAAGATATAAATGTTCGAATTTTTTTACCATACAGGTTTTCCTGCAGAAATATCTGTACGTCATCATGTAATTTGACTTGTGTTATGTATGAAAGTATACAATTAATTATGTTTAAAGATTTAAAGTTGACACTTTTCTTTCAAGATCCTACCATTAAACAATAAATATATTTATAAATCTATTCACTTTCAGAAAATGGTAAGTCTCTATTCTTTACCTTGTTGTGACAATTCAAATATAAGTTAATACATTGTACAAGTACAAAAATGTATTTAATGAGGTTGAATATACACATATTATATGTGATTGGTATCACCCCTAGTAAGGTGGATTCACGACGATCAGGAAAGTCCAGTGAAGGATTCACGTAAAGTTGTATTTGGTAAGACGATTCAGTTTTGTCGGGTTAAATAAACAAGTAAACAACTTTGTTTTGTTGCAAAATTAATGTCTTTCGAAAGGTAAATGATCAATTTAACCCCGTCTCTTTATTTTTATCACAAAAAACAAAAAAGTCGTAAAAGCATATACAAATCTGTATTGAAATAAAGTTACAGTTCACGAAAAACGTCAAGGTTGAATTGTGTTCATGACGAAAACTATAACATCAGATAGTTGTGTTTTTGTTTGCATAAAGTGTCTATATTTTTCATCAAAGCAAGACTATTATACGTACTAGAGACAAGTTGAAAATTTGTATTGAAAAAAATAGTATACCTTAAAAAAATAGATGTAAAAATTGGCGGATAATGTTCTGGTAATAAGAAGATTCTGTTCTGGTAATGTATGGAGTTCGGTTCAGTATCGATTTTAAAAAACATTTAAATTTATATGTATTAATATCTGTGTGCAAATGCTGTAAAACGTTAAGATAATCATAGTCATACTTAAAATGTTAAGTTAAATATCCACATTAAGAAACTAAAATATTGTTAAAAGACTCATTAGTGACAAAATATAGTGTGACAAAATTGAATAAGACAAGACCAATCATTATTAGCGAAAATAATACAATCAATATGTACATTAATCAAGGCTTTGCATATTTGGTTGAATTTCTAGATATGCTCGAAAGCGAAAAAGATCATTAAGAGTTTATTATCCCTAGAAAATAAACGACATAACCCAAGAACTTTTATACTTCTCAAGAGACACAAAATACGAAAATATTATCCTCCAGGTTGGCAGTAATGATTGCTGCGACCCACTCTTCGACCCACAGACATTCAGAGAAGACTATCAAACACTCATTACATCAGCAAAGGCGGTAGGAGAGAACGTTGTGATCTCAGGCCTTCTACCCCGCAGAAATGACCAAGAGAACAATCTAGCCCTTGCAAATGAAATCCTGGCAAAATTGGCGAGCGATGAAACTCTGTGCTTTATTGACAATGACTTAAACTTCAGATTGCTAAATGGTAAAATTAACTTACTGTTATTTGCTAAGGATGGTGTCCACCTGTCTATCCAAGGTACAAAGCAGTTGGCTGAAAATTTAGGCATTAAACTCAAACAACAGAGCAACAAGCCCCCATACTCCAGCCAACGTCGCCAATCTACCCCCAATCCTCACAATGGACGACAGGTGCACACACACCCTTCACACAAGCCACATGAAACCAGCAGGCACAGTAACCAATACCAATATGGCCGACTCGGTACAAGTCACAAACAAAAAAACACCAAGTCAAATCACCACCATGGTAGATATGAAACAAGTAAACAGATGCACAAGAATAAAAACACAAATGGTCGATATGGTACAGTAACAAGGAAAAATCAGGAAAACAGCACACATAGCCATGAAAATACTCACTCAACCTGCTGGTTCTGTGGCGATGCCAACCACACAACATCTGTCTGTCGACATGGTTTTGAAATCCAATGTCACAATTGTAGTGGCTATGGCCACAAATCTAAAATGTGTTCATACTAGGTTTTTGGCCAGGAAGAGTGTACCGATCTAATAGGCAACTCTGATGAGGTAGATTGTAAAAAGAGGAGAAAACGGCGCCACAAACGTGGAGGCAAAATTTCATTAAAAAAGCGCAGAGAATCGGAAACAAAGTTAGATTATCTAAACGTAAGAGGACTATCCTCAAAAATCCATGAAATAAATAAACACATTACAGACCACAACGTAAATGTCTTAGGTCTGGTTGAAACATTCTTAAAGATAAATGATCGACCCTCTAAGCTAATAAATAAATACAATTGGGTTGGCAAATGTCGCAAAAAGTCGAAAAGTAAAGGCGGGATAGGCTTCTGTGTCCGTTCCGATATCCCTATACTAGATGAAAACCTGCTAAGTAGCAAAGAAGACAACTACCAGAGATTGTGGATTCTCTTGCGAATAAATAACATTAAAACTGCTGCATGTATCGCGTACTTTCCAAACGACGGAACCGCGAAGTCGCTAACAGACGAACTGATGTATAAACTCCTTGAAGAAACAACCTGTTTATCAAACTTAGGATACGAAATCCTAATACAAGGGGACTTTAATGGGCGTTGTACAACTATTTGCGACTTTACGGGAAAATGTATTTCCACGCGCGAAATAAATTCGTACAACGGAAAACGGCTACTACAATTTATTGAGGCAAGTGACTTAATTCTTGCCAATACTATGAATTGTTCTAAAGGCTTTTTCACTCGTTTATTAAACGACCAAAAATCAGCCATCGACTATGTCATTATCTAAACATGTCACAAGCGTATTAATCGATGAAGAAGGGGAATTTGTCCCACATAGCGATCACGTTATTATACGAGTAAGCTTAAACATTAATGCCTCCCAAACAAAAATCAAATCATCTGACCAAAAACCTAATCGCACATTATGGAAAATAAATGAAAATACCGATTGGTCTGTATTCGAGCAAGATTTAGCTTCTAGTGTAAATGATTTCCTTAACACGTGTAAATTCGATACCGACGTTGATTCCCTTTGGAATAAATGGAAGAAGTGCGTAGAAAGCGCAGCCGAGTCAACAATTGGTAAAGCTAAATCAGTTAAAAATTACAGATCATTTTGGGACGCAGAACTCGATAGACTTATTAAAGAAAGACAAGTGGCCAATCGACTAAAGCGCAAATACTTTAAAAAAGAAAATAAAAACACAGCTGTTAGTCAACGATTAACCGATGTATACAACGAACGAAAAGAAAAAGTTAAAAATGCCATTAAGCGCAAGGAACACGCGAGTAAAATGAAACAATTCACAGAAAGGTGTATTAAATCAAAAAATAAAGTCAAAGGGTTCTGGGATTTGTTAAAACTAAAAAATAGTAAAGTTACTCCATGCGAACTTACAGACCCAGATAACCCTAACAATAAGCTTACCGAAACCAACCAGTCTAATATCTAGTGGTATTCAATTATCTCCCCTGCAGAAAACAGCTAATGTGTTTTTAAATTTTTAACGATGACAACAACGATGGCGACGGCATATAAACAATCTTCAATTTTCATTTATTACGCATGGATTTGATATACGTTGGACATGTTATGTTATTAACGAATCTTTTCTGTTGCGTAAACAGTTGTTTATAAGGTCAACAAAAGTGCATATTTTAACAAATCGAGTGAAACTTATTGGCCGTTGGAAAAAATTAAAATGTCAACTCAACCTTTAAAAAATCACACAAGGCGTAATACCTGCAGTACATTTTCGAAACTTGTGGGAATGTTAGGTTATTACCTTTTCTTTCGACAGATATTAGTTTGAAAATTATATTTTACTGTTATCATATAACGATCCATTTGAATTCAATGTGTAACTATGAAAAACTTTCAAGGGACACAACCAAGTTCTATCTTTAATAAATTATAAACATGATAAATGGGAGGTATTCCTATTTTTAAAACGGATGACTGAATATTGAATTGGACATTTACTCCAATACAATGCAAATTCACATACTGTTGAATACCGGTCAAAAAGGTAAACATGTTCTATGACATAATCGAATTCAACAGGTAAATCATGTACTTTTAAAAAGAAGGTTGTCAAGACGGACTAGAAAAATAGGTCTTTTTCTTAATTTTATTTTGGCTTTACCTCTTGCAGTACATGTCTGAAAATTTGCAGATGGGAAGATATACATTTAAACAAATAGTGTGATTTTTTTCAATTTTTTATATAAAAGTTAAAGTTGTGCGATCCATTTCAGTTTGCACCGTATGCATTTCATAAATATCCACATATTAACATGGATTAAAATGCAATCTGTTACTTTTAAAAACTCTTTTTAATTCAAAAAAGTTTATTTTATCAGCATAACTTAAAATTGGAAGAAATTTTGTACTAAAAAGAACTTTTGATTCACTTGACAACCAGGATAAACATTCGAATTGACTTTCCTATCTTTTCCGATGAAGAGCTCACAATCTATTGTTTAAATACCACCGGTTTTCGGACTGCAACGATATAAGGCAAGCATTGCAACATCATTTCGCCTTTAAACCCTGTGATGAGTCTAAAAGTAAACACGACATATCACACAATATGGAACGCCGTAGCTGTCTTTACATACGGATTTTGTCTATATTCGGTGGTTTCGACATTATATTCGGTACAAAGAAGTTTATATTGAGTGCGTATGTTTTTATATTGGGTGCTAATGTCTTTATATTGAGTGCATATGTCTTTATATTGAGTGGATATGTCTTTATATTGAGTGCTTATGCCTATATATTAAGTGCTTATGTCTTTATATTGAGTGCTTTTATCTTTATATTGAGTGCTTTTGTCTTTATATTGAGTGCTTAAGTCTTTATATTGAGTGTTTTAGTCTTTATATTAAGTGGATATGTCATTTTGTTGAGCTCTTTTATTATATTCGGTGGTATTGACATTATATGCAATAGAAACAAGTTTATATTCAGTGTTTATGTCTTTATATTGAGTGCTTATCTCTTTATATTAAGTGTTTATGTCTTTATATTAAGTGCTCATGTCTTTATATTGAGTGTACATGTCTTTATATTGAGTGGATATGTCTTTATATTGAGTGCTTATGTCTATATATTAAGTGCTTATGTCTTTATATTGAGTGCTTTTGTCTTTATATCGAGTGCTTTTGTCTTTATATTGAGTGCTTAGGTCTTTATATTGAGTGTTTTAGTCTTTATATTAAGTGAATATGTCATTATGTTGAGCTCTTTTATTATATTCGGTGGTATTGACATTATATGCAATAGAAACAAGTTTATATTCAGTGATTATGTCTTTATATTGAGTGCTTATCTCTTTATATTAAGTGCTTATGTCTTTATATTAAGTGCTAATGTCTTTATATTGAGTGCTTATGACTTTATATTGAGTGCACATTTCTTTATATTAAGTGCCTTTATCTTTATATTGATTGCTTTTGTCATTATGTTGAGTGGTTTTGACTGTATAGTCGGTTCTTTTAACTGTATGTTGTGTGGGTTTTCCATTATATTCGGTGGTTTTATTGTTATATTATCTTACATCTATATTATATTGCGGTCTTTTTTACCTGCGTCGCCGAAGGCGAAAGCAGGTCTAGGAGTCGGGTTACTCTGTCCGTTCATTTGTCCGTCTGTCCGCCGGTCGCGCTATAGGGGTGCCTGTCTTGTGTAATCTGAATCTCAAAAACCAAACACTAGATCTTCCTGAAATTTTACACAGTGATTACATATATATTAAAGATGTGCACCGGCCCTTTTGGGATGATTTTATAATTCCGTTTAGAAATCGGGGGCCCTAAAGGGGTAAAAAGGCGACTTTTTTAATTGTTTCCACAATAACTTTTATTCTGGTTGACCAAATACTATGAAACTTTACAGAAAAGTTACTTACAATTAAAGAAAGATAGTGATGATTTTGGATGCTCTTCTTTTGTCGTTTGAAATAAAGGGCCAAAAAGGGGCTAAAAAGAAACTTTTATTAGTTTTCACAATAACTTAAGTTCTGGTGAACTGATTGCTATGAAATTTTTCAATAATGTTCGTTACCATTGAGTGATTGATTGTCTTGATTCTTTAGGTCTCCTTTTTTTGTTCAAAAATTAAGGGCCCAAAACGGGCAAAATCCAACTTTTTTTATTCGATGATTTAAAATGGAGGATAAATTTCTTCTTGGTCCCACCTTTTATTTTTAGCAATTAGGGGTTGAAAGGGGGAATTAAACTTATTTTTTTTGTCTGATTTTGTGTGTGGTTTTTTATATTCTTGTTAGATATAAAGACCTTGAATATTTTATATCTTAATATTTCATTGTCAGTATATAAATTGGGTTGCATGTGACAAATTATGCTTTGTCAGTCCACCATAGGATCACAGGCGTTTGGGTCCAGGATTTTATTTTATTATTAATTGATTTTACTATCCATATTGGACATAGAACACACGGGGTTCAACGTTTTGCCGTGCGACGCGGGGCTTGTTTACTAGAGACACCGGTCAACCACATGATCAAGATTCCCGCCTGTCGTCTACTTTTTTTTCGTCCGATAATTCAAGCTAATATGAATCAATTACCCCCCGCCCCCCCCAAAAGGCGCACACAACAAAAGACCTCAACGTATAGACAGACGCACGCAATATAATATAGATGTAACATAATATAACGATATAACCAACGAATATAATGGAAAACCCACCCAACATACAGTTAAGAGAACCGACTATACAGTCAAAACCACTCAACATAATGACAAAAGCACTCAATATAAAGAAAAAGGCACTTAATATAAAGAGATATGCAGTCAATATAAAGTCATAAACACTCAATATAAAGTCATAAGCACTCAATATAAAGACATTAGCCCTTAATATAAAGACATAAACACTTAATATAAAGAGATAAGCACTCAATATCAAGACATAAACTTGTTTCTATCGCATATAATGTCAATACCACCGAATATAATAAAAGAGCTCAACATTATGACATATCCACTCAATATAAAGACATATCCACTTAATATAAAGACTTAAGCACTCAATATAAAGACTAAAGCACTCAATATAAAGACAAAAGCACTCAATATAAAGACTTAAGCGCATAATATACAGATATATCCACTCAATATAAAGACATATCCGCTCACTATAAAGACATAACCACTCAATATAAAGACATTAGCACCCAATATAAAAACATAAACACTAAATATAAAGAGATAAGCACTCAATATAAAGACATAAACACTGAATATAAACTTGTTTCTATCGCATATAATGTCAATACCACCGAATATAATAAAAGAGCTCAACATTATGACATATCCACTCAATATAAAGACATATCCACTTAATATAAAGACTTAAGCACTCAATATAAAGACAAAAGCACTCAATATAAAGACAAAAGCACTCAATATAAAGACTTAAGCGCATAATATACAGATATATCCACTCAATATAAAGACATATCCGCTCACTATAAAGACATAACCACTCAATATAAAGACATTAGCACCCAATATAAAAACATAAACACTAAATATAAAGAGATAAGCACTCAATATAAAGACATAAACACTGAATATAAACTTGCTTCTATTAAGTATAATGTCATTACCACCGAATATTATAAAAAAGCTCAACATAATGACATATCCACTCAATATAAAGACATATCCACTTAATATAAAGACTTAAGCTCTCAATATAAAGACTAAAGCACTCAATATAAAGACAAAAGCACTCAATATAAAGACATAAGTACTTAATATAAAGACATATTCACACAATATAAAGACATATACACTCAATATAAAGACATTAGCACCCAATATAAAAAGATACGCACCCAATATAAACTTCTTACTACCGAATATAATGTCGAAACCACCGAATATAGACAAAATCCGTATGTAAAGACAGCTACGGCGTTCCATAACACAAAGTAAATGACTTTATATCCAGAGCAGACTCCAACACTTTACCTATAGAAAACCATTTAGGTATATCGTTAGAAAAAGACACAATTTGCCAACTGTTGAAGGGTCTTAAATCGGGAAAGGCCACTGGCACTGATAACATGCCTAATGAATTTTTAAAGTATGGGGGTTATAGCATTGTAGAATCCCTATGTGAGCTTTTCACAAAAATCTCCGATTTAGAAAAGATCCCAAAGGAATGGTATAAAGGGTTAATTATACCTATCCACAAGTCTGGCTCAACATACGATATAAGTAACTATAGGGGAATAACCCTAACATCAAATGTGTATAAAATTTACTGTAAAGTTATTGAAAACACCATTATGAACTTTCTTGAAGATAAAAACATCCTAGGGGAATCACAAGGTGCCTTTAGAAAAGATAGAAGAGCCGAAGATCACATTTTCACCCTTCAGGGTCTGTGCTCTATACGTAAATATAGAAAAAAAAAAACATTCCTCGCCTTCCTTGACCTTTCATCTGCGTTTGATAGAGTATGGCGCGACGGCTTGTTTTATCTTTTATGGAATAAGGGGGTTCAGGGAAAATGTTGGAATCTACTATGCTCGTTATATTGTGAGGTCTCGAACAAAGTTATTTTTGGTGACGTAGAGACAGAATGGTTCGATCAAAGCACGGGTCTTAAACAAGGATGTGTTTTGTCACCTACTCTTTTTTCAGTTCTTATGACTGATCTTATCGACATGATGAGAGAAAAACAAATAGGGGTCGAGCTGTCCTCCCAGCTCATAAATTGTCTTTTGTTTGCTGACGATATAGTATTAATAGGCAAAGATGAAAACGAGCTCCAAAGTCTTCTCAATGTAGCCGCTGAGTTTGCATCTAAATGGAAGTTAAAGTTTAATGCAAGAAAGTCCAAAGTTCTAATCACCGGACAAAGATTAGACAAAAATAAAAAATGGAAGCTTGGCGAAGACTTGTTAGAAGAAGTCAATGAATATAAATATCTCGGAGTATTTTTTACTAGATCGTTAAAAAGTAACTATCATATTGAACAGTACCTCAAAGATAACTTCGAACGAAAACTAAACCACACAATTCGAGTTTTAGGCGAACATGGCAATTTCAACCGTTTTAATTTCGGTGATGCCCTATGGAACTCTGTAATAAGACCCTCAATAACCCATGCATGCTCTGTTTGGTTCCCTTCGTCTAAAGTTTGTAGAGAGTACATCGAAAGGTGGCAATACCAAGTCGGGAAAATAATACTCAATACTAAGATGAATGTTCCTAAATGTACTATACTATCTGAATTTGCATGGGAACCCATAAACAAATTTATGGATCGCCAACGAGTAAAATATTTTTCCCGCTTTACCTCACTCTCTAATGAAAGACTATGTAAAATCGTTTTTAACGAGCTAAGTTCTTTACCCAAATGCGAGTGGGGATACCTAGATTACATGAAACGTGTATTCCAATTTGCTGGGGTTGACTGTTACATTAATGGGAACGTGAACCTTAATGCTTTCAATCAACTTCACGGACAAATGACTACGCTCGAGCTATGGTCGAATATGCATCAGAAGAATAGTCTTGATCTTTACATAGTCTTAAACATTAATTGTGCAAGACAGCCCTACATGTGTAACGTCGAAGACTTCTGGCAAGCCAGATTAAAATTCTTAGCGCGAGTAAATTGCCTCCCAATTAATTCAACTCTTAATAGAATGAAGATAATAGGTCACGATAAATGTGAATTGTGCTTTTTAAATGTGACTGAAGACCTAACACATGTTCTCATCGAATGCGAAGCGTATACGAATCTCAGAGATAAACTCTATAATGATCTGGACATTCTTCTCTCGAACGACGTTTCTACCTCTCACA
This sequence comes from Arcuatula senhousia, assembly GCA_963971305.1. Classification (NCBI taxonomy): domain Eukaryota; kingdom Metazoa; phylum Mollusca; class Bivalvia; order Mytilida; family Mytilidae; genus Arcuatula; species Arcuatula senhousia. The sequence goes on from OZ020306.1 coordinate 9,399,286, forward strand.
TCTACCTCAGAGGGTTACCAAAGGTCGCTCAATTACAATTTATTATAGGTGAAATTGGGCATTTGTATAGTAATGATCTGGGAAAGCAAATCGATTGTCTAACGAAAACTTTTTTACATGACATTATGAATTATCGCAAAACGTTTTACCCTTGCTAGGAAAAGTAAACATTTCATATTTTATTTTGAAGTACGATGATTTTAGGACCTATTTAATATATATTTTATCAAATTTTATTGAGTTTTAAAGGAAAATTTGGTCTTTCTTACGCTTTGCTTTCCACATCTTTTTATATGTATAATATAAATATGAAGAGAGATTTTGTATTATGTTTTTTATGTTAGACTTGTAAATTTTAAAAGAACATTTTAACTGAATGAAGTGATCTCTTATTGTAATTTGTTTACCATTTTAATGTCTTATAGTTGTAAATATCTTTGTTTAACTGTTGAACGCAACCATCGAAACCCGTCGATGGTTGCCCCCGTTGTAAAGGGGTAGTTTTTCAAATAAATATATATATATATATATATCAATAGGGTCTAGAAAATGTACACAACATTACCAATAGATGTTAAATAATTTAAAAGATTATAGATATTTCGGACATTCGTATGTCCTTCATCAGTATAATTGTTTATTATACTGATGAGGGACATACGAATGTCCGAAATATCTATAATCTTTTAAATTATTTAACATCTATTGGTAATGTTGTGTACATTTTCTAGACCCTATTGATTAGTTTTTTATGTATAGTATCGTTTTAAATACGTTGTATTTATTTACGATCCATTACCGCTTTGTGAGAGAAGCGTTGACTATTTTTTAAGATCGTTTATATATATATATCCCTATACCAACAGAAATTTTTAGAAATTCTACCATTTCATCTTAAAATTTATTGTCTTACAAGCGAATGCAAAATGATTTTTGATACATTTCTCATCTCTTTTGAGTTTTCTCTTACTCATATCCATCTGAAATAGAAATTACAGCAAAGTTCCAGAAAATAAATTTTGCTACCCCTGACGAGAAATGAGATACAAATTTCTGGAAATCTTAAGGTTTTGTAAGTTTTTAAAAAATTGTTTCATAAGCGCTTTTGTAGTTTATGGACGGTCCTAAATGTCCCGGTCAACTAGTCGAACGGACAGAAAGAATCTTTCTTTGTTTTGAGGATAAATGTGTTTCAAGTAAACCCGATCTTGTGCAAGAACTTCTATTAAATTTTAAAACAAAACCAACGCTACTTTACTGGGGCATATGCATACCAACTTTCGTCAACATAAGGTGCTCATATAACTCAAACACTGAAAAATTGATAGCATTAAACGCCGACGCCGTCGTCGCCACCGCTTGCAAAGTAACACTTATTTCCCGCCCTGCCACGCAGGCCAAATCCCTCTCCCGAAAAAGTGCACCTCAGATATCAAGCATGGGTCTCAAATTACGGAAGCACCAACTCATTTATCTATAAATAAATCCCCCATCCCGTTTTTTTTAATTCGTTAGTAAGTTAGTAAGTTTTGCCTTTACTCCGAACTCTCGGGAGATGTACATAAAAAGGGTGATACAATGAACATGGAATGATGATGAATTAGACAATGGGGACATCAGGCCAATCAGCGAGGATAGTTTTTGACTGGATAACCTGGACGGACAATTAAGCCTCCTACATGGGGATCCTTCTGCAGCTGGGTTATTTTTTTCCAACACGGTGCACCACTATGGTTTGCGGTCAGGGTATCCGCATTATAGCCTGACGACCCCGGCATTCATTATGAATGGCGCACCATTCTTAAACCTTCCAAACTTTAATAGTAGAAAAATACTTACCAAACTACGTATTAGTGACCATAATCTAGAGATCGAACTTGGTAGATACAAGAATATACCAAGAGAACAAAGATTTTGTAAATCATGCAAAATAATTGATGATGAAGCTCATTTCTCCTTTCATTGTCAAATTCATAATAATATAAGAAAAACATTTATTGACTCAATACAAAAACAATATGCTAATTTTAACCAGCTTGAAACCATTGATAAATTGATTTTTGTACTTAACCCAAATATGGATGTTTTGCCCACTGTTGTTGATTTTATAAAGCAATCATTTGAGTTGCGACAATGAGATCCACATTGGTCAAAGTCATACATATTTGTAAATACTATATAATGTCTTTGTATGTAGAGTTACATGTTCATTGTTTTTTGTATGTTTTTACACGTATATTTGTATTTGCTTAACCTCTTTGAGGTTTTTATCATACAATAAAGATATTATAAAAGTTGACGATTTGAATATTTATTGAAATCATCACTTTTTTTAAAGAGTTTTGTTAAAAGTTTTCCATTGGAGTTTATTTTGAGATTTAGATCTTAATATGAAGCACACTTTTTAGAATCCGTTGTGTCCTTTATCTCAAATTTCTGACGATAAATGAGCATTGAGAATCGTTAGAGAAAGGACATCATCAATGTAACGGAAAGTGAATTAAAAGAGAGAGCTAGTCTACGATCCTTTTTTGTCCAGAAGTGATTGTAAGAAGTCTGCTTCATATGAATGAAGAAATTAATCTATTATAGCTTTATTAATGCAAATTTTATCCAAAAGGTTGTAAGCATAACAACAAGTACAAAATTTGGAATGTACGCATGCATGATATCCGAATTAACGAATTCTGTTAGTTCCTGGATAACACGAAATGAGTTACAGTAAAATTGGTCAATTATGCTACTTATAATTACGCAATCTTATGTAAATAACCATAAAAATGTATGATATAACCCGACAAAACAGTATCCACAATTTACCAAAACAGAAGTCTATAACTGAACAAAACTGAATCCTCTAAAATGGTGAGACAAATTACAGGTTTGATGTGTTTACCAATTTGATTTTCTTAAACAGTTGGCAGTACTCTCGTTGCATGTTTTAATTTAAAACGATTTAAAAAGAACGTGGGTACACATTGCATGCTTTACCATAAGTTTGAAATGTGTTGTTTACTTTTAATTTTGAGTTATAAAATGTATAACCTTTTTAGTCATAACTTTTAAACCATTATTCATAGATTAACCAAACTTTCACATTTTATTGAAATCAATATAAAAATGTAAATTATAAAGAAATATAAATAATACATAGGTTTATGTTTATTAACAATGCCCAGGTGTGCTTTGTATGTGTGTTTTGTAAACAATATTGATCGAAAAAGGGACGAATTTAACCCACCAAATACAACATCACGTGAATCCTTCACTGGACTTTCCTGATCGCCGTGAATTCACCTTACTAGGGGTGGGTATGTGCAGGTTTTTTACAAATGTTTTTCTTCGAGTCCTACCCTGAGCGGGTTCTGCGTGGCGAATAGGCCCACGGCAGTTCTAAGCTTGGGGTAAAACTCCACGATCTCTCATGGTGAGTTTGGGTGCTTTTCCAACAGAACCACTGCGGTGTGTCCTGTGTAGTTGAATAAGATAATCCAGACATCTTGTATCAGGAGTCGCCAGGCAATAATACATAATACTTTATCCTAAACCATAGTGTGGAAATGCTAAGTTCCTCACATGATAAATAACAATGTTATAGGAATCGGAAACACGGACAGCAATTCTGATTGATCAGAATCGTTGTCTGTTTGTTGAAGGTATATTTTCGAGTTTGTCGTTTTACAATTACAAACATTCGACCCTAAATAAACACAACTGTCTTTTTATCGTCAGGTTTACTATGAAGAAACATTCATTTAATGTGTAGTGGTAAATTTTAGAATAACCTGGTCCGAAAAATATGGTCGAAGTGATTGAAGACACGCGCAGATGCAGAGACGTAACCCGTCTCCTACAAAAATATGACGTCATTGCTATGGATGCAGAGGGTGTAAATCTTGGAAAGGATGGTCCTTTAACCCTTCTTCAAATCGGGACAAGTGACCAGAAAGTATATTTGTTTGATGTATTCAAAAACAAAAGACTGTTTAACGAAGGAGGAATTAAAGATTTGCTTATGTCTAATGATATAGTAAAGGTAATTTTGATAAATAGGGTTTTCAAGAAAAAATATAAGAAAACTAAAATAGACTTCATGAAAAATAAAGACACTATTCTTGATATATTTCTTTTGATCAATCACACCTCGATTAACTCGTCTTACCATCATTTGTGGAAAAAAATGCCTGTACCAAGTCAAGGCCTTTGTGATCTTCATTTTTCAAGTATGTCTTGCGATTGATTATGCAAGTTCAATAGTTTTGTTTATTACCTTTATAGAATATCCTTTTTCAAATTCGCGACATTTTTCTCAATAGAATGCTGATTTTGTTTTTTGCGAATAGCTAGATAAGTAATATCTGAGAAACTTCTTCATTGAGTCTTTCTCTAACGAGTTGATTATCTTCCCTTATTCGTCACAATTGCCTATTAATGCAGGTTTTGCTCTTTATCTTTAAAACCGCAAGTGCTAGAGAAAAAGTCTTAATCTACAAAAATGAGTGTAGGTTCGAAACTGTCTGAAGTATTGTTAAAGAGTAATGACATTTTAACTTTTTTTCTATCAATTTTTACTGAATTTTGATTGTCTCTTTTCTACAAGCTTTGTAACTTTAAGTTCTGAATTTTACGGTGTTTCCTATCCGACCTTAGATTGATTTGATTTCACAATATGCCAGGTAAAAATCTCTAGAATGAGTTGAGGGTTCGTGTTCCTCAGAGCCTAAAGTACAGTCTGACTTACAGTTGAGATCTGTTCTAACATCTCTACTGTCAGGCTCTCATGACAGTTCTAGAGCTGTTCTAACCCAGGACACCAACTGTCATAAACTGTTCTGGGGCAGAACTGTCATAATCTGTCCCAGTCCCTGACACTTCTAGAACTGTTCTAGGCCCTGACAGCTTAGAACTCCTCAAGCCCCTGACAGCTTAGAACTCCTCTAGTCCATGACAGTTCTGCATCCGGACAGTTCTAGGCTCTGACAGGTCCTAGCAGTTCTAAACCTTGATTCCTGACAGTTCCTGGCAGTTCTAAAGAGATGTTAGAACTGGCCTTAACTGTACCTTTGTCGGGTCGTTTCTATTTAAATGTGTTATAAAAAATAAGTTAAAATAGATTGTTATATTGTTATTTAGAATAAAAATAAAACGAGCTGTTTGTGTAAATTCAATCATTTCAGGTTATACATTCTTGTAAAGGCGATAGTGCTGCACTTTATTTCCAATTTGGGGTTTATTTGCAGAACGTCTTTGATACGCAGGTAGGTTTATTCTTAAGTTAGATTAGAGGTTTTCAATTAGTAGTCTATCCTAATTTATGATTTAAAAGCACAGATACATATCGACTCTTATATCATTTTTGTAATCAATTAAAAGATCAAATGATCAAAATTCTCAGTTCTATAATTGACAAAATATTTGTTAACTTATTTTAGTCATTTTAGCACTACTGATTTCGATGAGCATAACTATACTAATAATATTTTTGAAATAGGAAGTCCGAGTAAACACTAAAATATGTCTCGACTGTCGGCACCTTCAGAATTCCTAGTTATTCCTCTACATTCGTTCATTTATTTGTTGATTGTTTAGAAAAAAATCATACCTTCACCAAAAATACCAATGAAAACCGTCAAAGTTTCTCAACTGGGAATCTTAGGCCAAGGTCAGAAGATGAAGATGCTGCTGTAACAGACTAGCACTGATAATATAGCATATTAAGTTTTATAAACCTATAAAACAGGTCGAAGATTTTACCTTTTAAGGATAATATTTACATCAAACTTTTGACCAATGGCTTTTGAGAGAATATAAATAACTACAATCCCCAACACGTGCTTTTAAAAAAATAATTCAACAAAAACTGACTTGCTGAACAAATGTTAAAGTTGGTGTTTTACGCCCGTGCAACGCTATATAGGTTATTTACAGGCAATGATGATAAGATGAACATGAAATGATGATGATAAATGCAATATGGGGGTGGGAAGGGAAACAAAGGACCGATAAATTTCGAAGAACCACAGGAAAAGGGGTAGGGGCGGAAACTTTAGCCTATGTGGTGCACTACTTGGCGGTCCACAAAGGGGTCTTTTACGTGCATGACACGTGGCACTCTCCACACACGTTGGCCTACTATGGTCGGCGGTCAAATGAGCGCTGAAAAAAAAGTTGGTCTAAAGAGTTAAGGTATAAAGGACATCAAGTCCCCCATAGCATTGACCAGTAGGAAGATTTTAGTGTTATGTTTACCTTTGTTATTGTTCATTTACCAATGCACCGAATGAAAAAAGAACTAAAAATGTGGAACATTTATAACATAACTTTATAAGGAAAACTTACCCATGCTAAATTAGATAACGTTCAAAACCATTTTATTTGGTAAAGACGAAATATAAGAAAATATATTTATGATGAGAACTTTTCTAAAAAAAAAAGTCAAATAAGTTTTAGTATTTTCTCCCATTAGAAAGGTAAATTTAATTAAAAAAAATTGATTGATCGACAGGTCAAATGAAATCTAGATGACTCGACCTGTATAACTTATAGTTCCTGCTCATAAAAATTAACATTGCTATGTTATATATTGAAAATTGTCAAAGTCACTCACCTGGAAAAGGTCAAAGCCACAGGTAAAATAACACATATGTTTCTCATCGAATCGCAAGCGAGACGAAAACAACACTATCGAAGTTTTAGTACCTTTTTATAAGGCTTCAACAAGCCTAACACCTAAAATAAATCAAACAGCTTTTTAAGCTGAACATTCAAGCAAGCAACACATTTTCTTTATTCGCAATAGTTTTCACTAATTAAGTCAAAATAAAATGATCGACGTTTAAAGGGTTATAATCACTAAAAGGGGTTATCTGACACCTTTATTCTTACGGAGACTTAAATGACTAGAACATTTAAGAAAAAAAAGCCTTTCTCCATCTGCAATAATCTAAACATGATTTTTTACTTTTTAAGGGGCATTACCTCTAAAAGGGGTCATATCATAACTTTATTTTCAATCCAGGGCCAATCAACAAACAGCGAGCAGCGAACACTGATCACATTGAAGGCTGATGGCTCTTTTCCACTGTTGGTTTTTTTAATTGTCGTTTATATTGTAGATTGTGTCGTGTACACTTATTCCTCATCTCATTATCTTCCATTTGGTCTAATGGTTATTTTTTTTTAGATTTAAATGTGCTGAACATTGAAGCAAGCAACAATGTTTGTCTATCCACAATAGATGTCCTTATTTACTTTTAAGAGCATAACCCCCTAAAAGGGTAGTTTGGCAACTTCCGTCTAATGGAGACTAATGAGCTATCCATGAATATTGAAGCAAGCAACAATTTTTTTTCTATTTCTGCAATAGTTTTCATTCCATTTGACTAAAAAATAAATAAATAATGCGATTTAATACCTGATAACTTTTGATATTTATATCAATCTATAGGATTTTATTTTTCATATCTGTTATAAGCCATTTAAAGTGATTGTACCATACGTTTTACTTAAAATAACAGTTGTGGTGTTTTTTAGCCGATCAAGAATCAAAACTTAAATTTGTGCATTATACCCTAGGGTTCAATCACAAAAAGTTTCAATAATTCTGTCCCGTAGTTTCAGAGGATAAGATTTTTGAAAAAATTGTTAACGAACGACAGACGACGACGAAGAACGCCGAGTGATGGCAATATCTCACTTGGGACCGGTCCAGTTGAGCTAAAAACATAGCCTACAATATATCTCGCCTACATGACTGACCATGACTGCTTAAGCGCATATATGTGGGAATTTGGTGGCTGCTGTTATCTATCTTCAAAGTCAGCTTACATTTTCCATAACTAACAATAAAGAGCGGACTTAATATGACTGTATAAAACAAGAGGGTTCGAGATAATCAAATAACAATGGTTCTACATTGCAGGTTGCACACCTCGTGATAGAGGAATCAAAGGGAAGGAAATTGCCAAGAAGTCTTAAACTTGCTGATCTTTGTACAAAATATTCTGATAGTGCAGTGGTATCAGACGACAAAGATGTCATCAAGGTTACTTACTAGCAAATGTTTCAAACGTTTTTATTCACAATTTTAACCCGCCTCAAAGAGCATGAAGGAGAATTGTATGTCTATTTGTATTTCGAAGTTTCAGCACACCTTTAATTTTCTCATAACTCAGTTGGTATTAAAACTTAGATGCTGATTTTTTTTACAGGCTCCGTATAGGGTCGACTTCCTGCTGCTTGAAAACTTAAATATCGTAAGACAGCGGGGTAGGGGTTTTATAAGTGAGCATTGTTTTGCAGATTGATAAGTGTGCCAATTGGGTAATCAAATAAGACAAGTGCAATGTGGGTATATTATATTTTTAAATCATCACAACAAAACAATCACACATTACAAATTTCACAGATATACTTGAATTTGAGTTTATACAGAACTTTATCATGCCAGTTGCTATTACGTGCTGTTTGTATTTAAAAATTAAAACCATCCTTTTATAACCTGAACTAAAGGATGTAATCGTACATGTACTGTTTCGCACTGTTTCTTACAGGAAAAATTCGTGAGAGAAGTTGGCCGATTCTGGGAAATCCGGCCCCTTACCAAAGAAATGATTGATTATGCGTCAAAAGATGTGACTGCCTTAATACCCGATGTATACGAGAATCAGAAGAGGTATTTTAATTGACAATTTCAACTAAAAAAATGTAATTGTAACCAATGAAACATTGTCATATCATATTGATATAAGTTAAGGGAGGAGGGACAAAGTTATAGGCTTTATTTAGTGGCCTACACACGACCAGCACGTAATCGGCTATATCAGGGAGATGAAAGTAATATAGACGTTGCGCACGTTATTGGTACCTATTCTGATTTTGGTGTTGGTATATAGCAAGAATAAGTTCTACTGCTAAATGTTTAACACTTTTTAGCTCACCTGATCGAAGGGTCATGTGAGCTATTGTCATCACTTGGCGTCCGTCGTCCGTAAACTTTTTAAAACGTTAACTCCTCTGACATCATAAATTCAATTGCAACTAAACTTGGTATGGTTGTTTAGTAGCATTCGGTGCTTAGAACTAATGTGGGGATTTTTGATTCGTCGTAAAACATGGCCGCCATGGCTAAAAATAGAACATAGGGGTAAAATGCAGTTTTTTGCAAATAACTCAAAAACGGCTACAGATATCAAAATTCTGGCATAGGGTAAAAGTGATCAGCACCTCATGGTCTACCTACCCTGAAATTTTGAAGAAAATCCAACAACCCATGTAGAAGTGGATTTTTTGCAAATTTTGCACCTGTTTAGCTCAATATCTTGAAAACTATACTAGATATTTGAAAAATTTAAATTGCATATTGTTAAGCACATCAAGATCTACAAAATATGTAATTGGGTCAACGTTGTAGGTCCTTTCCTTTTAGGAGTTGTTGCCCTTAGAACGTCAAAATTGAGCATTTTAACAGCATTTTCTCATTACATTAAAAATGTTAACTCCTCTGACACTTTAAGTCCAAATAGAACCAAACTTTGTATAGTTGTTTATTAGCATTAGGTGTATAGAACTGATGTGGGGATTTTTGAATGGTCGTAAAACAAGCCGCTGTGGCTAAAAATAGAACAAAAGGGGTAAACGCCAGTTTTTTGCAAATAACTCTAAAACGGTGACAGATTTTAAAATTTTGATTGGAACAAAAGTGATCAGCAACTCAAGATCTACCAGCTCTGAAATTTTGAAGAAAATCCAACAACCCATGTAGGAGTAATTGCCCTTTTTGTTGATTTTTTTTTGCAAATTGCACCTGTTTAGCTCAGTATCTTGAAAACTATACAATATATTTGAGAAATTTAAAATGCATATTGTTAAGCACATCAAGATCTACAAAATATGTAATAGGGTCAACGTTGTAGGACCTTTCCTTTGAGGAGTTATTGCCCTTAGAACGTCAAAATTGAGCATTTAAAAAGTATTTCCTCATTATTTTGAAAACGTTAACTCCTTTGACACTTTAAGTCCAATTGGAACCAAACTTGGTATTATTGTTTATTAGCATTAGGTGTATAGAACTGATGTGGGGATTTTTGATTGGTTGTAAAACATGGCCGCTGTGGCTAAAGGTAGAACATTAGGTTAAACTGCATTTTTTGCAAATAACTCAATAAGGGTGACGGATTTGTAGATTTTGATTGAGAACAAAAGTGATCAGCACCTTAAGATCCACCATATTGTCAGATGACCCCCTTATTAATCTTATGACCCTTTCATCGTCAAATAGATTTTGCCTAATAACCTTTACTTCAGGCACATATGTCAGGTGAGCGATTCAGGCTCCTGAGAGCCTCTTGTTAATACTTGCATGTGCTTTTTGTTGTGTGGTTACTTAAATATCCAGATAAATAGCAACTGTAAACCAAAATGTTATTGTTTGAAGCCAGTTCTAATATCGTTTTGCCATAAAACGTCATGTCCAACGTTGCATTATTGGTCAATGAAGCTTGGAATTTAGAGGCGGTGCACCAAATCTTTGCTTCTAACATCTCTTACATCTCTCTCAAACAGTTTAACTATAAAACTATTTATCAAGAACTGATTGGTTCGAAAACTGCGTGATATTTATTGTTTCAATGCACAAAGTTTATATATGTGTTTTGTATCGTTATTTCTTGTTTGCTTCGGCATGTTCTTTTTTATTACAAAACAAAAAAGCACACTTGTAAGCCGAAACGAGAGATGTTATGATTATAATCAAAACGAGATTTGAAATATTTGCAAGTCTATGTTTTGATATTTTCTAGTTATATAGAATCAAATGGACTGTTAAGAAAATACAAAGAGCGTGTACAGGAAGAAATAGACTACGACATAGATGATAGGGCACGGGAAGAGAGATCAAAAAGACTCGATGCCCAAAGAAATGCCATTATTTCCCAAATACCACGAAAGTACAAGAGGGTCACCAAGTTAGAGGATATAACTGACGATGACGACCTACATGCACTCTATGTATTGAACTATGAGGAGGACTTAGATGAAACAGTCAAAAGGCTTAAAACTATGGTTATTAGAGCTCGACTTGATGAACTAGACGAACAACTCAAGGAAGAAGGCAGTGAGTTCTATCCACACTTTAAATCCTATGCCTTCCTCAGAGCCTACCAATACCACCCTGACGATTCAATTAAGGCAGATGCCGGTCGGATCCTGAAGGAAATAAATACTATAGCTTTAGACAACATTGTAAACAAGTTTGATAGGTCAACTGGCCTAGAGCATTTATCTCCATACGAAAAGGATGCGTTGTCCACCCTGAGACCAAAAGGAGTAGGGGACCGAAACATACATCCTGTCCACCTGCACCTGTATTGGTTGGTGAAAGAAAATGATTTAGATTCAACAATTGAACGGTATCGAAAAGAGGGGCAAGCATATCAAATAACAGAAGGCTTCTACAAATGGCTGAAGTACTGTTGCAGTGGCAATAATCCACCAAGCATGAAAAAAAAGGCTAAACAGCATTTAAATAATCTCGACGAAAGATTTGGGAGAGGAAAGTTCGTCAGGAAATAGGAGGGAGGAGTGTTTCAAAAATATGTAACAGTCTTTTCATTCCATTTGTTAGAACTTCTATCTTTCACAATTGTGTAAATGTTAAAAATAAAAGAATGATTCGTGATTTGCTTTTACATTGCTATTGTAAGTAATTCTTTGTGAAAATTCTAAAGAAAAACAAATTGGCATTCTCTACTAAGGTGTTTTAATGATTCCTCTGTTACCAAATATAATTAAAAAGACTTTTTGTAAGAAAAATGTTCTGAATATTAAAAAGTCATTTGTCAGAGAACAAATTTGAGGTCTTCCCCCGTGTAAAGTTAGTGTTGTGTACATGTACTTACAATTTTTGAGTCATTTTGTTTACGATAAGATGACGCCAATAGTTATCATATAGGTCCCAGAATTAAAATGAAGGGGCCTAGTGTCAGAAAAGTATGGTTGTTACGGACTTTTTGTCAGTTGCTATGGACAGAAGGTCACTTCCGGTTATAAAAAAACTTCTAAACTTAGAAGATCTTAGAAGGTAGTGTTGGTTAAGAATACATTTGGTTGCTATAGAGTTTTCATAAACATTACCTTGTTGCTAGGGAATGACCTTGACCCATGAACTTTGACTCAAATTGTAGCTCTTTGCATAGTGATTCATTTAAGTATACATGTTTACTATACTATCTAATACGGTTTTCAAGTTATTTGCAAAAACATGTTTCGCGATTCATGTACTCTTTGGGTTCAAATTGTAGGATTTTTAATTTTCTTTCAAATGAACCTATATTTTATTAACCATCTTTTATGGTTAAAATGTTAAAAACAAAAAAATAATTTAAAAATACGAATCAAGGGCAATAATTCAAAAACGACAAATTTTACACTTTCGCACCTGAAAAAGTGTTGGAAATTTTCAACATGACGAACATTTTCCCATGTGTTGTCCGCTTCAAATTTGTACAATTTAAGTGTTATTTCATAAAAAAAAGCTGTTTATGGTGTCGATTTTTTTTAAAATGGCTGCCCGTAACTATTCGACTTTGGTCTTCAATTGAAGGACTCACAATGACAGTCACAAAAAAAGTTTACTATATTTTCTCTAACGGTTTTAAACGAATAATTCCAAACGCATCAAGGGCCGTTGAATAACTCAAAACGGTTTGTCAAACCGTTTTCGATCCTTTATATTAAATAAAGGTCTAAAAAGAGGAGTGTTTCCCCCATATGATATCTGCTTCTAACTTTTATGGTTATTGAGATATACCGAGATGACCTCTGACATTTGACCTTGACAATTTTGTTTGCAACATATATCACCTAGGATGATTGGTGAAGGTCCCAAGTCTCTAGGACTAACCGTTTTTTTAAAGCAAAAAATTGACGAGTCGCGACACTTTTTGAGTCAAGAACGCGTAACCAGGAAGTTGATCGATTTTTTTTGCGTGACCAGGGGTGTAGCAACATTATCCCCGCTTCAGAATTTTGATAAAGGTTACGGTTTCTGAGTTTAACGGCTAACATCATAAGAAATACAATAAGGTCTTCCCTTTGGAAAGGGAAAGACTTTTATAATGCAATTAACGGTAGTAATGAAACTACCAAACTGGAATCATCAATATTCAAAGACCAAACAAAGCAGACACAGCGGAGAAATTGAAACAATGGTCCTGACATGACTCGGGCATGTCAAAAGTTAGTTAGGTAATTAATTTGTTATTGCTTTATTCACAAGCAGCACAAAGTCTATTAAATCAGGGAAATGAACATAAAAAGGGGCGATAAATAAAGGTTATAACAAAATTACCGAACTTGGAGGATCAATCTCAATGTTTAAGAGAAAAGATAAAACATGGAAGACACACTGGAAAAGATATAGATCGCAATGGTCCTGGCTTGGTACACGAATTTCAAATGATAAAAGTGGGATTAACCAGGTTTTATGGCGCGCAAACAGAGCCAGCGGTGTCGTATTAAAAAAAAATAGAAAAAAAAATGTACAAGCCCTTGCATATCGAATGAGTTGTGAAATTTAAACAACGTAAGCAGATGAAGTAGGTATGTTGCTTTCAAGGTTAGGAAAATTTACTAATTTGAAAATCCCAGTCTACTATTCTATCGTAAATTTTGTACTAAGATGTCCACCCTGGTTTCATATCCGAGATGCAAATCCAAGTTTAAATCCATACTTAAAAATAAACAATGAATGTTGTGACAGTACAATAAAAATTCCAATGACTTTACCAAAACGTATGTTAATGTTATCTAGCAAATATATAATTTAGTGCAGTAATAATTTTTGCATCAGTCCAGGTAATGTAACTTTTATTAGTCGTATTATTAAAAATGATTGACTAAATGAGTTTGAAACTCTAGAATAGATGTAGTCACTTTTAAATTTATCAAAACAACTTTTAACCAAATATTAAAATTTCTTCCAAAACATTTGGAGGTAGGTAAGTATATAAAATGAGTGAGTGAGTGAGTTGGTGTTTTACGCCCATGCAACGCTATATAGGTTATTTACAGGCGATGAACATGAAAAGGGTGATAAAATGAACATGAAATGATGATGATGAATGAAATATGGGGGTTGGATGGGAAACAAAGGACCGGTTAATTTTGAAGAACCACAGGAAAAGGGGAGAGGTGGGTAGGGGCGAAAAATTTAGCCTATTTGGTGCACTACTGGGCAGTCCACAAAGGGGTCTTTTACGTGCATGAAGCGTGGCACTCCCCACACACGTTGTCACACTATGGTGAGCGGTCAGGGTTTCCGTATTATAGACCTGACAACCCCCGCGGACGAGGGCTACCCTAGTACACACTTGGTCGCTCTGTGGGCTGAGCACTGACCCGACGTCAGAATCCCAAGACCTTTAGTCGCCTCTTACGACAAGCTAGGCTCTGCTGCGGGCCTATTCGCCACCTGGGCCCCGCACGGGACTAGGAAAATATGGAGCAGAACTCGAAAATACACAGTTACAGGAAGACCTTCAACTGACACAAATATGATAGCAACTCGATGTCTTGCTTGGCATCGTTTTAAGCAGAATTGTTCTTTAAATAGAAAAAGGGAATAAAAATCTGCTAAAAATCTAGCAGATACTACCATACGCTGCCCGTCAAATACTGATTCGTTTTTGTCATTTTCTCTGGACTATGAGATTGATCATTCAAGTTCGGTAGTTTTGTTATTATCTTTATTTACATACTTGATTGAAGCATTGGAACTTACACAATAAAAAAAACAGACAAGATATTTAAAGTTAAATGTTTACTAGTATCTAAAAGAATATATAGTTACCTTTAGAACAATCTGTCTTTAAGTGCTTAATTATTTAAGTGTAATTGGCCTGCTGTGGCATCAAAACTTTTGATGACGAATACTGCAGCATAGGTTGATGCAAGTCATAGTTTGGGTTCCAATTGTAAAGAGAGGTTTGGTGCACCATAAAACCTTGATTTACCCACCGTTTCTATTGACATGCCTGTCACTAGTCGTAAGTCTTCTTTGTCATGTTTTTCTCCTGGACATTGAGATTGGTCCTCCAAGTTCGGCTACCAACTACAAAGTTTTATTGTTGTATGCTCAGATTTTTTGCATAGTGTTGGACATCTTTTTGTCTTTCGTAAGTTATTTCGTTATTGCTTTACTCCAAAGCAGCACGATTTTTTTTGCTAAATCCGAGAGATTTACATTAAATGGGCGATACCACCGGCGTTTTTATTTATTTATTTGTGTTAGACACACAATAAATAAAATCCTAGTCCAAAACGCCTGTGGGTGAAATGATGATGAACAACGCCGAGAAAAAGGGAGTGATGGGTAGGAAGGGACAATTTAGGCTCCTGCAAGGGGATCCTACTGGTAATGCTCTAGTAATGCTCTTATCGAGACCTGCAGCAGGGTACTTTAACTTGCGAGTAACGTTACTCCAATTTTTCCAAATACGGTGCATCATTATGGTTTGTCTCGGATGGACAATTGAGTGAGGACATATAAGGGCGGGGGATGAACATAATCAGTGAGTGAGTGAGTTGGTGTTTTACGCCCGTGCTACGCTAAATTGTTATTTACAGGCGATGAACATGAATAGGATGACAAAATGAACATGAAATTATGATAAATGAAATATGGGGGTGGGGTTGGAAACAAAGGACTGGTAAATTTTGAAGAACCACAGGAAAAAGGGAGAGGTGAGTAGGGGCGGAAAATTTAGCCTATGTGATGCACTATTTGGCGGTCCACAAAGGGGTCTTTTACGTGCATGAAGTGTGTCACTCTCTACACACGTTGACCCGCTATGGTCAGCGGTCAGGGTTTCCGTATTGTACACCTGACAACCCCCGAGGACGAGGGCCACCCTATTCAGCCACCTAGGGTACACACTTGGTCGCTCTGTGGGCTGAGCACTGACCAGACGTCAGAATCCCAAGACCCTTAGTCGCCTCTTACAACAAGCTAGGCTCTGCTGTGGGCCTATTTGCCACCCGAGCCCCGCACAGGACCGATGAACATAAAAAGGATACAATGAACATGAAATGGTGATAACAAATATAGCGGTGGAATGTTTAACAAAGGAACAGAAAAAAATAAGGCCACTGGAAAGGGGAGAGGTATAGTAGGATATGCGGAGACTGCGTGCTGCGTGTGTGTATTACGCACTAGCAACATTTTCTCAACTTTGTCTAAATTAGAGAGTGAGTTGATGTTTTAAGCCCATGCAACCCTATATAGGTTATTAAAAGGCGATGAAAAAATGAATATAGAATGATGATGAGAAATGTTGGAATGGGATAGGAACAAGGGAACAGTTAATTTTGACGTCCACATGAAAAGGGGAGTGGTGGGTAGGTCGGAAAATTTAGCCTATGTGGTGCACTACTTGGCGGTCCACAATGGGGTCTTTTACGTTCATGAAGTGTGGCACTCTCCACACACGTTGGCCCGCCATGGCCAGCGGTCAGGATTTCCGTATTATATACCTGACAACCTCGGCGGACGAGGGCCACCCTATTCAGCCACCTAGGGTACACACTTGGTCACTCTGTGTACTGAGCACTCACCTCAGGCACTGACCCGACGTCAGAATCCCAAGACCCTTAGTCGTCTCTTACGACAAGTTAAGCTCTAAAAGCGATGAAAATGATAATAGGAAATATAGGGGAGGGATGAGAAAAAAGAAACAGTAATTTTTTAAATCACTAGAAAAGTAAATAGGTGGTAGGATACATGGAGACTGAGTTGGTGTTTTACGCCCTACCGACACATAGCGACATATATTGCTTATATGAGGGCGATGAACATGAAATGATAATAAGAAATATAAAGGCGGGATTTGAATCAAATGAACAGTAAACTTTAAATACAATTGGGAAGTTGATAGGTGGTAGGAAATCTAGTGAGTGATTGGATGTTATACGGCCACTATATTGGTTATACATGTATAAGGGCGATGGACATGAAAATTATGATAAAATAAACATGATACGATGACAAGACGAAATATGGTTTGTTACTTAGTTACTACTTAGCTCTCAAGCAGCACAAATTTGGATAATCTGGGAGCGTAATATGAGCTGTTAAGCTTCATGAGCTGACGGTTTTAACGAGCAACAGCTTTTCTTTGTCTGCAATAGTTAAAGGAAAGGCTATAACTTCTATCAGGGGTCATCTGACAACTTCGAACAATACGAAACATTTGTAGAGCTTTTGATTTTGAAGGGCCAAAGACCCTACGGACTGTTTTCTTCCTGTTTTAGTTATTGGGTCATTTAAATGATTTTACCATATATTCTATTTTTTGTAGTCCCGTGCGGGGCCCGGGAGGCGAATAGGCCCGCAGCAGCGCTAAGCTTGTCGGTAAAAGTCCACTAAAGAGCGCTCAGAAACCTGACATCGGGGTCAGGCCGCTTTGCCCACAAAGCGACTGGGATGTGTGCCCCAGGTGGTTGAATGGGGCAGCCCTGACATCGAAAGATGCGGGGTCGTCAGGCGATAATGCGGAAAACCTGACCGCAAACCATAGTGGTGCACCGTGTTGGGAAAAATGTCACGTTCCTCGCACGTTAAAGAACCTTGCTGCAGGTCTTGGTAAGAGTAGGACCCGTAGGATCCCCATGCAGGAGGCAAAATTTCCCGTCCCTACCCATCACTCCTTTTTCCAGTAGCAGTCAAAACTCTCCTACCCGATTGGCCTTGTGTCCCCATTTCCTCCACTTCATCACCATTTCATGTTCATTGTATCACCACTTTCATGTTCATCTCCCGGATATAGATGAGAGTAAAGCAATAACTAACAGCAGCCATGTTTTTTTTTATTATGAAATCCCTTTAAAATGAAGATCGTTTGTTGCCGACATGTCTTATATAATTTCTGCAAAGTTTCTGTCAAATCAGTTCAGCGGTTTAAACGATGAAGATTTTTTTTAATTGT
Source organism: Arcuatula senhousia (assembly GCA_963971305.1). Taxonomy (NCBI): domain Eukaryota; kingdom Metazoa; phylum Mollusca; class Bivalvia; order Mytilida; family Mytilidae; genus Arcuatula; species Arcuatula senhousia. The sequence continues at coordinate 9,417,267 of OZ020306.1, forward strand.
CCAAAGACGATGGAAGCATAGTGATGGCAAAAACTCACATGGCCTTAGGCCAGGTGAGGTAAGAAGGAATGACCGGGCGATTGAGTCTCGTGCAGGGAATCTTACAGGTCTTACCCACACCGAGACCTGCAGTGGTGTTCTTTAACGTGTAAGGAACGTGTCATTTTCTAAACACAATGCACGGCTAATGCAAGAGGTAAGATTTTCCGAATAATAGCCTGACGACGATCAATTTTGATAGGTTTACCCCATTCAACCACCTGGAACACGCATTGTAGTCGCTCTATGGACAAAGCGAAGCGGCCTAACGCGGCTACAGTTTCCAAGGGATATTAAGTAAGTGAACTTTTACCGTCAATCGCAGCCCTAATCGTTATCCGGAACTCGCATGGATTACAAAATAATGGATGGGATGTGAAAAAAAAATACCAAAACGGGTATAAAAACGGTTAATTTAAAGACCAGAGGAAAAGAAAGAGTAGGGACAGGGGCGTAAACAAGACCAGGTAGTGCACTTTGCATTGTCAGCACAAGTTTGCCAAACATGGTCGATCATCGGTCAGGTTCTCCGTGTTATGACCTGTCAACAACCGCGCACAAGAGCCATCCTGTTCAGCCATCGAAGAAACCCACCTTGACCGATATATAATGGGTTGAGCACTAACCCGACGTCAGAATCTCGAGACCCTTAGTCGTCTCTTACGACAAGCTTGGCTCTGTTGTTGACATTTCTGCCAGCCGGCACACGCACTGAGGTGCACTACTGGCGATCCACAAATGACCATTAATGTGCATGAAACATCGGCCCACAATTATCAGCGGTCAGGCTTTTAGAATTGCAAAACACATATTGCCAGACAACCCCTGCGCAGCGAATTACCCATTTCACCTAGGGTGGACACCCTCATCGCCCCGGAGCACGGTAATATGATAAGTTGCGTTGTAATACATGAACACAAAAAGCCAAGTACAACAGACAGAAAAACATATAGGTATAAAACAAATCACGATTTATTTTCTGTTGCATAATTTGGAAAAAAAAATTTTTACCTTTCGAGACGTATTTTCTTTTCACCGTTATCTGAAGCTAACCACGGTGACAACGGTGTCGAGTAAAAAAATCAAAGCTTGCCACGCTGACAACGGTGTCGAGTAAAAAAATATCAAGAGCGTTGTAGAATATGCACACCTGAGGTAATAATATTATGTTATTTTCTAAGTTTGAAAATTTGAAATAAAAATCGTCTCTTTAATTGAGTAAGTTACTCTGGAAGATAAATTGAAGAAACCTATCTAGTGAACGAAGAGAACATCATCAATAGAGTAGATGACTGAGCACTTCCTTTTTTTATGAGTTCATAAAAATAAACAACCAGTCCAGTTCACAATACCTTACAACCATAAAATTATGCATAATTATGTGTCTTATCATCGTTATTATTTATTCATCAAATCAAAGGGTCCAATTAAAATTGTATGATTTATATAAGTATTCTACTTTATAGACTTACATGAAATACACTCATTTATAGACTTTTATTATCCCCGCGCTAGCGAAAGCGCGGGGATAATGTTTTGCTGTTCGATGTACGTATGCACGTACGTATGTACGTATGGCGTTAATGTCCAGGATAATCTCTGTAACCACTGGGAGTAGATAGATGAAACTTGGGTCATTGATTGCATTGTAGGTGGGGACTTTGCCAAAGGTTTCGGAATGTTGATATGGCCCCTAGGGGCTGGGCTGCATTAAGGGCACATTATTCCTTCGTCACGCAACTCCTCCCAGGTTATTTGGAATACAGAACTGAAACTTGGCTCAGTAGTTGCACTATAGATGTAGATTCTGCCGAAGGTTTCGGAATTATGATATGGCCCCTAGGGGCTGGGCTGCATAGGTAGCCTAAGGGCACATTTTTCCTTTGTCATGCATATCACTCCTACTACAAGGGAAAAGTCTCATTTACCGGATCCTAAGATCGCAATGGAAGAGGGAGGTTTGGCGCCATAAAACCTGGTTTAACCCACCATTTCGTTTGAAATGCCTGTACCAAGTCAGGACCATTGCGATCCACCAGTTCTCCGGTATGACTGATTCGTTTTTGTCATTTTCTCTGGACTATGAGATTGATCATTCAAGTTCGGTAGTTTTGTTATTACCTTTATTTAATATATATACATTTTATAGTACTAGTAATGCTCATTATAGTCATAGTTTATTTCTTTAAATTATTAGCCCTTATACTATCAAACACCAGAGTAGCGCGGGGATATGCAGCGTGGATGCTTCGACTAGTATATTGTGTACAATTTATATAGGTCAGAGAGACATTTTAATGGAACAAATCGGGAAAATTCATTAACCATCCAATGCTATATAACGAAACTGAAAGCAACCGCATACATGTACATGTTATACTTATATTACAACCAATATCATAACCAATGTAATCAAGCACGATCAAGTTTTTGCCTCGTATTGTCTTTTCTTCTTTGAGACTTAAGACAGAACAACCCATTTGGGACCCCGTGTATGGCCTGGGGGCGAATAGGCCCGCATCAGAGCCTAGCTTATTGTATGGTTCGACTAAGGGTCTTTGGATTCTGACATCGGGTCAGTGCTCTGCCCACAGAGCGACCAAGCGTGTGTCCTAGGAGGATTAATAGGGTGGCCCTCATCCGCGGGGTATTTCAGGTCTATAATACGGAAACCCAAACCTCTAACCATAGTGGGCCAACGTGTGAAGAGAGTCACGCTTTGTGCCAAAAAAGACCCCTTTGTGGACCGCCACGTAGTGCACCACACATGCTAAATTTTTCGCCCTTACCCATCTCTCCTCTTTCCTGTGATCTTCCAAATTTACTGATGCTTTGTTTCCCAACCCATCCCCATATTTCTCATTATCATTTCATCTTCATTTTCTCATCACTGTCATGTTCATCGCCTTTATATACTAGTAACCTATATAGTGTTGCATTGACGTTAAACACCAACTCACTTCCAGTTGGATAGTTGACATTTGTTAATTTTCGGTACTGCTGTAAATTCTCTGGTCAGCCAAGGATATAAACAAATATTGATAGCGAGCATCGCAGATGCGAGCCCTACGGCATTATGGATGTTTTGAGAAGTGTCAGAAATATACTGACGAGAAAACCGGAACAGAGCAACTTTAACAGGCACGGAGCAAGTAAAACAATCAACCCTATGGGCTTATAACAAATACATCATAATCCGTTCTGCAAAAATAGAAAAATAGAAATGCAAAACCAGTGGTAAATCCTCATCGATCCATTTGTTTATTTTTACACAAAGATTTTAATTTAAACACCACTCGGTCTTTTCCGCTGGAAAATCACCAAGCTAGCTTTAGGCAAGTCCCATTGACTTGTCACACCTAATGCATAATACTGACCAAGCTTTCTAAATTCTAAATAAGATAAAGAAAAACATTAATTAACTGAATAAAATCTATTACAACCTTGCACTGACAACGACTTATTCATAATAATAATTCCTGAAAATGAGAGTAGAATCCCATTCTGCGGGGTTACACTCACTTTCCTCAATCCTGCATGATATTTTATTTTACCGTTTTTTTTCGTCAGGTTTCTTTATGTACCTTCTGTTACCAATATTAATGCTACAAATAAAACGCTGATACTCAGAAAATCTCACCAAACCTGACAGAATCTGAATGTTGTTTTGGTCTGACTTTGACAAGGAAATGACGTCACGGAATCCATAAAGGTATAATTTCGTCCCCACTAAATGAAGTCCCCGAATGTTACAGGGATTTATTATTTGTACAAATAATTGATTTTTTTAATAATTAGTTATTGATTCTAGATATTTTAATAACAAATTTATCAAGTGCATATGATTTGGGTGGGGTGGGGTCAGACTTTGCTACTATTTGATTTTTTTTTAAAGTTCCCTCTTAGACTTAGCCAGTCGAACACATGGATATAGCACAGGCACTTGTTGACTATCAAAAATAAAGGGGGTAGTATGTATAAGTGGGAGAAGGTAGGACTTCTGACCATAAGCACCTCCCTTCAAATGGCAATTTCTGGGAAAAAACCACATTCCCTACCTTTCCGGTCGCCACCAATCGATCGGTGGGGTATTTTCCTTCACAAATATATCAATTATATTCCTTCCACCTTAACAGTACCTCTCAAAAATTGATCTTTGTCATTAAAATCTCCCCAAAGGAAGTCTGCCATACCCACAAAGTGAAAGAAGAACGCCACCTGGTGGTGACTTATGTTCGGGTTTCTCGGGTGTTTTCCATTCAAATAAAACAACTCTAGACTTTTCTTTATAAATGACTAAATATGGCGGGAGATACTGTAAATATTGGAAAATTTGACTTAGTACAAAAAAAGACCATTGAAATGGCATTGAATGGACATAACTTATAACTTATTTATAACAGGGTTCCCTGGTACTGGAAAATCCCATGTGTTAGCAATCATAGCCCAGAGACTCAAAGCTTTAGGGAAAAATGTCTGTGTGACGGCCACAACTGGCAAAGCTGCCCAATACTTGCAGGAAAAAATAAAAGGGTTTAACCCAACAACAGTTCATAGATGTTTAGGACTGAGAGATGGGCGATATGGAAATGAGGAGTTAGTAGAATTGCTAAAAACTGAAGAGTGAGTGAGTGAGTGAGTTGGTGTTTTACGCCCGTGCAACGCTATATAGGTTATTTACAGGCGATGAACATGAAAAGGATGATAAAATGAACATGAAATGATGATGATAAATGAAATATGGGGATGGGGTGGGAAACAAAGGACCGGTAAATTTTGAAGAACCACAGGAAAAAGGGGAGAGGTGGGTAGGGTCGGAAAATTTAGCCTATGTGGTGCACTACTGGGCAGTCCACAAAGGGGTCTTTTACGTGCATGAAGCGTGGCACTCTCCACACACGTTGGCCCACTATGGTCGGCGGTCAGGGTTTCCGTATTATAGACCTGACAACCCCCGCGGACGAGGGCTACCCTATTCAGCCACCTAGGGTACACACTTGGTCGCTCTGTGGGCTGAGCACTGACCCGACGTCAGAATCCCAAGACCCTTAGTCGCCTCTTACGACAAGCTAGGCTCTGCTGCGGGCCTATTCGCCACCCGGGCCCCGCACGGGACTAAAAACTGAAGAACAAATGCAAACATTATTGGGTAATATTTGTAAAATTGATTGTCTTATATGTGATGAGGTGTCAATGCTCAGTAAAAGGCTGTTGGAGCAAATTCAGTTAATTCTGCAGAACACAAGAGACAACAAGCCTTTTGGTGGAATTCAAGTCATTTTGTGTGGAGACTTCAACCAACTGCCTCCAATTCCTAACTTGTCATACAAAGACGACGGGTCCTATTGTTTTAGATCAATATATGTCGAGAAGTGTTTGCATCATATCCAACTTTCAATTATTCACAGACAGGAGGAGCCTGATATGATTCAAGCTGTACATGAAATCGCAAGGTATTTTAATATAAATATTAAAAATAAAACTTTTTTTTCAGTGGCGGATCAAGAAATTCTGTACAAAGGGGGAGGGTGCACTTTAGATTGGTATTGCTTGAATTAATTCATGTATATTCAACAATTTTTTTTCCACAAAAAGGGGTCCTGCTTTTGGATCCGCCCCTGAACTTTAAACATTGTAGATATCTTAAAACGTTTCAATCATGTTTATTTATAGTTATAAACCATATATGCATTTGTCTATTGAATGAAATGGTCTTGAAATAGGATCTATTTAACCCCTCATACATGTAAAAATATTGATTTGATAAACTACTTGTGCATATGTTGCATTCTTAATTAAAAATCCAGAAAACAAACTGCACATAAAATCATGTAAATGAAAAAAAAAACATTAACACACTCATGACACTCAAGGCACAATGTTTTTGTGGTCCAATCTCAAACACAACAATGAGGTATAATTACATGAATTATAACTATGAGGAATCATGCTCAATTTTCATTGCATATCTACTTGATCATTTAACAAATTTCATTTAATGCTAAACTTTGTCTTTTGGAACAGGGGTGAAGTGAGTGAGGATACCACCAACCTACTACAGAGGCTTAAAAGAAAACTTCCACCAGGACCTCTTCCAGTCAAACTGTTTGCACTTAATATAGATGTGGAAGTCTGGAATTCAGAATGTTTACTCAACATGGAAGGTATTAAGGCTGATATAATTAATATCCTAGATTCTACCCCCCCTTTTTTTTAATTAATGTTCATTATGTCAAATTTAAATTAGCCTGACCCGCCCCATATTTTAAAGAAATTTTTAGAATCTAGGAACTATGTTATGGCCTAAATTTTCACACAGATTAAAATTTATAACATATGTATTAATCAATTCCATATATACAATGAAAGCAGCTATATATAAGAAATAGGTGTTTTGGTTACAAAATAAATATCATACATATACGATATTGAGATGTGGAATAAGTGTACGCGACACAACAAACATAAACAAACAGCAATTCAAAAAATCACAACGGAAAACAGCAAGCAGTCTTCAACATGACCATAGGTCACTGCTTACCGTCTTGCATTGGCCCAAGACTTATAATAAAATACAAAAGTATCAAAACCAATCCCTAAATCATCAACGAAAGACTCAATTCTTGACATAAAACAGTTAACATAGAATGACAAGGACAAACAAAGGCTTTGGCAAAGTTTCCTGGCTTAGGACAGGCACATATAAAATGTGGCGGGGTTAAACTAGTTTTTTGGATCCAACCTTCCCCCTATTGATAAGCTTGCACAACGCTACATATAAAACACACTGTAAAACTCAATCGACAAAAGTTCAATTCAACAAGAGAGAACCTAAGACAAAATACTGTACGAAAACAACAAGACAAGGAGGAACTCTCTTGAGAACACTCGAAGTTACTGACAACTAGCTAAGAAACATTTATCGATTGATGTAAAAGAATCAAATACATCAGTTCTAAATCCGACACCCCACGTCAAAACAATGAATGATTAAGAGTTGTATCACCATACAGAACCGACATACTTGATCGCTGTGGTGCTTATAAATAATACAGTGGATAAAAAGTGAAAAATTTAACGTTTTAAAGTTACTATCAAGCTATCAATATTTCTGCCAAAACATACCAAATGCAAAGATTTTACTAAAACATTGAATTCATATCCTTTTTTTCAAAAGGTTTTTAAGCCAGTTTTTTATTTCCATATGGTTGTTTTTGAATTTTTGTGCTTTATAAACTACATTGCTATAAAAGTTAGGATGAGATATTCCTTTAACAATCAGAAATCTACGTGTACAATCAAATTTTTCGATGAGATGTCCATATTTATGTGCAAATTTTGTAAAAGATTTGACTAATTTGTGGTAACGGTAACCTTGTTTTAGCAATTTTTCTGTAATAAAACGGTTTTTATCATTAAAATCAGACACATCACTGCAAATGCGAGCATATCTGACTAATTGTGAAATGTATACCCCGTAAGCTGGAGCTAATGGTACGTCTCCTTCAAGAAACGGAAAATTAACTATTGGGAATGAAAAGTCATCCCGTTTATCATATACTTTAGTGTGTAATCTACCATTGATAATTGATAAGTCCAAATCTAGAAATGGACATCTACTGTCGGTTGAGTTTGCTTTATTTAGGGTTAATTCTTTAGGATATATATCATTTATAAAATTTGAGAATGTGGGGTTGTTTAGAGCAAGTATGTCATCTAATTACCTATATGTATTGTTAAAAGTTTCGATAAGGTGGTTTTTGTTTGGGTCTTTTTGTAGCTTGGCCATAAACTGTGATTCGTAACAATATAAAAACAGATCAGCTATGAGTGGAGCACAATTGGTTCCCATTGGAATTCCAATGACTTGGCGATATATTTGTTTACCGAACCGGATATAAATATTATCTAAAAGAAAGTTTAATGCAGTAATAACTTCTATGTCGGTCCAATTAACATAACCTTTGTGGGTTTCGTTACTAAAAAACGATTTACTAAATACTTGTGACACTTTAGAACAGATGTAGTCACTTTTAGATTTGTCAAAGCACCATTTAATTAAATATTCAAATTTCTTTTTGATAAGATTGTGAGGTAGATTAGTATATAAAGTGGAAAAGTCATAGCTGTCTACGGATTGAAAAGTATTTTCAAATGCCCGAAGTTTGTCTAAAACATCAAGAGAATTTTTAACACTCCAAAAATGATTTATTCCACTATTTTCGAAAATTTTATCACAGTATCGGATGATAAATTCTTTCATTGTAGTTAAAGCAAGAGACAAGACTTTAGAAATATTGGTTAAGGAACATTTACTTGATGCAGAAATAAAACGGGATTTATATGGGTTTTTGTGTAATTTAGGTATCCAGTACATAGTAGGTAATTTATTGTTTGTAGGGGCTGCTCGAAGTGCTGTGGTTGCTATGACATGATCGTCAATAATACTGGTTTCTGTAGCTTGCACGGGAACGAAAGTACATGAGCCTTTAATTTCATGCATTAAAACATCCAGATAATACTTACGACATACCACAACAACATTGTTAGCCGCTTTGTCCGCAGGAACAAAAACATATCGTGAACCTAATAATTGTAATTTTGATTTAATTCTGTTAATATAAGTTTGGGGTCGATATTCTACAAAGGTGTTTTGAAAATGGCTTATTCGTAATTTTACAATGGATATGAATTTATTCTTAAACTTGTCTAAAGATTTGGAATCTGCTCCTTCTCGTCTAATCCAGGTCTTACAGTATGAATGAAGGGCAGTATTTACACAATCAAAACAAGAATTCCAATTAATTTTCGAAGGAGGTCTGAATTTTGGTCCCTTTTTCAAGAATTTAATAACCTCTGGGTCATCGACAATGTTTAGGTCGCCAGTAACAATATGGCCACAAGGAACATATCTAAAGTCCGAATTAGCACAGGCGCATGATACAGGAATATTCGAGTCTAGGTCTTCATCTGTAGTGATGGACGTATAGTTAAAAATAATGTTACGTGTTGGTTTTTTTATATTTATAAGATATGATTGGAGGTTCAGTATTTGTAAAATATGATGGTATTAACTCTTTAATAGTAGGATCCATAAAAATACTAGAAATGTTTATGAAGTCTAGTCCTCTGTTGATGTACGTTAATTTTATAAAATGTCGAATGTGGTCTACAGGACTATCAATTTGGGGGAAAAGTTTAAAGTAACAAAAAGCGCTAATAATGAGTGCGCCTTCATATAGGGGACTGGCATGAGATATGGTGTTACAATCCAATCTAATTTTATTTAACTTAGAAACGGGTATAGAGCATAGTTTACAAAAAAGATTGTGTCGTATGTTGCATGTATTTATGACTGCAATTGATATTCCATATAAAGTTGTACATGTATACTGAAAATAAAACAATTTAACCAATATCAACCAGAAAATAAACCTGAATAAGTCATAAAAGATATGCAGATAGAAATGAAAACTAATTTGTAAAAGATACATGTACATGTTTTTTTCCTTACTGTTTATAAAACTCATTTGTCTTGGAACTGTCTATATTCTCAAAGTTTTCCTTTTCTTGCTTAAAGGTATATTAGTATGAAAGGAATATGGATCAGCTGTCTGAAGAACAGAATTTGACTTTCTTGCACATGATTTAGAAGATTGTCCTAAAATGATATTATTCATAGTGTTACAGTATGAGCTATAGGTGGGGTTTGTGGAGTTTCCATTATATAATCCTCGTTGTTGGCAGAATATATTTTCTGCCAAGTCGGTATTGAATCTTGATGGGTATATTCCTCTTCCACTGAACTCTGTAAGATGAATTTCACAGATGTTCAGAAACACAATGAGTGTGCTTTCAACATCACGGGGCCCGGGAGGCGAATATGCCCGCAGCAGCGATAAGCTTGTCGGTAAAAGTCCACTAAAGAGCGCTCAGAAACCTGACATCGGGGTCAGGCCGCTTTGCCCACAAAGCGACGCTTTGCCCACAAAGCGACTGGGATGTGTGTCCCAGGTGGTTTAATGGGGCAGCCCTGACATCGAGAGATGCGGGGTCGTCAGGCGATAATGCGGAAAACCTGACCGCAAACCATAGTGGTGCACCGTGTTGGGAAAAATGTCACGTTCCTCGCACGTTAAAGAACCCTGCTGCAGGTCTCGGTAAGAGTAGGACCCGTAGGATCCCCATGCAGGAGGCAAAATTATCCGTCCCTACCCATCACTCCTTTTTCCAGTGGCAGTCAAAACTCTCCTACCCGATTGGCCTTGTGTCCCTTTTTCATCCACTTCATCATCATTTCGTGTTCATTGTATCACCATTTTCATGTTCATCTCCCGGATATAGCCGAAATCGTGCTGCTTGGGAGTAAGACAATAACTAACTAACCAAACAAATTCAACATCACTCATGCATTTTAAGCTTGGTAACATCTTTTCACGTTGTTTAGCTGATATTTGTAGACCCTTAGCTTCATCTCTCCAACTTTTAAACCAATAAAGAACGTTTCTTAAAATGCACAAGCGTTCATCAGAAATACAATATATTGGACGGGGATCACAGAAAATTTTTATCAGTTTACTTGTGTTTTCTAGGAATTCAATTGGACCGTTCAACACCGAACCATTCTTTAAAATTTTTGTCAAATCATCATTATCAGTTTTTGTAAGATCAATACAATTTTCAGAGGATTCATTCTTAAAAGGATTCAAATGATGAACACAATTCTTACATGCACTACCTGAACTGAGAATACTTAAAACATTGACACAAGTCTGACATCTTATTTTAAACTCCAGTGTGTTCTCATTACCTCTTTCACTAAGCATTTCTGAACCTTTCTCTTCCTGTCAATATCTAAGCCTTTACAAATTTTAAGTTTATCCACTATTTGTAATATAAGATTCATGTTTTCAATTGTCCCATCAAACTTATTACTTATACATAGAGTCTCCAAATTGACAACTTTCCCTCTTACATATATAACTGTTCATAAAGCTCAAGGCCTTACAATTGAAAGATTGAGTGTTGATTGCAGAAATATGACCCAGTATGGCCAAGTAGCAGTTGCTTTAAGTAGAGCAGTACGAAAAAAGGGCCTACAGGTGCTACACTTTGACAAAAAACTAGTACGGAATCCACCAAATGAAATGCTAGAATTCTATTCTCGGCCACAAATAATTCCTGTTAATGATTTTTCTTGTTGTAGAAATATTGTAATACAAGAAGAAATAACAGATGTTGAAAATTATAACTTTCTATTCACGCCATTCGATGATGATATTTATTCCCCACAATCAGACCATGAAGTCGACCAGAAAATGATAAATGTTGCCAACTTGTTGGAACAGCAAGAACTAGAAGCAGATTATGTACACTTGCTTCCATCAGAAATAGAAATCACTGAGCTTTTATCCAGTTTATATTTTCAGAAATGTGAAACACCACAAATGGAAAATGAAAACGAAGCTATTGATTTGCTTATTCAAAATTCAGACATTACAAAAAAGCTTGCCTGTTTTTTATGGGATGAAATCACTTCTTTAAAAGAAATGTATTTTAAAGATGGCCAGTTGATTTAAAATAAGACCATTTCCGAATTCTATGGTGAAGTTCACTTTGTAATGAATGGTGATTATGTGAAAACATTTTTAGATGCTTTCAAACCAAACCCCCAAGCTAAAAATGTTATTTTTAAGTTGTCATGTAAAATAAGAGAGCTTGTATTAGTATATGCTGCTAAATCATATGTAGACACAGCTAAAAAGAATGCATTAGAAGAAAATGTCTTGTGTTTTACAGAATCAGAAGGTGGTAGAGCAAAGATCAGGCATATTGGTGGTTGGTGTATTTCTAAGTTGAGAAGGAAGATTCTTTCAAAAAATAACAGCATGTTTGTACAAACAAAATAAAATTGACATGTTGAGAACACTTAAGCAACAAAAAGAAGTAATCAATCATATAACATCAAGTGAAGCATTTCTTCTAAATAATGCAGAATATAAAGGCTCACTTAAAGAAACAGCAAGAATGCAAAACATCCGAAAAGGGTTGGTCAACATTTCAGATGAGGGCTTTAATTTCTTTTTTACTTTTGGACAAAACCATTCGTAAAATTGAATCTACCAAAAACTTAAACTTGCATGGTACACATTTTGAAAAAATTTCTATCAGAAAGTTTGGAAGCTGATGCAAATCTGAAAGAAATATGGCAAAATATATTTGTGGATGCAGATTTTGAAGCAGATATTGTAAATTCTATATACCTAGATGTAATTTCAAAATACTGCTTAATGAGCTTGTCTCAGCTTAGGAAAAAGTTTTTACAAGACATAAATGCCTTGAAAACTGAAGCACATAGAAAACAGATAAAAATGAGACAATCACATAGCGCAAAATCAACCTCAAAATTCACTTTTGAGACCATAAAACTTGACAAAAGTGAACTGAAAGCTGTGTCGCATAAACGGCTGCAATCTGAAATATTAAGCAATGAAGCTTACTAGACAGTTTTCTCCAAAAGTGATCTGATCAATTTGTCAAAAGCCTATGGGATAGAAGTTTCAGTGAACAAGACCAAGAAACAAATTTCAGATTTGATAGGAGTAAAATTGTTGCAATGCCCTAACATGCTTTTTCCAGATGTTATAAGTGCAAATGTTGAAAATAAACCTGACCAGTCAGTCACAAGTGTGCCTTTTACATCATCTGAAAATGTAGAACACGTAGAAAAAGACAAGTGTACTGAAAGAACAATGAAAACTGTTAAACGAAAAAAGTCAAAAGGTGGAAAAGGGAAGAAGAAAATGAAAGCGTCAACAACATCTAAATATCCTTGTGGTATTTGTCGAAATGAATGTTATTTTGATTGTGTTGGATGTGACGGCTGTGATACTTGGTTTCATTTCATATGCATAAAAGTTGAAAGTTCAGATGAATTACCAGATGAGTGGTTTTGTAATGAGTGTAAAAATGAAATGGATGATTAAAATTAAGGTATAATATAATTTTATGCATTACATTTCATTAGGGACAGACCATTTAAATTGAAGGGGGCTCAGTGTTGTTTTTTTTATCTGACCAGAAAATGAGAATACCCCAGTATTAAAACACATTTTTTTTCTTCATTATTAACCTTATTACCTTATTATATGGCAGAAATCCTTGTAAATACTATTTTTTTTCTTCATCTTTGGTGCTATAATTTATTTTATCACAGCTTATTCAGCTAATATAGAATAAGTGTTTGGATAAACTGAAGCCCCCATCCCCCATTCAAGTTAAATGGCTGGCCCCTAACATGAAGGTTAATTAATAATGGTATTTGGTCTACTTAATATGTATTCAGCTGAAAATTGTGTATTTGAGCCAATGATGAAATTAATTTCTTTTTAATCTTTGCAAGTAAAGTTTTTTTTAGGTATATACTATAGGAATCTCAAAATCATAACTTCTAATCCTCTTCCATTGTTGATTGATATTCAGTTATTTTGTGTTTCCATGTTTAACATGTTGTCTGTTTTTGTCCAGTTCTTGTTGGTGTTTAAATGTTTTGTCTCTGCCCTTTGGACTTTTGACATTCAGATACCCCATTGGTACCTCTGCTTCTCTCTTGAAGGATTTTTATAAAACTTTCCTCCACTCATAGGGGTTAATGACCTTTAAAGGTAAACTTGGCATTCTAGTTATAGGCCTTTAGAAATGACAATTAATACATATGGAAAATAGTTGTCGCTTGTTTAAACCTTCAGCTCTTTTGGCTCTACAAAGTCTATGTTCGGTTGAAATTGTCATTTGATTTGGTCTTTTAAAAAATGCTCTTCGACTTTTAAGGTTGGACCATAAATTAAAAAGAAGTTAGGAATCATGAATAGCTTTAGCCCTATATTTGTATAGTTATCAGTAATACTGTATTCTTATTTTGAAACTTGCTGTAGGATATGTACATGTATATTGTAGGTATTTTTGAGAAGAATGGCCAATTATTTTCATGTACCAGTATTTCATGTGATTAATTGTTACATTGTGCTTGAACATACACTCCACATCTGGACTTAAATTTCTCTCATTTAATAAAAAAACACTTAGACATTTCCAAACAATATGTTAGTATGTTTTTGGTTTTTTAGGGTCAGTCATATGCTCCAAAAAGTGTCTAACATTGGGATTAGGATATAATTTTGTCATTGTAAGTGTTTAATTTGATGTCATCCTGATTTCAGTTTTTTGTCCTGTCACTTATTGTTTCTGTGATGAAATTTTATTTTAAAAAAAAACTTGTTCTAACTAGATTATCTTGTTATCACAGGCTCTTGCCTGGCAATCAAAATAAGGATGAAGTATAGATGTACTTGATTAGGGCCTGTGATGTTAGATACTGGACTTTATAAATATCAATTCCGTTTTAAAATTTAATATATCAGTACCCAATAATCAGGAATATTTGAGAATTTCCTATGCATTCAGTAAAATATTCTACAAGCCAAAAAAATCAAAGAAATAATTGAATTTGAAGACCTTCAGAAGTGATAGAACAAAATATGTCATTTTTTTCATGATTTACCTCTAAAAAGCCTTCAAACACTCTATTTTCTATTATTTTGTAAATTACCATGTAATAATATAATGATTGTCCACTGAATTTCGTTGTTCTGACATTTTTTTTTCAAATTTTATCTTTTTTTCTTTCAAATTTCCCACATTTTTCAACTTGTTCGTAATTTTTATTTGAATGGAAAACACCCGAGAAACCCGAACATAAGTCACCACCAGGTGGCGTTCTACTTTCACTTTGTGGGTATGGCAGACTTCCTTTGGGGAGATTTTAATGACAAAGATCGATTTTTGAGAGGTACTGTTAAGGTGGAAGGAATATAATTGATATATTTGTGAAGGAAAATACCCCACCGATCGATTGGTGGCGACCGGAAAGGTAGGGAATGTGGTTTTTTCCAAGAAATTGCCATTTGAAGGGAGGTGCCTATGGTCAGAATTCCTACCTTCTCCGACTTATACATACTACCCCCTTTATTTTTGATAGTGACACATCAATGATATTGGTATGGTAGTTGCAGCTTGTAATGCTTAGTACAATAATGCTTCGGATACTGGCTGTGACCTATATTTTTTGCATGGATGACCACTTACAGAAGAATGATTAAATTCCAAAAATCCAAGAATATTTTTTGAATATAAAGACTTGATAAAGAGTTACTTCGCCAAGGGGTTAAGAGAAGTGTGAAAAACGATAAGAAATGCTTCTATGCAACTTAAGCAGAACTAGCAGAAGAACAAGGAAGTATGAAAGAACAATAAGACAGCTATAAGAAAAGTCATTTAAAAAAAAGAGGACAAAAAATGGGAACACGTTTACCTAAAAAAGGTTTTTTAAGACAGATATGGACAGGACATTTTACTGAATTACTTAACAATAGACAATAATGAGATGTGGAATAAGTGTACGCGACACAGCCCACAATCAAGCGGCAATTCAGAAAAAACACCACAATGGACAACCGCCAGCAGCCTTCAACGAGGCCAGTAGGCGCTGCTCGCAGTGATGCAATTGGTCCATGGTCTAAATAAAATGCATATAATTCAAATCCAGTCCTGAAATAGTCATAGATAGACCCCCTTCTTAAACAAGAAACAGAAAAAACATAAAAAAGACAAGTATCTCAAACACTGACATAGATTCAGCCTGCTGCAGACCACCTTAACATTGACTGTTTAGGTCCCTCCTTAGATGAAATTTTAAAAGCCATACAGACCTTGAAAACTGGCAAAACATCAATATTGGTAAAATAGATGACACTCATTTCGAAAGAATAACATCTTTTATATATCTGGGAAATGTGATTAATAACCTTGGTGTAACAGATGATGATACGGCCCCTTGAATGCTTAAAAACGTAAGGAAATCAAGACAAATTTCAACAAAGACCAAACTTAGATTATTCAACAGTAACGTAAAATCAGTCTTGCTGCACAAGTCAAATAGATGGAGCCTCATAATGGCTAACGTGAAGAAATTTCAGGCGTTTTTAAAAAAATGTCTGCGAATCATCCTGCAGATGTGGTGGCCTAACAAAATTACAAACAAAGAACTTTTGACGGAAAACAAACTAAACTCCTATTGTATCGAAATAAAGCAAGAAAGGAGAGAAGGTGGAAAGAGTTAAATCATACATTACGGATATGAAAAAAAGGAAGACCTAGACTAACATGGAGGAGATCCGAGAAAAAGAAATGACAGATAATTGTCATACATGGGACGGCCTAGACCAACTTTCAAGGGAGGGGAAGATGAAGAAGAATTGACAGTAGCGTATTTTCCATTAGGGAGTGAAAAAGTCAGGTCAAGTCAGAACTAATTAGTCCAAAACTTTAGCGCCCCTGGTTGGACAAATTGATAGACAAATGGACAGACAGTGAGACATTGCAAGTATTGCTTATATATTACTTCAAAAGGTAGGCTTTGTCAGCCAGCTCAAAAATAACAATTTTAACATATAAACACATTTTACTACTATCAGCTAAATAATATTAGATATACAGTATATTCCTGTACACTCCCCACCTGATATCTTCATACAGAATCATGATTCTTCTGTTTTTGTTTATTTTCTATGACAGACATGATCATGTGACCGTTTCTGTCATAGAGAAATCAACCAATCAAAAACCTTTAAAAAAAGTAGTTCGTAAAAGTTGAAAGGTCAATGAATAAATTAATTATATGTCGTCTGTTTGTTTACAAATAAAAAAAACAATGGAAAAACAACCCAAGCAATTTAACATTGGACAAAATGTTAAATATTATGATGAAATTAATTTAATTATTGGTCGCGCATTAACTCAATATATGCAAATTTAATTTTTGCGCATTAATTCAATATATGCAAATTGGATTTTGACCTCTCGTTATATTCATTCATGAAATTATTTTTTTTCACTGTTAAAAATGGAAGAAATATGTTCTTACACTCGTTATTTATTGAAGATCGGGAATTTCTTCCATTTGTGTAAGAAATTCTTCGTCTTTTCACTCCTTCCGCTGCGCTCCACTCGTGAAAAGACGGAATTTCATACACTCGTGGAAGAAATCCCTGATCTTCAATAAAGACTCGTGTAAGAACCTATTATTCTCTTAATACTTGTCATTTAATTTTGTTTCAGCACGTATCTATTGCTGTTCGTGCCTATTTGAGTCACAAATGACTTTATATCAAAATTTGATTTAATATTGTAAATACGTATGCTTTTTCTGAGGCGGCCATCTTTAAAATGGCAGCCATTTTCAATATAAGGCAAATCATCTTCTGTCCTCGTGCACATCAAGAATAGCCTTAATGTATTTTTTGGTCAAAAATTTACATTGCTATGCCTAAACATACAGTTTTAGGCAATGTTGAAAAGCTAATTATAACCGTTATCCGCCATCTTGAATATGGCGGCCATAAAGTGGGTCCATAGCTTAAAATCATCTACAGATATATACTAACTTACTCCCAAAGTTTTATGCTTTCTTCATTAAACCCACAATTCCCTCAATTTTCTGCACATATCTGCCGGACTAATATATTGCACCGTTACATTGCTACAGGGTACCAAAGACTGGCCACGCCTGTAAAATCAACTTTTTGAAATTTTGGTTCGATTTTCAAAATCGTTTCTTTCATTGAAATCCTTGCGAAAATTCCTTTTACAAAAAAGTAACTTTTTATTTTTATTTTTTGCTACACATGAACAATTTAAAATTTGTAGATTACCCCTACTACCAGGACTTTCAGTACTTTGATTAGCTGCCTGATGACAAAGAGGATCATCTCGCTTTTCCAATCAAGTCTCACTATTGTCAGATTGTTTTGTGTCTTGTACCAAGTCAGGGCATTTGCGGTCTTCAATTCCACCGGTAAATAATTGCCTTTTAGACATTTGAAATTGATCCATTGCTGGATTTACCAGGACAGGATAATCTCATGAAAATCTCTTGATACATTTGTAGAGTGTGTTATCAATATCAAATTGTTTTATGATGTCGGAATAAAAACTCAAACCTAAACTATTTTGAAAAATTGAGAACAAATACCTCAATATCCGAATAGAATTTATATTTTACAGTTATATAAGCTCTCTTTAAAGTTTACTTAGTTTAATATTGCACATGGAAAACATGTTAAACGTGTTCAATTATAAAATAGTAACGTTTAAATCTCCATTCTCAAGATAAGTTGTAAAAACTGTCAAAAATATATACATATCTATTCGTGTGAAAGCATCCCAGACATTTAAAAAAGGAGGTTTAAATTCTTTTAAATTATTCCCCTTGTTTTAAAATGGCATAATTTATTAGTTCCGGGTCGTTTCACTCTTCTCTCCGTATTTGGTTTCGTTAATACGTTTTAATCGCAAACGTTTGCCACTTGTACTTTCGTTGGTAAAAACAAGTGAAATGATTATAAGCGTCAATATTCAAGCTGAGTAGATTTGTAAACAACGGATTACAAAGTTAAATATCAAAAACGGAATATAATTTACATAAAATAACTTTAAATATATCTATAATAATACGTCACAGCGACTCTCGTTGCTAATTGTAGAAGGAATTATAGGATAATTTGACTTCATATACCCGTATAATCTTCTAAATTAGAATTTTATAGGATATACATTTATTCATTTTTGGTAAGTTATTTATTTATTTTTTTATTATGGGTTTGAATCATGAAAAACTTATAGCATTTAAATATCATCTGAAATTAGTTTTTAACAAACATTTTAAAGCTGTCAATCTGCCATACATATATGAAGGATTATATTCATATTTTGGCAAATGTTCACGAATTAAGACAATACTTCTTACATAAAGTCACTCAACTAGGTTATATTTATTTCTATCAAAAAATAATCCTTAGGAGTAAGCATTTTTCCAATTTATTTACGAAATCAAACAAAAATAAGAAAAAATAGCTGGTATAAAACATATACGATTCAGACTAATGTTTATAGTCAAATTGAATCGCAATGACATAAGCATGAGTTATGCAAAATACAGAATATTTTTTTACTGGCCTTTTTCCTTAACAGAAACTGGGGTTTTGTTAAAATTTATGTAATTTAGAAAACAATAAAAAGTTCAAAGTAGACCTTGTTATTTATCGATTCATAAAATATTTTAACCTTGTACAGTTATTCTCTTTTATTACCCAAAATATATAAGGATACATAATCTCATTTAAAGTAGCGATAGTTTTATTGTGTTCGTTTCTCCCTGGCAATGCTTTGCCATTTAAAGGTAACCGGTTCAAAGTGGCTAGATTTATCGGCTTTGATTATTTAATGTTTCAATTCTATCTTTAAATTTTATTTCTAACTTAGCTAATCTTTCTTTCATTGTTACAACATTTCCGACTTGAATTCTATCCAATATTATGCCATTTAAAGGGACTATTCATTGATTTAGAAAGTGTGGTGTCACATTGCGCATGTTCTGTTGTCAAGAAGCAATATTTACTTGCAAAATTTCCCTACTGCTTAATTAAACAAAAACACGTGTTGAAAGCTAAACATTTTGAATATATATTAAAATGGAGACAGTTTAATACACGATTTTACCATTTTAAAATCTTTTTAATACGAACCTTGCTCGCAGATGCGTCCTAACTCGATAAGTAGTATTAAAGTTTCACTTGAGAATGTTTTTCAATCTAAATATTTGATTTTTATTGTTAACCTAACCTTGGATAACTCCGTTTTGTTACGAGACTTCTTCAAATTAAATCAAGTTTATGCATCTGAAGACTTTGACCAGTAAATTTTAATGGCCAATCTTTCCGTATTAAAACTAAAAAAATCAGGGAGTTTCCTGAGATCTTGATTGAGTATGTATAGCTTAACTAAAAAAAATTGGTTATACCAGAACATGAAAGGGGGATAAAACATAATAAAATAGCGATAAAAGATAGGTTACACGAACTTTGACTGTCAGAAAATGGAAAGAAGGGTAAAGTGGGTTAAAAGCCTGACACAGCTGAGCCGAGGCGCTGACATTGAGCGAACCAAAGCAATGTTTTTATGTGGCATTCAATATGTGGCTTTCCTTCCTGACGGTGCACCAAAAGACAGGCATAAATTTGTTATTTGAGATAATCACAGCTAGCAAAATGACAGGGTTACCCATTTTGACCACCCGGGCCATCACAGGCTATCTATATGCAACCTAACACGACTGCTGGGTATAGCACTCTTGGCCGGCAACAAGATTACCACTGCTACTAGTCTGTTCGATCGCTATTATGGAACGGCATGGGAAACTTTCCCATATACTCGCTTCGAATAGGTCTGTGAGTATACCACCCTAACTGTCAGATGCACTATTCCAATGTATTAATTAATGTGTCTCATGCTAAATATTAAAAGCCAGAACCTCCTATGCATCACTGACAAACAACTCTTTTGAATTATAAATTGCAGAAACTGGTAATCTACCACAAGTGACGTGCTTAGTATTCTTCGCCTCAGTTTTTTGTTCATCAAATTGATCTCTCTCTCGAATTAGCGCTTTAAAATTGCAATATTTAGTATAGCAATTCTCCTCAAGTGGAGATATAATATACATATATATTTTCCGAGTTTATCTTGGCAGGAAGATTTAAACTTTGTGTCAGTACGACATGAATTAAATAAACAAACAAAACACTAGCGGATATTCAAAAACCTTTAGTAAATTGGTATACTGCAAGCAGATGCAATATCAAGAGAATAACATGAAATAAACATGAAATGAAGATGAAGTTAAAGGGTCTCGAAGGTGTCCTGGGTGGAGAATTGGCCCGCAGAATAGACTAGCTTGTCGTAAGAGGTGACCAATTGACTTTGGCGTGGGGTTGGTGCTCATTTCACAGAGCAGTAGGGTGTGTACCCAGATGTCTGAATTGGGTGGCTCTCGTATGCAGCGATTGTCGGGTTATAAATACGGAAAGCCTGACTGCTTACCATAGTGGTAAAAGGTGTGTGAAGAGTGCCACGCTTCATGCACTTTAAAATCTCTGTAGACTGCCAACTATTGCGCCGCATTTTCCTACCCTACCAACCTCCCCCCTTTTCTATTTGTATTCAGAAACTACGACCTATTTGTGTTTATTTTATCTACCATTTCATTTACATCGCCCTTACTCTACCTATAAAGTGTTGCTTTTTCGCAAAAGATCAACTTACTCGCTCACTAGAGTTCAAATTGAGATATGGATGAAAGGGCAATAGGGTATACGAGATTAGAATGTCACTCGAAAATAAAGGGGTAAGGAAGATCTGGCAATTTGGCTCACTGGAGGAAATTCTAGTCGTCCTACTTTATTTTATAACTTGCAGCAGTGTTTTTAAAGTATGATGAATTTAGCATATTCCCACACGATGCACCTTTATGGTTTTCGGTCAGTTGCCCGACGACCTAGGGCTTCATCCGAGATGACCAAACTCATCCTTAGGGTACTAGCACTGTGGGCCTATTCTCAAACGGATATCCACACGTGACGAGGACAAAATCACAGGTTCCCGTGTCCTTGGTTGGACAAACAACGATCACAATGCGTATATTGTGATACCAACGTACCCACCTTGCCCTTTTACTACTTTGCTAAGTAGATAATTCATTCACGACAAATTCCTCTGGAACGAAAAAAAATAGATTTAATGAAGTAAGATTAAGAAAATAGGGAAGCCCTCGTCCACGAGGGGTTGTCAGGTCTAAAATACGGAAAGCCTTACCGCTTGCCACAGTAGGCCAATATGTTTGGAGATTGCCACATTCGTCAAAGTTATGCACCACATTGGCTTTATTTTTAGTTGAATATTCATTTGCTTCATATTACTTAGCAAAAGGATTGGACTTAAGTTATGACAACATTATACAGACAACCAATATCGTCAATGGAAGCAACAACCATCCAAACAAACACTCTGGTGTACCAAGGCACCAGAAATGAAGAGCTTAAATTAACAAATATTTTCCTTGTGACAAGGCTACTGTAGTTAAGACCTTGAGATATATGTATATCCGCAGGTATTTCGAGGACTTCGTTTAAATCCATAATTTAACCTATCACATCGGCTAAGGCAAATATTGAATGTTTACACGTTTCACTCTGTCTATTTGTCTGGTCTGCAAATAACAGGAAAAAGAACATTTTAATCCTTAACTACCGATCCAGAGAGCATATAGAGTTGCGTATTGGGTTTTTATGCATACATGCGTCCAACAATTTTTATCTTAATTTAAATTGTAAAAAAGGTTCAAAACCAGTCTCTAGGCCAATAATAAATATCAACTTCACATAAATACCCCTGTGCGGACCACAGTTGACGAATAGGCCAGCAACAGAGACCAGCATGTCAGAAGAATATGGTGCCCTAGCACGCAGGGGTTCTCTGCTTGTAATACTTGCTGACATACGTGGACCAACCTGCTTGAATTAAGAGTGCCATGCTTCATGGATGTAAAAGGACACCTTTGTGGACCGTCAATAATGCATCACATAGGCTATTTTTCAACGTTTCCTTTTTCTATGGGGATGATAAAAGGGGGGGGGGTCCCATCACGGAAACACGTGGGGTCCCATCACGGAAACACGTGCTTCAAAAACGCTGAAACGAAGCACGAGTTATAAAAATCGCCAAACACGAAACACGAGAAAAATGAATACAGATAATCGAAAGCACGAAATCACGTGTCTCAAAAAGACAGAAAACTCAAAACACGAAACACTGGACAAATATACAGACAAAAACGGATAAAGTACAACCTCCCCAACACGAAAACACGAGAAATAAAAATCAAAATCACGAAAACACGGAAAATAAAAACGTCGAAAACGTAGAACGAAATTAACCCTTTACCACCCTCTTCTATATGTTTTCAAAATTTACTGTTCCTTTGTTTTTCGTCCCATCCCCATATTTCTCATCACCATTTCATCTTTTTCATGCTCACTGCCTATTATAACCTATACAGTGTAGCTAAGGCGTAAAGCACCAACTCGCTTACTCACCCATTTAAAATGACCATGATAAAATAAATTGAAATACAAATGAATTGCGATACTCTGTACCAACTTATCAGTTCTAAACACCCCCTTAGAATGTAAGTACCGTCAAATTAAATTTAATCGAAATTTATTCTAAATCATGTTATTCTAAATCATTCTAAAACCCTTTTTTGCCGTGAAGGTCTTTCAATTGATACTTATCTTTCATTTTTGTAATTGTTACAGATTTAAACATTTTCTTTTAAAAAAGTTCGCCTCTCGAAATAAAAATTCAATGATCAAGATATTTTTATCAACATTCAAGTAGTTAAAATAATTGAATGGCATGCTTTGTTTACAGCAATCTTTATACACTCTTTGATCCCTAGAATAAGTCCCTTTAGAATTTCACGGAGCATTAAATGTCTCTTTTATTCATATTGAAGTCAATTTAAGCAGATACGATCAACTTGGTCAAAATGAAAACATTTCTTTAGATACTTACTGAATAAATATTTTAAACATTTAATCTATCAAATTGGAATAAGGTCATTTAACTCTTTGATTGACACAAGGTCTTATTATGTCATTCTTTGGTAACACCGTATCACTAAAACATTGTAGAAAAAAAAAAAAAAACATTAGTTGCAGTTATCAGCACATGTCACGTCGTCATTGATAGATGGCTTTCGTTCTGAATTTGGATACTCTCGTCCCTTTTTAGCTCACCCGACCAAAAGTTGTATTGTGATCCCTTATCACAAGTTCAGCTGTACTAAGTCAAGACGTCTTTGCGTTGTAGTTGTCTTTTCAGAGAGATTATCCCAGAGTTCTGTTAATACCTTCATCTATCGGCAATTGAATTGCGACTGAGATGTGTACCTAAACCGGTTAGATGGGTTAACGCTGTTATTCGGGCCCCAACGCCAACTTTAAAAAATACCAAAAGTCTGAGAATATTCTCAACTTATTGTATTTACTGTGGGAGTTGAGAATATTCTGAGACTTAAGAATGACTTTTGTTTTGTGACGCCGGGGCCTAGAATGACAAAGTCAACAGGCACCGTGACCGCCAATCATAGACCTTAGGCCTGGGTGAATTTAGTTGTGGTAATGCCATGTTCTTCACCTCACACAATTAAAAAAAACACCGCTGTAGGTTTTGGTACGAGTAGGACCTTCGGAAAATTTTTCCTTTTACCCTATATGCATTTTGACCCTTTTCCACTTCGTCATCTCGTGTTCATTTTATCGCTAGAACTTTTCTTCTTATATATCTCTTTGTTTTAGACTAATTTGCGCTAAGTGAAGAAATGAAATAACAAGGAATCAATCCATTATCATTTTCAGATGTAATTTAATCACCAGACAACCTTTTTGGATAAGCCAAACTCGCGCTGCTTGGTATTATTTTTGTTATATACAGAGTTTATCTGTCATCATTTGTGGAGATCATAGACGTTTTCTCGTGTTTGAGGGGTTTGCTCTTATATATTTTAGCTATGACGTGTCTTTCATTAATATGTCAAACATGCTTTCCTTTTATTTCTGATCATTGTCATATCGAAAAAGAGCCTTTCATTCCATCCGTTTATGTTTACATCATACCTATTCTCTTCCAAGTCATTTACATGTAAAAAATACATTTTACTTAATCTCCGTCGGTTTACTAGCTTTTATTTTTTCAAAATATCAATCCAGCATATGGTTGTTGGGTATCGTATTATCGTATTTGTTAGACTTCTCCTCCAGATTTGTATGCAGATTTTTTACCCTGCACTTGTAAACTTCAATACACGGAAAATAATTTCGTTACAGTTTTCTCAGCAACTATTTATCACATGTAGTCTTTTGATATTTGGTATTTAGCATCATTATGAGGTTCCATAACGTTTGAGTTCAAGTCTGTCGCTCATCTATTTCCTGTTTGTAAATTCAGACAGTCAAAATTTCAACAGGAATTGTCTATAGTAATAAATTTTCATGACAGTTTTCTCAGCAGCTGCTGATCACTGCTATTCTATATTTGATATGTAGCACCTGCATGAAGTCCAATAACATGGAATTCGATTTCCCGTCTGTTGATTTTCTACTTGCTGTCCAACGAAATCCGTTATTTTACAATACTTTTTCTTTCAGTTTTCGATATCTCAGATGTTTGTACATATATCAGATGATGGTCCATGATATGAATTATAGAAACGACTTTTCTCTGTTTGCGAGTCAATTTTCTCTTTGTGCTCAATTATCAAGCTTGGGTTGTTCTGAAACCCGTGCGGGTTCTGGGTGGCGAATAGGCCCGCAGCAGCGCTAATCTTGTCAGTAAAAGTCCACTAGAGAGCGCTCAGAAACC
The DNA here is from genome assembly GCA_963971305.1 of Arcuatula senhousia. NCBI lineage: Eukaryota > Metazoa > Mollusca > Bivalvia > Mytilida > Mytilidae > Arcuatula > Arcuatula senhousia. Next base: position 9,442,680 of record OZ020306.1, read on the forward strand.
CGACATTGGGTCAGGCCGCTTTGCCCACAAAGCGACTGGGATGTGTGCCCCAGGTGGTCGAATGGGGTAGCCCTGACATCGAGAGATGCGGGGTCGTCAGGCGATAATGCGGAAAACCTGACCGCAAACCACAGTGGTGCACCGTGTTGGGAAAAATGTCACGTTCCTCGCACGTTAAAGAACCCTGCTGCAGGTCCCGGTAAAAGTAGGACTCGTAGGATCCCCATGCAGGAGGCTAAATTTCCCGTCTCTACCCATCACTCCTTTTTCCAGTGGCAGTCAAAACTCTCCTACCCGATTGGCCTTGTGTCCCCATTTCTTCCACTTCGTCATCATTTCATGTTCATTGTATCACCATTTTCATGTTCATCTCCCGGATATAGCTGAAATCGTGCTGCTTGGGAGTAAAGCAATAACTAACTAACTAACTGGGTTGTTCTGAATCGATGATAAGACATTTTATATTTCAAATCGTTCTTCTCTCAATTTATTCCTAAAACAGCTTCATACTCTTTTTTTATTGATTGACAAGGCAAGAATTAAGATGTATCATGCCTCCGTTCCATATTTTGAATGTATATGTAACATTGTACGAATGTCTTTTTTTTCTTCTATTTATAGATTTCCATAACAGTAACCACGGGTGAACCACAATGTCTTCATATGTAAGTACTGCTTACAACAGTGGCTTACAAACCACCTATCAAAATTGTAAAGACAACCCTTATTTCTTAAACTGTCAATGCATGAAAGTAGACTTGAATTAGTGAACTAAGCTGAGTTTATGTCAGTTGTTGCTTAATAGAACCAACTGAATTATGAAATTCCAAAGCTTTAATACTTAGGATATAAGACTTGTTTGACATTTTGTTTATTATTTTAGGTTTTAGGCTACTCGTGGCCCGATCGGCCAGCATGGGTAAGCCGGGTATGTTTACCCTTGTTAAGCATGCATGCACGCGCTGATCATATAGAGCTAGAATATTTTAATACTTAATGTTATCGTTTAACAACCGTTTGGGGCATGTATGATTTATGATAATTTGCTAGAAACTGTTTTCCCGTACATCTTTTATCACTGATGTAAAAGCAGCTGCCGAACCACCATGATACTTTAAGGAACCCATTTTGCTTAACTGCAAGTTCACAACTGTTTAGGTGCAAACATAATTTTATCCTCGAAAATTTAAAAGGCTGCACAAGATTAAGGAAGCCTTTAGTTGTATCAGTTGGTCAATTATTTTCGTTTATTTAATGCTACAAGTATTTACAAAAATCTACATCCAAGTTAAATATTTATTACAGATAAAGATAAAGATATATTTATTTCCAAATTAGGTCCTCAGTAGGACATTAACATACAAATGAATAACAAATTAGTAGCCGAAATGTGAATCCTTTATTCATTTTTTCCTTTACATGCATGCTTAGAGCATATATAACAAAAACTTCTAATGATTATAACATGATTTGTGGGCTGGGTTTAATTTCTAATTTTTTTTATCGGGAACGCAGGTCTAGGATTCATCAAAATAACAAACATTTGGGAACTAGGTGCATATCGCAACAAGAGGCTTACCTGGTCCTTACGCAATATGATATATACCTATAAGGAGTTATTTGACAGGTTGGTCCAATGGACTATAATTCTTATAATGGGCCTACTGAGAACCTTGATCCAATGGGGAATTTCGTAGAACTTAATGAATGAGCTAAAGGTTTAAGCAACCAAAAGCTTTTTGTCGTCTGTAACGTTCTTCTTTCTCTAGGGCAAATACATGAAAAACGCTATTTTTTAACCTTCAAAGGGTCGTAACCCTTATCAGGTGTCAACTGAAAACTTAGAACCAATGGAAACTATTGTAGACCTTTACGAGCTGAAAGTATTAAGCAAGCAATAGCTTTTCTTTATCTTTAACAGTTTTATTTCATCAAAAAACACTGTTTTTTGGCCCTTTGATGCCCCTTTAAGCGGCCATCTTACAGCTTCAAATATGTTGAGACATTTGTAAAGATTAAAAGCATGCTACAATTTTTTCTGTAGAGCTTTTTAGTCCGAAGATGCAAATCCTGCCGTAGGTTTTGACTTAAAGCCGATTCTAAGTGATGTGATTTTACCTTATGTTCCATTTTTAGAAACAGACGCCATCCTTTTTGACGGATCACAAATTATGTGCATGACACCGTAAAGATCAATCATACCAAGTTTGATAAAATTATTTTCAGTACTTTTAGAGAAGAGGCTTGATAAATGGTTAACAGACGACACACTATCACAATCGACGACGGACGCCGAGTGATGACTATAGCTAACATGCACCTTCGGTTCAGATGACCAAACAATGGATACAGCATTTTATTTGTAAAGATATCGAGTGAAGCATTTCTCCAAGACACCTTGTTGCTGTCACTATATGCCTGTAAACATGTTATGTTGACAGCTATCGGTCATATATCGGAATCACGGAAATATTGCTGTTGATAGCAGCCAGTCATTGTTCTTTTTGCACCAGTCCCAGGTGACCATATAGACATCATTCGATTTTTTACCATTTAGTCGTTATTTTCCTTCACTATTTGCTTCAGACTAATTTAGTGAAATAATCATCATACAAATTAAAGCCACAATTTAGTAATAAAAGCTTTCCATCACATTTTGAACTGTTTTAGATGTTAGGCTTTTTGTAGGAGTCACTGTATATCATTGTGTATTATAATACGGTCTTTGGAAAACCAAGAGAAAAAACTAACTAGACCATCGGGCAGCAGAATGGGTCTTAGATTAGATGCACAGTTATTAAAAAAATCACACAACATGATCTGAGAATAAAAAAACAGTCAAGCAATAAGGTGTTTACACTGGGAGAATCTTTCATTGTCTATCCACGGAGGAATTTTCAAGCACATATCATCAACTCATAATGAAAGAAAAGCACCAAAACTGTCGATGAACATGACGCGATGAAATGATTATCAAATGAATAGGAAAAACATTCTGGTTTTTGCTATATCAATTATTTTATTTACTTAATATATGTTAACAAATATAGAAGTAAAAAAATCAAAATTCGAAAGCGAATGAAGGGAAGATTAAAACTTTGGAGCTACAGAAATGTGGATGCTCCATATGGCCATTTCGAGAACTTATCTCCAAGTGCTTAGAAATTCCTCTGTGGAATGTTTCTCCCAGTGTAAACACCTTATCGTTTGCCTGTTTTGTTATTATCAGATTTCGTTGTTTTTTAATAACTGCATCTAATCTTAGATTCAGTCTGCTTCTCGATTTTATCGTTAGTTATCATGATATTTGTCACGCGGTTAAGTCATTGAAATCAGTTTGTAGTCAAATTTTATACTTGTTAACTTTTTTGACTTTGCTTAAGTAAAGTTGAAGACCACATTATTATCTCCAGGTTTAAACTGGCGGAAAGCAGCATCAATATACCACACCAGAGAGTAACAATTCGTTATTCACGAATTACTACATGTAATATAATTTTCATTTTTCTTTACTTCAAGTTTACTTTTATTCCTCCAAATGTAAGTACATAATCATGGATGTTAGTTTCTTGTTTGCAGACAAGTTGGTTTGTCCAATCTCTTAACTTCTTGACTCTTAAACTGTTAGTCTTGTTTTCTTAAGTTTCTTGATTAAAAGCATGGCAGTCGTTCTCTTAAAAATACACCGTCACTAAGTTCTTCATACAGAGCAAAAAAATGTTTACTAGCATTTTTTATTTAACCTCTTGTCAAAATCTGACAATTGCATTACATTCCCCCCAAATTACATGTCACGTTTGTACGATGTGTAAGGTGTTATAAGGGTAGTCATGGTAGTGCGGCTTGTACAAACATACTAAAAAACTAAAAACGAATTATAGTTTGAAGTAGAGCAAGCGTTAATAGAATCGTCATCATCTTTTGGAAGTCGAGTTCTTTCGTTTATTCTTAATTTCAGTTTGTTTGTAAGCACGGGGCTAGGCTAAAAAAAGCAACAACAAATACAGATTGGATTTTAGAAATCATGATGACTGTACAAGATCTTATTAACTATCTGTAGTCCTGTCATTGTTTGTGTTTACTGGTTTTGTCTCTGGCCCTTCGGACTTTGACATTCAGATTCCCCCATCGGTACCTCTGCTTCTTTCCCTTATCATACAGAATCCAGCGATCCAGGCTCTTTTGTTGTTTTTTATAGACTTTTTTTTAATGAGAAGTTTATTTTTTTATTAGACACAAGTTGTTTTACGCACTAAGAGCCAGATGAAAGAAGTAGTTCATATACTAGTATATATATTAGCAACATAATGGAATGAAAAATCTGAATATTAACTATGTATGAACTTCCTACGACTTTCAAATGCAAAAAAACATCGATAATGTAAGGAACACATTTCAATGTTTTTTGCAGATAAAAACATGGTCTGTTTGCAAAATTTGGTTTGATCGTTTCCTGTATTAGATTTATTAATGCTTAGTTTTCTGGGACATACAATTAGTTCTATTTAAACATAGTAGAATTATATAAAAGAATACAAATAAGATTTAAGAAGCAGCATTGCGTTCAATGTATTTTTTCTCTTTTTTACATTAACACTTTTATTTGTGTTTCGTTTGACACTTTGCTATGAATTTTATAAACCCATAGCTCCATGTTGTTTCTAATTTTTCAACGTTTTAGTTGTAGATAGACTCATAGTTATTCATGTTTTATTCTTTGATGTTTGTAAGACATAGAAGTGTACTTTACTGTTTTTATTGATAAATATTTCAGCATAAATGATTTTTGCTGTATGTATATATGCACCTCTTCATACAAATTTTGTTGTTCTGACATCTTCCGTATAATATCGTTGTTCTGACATCCATTTTGTTGTTCTGACATCCATTTTGTTGTTCTGACATTATATATATATATATATTTTGTTGTTCTGACATTATCTATATATTTTGTTGTTCTGACATTATATATGTATTTTGTTGTTCTGACATTATCCATGTTGTTCTGACATTAACAATGTTGTTCTGACATTATCAATGTTGTTCTGACATTATCTATGTTGTTCTGACATTATCTATGTTGTTGTGACATTATCAATGTTGTTCTGACATTATCCATGTTGTTCTGACATTATCTATATATTTTTCAGTACATGAAAGAGTCAACTTACAGACATGACTTTAACAAACAGGTAATTATAAGGCCGAGGAACAATTGAAAGTTTCCAAATTTATACTGAATTTCACGATTGCAAACTGTAAAAAGTTATAAATATTGCCCTCGATTGACCATTTTCGAAATGGATTGAGAGCCTTGGCTAGAGAAAATTTCATAATATACAAAACACCAAAATTAGGATTTTATTTTTAATGGCAGCATTTACCAATTTCAGTTTTTGAAATTGTAATGTTTGGAAACAGTTGCATCAATTTCTAATGAATTCTAGAAACATGTCATTAAAGTAAAACAAAGAATGAAAATAGTTATAAGAAATTGATTTGGGTTAAATTGTGTGTTCCTTGCTTCTGTTCAATAATTGCTTAATCTTGTCGTGATCCGAATTTTAACATAAAAGGCGTGAGTGAACACAGCACAAACCAAAAAAAATTCAATATTGATAAAAATATACGCTGTTCTAAAATTGTGCATAAATGAAAAGACTTAGTATTTATTCTTTCAGGCAACACAATATAAAAAGCCGTTTCCAAGTACATTTCATTATAACGGCCAGGACATGTTAGGCCAATATTACCGTCCTGTGGTATAAATCAGTTTGATTTGATCATCCAATCGCATCATGCGGGAGATCATTACGTCATTTCCGTTGTATGTTCATTCCAGGTTGCTTCAGTTGACAAACGAAATACTCAAATTGTTTCTGGTTAATGTAAAATCTCCTATGTAAATGAAGTATCCTGCTTTGAACGATATAATTACTAATATTACCATAAGTCGTATGATTTTGGGATAGCAATAAACATCAAACAAAATTCTATATTTTCATACATTTTTCATTCTAAAATCTATGGTTAATGTACATTGCTTTTATATAATTTTAGCAATTTCTCGTCGCCTTTTCTGTATGTATGTGCACATATTATTATCATATAATTCATATGTATATCCTATCATACAGGTTTCTTTTTTTTCATGTAAAATATCTTATTTTATAATTATTATATACTATGCATTTTTATTCAATATTTTTATTGAACCGCCAACATTTTTTATCTAGTAGAACAATCTGGTACAAATAAGGAAGGATCATTCTTATAAAAAAATAAAATGTGCCATAAAACATGTAAAAGACATTTTAATGCTTTTCTAGAACTATTTTCATTTATAAATATTTTTTTTTAAATATTGCTTTACTGTTAAGAACGATTGATCATCGTAACTGATTATTTTTTCAGCAACAAGAAGGAAACAGAATGGCACCTCAGGAAAGAGTAAGTATTATCAGTAAAATATATCTCATATATATTCAGCAAGTGTCATATTTCCATTTTTTCTATAAATAATATCCATCAAGTTGGTAGGATTTGAATTTCTTGTCTATGCACAAGACATTCATAGTGTTCCAAACAAGGGCACGTTTAGTTTTCTTCCTATGCTCTACAGTTAAGTGCAATTTACTATCATCTTCTTTCATAAGAAATAAATATACAGGAACTCAATGTTTAAATCTTGGGTCCTTCCTTTATTTTACAGGGATATGATTACAGACAAGACGGACCCTACACAGACAGGGTGAGATTTCAAGTTATGGCAAAACCATACCGTATATACTCCTAACCAATTATAACAGCTCTGTACTCCGTACATTGTCACAAAACACAAAACACTGATGAAATATTTAAAATGTACACTCATTTTTGCCAAAGAGTTGCTTTGATAGCGAGCATAGCTCGCAAGCGGGCACGAAGTGTCCGCTCGAGCGGAGAGCTCTACGGTATTTGTTCCCGCGAAAAATTTGCCTAATGCTGATATTGATTTTTCATGGTCCGGAAAGGCTCTCAATTTTTTACAGGAACGGAGTGAATTTGAAAATAATTACCCATTTTGCTAGTCGCATTCCAAAAATTATCTATTTAATAATGAAGAAAGAGGAAAATATTCTGATGACGACGAGTTGCTACATTTTTTGAAGTAACCAAATTTTAATCGATTTTTTCTTTCTTTTCTATTTAACGTTCAATCGTCCCAAGCCTCTCGTCCCGAATTGAACGTTCTAGAAAATTCACCAAAATAAAAATAACTACGATGGTTTCAGACCTTATTTGACTGCATCGATTCGAAATCATTTTTTTATTGAACAGAATTATGCTGTGCTCGCATTTAGGCACTGCCTATTTCATATTAAAATTTATTGTGTTGTCAAATATGATACCCACAATCACTTATCTTTACAAAATACTGTCTTTACATTTACCTCATTTTTATGTATACACACTAGGTAAACGCTGTCCGCGAGAGCAAAGATATTTCGCGTTTTCACTGTACGGATATTTCGGGTTGTTGTTGACATTGGACACCAGGATTAAAATCGGTGTTTATTTTTACTATTTGAAGCATGGAATTGTATATGCTGACCCATTGTCTTTTTAAAGTATACATTTCCAATCTCCTTTCAGTTTTAATGAAATTATTTGGTACTTTATCAACAATATTTGTATTTTTTTAGCAGATGTATGGTTTAAAAAAATACGATAATTTACCTATTTTTCTAATATTGTAAATGAACGGTGATTCAAAAACTTAAAAACAAGATTACTATTTAACCAAAATGCATTCACACCCCTTCTTCCTTATTATAAATCGCAGAAAATGCTCGTAACAGAGAACCTTCTGTACTGTTATTTCCTGTTCCGATTTGGCTGTCAAAAGCTTACTGTACTGTTATTTCTGTTAAACTGTACTGATATTCTGTGTTCTTGAAAATTTCATTCGCATTTTAAAAAAAACAGACTTCAAATTGCAAGATTGACTTACTGTAATATACAAATCAAGGGCATTGGAACTTGTAATATATACTACCTCCTGTTTTCCGAATGGTCGAGTTGGAGTATCCATAGCACGACTTGGTGCAGCACCTTGTTACACAATACAATCATATAACAGCCAGATAAGCAAGTAACTATTCTAACAGTTATTTTTTTTTTAAATAGATACTTTTTTTAATTAAACAATATTGCAATCTTATTTATACCCCCCCCCCAAAAAAAAAAAAAAAAAAACTACGTGGAAAATCGACAAAATATTTTGTTATTCTATGTATTTACTTCTCAACCCCATTCCATGCATAATACTACGTTCACGTACATAAACAAACAAAATGAAATTCATGTCAAACCCCATTCATTCATAAGTTACAAATTGTTGCCCCCCCCCTAAGAATGAATATTTCTTGATCTACCTACATGTACTTCACCATTGTTCTATGGGGGAATTTAATGTTGCACGTATGCAATCTGCATATGCAAATGCGAGAGTTCAACTCAAGATGTAGCACATAGGTCCCTAGCACATATGCCTTTAGTGAAAATACATATTTAAAAGATAATACATAATACCGCCTGGTCTCCAAAACACATTACTATTAAGCTTTCAACCAAAGGTGAATATTTACAGGATACTTTTACAATTTGTGCTCACAAATCTGAACTTTCCATTTTTATCAATTTTTAGACAAATTGTATACTTCTTATACGACCTTAAAAATAGTGGTCGTTTAATGTTGTGGCGATGTTTTGTCTGTAGACATTTTGTTTCCGTACAGGGTTAATCACGGTTTTGTAGGTAATTAGCGGCCTTTTCCTTTGATCTCATCTGCCTGATATTTTTTAGTATCATGGACAGTCCGTGATACAAGAAAATATCAGGTTGGAGCACTGGATAAATGTGCCGTCATTACCGATAAAAAGAATATTATATACTTTCCTTTTTGATACTATCTACATCTAGTCTCGTATCAGACTCGTCTGATACTGACCTAGATATAGATAGTATCAAAAAGGAAAGTGCATAATATTCTATATGTATCATTCTGTGCGTCGTTACTTTTTATTTATCTAACTGTTGTGCAATATTATCTGGTTCTCGCGAGATGACACTTTTTTGCATATCACATTTTGCACGATGTGATATTCAATTTCAAGTCATTTGATTGGCTGTCCGCGCAAGTACGCATCTCGTGAAAAGCGTGCTTACTTTTATTTGAACACCTGTTGATCTCGCTTGATAGAAAAGGACAACAAAATATATCCAAAATGCACTAAAACGTTTGTTTTATTATAAATACATTAGACGATAATGAAATGTCAACTTTTAATTAAAATTGATTATAAAAGGTGGTACTTTTTTATTTGACTCCTTTTTTCACATGTTTGCTAAACAATATACATATAGGTTTATTTTTCTATGAATTTTAATTGAATAAGTAATTTTGGGCCTATACTTTCACGTTAGACAGTTAGAGAAAAAAGGTTTCACAACTACAAGTGATGAGATACGAATTTTTATCACACTCGTTAGATATTTGTCTAAGGAAACTCGCAAATGCTCGTTTCCTAACTTGACAAATATCTAACTCGATGTAATAGAAATCTGTATCTTATCACTTGTAGTTGTGAAACCTGTATTTAAAGTATAACCGTGGAAATATGATATATATATGCTATATCATATCTACATGGTGTAACTAACTAATGATTCCTAAAATGAGGTAATATTGAACGAGTGACCAAACATTCCAATAACTCACGAGTGCGCTAAGCGCATGAGTGAATTGTAAAGATTGTTCGGTCACAAGTTGAATATATCTTAAGTTAGTTATACTATTTATTACATAGTTAAACAATAATTATGGCTTTATTTGTGGCTGACTTCCTAACATTTTCAGGTGAACTATTTTAATGCAAAGGTAATAGTTTTCGATACTTTTAGATTAATTACCTATTACTTTGAATTTGGATTTAACATAAGTCTTGATTTTCTAAGATGTATCTGTATTCTACTTCCAAAAATATTTTAATACCCGAAATAACAGTACAGTGTTGATAGATTAATACACGAAGTAACAGTACAGAATGATTTCATGAACACAGAATAACAGTACAGTCAATATTTTTAAGATTGCTGACTTTCAGTTAATAATCTATTAAATTAATAATTTCATGAGTTATACTGACTAAAGATTTTATCAAAAAGCATTTGCACTAGCTTTTCTTACAAACCGTATATTTTTCATATGTTTTAGCTGTGTTTCCACTGTTTTTTTCTAGTAATTGTGCTTTATTGGTTATTTTTCTTTTGTTTTATGCGGATGTTTTTAAAGATTAACCAAATTTGTCCAAGATACATATTCAATGATTTAAATTCTTACAACAAGCAGTATTAAAAAGGTAAAAACTCACGGAAATAACATGTTTAATGAGCCATCCATGCCAGTAGACAAGACAACATGAAATATCAGTACAGAAAAAACGCGAAATATCATTTCTCTCGCGGACAGCGTTTACCTAGTGTGGTATAGCCCCGAAGCACATATAACAACATACCCGTAGCCAGAATTTTTGTAGGGGGGTCGATTTAGGGTTCGATTTTCAAAATATTCCTTTTTAGCTCACCTGGACCGAAGGTCCATGTGAGCTATTGCCATCACTTGGCGTCCGTCGTCGTCCGTCGTCCGTCGTCGTCCGTCGTCGTTAACATTTTTCAAATGTTAACTCCTCTAACACCATAAGTCCAATGGCTTGTAAATTTGGCACAGTTGTTATTTAGCATAGGTAGTATAAAACTAGCGTGGGGATTTATGATTCGTTGAAAAACATGGCCGCCATGGCTAAAAATAGAACATAGGGGTAAATTGCAGTTTTTTGCAAATAACTCGAAAACGGTTACAGATATCAAAATTCTGGCATAGGGTAAAAGTGATCAGCACCTAAAGATCTACCTGCCCTGAAATTTTCAAGAAGATCCAACAACCGATGTAGGAGTTATTGCCCTTTTTTTGGAATTTTTTCAAAATTTTGCACTTATTTAGCCCTATATCTTGAAAACTATACAAGATATTTTAAAAATTCAAATTGCATATGATTAAGCACATCAAGATCTATATTTCATGTAATTAGGTCAAAGCTGTAGAACCATTTCTTTTAGGAGTTATGGCCCTTAAAGTGTCAAAATTTACCATTTTTCATTACTTTTACCCTGAATTTCAAAGATTAACTTGTCTAACACCATACATCCAACTTCAACCAAACTTGGCACAGTTCTTTAATAGCATTAATGCTACAATTCTATCGTTCAGATTTTTGATTCGTCAAAAAATATGGCCTTCATGGCTTAAAATAGAACATAGGGGTAAAATTACGGTTTTTTGCAAATAACTCAAAAACGGTAACAGATATCAAAATTTTGATCGGAGACAAAAGTGATAAGCATCTCAAGATCTACCTGCTCTAAAATTTTCAAGAAGATCCAACAAACGACATAGGATTTATTGCCCTTTTTTCTGGATTTTTAAATTTGTTTTCACTTATTTAGCCATATATCTTGAAAACTATACAAGATATTTCAAAAATTCAAATTGCATATGATTAAGCACATCAAGATCTACAATTCATGTAATTAGGTAAAAGCTGTAGAACCATTTCTTTTAGGAGTTATGGCCCTTAAAGCGTCAATATTTACCATTGTTCATTACTTTTCCCCTGACTTGTCTGAAACGGTAAGACCAACTGCATCTTAACATGGCACACTGTTTGATAGCTTATATGCTACAACTCTATCGTTCAGATTTTTGATTCGTAAAAAAACATGGCCACCATGGCTAAAAATAGAACATAGGGGCAAATTTCATTTTTTTGCTAATAACTCAAAACTGGTTTCAGATATCAAAATTGTGCAAGAATCAAAAGTGATCAACATATTAAGATCTACCTGTCTTGAAATTTCCGAAAAGATCTGACTGCTGATGTGGGAGTTATTGTTCTTTTTCCTAATTTTTGCCAAATTGCACTTATTAAGCCCAATATCTTGAAAACTAACCAAGGTATTTCATAAATTTAAATCGCATATGGTTAAGCACAATAATACCTACAAATATATGTATCTGTGTAGTTCAGGTGAGCGATTCAGGCTCTTGTGAGCCTCTTGTTTAATAGTGGTTAACCAATTTTCAGCTTGTTTTTACCTATATATTTTTTTTCGAACCCGTCGAACCCCCCCTGGCTACGGGTATGAGTTACAATCAATTAACTTACTTTCTACACAATCTCTATACTATTTTCTAATGTAAATGTTTTATGATTCCTTATTTTAGGGAGGATATCAGTACCATGACCGTTATCCCGACGGTTCACAGACAGACAGACCGGTACATTTTTTTACTGTGCTGCTATACATAATCTATTTTTATTTGTGCTTATTGTGTTCAAGTTTAGTAGTTATTAGTGCATACATGTAGATAGCTTGCTTCATTGTTTCAGTTTTCCTTCAGATTTGTCATTATTTTTTTTTTCACAAATATATATTTTTCATTGTAAATTATACGGTATATTCGAAGGATTCTCAAACACTCACTAAACTATTTAGCTTCCTTGGTTATTTTACGCACTTGATTCGATACTGTATAGAGTACCACGCTTCTGAAATCGATTTGTGACCAATATTGGGGTGGGGAGAGTATGTGTGTGTGCTCGCTTTGGTTCTATATTTACTTAGAATTGCCATAAAATTGGTCCAATATTTGCGAATGAACAATGAACATAACAGTGAGCAAAAGCTGTACAAATCACAAAAAGTTTTGTCTTTTGGTTGCACTTTGTGGCTATCACCCGTTGGACTTCACCTTTTGAATAAGTAAAAGGTATTATTGGACTTTTCTCTGTTTCGAATTTTGTTCAATGTTTAAACCTGATTTTTTTTTCAAAATAAACCTCTTTAAAAAATCCATTCAGCAAATTTGAAAGTACATATATGAATAATCTCATGTTAGTATTTCAGAGTAAAACCGGAACCTTTCTTATATAAAGTAAGAACTGCTATCATTTTAGGGTTTCCGGTACCGGTACAACACGGATCGGGAACCACCGGTAATTTGTGCTTTCTATCTCGCTTAGCATTAAACATGGCCTGCTTTTTATCATCGATAGACATGCATTTATCAGTCAGGTGTTGTTCCATCAAATCATTTTTGATATATAATTTCTAATCATAAAAATGCCTATATCAACTACTAAAGGTTCATAATTTACATTTACAAACGAATATATCCCCTTTGAACTAGGCTAGCTACCCGTTGTATTAGTCTGAATGTAATGCTTGCCCTTAATTACGTAAGAGAGGTTAAGGAAACCTAGTACATTTAGTCGTTTTAAGTAAACTGAATTGATTTATGTAGAAATTCTTTTAGTTTTTGTCGATCATTGACATATTTGATTTCCTTAAACTCATTTTATATTTTGAAAGGTGATTTATTTTATATTAGATTACATTGTATTGTTTGATATGTATGGTTGTTTGATTTTGTCTTTTTTACCATTGCTTGGTGTTTTATTAATCAACACGAGTGTAACGGCATACTTCCTATATATTCTATCCTAGAATATTGGAATTAAAATGTTTCATAAAACTAACATAAGTCATTTTATTTTATAGGGGTATAATCGATTCGATGACAGACGTAATGGTCCAGACAGGGTAAATACTATTAGTTTTTACAACATTTTATAATTAAAAAAAAAAGATAAAACACAGAGGAAACAACTTAACCAAAGTACCAGACAAAATAGTTGCCTTAGAGAGCTTTGATACAATATATTTTTTGTTTTTATTTTGACAAGCCTTTTGTAATCAACCCAACCATGACGTCCATGCTACATAGAATATGTATTTGTCCTCATCTGGTAAATACACATAGCAAAAAAAACCTTGACTAAAACCAGAATTGAAAAAAAAATGCGTTAAATACTTGGCAATAATGCTTGTACTATCTTTTTTTTTGTGACTTCCATCTATCTTTGGTACCCAGTACATCCTTATATAGTAATACCGTTTAAATGTATATCTTTCCCCTGTTGTAGAGATATGATGATATGAATGGACCATCAGACAGAGTAAGTATTGTATTTCTTCCTCACTATTGGAGTTTGTAAAGGCTTTTTCATTTTTAGTATATATAGCTTTGTCTCTACATGCCTTAAAGATTATATCTACACTTTAAATAGGTTTTGTGGACCCAACTGACTTAACAATTCATCTCACAACACCATCGCAAGCAACATTTGATTGAGAGTAATCAATTTATCTGACGAATAAGAAGAGATTTAAAATAACGATTTTAACAAAAGTAAACATTTAAATAACGCGATACTATAACTTAAATTCCTTTTATTTCGCTATCATTCATTGCAGGGATACGACAGAGCACCACAGACAGACAGGGTATGAAATATTACGATATGATGTTTGGTAAAATTATGAATTAGTACCCGAGTACACTCTTATTTTGTCTTCTTTTACCGGATTTGACACACTGAATTGGAAATTAGAAACACGACGGGTTAGCTAAAGCAGGCATAAACCGCTGAATCTTCCCGAACACCTTGTTATGACTTGATTTCGCGTTGTTGATTTCCGTTTGGTTGATTTTGTGTTTCTTAATGCTGTTCTTGTTCGTGTCTACTGGTTTTGTCATTGCCCTTTCGGACTTTTGACACTCGAATGCCCCATTGGTGCCTCTTTGCTTCTTAGTGTTAATCGACACTATATTTAGTGCAAACTGTAAAAACGAAAAGAAAGACAACCAAAACTCACTGTCAGATTTTTTTTAGAAAGCTGTCAAGAATATAGTTTTTCAATAGAACAGCAAGTTCACGAGGTGCTAGAGTGCATAACCATGATGGACAATTAATGATATATTGATGGAGTCCTGTAAAAGTGCTAATTACCTTGTCAGTATATGTTTACTTTGTCATCCTAATTAGCATTTAAAAGTTAAGAATATCTGTGTTCTGTCTGACTGTGGTATGTTAAAGAACTTTATAAACTGAATAAAATTACCATAAAATGAAAATCAATAATCTAATACATTTCAGGGAAATTACAACGATAGGTACGAACGAAATGACAGAAGTTTCTCTCCCGAGAGACAGGTAACATATCTTTCTTTGTTATATTGTAGTTGAAAATATATGTTCGATTTTTTTCCGCCAATTTCTTGAGTGTAGTTGTTTTGACACTAAGACTGGTATCAGTTTGGCTGAGTGTTGTATGCGATGGTCACCTCAATATCCCTTTTATGTCTTCACAACTGTGTTGTGTTTGTGTTACTGCCGGACCCTAAGATCGCGATGGAAGACGGAGGTTTGGCGCGCCATAAAACATTGTTTAACCCACCATTTCATTTGAAATGTATGGACCAAGTTCTTCAAATTTTTCCGGTATGTCTTCCTTGTTTTGTCTCTTCTCTTGGACATTGAGATTGATCCTCTCAGTTTTGTAATGTTGTTAATACCTTTGTTTGAAGTTGGGCAGAATTGTTTTTAATTCTTTCTTTTCCTTTCGTTCCAATTTTATCTACACTGTAGAATAAGTAAGTTAAATTACTTTTTATGGTATTTGTACTTAAAGGGTCTATTTGACAATAGAAAAACATTACTTAAGCTTGAAATTAGGGCATTAATTACCGATAGTACACAGGAAAAAAGTAACACATGTTTTTCATGTGTTTTACATGCGTTTTGACAAACGCATGAAAAACACATGTAGAAAAAAAATGTGTTTTTCGTATGTTTTGTAACACGTGTTTCTCACATATTTTCATATTTAGAGTAACCAAAACTTAAGAGCCATTCTCCATAAGGACCAAAATGGTTCGGATATGGCATTAAAATTAAGTTGACATCTGATATAAATATTTTTAATTTCTAATTTACCATAAGTTTTTCATGCGTGGTTCTATTTCTTCGTTTACCATGTGTTATGATTATACGTTTTACACATGCGTTACGATTTTTCCTGTGTAAGCCTTGCTATTGAAGCTGCTAGTACATTGGTCTAATATTAAAAGATGTAAAAAGGCTTACTTAGTTGTTAAAATGATGTAGGAAATGTTTTAACTTATGATCTGTTTTAAATCATTTTATTTCGCACTTCAGAGAAATGATAGAAGTTTTTCACCAGAGAGAAACGTAAGTAATTCGTTCAAAGAAGAAAAGGTGTACCAAAAGGTAATCAGTATCATAATCCGTAAAGACAAAGACAAAACCGGCAGACAAAAACTCATCACAACAAAACAAACCACATAACAACATAAAACACACACACACATAACAACAAAACCGCATTCAGCAACGTGAACTCAAGTCGAAACGAGAGTGAACTCATGTGCTCCGGAAGAGTAAGCAGTTCATGCTTGCTATACCACACCCGTCACGTTGCCAAAGATCGATTAAGTGTTGGTCAAATCCGGAAAGAATGACATTACAAAACTCTATGTCAAACCAACATCTGTGCTCATCTGAGAGATAGAAATCCCATATTTGTAAACAAGCACATGATGTCGTCCGTAAAATTTCTTGAGTGATGACAACAACCTGGGAGCAACGTACCCCTGTGTTAACAATTTGCTTGTCAGCCGTGTAGCTCTATCAAGGAAGTCGTTGTACTCCCCACATGCTCTTGAATAACGAATCAATTGTGATACGTCAACTCCATATGCTTGAGCGGACGGAATGTTGCTACACAGAAAGGGAAAGTTAACTATTGGAAAATTGAAGTCATCACGTTTGTCATAAAGCCTTGTACAAAGCCTTCCTTGTGTGTCAATTTCGAGAAATAGATCCAAATATAAAGCAGACCTCCTAGAATCTGTAGTGTCCTTTATCTCAAGTTCCTTCGGATATATTAGATGTAAATAGTCACCAAATCGAGGATTGTTTAGTGAAAGGACATCATCAATATAACGAAATTTGAGATTGAAGGATAAAGCAAGTTTGCGGTCCTTTTTGTCTAGAAATAATTGTAAGAAGTCTGCTTCATATGAATGAAGAAACAAATCGGCAAGCAATGGTGCACAATTTGTGCCCATTGGGATACCTATTGTTTGCTGAAAAACACGTCCACCAAACTGTACAAATATGTTGTCGATTAGAAAGTTGAGCATTTCTATTATTTGATCTTCTGTAAATTTGTTTTTCGTGCTAGACTCTTGGATGACAAAGTAAGTCTTTTTATAACCGACTACCAAATACTTGTACCTGCGTTTTCCGTTCTTTTTGATAAAACTGCGTTTAATCAGCTGTGCCAAACGAGATTTTAATTGTGAATGTGGAATTGAAGTATATAATGTAGAGAAATCAAACGTTTTAATGCTATTACATTCAAGATGTTTGATATTTAATATCAGAGTTTAAAGATACCAAAATTAGTTCCCCCAAAATAATTTGTTATTTACTGGTGTATGGTTACCGGGATATGCTGAGTTGTTGACACTGACTTAGGGTACACACACAGAGTTAAATTTAACTAACATGTTAAAAGTAAAAGCAAAGGGGAGTAACATTAATTTAAATTAAAAAAAAAACAAGTTAAAGTGTAACTAAACAGGGACAACTAAGTATACAAAAGAAAAGTGAAAAGGTGTAAGTTGGTTTATTATTTTACTTTAGGTAGAACTATCTGAAGTCTATTTTACAAAGACTTACTTTGCCATCAATGAGTCAAAGAAATAAGAACTATTTTACAGAGGACCAAATTACAGACATGCTTAACTTTCTTAAACGAAACGTTTACAGTTTGGTCGACATGATTTCAGAAACTCGGCATTCCAATGGCACTAATTATGCACCTTTGCTAGCTAATTTGTTTCTTCTTTCATATGAAGTGGACGTCTCGACTGACTTCTAGATAAACGGAACGTAGACAAGCTTTATATTTTAACCTTGCCCTCTGTTATATTGGTGATGTCCTTTCACTGAACAATACTGAATTTTATGACTGTTTCCATCGCATATATCCCCAGAAATTTGAGAAAAAAATACAGTGCGGATTCAAGGAAGTATACTTTATATTTAGAGCTTCATCTCAAAATAGAAACTCAATGAAGACTTTTAACAAAGTTTGGACAACCTTGATGACTTCTTGTGTGGCGAGATTCCATCAACTCCAGCTTAAAGAGTTTACATTTCATAACGACTTCGTTATTCATAAGCTTGTGGTACAAGGTTCTTGATTTCATTGAAAGAGGGTCACGTCTGACACAAATATTATGTTGGTACTCGGTTGTTGTTTTTTCACTAAAGAAATCACGTGCTTAAAAACAAATACGGAATGTCTATCTCTCATGTGAGCATAGATTGCTGGTTGGTCATGTGGTTTAGTTTAGTTCTCCTTAACCGGATTTAACACGCTGAATTAGTAAGAGACAGACGTGTTTCTCCCTTCATTACGATAAATTGATTTGTGTGTTCTTATGTAGTCTGTTTCTTCATGTTGTTCCATTTCGTGGTTACTGATTTTGTCTTTCTCCTTTGCCCTTTCGGGCTTTTGACATTTGAAAGTCCAATAGTACCGCTCTGCTTCTTTTTTCAAAGTACTGTCAAATTGTAAAAAATATATATATCAATGCATGTATCATATAACTCTTTGGCTGCTTTGTGTTGCATTACATTTTACTTTTTAGCGGTATAACAACCCACCTTCTACATATGATCCTGTACAGGCATATGATAGGGTAAGTTTATGTAGATAAAGATGTTGGGTTAGGCAAGTTTTTGCCTCCATTCGAGACCCACAAAGACTTGTAGATGATGATAATGAAATTCGAACTAAATATATATCACATTTTGCAGCTTTCATGAGTTGCTGTATGTCGGCGTTTCCTCAGAATAGCTCTAGATAACATTTATAATGATAATCACATAATAAACCCTTTTTGGCTATGTGGGGTATACAAAATAGTTAGTAAGACGAGATAATATACCTTAGCCTAGACAAAGAGCACATGAATATATTATGTGTGAGTGGAAATCATTTTGTGTGCCAAAAGCTAGAAACAAGTCTGCTAATCGCTTCACATCAGTTATAGTTTGTTGTTGACAGAGAATGTAATATGTATGAGATAAATATAAAAATAAAAAAGGTAGTAATCGAAATCGTTTATTAAGAGCTGTTTATTTTCTTTTTAGTTTGGAAATAGAACAACACAAAGAGACTATGGTCATGTAAGTCAAGACTAATATGTTATCTTATACTGTCATTATTGCATTATTTTTTCTGGTTGAACGTGAAAACACAAACATACTCCATTGGTTACCCCTTTCATTTGACTGCACAAATATATCAACCTTCATTAAATGTGTATTAAGAAAATTCACTGCCAGGCACCACATCTCTTTGTTACAACAGATTATAAATTCAGTGTTTATATATGGTACAATTATGATGTAAAATATCTAACTGATATTTTTTCATTTATTATTATTCATATCTATCTAAGTCTAATGTTTGTTTGTTTTTTTAAGTTTGCCCACAATGAAAGAGCACCAGTTGATAGAGTAAGTTGAGTTTAGGGTTAAACATTCTTTTATTTAAATCAAGCACAATGCATCATCTAATTTTCATATTACATTTGAGTTAAATTGTCTCCAAAGTTGAGTTTATGATTAAACATTATTTTACTTTAAACCAAGGACGTTGTACCATCTAATTTTCATTTATCGTTTGAGCAAATTTGTCTCCAAAGTGAGTTTTTAATCAAATATGTTTTGATGGATAAGATAATTGATTCATTCACGAAAAAAGAAATCTGCTTAACATGCAAAAAGGGCATCAACTCAGTTAGAAAATATTATTACTGTACATTTCCTAAAAACAATCTTTATAATTATGATCACATTAATCTGAATAAGATAATGTCCTTTTTAGCTCACCTTGCCAAAGGCCATGTGAGCTTATGCGATCATTATGCGTACGTCGTCGTCTGTCGTCCGTCGTCCGTTATTTGTAAACAATTTCAAAAATCTTGTCCTCTGAAACCACTAAACCAATTTGACTGAAACTTTGCAGAAATGATGAATTACATGTTGGCAACAAACGATCCTCATTTTGAAATGGTTTAATAAAAAAAACATGGACGCTGGTACTAAAAATAGAACATAGGATAAAATCACTTAAAATGGCTCATAACTCAGCAACTATAACAGATAGAAAAAAATCTGAAGGATCTAAGGTTCTTAAGAATCGAAAACTCTACAAAATAGAAGAAAATGAGATGTGGAATAAGTGTACGCGACACAACCTACAATATTAGCATAAATTTAAAACATCCACAATGAAAAACAGCCAGCAGCCTTCAATGTGACTAGCGGTCGAAAGTCTCCATTGGATTGAAACTGTCAGATGGTCCCGTATAGGGGTCATGGCTCTCCAAAAGGCCAAATATAGCGGATTTTTTTCTGTTTTTATCTTATTCAATGAAAATTTTGCAGATAGAAAAAAGCTGTTGCTTACTTTTACCTTCAGCTCATTAAACTCTGGCAAAGTCGCCATTAGGTATATGTTGCCAGATGACTCCTTATAGGGGTTATGGCCCTTTAAAGGTAAAAAAAATAGTTTTTTTATAATGTCCTATAGAATGAAAACAAAAGCTGTTGCTTGCTTGCTAAAACTATTGAAGATAGAGAAAAGCTGTTGCTTGCTTGCTAAAAAAGTCTTCATTGGGTCCTTGTTGTCAGATTACTCCTTACAGGGGTTATGGTCCTATAGAATGAAAACTATTGAAGATAGAGAAAAGCTGTAGCTTGTTTAAAACTTCAGCTCATTAAACTCTACAAAGTCTCCATTGGGTCGAAGTTGTCAGATGACCCCTTATAGAGCTATGTCCCTTGGACAAGGTAAACAATAGCATTTTTTATTGTTCATGAAAAGAATTGCAGAGAGCAGATTGCTTAAACCTCTGAATAGTTTATTAAGCTCTATAAAGTCTTATATGGATTAAAGTTGTCAGATGACACCATTAACAGGAAATAGCTTATAGAAGAGACCATAATACTTTAAGACCAGGTGAGCGATTCAGCCTCCTGTGATAAAATTTTAATAGCTAATTACTACAGGGTTATCACCATTTTGTTGTCTTATCTATATTGAATCTTTTGTAGCCACATGCCTTCAGAGGCCAAGTAGATAAAGAGGTACTTATTTTAGATTTTATGGATTTGGTAGTAATGGTTAAGGTTGATCTTGTAAAGTTCTCTCTTTTTTAGTGACATTTAAAAAAACTACACTGAGCTGAGTTTCATAATTGATTACAGAACTTAACTGGAGAAGCATATTGTCCAAAATAGTTTCGATATAAAGATGATAAATGAATTTTGAAATATCTGTAAACGGTTTAAATTCAATAGCATTGCATTAGATATGTATTTTAGCTTATTTTCAGTATACTTAAATCTAAATACCTTTTTTTTTAGGTTGAGTCATTTCACAATAAGGTAAGAACACCTGAAAGTTTACTTCTATGCTAGATATGCTTTTAGTATACCATATAAAACTTGTTTTTATTTGTTGTTTATTTGTTACCCGCCCCTTTATAATGCTACATACTAGTATCCATTGATAAAACCAACCCATTGGATGGTATTGATTGTTCATCTTATTATGCAACATCTGTTTATACATTTGGAAAAAAAAATCCTTCAATAGTTACCTGTTACCTCTGTGCCTGCAACCTACACATTCGGTAATAACTATAAAAATAAAATTAAATGATTTAAAAAAAAAACTTATCTCAACTTAGACTGACTGGGGAGTTTAACGACGTGACTATACCAGGTCCGCAGCGACGCCAATCTCAACTAAGCTGAACAAAGATGATTAAATAATCATCCGAAACTGGAAACAAACAGTTTTGCCGACTACCCGTTGTTTAAAAAAAAATGAAATGTTGACTGGCAGACTTTACAATTACTAAGTGTGGTACACATTTTACCTTTTGATTTGATTGAATATAAAAGGCAAGATAACATGATTTTGTTCTTCTTCTAAATCAAACTGCTAAAAAGGGGAGGTAACTTATGGATCGCAACTTGTGTAAAACGACTTAACGTTTTATTGTCGTTTATCACAAGAAGCTAAGACTGTTTTAGAAGCTTAAAATGTCCTTAACAGTTACATAAAAGACTACATAGTCGAAATCAGTACAATTGCAACGATCGCGAAGTCTTAAAAAACCAATGTATATGTACATGTGAACTCAACTATCTTTACAACGGATTAACATGATGATGACGTTACAAATATCTAACGTGTTATCAAAATTGTTTATGGAAAGGTTTTTCAAAGTTTAGTTACTTTTCAAACATAATTTGTATATGATTTCGTGCTCGATTAATTTTGTTCTTTGCCCTTTTGAAAATTATAATAATATCCCCTATGACTGAATATAGTATTCTGAATACATTTGCCTTTTGCAAACAAGACGATTGATTTATTATATTCAAAGTTTATTTATATATTTCAATCACTTAAATCAAAGGGAAAACCTCTTTTCTTTGAGACATCCGATTTAGAATTTGTTTGCTCTTATGCCATACCTCCGATCATTTTAAAATCAATCATAATAGTTTAAATACGTAGATGGAATATATAGTTCCTAGGTTTGAAGAAAATCCTTTTGCTTTAAACCAATTGTGACCGTAATGTTAATAGATTTCTTTTACATGAGATATAAAGATCTATTTCATTCGAATGCATTCATTTACCTTTATATTGTAAAGGGTTAACGTTAAATTGGATTTACCTGCGAGAGCAGTAAACATCCCTTAACAACAACGTCAAATAAATATGTGGTTTCTGTTTTCATCAGCAAACCGATAAAAGTTCTGGATTTTATAAACATAGTAAGGAAAACGAAGGAGAAAAAATGGCTGAAGCCCACCGAACATACGATTCAAGGCTTCGATTCCTGGAAAATAATATCGTAGATCAAAAAGGGAATTTAGAAAAAGTTGAAACGAAAAATGTTAACCATTCAGCTAAATTGAAAAGTCTTGAAACGCAGTTAAAGGAAATCAAAGCTGAGAACGACGCCATGTTTGACGAAATGGTTTACCTGAAACATGATGGTATGAGAAGTAGAATGGAAGAACAATTCAAGCAGAGAGAAAGGCGGGATTCAGAGAGAATTAATCAATACAATCGTGATTCTATTGACTATCAGTTCAGTCCGAGGAGTGAAAACCTTCGGTATGACTATAAGCAGAACCAAAAATTTGAAGGAAATACTTCTCCTAGGAGGAATTCTCAAAATGTTGATTGGGATATACCCGAATCAAACAGGCTTCACGGATACTATCGTTTCAAAGCTATTCCTTATCGTAGGCAAATGCTTCTTAACGATAACTATGACAAAGTCATACCTCCACGTAGCATATACTCTCGGGATACTTTCAACAATCAACTAATTGATAGAAATCAAAGAATCTATGAGCCGCATCGTGGTGCTAACTCCTTCCGAGAACCAATGACGCAGCGTGATGCAAACTCTTTCCGGGAACCAATGACCCATCGTGATGCACACTCTTTCCGAGAGCCAATGACCAATCGTGATGCAAAACCTTTCCCAGAACCCATGACGAATGAGAATCTGGTAAGATTCCATCAATCGCCAGCTTGTAGTTTTATTCCGTTTCCTAATATAGTTTGTAGTTGTTGAAATAACAAATCATTATTATATGCTCATGATAATGACAATTTTGAATTGTTTTAATAATATTTTGCGCTTTTGCTTTCTTTCCAACTTCAGTCATGCACATTGTAGATAGAAGATAGGAAAGTTGTTGTATTCTGGTGTTGTCATCTTGTTTTTTCTTTCATGTTATGAAAGGTTCCTGAACACAGACTTTGATGTGGATCATTGAACGAAATCTTTGACAAATTTAATCACCAACCAAAATTTAATGAACCTCGGCCAATGTTATTTGTTGAAGAGGATTACCCATAAGTAGTATCTGCCATTTTAATATGATGGTTGTCAGTTCGATATCTTTACTCCCAAATAGCTGCTTTATCTTGGTGATGAACATGAAATGATTAAATAGACGTGGGCATGGGCTATTTAATGCACAAGGACAATCGGGGTAATGGGGCTTTGACTTTCAATTCAAAAAAGTGTAATCTACAGCAATATTATTTGACATCTTCATAAGTGGCATTTTGTTAGGGGGAACCACTTATGCCTAATGACTCCAGCATGCAAGATGATAGGGCCGCCCGTTCTCGAGTGTTCTTTGTCAAAGCGGACTAACATGACTACTTGGGTATTGGACGCCTTGCCGACAAGCGTTGATATTGTCCATTTGTCCATCGCAGTTCTTGGAAGTTAAATGAGACTCAGTTGTCCTCTTACACAGAGCAATGACAGATTTTGTTAAGCATACTGCAATAGCATACATGGTTAGAACAAAAAATAAACGTTATACATGTAATATGTGAATTTATAATGTATCGATGGGGTAAAGTTGTCTATCGGAAAATAACAACCGGATTGATCACTTTACTCGGCTCATAGATTCGTATATTTCTATCAAAAGGGTTGTTAAATAAACGTGAGAACATTTGTTTGCAAATGATGCATTCGTGCAATATGTAAAACTGTCTGAATACTTTTAAATATGGGCTATAGAATATATTTAACCAAATCATTTTTCACATTCAATGACGACAGTGTGCTGATCGAAGCTTTTGTATTGACAAAAAATTAATTTCTAAATATATCAATATACATATAAAAAAGCAATAAATCTAATACAACGTGTATCAGCAATAGTGTTATAGCGTTTTGCTCTTCATACGATAAAACTGTGTTTTATGGTAAACAATAAACCTCGAAGCATGTATAAATATGTATTGATTGTGCTAGTCGTATATTGCTTATATCTTTAGATTTCCACACAGTGTGATTGGCATATCAACTGTTAAATCAAATAAAAGTGTAAGGAGAAATAATTTATCAATTTTATGGTATTGTTGACCTTAAAGTTTTAGTACTTGTGAAGTTTTAAATTTTAAGCTAGGTGTTGTGATCATAAGCTGTTGTCATGTTTAGGCAAAACGCTAAGTTGTATGAAATATGCAGTTGGTCGTAGCTATTGTCCTTTTGTGTTAATTGGCGGATCCATAAGACGGTAAATACCCCCTGTTACAAAAAATATCAATATAATTGTGTATCCCATGCAATTTTTAACAGGGGAACAATTTCCTTATAAATCCCTCTTTAGTTTTATAAATTCTAGGGGTTAAACCCATTTGCAAGCATTTTTTTTGTTTCTTACAAAAGTGGCTTGCAATCACGTGACAATAGCGTAAAATTTTCCAGCTTTGTCAAACCTCTTTTAGAATAAACAATCTGAGCCGGAAATTCTGGAAGATGATGATCATTATATAGATGAAATGTACCTCCGCCCTGAAGAGCGAAAGGTCAGGCTGGTTTAGATAGCTTGCTTGATTGTACTAGTTATAGAGCTATGGCTGCATTAGTAATAGAGTGAAGTGGATTGTTTAGGTTGCACATGGTTGCACATGGCTAGAACAAGTATCAAGAAAACTGACTGTTTTGTTGAAAAATGTCTTGTCAAATATGCATTATTGTTCTAATGAAATGCTTGAATGGTAGATATTGGTAAACGCTTGTCGAGAAATATAATTATCATTTAGCACTACTAAGCATTTAAAACAAAACATAAAATGTATATATTTGTGTTGATTTAATTCAAATGAGCTTATCATGTATAACACGCTTTGGTATACAGTAACACTCATTTGTGCATGTTTTGAAAGAAGTATAAATTCGTATTCTATTAATGATGTGATACATAAGTATATAGAGTAAAGATTATTTTTCTAATATGCCTAGTATCAAATATAATTGACGTATATGAACAAATGTGTTAACAATTAAGAAATCATTATCCCGTGTAACCAAGATGCCACTAACAGTCTGACAAAGCCTCTAATATCAACTGTTTCTTTGACCCATAGATTATTTGAATAACACTATAGTATAACACAGAGATTCCTTTTGATTGCGCCATGTATAGTTAAAAACTCAAAAGCGGTTGTAAGCAAGGCATATATTTCACAATTAACTAGCCGAAAACTCGTGTGTATGACCAGCTCAAGTTTCCAGATTATGTTCAATGTTTTATTATATAGTCTTGATCTTTTTTAAGTGTAGAAACAAAATCACTGTAAGTTTTAATAACTTAATATGTGTTTGTATTATTAAAGAGGATAGTAAAAATTGGGTAAAAACTTTTGAATGTCAGGAGAAAGTGTTTTATGTGGTTACATCATTTGATTAAGTTAACCCATTGTTTCTTTAAGGTGAGACACAGAAACATGGAATATGACTATGATGCTCAACAACGACTACCACAAGCCATAGCTCCACAGGTAACTAATAACATCAAATGAGACAAGTTTATTTTCACTGAATTATATCTTTCAGACCAAAAACTAAACAAACAAAAACACCCCAAAATTCGTAAAATTTACCTTAGTCAACTTTGAATTTGTAAACAACTATCTGTTCAACGTAAATGATGTTAGAGTCTAATACCACACAAACTGTCGTTTTCGGTATAGTAAGCTTAACTGAAAACTGAGTTTCAATATTATGTCATACTCAAGGAGGTGCTAAAACTCTTCATCAAGGTTTGTTTGATATCAATATTTCAAAAAGTTATATCTTAAACCATCTATGTAATGAAAACAAACTATATGTATAGTAAACCAAAATTGAGGCTTAAAAATGAACTACCCGTTTTAAACTAGTACCAGCAAAGAGAGAATCCAAATTTCCTCCATTGTTTTATTTTAAAAACTTCCACAAGAAATACATTCTACTCATATTTGATTTGAGAAAAAAATAATTGTGTTTTTGTCTTTCAGCGTGAATACATATCGAATATAAATCGAGTAAGTTACCATTATAATTATTTGGTAAAATTTTATATTTTATCTGTTAGAAAAGTACTATAATTATTATAATAGTGTAAAAATTTCGACACTCATTCTTTTCCTTTCTTAATATTAAAACAAATGTTTGATTTAATTTCATTCTTAGAGAAAATAATGGTAAGGCCATAAACCTTATTCAATTTTAACAAATAATATATATTAAAGAATGTTAAAATAACTCGCATGAAAAACTTAGATTCAATTGGCATTATTAGTTTAATTTTTTTATAATTGTGTTCTCATACATAATTTGTAGCCTGGGAGATCAGAAAGTGGGGCCTATTTGTTCATCAGAGCCAACAAAAATGCCTGTGATCAAATTAAGCTATCTTTCCAAAAACATAAAAGTATTCTGAAAATGTCTGGACTATTAAAGGGAATTGCTAGACCAGATAGGGTAAGTGGAAATTCTTTTTTATAGTCTGTTCGAATTAAAACTAATTTGCAAAATTAACCGCTTTATATTGGCTCGGTATTTTATATTTTACACAATAATATCATTATGATTAATGATAATGACTAAATTACTACTAAATGGCTATAGGCAAGCTATCTTGCTTGCCAAAAGTAAAGTATATTTACACAGATTGTTTTTATCCGAACAGGACAAAACATTATTTCAGTAACAACACCAAAAGTCGTTATTTACCTTTATACTGGATTAAAAAAAATGTTAGTTTGTTAAATGTGATGTCTTGAACTAACAGGGGTATTGTGATTCCCCATTTATGGTATTTTCTCCAAATTAATGGTGGCGTCTCTTCCATACGACTGAACAATCCAACGAGAAACAGTCTCATGTAGTTTTACGCTTTTTTATTTTAACATTTGAACAACAGTTTTGTGAAAAGTTAGTTTTAAAACTGTTTTGATGTTGACTGACATCAGCTATATTTATTTTAGATCAGTGTTACAGGGGATTTCAGTAATTGGAACATCACCGGTCCTCTAGTACGTAGAGGAGAATCCTGGTATGAGACCAAAGGGGGCTCAAAATCTGGGGAATATGGTACCGATTGTATCATCATTGTTCTGTGGTTCCCCTCTGTTGACGCTGCAAAGAAATGGTATATCTATGACATCGACTTCAAAATTGCCAGCTTCCCAGAACCACATGGTGTTGAAATGGTTATTTTACCGATCAACTACCTACCTTCCAATGGTAAGAGGCTTCAATTTTTAAAATATCTTCAATCTAGGAGTTTGAGTTTTAATTCTGCTTATAAACCATGACTCAGATAAATCAACAACATACATATTTACAAAATTAATTACAATATGAATTTATATTTGTACATTTTTACAGTTTTATCTTGTTAAAAATATCACAAAAGTGAAAAGAAGTATCTCTATAAGCATATTGGTAAACATTTTTATCAGGCTTGGCAGTTAACCTTTCATATCACATCACATGCGTCTGAAAATATCAGATACGTCATTAGAAATATTCTACCTTCCAATGTTTTTACGTTCGAATTTGCTTAAACAGAGAATGTTTCTTGATACTTTATTCAGTTTCCGTTACATTTCTTGTTACACTTTCAGATATTGATTGTAATACCTTTGTTATGATGGAATACCCTGGAGTAGTCAACAAATCAGCCTTAAAGACATACGTCAAAGATCCAGTGGAGGAGATCCTCACTAAAGACAGACAGTATGAGGGATGTGAACCATTCGTTGTATGGACAGAAGATCCCACGCTGGGTAGAGGCCAGATTGTATCAAGCAGGAGTGTTGTGGCTATTCATAGATTTAGATCTCTCGCTCAAGCCATGGAGTTTTTGAATGATCGTAAGTGCTACTATTAATTAATAAGATAGTTTATTCTTGGGTTTTATAGGGATAACTTTTAATTAGGTTTTCAGAGGTGCAAAGACACAGTTTTCTAGATAATAAACATTCTATGCATCTTAACTCATAATAGACTTAGAAATGATTGAAAAACAGTTGCCCTTTTTTTCATTTTTAATATCATTGCTTCTAAAGTTCTAAAATAGCACAGTTGCAAACGATTGAAAGGACATTGTTATTTATGCTGATCTATTTTCTGTTACTAAAATCCTGTTGTTCCCTTCTTTACAGCTCGAGTTGGACGCCTATCAAGAGAACTTAAAGACATAACGAGAGGAGGCCGATCAACGACATCAGTATTCCAACTTGTGGATTTTGTTTAACGACGAATAGACGACATCCATAACTCAAAGGAAAGGCTGTGATGAAACATTTAAAAACGTTTAAATAAACATCTATAAGAGCAGTTTTGTTATATTGTTCTGTGTAACGTTTTAAGTGTCCGTCCTTATACAAGATGTAGACTATTATTTAAACTCATTAATGTAGATATTTATAAAGGAAGCAGAAGACAAATTTTCAACATTTCTTACAATCTTTTTTTGAAAACAGTGTCTTGTACACAGTTGGATGTTATTCTTGTGTAAATGCATGAAATATGCCTTGTTGGTTACCTGTTTGTGAATAAGTTTTCCTTGTATATATCTAGATGTTAGTCTATGTTCTATTTTTTGTTTTGTAGAAATAATATTAGGTACTCGGGCTATTAAGCTATCAGTTGTACTAAATATTCTTAAAAGACGTGTACATGTATCTATTTATAAGGAATTTTTGTTCTTCTGCATAAGGGATATCTGCAAAAGATATACATTTATGCACAACACATGCTTTAACAGTTTTTTTTTTAATTTTACACAAGGTGAAGTTTAAGATTTGTATCAACACATTAAGATATACTTGTACAATGCTTTATTCTACATGTGCGACTAGTTTTTATAGCCAAAATCATTTTATTGTTGAATTTTTGTTCATCAATGAAGTTTGACTTTCATCTTTAAAAGAATCGTTTTGGTGTATAATTTAAATGAGTGATATTATACTACAGTATTTTACACCTTATTTGTTATATTGTGATATTTAAGGGTTCCTTTATTTACGTCTCTAAATTGTTTGGTAAAGACATTACTTTTAAAATGCTTGGTATTATAAGACATTATTTTAAAGGCATATTGTTGATATTCATTTAGCAAGCCTTCTACATTAGATCTATTTATTAAGTTCTGTATATATAAAATGTTATTGTTTGCAACTTCTTAGTTCAGGGAATTTTCAATAAAACATTTTATTAAGTTCCGAGTTGATTTGACCAATAAAACAAATCTAATCTTAAAAATTAACCAGGGGTCCGTTCGAAGAAAACACCTTTAGATTAAGACATGTCCTTGCCCATTAAATAGTATCGAGGTGGACTTATCTTATTTAAGGACACCTCTGATGACATGGTCCCAGAGAAGTCCACACATTTAATGTATAAATACAAAAAAAAAATCATAATCAACAGCAACAACAAAACAAATCATAAATCTTCCATTTCTTCCTCAAGCCTTTTTTTTGGCGAATAATAATGATATTTCATCCTAGTACTAGATTTCCAAAATTTCATTAATAACATACAAGTACCGCTTTATTGCTATGTCTAACAAATTGACCACTAAACTGCTTTCAGTTCAATCAATAACATCAATATTGATAAAAATATAAGGATGTTCAGTCTACAAAAATACTTAGATAGTAGTTACGATAGAAACTTTGCCATTAATTGTGAATTTCAATAAAAAAAGAACTGCTGGAAGTTCCTCACTCCGAGGAGTCATTTTGATCTTGTTAAAGCCTTTTCTCCACATTGTATACTTCAATTTAACATAGACACCTTTTATGGTTGGAAAAAATATTTATGCAACAAGGTATAACTATATACTGTAGTCTGTTATGCTAGTCATTTATGGGTCGGGTAATAGAATTAACAGAAGAGAATCCAAATCCTAAACTTTCTTGACAACGTATTTGTATAGATTGATGGACGTGTTTATCATCAAACAATCGGTAACCACATTGACACTTTTATGTGCCATTGCTTGCCGACTTGGTCCGTCACCCAGAAGAAGCTGACGTCTAAAACTCATCAATAGACAATGAGGATCACATACTTTCTCTAATGTTTCATCTCATCTTCCGTTATATTAAAGATGGCATTTTCAATTTTATGACATCGTCATTTCAATTATTCATAAACACTTGAGAATAAGTACACCACAGATTGAGTTGTTCCTCTGGCTTCATATTTCTAAAATGGTGTCAATCAAATGTGGATCCTGAAGAATTGGAAAGAACTGATGGAGATTCTTCACGCTAAATCAGTTTCATCTTGTAACAGCATCAAAACATTCGATTTCTCCACACTTGACACTTCTATTCCACATGAACAACTGAAATCACAATTGGCACAGCTGATTAAACGCAGCTTTTTCAAAATGAATGGAAAACGCAGGTACAAATATCTTGTAGTCGATTATACCAAGAATTACTTTGTCATCAATGAGTCTAAGAACAAATTTACAGAAGACCAAATAATCGACATGCTCAACTTTCTTATTGACAACATATTTGTTCAGTTTGGTGGACGTGTTTTTCAGGAAACAATAGTGATTCCAATGGGCACTAATTGTGCACCTTTGCTTGCTGATTTGTTTCTTCATTCATATGAAGCAGACTTCTTACAATCTCTTCTAAACAAAAAAGACCGTAGACTAGCTCTCTCTTTCAACCTCACGTTCCTTTACATTGATGATGTCCTTTCACTAAACAATTCTCGATTTGGCGACTTTCTCCATCTCATATATCCCCAGGAGCTTGAAAAAAAGGACACAACGGATTCTAGGAAGTCTGCTTCATATTTAGATTTACATCTCGAAATTGACTCTCAAGGAAGACTTTCAACATGCTCTATGACAAACGTGATGACCGTCAACTTTCCCTTCTTGTGTAGCAACATTCCGTCTGCTCCAGCTTATGGAGTTTACGTATCTCAATTGATTCGTCACTCCAGAGCGTGCGGGACTTACATCGATTTCCTTAGCAATGCGACACGTCTGACGTGAAAATTGCTCAAACAGGGTTATGTTGCTCCTCGGTTGCTGTCTTCACTCGAGAAATTTTGTTGAAGACATCATGCACTTATAGACAAATATGGGATTTCGATCTCTCAGATGAGTGCAGATGTTGGTTTGTCATAGGGTTTTGTTTTGTCTTCCTTTACTGGATTTTACACGCTGAATAGACTATTGGCAACGCGACGGGTGTGCTATATCAAGCAGGAACTGCTTACTCTTCCGGAGCACCTGAGTTCATTCTTGTTTCGACTGGAGTTCGCGCTGTTGATTGACATTCAGTTTAAATGTTGTCTGTTTTTGTCCCGTTCTTGTTGGTGTTGACTGGTTTTGTCTCTGCCCTTTCGGACTTTTGACATTCGGATACCCCATTGGTACTCTGCTTCTTCCGTTACATTGATGATGTCCTTTCACTAAACAATTCTCGATTTGACGACTTTCTCCATCTCATATATCCCCAGGTGCTTGAGATAAAGGACACAACGGATTCTAGGAAGTCTGCTTCATATTTAGATCTACATCTCGAAATTGACTCTCAAGGAAGACTTCCAACAAGGCTCTATTACAAACGTGATGACTTCAACTTCCAAATCGTCAACTTTCCCTTCTTGTGTAGCAACATTCCGTCTGCTCCAGCTTATGGAGTTTACGTATCTCAATTGATTCGTTACTCCAGAGTTTGCGGGACTTACATCGATTTTCTTAGCAATGCGACACGTCTGACGCAAAAATTGCTCACACAGGGTAATGTTGCTTCTCGGTTGCTGTCTTCACTCAAGAAATTTTACGGAAGACATCATGCACTTAAAGACAAATATGGAATTTTGATCTCTCAGATGAGTGCAGATGTTGGTTTGTCTTATGGTTTTGTTTTTTCTTCCTTTACCGGATTTGACACGCTGAATGAACTATAGCGAGCTGCTTGCTCTTCCGGAGCACCCGAGTTCACTCTTGTTTCGACTGGAGTTCGTGTTGTTGATTGATATTATGTTATTTTGTGTTTCCATGTTTTACATGTTGTCTGTTTTTGTCCCGTTCTTGTTGGTGTTTACTGGTTTTGTCTCTGCCCTTTCGGACTTTTGACATTCGGATACCCCATGGGTACTCTGCTTCTTTCATTAACATCTCGAATATTCCAGTAAATGAAGATTTAAAATGGTTTTCATATGCTCAAGGACAAACGTGAAATCTTTACTTTTTGTTAACCAGCACTCCGTCAGCTCGAATGAATGGAGTTTCTCTATTGCAACTGATTCGTAATTCTAGAGCTTGTGAGTGTATCATGATTTTCGATGTAGAGCGTTATGCTGCTCCTCAGTGGTTGTCGTCACTAACGAATTTTACGGAATGCGTCATGTATACATCTTGTAGACAATTATATGCCTTCTATCTCTCAAATATGTATAGATGTTGGTTTGTCGTAGAGTAAGAATTGCCATCCGGATTTAACCTACTTAGTACACCATATTGCTCGTTAGAAACACGACATGGTGCTATTACAATAAGTACCTGCTAACCATTCCTCTTCACCTGACTTCACTCTCGTTTCGACTAAATTTTGCGTTGCTGGTTGCAATGAATAGAAGAAAATGAGATGTGGAATAAGTGTACGCGACACAACCTACATTATAAACGTATATTTTAAATATCCACAATGGAAAACAGCCAGAAGCCTTCAATGTGACCAGCGGTCGCTGCTCGCTGTTTTTGAAGTTGTTTGTATATTTGTAATGTAATGCGTTTCACCTTCTTTAATTCGTTTTGACTTTTATATCCAGTCTCAACTATCGTAAATCCGAAAAAGGATTTTTTACAAAAATATTATAACGAAAGATGTTGGTACTAAAACTTTACTTTTTATTCATAGATTCAATGAAAAGCAAATATGCTCCGAATTTTAAATTCAAAATTGTTTAAAACACCAGGTTTCTTTCCTTGTAATGCACATTGTCGATATCCTCGGTGCTGGATTTGGCTTCCTTGTTCGAACGTTTTGGTTTTTAGTACTTATTGTTTTCAACAGTTTTGGAATTTGACCTTCCAATGTTTTGATTTAAATGCTACTGATGAGAGGTTACTCCTTGAAATAGCGTTATATAGCATATACAAATTAACCATTTATTCCCGCGTTTTGGTATTTGTAATTTTGAAACCACTGGGCGATAACCGCTGCTGGTCGACCAGAGGTTCCCGATAGTAATCACAAGCATGGTCGTCAGGCTTGTCTGACACGATTTACCATAAAATTTCTAATATTTTTGTCGCTGAAATTTCCGATTTTTATATTCAAAATTGTTTAAAACACCAGGATTATTTCCTTGTAATGCACATGGTCGATATCCTCGGTGCTGAATTTGGCTACCTTGTTCGAACGTTTTGGTTTTGAGTACTTTTCGTTTTCAACAGTTTGGGAATTATACCTTACAATGTTTTGATTTAAATGCTACTGCTAAGAGGTCACTCCTTGAAATATAGATATATAGCATATCTAAATTAACCGTTTATACCCGCGTTTTGGTTTTTGTAATACTTAACTTCCATATTGAAAACATATTTGTACAGTTAAGTGAACGTTGTTTTTCATTTAACAAACAGTATCCTTATGTGAACCAGCAGTGCTAAATTGCTGGCAAATTTGCTCCTTCGTCCTAAGGAAATTTACATGTCTTTACTAAAGCGACCAACTTTCCCCTGAGCTTGAATTGAGTTAAGTATTGATGTTTGACTTTGTTAATGTTTCTCGATAAAACAGTGTTTTTTGTTTCAGGAATATCTCAATTAGTAACCTTATGTGTCATGAGGACATCAAAGGACCATTCAATTTGGGGGCGATCAAAGGGGCATTCGAATATCAAGGTGTGGCAAAATGTACAAAATCAAACAGGATACACTGGAGACAAAAACGTACAAATAAACTACACTCAGAAATATGAAACAACGTGTATATAAAATACTTTATTAATATCTACATAATATAAATGGTCAACATTAAACTTAAACAGTAAATGAAACATTAAGAATGAATAAAATAATTTTGTTATTGCAAAAAAAATATTGAGTAAATTTATCAGACTCTTTATGATCAACACATCAAGGCTTTGGATTTATTTCAGCGATTGTTATCTGATTTTATTAGATCGTACTATATATTATCATTTCATTGTATATTTGGCATACTCTCTAAGTGTAGTGATGATTGAGACATTGTCTTAAGATTGATTAAAAATTTTAAATTGTCTATTAGTACATGCTACACCCTACGGCTAGCCTCTATCCCGGATTATAAAAGAAGTTTTAACAACAAACTAAATAACAATAAAAACCCTGTAACAAAATGTAAAAATGGACGGAACTGTATACATGTATCACAAATTTATCTTGGCACTTCCTTTAAAAATGAAATTCAATAAAATAACTTTTTTGCATTTCCTTGGCACTTTAATAGATGAAGATATGCATTTTAAGCCATTATGTTGAACCAAAAAAAAAAGGATGCGGGCCCAAGAAAGCCTGAAATAATTTGACTAAACATCCACAAAACGACGTTGATTTTCAGTTTCCCACCATTATTATTTCTGTCTATCCAATCAGTACCAGCCTTGCATACAGAGTGTGAGGTAAAGGACTAAAACAGAAATGCTTGATCTATAAATAGTTTGTCTTATTTCTTTGGTGGGGTCAGATAAGGGTCGAGCTCGAAGACTATATTTTCCGTCGTACATGCGGAC
The DNA here is from genome assembly GCA_963971305.1 of Arcuatula senhousia. NCBI lineage: Eukaryota > Metazoa > Mollusca > Bivalvia > Mytilida > Mytilidae > Arcuatula > Arcuatula senhousia. The sequence goes on from OZ020306.1 coordinate 9,478,394, forward strand.
TGTCTGTAGTCCTTGAATTTAGAATATTGATCTGAAATATATAGAAAAATAAAATTCAAAATTGATATGGCATGAACACATATGCATAAATATATATATATATAGGGTCAAACAATGAAACGTCCCAATTCAATAATAGGATACAGTTTTTACAGCCATAGATATGATGTGTATATTCAATATTTCAATCCAGGGGCCAATTGAAAAACAGTGAGCAGCGACCGCTGGTCACATTGAAGGCTGCTGGCTGTTTTCAATTGTGGATGTTTTAAATTTACGTTTATATTGTAGGTTGTTGTGTCGCGTACACTTATTCCACATCTCATTTTCTTCTATTATATCTATGTTACAATGTAATACATTGTAATACCAGTATGTACTAGTAACTAAGTACTCTGAAGCAATATATGAGTAGTTTATTACCCATATTGATCCACAATAAGGACTGAATATCAATTTCATAAATTATTACCCCTATTGATCTTTAGTGACTTCAAATATTGTACTTATACAGAGTTAATACTTATAAGATATTTGTTAACAAAAGTTATAAACTTCATATATATTATGTTATCGTTGTAGAATGTTATTCAAATAAAAATCTTATAAAGATGCTCTGAATTGAACTTCAACATTTCATAAACTTGTATCATAATATAATTGAAATCAGACGCAGAGCAACCTTAATGGGGTTGTAAATTTGATTTTTGATTAATCTTTAAAAATCGGTTATGATCAATCTAAAATAGCACTGATGTATTGAATACGAACTCAACTTCTACCATTGTAAAAACATGTTAATGCATGACTATATCAGTGAAGGTACAGATAATCGTGAAATTCATAAAATATTCCACAAAATTACTAAGTCTTCCTGTTTTGTGAGTTGTGTCGCATACACTTATTCCACATCTTATTATTATTTCTATTCTGTATTTAACCCATACTACATACCCCTGTATTAAAGCAATAATACCGTGGCCGGACCTAAACATCGCAATTGAAGAGGGTGTTATGGGACCATGTAATAGTATTAAACCCATAAATTATTTGAAAATTGCCTGTCCCAATTCATGAGCATTGCGGTCGGCTTTTTGCAGTGGGTTTTTGTCTTGTTTTACTTTTTGTCTTTTCTTCTTGAACATCTGAGATTGATCATCACAGGTCCATAGTTTTATGATCATCTCTTTTTACCGATAAAAAGAGAAAAGCATTTCACCTTGAAATGAAACTCGTTTCGTTGTTACTGTTATATGTTTCATAGAAAGGTCGGACCGTCATATTCTATCAAAACATGGTCGTTTTAAGTACTGTCAGCAGCTTATACCTGAGTAATAGAAAGTATCAACATCGTGTGGAGAATCATACGCATTCAGGATACAGTATGTCTTGTTAGAGATCCACCCATCTCGGTTACCCTTCACATCGTACGTGGCCACCACACCATGTTTTACTTTAAAAGTGTCCATTATCGGGGCTACTTTATCTACGTATTTGTTCTGGAACTCAGCATCCATGAAATCATGAAGTTCTAACAATTGGAATGTTAAAGCATCTGCAAAAGAAACACAACATACACTACAATCCAAAGAGCATTGTAGGAAAAACAGATTAGTTATTGTGCTTTTGTATTGATTTTGGTAGACTGAATACAATAGCCCCTTATGACAATCCAATAGAATTTCAAAACAGTGCTGTTTGCTTTGTTGTTGTGTTGTTTTTTGTCTTTTATTCAATAATAATTTCTGTATCGTCAGCATATTGCTTTGCATAATGATATTTGATTGATCTATATATCAAGGTTTTTTATATAATTCTGTCTGTTATTTGTTTGTTGGGAGCGAAAAGGGTGCCAAAACCTTGGTTTGGAAAAAAAATGTATAAACAGTGATGTAATGTTTTAACTTTAAAACTGCGCCATATAATTAACTATTATGACCTTATTTAAATAAATTGGCACTTGAATGATATTAATTTGATAGTGATTTAATTTCGACCGAAGATATATTATTATTGAAGGATATATCTGAACCTTGTCATTCAGAATACCTGTTAAATAGTTAATTAAATTGACATTTTAAAAACAAAAACATACAAATACAAACTAGCTCTAAGTCAACTATGTTTTCAGTTGATTTACACAGGGTTGTCGACATGCTCCTTGAAAAATTGTAAAAAAAACCTTTATTTCCAATATTACTAAGAGCAATGGCTGAATCAACCTTTGCTCTAGTGAGTTGATTTTCAATATTCCACATTGACTCTAGTAATACATTGAAAGAGAGGGGTGACTCCTTGAGCTTGACTTTTAACAGTAGTCTTTACATATCTTGGTGCCCTACAAATTATAAAACCTGACGATTCGAACCCCTTTAGGTTTACGTAAGCAGTATGCCTATTCCTTATGACTTTATAGAGATCAATATAAAATACATATTCGAGAGTAAAGACATCAAACTTACTATTTGGTGGTATGTATGTCATGGGCAGTATCATAATTTCTAAGCTACATGATGGGAGAGGCCATTCTTTACTGCTGAACTTCCTATCACTCTGTAACCATCGTTCTGCCTCGGCCTCTGTAGGGAACATCAGTAACAGCACAGCATAGTCCCCGGGCCACCGGTGTCCCTCGTACATTGTCACCTAAAGTGGAAGAAAAAAAAACATGTGTCACCTACATTGAATATAGAACGCGTGTCCTCTACAGTGGAAATACCTACAGTGGATTATAGAACATGTGTCACCTACAATGGAATAAAAAACATGTGTCACCTATAGAGGAATATAGAACATGTGATATCCTTACCTACAGCGGACTATAGAACATGTATCACTTGCAGAGAAATAAAGAACATGTGTCACATACAGTGTAATATAGAACATGTATCACCTACAGAGGAATATAGAACATGCGATATCCTGACCTACAGTGGCATAAAGAACATATGTCGCCTACAGTTGAATATAGAATGTGTCACCTACAGGGAATAAACAACATGTGTCACCTGCAGGGTAATAAAGAACATGTCACCTACAGTGGAATATAGAACATGTGTCACCTACAGAGGGATAAAATATCATTGTACATTATCTATTCACACGATATGTTGTCACTTACATTTTTAGACAATCCTATGACTCTTCCATTATAGTTTTCTATTACTCTCTTTTCTAGGAAACAGGCGGTACGGACTCGCTCTTTCACCTCCTCCTTAAATCTTATCAGAACGTAAACCTGTTTGTCAGCTTTTCTGAACTGAAAGTTATAAAAATATATATCTTATTATTTTTTAATTTGAAAAATGGGAGTGGTGCATATATTATACCAAACAACAGTATGTTATGTATAATAAAAATTAATAACGCCATTAGAAACGTTAGACTACCAGGTCAGATTTTCTTCAGTGTCAACTTTTTACATTGGATAAAACAATTCTTTTCTAACGAAAGGATCTTTGATAAAATTGCTCAGATGGACCAAATGTACAACATTTATTAAATGGTCACAGAAGGTCTATTGATATCTGAACGTTGGGCTTTTTATTAAATATACAAACAGTATCTTTGTATAGTAATAATAGTTTTATTCACGGTCCGAAACTTTTATATATACGTTCATTTATTGTATATTTTGACAAAATAATCAATTGGTTCAATCTTATTTTATCAATATTAAAGTTTTTAGGAATCCCTTAATTTGAAATTTTTAGTTGATTAAATTTTAGGGTGTTTTAGGTTAATAGTATTTTCTCTTTTTTAACCTTTACTTCGAAATAAAGTATTCGATAATGAAAGAAACTAAATTAAATTTTAAATGTTCTAACATGTATGGCATGTATGTATATTTATTTTTGGTGAGCTTTTCAATGACACTTATTAAAGCATACATTTTATTGTTGATAGCATACAGACCATCCCGTAACTAGTCGGAAAAATCTGTGATTTTTTAAACATAGTAGTCCTACATGAGTTAATAAACTCAGGCTCATTATCATTCTGTTACAAGTTCTTTTGTTTCAACTTCAGAAACTTTGTTTATATGAATACCTCGAGTTAGACGAACATTCAAGATTCTTTTTTCTAAAGACAAAAGCTTTCTTGATACAGTTTTTATCCACCTCGCCCCCTCTTCGGAAAAAAAATTGTGGAACTGACCGCATACCCTATTATTGCAATTACTAGTAGATGTTCTTGGGTTTAATAAGTTGTTTATGTTTTCGTTCTATAAGTTTAAGCTGACACTTACCGTTTCCTTACATTTACTCTGAGGCATGGTCCCTGTAATGAACAATAGATTTAATTTCACAAATGTAAACAAAAGTGTTCAAAGATTCTTCTCCGTTAAGGTAAAGGCCTTTCTAATTTGCAATACCCTTCGGTCCATCTAACATGGATTTACAAATGTAGCTGAATCATGCAATGTCTAATGGTTACAGTTTAAGTCGTGCTGAGAAACTAATTACTGCTCTGCGATGATGGGAAAAACAATCTATTTCAACATACAGCTTTCAAAGCCTTAATTAGTTATGTTCAATAACTTTTTTCTGAGCTTACATTTAAATTAGGTAAAGTATAGATCCTTTTAGAAGAGAGGGCGATGGGGTTCTGGTTTAGTAACGCAGCTTTCAGGTTTAAGCTTTTTTAACATACAAAATACACTGTTCTTAAGTATTTTTCATGTATTGCATGTTAGAGCTTTTTATTCAGACATTTTTGTTTCATCTAAGTTCAACAAGGATCTAAAATGTAGCTGAATAATGCAAGGTAACACGAGAGTTCGTGCTGAGAAACTAATTACATGTTCTTTATATGCGAATGGAAGAACAATCTATAATATCCAAATTGCAGGTTTCAAACAGCACCTAGTTATTAGAGTTTTCGAGTTAATATTCACGATTGAGGGCTGGATGTACCAAGACTGGGGCCATTTTTGTTTCAAAACAGCCTGTTATAAAGCTTAGTGAAACTGCATGTACATGTACGACCTTTGATTATGTCTGACCCTCCCCTAGCCTTTAAGCAAAATATCCTGTAAGTGGTTGGTTCCGTTAAGCACTTTTCCAGTATTGATTTTGTTTAAAATAATAGCTCTTTACAGTTTTGATGTCAGATGACTTTAAATCGTTTTAAGAATTGAAAAACATGGTGGTCTTTTTTAAATTTCTCCTTGGTTTGTTTATAAAATTGCCGTGGAACAGTAACCAATATAAGCTTGTGAGTACTGTATATAACAGTGCAGAATTATAACCAATTATGAGAAGTGAAAATGCAAGACATGCTTTAACGACCAACGTCTCTGTAAACAAAACAACAGGCTTGGCATTGTTACTGTATTATCAGAATCTGGTTTTTTTCCGTATTGTTGTTAAATAATTATTATTATAATAACCGAAAACGATAAGTGTCAGGATTATAAAGATGAACTCAGAATTAGAAAAGGCTGTGTAAAACTTGCCCTATATTATTCTTTACATACATGTAGATGTTTGTTTGCTATGACCCTCGACGCATTTAGAAAGCCAAGTGGAAAAGGTGACTGCCCTGTGAGAGACATATCCTTTCTGAATACTTTGGTAAAAACAGCTATTTACGTTTTTTTTTCAATAAGGAGTCTTACATGTAGAATAAAAGTAATAAACAACTGTATACATGAGAGTCGGTTGGGTCTTTTAAAAATAGCTGGAAAGGTTTATTTATACACGGGGAATTCGGAATATTACCCACAAAACTCGGGGAATTCGGGATTTCTTTTTTCTACGTTTTTCTGCTCTATTAATTTATCGGGAGCGCGTGATTTAGTATTTTTTTATTTTATTTTTTCGTTTGCATTTTTTTTTTTTTACAAACTTCGCTTACATGTACACATGCAGAAAATATAGGTCACAATTAAAACAAGACATATTGTATATATAGAAACTGATAAATAAAATTCAGAAGATGAATATACAAGTATAAAAAGCTTTATTTATAGCAGTGATTCATAGTTATTTTGCAAGAAGGATAAAGTCTGGATAATGGTTTGTTGATAAAAACTAGTAATTTTAGTTACGAAATAATGAAGGTTTCTGATATCAACTATCAATTTTTCGGTATTAAACTAAGAATTGTATTGTAATAACATTTCTATTAGATTGATACCATTATACAATGCCTTACTTACTATTAGTTAAGTTTTCATGTAAAAAGGCATGTAATTATATAAGTAAAGGGGGTCTTTAAGCTGGGCCTCAGCCGCGAAGCAGCTGCATTCCGCACTTACTTAAGTGGCGGTTGACAGTGGATTCACTGTCAATTTGGCATAATTCGCTGCTTCGTGAACTTAAAGAACATTTTAAGGGGTTTTGGTCTCTTCAACCGTGTATACCACAGTAATCCAAAATTTCTTTGATTCAGCCATCTGTGTATCCCACGGTGGTTCTTAAGGGGTTTCGGTCTTAAATATTATTCACCCGTGTATCCCACGGTGACGCCAAATTATTCTGCATATTTTTATTTATATTGATTTCTGGTTGCCATTCACAATATTCGGTAACCATTTATATGATCATTGAATGTTGATATTTTATGTTTATTATATATTATCTGAAAATATCATTTCTTTAACCACCTGTGCATCCCACGGTGGAATTTATTTTATTGATTATTTATTGATTATCTATTGATTATTTATTGATTATCTAGATTTATATGATATATGAGAAATCATTCATATTTATTATTGTAAATCCTTATTAAAGCTGAGGCCCAATAATGCCAAACCTTACAAAGAGTTTTCATCCCCCCCCTTAGTTATACATGGGTATGCATTATTATCAAGAGAGGTTTGCTTAAAAGCAGGAAAAGTTGAAACTTGTCACTGCATCATGTTTGTTTTATTTTTGTTTACGCATCAGAGATAATAGCTCTTTACAGTTTTGAAGTCGTTTTAAGAAGTGAAAAACAAGTTGGTCTTTTTTAAATTTCTCCTTGGTTTGTTTATAAAATTGCCGTGGAACAGTAACCAATATAAGCTTGTGAGTACTGTATATAACAGTGCAGAATTATAACCAATTATGAGAAGTGAAAATGCAAGACATGCTTTAACGACCAACGTCTCTGTAAACAAAACAACAGGCTTGGCATTGTTACTGTATTATCAGAATCTGTTTTTTTTTTCGTATTGTTGTTAAATAATTATTATTATAATAACCGAAAACGATAAGTGTCAGGATTATAAAGATGAACTCAGAATTAGAAAAGGCTGTGTAAAACTTGCCCTATATTATTCTTTACATATTACATGTAGATGTTTGTTTGCTATGACTCTCGACGCATCTAGAAAGCCAGACATATCCTTTCTGAATACTTTGATAAAACAGCTATTTACGTTTTTTTCAATAAGGAGTCTTACATGTAGAATAAAAGTAATAAACAACTGTATCCGTGCATTTCTTATGAAAGAATGTTTAGAATGCTTGCAAATAAATTGAAAAGGATAGAGAAGACATATAATGGGATTCAAAAGCTTTTGAATTATATCAATATCTTTGAAAAGGTTGTCTTACCGTTAAAGAGGTTGTAAATACCAGATATTCCACCAAATCAATAATGCCTGCCCCTGTGATTATAATTCTTGACCCTTTTCAATTAAAATCAGATTTAAACCGAATACAGAACCTAGCTATGTAGACATTATTTATCGTCCGTGTTGTGCCTAATGTTATTAAATAACTTGTGGTTTTAAATCATTAAATCCACAATAGATTAAAAAGTTAAAATCACCCGTAATTTTACACTAACAAATCCCTTTCTTTTGATAGTATGTAGTCTTGACAATTTTAAAGCTATTAGTAGTTTATTATCGCGTTTCTACCGTGACGTCTCCATTCAATATTGATCACAACAAATCAATGCAGCCATTATAATGATGCTCTTCTCAACACAGATTTATTAAAAGGAACTGATATTTATTACGTTGCTAAGGTAAACTGTTCTTTAAAAAGTGTCGACTTCAAGAAAAAAAAATCATTTAACACCTTACCTGAACAAAAAGTTTACCTGTTGGTTAATTGGTGTCAGAAGGTATTCTCCAAAGTAAGAATAACAATAGAAAATGATTGTTGTTTTTCACTGATTGACATGAAATGTAACAAACACCGTGTTTTGTAAAATATACCTTACCTATCAATATCAACTTGTTACGGAGCAAAGATGTTTATCTTGTGACAACAGCGACACCTACTGGTCGGTCTATTGATTTACCTGTCTCGAAGGTAAAATAAATGGGATCAAATTAAATCCTGATTTTGCATCTAAAATTTTAAAATTAAATCACCATTTGAAATTGGGAAATGTTAGCTTTTCAGATTTGATAAATACCTACATTTTTACCTATATAAATGGAATAGTACAGTTTATTAACCGTTGCAAACTGTATAGAAGTAAACACAATAATTGTTACTTGAAAGTATTTAAATCATTTTGTTAACAAGATCAATTTTTGAATTGAGAACAAATAGTTATTCAAACATGATACCCCAATTTCCTGTGGAATATTTTTGCTTTTGTGCTCAAGCAGTAAATTTAATTTTGTAACATATCAAACCCTATTTCAATTAAAATACAAAAACTGTTTTCTGATATTCAATGAATGTACTATTTTTGTTTCATTCACAGAGGTTTGAAGAACTATCTTCGCTTTAGCCTATGAATTCGCATATTCCTCTCTTTGATAGGCAATGTATCCGCTTACTCTTATTTTCGCTAGCCGATAGCCAAGGTATACACCTACTCTTCTATCTTCGCTAGCCGATAGCTAAGGTATCCGCCTACACTTCGATAGCCATAGGATCCGCTTACTCTAAGCTAGCCAAGTGATCCGCTAGCCAACTCTTATCTTTGAGAGCCATGGGATCATCTTACTCTTATCTTCACCAGGAAAGGGATCAACTTATATCTTCGCTAGCCATAGTATCCGCTTGCTCTTATTTTCGCTTACCAAGGAATCTAATCTTTACTAGCCACTCTTATCATCACTAGCAATATAATTCGCTTGATCTTGTTTTCGCTAGCCAAGGGATCCGCTTACTCTTATCATCACTAGCCAAAGGATCCGTTAACCTTTATCTTTGATGACCAAGAGATCCTCTTATTTTTACCATCGCTAGCCAAGGGATCTGCTTACTCGCATCTTCTGTTGTCAAGAATTCCGCTCAATTCTATTTTTTATCAGGTAAGTATAAGCGGAAATAGTAACCCTTGGCTTGCAAAGATGTAAAAGATAAGACACAGAAATAGTTTCAGAGCTCTTTCTGTTCCCTTAAAACCCAAAGGCTTCCATGAGTATTCATCTGGCCATGCAGATTTGCAAACCATTGGGAAGGTAGAACCACAAAAAGGAATGAAAGAAAATTCCGAGTTCTATAAACAAAAAAAAAATAAATCTTTTACTTCAAAACTCAAAATACAATGGCATTCGAATGTTATCAGTCGGAAAAGGCAAAGACAACATCAGTTGATACAAACGAACATTACTTAAAGAAAAGGACAAACACAAAAACACATGTGCACAAACATCTAACCAGCAATCGAATCGCGTCGTAACGAGCTTGAACTCGGGTGCTAGATAAGCAGTTCTTGGTTGTTGCAAAAAACACGTCGAGTGTTAATTGTCGACGATCGATACAGTGCATGTAAAATCTGATATAAGATGCATAACAAAAACTCTATGACAAGCCCACATCTAAACTCGTCGAATGGATTTGAATTTCGCAATTGCCTTAGAGCATAATTGTGTCTTCATTGAAAGCACAAAACCAGTTGGGAAAAATGTCACGTTCCCCGCACGTTAAAGAACCAAGCTGTATGTCTCGTAAGAGTTGGACCCGTAGGATCCTCATGCTGGAGGCTAAATTCCCTGTCCCCTACCCATCACTCCTTTTTCCAGTGGAAGTCAAAACTGTCCTCCCCGATTGACCTTTTGTCCCCTTTTCCTCTACTTCATCATCATTTCATGTTCATTGTATCATCCTTTTCATGTTCATCTCCCGGATATAGCCAAATTCGCGCTGCTGCAGCCATATTCACAAAGATTCGTAGACGTAAAGTCAGGCGTAACTAACATAGACAACAAGGGGAGGTACGACTAAAGTTACGCTTATGAACTTTTGTGAATTAGTGTCCTGGGGAGTAAAGCAATAACTAAGTAACTAACTAAATCTACACAAAAAGAAAATTGGTGATTAAAAGTAAACAATCACGTTTGTCATAGAGCGATAGAGATAGATGAGATTCAAATATGAGACGGACTTTCTAGAACCAGTGGCAAATCCCCAAGTTCCTGGTCACTGAGGATATATGACATGGATAAAGTAACAAAAAGTCGATGATTGTAAAGTAAAAGGATAATTACTATCACTAATTAAAAAGGTGAAGTTAACGTATAGAGCAAGTGTATGTCTATGGTCCTGTTTGTCTAGAAGTGATTGTAATAAATCTTATCATAATCGACTACCAAATTTTTGTACCGTTTTCTGTTTTTCCCAAAGATGCTGCTTTTCTCTACTGTGAAAGTCGATTTTCAAGTATTGACGGATAAATGAAAGAGTTTTAGTGGTACATTTAGATCACCTAGCATTAAAGCTGTTTGCATGGGTAATTATGTAGTTTTGGAATCCGATACAGGCATTGAACGTCATGGTCGTTCTCGTCAAAAGAAAGATCAAGATAAATGTTCGTCAACCTCCTTGAATAGTGTTCTTGCTCTCTTTGTGGTGTTTTTGCTGCTATAACCCCCTCATTCAGTTGCTCAATAGCAAATGATATAGTAGGAATTGATATTTAAATTATCTTAAACTGAAAAGAAAATGATCTCGCAGAAAAGAAGAAGACATGCAAGCTTACCCCTGTAACTAAAACATAATTGAGTCACTCCCCAAATCTATTTCTGATCAATATCATGACCCTTATCATAAATCAAATGTACATATCTCCATGATCGCTTAATCTTTATTGCCCATTGACTTCGATTCTAATCCTAAAATGGATTCCTTCGATATACGTGCGACAAATAATATATTCAATGTATATTTTGTATACATCTTCAGGAATACATGAATCTTTTACCTATGTTATATATACATGTCGTTTATTTTAAATGTACGAACGTACTATCTTTCACAAAAAAGACAATTGAAGATCACAACTGACTTTTAAAACAGATTAAAGAAACATAATTAGATTGTAACAACACAAATATGTCAATGCATTGTTAGTAAGGCTTCTAAATTCGATTTGTTAAACTAACATTTACAAGTTTTTTTCCTGCTTTTAATATATCTTAAGTTGGCTACTCACAGTCAATCTTCGGAGCCTGCGTAACCACCATATCCTCAACATCAATTTCTACTGGTCTCATGGCTTGGTTCAGCATCTATAGCTTCAACCAAAAAAGTTTCTTGAAGATTTAGAATAAGACTTAAGATCATGTGACCGGAAATTATCTCAATATCAGGTTACATATTAACTGCATACAATGTCTCCACATCTGTGACCGTTCATTTAAAACTTACAAAATTAATTAATTAACTGCTTCATGAAACAACATTATTAAACAATTGATTTTTAAATAACATTATGTATCTTGTTCTCATTAATATCAAACTTTAAAATACATGTTGACATCATAATAAATTCAAGACGAAGGCGATATTACAGTTCATGACAAACTTATATTATCTTTGAAAGATAAAACGTTTTGAGCAGCATTTTGATTTATTCTTTAAGATACTGTTATAATTTGGTTTCAACGGGCGAAAAAAAAATCCTATAGTTATCATTGGAAGCTTCCAAATCTATATGTCGTTCAAATTTTCTAATAGTTGGTCATGAAAGAGAAAAGTGATGTTGTTCCCACAAGATACATGTAGTACATTGCTCCCGCTTGATATCTTGAGGGAACTTGCAATCGTTCTTGAAGGAACAAAAACTTTTTTCAATCATTCTGCCGCCGTATCTGTCATTTAAAGATTCAAAAGACTTTCTGTTGTCTTAAAATCAAAAGGATTTCTTGTGAATTGAAATCGAGTATCACACTTCATTCTGATGTTCTAACACATTCCCATAGAAAACCAAGGATTTGTGGTGTTCTGATAAACTGTAAGCCTCGTAAAACACATTGATTCTGAAATATTGTAGGAAAGGTGCAAGGCCCTGTGATGTACAATTCACTTTTCCAGTGTTAGTGCAATTCTTAGATACAATATTCAATAAATATTCACTTTTCCCTGTGATATTAAAATGCCTCAACAAGTGTTATTTGTTATTACAAACACATATGAACCCCATTACAACATTCACACACTTTTTTTTTACCGAAAGTGTTTTTACCATGGATATATTACATGTATATGCCTTTTCAAAGAAGCAGAGATACCTATTTGGCATCAGGATGTCAATAGTCCGAGAAAGCAAAGACAAAGCCAGTAATCACGAACGAAAACAGCACCAAAAAGCAGACAGCACAAAAAAAACCAACTGAATAGCGACAACGCGCACTATACCCCATGATAAACCAACAGCTTTATCATCTGAGAAAAAACAACAACACATTTGTCTGTAAGTGCATGATGTTTCTTCTTCAGTGAACGCAACAATCGGGGAGCAACGCGTAACCCTGTGTGCACTATTTTTGGGTCAGATGCAACGCTCTACCAAGGAAATCGGTGTCCCACAAGCTCCGGAATGACAAATCAGTTGTGATACGTAAACTCAATTAGCAGGAGCGAATGGTGTGTTGCTGTACAAGAAGGGAAAGTTGACGATTAGAAAGTTTGTCATTGTGAAAAGCAATGCAACTATAGGCAATTCAGTCATTCTGAGTTATCATTCTTTGAATGTAGAAATTGACACAATAGATTAATAAATTTATACTAAACTTGATCAGTTATTGACGAATCAATGTTAAAACGGTGATAGTGAATACTAACAGATCAGAAGCCATATGCATACACAGGAGAAAGGACAACATCCATGTATCCTTTCGAAAAAGTTCCTTTTATAAGCATCCACAACCAGACCTTTGCAAAATACAGTAAATATCAAAGCACAGAAACACCTTATACATTTAAATTCAGCTGAAGGAAACCATTAACAAAAGCACATCAACAAAATTCATAGTGTCAAAAAAAAAAGAACAAGAATTGGAACAAAGGAAGAAAATTGATAGAGAGATATATCAAGCATTCTCAAAAGTAGATACATTACAACGTTAAAATTCTAAAGTATATTTGATCTTCTTCATTATTTTACATATCGCACTGTCGACATTGACAACAAAAGCATATCTTTGATAGAAAATAAATCAGCAAACATAAAATGAAAACTTGAAAAAATAGAAATATAGCAAGGGGTCAAACTTTGTCAGAATTTCCTCATCACTCGAGACTGTCTAGACTCTGTGGAACAACGGCTGCAATGGATTTCATGATGACGATACTTGTCGAATTATTAAAGGTTGAGACTTAAACAAAAGTCTGATAAAATAAAGAGAGAACTAGTGAAGTAACTTAAAATTTATGACGAAAAACATGATGTATACAAAGTAACAAAGTGGGCATGAATCACTAAAAGAAACGTTAAGTTTAGACAAACTAAACATGGGTATGCAACTATTGGGGAGTGTAGGGGTCTTAGAATTAAGAAAAACGTTTGTTAACCCCCAAATACCTGAATTGCTCACCTGATTTCCCTAGCTTTATACAAAATGTCTTGTAATATTTGACTTAAAAAATCCCTTTAATACAAAATAGTAGAAATTAAAAAAAAAAAACCCATTTCTTAACGGAACAATTAAAAATTGGTTAAATACAGTTGAAGGGGTGTAACTCTTAAGTATTTTTCATCAGACCAATTTTCCTTTCAAAGTTTATTCTTGTAGCTAAAATGTCATGAAATGCATCTAATTTTCAAGTAACTCTAAAAGCTTTCAGGAGCAAGAACTTCGAAAGTAAAATTTTATGATGAAGGGAAAATTACCCCTGAAAGTTCGACTGAAAGAGGAGTTTTGTAGAGCTTAAGATCTAAATAAAATTAAAGGGGTGTTTTATACAGAGTGCTATCTATTTCTTTTCGAGTAATAAGGCGAAAACTGTAGCTAGACTGCCCAATCTTATTCTATGAACAGCATCAAAAATTTATTTGTCATCGGCAAGAGTTAAAATTCACATATTTCGTAGACAATATTCTGTTGAACAAGTATACAAAGTTTCAAAGCTTTTCCTTCTGTGGTTTCGGAGACCACGGACAGACGACTGAAGCCAAGTGATGATAAAAGCCACATGCACCGAAGTCATGTGAGCTAAAAACTCAACTTGGAATGTTAAGCCAAAAAATAAAAAATGCGTAGAGTATAAGGAATAATATGGTATTGCAGGAGACAAAACTCCTATAAGAGGTCTTCTTATAACTTGAACTTATGGAGTTTTTTTTGTGTGGCGCTCCTTGAGCTGAACATATAGGCAAAAAATGAGTTTTCTCAATGCTTAGGGTCATCTGATTACTTAAACCTGATAAATGGTTTATAGAACAATGAACTGACTAAAGATTTAATTAAGCAACAGCTTTTAAAAAAATCTGCGATCGTTCTTTATTCTATGGGTCAATTTATGGAAAAAGCAAATCCACGAAAATTTGTCCCAACCAATACGATTTTGAGCTCTAAACAACGAAATTTTATCACCAGGAAAAAAATATTGTAGAGTATTTTTTACCTTTTTTGACACTTTCGGTCCACTTGAGACTCAAGAAGAGCTCAAACTTTTCTTGACCTAAAATTGTTAAAGTTTTCATTTATAGGCCCAAATTATATTAAAAAAACGTGCCCTAGTTTTACCTTTAAATGACATTAATTCCCAATACATGTACATGTAAGAGGACATCCCCATGGGGGCTATTGTGGAGCTCAATGAGCTGATATTTTAGGCAGGCAATAAGTTGTTTCTTTTCGAAAATGTTTTATTACAAATATCCCAAAAATAGAGACAATGATATTTTTTTTCTTTAAAAGTCCATGGTCATTTAACAACTCTGACCAAAAGAGACGCTAAAAGAGTTCAGTAAGCTGGAGGCTTAAGCAAGTAAATGTTTTTCTACATCTGCAATAATTTTGTATATGCCATGATGCCCCAAAAAGTGACAAAATGTTTGCTTTTACCTTTAAATGTCCATAATCTCTATATGGGATTACTTGACAAATTTGACCCGATAGAGACTTTTGTAAAGCTTAGTGAGCTGAAGGTTTATAAAAGCAAGTAACAGCTTTTCTCTATCTAGTCTAAAAGCCAAAAAATGCATGCCATAACCCCTATGAAGGGTCATCTGACAATTTAATCCATTGGAGAGTTTTATAGATTGTTCATGCTAAAAAAATGTAAAAAAAAAGGTTTCCCCATCTCTTACATTTTTTGTTTATTTATAAGCAAAATATGTAAACAAGCTACCTGTTCTAGTTTTTGGAAAGTCGACAAAGTTATTTATTCAGCAGTCACCATTTGTGCAATCTTGGTAGAGGACATCTCATAGACGAAGTTTCAAGGATGACAAGGACAGAGGCCAAAAGATTAAAATTACTAATATGACCCTTCTGGCTAGGTGAGCTAAACAAGAGGCTCCCAGGAGCCTGAAAATCCCACCTGGTACTTGAGCCATAAGGGTCTCTTTTAAAAGGAGTCATCTGACAACCTTAACCCAATGGATAGTTTTGTAAAGCTTAATGAGCTGAAAGTGTAAGCAAGCCACAGCTTTTCTCTATCTGCAACAGTTTTCATTCTACAGAGCAAAAACATGAAAAAGGGTTGTTGTTTTACCTTCAAAGGGTCATAACCCCTATAATGAGTCATCTGACAACTTTGACCCAATTGAAACATTTCAAGAGCTTTTGATTCTGAAGAGCTTAAAATCCTTCAAATCTGTTATAGTTGCTGAGTTATAAGCCATTTTAAGTGATTTTACCATATGTTCTACTTTTAATAACAGTGGCCATGTTCTTTTATCAAATCTTTTGAAAATGAAGATCGTTTGTTACCATCATTTCATCAATCATTCCTGCAAAGTCTCAGTCAAATTGGTTCAGTGGTTTCAGAGGAGAAGATTTTTGAAATTGCTAACAGACAAAGATGGACGCATAGTGATGGCATAAGCTCACATGGAATTTGGCCAGGTGAGCCAAATAATGAGTCAAAGACAAAAAAGCCTGATTTCCTTTAACAGGATGAAGTGAGGACTGATTTGAAAGTGTCCATCTATATGCTGATGGTGCAAACCAAATATCAAGAGACTGCTAGTATTTTGTGATAAAACTGTTCTGAAAATATTTTCTCTTCCTGGTCTTGCTCAACATTAACCATTGAATAAACCAGTATTCAAGACACTGACACAACATTTAAAAATAACCTATAACAGAGACCCAAGAACAAAATCAGAACTATGTTAATTCATTTATATCTTCAGATTAATTCTTAATTTCATGAATATTGTCATAATTATCACATTTTATCAAGACAAATATTTCAAGTAAAATTATTCAGAAATGACAGAAACCATGTAGAATACATGTCTAATGTGCATTAGAATACATGCATATTATATCTGATTCCAGCCTAGGCTTATTTCTCATGCATTATGCCACCGTGTTAACTTATTACACAATAAATACAGCTCAATGCCAAATTGATCATATTCTCGACCATTCCATTTCCATACAGTACATATTTAACAGGGTTTTTTGTTTGCCTGATAATCAAACCAGTTGGTAATATGATAAAACTGGTCATAAAATAATTCCATTGGAATTATTAATATGAAGACTATGGTTAATACTCAGATTAGTAGGGCCATATTTTACCCTTAATTGTAATAGGATCATTTCTATCCACAGGAAACAGCTAATGGAGTTTCTATCACACAGCAATAGGATTTGTCCATTTATAAGGACAGAAAGGTTATATGCCCATTCAAATGCATTTCAAAAAGCACGAGTCTTAGAAATAATCTAAAAACAGCTGTGATGTGCGAAGTTCATTAATTGCTGTGTCATTTATAACTTGACAGGTTCAACTTCCGAGAACTTGGTCAAATTATCTTTTAAACTTTAAGTTAACTTTGCTTAGATTTGATTACATGATTAGATATCAGGGAGATGACAGCCATCTCTAAGGGCCCCGTTAGTTGAACCCTGTAGTTCAGGTGCCAAATTGGACATGGTGTGTCTCTTTGGCACATGTGGTCAATGGAGGATGGACTTTAAAGAACAAGCATTTTGTGAGTATTGCAAAATAATACAAAGTCTCCAACCAGCCACATATTTCAATGTTCAAGTGGCTATAACTCTCATAAAAATTTGCAGACCAAAGCGAAACTTAATCTTGATCTGTAACGTGTCATGGTCGACTCACAAACGAAAAACCAGTTCATTATCTGCAAGCATTTAGAAACAAGAGGCCCCAGGAGCATGAATCGCTCACCTGGCTTCGATGACTTAATGTAATAATATTTAACATTGCCAACATCCAGTCATGACATGAAACCATTGGAAAGCTCTATCAAGCTGACCATTTACCCGGTAAGCAAACAAATGTGTGGCACAATTTTCTCTAGTACACAATCTTTCACATACAATCAACTATTTTTGGCATTTAAAGGACCGTTACTCCTATAATGGTCATCTGACAATCTCTGCCTAATGGATAATTTTGTAGAGGTCAATTAGCTGAACATTTAAAACACCTTTTCCCAATCTTTTATGGTTCACAATCTACAAGGTCAAAACCTCTATTTTTGGAGTTTAAGGGGCCATAACCCCTATAAGGGGTCATCTACCAATTTCAACCTAATGAACAATTTTGTAGAGATCAATTAGCTGAACATTAAAGTAAGCAAAACCTTTTCCCTATTTCCTATTGTTCAGTTACTATAATCACTATTTTTGGCGTTTAAGGGGCCATTACCCCTATCAGGGGGTCATATGACAATTTCAACATAAGAGACAATTTTGTAAATCTCAGTTAGCTGAACATTTAAGCAAACAAAACCTTTTCCCTATCTTCTTTCATTCACAATCTATAAGGCTAAAACCACTATTTTTGACATTTTAGGGGCCATAACCCCTATAAGGGGTCATCCGACAATTTCGACCTTTGGACAATTTTGTAGAGCTCAATTAGCTGAACATTTAAGCAGGCAAAACCTTTTCTCTATTTTCTATAGTTCACAATCTATAAGGCAAAAACCACTATTTTTGGCATTTAAGGGGCTATAATCCCTATAAGGGGTTATCTGACCATTTTGAACCAATGTATAATTTTGTCGAGCTTACTTAGCTGAATAATATGCAATTGAAATAACTTCAATATCCTATATAGTTCTTGAGATATAAGAAAAAAATACAATTATGAAAATATCACCTCTTTTGGCCCCTAATATAAAGGGTATTCGATACCATTCACTTTTTGCCCCCTAACAACAATTAGGAGGAAGGGAGTGTCACAAAATCAATCCTCATTTTTTTTAATTCACTACTTGACAAGAATTAATGAGCAAAAACAAGAGGCTCCCAGGAGCCTGAATCGCTCACCTGGTCCTTAAGTCATAAGGATGTTTTCTTAAAGGGTCATCTGACAAATGAGACCCAATGCAGACTTATGTGATTCTTTTGTAAAGAGCTGCATCTTTAAGCAAGCAACAGTTTCTCTCTATCTGCAATAGTTTTCATTCTATGGGCAGAAAATACTATTTTTCACCTTTAAAGGGCCATTACCCCGATAAGGGATCATCTGACAACTTTGACCCAAAAGAGACTTTTCTGGAGCTTAATGAGCTGAACATTTACCAATAAGCAAGCAACAGCTTTTCTCCATCTGCAATAGTTTTCATCCTTAAGGCCAAAAATACTATTTTTCACCTGTTAATGGCCATAACCCCTATAAGGGGTCATCTGACAACTTTGACCCTATGGGGCCTTTGGTAGAGCTGAATGAGCAAAACATTTAAGTAAGCAACAGCTTTTCCCTATCTGCAATACTTTTCATTTTATAGGCCAAAAACATTGATTTTCGCCTTTAAAGGGCTGTAACCCCTATAAGGGGTCATCTGACAACTTTGACCCTATGGACACTATGGTAGAGCTAAATAAGCTGAACATTTAAGCAAGCAACAGCTTTTCTCTATTTGCAATAGTTTTTATTCCATAGGGCAAAAACATGAAAAAAGACTATTTTTTACCTCAAAAGGGCAATAACCCCTATAAAGAGTCCTCTGACAACTTTAACCCAATAGAGACTTTTGTAGAGCTTTTGATTCTGAGGAGTCTAAGATCCTTTAGATTTTTTATATCTGTTATGGTTGCTGAGTTATAAGCAATTTTAAGTGATTTTACCCTATGTTCTATTTTTAGTAACAGTGGCCATGTTTTTTATCGAATCATTTTAAAATGAGGATCGTTTGTTGCCAACATGTCATTTATCACTCCTGCAAAGTTTCAGTCAAATTGGTTCAGTTGTTTCAGAGAAGAAGATTTTTTAAACTGTTTACGGACAATGATGGACGCATAGTGATGGCATAAGCTCACAGCCTTTGGCCAGGTGAGCTAAAAGTGCTAAAAACTAAATTTTTAGTGAAAAGGGCTATAACTTCCATATACATTTGTGGACCAGAGCCAAACTTAAACTTGATCTGTAACTTGTCATGGCTAACTCACATATCAATAAAAAGCTACGCCGAGCGCAGCATGATACGACCGCAACAAGTTGAACCCTGTACATTGGAGGCCCAATATGGATAGTCTATTGCTTTGGTCACATGCAGCCCATGGTGGACTTACAAAGCTTTTTTACACATGCAACCTATGGTGGACTTTAAAATGCATATTTGACACATATATATTTACAATAACATTTAAATGTTAAAAAAAAATATTTCTATATTCATTGACATTTTTGACACGATTAAGCCCCTTTTGGCCCTTTTTAAAAAAAGGTTAGGACCACAAAATGCAATAAAAAGCTTCCTTCAGTGTATATAATCATCATAGTTAAACTTCATAACAATTAGCTGGCCCACTACAGCTAAATTTCTTGTGTAAAACCATTTGCCTTGACCAACTTTTATAAATGGTGTTTTTTGCCCCTTCGACCCCTTATATCTCAAAAACAGCAGGGATTAAATAAAATCCCTGAAAACAGTAAGAGATATTTCAAATCTGATTGAAAATTGCAGGCAGGGATTTTCACAAGGATTCCAATGAAAAAAAGATTTTGAAAATCGGACCACAAATAAAAAAGTTGATTTTTTGGGTGTGGCCCGTCTTTGGCCCCCTGTAGCAATGTAACAGTTCAATATACATCAAAACCATTTAGACATTTTGTTGACAGAATTTAATAAGGAATTCAATAAAAAAAGAATTTTCAAAATCAAATGAATAATAAACATTCTACAACAGTTTTGTCAATACACCCGTATTAGCCCCTTTTGGCCCTTTTTCTTAAACGGTAGGGGCCACCAACCCCAAATACAATAGGAACCTTCCTCTAGTGGTTACAAACATCATATAAAAATTTCATAACAATTGGTCAATATTTACTCAAGTTATCGCACGGAAACCAAATGTCCCCAGACGACGACGACAACGACAACGACGACAGCATCATACCATTATACGTCCGCAAATTTGTTGCGGTCGTATAAAAACCAGTTCATTATCTGCAAAAAAAAAATGTGGAAAACTAAAATTTCAGTGAATTTTCAAAGTTCAAAGGGCCATATCTCCCATTAAAGTTAGTGAAACGGAAAAAATGTAAGCTTGATCTGTTACTCATCATACCAGACACACATACAAAATTTCAGCCCATTATCTGCAAGCGTTTGAGAAAAAAAGTCTGGAAAACTGATTTTGTTACGGATGGATGGACAGGCTGATTACTATAGAGCAACCGCCACATAGAGCCCTGCCCTAATTACTACACTGTTTAATGCTCAATGTCAATTAAAAATTACTACAATATTATATGTCTTTTTTCTAGAACTGCTCACATACACTAAACCTTTCCATATCAGACAAACATAAAGTTTTCTCCCCTGAATATTTTCTAAGAATGTGAAATTTCCATGCCAACGACATATTATGTTTTTTTTTTTCATGCAAATTTTCATTAACATCCATTGAGCAGTTTGGAAATTGCATGAGACAATGCTTGAAAACAAGAGGCTCCCAGGAGCTTGAATCGCTCACCTGACATATGTGCCTGAAGTAAAGGTTATAAGGCAAAATCTATTTGACATGGAAAGGGTCATAAGTTTAATAAGGGGGTCATCTGACAATATGGTGGATCTTAAGGTGCTGATCACTTTTGTTCTCAATCAAAATTCAAAAATATGTCACCCTTTTTGAGTTATTAGCAAAACAAGAGGCTCCCAGGAGCCTGAATCACTCACCTGACATATGCGCCTGAAGTAAAGGTTATAAGGCAAAATCTATTTGACATGGAAAGGGTCATAAGTTTAATAAGGGGGTCATCTGACAATATGGTGGATCTTAAGGTGCTGATCACTTTTGTTCTCAATCAAAATTCAAAAATCTGTCACCCTTTTTGAGTTATTAGCAAAACAAGAGGCTCCCAGGAGCCTGAATCGCTCACCTGGTCTTGATGTCAACCCTATGAAGACTTTTCTATAGCTAAATGAACTGAATGTTTAAGCATGAAAAAGCTTTTCTCTATCTGCAATAGTTTTCATTCTAAATAATCAAAGAACACTATTATTCAACTTTTAAGGGGCTGTAACCCCTATAAGGGGTTATCAGACAACTTCAACCCTATGGAGACTTTTGTAGAGCTAAATGAGCTGAACATTTAAGCAAGCAACAGCTTTTCTTTATCTGCAATAGTTTTCATTCTGAAGGCCAAAAACATAAAAAATGTTATTTTTCAAACCTTTAAGGGGCTGTAAACCCTATAAGGAATTATCTGACAACTTTGACCTTATGGAGACTTTTATAGAGCTAAATGAGCTGAACATTTAAGCAAGCAACATCTTTTCTCTATCTGCAATAGTTTTCATTCTATGAGCCAAAAACACTATTTTTTGCCTTTAAGGGTCTGTAACCCCTATAAGGGGTCATCTGACAACTTCAACCCTATGAAGACTTTTGTAGAGCTAAATGAGTGAACATTTAATCAAGCAACAGCTTTTTTATATCTGCAATAGTTTTCATTCTACAGGCCAAAAACACTATTTTTGCCTTTAAGGCGCTGTAACCCCTATAAAGGGTCATATGACATCTTCCACCCCATGGAGACTTTTGTAGAGCTAAATGAGCTGAACATTTTAGCAAGCAACAGCTTTTCTCTATCTACAATAGTTTTCATTCTATAGGCCAAAAACACTATTTTTCGCCTTTAAGGGGCTGTAACCCCTATAAGGGATCATCTGACAACTTTGACCCTATGGAGACTTTTGTAGAGCTAATTGAGCTGAACATTTAAGCAAGCAACAGCTTTTCTCTATCTACAATAGTTTTCATTCTACAGACCAAAAACATGCAAAAACGCTATTTTTCACCTTTAAGGGGCTGTAACCCCTTTAAGGGATCAACTGACAACTTTGACCTTATGGAGACTTTTGTAGAGCTTAATGAGCTGAACATTTAAGCAAGCAACAGCTTTTCTCTTTTTGCAATACTTTTCATTCTATAGGCCAAAAACAATATTTTTCGCCTTTAAGGGGCTGTAACCCCTATAAGGGGTCATCTGACAACTTTGACCCTATGGAGACTTTTGTCGAGCTAACTGAGCTGAACATTTAAGCAAGCGACAGCTTTTCTCTATCTACAATAGTATTCATTCTACAGGCCAAAACCATGAAAAAAAGCTATTTTTCACCTCTAAAGGGCTGTAACCCCTATAAGGGAAACTT
Source organism: Arcuatula senhousia (assembly GCA_963971305.1). NCBI lineage: Eukaryota > Metazoa > Mollusca > Bivalvia > Mytilida > Mytilidae > Arcuatula > Arcuatula senhousia. The sequence goes on from OZ020306.1 coordinate 9,501,338, forward strand.
CGACCAAATGGAAACTTTTGTAGAACTTTTGATGCTGAAGCAGTAGGGTGGCATCAGATTTCATCTATCTCTTATACTTTTTGATTTACAAGCCAAAAACAGTAGTCTGATCCCCTGGTCTATTTTTAGTAACGGTGGCCATGTTTTTTGACGGATCAAAAATTGAAACACAAGTTTGGTACAGGACACCCTAAAGTCATTCATACCAAGTTTCATTAAATTCTGTTCAGTAGTTTCAAAGGAGAAGATTTTTGAAAAATTGTTAACAGACGACGACGACAGACGACGACGACGGACGCCAAGTGATGGTAATAGCTCACATGGACCTTCGGTCCAGGTGAGCTAAAAATGCAGTTTAACCCACTGTTCTATTTTTAGCCACAGCGGCCTTGTTTTATGATCAATCAAAAATCCCCACATCAGTTCTATACACCTAATGCTAATAAACAACTATACAAAGTTTAGTTCCAATTGGACTTAAAGTGTCAGAGGAGTTAACGTTTTCAATGTAACGAGGAAATGCTTTTTAAATGCACAATTTTGACCTTCTAAGGGCAATAACTCCTCATAGGAAAAATCATACAATGTTGACCCTATTACATATTTTGTAGATCTTGATGTGCATAACAATATGCAATTTAAAGTTCACACATATCTTGTATAGTTTTCAAGATATTGAGCTAGGCCATTGTTATTTTATTTTTAGTTTTACGAAATTTACTGACAAAACCCATGGGTAGGAGGAAGGAATAAAAAAAAAAAAAAAAATCATAATTTTTAATTTTTTTTTTAAGTTTGTTCGTTTTACGTAATTCTTTCAAATTATTTATTGGTCGGAGGAAAAAAAAAAAAAGTCAATTCTCTATTTGGTGCATGATGCTTTCTTTCATTCGTGTCAGTTGTGTTGGTTTATCATTTCTAAACATGACAGTTGTTTTTTGTTACTATATTAACCAAGACTGCAGACTAATTTTCAATATATTGTTCTGACATGTTTTTGTGTTTTTCATTGACTTTGATTCTATATATGTTGTTTTGACAATACTGTAGTGCATGGTTTTTCTTTTGTGTATTTAATACATCTATTATGTCGAACATGTTTATATTTATATAAAATTCAATAATAAAGTGCAAGTTTGAATACTAGTTTTCAAGCTAGTATCGAGTTCAGTGGACGAACGTATGGCCCCGTGTCCTTTTCCAAGTAAATATGAGGCGCTTCCATATGCGCTTTTTATCGGCCTTAAAATTTCAACCTCGTTTGAAATAATCTGGCCAACTGAGGCCTCACTGTCTCCTTTCACGAATTTGTTTTTTTGTAAAGTCAAATCAACATCAAACACGATGATACAAAACCACCGAGACATCGTGGTCATTTAAATTAAGTACTTTTCTAACATGCAGCACATGGTAAAAAATCCGTTTCTTTAAGCGTTTTTCCGATTCAGTTTTTGAAATACAACTAAAAACCAAAAAAAATATTTTTAACGACAAAGCACCGCGGCGGAAGGCAAAAAAAAACAAAAAAAAACGAAGTTTCTGAATTTTATTTTTTTTCCGAATCGGGAAAATTCAGGGTCGGCGGGTTTGTAAAACTAGAAATAAAATAACAATGGCCCTAAACAGGTGCAAAATTTGCAAAAAAATCCACAAAAAGGGCAATAACTCCTACATTGGTTGTTGGATTTTCTTCAAAATTTCAGGGCAGGTAGATCTTGAGGTGCTGAACACTTTGATCATGCCAGAATTTTGATATCTGTAACCGTTTTAGAGTTATTTGCAAAAAACTGCAATTTTTTCGTATGTTATATTTTTAGCCATGGCGGCCATGTTTTTCAACAAATCCAAAATCCCCATGCTAGTTTTATACTACATATGCTAATAAACAACTGTGCCAAATTTAAAAGCCACTGGACTTATGGTGTTAGAGGAGTTAACGTTTAAAAAATGTTAACCACAACGGACGACAACGGACGCCAAGTGATGGCAAAAGCTCACCTGGACCTTCAGTCCAGGTGAGCTAAAAAGGAAACAGTCCAACAATCTTCCCTGAATGATATCTTAAAACAGGGACTATAATAATGCTTTCTGGTTTGATTCCTTTTCAAACTGGAATACTGACAAAGTCAGAAAGGGCCCCGCGGCAACAAATCTAAGTGTTTTCAAAATCATACAAACTTTGATTATAACCACTAAGACATGCTCCATGGAATGATTATGAAACTTCAGAGCTGTATTGTTAATAGCATTTGAGTTTTATTGTTAAAAAATTCCAATTCTCAAAATCTGTGATTTTCCATCAAAAATGAAGTTTTTTTCCAAAAATATTAACAGATTTGCACAAAATTTTAAAATGCAAGTCATGACATGCTACTTAGCAGCTGTAAAAAATTTCAGAACTTCATTGTTGATACTTTTTGAGTTTAAGTGTTCACAAAGTCCAATTCTCAAAATCTGTGGTTTGCGATAAAAAATGAAGTTTTTATTCCAAAAGTATTTCAAATTTTTGCATGAAAGGAGTATGTTCACAAAGGCCTATAATTGGCCCTGTAATTGGGCTGATTTTTCATATTCAAGAAATTTAAATGAATGCAACGGAAATAACTCACAGAATACCTATACTTTACAAATATAATAGTTTTCTAGTGATAAAATTGTGCTGTTTCCTTCAGTGACCCCCTTAATATGAGAAAAAATAGGAAAATCTTCATTTTTGTTGATTTTTTACTCCTTTTCACAACTATTGTGCCAAAATCAAAAGTGGCCGCATGCTCTGACCAACATAGATTTTTGTTTATTTATTTATTACTTAAAAGATAATATTTTAACCAAAAAATAAATTGGTCAGAATATGCGGCCAACATTATATTCATCATTTTTTAGAGGAAAAGAGGCTAAATATGTCAAAAATAGCGATTTTTTTAGAAGTTAACTAAATCTAAAGGTCTCTGCTGTTCATGAAAGTAAACAATTCATGCACAGTTTATAACATTTTATACAGTACAGAGTCTTATGAACTTTCTAGCAGCATTATTTTGTAGCTGTCTCGAATTTGAAATTTAGGGCCGTTTTAGGCCCTTTCCGAACATACTCCTTTTACTATGCAAATTATGACATGCTACTAAGTAGCTGTACAAAATTTGAGACTGTGTTGTTAATAGTCTTTGAGTTTTAGTTTTCACAAGAATTATTGACGGACAGACAGACAGACTGACAAAGTGAAAATTATAGGGCATTGGCTCATCTTCGATGCGGGGCCCTAAAAATACAAAATAAGAATTCTGTATAACTTTTTCTCTAGACAAGAGTTAACACTAAAGTATGTCTTGCCTGCCGGCACCATCAGAAACAATTATTCTTTCTTACTTTCACTATATTTTGAATTTACATGGATTTTCAGTTTCTGAGATCAAAAGATGTTTTAGATAGAACTTAAACATTGCAAATATATGCAATAAAAATAATCAAAGTCACTCAACTGGAAAATCAAGGTCAAGGTCAAAAGATGAGGATGTAACTGTGCTAAGCTACTACTGTGGCATATGAATACCAAGTTTCATCAACCTAGGACCTATAGTTCTTGAGATATGGAGGTGCTCGCAAAACTTTTCCATTGCTATTATATGTATTGAAAATGGTCAAAGTCACTCAACCGGAAAATCAAGGTCAAGGTCAAAAGATGGGGATGCAACTGTGCTAAGCTACTACTGGGGCATATGCATACCAAGTTTCATCAACCTAGGACCTATAGTTCTTGAGATATGGAGGTGCTGGCAAAACTTTACCATTGCTATTATATGTATTGAAAATTGTCAAAGTCACTCAACCAGAAAATCAAGGTCAAGGTCTAAAGATATGAATGCAACTGTGTAAGCTACTACTGGGGCATATGCATGCCTAGTTTCATCAACCTAGGACTTATAGTTCTTGAGATATGGAGGTGCTCATAAAACTTTTCCAAAAAGTTAACGCCGCTGTCAGTGAAGTAACAACTACGTCCCGCTCTGCTTAGCAGGCGAAACAAAAACCAACCCCTTTTATAATTTGCTTTTATCTAAATGGATTTGGTATCATGCACATTTATTCTTTACCTCATAATTTTCTACAATATTTTAACGAAACATTAATTTTCAAACTTTTATTATTTATAATAATGAGATCAACTCTTTTATACAAAATTCACTTCTTTTGACGTTTTGTTTGTCTTAACAGTGAACAGTCAAAGACTAATTCATCTGTCTCTAGGACTTGATTTCAACATCTTGCATGTGATTTCAATTGGATGTAGAACTCATTGATTTTTTACTTGTATATCATCTATCTGTTCTTAATCTTTTTATAGCCAATTCATTCTCCTGGAAAAAAAATATAATATTTGTTTATTGACCATTACGGCTTTGCGTGCAGGATGTTATGAAAAATATCCAATGCAAAACAATGCATGTATTCCCTCAAAAATAAAAGTACAATGGCCCAAATTCCAACAAAATTTTAAATTATCAAGGGTAATAATATGTACAAGTTAATATAATGTACTAGCTACATACAAAGTTTCATTAAATTTAGTTGAATAGTTTCAGAGGTATTGAGCAGAATCAATGATTAATCCAGATTTGCTGAAAAATTCTAAGTTCAAAGGGCCCTTACACCCCAAAAGTATTTGAAATCAAAATCTCCTGGTGATATGCACAATTTCATAAGATACACTTGCTACATTCTTGATACTTTCCTTGAGTTCAGCAAAACAACTTGGTGGACAAAAGACATGACATTAAAAATATGATTCCCTACCAAAATAGGATAAGACAAAAATAGACTCATAAAACAGATTTAAAAGATACCCTTAACTTACAAGTAAAGGGCTTGTCCACACAACTATTCAGGTTTACTTATGTTATACTTACAGTGCCTAGTTTGTAGAAGTGAGTGAATGAGTTGGTGTTTTACGCCCATGCAACACTAAATTAGTTATTTATAGGTGATGAACATGAAAAGGATGATAAAATGAACATGAAATGATGATGATAAATGAAATATGGGAATGGGGTGGGACACAAAGGACTGGTAAATTTTGAAGAACCACAGGAAAAGGGGAGAGGTGGGTAGGGGCGGAAAATTTAGCCTATGTGGTGCACTACTGGGCGGTCCACAAAGGGGTCTTTTACGTGCATGAAGTGTGGCACTCTCCACACACGTTGGCCCACTATGGTCGGCGGTCAGGGTTTCCGTATTATAGACCTGACAACCCCCTCGGACAAGGGCTACCCTATTCAGCCACCTAGGGTACACACTTGGTCGCTCTGTGGGCTGAGCACTGACCCGACGTCAGAATCCCAAGACCCTTAGTCGCCTCTTACGACAAGCTAGTAGAAGTGAGGGGTTAATTCACACAACCATTCAGGTTTACTATAGTTATACTTACAGTGCCTAGTTGGTAGAAATGAGGGGCTAATTCACACAACCATTCAGGTTAACTGATATCTAACTTACAGTGCCTAGTTGGTAGAAGTGTGGAGCTAATTCACACAACCATTCAGGTTTACTTATGTTTCACTTACAGTGCCTAGTTTGTAGAAGTGAGGGGCTTATTCACACAACCATTCAGGTTTACTTACGTTATACTTACAGTGCCTAGTTGGTAGAAATGAGGGGCTAATTCACACAACCATTCAGGGTTACTTATGTTTAACTTACAGTATCTAGTTGGTATAAGTGAGGGGCTAATTCACACAACCATTCCGATTTTCTCATGTTTAACTTACAGTGCCTAGTTTGTAGAAGTGAGGGGTTAATTCACACAACCATTCAGGTTTACTGATATCTAACTTACAGTGCCTAGTTGGTAGAAGTGAGGGGCTAATTCACACAACCATTCAGGTTTACTTATGTTTAACTTACAGTGCCTAGTTGGTAGAAGTGAAGGGATAATTCACACAACCATTCAGGTTTACTTATGTTTAACTTACAGTGCCTAGTTGGTAGAAGTGAAGGGATAATTCACACAACCATTCAAGTTTACTATTGTTTAACTTACAGTGCCTAGTTGGTAGAAGTGTGGAGCTAATTCACACAACCATTCAGGTTTACTTTTGTTTAACTTACAGTGCCTAGTTGGTAGAAGTGAGGGGCTAATTCACACAACCATTCAGGTTAACTGATGTTTAACTTACAGTGCCTAGTTGGTAGAAGTGTGGAGCTAATTCACACAACCATTCAGGTTTACAAATGTTTAACTAACAGTGCCTAGTTGGTAGAAGTGAAGGGATAATTCACACAACCATTCAAGTTTACTATTGTTTAACTTACAGTGCCTAGTTGGTAGAAGTGAAGGGATAATTCACACAACCATTCAGGTTTACAAATGTTTAACTTACAGTGCCTAGCTGGTAGAAGTGTGGAGCTAGTTCACACAACCATTCAGGTTTTATTACAGTTATATCTCTCATATAGTCTTTATTGGTCTGTACTACTTCATTAAATACTACCCTACAATATAAATGATTTACATGATCTTTCCATTTAAATGATCAATCTGATTTATACACCTCTATAAAACTGAGAGCAGTTATTAGCCCAGACTTTATTTATATCTCTTTATAAAACTGAGAGCCTATATAAGGCCAGACTTTGTTTATGGCTTCAATTCAAACATGACAAGCTTTACATACTAAATAGTTTATTACATAATGTATTGTACATCATGCAGTTTCATAACAAATATCACAGGACTAATATGTGGGGTTTAAAAAACAAGCTTGAAAAATGAAACCCAAGGATGTGTTCAAGAAAACAGATTTCCATCAATTATATTATCTAGTCTAGAGCTGTGTAAAACTTTGATCTAATAGTTTTGTTGTCTTTATATCATTAAAACTTAAGATTTAATAGGAAAGTACAAAAGTATTGAAATTTACAGACTACTTTACTCAAAAGGGACTTTTTTCTGAGTATTCCAAACTCAGCAAATCTGTATTCTTACTTCTGTCAAGTTCACATGATGACAGAGATACAAAGTAATGTATAAAATATAAAAAATACATTGTAGTACAGACACAGGTCCAAGGACAGGCGTTCTAGGTGTAGCCTTCCACTAATCAAAGCGCTAAAGCGTTTAAAGGCAAGCGAAATATATAAGAACTATAATAGATTTATTCTCTGTAAAAGTATATTGTTCAAAATGTTTGCGAATTATTAATTTTGGTGAGCGAAGAAAGGATCGTCATGCAGATTCCCTCAAATTTAAACTGCACACACAAGACAGGTATCGTGTAAAAACGGTATCGATTGAAACACCCCTTCGATTAAAATGCACTCGTCCCAATGATGTGTATTTACTGATTTTATGAATGGTGAAGCTAGAATCTGAATCCATGCATTAACCAATCAAATGAGAGAAATATTTATACGAACCAATCAAGTAATAGATGAATACATAATGTATATTCTATCGCCTTTAACTAAAAAGTTCGTCATGTAAGATGCAAAGGAATAAATAAAACTTGTGCCGGTCATATAAAATGCCAATAAAAATTGAGATTTATAGAAGTGTATATCATGTTAACAAATATTGAAAAGTAATATAGAAAATAAAGCATTTTATTCCAGACTGGATGCAGGAAAATCACTCCGTCTAGACAGAAAAAAAACGCGAAAATCATCATTACTCTATAGACTCCATAAGGCTTCGCTGGCGCTTGCCTAAAAACTGACAAAAATTATGTATTTGCACAAATTCTACATAAAAAAGCACACACATAAAAACAACAAAAAATATGCGGAACCATCAATAATCTGTTTTAGTCATTTCTAGAAGTTATATAAAATTTGAATAATAAACAACAACAAAATCAGTCAATCCTGAACATCTTCAAATTGGTTAACTTTAGACATGTTTTGTTTTGAATTTTTTAAACCACTCAGATGTATTTTGTTGTAAATCAAAATGTCACAGACCCTACCATTCTGGTGGGGTTTGTTGTATATAATGTAATGTTTTATTGTCTCTACCATTCTGGTGGGGTTTGTTGTATATACATTGTAATGTAATGTTTTATTGTCTCTACCATTCTGGTGGGGTTTGTTGTATATAATGTAATGTTTTGTTGTACCTACCATTCTGGTGGTGTTTGTTGTATATAATGTAATGTTTTATTGTCTCTACCATTCTGGTGGGGTTTGTTGTATATAATATCATGTTTTATTGTCTCTACCAT